>CM057449.1:906624166-909270833 GCA_016271365.2 Neoceratodus forsteri | reverse complement strand
TAACCTCTTAATTGAGTACTCACTATTTTTTCAAGCAACTTGGATAGCACCGGTAGGATAGAAATTGGTCTGTAGTTATTAAGGTCCATGGGGTCCCCTGCTTTCAGTAGGGGGATAACTTGAGCTGTTTTCCAGATTGAAGGAATAGAGCCTATTTTTAATGAGAGATTAAATAGGGGTGTTATTGGTACTGCTAGTGCTTGCATGGCAATTTTTAAAAAATAAGGATCTAGGGAGTGTGCACCTGCACTTTTTTTGACGTCCAGCTGAGAAATTAGGTCTTCGACTTGTTTCAAAGTGGCTGGTTTGAAGGAGAAGGTAGATTCAGTTATACGAACATCAGGACTCTTAATGCCTAGCTGAGAGCATAGATGGTTAGCCGGAGAGATGTCAAATGCTAGGCCAGCAGTTGCAAAATGATTTTTAAATGATTCCAGTATTTCCAGTCTATCAGAGACTGATCCCTTATTGTAGTGAATTTTGACTGGGAGTGTAGTGCTAGGATCTTGACCTGTTATGTCCTTTATGGTATTCCAGAACTCGGCAGGATTATGATAGGAGGAGTTAAGTTCAGACATATAATATGCAGCCTTAGCATCCCGCACTTTCCTGGTACAGCTATTTCTAGCTTTTTTAAACAGCATCCAATCAGTCGGATTCTTGGTTTTACGTGCCTTATTCCATAGTTTATCTCTTTCAAGAAGGGCGGTTTTGCGCTCAGATGTGAACCATCGGCAGGTTTTGTTTTTTTTGCGTACCATAGAAGTTGGGGCATGGATATTAAGTGCATCTGTAATTATGTCGTTCAATACCTCATGCGCTTTTTCCACTGTATTTGCTAGGTACAATTCTTGCCAGCGTGTTGAGTGATTTAATTCTTGCAGATACACCTCAACGTTGAATTTTTTCTTTGACCTCCTTGGTATAAACTTAGCAGGGGAAGATGGCTTGCAAGCTGATCTTATTCCTGCAATAAGGCAATGGTCACTAATGTCACTGAATAGTACGAGACGAGATGAGATTTACTCACTAATATGACATCTAGCAGGGTACTATTGCTCTGGTTCTTTTTATTGACTCTGGTGGGTTCATCTATAAGCTGTGTAAGCCCACATCATCTGCTTCTTCACATTCCCCGCTCTGAATGACGACTGGTGGGGCAGATGTCGGCCTAATAGCAAGAATGCGATCTAATTCATCAAAAAATGGGCAGATAACTCGCCCACCACCTGACCGGCGATTTCTGTGTTTAACTTTGTGATATCGGGCTTTAAGCTGCTTAATTTTCTCGCAGCATTGTTTAGCCATCCGGTCGTGACCCTTGGCCACCAGATGAGCAGATATTTGTTCGTAAATTCTGCTATTCCAACGATAGCTGTTCAATTCCTCTTGAACAGCCTCCATCGACCAGTACTCAATAAGTATTCTGGTTGCACCTTTGGACCAGCTCACTGCTCTGTCATCTTGCAGCACTTGATGACAGCTACACGAAATTGCTGCTTTTTTACTTCCATGTTATGAACTGCAGTAGTGCTCTGGGACACTGGAGGACCACACACAACTGGGCTATAACATGCTTTGCATCCACACCTACAAATGAACCGTGCTTATCAGAAAACATTTTTTAAACGGGTTCAAGACTACCTTGTCAGCTGGGTTATAGCACAGTTTTAAAAAACGTTTTCAAGTCAACATAAATGTGGCTGCAGAGTGTGTTAAGAGACTTTAACACAGTTTAACCAGGTTAAACCATTTTTAAGCACACAAAATTTGCGAGTGTGGACAGGGCCTTTATCTACCTTTAATTATTTTTTTATTCTGTCCTTTCCCTCTCTATTGTGAATGGGCTTGTGTCCCTTCCCCCTAGATGACTTCTGTCCCCCCCTTGGGGTGGGTCCATTACCAGGTGCCTGCAAAGTAAAGACTGAGCAGAAGTACTCATTTAAGACTTCTGCCTTTTTTACTGTCTTCTTCTACCCTCCTGCCATACCTGCTTATGAGCCTGACAATGCCGCCTTTGTTTTTCCTTTTGTCGCTCACGTACCTAAAGAAGGTTTTATTGCCTTCTTTAACCCCCCTGTGCTATGTCTTCCTCAGTCTGCACCTTTACTTTTCTGATCACCCTTCCTGCCTCCTTCAAGTTGCACTTGCATGCCTCCCTAACTGTTTTGCTGTTTGAGCCCTTGTATCTTTGGAATGCAAATCTCTTTTCCCTCACTGCAGCTACCACCTCCTTTGTGAACCATAGTGGATTTATTTTTTTTTTTGTCTTACTGACTAGCCTGGAGTATTTTGCAGTAACCTCCACTAGTGCTTCTCTTATGTTCATCCTACATTCCTCTACTCTTCCTTTTGCCTTCCTCTTGAGGATATCCCTAAAGCATATTCTGATCTGATCGAAGTCTGTTCTTCTGAAGTCTGTGACTCATGTCTTAGTGTGGCTTGTTTCCTTGGCCTTTTTGACCTTGAACCAGACAGATTTGTGATCACTTGACCCCAGATGGCACTCCACCTCCACCTCCTGGACCTTGCCGCTGTTTGTGAGCACCAGGTCCGGGATGCTGTGCAGGAGTTCCAGTCCACGTCCGGGAGGTTGAAGTCCCCCATCAGCACGACTTCTCCTTTTTCCGCCATCTTTAGTATGTTTTCAAGCATTGCTTTGTCTCCTTCTGCCCCTTGTGAGGGAGGTCTGTATATCACTCCTAGTCTGAGGGCTGAGCATGAGCCAGGTTCGAGAGTGACCCAGAGTACCTCAGGTCCATCTTGGGACCTTTGGACCTCCATAGCTTTTATGTCCTCCCTTATATATAATGCACCCCCTTCCCCACCCTATGTCCTTTTCTGTCTTTTTGGAATAATTTGTAACCTGGGATTGCAACATCCCATTCATGGCTCTCATTTAGCCATGCTTCTATGACTGTGACCCAGTCCAGTCCTGCATCTGCTACTGTGGCTGACAGTTCTAGTATTTTGCTAGCCAGACTTCGAGCATTGGTCATCATTGCCTTCCAGAGTCCAGCACCCTTGATCCTTTGTTTTCTTGTACTTTGTTTAACTTGTACGACCTTCATGCGCTCCTGTTGTTTATGTCTATGTGATTGACAATTGGCGCTGTTACATAGCTCTGGGGGGATGGTGACTGGGGTTCTATATTCCTGCTCCCGCCTGGAAAGGGAAAGGGGAAATTGTGTAACTAGGAAAGGCACACTAAGCTGAAGCTTGTTTCCAGGTGCGACCTGGGTGCACAAGGAAGTTAAGTGACTTGCTCAGGGTCACATAGTGTGCAAGTGGGGGCTGTGGGATTCAGACCCAGGTCTCCAGGTTTGCAGCTCAGTGCCTAAACCACAGCGCTATACTGCCTCCTACACTCCATTCCACTACAATCTAAACATCATCTCATGCAGACATACTGGCTTTGGTCTTGTTGTTCAGCAGGGCCTTCTTTCCTGAGGCTGTCTTCCCTTGGTACTTTATCCTGCTTGGAAATCATTCAAAAGTTGTGGCCCAGTGAAGGAGATGTCCTCGATGAAGATAGAACAGTTACTCACTGTAATAGTAGATCTTTTGAATCTCCTCCACTGGGCCACAGCACACCCACCCTCCTTCCTTCTTACTCAGGTATAAACTGGCAGGATATTCCACTGCTTTGATGGAGGTTTCCATAAGTGTCATGTATTTTCTAGTCCCGTGTGTGACTGGTACTGGCTTGATCTCCTGGTTCATCACGGTAAGTGGCCCTCTGAGCTTATCTCCATTGGGGAAGTAAAGAGCCATGGGGCTGCCCATGTTTGATAAACACAGATGTTGCACATCATTGTGGGGGGCCCCCAGCTAGAAAAACTTTCTGTTTGGTCCTGACACCGACGTCTTACCATTCCAAAGGTGTGGCCCAGTGGTGGAAATTCTCTCTTGAATAACTACTGTTACGGTGAGTAACTGTTCTGTCTTTGGCTTCTGATAAAGAATCCAAATGCAGGACATTAAGGGCAAAAGGACGTATACCTCTACATTCTTAGGCCTCAGAATAGCTTACCTGATAACACATCTGAATAGCCTACAAAAATCTGCCATGACTAGTATTCAAGTAATTGCCTGATAGTCCTGCCAAGGCTGATTTGCTAAAAGCTGCTTCAGCTGATATCAACACTGATAAGCATCTGTTGTGTTCTGCATATGATGCCTCTGACTTTTCAGTCAGGGCTGCTTCCCCTGGTGTCTTCAAAGATATTCAAGCTGCATGTGGTGGGTTTTGCCACTGATGTGCAGCAGTCTGTCATTAATGCTCCTTTTAGAGGGTCCACACTGTTTGGGGGTGATGTTGAACATGCCTTGCATGAAGGTTAGTACTACAGGATAACTTTAAGGTCATTTAAGTCTGTGACCCCTCAGCCCTCCAAGGGGTGTTGAAGGGGATCTTTTCATAGGCCCACTGTCCATGGTGGCTGTGCTGTTAGAGGTGCCCTCCTGGGTCATCTCCCCCCCTTCCCGTGTCCATAAAAAGGCACCCAAAGGTGTCAGTCCGGTGGCCCAGTCACCCCAGTGCCTTCCGACTTCACATCTCCTTCCCCTCTGCTTGCTGCCTTTGGGCATGTGGGGGGGGGGGAACTAACCTCCTTTTGTCTACAAAAGTGGAGGGAGATCACCCCAGATGAATGGGTTCTGGAAATAGTGGAAAAAAGGCATGTTCTCAAGCTGTTGTCTATAACTCCAGTGCATCCACCGGCTCCTTGTCACTGCCCTCCAGCCACTTGTCCCTTCTGCTGACAGAGGTTTAGATGCTCACACAAAAGCATGCTGTAGAGACTGTCCCCCCTCCTCAAGAGAAAGAGAGAGAGAGAAACAATGGATTCTACTCCCGTTATTTCCTAGTCCCCACTTGGACAGGACAGGAGGTCTGCATTCTGTACTGGACCTCAGAGACTTCACCCTGTTCTTCAAATACAAAAAGGTTTTGAATGGTGTCTTTTCAGGCTCTACTCCCCCTGTTACAAAATGGGGATTGTCTGTGTTCCCGGGATATTAAAGATGCATACCTTCATATGGATTCATAAATTCCACAGGCAGTGCCTCTGCTTCATGCAAGAGAGCAGCCATTATCAGTTCTAAGTCTTGCCTTTTGGCTTATTCTTGACACTATGGGTATTTACTAAATGCTTAGCAGTTGGGGCAGCAGCCCGCTGGATGGGAGGGCTATATGTCTTCCCCTATCTGGAGAGCTGGCTACTCAAAGCCCTGTCCAAGGAAGCTGTTCAGAGTGAGATATTTGTTTCAGAATTGGATGTCGTGGTGAGCATACTGAAATCCAGGAGGGAGCTGGATGTCATTGTCCACCTAGGGACACATGACCTGGCTAAGAAAGGGATCAGAGCAGTGCAGAAAGACTTTGTGGAATTGGGGAAGGGCCTTAGACAAGTAACATGCACGGTAACCTTCTCGGAGGTGCTGCCTGTTTATGGCATACGAGAGGCTAGGGTGCTCCATACCATGGGATTCAATCACTGGTTGAAAAACTGGTGCAGAGCTCAGGGATTTGGCTTCATTGGGGACTGGGGTCCACCTGGGTGATGCAAGCCTATACTGGCATGATGGGCTGCATCTGTCCAGGAGGAACCAGGATCCTAGGTGATAGGTTTAAAATGCTTCATTAGTGAAGTATTTAAACTAGCCAAGGGGAGACACTGGAAGGGAGCAGGAAATCCTAGCCCCCCAAAAAAAAAGAATCCTGCGGTAGTAAGTGCAGTAAACACCAACATAGAGATGTTGATAGGGAGAAGGGCAGGGGTAAATGGAGAAAGTGACAAAGGCAAGAAGGACAGGGATGGGGCAAAAAGGAAATGGAGGATAATGAGTACCAATGCCCGTAGCCTGGGCAACAAGCTCCCTGAACTAGTGGCCTCAATGGAAGAGGGATGCCTGGATATCGTAGCAGTCACAGAAACATGGTACACAGAGAACCATGACTAGGAAGTTAACATACCAGGGTACGTAACCTACAGGAGAGACAGGGAGGGGAAAAGAGGGGGAGGAGTAGCTCTCTATGTAAAGGAAGGGATAAAAGCAACTGAACAAAAGAGTAAACGGAGGAGAGGAGGCACTGTGGGTCACCTTGGAGACTGGAAGTGGCACCACAATCAGCACAGGGGTTGTATACAAACCCCCAGGTCAGGGGGAGGGAATGGACAAGGATATGATAGAAGGCATTCTTAGGATGGCAGAGAAAGGGGAGATACTGTTGATGGGAGACCTGAATATGCCAGATGTTAACTGGAGCACACTTGCTGCAGCCACATCCAAGAAACAGGGCCATTCTCGATGCCCTACAGGGCATGCCTCAGACAGCTAGTTTGAACCCACTCGTGAGGGAGCAATCTTAGACCTCTGCTCTCAAATGGGGACAGTGAGAGGATCTCAGATCTAGAAGTGGGTTGCCATCTGGGAACAAGTGACCATCAAACAGTGTGGTTCACGTTAAACTCGCTACAGAGTCAAGCCATACAAAAGTGAGGGTACTGGACTTCAGGAGGGCTGACTTTGGCAGATGGGAGAGTGCCTCAGAAAAGCACTAGCAAACAGGCTAGAAGGAGGGGTGGAGTAACAATGGGGAATCATCAAAACTGCCATCACAGAGGCAACAAGCCTTTGTGTGAAGCAAATAAACAAATCACAATGAAAGAAAAAGCCACTATGGTTCTCAAAAGAGGTGGCAGTGAAGGTTAGGGAGAAAAAGATAGCATTTAGGAAGTATAAGGAAACACAGAAGGAGCAGGACAGAGAGCTGTACCAGTTAAGGCAGAAGGAAGCAGGGAGGGAAGTCTGAATAGCAAAGGCCCAAACTGAGGAAAGGATAGCCAACTTGGTTAAGAAGGGGGATAAAACCTTTTATAGGTACATCAGGGAGCGTAGAAAGACAAAGAGAGGGATAGTGAGATGAATAGAATGAGCGGTGGGTGGGCAGAGGGAGATAGTGAAAAAGCAGGGATACTGAACGAATATTTCTGCTCAGTATTCACAAAAGAGGAGGTGGGGAGGTGCCTAATCCAATTAACAGAAGCACTGTGGATGGGGGGCGATCCCAGTCCTTTCACAGAAGAAAGGGTTCTGAAAGAACTCCTAAAACTGAAGGTGGACAAAGCAATGGGGCCTGATGGAATTCACCCCAGAATTCTAAAAGAATTAAGGGGAGAACTAGTGAAACCACTGACTACCCTTTTTAACAAATCATGGGAGGATGGTGTGGTACCCGAGAACTGGAGGAAGGCAGATGTGATTCCCCTTCACAAAAGTGGGACCAAGACAGAGGCAGGAAACTACAGACCTGTCAGTTTGACCTCTGTGGTAGGGAAAGTGATGGAATCATTTCTGAAGGAAAGAATTGTTGAGTACCTAGAGGCCAGTGGGGCACAGGACCCAAGGCAGCATGGGTTCACAGCGGAAGGTCATGTCAGACGAATCTAATTGATTTCTTTGACTGGGTGACCAAAGTAGTAGACCAGGGAGGGGCTGTGGACATGGCCTACCTAGACTTTAGCAAGGCATTTGACACAGTCCCTCACAAAAGATTAATAGTCAAATTAACCAGCCTGGGAGTGGGTCCCAGGGTGGTAGCCTGGGTAAAACATTGGCTGGACAACAGGACACAGAAGGTAATTGTAAATGGAGTCCACTCTGAAGAAAGAGGGATTACTAGTGGGGTACTGCAGGGTTCAGTACTGGGTCCAGTCCTTTTTAATGTCTTTATAAGTGACATTGCAGAGGGACTGGAAGGAAAAGTATGCCTCTTACAGATGACACAAAGATCTGCAACAGGGTTGATACACAAGGAGGTGGAAAGGATGAGAAGGGACTTGGCAAGGTTGGAGGAATGGTCAAAGTATGGCAACTAGGATTCAGTACAAGAAGGGCAAATAATGCACCTGGGAAACAAAACCCAGGGAAGAGTTCACAATGGGGGGCGGAGGTAGTAAAAAGGAAAGGGACCTGGGGTAATCATATCAGATGACCTTAATGTTAGCAAGCAATGTGAGAAGGCAGTAGGGAGAACTGGGGGTATACTGGGATGCATAGGGAGAGGCATCACCAGCAGAAAACAGGAAGTTGTTATCCCTCTGTACAGACAGTTGGTGAGACCCCATCTGGAGTACTGAGTCCAGTTCTGGAGACCCCATCTCCGCAAGGACACAGACAGGATAGAGGCAGTCCAGAGGAGGGCAAGTAGAGTGGTGTAGGGTCTGCAAGAGAAGCCATACGAGGAGAGACTAAAAGAGCTTAATATGTATACCCTTGAGGAAAGGAGGGAGAAGGGGACATGATGGAAATGTTTAAGTACCTCAGTGGAATCAACAAAGTCCAAGAGGGTAGCATCTTTCAGAAAAAGAGACATGCAAGAAAAAGGGGACACAATTTAAAGATAGAGGGAGGGCGGTTCAGGGGTAATGTGAGGAAGTATTTTTTCACAGAGAGGGTAGTGGATGCATGGAACAGCCTTCCTGAGGAGGTTGTGGGGTCTAAAACTGTGGGAGAATTCAGGAATACATGGGACGGACATAAGGCAGGTCTTGTGGGGGGTAGGAAGAAATAGGCTGTTGGTTAACTAGGATCTGCGGCTTATTCTGTAGGTAGGGAAATGGGCAGACTAGGTGGTCCAAGCGGTCCTTATCTGCCGTCAAAGTCTATGTTTCTATGTTCCACCCTAATTCCTTGTCAGTGCATCCAATATATTGGGGTGGTACTGGACATGGCGGTGGGCAGTGCCTTCCTGCCTGCAGACAGGGCAGGGGCCATTGTTTCCCAAACCTAGCTGATACACAAAAGTCATTATGTTTCAGTCAGGACAATGTTATGTCTGCTGGTGCTGATGGCTGCAGTCATCATTATCGTCCCTTTTGCCTGCCTCCATACGTGCGTCCCACATTGGCCTTTGTGGTTACAGTGAGACTAGCTGGCAAATGAGTTGGAACAAATGGTTCTCATCACATCTTCTCACTGCCATGCTCTGGTGTGGTGGATGGACTGCCAGAACCTGTTACAAAGCGCTCCATTCTTTCAGCTGGCTCCCTTGGAGATCCTGACAATGGATGCTTCGGTGTCCAGTTGCAGTACCCATCTTGGGTCATTCCAGACGCAGGGCTCCTTCACCGGCTTGGAGTCGGATCCCCATATCAATATTCTAGAGATGAGAGCTGTTCTGCTTCGCCTACAGGCATTTCAAGCCCATCTCAGCCCTGGTTTCTCCTACTGACTTGGACAGACAATGTCAGTGTCATGCACTACATAAATAAGCAAGGAGGCAGTAATTCTTATCCCCTGTGCAGAGAGGCAATGAGTGTGTGGTGCTGGGCCATGTCCCATGGCCTTCAGCTGTCAACCATGTTTCTCCCTGATGTCCAAAACATCTTGGCAGACAGGCTAAGCAGGTGTCAGTCCTTGGTTTATTTCATTTCATTTTATTTATTGAATTATCTGGTAAACATAGTGAGCAAAAAATACAGGCTACACACCTGTAACAGGAGTTCTAGGAGTGTTATATGTTGTTCATCCACACTGTCTGGCAGGTACCTTGCTGCTTTAAGATGGGCTGTAAAGTCTTCAAGCTGGCTCCTCCCACCTACCCGGCTGATGAAACTCTCGGCTCCGCCCCATGACGCCAGATCTAGCCTACTGGAAGCCAGGTTGTGCGCCGAAGCCTGGGAGGTCGGGTGGGTCCGTGTGGATGAACAACATATACCACTCCTAGAACTCCTGTTACAGGTAAGTAACCTGTATTTCTAGGGGCTTGGATATGTTGTTCTATCGACACTATCTGACAGACTCCTAGTAGTTCTCCGGGAGGAGGGAGGCAAGGCGCACACCCCCTACTTAGGGAACAGGGACTGGAGAACTGAGGTTCCAAAACCAGCATCCCAGGCGTGACTCAAGGTCGATGTGGTAATGGGAATGTGTGTGCTGACTTCCAGGTTGCAGCCCTGCAGAAATTTCTGGATAGGGACGTCCCTAGAAGCAGCCACTGACACAGTGGTATGATGGGTGGAATGAGCCCTAAGCCTTACAGGAGGCTCCATACCTGCCAACCTATAGCAGAGATCAATGCAGGAAGTGATTCACCTGCCAATCGTCTGCTTTGCTGCAGGTCTGCCAGATGCAGCTTCAGTGTAGGTGACAAACAGCTGGCGAACCTATCCCCGAACTTCCACCATACGCTCTTTGTAGTAAGCGAGCCCTCTTCTCAGGTCCAAAGTATGGAGCCTGTACTCAGCCTCCGAGGTGTGATTGGGTAGAACACCAGCAGAGATAGCACCTTGTTCAGGTGAAACTCCGACACCACCTTCAGGGAGAAATTTCAGGTGGGGGCGCAGGACAACCTTGTCTCTGTGGAAGACCTGGTAGGGAGCTTTGATGGAAAGCACCTGGAGCTCCCCAATCCTTCTGGCTGATGTGATAGCCACCAAGAAGGCGGTCTTCCGTGACAGGTGAGAGATGCACACCTGTGCATTGGTTCAAATGGCTTGCCCATGAGCTTGGCCAATACCAGCAGTAAATCCCACAGAGGTGGTGGTTCATGCACCGAAGGGGATATGTGATCTAGGCCCTTGAAAAAGCACCAGACCACCTTCTCCTGCACCACCGACTGCTTGCCGGCCCACACCTGGTAAGCAGAGATGGCTGCCAGGTGCACCTTGAGGGTCATCGACCGAAGACCCTGCTGGGAAAGGGACCACAGATAGTCCAGAATGCTAGCCAGTGGACAGGATGAGGGGTCCAACCCCTTTCCCTGACACCAAATGGAGAATCTCTTTCATTTGAAGGCATAGCATTTTCTGGTCGACTCCTTGCGGGACTCCTCAACGACGTTGAAGACCTCTTCGGAAAGACCCAAGGCCTGGAACTCTAGCCGATCAGGAACCAGGCCATCAGATGCAAGGATTGAAGGTCCGGATGGAGTACCTTCCCCTCGTTGATGGAGAGCCGCCCTGGGAGCTTGGAGCTGAGGCTGAGGAGATCTGGATACCAGAACTGGCGAGGCCAGTCTAGGACTACCAGGATCACTTGTGCATTGTCCCTCCTGATCTTGAGGAGCACCTTGTGGATCAAGGGCAGAGGAGGGAAGGCATAGAAGAGGCCCGGGGTCGATGGCCTGAAGAAGGCATCCCTCTGCAGTGAGCCCTGCTGAGGGAGGCGGGCATGGTACAGCCTCAGCTTGGCATTCTTCCTGGAGGTGAACAGGTCTTATACTATCTCCGGCAGGAGAGACCACTTGTGAGATGCATCGCCTATCCAGCTGTGGGCATTAGCCAGACTGTTCGAGGCTCCTGCCACATGAATGGCTAGGAGATCCGCCTCCAGGCTGAGCACGAGAGACCAAATGCAAAGAGCTTCCTTGCACAGAGGCAAGGAGTCCATCCCGCCCTGTCTGTTGAGATAGTGCATGGTCGTGGTGTTGTCCGTCTGGACCTGGACCACTTGACCCCAAACAAGTAGAGCGAAAGCGGTCAGGGCTAGCCGGACCACTCAAAGCTCCAGCAGATTGATGTGGCATTGGGACTCCTGAGGGGACCAGAATCTGTGGGCTCTGTGCTCCCCCAGATGGGCACCCCAACCCATCAGAGAGGCGTCGGTTGTCAGGATGACCGTTGGCTCGGGCGGATGAATGGGATTCCCTCTTGCAGATGAGCTGGGACGAGCCACCACTGCAGGCTATCCCACATCTCCTGGGTCACAGAGACTGGCTGGTCTAAATGACCTGAGTGCTGAGACCACTGGTGGGCCAGCCCCCACTGCAGGGGGTACAAATGCCAGCGGGTCCAACAGACAACGCTGGTGCAAGCTGCCATGAGACCCAGAAGGCGCCAGAAGTCCCAGGCAGGGTGCAGTTGCCCAACAAGAAATGATTGGGCAAAGGAGGACAGGACCTTGGCCCTGTCCACTGGGAGCTGAGTTCTGGCACGGAAAGAGTCGAGTTCCGCCCCGATGAACTGAATCACCTGCGAGGGCATGAGTTCCGACTGGGCCCCGTTGATGAGGAGGCTGAGTTGAGAGCAAGTCTGGAGGGCCAGATCTCTGGACCGCTCCACCTCCAACCTGGAGGGACCTGCTATGAGCCAGTCATTCAGGTAAGGGTAGACCAGGACCCCTCAGCACTGCAGGAATGCAGCCTCCACTGTGATGCATTTGGTGAAGACCCTGGGAGCTGATGAGAGGCAGAAGGGCATGGCCCAGAACTCGTAGAGGGTTCCCTCTGCCCGAAAGCGGAGGAACTGCTAATGAGATAGACGAATTGGGATGTGGAAGAACGTGTTCTGGAGGTCCAAGGAGCAGAACCACATGCCGTGCTCCAGGGATGGTATTATCTGAGCCATGGTTACCATCTGATAGATGCATGGCCTTAGGAACTTGTTCAGGTCTTGCAGATCGAGAATAGGGCACCAGCCCCCCATCCGTTTTGGAATCAGGAAGTACCTGGAAACAAACCCGGGGCATGGAGGAGGATTTGCAACCTTGTTGACTACCCCCTTGTGGAGGAGCTGGTCGATGTCATCTCGGAGAGCTGACTGGGAGGCTGCAGACCTGGTAGCCCCCTGTGGGGCACGGGCTTGAAAGGGAGGGATCTGCTCAAACTCCAGAGGCAGGCCCTTGCCGACCACTTCCAGCACCCAGCGATCCATGGTGATAGCGGACCAAGTGGAAAGGAAGTGGCTGAGCTGGCCCCCCCATGGGGGGACCCAGGGGAGGTGAGACGAGGTTGGGGTCAGCACCCCGCAACCCGTCACTGGGAAGACTTGGAGGAGGAGGGACCAGCCGAGGAGCTGCCGGGGCCCTTCTCCCTGGGCTTCCTGACCGAGGAAGCGACGGACTTGGCTCTAGGGCACCAAGTTTGAGCCTGCTGGCCCTGCTGCTGGTGCTGCTGGGCAGGACTTGCCGCAGGAGGAGAGGGACAAAAGGGCTCATGCTGCTGATGGCGGCCTTTGTCCTTCTCTGCAGATGTGACCGAATCTAGGGTGGCATCGGATTTTTCAGTGCGCTGGAGGTGGCCTTACACACTGGGCCTGACCAGGTCCGTGTCCAGAAAGGGAACATCTGCAAGCTTGTGTTGTGTGTCTGCCATGAAGGTCGAGATCCGTAACCAAGCCCTGTGGTGCATGGCCACTACGGCTGCTACCGAACGGGCACAAGAGTCTCCAATGTCCAGAGCTGTCTGGAGCTGCTGCTTTGCCACCGCCCTTCCCTGATCCCGGACCTGCTTGAGCGTGGTCTCGAAGTCAGCCGGGAGATGAGGGAGCACCTCATCCAGGGAGCCTGACAGGGCATAAGAGAAGTGTGCCATCATAACAGCCGAGCTAGTCTGGCGAAGGCCCAAAGAGGCGGCAACGTATACCTTGCTCCCTGAGTAGTCTAATTTCTTGGACTCCTTATCTGGGGGCTTGTCCACATCCCTCATGTTGCCTGAGCACCTGAAGACAGAATCTGCCACCAACCTCTCGGCCGAGGGGTGGTCCGAGAAGCTGGAGAGAGAGAGCCAGTAGGGACTGCGTACTTGTGGGCCATCCTGGCCGATGGCGCTGGTCAGGAGGCTGGGCGCTGCTAGAGTTCTAACGCCAGGCCCACAATGGCCTCAGCTACGGGGAAGGTCTCTGTGGGGGAGTGCCCCTTGTCCAGAATCTCTGTAAGGGGATATCTGGCCCGTTTCTGCATGGGTTCGAGCGGCATCCCGATGGACTCCGAGATGAGCCGAAGGACACCGAGGAACGAGGTGGGGCTCTCATCCACAGAAAGACCCCCCCAAGGATTCCAGGTCAACTGGAGGGGAATGCAACGAGGAGTCTTCAGACTCCAAAGAGTCCACGTACAGCTGGTGACTACCTGAGCCACTCTCCACTCGACGAGGGCGATCGGGCGTGAGAGTGACCAACAAGCGATGGGGCAGACCTTGAGACAACGTAGAATCCTTGGTCGGCACCCCATTCTTTGGCTGGGGAGGTAGTGGTTACACCACAATGGGCGGGGCAGCCGGTTTTGGCCGAGCCATCAGTGCCGGGACTGGGTCCTCGACCGGGGAACCTTCGGCGGAAGTCGGCTTCGGCCCGCTTCGGACGACAGCCACGCACTGCCAGTGTGGAAGCCGCGCCAGCTTGCTGCTGACCAAAAGGAGCTGTTGCCATATTAGATCCTCGTAGCGCCTCAGCCGAGGAGGATGAGGAAGAAGAGTGGCGGCACTGCTTCCCGCGATGTCGGGACCGAGACCACCGACATCGGCAGGATTTTCCCGAAGTGGAGGAGGACTGAGACCAAGACCGAGACCGTCAGCGGTGCCGGAGTTGGGCCAAGGAAGGAGCGGGGGAAACCCACTGCCCCTCCGGTTCAGGGTCCTGGGCCGGGGACTTTGGCTCAATGATCTGAGGCAAGTCCTCGGAAGGCACCGGAAGCACCGGTGTCTGAGAGAGAGAGTTGTCAGCCTCCTCGGTCGACAACCTGTCGGTGGGATCCAGAAAAATCTCAGCCGCGTCAACAGGCATCTCGCCGGCTGGTCTGACGGGGACACCATGGAACCAGCGGCCCGGGATGCAACATCAAGAGCCAACGGTTCAGAGAATGAGATCTCTCCCGCTCCCAAAAGCGTCGACGGTGGGTCTTACCTTTTTTCCGATCCTTCATCTGGGACTGATGTCCTCAGCAAGGGAAAGTAGTGATATTAGGAGGATATATGGGCAGGAGAAAAAAGTGGGGGACCAAGAGAGGTTTGCCAGATAGTATCCCAAGAAGCGCCATTCCTTGGAGGTGGGGAACACATAAGAGACACACCTCAGTAATGACAGATCATCGGTAGGTAGTGAGGAGGGGTGAGAGAGGGGGGAAGGGGAGAGGAGGGAGAGGCATTGCTGGTCATGGGCCAGCACCATTGCACTGAAATCGGTCACTACTAGTGCGGCGGTTAAGGTAGCTGCCCATAAGATATGCAGAGAGAGTGACATTTTTCCATGAGTGTACGTGAGTGTAGTAGATGGGAAAATGTGACGCTGTCTATTTAAATATGTGTGGGACTGGGCAGCCAGTGGGGGAAGGGGCTCAAAAGGTGGGAGTGGTTGGAGTGTATTTAATGAGGGGAGGGTGAGGGGAGCTGAAAATCCTGAGTGTGGCAGGAGCACAGGGCTTCAGGGCAGTCCCGGTCTTTTACCTGTGCTTCTGCAGTGGTGGGCAGGTGGCAGCAGGTGGGCTCCTGGAGATCACACTGCAGGAGTTGGCGGGCACAACACAAACCAGTAGCTACGGGGAGCGGTCGCAAGCCCGAGTGGGCTGGAAACCTGCAAGAAGGGACAGAGGGGGGAATTAAAACCTGCAGAAATCGGAGGGAGTTAAACAAATTTGCAATAAAACAAAAGACAGTATTTACTGGGAATCGGGGGCGGGTCTGAGAGCCTCGGGCAGGCACCAGCCGAGGATGGCGGGGGGCAGATGAGGATGGGAGGCTTAATAAAAAAATGAACTGGTGGGGTGGCAATGGGAGCTGGCTACGGAGTCAGACAGGAGGCAAAAGCAAAAAGACAGACGGCAGGGCAATGTCCTGGCTGGACTGGCTAGCAATACAGTAAAATTAAAATTGCTGACTTAGCTAGTGCGGCACAGTTAACATTGTAGCACAACTCTAATAGTTAACTTAGTCAAGCTAGAGAAGCTTCAGGCAGACTGCACTTTTTCTTAGAAAGAAAAATATAAGTATCGCCGTTTCCAGCAGTACAGTAAATTACAAGTAGCAGGCTTAGCAAGTGCGGCACTGTTAACATTCTGAATACAGCTCTTATAGTTGGTATTACAGGCAGACTGCACTTTCTTTAAAAATATCGCCGTTTCCAGCAGAAAGTTTGAAAATTGGCACACAGTCCGGCTGGCGGAGCACCTCTGAGTTTTACAGCTAGCCACTCAGAGGGCTCATGGGGATGGTAGCGGCCAATCAGGGCACCACCGAGAGATGGCGCCAGAACTTGAAAATTTGGTCAAAAATCCCGAGTGTGGCAGGAGTGCGGGGCTTTAGGGCAGTCCCGGTCTTTTACCTGTGCTTCTGGAGTGGTTGGCAGGTGGCGGCAGGCGGCTCCCGGAGATCACATCCCAGGAGTTGGCAGGCACAACACGAACCGGTAGCCGCGGTGAGCGGTTGCAAGCCCGAGTGGGCTGGAAACCTGTGCTTCTGGAGTGGTGGGTGGGTCGCAGCAGGCGGGCTCCCGGAGATCACACTGCAGGAGTCGGCGGGCACATCACAAACTGGTATCTGCGGGGAGCGGTTGCAAGCCCGAGTGGGCTGGAAGCCTGTGCTTCTGGAGTGGTGGGCAGGTGGCAGCAGGCAGGCTTCCAGAGATCACACCGCAGGAGTCGGCAGGCACAACACGAACCGGTAGCCGCGGGGAGCGGCTGCAAGCCTCAGTGGGCTGGAAGCCTGTGCTTCTGGAGGATCAAGCAGGTGCCTTTTCCTTTGTCAGATACATGCAGACAGAAGGTCACAGATCCTGTATGACAAGTTCATTATATGGATGTTTTCCATATAAAACAGAAATGTTGTTATTGTCATGTCTGTAGTATCATTTGTAGCAGTAAACTATTACTTACGTAGGTACTGTAAACAAAAGGTTTTAATTCAGAAATCCAGTGTTGATAAATTTGTATTTTTAGCAGTTCTGTAAGATTTATGCCTCTCTGATGTAAGAGTGCATAGCACAGAAACAAAAGGGTTTGCCTAACTGATTGTTGTTTGCATGAGAAGTGGGCATGACAGTGGCATGCAAGAGTGAAGTCTAACAATTGTTTCTTGACCATTCTGGGACCTGAAGTTTAACAGTAATGTGTGAAGAGAATAAAGTCTTGTGTTTTGTGCATTTGAATAGGTTTAGTGCTTTGAAGTTAAAATATTCAAATATATATATACATAGTGTCATGGGCACCTGAAAAGGAAGGAGTTACTACTGAAATAAATGCTATTCTGATGATTTATTTATTTATGTGTAAGATTTTAAGTGTAGTTCTGCCTAGGTCACAGACACATAAGCTATAAAAAGTGCATTTAAGAATGGATGTATTAGTCAAAGCTTGTAGTAGCAAAATAAAGCAAGAAAAATAATATATTATGTTTTTTTTTCTTTAAATTGTTTAACCAGGAGTGGCACACTAAGCTGAAAGCTGGTTTACAGGGGCAACCTGGGAGCACATGGAAGTTAAGTGACTTGCTCAGGGTCACCCAGTATGCAAGTGGGGGCTCTGGGATTCAAACCCAGATTTCCAGATTTGCAGCTCAGAGCCTTAAACCACTGTGCTATACTGCCTCCCTAGTTACGGCAGTCATCTGTTTTATGGTTCATGATGTTGGTGTAGTAAGCAGCAGTACATTGCATAGCAGGTTTAAAATGTCAATAAGTAGGTCATTCAGTAGATGTGCTGAGCAGTTACTGGTGCAAGAAAATTATTTAGGATAGTAAAATATTCCTGTTAGAAAACTGATAAATGTGTGACATTTGCATCTCATTTTCAAGGAGGTCCTTATGGCGTGTCAATGTACAATTTAAAGTGGTTATAATTTTCAAGTTGTCTGAGTAATTGCTTTGTACTACCACTGTTACTAAATTTAAATTATTCTATGAAGGAAATTAAGTTTATGTAACTGTCTGTGAATGTATTAAAAATATTTCTATGAACGTGGATATGTTGTTCATCCACACTCTCTGCCATGTCCCTTTCCCCTTTAAATCTGGCCTGAAGTCTTCAAGCTAGCTTCTCCCACCCACCCGGGTGGTAAATACCTTGGCTGTGCCCCATGACGCCAGATCTTCCTTTCTGCTGGAAGATTCGGGTTCCCTCCTGCTACTTAGCAATTTGTAGGCCCTGGATTCGCAAAGTCAGTTTTCACCGCAAATTACTTTGAAACTCGTCAGAGTTCACAATTCCGATTACAGCGCATCAGACATGGAGGACAAATCGTCCGCTGGATTTCGCTGGTGTCCCTGCAGCCAGAAAATGTTGCGTACCGATCCCCACCTCTCATGTGTCTATTGCCTAGGTATCGGACATGACACCACGTCTTGTACATTCTGTTTGGCCTTCCATCCCAACATTCTGGATGACCGCAAGGCGTGCCTAAAATTGGGGAGACCGGAGCTTAGAAACCCTCCGGTGAAATCTAAGGAGGCAAGGTGGGCGGTTTCCGCAGTCGCGGGATCCGCTGAACAGCTTGAACAGATGACTGATTTCGAGGAGGAGGAGGCTCAGGCTTCGGCCAGTTGCAGTTTTTTCATTCCTCTCAACCTTGGCTCTACCTTTTCTGGCTCCTTTAGGGAGTTGTGCCAGTCTCTCCCCACCAGGGGTGAGGCACCCTCGGGCTCACACTCCTCCTGCCCTTGGAAGAGGGACAAGGACCCCAAGTCGTCTTCTTCCAGAAGGAGACGCTTCTGGGACTGAGAGAGGTCTGAGTCCCAGGAACATGCGGTCTTGACTTTGGTCAAGATCACTTCCTCGGCCGCCGGCTTTACCCACCTTCCGTCGGGCCAAGGCACCGAGACCGAGGAAACGGCTGAACCGGCCGAGATTACTCTCGACCCAATCGAGCCTTTATCACCGACTCCGGTCGACGATTCCTTAGAAAGGATGCCCATCCTTTCCTTTCCCAACGAGGAGACACTGCCCTCGGGTGTCCCCATCGAGGATAAGGTGCCGGAACCTCAGTTTTCACCGACTACGGTGTCCCCTGATCGAACTTGCCGACCCCGTTGGTCTTGATCGAGGACCAGGACCCCTTTGGTCAATCGGCCGGAAAAGGGCCACAAACATTCTAAAAAGAGGCACCGCCACTGGTCCTTATCCTCCTCGGACGAGGAGAGGCTTCGACGGAAACTCCGTCGATGCTATGAGGATTTGATGTGGCAACAGCTGATTTTGACCGGGCAGAAGCCGGCTCCACTGGCCGCCCCGGCCATTACTTGGCTCCTGCCTTCTAAGCCAACACTTACCCCTCCAGAACTGAAGGCCTCTATTCCACCTTCCATGGGTCCGGCGCGAATACTGGCTCGGCCTATTCTGGTTTCTCCACCGATTTTGGTGGAGCCACCACCTAAGCAGCCTCAGGGAGGGGCTCCCTCGAAAGAGGACCATGCAGACACCAGGCTTCCCCAACGTCTGTCCATTAAGGTTACCCCCGACCGCCCTCGGCGGATCGAAGGGGACGTAGGCGGTAGGCCACTATACCCTGACTCTTCGGGCTCTGATGACACGGGGTTACACTCTCATCCAGGGGATGATGAGTGGTCCATGGCCGGACTGGAGGAAGGCCCTTCCTCCTTTCAGGGCATTCTCCGCCTGATCTCCGAGTCCACCGGAATGCCCCTGGAGCCCATCCAGAAAAAGGCGGAGTACCCCCTTACGGATATCCTCAAAAGGGGGATACCCCGACGGAGGCCTTTCCAGTGGCCGAAGCCATCGTTGGCCCAGCACTTGAGCTTTGGCAGCATCCTGCTTCCTGCCGAGCTCCGTCTGCTCACATGTCCCGCAAGTATACGGTGCCCATGGCGTCCCTGGCATTGTTCACAGAGCATCCTTCGGCCAAAAGCCTAGTGACTGCTTCTGTGTTGAGGCGTACTGGTAGCTTAACCAACACTGACCGACCCTTGGACAAGGAGTCCAAAAATATGGACCACTCTGCCCGTAAGGTCTATGCGGCCTCTTCCTTAGACCTTCGTCAGGCCAGCTCAGCTGTCATCATGGCACACTTCTCTCATGCCCTACTTGGGTCATTGGATGAAGTCCTCCCTCATCTCCCTGCAGACATGCAGACCACAGTGAAGCAGGTCCATGATCAAGGCCGTGCTGTTGCTAAACAGCAGCTCCAGATGGCCCTGGACATTGGAGATTCCTGTGCCCGCTCTTTGGCAGCCGCAGTGACCACTCGTCGCAGGGCTTGGCTGAGGCTATCCTCCTTCCTGGCGGATACCCAGCACAAGTTAGCTGATGTGCCCTTCCTAGTCACCAACCTCTTTGGTCCAGGAGTGGCTGGTCACCTCCAGCGCATAGAGCAGTCCAGTGCCACCTTGGATGCTACCTCTGTGAAGGGTTCTTCGAGCAAGAACCAGCAGAAGCGCAAGAAGAAGCCTTTTCGGCACTCTTCCCCTGCGGTTAGGCAGCCCTCCTATCAAGGAGGCCAGCAGCAACAGCAGGCTCAAGCTTGGCACCCCAGGCCCAAGCAGGGTCCTCAACTGCCCCGTAAAGGAGGCTGAGGTGCTGGTCTAGGAGCCTCCTCCTCCTCTAAGCCTGCCCAGTGACGGGTTGGGGGTTGCCACCCCTACACCCATCACGCCAGCTCTGGGTCCTCCCGTGGGGGGCTGGCTCTGCCATTTTCTTTCCGCCTGGTCCGATATCACCTCCAACAGGTGGGTCCTAGCAGTGGTCGGCCAGGGACTGCCTCTGGAATTTGAGCAGTACTCTCCCAGCCGAGCCTGCACCCCTCGGGAGGAAAGGATCTCAGTTCGCACTCAGTCGGTTCTTTGAGACAACATTACTCAGTTCCTCTGCAAGGAGGCGGTAGCTCCAGTGCCAGATCCTCCTACAGACCCAGGCTTCGTGTCCAGGTTCTTCCTGGTGCCCAAGCGGACTGGGGGTTGGCGCCCCATCCTAGATCTCCATGACCTGAATCAATATCTCCGGTCTCACACCTTCCAGATGGTAACTCTGAACCAGATCATACCATCCCTGGAGCGAAACATGTGGTTCTGTTCACTGGATCTGCAGGACGCGTTCTTCCACGTCCCAATCCATCTGTCCCATCAGCGGTTCCTCCGCTTCAGGGTCGAAGGGACCCTGTACGAGTTCTGAGCCATGCCATTCGGTCTGTCATCGGCCCCAAGGGTCTTCACCAAGTGGATCGCAGTGGTGGCAGCCCATCTCCAGCGTCAAGGAGTTCGAATATACCCTTATCTCGATGACTGGCTTTTGGCAGGTTCCTCCCTCCAGGAGGTGGAGAGATCCAGGGATCTGGCTCTTCAAACCTGCTCCCAACTAGGCCTCCTGATCAACGAGGCCAAGTCAGAACTCATGCCCTTTCAGGTGATGGGCTTCATTGGGGCATAGCTCGACTCTTGTCAAGCCTGAGCCTGCTCCCGGCGGACAGGGCGGAGGTTCTTTTCTCCTTTGCCCAATCATTTCTGGTTAGGCACTTGTGCCCTGCCCGGGACTTCCTGCACCTTCTGGGTTACATGGTGGCATGCACCTCAGTGGTCTGTTGGGCCCGATGGCACATGCGCCCACTCCAATGGGAGCTGGCCGCTCAGTGGACTCAGCACCACGGTCACTTCGACCAGCTCATCACTGTGACCCAGAAGATGTGGGACGCTCTCCAATGATGGACCGCCCCAGTCCAGTTGCAGGAGGGGATCCCGTTTGTCCACCCCGAGCCGACAGTTGTTCTCATGACCGATGCCCCTCTCATGGGCTGGGGAGCTCACATTGGGGACAACAGGGCTCACGGGTTCCGGACCCCCGAGGAGTCCCGATGCCACATCAACCTGTTGGAGCTCAGAGCAGTCAAACTGGCACTGTCAGCTTTCACTCCTCAGTTCCAGGGTCAAGTGGTTCAAGTCCAGACGGACAATACCACGACCATGTACTACCTCAACAAACAGGGCGGCGCGCACTTCCATCTGCTGTGCAAGGAGGCGCTCCACATCTGGACCTTCGTAAGCCGGTTGGAGGTGGATCTCCTAGCTATCCATGTGGCAGGAGCCTTGAACCAGCTGGTGGATGCTGTCAGCCGCATAGGCCAGACATCCCACGAGTGGTCTCTCCATCCAAAGGTAGCTTACAGCCTGTTCTCCCGTTGGGGAAAACTGAAGGTGGACCTGTTTGCCTTCAGGGAAAACACCAAGCTGAGGCTATACCATGCCCGCCCACCTCAGCAGGGCTTGCTGCAGGGGGATGCCTTCTCGAGGCCGTGGACCCCAGACCTCCTCTGCGCCTTCCCTCTGTTTCCCTTGATCCACAAGGTGAGGAGGGACAAGGCGAAGGTGATCCTGGTAGCCCCAGATTGGCTGCGCCAGTTCTGGTACCCAGATCTCCTCAGCATCAGCTGCAGGCCCCCGGAGCAGCTTTATACACACCCGCGCCTGATATCTCTGAACCAGGGGAAGGTATTCCATCTGGACCTTCAATCCCTGCACCTCACAGCCTGGTACCTGAGTGGCTAGAGTTCCAGGCTCTGGGTCTTTCCGAGGATGTCTACACCATGGTGGAGGCATCTCGTAAAGAATCGACCAGGAAATGTTACACCTTCAGATGGAAGAGATTTTCCATTTGGTGTCAGGGTAAGAGTCTGGACCCCTTATCCTGCTCTGTGGCTAACATTCTCGACTACCTTTGGTATCTCTTCAAGAGGGGTTTACGGTCATTGACCCTTAGGGTGCACCTGGCAGCCATTTCGGCTTACCGGGCATGGGCCAGTCAGCCGACACTGGCACAGAAGACAGTGGTTGGGCGCTTCTTCAAAGGCCTGGATCACATATCCCCTCCGGTGCGTGAACCTCCACCTCCATGGGATCTGTTGCTGGTTTTGGCAAAGCTTATGGGCAAGCCATTTGAACCCCTGCACAAGTGTGAGCCCTCACACTTGTCATGGAAGACGGACTTCCTGGTGGCTATCACGTCTGCCGGAAGGACAAGGGAGCTCCAAGCGCTCTCGGTGGATTCCCCTTATCCGGTCTTTCACAGGGACAAAGTTGTCCTGCGTCCCCACCCGAAATTCCTTCCGAAGGTGGTGTCAGAGTTTCACCTTAACCAGGTGTTGACTATGCCGGTATACTACCCTAATTACACCTCAGACACCAAGTATCAGGCTCCATACTCTGGATCTGAGACGTGCTCTCTCCTATTACAAGGACAGAACGGTGGAAATTCGAGGAGAGGTTCGCCAGCTGTTTGTCACCTACACTGAAGCCGCTTCTGGCAGACCTGCAGCCAAATGGACCATTGCAAGGTGGATTACATCATGCATAGGTCTGTGCAATGAGTTGGCGGGCAAGGAGCCTCCCAGAGGGATAAGAGCTCATTCTACCCGCCATACTGCTGCATTGGTGGCTGCTTCCAGGGACATCCCTATCCAGAAAATCTGTCAGGCTGCTACCTGGAAGTCAGCAAACACCTTTATTACCCAATACCACATCGACCTTGAGTCACGCCAGGGATGCTGGTTTTGGGGCCTCGGTTCTCCAGTCTCTGTTTCCCAAGTAGGGGGTGTGCACCTTGCCTCTCTCCTCCCCGAGAACTGCTTGGAGTCTGCCAGAGACTGTGGATGAACAACATATCCACGCTCCTAGAAGAACAGGTTACTCACCTATAACAGTAGTTCTAGGAGTGGTATATGTTGTTATCCACACACCCACCCAACCTCCCCGGCTTTAGGCGCACAACCTTGCTTCCAGCGGGCTAAGATCTGGCGTCATGGGGCGGAGCCGAGGTATTTACCACCCGGGTGGGTGGGAGGAGGTAGCTTGAAGACTTCCGGCCAGTTTAAAGGGGAAAGGGACATGCCAGAGAGTGTGGATGAACAACATATACCACTCCTTGAACTACTGTTACAGGTGAGTAACCTGTTCTTACTTGTCCTCGTAATGTAATGCATTAAATGCTGTTGGTAGGTTAAGAAGTCACATAACAGCAATAGAGATGAAAACAATGGGATGCTTAGGAATTTGAAAAAAGTATACATTAGCAGGAGCAGTGTCATTACTTCACCAATTTTTGTATAGTTTCACTCCAGATTTTCAACATTACGATTTTTTTTACAACTCCTCATAAACAGTACAGCTGTAATTTTTTACATCCTGTTCAAAATGTGTTTTTGCACCTGTGGTACCAAATGGCACAGTCACTGTGCAAAATCACCTTTCGGCTAATGAACTGTTAGTGTCACTGTTCATGTGGTGGGGTCACAAAAAGCCCATGCTGAAAACTTGGAGTGAAAATCCAAGAAATGCCCAGGACATTCGGGTTTCTGACCATAACACCCTGCTCTGTAGGGACTGACAGGCATCAGGGGTGTGACTTGGGATTGTCAACAGTAATGCTCACACCATTCCACCCCCCTCCCCACCCTGCAGCCAGTGTCAGGTATCGAGGTGTGCCTTTGACTCTTCAGCCCCAAAGTTCATTCCATTCTTTTATACTGTACCCATGTCAGCATATTTCCTTATGGAATGGGGTGAGTGTAAAGTTTGAACACCCCAAGGCACACCTCGGCACTTGTCTGTGTCTGCAGGGGTAAGGTGAGGAATGGAGATAAGCTTAGTATGAACTGTGAAGCCCAAAGGCACGCCCAGTGCTTGTCCATCTCTGCGGGTGGGGGTGGGGTTGGCATCACTTCAATACTTCACTTCCATTCCTATTCTACCTGTCTGCCTCCCTCTCTCTCTCTCTCTCTCTCTCTGTCTATATGTCTATGTAATTATCTATCTTTCTATCAATTGCATGTATCGCTACTTTACCTATTTCTAAAATAAACCTGCATATGACATTTGCCTGCACTCTGAGCACATACTTATGAAACTGTGCATATTTGTACTCTACTTCTGCACAGACCTCATACTTTCCTAATATTCCCATTATCATAAGCATAACTACCTTTCCGTTATTAAAAGCGACCCCCTTTGAAAGTTACTATCACATTTTCTCTGCTAACAGTCCATCATTACACCTGACTTCCTGACATCAACACATTGCTTAAATATAACTTATATCACCACATGGACAAAAACCCTGTTTCTCAAAAAAAAAAAAAAAAAAAAAAAATTGTAAATATTCCCACTGGCGCAGTGGTTGGATTTCCTCTTGCGATGCCAGCTACCTGGGTTCGGGAGTGAGCCCAGACCACTGGAGGGCCGGCTGGGGGAGAAGACTTGAGCGTCCCACGACTGCTCGTCTTCTCCGGGGGAAGGGAGGGGACCAAGGTCCGCAACTTGCCTGACCCGAGGAGGAGGTTCGAGGTATGGCAAGTCCTGCAGTTGCAGGAGGGACAGGTCGAGACAGGTGGTGGATGTCGGTGCATGGCGCCTTGACATCAGGGTGCACACCGCATGTAGGGAGAAACACAGGAGGAAAATGCATCCTGGAGCACGGGTAGACGGAGCACCAACCTGACCGTAATTACAGCTGCCTGCCTGACCACCGGAGGACCCGACGATGCTTGAAGATATCGGTGCGTCAGGGCCCTGCCCTGTACCCGACTGGAAGTGACAACCACGGCTCCATGGGGAACCTCCAGGGATTCAATGTAGGCAAGCCATGGGGTAGGTCTAGGCAACTCCCGAAGGAGCGCAGCTCCAGGGTGAGGGGAGGAGAATAAATAGCAAGTTCAAAAAAAAAAAAATAATAATAATCCCAAGGCTGAACATATGCCAGCCATTACTTTTTCATCTACTGCCATCTTCTGTACCATCATGGGGATTTGCATATGTTTCCCATGATGCTTTGCATTATTGGGGTATGTGCAATTGTGTCTTCTTTAAAATGTGGCTGTCTGGCCAATATCATCCGGGATAACACATACCTCAGTGGCATTTGCTCTGGGGTTCTTTTGTAAACCTATATTGCTTCCTATTCCTTCCATTAAAATGTACACCTTCATATATTTTCCTGATAATATGAATGCCTTCCTTAGAACAGAAACTAGAACTAGTCTTACTATTTACAAATCATTGTGTTGTTTCTCCATACCTCCTTAACAATTCCACACAACTTCACTAACTTCATTATGCAGCCGTGGAGGATCTGACCAGATGTTGTTCTTGTTGCTGTGACTTCTGCTCAAAGAATTTCTGAGCATCGTGCTCTCATGGCTGAGCCTCCTTATTTGATTTTCCTCAAGGACAGGATGTCTTGGGGACCAATCCCAGGTTCTTACCAAAGGTTGTCTCTAATTTTACATTGAATCCGGACATACACCTTCCTGTGTATTATATGAGCATGCACTTTGAATTAGAACATACACCTTCCTGTGTTATCCTGAGCATGCTAACAAAGGTAAGGTATTGCTCCTTACATTTGATATACATAGAACACTACATTTCTTTATCGTACTTAGGACTGCAGGAAGTCCTCTCTGTTTTTATATTATTTGTCCTCAGTAAGGGGGCTGCCTCAGTGATTAAACAGTACCTGTCCAAATGGCTGGTCAAATGTATTGTGTTTTGGTATAGGCAATACAGCAAGGAACTTCCTGGTGCTGACCCTGGCCACTGTACGTGTGGTATGGACACTTCTGTTGCCTGTTTTCAGAATGTTTCTGCTGCCATGTGGAGTACTGTGCATACTTTCACTAAGCATTCCATTCTAGACATCATCTCCCACAGACGTACTGGTCGTGGTCTTGTGGAACTGCAAGGCCTTCTGATGATGTCGTAACAGACTTTGCCATCCTCCCTGCTGGGTACTTGGTATACTGCTTGGGAATTATTCTAAAGGGGTGGCCCAATGGAGGAAATGTTCCTGATGAAGATAGAACAGTTACTTACCATAACATTAGATCTTCGAGAGAATCTTCTCCACTGGGCCACAGCACACCCACCCTCCTCCCCTTCCTGAGGTGTCAGCTGGCAGTATTGTCTACTACCTTGTTGGAAGTGTCCATAAGTCGCTTGTGTTTATTATGTTTTCCACTCCCCTGCCTTTTTTATGTACCTGGTTCTGATTTGGTCTCCTGGTTCCTCCTAGTAAGATTCCCTTCGAGCTTGTCTCCAGTGTGGAACTGAGGAGTAATGGGGCCACCCATACTTTTTAGGCATTGACGTCGTACAGGTGGTCCCCAGTTAGCAAAAGTTTGAGTGGTTGTGATGCCGATGCCTTATAGTTCCAAAGGTGTGACCCAAATGGAAGAGACTCTCTTGAAGATCTACTGTTACGGTAAGTAACTGTTCCTTCATGCTTGACTCTACCCAAGTGGATAGTGGCCTCTTTGGGTTGAAAAAGTTATTGCATTTTGTAGCATCTTTTAAGTGACCCTGCAGTCACCCAGTTCCTAGACGCAAGTAGAAACTCTGGCCAGTTTCCTACCCTGAGGGATGAGGCCTATGGTACCCTTCATCCTGGGGGTCTGGTTGCAAGTTTTTTTAAACATATACTGAAGTACCCAGCTCTGCCCTCAGCCTTTTCCAAGCTCAGTATCTTTACCTTCCTTGACAAGGAAGGACTGTGCTGGCAGCAGTCATTCCTGAGCTGATCGTAACTGGCCACCATCTGCAAAAAGGGTAGAAAATGATAGAGCAATATTTGTTAGTTTTTGTTGACCGGGTAAGTGCACTAGACAAATCCTCCCTATTTTCAGGCATGACCCGGGGGAAGGGGATACAGATGAATGCCAACTGACCTTGAACCAGATTAAGCTGTTGGTGGTATTTTTAGTGAATGAGGGAAATTTGGCCAGGACACCAGGGAAATTCCCCTACTCTGTGTAGGTGGAGCCTTGCTGCTGGTTGCGTGATGGCCAGTCTGCAGATTCCCTCGGAGGAGATGGACGTCGGCAGCCCTGGGGAGTGGGCCTCCTCCCCAGTGCTGTCTATATCAGAGGCCACAGAGACCTCTTGCTATCGCTACTGAATGTTCTGACACTATCATTGAATCAGACTTTACAAATAAAAAGTCTAACTTTACCGCAGCCAGTTCGGAGCTTTTAGAAAAACGTTCTGCTTTAGCCTTGCAATTGCAATTGATTGATTCCGAAATAGCGGCTATTGAACAGGCACCTTCTGGATGTCTATCAGGTGTTGTAGCACCTGAAAAGCCCTCTAATAACGTCATGAAAGTGCCGGATCCTACTGCTTCTTCCGCGTTAGCCGGCTGGTAGTTTATCGAGGTCCTCCTCGTCGTGCCGAGAGCCGGAATTGGATCCTCAAAATCCGGATCATGCTGGAAAGCCTGAGCCTGTTCGCCGCATGGACAATGTAAGTGCTGCATATTCTTCCACCATACCTCAGTTTGGTACACAGCAAACTTCTGAGTCGGAAGTCTTTCTTTTTTCAGCCATTAAAACTCCTGGCTGGTCAAAACGTGGGGGCACTTTATTAAATACATCGAAACAGTTTCGGCTCATCAATTTAATGATCCCCAAAATAAGTGGTCACCCGATATGGCACTCAAAAATGCGGCTGGGAAAAGGGAAGGAGGATTTGGACCCCAGACTCACAGGACCCAGCCTATATTAACATGCTACAAAAGCGTAACAATGAGCTCCAAGCAACCCGGGTGAAGATCTCAAGCGTTCTTCCTGGACTTAATTCTAGCAATACTGATGTTACTACTGGTAATGGTATTGTTGACAATGTTCTTCCTTCCAGAAAGAACACTGTTGATAATTTACTTTCTTCCAGGCATCCTAATACCTCGTTAGATCCTGTACCCACTCCTTCTTCTGAAACTGCTACAAAAGAGAAACCAGGTCGACCAGCAAGTTTTAAACTGGCCGACTTATTTCACTCTAAAGGTGAACCTGCACCTAGGAGAAACGCTGTAAGATTGCTTTACAAAGGGGGACTGGAAGTACCCCCTGATCGGGTATACATTGCCAAAACATTACTAAAGGGGTCCATGAAATTTTTTGCCTCCGAGATATTTGCCTTAATTAATTTGGGGAATTCTAACTTCGACGTCAGCTTCAAGCAAATTTCTGGGCTAGATAGATTCTGGGCCCAGTATGAAACGCCCAGACCTCTCCCATTTGGTCTCCCTTTCAAGCCATTCCTCTGACCAAACCAGCAATTAGAAACATCACTATTGTTTTCAAAATGAAGGTGTCAATATGAAGACATCCTTTTTTGGTTAAACAAAAGATGTGAGGTTTTAAATCGACTCACGCCCACCCTGGATAGTGAACAAATTTGGGATGGGAGTTGGAAGGTCCGTGTTAAATTATATCCCACCAATTCCGGACCTAAACACTTGCCTAATTTCTTTTTTTGGGGCAAAGATAAGGGGTTTATCTTTTATGCTGGCCAACCCAAATCATGTTTCAAATGTGGCTCTAGAACTCATCTTAGCTCGGCTTGTGATGTTTTAAGATGTAGCCATTGTTTTGAATATGGTCATAATTCCTCAACTGCTCTAATTCTTTCAAATGTAATTTGTGCGAAGAAGTTGGTCATGCTTCGGTCGATGCCTTGGGCATCCATAATAAGGGAAGACTGCCCTTCTCACGACGGACTAATCACAATTGCCCAACAGTTACAGGCACAAAGGCCACTACCCGTGGAATTGGTTAATGACCCCTCCTCTGTCAGCACCCACTCCGAGAGAGCCTTCCACAACTACTAATTCAGACCCCATATTCTGGTGGAAGCAGCTCTTCCTTCTGATTCTAATGTCTCCCCAAAGAAGGTAATATTAATGTAACTGAAGCCATAATGCCCCTCCTCCACCCCCGTTTGGATACAGATTCTTCCAGTTTTATTACCGTAACCCATAAGAGAACCAGGAAAGGCCTTGCTGTGGTTAGTCGTAATAAAGAAAATATGGCTCGTAACTGGCAGACTAATAACAAATTCGCTGTGCTCACTACTGATTTATCTGATAGGGATTCTGGAGGGGATGACACGGACACCTCTTCAGTCCGTTCCTTTCCAGACGTAGAAGGAGGTACGGACACTGACCCTATTGCTAAACGTACACGGCAATCTCAGAGAGGTAAATCTCTAAGTAGCTCCTAAAATGGCCTCTCTTTCAATCTGCTCATTAAACGTTAACAGTATTAAAGGGAAGAAGAAGCTAGGGGGTGTTTTTCTGACACTTAAAGACCTTAAAAGTGACATTTTTGTCTGGTTGATACAAGATTAAAAACTCATGGAGAACTCAGTCAAGCCTCCCATGCATGGTCTAGTGGCCCTTCCTTTTGGTCCACTGGCCCGGATACATGTGACGGCATTGGTATTCTGTTCTCTAACACAGAATTTCATGTTTCCAGACTGGTAGACATTTCGCCTGGTAGAGCTTTGTTATTAGATTTTCTTACAAACAAGAAAGGTTTGTATAATAGGAATCTACTCCATAAAGCCAAAGCCCAGTTTCTCTTTTCATTTAGTAAGGCCTTTTTACACACCTCAGATTACTTTTGTGGTAGGAGATTTTAATTACGGTTTACACCAATCTGACAGAGGTTTAAAAACCCTAAACTTTTGTGACTCTGTAGCCTTACAAGAAATTACATCCACGCTCTTTTGGTGGATGCTTATAAGCATTGCCATAAAACTGGGGCTTTACCTTTTTAAGGGACACTTGCGAACCAGGATAGATTTTATCTTTTGTCTAAAGTCCTGTTACTCCTTTCTTGTCAGACTGTGGGATTGAATTTTCTGACCATGTTGCCCTTCAGGCATCCTTCACATGGGGTTCTGCCCTCGCTGTAAAAAAATAGCTAGCCTTAATGATTCCTTATTGGATGATTCCTCCTTTTGAAAGCATGGCATAAGGAATTTATAGCTCGAATATCTGTTATTGAATTTTATGACACTGTTATTGATTGGTGGAAGACTCAAATTAAGTTGGAAGCAAGTCTTTCAAAAAGAGCTGCAGTTGTACAAAATAACAAATATTTGAATTACTTATCTCTCGACAGCAATTACAACATTTGATTTCTTTGGCTGACTCTAACAATATAGATTACAGCAAACAAATAGACATAATTCAGTACTCAAATGAGACACTTCAATCGCTCGAGCTAGTTCCTTAGGCCAAGAAGCTCGTTTGGCACCCAGACAAATAAAGGATGCCTTGACCCTTCCGAGCTTGTAAAGGAAGGATAGATTCTAAATTAATCCCATCCTTAAAATCACCGACAGGAGGACTTGTGACATCACCGAAGCCCTAGTCTCTATAGTTGAACAGCATGTCCTTAATCTGTTTGGGTGTAAACCTGTCTGTAAGGATGCAGAGCCTTTTTGAACTCATTACATTTGCCCACGCTTTCTAGTTTAGAACAGGATATGTTATCTGCAGATATTATGGAACATGAAGTGAAACAAGCTATTGACTCCTTGTGTTCACACTCAGCTCCAGGGTCTGATGGCCTTACTGCTAAGTTCTACAAAACATTTTCTGTGGATCTGGTTCCCGTTTTGACCTTACTATACAATGAAATGCTAACTTTAGATACATTGTCTAAATCCATGAAAGAGGCCATCTTAATTTTTATTTTTAAGAAAAAAGGTGATGCTTCTGACATTGGCAATTGGAGACCAATTAGCTTATTAAATGTTGACTACAAAATTCTTGCAAAAATTCTATTATCTAGAACTCTAAAAGTTGCTGGCCACATTAGTTCTGTTCAAACCTGTGGCATCCCAGAAAGGCACCAACAGGACAACCTGATTTTATTACGTGAGCTATTTGCTTTAGGGGAACGGAAAACAATTTCTGGATGGGTATTAGGCCTAGATCAAGAGAAAGCATCTGATAAAGTCTCCCATGATTTCTTGTTCCAAGTCCTAAAAGCCTTTGGTTTTCCAACAACGTTTCTTTCCTGGATTCAATCTTTATATAAAAATGCTGTTATAATTCCGAATGTTAATGGGTGGTTAGGTAACCCCATCTTCCTTACCTGTGGGGTAAGGCAAGGATGTCCATTGAGCCCGTTGTTTTATAATTTTTACATTGATACTTTAATAAGAGCTATACTACTTTGCCCTCAAATTATAGGCCTGGCTGGTATTCCCTCTTCCCCGCCAATTAAATTGTTAGCCTACGCTGATGACTTGGCTTTAGTAATTGATTTGAGGACTAAACAGGAGGATCTAGTTCAAGTATTACATTCTTTTTCAGCTGTATCAGGTTCCAAAATTAATTTCATTAAAAGCACAGGAGTACCAATAGGCCATGACTCTCTCCCAGAAAATGGTGTTTATGCTGGAATTCCTGTCAAACTCGATGTATTCAAATATTTAGGAATTTATTTCGGTCATGAGAATATGTCTTCCTATAACTGGATTAGTGCCTTAAACAAAGCAGAAGGCTTAATCGCAGGTTGGAAGCATACCTTAATTGGGAAAAAAAAGAGAGTGGTTCTGCTAAAATCTTTAGTCATTCCCATTTTTTTATATCTTAGTTATGTATTTCCACCCCCTGCAGCTCTTTTCACTAAATTGTTTGGGATTTTTTTTAAAGGGTTTTGGGGGTCCAGACTAAACCCCATAAAATGAAATTTTACATATAGACCCATAAATGAAGGTGGTATTAATATGGTACACCCTGTCGCTTTCTTTTATTGCTTATTTTTTCATTACAATTTTGGTACAGTACTTAAACCTGGGAACGCAATCTGGAAACCCTATTTTATGATCTGGTTTTCTCTATGTATTGATAAATGGGATTCAAGTGGAAAAAACATTATTTCTCGGTCTCTGGAAATACCTTCCTATGGAAAAGAAAGTTTTAAAATGGCCTTATCTTGGAACCTCCTTCCTCAAGATTTTTGTATTTTGTCACGACGGATGTTGTATGATAAAATTTGGAGAATAGAGGCCCAGGAAGAGGTAATCTTTCCCCTCTGCCCCTCTAACCATCTCTCCTGGGTTCTCTTACAACAGTAATCCTAGCTACCTCCATATATATGGGATATGGGTATGGTTAAGCAATTATGATAGACTAGGGGTCAAAAATAACCATAAGCATAAAGCGGTGAATTTACGTTATTGTCCCAGAGATGATTGTTTTGAAGTTTTTGAAACTCAGCAACATTTATTTCTCGACTGTCCATTCTCTTCAGACATTTGGTTTAGTTTAGCCACTAAATGGTCTGAACCTTTATTCCTCAAATTATCCTATGAACACATTATGTTTTGCACGAATGTTCATTTGAATGCCAAATATCATATTGAAACTCCATATGTAATGTTTGCTCTAATTAAATATTACATATGGCAAGCAAGATGTATGCTAGTTCTGCATCAAAAAATTATTCATAAACAAGACATTATCTGCAACATACATAAGGCTTTATGTTTAGTTAAAAAGCATGACTCTCATACTTATACCAAGCATCAAGTTAAATTTATGTGGCGTAATTGTGTTTCATTAATTGATGACTGTTCTTTTTGATATGTTCTTTTCTTGATTTGTTCTTGTGTGTACAGGATATTATTTCATTGTAATGAAGCCCATTTCTCTAATAAAATTCCCCTACTCTTTTTGATAAGTGCCATGGGATCTTTAACATCCACCTGAACTACCACCAATCCAGGCAGATGGGACCTCAGTTTAACATCTCATCCGAAAGATGGCACCTCAGAAGTGCAGCACCCCTCTCATGCTGCACTACAGTGTCAGTACTGGGCTATTAACCCAAGTGCCAGATGTGAGAACTGAACCCACAGCCCTCTGATCTCCCGGCCTCAGAGGCGAGTGTGCTACCTACTGAGCCACTGACGCTGAAATATGGAGGGGAGATGAGCATAAAGGCAGGGAACCTCCGTAATTAGAGGTGATTACTATAAATTATTTCTCTTTAATTTTTTTCTTACAGTTTTTGGCCCAGTAACTACGCTCTGCTAGCATCTGCTCCCTAGTTTCCAAGATACCCTGCTGTAGGGATACTGTAATACCTGCGGCTTCTCTCCCCCCTTCCCCATGGGGCCCAACTGACATTTAATTAACCAAGTAGCAAAATCCTCATATGGAGTTGCAAGAACATAAACTGAGCCGGGGCAGTGCCAGATGGCGGACAGCATCCACCTATCATTTAGCGCATCATTCAACTCTGTTGTTTAATCCCACTCTCGCAATATGTGGGCCATAGGTTTACACTTTTGACTACAGAGATGTGATTTATAGCGCAGCCTTCAAATCCACCCTTGGCTAAACTGGACCCCCCACTTTCATTCTTTCTGCCACTTTGCCCCAAACTGTCCACCCTGCACCCATCCCTGTCCCTATCTATTTTCCATCCTCTCTTTCACACTTGAGAGTAGACACCTCTTTGTTTCTTTCATCTCCAAATTTTGAATTAGTTCTCTGACCTGTTATTTCAGCTCTCTCCTCTGTCAGCCACCTATCCACACCCTTGCAAATTCTGACTGCTGTTCATTCAACCTTTTTCTGCCCGAAGTCCTCAGGCGGGTAGACAACTTTTTCATACAGGTCCCCCCTTCTCTGGTCTAATCTTACCTCTCTGTTTGCTCTTCTTCCATGCCTTTTGTTCTAAAAGCCCTGATACATGACTACATTACCCATACCTGCTCCTGTACCCAACACCCTCCAACCTTCACCTCTTCTACCTCAGTGGGTTCTTTGTGCTAGATTCCTCACTGAGCCAACTTAACTACTGTGTTCATGTGCTAAAACTATTTTTTAATTATCATCCCTAACTTACCTTGCTTGTTCCAATTTGTTCATGCTTGTTTACCTTTTTATTATTTATTGTAATAACTGAGACTGACTTCCGTTCTGTTGACTGTTTTAAAGTCTGTGTTTGCCTCCACTGTACCCTTGTCACCGGGATACATCTGATATGAGCTAAGGTAGTGTAGCTAAGTGAGCTCTTCCTGGAGAAAAATTAAACATTTTTAAATAAATGTCCACAGAGAGTCATGATGTGCAAGCCTTCCCAGTTTGTGTGGTGGCAACATCTCCCTTGGGCTACCAGAGGTAAGCATGTACTCCCCGTTCAGCTTAAAAAAAAAGAAAACGCTGACTACTTTTATATCTCACTTATGTTTACTGAACTTTAAAGCAACTGCAGTGAAGTCAACTTAAAACAGAATTAGTAGCTGTATGGATTTGCTTTTCCATTAGCTTGAAGAAATTCTGGCAGCGAGGAAAGTGTGCGGCTGCTGCTGTTTAATAATATTTGTTTATAACCTTAAAAGGAAGAAAAAGGCCTTCTAGTGCTGGCATCAGGAGTCTAGAGAGGTAGCTTGCTGCCTTTGGCCATTCTGATGTGCTAGTGAAACAGGGCAAATGCAGTGAATGTACCTCCTTGGTTCTTAGTATCCTGCAGTGTTGCAGGTGCTCTTGACAGTGGTGGTCATTTATTACTAACGTGCCATTTCAAACTAACAGTAAAAAGACCTGCAGGGGATAGTGTGCTATTTTGTTACATTAAGTATGCTGTTACAAATGCAGCAGCACTGACAGATTCACAAGAATTCCTTTTGAGTACCGTTTTCAAGAATTTTATGTGAATTACTGGCAAGAATAGCATAGAGGTAGTCCAGAGGAGGGCAACTAAAATGGTGCAGGGTCTGCAAGAGAAGCTGTATGAGGAGAGACTAAAGGAGCTTAATATGTATACCCTTGAGGAAAGAAGGGAGTGGGGGGACATGATTGAAACTTTTAAGTACCTCAGTGGAATCAACAAAGTCCAAGAGGTAGCATCTTTCAGAAAAAGAGACTTGCGAGAACAAGGGGACACAATTTAAAGATAGAAGGAGGCGGTTCGGGGCAATGTGAGGAAGTATTATTTCACAGAGAGGGTAGTGGATGCATGGAACAGCCTTCCTGAGGAGGTTGTGGGGTCTAAAACTGTGGGAGAATTCAAGAATGCATGGGACAGACATAAGGCAATTCTTGTGGGGGGTAGGAAGAAATAGGCTGTTGGTTAACTAGGATCTGCGGCCTATCCTGTAAGTAGGGAAATGAGCAGACTAGATGGGCCAAGCGGTCCTTATCTGCCGTCAAAGTCTATGTTTCTATGTATGTTTCTAAGAACTGGGGCTGGCAGTATAGCCTAGAGGTTAGAGTAAAGAGCTGTGAATGAACATTGTACATCCTGGGTTTGATTCCCCAAACCTTCCCTTGCATACTGTGTGACTCTGAGCAAGTCGCTTAACCACCCCCGTGCACCTGGGTTGCTCATGAAAACAGGCACATGTGCCTAATGGGCCTTACCCAGTTACCAAAAAAGTAGTAGTTTCCACAAGATATCAGCCTTCCTGTACCCCTCTTGCTGAACTAGTCAGTGCAGGCCTGCCTGATGGTTGTATTTTCTTCCTCCTCACTGCCATGTGGTAGACACAAGCTAGGTTTGCTGGCCAAGGCACCTAACTTCACCTGAGCTCTTTCCTTCTAGCTTGCTTGAAAGGACAGAACTAAGAACCGTACCAGAGTAAGGGAAAGGATTAAGACTTTTGGCTAGGCAGATTTACTGTGTGTTGTTGTTTTTATTTTGTACTCACAGGGATTGTTAATGTTTGTTGCTAACATTTTATTGCTTTATTTTTCTCTGATTCACATTGCTGTTGCTGGGTATACCTTCTGCTGCATTATTACAAGGTGTGCCTACAGGTGTGTGCTAACAGATTACTGCTGTAGTCTTCTGATTCAAATTGTCTTTTGCAAGGTATATCTTCTCTTACTGCTTTATTTTTCTCTGTAGCAAAGTGTTTCTTACAGGGTATATCTTCTGTGAAATTATTACAGGTGGTGCTTAAATTTTTGTGACTTTTTATCATTAGGCTAAGGAAAATTACTGTTTGCCCCTATTTTATATATTTCTTTTTTGCTGAAAAGGTTTTTTTGTCTTAGAGGTATTGCAGTCTCCTTCTCACATTGAAGACAGGGAGAGTGAGAAAGCAGCCATAGCTTCCTTGAATCAAGGAGGTTATTTTCTAGACTACACTGAACTGAATTATTACTTTTTGGATCTGTGTAAGTAACTAGTATTGTTTCTGTTTTTGGGGTTGTACTTTTCTTAGTTTTAACTTTAATTTGCCTGGGAGGAACTGTAGCTGGGAGATATTTACAGTCAGTTGTGACTAGACCTGTTACTTAGCCTTTGAGAAATAGGTGTCTGAAAGGAAGGAAGGCAGGGTGGGAGGGTAAGAGATGTAGGTGATTGTTTCTGGACAGCATAGGTTTACTCCCACCACCTTCCCTTCACCCCACCCGCCTGCGCATAACTTCCTGTATAGCAGGGGCTCTGACATCACTTCCTCAAAACTGCTAACAGCATACACTGTTCATATCCTTAAAGGGCCAGCAGACTGAATAGGGGGTAGAGACACTCACAGGCTTGCACACACTAAAACAAGAACAAAAAACCAAAAAGCATCTGTAACTGGAAGGGACACAGACATGTGGGGAGTGGTGCAATGCACTGGCTGTGGAACAGCAGTTCTTCCGGGAGACATTCTGGAAACTGCATTGCTGCCCTATTTGCAGGCACCTCTCTGGTCTGAGGGAGGAGGTTTTTCGTCTCCATGCTGACCTGGCAAGGATTCGGGAAACCTGCTCCCCCACCCAGGCCACCGCCACTACCTCAGAGGTTGCCAAGAAAGAGGAGTGGTTGGACCAATGTGGGCTCAGGGAGGGTGAGGGTGGTGGAACAGAGGCGCATCCCTCCAGTTGTGCCCCTCCACAATTCATTCGCCACTCTGGCGAAGCATGGTTCCTCTATGAAGGCACCTGCAGTGGAGACCAAGGAGGATGCTAGGAACCTCCACAATGGAGACCCAAAGGAGGGTGGCCCAGGACCCCACAAGGGAAGGAAACAACTCCTGGTGGGGGACTCAATTGTTAGGGAGGTAAAACTGGGGGAGGGAGAGGAAAGGGAGGTAAGGTGCCTGCCTGGTGCCAAGGCTTGGAGGGACAAGAAACGAATCCTCAGGATCGTGGGAGCAGCGGCAAGGGGGAGGGAGCTGGATGTCATTATCCACCTAGGGACAAATGACCTGGCTGAGAATGGGATCAGAGCAGTGCAACAGGAGTTTGTGGAGTTGGAGAGGGGTCTTAGACAAGTAGCACACACGGTAACTTTCTCGGAAGTGCTACCTGTCTATGGCATGGATGAGGCTAGGGCACTCCGCACCATGGGATTCAATGACTGGTTGAAAAGCTGGTTCAGAGCTCAGGGATTTGGCTTCATTGGGGACTGGGCTCCACCTGGAGGGATGCAGGCCTATACAGGCGTGATGGTCTGCATCTATCCTGGAGGGAAACCATGATCCTAGGTGATGGGTTTAAATGCTTCAGTGGCAAGCATTTAAACTAGCCAAGGGGGGAGGCACTGAAGAGGAGAAGGGAAATCCTAGCCCCCTCCCCAAAAAATCAGGGTAATTAGTGAGGTTAACACCAAAATAGAGCAGTCGATAGGGAGAAGGGCAGGGGTAAATGGAGAAAAAGTCAAAGGCAGTAGGGACATGGATGGGGCAAACAGAAATAAAGCCATAAAAAAAGGAGGGTAATGAGTACCAATGCCTGTAGTCTAGGTAAAAAGCTCCCTGAAATGGTGGCCTTGATGGAAGAGGGATGCCTGGATATTGTGGCAGTCACAGAAACATGGTACACAGAGAACCATGACTGGGATGTCAACATACCAGGGTACACAATCTACAGGAGGGACAGGGAGGGAAGACGAGGAGGAGGAGGAGTAGCTCTCTAGGTAAGGGAGGGATAAAAGCAACAGAACTAAAGTGTAAACAGGGAGGGGAGGAGAGGAGGCACTGTGGGTCACCCTGGAGACTGGAAATGGCTCCACAATCCGCACAGGGGTTGTATACAGACCCCCGTCTCAGGGGGAGGAAATGGACAGGAAATGATAGAAGGCATCCTTGGGATGGCAGAGAAAGGGGAGATATTGCTGATGGGGGACCTGAATATGCCAGATGTTGACGGGAGCACCTTTGCTGCAGCCACATCCAAGAGCAGGGCCATTCTCGATGCCTTACAGGGGACATGCCTCAGACAGCTAGTATTGGAACCCACTCGGGAGAGAGCAGTCTTAGACCTGGTACTCTCAAATGGGGGTGGAGAGAGGATCTCTGATCTTGAAGTGGGTAGCCATTTGGGAACAAGCGACCACCAAACAGTGTGGTTCATGATAAACTTAGCTGTAGAGTCAAGCCACACAAAAATGAAGGTACTGGACTTCAGGAGCGCTGATTTTAACAAAATGGAAGAGTGCCTCAGAAAAGCACTAACAAACAGGCAAGAAGGTGGGGTGGAGCAACAATGGGGAAACATCAAAACCGCCATCACAGAGGCAACAAGTCTTTGTGTGAAGCAAATAAACAAATCAAAACGAAAGAAAAAAAACACTATGGTTCTCAAAAGAAGTGGCAGGGAAGGTGAGGGAAAAAAAGATAGCATTCAGGAAGTATAAGGAAACACAGAAGGAGTAGGACAGAGAACTGTACCAATTAAAGCAGAAGGAAGGTAAGGCAGTCAGAATAGCAAAGGCCCAAACTGAGGAAAAGATAGCCAACTCGGTTAAGAATGGGGATAAAAACTTTTATAGGTACATTAGGGAGCAAAGAAAGACTAAGGCAAGGATACTGAGGCTGAACAAAGAGGAAGGTGATTGGGCAGAGAGCGACAGTACAAAATGAGGGATACAGAATGAATACTTCTGCTCAGTATTCACAGTGGAAAAGCAGGGGGAAATACCTAATCCGGTCAATAGAAGCTCTTTGGATGGGGGGGTTGATATTAGTCCTTTCACAGAAGAAAGGGTTCTGAAAGAACTCTTAAAACTGAAGGTGGATAAAGCAACGGGGCCTGATGGGATTCACCCCAGAATTTTAAAAGAACTAAGGGAAGAACTAGTAACACCACTGACTACCCTTTTTAATAAATCATGGGAGGATGGGGTGGTACCTGAGGACTGGAGGAGGCGGATGTGATTCCTCTTCACAAAGTGGGAGCAAGACAGAGGCAGGAAACTACAGACCTGTCAGTTTTACCTCAGTGGTAGGAAAATGATGGAATCACTTCTGAAGGAAAGAATTGTTGAGTACCTAGAGGCCAGTGGGGCACAGGACCCAAGGCAGCATGGATTCACAGCGGGAAGGTCATGTCAGACACATCTAATTGATTTCTTTGACTGGGTGACCAAAGCAGTAGACCAGGGAGGGGCTGCGGACATGGCCTACCTAGACTTTAGACTTTAGCAAGGCATTTGACACAGTCCCGCGCAAAAGATTAATAAACAAATTAGCCAGCCTGGGAGTGGGTCCTAGGGTGGTAGCCTGGGTAAAACACTGGTTGGACAGCAGGACGCAGTGGGTAATAGTAAATGGAGTCCAAAGTGAAGAAAGGAGGGTTACTAGTGGGGTACCCGCAGGGTTCAGTACTGGGGCCAGTCCTTTTTAATGTCTTTATAAGTGACATTGCAGAGGGACTGGATGGGAAAGTATGTCTCTTTGCAGATGACACAAAGATCTGCAACAGGTTTGATACCCAAGGTGGGGTGGAAAGGATGAAAAGGGACTTGGCAAGGTTGGAGGAATGGTCAAATGTGTGGCAGCTTAGATTCAATGCAACGAAGTGCAAAGTAATGCACCTGGGAAATAAAAACCCAGGGGAAGAGTACACAATGGGGGGGTGAAATACTGACAACAACAGAAATGGAAAGGGACCTGGGAGTAGTCATATCAGACAACCTAAAGGTGGGCCAGCAATGTGAGAAGGCAGTAAGAAGGGCTGGGGGCATACTGGGATGCATAGGGAGAGGCATTACCAGTAGAAAACAGGAAGTTGTTGGCCCTCTGTATAGACAGTTGGTAAGACCACATCTGGAGTACTGTGTACAGTTCTGGAGACCCCATCTCTGCAAAGATATAGACAGGGTGGAGGCTGTCCAGAGGAGGGCAACCAAAATGATGCAGGGGCTGCATCAGAAGACATATGAAGAAAGACTAAAGGAACTAAAGATGTATAGCCTCGAGGAAAGGAGGTAGAGGAGGGACATGATAGAAACTTTCAAATACCTCAAGGGAATCAACAAAGTCCAAGAGGGTAGCATCTTTCAGAAAAAGAGATGTGCAAAAACAAGGGGGCACAATTTGAAGATAGGGGGATGGCTCAGAGGTAATGTGAGGAAGTATTTCTTCACAGAGAGGGTTGTGGATACATGGAACAGCCTTCCTGAGGAGGTCGTAGAGTCAAAAACAGTGGGGGAATTCAAGAATGCATGGGGCAGACATAAGGCAGTTCTAGTGGGGGTAGGAGGAAGTAGGTTGTTGATTAACTAGAATCTGTAGCTTATCCGTTAGGTAGAGAAATGGGCAGACTAGGTGGGCCAAGCGGTCCTTATCTGCCATCAAATTCTATGTTTCTATATTCAAGTGTGCTGGTCCCTCAGTGAGCTTATGGACTTTGGGTGGAAGGTGATGCACTCAGACTTCAGAGAGAGTGGGCTGAGCCAACCTACTGCAACTGCATCCTCCATTTACAGCGGCTCAGCAATATTTTTTTTTTTTTTTTTAATTGTTTTCAAGGAAAGGCACACAATGCTGGATCTTGTATCCAGTTACATGAGGGAAGGAACAACAGTCAGCAATATATGCAGTTCAGCACTAGTGGAAGCTAAACAATGAGAGGCAAATAGCAAAAAAAAAAAAAAATTCTGACCAAAACAAGTCAATCAAAATAATAAAGCAATGCTACTTAAAATAGAATGTAGCCAGGTAACTAAAATGAGAGGTGCCAATTTTTTTTGGGGGGGGAGGACTCCACAAACATTACTGATAGGGGAAGGGTACTGGAAGACAGAAGTAGGAGAGGTGAAGAGTACAGGTTCAGACACAAGATGAGGTGAAATTGCCTCTTGAATAGGAACTCGAGAGGGGAACAGAGGTGAGTGGATAGGGAAGGGGAGGCTATTCCAGAGGTGGGGAGATAAAATGAGGCAGATCAACCAGTAGAGGGTTTTCAGTGGTGGATAGAGAAGGAGCAGGAGTTGGATGAACAGAGAGAGAGAGTAGCAGGATGGGGATGGAGGGGGAGAGGAGAGGTAGCAGGTTAAGGAAGAGTACCAGTATTTGGAAAGAAAGGAGGAGCAATGAGAGAGATGCCTGTCCTCAAGGGAAGGGGAAAGGATGAGGTAAAGTAAGAAGTGGCTGTTGCATGGGGGGGGGGGATAAAGGCAAAATGACAGAGTGAAAGAGAGGGTCCAGCCTTGCAAGGGTAGAATTGTGGGCAGCATTGTATACGATGTCTGCATAGTCAAACACTGGCAGGATCATATGAACATACGAAGAATACCAGCAGATACAGGCTTGATTATCTAGTCTGCTGTAGTGTGCAGCTAGTAGTAAATTACGGTGCAGCTTCTCCCCCCCTCTCCTACCCGCATATCCATTTTCATGTCAGTACTAGCTGTTACCCCTCCCCCCAGTACCTCATTGGTGACCTTCCCCCTGACTTAGTCCCACCCCTCTTAAAACTGCTCACCGTCTTCAAGGATACCACCTCCTCGGGCAGTGCTTTCCACCCTGTCACCATTCTCTCTGTAAAATAGTGTTTTCTCATTTCCCATCTGACTCTACCACTCTCCAACTTTAGATTGTGTCCCCTAGTGTCCCTTCCTCTCCTTAATCTTAAAATTCTCTTGGTACCATCTTTATAGAAACATAGAATTTGATGGCAGATAAGGACCGCTTGGCCAACCTAGTCTGACCATTTCCCTACCTGATGGATAAGCTACAGATTCTAGTTAATCAACAGCTTTTATGCCTTTCATATATTTGAAGGTTTCTATCATATCCCCTCTAGCCCTCCATTCCTCGAGGGAGTAATGTTGAGCTTCCTCAGTCTCTCCTCATAGGTTTTGTCCTCCATACTGAGGATCATCCTGGTTGCTCTGCGTTGGACCCCCTCCAGCAATTTAACATCTTTGTTTAAGTAGGGGTGCCAGAACTGCATGCAGTACTCCAGGTGCAGCCTCACCAATGACCTGTACAGTGGCAGAATAACCTCCCCTCTACTGGATGTGATTCCTTTGGCAATACACCCCAGCATCTTATTAGCCTTAGCTGCCGCTTTTGTGCACTACGCAGGATGATTCATTTGCCATGTTATTATCACCCCAAAATCTATTTCCTCCTCTGTAGGGGATAACTGTACTACCCTTCCCAAGGTGGCAGTGATTCCTTGGGTTTCTTGCTCCCAAGTGCATGACTTTGCACTTCTTTTCTTTGAACCCCAGCTGCCATGTTTCAGACCAGTGCTCGAGTCTAGCCAGATCATCCTGTAGCCCCTGCCACCCCTCTGTGTCGTCCACCACTGCACCTAACTTTCTGTCATCCACAAAAAGGCTGATCTTATTCTTAATCCTTTGCTAGATGTTGGCAATGAAACTGCCAAACAAAACTGGACCCAGTGTCGAGCCCTATGGCACCCCACTGTTTACGGCTCTTGGAGTTGAGAGTTCCCCCCCTTATGACTATCTTCTGCTTCCTGTGATTCAGCCACTTCCTGATCCACTCCACCATTTTCTCCCCTGCTCCCTGGTATCTCAGCTTGCAGATCAGTCTCCCATGTGGCACTGAATCAAAGACCCTGCTGAAGTCTAGATACAAGACATCCACCACTTGGCCCCTGTCGAGTGCCCTAGTCACCCAGTCATAAAAGTCCACCAGGCTGGTCTGACAAGATCTTACCGAGACAAACCCATGCTGTCTGTACTGGAGACCATTCACCTCTAGAAAGGTTACTAGCCTTTCCTTAAGAATAGTCTCCATTAGCTTCCCCACAATCAGTGTATGGCTGACTGGTCTGTAGTTGCCTGGTTCATCTTTGGGACCACTCTTGTGGAGGGACACCACATGTGCCATCCTTCAGTCCTGGGGGATGCAACCAGTTCACAGTGAGATATTGAGTAAGTCTGCTAGTGGTTCTTCCAGGACCTATGCCAACGTCTTCATAACCCTGGGGTGTATGCCATCTGGGCCAGGCACCTTATCTACATGCAGGGCTTTAAGGCCTTTCATCATCCTGTTGGCTGAGATTTCCCAGTCTGTTAACCCCGCCCGTGCCCTTCCCCCACCTCCCATCCTTGAAGCATTGGCCCAATCTTCTCCCTGGTAAACACAGAACAGAAGTATTCATTGAGCACTTCTGCCTGGTCTGACCCCTTTTCCTCCCACTAGTCATCTTTCCTGATTCTAACAATTTGATCTTTGCAGCTCCTCCTCTTCCTAATATAATTGAAAGAATCCTTTTCTCCTTCTCTGATATCTTGTACCAGCCTCAGCTTCCTTGATGACTTGGCTGCCCTGACCACTCTACTCACTTCCTTTGATTTCTTCATGTACTCCTCCCTGTCCTCTCCCCATTTGTATCTCATAAATCTTCTGAATGCTCATCATCATGAGGATAACTTCACAGAGGACTTGTTGAGGAAGGTAGGACTTATTGTGGTACAGTGCACCGAATCCGGAATCATAAGGATAACTTCACAGAGGACTTGGTGTGGAAGGTTGGACTTGTTGTAGTACAGTACACCAAATTTGGGATCACAAGGATGACTTCACAGAGGACTTGGTGTAGAAGGTTGACTTGTGGTACAGAGCACCAAATTTGGGATCATGAGGATAACTTCACAGAGGACTTGATGTGGAAGGTAGGACTTGTAGTACAGTGCACCAAATCTGGGATCGTGAGGATAACTTCACAGAGGACTTGATGTGGAAGGTAGGACTTGTAGTACAGCGCACCAAATCTGGGATCGTGAGAATAACTTCACAGAGGACTTGATGTAAATGTAGGACTTGTTGTGCAGTGCACCAAATTTGAGATCATAAGGATAACTTCACAGAGGACTTAGTGTGAAGTTAAGACTTGTGGCACTGTGCACCAAATTTGGGATCATAAGGATAACTTCACAGAGGACTTGCTGAGGAAGGTAGGACTTGTGGTACAGTGCACCAGTTTTAGTATCATAAGGATAACTTCACAGAGGACTTGGTGTGAAGTTAAGACTTGTGGTACTGTGCACCAAATTTGGGATCATAAGGATAACTTCACAGAGGACTTGGTGTGAAGGTAGGACTTGTGGTACAATGCACCAGTTTTGGTATCATAAGGATAACTTCACAGAGGAGTTGGTGTGGAAGGTAGGACTTCTTGTGATACAGTGCATCAGATTGGAGATCATAAGGATAACTTCACAGAGGACTTGGTGAGGAAGGTATGACTTGTTGTGGTACAGTACACCAAATTTGGGATCATAAGGATAAGTTGACAGAGGGCTTGGTGAGGAAGGTAAGACTTGTGGTACAGTACACCAAATTTGGGATCATAAGGAAAACTTCACAGAGGACTTGGTGAGGAAGGTAGGACTTGTGGTACGGTACACCAGATTTGGGATCATAAGGATAACTTCACAGAGGACATAGTGTGGAAGATAGGACTTGTGGTACAGTACACCAAATCTGTGACATATCTTGTTATGAATGTCGTCAGTGTGGGAGGAAAAATCAAGGTTTTGATCCAGCCACACACCAAGGTTCTTAAAGTGGTAGACTTCTTCCAAGAGAGCGCAACTGAGGGTTATGAAGACTCGGTTGACCTCTGTTTAGTGCCAAAGGCCATGAGGTCGATCTTTTGGCATTAAGAGAGAGTTAAAGTAGAAGATAACCCGTCAATAGAGCAAGTCAATATGAGCGTTTGAATAAGGGGGGGGGAAGTCAGAATAGCGAATGTGAATTAGGCAATGTGTGCTTAGTAGCTATGGTTAGTAAGAGCACATTGTAATTTGAGCTGTTACATTCTGTAGTTGCTGCTACATTCTGTGGTTGTTTTGGAGGGTTAGTGTAGGTTTGGTTTTCAGGTTGGTTTCAAGCTGGCCATCTGGTGTGCTGGCTAACATCATTGCCTTCGAGGCAGATGACCCGGGCGCGGGACTGGCTGTGCTGCAGAAAATAATTTGTTTGTTGCCTGGTACTTGTGTTTTATTTGTTTTTTTTTAGTCCCATACCCTGCCATTCTGAATTTGTCCCCCTTGCCAATAGGTTGCCTCCTCAATGTTCCACCCCCTGTCCCCTGACTTAGGCTCCCCATCTGAGTGTGACACTGTCCTCCATTGACATGCCCCCCTCTCGGAGTTGATTGTTTTAAAATTGGGTGGTGTAGGGGGCACAGACCCCCACAATGAGGGTGCAGGAGGCATAGCCCTCCCCCCGCATTAAATGTAGAGAAGTATTGTTGTTTTTAGTGAATGAGCGGTAGCCTTGCTGTTTGTGTGGGGGCTATGGTGCACATTGCCCATTTTGCATTTCAGTGATGGGTAGTAGCTGTTGTTATAAGCATCATTATGCTGGCACCCTTATCACATGGTACCAAAGCAGAACTGTCTCTGGATATTATCAAAGACTTGCTGTAGAGACAATTCCTATTCTGGGGATAAGATACCTTTAGTATACAATACTATGTTGTCTGCATACATATTAATGTTCAAGGAGACACATATAATAGGGATGTCAAGCAAGGAGATGGAGAAAAGGATTGGGCCCAGAATGGACCGGGGTGGGGGTGGTAATGGTGATAGTAAGGATGCTTTTGACCTGGACCGAATAGTAACGATATGAGAGGAAGGAATGGAACCAGCTGACTGTGGGGTCAGACATTCCACCCCCCCAACCCCTCAGCTTGTCAAAGAGTATGAGGTGGCCACAGTGTTGAAGATCTTTGTAAGGTCTGCAAAGAAAGCAGCAGTGATTAGGCACTGGTCCATCGCCTTCAGGGTCCTGCCCGCAACCCATAGGAGGGCAGATACTGTGGAGTGGGATTTGCAAAAACCAGACAGGAAGAGGGAGAGGAAGGAGGAGAAGTTGTTAATTTGTGGCATGAAGACACTTGCAAGCCTGATGATTGTTATGAGTGGACAGCACCAGCAAGAGTGGACAAGTTATAATGCTGCTGGGTAGGGATTATTGGGCAAAAAAGTGTCTGGGTGCTTCACTTCTGCCTTCACTCTTTTGTTGGGTAACCTTTGTACTCAGGAATTTAGGTGTTAGATGTTTGATAGTTGCAGGTTATTTGTGTTTAAATCAGGTGTTTTGGAAATGTGTGGAAATGTATGAATTGTAAAAATATTGCTGTCTAGTAGCTCCCTTCTGATCGACCTAATAGCCCCACTCTGAAGCAAACTGCACACAGTTAATTATGTCAAATAAATTTAGTTTTAACAAATCTAGCGTATGGGTAAATTTTTTTAATTTCGGTGGGTTTTCTACATATAAAATAGTTTTCTTGATTGTCTTGTATTCCTATTTCTTACTGCTAAGACTGTACTTACTGCTAAAGACCTTTGGTATCTTGCTTAATTCTTAGAAACAGACGTTACTCATCTATAACCATAGTTCTACTATGGATATTAAGTCCACATCCCCACTTGAACAGTTGACCTGGTGCAAGGTCCTTAATTCACACTTCCAGAAGGCTAATTTCTTCTCCCCAAGGGTCTGGTGGAAACTTTTGGGGAACACTCCTGCTGCTGTGCCACAGGAGCACCTGTCTAGACCTGATTAGTCAGAGGTCTCACCAGACCTGGTGAAGTACCATCGCTCAGGTGTTCTTCCCCACTCAGTGGGCTGAGGGTATTTCTGTACCTTCAGCGTGAGCCAGTTCCTCCTTCATAAAGCAGGGAAACTTGGTGCTCAGACACTTAAGTGGGACTCAGTGGAGAAGACTGATTCTAGGAAAATATAAACGTTTTCACCCCAGGATTCCTTTAGCATCAGTAACTATAGCAGCTATGCTTGCTAGGTGCAACTGCCCCGGAGGTATGCCTTTAAGATAATTAGCATAATGAGCTTGGGCATCAGCCAATTAGAAAAAAGGAGGGAAGTGTACTGAAAGGGAGCTGCCAGAAGGGCTTCAGAGTTTTATCTCCACTGACTGAGCAACAGTGCCCCAGAGGTGTCGCTCAACTTTCTTTGTTGACAGCCTTTTTCTGCTTCTCTTGGTGAAGATTTCCTCACAAAATTACTTTTTAAGTGTGCTGAGTAGATTTTCAGGGTTTTGTAGTGGTTCCCCTCGGTTCCCGGGAACTGCTATTTTTGGTTGGTTCCTCACGGTTCCCTCCACTTTATTTCCTATTTATTTTAAATCACAATTGAGTGTTTTCGATGGTTCCTTTTAGTATTTAATTACGGTTCCCCTTTTTTCGAAGGAACTGACAATTTTGGTCATTTTCCTTCATTTTTTACCTCAGTACTCGAGGTTCCTTACCACGAGGGAACCAATTGGAATTTTCACTTTTTTACAGTTATTACTGGGTTCTCTGTAGATTGGCATGTCAGAGATCCCCAGAACTAAAAAGAAAACTGGACCTTTAAAAAGTGTGTCAACTGTCACAAGATTTTGGCCATAGCAGATTCGCATTAGTTGTTTAGGTCCAGATCATACTTTCTCTCTTTGCACCAAATTTTGTAAAAAAAACTTTGAGAAACAGAGCAAAGAGACTTGGAAACATTATGGCTGAGGAAAAATCAAAGGCTACCGACGAGGGACCGTCTAAAAATAATAACAATAAAAATTCAAACGGGGTGCTGATGAAGCATCCAAATCCCAGCCAAAAAGTAAAGCTTCCAAGGGAGCTGATGAAGTTCCTCAAAAATGAAAAAATAGTACAGGCGCTGATGAAGTGTCTGTACTAAAAAGGAAGCATGATTAAGCTGCTGATGAAGTGGCTATAAAGATGGTCTGCAAAGACAAAAACGCTCCTGTTTCTCCTGGGAAAGCCAATAGTGAGACAAGAGCCACAGCTTAAAACATAAAAAAAACAAAGCATACACAGCCATAGTCTGTGCAGGAACTCCCACCTGCGCAAGATAATGGCAAAAGCATGGCACGTCTTTTAGACCCTACAAAAGATGGGGTCTACGTTTTCTGGGGCTGGCAGCACTCTTCCACGGTTCTCTTTTCTGGAGACTGTGAGGGTGATGCAGATGATGAAAAACATTTCTATGATGCCCCTGACATGCTCTTGGAGGGCCTAGAACATGATGTGTACCCTGACCCTCATTTTGGAGCTTCCCCTGCTGACCAGGGTGATCCCTCCTCTATGCTTACATTTACAGGGAGGGTGAGGGTGGTAGAACAGAGGCACATCGCTCCAATTGTACCGCTCCACAATCCGTACGCTGTTCTGGCAGAGTGTGGTTTCTCTATGGAGGTACCCGCAGTGGAGACCAAGGAGGATGCTGGGAACCTCCACAAAGGAGACCCACAGGAGGGTGGCATGGGACCCCACAGGGGAAGGAAACAACTCCTGGAGGGGGACTTAGTTGTTAGGGTGGTAGAACTGGGGAAGGGAGGGAGAGGGAGGTAAGATTCCTGCCCTGCGCCATGGCTTGGAGGCACAGGGAGCGAATCCTCAGGATCACAAGAGCAGCTGCACAGGGCAGAGAGCTGGATGTCATTGTCCACCTAGGGACAAATGACCTGGCTGGGAATGGGATCAGAGCAGTGCAGGAGGAGTTTGTGGAGTTGGGGAGGGGCCTTAGATAAGTAGCACGCATGGTAACCTTCTCGGAGGTGCTGCCTGTCTATGGCTAGGGTGCTCCACGCCATGGGATTCAATCAATGGTTGAAAAACTAGTGCAGAGCTCAGGGTTTTGGCTTCATTGGGGACTGGAGGTCCACCTGGAGGGATACAGACACATACTGACGTGATGGTCTGCATCTGTCCAGGAGGGGAACCAATATCCTAGGTGATAGGTTTAAATGCTTCACTGGCAAGGCAAGCATTTAAACTATGGAAAGTTATGGGGACCACTGTATACTTTACTAATGGTCCATCACCCTCAGGATGTCTCTTAGTTTATTTCCAGCCTCCTATTGTGCTCCCTTTATTGTAGCCGTAAACACTATGTGGAGCGCCCTATTATATGGTTTAGATCACCTATTCTCTTTACTCTGGTGGTGGTGGGTGGGGGAAGCTTGGGCCGGGGATATGGGCAGGGAGGGGGATGGTTATATTTGGGAGTGGAGGGGGAAAGGGGTGGATATATGTATGTTGGAAAATTGTTTTAGCAATGACCTGTAATACCATGCTTGTATGGGTTACGCTACTTTTGCTCAATAAAGTATACAACTATGGAAAGGAGTAAGAGTCAGGCCACACAGCTAACCACATAAAGACCCCACGCTAGGTCTGGTTACAAAAAAACTTTAATTACAAAGTTTAAAATGCTCCAAACAGATCAGCAGCACCCCCAAATACAAACACGTGACCAACGTTTCGCGAGGCACTCACGCTTTTTTAAGGCCTTGAAAAAGCGTGAGTGCCATGCAAAACGGTCACGTGGTGGGATTCGGGGGTGCTGCTGATCTGTATGTAGCGTTTTAAACTTTATTATTAAAGTTTTTTTGTAACCAGACCTAGCGTGGAGTCTTTATGTGGTTAGCTGTGTAGCCCAACTCCTAGTCCTTTCCATGTTTCAAATTTACATTGTGGCTCTGACTGAGTTCTTTGAGTAGCCACCTCCAAGTGAAACACAAGCATTTAAACTAGCCAAGGGGGGGGCACTGAAAAGGAGCAGGGAAATCCCAGCCCCCCCCCCAAAAAAAACAGGGTAGTTAGCGAGGTAAACACCAAGATAGAGTAGTCAATAGGGAGAAGGGCAGGGGTAAGTGGAGAAAAAGACAAAGGCAGTAAGGACAGGGATGGGGCTAAAAGCGGTAAGGCCATCACAAATGGAGGGCAATGAGTACCAATGCCCATAGTCTGGGTAACAAACTCCCTGAACTAGTGGCCTTGATGGAAGTGGGATGCCTGGATATCGTGGCAGTCACAGAAACATGGTACACTGAGAACCATGACTGAGATGATAACATACCAGGGTGCACAGTCTTCAGGAGGGACAGGGAGGGTAGAAGAGGAGGAGTAGCTCTCTACATAAGGGAAAGGCTCAAAGCAATAGAACTAAAGGGTAAATAGGGAGAAGAGGAGACACTGTGGGTCACCCTGGAGACAGGAAATGGCACCACAGTCTGCACGAGGGTTGTATACAGACCATCAGTCAGGGGGAGGAAATGGACAAGGAAATCAAATCAATCAAATCAAAATGTATATGTAATGCGCTTTTCAAAATATCAAAGCGCAGATACATAACAAAATAACATCCAATATAATAAATACAAACATAAAAACAATTTAAAATGTAGCAGGAGACTTATTCAAAGGCTAATTCAAATAAATAGCTCTTCAGAGATGCCTTGAATGACTCTGTGGACAGGCACTCTCTAATCTGACGAGGTAGAGAATTCCACATGGTTGGGGCCATGAAAGAAAAAGCTCTGGCCCCAGATGACTGAAGACGAACCCTGGGAATCTCTAGCAATCCCTCATCGGCGGAGCGGAGAGGGCGGTAGGGTCAAAGGAGATCTTGCAAGTAGCCTGGTCCATGGCCGTGTAGGGTCTTATAGGTCAGCAACATGACCTTGAAGGTGATTCTCCATTGCACCGGCCCACAGTGCAGTTTGCGCAGCACAGGTGTGATATGTCAAGTTTTTGGTAGCCCAATCAACAACCTGGCTGAAGTGTTCTGCACCAGCTACAGGCGATCCACCCCCGGCAACCCTAGATATAGAGCATTACACTAATTAAGACGCGAAGAAACAAAGGCATGGACCAGCACAGGCAGGCCATTGTGTGGAACAAGGTGTTTTATCCAGGCAATATTCCTCAGGTGGAAAAGGAAGACTTAACAACGGCTGACACCTGTGTCTTCAGCGTCAGCTCGCTGTCAAGAATTATGCCCAGATTCCGCACCTGTTCAGAAGGTCTCAACTGGTTACCCCTTAACACAAGGCCAGAGGGAAACCCAGGAGTCAGCTTCTCTGCACGATGACCCGAGTCCACCACCAATACCTCAGTCTTGTCCGGATTCAGTCTTAACCAATTAGCACTCATCCAGTCCTGAGTCTCAGTGAGGCAGTTGTTAAAGACCGATAATGCGTCATTCTGTTCGGGTACAAAGGACATATAGAGCTGAGTATCATCTGCATAGCAGTGAAAACTCATCCCATAACGCCTTATAATGTCTCCCAACAGCAGCATATGCACCGTGGACAACATGGGGGAAGCACAGAACCCTGTGGCACCCCACAGGGCAGAGCAAAGGGAGCAGAGGAAAAAATTCCTGATACCACCCACTGAGATCTGCCCATGAGGAAAGAATGGAACTATCTGAGGACTGTCCCCGACAGTCCACAGAGCAGCTGCAGGCACTCTAGCAACATCCCATGGTCCACGGTGTCAAATGCTGCAGAGAGATCAAGGAGAACCAAGATCAAACCGACTTCTCGCTATTAGGAGATCATTCAGCACTCGAACCAATGCCGTCTCAGTACTATGCCTCTTACTGAAACCGGACTGGAGAGGATCATAGACTTCATGGGTGGTAACAAAGTTATCGAGCAGTAACGCGACTACTTTCTCAATAACCTTGCCCAAAAAGAGCAGGTTAAAGATCGGTCTGTAGTTAGCGAGACAGTCTGGGTCAGGGGAAGGTTTCTGCAAAAGGGGTGTCACGATAGCCTCTTTTAGAGACTCTGGGAACACTCCTTGGTCCAAAGAGCACCAGACTGTCTCAGCAAGGACTGGTCCGATCGCATCCATGCACCCCACAAGGAGGCGCGTGGGACCAGGATCCAAACTACAGCAAGTCGGACGCAAGCCCTGGACAATCTTCATGATAACCATGATCGCTGGCTGGTCAAAATCTGTCCAGGCAGACTGAGGGCCTGTAACCTCACATCGATCACTGCCACGCTCATTAGAATGCGTATTGCTGATCTCCGACCTGATTGATGACACCTTATCATCAAAGAACCGAGTAAACTCGTCACACTCTATTTATGATAAAGCCCTCTGACCCCACAGACAGGCTGGATTGCACAGTCTGTCCACAGTCCAGAAAAGCTGAGCTGGTCGATTTCTTGATGCAGCTATCTCCCTCGACAGGAACTCTGCCTTCTTATGGGAGATTTCTGATTGCTTAGTCTACATAATGGGCCACCAATCTAAGTCTGTCACCTTCCAGGCCGGATTTCTGCCAGCATCGTTCCAATCTTCGCCCCACTCCCTCAGCTCAATCAATGTCCCATCAAACCAAGGGGACCGAGGGCGGAGGGATAGGGGCTATGGAATCCAGAGCCCTCAGCACCATATTATTATAGTGCACTACTAAGGCATCTGGTTCCATGCACTCCTTAGGCCAACTTGATAGGTCCAGCACCGCCATCAGACCCTCAAGGGTAACTCCCCTCAAAGGGCAGTACTGGACCATCTCCAAAGGGCTTGGTCTCTCTGGGGAGGCCACAAAATTGAACCTTATAGAGTGACGGTCAGACCACCCAACTGGTTCCACCACCAGTCCCGAGATCTCCATCCCCAGGGTGAACACCAGATCCAGAGAGTGACCCTGAATGTGGGTAGCAGTGGTAACAGCCTGTGTAAAGCCCAATGAAATCATCAATTGGAGGAAGTTTTGACCAAAATGCGAGCATTCATCGTCGACCCAGGCATTGAACTCTCCCAGGACCAACTACCTGGAGGGCTCCAACACCAGGTTGACAAAGAAGTCTGCAACTTCCTGCAGAAAAACTTTCTCGTCACCGGGTGGACGGTAGATGAGTAAGATTCTGCTGCCCACACCTGCTCCCATGATAACACTCAAAGGATCAAGGGGTCACCACTGGAACCTATACAAGGCCCAATTCTGATTTAAAACAAATAGCGACCTCCCCCCCCCCATTCGATCCAGTCTCAGGCGATGTATTACCGAGTACCCGGCTGGAACAGCTGACTCCAATATGGGACCAGCATTCTTGTCCAGCCAGGTCTCGGTAATGCAACTCAGGTCAGATAACTCAACAAGATCAGCAATAATTGCTGTCTTGTTTTTTTACGAACCTGGCATTGCATAACACTGCCCGAATTAGATGAGAGGCCTTAGAAGAGCGGGCTACTTGCCCACTATCAGTGAAACCGTTGGGTATTGGAACCAGACATCGCACACCCCTATCCTGGACCCATTTCATCCCAGGACATCTCCCTGATCTCACCGCCCTTATTCGCCCACTCCCCCCCCAGCCGAAGAACCCCCCTTCCCCTCCCCTCCGTGCAATCCCCAAGGCACAATAGCGCCTATATACTCAGGTTGCAATAGGGGGCTGTCAAGGCGGCAGGTCCCGCAGCCTAGAGGGGAGTAGCGCCTGCACAAGCTCGGTCCCAGCACATGCTGCCTAATATTTAAAACTACTGTTAATCAACAAATTTGATTAATGCTATCAAAGCCACTAGCTTATTTAAAATAACTTATACAACAGCAACATAACAAAAACAGTAATAAACTATTTTAAAACTAAATTAAACCAAAAGCCCCCCACCTCTCATGTAACAAGGAGAGCGCTTAACAAAAAACAAAATAAAACAACTGTCCATTCCCCTTCAGGCAGATTTTGGATCCTCAAACAAAGTTCAGTAGCCATAAGCATAAAATTGTAAAGAAATACTAAAAATCGAACCCCTATGGTCCTCACACCACCAAAAGGGATCAAATTAAGGAAAAAGTAGAGTATGTCCAAGCTCTAAAGTACTAGGCACACTGTCACTGTGCCGTACCTAGAAAAGGTGCTCTCACTGCCTTACAGTTTTAAATATAAATGCAAAAGGCATCTGACCGTAGTTTGTAGAAAAGGCAACATGGCTCTGCAGACGTTTTTTGAAGAAGAGGCATACTCAGTTCGACTCAACCACCAAAAAACGGTAACAGATCAGCACAAACCAACCTCAATATGTGCTGTAAAGTGGTGTGGAGCAAGCACCATGACTCCACTCGAGCATATAATACGCCGGACTGCTGCAGTTTTGCTCCCGGTCTCCAGCAAATAAACGGAGATGCAAGCAGGCCGGAAACTATCCCCCGTGGGACAATAAATTGAATTAAAATGCTAAAAGTACCTAAGCTATACTAGCAGCTGACGGCTCGCCCAGCGTGGCGGCCATCACACAATAAAGAATTAATTCTTTATTAGCAATAAAGTCTTCTGATAGAAGGCATCCTTAGGAGGGCAGAAAAAGGGGAGATATTGTTGATGGGGGACCTGAATATGCCAGATGTTAACTGGAGCACCTTTGCTGCAGCTACATCCAAGAGCAGGGTCATTCTCGTTGTCCTACAGGGGGCATACCTCAGACAGCTAGTGTTGGAACCCACTCGTTAGGGAGCAATCTTAGACCTGGTACTTTCAAATGGGGACAGAGAGAGGATCTCAGATTTAGAAGTGGATGGCCATCTGGGAAGAAGCGACCACCAAACAGTGTGGTTCACGATAAACATAGCCGTAGAGTTAAGCCATACAAAACTGAGGGTACTGGACTTTAGGAGGTCTGACTTTGGCAAAATGGGAGAGTGCCTCAGAAAAGCACTAGCAAATGGGTAAGAAGGAGGGGTGGAGGAACAATGGGGAAATATCAAAACTGCCATCTCAGAGGCAACAAGTCTTTGTGCGAAGCAAATAAATCAAAATGGAGGAATAAACCACTATGGTTCTCAAAAGAGGTTGCAGGGAAGGTTAGAGAGAAAAAGATAGCATTCAGGAAGTATAAGGAAACACATAAGGAGCAGGACAGAGAACTGTACCAGTTAAAGCAGAAGGAAGCGGGGAAGGCAGTCAGAATAGCAAAGGCTCAAACTGAGGAAAAGATAGCCAACTCAGTTAAGAAGGGGGATAAAATGGTTCTGTGTCAAAATAGCAAAAAAAAAATAGAGAGTTCAATAATAGCGAGTGCACAATAGCGAAACGCAATATTGCAATGGAAAGTATAGTGAGTGTAAAAATAACTCAAGAACAAATATAGCGCTCAACCCAGAGTACTTTCCAGTGGATAAGCTATTATCACAGGATACCCCTTGCACTTCACTGAAGACTGCTGCAGTGTCAGGAGACAGAGGATTAAAGGTTACACCCTGGGAAACATCTTCTGACAGAGTTTTTGAACTATGCAGGGTCTCAGTTGCAGTACTGCTTTGTACTTTTCAGGTAGCAGCAGGTTTTCTGGTTGGTACTTGTTAACATCTGATTTTAGAACTTTAATTTCCACACAAGTAGAATCGGATCATTTAATTGCAATGTCCTGTTTTCATTTTTTAATCCAAGTTCTGTAGAAAAATAAAGAGGTCAGAGAATGAGGATGATGCCTCCCTTCGCTTTTAAACTCAGTTTGCACTGAGGGAACAGAAGTAACAGTAGGCTGTTGCTCATTAATATTCTGTATTAGGAGCTTGGCATTCCCCTCACCTACTGAACCTCTGCTGGAAACTGATGTAGAGACATGCATTTTAAGGAACACAAAGTACAAATTGGGAAAATCCCCATATTTGGGTGCGATTTTGACACTTTTTTTGCACAAGAGGTCACCAATCTCCCTTCTTCCTAGATTGCAGCTACTGGCGTTAATTTGACGTGGGCAAAGTCGCCATTAATGGCACCTGCTATTAAATATCACTTGCTATTATTTCTTGCGCTATTCTTTATTCGCTATTCTTTCCTTGCTATTATCACAGGATACCGGATAAAACCTTTTATAGGTACATTAGGGAGTGAAGAAAGACCAAGGGAAGGATAGTGAGGCTTAATAAAGGGAGGCGGGTGGGCAGAGGGTGACAGGAAAAAGCAGGGATACTGACTGAATACTTCTGCTCAGTATTCACAAAAGAAGAGGAGGGGGAGGTACCTAATCCAATCAATAGAAGCACTCTGGATAGGGGTGGTCGATACCAGTCCATTCACAGAAGAAAGGATTCTGAAAGAACTCATAAAACTGAAGGTGGACAAAACAACGGGGCCTGACAGGATTCACCCCAGAATTCTAAAAGAACTAAGGGGGAGAAATAGTGACACCACTGACTACCCTTTTTAACAAATCATGAGAGGATGGTGTGGTACCTGAGGACTGGAGGTGGGCAGATGTGATTCCCCTTCACAAAAGTGGGAGCAAAGCAGAGGCAGGAAACTACAGACCTGTTAGTTTGACCTCAGTGGTAGGGAAAATGTTAGAATCACTTCTGAAAGAAAGAATTGTTGAGTACCTAGAGGCCAGCAGGGCACAGGACCCAAGGCAGCATGGATTCACAGTGGGAAGATCATGCCAGACGAATCTGATAGATTTTTTTGACTGGGTGACCAAAGTAGTAGACCAGGGAGGGGTTGTGGACATGGCCTACCTAGACTTTAGCAAGGCATTTGACACAGTCCCACACAAAAGATTAATAAACAAATTAGCCAGCCTTGGAGTGGGTCGCAGGGTGGTAGTCTGGGTAAAAAATGACTAGACAACAGGACATGGACAGTAAAAGTAAACGGAGTCCACTCTGAAGAAAGGGGGGTTACTAGTGGGGTATCGCAAGATTCAGTACTGGGACCGGTCCTTATTAATGTCTGAATAAGTGACATTGCAGAGGGACTGGAAGGAAAGGTATGCCTCTTTGCAGATGACACGAAGTTCTGCAACAGGGTTGATACACAATGGGGGGTGGGAAGGATGAGAAGGGACTTGACAAGATTGGAGGAATGGTCAAAGGTATGGTAGCTTAGAGTCAATGCAAAGAAGTGCAAAGTAATGCACCTGGGAAACAAAAATCCAGGGGAAGAATACACAATGGAGGTGGGGTACTAACAACAATAACAAAAATAGAAAGGGATCTGGGTTAGTCATATTAGATGACCTAAAGGTAAGCGAGCAGTGTGAGGAGACAGTAAGGAGGGCTGGAGGGATACTGGGATGTATAGGGAGAGGCATCACCAGTAGAAAACAGGAAGTTGTTATCCCTCTGTACAGACAGTTGGTGAGACCCCATCTGGAGTACTTTGTGCTGTTCTGGAGACCCCAACTCCACAAGGACATAGACAAGATGGAGGCAGTCTAGAGGAGGACTACTAAAATGGTGCAGGATTTTCACCAGAAGCCATACAAAGAGAGACTAAAGGAGCTTAATATGTATACCCTCGAGGAAAGGAGGGGGGAGGAGACATGATAGAAACTTTAAAGTACCTCAAGGGAATCAACAAAGTCCAAGAGGGTAGTATCTTTCAGAAAAGAGATGTGCAAGAACAAGGGGCACAATTTGAAGATGGGGGAGGCGGCTCAGGAACAACCTGTAGAAGTATTTTTTCACGGAGAGGGTGGTGGACACGTGGCATGACCTTCCTGAGGAGGTTGTGTGGTCAAAAACAGTGGGGGGGGGCTTCCTGTGACGTCACAGAGCTGAAGCCAGCTTAACCCACAGAGCTCCCGTCCTAGCCGACTAGCAAAGCCTCCAAAAACCTGGAAAATCTACTTGTTCTACAATTAAAATGTCTAAAATTACTGGAGGAACATCTTTTGTCAGCAATAGAGGCACAAATCTTCCAGGTCATAAAAATAAGGAGAAGGACGCCATCAGACAAAAAAATGGGCCTATCTAGCAGACCAGCCTCACCAACTAACTCACAGGCAAATGAATATGATACGGATGGAGAATGTGAGCAGCTGTCGTGCTCCAGATTTGAAACTTTACTGCAAGAAATAAAAGAGTCAGGAAAAGAGAACAAACAAGAATTTCAAGCAATGCAAACTCAATTATCTACCTTTGAAAACAGAATGGGAGCAGTCGAAGTACAGATCTCGGTAATGGAGGATACGACAGCCCAACTTTCGGAGATCATTCAAACCCTACTATACCAAACTGAAACACTACAGGCAAAATGCTTAGACCTGGAGGGACGATTGCAGCGTGAAAACCTTTGACTGTATGGTCTCCCAGAGAATATGGAGACAAATCCAATAGCGCTGTTCATAGAGAACTTGCTACGAGATGTGTTAGAGCTTCCACCTACACTTAATTTCCATGTGGTGAGAGCGCACAGATCACTGCAGAAAAAAACCACAGACCCTATAGCAAGGCCCTAATCCATAGTATTCAAGTTGAACTCATTCAGTGCAAAAGAAGAAATATTAAGGCGAGCCTGGGGGAAAAAAAGAAGTGAAATATCTTACAAATCATCTGTTTCTAGACCATGATTACCCACAAGAAGTGCAATTCCAGAGAATCAAATATCTCCCCATTCTAAGAGCATTACGAGAGAAGACCATTCGCTTTCATACCCACTACCCCTCTCAACTGAGAGTATTTTGGGAAGATGTAGTGAAACTTTATTTAACATACGAGGAGGCACAGGAGACATTTAAAGAGAGGGGAATATCCATAGAGGAGAACAGAAATCAAGAGACAGAGAAGAGAGGGCTGTTCAGACAATGCACCATGTACAGGATGAAAGGAGGGAAACAAACCTATGGTGCACATGGAAGCAATACGCAGCATCCAAAACATCCTGAGTAAAAATGCAGAACAGAACCAACCTGGTACCTGAAAGATAAAGTGAACTTAAGCAATTTAGTTTGCTGAATCAACTTAAAGGGGACAGTCAAGTAGTTGCTGAAGTATACCCGAGTGGCAACGCTTCCCTACGGACAAGTATCGATCACATAATTAAGCTTAGAGTACCTCTACGAAGAGACTGAGAGAGATTTACAAAAAGGGGGGGGGGGGGGAGTCAGCACCAAGAAGGGCATATAAATGAACCTGCTGAATGAAGGAAAGAAAAACAAAAACGGGACTTGGTTTTAGTACATTAGCATAATTTCTGTGTAGTTAACTGCATGATAGCTTGTATTACAACTAGGAATCTATATGCTGAAACAAAATGTTAGTTAACTAGGATGTTTCTCCTTTCTTACTCTTAGAAATTACTGCCTAACACGAGGATCCATGGGAGGTCCTGGCGATCCTAAATATTATTTAAGGCAGTCCTCTCTCACCCTCTCAAGTAAAATTATGGGCAGTTTGATTGAGTTGTAAAGAGGGTTAACACTAGGCCAAAGCTCAGTTAGTCCGCCATATTTCAGGACATATGCTGTAGAAGTCTCTATACTAAGCCTAGTTTTTCTTTTAATAGTTGGCTGGGAGCAGGGTGTATTGGAGATCAGCCCGTGACCCTCACACAATAAATAGGGAGCCCACTGATATTGAGGCTCTAGAGGAGGGCCTCCGGTAACGGAGGCACAGTATTCCTCCTTAGATAGGAGAACATAGGGGCTAGGAGGGTATCTAGCCCCCAACCTTGGAAGTACACACTGTACATGTATATAAATCTTCAGACAGCCATGTTGTCTATACAGTTTTTGTTAATTGTAACAGGACAGTTGGAACTTTTAATTAAGGAATACTATCAATGGTACAAATATAATGCAAAATGGAGGAGGTTAACCTCGGGGAGACCAGACGCACAAATTATGTATATGTACCTAAGGGGAGTAATTGACTTTATGTAAAATGGCACAACCCTATGTAATATGCACTTATAATGTGCATGGTACTACGAACCCAGTTAAAAGGAGTAAAATACTACAATATATGAGAAGGGAAGGAGCTAACATTTTACTATTACAAGAAACTCACCTTTCCCAAAGTGAGCATAAAAAACTTGAGCGTCTGGGATTTACCCAGGTGGTGGCCTCTTCATATCGAGGTGGGAGAAGACGAGGGACCGCCATTATGATAAGGCAGGGGGTACATTTTGAACTGAAGGACCGAATTATAGATAAGGAGGGGCGTTTTCTTCTGTTAAAAGGCATGCTACATGGGCAGATGGTAAAACTGGCCTCAATTTATATACCACCAGCATCAGACCTCTCACTCTACAGAACTTTTTTTAGTAAATTATCAGAGGGCAGAGGATAGGGTGATCTGTGGAGGAGACCTAAATATAAATATTAATGGGGAAGGCAGAGATCAAATGGCCCAGGGGCAAATAAATAAAACAACCAGAAGTGTTAGAAAGCTGATACAGGAAATGGGCTATGACGATATATGGCAGTATATAAATGGACCCACTAGGAGACGCACTTTTTATTCGCAGGCTCATGATTCCTATTCATGTTTAGATTTCCTTTTAGCCCCAAAAGAGCAACTGGTTACAGTGCAAAGCATATGGCAGGGGACCTTTAATCTTTCAGATCATGCTCCCATTTTCTGTAAACTTCAAATGCAGGCTACTCGAAGGAAGACCTTCTGGCGATTAAACCTGTCTCTCCTAAGAAACCCAGAGGTGCAGGAATCGATTACAGAAACGATAACCCAGGCCTTACAAGACAATGATACTCAGGACACCTCAATGGCTATGATCTGGGACACCATTAATACAGTTGTGAGGGTGAAACTAATAGGGATTTCATCCCACCAAAAAAAAACAAAGGGAGTCACGTAGGCTCGCCCTAGAAACCCAGATAGAGGTACTAAAAAATCTACAAAGTGAGAAACACTATAAGACAAGATCTCGAGAGATCACCGCCCTTAAAAAGGATTTAAATGAGATCCTTGATTATGCTACTGAGCAGAAACTCTTGTTTTTAAGACATAAATTTTACAATGGGGACCCAGGTCTGTGAGATTGGTGGCAAGCCAATTATGGGCCATGAGAGTTAAATCCTCAATACTAAAAATTAAACACCCGATTAGTGAGGGTACTGGACTTCAGGAGGGCTGACTTTGGCAAGATGGGAGAGTGCCTCAGAAAAGCACTAGCAAACAGGCTAGAAGGAGGTGTGGAGCAACAATGGGGAATCATCAGAACTGCCATCACAGAGGCAACACGTCTTTGTGTGAAGCAAATAAACAAATCAAAATGAAAGAAAAAGCCACTATGGTTCTCAAACGAGGTGGCTGTGAAAGTCAGGAAGAAAAATATAGCATTCCGGAAGTATAAGGAAACATAGAAGGAGCAGGACAGAGAGCTGTACTAGTTAAGGCAGAAGGAAGCAGGGAGGGAAGTTAGAATAGCAAAGGCCCAAACTGAGGAAAAGATAGCCAACTCAGTTAAGAAGGGGGATAAAACCTTTTATAGGTACATCAGCGAGCGTAAAAAGACAAAAGGAGGGATAGTGAGGCTGAATAAAATGAACGGTGGGTGGGCAGAGGGGGACAGTGAAAAAGCAGGGATACTGAACGAATATTTCTGCTCAGTATTCACAAAAGAGGAGGGGGAAGTGCCTAATCCAATTAACAGAAGCACTCTTGATAGGGGGGTCGATCCCAGTCCTTTCACAGAAGAAAGGGTTCTGCAAGAACTCCTCAAACTGAAGGTGGACAAAGCAATGGGGCCTGATGGAATTCACCCCAGAATTCTAAAAGAATTAAGGGGGGAACTAGTGAAACCACTGGCTACTCTTTTTAACAACTCATGGGAGGATGGTGTGGTACCCGAAGACTGGAGGAAGGCGGATGTGATTCCCCTTCACAAAAGTGGGACCAAGACAGAGGCAGGAAACACCAGATCTGTCAGTTTGACCTCTGTGATAGGGAAAGTGATGGAGTCACTTCTGAAGGAAAGAATAGTTGAGTACCTAGAGGCCAGTGGGGCACAGGACCCAAGGCAGCATGCGTTCACAGCAGGAAGGTCATGTCAGACGAATCTAATAGATTTCTTTGACTGGGTGACCAAAGTAGTAGACCAGGGAGGAGCTGTGGACATAGCCTACCTAGACTTTAGCAAGGCATTTGACACAGTCCCACACAAAAGATTAATAGTCAAATTAACCAGCCTGGTGTGGGTCCCAGGGTGGTAGCCTGGGTAAAACATTGGCTGGACAACAGGACACAGAAAGTAATTGTAAATGGAGTCCACTCTGAAGAAAGAGGGATTACTAGTGGGGTACCGCAGGGTTCAGTATTGGGTCCAGTCCTTTTTAATGTCTTCATAAGTGACATTGCAGAGGGACTGAAAGGAAAAATATGCCTCTTTGCAGATGACACAAAGATCTGCAACAGGGTTGATACACAAGGAGGCGTGGAAAGGATGAGAAGGGACTTGGCAAGGTTGGAGGAACGGTCAGAAGTATGGCAGCTAGGATTCAATGCAACGAAGTACAAAATAGTGCACCTGGGAAACAAGAACCCAGAGGAAGAGTACACAATGGGGGGGAGGTAGTAACAACAACAAAAAAGGAAAGGGACCTGGGGGTAATCATATCAGATGACCTTAAGGTTAGCAAGCAATGTGAGATGGCAGTAGGGAGGGCTGGAGGTATACTGGGATGCATAGGGAGAGGCATCGGCAGCAGAAAACAGGAAGTTGTTATCCCTCTGTACAGACAGTTGGTGAGACCCCATCTGGAGTACTGCGTCCAGTTCTGGAGACCCCATCTCTGCAAGGACATAGACAGGATAGAGGCAGTCCAGAGGAGGGCAACTAAAATGGTGCAGGGTCTGCAAGAGAAGCCGTATGAGGAGAGACTAAAGGAGCTTAACATGTATACCCTTGAGGAAAGAAGGGAGGAGAGGGGGGACATGATAGAAACTTTTAAGTACCTCAGTGGAATCAACAAAGTCCAAGAGGGTAGCATCTTTCAGAAAAAGAGACGTGCAAGAACAAGGGGACACAATTTAAAGATAGAGGGGTGCGGTTCAGGGGCAATGTGAGGAAGTATTATTTCACAGAGATGGTAGTGGATGCATGGAACAGCCTTCCTGAGGAGGTTGTGGGGTCTAAAACTGTGGGAGAATTCAAGAATGCATGGGACAGACATAAGGCAATTCTTGTGGGGGGGTAGGAAGAAATAGGCTGTTGGTTAACAAGGATCTGCGGCCTATCCTGTAGGTAGGGAAATGGGCAGACTAGGTGGGCCAAGCGGTCCTTATCTGCCGTCAAAGTCTGTGTTTCTATGTGGTGACCTTAAAAATAATACGCATGACATCTCTGAGGCTTTTCGCCAATTTTACTCAAAATTATACTATAAAAAAACATCTCCTCCAAAGGAAAGTATAAATGAGTTTCTGTCATCTCTAGATCTGCCCACTATAAACTGGCAACAATCCTTCAGCTTGGTAGCTCCCATATCCCTAAAGTAAATTACTGCAACAATCGGACATCTAAAAACGGGCAAATGTCCGGGCTCTGATGGACTCCTGGGGGAGTTCTATAAAACCTTCTCCAAGACTCTTTCCCCGATATTGAGTAGGCTATTTGCCTATGTGAATACAGAAGGAGGAATAATCCCTCCATTCTGGAATGAGGCTATAGTCTCGGTTGTACCAAAACAGGGTAAAGACCTCACAGAGTGCTCTTCTTTCAGACCCATATCGAACACAGATTACAAAATCTTTGCATCTATATATGAATCGAGACTTAAACAACTTGCACCACCTTCAGTACACACAGACCAATGTGGTTTTATTCCTGGGCGGCAAGCCCAAGATAATGTTAGACGCACGGTTTATATCATAGAACATATATGTGCCTAAAAAATCCCAGCAGTTATCTTGGGATTGGATGCAGAAAAAGCATTTGATATGGTGTCATGGGACTTCTTGAGAGGGGTACTGACTAGGTTTGACTTTCCTCGTCAGTTTGTAGATACCATCTTCAAATTTTATACAAATCCTACAGGATACATTAGGGCAAATGGTCATATGTCAGAGAAATTCCCCCTATTCAGAGGAACCAAACAAGGATGCCCCTTATCCCCACTCCTATTTGCTTTTTATATTGAACCTTTGACTCAGTACCTGCGCCAGGCTCAGGATATAAAAGGTGTTGAAATAACAGGCCTTGAACAGAAACTGGCTCTCTTTGCTGACGATATTCTGTTATACTTGTCTAATCCAGATACCTCCTTGCGGGCCTTCTTTCAACATATCGGTAACTTTTCTAATATATCTGGTTTCACCCTAAATAAAAATAAATCTGAGGCCTTCACTTTTGACTATAACCCTCTACCAAGCCTTAAAAAACAATACCCTATTAAATGGGATAAAACGTCTATCAAATACCTGGGAATACAAATCCCAAAAAACCTGAACCAGCTTTTCAATTTAAACTACCATCCCCTAGTGAGTACAATCAAACAGGACTTGAGAAGATGGGACTTGTTGCTGTCCTCCTTTTATACAAGAACGTTATCGTTAAAGATCAACGCCTTACCAAGATTTCTATATTTATTTCAAAGTGTACCATGTGTAATATCCCCAAAAGAGCTTTTTTCTTGGCAAAAAACCTAAATGCTTACCTATGGAACTGAAGGAAGCCAAGAATAAGCCTATCTAAGTTGCACCTGCCTAAGGATTTGGGAGGAGTAGCCCTACCCTCCCTCTTAAATTACTGGATCTCGGCCCAGATGAGATTGGCTCTATTGTGGGGTACTAAGGCATACCAAGCAGTTTGGAAGCAGATTGATCTATCCAGACCAGTCTCAACCCCACTTCCAGCCTGCCTCATCTTAATAAAATTAGTCAAGAACCACCGTTGGCAACTGCCACCATACTAAAGGGCTGGCAATTGGGTATGAAACACAAAACCTTCCAACAATATTCTTGGAAGTATAAGTGCTTTATAATAACCGCCCCCCCCCCCCCTTTGATACACCAATGCATAATAAATGGTATAGAATTCAGTACTCTAATGGATTGAAAGCTCCTTGGCAATTATTAAAGGGCAATGAGTTAGTGGATTTTGTGGAGGCTATTTTCCTGGACAGAAAGGGATAGGTTATACTACTACCAAATTAGAGACTATGTTCTAACACAAATTAGGAAGTCAGGGAGGGACCCTCTTTTGGGAGAGGATGGTACCCCTTTCCATAAGATTTGGACCTCTTGCCTGGGGAAAAAGGCAGTATCTACAATATATAAATCTCTTATACAACAATTGGCATGTACCATGTTGGCAGTTCAAGTCTAAATGGGACAGGAATTTACACATCCCAAAACTAGTAAACAGTGGCTTAAGATATGGGGAAATACATGGAAAGCCACCTCCTCCCCAATTTGGAGGGAATTCACATGGAAAGTCAGGGCAAGGTTTTTTCTGGTCCCCTCGGTGGTAGCTCTTAGAAACCCAGGGTCCCCCTCCAGATGCTGGAGGGAATGTGTAGAGGTGAAGGCCTCACATAAACATATTTTCCTGGATTGTCCGTGGTTATCAGTCTTCTGGGTCCAGGTACAGATGCACGTAAAGTCATTCCTGAGCATACAGAGTGAACTTGGGGGTGCTAATCTAATCTTGGGGATACCAACGGAGAAGACTAGGGATAAGGCTAGCTTATACCTATGGGCCATATTTGTAGGTTCAGCCTATAAAGCTATAACTCAAAAGTGGCTTCTCAGGACTCTCCCAGTAATTTCTGATTGGAAAGCAAACATACTAAATATCCAACACAATGAACAGATCTCATTTAAACTCCAAGACAAGGTGGGAATTACATCAGGAGCAGCTCTAGAGGTAGACAGGGTGTAAATCCTATATTTGTCCACAAAAATAGTGAAGAAAGAAACATAGGGCATGGTGAGCGAAAAGTATGGCCTAATCTCAAGGAAAAGAAAGCATAGCTTTAGCATAAGAATTGTTTCCTTTACTCTCTTCTCTCCTGTAGAATTTTTGCTTTTAGCTGATGTCAATAACTCCACCCTAGAGATAAAGAATGAAATGTAAATATAGAATAATGGTAGTACCTTATGTTCCAAATTCTGTTTTTATCCTGCTCAAAGTTGTATTAAGTTTGAAAATCAACTGTATCTTGTAATCAATTGAAATTTATAAGCTGCAGTAGTTTTATCTTAACAAAAAAAAGGGGGAAAAGAAAATATATAAAATAACATTCAAAGAATGTAATCATATGAAGAATGGATGTATGAAAGAAACCAAATCCTTCAATAAAGCAAGTATAAAAAAAAAACCAAAAAATGGGGGCATTCAAGAATGCATGGGACAGACATAAAGCAATTCTGGTGGAGAATAGGAAGAAGTAGGCTGTTGGTAAACTAGGATCTGCAGTTTATGCAATATGTAGATAAATGGGCAGACTGGGTGGTCCAAGCAGTCCTTATCTGCAGTCAAAGTCTGTGTTTCTATGTTATCCAAAAAATGTTGCTTGAGTTGGGTATTTCCTGTGCCTGTAAAGCAATCCCAGTTTTACATTTACAGCCTTGACCACTGAGTCTACATGTTGAGCAAAGGACATGGTGTCGTCAAGGGTGACCCCCAAGTATTTAAAGAGTGCATTTCTCCAGGGGTGCTTGGACCTTGCTGGAGATGGATAGGTAGGGTGGGGGGCCCTTTTCTTGAGCTGGGAGCAGGATAGGATCATTGTCTTAGTCTTTTTATAATTGAGCAGAAGCCTTTGTTCACAGAACCAGTCCTCTAATTTGTTGAAGTAGTGTTGGAGCACAAGTTGAAGAGACTCGATACATGAAACACTGCAGAGAATGGCCGCATCATCTGCATAAAGAATAATTTTTGAGTCACAGGCTCCCAGGAGATCATTGGGAAAAAGGCTGAAGAGTGGAGGTCCCAGGATAGACCCCTAGGGGACACCCAGAGAAACTTCTGGACCCAGGCAGGGTTTGACCTATCTTGACACACTGGGACCTTAGAGACAGGTGGTCCTGGAACCAGCATATTGCATTAGCAGCCACCCCAAGGTTTCGCAGTTGAAGGTTGTGGTTCACAGTGTCGAAGGCTTTCGTTAGGTCAGTGAACAATGACCCAACCAACTTGCCTTCGTCCATGGCCCAGTGTATGAAGTCAGTGAACTCTACCAGGGCTGTGGTGGTACTGTGATTCGGCCTAAGACCATGCTGGTTTGGACATTGCAGTTGGTATTTATTTATTTATTAGAATTTCGGATAAATACCTTTGAGCCAATGGCTCTTCTACAAAGGTTCCACGTCAGTATACAAAGAATAGATGTACAGTTTGTGTGAGATTAGCAGACAAGCAGTTTGAATACAAAATTCAGTACAGGGTACAGGGTATTTGCTTAGGTAGTTGGTGAGCTGGTCAGCTACTATCTTTTCCAGGGCTTTGGATAGTGGGGAGAGTCTTGAGATTGGTCTGTAGGTGGAGATACAGGGCTTGATGCCGCTCTTATGAACCGGGGTCACAAGTGCTTGCTTCCAGACTGCCGGGAATTTAGCCAGGGCCGGTGATTTGTTGAAGAGCTTGGTAACGGGCATGATGAGTAGATCCAGAGTGAGAGACAGAAGCTTAATTTCTACTCCATCACTGCCCATTCTGGTTTTACAGAGGACTCTCCTAACATAGTTTGCAGTCTCCTTTGTTGACACTCTCTTAAAGTAGAACTCAGGGTGGTTGTTTGAGGGTGCCTTGCTAAGGGGGTTAGTTTCGGTGGGGTGTAGATAGTCAGGGGGGAGGAGTGAACTCAGGTCAGTGAAGGCAGAGTTGAAGGATTCGGCAATTTGGAGTGGATCCGTTGAAGGTGAACTGTTTGTGTTGATCAGATGTGGGTGATTCCGATCATCCTTCTGTAGAAGGATTTTAATGTTATCCCAAAACCTCCTACTGTCTCCCCAGCAGTCGTTCTGCTCCTTGTGGAAGTTGGCTTTGGCCTGCCTAATTAGGTTCATGCAGTGGTTTCTTGCAGTCCTGTAGCACTGGAAGTCATGCTTATTTCCAGAGGATCTGGCTTTAGCCCAGAGGTTGTCCCTCTCCTTCATCTTGGCCAGAAGTTCACCTGTAATCCAGCCATTGTTGTGGCCACGAGCTTTCCTTTTTCTAAGCAGGCATAACGATCACAGTTGCTATTGAAACCATTGGGGAGGGGGGTGACAGAAGGGGAAATCATGGAGGGCAGAGTTCGGTAGGGTTTGAAGGCACTGAGGGTAGACAATAGGCGCCAGGCCCAGATGGCATCCACCCCAGGTTACTGAAGGAGCTGGCAGAGATCTGTGTGGGACCTTTGGCATACTTCTTCAATGCTGGACTACACTCAGGGTGTGTACGTCATTACTGGAGGATGGCTCATTGTGGTGCCCCTTCACAAGAGTGGCCCCAAGGATGAACCAGGGAACTACAGACTGGTGAGCATCACATCCATCGTGGGTAAGCTGACAGAGACTATCCTGAAGGAGATGATGGTGGCCCTCCTGGAGGGCAAAGGACTACAGGACAGCAGACAGCATGGCCTCATACATGGCAGATCCTGCCAAACCAACCTGGTGGAGTTTTATGGCTGGATAAGTAGGCAACTGGACAGAGGCCATGCAGTGGATGTCCTGTATCTGGACTTCACTAAGGCATTCGACTCGGTGTCCCATGGGAGTCTGGGAAGTAAGTTAGTAGACACAGGGGCGGGTGCAAAGCTGGTGAGATGGGTAGGAAACTGGCTTAAGGGAAGGCAACAGAGGGTGGTGGTGGGTGGGGAGCTCTCACACCCAAGGGTAGTGACGAGCAGTGTTCTGCAGTGCTCGGTGTTGGGACCAGTGCTGTTTAGGATATTCATTGCAGACATATCATTGAACATCAAGAGCAAGATCAGTCTGTTTGCTGATGATACCAAGATGGGAATGGTGGTGGACGACCTAGGGGGATGGCAGGGGTTGCAGGATGATCTGGCAAAGCTTGAAACCTGGTCAGACACCTGGCAACTGGGGTTTAATGCCAAAAAGTGCAAGGTGCTGCATATTGGGCTGAAGAACCCAAGGAGGAGTTACCAGCTGGGGGGAGTGCAGCTAGCCCAGACAGAGGAGGAGAAGGATCTGGGGGTGCTCATTTTTTACAGAGAGGGTGGTAGCTGGGTGAAATGCGTTGCCTGCAGAAGTGGTATCCAGTAGAACAGTGGACTGCTTCAAAAGAGGATGGGACAGGACAAGGGGGAGGGTCAATGGAGGGGAAGGGTGGAAGGGAGGGTCAGCTGCAGAATAAGGGATGCTAGCTGCACATTCGAGTAGACTTGTTAGACCTCTAGGCCTTTATCTGCTGGCAAATTTTGTATGTTCGTATCGACGAAGTATTTTAGGGCCTTGTCATTGAGGGTCATTGCATTGAAGGGGGACCCAGGCAAATAGAGAGAGGGCTGATTTAAGCTGCCCCTTCTTCAGTATCCTGCTCACAATTGTGATGGGTGGGATTTTTTTAAACTTGTTGGTCCACTTGAAGGAGATCGAGGAATGGTCACTCACGCTATCAGGCAGCACTAAGACCTCGGAAATCTCAGATGGAGAGTTAGAGAGGAGCCAGTCCAGGAGGGTACTGTTGCCTGTCCTCTTGTTCTCTCTGGTGGTTAGAGTGACCATTTGTGTTAGGTAGTTGTTGGCCACGATATCCCTCTGGGGGGGGGTCACATCAGTGCTTTCCCAGTTGATGTTAAAATCACCAGTTATTATGATCTCGCTATCCTTCAGGAGAGTGGCTGCTGTGTCCATTACCTCTGGTAGGCCATCCTTGGCTTTCATTGGGGGTAGATAGACTGATGCTATGATTAGGGATTTGCCTAGCTGTCCAGTCTGAATTTTCATTGCGAGAAGTTCTTGGTCATCAGCCACAGTAGAGATGGGGAGGACTGAACATAGGAGGAAGTCCCTGGTGTAGATGAGACAGCTACCTCCTTTCTTGCCCCTCCTGTCACTCTTGAGAACTTGGTAACCTGGCAGAGATATTTCATTGGTTTTGATTCTCTCTGTCAGCCATGTCTCAGTGAGGCAAATTATGTCAGGTCTGTGGAGTGTTACCCAGGCCTGGAATTGGACACATTTTGCTGGGAAGCTGCAAATATTCATGGTGGCAAATCGTAGTCCATGGGTCTTGCATCCTCCGGATCCTAAGTAGGTTGGGGGGCCAGGATTGGTATGCACATTCCCAGATAGGAGGAGAATCATTAGGATGATTTTACTGGCCGATATGCAGAGAGTTACTGTGATGCTAGTCTTGCGTCGTCTTAGCTTACCATGGGATGGCTGTAGTTGCTTCAGTGTGATTGTAGTCACAGGTGGGAACATGGGGTTGCGATTGCAGGTGTTGGATGCTCGGGTGTCCATGTATATAGGGCATGTTGGGTGCTCGTGGTTAGCCCTTGTCGAGAGGGTCGTCCCTGTTTCAGTTAACCAGATGCTTTGTACAAGGCACCAGTTATGCTGTGATGGAGGGAGGAGAGCAACGATATAGACCCCAGGTCCAACTGCAATAAGTGCAAGGAGTATTAGGCACATTTTACAGCTCCTATCAGCACCAGTGAAACTAAGTAAGACAGTGGGAGGGATGCACTACAGTGGTTAGTTATAAGGGTGAGCGGTGGCACACAACAGTTGTTGGATAGATAGCCCTTAGAGACAAGTGCATTAAAAGTTGATTTCAATTGAAAATGTTGATACCTGGTGGTAAGTCAAAAAGCTAAAGAAATGATCAACTGCTGAGGTCCGGAGTTCTGGAATATGTTAGAATTCGTGAAGGTGAACAACTGTGCCTGTGCATATGCAGGGTGTTTGTTTGTTTAAAAGTATATTTTTATACAGATTGATTTGTTGGAGAATTAAATCCCCATTTACAACAAATTCCTGTGGCACATAATTACAGTAGCAAAAACAAAATAATAAATAGGTACATACAATGCAAAGATTACATACAATCTAAAAACAGTTACAACAAACATTCAGGTAATCATGAAATTTAAGTTTAAATATGTGCAAGTCAGAAATCTCAGTAATTTGAAAAGATAATTCATTCCAAGTCTTTGCTAGACTATTCTGGAGAATTATATCCCCCATCCGATTTATAATTCAAATCATAGGCAATTTCCTAGATGTTTTCCTTAACCTATCTGAGTATATCAAGTTTGAATTCAAACATGTTAGATGACTTAATGGGTGTAATTTTTTTTGTCTGTATGCTTCCTTTGTTATTCAAAGAGGTTGTTGAAAAGCCTACATACAGATCCTTTAGGAGCAGGTCAGATGAAAATGTGGATTCAAGCAGGACCCAGAGTCACTGAGTTTGTTAGACTTAGTTGCTTGACTTATGTTTAACTGTTGGGATAGCTTCCAAAAAGTAGAATTTAAACTGAAAATGCAGATACCTGGTGTTGATGTTTTGCAGAAATGCAGTCCAGGAGACCTTCACAGATGTAGTGAGCAAGAATGGCATAGTTACTCCAAGTAGAATATCATGTAAATCCACAAAAACTAAGCTACAGACACAGACAAGCACAAACAGCCACGCACACAGACCCAGGAGGCGGAGACATTGCAAATAGCAAAGAAGATGTACACCACAGCTTTCCTGCTTGTCAGACTTTCTTCCTACATGGCTTTCACTGCCAAGTATCAAAAAGCACTGTGGAACTCTATCCTGGCCATTATCCGCAGTGGGTCAGACACAATGGTGCAGGAACTGATGGATACTGCAAAAACTGCCCTGGAAGCTACGAAATACCAATTCCACATGGCAGATGACAATAATGATGCCGCCTCCAGAGCCATGGCCTATGCTATTTCTTTGAGGCATTTTGCCTGGCTTAGAACTACCAGTCTGACCCCAAACACTCAGTCTAAGGCCATGGACTTTCCCTGTGATCAAAACATATTATTTGATTCCAGGACAACAGACTACTGTACATGAAAAGGGTTGACGAGTACAAGGCCTCTTGTCAGAACCACTCCCCTAAACCCAAGCCTTCTGCCCCACAGAAATCCCAGCTAAGGGGTAACGGGCAGAGATTATTTTCCCAGACCTTACACTCCCTATCCCTAGCCTGACTTCTCTCAGTTCAGGGGTGTTTTTAGAGGGTGGGGTAGAAGGGGCCAAAGAAGAGCCACCTCTACCCAGCCATCAGCCTCGCAGTCTAAGCCCTGATGTGAGTGTCCAGGTTGCCTCCCCTCTGCCAGTTGGAGGCAGACTCTCCAACTATCTTCAGAACTGGTCCCTCATTACCTCGGACAAGTGGGTTCTGGAGATAGTTGAAAAGGGTCTGACACTACAATTCAAGCAGATGCCGGACCTCAAGCATACCCAGGTGTCAAAGCCTCTAACCCCAACACAGGTACTACTGGTTGGAGTTGGAGGTGAAAAACCTTCTAACTCTACAAGGAGTGGAGAGGGTCCCGGCCCACGAAAAGGGCAAAGGCCTTTACCCCAGGTACTTTCTGACACAAAAGAAAACTGGGGAGTGGCGACCTATCTTGGATCTCAGATATTTAAACAAACATCTGTTAAAACCCAAATTCAAGATGGTCACTGTGTCACTAGTCATACAGTTCTTACAGCAGGGAGACTGGCTAGCCTCTGTGGACCTAAAGGATGCTTACTTCCATATACCCATAAGGAGGTCTCACAGGAAGTTTCTCAAGTTCAAACTCCCTTCTGGCCACTATCAGTTCGCTGCAATGCCCTTCGGCCTGTCCTCGACTCCAAGAGTCTTTACCAAGTGCCTGGCAGTGGTAGCAGCACACCTCAGGAAGCTGGGTGTCTCAGTCTACCCCTGTTTAGATGACTGGCTCATAGTGGCAAAGTCTCAGGTCAAGGAGTCCCTTTCCCTTACGGAGCACACTCTGGAATCCCTGGGCTTCCTGGTAAATCTAAAGAAGTCTCAGCTGGAAGCCACGTGGCTACTCACTTTCATAGGAGCTCCGCTGGACACCCAGAAAGGATATGCCTTCCTCCCACAGGAGATAATTCAAAGTTCTAGGGACATGGATATGTTGTTCATCCACACTGTCTGGCAGGTATCCTTGCCGCTTTAAATCTTGCCGGAAGGTCTTCAAGCTGGCTCCTCCCACCCACCCGGGTGGTAAAACTCTCGGCCCAGGTTCCCTCCTTAACGCTCTGCATATAAGACTGGTTCCTAATTCTTCGGTTTTACAATTAAAGTTTTCGCTAAAATAATCTTGATCTTCTATCCCTCGCGGCTGCGATGGACCGTCGACTCGGTTTCGGAGATGCCCTTGCGGGCAGAAGATGTCTCGACGGATCCGCACTCCACGCATGCCTACTGTCTCAGGCCTTGAGCAGCGACCGCGGGCTTGCGACCTGTGCTCTTCCTTCTCGCCTCGATCTCGAAGACCGTGCTGCCCGTTTACAACTGGGGCATCCCGAAGCGTTTTCCTCGGTGAAGTCAAAGAGGCCCGGTCGGTGGTTTCCTTGTGGTGGCGGGCTCGGCGGGATCAGCTCGAGCAAATGATCGCCTCAAGAGGAGGCGGCAGGCCACTTCTACCTCGGCTGTGGCATTTGTCCCACTCTCTGGGTGCCTCTTATTCAGCTTCTTTTAGGAGCTTTGTCTGACCTCTCTACTAAAGGTGAGGGACCAATTCTGCTGGACCGTTTTCTCGGTCCAAAAGAGAGACAAGGGTAAGTCCTCCGTCGACGCTCTTGGGAGCGGAAAGATCCCTCTCCCGAGTTGTTGGCTGTCGACTTGATCGACCCTCTCAGCCGACCATTGGTCTCACGGTGTCCCGTCAGGCCAGTTGACTGAGACTCCCGTCGACGCAGTCGAGATTTTTCTCGACCCGTTGGACGGGTTGTCGGCAGGAGAAGCCGAGAATCCTCTCTCCCCGGTTCCCCCGGTGGGAGTTGAGGACCCCGTGGGCTTGTCTGTGCCTCCAGTTCCGGAGCCTTCGGATAAATCCTCCGAACCGAGGGGAGTGCCGGTTCCCCACGACACCTCCCTGCACCATCCTCGGGAAAGCCGAGGTTCTCGGTCTCGGATTTCTTCGCGGTCCAGCCGATCCCGCCATCATAGGCGGTCTTGGTCTCGGCACCGCGGCAAGCGGCGTCGCCGCTCGTCCTAGTCCTTGGACGAGGGAAGGCTTCAACGTAAGTTACGTCGACGATATGAGGACCTCATGTTTCAACAGCTCCTTCTGACTGGGACCAAGCCGACGCCGTTGCCTTCTCCGGCCATTAGGTGGCTGTCACCGGAGTGGCCGAAACAACCCCTCGATTTATCCGAGGAGCCTGTTCCCAGGCCGGTTGTTCGGCCAAAACCAGCTGCTCCACCGATCCCGGTGGAACCTCTGCCTCCACAGCCGTTATTTGGGGCTTCGACCAAGAATTCTCGGTCGGCTCAGGGACTGCCCCATAGGCTGTCTGTCACCCTCACTCCCGATCAACCTCGGCAGGTGGAGGGTGGCTCAGGCCCGAGGCAGCTCTTCGAGGACTCTTCCAAGTCCGCAGGCGATTCCTCCCTTTTCTCCAGGTGGATGGACTTGGAGTCCTCAGGAGGACAGTCGGTGGACGATAGCCCTTCGTTCTACCTAGGATTGCTTCGGCTCATCTCTGAGTCCACCGGGATGAAGCTCGAACCTGTCTCTAAGTGGGCCAGGTATCCCCTCACAGAGATTCTGGACCGAGGGGATTCCCCTACGAAGGCCTTTCCGGTGGCCGAGGCCATAGTGGGCCCGGCCTTGGAGCTCTGGCAGCGCCCTGCTTCCTGCCCTGTGCCTTCAGCCAGGATGGCCAGGAAGTATGCGGTCCCTTCCAGTTCCTTGTCCGGTTTTTCGGAACACCCCTCGGCCGAGGGGTTAGTTACCGACAGTGTTTTCTGGTGTGCTGGGAACGCTATGGATGTGGACAAACCTCCCGACAAGGAGTCCAAAAAATTGGACTATGCCGGGCGAAAAGTCTACGCTGCGTCCTCCCTCGGCCTTCGCCAGGCCAGTTCGGCCGTCCTCATGGCACATTTCTCTCATGCCCTGTTGGGCTCCCTGGACAAGGTCGTCCCTCATCTTCCCGTGGACCTGCACACCACGGTTAGGCAGGTGCGGGACCAGGGCAGGACAGTGGCCAAACAGTAGCTTCAGACTGCTTTGGACATCGGGGACTCGTGCCAGGTCGGTGGCGGCCGCAGTGGCTATGCGTCATCGGGCTTGGCTGAGGATATCCACCTTCACTTTGGATACCCAGCACAAGTTGGCGGATGTCCCCTTCTTGGGGACCTACCTCTTCGGCCCTGGGGTGGAAGGTCACCTGCAGAGGATCGAGAAGTCCAATGCTACCTTGGACTCGTCTCATCCGCCAGAAGAACAAAGGCACGTAAACCACAGCCTAAGCCCTTTAGTCCCTCTGCGCCTGCTGCACGTCCGGCCAAGCAACGCCAGGGCTAGCAGGCACGAGCTGGCATCCCAAGCCCAAGCCGCTGGCTTCTCCAACAGGAAGCACCGAGGTAGGCTCAGGAGGTCCCTCGCCGTCCCTCCTCCAAGCCTGCCCAGTGACGGGTTGAGGGTGTCGCCCCAGCCCCGCCACCACTCCCAGGTTCCCTGTGGGGATGGCTCCGCCTCTTCCTTTCCGCCTGGTCCATTGTTACCACAGACAGGTGGGTGTTGGAGGTGGTGGGAAAAGGCCTGCCCTTGAATTCGAGAGCAGGCCCGCCCTTCAGAGCCGTCGCCGACGGGGGCATCGTCCGCAGGCCTCATGGCGGCTCTCACGAGCCGATATCGCCTCCTCCTCCAAAGGAGGTGATCAGAGAGGTGGCGGACCCTCCCTCAGACCCGGGTTTGTGTCCAGGTACTTCCTGGTTCCAATGGACGAGGGCTGGCGCCATTCTCGACTCCATGACCAAACAAGTTCCTAGGTTTCAACCTTCAGGATGGTCACTCTGGCTCAGATAATACCATCCCTGGAGCTCGGCGCGTGGTTCTGCTCTCGGAGCTGCAGGACGCTGTTCTTCACATCCCTATCCATCCGTCTTATCAGAGATTCCTTCGCTTTCGAGCGGAGGGATCCCTTTTCCAGTTCCTAGCCATGCCCTTCGGCCTGTCTCCAGCTTTCAGGGTCTTCACCAAATGCATAGCAGTGGTGACAGCTTTCCTGCGGCACCGAGGGGTCCAGGTATACCCTTACCTGGACGATTGGCTGATAGCAGCCCCCTCCAGACAGGAGGTGGAGCGGTCCAGAGATCTGGCCCTCCAGGTTTGCTCTCGTGGCCTTCTCATCAACGAGGCCAAGTCGGAACTCGAGCCGAAGCAGGTGATTCTTTTCATCGGGGCAGAGCTCGACTCTCTTCGAGCCAGAGCATGGCTCCCGGCGGACAGGGCCGAGGTTCTTTCCTCCTTTGCCCAGTCATTTCTGGTTGGGCAATCGCGCCCTGCCCAGGACTTCCTGCGCCTCCTGGGTCTCATGGCGGCCTACACCAGCGTGGTCCGTTGGGCCCGCTGGCACATGCGCCCTCTTCAGTGGGGACTGGCCAGCCAGTGGTCACAACGCTGCTATCCATTGGACCAGCTAGTGACGGTGAGCCAAGGGATGTGGAACGCTCTCTGGTGGTGGACCATTCCAGTTCATCTGCAGGAGGGCATCCCGGATGTCCGCCCCGAGCCGACGGTCTCTCTATTGACCGGTGCCTCTCTGATGGGTTGGGGTGCCCATCTGGGGGAACACCGGGCGCACGGCCTCTGGTCCCCGCGGGAGTCCCGATGCCACATCAACCTGCTGGAGCTCCAAGCGGTCCGCCTGGCTCTCACGCCTTTGCTCCGTTTTTCGGGGTCAAGTGGTCCGGTCAGGCCGGACAATACCACGCACCATGTACTATCTAAACCGCCAGGGCGGACGCGCGCTCCATGCTTCTATGCAAGGAAGCTCTCCGCATTTGGTCACTCGTGCGCAGCCTGGAGGCGGATCTCCTAGCCATTCATGTGGCAGGAGCCTCCAACACCCTGGCCGATGCCCTGAGCCGGATAGGGGCTGCATCCCACGAGTGGTCTCTCCTGCCAGAGGTAGTACAAGATCTGTTCTCCCATTGGGGCACACCTCAGGTGGACCTGTTTGCCTCCAGGGAGAATGCGAAGCTGAGGCTGTTCCATGCCCGCCCCCTTCAGCAGGGCTCGCTGCAGGGGGATGCCTTCTCGAGGCCGTGGACCCCGGGTCTCTTCTATGCCTTCCCCCCATTTCCCTTGATAGACAAGGTGCTTCTCAAAGCAAGGAGGGACAAGGTGCAGGTGATTCTGATAGCCCCAGACTGGCCCCGCCAGTTCTGGTACTCAGATCTCCTCAGCCTCAGCTCCAGGCTCCCGAGGCAGCTTCCAGCTCGCCTGGACCTGCTCTCAGTCAATCAGGGGAAGGTGTTCCATCCGGACCTTCAATCCCTGCACCTGACGGCCTGGTTCCTGAGCGGCTAGAGTTCCAGGCCTTGGGTCTTTCCGACGAGGTCCTCAATGTAGTTGAGGCGTCCCGTAAGGAGTCGACCAGGAAATGCTATGCCTTCAAGTGGAAGAGGTTTTCCATTTGGTGTCAGGGCAAGGGCTTGGACTCTTCCTCCTGTTCTTTGGCAAGCATCTTGGATTGTTTATGGTCCCTTTCTCGGCAAGGGCTTAGGTCGACGACCCTAAGGGTGCACCTGGCAGCCATCTCTGCTTACCGGGCGCGGGCCGGGGAGCAGTCGGTGGCTGGGAGGAGAAGGTGGTCTGGCGCTTTTCAAGGTCTTGATCACATTTCCTCCGTGCGAGAACCTCCACCTCCGTGGGATCTACTGCTGGTACTGGCAAAGCTCATGGGCAAGCCATTCGAACCAATGCACAGGTGTGAACTCTCTCACCTGTCGTGGAAGACCGCCTTCTTGGTGGCTATCACGTCAGCCAGGAGGATGGGAGAGCTCCAGGTGCTCTGCATCGAGTGTCCTTACCTGGTCTTCCACAGGGACAAGGTTGTCCTGCACTCCCACCTGAAATTCCTTCCGAAGGTGGTGTCAGAGTTTCACCTTAACCAGGTGTTGACTCAGCCGGTGTTCTACCCCAATCACACGTCGGAGGCCGAATACAGGCTCCATACTTTGGACCCTAGAAGGGCGCTCGCTTATTATAAGGAGCGCACGGCTGAAAATCAGGGAGAGGTTCTCCAGCTGTTTGTCACCTACGCTGAAGCCGCACCTGGCAGACCTGCAGCCAAGCGGACGATAAGCAGGTGGGTCACCTCCTGCATAGATCTTTGCTATAAGTTGGCGGGCATGGAGCCTCCCAGAGGGATAAGAGCTCATTCTACCCGCCATACTGCTGCATCGGTGGCTGCTTCCAGGGACGTCCCTATCCAGGAAATCTGCAGGGCTGCTTCCTGGAAGTCAGCACACACCTTCATCACCCATTACCACATCGACCTTGAGTCACGCCGGGATGCTGGTTTTGGGGCCTCGGTTCTCCAGTCTTTATTCCCTAAGTAGGGGGTGTGCGCCTTGCCTCCCTCCTCCCAGAGAACTGCTAGGAGTCTGCCAGACAGTGTGGATGAACAACATATCCATGTCCCTAGAAATACAGGTTACTCACCTGTAACAGGAGTTCTAGGAATGGTATATGTTGTTCATCCACACGACCCACCCGACCTCCCCGGCTTCGACGCACAACCTGAGCTTCCAGCGGGCCAGATCTGGCGTCATGGGGCGGAGCCGAGAGTTTTACCACCCGGGTGGGTGGGAGGAGCCAGCTTGAAGACCTTCCGGCAAGATTTAAAGCGGCAAGGATACTGCCAGACAGTGTGGATGAACAACATATACCATTCCTAGAACTCCTGTTACAGGTGAGTAACCTGTATTTTCTTTTCAGTGGCAGATTCTTTTGTCCAGGAACAGCCAAGACCAGTCAGACATTTCCTCGGGCTCTTGGGACACATGTCTTCAATGACTGCAGTGGTCCCAGGGATCAGGTACAGGATTTGAAACCTGCAAGCCTATCTCAGAGCTCACTGGTCTCAAAGAAGCAACACAATTTCAAAGCTGATACCTGTGACAGAACAGTTTCTTCAGGCTCTGCTTTGGTGCAAGGACCCTGCAAATCTAGCAATAGGGATCCCCTTCCAAGCTCCACTTTCCAGTAAGGTGATCACCACAGATGCCTCCCTCTTGGAGTGGGGAGCTCATCTTGACAGTGCCTCAGTAAGTGGTACCTGGATTCTCCAAGAGAGACAGTTTCACATAAATCTTCTGGAGCTCAGAGCAATCTTTCTGGCACTCAAAGTATTTGCTCCTGTCATAAAATAGCAGCCTGTACAAATACGAACAAACAACACCACTGCAATGTTCTACATAAACAAGCAGGGTGGTACCAGATCAGGGATACTCTGTTCGGAGGCTCTAAAAAATCTGGTCTTTCGCCTTTTGTCTGGGGGTCAGCCTTTCAGCTATTCACCTCCCAGGCCATCACAATACCCTGGCAGGTGCTCTAAGTCACATCAGTCAGGGTCAGAGTGAATGGACTCTGAACAAGCAAATACTAGTGGTCAAGCGATGGGGCATACCAGAAGTGGATCTGTTTGCCTTCCTCCCAACTTCCAGCTTCCTCAGTACTGTTGCAGGCCTCCAGTTCTGGGGACACTTCCTCTGGATGCCTTGAATTCCCTTCCTTCCCCCTAATACTCAAGGTATTGCTGAAGCTCAGACAACAGCCAGCATCCATGTTTCTGGTGGCTCCGGATTGGCCCTGGCAAGCCTGATACTCTCTCCTTCTCTCACTGACCTGCAGCAGGCCCATTCACCTGCCACCAACTCACTTTCTGCTGACTGTTCCCCAGACAGGAGTGCATTATCCATAGATACACTCTCTTCACCTCAAGGCCTGGTTCTTGAGGAGCTAGAGTTTCCATCCTCTCAGTACTCAGAGCAGGTCTTTAAGATCCTGAGAGTGGCCAAAAAAAACTAACACAAAAAAGACATGCAGCCAAATAGAAGAGATTTTACCTCTGGTGCCAGAGCAAGCAGGTCAGTCCTCTTACAGCTTCAGACTCTCAGCTGCTGGATTACCTGGTACATCTGCAGGTGTCGGGCTTGAAACCCTCGTCTCTCAAGCTGCACCTGGCTGCAATTTCGGCCTACCTTTTGTTGGGGAAGAAAAAGTCATTTTTTCCCCACTCTGTGTTCAGTTTTTCAAAGGCCTCTTGCACTTCCAGCCTCCAGTCAGGGAGCTGGTTCCTCCTTGGAGCCTGAATCTCTGCATTGCCAGGCTCATGGAACCACCCTTTGAGCCTGTGGCCACTGCACATCTCAAGTTTGTAACCTGGAAATTTGTTTTCCTGGTGGCTGTTACCTCTGCCAGGAGGATTTCGGAGTTAGAGGCCCTGTGCACTGAGTCTAATTACGTAATTCCTCACAGAGACAAAATTGAGCTCAGGACAAATAGGAAGTTCCTGCCTAAGGTGGTTTCTGAGTTTCAGATGCTAAAGGACCCCTTGGAAGAAAGAAGATTACTACGGTGAGTAATTATTTATTATGTACTTATCCTAATTGTTGATCTTCCTGAATACCTTCACCATTGAGTACCACATAAAAACATAGAATTTGATGGCAGATAAGGACCGCTTGGCCCAGCTAGTCTGCCCATTCCCTATCTAATGGATAAGCTGCAGATCCTAGTTAATCAACAGCCTACTTCCTCCTGCCCCCCACTAGAATTGTCTTATGTCTGTCCCATGCATTCTTGAATTTCCCCCACTGTTTTTGACTCCACAAACTCCTCAAGAAGGCCGTTCCATGCATCCACAACCCTCTCTGTGAAAAAATACTTCCTCACATTGCCTCAGAGTCGTCCCCCCTCTATCTTCAAATTGTGTCCCCTTGTTCTTGCACATCTCTTTTTCTGAAAGATGCTGCCTTCTTGGACTTAGTTGATTCCCTTGAGGCACTTGAAAGTTTCTATCATGTCCCCCCCCCCTTTCCTCGAAGGTATACATACTAAGTTCCTTTAGTCTCTCTTTGTATGTCTCCCGATGCAGACCCTGCACCATTTTAGTTGCCTTCTTTTGGACAGCCTCCATCCTGTCTGTGTCCTTGCGGATATGGGGTCACCAGAACTGCACGCAGTACTCCAGATGGGGTCTCGCCAACTGTCTGTACAGAGGGATAACAACTTCCTGTTTTCTACTGGTAGTGCCTCTGTCTATGCATCCCAGTATCCCCCAGCCCTCCTTACTAGCCTTCTCACATTGCTTACCTACCTTTAGGTCATCTGATATAACTACCCCCAGGTCCCTTTTCATTTTTGTTGTTAGTATCTTCCCCCCTTTTGTGTACTCTTCCCCTGGGTTTTTATTTCCCAGGTGTATTTCTTTGCACTTCTTTGCATTGAATCTAAGCTGCCATACATTTGACCATTCCACCAACCTTGCCAAGTCCCTTCTCATCCTTGCCACCCCATCTTGTGTATCAACCCTGTTGCAGATCTTTGTGTCGTCTACAGAGAGACATACTTTTCCTTCCAGTCCCTCTGCAGTGTCACTTATAAAGACATTTAAGAGGACCGGTCCCAGTACTGAACCCTGCGGTACCCTGCTAGTAACTCCGCTTTCTTCAGAGTGTTTACTATTACCCTCCATGTCCTGTTGTCCAGCCAATTTTTAACCAGGCTACCAACTTGGGACCCACTCCAAGGCTGGCTAACTTGTACAAAAATTTTTTGTGTGGGACTGTGTCAGATGACTTGCTAAAGTGTAGGGAGGCCATGTCCACAGCCTCTCCGTGGTCACCCAGTCAAACAAATCTATTAGTTTTGTCTGACATGACCTTACAACTGTGAATCCATGCTGCCTTGGGTCCTGTGCCCTGCTGGCTTCTAGGTACTCAACAATTCTTTCCTTCAGAAGTGATTCCATAATTTTTCCTACCACTGAGGTCAAACTAACAGGTCTCTAGTTTCCTATCTCTGCCCTGCTCCCACTTTTGTTAAGTGGAATCAGATCCGCCCAGCTCCAGACCTCGGGTACCACCCCATCCTTCCATGATTTGTTAAAGAGGATAGTCAGTGGTGTCACTAGTTCTTCCCTCAGTTCTTTTAGAATTCTGGGGTGAATCCCATCAGGCCCCATTGCTTTGTCCACCTTCAGTTTTAAGAGTTCTTTCAGAACCCTTTCTTCTGTGAATGGGGACTGGTATTGACCCCCCCCCCATCCAGAGTGCTTCTATTGATTGGATTAGGTACCTCCCCCTCCTCTTCTTTTGTGAATACTGAGCAGAAGTATCTGCTCAGTATCCTGCTTTTCACTGTCACCCCTGTCCATGTTCCTCCCTTTATGAAGCCTCAGTATCCCTCCTTGGTCTTTCTTCACTCCTAATAGAAACATAGAAACATAGACTTTGATGGCAGATAAGGACCACTTGGCCCACCTAGTCTGCCCATTTCCCTACCTACAGGATAGGCCACAGATCCTAGTTAACCAACAGCCTATTTCTTCCTACCCCCCACAAGAATTGCCTTATGTCTGTCCCATGCATTCTTGAATTCTCCCACAGTTTTAAACCCCACAACCTCCTCAGGAAGGCTGTTCCATGCATTCCCTACCCTCTCTGTGGAAAAATACCTCCTCACATTGCCACGGAACCGCCCCCCCTCTATCTTTAAATTGTGTCCCCTTGTTCTTGCACGTCTCTTTTTCTGAACGATGCTACCCTCTTGGACTTTGTTGATTCCACTGAGGTACTTAAAAGTTTCTATCATGTCCACCCTCTCCCTTCTTTCCTCAAGGGTATACATATTAAGCTCCTTTAGTCTCTCCTCGTAGGGCTTCTCTTGCAGACCCTGCACCATTCTAGTTGCCCTCCTGGACTGCCTTTATCCTGTCTATGTCCTTGCAGAGATGGGGTCTCCAGAACTGGACGAGTACTCAGATGGGGTCTCACCAACTGTCTGTACAGAGGGATAACAACTTCCTGTTTTCTGCTGCTGATGCCTCTCCCTATGCATCCCAGTATACCCCCAATCCTCCCTACTGCCTTCTCACATTGCTTGCTAACCTTAAGGTCATCTGATATGATTACCCCCAGGTCCCTTTCCTTTTTATGTTTGCTTGCACGCATGTGCAAGAAACATAGTGCCATCATCCGAGTTTTCAGAGGTGTGGCAGCCCTCTTCCAATTCAGGCAGTGTGTTTGCAGGCGTGGCGCTGTTTTCCATGCCTGCTGGAGCTGTCTATGACAGCTTCAAAATGCAGTGAGTACAGTTGAAAGGGGCTATGCTTCAGTAAGCAGCGATAAGATATCACCTGCTCATCGCTCCCCTACACACACACACACACACACACACACCTTATGCTGCGTGCCACCTCGCGCACATAGCCATAGCTGGGGTGCCCAATCCCCCCCATCGGCTGCGCCCCAAGCCTTCCACATGCCATGCTGGGTGCCCACCCCAGCATGGCAACTCATTGTATAGCCGACGGGGTGCCTAATCCCCATCGGCTGTGCTGCGCCCCAAAAGCTCTTCCACATGTCACACTGGGTGCCCACCCCAGCGTGGCAACTCATTGTATAGCTGACGGGGTGCCCAATCCCCTGTCAGCTCCACTGTCCCCCGAGAGTACAGGGTGTCACGCTGGGAGCCCACCCAGCGTGGTAACAGATGTTATGGCTGACGGGTGCCCAAACCACATCGGCTCCACACACCTCAACCAGTCGCTTCCTTGTGCCACGCTGGGAGCCCACCCAGCGTGGCAAACGCCCGCTTGTCATTAAAAAAAACTGCAAATAAAAACTGTCCTCAGCACTTCTCCCTGCTCCCCTCCCACAACCCGCACCCACCCACAGTGCACCCTGCCTCCCCATACCCCTCATCCCATACTTACCTCCAGACCTTGGCACGACGATCTTCGGTGGACCGGGAACACGTCTACACTCTTCAAAGCCGACCGCGAACTGAGGAAATGCCGGTAAGCTGTATAATGGGATAGGTAGGGTTTTTCAACTTTGCTTCATATCTCAGGCATTTTGGATTTATGCACAAATTTTCAACATGGGGTTTTGGGACCCCTTCTCATGAGTGCTGTCACTGTCATGCGCGTTATTCGGGCCGAAGGGTGATTTACGCAGTCACTGCGCAAAATCACCTTTCGGGACCGATTAACAAACGACACTGCCAGTGTTCATAAGGTGGCTCTCAAAGTTTATTTTGAAAATTTGGTGAAAATTCCAAAATTACTGTTTTATTAGCATGCGTATGCAGTTCCTACGCAGGCTCGTAGGTTCGCAATTTTCAATATTTTCACTCCAGATTTTCAGCATTGCCATTTTACCACACCTTCTTATGAGCAGTACAGCTGTCATTTTCATATCTCACCTAAACGCGTTTCCGCCATGTAGCTTATTACAATGGCGCAATCGGTAAGCGAAATCAATGTACAGGACAAATTAAGAAAATCACAGTGACACTTTTCATGAGCAGAGGTCTTAAAATGGCTATGTTGAAAATTTGGTATAAAATTCTAAAAATGACTGTTTTACGTAGCGTATGCTATAGTCCTACGCACACTCATAAGTTTGCGAATTTTCTATATTTTCACTCCACATTTTCAACATTGCCATTTTACCACACCTGCTTATGAGCAGTACAGCTGTCATTTTTCACATCTTGCCCAAAATGTGTTTGCGCCCATGTAGCACACAATGGCGCAGTCGGTGTGCGAAATCAATGTATGGGACACATTAAGAAAATCACAGTGACACTGTTCATGAGTAGAGGTCTTAAAATTGCTATGTTGAAAATTTGGTGAAAAAATATCCTAAAATGACTGTCTTCACAGTCGCGTTCGCGCGGTTCCTCATGCCTTCGTAAGTTCTGTAATTTTCAACATTTTCAATCTAGATTTTCAACATTGCCATTTTATTGCACTTCCTTATGAACAGTACAGCTGCCAGTTTTCACATGTCGCCCAAAATGTATTTTCGCACATGTAGCGCACAATGGTGCAGTCGGTATGCGAAAGCAATGTTTGGGACAGATTAAGAAAATCACAGTTACACTGTTTATGAGCAGAGGTCTTAAAATGGCTATGTTGAAAATTTGGTGACAAAAGTCCATAAAATGACTGTGTTACGAGTGAGCATTGCGCAGTTTCCACGCATCCTCGTAAGTTCATGACTTTGTAATATTTTCAGTCCAGATTTTCACCAGTGGCATTTTCCCACACTTCCTTATGAACAGCACAGCTGTCATTTTTCACAACATGGCCGAAATGTGTTTTCACACTTTCAGCGCAGACATGCGTGGTCGCTGTGGGAAATCATTGTTTGGGACAGATAAAGAAAATCGCAGTGACACTGTTCATGATCGAGGTCCCAAAATGCCTGTGTTGACAATCTGCTGTAAAATCCCCAAACTAATTACATTACGGTTGTCGCGTTGCACAGTTTCTATGCACGCTCGTGACTTGACCTGTTTTTTAATATTTTCACTGCAGATTTGCAACATTGCCATTTTTTACACCTCCCCATGAACAGTACAGCTGTCATTTTTTACATCCTGTTCGGAATATTTTTGCACCTGTGGTGCTAAATGCCGTAGCCACTGTGCATAAGCAGCTTTCGGCTAACAAACTGATATCATCATCATCATCATCATCATCAAATCTTTATTTATTCAGGCGAACATCATTGAGCAAGGCTCATTTACAAGATGGACCTGATAAGGTCAAGGTTCAATAGTTGATACGCAATAAACAAATCAAAATGAAAGAAAAAGCCACTACGGTTCTCAAAAGAGGTGGCTGGGAAAGTCAGGGAGAAAAAGATAGCATTCAGGAAGTATAAGGAAACACAGAAGGAGCTGGACAGACACTTATATAAGACAGTTATACATACAGGGGAAAATAACGTTTATAAACACAGTGATGTACAGTAAATTCACATAATAAAAAACGGTTACAGGAAAGTTAAGCTAATATTTACAGTATGTACAGTATATACATATCCCAGTGGGGGGGCATGGCAGACACTCAACATAATGTAATACTAGGATGGTGAAGGTATTACTGATATTGCCACTGTTCATGAGGTGGGGTCACAAAAAAACCATGCTGGAAATTTGGAGTGAAAATACCAACGAATGCCTGAGGTATTAGGGTTTCCAACCATAACGCCCAACCCTGTAGAGAATGACAGGCATCAGGGGTGTGACTTGGGATTCTTGCCTGTAATGCTCATACCATTCCACACCCTGCAGCCTGTGAGAGGCATCGAGGTATGCCTTGGACTCTTCGGCACCAAAGTTCACCCCATTCTCCTATACCGCACCCATCTTACCGTATTTCCTGATGGAATGGGGTGCGCATAAGGGCCAAAGACCCTAAGGCACACCGTGACACTTGTCAGTGTCTGCAGGGTGGGGTGTGGTGAAATGGTGTGGCCGTTATGCCTGATGACCCAAAGGCACACCCCAATGTCTGTCATTCTCTGCAGGGTGGTGGTGGGGTTGGCTTCAGTTCAATACTTCGCTGCCATTCCTATTACGCAGCTCTGTAACTTCTACATTACTACGGCCAATGCCAGCAAGCCAACATTCGCCATTGACAAATGCTTGTTTGTTGTTGTTACTACCTTCCCCCACTGTGTAATCTTCCTCTGGGTTCTTGTTTCCCAGGTGCATTATTTTGCACTTCTTTGCATTGAATCCTAGCTGCCATACTTCTGACCATTCCTCCAACCTTGCCAAGTCCCTTCTCATCCTTTCCATGCCTCCTTGTGTATCAACCCTGTTGCAGATCTTTGTGTCATCTGCAAAGAGGCATACTTTTCCTTCCAGTCCCTCTGCAATGTCACTTATAAAGACATTAAAAAGGACTGGACCCAGTACTGAACCCTGCCGTGCCCCACTAGTAACCCATCTTTCTTCAGAGTGGACTCTATTTACAATCACCTTCTGTGTCCTGTTGTCCAGCCAATGTTTTACCCAGGCTACCACCCTGGGATCCACTCCCAGGCTGGTTAATTTGACTATTAATCTTCTGTGTGGGACTGTGTCAAATGCCTTGCTAATGTCTAGGCAGGCCATGTCTACAGCCCCTCCCTGGTCTACTACTTTGGTCACCCAGTCAAAGAAATCTATTAGATTTGTCTGACATGAACTTCCCGCTATGAATCCATGCTGCCTTGGGTCCTGTGCCCCACTGACCTTTAGGTACTCAACTATTCTTTCCTTCAGAAGTGACTCCATCACTTTCTCTACCACAGAGGTCAAACTGACAGGTCTGTAGTTTCCTGCCTCTGTCTTGGTACCACTTTTGTGAAGGGGAATCACATCTGCCTTCCTCCAGTCCTTGGGTACCACACCGTCCTCCCATGATTTATTAAAAAGAGTAGTCAGTGTTTTCACTAGTTCCCCCCTTAATTCTTTTAGAATTCTGGGGTGAATTCCATCAGGCCCCATTGCTTTGTCCACCTTCAGTTTTAAGAGTTCTTGGAGAATCCTTTCTTCTGTGAAAGGGCTGGGATTGACCCCCCTATCAAGAGTGCTTCTGTTAATTGGATTAGGCACTTCCCCCTCCTCTTTTGTGAATACTGAGCAGAAATATTTGTTCAGTTATCCCTGCTTTTTCACTGTCCCCCTCTGCCCACCCACCATTCATTCTATTCAGCCTCACTATCCCTTCCTTTCTCTTTCTTCGCTCTCTGATGTACCTATAAAAGGTTTTATCCCCCTTCTTAACCGAGTTGGCTATCTTTTCCTCAGTTTGGGCCTTTGCTATTCTGACTTCCCTTCCTGCTTCCTTCTGCCTTAACTGGTACAGCTCTCTGTCCAGCTCCTTCTGTGTTTCCTTATACTTCCTGAATGCTATCTTTTTCTCCCTGACTTTCCCAGCCACCTCTTTTGAGAACCGTAGTGGCTTTTTCTTTCATTTTGATTTGTTTATTTGCTTCACACAAAGGCTTGTTGCCTCTGTGATGGCAGTTTTGATGATTCCCCATTGTTGCTCCACCCCTCCTTCTAGCCTGTTTGCTAGTGCTTTTCTGAGGCACTCTCCCATCTTGCCAAAGTCAGCCCTCCTGAAGTCCAGTACCCTCACTTTTGTATGGCTTGACTCTGTAGCTGAGTTTAACGTGAACCACACTGTTTGATAGTCGCTTGTTCCCAGGTGGCAACCCACTTCTAGATCTGAGATCCTCTCACTGCCCCCATTTGAGAGTACGAGGTCTAGGATTGCTCCCTCACGAGTAGGTTCCGAAACTAGCTGTCTGAGGCCCGCCACCTGCAGGGCATCGAGAATGGCCCTGCTCTTGGATGTGACTGCAGCAGATGTGCTCCAGTTAACATCTGGCATACACGGGTCTCCCATCAACAGTATCTCCCCTTTCTCTGCCATCCTAAGAATGCCTTCTATCATATCCTCGTCCATTCCCTTCCCCTGACATGGGGGTCTGTACACAACCCCTGTGTGGATTGTGGTGTCCTTTAGAGTCTCCAAGGTGACCCACAGTAACTTCTCTCCTCCCTGTTTACTCTTGTGTTCAGTTGCTTTTATCGCTTTCTTTACATAGAGAGCTACTCCTCCCCCTCTTCTCCCCTGCCTGTCTCTCCTGTAGGTTATGTACCCTGGTATGTTAACATCCCAGTCATGGTTCTCTGTGTACCATGTTTCTGTGACTGCTACGATATCCAGGCATCCCTCTTCTTTCAAGGCCAGCAGCTCAGGGAGCTTGTTGCCCAGACTATGGGCATTGGTACTCATTGCCCTCCATTTACTGATGACCTTACTCCTTTTTGCCCCATCCCTGTCCTTCTTGCCTTTGTCACTTTCCCCATTTACCCCTTCCCTTCTCCCTATTGCCACCTCTATGTTGGTGTTTACCGCACTTACTACCGTGATTTTTTGGGGGGGGCTAAAGTTTCCTGCTCTTTCCAGTGCCTCCCCTTTGGCTAGTTTAATTGCTTGCCAGTGAAGCATTTAAACCTATCACCTCATGATCCTGGTTCCCGTCCTGGACAGATGCAGCCCATCATGCCAGTATAGGCTTTTTCCACCAGGTGGACCCCAGTCCCCAATGAAGCCAAATCCCTGAGCGCTTCACCAGTTTTCAACCACTGATTGAATCCCATGTGCGAACACTCTCAGCCTCTTTTACGCCATAGATGGGCAGCACCTCCGAGAAGGTTACTGCATGCGGCTACTTATCTAAGGCCCTCCTCATTTCTACAAACTCTTCTTGCATGCTCTGATCCTTTCTAGCCAGGTCATTTGTCCCTAGGTGGACAATGACATCCAGCTCCCTCCCCTGTGCAGCTACTCTGGCAATCCTGAGGATTCGCTCCCTGTCCCTCCAAGCCATGGCACCAGGCAGGCACCATACCTCCCTCTCCCCTTCCTCCCCCAGTTCTACCTTCCTAACAATAGAGACCCCCACCAGGAGTTGTTTCCTTCCCCTGTGGCATCCCATGCCACCCTCCTGTGGGTCTCCTTTGTGGAGGTTCCCAGCATCCTCCTTGATCTCCACTGCACGTGCCTCCATAGACGCATCAGAACAGCTAATATTCTTCAGGTGAAGCTACCTCTGGCTGGAAATTGCAATACTGAACATAGGATTTGCAAGAAAGTGAGTTGTGCTCACAACAGAGGGAGGTGAACCTTACAATTGTCTTTGGTTTGTAGAAGATATTCTGCAGGTGGAGGCTACTTCTAACTGAAAGGTGAAATAAGGAACTTAGAATTATCAGGAAAAGGCAGTCTTTCAAGCAACAGAGGGAGGTGGATCTAGCTTTACTTTTGTTCCAATTTTTAAGATTTTCAGTGCAGAGAAGAGTTTAAACCCTGGGCTAAGAATTTGTCGTAAGTCCTGAAGTAAGTGCAGTTACAGTCTGTGTATTTGACCAGACAGTGCCTAGGGGGTGAAACTGTTTTGTGTTTATCTCGTGTGCCGTAAAAGGCCAGAGTCAGACTGTGTCAGGGAAGTGCTTACTTCATAGCTACTTATCAGCCAATAGCTTTGGAAGAGTCTTACAGACCTGAGAACATCAGTATTATAAGCAAGTGTTTTATAGCAAACTCATCAGAACAGCTAATATTCTTCAGGTGAAGCTACCTCTGGTTGGAAGCTGCAATACTGAACATAAGATTTGCAAGAAAGTGAGCTGTGCTCACAACAGAGGGAGGTGAACCTTACAACTGTCTTTGGTTTGTAGCAGCTATTCTGCAGGTGGAGGCTATTTCTAACTGAAAGGTAAAATAAGGAACTTAGAATTATCAGAAAAAGACAGTCTTTCAAGCAACATAGGGAGGTGTATCTAGCTTTACTTTTGTTACAATTCTTAAGATTTTCAGTGCAGGAAGAGTTTAAAGCATAGCTGACTTATTTTGGGGCTGACTGCTTTCAGAGCACAAACCACCAGGCTGTTTTGGGGCTGGGGAGGTTTACCTGTGTCTGACTTGGATGTCTGGATTTTTCTCTGTTTGATTAGCAGGTATTTTCTCTGTCAAATTGTTGTGTAGGGCATCTTGCTGACAGGAAGACACTCATCGCAGCGGTGGGTGGGAGCTTTTAGCTGATTGTTTCGTGAGGCACAGTTGGGCACCCCTGCCACCCTCACCCACTCACCCCTGGAAATAGTTCCTTTATGCCTGGGGTTCTGACATCATTTCCTCAAGATTGCAAGGTGCATATCACTGTCGTATCCTCCCTAGCACACTGCACTGACAGTATAAGCATACAGATTGTATAATATATATATATTTCTATATAACAAACCAATCACACACACAAAAAATAGATTAACATGTGGAGAGTAGTGCAATGTAATGGCTGTGGGGCAGCAATCTTCCGGGAGTCTTTCTGGAGGCTGAGATGCTGCCATATTTGCAGACAACTCTCTGCCCTGAGGGAGGAAGTTGCCCGTCTTCAGGCCACACTGGACAGTAGTAAGGGAACCTTCCCCCAGGCCACACTGGACAGTAGGAAGGGAACCTCCCCCACCCAGGGAGCACCAGAGCCACCACCACTACCTCAGAGGTTGCGAAGAAAGCAGCAGTTGGACCACAGTGGGCTCAGGGAGGGTAGGAGATGGTGGAACAGAGGCACACTCAGTCAGTTGTTCCACTCCACAATCCATACACCATTCTGGGGAGCATAGCTCCCCTATAAATGCACGCAGAGAGGAGACTAAGGAGGCTGAGGACAACTGTCACAAGGGAGGCCCACAGGAAGGAGGCAGAGAGGACACCACAGGGAAAGGAAGCAGCCCTGGTGGGGACTCAATTATTAGGGATAGAACAGGGGGAGCAAGGAAAACTGAAGTAAGGTGCCTGCCTGGTGCCATGGCTTGGAGGGACAGGAGGGCTCATCCTCAGGATCACAAGAACAGCTGCATGGGAGTCTGAGCTGGACGTCGTTGTCCACCTAGGGACAAATGACTTAGCTCATCATGAGATTAGAGCAGTGCAGGAGGACTTTGTAGAGTTGGGGAGGGGCCTAATACAAGTAACACACACGGTATCCTTCTCAGAGGTGCTGTCTGTCAGTGGCATGGGTGAGGCGATGGTACTTTGCACCATGCAGTTTAATGAATGGTTGAAAAAATGGTGTGGAGCACAGGAGTTTGGCTTCATTGGGGACTGGGGTTCCACCTGGAGGGACACCAGCCTATACTGGCAGGATGGTCTGCATCTGTCCAGGAAGGGAACAAGTCTTTTGAGCAATTGGTTTAAATGCTTCATTGGCAAGCTTTTAAACTAGTTAAGGGGGAGGCACTGATAAGCAGCAGGAAAATCCCAGCCTCCCTACAAAACAGGGTACTAAATGAGAAAAAGACCAAGGTAGAAAGGTCAGTGGGGGATGCTGCAACAGAAGGTAAAGCCATCAAAAATGGAGAGGAATAGTACCAATGCCTCATAGTCTGAGTAACAAGCTTCCTGAATTAGTGGCCTTGATGGAGGAGGAACATCTGGATATCGTGGCAGTCACAGAAACATGGTACACACAAAACCATGACTGGGACGTAAACATACCAGGATACACTATCTACAGGAGGAGGGACAGGGAAGGTAAAAGAGGAGGAGGAGGAGTAGCTCTTTACATGGGGAAGGAATCAGAGCAACAGAACAAAGGGTAAACAGGAGGAGAAGAAGCACTGTGGGTAAATTTGGAGACAGGCAATGGCACCACAGTCCGCACAGGGGTTAGAACAGACCCTTTCTCAGGGGAGGAAATTGACAGGAAATGATAGAAAGTATACTTGAATGGCAGATAAGAGGAGATATTGCTGATGGGTGATCTGAACATGCAGATGTTAACTGGAGTGCAGTTGCAGCAGCCACTTGAAGAGTGGGGTTATTCTAGATACCCTACTGGGGCATGCCTTAGACAACTAGTATTGGAGCCCACTCGAGAGGGAGCAATCTTAGACCTGGTTCTCTCAAATGGAGATGGAGAGAGATCACAGATGTAGAAGTGCGTGGCCATCTGGGAACTAGCGACCATCGAACAGTATGGTTCACAATAAACATAGCAATAGAGTCAAGCCATACAAAGGCAAAAGTACTGGACTTTAGGAGGGCTGATTTGCCAAAATGGGTGAGAGTCAAGGAATGCACTAGCAAATGGGCAGGAAGGGAGGGTGGAAGAACCATGGGGAATAATAAAAACTGCCATCACAGAGGTAACAAGCCTTTGTGTGAAACAAATAAACAAAACAAAACAATGTAAGAAACCACCGTGGTTCTCAAAGGAAGTGGCAGTGAAGATTCAAGAGAAAAAGAAAGCATTCAGGAAGTACAAGGAATCACAAAAGGAGCAGGACAGAGAACTGTATCAGTTAAAGCAAAAGGAAGCTGGGAAGGCAGTCAGAACAGCAAAGGCCCAAACCGAGGAAAAGATGGCCAACTCAGTTAAGAAGGGGGATGAAACCTTTTATAGGTACATCAGGGAATGAAGGAAGCCCAAGGGAGGGATAATGAGGCTTAATAAAGGGAGGGAGGGTGGGCAGAGGGTGACTGTGAAAAGGCAGAGATACTAAACAAATATTTTTGCTCAGTATTTACAAATGAAGAGGGGGAGGTACCTAAAACAAACAGTAGGAACACTCTGGATACAGAAGTTGATACCAGCCCATTTACAGAAGAAACTGTTCTGAAAGAACTCTTAAAACTGAAGGTGGACAAAGCAATGGGGCCTGATGGGATTCATCCCAGAATTCTAAAAGAACTAAGGGTAGAACTAGTGACACCACTGACTACCCTCTTTAATAAATCATGGGAGGATGGGGTGGTACCCGAGGACTGGAGGAGGGCAGATGTGATTCCCCTTCACAAAAGTGGGAGCAAGACAGAAGCAGGAAACTACAGACCTGTTAGTTTAACCTCAGTGATAGGGAAAATGATGGAATCACTTCTGAAGGAAAGAATTGTCGAGTATCTAGAGGCCAGAGGGGCACAGGACCCAAGGCAGCATGGATTCACAGCAGGAAGGTCATGCCAGGCAAATCTGGTAGATTTCTTTGACTGGGTGACCAAAGTAGTAGATCAGGGAGGGGCTGTGGACATGGCCTACCTAGACTTTAGCAAGGCATTTGACACAGTCCCACACAAAAGATTAATATACAAGTTAGCCAGCCTGGGAGTGGGTCCCAAGATGACAGCCTGGGTAAAGAATTGGCTGGAGAATAGGACACAGAGAGTAATAGTAAATGGAGTCCACTCTGAAGAAAGGGGGGTTACTAGTGGGGTACCGCAGGGTTCAGTATTAGGACCGGTCCTCTTCAATGTCTTTATAAGCGACATTGCAGAGGGACTGGAAGGAAAAGTATGTCTCTTTGCAGATGACACAAAGATCTGCAACAGAGTTGATGCACAAGGTGGGGTGGAAGGGATGAGAAGGGACTTGGCAAGGTTAGAGGAATGGTCAAATGTATGGCAGCTTAGATTCAGTGCTAAGAAGTGCAAGGTAATGCACCTGGGAAACAAAAACCCAGGGGAAGAGTACACAATGGGGGGTGAGATACTAACAACAACAAAAATGGAAAGGGACCTGGGGGTAGTCATATCAGATGACCTAAAGGTGTGCAAGCAATGTGAGAGGGCAGCAAGGAGGGCTGTGGGGATACTGGGATGCATAGGGAGAGACATCACCAGTAGAAAACAGGAAGTTATTATCCCTCTGTACAGACAGCTGGTGAGACCCCATCTGGAGTACTGTGCGCAGTTCTGGAGACCCAGTCTCCGCAAAGATATAGATAGGATGGAAGCTGTCCAGAGGAGGGCAACTAAAATGGTGCAGGGTCTGCACCGGAAGACATATGAAGAGAGACTTAAGGAGCTTAATATGTATAGCCTCGAGGAAAGGAGGAGATGGGGACATGATAGAAACTTTCAAGTACCTCAAGGAATCAACAAAGTCCAAGAGGGTAGCATCTTTCAAAAGAGGTGTGCAAGAACAAGGGGCACAATTTGAAGATGGGAGGCGGCTCAGAGGTAATTTAAAAGTATTTTTTTCACAGAGAGGGTTGTGGTTGCATGGAACGGTCTTCCGGAGGAGGTTGTGGAGTCAAAAACAGTGGTGGAATTCAAGCATGCATGGGACAGTCATAAAGCAATTCTGGGGGGGGGGGGTAGGAAGAAGTAGGCTGCTGGTTAACTAGGATCTGCAGCTTATCCATTAGGTAGGGAAATGGGCAGACTGGGTGGGCCAAGCGGTCCTTATCTGCCGTCAAATTCTATGTTTCTATGTAGAGGAACCACTCTTTGCCAGAATGGCATAGTAATTGTGGAGTGGTACTACTGGAGGAATGCCCCTCTGTTCCACCAGTCTCACCCTCCCTGAGCCCACTGTGGTCTAACCGCTCCTCTTTCTTGGCAACCTCTGATGTACCTAATGTACCTAAAAAAGGTTGTATCCCCCTTCTTAACAGAGTTGGGTATCTTTCCTCAGTTTGGGCCTTTGCTATTCTGACTGCCTTCCGTGCCTTCTTCTGCTATAACTGATATAGTTCTCTGTCCTGCTCCTTCTGTGTTTTCTTACATTTCCTGAATGCTATCATTTTCTCCTTAACCTTCCCTGCCACCTCTTTTGATACTCTTAGTGGCTTTTTCCTTCATTTCGTTTTGTTGATTTGCTTTACACAAAGGCTTGTTACCTCTGTGATGGAAGTTTTGATTTTCCCCCATTGTTCCTCTACCCCTCCTTCTTGCCTGTTTGCTAGTGCTTTTCTGTGGCACTCTCCCATCTTGCCAAAGTCATCCCTCCTAAAGTCCAACACCCTTGCTTTTGTGTGGCTTGACTCTACAGCTGTGTTTATTGTGAACCACACTGCTTGATGGTCGCTTGTTCCCAGATGGCTACCCACTTCTAAGTCTGAGATCCTCTCTCCATCCCCATTTGAGAGTACCAGATCTAACATTGCTCTCTCCTGAGTGGGTTCCAACACTAGCTGTCTGAGGCATGCCCCCCTGTAGGACATTGAGGATGACCCTGCTCCTGGATATAAATGCAGTAAACATGCTTCAGTTAACATCTGGCATATTCAGGTCCCCCATCAACAATATCTCTCCTTTTTCTGCCATTCTAAGGATTCCTTCCATCATTTACTTGTCCATTGCTTCCCCCTGAGACGGGGATCTGTAAACAACCTCTATGTGGATTGTGGTGCCATTTCCTGTCTCCAGGGTGACCCACAGCGCCTCCCCCCTTCCCTGCTTACCCTTTAGTTCTGTTGCTTTGACTCCTTCCCTTATGTAGAGAGCTTCTCCTCCTCTTCTTTTTTTCCCTTCCCATCCCTCCTGTAGATTGTGTAGCCTGGTATGTTGACATTCCAGTTATGGTCCTCTGTGTACTATGTTTCTGTGACTGCTATGATATTCAGGCATCCCCCTTCCATCAAGGCCACTAGTTCAGGCAGCTTGTTACCTAGACTATGGGCATTGGTACTCATTGCCCTCCATTTTTCTGATGGCCTCACCCCTTTTAGGCCCATCCCTGTCCTTACTGTCTTTGCCTTTTTCTTGATTTACCCCTGTCCTACTCTCTATTGACTTCTCTACCTTTGTGTCTACTTCTTCTAACTACCCTGTTTTGGGGGGCTGGATTTTCTGCTTCCTTCTGTGCCTCCTTGGCTAGTTTAAATGTTTGCCAGTGAAGCATTTAAACCCATCACCTAGGATCCTGATTCCCCTCCTGGACAGGTGAAGACCATCACGCCAGTAGAGGGCTGTATCCCTCCAGGTGGACCCCCAGTCACCAATGAAGCCAAATACCTGAGCTCCACACTAGTTTTTCAACCAGTCATTGAATCCCATGGTGTGGAGTACTGTAGCCTAACCCATGCCATAGACAGATAGCACTTCCAAGAAAGTTACCATGCGTGCTACTTATCTAAGGCCCCTTCCCAACTCCACAAACTCCTGCCGCACTGCTTTGATCCCTTCCCAGACAGGTCATTTGTCCCTAGGTGAACAATGACATCCAGCTCCCTCCCCGTACAGCTGATCCCATGATTCTGAGGATTTGCTTACTGTCCCTCCAAGCCATGGTGCCGGGCAGGCACCTTACCCTCCTCTCCCCTCCCTCCCACATTTCTACTCCCCTAATGATTGAGTCCCACACCAGGAGTTTCCTTACCACCTTCCTGTGGGTCTCCTTTGTGGAGATTCCCAGCATCCTCCTTGGTCTCCACAGTGGGTGTCTCCATAGAGGAACCACACTCCGCCAGAATGGCGGATGAATTGTTAAGAGGCACAATTGGAGGGATGCACCTTTGTTCAACCACCCTCACCCTCCCAGAGAGCGCCGTGGTCCAACTGCCACTCTTTCTTGGCAACCTCTGAGGCAGTGCTGGTGGCCTGGGTGGTCCCTGGGTGTGGGAGGAGGTTTCCTGAATCCTTGCCAGGTCATCATGGAGACAGGCAACCTCCTCCCTCAGACCAGAGAGTTGCCTGCAAATAGGGCAGCAACGTAGCCTCCAGAAAGTATCCCGGAAGACTGCCACGCTACAGCTAGTGCATCCCCACATGTCTGTCTCCCTTACTGTTTAAGATGTTTTCTTTTTTTTTTAGTGTGTACAATCGTTTGAGTGTGTGTCTACCCCCATTCAGTGTTCTATGCCTTTGAGGATATGAACAGGTGTACATCCACTCACCATCTCTCTCTCTCTTTGGAGCCAGGGTCTCTGGGCAACTCACCCTGTGGTGTACCCTTTCAGTGCTCTGTGTAAATGTATATAGTGAATAGTAGAGTGTTGTTATGTATAGAAATCCATCCCTTTCAAAATGCTGTTGTACCATAGTTCAGAGGTCAGGGAATGTGGCTGTGATCTTCTGTGGTACAACAGCATTCTGAAATCTCTGGAGACTGCACACGTTTTTGAGAGCAAAAGAAACAACCAATGCACATTTCACACAATACTATACACTATATAAAAAATATAAGATGAGCAGCTTTATGAATAGCCAGTATGTTCTGTCACCTCAGGGTTCTGATTCCCTCAGACGTCATAAGCTTCACTTTCGAGGTCTGAAGGAATCGGAACCCTTATGTGGAAGAACACACTGGTTGTGCATAGTTGCCCATCCAGTATTCTCTCTCTCTCTATATATATATATATGTGTACATGTACCACTATCCTTGTTGCCTTCCCTTGTTGGGAGCTAGAGATGTGTATATATATATATAATTTCCTTTGCAAAAAAACTCCATAAATGCAACATTTAGGGTTCAAGCTAAAGTGCAAAAGCTGGAAAATGTGGCTTTAGGGTTTCCAACCCTAAAACCCAACCCCCCAACCCTAAAACAAATCCGGGGTACTGTCTTCCTTGGGGTTGTTAGCCTTAAAGCTCACCCCAGTAGATGTGTATGTTTCTCGAGTGTATACAGTTGGGTGAGTTTTAGAGTTGACAGCCTCAAGGAAGACTGCACCCCTGATTTGTTTTAGGGGTGGCGGGTAGAGTTTTAGGGTTAGAAACCCTAAAGCCACATTTCCCTACTTTTGTCATTTTAGCCTGAACCCTAAATGTTGCATCAATGGAGTTTTCCTGCAAAGAATTTCCTTACTTTTTGAGATAGTATAATCATTTTGTATTTGCCTATGGGAGCATAGGGTACTGATCTCCCATCCTTCCATAGATGCATACATGTATGTTGATGTGGAAGCACAGGGGCCTTCTGGCCCTGCAGTTCCATTTCTAGGACAACGGCAACCAAATTGTCAGCGTAGCTTTCTTATTTCCCCACCTCATGAAATTGGTACTAAAAGTTGTCAAATGCCCACCAAAACATAATTTCAAGAGACAACAATATCATTCTGGGCCAAAGGCGTAAAAACACATTTTGGTCAATATTTGAAAAATAACAGCTGTCAGGTGGTGTAAAGAGATGGCTATGTTGAAAATGTGGGGTCAAAATATTGAAACTTGCAAAAGATACGAGCAAGCATAGTGAAATTTCTACGTATGCACATAACTTTTTAAATTTTTAACATAGCCTTCTTATGACCCCACCTCATGAACAAAGGTGGTGAAAATGTTCAAATCCCACCCTAAAGGTGATTTCATCAAGTGATCATGAAATAATCTTTCAGGCCAGATTTGCGTAATTTCACTGACATTGTTCGTGAGGTGGGATCTCCAAAAAGCCATGTTGAAAATTTGGTGTCAAAGTATGCCAGGCAAAGTTATGCACCAGAGTTGAAACCCCCATTGAAATACATGGAACCACACTTACCTTAGTTTCTTATATTGCAGTTGGCATTCCAGCAGCAAGTCATGTCTTCGTTCGGAGAGTGGTTATTCATCTTGGGACCTGTTCAGGTGAATGAGGATGTCTGAGGGTGTACTGGGGGTGTGGGGTGGTGGGTGCATAGTGGGAGATCTGGGTGGTGGGGTGACATCGCTGAGGGACTTTTTTTTTTTTTTTTACAGGAAACACAAGACATTGAGGGAAGATTTTCTTCATTACAGGAACTGAAATATGGGGATGGCATCAGAAGGTGGGGGAGTGCCACTAGACACTAGGGAAAATGTAAAACAAAAATATGGGGACGGCAATCAGAGGGTGGGGGCACCACTAGACACCAGGGAAATACTAAATAACCATGGGGGATGATCGGACTGTGGGGGGCACCATTAGGCACCAAGGTAAAATGGCAATAATTATGGGGACAGCAATCAGAGGAAGGGTGCCACTAGACACCAGGGAACAATATAAAATGTAGGGGGATGTCAATCATAGGGTGGGGGTGCCACTAGACACCAGGGAAAAATTAAATAAATTATAGGGATAATGATCGGAGGGTGGGGGCCATTAGAAACAAGGGAAAATTAAAATAGTGGCATGATAATCAGAGTGTCGGGGGTGTCACCAGACACCAGGCAAATAAACAAAATTACGAGGAACTTTTGCAAAGTCCTTTCTTCATTGGACAGAATCCTTTTCCATATCAAATGAAAAAAAGAAACAAAAAAGGATTCCTTCAAATGGAAAAAGATTTGGCAAAAAACGAAGTCCGAAATTATTTTCTGTGATAAGGGATCCTTTTTCATTTGAATGAAAATACCAAACAAAAAAAGATCCCTTGAAAAGAAAAAAGATTCAGAAAAAGGCTGTCTGAAATACTTTTCTGTGACAAGGGATCCTTTTTCGTTTAAACAAAAAAGGAGTCACGAAAAAAGGTGGAAAAAAAACTATGTTTGAAACCCTTTTTTGTAACAAGGGATCTTTTTTCATTTAAACAAAAAAGGAGTCATGAAAAAACCCAGAAAAAGATGGTCTAAAATCCTTTTTCATATCGAGAGACTCTTTTCATTTGAATGAAAAAAGTGTTAGTGAGTCACGAAAAAGGATTCTAAATGTTAAAACATATTCTGGGGTCATCTTCCCACCAGATAACTACAGAATCCACTTAACGGAGTCCCAATGTCCAAGATACATGTGTTGGTGCCTCTACAGAATATAATTTTTGTGGGTTTTCTTTTTTTTTTTTTTAATGGAAAACAAGATGGCGGCAAACAAAAAAGGAATTTTCCCCTCACAAAAAAGGATTGATCCCAAACAAAAAAGGATCATTTTTTGTTTGAGCAAATTCTTTTCTCATTCTGTGAAGGTGTGGGATAAAACAGACACAACAAACCAGAAGTCAGGTGCATAAAAATGCAAACGTAAGTTATTTAATTCAAATCAGAAAATAAAAAAAATTAAAATAATAAACGTACAGAAAGTAAAAAGTTACTCAATGTCCAGTATCTAGCAAACTTTCAAATGTTGAAAAATCCTGAGGCTTAGTTTCAGCCTTTGCAAATAGAACAGAGTGGAAACAAGCACACACTTTTGAGGCCCTCCTTACTTGGTAGTCATTATTCAACTGATTCCCTTATCTATCTTTGTTACTGCAAGTGGTGGGTTTTTATACCTTTCATGGATGACATCACCGTCAGGTGACCCACCCCTTTTTGCTAAAACCAGTATACACTTCTTACTCTCAGGAGTTCCTCAACAGACATTAAAGACATACATACATGTTATCTTTTCTAGCCTAGACTCAACTCCTTTTTTCTTGGTTAAGGGAGTTTTATTCTGTTCTTTATTCTTTTGGGGCCAGTGCTCGACACCATCACTGCAGTGTCCTATCTGCCCTGGTATGGCTACCCTATGAATTACAATTACTTTATGCCACACTAAGCTTTATATCTAAGCTTGTCCATCACCTCATTCCTCCTTGCCTTGCTGATATTGTTCAACGCTGTCTCCCCCCGACGTGCCCTCAGATCTGCTTCCTTGCCCCTTCTCTCAGTGCCAGACTTACAACTCTCCGTGGCTCGGAGATCGTTTGCATTTTCTGGTGTGTCCTGCTGGAACTCTCTACCTCCTTCTGTACTGGCCTGCACCTTCCTCTCTCAATTTCAAAGTTCGCTGTTATCTCACCTAACTGCCCCACCTTGCTCCTGCTTCCACTGACTCCTGACCTCTGTTCACTCCTTGCGTCATTCTCCTAGCTCACCTTTCCACACTCTCTATCTCCTGATCTCTGACTAAAAAAAAAAAATACTGTAAATGATGTCTGTACATACGGTTTTGTGCTTTACATTGCTTATTTTGCATAGCTGAATGTAATTGATGTACTCTTACTATATGACTACTTCTTGTCTAAGTTCTTATATCAAAGAATACACTATCAATATAATGCACTTCCCAGGTCACCCCTGAAAAATGGGACTGTCTTGTCTCCGAGGGCCTACCTGGTTACCAAAATTCAATAAATAAATAAAATAAATTTTAAGGAAGGTCTATGTTTCCACTTTGTTTCATCTCAAAAGATAGTTTTAATAAGATAATAAGTCCATGAGGGTTCCACTGAGTTTGCAAGAGGAACAGGAGAATGAGGGCACGCTTCTCTTCTCCCTTCTCCTGCCAACCCTTGGAACGCATCATATCTTTTTCTTTTAATTTCCATTAAATCATTAAATGTGACACCCTAAAATAGGCAAAAATACAGCAAACGTATTTCATTTTCAATCCCAGAATGAGCTGCCATCCCACAGAAACAAAGAGCGAAAGGAATGGGAGGGGGGACACACCCCACATATGGGCATCCACCCCAGACAGGGCTCACCCTGCACACATTCCAAGCAGCTATCCAAAAGACTGTACTGCCCATTGACATAAACTGAAATTTGAAAATTTAACAACTTTGGAATGGATTAATATTTTATCACCAGACAAGTGAAAAGCACATCTGTAGCCCAAGCCCTTTCTACACTGAAAATTTCAGACCAACATTTCAGACTCTCTGGGTGCAAGGTGCTATCCACATCTTGGAATCTACACATCCGACTGGAAGGAAATGTGACATGTCAAGAGACCTATCGCACAAACTTGCACGTGCAGCCTTTCATGCAAATCCGTTGAATGGTTGTGAAGATATTAAAGTTCAAAATTTGAGGTTTAACATACAAACCCCTGCTCAACCCTAAATATAGGGATGAATCCACACCTCTATAATATATTATAAAGGCTGAGGTAGCACCCCTATAGTTAGGGTTGAGTACCCTGTTCAATGTTAAACCCCTAACTTTGCACATTATTATCTTTGGCTCCCTTTGACAAAATGAGCTGAAATTTTGTGTGTGTTATCTAGGAGGCAAAGTCTTGATCTGTGGAAATGTTTGTGATGACAGCTTGTGCGGTTTCCGAGATCCGCGTGTGTCATTTTTTGTAACTGTCTTAACTTTTGTCCTATACTTAACATGGAATTTTTATGCTCCTCCCATACAACCTACATGGAATACAGTTTTTTCCGCAAACTTCCTGGGGACGTGTGTCATTTCCCAAGGTAGTGCCTTTGACAAGTCTGGTGAAAAAATCACAAAGGGTTCCCGAGTTATAAGGCTTTAAAGTTTAGTGATCTTTCTTTGTGTTGGAGCTCTTGCAGCAGGCTATAACCATTAGGACTATGCCGCCAGGCACTAGGACCCCACAGAAAACTTCTGGCTAGCAGTCTTCAGCGGGGACCGCCTCCTGATGTCGGCCCACCCCGATGTCAGCCAGTGGTATAAAGGGGGCGGTTCACAAGCCCCACCTCAGTTATTTTCCCACTGTTGACCCATTCACAACAGCTCCATGTACGCCTTCCTGCTACAGTCATAGTATCATAGTAATGTGACAGCAGAAAAGGACAGTCCAGGCCCATCCATTCTGCCCATTTTACCCCTCCTCTGCTTGACACTGGTGCACAAGGAGCTTATCCTCTGTCCTCTAAACCAACCCCATATGTCTGTCCCATGCTCTCTTGAATCCCTCTACCATTTTAACACCTACCACCTCCTCGGGTTCTGTTCCAGGGTTCAACCACCCTCTCAGTGAAATAACACCCTCTTACATTACCTTTAAATCTTCCTCCTTCCAATCTTAAAGTATAAACTCTTGTTTTAACTACTTCCATCCCTCACTTTATTTATCCTCTTCATGTACTTGAATGTCTCTATCATGTCTCCTCTCCTTCTTCTAAACTCCAGTGGATACAGATTTAATTCTCTCAGGCTTGTCTCATATGGTTTCCCTTGCACATCCTGCACCATCTTTGTTGCCCTTCTCTGAACCTTTTCTGTTACATCTATGTCCTTTCTTAAATGAGGCCTCCAGAACTGTACCCCGTACTCCAGGTGCGGTCTTACCATGGTCTTATTATGGCATCAGCACTTCACTCTTCCTACTAGTTATGCCCCTTCCTATGCATACCATCTTTCTATTAGCTTTGCCAACCGCTTTACTACATTGGTCACTTACCCCCAAACCCTATTATCATAGCTGTTACCTATTCAAAAGATGTAGTTGCCTGATATTAGTTACTGTTGTTTTACAATTTAGTGCAAGTAATTATTGTAATGTTATCTGTCTCTCCTGGCTCCACAGAAATGACTTGGTCCTTGTCAGTAACTGTGATATGTTTTGTTCTCAATTCATGCTGTGTCATGTTTTGTTTGTACTCTTGTTTCTCCTGTTTGTACTCTTCCGGGTCGTGCTAGAATGTAGGCAATACCCTTGTCTAGTGTACCTACTCGGTAAACAAAAATGAAATAAATAAATAATCCCCAGATCCCTTTCCTGTTCTGTTTGCTTTATCTGCTTTGCCCACAACGAGTACTTGGGAAACAAAAGCCCAGGAGAGAAGAGTACACAATGGGGGTGAGATACTAACAACAACAACAATGGAAAGGGACCTGGGGCTAGTAATATCAGATGACCTAAAGGTGAGCAAGCAATGTGAGAGGACAGTAAGTAGGGCTGGTGGAATACTGGGATGCATAGGGAGAGGCATCACCAGTAGAAAACAGGAAGTTTTTATCCCTTTGTACAGACAGCTGGTGAGACCCCATCTGGAGTACTGCATGTAGTTCTGGAGACCCAATCTCCGCAAAGACATAAACAGGATGGAGGCAGTCCAGAAGAGAGCAACTAAAATGGTGCAGGGTCTGCACCAGAAGACATATCAAGAGAGACTTAAGGATCTTAATATGTATAGTCTCGAGGAGAGGAGGAGATGGGGACATGATAGAAACTTTCAAATACCTCAAGGGTCCAAGAGGGTAGCATCTTTCAGAAAAATAGGTGTGCAAGAACAAGGGGGCACAATTTGAAGCTAGAGGGGGGACGGTTCAGAGGTAATGTGAGGAGGTATTTTTTCACGGAGAGGGTTGTGGATGCATGGAACAGCCTTTCTGAGGAGGTTGTGGAGTCAAAAACAGTGATGGAATTCAAGAATGCGTGGGACAGACATCAGGCAATTCTAGGGGGTGGAGGTTGGAAGGAAGTAGGCTGTTGGTTAGCTAGGATCTGCAGCTTATCCATTAGGTAGGAAAATGGGCAGACTGGGTTGGCCAAGCAGCTCTTATCTGCTGTCAAATTCTATGTTTCTGTGTTTCTATCCTTCTATCTCTTATCGCCCTTACAACCTCCCTATTAAACCAAAGAGGACGCCTTCTTTTCTTGTTTTTTCCTACCCTCCTTATGCATAGTTCAGTTGCTTTTAATAACGCCTCCTTAATATATTTCCACAATTCCTCTACATCCTCTATCCAGCCACTGCATTTTATTTCCTCCTTGAAAATCTCCCTCATTCTATTAAAGTTCATCCTCCTGAAGTTCAGAACCTTCATACTGCTCTTATTTGTTATCTTCCCTATTTGTATCTTGAAACTTACTGTGTTGTGATCGCTTGTACCCAGTTTCTCATAGTAACCTCTTCAACACTGTCCCCATTTGCAAGTACTACATCCAGAATATTTTTTCCCCTTGTGGGCACCTTAACCAGCTGAGGTAAAAACGATCCCTGCAGTGCTTCAGATATCTCCCTGCTCCTAGCTGATGTTGTCTTTGGGATTCCCCATTCTACGTCTGGCATATTAAGGTCCCCCAATAGTACAAACTCCCCTTTGTTTGACACCCATTAATCACCTGCATCATTTGCCTAATGCCTCCCCCTGATTTTGAGGCCTATATATCACTCCTATTCTTACTGTGGCTCCAGGTTGTTTTTTTTCTAGTGTGACATGTGTCACTTGGACAGCTGGTTCTGATTAATCTATGCTACTTTTTGTAATATTTTTATTTATTTATTTTATTTATTGAAGAGAATCAGAATTACAATCCTTTGAGTCATAGAATCCTTTGCAAAGGCTCCACGTCAGTAAAGAAAGAACAAACATAACATTTACTGATAATATACATAGGTACAGTATATACATTGCGTCATGGACCTGAGATTGGATTTTAGGTCTTAGCTGTGACGAAAGGTAGTTTACAGAGTCAGGGGGTCCTAAATAGAACCCTGAGTCAGATATTTTATACATAGTGATTGTGAGGCCTGAGGAAGTTGACAGGAGTAAGGCACAGTGTCCACCTTAATGGTTGCAGTCTCAGGTGGCTGATACAAGTAGAAGGTCCTTGAGGCCAGATTTAAATTGGCCAAGACTAGGGGCTAGGGAGATAGAGGCTGGTATGCTGTTTAGCCAAAGCGGAGCATGGTATCGGAAGGACCTTTGGCCTAGGGCGGTTCTACAGTGGGGGACTAGGAGAAAGGTGCCAGTGGTGCGTCTTGGGGCCCTTCAGTTTTGGGTGGTCTAGATGAGGAGGTGGAGACCTTTGGGTGCTAGATTCATGAGAATTTTTTTTGCCTAGAGGGTGATGTGGTACTTAAGTCTATCTTCAAAGTTGAGCCAGTTACCACATTTGTAGAGCTCACATGTGTGTGTGTGTCTCTCTAGCACTCCCAGTGACCAGTCTGCAGGCTTTATTGAGAGCAATGTTGATGCTGCGTAGAGTTGTTTGGTTGGCAGAACCATAAATCGTAATGCCATAGTCAACCAAAGATAGGACAGAGGAGTTTACAGCAAGATGCAGGGCCTGAGAGGGTAGGCAGTGTTTATGCCTGCATAGATCCCCAATCTGGTGTTTACAGCGGATGAGAGGTGTTGGATGTGTGTGTGTGTGGTAGGTGAGGGAGGTGTCCAGAGTGACTCCAAGGTATTTGAAACTAGAGTCTTGTTCAAGAGGGAGACCCTGGGAATTAGAAATGAGTAGTGGGACACTGCTGAGTGGGCTTTGTTGGTGGGCAAAGACCATCGATTTTGTCTTGTTGTAGTTGAGTACTAGGCGGTGTTCAGTAAACCAGGCTTCAATTTCACTAAAAAAGCCTTTAGGGCTGATTGAAGGGAGTTAGGATGGGTGCGCTTCCAGAGCAGTACTGCATCATCCTTATAGAGCAAGAGCTTCCCCTTGAAAGATTGAGGGAGGGAGTTCAGGAAAAGGGTGAAGAGCAATGGGCTGAGAATGGACCCTTGAGGGACACCCAATTGGACTGGTCTTTCAGAGGAAAGGGTGGCATCAATTTTAACCTGTTGCATCTGGCCAGAGGGATAGTCCTTGAACCAGGATGTGGCCTCAGGGGAGAGATGAAGGGAGGGAAGGGCATGGAGCAGAAGTGCATGACTGACTGTATCGAAGGCTTTGGTCAAGTCGACGTATATTGCTCCTGCTATGGACCCCTGCTCCAGGGCCTCATGAATGTATGACGTAAATTCCAGGAGGGCTGTGGTGGTGCTGTGCCCCCTCCGGAACCTGTGTTGTTCGTGGCAGAGCAGCAAGTAATTGGTTAAGTAGTTGGTGAGAGCGAGGATCGAGATGGGTCGGTAATTGCTGCTGGAGGTGGGATCCCCACTTTTCAGTATGGGGTAATTATGGCTCTTTTCCATGGTGTGGGGAAATGGCTGAGGCATAGCGGCCAGTTAAGAATTTTTGTTAGCTGTGGGAGGGTTTCGTCCAGGGTTAGTCTGAGTATTTTGAGGTCAGTTGAGTCACTGCTATAGCGTGCATTCATCAAGGCTTTGGTGAGGTAATGTTTAGCCTCATTGCAAGAGATGGCTCTTAGCTAGAAGAGAGGGGGTGCTGCGGCAGCAGAGGTGTCTAGGGGGGCCTTGGGAATTGGGTCAAAGAACTTAAGTGGGAGGATGTGACTGATGTCTGAGAAGGTGGTATTAAGGGCATTGGCTATGGCATTGAGGTCCTGGGTAAGGGTACCATCCACTGAATCTGTGAGGGTGCCGGGGACATGATTTTCCTGCACAGCTCTTTTATATTGTGCCAGAATGTTTTCCCTGAGCCCCAGGTGGTGGTGAGGGCATGTTTGTAATGAGTGACCTTGGCTAGCTCAGATGGCCCAAGTACATTTGTTTCTGGCCTCTCTGCAGAGTTGCCTGTCCTGCCGCAGCTGCGAGTCCAGGGCTTTATGCCAGAGGTTGTCTCTATGGTGCATCATATTAAGCAGGGACTGTGAGATCCAGGGGGTATCCCTGTTTTTAAAAATATGCTTTGTGTATGGGGCAAAGATGTCACAGGCAACGTTAAAGATGGTGATAAATGAGAGGAGGGCAGTATCAACAGAGTGCACGTCATGTATGGGTGACCAATCACATGAGATAAGGTACGATTTGAGGCGGGTGAGGGCACCTTTTTTGGGTCGCCTCTATACTGTTACTTTAGGGAGGCCAGATGGTAGTTTATTTGACCACCAGCAGGTGACAGGGGAGTGGTCACTTAGGGCGTCAGGAAGCACTTTAACCTGGGAGAGGTTCTTGGGCTGGTTGGTGAGGATGAGGCCTATAAGAGACGAGGACCCATTTCTGGGGTCAAGTCTGTGGGGGGAAAGGATCACCTGAGTGAGGTCATAGGATAGAACAGCGTCTTTGTGGGTGTCAGATGTGGGGGAGAGCCAATTCACGTTGAAATCTCCCATGATAGTGATCTCGCTACTGGGAGGGAGATGGGTGAGGTTGGAGAGTATGAGTCAAAGGCTGGCTTTTGGTTAGTGGGGGGGATGTAGACAGCCATCATATATAATGTTTTCTCATGATTGCCAAGTGTGATTTTAATGGTAGTTGATTAGGCACCATGGGTCAGCGGAAGAAGGGAGACCGGAAGGGCTTGTAGCGTGGCTTTGACGTAGACGGCACACCCACCTCCTCGTTTGCACAGTCTGTCAGTGCGAAAGATGGTGTAGCCACTGAGGGTAATAGAGGCATCAGGGATGTTTTTCGAGAGCCAGGTCTCTGATAATGCTAGGATGTCAGGGGTGTGTTGAGTGATCCAGCCTTGGAGATGAGTAAATTTACTTAGGAGGCTGCAGATATTGAGGGAGGCTAGTTGTAGGCTGCCTAGTTTTCCCTCTGTTGTAGCACCAGGAGTGTATGGTCCCAGGTTAGGATGCACATTCTCTGACAGTAGGAGGAGGAGGAGGGCAAGACGGAGAATAGCTTTCTTTGTAGCTTGGGCTCAAGGTGATGGGAGTAAGGAGAGGTGTGGTTTTTGGCAGGTCTTACTGGTATAGGGAGGGTCCCTAAGAGATGGGCTAGAAGTGCTGTGGGTAGAGAGGAATGGGTCTGAGAGTGGAGTGATCAGCGGGTGTGAGAGGGTGAGATCCCCTGGGGGTCATGGAGGCAGTGCCGAGTAAGTAGGAGGTATAGTAGGTGCAGAGTAGTCTGTGGTAGTCAGAGCTTGGGGGGCATAATAAGTGGACAAGCAGGGAGCCAGTCATTGGGGTCCCATGTATGTGGCTCTTCAGCTGGGAGTGTGGTAGGGGGTGGTGTAGTGAAAGGGCGCAGTGTGGCAATAGCGACAGGCAGGTAGATATGCGTGTTGTTCCAGTGAGAGATATAAGATTGGATGGGAATGGTGGCCACTAGTGGTGAAAGAGTATAGGTTGCAGGTGGGAAAGTGGGCTGATTCGTTTTTACTGATCACGTGACTTTCACTATAAGATACTGAGTTTGCCAAGGGTGGTGGTGGGGGCGGTGGGGCAGCCAGCGCAGAGCTAATAGTACTGCGTATCAGCACTCAGTCGAGAGGCAATGCCGTTGGTCCATACCTTCAGTGTGTCGGTGTGGGGGAGGGCAGCTTCTGGACCCTCATGACCTCCCTAACTGCGGCCCAGCTGTGGATAAGGAGAGGGAGAGAACAAACATTTATATCCAGGTAAGAGGCTATGGGGAGGGACAGCTTAAACTCCTAAATCACATAAAAAAATGTAGTGTGATTGTCTGTCATGAGAAATGCTGTGCCTGGATACCCCCCCCCCAGGTATCAGTTCAAAAGACAGGATATATGTTAAACAGCCGATCTCTGTGATGAGATTGACTTGCAGAAACTCGCATTTTATAGCCTTATTTAGGATCTGGGTTGTTTGATGCTAAGACCTGAAATATCCATTCAAACACCATGAAGTCTTGCTATATTATAACAATAGCAGTCAGCCACTGCAGCTGAACTGCCCCGGAGAGGAAGGAGTTAACTCCAGAAGATCTGGAGTTCTACAGCGCGAGGGCGCTGTGCCCAAAGCTCTATCTGGCAGTTTCAAATGAAACTGTCAGATTCTTTACTCCGCTTCACTGAACAGTCGCTCCGGAGATCAGCTCCTTCAGCTCGGTTCATTCTCGGTTTAAAAGAGTAGTTTTCGGTTCATTTGAACCGGCAAAAGTCATTATTTTTACCGCATTTCGGTTCTAAAGCTCTATCTGGTAACCGTAAGTACAAAAATTCAAGTCTGTGTGGAAAATTAATTATCGGTTCGGTTTTGAACCGATCGCTTGGTTTTTTCTGTCTTTTAAAACTGTACTGTGGGTTTTAGAGCGGTTCCCCGTTCTTATCGGTCCTAAAAAACAATTATGCTTTTTTCAAATACCGTGACACGGTTAGGAACCGATAAGGTGTCTTGCCTGGCACTGCCATCAAAGGGCAAGTTTTTGGTTAGGCTGGCATTATGTCTGAGAAACCCAAAAGAAAACCGGCCCACTGGGTTTCACACTGTGATGTCTGTGGGGACGCCTTTGCCAAGGCTGACCCACACACCACTTGTGTCTATTGTCTGGGCTGACCACCTCTGTCAGACTGCCAGGTGTGTAAAAATTTCCTGCAGCCACCCTGGAGAAGAGATTGGGCCGGCTCAGGGAAGCGAGGCCAAGAAGTCCGCTGACCGGATGGCCAGCCCGGTTCAGTACCCACTGACCAGAGGGAGTGCCCTCTGACCAGGCGAGACTTTCGGCAAAGGAAGACTGGTTCAGAGGAACCAGTCCCAAGTAAAAGACAAAGAAATCAGGAGGTTTGAGTCCAGAATTGTGTCTCCAACTGCTGCAGAGATAGCTAAAGCCATTCAGATTGTCCAGTCACTGTCTCAGGGATCTGTAGAACCACCAACAGTTGGTAAAAGGTTGGTTCATTCAGTCCCAGTGGTTCAGGATTTTGAAGTTGAGGATTTTTATGAACCACAGGAGGGGGAGGAGGAATTTGATCAATATATGTGTGTGGCTGGGAGGGTCTGGACGTGCCCATCGAACCGGGCATTTCTCCAGACAGACCTTTAGAATCTCCCCCTATTCTGTCTGAGTCCCCTTCTTTCTTTATTTTTTACAAAAGGTTGTAGAAACCCTCCAGCTTCCTTTAGAGGAGGCTGTGATGAGCAAGAGGAGCCTGATTATGTGGAAATGATGGATATTCCAGAGTCTAGGAGGTTGTCTATTCCTTTGCATAAGTCATTTAGGAAGCAAACAACAAAGATTTTAAAAATCCTCATTCTGTCCCTCCTGTAGATAAAAAATGGACAGAAGGTATACTTTGTCAGGCTCGGATACAGACTTCCTTATTGAGCAGTGTAGTCATGTAGGTGTGGTACAAGCTGCAGCCTGTGACAAGGCTAATATTCCTCTGGCCTCACATCCTCCTGATAAGGATTCTAGGAAGATTGATGCCATGGCTAAGAAACAGTATATGGCAGCTTCTTTGGGACTCAGGCAGGCAAATTATATGGCTTATGTGGCTAGATATCAGAAATCTAGGTGGGACACAGTATTGTAGTTAGCCAAGCAGGCCCATGGCCAGCTGGCTAGTGAGTTGAACAGGTGGCTGCTGATGGCATTGAAGCCTCTAAAGTTCAATTTCATACTGCTGTTGATGTTAATGATGTTCCTCTAGGGTCATGGCCACTTCTGTAGCTTCCTCGAGGTTGGCATGGCTCAGATGCACTAATCTGTCCCAAGATACTCAGTCAAAGGCTATGGATTTTCTAGTGGGAAATTCTCTGTTTGGGGAGCAAACAGAAAATTATATGAAAAGATGGATGAATACAGAACTACCTACAAAAGTGCCCAGGCTAAGGAGAAGCATGCCATGCCACAAAGGCATGCTCCCAGAGGTAGGGGCAGACCCTTTTCCAGGCCTTTTACCATTTCAAGCCTCCTCTGCTGTCTCTGCAGGGGTTTCCTTCAGAGGCAGGGGTAGACGTGGCGCTAGTAGACCGCCTCCTCCCCTCAGCCTAAGGTTGTTGTTACAGGCACCCTGATGTGGGTGCCCAGGGCCGATTCCTCCTGTACCAGTGGGGCAGGTTGGCCTATTTCAGCCAGAGCTGGCTGTCCCTAATCTCGGACAGATGGGTTCTGGGTAATAGGCCAGGGTCTGGTTCTCAGCTTCAAATATTTTCCAAAGATGAGAGCCAGGCATTTCCCACCTGCAAGTCCTTCAGAAGCCCTTGCTTTGGAAGCAGAGGTTTCTTCTCTTCTGGTCTGCAAAGCAGTGGAAAGGGTTCCTCCTTGCCATCAGGGCAAGGGGCTTTATTCAAGATACTTTCTTACCCCAAAAAAGACAGGAGAATGGCGGCCCATTCTGGATTTAAGATACTTGAACAAGCATCTGTTGAAACCAAAGTTCAAAATGTTAACCCTGGCAATGATATTGCCTTCCCTAAGAGCCAGGGACTGGCTCTCCCTGGACCTCAGGATGCCTATTTTCATGTTCTGATCAGGCCTTCCCACGAAGTACCTCAGGTTCGAACTGCCCTCAGGCCACTACCAGTTCAGGGCAATGCCCTTCGCCTTACCTCTGCGCCAAGGGTATTCACAAAATGTCTCGCTGTAGTAGTGGCTCATTTAAGAAGGCAAGGGTTAGAGCCTCTACCTGGACGACTGGCTCATTGTGGGTCAGTCTCCAGGTCAGGTGAAATCCCACTTACAAGTCACCCAGCAGCTTCTCACTTCTCTGGGATTTCTGCTAAACTTACCAAAGTCAGTTCTGGAACCAGTTCAGGCCCTAACTTTCATAGGCGCAGAATTGAACACAAGGTTAGCCAGGCCTTTCTTCCCTCGGAAAGGGTGGACAGACTCATCGCCTGGCATCCTCCTTTACCCTGCGGTCTCTCGACCAGCAAGGCATTTCCTGCAACTCTCGGACACATGGCTGCTTCCACAGCTGTTGTGCAGGGAGCAAGATTCCAGATGAGGGACATTCAGTTCCATTTGAGGGCCTATTGGTCTCAGAGGAAGGACCCCCTTACCAAATTGGTCCCAGTTACTCAATCCCTGATCCTGGCCCTACACTGGTGGCAGGATCAAAGCAATCTGAAACAAGGGGTTCCCTTCATTCCCATTTCTCCCTCCCTCACCCTCACCACGGATGCCTCCCTGTTAGGGTGGGGGGCTCACCTGGGCGACCTTACCACTCAGGGAGTGTGGTCTCCTCAGGAATCTCTGCTCCACATCAATCTTCTGGAACTCAGAGCTGTCTTTTTAGCTCTTCGGATCTTTTCAGATTCTGTCCAGAACAAAGTGGTTCAAGTCAGGACAGAACAATACCACCACAATGTGGTACATCAACAACAAGGGGGCACTGGGTCTTCAGCCTTGTGCACCGAGCAATGAAGTTGTGGTCTCTGGCTTATTCCCTGAACACCTCCTGATAGCGGTTCATCTCCCAGGGAAGGACAATGTGCATGGACGCCTCAGCAGAATTTCTCAGGGCATACTGACACGGCCTCTGAATCCACAAGTACTGGGGTCCGCCTTTGCCAGTTGGAGCACTCCTCAGATAGATCTTTTCATGCCCCAGACAACCACCAACTTCCTCTTTTGCTGCAGGCCCAGTACTGGGCTCAGTCTCTGGATGCCTTCTGTTGGATTGAAAGGAAGTTCCTGTATGCTTTCCCCTTCCTCTCCTTTCAGGGTACTTAGTGAAAATCAGATCTCAACCTTGCAGAGTGATTCTGATTGCCCAGATTGGGCCAGACAGCCCTGGTACCTCTGCTCCTGTCCCTGGCAGTCCACCCTGCCCTGAGCCTGCCCAGAGTTCACGACTTACTGGCCTGTGCACAGGGAGAGTGTGGTATCCGGACCTCAGTCCCTCCACCTCAAGGCTTGGCTCTTGAGGAGCTAGAATTGCTGATTTACACCTTTCTCAAGGTGTTATGGATATTTTAAAGGCTTAGGGAAGCCTTTCCACTAGGGCCACTTATAATTCTAAGTGGAAGAGGTTTTCCATCTGAGGCTCTGAGAGGCAGATTACCCCAGAATCTGCTGATCTTCCCATTCTTTGGACTATTTGGTCCATCTGAATTCCTTAGGCCTTAGACCAGCTACCCTGAAGGTTCATCTGGCAGCTGTCTCTGTTTTGTGTCAGCAGGAAGCCTGCCTCCTTTCTTCTCACCCTGTGTTCTCCAAGTTTTTAAAGGGTTACTTCACACTAACCCTCCTTTCGGGAACCAGCTGGGACCTGAATATTTGCATTGCTCAGTTAATGCAACCTCCTTTTGAGCCTCTGTCTTCAGCAGAACTCAAGTATTTAACTTGGAAAACGTTTTCTAGTAGCTATCACCTCTGCCAGACGATAAGTGAGTTACAGGCCCTGTCAGTGGAAGAAGATTTTATCTCTTTCCACAGAGATAAGGTAGTCCTTAGGACTAATAGAAAGTTTTGCCTAAGGTGGTTTCTGATTTCCACCTGAATCAATCTATCTCCTCCAGTATTTTTCACTGAGCATTCTTCCTCAGGTGAGAGGAGACTGCACAGCTTGGATGTCAAAAGGGCATTAGTTACTATCTAGAGCGCACCAGAGGTCATAGGTCTGAATCCCTCCAACTGTTTCTTACCTATGGCGAGGTTGGCAAAGGGAAACCTGCCACTAAGAGAACAATTGCAAGGTGGATTGTCTCTTGTATCCAATTTTGTTATCAGAAACTGGGTAGAGTACCCCCCTCAGGATTGAGGCCCACTCCACCAGGGGTAGCTGCGTCTCTAGCGGCTGCTAGAGACATTCCTATTCTGGAGATTTGTCAAGCTGCTACCTGGAAGACAGTTCACACCTTTACCAAGCATTATTCCCTGGATATCCAGTCCAGGAGAGATGTTGGTTTGGCACAGCTGTGCTTCAGAGCCTATTTCCTAAGTAGGTTCTGACCTCCTCCATGGAGGTACTGCTGTGTATCTGTTATTGTTATAATATAGCAAGACTTCATGGTGTTTGAAGAAAAATTACTCACCTTAGTAATTGCTTTTCTTCTCATGGAGTCTTGCTATATTATAACCACCTCCTCCTGCCCCTCAGAACTCCTACTTGGGTAGAGGTGGCAAATTGGTGCAAGCACTGTGTCATGCCATTTTAGTTTTCCCCAACCCTGTTTTCCTTTGGGTTAGGGATCTAGATTGTTCTTTTAGGTTATTTTTTATTGCCCCTTCTTGGACTTGAGTCTTGGGGAAGGGGTTCATATGTGCTTGTCATGGTAGGAAACGAACCATAATACCATCAATCTTTGTTATTATGGTTCTGGGTGTTTCTTTGTTGTTTATATTGTTGTTATTACTACTAGTAGGTAGCCATAGGCTAGTGTAGTTTTTCCACACAGACTTTTTCCGTCCTTTGATGTTGGCTTCGTAAAGATCTGACAGTTTCATTTGAAACTGCCAGATAGAGCTTTGGGCACAGCGCCCTCGCGCTGTAGAACTCCAGATCTTCTGGAGTTAACTCCTTCCTCTCCGGGGCAGTTCAGCTGCAGTGGCTGACTGCTATTGTTATAATATAGCAAGACTCCATGAGAAGAAAAGCAATTACTAAGGTGAGTAATTTTTTCTTTTATGACATCCTCAGCAAGGTCAGTTAATTGCAGCTGGTGTCATAAGGAAGTGGAATGTCCATTTTATGACGTCCTCAGGAAAGTCAGTTAATTGCACCTGGTGTCATAAAAAGTCATTTGATGTGTTTGAGAAAGGAAACTGCTCATGGATCAAAGGGACTGAGAAATCAGTCTTAATTGAGAGTGTCATCATTTGGAAATGAGTCTTGCTGGAGTCACAAAATTCAAAACCTTGATGGGACTTCTTGTTTTGTATATATATATATTTTTTGTGTATCCTGAAAGGGAGGAGCTATATGATGACATCATGAAGAGGGTTGAAACACAGCATTTTTAAACTGTAGTCTGTATTCCATTTAGAGACACACATGTTTGGACTCTGAAAAAGCAACATCAGGCGCTGTTAGAAGATATACATTAGAAAAGATAATTCTAAGTGTATGGTTGGTAGGAGATTTTGTTTGCACTTTAAAACTTGTTTTTTTAAGTGATTGTATGGTTTTGTGATACATGGTTCTGTATTTACATTTTACATTTTTATCTCTCTTTAAGTAAACATCTCATTTTAGAGACTACTTAGTGTGCCTTTGAAATTCTTTCTTTGACAAGTGAAGCATATATGGTTAAAGCTGACACTGGGCATAGCTTACTTGTTTACCAAACTGGAAAAGGTAAGAGTTTATTCTGAGGTCTTTAATAAAGTTTTTAAGGGCTCTTTTTGTACGCCTGGTTATGGTGCCCATAGACGAAAGATATCTGCCCCCCCCCCCCCCGAAGAGCAGAATTATCTTGTTCCGTACATTGGGTACACTAGCAAGAGGTTCACAGTTTGAATCTGTCCAAGAACTTGAGACCAAAGGTTGATTCGAACCCACAAAACAGACAGGAGGGTTACCCTGTTCTGTTAACTGTTCACAATACTGTGCTCGGAGGTTGGCACTGTGGGAGCAGAGGGCCTGACCTGCTGAGTAGGGTTGTGACATGACACACAGGAATTCTGTCACACTGTACTCATCCTGTCCTTCAGTTGCTTTAATCGTCTCTTGGCATACTGTATAATGCCAACCCTTCCCCTTTCTGCTCACCCTGTCCCTTCTGAACAGCCTGTGTCCTGGAACAGTAACTTCCCAGGAGTGATGCTCTCTGTTACAGTCACAATATTCAGGCATTCTTCCACCATCATTGTCTCTTGGTCCACCATTTTATTTCCCAGACTTCTGGCATCCACATACAGCCCTCTCCACCTTGAAAATCCTGCTTTATAGCCTATTAACTTACCTACAATATTGCAAGGGGGACTGTTAACCTAATATTAACTAATTAAGCCTATTAACTTACCTACAGTATTACAAGTTGACCGCCATTACACATTTTTACCGCTTTTATTTCATTTACCACAGTACAGTTATTTCTTTTCTTCTCTGTCCTGCAGATTTACACAGTGTAAATACTGATCTTACTTTGAGGGGGAGTTCTTGAAGCAGGTAATACCAACAGGACTAAGCCACCAGGCGTTAGGACCCCACAAAAACATTCTAGCTAGCAGTCTATGGCAGGAGACCACCTCCAACGTCAACTCTGATATAAAGGGGGTGGTCCCCCTACACCACCTCGGTTCTTTTCCTGCCATCGACCCTCTAACATCGGCTCCACAGATGCCATCTTTGCAGTCGACTGCCATTATGTGCCTCGCGCAGTTACCATTCGTTTCTTCCTTTCTCAGAATTTTTCTCCATCTCCAGTGCATGTCTTCTTCAGTGACGGAAGTCGAAGTGCAAGTGCGGCAAGCAGATCCTGGCGAGGGCTTGCCACTCTGCCTGCCTAATCTACCTAGGCCTCGACCACTGGCCAGACAACTGCCCGCACTGCCAGAAATTCAACAGCAAGACACGCGTACACCGCCTCAAGACACTCAACGTCTGTCTACTTGAGCAACAAGTAGCCGCCATGCAGAGGACCCATTCAGGACAGAGTTCTTCCTCCTCAGCTAGGGATTCCTACCCGCCAATGAGAAAAGGATGGGTGGAAAACATCACCACAGGGAGAAAGAGAGAGCCAGATATTAATACGAACATATGAAATTTGCCAGCAGGTAAAGGCCTAGAGGTTTATCAAGTCTGCTCGAATGTGCAGCTAGCATCCCTTATTCTGCAGTTGCCCCTTCCTTCCACCCTTCCCCTTCATTAACCCTCCCCCCTTGTCCTGTCCCATCCCCTTTTGAAGCAGTCCACTGTTCTACTGGATACCACTTCTGCAGGTAACGCATTCCACCCACCCTGTAAAAAAGTGTCTCCTCATCTCCCTCCTGAACCTTCCTCCCTCCAGTCTCATATCATGGCCCTTGGTGTCCCTCCCCTCCCTTACTTTGAACAGCGCCTCTGTACCTGTCTTGTTTATTCCTTTCATGTACTTAAAGGTTTCAATCATGTCCCCCTGTCCCTCCTCTCCTTCAGTGAGTACATGTTAAGCTCCCTCAGCCTCCTCTCGTATGACAGGTCCCCCAGCCCCTTGACCATCTTTGTCGCCCTGTGCTGAACCTCCTCCAGTAACTTGATGTCCCTCTTCAGATACGGACGCCAGGACTGCATGCAGTACTCCAGGTGCGGTCTAACTAATGACCTATACAGTGGCAGAATCACCTCCTCCCTCCTCGAGAATATACCCCTTGCAATACAACCCATCATTTTGTTGGCCTTTGCAGCTGCCTTCCTATATTGTGCTGAGTTGTTCATTGACCCTGTAATGAGCACCTCCCGATCCTTCTCCTCCTCTGTCTGGGCTAGCTGCACTCCCCCAGCTGGTAACTCCTCCTTGGGTTCTTCATCCCAAAATGCAGCACCTTGCACTTTTTGGCATTAAACCCCAGTTGCCAGGTGTCTGACCAGGTTTCAAGCTTTGCCAGATCATCCTGCAACCCCTGCCATCCCTCTAGGTCATCCACCACCACCCCTACCTTGGTATCATCAGCAAACGGACTGATCTTGCTCTTGATGTTCCATGATATGTCTGCAATGAATATCCCAAACAACACTGGTCCCAACACCGAGCCCTGTGGAACACCGCTCATCACTACCCTTGGGTGTGAGAGCTCCCCACCCACCACCACCCTCTGTTGCCTTCCTGAAGCCGGTTTCCTACCCATCTCACCAGCTTTGCACCGCCCGTGCTACTAACTTACTTCCCAGCCTTCCATGTGGCACCGAGTCGAATGCCTTACTGAAGTCCAGATACAGGACATCCACTGCATGGCCCTGTCCAGTTGCCTAGTTACCCAGTCATAGAACTCCACGGTTGGTTTGGCAGGATCTGCCTGCATGAAGCCATGCTGTCTGCTGTCCTGTAGTCCTTTGGCCTCTAGGAGGGCCACCAGCCTCTCCTTCAGGATAGTCTCCATTAGCTTACCCACGATGGATGTGGGCTCACTGGTCTGTAGTTTCCGGTTCATCCTTGGGGCCACTCTTGTGGAGGGCACCATGAGCCATCCTCCAGTCCTGAGGTACATACCACGTAATGGTGAGGCATTAAATAGTTCACAATGGTCCTGCAAGGACCTCTGCCAGCCCTTCAGTACCCTGGGTGGATGCCATCTGGGCCTGGCACCTTGTCCACCCTCAGTGCCTTCAAATCCTCCCAAACTCTACCGTCCATGATTTCCCCATCTGTCACCCCTCCCCGCTTTCTGCCATTTCTCCCCTTGGGTGTCACCACCCTCTTCTTTTTAGTAAATACTGAGCAGAAGTACTCATTTAGTGCTTCTGCCTTATTGCACCCTGCTTCCACCCAACCCCCTCTCCTTCCTAATCCTTACTATGTAATCCTGCCCTAGGTCCCCCCACAGGCCTTGTGCTTTTTCCACCTCCTCCATTCCCCCCCAGGTACAACAGCTGTTGCTGGGGCTTCCTCAAAGAAGACTACTGCCTCCTCCCACTCTAAAGGTAAGGAGTCTTCTTCCCATGGGCGTTCATCCGCCCAAGTACCCTTGGTGCACAGGCCCCACAAGCATATGCATGGGTCGGTGCCAGAGGGACAGGCGTCTCTTTCGGGAAGAAATCGGAGGTCACCACCTGAAAGTCTTCAGCATCGTCCAACAAGTACAAGAGGTTGGATGACTCCTCCAAACACCAGGAGGTTGTCAGATACCAGACACCTCCCCCACCCAAAGAAAGGGGTGATGTCGGCTTCAGGAGGTCGACAGACCACAGGCCACTCCAACTCCACTTCAGAAATGGACAAGGCGCTGCCGACAAAAGAGCGTCTGTCTGCCCCAAAGGACTGGGCATCAGACTATACGCCCAGTGCCACGAAGGACAAGGCACCCGGGCATGCGGATAACCGGCCGCCCCCTCCTCCTCCACCTCCCCTAAGGAGCCAGACGCCAGACCCCAAGGAGGTTCAGCACCGATGGATAAGGCCCCATTGGCCCTGACACCCAAGGCACCTGTAGACAAGGAACCTCAGGATCAGATGTCGGTACCCAAAGTGCCACTGGGTCTGACGCCAGGCCCCTCAAATGTCCCTACTCCACTGCCTCCACCACCAGTCATCCCACTGGCGGAAGTAGGGGCCCTCTTTAATGCGTGGTGGAACACTATCAAGGGGGACTTGCTGCCAAAGCCCAGAGAGCCATCCCCATTTGGATGCCACCTAGGGAACTATCACCTCACAGACCCAGGTGGCCTCCCCCGCCATCAGCGCGTTTGCCACCCTAGGACGATGACCAGTGGTCGCCAGCCACAAGTTAATGGAAAAGGCACCCTTAGTCCATTCCTTCATCCATGGGACGTCCGCCCTCTGCCTTAGGGGAAGATGCAGGTGATTCTTCCTCATACTAGTCTTCAGAAGATAAACTACCTCTACCCTCTCCAGATTCAAGAAGGAACTCCCCACGGTCACCCCCAGATGATCCGTCCTTTCTGGACCTAATGAGACACATCCAAGTCCTTAATCAATGGGATACTGAGGAACTTGATCCGGGAGCACCGAAGCCTGGCTAAATTCCTGGGGGCCAACAACCCAAAACCTCTGGTTGTCCCCCCTCTTGTCGAACCTTTCCAGGACTTTATGAAGTTGACCTGGAAACACCCAGCTACTACTGTAGCAGTGCCAAGAAAAGCAGACCGGCTCTATAAAACGCCGAAGGGAGAGCCTCACCTCAGCGAACAGCCAAAGGTTGACTCAATGGTACTCATGGCAGTGCATGGTAGAGTGCAGCAGCTGAGACACATGAGCGCTCAGCCCCAGATCCAGAGTCGGAAGAAGCTGGACCAAATCAGTCAATCAATCAAAGTCGTTATTTAACCAGGCGATCACCGTCGAGCAAGCTCATTTTCGAGGTGGACCTGGGTTTGTTAACAAGGGACAATATACATGGGCTGCAACACACAAGATAATAGTAATAATACAAATAAAATGAGATACAATAATACAGTATCAAATGTGCTGAAAGGTCTATTCTTCAGCCACCTGCACGGTCAGGTCACTGAATTTTTTAGCTCATATGGTCAAGTACCAGAAATCACTTTGGGCTAAGGCTATGGATCTGGTCAAAGCACAACCAGAGTCGATGGCAAATCAGAGCTCCTAGCCATCATCCAGTCTGGCATGGACGTAGACAACCGTGCTGAGGAGTTCATATAACTCTGCAGACATGGCAGCCAGGGCAGCAGCAACCGGAATATGTATGAGGAGACATGCCTGGTTGAGGGTGTCTGGTTTCCGCCAGGATTTGCAGGATGCCATATTGGATGCACCCTTTCAAGGATCCATCCTCTTCAGCACCGAAACAAAAAAACTCATCACAGGGCTGCAGGATTCAGGCAAGGCGGAGTCTGACGTTCATTATATGTACAGGTCAGAACCACTGACAGCTTGGTGCCATCCCTTTTGGAAGAATTGTGGACAGCAGGGCAAAAGCCAACTGCAGCATAAAGGAGGATTCAAGAGATGAGGCCCTCCCCTTGCTTCAGGCGCCCAGGGCCCCAAAAGTGGCTAGCCCCCCTTTGCCCACCCCCTCCACAATGGCATGACTCCTTGCCGACTCCCCCTTCTCCAGAGGAGGCACGGGGGAGGCGGTAGGAGCGAGATTGTCCCTTTACCTATCTGGATGGTCCAGCATCACTACACACCAATGAGTCTTCCAAATAGTAGAAAGGGGGTACTCTCTGGAGTTCATCCAGATTCCACTGGCCAGCCCACCCATTCCCTCCTACTGCTATCCCTCCCACACGGCTCTCCTGTGTGCAGAGATACAGGCTGTGCTTGAGACAAAAGCTATTCAGGAGGTACCCTGGGCTCAAAGAGGCAAAGGATATTACTCCCACTTCTTCCTAGTCCTGAGGAAGACAGGGGATCTCCGTCCTATTCTAGATCTGAGTCAGCTGAACACCTTCGTCGAATACAAAAGGTTCAGAATGGTGACATTAGCGAGCCTGCTGCCCACGCTCCATCAAGGAGACTGGCTCTGCTCCCTGTACATGCAAGATGCTTACATGCACATAAAGATCCTGCCATCCCACAGGAAGTACTTTCGCTTCACCTTCCAAGGAGAGCACTACCAGTTCAGGGTGCTTCCATTCAGCATTTCATCAGTGCCAATGGTCTTTACCAAGTGCCTGGCAGTAGTGGCAGCAGCCCTCAGGAGAAGGGGTCATTATGTCTACCCCTACCTGGATGATTGGCTTCTCACAGCTTCGTCAGAAGACCAATTGCGTCAAATGTTGGAGGAGACTTTCTGTTTATTCTGAACCTTGAGCATCACACTCAGCCTATCCAAGTCATGCCCATGGCCTGCTCAGAGGCTACAATACATTGGAGCAGTCCTGGACACCATCCAAGGAAAAGCTTTTCTTCCCAGAGACCAAGCAGTCAGGCTAAGGGAGGTTGCTCACAGGGTGATGACCTCGGACCAGGTCCCAGCAAGGGTGGTTCTGCAGCTCTTGGGTCACATGGCCGCAGCCATAACCACAGTTCCCCTCACTCGTTTGAACATGAGGGTGCTGCAGTGGAACCTCAGAGTTCAGTGGCATCAAGGCACGGATGATCTCGATCAGCTGATCTGAGTCTTCGATGCAGTCCATCAGTCCCTGGTTTGTTGGGACACCCTGGCTCATCTAGACAGAGGGGTTCACTTCCAACATCCCATCCCCAACAAATCTTGATGACAGATGCCTCAGGACTGGGATGGGGTGCACATCTGGAATCTCACCAGACGAGGGGCTCCTGGAAATCCACGGAACGGTCTCTCCACATAAACATTCTGGAGAGTAGGGCCATCCTGTATGCTCTACAAGCCTTTCAAGGGGTACTCCTTCCTGGGCAATTTCTGATCCAGTCAGACAATACCCCAGTAGTCTTCCATCTCAACAAGCAAGAGGGTACTCATTCTCACCCCTTATGCAGAGAGGCAATGAGAGTATGGACCAGGGCAGTGGATCACAGCCTGAATCTCACAGCAGTCCATGTTCCAGGGATCCACAACACCCTTGCAGACAGCCTAAGCTGCTCTGGATCTCAAAGCCATGAATGGGAAATTCAACAAGAAGTCGTAGACAACCTCCTTGGAAGGTGGGGTTGGCCAGAACTGGACCTCTTTGCCTCCCCACACAATGCCAAACTGCCCAATTTCTGCTCGCTAGATCCAGGGCCTGGTGTTTTTTGATGAGACGTATTATCCCTCTCTTTGACAGGGAGGATTCTGTATGCCTTCTTTCCCTTCCCTCACCTCTTCTCCAGAGGATCCTGCTCAAGTTGCAGGCAGAAGGTACCCGAATGATTCTGGTCACAGCCTTCTGACATTGACAGATTTGGTTCCCGCTGTTACAATAGCTAGCATTGGAACCGACGGTCCCACTGCCCCTGTCCACTCACTTGCTCTCCCAGGAGCATGGGACGCTGGTTCATCCAGCCTTCCGGTCTCTGTATCTGCATGCATGGCTCCTGCAGACTTAACTAGGGACAGATTCGGAGTATCCCTCAGAGTGGCAGTGAGAAAGCCCTCTACCAGAGCAACATATGCCATGAAGTGGAAGTGTTTCTGTTTGTGGGCTTCCCCCGTTCTTTGGATCCCCTCACCTGTCTGGTGGAATCTGTGCTGGAGTATCTCATCTACCTCTCAGACTTGGGTCTTAGCTACTCATCCATTAAGGTGCAGCTCTGTGCGCTATCAGCTTATCATGCACCTTTGAACAGGAAGACTCTGGCACAGTTGGACCTATGCAAGACCTTTTTAAGGGGAATTTTGCATATTAAACCTCCCAGGAGAGACCCCCCGTGCCGCCTTGGGACCTCCTGTTTGTATTAAAAAAACTTATCTTGCCCCCCTTTGAACCAGCTGCAAGTTGCAAGCTACACCTTCTATCTTGGAAGACATTATTTTTAGTTGCTATTACTTCCATGCAGAGGATTTCCAAGCTGCATGCTGTGATGTGTAAGGAGTCTTATCTTGTTTTTCACAGGGACAGGGTAGCCCTGCACACAAATCCTAAGTTTCTTCCGAAGGCAGTGTCTGAGTTCACCTTGCACCAAGACATTCAGCTACCAGTTTATTACCCAGAGTACTCCTAGAGGGGAGGCCTTACTACATACTCTGGAAGTACATAGAATTCTTCATTACTATCTTACTCGTACTAGGTGCTCCAGAAAAACAGACCAGTTGTTTGTCTCGTTTGCCCAAAGGAAAATTGGGGCACCAGTAACAAAGCAGATGTTGACCAAGTGGCTCATGAATTGCATCACATTCTGTAACCAGAACCACAGCAGACCCTTACCGGGACTGGTCAAGGGTTACTCCACTAGAGGGGTCGTGACATCATTCGCATCTGTCAGGAACATCTCATTGCCAGCCCGGTGGTGCTGAGGGCTGATGCGCTGGATGGCTTACCTCACACCATGCTGGTGACCCATGTTCAGGAACGAGCATGGGCCATCGGGGATCAGCAGGGGAGGAGAAGGATTGAGCATCTGTGGTCTGCTCTCCTTCTCCTGGGTAAGGGGGACACCAGCTCTCGGTGTAAGACTGGCCCCTAGCGGAGGCTGGGGACTAGCACACCAAGGCTCAAGAAGAGCAATAGGTGCAGCAGACGCTTGGAGGAGCACGTGCGGTAGCGTGCATGCTCACTCCTTGGTGTCATTGCACACTGCATCTCGGGGGTAAAATGGAGGAAAAACTGAAGGCACTGGCGGGCAGAATGATCCAGTCCCTGCAGGTGCCGTCTTCATGACAGGCAGTAACTCTCAGTTCCGGATTTGTGAGAGACAGCGGAGGGGGCCTGCTGTCCTGCCATGGGGGGGGCATAGCTGTGGGGACACACCGAGAGGTAAGCTGCGAGTGGGGGACAGGGCTGGGGGATTGGAGAGCTGAGTCAACAGTGCCTGGGAGGAAAATAAGAGTAGCTGCAAAAAAAAAAAAAAAAAAGGAACATCTCATCAGCAGACCTTTGTGTGGCCGCTACTTGGAGTTCAGTACACACTTTCATCAGGCACTACAGTCTGGACGTTGCTTCCGGAAGGAGAGCAGGTTTCAGCCTAGCAGTCCTTTAGGGACTTCTCTCCTGAGGTGCCTAGGGCTTTTCGCTTAGACAGTCCTCCACCCTTCTGACCTGGGTCTCTCTTTGGGTACTGCTTGGGACTCAGTCCTGTTGGTATTACCTGCTGCAAGTGCTCCCTCTTGAAGTAAGATAGTACAGTTACGTAAGAACTCACCGTAACAGTAGATCTTCGAGAGGAGCTTTTGCAGCAGGTGACTTTCCCACCCACCTGCTCCCTGGGATTAGTAATTATTCTTCTCTTTGGGGGATGGGAGAGCCTCCTCGGTTCTCTACCTTCATATCAGCCGGGTCTCTGGCGGGAGAACTGAGGTGGTGCAGGGGGACCGCCCCCTTTATATTATAGCTGACGTCAAGGCGGAGCCAGCATTAGGGGCGGTCCCCCACCATAGACTGCTAGCTAGCATTTTTCTGTGGGGTCCTAATGCCTGGCATCTTAGTCCTATTGGTATTACCTGCTGCAAGAGCTCCTCTCAAAGATCTACTGTTACGGTAAGTTCTTATGAAACTGTGCTTTCAAATACATTTGTTTTAAACTCTGTGTACAATAAGTTCATTTATAAAATGGGTAGACTAAACCAGCCAATCAGAGCCCAAGCTCTCCATGCATAAAATCTGTTCCATGCATGGGTAATAAAAAGAGCTGGCAGTAAAAAGGCCAAGATTCTGGTGCCATAGAACATTGCATTTTCACTGGCAGCCATCTTTTCTTTACCTAATGCGAGAGAAAAGCAGAGATTGCTTACTTCTTGCTCTCTCTCTTACGCCGGGATAATGTGTACTGAACACAGGCATGAATTGCCTGTGTCTGGTGTCAACGATGCACCGCTGATGTTCTGTCTCTCTCTGTTTTCTGTCTGGCGGCATACTGTGGATTGGTGGGGTGGGGGGGATATTGAATCAGGCTGCAGAACACTGACCTCTTCTCTTGGTCATGCTCTCTCTCAAGCCACACACGGGAGGCTGCAGGATGCTTGGTCTCAGTATGCTTCTCACTGGATTCCGGCACAGTGGAGACAACTGCTGTGGGACGGGAAGGGAGAAGAAACGAGGCAGCAGTGAGCATGATGGGGAGATATGCTGTAGGGGAGGACTGCAGCATGTCACAGTGGGGAAATGTGTTGCCAGAGGGGAAGGGAGATATGAGCCACCGACAGGTATAGCGAGCATCCGGTGACCATTCCCGTTGTTGCAATTGTGCTGCATGTAGAAAAAAAATTTAATAAAGCCGATGCCTCATGCTGCCTCTTCTCAAATCCCCTAGTCCTGCTGTGGTGACCTGCTGCCTTCAAATGGGACCTCCGCTATCCCTGTGTAAGTGTGTACTATTTTACTAAATCACTATATGCAAATGAGCTCATCAGTATTAAACAGTGTAGGCGGAAGGACTATTTTATCATGGATTAGCAGAATAAAATCATTTTTCTACATACAAGCATGATTTTTTTAACTGCATAAAGTAAAAAAAATAAGAGCCCATTTTATTATTGCAGTAAGACACCCCAGGTTGTGCATGGTGTCACATGATAGGCAGATAGCCATTTATGTGGGTTCATATTGTATATGCTGTAATGTACTTTAGAATTCAGACACTGTCTTTTTAAAAGGCCTTAGGAATGAAATTGAAAAAAATAGCCTTAATTGTCTAATGGCTAGGGTGAATCTGGTACATATACAGATAAGGGAGATAGTTTTATTGAACCAGGAAATCATAACTTTTAGAGAAAACTGGGTATCTAGCTTTCCATGACAGGAAGAGGTCAGGAGTTAAGCCAAATGCATGAACCAGATGTCACTGGGATTGACATGGAACCACAGTGACACCTACAGGGAAAGGTAATATGTTGTACCCTAATATCTGCATTGTCCTGGAATCACTAATCCCACCCCAGAGGAAAAAATAAGGTGGGTATGTCCTAAAATGACCCTCAAGTATATGATCAGACACACACTTTGAATGCAGAGCAGTTGAAAAACATTAGTTGGAAGGCAGGTAGTCTGTCCAATTGGCATATACCATTACACTAGAAAGTATATGTGTAGGCCTGGAAAAATCTCTAAAACCAGACCTGAGTGTGTGGGAATTAGACTCTGCACATACTGAACAGAAAATTCTGATTTTGAGTCAGAATTTTAGAAACCAAGATGTTCCAACAAGGACAGCACCTGGAGCCTTTTAAAAGGACATCCAGACACTTGGATCAAGGACTTGCTACAAATTCTATTGCCTAATGAACTGTCATCTCTACAAGGACATTTGAAATCTTGTCTGAACTTTAACATCAGAGCAAGGTATAGTTTAGAATACAGTATCTAGTGTTTTCTGTGAACCATCCAGTTTTACTTTGGTTGGTGTCTGCATTTCAAAGTTCTTCCAAACTGTAGACTTTTCTGTATTGCTTTTATGTTAAGTAAACTTTTGTGATTTTTGTATCAACTCTGCCTGGGGTCTGGTTGTGTGATTTAACATTTTAAAAGAAGGGTTTTGAAAAGACTTTGTGCCTAAAAAGGACCACTCAGCTATTGTATAAAACTACCTGGGCCAGGAGCCTCATGCCTTATTATGCCCCTGGCCGTGTGGTAAAATATGTTCCATGCACACCCTGTTGTGTCTCATTGCTTACATTACTCATGAATATTCAGACTTATACTTCATGTCATACTTCACGTTATACTTTATATCATGAGTAATATGAACTTATTGTATACCGAGTTTAAGACAAATATATCTGAACAGTACTTAAACTGTGTAAATGTGTAAAACAGATGGTGAATGCTTAGTTTACACTACGGCAGGTCATCTTCTAACCTATTTTTTTACTTAACACAAAGATATTTTCATATTTTGAAGACTTTTAACTTTTACTACATATTGCTGAAGCGTATCTTTCCTTGTAGTTTTTAATCATTGTCATTTACTAACGCTAGTACAAACACAGACTTTTTTTAAATGTAGCTTCACTTGGTTTATAGCTTTTCTCAGGGAGTGAATTTTCAATTCAGTGACATATGACCTTGGGATAGCTTTCTTTTGATGGAACCTTTGCTGTTTTTCTATGGTTATGTGGTTTTTTGAATGCAGTTTTAGCCAATGGGGTCCTTAACATATGAATATATGAAAATTGCCAGCAGATACAGGCCCTAGGGTCTATCGAGTCTGCTCGATTGTGCAACTATCAGTGTTCTACTGTGCAGCTGCCCCCCCCAGTCCAGTAGTGACCTTCCACTGATCCTGTCCGACCCCTTCTTAAAACTGCCCACCATTTTTGACATTACCACCTCTTCCAGTAGTGCGTTCCACCCATCCACCACCCTTTCCAAGAAGTAGTGTCTTCTCATCTCCCTCTTGAACCTCCAGTCTCTGACTGTGCCCTCTAGTGTTTCTCCCACCCTTCAATCTAAAAATCCCCTCTGCACAAACCTTGTTAATGCCCCTCATACATTTGAATGTTTCGGTTGTATCCCCTCTATCCCTCCTATCCTCCAGGGAGTACATGTTGAGCTCCCTCGGTCTGTCCGCCATTCCCGTGATCATCCTGGTGGCTCTGCTCTGGACCCGCTCCAACAACTTTACATCTTTCTTTAGGTAGGGCCGCCAGCACTGCATGCAGTACTCCAAGTTCGGTCTGACCAGTGACCTGTACAGAGGTAGGATAACCTCCCGCCTCTGTGAGGTGATTCCACTGGCAATATACTCCAGCATCTTATTAGCCTTAGCTGCTGCTGACCTGCACTGCACTGAATGGTTCATTTGCCCTGTGGTCATCACCCCAAGATCTTTCTCGTCTTCCTTAGTGGATAACTGTCTCTCCCCCAGCGTGTAGCTGAACTTTTGGTTTCTAGCTCTCATGTGCATAACCATGCACTTCTTCACACTCAAACCCAGCTGCCAAGTGTCTGACCAGTGCTCAAGTTTATCCAGGTCCTCCTGGAGCCCTAGCCATCCCTCTGTGCTGTCCATCACTGCACGGATCTTTGTGTCATCTGCAAATAGGCTTTTCTTATTGCTGACTCCATCTGCAGTGTCAGCAATAAAGACGGCAAACAACACTGGACCCAGCACTGAGCCCTGTTGAACCCCGCTTGTTACAGCTTTTGGAGATGAGAGTTCCCCCCTTGCCACCACCCTCTGCTGCCTATCCCAAAGCCAGTTTCTGACCCACTCCACCATCCTCCCACCTACCCCCAGGTGACCCACTTTTATGGATGGGCACCACATGCACCATCCTCCAGTCCTGGGGCATGCAACTAGTTGTCAGGGAGGTGTTAAACAAGTCTGTCAGTGCCCTGCCAGGATTTCTGCCATCTCCCTCAGCACGCTTGGGTGGATGCCATCTGGTCCTGGCGCCCTGTCCACCCTCAGTGCTCTGAGACCTTCTGGCACTCTGCCCTATGGGATATCCTCCCCTGTAAGTTTTGCCCCCCTGTTCCCACTGCTCCCCTCACCTGTGGCAAGGTCCCCCTGCTTCAATCAATCAATCAATCTTTATTTTACCAGGCAAAACCCATTGAGGTGGAACTCATTTGCAAGGTGGACCTGGGCAGTTGTAATAAATGTTTACACAGGCATATACAGTGAAGCAGAACAATCCAAGGATACATGTGTACAGATGCAGTAGGGATAATAACAGGCAGTGCAATTCTCAGGATTTAGAGCTTAATTACAAATTTACAATATACAGTGAAGCCCACTGGGACGAAGTGCAGCACTTCAGAATTCTGCAGTACAGTTACTGCAGTAAATAATGCAATTTCAATGGGAGTTAATCCCTTTTGTCATGCAGTAAACCTATCACACTGCACTTCATCCTGGTGGGCTTCACTGTATGCATGAAATGCTGCAAAGGAAGATAAATAAATAGAGGCATTACAAGTAGGAAGCCTGCAGGCAAAAAAATAGCTGGGGGAGTAGGGTAGAGAAGAGGGAGGCAAAGGCTAGAGCTAAAAACAGAAGGGTAAGATGAATGAACAGTAGAACAGCCAGGTAGAAACAGTCATGGACCATTTGCTTCTCCTTGGTAAATACAGAACAGAAGTAGTCATTGAGTGCTTCTGCCTGTTACACCCCGTTCTCCACCCACCCATCATCCACCATGATCCTAACAATTTTGCACCTTACAGGTTCTTTTCTCTCTTATGTACCTGAAGAAATCCTTTCCCCCTCTCCTATCCCTTGATCAAGCCTAGGTTCTCTTGCCACCTTGGCTGCCCTTACCAATCGGATCACCTTCCTTGATTTCTTCCTGTACTCCTTCCTATCTTCCTCCCTTTTGGATCTCATGTATTTCTTGATGGCGGCCCTTTTTTCCTTAAACTTTTCCCATCACCTCTCTGGTTAACCAGCTTGGCTTCCTTGTCCTGGCCTTCTTACTTTGGAGCTTTGAACATAAGTTTGTTGGCTCTGCTAACCCAGCTTTGATGATCCCCCATTTCTGATTGGCATCCACGTGTGGTTGAATTCTGTCAATGTGCCCTTTGAGTATGCCCCTCATTCTTTCAAAGTCTGCCCTCCTGAAATCTATCACCTTAGTCCTTGTACTGGTTGTCTCCTAACCCATCCCAAGTGAGAACCCACTGTATTGTGGTCACTCCCAGCCAGGGGATCCCCCACTTCTAGCCCCTGCACATTCTCCCCATTCATCAGAACAAGGTTCAGTATGTTTCCTTCCCTGGCTGGTTCATCTACCAATTGTACCAAAAAGCTGTCCTGGAACGCTTCCAGGAGGACCTGCTCCCTGCTATTTGAGGTAGTAGGGTAGTCTACTCCATCCCCAGCAGATTAAAAGTCCCCCATTATCATAGTGTGGCCCTTTGCACAGACCCTACTTATTTGTTCCCCCAGTTCCTTCACTTTGGGCGGGTGGCATGTACACCGCCCCAAACCTCACCCTCCTTCCTTTTGGGTCCTGTACCTGTACCTGTACCCATAAGGCCTTCGTTCTGCTCTCCTCCCCCTCAACCCTGCTACATGTTATTGCTTCCTTTGATTAATCAGCAAAAAAACTCACATCTCATCCGGGGAACAGTGAAGCAGTGAATATTTTATTCCAAAATCATCTTAAAAATGCCAGAATTGCAAAGATCCAAACTAAAGCTGCAAACCTCGACCAGTTTCGTACCTCTAGCACGCTATCAGGAGGGTGTGTTGCCAAGTTCATTACAGAATTTAAAAATAGTTCTCTTAAAGAGACAGTGTATATTTAGCTACACACAGGTGTAATAAGTTACAAAGTGCTCAATATGTGTCAATCGTCATTAAAAATTGTGACAATGTAATAAATATACCTATGTAATTAGAACATAGGGCCTAAAACCTAGCAGAACAATATATTGTACCACAAGGGATAGTATTTTCTTAACTATTTGTTACAAATTATTCAAATCATTTAGAGCAGAAACAATCTGTAACATTTTATATTTAAATACCAGCTCCGCAAGTTCCCTGTCTTTGGATTGCCTTAATAGGAGTAGGACATAAGAGGATCATAAGATGCTGCATTTTTTGTTATTCTGAAAAAAAAAACATACAGACACAAATATCAGTCCAGTGAGCATATTCCTTACATGAAAAAACGTCACTCTAAACAATACATAGTCACGCACTGACGGTCATAACTTCACTGTAAAATATTTATCAATCTCTAGGGATTCAGCACTTATTATTCTTTTGAATACATGGTCATAAATCTATGTGGTTATTTAATCCAGGCAGTCTAAGGGCCCCAAGGGTGTAAATCCAATAGATTTCCCTAACCCATAGCATCTTATCTATATATCCCCCTCTTGGGCCCAAACGTGCCACTTCCAACCCACAGAACTTAAATTTGTGGTCTATGTTCTTATGCTTTGTAACTCTGCAATGATTTGCAAGTGCACTTCTTGCATCATTGTTGTTTATTGACTGCAGATGTTCCCCAATTCTCAATTTTAGTGCTCTTGTGGTTTTGCCCTCATAAAGAGCCCCACATTAGTATGTAACCAAATGCACTACATTTTCTATGATGCAACTAATAAAATCTCTGATGGGAAAATCTCTTTGACTATTACAACTTGTAAAAGTCTGACACTCCAAAACTGAGACACAGAACTTGCAAGCACCCGATTTATGCATCCCGACTGGCAGGAGCCTATTCTGTATAGTGCTTGAAATGTTTTTCTGATAACCGTGGATCAAACGGTCCCTGATGTTAGGTCCCCTTTTGCACACCATCCTTGGTTTATTCTGGGTCACCCCCTCCAGGGATGGCTCACCCTCCATTACACTCCTGTTTCGATAGACAATATTTTGTATATCAATGGAGTGTTTGGTGTACGTTGTAATGAAATTCATCTTACTTGGGTCACTATCCCTACTCCTGGGGTGAACAAACTCTCCCTGCCGATGATGCTGACCTCTCTCTGGGCTCGATCTACGGTGGTCCCTGAGTATCCCTATTTATAAACCTACTGCACATCTCTGCACTATTCTGTACATAGTCACCCTCTTTACTACAGTTCCTACGGGCTCTTAACAGTTGGGCTTTAGGGATATTGGAAATCATATGGTGTGGGTAGCAGCTGGCGGCCAATAATAGTGAATTTCTGTCCGTCTCCTTCCTAAACAGTTTTGTACTCAATGTACCATCAAACTTTTTTGTTATTTGTAAATCCAAAACGGAGACAGGCTCAGAGTCACATTGCACTGAAAGTTTCAAGTTCAAATTACTGGTCTCTAGATATTTAACAAATTCCCCCAGTTCCTCACGCGTGCCACGCCACACGATAAATATGTTGTCTATAAAACGATGCCAGATATCAATCCTATCATAATAAAGATTTCTTTGTGCTTCATAGACCATTGTTTTCTCCCAAAAGCTCATGTACAATTTTGCATAATTGGGTGCAAATGTGGCACCCATATCCGTACCTTTGAGCTGCAAAAAGAACTGTTTCTGAAAAAGAAAATAATTTTTGTCAAAACATGCTCAGCACCCTGTACCAGAAATTCCTCTTTTCCAAGGGGTAAGTTAGCGCCTTGATGGAACCAATATCTCAGGGCATCTTGCCCTCCCTCATGGGGTATATTGATATAGAGAGATACAATATCCATGGATACCAAATTCCAAGGTTTTTCTATCTGCATGTCCCCCAGGACCTCCAAAATCTGATTCGTGTCACATATATATGAGGGCAAACTTGTCACATAGTTCTTAATGTAAGCATACACATATATAGACAGAGTCTCTACTAGTGACCCTATACCAGACACAATGGGGCATCCTGGGGGATCATGCAGATCCTTGTGTATTTTGGGCAACACATAGATAACAGCCCCGAAAGGGTGGTCAGCAGTTAGAAATAGCAGCTCATCATGAGTTATTAAACCCTCACGTTCTGATTCATATAAAAATGAATAGATAGAGGTCTTAAACTTAGCAGTAGGGTCAAAGGTCAGGGGTAAATAAAAAAAACTGTGTTGTCCAACTGCCTCTCAATCTCTTTGATGTATTTACTCTAGGACATCACCACCACCGCCTTTATCTGCTGGTTTAATTGTAAGCTCAGAGTCATTTTACAAATTTCTTAATGCTTCTGCCTCCACTTTAGATATGTTAACAAAGCTAGGTCTATCTTCATTCCTCAATAAGTCCTGAAACTGCTTCTCACACCTTTGTTCAAAAATGTTTACAGATTCATTATTTGGAGGCATAAAAGATGACTGTGGCTTAAACCGCCTTATCTCTAATGTCCCTGCTCCTGCCCCATCTTGGGACATAGTCACCTCCTCAGTGTTCAACCTCACATTTAAATCCCAACCCATTGTGTCTCTTTTAAAGAAAGCTTTTAGATTTAAATTTCATGTGAATTGGTGTAAATCAGTAAATGGATCAAATTCCCTTGCATCCACCGTCGGAATAAATGATAGTCCCTTCTGTAACACTCTTAGTTCTGCCCCATTCGGTTCCTTATGTGAGATGTTAATGACAATGTTCTCCTCTATATTTTCCCCGCTATTCACGGTTTGCCCCTTCTGCCCCTTCTCTTATGTTTCTGGCCCCCTCAGCATGTCCATCTGGTGCGTGTTGGTCCTGTTCTGTCCCCGTCCCCTCCGGGTGTACTTGTCCTGTTCCTGAAAGTGCACTGATCTCCACAGATCCAGCTGCTGCCGGCCCTCCTCTAAAAAAAGATCCTCAGCCTCGGATTCACTGTTAGATGTATAATAAAATAGGAGAATTACTTCTGTTTTTCAGAATTGGTCTCTGCTGGGAGGTAGATTGGATCGTGCTGTTATTTCTACGTTTGCTGCTCCTATGTTTAGGTTTCTTGTTCCAGTCCCAAACCCGATTATTCAAATAATCTCTCTTGTCTCTCTTCCGCTTAGTAATTTGAATTTTTTGATCTTCTTTTCTACTCTCTGAATCGTGTCTCTCAATTTCTTTTCAAGGCTGTTATAGTCAGAATGGTCTTTAAATCGGGACACATTAACTTCTTTATCAGTTATATCAGTTGTCACTTGTTTCCTTTGGGCTTCATAGTCCCTAATGACTGTATTAATCAATGCAACAGTGCCTATTTGCAGTGATTGATGCCAATCTGTAATGAATACTTCTCTGTCCCAGCTGTTACCCAATTTGTTAATTACCCTAAGGGCTTAGGGTGAGCGGCCTACCTTAAGATAAGCCTCATTACCCCAGTAATGTCTCTGGCCCCTTACTATGGCCCTCTCCAACTCTATGAATGCACCCTTGATGTTTAGTTCCCTGGTTTGTACACTGGGTTCAATAACAGAGCCCCCAGTTGCCCCTTGGACTACGTCTGTATCTTTAAATAAATCTTCTTCTTCAGCTGTGGTAAACACACAATCAGTAAAATAACTGGATGCTTCCCCTATACGTGCATGATCCAACCCCCTTGGCATTCTTCCAGTCTGCTGTTTCACTCAGTGTTCCCACCACAGTCACGTAACTGAGGGTGCAGTACACCCTTTGTCAAAAATGTTCAGGGGTGCAAAATGACTTTGGAAGGTACATTGTACCATTTCAAAAAATGTCAGGAGGTATGCACCATTTAAAAGGTGTTCGAACAACATAAGCAGGTCAAGGACACCTTTTTTGTTTAAAACAGCCATTCCTTGAACTTTCTTACTTTATTATGTCTGTCAAATTTCATATTTACTAGTAGTTGTACATAATCATTTAAAAGAAGTCACCTCTGAATAATTTATTTATCAAAATAGTCTATTGGCTCACCCATAAGAATGAATAGCTGTATACAATCAAATACACTCAATTTATGATATATAAACAACTCAGTCCCCAAGTTACTGGAATCCATGTATAGTTAGACATGAACAAATACATTATGCAGTATTTTAAGATGGACCACATCTCATAAAGTCCATAAATCCTGTGCAAAGAGAAAAAGGGTTTTTATGCAAATATTGCGACACATGCTTTGTGCTAAAGTCACGTGCTCAGTAAATGTCAGAAGAAGAAGAAAGCAGAATAATAGTACATCCAGCATCAGAAATAAATGATGTGTATCCATCTAATCTGTAGATTACTATGCAAGGGTCCAAATCAGTGCTCTTTAGCCAAGGGGGAGGGGGGCATCACAGGATAATAGGAACCGAATGGCTAAAAAAGGGGGACATATGATAGCAAAGCAAACATACATCCAAAAATCAATTCTGTTAGTAGGGGAATAGGTATACCTCCTCAGGCTTGCCAGTCTCCATGCCCCAGCCTTGCAGCCATTATGCCCCACCAGCTGTCCTTGAATGCTCAGTTCCTTCAAAGATGTTATATTCTCTAATATTCTGTGAGGCAAAACTGCTCATGCAAGCCATTTATCTTTTTATAACCCAGAACTGCCAAACTGCTTTTCACCAACAACAGATGTGACCCCTTAAAAATAAGAGCTGTTGCGTGTCAGATGACACAACCCTACCATAAATAAAACTGCGTTGTTTGGATCAGGGCAGGCCTACATTATAAAAAACAATTTTTAAATTGGGCAGGTGATCGGGTGACGGTCGATCTCGGGGATCGAAGGACTGAACTGCAAGGTCGTCAGACTAGGCTGGGCTGGGGCAAGGGGGACATGTTGAGGATAATATCAAATTCAGGCTCAAATTAAATCCACATTCGATTCAGGCTTTATAGTCTGCTTAAGTTTTGCTATCAACAAAAGCATCCAGTGTGCTAATAGGCAGCTATTGGATGGATGGCAGTTGGTCACGACGGCGGGGGGGGGGGCACTCAGCCCTGTGGTGCCTTTGTAGAAACTATGATTGAATCGAGCTGGTGATCAGGCAGTGGTTGATCACGGGGCAGAAGGGACTGAACTGCGATGATGGACTAGGCTGGCGGGAGGGGAGACACGGAAGGAAAGAATCAAAATTCAGGCTCAAATCCAATGCTAGACACACATACCTCATTTAATAATGAAGGATTGCAGATGTCCTTCAGTAATCAAAATATCGGGTGTGTCTCTTCTGCAGCCGGGATCCATGCTGCGTCTCGGAGTTGGGACTCAGGCTTTTTCTGCTTTCATGAGCTGCAAGTCACAGGCAGCTTTTCTCTTGCACATGAAGCCCGCAATTCCACTCACCATCACCCACACAGTGCAGTCCGTGGCTGTGCACGCCCACTGCTTGAACTTTATAGGGTGAAAGGTAGGTATGTGTGGACCAATCGAAAGGCAGCTCAACACGAGGAAGAAAAAAAGGTTAGAAAAGGTGCCTTTCTAAAAAGTACAGAATGCGCATAAAGGCGCTCACAGGATGACTGCATTTACAAAAGTTACACTGGCCGGCTTCTTTATGTGTAGTGTGTACCCTCTTCACACATAGATGTGTGTGAATTTCGTATTTTGTATGTGATTCACTTACATTTATGCGTGAATTGTAACACTGGTTTCACCTGCTTTTTATATGTATATTTATTGAGAAAAGAAAAAATTCGGTACCCACACAGATCTCTTATGCAGAATTATTCTCATTTAAAAATGCGTTTGTAACCCCTCTGCAACTGGGGGTTCCCAAAAGTCTTCCAGAAACTTGCTTGAATGCTCCAAGCCTGGATGGTGTTCGGCATCTAAGCCATTTATCTGTGAGTGCTTTTAGAGCCTCTGGTACTGTCTCTTTAAGAGCTGTCTCCCTGCAGATATAATTAATTTGGTTGGGGGTCTGTGTCTTTCCCTGCTTGAGTCCTACTCGAGCTGCTGCCAAATCGCTCCGTTTCTGCCATCACTAAGTGGGCAGAGTGAGCACTTTTCAAAGATGTAATTGTTTGCCAGAAATCATTTAGAGTAATAATGAAAATACAGTTTGTCTAACCTGCTTTTCTTTGCAGTCAAAACTGTGTTTGCCTAATCTCCCATTCTGGTTTTGAACTGCTGAACTGGACCAATCAGTGTGGGGGGACCTTTGAAGTGGAGCCTGCTGCTGGCAAATCAGAACTTGGACTCTCATTGTGGAGCCAGCCACCTATGTACTGTATGGCCAATGCTTCTGGGAATTGTAGTTTGGACTTCGGTTCCTTTTTTCCACCAACAGGGGAAGTTTACTGTAAGTGACAGCCAAACCAGCCAACTGAACTGGAAGGAACTCAAAGGAAATGCCCGTCTCTGTCTACTGGAAAGATCAGATCAGTTTGGGGCAGTGAAGAGACAAGGAGCTGTGAGCTTCTGCGCTGTATAGTTCCACACAGTAAGCGCGTGTAAGGCCCTAAGTTTCAGTCTGCAGCTTTTGCAGGCGCCTGTTCGGACTGAATCCGACCTGTGAAAAGAATCAAGGAAATCTGAAGAGTAGAAACCAAGCTCACTCTGTAGAAGACTGGAGAAATTGCTGAATCGCGCTCGGTCTGTCAGGAACTGAATCTGCTGTGTGTTCTCAAGGGTATTGTGCAGTAATTGCGATCGGGATCGAGAAGCAGCCTGCCTGGTATAGTACTTTCCTTTTACATATAAATGTGTGTAGTGCTTGTGGGGAATCGGGTTTCAAATCCCTTGTACAGTGAATAGAGTGCATGAAGCTGGAAATAAACCCCACCTTAATCCAGACTACATCCATTTGCTCTGAACTGCAGTGGGGTCCAGTCACAAGGTCCTTGTCCACATGGTCTGCTCCTCCTGGCAATCCAGGACAATCTGCCTTCCATCCAGTTCCCAGCATTGAGTTTGTGAGTACAAAGGAGGGTCGCTCCCTGCCATCTGTTTATTGAATTGCAAGCGTGTCATCTAATTGTTTGTTGTTTTCTTCTAAGCTTCACAAACCAACCGGCTCCGGATTACAATTTGGGTATTGTGCCAGTGTTTTTCCATCACAGGGCCCCAACCAGCTGCAACCGATCCTGGCTAGCCCCCCCCCCATCCTGTGTACCCAGTGAAAGTGACAATTTGGGACTCTGAATATGCGCACAGTACTGTGATTATTAATGTGTTTAACCTAATTAACCTGATTTCCCCCTTCCTTGTTACAGCTCCTTAAATAAATCAGATCTGTTGGTTTCAGCAAAGTTACACTGGCTGAGGTTTTCTTTTATGTTTAAGTATTGTACTGTGGTTTTTGCACTGTATCATCTTGTTTTGTAGGGGGTCCCTGGGGTCCAGTCGACGGAACCAGTCCTTGGTTTAACTGTACATTGTGAAGATACTGCTAATGCATTGTGTGGGCCACTAGTGGGAAGAAAGGGGGGGGTTACAGTGTCCCAGAGGGCTGTGACCAAGTTAGTTTAACTACTGTAAATCCTGACCTCTGGGTAGAGGCACCCGCCATTGGACCTAGGCCCCTCAACCTGTTAGTAGTTAAGCAGGCAGGGGTAGTAGCCCTTGGGATAGCGCCACCTAGGGGTTACACACTTCAATTGTATAACTTATTTATTGGTAAAACGCAGTACCTTGTACTCTCCTGCCCATGAGATATCCCATGTTTGTAGGCAATGTCCGCTTAGTATAATCTCATTAAATTCCAAGCGATTCCAAACAGCAGAAAGAGTTTTTCATATAGTGACCTGGTTCCGTTTCTCCGGCAAATGATGGTTGTCTTAGCGTCTCCATGTAGTTCCCACTATGTAAATCTGACTCCCACTGATCCAGAGGAAAAAAATGGCTATCCACCGTAAACGAGGGGTTGACTCTGTAACAACAAGGGGAACTAGCGTGTGGCATGTCGTAAGAAATCTTGGTATCCAAAGCGCCATGTTCTCACTGCAAATTCACCGTCCTGCTGTGAGCACGAAAAAAACGAGCAGCCAAGTACAACAAACAAATCCAGCTCCACAAGCACAAGGGTGCGAGTCATGAAAGTCCTATGATTAATCAGCAAAAACCGCACACCTCAGCAGAACAGTGAAGCAGTGAATATTTTATTCCAAAATCATCTTAAAAACACCAGAATTGCAAAGCTCCAAATTAAAGCTGCAAACCTCGACCAGTTTCTTACCTCTAGTACGCCATCAGGAGGGTGTGTTGCCAAGTTCATTACAGGCCTTAAAAATAGTTATCTTAAAGGGACAGTGTATATTTAGTCACATACAAATGTAATAAGTTAAAAAGTGCTCAATATGCGTCAATCATCATTAAAAACTGTGACAATGTAATAAACATACCCATATAATTAGAACATAGAGCCTAAAACCTAGCAGAACAATATATTATATCATAAGGGATAATATATTCTTAACTGTTACAAATGATTCAAATTATTTAGAGCATAAAAACATAGACCACAAATTTAAGTTCTGTGGGTTGGAAGTGGCACGTTTGGGCCCAAGAGGGGGGAGATATAGATAAGATGCTATGAGTTAGGGAAACCTTTTGGATTTACACCCTTGGGGCCCTTAGACTGCCTGGATTAAATGACCGCATAGATTTATGACCATGTATTCAAAAGAATAATAAGTGCTGAATCCTTAGAGATTGATAAATATTTTACAGTGAAGTTATGACCCCCAGTGCGTGACTACGTATTGTTTAGATAGATGTTTTTTCATGTAAGGAATATGCTCACTGGACTGATATTTGTGTATGTATGTTTTTTTCAGAATAACAAAAAATGCAGCATCTTATGATCCTTTTATTTCCTACTCCTATTAAGGCAATCCAAAGAAAGGGAACTTGTGGAGCTGGTATTTATATATAAAATGTTATGGATTGTTTCTGCTCTAAATAATTTGAATAATTTGTAACAGTTAAGAATATTTATTTATTTATTTGATATATCGGTTTACAACCTTTGAGCCAGAGGCTCATTTCCAAACATACCTCGTCACATGTAAGACAGAAACTAATACAGACAGGGAATAACAGCAGTTACATAAAGCATGTGTTACAGACATTTGTCACTGACATTATTTACAGTATTTACATTAAGTACAGGATGTAGATATTTTCAGACATTATTTACAATATTTGGATGGTGATATTTACATCATCACAGCAGAGAGACATTATTAGCTTTAGAAAGCATCTAAACAGAGTGGTCAGTCCTATTCATGGGTTTGGTATTATTGATTTAGGTTGCAATCCATAATGGACTTTGTCAGAGAATTTGGATCAGAGAGGGTGAGAGAGTGAAATGTTAGTTGCAGTTACAGGAGCGGATATTGAAGAGGTGGTTGCGAAGAGTGGTTTTGAAGTGGGCAATCTTGGGTGCACTAGTGATGGTGTTTGGGAGTGCATTTAACCATGTGGGGACCCTGTAGTGGAAAGATCTCTGGGCAAGGGAGGTTTTTACCTGGACACAACCAGTGGTGCTTTCTCTAAGTTGCAGGTGGAGATAGTGGGGGTGGCAGGATGAAGAGAGGCAGAGACCCCAGGGGGGAGAGAGTCCAAGCAGTATTTTCTTGGACAATATGCAGGTCTGGTAGCGGAGCCTTTCATCGAGGTTGAGAAGATCGGCAGAGGTATAGAGGGAGCAGGTGTGAGTGAGCCTAGGTGCGCCATTTAGGAGCCTGCAGGTCTTGTTTAGGGAGACCTGGATTTTCTGGAGTGCGGAGTTATCTGCTGCCTTGTATACAGGGAGCCCATAGTCCACTAGGGACAGTATTGATGAGGTGATGACAAGCCTAAGGGCATGGGGGGGCGGAGGCAGTCCCTGTGTCGGTAAAGGAGTCCAATCCAGGTGTTTGTTGCGGCAGCAAGGGTGTTTATGTGGTCATGGAAGGTAAGGGCCGAGTCGAGGGTAAGTCCATGATATTTGTAGTTGGATACCTGTTCAAGGGGGTGCTGGGTGTTGGGGAGGATGCGGAGAGATGCACTTTTTGCTTTGACGGCGAGGGAAGATCATTGATTTAGTCTTTTTTAAGTTTATGACCAGTCTATGGTCCTTAAACCATGTTTCGGCGTGGGAGAAGGCATGTTGGAGGGAGTCCTGAAGGGGCGTGGGTTTATGATGCAAAGCAAAGAAGACTGCATCATCTACATATAATAAGATTTTTGTGGTGCAGGCCTTTGGTAAGGAGTTTAGGTAGAATGAGAAAAGAAGTGGTCCCAGGATAGAGCCCTGGGGCACCCCGGAGCGGACGAGTAGTGTGTCAGATAGGGTTCCGTTAATTTTGATGCATTGGGACTGGGTGGAAAGGTAACTGGACGCTAGGGGGCCTGTGAAGAAACCAAGTTGGGGGAGAGAGTAGAGAAGGAGAGGGTGGCAGACCGTGTCAAAGGCCTTGGATAGGTCTATAAACACAGCTCCTGCATTGTTACCGGCGTCTAGGGAGGAGTGCAGGAAGTTGGTGAATTCTAGGAGGGCTGTGGTGGTGCTATGGGCTGAACGAAAGCCATGCTGCTCTAGGCATAGAATGTCATACTTTGCTAGGTATTCCGTAAGTTGGGCGGCAACCACTTTTTCTAACGCTTTGGGGGGGGGGAGAATGGAGATGGGCTGATAATTATTTGGGGAGGCTTTGTCACTACTTTTATGGATGGGGATAATGACAGCTGTTTTCCAGGCACTAGAGAATTGCCCTAGGCATAGGGATTTGTTGAGCAGGTCCGTTAGGGGACTAGGACCTCGTTGAGGACTAATCGAAGGAGCCTGGCATCTAGGGGGTCATTTATAGGGTTATTGCTGTTTAGCGCTTTTTGTAGGTAAGGATGAGCTTCATGGGTGGATATTTTACGCAGGAGGAAACAAGGATGCTGCTGGGTTGGGGGTTGGGATTGGGGCACAGGGTCAAAGAAACAACTAGGGATAACACTGCTGAGATCTGAGAAGGTGGTGTTTAGACAGTTTGCTATGGTGAGTGTGTCTGTGGAGGTAGTGCCATTTATGGTGAGCTGGGAGGGAGGTGGGAGCGTGATTTCCCATTGAGTTCTTTGATATTACTCCAGAAGGTTTTCGCAGACCCCCAAGTGGTTGTGAGAGTGGATTGATAGTGGTCTGCTTTGGCCTTACGGATGGCTCAAGTGCATCTATTGAGAGCGGCATTATAGGATTGTCTGTCCGCCACCCTGCCAGATTCTGTGGCTTTGTGCCAGAGATTATCCCTGTATCTCAACATTTGGAGTAGGGAGGGGGTTATGCAAGGAGCATGTTGCCTTTTGGTGCGGAGTTTGGTGAGTGGAGCATAGAGGTCACAGGCCTTGGTGAAGGCCTGTGTAAACAGGTTGAGTGCAATGTCGACGCTGGGGGTTATATTAATGGGGGGTCCAATCTATTTGGGTGAGCATCTGTTTAAGTTTTATTAATCCTCCTGGGCGGAGACGCCTTCGGAAGGTTGTTTGGGTTATGGGTTTGGGTGTGGAAGAGGTCCATTGGAATAGGATGGGCAAGTGGTCACTTAGGGAGTCAGGAAGTACTTTTATATCCTGGATTTTGTTGGAGCGGTTAGAGATAATGATATCTAGGAGGGTGTGGGTACCAGTAGATGGGTAAAGTCTAGTGGGTTGGGTAACTAGTTGGACCATGTCAAGGGCCGAGAACGAGTCCTTTGTTGGCGCAGCCAAGGGGTCAAGCCAGTTGATATTGAGGTCCCCTACTAGTGTCTGCTCTGCATTGTGTGGTAGGGTAGAGATGTATTCAGTGAGGGATGAGACGGCAGGCTTTTGGTTCTTAGTGGGTATGTAGGCGACTGTGAGGTATAGTGGTCCCCTCAAGGGGTCGGGGGTGATTTTTAGGGTGAGGGCTTGTGCTCCGTATGTGAGTTTGGGGGATGGGAGCATGTGACCAATAATGTTGTTATTGATGTAGAATGCACAGCCACCTCCACGCTGTCCTACCCTGTCTTCCCGATATAGGGTGTAGCCGGGGAGTGAGACAAAGACATTGGGAGTAGATATGGAGAGCCAGGTCTCCACTAGGGCAATGATGTCTGGTTGGTGAAGGGTGGCCCAGCATTGAAGCGCTGCAGATTTCTTTGGCAGGCTGCGTATATTCAGGGAGGCAATGCAGAGTCCAGAGGGTCTGGTAGGTGGAGTGGTGGGGGCAGGGCCTGGATTAGGGTGGATATTACTAGAGAGGAGTAGTAGGATGACTAAGGCTCTAACCATAGGGCAGCAGGTTGTTATATTTTTGGGAGTACGTTTTTGGGGGGGGATGTAGTGGAGCAGGGGATGGGCAGGGTTTGGAGGGATGGGCGGACACAGAAGGGGTGGAGCCAGGGGGGCCCGGGTGGGTGCTGGGGTTGGGGCTGCCAGTGGGAGATGGATGCAGGGGTCCAGTGTGTGATGACAAGGTGGGGGGATGGCCAATTCTGGAGAGATGCAATTATGCAGTCCACAAAGGGCATAAGGTGAGGTCTGGCTGGTGGGAGGTGAACCCCAGGGTGGTTATGAGGATGAGGCACATAAGGTGGAAGTGAACGGACATGGTGCCTAGATAGCTTTGGGGGCAGAACAAAGAGGTTATGCTATCCCTTGTGGTATAATATATTGTTCTGCTAGTTTTTAGACCCTGTGTTCTAATTACATAGGTATATTTATTACATTGTTTCAATTTTTAATGATGATTCACACATATTGAGCACTTTTTAACTTATTGCACTTGTGTGTGGCTAAATATACACTGTCCCTTTAAGAGAACTATTTTTAAATCCTGTAATGAACTTGGCAGCACACCGTTCTGATGGTGTACTAGAGGTACAAAACTAGTTGAGGTTTGCAGCTTTAGTTTGGAGCTTTGCAATGCTGGCATTTTTAAGATGATGTTAGAATAAAATATTCACTGCTTCACTGTTCTCCGGCTGAGGTGTGCAGTTTTCATGACTAGTACCCTTGTGCTTGTGGAGCTGGATTTGTTTGTTGTGTATTGCTTCCTCCTTTACATATACTGCCGCCCCCCACACCTTTCCCCCACCCCCTATCCTTATGGTACAATTTGTATCCCAGGATCACCAGGTCCCAGGCATGATACTGGGTGGCCCATGTTTCAGCTGTGGCAGCTATGTCCACTTCTCCTTCTGCCAGCACAGTCTGCAACTCTGCAACCTTGTTTCCCAGGCTCCTTGCAGTCAAGGAGACCACCCTCCAATTTGTTCCCCTCCCTAGCCCACTCTTACTGATCCTCTTTCTTGAGTTTGAGTTCCCCTTTTCTCTTTCACACTTATTTGGGGGGGGGGGGAGGCCTATTGGCATCCCTGTCTTGGAGATTTCTATGTCAACCGACCTTCTGCCCTCCCCCTTAGTTTAACAGAACCTTAGAAGCTATATACTGCCCCAGCTTCTGCTTCAGGTTGCCTGTGGTTTCTCTACTCAAGTGTAGCCTGACAAGGGCATACATGTTCTTGTCCTCACATGTAGTGTCCCAGTCTTCCACCAACCTGTACCCCCTGGACTGACACCATGCCCTCAACCATGTGTTGAACTCCTCAATTCGCTGCTTCCTGGCTGTGCTGGCCCTGGGTACTGGGAGAATTTCTGAAAGAGCAATGGATTTCCCTAGCTCCTCACATAGTTCCCCGACCTTTCTGAACCTCTGTTGTGTCTCCCCAATTGTGTCCCCTGCCATGTCATTAGTGCCCAGGTGCATCACTATGTGCGATCTCTCCCTTTCCTTCTGCACAAACTTTAGAAGAAATTGTTTTACCTTTCTAACCCCAGTAATGCTCAGACCATTCATAACTTTGTGCAGTCATCCTGATGGGTTGGATTGCCCAGAGAGATGAAACACATGCAAATGATGGAATTCTTTGCATGTGAGCATCTTTCAAATACTGCCTCTACCAACTGTAGTGTTCTAAGCCCTTCAGATTTTTCTCTCCGCCTGAAAGTCTGGTCACTTGGAGTCTCTGTTGCCCTCTTTCCCGTGAAGAAGAAAGAAAAAAGTTTAAAAACCATAAGTATTTTTAGTTATTTTACTGCCTCTACTAATTTGATAGTTATATTGGTTATTATTGTTTAAATTGCTGTTTTCTTAGTTCCTCTCGGTTCCTCGCGATTCGGTATAACCGTGAGGGATCTGAGCTAGTTGTAACTTTGTTTCGGTTCTCTAACTAAAGAACCTATTCATTTTCATTTAAATTTGGTCCTTAGAGTTTTTATTTGTAACCGCTTTTTATCGGTTACAGAACCGATAAACCGGTTCATATTTCATCTCCTTTCTCGGTTCCATCGGTTCCCTATCGGTTCCGGAACCGACTGCAAAAAAAAGTAAAAGCATTTTAAGTTGTTTAAATAACCGCATTAGCTTTTGGCATTAGCGGTTGAGGTTTTCATTTTATGTTTCACCATGACTGAGAAACCTAAAACGAGAACCGGTGAACCTGGTTTTAAAAACTGTTTGAAGTGTGGAGATGTGTTTGCCAAGGCAGACAAGCACACCTTATGTGTAGCTTGTCTGGGTTTTGATCATTTGGACCAGGAATGTGAAATATGCAAAACATTCCTAGAAAAAACTGTTGAAAAATGCCTTGAAAGGCTTCACAAAAAGTTTCAAGGGTCCCTCAGGCTCTGACCAGCTGACACCCCAGTCTGTTGTGGTTGAATTGACAGATGCTTCTACTGCCCCTGATAAAGAAGTGAAAAAGGACAAAGAGGGAAAGAACCGGCTGACTCCCCGGTTCCCTCAAAGAAATTAAAGAAGCTCAAACATGCAGAACCCTCTCCTGCTAAACCAGGGACTTCTGCGCAGCAGCTTGTCATGCCTTCGGCTCAAGACATAGCCCAGACATTCAGAATTATCCAGGCTCGGCAAAACATCATCCCTCAGCCTCCTGCCCCTCCCCAGGGTCCCCAGGTTGCTGCTTCTGTGTTGCCTCCTGCTCCGGAGCAACAATATTTCAAAGGGGATGATGACATTTATGAGGAGGATGAACCTATTCCCCAAGAGGTTTCTCCTGAGCAGGAATTTGGCTCTCCTCCCAGAGTGTCTGAGGATTTTTCCTCCCATTTTTCTTTTGTAAGAAGAATGGCAGATGCTCTGGCCATCAACACAACAGAGCAAGTGGAAGATGAGGAGGAGATTGAGTACCTCAGTATGATGGGGTTAACACCCACAAAAGCCCTCCTCCTTCCAGTATATAAATTCTTTAAGAAGGATGCTATGAAGCTCCTCCAGACCCCAAACTCTATTCCTCCTATTGACAAGAGAATAGATAAAATATCAGCTGAACAGGGAGGGCTGAATTCCTTTTCTCACCCTGATCATCAAGGGGTTATACAGCAAGCTGCCTGTGATAAGGCTAAGGTCCCTCTGTCCTCACACCCTCCAGACAAGGACTGTAGAAAACTGGACAGTATGGCCAAAAAGGGCTATTTGTCAGCCTCATTGTCCATGAGACAGGCCACTTTTCAATCTTATGCTGCCCAGTATCAGAAATCACTGTGGCAGTCGGTACTGGCAATGTCCATGAAGGCCACCCCACCCTTGTCAGATGACCTGGCAGAAACTGCCAGGTTTGGGTTAGAGGCAGCCAAGTACCAGTTCCAAATGGCTGCTGATTTGAATGACACTGCAGCCAGATGGATGGCTAATACAGTGGCTCAGAGGAGGTTTGCTTGGCTTAGGGCCACAAACCTCACTCAGGATACCCAGTCAAAGGCCCTGGATTTCCCACTGGAAGGAAATCTGCTGTTTGGGGAGTCCACAGTGGCCAATATGAAAAAAGTGGATGAATATAAGGCTACTTATAGAAGTAACTCTGCTAGAGACAGAGCTTCTTCATCCACTAGGCCCTGTGGAAGGAGGGCTAGGGGTCATCCCTTTTTATCATGACCTTTCTTCCAGCCAGTAGCCATGCCCCAATACCAGCAGTATGGGTAGAAGGGGCTCTAGGCGAGGGACTCAGCCACAACCTCAGCCCCAGCCTAAGCAGAACCCCTGAGATGCAAGCCGCCTCCTCCCTATCTGTTGGAGGCAGACTGTCCCATTTCCTCCCCCTCTGATCAACCATCACCACAGACAAGTGGGTGCTGGAGGTAGTGGGCAAAGGTCTCTCTCTGCTGTTCAAATTTCTTCCTCTAAAAAACCCCAGGGTTTCTACCTCCCCACCTCTAGTACAAATCTCATTGCTAGAGGCAGAGGTCCAGAAGCTGCTTCAGCTCAAAGCAGTGGAATTAGTCCCTGCAACCCTGAGAGGAAGAGGTTTTTACTCCAGATACTTCCTAACAACAAAGAAAAATGGGAGTGGCGTAATTTTGGATCTCAGAGCTTTAAACAAGCACCTGAAAAAGCCAAAGTTCAAAATGGTCACTTTGGCTTGGATTCTACCAATAATCCAGAAAGGGGACTGGCTGGCATCTCTGGATTTACAGGACGCTTATTTCCACATCCCCATAAAGGAATCTTACAGAAAATATCTCAGATTCAGAATCCCATCAGGTCATTATCAGTTTGCAACCTTACCCTTCAGCCTTTCCTCGGCACCAAGGGTGTTTACAAAATGCCTAGCAGTTGTTGTGGCATTTCTTCGAAGACAGGGAGTGACTGTCTTTCCATACCTGGACGACTGGCTGATATTAGGCAAATCACCAGAGCAGGTCACAACCTCTCTAAACACACAGGATCTTCTGGCATCTGGGTTTCATGGTAAACCAGAAAAAAAAATCTGTCTTCGCCCCTACACAGACTTTACAGTTCATAGGGGCAGAGATCAGCACCCTGCAGGCCAGGGCCTTTTTACCACTAGACAGGGTGCAAAGTCTTCAGGCCATAGCAAACTCCTTCAAATTGCATGGTCGAAAAACAGCCAGGCAGTTTCTGCAGCTCTTGGATCATATGGCTGCATCCACAGGTACAGTGCAGGTCTCCAGGTTCACCATGAGACACATCCAGTTTCACCTCAGGCTCATTGGAGTCAGAAAAAAGACCCCTTCTCAAAGTTCATTCCAGTGACAAGGCCCCTGTTACAAGCCCTCTTGCGGTGGAAAAAGGAATCCAACCTAAGACAAGGAGTCCCCTTCCAGAAGGAGGATCCTTCACTAACCCTCACAACAGATGCATCCCTGCTGGGCTGGGGTGCCCATCTAGGGGAGCACACAACTCAGGGTATCTGGTCAGAAGCAGAGTCCCTCCAGCATATAAATCTGCTGGAACTCAGAGCAGTGCGGCTGGCACAAAGGGTTTTCTCTACACTGGTAATGGGCAAGGTGGTACAGGTCAGAACAGACAATACCACCACTATATATTACATAAACAAGCAGGGTGGCACCAGATCAGGTCCCCTATGCACAGAAGCCATCAGAATTTGGGCTCTGGCATATTCTTTAAAGGTGTCCCTGCAAGCCATCCATCTGCCAGGAAAGGACAATATCTTGGCAGACACACTGAGTCGAATCAATCAGTCCCATCACGAATGGGCATTGAACAAGCAGGTGGTTAGGTAATTTTCAACAGGTGGGGCATTCCAGAGATAGACTTGTTCGCATCTCAACAGAACCACCAGTTGCCTCAGTACTGTTGCAGGCCACCAGCCCAGGGCATAATCCCTCTAGATGCCTTGGTGCTGGATTGGTCGGGCAAGTTTCTCTATGCATTCCCCCCTTTCCCTCTGGTTTCAGGGTGCTGCTGAAACTCAGATCCCTCTCAGCTTCTCTGATATTGATAGCTCCAGATTGGCCCAGGCAGCCATGGTACTCTCTTCTGCTCTCCATGGCAGTGAGCAGGCCAATAAGCTTGCCTCTCAGGCACAGTCTTCTAACCTCCAATCAGGGAACATTGCTATTCCCAAATCTCAAGTCTCTTCACCTCAAAGCATGGCTCTTGAGGAGTTAAGAGTATGCAGGCTTGAACCTTTCTGACGCTGTATTAAACATTTTGAAAGGTTAGGAAGCCTTCAACTAAGAAAACTTATTTTGCTAAGTGGAAAGATTCTCTTTTGGTGCTTTACTAGAAACTTCACCCCAAATGATGCAGGGGTCTCAGTGGTATTGGATTATCTAACTCACTTGCATTCACAAGGTCTGCAACCCAGTTCCTTAAGGGTCCACCTTGCAGCAGTATCTGCATATGTGTCTGCTAGGACAAAGGTATCTGTAGCATCAAATCCCATTTTCAAAAGATTTTTCAAAGGCCTAATGCATTTGCACCCCCCTCACGGGGCACCAGTGCCCGCTTGGGAACTTAATGTATGTATAGCAAGGTTGATGCGGGCTCCCTTTGAGCCCATGGCTACAGCCCATTTAAAGTATGTTACCTGGAAAACGGTTTTCCTGATAGCAATTACTTCAGCAAGAAGAATCACTGAGCTTCAGGCTCTCTGTGTCAACCAGAATTATATTTCCTTCCACAGGGATAAAGTAGTCCTCAGAACAAACAGACAGTTCCTTCCCAAGGTGGTTTCAGATTTCCATCTGAACCAATCAATCACTCTGCCTGTCTTCTTCACAGACCATGCAAGCTCTGGTGAAAGAAGGCCTCACAGTCTGGATGTGAAAAGAGCTCTCAGCTACTACATGACAGCTACTAAAGGCCATAGGCAAGACAAAAAACAACTTTTCCTTACATATGGGGATGTTGGAATGGGCAAACCAGCCTCAAAAGATCAATTTCGGTGGATTGTCCAGTGCATTCAATTCTGCTACAATAAAGCAGGTAAAGAGTCCCCAGCTGGGCTGAGGCTCATTCAACAAGAGGAACAGCTGCCACTATTGCAGCTGCTAGGAGAGTGCATTGTTGGACATTTGTAAAGCGGCTACTTGAAATCAGTACACCTTTACAAAGCATTATAATTTGGATATTTTGTCCAGAAGTGACGCCAAGTTTGGCACAGCAGTCCTGCAAAGTCTGTTTCCAAAATAAGTTCTGTGCCCACCACCTGGGGGTACTGCTTGGTAGTCTGCACAAAGTTATGAATGGTCTGAGCATTACTGGGGTTAGAAGAAAAAATTACTTACCATAGTAATCTTCTTTCTTCCCAGTGATGCTCAGACATTCATAACTCCCTCCTTCCCCCCTTCCAGAACTTAAGCCTCTGCATTCCGCATGCTAGTGCCACATAGCCATATCCTCTTGGTACATTTCTCTATGCTATACAGAGTTTTACCAGAGTTTTCTGTCTCTCAAAATATTTTTTCTCAATTTATGGTGAACACCATTATTATATTTAAATATAGCTCCTCCCTTGGAGTTTTTTTCAAGTAAGTTGTTTATTAGGCTAATCCTAAAAATGTTTTATTAAAAATGTTTTATTAATTAGTTAATAATGTTATGGTAAAATTTTCCATGTTGCCTGACTTCCAGGCTTCTTACAAATCTGAAGGGCTTAGAACACTACAGTTGGTAGAGGCAGTATTTGAAAGATGCTCACGTGCAAAGAATTCCATCATTTGCATGTGTTCCATCTCTCCGGGCAGTCCAACCCATCAGGATGACTGCACAAAGTTATGAATGTCTGAGCATCACTGGGAAGAAAGAAGATTACTATGGTAAGTAATTTTTTTCTTCCTGCTGTAATGCCTGAGAAGCCCTTCACCCATATGTGGCCCTTTCTGGTGTTTTTGCCTCCCCATCTCACCCCCCTAAGAATAGAGTCCCCCCTTATGCTTCCCAATAACCTGGCTGCTGCCCCCCTTCCCATCCTTGCTACTCACATCTCCATTCTGTATTACCTGTCCTTATTCCATTCTTCTCCTCCCCCCGTCCCCATCTCTCCATCCCCACTAGTCGACAGCCACATCCCCTCAGCCCATTGCCCTCCTTTCTACCCTCCCTCCCCAATATCTAAATCATCCTCCACTTCTCCCTCTCTTCACCTGCCCCTTCCTTTCTTGTTCTGCCCCTTACCATCCCCTGGTATCCACCCTCCTGCATCGCCTCCCTCTTCCTGTTGCCTCCTTCCTTTGGACTGCTAGTTCCACTGCTATCTCTCCCCGTCCCCTTTTCTCTTATCCCTTCTCTGAGCTCCTCCTGCTTCTGGTCATTTAGGTTTGCCAGGACTGGTAATCTATTACCTCCCCTCCCTTGTCATGCCCAGAGCCATCCCCCTCTCCCCGTTTGCCGCCTTCCCTTCCTACTCTAACCGTGGCTCTGTTTTCTTCTTATTCCTGACCACAATCCAGTACCCTGCCTCAGCTTCCTTTGGTATCTGCTGACATGGTGGTCTTGTCTTGTTTAGTCCCCCTCCTGTTCCCTCCCTTGGGCATGTTGACTAGGCCATCTGAGTAAACTCCTTTCAGTGTCCCTGGCTTCAGGTTGTCCCCCCAGTCCACCCCCCTCCACAGTTCCCCTCTCAGCCATCCAGTCTCCTCTTTTAGCTGCCAATCAGTTCGCATACCAAGCACCCCCCAGCCCTCCATGCTATCCTTGGGAAGATGGCTGCTCCACAGCCATTGCATCCCACTACCCTTCCTGCTCCACCCCTATACATCTTCCCCCCACTCCCCTCACCGCCTCTTTGATTTTGCCTGTCCCTTCCCTCTGGTCCCTCCATTTCAATAGGCTCCTGCCTCTATTATCCCACACCTGTACTGACGTGTCCCAAATTAGACAATTTTTTTTTTGTTTCCCTCCTCTGTCTTATTTACTCTCCCTTCCTCTCCTCCTTTTGCCTTCTTCTTCCTGGCCTTGTATCTGTAGGCCTGGTCGATCAAGTATGAATATTGTTTAGGAGGGTTGGGATGTGCAACTCCCACCATAAATTCGGATGAGCTCGGGGAAGGTGGGTTGAGGGAGGGAGGGAGGGCAGGACTGAGAATGAAGTATGTTTTTTTAAAGGTGATAGGAAACTGTTTTACACACCTCCTAGATGCACTTCAGTTGCTCTTTTATTGCCTACTCAGTATCCTGATATGTTTGTGACCTTTTTGTTAAATTAATAATCTAATTTTGTTACCTTTTTAACTACCCTGAATCCTTATCTCCCCAGCAGTGCCTGCTGTCTCTTTTCATATTGCCTGAACATTCTATGACATCAATAACACCATTCCAGGCCATTCAGGTGAACAACATGGAATGGGAGTTACTTATGTCATAGAGTGTCTTAGAAATATGACAATCAAGTGCAGCAGCTGGTGAGGGGAGTGTAACTGTATGTAGCTCTGAGGGCACCCCAAAGCTAGATAATTTATTTATCAATAAATCATCAAAGCATATCAGAATATATAACTTCCCGGTCCCAGGCAAATGGAAAACCACATTCTGACCAGAGCCCTCACACCCTGGCTTCGTGCATTCCCCCAAACAAAGTTGCCTTGTCTTCATGCAGCAAACAATTTAAGAAGTGCTCAAAGAGTTGCAAAGCTTCAAAAAAAATCACAATTTTTCCCCCACAAGAACAGAGCGGTTTCAGTGAACGGAACCAAAACTGCCTATTGTGAGACCGCAGTGTACTGCATAAGGACAGCCTGCTTCCAACAAACTTTTTTTTCATATTTAATGATGCCCTCATTCCCCTTTCCTTCAGAATTCCCCCTTCCCGTGTAGTCCGCCCTCACAAACAGACATGGACGGCGTGAGTAAGATAGACCGCTTCAGTGCGTCTTACCTGATTGGCATTCAATGTCTTTGTTTTAGTATTCCATTTTTTTTCCCACTACAACCTGAACCGGGAGGAACTATGGAGCCACGAACATGGTTGATGGTCTCCAACACCGGCAATGGTCAGAGGGACACCAGCAAGGGGACGACTCAAGACTGCAGAGCCACAGATACAAAAGTGGCACCTCCACCTACTGGCCAAAACAAGAAATACACACTATTTTTTTTTTAAACAGTACACCTCCTCATTCAAAAAAACAGAAAAAATTACTTTTAAATGTACTTCTTCATCTGTTTTCTTCCTTTTTTGACTCACAAGCCCCAACAATTGGTATGTTTAAAACTAGGTTCAGGGACTATCTTACTACCAACAGCTCCTGTGACTGCCCAACTTTACCTTGTTTCTCCACTTCCCTGGAATGTCCGCTATATCCCATAACGTCTACCCTGGAGGGTATTATTACACTTAGATAGTGGGTTAGATGACATTTTTTGGAAAAATATGTAAGAAAAGCATTTATATATACAAAATAAGTAAAAACTTCTTAGAAGTAATGTTTGTTGTAAAGTAGTTCCTATAATGTGAAGTGCTGGAATCACCACAGGAGGTCACTGCTGTGTATTTTTTTTAATGCTGTTTCGGATTACCTTGCCCTCCTGTTTCGTCTGTTTCTCTCACTCTCTCACACAGACACAGATCCCGATTGAAAAATGCTGAGAATGGGAGGAATATAGAGTGGTGCTTTTTAGTGACAGGCACCTGTGTTTTAATGTGATGCAGCTTTGAAGTGTGGTACGAGTCTGTACCTTAGTTTAAAAGTTAGCATGGGCTTCACAGGGAGCGGGACAGTACAGGGAAACGAAACACTGAAGACTGGGAAGTTTACGTCACGGGAGATTGAACGAGGTGGTATGTAAGCATTTAGAAATGGGTGTTTTTTTTTTCTGATCACAAAGAGGAACAGAGTGAGTTTGGGAGGATGTATGAGGCTGTAGGTGGGATTTCACTTTAGCAGTGTGGTGGGCTTCGGGTTCGGGCTGCTGTCTCGGTAACTGCATAATAAAATGGCGTCTGGCAAGTTTCGGTTCTGAATGATCGAGCTGGCACTTTTTCTGAGCGGGCGTTGTTGAGAAATAACAGCCCAGGTGCCAGGCTCTTTCAGTCAATCACGATGCTACTTTTATTTTGACCATTAACTAAGCAGGGATAACAACCCGCCTCAGGTTGTTGGGCTGAAGGCCGCAGGCTGAGGGCATCAAATGACCCGAGAAGGGATGTTATCCTAGCACAACACCCACCCTGGAGGGCATTATTCCTATTATACAACGGCTTGTTTATTTTTTTTTTTATTTTATTAAATCTAGGATTACAAATACCATTGAGCCAAGGCTCTTTTACAAAGGTTCCACGTCAGAGAAATACAAATTATGGGGAACATCAAGAAAGATATTATAGCAATGTGGACATTGCAAACAGATTACAGAGTAATACAATTCAAGGGTAGCATTGTAAGCAAGGCAGCCAGCGACATTTGTCAGAGAAAACAGACAAGAGATAAGAAGTACCAGAGTCATAGGGAGAGGGAAGGGGGGGAATGTAGGTAGGGTGGGGAGAGGGTGAAAAGTGCAGCATTGAGGTACCAAGATGTGAGGGTAGAATCCAGTGAGGAGGGGAGGGGGAGGGGACCACTAGAGCAGGCAGGGGCTATAAGGCCCTCTGCCTGCGGCATCGGGCCACATTAAGCCCCTGGGCGGTCCGTTATATCCCAGTAATGCCCATCCTGTCGGTTATTATTACTTACATAACACCCACCCTGTCGGGCATTATAACCTTAATGTAGTACCATGTGATGGGGTCCTGACCAGTGAGGAGCCAGAAACAGCCAGACCCCATTTTACAATTAAGGAATAATACATGTCAGGATGTGGTATATTATGGGATATTGCCACAAATTAGGTGTGTTGTGAGTCAATAGGGCACATGCTGAGTGACTCATGCACAAGAGAAATGACAGTATCTCAAGATGTATTGTACCCTTCATGGTATTACTATTATCCCAGGGTTTTATGTGTGCATAAAAAAGTAAAACTTTATGTATATATCATAACTTTTTGTGCCAAAGACAGAGGGGCAGTGAGCACTGATAGTGCAATGAAAAAATATTGCTAGACCAGAGATGTAAATTGACTTTTAATCTGTGATTCCTCATACAATACCAGCACTCTTCCGAATAAGGATTAGCAGCCAGACCCTTTAAAAACGATACCTGGTATCAGGTTTGGAGGGGGTGAAAGAGGTAAACAGTTGTATGGTGCACTGTAACAGCAGTCGAATTCGTCCCAGCACTGGATGCATTGTAGGAACAAGAAGAGCAATACATTTTGCTGAGATGGAGATCCCAGGGGTTATAAAGCTAGCAGGCTAATTTAGGAAAAACTCCTAATAGCAGACAGAGGGAAGGATACATTAGGACTTCACACACAAATCAAAACACTCTGCACACCGTATGTTTTTACAAATTATGGGTGTACTACTCCTTGAACAAACTTTGCTTCCAGAATATGCTGAAATAGCTCAGGTCACACCTGGAAACGAGTCTTGGCTCAGTATGCCTTTCCTGGTAAACAAAGTTTAAATAAATAAACTAAATAAAAATAGCAGAGCGGACCCGCTCCTGCACATACTTTTTTTTTTTTCTCAACTATTTTTATCTCACCAGTTCAGATAGGGGGATATACCCCTCCTGTTCAGCCCTTGGGCTAGCCCACCCGGCATCCTCACCAAGCTGCCCAGACTGAGTGGCCTACAGCTTACTCCCTGCAGTGGGACTCCCCTGTGGGGACGGGAGACTAAGATCAACCAGAAGCCCCAGTTGAGGTTTATACCTCGGGTATTGTTTGGGAGGGTATCCAGGGAGAGTCATCCTGCTACAGTCCCCAAGGGTTTTCCCACATGTAGTTCCCTCTGGAAGCATGGACATGCAGTGACATAAGTGCTTGGACATGCCACTCCCATGCACGTCCCATAGTTGTCCATTGTACCTCTGCCCCTACTAAACCCTGTTCCAGCTGGTGTACACCCAGACTCCACTGGGTGTCACTCACGTACCTGGAACTCGCGACCCACCCACCCTGGAGGAGGACTGTCCACAGGACACTCATCCAGCCTCCCCCTAGCCGGCACTGTGGTGTGCTGGGCTCGTTCCTGAACCAGGGTCGCAAGCATTAGTGCTACCACTGCGCCAGAGGGCAGGCTCCTGTACATACTCTTGTATTAAGAGTTGCTTGCATTTCAGATGGGCAGAACTCCAAACTGCAAAATGATGAAGTGAGTGCACCTGCACATAAGTAGCCATCCAGACTAACGGCGGAAAAGTATCTAATAATGTCTCAATGTCACAAATGATGCTGTAAGGAAGAATCTAATTATAACATGAGAATAAACATGTACTGCAGTCCAAGCAATCTGACTGGCTAAAACACCAAGAAAGACAGGTCATTATTAGCCCATATGTGCACTCCTGTACTAGTTTTCTCTGTGGCAGCCTCATCACGGGCACCACATCGTCCACACCGAGCACACGACCCAGGCACCCACTCCCATGTATCAGAACACCCTGGAATTACACTGTTTACCAGTACAAACTACAAGTTATTCTGCCACACACAGATACAGATAAAGAACATATTAACTTTGCTCACAGAAACGTCTGCCACCAGGCGCAGAAATGTACCATAACATGAAACATTGTCTTTAATTTCAATAAGAACTGAAAATGAAATGCTACATGAACTCTAAATGTTGTTGAAAAAAGTTCTTGATTCTAGCTTAAAGATGATCTCAACAGGGGCTACTTTATGTCCCTACTGTTAAAAAATAAAAGTTGCCTGTTTCTAAAGTGTTCAGGTCAGTTTTGAAACATCAGGTTTTTATCCACTTGTGTGATTATTGGGAATAATTGCACTTGCTGTTGTGCGTTTAAAGACACCCGACAGAAGCGCCTCATGCCTAACTACATGCTCGAGTCGTGCTATTATTTTCCCGTGATCACACACTTTGGCATTTTTTATTGCTTGCAGAGCAACTAAGTGAATTTCAGTCATGTCACATAACCTAACTGGTTGGTATTACTTTGTTTCTCTTTTTGCAGTGTTCTATGGGAGCCGATGGGAGATGGTAAAAGGGTTATTGCCTTGGCTGATAACCATTTGGTGCTCTGGGATTTACAAGAAAGCTCAACCAAAGCAGTGGTAAGATAAAGCTTCTTTATTTTCCATCTGTACTTTTTTCTGAAATACATTACATATCAAACATACTATCAATTTACAATCCTAACTTAACATTAATGGGTTAGAATGCAGAAATAATGAAAAGATCTTAAACATTTCTGTAAATTTTTTGTGACTTGATGGTACTGCTTGTCTTCATTTCCTGATATCAGTCCAGCGGATATGCTGGTGATGGTGTTTGTTCTAGTTGTCATGATTTTTTTAATTTAAAATGTCAGGTGCAATAGCATTGAACATCTGGGGCCAGATATTGAAAAGACAGCCCAGTCGCTAAAGGGTGTTTGCCCGTGCTAACCAGGTTTTGTGACAAGAGTCCTGAGTGGGGTTTATATTCACACACCCCATAGCACAGGCAAAACCCCTTAGTGCCCGAGTACTAATTTATCACTGTGCCCATGCAAATAAGGGTCCCTTCCCTGCATATGGGTACAGCGGCAAATTCAGAGGTTTGCACAGGCAGTAAATGCCACCTGAACGGGCGCAAGTTAGCACCTTTGCAAACCCTGACTTAGCAGGGCGCAAGGCCCTGGTGGAGGACAGCGGTACTGCAGCCACCCGCCCCACCCCTGCACCCCAGCCCATGTAAACAGTGGAAGCCCTTATGTTCAGTGGCATACCCCGCCCTCCGAGCACCTGTCCCTGGATGTGTAGAGTATGCCTTGGTGTCTAGTGGCACCCCCTGCCTTCCGATTGCCTGTGTCCCTGTATGATCCTAGTAGTCCCCAGTATCTAGTGGTATTTTCCACCCTCCTTTTGTCCATCCCTGTATACAGCCTGTATGCCCTGGTATTTGGCGCACCCCCCCCATATCGTCCGCACCGAGCACACGACCCAGCCACCCACTCCCATGTACCAACATAAACGTGCCCCTCTGTAGGTCTGATACAGTGACTGGCACAGCCCTCCTCTCACCTCCTCAGCTGGTCACCAAATGGGATGACAGGGAATGTACGTATTATCTAATAGACTTGTTGGGCTCTCCGAGTGACACAGCTATGTCGGTATGTGGGAGGGTGGCTAGGTGGTGCGCTTGATGCGGGATGACACCAGGGAAAGCGGTTTTCATATGGCAGCAGGTGATCAGATGGTGGGGGGGTACCACTGGACACCAGGGAAGTCTATATTACTATGGCGGTGGACAGTTGGAAGGTAGGGGTACCACTGGGCATCATGGAAATCCGTATTGCTACGGTGGCGGGCAGTTGGAGGGTGGTGGGGTGCCACTAGACAGCAGGGACTACTAGGATCATACAGGAACCAGTGATAGATGGGCAGGGGTGCCACTAGACACCAGGAAAACTTCAGTGCTTACAGGGATGGATGATCAGAGGGTGTGGAGTGCTACTGGACACCAGGGAATCATGAATATTGTGAGGACAGAGAAATCTGTGTGGGGGGCTGTTTGCCACCATATCTGATGTGGCAGGTGGCAACAGGAGGTGCGCAAACCTGCTGCTGCTGCTTCCCATGCAAATGAGCCCATAATGGGCATGCATATGGCTCCTTAGTACCTTGCATGCCCAATGGGCTCATTTGCATGTTGTGGGCTGAATATCACGCTGTGGTTCCTGGCATTGTCAGGTCTGGGGTCACATTTCTCTGTGGGTCCCTGTGGGCTGCATACAGCCCAGATCCATGTTGGGCCAGTGTTACTCGACTTAGCTCTGCATTGACATAATGCTATAGTCAGTTAAATAGTGCCAGTATGCTATCCGACTGAACATAGCAACCTCTGGGTTGAGCGCAAGGGCCAACGCAGCGCAAACCTTTGTGCTCTGCTTTTGTCTATATTTGAATATCTAGTCCCTGGTTTTTAAGGGGGGGTGATGTGGTGTAGGACAGCTACTTTGTAGACAAAGATGGTAACATTTTAAAAAGGAACATGTACCAGATGTTGCATAAAATGTACCCCATAATGCATGAAAATTTCCCAAGCAAAAATATAAAAACTCAAAATTTTGAGAAGGTGCATACCCCAGAGGCCCCAGTGAGAGTGGATTTTACAAATAATTATTTTCACAGCTGAACTTGTGGTTTTATGGATAGAAGGATTAGAGCTATAGCATATATTTGCTGCTCTATGACAGAAGATGTAAACATTTCTTAGGTTTGGCCTTGTGCAAAGTGAAACTTGAGGCAAACCAGACCCACTCCCACTAGACAAACTGTTCACCACCAGGCACAGAGTCCCACAGCAGGAGATGGTCATCTGCCTGTCCGCCTTCTCAGTATTCCTTCTCCAAGTTGAGTGTTGTACTTCAGTCTTTTTTCCTGTGACTTTCTGGCTTCAGATCCTTCACTTGTGTAATAAGTTACTGTCATATACTGTTGAAGAGATATAACATTACCAGGGTGGGACAAGTCAGTTTGCAAACTGGTGGTCAGTTTGGCCACTAGCTTTCAAAATCTGATAGCCAAACCAATATTTGTAGTGGCTGCCTTTTTTAAGGGCTCAAAAATAACTTTGTAGGCAGGTATCCAAGTTGACAAATAACTTTCTAAATCTGCTAGCCAAACCAATCTTCTAAGTAGCGACTGGCCACCTGGCTACCTGACTTGTCCCACCCTGAATGTTATACATTTAGTTCCCCAGTATTGCAAAGCATAATGGGAAATATATGCATATCACCATGAAAGAATTTAGACCGGTTCTGCTTTAGGCAAGAGTGTGTGGTGCCAGTTGGCATCTCATCCAATCTATATGGGCTGAAAACTGAAGACACAGAAATGTTTCTTTGTCCTTCTTAGAGGACTCATCAGTGTGGCTATTGTATCTTAGCTCAGAGGAAAGGGGAACCAGCCATTTGCTGGTCCTACTTGTTTTGGTCAGGGTGAGCCCAAAATAGGAAAAGAACTCGGAAGACAAAGATGAACCACAACAAAAAAGCAAGGGCATTGGCAACAATGCCAAGTTTCAAAGAAATACATGGTAAAGATGAAAATTCTTCATACTTAGTGTAATTTATTTTTCTATTAGCTCCAACATTGTCAGTAGGTATTCAGAACAAATGGGTAACGTGCACCCCTGCTAGCGGAAATAGCACACCCCAAGGCTGTAATTGGCACAGAATCCTGGGCACATGAATATTCTGGACAGCAGCAACTCTCCAGTCACTTTTGTCCACACAGTGCCCCTAAGTATGTGAAAGTAGATCCATATAGATTATACTTTTCATCTTGTCACAAACCAACACATATAAACTGTGTACATAGTAAAACCTTTAACCAAAATAAGATACAGTAAACAGTTCCCTACTTCGTCTGGAGTGAGAGGAGGAAAAAAGAGTCACCGTCTACTTCTCTGATATGGTGGAAATTCTTTGTAGTACCGAGCCAACTGGAAGAGACTTGGAAAAAGGAATTAATGAAAACAGGTAACACTGGAAAGAAACTGCAAACAGTGTAAGCACTGCCCTGTAACAAAGGAGGCACCCCTGTTTATCATAAAAATGGAACCAGATAATTCTGCATGCCATTAACCAATATTTAAATGTGGGACTTTTCTTTTTTCCTTTTTGTTAATATGTGTTGTGTGTGTGTGTGTGTGTGTGTGTGTGTGTGTGTGTGTGTGAATTTCAGTAGAAAACAATGAACATCCCAGAGCTGGCACACGGGACAATATTGTCCCGCAGGAGCAAGGCTCCCAAGAGGGCATCATTGACGATGTTGGAGCTAACAGAAAAGCAAATTACAGCAAGTATAAAGAAATTTCTTATTTATGTATTGCTCCACATTGTCAGTGGGTATTCAGAACAAATAGATTCTAAGAAGCAGTACCCATTAAAAAAAACGGGTGGGGGAGAATATTGTCCCATACGCAAACTGCAAAAAGGAAAAAGAAATTTACCTGCTAACTTCAGCCTATAAATCTGTGACAAAGGCCACATCAGCGGAACTTTGAACATCCAATCTATAGTGCTTGGTGAATGTGTGGATGGAGGACAACGTTGCTATCTTGCACAACTCTAAGACAGATGCCTCACCTTTCTCTGCACAGGAGGTGGCCATAGCGCTGATGGAATGAGCCTTGATGAGAGCTGGAGCCCTCTTCTTTGTGACGTAAGCCTTGGCAATATATGCCCTCATCCACCTTGCCAGGGTGGCCTTGGAGGCTTTTTGTCCTTTTTTGACTGCTCTGAAAAGTACAAACAACCTGTCTGCTTTCCCGAACTCCGCAGTCTGTCTAAGGTATGTCCTGACTGCCCTATGCGAATCCAACTTGTGCAACTTGTTTTCTTTTGAGTGAGTTGGTTGCACACAGAAGTCAGATTCCTGGTTCACTTGAAAAGCTGTAGGAACCTTCGGAATGAAAGAGGGGATCGTTCTCAGAACCACCTTGTACTTATGCTTGACAAAACAAGGTTCTTTGTGAGATAAGGCCTGGAGCTCACCAGTCCTCTTGGCTGAATACATAGAAACTAAATAGCACGCCTTGTAGGACAACATGTCAATGGTTCTGACGAAAGGGGTTTGAAGGGTTCTTTACAAGGAGTATGCAATACTAGATTCAAATCCCATGGAGGAACAGGGGATTGGAACAGAGGTCAGCTCCTGATGACAGTTTGCAGAAAATGAATTACCTCATTTTAGTCTCCAAGGACGAGCCAAAGGAGGCTTCCGGGACTGACACCTGACCTCTCAAGGTGCTCAAGGCCAAACCTTTTTCCACTCCTTCCTGAAGAAAGTCACAAACCTGTGGAACTGTAGCTTTAGATAGCTGGATGCTTTTCTCTCTGGCCCAAGATAAAAAAGTGATCCATACACGACCATAAGCTGATATGAAATTCTTTCTGGTAGCTATCACCATTTTAGAGAAACCCTGTTTTAGGAGTCTTCTCCTTTCAGGACCGAGGTCACAAGCTGTATCGTTCCCGGATTTGTATGCTGAATGGGGCCTTGGGAGAGAAGGTTCCCCCATTTTGGGAGTCGAAACGGTGCATGTTGAGCTAGGTTCACTAGGCCAGAGAACTACAGCCTTCTGGGCCATTCCGTAGCTATCAGAAAAAAGCTTCCTCTTGAGTGCCTTATTTTGCTTATGACCTTTTGAAGGAGAGGCAGAGGAGAGAAGGCATACGCCCTGCTGAAATTCCATGCCTGTGACAAAGTGTCCACTACCTCCACCTTTGGACACCGGTAGTGGCTGAAGAACCACTGCACTTGAACATTCTGGCTTGACATGAACAGGTTAATCTGTGGACGACTGAATCTTTTGCGTAGAAGGTCAAATGCCTCCAGGTTCAGCATCCACTCCCCTGGGTGAACATTCTCGCAGCTTAGCTAGTCGGCCTGAATGTTCAGCTCCCCCACCAAGTGAACTGCTGACAGAGAGAGAAGGGTCTCCCTTGCCCACAGCAGAAGATTGGTTGCTTCTTTTAGCATGTCTCTGCTCATTGTGCCCCCTTGATTGTTTATGTATGCCACCATGACAGCGTTGGCTGTCCTTATTTTTATGGCTCTGGGCTGCACCTGATTTTGAAAATGAAGAAGAACGAGGAGCACAGCCCTCATCTCCTGGACATTGCTATGTAGGTGGTGTTCTTGCATAGACCAAGACCCTGAATGAGAATGTGGTCCCGTACTCCCCCCCAGCCCAACAGATTGGCAACTGTTAATGGAATCTACTCTGGAGGGACTTACAAGGGAGACCCTTTGCTCAGATTCTTTAAACACACCCACCAACTCAGGGACTGCAGCAGGAGTGGGGAAATTGGAATCCCGGCCCGATAGTCCTCTGAGGTCAGATTGCAGGCTGACAGCAATATGATCTGGAGGGGTCGCCTGTAAAGGCAAGCCCATGGAATCAGTTCTGTTGTCACCATCATGAGGCCCAGAACGTGCAGTACGCTATGAGCAGAAACCGATGATTGGCTTCTCAGTCACTGAACCTCTCCCAACAAGGTCTCTTTCCTGGCTGCTGAGAGGAAAACCTTCTCCTTTTCCATCTTGAACACACTCCCCGGTGCCCCAGGCTCTGCGATGGCTCAATAGAGCTTTTCTCCTAATTTACTACCCAGCTGTGAGATTCCAAAACCTCCAGAGTACTGGTCACTGATTTCCTCGCCAGTGGAACAGACAGCGCTCGAGAGAGCAAGTCATCCAGACAAGGATAGACATGATGTCCCTCCTTTTGGAGTTGAGCCACCAGGACTATGATCACCTTCGAGAACACTCTGGGGTGTGTTGCCAGCCCAAATGGGAGTGCACTGTACTGGAAGTGTTGCCCCAGGACCATGAAACTGAGAAACCTCTGATGAGGCTGCTGGATGGGAATGTGGAGATACGCATCCCTTAGGTCTATGGATGCTAGATAACCCCCCTGGCTGGCAGCCCAGATAATTGATCATAAGGACTCCATCTTGAAAATTGTGTGGCAAACAAACTTGTTTAGGTGTTTCAGATACAGAATAGGTCTGAAACCATCCGACTTCTTGGGAATCACAAAATAAATTGAGTAGAATCCCTTGCCTTGTTCATCAGGAGGCACTGGAACAGTCACCCTGATCTGTGTGAGGTGATCCAATGTCTGGGACACTGCTTGTCTCTTCAAGGGGTCCTTTGGTACAGGGGATGGCAGAAAATGTCCCTTTGAGGGGATGGTTGAAAACTCTATTGCATAACCTAAAACCAGAATCTCCAGTACCCAAGCATCTGATGTTATTGGGGCCCATCTTGTATAAAACGTATGCAGTCCTAAACCAAGGGAAGGAGGCATAGATGGGCCCATGTGCCCTCATTGTGAGGTACAACCTCTTCGTCCTGGACCTCAGTTGTATTTTCAGGCAAAGCTTCCTCTGCCACTATTGCCCTTGAATCCAGATTAGGATCCTTTACTCCTCTGGTTCCTGAAATTTTGAATAGGACGAAACCCTCCTCGATCCTGCCTCTGTTGGCCACCTCCTTGAATTTTCAAGGTTGAGCTGGCCTTTTGCTGTTGTTTTGATACCAAAAGGTGGCCCTTTTAAGCCTGAGTATGCTTCAAAATGTCATCCAGGCCTGAACCAAACAATAAGCCTCCCTCAAAGGCTAAGTTAAGCAACTTGGTCTTCGATGCCTCGTCAGCAACCCAATGCCATAGCCACACCCCTCACGTGGTGGACACAATGTGAGAAGCGAAGCGAGACAGCATGTGTAAGTTCTCCACTGTGGCATCCCCTAGAAAGGTGGAGACCATGGGTACCAACTTCAGAAAGCTCACCCCCTGAGAATCCGGGGGAATGAAGCTACCCAGCATTGTAATCCACAAGTTTAAAGCTCTGGCAACAATAAAGGAGGCACAGGAGGTGTGGAGGTTTGCACTGTTGGAGGAGAAGGCTCTTCTGCATGAAGCATCCACTCGCTTGTTAAATTGGGATAGTTGTGTGCCTTATGGAATTATGTGCAGTTTTATCAGCCAGGGGAAGGGTTTCCCACTTGCGGGTATTTTCCTCCATAAAGGGCAAACACCATACCTTGGGTTTTGGCAGATATTTTCTTTGGTTTGTATCTGCCCATTCTTGTTCTATAATCAGGTCACAGTGAATAAAGTGGAAAGCACTTTGGAGCGGAGGAGGACACGGACAGGATTGGATTCACATCTAAGGCTTCCATGGATTGCACCTCCTTCAGCTGCAGTGTCCTACATGTCTCCATTATCAGATAGGACAAATATTCGGTATCAGACAGGGGAGGGATAGGAATCCTCTTCTTCTACTCTGTCTACTCCTCTTCCTCCTCCTCAAAGGGTTCATCCTCACCATCATCATCAAGTAACTTCTTTGGGTCAGGATTTTCCTCAAGATTAATGACATCCTTGTCATGACTCTCTGTGTGGTCAAGGTCGGGGTCTGCCCGCAGATCCATAGTAGCAGACTTGTCATGCTCACATGCACTTGGACATGCCTATGTGGGCCCCCCGACCTGAGGGGCCTGACTTGGGGTTAGGTGGGTATAACAGGATGTCCTGATGAACATCAGGGCTCAAAAGCTCACCTAAGAGCAGCCAGAAAGATTTATACAATTCTGCTTGCCACTGCCAGCCTGTACAACAGGTGCACCCCCCAGCTCAGAGTTCCAACTTGGGGGGGGGGAGGGCTGTAAGAGACTTATTAGGTTGAGTAACACAGCGGGGGCAATAGGAACCCAGCAGAGAGAGTCGCATTACTGTTTTGCAGGTCTTATATTGTTTGAACACTAGAGTTATCTGATAAGCCATGGTGCCAAAACACTAATCCAACAGATGCCCAAAACGAAGAATAAAACTGAAGGAACTGTATGGAGTTGCCTCTTATTTTGTGTGTGTGTAAACGAAGGAATTCTACCCGCGATCACCCCCCTCCCCCCATGTGTGGAAAACACAAGCAGAAGCATTCCTACCAGCGTACAAACTCCAAAGGCTGTAGTACTAATGATCGCACTCAGCCAGCATTGCTGGGCTGGCAGAAAAACAACAGCCACCACATCTAGCACTTGTAAAAGTGCTAGCATGCGCACGCTCGTGCAAATGTGCATGTGTGTCATCACGATGCTGAGCCTGAGATCAGCACATCAGCGGGGTGCGTGCCGAAACACAAAATTGCAAAATATACGCACTGAAGCTTGGAGAAGCCTCTAGTGAGACATCACAGTGCAAGCCCAACGGGCCAGGGCTCAGAAAAATGGCAGGAAACCATGCTGCTCAGGAGATCTGTTAAGAACCACAACAAAAACTCTAGTAACAGATCCCCCAAAACAGCCTGAAGGAGGGCAAAGAGTAGACTCAGATTCCGTCTCTCGCTCTCATTTTTTTTTTGTACCACAACAGCAAACTAAGTTTCACGAGAGAGCAAAAGCAAATATCCCACCACTGTGAGCACTCAAAAGCACCTGTAATTTAGGGGAAAAAAACACACACAATAGTCACTCTATGGTTCTTTGGGGAGGGAGGAACTGACGCTAAACTAGATGGTAGGGAGACACAGGGAATGTGCTAAAAGCTAGACCCTAATAATAACCCACAAGAACAGGTACTTACCTAAAGCACCATGACAGGAGGAAATCGGAGACCTGCTAAAAATGGATACCCTTAGACTAGTCTGGCAGATGTGGCTCCCAATCCAAGCACAACCAGGCAGTGGAAATAGATGAAAAAATGCAGGTCAGCCTATTTGAGAGCCACAGCTTAACAGACACAATTTTAAATCTAGGGGTGCTGCCTGTCACCAGGTAGCCCCATCCTGTTGTGCAGAATCCCAGCCCCAAAGAGTAAACACTGAAAGAAAAGATTTTCTTCTTCAGAGAAATTTCTGTGCTGCTTCCCCTTCAATGGCACAGCAAAGATTGGAGAGCTGCTGCTATCCAGAATGTTCATGTGCCCAGGATTCTGTGTTGATTACAGCCTTAGGCTGTTTCATTTCCCCTAGTAGGGGGTGCACATTACCCATTTATTCTGAATACCCACTGACCATGTGGAGCACTGCAGAATACTGTACTGTTAAAGTTGTAAGAGTGGTCCCACATGTAGTTTTAGAGTTTAAGAACCACAACCCTAACCTAAGGCAATCAGTTCTTACAACCGTAAGAGTGGTCGCCACAGAATTAACATATTAATGATAAGATCGATCAATAATATATTGAACATTTTAAAAAAGTCTTTAAAACGTGGCCATTTAAAGGGCAGCTGCTAGTGAGACACTCCTTACAGAACAAGAATGTCTCACATGCAAGGAAAGGGTGTGCACTGATTGGTCAAGAGTGTTTCCTCAGTCTATAATACAAATTACACACTCTAATAATGGAAATATACTCCAATAATGCAAAACATCGTGGGAAATATATGCAAATCACCATGAAAGAATTTAGGAATTTTGGAGCAGAAAGCAGTTGCCTTACTACTGTATGTACCTCATACATCTCAGCCTTTTTTCACTGGTGGTGTTGCCGACTGGCCTGCTTTTGCCTGAGACAACACTGATGTAAGTATTACAACATACAGTGCTCTTCAGTGTCTTCATCAGTGACTTTGCTGAGCAACTGGAGGTGAAGGTGTGTATCTTTGCAGATTACACAAAAATCTGAAACAGGGTGGACACCCAGGAAAGGGTGGAGAGAATACAAAGGGATCTGGGGAAACTAGAGGCATAGTCTAGGGTATGGCAGCTGGGTTTCAGTGCCAAAAAAGTACAATGTCATGCACCTGGTGGTGGTGGTGGTGGTTGGGGGGCCCAGGATTTGTGTGGGGATAGGGTTGCCACCTATCCGGTTTTTGACCAGATAATCAGTTTTTTTGTTTCCTTATCCGGTTTTGATTAAATGCAGTCCGGTTTTTGGGACATTTTGACTGCTCATATACTCTTTAAACTGATGTACAAATAAATCATTCACTGTTTTGGCTGCATTACATGTCCAGGTTACAAAGAATTTCTTATGTCACAGTCATTCAGACCTGCCTTTGTCTGTAAAACCAGACTGTCTGAGAGGTGTAAAGTATGGCCATTAAGATCATTAGCAGTAAACTACCCTAATCTTTTCCACTCTGAATTTTAAGTATGGTCTTTTACTTCTATGACAGGAAATAGCTTTTACACCTTTATATGCTCTCATGTGTTTCATTTTGTTTGTCCTATATTCTGGTATGTTTAGATCCATTTTTGTCACATTAATAATCTAACTTATTGCCTTTATCACCGCATTTGCTTTCATTTTTTGTATTACCTGAACATTCCATGATATTAGCTACACTTTTACAGGTCACTCAGATAAACAGCATGGGATGTTGTGTTTGAAATTGTGGAATGTCTTTGAACTATGAAAAGAAACAGCAGTAGCTGCTGAGGTAAAAGGGAACACTGTACAGTATTAAGGGTACCACAAGCACTGATAATTAAGTTATCAAAAATTGGTCAAAGCATCAGAATACATGACGGACATGGAAAGGAAAATGGGAGAGTGTTTAACAGAGGGCTGAGCAATAAGCTGTGTAAGAGCTTGGCACATCTAGCAGACCTGAGTTTGATTCCCACAACCTCCACTTACATACTGTGTGACCCTAAGCAAGTCACTTAACCTTCCTGCGCACCTGGGTTACTCCTGTAAAAGGGGCTATGTGGCCTATGGGAGTTAACCTGGTTGCCAGAGAATAATAAATAACTGAAAAAAATAAATCAAATAAATAACAGTATAAAAATGATTTCCTATCACTAGCAATGTCTATTCCAACATTACAAATGGCTTTTGAGGAAGAGCAATTTACTCACCAGTCATAAAAAGGGGGTGGAGCCAGAGGCAGAGTTTGGGGTGTGGTTTCGCATACGGTTTTTACCTCATCCAAAAGTGGTGACCCTAGTAGGGGAAAGTATGGACAGGTAAGAAAAGGACCTCTGGGTAATCATATATGATGATCTCAAGGTGGTAGGGCAGTGTGACAAGGCTAGTAGGATGCTGGAGTGCATAGTGTGGGGGATTTCTAGCAGAAGAGAGGTGGTGTTGCCATTGTATCACTCACTAGTGAGACCCCACCTAAAGTACTGTGTCCAGTTCTGGAAGCCACAACTCTGCAAGGACATTGACAGGGTGGAAGCAGTCCGGAGGAGGGTTACCAAAATAGTGCATGGATTGCATGAGAAGCCAAATGAGGAGAGGCTGCAAGAGCTCAGCATGTACTTCCTGGAGGAGAGGAGAGCGAGAGGAGGCATGACTGGGACCTATAAGTACCTCGCAGGAGGTTAACAGGGTGCAGGAGGGGAATCTGTTTCACAGGAGGAGGAGCCCCATAGCATGGGGAATACAATGAAGCTTGGGGGAGGGAGGTTTAAGAGAGATGTGAGGAAATAACTTCTTCATAGAAAGGATGATGGATGCCTGAAACAGCCTGCCAGAAGAGGTGGTGGGGCGAAGACAGTGGGGAGCTTCAAGCATGCGCAGGATAGACACATGGGCATAGTAAGTAGAGGAAAGGGAAGAGGGAGGGACAAGGGTGACCAAATAGTGTCCTGTGTGTAGTAATAGGCAGGGAAAATAGGGCAGACTACATGAACCTACCAGTTGTTTTCTGCAGACAAATTCTATGTTTCTATGTGCACATCTTCTATCTAGTAATTCAAAATAATTCGCAGTTTAAAGAAAAAAGAATTGTAAAAATGCAACATCTTTAATAATGTTCTTAGTCTTCTAGTTCAGGATATTTTAACTGTTTAGCAGTATTTATCATTCATAGTCTAATTGTTTTATTTAAAATCTGGAAAATCCATGGGCCAAAGGCCTGTTTTCGTGGGTGACCAGAACATTCAACAGATGTACAATCCAGGAACAGAACAATAAAACATACAATAGAAATATACTTATTCAGTATAAGAAGTCGAATTAGAAAAATATTTACATTGTCAGTTGGAAAGAAGGTGATTTTCCAGTGCATGTCTGACACTATTTAAAGAATTGCTGACACAGGATGAAGATGGCAGTAGTTAATTAAAAAAGATGGCAAATTATAAAACATTGTTTTTTTGTCCAGTGGAAGGCCTCATCCTGGGGTCAGAATATTTAAAATGTAGAGATGACCGAGTTGAAGCAGTGCTAGAGTGTTTTTTTAAAAATAGCATGAGATGAAATTGGGACACTATCCAAGATGACTTTTTTAGCAAGGATGCCTAGTTGAAATAAATACCGCTGATCAAGTGGGAGCCATCCTGCATGTTTACACAAATCACAGTGGTGAGTATGATATGGCAAATAAGGAGAAAATATTGGCATTTTATTTAATAGGATCCTCACCCTGGCCAGCAACCCCTCTCCAGCTAAATGATAAAACAGTATACCATAATTACTGGAAGGAGAAAACTCTGGGACAGGAGCAACCTTGTTGAGGGAGTAACTAGTGAATTTAATCTGTATAGTGCACCTAGTCTTTGGGGAATTGTTTTGACCATATGCTGTTCATAGGAGACGGAGCTGTTCAGGGTGAGGACAGATATTTAAATACCCTGACTTGTTCAATTTCCACACCCTTAAGAGTCCATAGAGAAAGAACTGGTTCAACAAGCAACTTCTTTCTGTGGTTATAAAAAAAACACATTTTTTTTCACATTCAAAACCAGTTTATTTAAAAAAAACCGTTTTTGAATTTTGGCAAAATCAGATACCAGATGTTAATTTTCACCTGGAAAGCTAGGGCCACTCGTGACTGCATCATCAGCATAAAGAAACTTTTTATTGCTATTGCAAACAGAAGTAAAGTGTTAAAAAAATAAATAAATAAAAGGGGACCCAAACTAGAGCCCTGTGACAAAAGGCATGGAGGAGAGAAGTAAACTTTGATTTTAGTGGATTGAGTTCATCCATGAAGAAACTTCTGACACCAGCTAACAACTTCCAAAGACTTGTCCAATTTAAGAAGGGCAGCCAAAAGCAGTTTGTGATTTACAAGGTCGAAGTCCTTGGTGAGGTCCAGAAAAATTAACGCTGTAAAATGACCTTTATATAGGGCCTCATGACTGCATGCGTGAACCCCACCAAGGCCATCAATGTGCTATGTTCTGGTCGGAATCCATGCTGGGTGGGTGTCAGGGTATCATACTTGAGCAAGTGCTCAGTCATCTGGTCAGAAACTATCCATTCTAATACATTTGATACCTCTAGTATCTTTAATAATAATTCATTATTATTGTCCATTGTAATTGCCCCTCAGTAAAATATACACTGTATAAATGGGGGGGGGAGTTAACAGCTGAAGATCTTTGAGGATATATCCACCCATTAAGCCACATCTGTAGAACTCGGACACGGTCTGCATCGGGACCACTTGGAACCATTTGCTTAGCTGAGATCACCCACGCTGATGTGCATTGCTGGTCCTATATAACCTGAGTGACTTCATACTTCCTCAAGTTTTTCCTCTTCTACCATCGACTATAAATTAAACTGAAGAAACATCCTCCTTGGATCCTGGATGTCTGCACTTTGATGCTGTTTTGTTATTTTATTTCAGTTTGTTGAATTCAACTCTGTTTTCTGATGCCTATGCATTCTTTTCCATGCTGTGTGATGTGTGGGGCCTTTAGGCCCTTCTTCTCTGCTGCTGTTGCCTTTGAGTCACTTCCTGCCAGTACTGTCTGTTCATCACTGTTGGTCTCCCTTTCATGGTTAGTTTTCTGCTGTGGTTGTATTTGGTCCTGTCCATGGTTTCTTGTTGATCTCCTGCCAGTGGATGCTGTTGACCTTCCTTCCCTGATTACAGTTGGTCTTTTACCCTTGGGACCACTGGTGTCCGCCTTCCCACCTTCTTCCTGTGGTTCCTCCATTGATGGTGTTCTGGGTCCCTCCCTGTGGATTCCACTGCTTTGATGACAAGGATGAGTTCTGGTCATCCAGTCAGTCTCTGTAGGGCCGTTCTGATCATCCTTGGCCACATAAAGGTTGGTTCCTGGCTTTATTCCTGCTCCCCATTTGTGCAAGATCATTGGTTCCTTTCAACTCCATCACTTGTCTTTGCCTTGATGACATTCTTGCTGTATGGCGTAACCTCACTGTTTACAGTGTCACTGTCTCTTCTGGTTATCAATTGACTTTGTCTTGTCAACGTTCCTACTTTCTGTGCAGTCATCTGTTTTATGCTGTTACTGTTTCGCTTCTTAATTGACAGTTCTCATCGATGTGTGCATCATTCATTGCTTGGCTTTGCCTCTTCTACATTCTTTTTTTGCTATAGCGCTTTTTTTCCTCCATGTAGGGTGGGCAGGCTCTCTCAGCCCTATCCCTGCCTTGCACAATGGGTGCTTGCTTGTCCCAACCCAAGGGCAAGTCTCCCACAGATTACCCCCCTGGCAAGACCAAGAGGGGAGTTAAAATGACAAAATAGATTGATTATAAATTTAACAAAACAAGGTCAAAATACTAAAAGAAAAACAGGAGGGCATCTAGATGTGTAAAAACTGTTTCCTAGCATATTTAATAACTTTTATTACTGAATTTATGGAAGGAAAGAATAATGTTTGGGCCTGGATAGAGCCCTGTCTGTCCTCTTGATTGGATTCCAGTGACTGACAACTCTACTTGAACCAGGAGATATTTTAATCCAAGAGTTTGTGATACCCCTTAATAGTTTCCAAGAGGTATGGATCTGTTTACGTATTATATAAAGTTATCAACAAAAGGTTTTTATCAATTAGATGGAAAGTTGTCTTATACAATCCCTGTATGTATTATTCAGCGCCTTGGCTAATAGTCCTGCCCAAAATGGAAAGATAGGAAGTCAAGTGGTTCGATTGACAGCATCACATATTAGCCCATTTGAAATTCCTGTCTCATAAGCAGAAATAGTATTTCAAACAACATGAAGTCTTGCTATATTATGACATATGCAGTGAGTCTCAACCTTCGAACTGCTCCAAGGGTGAAAGAGTTAACTTTCCACGCCAGGCATGGAATCTTGAGCACGAGCTCAGTTGAAAGCTCTGTCTGTTGTTCTTCAAACACAAACTGTCAGATTCTTTACTCCACCTCACTGAACAGTCGCTCCGGAGATTTCTCCTTCTGCTCGGTTCATTTTGTCGGTTAAAGTATTAAGTTTTCGTTTTAACCAAATTTAAACCGCAACCGGTCAGTTCAAGCTCTGTCTGTGGTACCGTAAGTACTAGATAGGTTTTACATTATTTTCTGTGTGGAACTTGTAAACGGTATTATCGGTTCGGTTTGAACCGATCAGGTTGTTGTAAAATTCATTAAATCTGTCTTTTAGAGTGCGGTTCCCAGTTCTTATCGGTTCTAAAAAAAACAGATTTCATTACGGTTTTTTCCACGACCCGTGACACGGTTGGGAACCGATAAGAGGGTCTTGCTTGGCGGATTGCCATAAACGGGCAAGTTTTGGTTAGGCTGGCATTATGACTGAGAAACCCAAAAGAAAAACTAGGCCCACTGGGTTTCAACACTGCAGTGTTTGTGGGGAAGCCTTTGCCAAGGCTGACCCCCACACCACCTGTGTTTATTGTCTGGGGTTTGACCACCTCAATGCAGACTGCCAGATTTGCAAAAATTTTCCTGCAGCTACCCTGGATAAGAGAGTTGGTAGGCTCAGGAAAGAGGCCAAGAAGTCCGCTGACCTAGATGGCCAGCCGGTTCAGTTGTAACCGAACCAGAGGAGTGCCCTCTGACCAGGGCGAGACTTCCTTGGGCAAAGGAGAGCCAACTTCGGAGGATCGGTTCCAACAAAAGGACTAGAAAATTAGCAGGTGTGGAGCCAAAATTTTCTTCTCCAACCACTGAAGAAATAGCCAAGCGATTAAAATCGTCTAGTCGCTTTCCCCGGTTCCAACCGAACCGGCACCATCAGGTAAGCGTACAGTTCGGTCGGTTCCACCGGTTCAAGAATATGATTTAGAGGAATTTTATGAACCAGAGGAGGGGGAAGAGGAGTATGAGGAGAGTGAGTGTGGATTTGAAAGTCTGGATGTGCCCATTGAACCGGACATCTCCCCAGACAGACCTTCAGGAGTGTCTCCCCCTAGGCTTTCTGAGTCCCCCTCTCATTTTATGTTTTATAAAAAAGTGGCTGAAACCCTCCAGCTCCCTATGGAGGAAGCTGTGATGATCAGGAGGAGCCTGACTATGTAGAAATGATGGATATCCCAGAGTCTAGGAGACTGTCTATTCCTTTGCATAAATCTTTTGGGAAACAGATAGTAAAAATTCTAAAAACTCCTCACACTATACCTCCTGTAGATAAAAGAATGGGCAAGAGGTACACATTGTCAGGCTCTAATACGGAGTTCCTTACACAACAATGCAGCCATGTTGGGGTAGTGCAGGCTGCAGCCTGTGACAAGGCAAATATTCCCTTGGCCTCACACCCCCCCCTGACAAGGACTCCAGGAGGATTGATGCTACAGCAAAGAAACAGTACATGGCAGCATCCTTGGGACTCAGACAGGCAAATTATATGGCTTATGTTGCTAGATATCAGAAATCCAGATGGGATACTGTTATTTCTCTAGCAAAACAGGTCCCTGGCCAGCTTGCCAAGGAGCTGGAGCAGGTGGCTGCTGATGGTATTGAGGCATCCAAGGTACAATTCCATGCTGCAGTGGACTAATGATGTGTCATCAAGAGTCATGGCTACATCTGTGGCACTTTGCAGAATGGCTTGGCTCAGATGTACTAGTCTGTCACAGGATACCCAGACTAAGGCCATGGATTTTCCCATTGTGGGTAATTCTCTGTTTGGGGAGCAGACAGAGAATTACATGAAGAAAATGGATGAGTATAGGACCACCTATAGGAGTGCACAGGCTAAGGAAAGGCAGGCCACTCCTCAAAGGCAGCCTTCCAGGGGCAGACCTTTTCATAGGCCTTTTTACCAAGCCCAGGCCTCCTCTTCAGCTTATGCCCAGAGGGGTTCTTTAGAGGAGAGGCAGGCCAGTGCAAGCAGACCTGCTTCACCCCTCAGCCTAAAGCCCCTGCCAAGCAGGCACCCTGATGGGATACCCAGGGCCGATTCTCCACTACCTGTAGGGGGCAGACTGGCTTACTTTGTCCAGGACTGGAAGTCTTTAACATCAGACAAGTGGGTCCTGGAAGTAGTAAGCCAGGGACTGGTTCTCAGCTTCAAAACATTTCCAAAGATGAGAACCAGGTCCTTTCCACCTACAAATCCATCAGAGGCACTTGCCCTAGAAACAGAAGTTTCTACCCTCCTGGCTCTCAGAGCTGTGGAAAGGGTTCCACCCCTACACCAGGGCAAAGGGTTGTACTCCAGGTACTTCCTTACCCCAAAAAAGACAGGAGAATGGCAGCCCATCCTGGATCTCAGATACCTAAACAAGCATCTTTTAAAACCAAAATTAAAAATGGTGACTCTGGGAATTATTTACCTCTCTAAGGCCAGGGGACTGGCTAGCGTCCCTGGACCTCAAGGATGCCTACTTCCATGTTCTTATCAGAAGCTCCCATCAGAAAGTACCTCAGATTCTAACTGCACTCAGGCCATTACAGTTCAGAGCAATGCCCTTGGTCTCACCTCTGCCCGAGGATATTCACAAAATGCCTGGCAGTAGCAATTTGCCCACTTAAGAAGGCAAAGATTGCCATCTTTCCATACCTGGATGACTGGCTCATAGTAGGCCAGTCTCCAGAACACAAGTCAAACTACACCTTCAGGTAACTCAGCAACTGCTCACATCTCTAGGTTTCCTTCTCAATCTTCCAAAGTCAGTTCTAGAGCCTGTCCAGCTTCTCACCTTCATAGGTGCAGAACTGAACACAAGCCTTCCTTCCTCTGGAAAGAGCAAGGACCCTGGTCTCTCTGGCCTCCTCCTTCACCCTGCAGGTCTCTCGACCAGCAAGGCATTTTCTGCAGCTCCTGGGGCACATGGCTGCTTCTACAGCAGTGGTGCAGGGAGCAAGATTTCAGATGAGGGACATCCAGTTCCATTTGAGAGCTTTTTGGTCTCAAGGAGAGACCTCTAACCAAATTGATCCCAGTGACTCGAACCCTGATCCAAGCCCTTCTGTGGTGGCAGGGCCAGAGCAATCTGAGACAGGGGGTTCCCTTCACCCCTCAGTCTCACTCCTTAATCCTTACTACAGATGCATCCCTCTTGGGGTGGGGAGCTCACATGGGCGACCTCACTACCCAGGGATTGTGATCCTCTCAGGAATCTCTGCTCCACATCAACCTGTTGGAACTAAGAGCAGTTTTTCTAGCACTTCAAGTTTTTTCCACATCTGTTCAGAACAAAGTTGTACAGGTCAGAACAGACAACACCACTACAATGTGGTACATCAACAAGCAAGGAGGCACTCGGTCTACGGCCTTGTGCACCAAAGCAATGAAGTTGTGGTCTCTGGCTTATTCCCTGAACACCTCCACGCAGTTCACCTCCCAGGCAAGGACAATGTCCTGGCAGATGCTCTCAGAAGGATTTCCCAGGGCCATCACGAATGGTCACTGGATCCCCTAGTACTGGAGGTAGTATTTGCCAGATGGGCACCCTGCAGATAGATCTTTTTGCAGCCCCAGGCAATCACCAACTTCTCCTTTTTTGTTGCAGGCCCCCAGTGTTGGGCTCAGTCCCTCTGTATGCCTTCCTTCTCAGTTGGGAAGGGAAGTTTCTCTATGCTTTTCCCCCCTTCCCTCTTCTGTTCAAGGTGCTAGTCAAATCAGATCTCAACCCTGCAAGATGATCCTGATTGCTCCAGATTGGGCCAGACAGCCCTGGTACCCGCTCCTTATGTCCTTAGCAGTCCACCTTCCCCTGTGCCTTCCCAGGAATCACAACCTGTTAACCTGTGCTCAGGGGAGAGTTTGGTACCCGAACCTCAAATCTCTCAATCTCAAGGCCTGGCTCTTGAAGAGTTAGAGTTTGCTGACCTACACCTTTCCCAAGGTGTACTGGATATCCTGAAGGCTTCCAGGAAGCCTTCCACCAGGGCTACTTATAATTCCAAATGGAAGAGGTTTTCCATATGGTGCTCTGGCAAGCACATTTTCCCAGAATCTGCTGATTTACCCACAGTCCTGGATTATATGGTGCATTTGAATATTCTGGGGCTGAGACCAGCTACCCTGAAGGTGCACCTGGCAGCCGTGTCTGCTTTTTTATCAGCAGGTAAACCCTCTTCTCTTTCAGCTTATCCTGTATTCTCAAAGTTTTTCAAGGGGTTGCTTCACACCAACCTGCCATTCAGGGACCCTGCCCTGCCTGGGATCTTAATATTTGCATTGCCCAGCTTATCGAGCCCCCTTTTGAGCCCTTGTCTTCAGCAGGCTTAAGTACTTGACTTGAAGAACTGTGTTTTGGTAGCTATCACTTCTGCCAGGCGCATAGTGAATTACAAGCATTGTCAGTGGAGCCTGATTTTATCTCCTTTCATAGAGATAAGGTGGTCCTCAGGACTAATAAAAGTTCTTGCCTAAGGTGGTTTCAGACTTCCACCTTAATTAATCTATGTCTCTCCTGTGTACTTCACTGACCATTCCTTCTCTGGCGAGAGGAGACTGCACGTTTAGATGTCAAAGAGCCCTTAGTTACTACATAGAGCACGTACCAGGGTCATAGGTTTGACTCCCTCAACTGTTCCTCACTTATGGTGAGGTTGGTAAAGGAAACCTGCCACTAAAGATCCATTGCCAGGTGGATTGTCTCTTGTATCCAATTTTGCTATGAAAAACTGGGTAAGGTTCCTCCCTAGGGCCGAGGCTCACTCTACCAGAGGTACAGCTGCGTCTCTGGCTGCTGCCAGGGACATCCTATCTTAGAGATATGTCAAGCAGCTACCTGGAAAACAGTTCACACTTTTGCAAACATTACTCCCTGGACATCCAGGCTAGGAGTGATGCTTGGTTCAACACGCTGTGCTTCAGAGCCTATTTCCTAAGTAGGTTCTGTCCCTCCTCCATGGAGGTACTGCTGTGTAGTCTGCATATGTCATAATATAGCAAGACTTCATGTTGTTTGAAGAAAAAATTACTCACCTTAGTAATGTTGTTTCTTCTAATGGAGTCTTGCTATATTATGACCTCCCCCCTGCCTGCCCCTCTCAGAACCTCTGCTTTTGGGATGTGGGTGGGCAGTGCAGTGTTTGCACTTAGTAGATGCCCACCTTGTTTGTTTCACCCCTCCTTTTTGGGGTGTTTGGGTGTTGTGTTTTTATTTTTGGATCCCTGACTTGAGTCTTTGTTTTGGGACCAAAAATGTGTTCATATTTAGTAGCCAGTTGGTTAGTGTAGATTTACAGCTTCCACACAGAACCTTAGTGAGTTTTGCTCGTAAAGATCTGACAGTTTGTGTTTGAAGAACAACAGACAGAGCTTTCAACCGAGCTCATGCTCAAGATTCCATGCCTGGCATGGAAAGTTAACTCTTTCACCTCCGGAGCAGTTCGAAGGTTGCGACTCACTGCATATGTCATAATATAGCAAGACTCCATTAGAAAAAAAAACATTACTAAGGTGAGTATTTTTTTCTTCTGGGGTACCTTTCAAATCGGTATTTGACAAACATGTTTATGTTAAGTGTAAGTCAGAATTTCTGACAGACTACTGTTTGGCACCATCTGGGACAGTGACAAAAAACAACACACTGCTGAAATTATAGTTTCTGTAACTTTGAGCCTACCCACAGTGCAAGCTGAGATAAATAGAGAAATTGTGTACCAATTTAAGCATGCCTCTGAATGGAAATAACTATCTGATAGGCCTCCTCTGGTAAGTTTTGTTTCTTTTGTATTTTCACATATATACATACATCTTTAGGGAGGAAAGAAGACTATTGGTTTGTCAAGTTCCTCTCTCTCACCAGCTCAGCGGGAATACCTGGTCACCTCTTTTTCTTCCAAGTACTTTTTGAGTTTGAGCATGAAAGTCACTACAGTATCGACTGATACCACCTGCTCTGGAAGGCTGTTCCAAGTATCCAGCCCCGCGTTCTGTGAAATACTATAGTTCTTACTGACACTTCCCTTGAATGACAAAATGCGTCCACTTGTTCTGTCATCCATGTGCATCCTGAAGAGCGGCATTATCTCTGATGGTGTGATCCCTTACAGATATTTGAAGACTGTGATCATGTCCCTATTGATTCTTCTTAAAATTTGATAGAATTCTTTTCTACATAAATCAGGTCTGCATATCAAGTGTGTTAGTGATATCTTTTTCCACCAGTTGCTGTACTTGTCCATTTTGTATTAGATGGTGTCCAAAATGGAGGTAGTTAAACAGACATTAGTTTGCTTTATTTTGTTCACATGGTATCACACGCTAAATCATATGACCTTTTTCATGTTTGGCCCGGATGGGTAAGCATACATTACAGGAACAGAAACCACAGGTTTAAATATTGTATCATTATTTGATTACACACATTCTGTATTGCTCCACATTGTCACTCAGGGAAGGAATTTAGTTCATATGGGTAATGAGCTGTCCTACTGGAGATAGCGCCAACATGTGGATAGCCCAAAGCTGTTACCTGAGCATAGAACCATAGGGAAATGAACATTGGAAAGACAGCTGTTAACTCCGTTTGTGCTGTACCACTTGTGGGGATAGCAGTATAATGAAACCTCACTGAAGTATTCCAGTTTTCTTCAGCATTATTTGCTGTTCTTTTAATAAAAGTAGTGTGACTCTGAGGCAGGCTGGTAACCTATGGTACCACCAAATTTAGAAATATGTACCTATTAAGCTGATACTTTCAAACTGGCTAACCTGCTATGCTTAAGGAGCAACTCTGTATTACAATAAAAAGCTTAAAAACACTAGATTTTCACCAATTATGTTTTAACGTTATTGTTTTCTAGTTTTTGTTGTTTTCTTTACTTTCCCCTGCTGTTGATCTACTAAATATTGTAGACAATGCCGTAACTATTTCACAGAGTCTTTCAGAATGTATGTGACTCTTCCCTGCTACCCACACCATTGCTGTTTGTGACATCAGTCTGTTATCATGGTGAACACTATGATGTCATAAAACCAAGGCACAGTGAGGCTAACGGAATGGCAAATGTTTTGAAATGCTTTCTAACAGAATTTTTAGATGGACTACCAAGATATGCTATAAATTTTGGAATAGTGCATTGAAAGTAAAAAAAAATGTATTATCTTGTAAATTCTGACAACTGAAACATCTTATTTATGAAAATACATGCTGAAGTGCAGAGTTGCTCTTTAACTCTCATTACAGTTCCTGAATGAGGACCACTTACCATAAACAGAGTGGTTTTCTGCTTTGAGTAGGTCTGTTGTCTGAATAGTAATCCAGTCCGGTGCCTCAAGTAAGTGAGGGATATGATTCTTTTTTTTTGGGGGGGGCTTAGTTAGGTGAAGTTGTTGTTAAAGAGCAAGCATACTGCCTAAAACTTATATTACATTTTAAAAGCAGCCAACCATTACCTTTTCCTTTTATATACAAGGTACATTTTCTCTTCCCTTTGTTTAATTAGAAGATTGTTTACCTGATGTTGGTAGGTGTGATGTGTGGAACAGCCCTTAGCCTGGCAGCTGACACATCTAGCTGTACTGCCACACACTATATCATTAGCATTGTGACCTCACTGGCTGTGACATCACTGCTATATAGGAACAGCAAGTGAGTGACTGCCAGGTCATTCATCTGTGATGTCACTGTCAGTGAGATCACATTGCTGATGATGTAGTGTGGGGCAGTAGAGCTACATATGTTAGCTGCCAGGCTAAGAGCAGTTTCATACACTCAGCACAATATTATCATGTAGAAGACTTTCTGATGAGCAAAAGAAAAAAGAAAAATACTTCAGAAAATACAACTACTTCTTAAAATGTGTATTATTTTCCATTCTGCCTGTTTTGACTGCACTAGCTCTTTAAGTTTCACTCCCCGCCGGGGTCTTACTAGTGCGATGGTTCTTTTTTTCTCCATCATGTTCAGTCTGAAGTGTTGTTTCATAGCAGGCTGCTTTTGGACTGTATACTTTTGAAAAGCAGTTCTGCCTGCCGTATACTGAGGTGTCAGCCTATGGCGCAGTTTAATTTAGGTGTTCTTCCTCTGAGCACATTTAGTTGCTGGTTTTTGTCTGAGCACATCTAGTTGCTGGTTTTGTGGTGATGTTGGACAGTAAGTGCTGTTTGTGCCCATTTCAGACCTTCTCTTGGACTGAGGTTCTTTTTTTCACTAGCACAATGGTTCGTGCCTTTGTAGCACCTGCTGGCTTGCTGCCAGGTCCCCAAGTATGCATTTATTGTGTTTTCACTGTTTAACTCTTGTGTGTGAGCATGGAGGAGCATGTGCTAAGATGGCCGCCAGGCTAGGTGTGCTGTGAGTTGCACCTGAACTGCTTTTGAGTATTTTGCTTCTTGCACAACTGAATAAATTGCTTCTTAGTCATTTTTAGGTTTTTAGATTTATTTTTTGTTTATTGTGATTTTATTATATTTGTTTGGTTAGCGTTAGGGAAGTTTAAATGATGAAGGGAGAGATTGAGCATTATCGGGATCCCGCAATGCCTTATAGTATGTATTAGGGGCATTAAATTGTCCCATAACTGCATAGGGGAAAGACACTTGCCATCGTTGCTTTCTTCTGGCTCTTGGTACTATAATATACAAGCGGACCGTTGTTTGATGTCAGCCTTACAAAGAGTTCGAGAGTGGTAAGCTGACCGAATCAATCGAGTGGGGGAACGAATCTGGAGAAGCCACTAAGGTGGAATTTGGAGTTGGAGTGGTTCCTGCGGGAGGAAACCTGTCCCGCTGTGTTGATGTTTGTGCTGACATTTGGAGAGGAATCAGATGGCTGTCGGGATTACTGCTTGAATTTGCTCCAGCTCATTATATGGACTTGGGAGGTATTGCAGTCATGATTAAGTAACAGTGGAAATGGTGAGGCCTGTGGCTGGAGTGGTAGGAGGACCTGGTTTCGATCGGGGGCTAATTGCTGGATTTGCTGTTGTACGGGAGCCGGGGGTCTGAGGCAGACAGAGAACCGACTGGCTGGTTCCCGGTTTTCCTAGGCCTTCAGGGGAGTTGGCTGGTGGGCGGACACTATCTGTGGGCCAAGGTTGCGGCGGCAGAATATCTCTGGCGGTGGCCTCTGAAGATGGAGTGTGGGGTCCTTTCTAAACTTTCCGACCGATCAAATTCCAGATTCTCTAAACGGACAGATAAGAATTGATCTTAGGATTTGGATCATCAGATATGGTCAGATTCTCTTTTCATCTCATTATTTGACACATTTTGTAAACTTCTTAGGCAGTGAGAGTGTCTAGTGAATTCCAGGTAAATTTCCGGCAGTGAGAGTGCCTGATTAAGATTTACTTATGAATTTGGCTGATTCAAGTGCAAATAAGTGAGAGATGGTGCACTTGAGCCTCTGTACGGACCCCCTCAGTTTTTCGTGTGTGAGGTGGTGCATTCAAATCATATATGGACTCCTTTATGTGGAGTCATAAATCTTTTCTTGGATTGAACTGGTACAACAGAAAGACTTTTAATGACTGGTTCCCTCAGTATGTTAGCTTAAGTATTTTAAGTACTAGCTGCAGTAGGATTACCATTATCTTTGCATGAAGGATATTGCAAGATTTAGTGGGGGAGTTGAAGGGTTATTTTATTTTATTATTAATGTTGATGATTGTTGTTTAGTTTAAATTATTTTTTGTTTAATCCTATCCTCTCTGTGAGAGGGAGAGGGGAGGAGTTTTTAAGTTTATGGGGAAGGGAGAGTTTAAATGTGTTAAACTGCTAAGGGTTTTTTTATATAATTTTGTGTAAGGGGGAAGAAGTGTTATTGGGTTCTAGGAAGTGTTGTGGACATGTGTTGGGGTATTAGGGACACAGTCAGGTGGTACTGCCCCTCAAGACTGAAGTATCTCCGCCCTTTTGAATTTCTGGCCCTCCTTCCAGAAGTGTATAATAGATGCTGAGTTTTCCGCATCTTGAGACAGAGGAGTCGGAGATCCTGGAACTCTTGGGAGGATGGGAAAGGAGTGGGTGGATGGAGACAGTGAGAATCAGGATGGGTGCAGGAAAGAGGTCTTCTTTGTCTTGTGCCCATACCCAAGGGTTCTGACTTAGTCAGGCAGGAAGTGGAGTCATCATTGGACTCTTTTCCCTTTCGGGTGGTGTTAAGCAATGCCAGGTCTATCAGAAATAAGACTGCAGTAGTTGTGAATCTTATTGTTTCTGTTGACCTGGCTTGCATCACTGAGACCTGGCTTGATGAGAATGCGGGCCTCATTTTCGAGTCCGTGGTTCCGGACGGGTTTTTGGTGATTCACCGCCTGAGAGTGGCACGTAGAGGCGGGGGGGGGGGGGTGCAGTCTGTATTAGACAGTAGCTGGATCTTAGGGAGGTGCCAGCTGGATATACCAACTCCTTTGAGTGTATGGTAGGTGCAGGCTACAGGATCCTTATCATTTACTGTCCACCAGGTGATGGGAGGGAGTTCCTAAGGGAGGTTGCGGACTTCATCACTGAGATGGTATTGGAGTCCTCCAGAAGGTTAATTCTGGGGGACTTCAATGCCTGGGTCGACAATGAACTCTCACCTTTTGTACAAAACCTCCTCCAATTGATGGATTTATTGGGTCTGACATGGGTTATTACCTCTGTAACCCATGTGGGGGGACACTCGTTGGACTTGATATTCCATCTGGAGATGGAGGTCTCTGATGTGGAGGTGGAGCCAATTGGTTGGTCCGACCATCACGCCCTAAGATTCAGTTTTGTAGTCCCTTGAAAGAGGCCTGCCCCTAAGGAGTTAGTACAGTTCCATCCTTTGAGAGGAGTTACCTCGGAAGGCCTAATGACGGAGCTGGACTTTTCTGGATTACCAATGAATAGCATTGACCCAGGGTTCCTGGTGCTGGCCTATAAAAGGGCCATTGTAGGGGCCCTGGATGTCATTGCTCCAACTTGAGTTTTCCCCCTTACTCTGTGCTTGGGGACTCCCTGGTTTACCGGTGAGATCCGTGAACTGATGAGAGGGGGGCGAAGATTGGAAAGACACTGGCGGAAAACTCATCTGGAGGTGGATAGGCTTAGGTTGTTGGATCATTATAAGGTCTACCAATCAACAGTTTCCCATAAGAAGGCAGAATTTCTGTTCAGGGAAATTGCTACAGCGAGGAATAGGCCAACCCAACTCTTCTGGACAGTGGACAGGCTGTGCAATCCAGCCTGTCTTCAGACTGATCGAGCCTTGTCACAAGTACAGTATGAGGGGTTTGCACAATTCTTCACTGATAAGGTGTCCACCATCAGGGATGAGATCAGCCAACGTCCTCCCTTTGGGCCTTGCATGGGTCAGTCAGGTGGTACAGATGCCCAGTTGGCTTGGTTCACCTTTAGCCAACCGGCAGTCATGGATTTAGTGAGAATTGTCCAGACTCTGCGACCTACCTACTGTAGTTTGGATCCAGGCCCTACTCGCTACCTAGTGGGATTTGTAGAGGTTATCGGCCCGATTCTTGCTGGGATAGTGTTGGTTTCATTGGAGAGAGGGATCTTTCTGGATCCCTTAAAGGAAGCTGTAGTTCGCCCCCTTCTGAAAAAGCCCTCCCTTGATCCCGACTGCCCAGCAAACTACAGGCCGGTCTCGAACTTACCCTTTGTAGGGAAAGTTATCGAGAAGGTGGTTGCTCTGCAGCTGGAGGATCATTTGACCAGCTACAATATCTATGACCCTCTCCAGTCTGGCTTCAGGAAATGGCATAGCACTGAGACAGCCCTTGTCTGGGTGCTAAATGATCTTCTGATGGCGAGAGATCGGAGAGCCCGGTCCATCTTAGTTCTCCTTGATCTTTCAGCAGCGTTTGACACCGTGGATCATGGGGTGATGCTCTGTGGGTTTTTTTGTGGACTGAGGGCGGCAGTCCATAGTTGGTTTTGATCATTCCTTGAGGGAAGGTCCCAGAAAGTGGTGTTGGGGATTTATTCCTTGGCTCCTCGCTGCCTGCCCTGTGGGGTTCCACAGGGTTCGGTGTTGTCCCCTATGTTATTCGCAGTGTATATGCTTCCATTGGGGGACATTATAAGGTGGTATGGGTTGAGTTTTCATTGCTATGCTGATGATTCTCAGCTCTACATGTCTTTTGTACCCGAACAGGAGTCTGATTCAATCACAGTGTTTAACAACTGCCTACTAGAGATACAGAACTGGATGAGTACCAGTTGGCTTTGGTTGAACCTAGGTAAGACAGAGGTATTGGTGGTGGATTCTGGGGTTAGAATGTTAAGGGCATGGGCGGGAAAGCCCTCAGGTTTATGTCTGGGGGGCACCACTTATGGCCTCTAGCCAGGTGCGTAACCTAGGTATTATATTTGATGAGGGCTTGACCCTGAGGGCACAGGTGTCAGCCGTAGTCAAGTCTTCCTTCTTTCATCTAAGGAATATAGCCCATGTGAAGCACCTGGTTCTGCCCGAAGACCTTCCTACCTTGGTCCACGCCTTAGTTACCAGTCATTTTGACTATTGCAATGTCCTCTATCTAGGGCTGCTGGGGGTGGATATCCGCCGCTTGCAGCTAGTGCAGAACGCGGCAGCCAGGTTATTGACTGAGGTCCCTAGATCCAGTCATGTAACACCTGTGCTGCGGGTTCTGCACTGGCTGCCTTTACAGTGGCAGATTACCTTCAAGGTCGTGTTGCTGACCTATAAGGCCCTACATGAGTTGGGACCTCACTACCTTAAAGAACTCCTGTCTTCTTACTGTCCCTCTCGCTCCCTCCGATGCTCTGATGAGGGATTGCTAGAGATTCCCACGGTAATCCTGAAAACATCTGGTGGAAGATCTTTTACCTTTATGGCACCTACCGTGTGGAATTCTCTACTTCGTCAGATACGAGATAGTCTGACTGTAGAAAGCTTTAAAAAGTCCCTTAAACCCTTCCTGTTTTATCAAGCATTCCTAGATACTTGATGTATGATATATATGTTTTATCAATGTTATGTATTTTAAATATTGTTGTGATTATTGTAAGGGTGCCCAGAGCACAGGAAGGGTGCCTTATATAAATAAATTTTACATTACATTACATAAGTGATGAGTGGACGTCTTGACATCACTCGCATACGTGTGACGTCACAGCTCATGCAGACAGTGCTTATTTTGCTGAGCTGTGTAGCAACCCTAGCACTATTAAGTGCATTGACACCAGGACCAGGGGTTAAGCCTGCTGGGCTGATCCAGAAATACCGGAGATTTGCAGTCCAGGAGCAATATTACCAATACCGAGCTCTCCCCTTCAGTCTGACAACAGTGACGGGAGTGTTCTCAAAGGTGCTGATAGTGCTGGTTGCATTATTGAGACAGGAGGGGCATCATGGATACCCTTATTTAAGATGATCATCTTACCAGGGCATCGATGCGCTGATGCTGGAGAGATCAGTAGCAAGGACCTAGAAGTCCTTGAGGTGCATGGCTGGATAGTACACAAGGAAGAGTTCCTTGACATCTTTGCAGAGGTTGGAGCATCTGGGAGCAGTATGTGAGACAGACAGACAGACTGAAGGTCTTCCTAGCCACAGACATGAAGCAGAACTTAATCCAAAAGATCTGGTGGTTGAGATCTCTGGCAGTAGTACCTGCTCCCATAATACAAGTATTGGGCCTGATGACAGGCGCTATAGAGCTGACGCTGTGGGTCAGACTCCATATGAGACCACTTCAAACGATTACTTTTCTCATGGTCTGTAGCATCAGAGGACTACTAGGCTGCAATTTTGTTGTCCAGGCCAGTCCTGTAGTCAGGATGGTGATGGGAGGACCTCGAGAATCTCCTCAGGGGAACTCTCCCTGAAATTCCTCCTGAGCTAATTCTGAACATTGGTGCCAATCTGTTGGGCTTGGGAGTAGATCCATTTGCAGGGAGTCTGTAGTCCACAGAAACAGTGTCTCCAGATAAATGTTTTGGAGATGAGGGAATTGTATCTAACAACGATGCACTTCAAGTACCGGGCTTGATCCCAGGCAGTGAAGGGACGGTCGGGAAGCACCTTCACCATAGTGTACATGAACAGGCAAGGAGGCACAAAAAGTGCAGGCATGCCCATGGAAGCAGCAAGGGTACTTCAGTGGATGGTGTGAGATCTCCTGTCATTGACAGCTGTACATCTAGCATGGGAAACAACTGTTCAAGCAGATTGGCTAAGCCATGAGAGGGTTCACATCGAAGAGCGTTCCCTACATCCATGCATGTTTGATCTGCTGTGCAGAAGGCTCAGATAGCCTCAGACAGATCTATTTGTGTAGGAAAAAAAGCCCTCGGGTCCTGAGATTTTTCAGTCGATTCCAGTGCCCATGGGTAGGAGCAGTAGATGCACTGTCTCAGCAGTGGGATTTTGACAAAGTGAATCTGTTCCCACCACTTCCATTGCTGCCCAGGGTGCTGCAAATGGTTCAGTGGTATAAAAAAAAAAAATAATAATGTTCCTAGATACATGAATATGGTACATTATCCATATGTTGGCAGTCTTCCTTTCCCTTTAAATCCAGCTGGAACATCTTCAAGCTAAGCTCCTCCCACCCACCTGGATGGTATCCTCCTCGACTTCTCCATTGGAAGAGTCAGGTCTCCTTCTTTGCAGCTCTCTGCGCATGTTGTAGGCCCTGTTTTCTTCATCAGCTTTAGGCGTTTTCTTCCGAGAAAAATCATCTTCAGGTGTTTTGTGTTTTGCTGTGGGTTGTTTCTTTTTCTATTCAGCTACCCTTCTGATGGAGTTCGATGAATCCTGAACCAGACCAGGGTTCAGATGATGCATGACATGCAACGAGAAAATGTCATGCACCAACCCCCACACCTGGTGTGTATATTGTTTGGGGGCAGAACATGACCCACAGGCTTGCAGTTTGTGCAAGACCCTGCTCCCCTTCTCTCCTGAGGAGGTATGCCCATCTTCTTGGCTGGTCAGATGAGCGGGATCCTCTGGTTCAGTCCAAGGATGCTCTCAAGGCCGTTTCAGCAGTGGCAGGCTCAGCCTCTCAGCTGGCCACCCTTAAGGAGGTGGCAGATCAGTCCAAGGCTGTCTCTTCCTCTGCCCTGGCAGTGCTCCCAGTGAGCTCCTCGGGGGGGGGGGGCTTCCTTTACTAGGTCCTTTAGGGACACGTGTCGGTCCCTCCAAACCCTCAGGGAGAGCCCTTCCCGAGGGATTGCTCCTCTAAAGCATGGCTTAAGAAGCCCCATTGTAGGTTGTGGGACTGAGAGTGAGATCATTCTTCATGTGCTTGGGACTCTATCAACCGCTCGACCGGTCATCGAGCAATTGGCTTAGACTGATCCCACCAGGGGTGAAGGACAGGTCATTATCTCCTCAGTGTCCCCATCAGGCTTGCTGGCCGAGACACAGGCTGACCAGCAAGTCAAGATTTTTACCGACCTGATTGACCCATTATCAGATGAGTTGGGGTACAGCTCTCTCCCGGACTCCAGTCGTCTTGGCTCACTCCCAGGAGGGACAGGAGAGGTTGACTGATCCTGCTGTTAACTCCCAGGAGAATTCCCCCTTTGGGGGTTTCGTGGCAGGACTCAGTCTGCTTGATCTACACAGCCCCTCCTCCTGCATCCCTTTGATGGCGGCATTCTTGTCACCGGTCGAGGACCCAGTCCTAGTCTTGGTCTTGCTGTTCCAGTCATTCCCATTCTCTACCTCCATGGAAGTGCTGCCTGCATTCCTCCTCATTTTTTTTTAATTTTTATCACCATTGTAATTATCGCCTTGCTGTGGCATGTCCAGCATGGAGCATCAAGCCACTGGCTCTGCCCGCCCAGAGAGCTGGGTGACTCTAACCACACCCAGGAGGATCCGGGATAGCCGTCTTGCCATCCTGCTGGAGGGCCCCCCATGCCTCTCCCAGCCAGGACAGCCCTGGAATCTAACATAGATTTTTTTTTTTTTTTACCTCGACAGAAGCCCTCTGGGCAGCGCAGAGTGCAGCCATTAGGCTGCATGGTCGCGCTCAGCCCATTTTCCTCCGATTTTAGTTCCCCATTGAAGCGCAGATGTGCAGTGACATCCAGGCACAACGTGCTGACATCTGCTGCGCTCCCCCACACTTACACCGATGCTGATAGTACCTCCGGGTGTCCCCAAAGGTTGCTATAGCTCAGTGAATGTCCCTAGCCCACCCCAGGACTAGGAGAGCAGTCTACGGACGCTTGATGCTAGTCCTCACCTGTCAACCCACGATGACCCGGGCTCGTTCTCGAACCCAGGTCGCCGGCATGGTGCGAGGTGTGGCATCCAGCGTCACAAACTTCAGCGACACCGGTCAGTGTTATTCCTCCTCATTCTTTGGATGAGGAGAGGCTCTGCCGCCAATTGTGGTGGCAGTACGAGGAGCTCATGTAGTAGTAGTGGGTCCTCTGGCAGGGCCAGTCCTTCCAGCAGGCCCCGGCACTTCCATGATCTACCCGGTGAGACCGGTTCCAGCTCAGCCTCATTACATCAAGCCTTCCTCAGCTTTTAACCTATTTTGTGGGCCTCCGCCAAAGCAGCCTTTGCTTGGGGCCCCTTCCAAGGCTGCTCAGTAAGCATCCACCCTCCCTGGCTGACTTTCGGTATAGATTACCCACTCTGATGAATCCAGAGTGGTTTATGGGGACTGGGGGCTGTGGGTAGTAGTCAAGGAGTCGTTGGATACAGATGGCTTCTCCATGCATTCCTCTAGAACTCTGGGCTTTAATCGGTAGTCCTCCAAGGACCTTGCCTCTGACCAGGGCTGTGTTTTCTTCTGGGACTTGCTCTGGTTTCTCTCCCAGTCTATGGGGATCCCACTGGAACTGGTCCAAAAGCAGGCCAAGTAGCCCCTGATTGAGAACCTTGGCAGGGATGACTCCCCTGGGGTTGCTTTTCCAGTGGCAGAAGCCATCCTGGGTCTTGCCCTGGAGTTGTGGTTGCATCCAACTTCTTGCCTTCTGCATTCTGCCTGTATGGTCTGCAAATATGTGGTCCCGACTGGGTCCTTCCTCAGTTTCTCCAGTCACCCCTTGGCCGAGGGGTCTCTGGTGGATTCTGTTTTCCATTGGACGGGCAGTGTCGAGGATGTCAACAAGCCCTCTGACAAGGAATTGAAGAAGCTGTGCCATGCCACAAAAAAGGTGAACGCTGTGTCCTACTTGGGCCTCAGGCAAGCGAGCTCCACTGTTATGATGGCCATCTATGGCCATGCGCTTATGGGGTCCCAGACCATGTTATTCCATGCCTTTCTGTGGACTTGCAGTGTGCAGTTCAAGTGGTCCATGACCAAGGCCACACTCTTGCTAAGCATCAGTTCCAGTTGGCCTTGGACATAGGCGACTCCTGCACCTGGTCCATGGTGGCGGCAGTGGCCATGCACTGCAGAGCCTGGCTTCAGATCTTCACTTTCACCACAGATACCCAACATAAGCTGGCGGATTTCCCATTCTTGAGCACCAACCTTTTTGTGTCGGGTGTAGAGGGTCACCTTATGAGGACTGAGAAGTCCTGTGCCACCCTGGATTCTGTTATGTCCTTGCAAAAAGACCTCAAGGGCCAACAAATGAAGATGTTCTTTTTGTTTCATCCCTTTCAGCCCCACCAGCCTAAGCAACAACAGCCCCAGTCAGGACAGTCTCAAGCCTGGTAGCCAAATCCCAAGTCGCCATCCAGGGCCCCAAGAAATCTGGAGGTTGGAGCATCAACACTCTTCTGGCAACCCGTGCCAGATCCCCCTCTTCCAAGGCTGCTCAGTGACAATTGGGGGGCGTCTGCCTCCCACCCACCACGTCCCTGCCTCAGCTTGCTGTGGGGGGGGGGGGCTTTGCCTCAAGGATGCCTTCTTTCACATCCCAGTCTGTCTGTCCCACTGGTGATATCTTTGGTCCTGCATGGAAGGGGTGCTGGTTACTATGGATAAATGGTTTCTGAACATAGTGGGTCGAGGTTTGCCTCTTGACTTATAGGCTCTCCCAACCTATTGGGCCCATACCCCACAGGAGTCTGTGGCTTCTCAGGATATGCTATCTGTTCTCATGGAGAATATTGCCCAGCTTCTCAAGAAAGGTGCTATGGCTCATGTCTTGGACACCACGGCCGGCCAGGGCTTTGTGTCCAGGTACCTTCTGGTCCCCAGATGGGTTGGGGGGGGGGTTAGTGCCCCATACTGGATCTACGTGACCTGAACCAGTTCTTGAGGAGGCACAAGTTCAGGATGGTCACTCTGAACTGGATAATCCCATCTCTGGAGCAGGGCATGTTGTTCTGCTCTCTGGACCTCTAGGGTGCCTTCTTTCACATCCCAGTCTGTCTGTCCCACTGGCGGTATTTTTGGTTCCACATGGAAGGGGTGCTGTATGAGTTCAGGGTCATGCATTTTGGCCTCTCCTCAGTCCCCAGAGTCTTCACCAAATGCATTGCAGCGGTGGCAGCATTCCTGAGGTGCCAAGTGGTCCAGGTCTACCCTTACTTGGACTACTGACTAATTGCTGGTCAATCGCGGGAGGTGGTGCAGTGGTCCAGCGATCTGGCCCTCCAGACTTGTTCGGCCTTTGATCTTCTTATCAACCTGGTCAAGTCAGAACTCAACCCCTCAAACCATCCATTTAATTGGAGCAGAGACTCCCTCCGGGCAAAGGCCCAACTCCCAGTGGACCGGGCAATGGACCTTACCTCTTATGCCCAATCATTTCAGGTTGAGCACTTGTGCCCCTCCCAGGACATCCTGCAGCTGCTGGATTACATGGCATCCTGCACCAGCATGGTCTGGTGGGCCTGCTGGTGGATGTGCTCCCTGCAGTGGGAGCTGACCCTCCATGGTCTTAGTGCCTCGGTCACCTGGACCAGTTGATCATAGTGACACAGCCAATGTGGGATGCCATCCAGTGGTGGCTGGTTCCTGGAACACCTACAGGAAGGATTCCCATTCATCCACCCAGAGCCAGCAGTCTTTCTAACGACTGGTGCATCTCTGGTGGGATGGGGAGCCGACTTGGGGGACCACAGAGTCCATGGGCTCTGGACCCCAAGGAGTCCCAATGCCACATCAGTCTGCTGGAGCTTAGTATGATGCATCTAGCCCTGATGGCATTCACTCCTTTGGTTTGGGATCAAGTTGTGCAGGTCCAGACAGACAACACCACCACCATGTATTATCTCAACAGGCAGGACTGAACGCATTTCCTCCAGCTGCATCAGGAAGTCCTCCACACCTTGGCCCTCATGCACTGTATGGATGCCGATCTCCTGGCTATCCATATAGCTGGAGCCTCCAACCAGCAGTCAGACACCCTGAGCCGAGTGGGTGAGGCATCTCACAGTGGTCCTTTCATCAAGAGATGGTGAACCATCTGTTCTCCCAGTGGCGCACTACCCTGGTTGACCTGTTCGCCTCCTTGGAGAACGCCAAGCTGAGTCTGTTCTGTTCCTGCCCCCCCCCCCCAACAGTGCAGAACACTGATGTGGGATGCCTTCATGAGGTCCTGGATCCTGGGTATCTTTACACCTTCCCTCCTATTCCCTTGATCCACTGGGTGCTAGTCAGGATGGGGAGGGAGAAGGCACAGGTGATCCTGGTAGCCACAGACTGGTCGCGCCAGTGCTGGTGCCCAGATCTGTTCAGCCTCAGCAGCAGTAGGCCTCTGTGGAATTTACTTCTACACCCAGACCTGCTGTCCTGTCACAAGTGGAATGTCTTACACCCAGACCTTCAGTCCCTGCACCTGACAGCCTGGTTCTTTAGTGGCTAGAGATCCAGGCTTTGGGTGCCTCCGAGCAGGTTCTTCGGGTTGTGGAAGCCTCCCTGAAGGGGTCAACCTGCCAGTGCTATGCCTTCAAATGGAAACATTTTTCCATTTTGTGTCGATAGGGAGCTAGACCCTATATTCTGCCCATTGGCTAGCATTCTGGACTACCTGTGATTCTGTCCCAGTCAGGCCAGAAATTGACAGCCCTCAAGGTGTGCCTGGCCACCATCTCTACATACCAGGTATGAGCTGGTACACTGTCTGTGCTGCAGGAAGGTGGTCGGTTGCTTTCTTGAGGGTCTTGACCACCTATCCTCGTTGGTGCGTGAACCACCACCACCACCGTGGGACCTGTTGCTGGTCTTGGCAGTGCTCATGGACAAGCCATTTGAACCAGTGTACAGGTCATGGAAGACCACCTCCTTGATGGCTATCACCTCCACCAGAAGGATTAGTGTGCTTCAGGCGCTGTCAGTGGAGTCTCCTTACTTGGTGTTCCACGGGGAGTAGGTTGCCCTCTGCCCCAATCCGAAGTTCCTCCTGAAGGTTGTTTCACAGCTTCACCTTAACCAGGAAATCAATCTCCTAGTGTACTTCACCACTCCAGCCTCGGATGCTAAGCACAGGCTCCATACATTAGACCTGAGGCGAGTGTTTGCTTATTATATGGAGTACACGGCTGGAGTTCATAAAGAGGTTTGCCAGCTCTTTGTCACCTATGCTGAAGCTACACTTGGCAGACACTAAGCAGACACGTGACAGGTGAATTGTATTCTACACTGACCTATGCTATAGGTTGGCTGGAAGGGAGCCTCTCATTTCATCAGACATACTTCTGCCTCGGTGGCTGCTTCCAGGGATATCTCTATCCAGGACATCTGCAGGGCTGCTACCTGGAAGTCAGCACACATTTTCATTTCCCATTACCACATCGACCTTGATGCTGGTTTTGGGACCTCGATTTTCCAATCACTTTTTCCCCAAGTAGGGGTGTGCACCTTGCCCGATCCTCCAGGAGAACTTCTAGGAGTCTCCCAATGTGTGGATAGTGCACCATATCCACGTCCCTAGAAATGAGTTACTCACCTGTAACCGTAATTCTAGGAGTGGTATATGGTGCACATTCACATAACCCACCCGACCTCCCCTGGCAAGTGGCACATGGATCCCTGTTCCAGCGTGCATGATCTGATGTCACGGTGTGGTGCTGAGGAGGATACAGCTGGGTTGGGTGGGAGGAGCTTAGCCTGAAGACATTCTAACTGGATGTAAAGGGAAAGGAAAATTGCCAGCGTGTGGATAGTGCACCATATACCACTCCTAGAACTACAGTTACAGGTGAGTAACCGTTATTTTCTTCTCGTAGCCTGCAGTGGCCACAATGGTTGTGCTTCTGGGACCTGATCAACCTGGCAACTCAAGCACCATTCTGGCTCCTGCATCACAAGGACCTGCTTTGTAAATGCCCGAATCTATAGCCAAACCCAGGGGTAATGCAGCTGGTAACCAGGCTCCCGAGAGAAGGTGATGTCTTTTATGGGGGGTTTCTGAAAAGGTGGTAGATACCTTAATAGCCTCTTGGAAGGTTTTCTCCTCTGCGGCATATGACAGGGTGTGGGATATTTTTTCAGTATAGGCCAGAGCTTAGGGCACCAGGCCCACCAAGACTATTGTCCCGCAGATATTAGATTTTTTTTGCCAGTAGGAGTGGACAAAGGACTAGTGTTTCACACCTTGTGAAGGCACTTGCCCATTCTTGAAACATTACTGGGCTCAGCCATTGGTATCACTTTGTGGATCCACATGAATGTTATTCATTTTCTGAGAGCAGCCAGTTGGGCCTATACATCTTTTTGATCTCCAGCCTCTCCACTTTATTTGAACTTGGTGTTGCACACTGTATGCAAACTGCCATTTAAACATGTTTCAGTGGTTCCCCTTGATATTTTGTCTTTTAGGGTTTGCTTCCTGACAGTGATCTGCTTGGCCAGGATTGGTGAACTCCAGGTGCTTTCTTATACGGAACGTAATCTTATAATGCTTAAGGGCAAGATGGTTCTGAGGACAGTGCCTTTTTTCTTCCCAAGGTTCCCACAGCTTTTCATGTGAACAAAGAAGTGTCTCTTCCATTCTTCTGCCCCAGGCCCGCAATTCCAAAGTAAAAGGAATTTCATAAACTGGATTTTTGTAGGGGAGTCAAAACATATTTAAAGAGAACAAACAAATTCAGAATGTTTCTTTGATTTAGAGTTGCAAAGGAGGGCCAAAAGGCATCTTAAGGCCACCTTGGCTAGGTGGGTAAGATCCTGCATTTTGAAAGCAGATATTGCAGGGAAAAAAAAGCCACCCACTCTGATCAGAGCACATTCCAGCAGGGCACTCACAGCATCCTGGGCAAAAAGGGCAAAGGCTTCAGTGTCAGATCTCTGCAACGTGGCAGTGTGGTCCTCCATTCATACATTTCCAAATCAATATACACCGGATGTCCTGAGCTTCACCGATGCAGCCTTTGGGTACAGAGTGTTACAAGGGGGGTTTACAGATGAATCCAGCAGCTTCACTTAAAGGTCATGTATGGGAAAATGTTCTCCCCAGCCCTAATCTGAGTGGGTATTGCTATAAACTAATTCTGTCTGGAGCAGCCATTTTGTCTCAGGTAAGCAATGGATGATACAGACTTCATACAAAGCTTATTGGAAGTAATGAGTTAAGACCCACATGTTCTAAATTCCTTCTCCCATTGACAACATGGAGTTATATAGTAAAGGGAAATTCCATCCATACTTATCATAATTTCCTTTACTGTTCGCTCCAATGTTGTCCCTGGAACTATTGGCACTTTTTGAAAATATTGTCCAGTACGTGAGGGATATGACATGGCCCTTTTATGTAGATTCTGATGTTCGTTCAGGGTTTTATTTAACTCTAAAAATTGATTAGCATTTTGCTCATAAAAGTGCTAAAGCATTGTGAAAGTGCATAGCACTTGCCTCACTGTGTTTAACAAACATAACACTTCTAGAAAACCTATATAAATACTTTCTGTACAGTTAGAATTGTCCCAAGAAAAAAACTGCTAATCAGTTATTTAAAACCCTGTCATTTCTTCTGTTAATGGCCAGAAATACCTTTTCTGGGCACCCCAATATCCTGGGTGCCCAGCTTAGCGAGAGGAGTCATTGATCCATGTTTTCTGTATGAGAACAGCAGGACTTTCTTGAGTTCTGCAGCTGCAGCTGGAACTCATGCTGCATGCTGTTCTGAGAACAGTGAGCTGCCATTTCCCTGGTGTCTAATGACACCCCCACCGATCCCGTTGCCGTCCTCTTATATGTGTAATGTTTCCCTGGTGTCTAGTGGTGCCCTTCCCCCACCCTCTGATCACTGTACCATTATGTATGTTAAATTTCCCTGGTGTCTAGTGGCACCCCCACCCTCCTATTGCTGTCCCTGTATTTGTATGTTTCCCTGGTGTCTAGTTGCACCCCGCCCCCTCCAATCGCTGGCCCCAAATTTATATAATGTTGCTCTGATGTTCAGGGTTTCCCCTCACTCTCCAGTTGCTGTCCTTTATGTATCCCTAGTGTCTAGTTGCACTCCCCGCCCTCCCATCACCATCCCCTTAAGTATTATAATGTTTCCCTGGTGTCTAGTGATGCCCACCCCCACCCTCCGATCACCAACCCCTTATGTAAGTTTTTTCTCTGGTGTCTAGTGGCACTACCCACCTGTCAGTTGCCGTTTTCGTATTAATGTTGCCTGTAAAAAAGACCATCCCTCAAGTTTTTTTTTTTTAAACCTGTAAAAAAGAAAATTGTCCCTCGCCTATCTTACCGTCTCCACTGAATACACACTATCTCACACTCTCACTCACTTGAACAAGTCACAGGGTGAAGATCCACTCTCCTGTCGAAGATGACTTGCTGTTAGAATTACCGACTGCAATATGAGAAACTGAGGTTTGTGCAGTTCAATGTGTTTTATTTTTGCATATTTTGACCCCAGATTTCCAGTATGGTCTTTTTGGGACCCCACCTCATGACCAGTGTTGGTAGAATTATGTCAGTCAGACCCCCAAAGGTGATTTTGCAGTTGCTTAGCAAAATCACCTTCGAGGCAGGATTTGAACATTTTCACTACCCTTGTTCATTAGGTGGGGTCATAAGAAGGCTACGTTGAACATTTAGGGTCCAAATATGTAAAAATGACAAAGTTACACTCATACCTTGAAATGTTTCTACATTTGCTCGTAACTGTGGTAATTTTAAATATTTTGAGCCCAGATTTTTAATACAGACATTTTTTCATACCACCTCACAAACATGACAGCTGTCATTTTTCAAATCCTGGCCAAAACGTATTCTCACACCTGTGGCACCAAATGACGTTTTGGTGGTGCAGAGAGATGTTATGGCAGCGATTAGAAAGTTTTCATCTACTAGGTTCATGAGATGGGGTAAGAAGGCTATACTGAAAATGTGGTGTACAAATATGGTAAAATGTCCAGGTTAGGAGTGAATGTTGCAGTATTTCAACGTTCCCTCGTAACTTCATTAATTTTAAATATTTTCACTCCAAATATTCAACATAGACATTTTTCCACACAACCTCATAAACGTGACACATGTCAATTTTTAAATCCTGGATGACATGTTTTCAGACTTCTGGTGCGACATGACATTTAGTCCAATATACTATAAATGGTACATGTCATGTTTATAAAGTGAATCATAGAACGAGTGTCTTGAAAATTTGGGGTCAAAATAAAAAAAAATGTTTTAAAAATAATTAACAAACTTTGTATGTGGTGCCACTCTTAACCCCAGAAGGTATGCTTTGTGATCCCGTACCAGTGAGCTAAGTTTGGTGGTGAGATCAGTGATGCAGCTTGACGGAGTGAGGGTAGGGATATGGCATTGTTCAAACAACATGAAGTCTTGCTATATTATGACAATTGCAGTTTGTCCCACCACTAGAACTGCTCCGGAGGTGAAAGAGTTAACTTCCATGCCAGGCATGGAATTTAGAGCACGAGCTCGGTTAGAAAAGCTCTGTCTGGAATATTTCAAACTGAAACTGTCAGATTCTTTACTCCGTCTCACTGAACAGTCGCTCCGGAGATTCCTTCTACTGCTCGGTTCATTTCTCGGTTTAAAGAGTTTTTCTCGGTTAAATTCAACTGCGTTATTATTATTTTAACATGAAACCGATCGGTTCAAGCTCTGTCTGTGGTATTGTAAATAATAGACAGGTTTATTTCTGTGTGGAACTTGTAAATGTTTATCGGTTCGGTTTGAACTGATCAGGTTGTTTAAAACTTTATTCTGAAGCATTTAAAAGCTTTTTAGAGTGCGGTTCCCGGTTCTTATCAGTTCTAAAAAAAACGGATTTCATTACGGTTTTTTCCACGACCCGTGACACGGTTGGGAACCGATAAGGGTGTCTTGCCTGGCACTGCCGGAAAAAGGGCAAGTTTTTGGTTAGGCTGGCATTATGTCTGAGAAACCCAAAAGAAAAACCCGGCCCACTGGGTTTCAGCACTGTACTGTCTGTGGGGAAGCTTTTGCCAAGGCTGACCCACACACCACATGTGTTTATTGTCTGGGGTTTGACCACCTCAATGCAGACTGCCAGATTTGCAAGAATTTCCTGCAGCTACCTAGATAAGAGGTTGGTAGGCTCAGGGCAGAGAGGCCAAAAGTCCGCTAACCGGATGGCCAGCCGGTTCGGTGCCAACCGAACCAGAAGTGCCCTCTGACCAGGCGAGACTTCCTTGGGCAAATGTAAAGCTGACTCAGAGGAGCCAGTTCCAGCAAAGAGAACTAGAAAATCAGCAGGTGTGGAGTCAAAAATTCCTTCTCCAGCTGCAGCAGAGATAACTAAAGCAATCCAAATTGTCCAGTCACTTTCCCGTTCCGTCCGAACCGCCACTATCTTGCAAAGGTCGGTTCGTCCGGTTCCACGTTCAAGAATATGATATAGAGGAGTTTTATGGAACTAGAGGAGGGGAGGATGATTATGAACAGTGTGAATGTGACTTTGAAAGTCTGGGCGTGCCCATTGAACGGACATCTCCCCAGACAGACCTTTAGGAGAATCTCCCCCTAGGCTTTCTGAGTCCCCTTCTCATTTTCTGTTTTATAAAAAAGTTGCTGAAACCCTCCAGCTTCCATTGGAGGAAGCTGTGGATGAGCAAGAGGAGCCTGACTTTGTAGAGATGATGGATTTCCCTGAGTCCAGGAGATTGTCTATTCCTTTACATAAATCATTTAGGAAACAAACAATAACAATTTTAAAAGCTCCTAATTCTGTGCCTCCTGTGGACAAAAAGATGGACAGGAGGTACACTTTGTCAGGTCCTGATACAGAATTTCTTTCACAGCAATGCAGCCATGTTGGGGTAGTTCAGGCTGCAGCCTGTGATAAGGCTAATATTCCCTGGCTTCACATCCTCCTGACAAGGACTCCAGGAAGATTGATGCCATGGCTAAAAAACAATACATGGCAGCATCCTTGGGACTCAGACAAGCAAATTATATGGCTTATGTGGCAAGATACCAGAAATCTAGATGGGATACTGTCATGGCTTTAGCCAAACAGGCCCTGGCCAGCTTGCCAAGGAGCTGGAGCAGGTGGCTGCTGATGGTATTGAGGCATCTAAGGTGCAATTCCATGCTGCAGTGGATTCTAATGATGTATCCTCTAGAGTCATGGCTACATCTGTGGCTTTTCGTAGATTGGCTTGGTTCAGGTGTACTAGTTTGTCACAGGATACCCAGGCTAAGGCTATGGATTTTCCTGTGGTGGGAAATTCTCTGTTTGGGGAGCAGACAGAATTATATGAAGAAAATGGATGAATATAGAACCACTTATAGGAGTGCACAAGCCAAGGAATGGCAAGCCACTCCTCAGAGGCAGCCCCCCAGGGGTAGAGGCAGGCCTTTTCACCAAACCCAGGCCTCCTCTTCAGCTTATGCTCAGAGGGGGTTCTTCAGAGGGAGAGGCAGATGGGGTACAAGCAGGCCTGCTCCCACCCCTCAGCCTAAAGCCCCTGCCAAACAGGCACCCTGATGGGATGCCCAGGGCGGGTTCTTCATTACCTGTAGAGGCAGGCTGGCTTACTTCGTCCAGGACTGGGAGTTTTTAACATCAGATAAGTGGGTCCTGGAGGTAGTAAGCCAGGGTCTGGTTCTCAGCTTCAAAAAATTTCCAAAGATGAGAATCAGATCTTTTCCACTTGCAAATCCTCTAGAGACTTTTGCTTTGGAAACAGAAGTCTCAACCCTTCTGGCTCTCAGAGCTGTAGAAAGGGTTTCTCCCCTACACCAGGGCAAGGGTCTGTACTCCAGGTACTTCCTTACCCCAAAAAAGACAGGAGAATGGCGGCCCATCCTGGACCTAAGATATCTGAACAAGCACCTTTTAAAACCAAAATTCAAAATGGTGACTCTGGGAATGATTTTACCCTCCCTAAGGCCAGGGGACTGGCTAGCTTCCCTGGACCTCAAGGATGCCTACTTCATTGTTCTTATCAGAAGCTCCCACCGAAAGTACCTCAGATTCGAACTGCCCTCAGGCCATTATCAGTTCAGAGCAATGCCCTTACCTCTGCCCCAAGGGTATTCACAAAATGCCTGGCAGTAGCAGTTGCTCATTTAAGAAGGCAAAAGATTGCCATCTTTCCCTACCTAGACGACTGGCTCATTGTGGGTCAGTCTCAGACCAGAGTCAGATCCACCTGCAAGTTACCCAGCAGCTGCTTACCTCTCTGGGCTTTCTTCTCAGTCTTCCAAAGTCAGTTCTGGAACCTGTCCAGGTACTCACCTTTATAGGTGCAGAACTAGACACAAAGCAGCCAGAGCCTTCCTTCCCTAGAAAGGGTAAGGACCCTGGTGGCCCAGGCCTCCTCCTTCACTCTGCAGGTCTCTCGACCAGCAAAGCACATTTCCTACAGCTCCTAGGACACATGGCTGCTTCCACAGCTGTAGTGCAAGGAGCAAGATTTCAGATGAGGGACATTCAGTTCCATTTGAGAGCCTTTTGGTCTCAAAGAAGAGATCCCCTATCCAAGTTGATCCCAGTGACCGAACCCTGATCCAGGCCTTCAGTGGTGGCAGGATCAGAGCAATCTGAGACAAGGGTTCCCTTCATCCCTCTATCTCACTCCTTGACCCTTACTACAGATGCGCCCTTTGGGATCGGAGCTCACATGGGCGACCTCTCCACCCAGGGATTGTGGTCCCCTCAGGAATCTCTGCTCCACATCAATCTGTTGGAACTCAGAGCTGTTTTTCTAGCACTTCAGGTTTTTTCTTCATTGGTTCAGAACAAAGTGGTACAGGTCAGAACAGACAACATCACTACAATGTGGTACATCAACAAACAAGGGGGCACTCGGTCTTCGGCCTTGTGCACCGAGGCAATGAAGTTGTGGTCTCTGGCTTATTCCCTGAACCAATGAAGAAAGCTACAACAAACTGTGTTGGCAACATGTGAGGCATAATTTTCTACCTTTGAAGAGTGTATCATTATTAGGCAGTGCCTTGGAGCTATTCCTTGTGCTTTGGACTATAGGCTACAGGCTGGGGAAGGAGGACCATTAGAGCTGACAACCCCAAGGACGGGAAACCCTAATGTGTTTTCTTTTTGCTGCTTGTGGAATGGGGGTGGGGAGTTGGGGACGGGGGTTGAAAACCCTAACGCTACATTTACGTACTTTTGTGGCGTTACGTTATCCTAACTGGTGCATAAAAAAAGTGTTTTTGCAAAGTATAGATTACAGGGGCACAGTAGCATCCTATAGTTAGGGTTGAGTAGGGTGTTTAATTTTAACCCCCTAACATTACATGTTAATAGCTTTGGCAGCATTTAATAAAATTAGTTGAAATTTTGCATGTGTTACCTGGTAGGTAAGGTCTAGATCTGTGGAAAGTTTTGTGATGGCAATTTGTGTTTTTTTCTGAGATCTGCATATGTCATTTTACTGCAGATGTCTAATTTTTTTCATATACTTAACATGGGATTTTATTTTGCTCTCACCTACAACCTACATGGAATGGAATTTTTTCCTGAAACTTTCAGGTTAAAAGTGTGCTGTGTCAAGGCAGTGCCTTTGGAGGTTTCATGAAAAAATATTAAACAGTTCCAGAGTTATACGGATTTAAGGTTTTGTATTTTTCTGTTCTGGACATGCACAGTAGGTTTTTTGGGCTAACATTCTGATACGACACCAAAAATTGGATATTGCATGGCATTTTTGATTTTGTGAAATGTTGTCCTTACAACGCCAACATTTTTTTTGTGACAACCGCCGTCTTGTTTTTCACCTCACTAGCAAAGCACTAATTCAGACTTTTACTACAACAGCCAGAATGTTAAAAAAAACAAGAGTAAAACATGAATTTACCTCATTAGAACATCCTGGTTCAGATTCTGAGGCTTGTGTCAGCCAATTACGGTTATAAATATCTTTTACGTATTTCTCCTGGCCATATTAACATCTTTCCCATTTTTTGAAACGTGACTCGCTTTTTTGTGTTACACCTGTAAGATGGTGCAAAACTAAATTTGTCTCGCAAAACTGTTTTTTTAATTGCAATTCACGAAAAGTCTGTTGGAAACATATTTTGATTACCCAGCATAAAATTGTTTTTTCAACATGAAATTTGATAGCACATCACAACTTTTTGTTTCACTGTAGAAAATTGGTTTCTCAGCATGAGATTTAATTCCACATCACAATTTTTTGTTTTACAGCAGACAATTGGTTTATTAGCATGAAGTTTGATTGCACATCAGAATTTTTTGTTTCACAGCGGACAACACTCAACTTGAAATTTGATTGCACATCATAATTTTTGGTTTTGCAACTTAAATCGGTTTGTCGCCATGTAATTTGATTGCGGATATAGTTAAGACAACCTTTTTCTTGGCATAGGGCCCTGCACATCTGCACCTGTGGGTGGCAGAGGGCCCTGTATATTGGCTGACAGATGGACTCTTTCCCGTGTGTGTTTGTATCTGCAGCTACATGGAAGCGCAGAGAACATACAGCCCTGTACTTCTGCAGCCAAGCTGACAGCCCCATGATTTCTTGGCACTTGTTACTGCATGGAACTTTTTTACTGAAAGTGTGTTGTCAGAGTGGAATGAAGGAGGAGAAAGTGGTATCATTGAAAATAGAGGAAAGTTTTAAAAAGGGGGTGGGACAGAATGAAAAGGTAGATTACACCTAGAAAGAAGAAGGGGAGGGGGAAAAATCATGGGGAGGATAACTCTGGGGAGAAAGGGGAGAGGGGCAGCTCCAGTAAAATAGGCTGAGCTGCACACGTGAGCAGACTTGATAGACCTCTGTGGCCTGTTTCTGCTGGCAATTTTCATATGTTCTTATGCACTTCCACTGGTGGACAGAGTCTTCCCTTGGACCCTGTGCATCTGCATGTCTTCATGCAGGATACGATTCCAGTATTTCAAAAAGGAAGGAAATTCTTTGCAAAAAAATCTTCGCTTACTGCTCCAGTTACGGCTCAAGTTACTGCCACAAAAGTAGGGAAATGAAGCATTAGGGTTTCCAACCCTAACCCCCCCCCCAAAGCAACAAAAGGAAAATAACATTAGGGTTTTGGGTCTCTGGAGTCTTGGTGAATCAGTGGTGGGGTCTTCCTTGGGGTTGTCAACCCTAGTGCCAACCCTGTTCTCTGAGCAAACAAGGTCAGATATGATCTCTTTTCTTCACGCAGGACGCTGCTTGAAGAAAGCTACAGCACATTGTATTGGCAACATGTGGCAAGGCATACTTCTCTGCCTTTCAAGAGTGTATCAGTATGAGGCACTGGCTTGGAGCTGTACCTTGTGCTCCGGACAGGAGGGGTGAACATTAGAGTTGACAACTCCAAGGAAGACCATATCACTGATTCACTAAGACACCAGAGTCCCAAAACTCTAATGTTTTTTCCTTGTGCTGCTTGGGGCATGGGGGTGGGGAGTTAGGGTCAGAAACTCAAATCCACATGTCCCTACTTTTGTGGCATTAAGTTGAACCCTAACTGGTGCATTATGGCGCAGTTGCGCCATTGTATTTAGAGTTGAGTAGGCTGTTTAATGTTAAACCCCAATTTTTGCACTTTAGTAACTTCACAATAATTCAGTGGATTTGCACAAATGTTTGCACGAGTGGTCTCATGGGGCTAGATCTCTTGACGTGCCAACTTTCGTTCGGATCAGATGTGTGTATTCAGAGATCCAGATTGTGAAAAAAGTAATTTGGGGGGTTTTTGCTTTTTGCTTTTTTTTTTGTCCACCCTAGTGACCAGACAGTTTGGAATTTTGGTCTGAAATTTTCAGAGTAGATTGGGCTTGGCCCACAGATAAGCCTTTGCTGGTTTGGTGAAAACATATTAAGCCATTCCAGAGTTACTCATTGTTAAAATGTCAGTTCTGAGCATGCTCAGTAAGCATTTCAGGATAGATGTTTGGAACAGAAAAATAATTTGACCATACAAATCAGCTTCTTGTCCATATGGGGGCTAATCCTTTTTCATATTAAAAAAAATATCCTGATTTGTATGCTGCCATCTTATTTGCCATTTAAAAAAATAAATAAATAAAACTCACAAAAATGACATGCTGCAGAGACACCAACATATGTATCTTGCTCATCGGGACCCCATTAGGTGGATTCTGCACTTTATCATTGTTAACATTACCACCATATGTTTTTTTGTTTGTTTGTTTTCTGCATCCTTTTTCATGACTTGCTCCCGTTTTTTCATATGGCCAAATAAAAAAAAGAATTTAGTCATATGAGAAAGGATCCCTTCATACGCAAAAACATTTTGGACTTTGCCTGGTGTCTAATGGCACCCTCTAATTACTGTCCCTCTATTGTTTCAGTGTTTTCCTGGTGGCACCCCTACCCCTCAGATTGCTGTCCCTGTATTTTTGCACGTTTTTCTGGTGTCTGTTAGTACTCCTACCCTCTTGATTGCCGTCCCTGTATTGTTTCAATGTTTTCCTGGTGTCTAGTGGCACCCCCACCCTCCGATTGCTGTCCCTGTATGGTCTCAATGGTTCCCTGGTGTCTAGTAGCACCCCCACCCTCCGATTGCAGTCCCCATATTATTTAATGTTTCCCTGGTGTCTAGTGGCACCCCTCCCATCCTCCAGTTGCCATCCCTGTACTGTTTCAGTGTTTCTGTGGTGTCTAGTTATACCCCCCCACCCTTTGATTGCTGCCGCCCGTATTGTTTCAGTGTTTCTCTGGTGTCTAGTGGTACCCCTCACCCTCCGATTGTTGTCCTCATATTCTTTAACTTGTAATGAAGAGAACTGTTCCTCAATGTCTTTTTTCATTTTCTTTACCCTGTAAAAAAAAAATGGTCACTGGCTGATCCAGCCCCTGCCAGCCTGACCTTCCACTGATCACCCATCACTGTGCATCCCTCCCCACACCCCCACACACTCTGATTCACCTGAACAGGACCCAGGGCAAGGATCCACTCTTCGATCAAAGATATGTCTTGCTGCTGGAACCACCAACTGTAATATGAGAAACTAAGGTAAGTGCGGTTCAATGTATTTCAATGGGCTTTTCAACTTTGAGGCATAACTTTGTCATTTTTGCATATTGTGAGCCCAAATTTTCAACATGGTCTTTTTGGGGCCCCACCTCACGAACAATGGTGGTGGAATTACATAAATCCAGCCCAAAAAGTAAATCACATTTCCCTACTTTTGTCACTTTATGCTGAACCCTAAGTATTGTATTACACAGTTTTTTGTAAGGAATTTCTTTATTTTTTGAGATAGTATAATTGTATACTCATTTGCCTTTTTTTAAGGGGAGGGGTTTGAGGGTTAGAAGTCTTGTAACCAGATTTTTTTTACTTTTTTCACTTTAGCCTGAACCCTAAATGTTGCATTTACGCAGTTTTTTTTTTTTGCAAAGAATTTCCTTACTTTTGAGATAGTATAATCGTATCCTTATTTGCTTGTGGGAGCCACTTCCATTTGTAAGACAGTAGCATTCAGCATAGCCTTCTTATAACCCCACCTCATGTGCCTGGTACTGAATATTTTTAAATGCCTGCCAAAACATGATTCTGCGCCACCACAACACCATTCCACACCACAGGTGCGAAGACACAGTTTGGTCAGCATTTGAAAAATGACAGCTGTCACATTCGTGAGACAGTGTCAAAAAATAGCTATGCTGAAAATTTGGGGTCAGAATATGTAAAATTACCAAATTGATGAGTGAGTGTTGCAAAATGTCAATGTATGTGCATAACTCAGCCATTTTTACGTATTGTAAACCCCAGATTTTCAACATAGCCTTCTTATGACCCCACGTCATGAGGGAGGGTGGTGCAAATTTTAAAATCCTACCTAAAAGGTGATTTCGCCAAGCGACCACAAAATCGCCTTTCAGGCTAGATTCGCATAATTGCAGCACCATTGTTCATGAGATAGGGTGTCAAAAGGCCATGCTGAAAATTTGCATAAAATATGCAAACGTGGAAAAGTTATGCATCAAAGTTCAAAACCTCATTGAAATTCATTGAACCGCACTTACCTTAGTTTCTCATATTGCAGTTGCTGATTCCAGCAGATATGTATTCAGTCAGAGAGTGGTTCTTCACCCCGGGATCTGTTCAGGTGAGTGAGGTTGTTGGGTGGGGGTGCAGGGTGGTGTATGCTCAGTGGGAGGTCTGGGGGGGGGGTTGGATCAGTGAGGGACCTTTTTTTTCCTTACAGGTTTAAAAAAAAAAAGAGACATTGAGGGACCATGTTCTTTATTTCAGACAGGATGGAGATTGGAGGGTGGGGGCTTGCCACTAGAAACCAGGGGAAGACAAAATATTAATGAGGATGACGATCAGAGAGTGCTTATGCCACTAGACACCAGGGAAAGACAAAATATTAACAGGGACAATGATCAGAGGATGGGGGTGCCACTAGACACCAGGGAAAAATAAATTAATTACAAGGATGGCAATAGGAGGTTGGCGGGCGCAATTAGACACCAGGGAAATGTTAAATCATCACAGGGTCTGTGATTGAGGGTGGGAGGCACCACTAGACACCAGGGAAAAATAAAATAATTATGGGAATAGCTATTGGAGGGTGGGTCCACTGGACACTAGTGAAACATTAAATCATTACAGGGACAATGGTCAGACAGTTGGGGGGGGTGCCACTAGACACCAAGAAAAAATAAAATAATTATGGGGACAGTGATAGGCAGGTGGGGGTGCCACTAGATACCAGGGAAACATTAAATCATTTTGGGAACGGTGATCAGAGGGTGGTGGTACCACTAGATACCAGGAAAACATTAAATCATTAAAGGGATGGCAATCAGAGGGTGGGGACCCCAAGAGACTTCAGGGAAAAATAAAATAATTATGGGGATGGCGATTGGAGGGGTGGGGGGGATGCAACTATACTCTAGGAAAAGATGAAAAAAATTTAGGGACAGCAATTAGAGAATGGGAGTGTACCACTGGACACCAGAGAAGCATTAAAAAATACAGGACGGTGATCGGATGGGGATACAGCTAGACGCCAGGGTAAAAGATCGATTTATGGTTACAATCCTTTTTTTATTTGCAGGAATCATTTTCTGTATCAAACAAGACAAGAAAAGAAATGGAAAAGGATCCCTTCAAACGAAAAAAGAATCGCTAAAAAAACAACTCCAGAATCTTTTTCTATATAAAGGGATCATTTTTTGTTTGAATGAAAAAGGCCATATGAAAAAGGAAGTGAGTCATGAAAAAAGGATTTAAAATGTAAAAAAAAAAAAAAATTCTGGGTAATTTTTCCAACAGTTAAGGGCAGAATCCACCTAATGGAGTCCCGATGAGCAAGACAGATATGTTGGTCTCTCTGGGATCTATAACAGTCAGAGTTGTCGACCGACGTTACAGTGATTCCTTTATGTTATGCGGTTGGCATAAAGGGAGCTGCATCAAACTTTGTTTTCTTTGGGGGCTTTGCCCACGAACCCACTGCTACTTAAATAATCAGCTCAGAGTTGGAGTTGCTTTGGGGAAGAGGTGCAATACCCCAAGAAAGCAGTGCCAGGGTCCCGCGCCGACACTACAGCGACTTGGCACTGTTGTCGCTATAGTGTTGGTCATGGTAAAGTTGTTGAGGAAGCGTCAGTATACTGTCTGTCTGCAGGATGTAATTTTTGTAGGTTTTGGGAATATTTTTCTTAGAAAAAAATGGAAAACAAGATGGCGACATAAGAAAAAGGATTTTTCCCCTCATGAAAAAGGATTGGCCCCAAGAAAAGGATTCTTTTTTCATTTCATACAGCTGTCTTGAAGTACAGTACTTACTGAGCATGCACAGAACCAACATTTCAAAATTGAATAACTTTGGAATGGATAAACATTTTTTCACAAAATCAGCCAAAAGCATGTCTGTGGTCCAAACCCTTTCTATCATGAAATTTCAGAGCAAAATTCCAAACCATCTGGGCATAAGGCAGTAACAAAAGTCAGCAAAAAACCTAGATTTTTTTTTCTTTCTTTTTTTTTTTGCTATCTGCATTTCAGAATCCGTAAATCAACTGGAACAAAACATGGCCTGTGAAGATCTACCCGACGAGACCGTGCATGCAGCATTTTTTGCAAATCCATTGAACGCAATGATATTAATATGCAAAATTTGAGGTTTAACATAGAAACCCCTGCTCAACTTTAAATATAATGGCCCTACCGTGTGTGTGTGTGTGTGTGTGTGTGTGTGTGTGTGTGTGTGTGTGTATATATATATATTTATAGTATTTGTGCAATAGGCATGGACTCAGAATCCCTTTACACATATGTGTGATGAATTTTAGAACCCCAAATTTATCATGTATATGTGTGATAAATGCAACCTGTCAGTCACCTCCTCCTCCTCCACCACCCACCTCACCAGCACTACTTCCAGTTTTTACACACACAGTAATAGGCTCAGCTCACCCTGGAAGCATGATTCATCTGTTTAAAAAAAAAAAATCATGGCACTGCAATATTGACTGCAGCATCCAACTTTCTCTTCCATCAGTGTGCCCACAAGCCGATCTTGTTTTTTTTTTTTTTTTTTATGTACCTTTTGTTTCTTCCCTCTCCTCCTGGACTTTCCTCACTGGAGCACTGTTGACTACGATCCTGCTTTGTACACAGCTGCATACCTGCCAACCTCTTAGCCTACTCCTGCTTGCTCCGCAGCCGAACAACCATTCTGCTTCTCTCGTTAGGGTAAACTGGACAACAAATAAAACAACATTTTTTTTTCTTTTAAGCAACTGCCAAACCGCACATTACTAGCTTTCCGGGCATGGTGTCCAACCCAGTGCTCTCAATCACTGACCCGACATGCGACACTCCCTCACTCGGTCACAGGCAAAAAAAAGCTGACTATAAAAGGCAGGATCAGCCACATAAATAAAATACAGTCTAGTACATTTTAAAAACCTGTCACATCCAAACTATAGTGACCACCTATAACTCTTGCTAAGTAAGAGATGGAGCCACCACGTTTTACAAAATCTCTTGCCTGCCCACACAGAATCCAAAGCCTATGAACATGTTGTTAGCATAGGGATGTGCAATTCCAAGCAACCATGTATCCCTTCCCTAGCAATCTATTGGGAAGGGTGCATTAACGCACAGGAGATCAACGTAATCCTCCCTATTTTATTAAAAAAAAGCCAACGAAAACCAAAAATTAATAATTACTCCAAAAAAGCATCCATATTGCATAACTGAAATATGCAGTGGGGACATTGTGGATTGCATCACAAGTCCTATGAGGACAGGTTGCAGGAACTGAATATGTACTCCCTGGAGGATAGGAGGGAGAGAGGGGATATGATAGAGACATACAAGCATCTTACAGGGAGGAACAGGGTGCAGGAAGACACTATTTTTAAGCGAAAAAGATGTTCCAGGACTAGAGGGCATGGGATGAAGTTGGAGGGAGGACGATTCAGAGGAAATGTGAGGAAGAATTTCTTCACAGAATGGGTGGTGGACAAGTGGAACACCCTGCCAGAGGAAGTGGTGGGGGCTGAAACAATCACAGGATTTAAGAATGCATGGGATAGACATAAAGGAATTCTGGAGGTCTGGGGTAAGGGGCAACAGATTTTTATGAAAACATAAACTGAACTTACAAGCTAAAATGGGCAGACTGGGTGGGCCACAGGCCCTTATCTGCCAGTGCTGTCTATGTATCTATGTAAATGATTTACCTGCACCTGAGAAGTTTGACCTTGGACACCTCAGTCGTGGCTGACACCACTTGTGAGGTTACCCAAGGTCAAACTGCTGTTGTAAAAATACATAATTTATTTCACTCATCCTCACTGCATATCCATTATACATCTGTGTGTGTTCCATGTATATAGTGTTTGTGTGTGTGTCTGATTTTTCAAATGGAAGAGTTTTGCTGCAGATTTCAGATTTAGGGATTCACCAGTTGTCTCTGGGCATCACAGTACATTGAATTATGGTTTGCATAATGAGCCAGTATTCTGTATGGCTAATATTTCTAGAATTTTAGTTGTTTGGGAGCACCTGTAAGGATTCACCTTTCCTTTTGTTTAGAGTCAAGTTTAAAGTTTAAAAAAAATGTTGTATGTTACTGTACCTTTAAGGAGATTACAAACAACTAAAGCTTGACTGGTCTGTGTGGTGATCCTGTTGTCCTAGATAAGGAAGGCTGGTGCGTTTTCTTATCTGTTTATTTTATGCTAAGCTGTGGAGCATACGTGAGCATTTGGACACTGATAGGCTCATAGATATTTTAATAAACTGCGTGGCTAAGTGTGGACTGGAGTAACTGCTGCCTTCAGAGTGTTCATATCCATAGGATTCTATGCTAAAGCAGCAGGTTTGGGTTGTACCACTGTACTCAGTAGGGGAGCACATTACCCATATGTACTGAATTATTTCCCCTATTGACAACGTTCGAGTTAACAGAAAAGGAAATTGCATTAATTATGGATGGTATTTCCCCTTTCAGAGCGAATCAATCACAGTGGACAAGATTTAGTAAGTAGGATATCAGTTTATTACCACAGTGCTTGACATCATTCAGTATTTTGAGATAATGCAGAACAGAGGTCCAGGCCAAAGGGGCTCAACAACTTAATGAACATGGACCAGTATTTGTTCACATTAGACATATTTGTAATAACAAACCATAAAATAATAGTGGTACAGTAGTATGTTTGTTTATTAGGCATCCTATCCTACAGGCTCATCGGTACAGCAGAACAGACACTGGTCCTAGTAAATTACAATAAGAAATATGACTATAAAATAAATAATGTTAAAAAACATAAGAAATTAAAAATATGAATAAAATGGTCAACAACAGCATCAGAAGCCAGATGAGTGATCGAAAAAGGTGGTGCTTAACCCCTCTCTTAAAAACCTCGATTGAGGGGGCCTTCTTGATGTATCATGGCAATGAGTTCCGTAGAACCAGTGCTGCCATCTCAAATGCCCAGTCCCCAGCCAGTTTTGAACATGACATCGGGAGCATTAGGTGGCCCATTTTGGAAGAGGGGGGAGTGCAGTCAGGAGCATAATGACAGCGGAGCTCCTTTAGGTAGCCTTGGCCCAGATCATGTAGGACTTTTACAATAACACACTTATCTTGAAGGAGATACGCTACCTCACTGGCAGTCAGTGCAACACCTGCAGCACAGGAGAGAGATGCTCAGAGCTGGAAACTCCAGGAGTCAACCTGGTTTTAGCATGCTGCAACAGCTGTGAGCAGTGTCTCTTACCTCCAGGTAGCCCAAGATAAAGAGCATTGCAGTAGTCCAACCCTGACATCACAAACACATGTACAGAACCAGTGTCTTCGGGTCTTTGGAATTTAGATAAGGTTTGATCAGGGGAATATTTCTTAGATGGAAAAAGTTACCATGGACTACAGCTGACACCTGCTGTTCTAGTGTCATCTTTTGGTACATGATAACAACCAGATTCTTTACCCTATCTCAAGCGACAAGAGGGATATCATCCAGTTTGAACTCTGGCTGCTTCTCTCCTGGCCCCGCCAAACCATAAGCACATGAATCCACCAGTAACACTATGGTCTTGTCTGTATTCAGTCCAAGTCAAATGGAGGCCATTAAGGCAGTAATATCAGTGAGACATCTATTCATCACCTCAACAGCATTTCTGTCTGCAAGACCAAAGAACAGATATAACTGAGTATCATCAACATAGCAAATAAACTTCAGAATCTATTATCACATTTCCTTTCCCTGTGGTAGCATATACACCACAAACGGCATGGATGACATGCTTGAACCTTGAGGGACCCCACAGTCAAGGACAGTAGGACATAAGGAACAATTTTCCAATGCAACCTGCTGTACCCTGCCAGAAGGAAAGGACTCAAACCACTTCAAAACTGCACTCCTGAGTCCTTTTAAGTCCCTCAGCCAAGTTATTAAAATCCAGTGGTCTGTGGTGTCAGAAGCTGATGAGAGGTCAAGAACAATAAGAATGGAACAATTTCCTCTATCTCTTGCCAGCAAAAGGTCAATTTGCAGCCTAATTAGTGAGTTCTCAATGCTGTGAAACATTCTGAACCCGACTGGAAAGGCTCATAATTGAAACACTTCTCCAGATGTGATTTCAACATCATGACCACTACCTTCTTGATTACCTTGCTTAGAGTTGGATAAGATATCAGGGTCCAAGGATGGCTTTTTAAGGAGGGGTTCCACCACCACCCCCCCTCTTAGGTGCTTTGGGGAAAACACCTTCTCTCAAGAAACACCTGACAATCTCCACAGTAACTGGGCCCAGGATCTCCTGGCAGTCTACCAACAGCTTGGTTTGCCTGAGTTTCAGTAATCGGAAAAGGGGATGCAGTCCGAAGATCAATTAGAGAACATCTTCAGCAGAGACAAAAAAAATTCTCACAGGGAGTATGGTGCTCACAGTAAACAACTAGATGTAATACCAAAAAATTGGGCGCTCACTGCCTCCTAAAATAAATTAAAAAGAAGTCACTTCAGTGTTCCAAGTAAAAATCCATTTAATTGAAAATACAACACCACACAAAAGATGAGTACATCAGAAATGCGTTAGGGAACTGAAGTCAGGGTGTCGGTCTGGTGTGGTATTGTATTTTCAATAAAGTGGATTTCTACTTGGAGCATTCAAGTGACATATTTTAAATTCATTTTTGGAGGGGGTGAGTGCCCAGTTTATTGGTATAACATCTTGAGTGGTCATAGTCTGAAACTCATACCAGATTGCTGGAAGGCCCTTGCTAGACAACAATTGGACATGAACGGGCCATGACAACCCTCTGATCAGCACCAACGATTGAATAAAGGATATCCTAGTAACGAAGAACTTACTGAACTCCTCACATCTTCCTAGCGATAACACTCCCCTGGACTGCAGACAGACTAGATGTAACAGTGTGTCCAAAGTGCGGCAGTCACCCATGACAGGAACTCTGCCTTTTTCAGGATGATCGCCCCCTGTTACTCCTTGTAGTGAGCCCTCAGGGTTAGTGTATCCTCCAGTGATTTTGTTCTCCTGCAAAATCATTCTAATTTCCACTTTTGGCCTTCATCCACCTGAGATCCTCACTAAACCAGTGGGAGCACTGGCAAGAGACTCTCTGACATAATCAGAGGGTGAAAGACATTTGAATGCTGTCATGATGGCTGTAAAGAGGCCTCCATAGCCTCCTCAACTCCCTCCACATTCACCTGCAACAGACTTGAGGAGTCCATTAATGCCATGAGACTAGCTGGCTCCTGATTACTTAAAGGTTGGTATCATACTAACTCCAGTGGGGGAGAGGGTTGCTCTTCCTTGGAGGGATGCCTGATGAGAAAACTCACAGCATGATGATCCAAGTCTCAGTGGGAAAACCAGGCCCAAGGTGTGATCCATCTGGTGAGCGAGAGGTAACTACCTATGTGAAACCCAACAAAGTCATTTGAAGAGAAATTGTAGACCAGGCAGAATGGAATCATCATCAACCCAGACATTGAATTTACCTAACACCAACCACTTAGAATAATCCAATGTGAGGCTGTTATGAACTCCCCAAATTCCTGGAAGAAGCCACTCTTTCACCCTGGAGGTTGGTATATGAGGAGGATCCTGCCTCCACCTACATCACCCTTAATGACCACAAATTCAAATGACCTGGTTTCACCCAGTGGATATGCTATGAGCAGTAAGTCGGATCTGAAGTAGATGTCTCCTTCTCCTGTGCTTCCACCTTGGGAAGTGCACTATGGATTACCCAGGTAGGATTGATGCCTCAAACACTGGGCCAGAATTGTCCCCAAGCCAGGTCTCCATGATGCACACCAGGTCCTCTGAGGACTGTGTGATAAAGTCTTCCACTATGATGGTCTTATTCCTGAGAGACCTGACATTACATAAAATTGAATCCAATCAGATTGGAAAAACACAGGCCCACTCACCCAGGATTAGTTTTATTTTTTATTTTTTGTTTAATATGTTTATTGAGTGACTGTTATCATATGACATTACTTGACAGTCACAGTCATTACATTTGATTAATACATCCATAATAGCATCATGAAAGATCAACTCCATCTTGCTCTATATATTCCATTTTACATATACTTTCAATTTCTTACTGTCATTTTTCTCTTTTGTTGTTTTCCAGGTCTACCACTATCTACATTCTATAACTATCTAGCAGGAACAAAATCAAAAAGAACAGCAACAACAAAAGTCAATAACCTAATGACCTTTGTTATTGAAATTAAAATTACATTTTGATCTGGTCTATGTCTGTGTCTGCTTTATTTCAATATAATTTATACAAGTGTATCTCCTTTTTTCAGTTTAACTTCCCTATGCAAATTATCCTTCCCCTCCCCTTGCTTACCCACTAAACTCTTTTAACACATTGTGCCACTACCTTCTAACAATAATCTGTCCCTTACATTCAGTGTGCCTAGATATCCAGTCCAGGCCCTTTAAAATCTATTTTCTTCTCGTTTTAGATAGTATGTTAATTTGTCTACTGCAAGGACTTTTAGTGTGAGCTCTTTCCATTGCTCTAACGTGGGGGCCCAAGTTGAGGTCCAGACATTTTGAATTGCCTGTCTAACAACTACCAAAAGGATTCTAATCCATCTGGGGTACATAATCCATTCCCCATCCTCTTCTTCCCCTTCCACACCCAGTAATAATGATTTATACGAGAATTCCATAGGTTGCCCTTTCATAACTGTGATTTTCTTTGCAGTATCTTTCCAGTAAGACACAATCATGGTACAGTCCCAATAATGATGTTTATATGTGCCCTGTGTTATTTTGCATTTGTTACACATTGGAGATTTCCCAGGACTAAATCTATGTACCACATCAGGTGGATAATATAATCTTTGTATAAACTTAAATTGTGCTTCTTTATATTTATTGCAGATTAACAGTCCTTTATGGGACTCTAGCATTTGTTGCCAGTTACTTTCATTAATGTCCTCTCCTATGTATCTCTTTCCCACCACTTTTTAGCCACCTGTGCAGATGTTTGGAATAACTTTCTATTTTCACTGCTTTCCCTATAAGTCCCTTTTCATTTTTAAGAGCTCCTAATATTTCTCTTTCTGTTTCAGACAGCTGATCTGAGTTACCCTGGGTACCAACTAGTTGCTTATAGTAGTCCCTCGCCTGGAAATATCTATATAGGTGTGAGGCTGGGAGATTCAGTCTCTCTTTCAATTCCTGAAAGGTATATATACCATTCCCCATAGCTAGATTTGCCATACATTTTATCCCCTTAATTTGCCACAACTTAAATCCCTCATCTTCCAATCCCAGAAGAAATTCCCGTTTCCCTGCCAGTGGTACCAACAGTGTATCAGGCTTATCTGTACTTTGCCTCTTCCTAATTTTATCCCACACTTTCAGACTCGACACAACCATAGGACTGGGTGCTTTCATTCTGTTATATCTTTTAAGGCCCTCTGCTCCCAGATATCCTGAGACCCTTCCCATTATCCCTTCTTCCTCTAAATCCAGCCAGCTAGCTACTTTTTTCCTGTTTACCCAATTTTGGATATATCTATACTGTGTCGCCAAGAGGTATCCCATAATATCTGAAAAATTAAGTCCCCCCTGTGCTTTTAGTCTGTTCAGACTGATTCTTGGATGCTTATCCTTCCAAATGAAGACTGCAAAAGCTTTTTCTAACTTTTTTATGTCTTGTTTCATTGGGCCAAAAGGTAGCATCTGCATGATATATAACACTCTAGGGAGCACATTCATTTTTAATAGATTGATCCTTCCCATCCAGGATATTGGCAACTCTTTCCACCTACTGAGGTCCTTTATGATTTCCTTTATTAATGGCTTATAATATTTGTCATATAGTTCCCCCAATGTTTTCCCTATGTTTATGCCCAGATATGTAAATGTTCTTTTCACTACTTTTAAACCCCATGCTTCCTTTTTCTTTCTTCCCCCAATAAACATAATCTCTGATTTCTGAAGGTTAATTTTATAACCCGAGAATTCTGCAAATTGTTCTATGACTGATAAGACTTTTGGGGTTGATGTCTCCGGCTCAGTGAGGAACAGCAGAATATCATCCGCTTATAACGTAATAACATGTTTCCCTCCCTGTTTCCCCTTAACTCCCTGAATGTGGCCGTCATTTCTAATCTTAATTGCCAATGGCTCTATTGCTAAAGCAAACAAAAGGTGTGATAATGGACACCCCTGTTGTGTCCCCCTCTGCAATTTAAATTCTGTGGTGGGTACTCCATTGATCAGAACCTGTGCTCTCAGGGCTTTGTAAAAAGCACTTACCATTTTTATAAATCCCTCCCCCAGTCCATATCTCTGCAAAATTTGCAAGATATATTCCCATTCAGTTCTGTCAAACGCTTTTTCAGCGTCCATTGACAAAATACAAGCCTTTCCCGGATGTTTAGTACCCCACCAGATCATGTTTAATAACCTTCTTAGGTTGTGGTATGATTGTCACCCTTGCACAAATCCTGTCTGATCTGGACTAACCAGCAGGGGGAGCATTTCCTCTAACCTCCCAGCTAGCACTTTTGTCATTATTTTACAATCTTGATTCAAAAGAGAGATCGGTCTAAATGACCCACATTCCTTTAAATTCTTGCCTGGTTTAGGGATAACTGTAATAAGAGCCTGACAACATGTTCTAGGTATTCCTTGACTCTCCCTCTAGTTTCCTCCATGATGTACCACAGGGTACCTGCAATTTCCTCCCTCAACAGCTTATAATATTCCGCCCCAAATCCGTCTGGACCAGCAGCCTTACCATTCTTTAGCCGCTCTATCGCTTTCCTAACCTCCTATAGTGACTTTTGCCCCTAATTTCTCCATTTGTTCCTCATTCAGTTTCAGAATTTTTAGATCTCTGAGAAAATCTTCTCTTTCCCCCTCTTTACCTCTACATTCTGCTCAGTATAGACTTTCATAATATTCCCTAAATGTGTTCCTTATTTCCTTTTCTTCTTTTAACAGTCTCCTCACCTTGTCTTTAATTTGGATTATTCTATGGCTACTTTTCCCTCCTTTCATTAACCTAAGGAGCAGAGGGCCCGGCCTATTCCCCCATTCATATATCTTCTGTTTTGCAAAGAGGATTCTAGTGTTAGCCTCCTTATCTAAATTTGCATTAAGCATTTCTCTTGCCAGCCTCAATTCTCTTTTTTTTTTCTCCCCTCCTCCTTTAAGTATCTCTTTTTCCAAATATCTTATTCTAATCTCTAGCTCCCTCTGTTTATGTCTCCATTCTTTTTTTTCTCTTAGCTGTAAATCCTATTATAACTCCTCGCATGTATGCTTTACCTGCTTCCCAGAATGTGTTCTCAGCTTCTACTGTTCCCTTATTCTGCACCTCATAGAATTTCCATTGTTCTTTTATATATTCTCTGAAATCTTCCCTGAACAGCATATAAGTAGGGAACCTCCATCTCCCCCTCTGGTCATTACCCTGTGTTAATTCTATCTCCATCTCCACCATAGCATGATCCGATGGAAATATTGGACTATGGTCCATTGCCTTCGTATATTGATATAAATTCCTTTGAATATAGATATAGTCCAGCCGTGACCATGAACTATGTGGGCTGGAATAAAATGTATATTCTTTCAGTCCTGGGTTAGCCATCTGCCACCCATCAATTAGTCCCAGTTCCGCTAGCCCAACTAGCCACAGTTGTATCGCTTTGTCAGCTCTATCACTGTTTCCCAGATAGTCCATTTTGGGGTCTGCCACGCAGTTAAAATCTCCTCCAAGAATAAGGTTAGGGAATTGTTCCTTAAGTAACACATCAAGTAACTTCTGATAACAGGCCTTATCATTATCCACCAGTGCATATATATTACCAAATGTAAGTTGCTTACCTGCCAATTCCCCCACCACAAAAATATATCTTCCTTCCATGGGATCACGTACCACCCATTGATCCTTAAAGGGAAATGCCTTATTTATTAGAATTGCCACCCCTCTTTTATTTTTATTATATGCCGCTGCGTGGCAGGCCCCAACCCATCCCCTCACCAATTTCTTATGTTCACATTTAGATAAGTGGGTTTCTTGAAGCAAAGCTACTGACACTTTCTTTCGTTTCAGAGCCACCAATATTTTCGCTTTCTTAGCAGGGGACGTAAAACCCTTCACATTCCATGAGACTATTTTGGTCCCATAGATAGGTCCCTGATTTACACTAGCCATCCTCCAATATGTCATATTCCTTAAATGTCCAGGCATCAGTTTGACTGCTCTTTACACTTGTAATATACAGTACACAGACCATTTTAACACTAACATTACTGGTAATACCTATAAACTTTAAACCTATACTACTAACTCTGACCCCCCTCCTCAACTGTCTTTGCAAGTAAACAAACAATCCCCTCTTTCCCCACCCCTCCTAACCACAACTGTTTCCCCCTTTGATACATACCATTATTTTAGTATTATATTCAACTCCTCTGCGCCCTACTTCTGCTCCGCTCTTGTTTCATTTTCTACTGCGTGCTTTGAATCTTTTGATTTCTCTTTTCCTACCTCATAATTTCCTACCAGATTACATCATATAGTATATTAACTATCTATCTTACCTTTACCCCATATGGAGCATCATTTACTCTTTTATTTCCCTGCTTACTTTATAACCTATAACTACTACTTCGTCTCTTCCATTTCTTACCCCACACTATATCCATGCTTTCCCTCATTCATATAAATCTCTTCCTCCTTCTCCATTTCCCTCGGCACTCTCCCTTGTCAAGAACCCCCTCCATAAATCATTCGATCCTTGAGACCCAATTCTGCATAACTCTTTTTTCAACCCACAAGTCTCTGGCTGATTTCATCATGAGATTTCCTCAGCCTGTTCTGTTAACAATCTTTCTTGGCCCAATCCAGCTTCCTCCGTCCTGCATAATCCCCTCAGCCCCCAATGCAATCTGCCCTTGTTAGGGAAAAAAGTTCTGTCTCTAGTCCACATCAGAGGGGAGGTCAGTCTATTATTTAAGAGCCATCTTTCTTATATTCACATGTGCAGTGTTCTGGTCTCAAAAATCACCCTGCTTCAACCAGGCCCACAATAAGATTCCCGTCGAAATTCAGCCTCTGCAAGTCTCCGCATCAGTTCAGCGTGGGGAAGAATGTAAAGGCAAACAATAACATTTTTTGGCCCCAAAACCTTGTGAAACAGAACTTGAGCTTCACTTATATGCTTTATTATTTCCTTATAGTCTGTTCCCTTGGTATTAGCTAACCACGGTATCAACCACCGTGCAATGGTAATTCTCCCTTCTGGTCAGTTGGCAATTCCTCACATTTTCTTATTTTTCCTATCCCAGTCATCCTTGAAAGCTTGCAGCTTTTCCACCTCTCAGAAAGAGAAGGTGGCCCCTTCCACTTTAACAGTTGCTGGGTATATTGTGTAGAATTTCAGCCCTCGTTTTGTTAAACCATCCACATGAACACTGAATTGCTGCCTCTTTTTTTGCACTCTAAGAGACATATCCTGATGTAGCGTTAGCTTATGGCCATCGTGTATTAGTTCTTTTTGATTTCTGAATGCCAACATTAAGGCCTGTCTGTCTTGATGGTTGTGTAATCGAAAGATTACCTGTCGCGGTGGTTGGTCGTTCGGAGGTCTTGGGGCTAAGGCCCTATGAGCCCTTTTAATCTTGAGCTTCTTTTCCCCCAAATCAAGATTTAGCAGCTTTGGTAGTGTCTCTCAGCAGAATTTCTGCAAATTGCCCCCTTCTGTGCTCTCAGGCAGTCCTCTTATTCAGAGATTGTTCCTTCTACTATAATTCTCCTGGTAATCTAGAGCTTCTTTTAATTCTTCTACTTCCTTCTCTAAGCGCTGCATCTTATTTGGTATCTCAGCATTTTGATCCTCTATGTCCGATACTCTCTGTTCCATTTCGCTGATTTGTCTCGCATATTGTTTTAGTTCTTGGGCCACCCCCTTTAGTGTCTGCTCCATGCTGTCCCAACGTGGCTTAAGGTCGACCAAAACCTGCTCAGATACTGCCCTGCTAATCGCTGCGACCTCAGCTGCCGAAAGGGAAATTGGGCCTTGTCCGCTAGCTACGCCTCCGTCCAGGTTCACATTTTTTCTTACATTTTTGGCCGTTTGCCTTGCCAATTTGCCCGAAGTAATGTAATCGTCCATCTTTACAATGTCTGAGGTATTTTTCAATCACTAAAATCCTGCAGGAAATCAACTTTTAAGCACAATTTTAACTCTATAATACGGAGCTCCAAAGTAGCGTGGCCAGTTCTTTTAGCTGCTCATCAGCGCCCAGGATTAGTTTTAAATTAATTCATTTATGCAGTTTTCAAATAGAGAAACCAGTGTATCTGGTAGCTATAGGCTAACCATCACCAACGTTTTGGAGAACACTCTTTCTTCAGGGTAACACTAGTATCATTTATATATATTCTTATCCTGAAATGCACTTTCAGTTACTTTATCCTAGGTGGGTGGGCCTGTGTTTTTCACAGATGCACAGAAATGTGATGACAGAGAAAGGCCCCTCAGCCCATCTATTCTGCCCAACACCCTATCCACCATTATGGTTCCACCCTCCTTTCCCAACCCCTTAAATCTATCCCAAGCCCTCTTGAACCCCTCCACTGTTTCAGCTGCCACCACTTCCTCCAGCAGCTTGTTCCAGGCACCACTACCCTCTCTGTTAAAAACTGCCCTCTAACATTACCTCTGTATTGCCAACCTTCCAGTTTAAGGCTATGTCCCCTCATGTTCGCTCCCTTCTTCAATTTGAACAAACTATCACCCTCGACCTTGTTTATTCCCTTCAGATATTTAAAGGTCTCAATCATGCCCCCCACTTCCTCCTAGTCTCCAGAGGGTACAAATTTAGCCTTCTCAGTCTTCCCTCATAGGGGACATCCTACATCCCTTGTACCATGTTGGTTGCCCTTCTCTGTACCCTCTCCATCAGCACAACATCTCTGCATAGGTGAGGCCTCCAGAACTGCACCCCATACTCCAGATGCGGCCTGACCATGGTTCTGTATAATGGCATTAGCACCTCCCTCTTTCTGCTATTAAAACCCCTCGCAATGCAGGCCAACATTCCATTTGCCTTTCCCACCACCCTGCTACACTGGCTGCCCACCTTGAGGTCTCGTGCTACCATAATCCCCAGGTCCCTTTCTGTTTCCTTCTCCTTAATCACCACCCCCAAGTGAGTAAGGTTCCCTCCTATTCCTCCTCCTCAGGTGCATCACCGAGCACTTTTGTGCTTTAAACTTCAGTTTTCAGGTGTCTGACCACCTCTCCAGCCTCTCCAGGTCCTGCCTCATGGTTTGCACCCCACTAGGTGAATCCACCCTATTGTAGACCTTTGTATCGTCTGCGAACAAGCACACCCATCCCTCCAGACCCTTCGCTAGGTCACTAACATAGATGTTAAAGAGTATTGGTCCTAGCACTGACCCCTGTGGCACCCCACTGGTCACCACCCATTCCCTGGAATGTGTCCCATGTACCACCACCATCTGACTCCTTCCCTTCAAACAGTTTTCCACCCACCTGGTGATCCTGTGGTCCACCCTAGTCTGTCCAGCTTATGCACCATTGCGTCATGCGGAACGGTGTCGAAGGCCTTACTGAAATCCAGATAGGCCACATCTGCCACTCCTCCCTGGTCCACTATCCATGTCACCCCATTGGAAAATTCTATTAGGTTAGTCTGACTGGATCTTCCCTTGGTGAAGCCATGCTGCCTGTCATCCTGCATGCCATTCATCTCCATGTATTCTATCAACCTGATCTTAAGTAGTGTTTCCATTACTTTCCCCACCACCAAGGTAAGACTAATGGGATGGTAGTTTTTGACCTCATCCTTCCTCCCCCCCTTATGTAGTGCGACCACCTCTGCCCTCTTCCAGCCTGTTGGCACCACCCCTGTGATTAAGGACAAGTTAAACAGCATAGCCAGGTGTGGCGCCAGTTCATCCTTCACCTTCTTGAGAACCCTTGGGTGTATTCCATCAGGCCCCATTGTCTTATCCAGCCTAATTCTACCCAGTTCCTCCCTTAGTCCTTCAGTTGTGAATTCTGCCACACCCGCCTACCTGTGGCTGTCACCCTCCTTCCCCCCATCCTGGTCCCCTACCCTCTCTTTCCTCCATGAAGATTGAGGCGAAATAGCTATTTAGTGACTCTGCTTTTTTGAAATCCCCTTCCAGTATTGTTCCACTTCCCCCCCCCTTATCCTTCCAATCCCATGTTGTGCCCTCTTTCTTTCTCCAACGTACCTAAAGAGGGTTTTGTCCCCCCTCCTTGCCTGCTTCACTATCCTCTCCTCTCCTCAGTGGCCACCTTAGCCCTCCTAATCTTTTGCCCTGCCTCCTTTCTATTTTCCCTGTCCTCATCCTTTTGTGCCTTCCTGTACCTCTTGAATACTCTAGTCTTCTCTTTGACCCCCAACGCCACCTCTCTAGTGAACCAGAGCCGTCTTTTCCATCTTCTGTTTTTTCTCACCCTTCTTATACATGAGTCCATTACTTTATATACTCCACTCTTGATGACTGCCCATAATTCTTCCACCCCCTGCACATCACCTATCCTCAGCATTTCGTCTCTAACTGCCTTCCTCATTCCATGAAAGTCGGCCTTCCTGAAGTCCATCACCTTGGTTCTCGTCCTAACCCTCTCCCTACCCCGCTCTCACCCTGAATCTGACAGCCCTGTAGTCACTGATACCAAGCTCTGTCACCTTCCTCCACCACCTTCACACTGTCCCCATTTGTGAGGACCGCATCCAACAGGTTTTCACCCCTAGTGAACTCACTGTCCCTTTGCTGTAGGAATATTGCCTGCAGAGCCACCAAGATGCCTCTGATCCTCTCGGAGATTGCTGTCTGGACCTTCCAGTTGATGTTTGGAAGGTTTAAGTCCCCAACTAGCACAATTTCCACTTTCTGTGCCATCCTCGCTACTGATTTTACAAGGTGTCTGTTCCCTTCCTCCCCCTGCATAGGAGGCCTATAGACTACCCCAACGCACAGATTTTCCCCCGTCTAGGGTGACCCACATTATCTCTTGTTTCCCTCTCCTCATCCCATCCCTCCATGGCCCTAATCCCTTCCCTGACATATAATGCCACCCCTCCCCCCTCCTGATGCTTCCTAAACAAACGATACCCATGGGATCACTGTCTTCCAGGTGTGGTGCTCATTCCAGCAAGTCTCACTCACTGCTACAGTGTCTAGGTTCTCCTTCATCATGGTGGCCTCCAGTTCTCCCATTTTGTTCCCCAGGCTCCTGGCATTTGCAACCAAAGCCCTCCAACATGTATCCCCATCCTGTTCTTCCCTGTTGCTGACTGTTCCCTTGATGAGTGTTGTGACATGGGGGGGGGGAGGCTGATAGCCTCCCTGCTCTGCCTCCCGTAAGGATGGCCCGGTACTAGCACCCCCATTCAGTTTAAATTGAACTCCCTTGCCATGAAGTCCACCAGTTTACTCTTTAATGCAGCTGCCCCTGTAAAGCTCAGGTGCAGCCTGTCTTGGGCTTACAGCCCCTCCTCCTCCTCCTCCTCCTCCTCCCATGCAGAGCCCCAGTCACCTATCCAGCCAAACCCCATCCAACTGCACCAGCCTTGTAGCCAGTTGTTGAATGCCCTTATCTTTTCCTTTCTGGATGTGCTCGCTCTTGGTACTGGCAACACATCAGAGATGAAAATGGAAGGAAAAACAATGTTGCTCCTACAGAACCTGATAAGTTCCTCAAACCTTGCCTGCACTTCCATCAGACTGTTCCCCTTCAAGTCATTTGTGCCCAGGTGAAACACCAGATGTGTCCTTTTATCCTGCTGCTTGCCCCAGGAAGGAATATGATGCCTCACCTCCAGCGCCATCATCCCTGGCATGCACTGTACCCATACTGCATTGTTTTTTGCTGCCTTCCTTGCCTATTTTAGCCCCTTAATTATTGAGTCCCCCAAGAGTGCCACCCTACTGCCCCCTGCTTCCTGGGTGTCCTTTTGGCCTCAAGCCTTGTTTCACAGGGGTTGGCTCCCTTTGGCCTCCACCTCATGTTCCATCCTGTCTTGGTTATTGCCCCTGCTTATCATTTGTTCCCCATCATCTAACCTGTCCTGATGTTTACCCAGCATCTTTCCTTCTTCACCCTCTCCTTTTAGCCTTTCCTCTGCTTGCCCCTCCTATACCTCTTCATCCCTTGTACTTCCACCTGGGCTTCCTTCATCCCTACAAACCCCTCCTGCATCACTGCTTGAGCATGAGCAAACTTCACCTATCTGCTCCTGGCCTTCCTCCATCTGCATCACTGTGTGAGATTGTGCCAACTGTACTTGATCCCCCTCCAACTGTTTCTGTTCCGCCCATCTTTGCAGAAGATTTTGAGCACCATACCCCTCTTGGGGAAGTTTTTCTCCTCACCACCTGCCCTGTCTGCATATTCCCCTTCTCCTGCACCCTGCCTGGTGCATGCCCCAGCCTCCTACTGCAGCTCCTGCCCTGCAGGGTTCCCTCCCATTCATTTTCAGCCTCCCCAGAGCTCAACTGCATCTCTTCCAGTGCTTCCTTCCTGCCCATTTTCTTATGCCCCAGTTTGCCTAGTGCCACCCTCTGGTGTGTCCCTAATGTGCCAGTCCCCTCCTCCACTTCCACTGTCTGTGATGTGCCCGGCCCCTGCTCCCCCTTCCATTGCACCTGAGATCTTTCCCTCTGCACCCCCCAGCCGCCTTGCCCCCCTTCTCTGATAGCCCCTGCCAGACTCCTTCCCGTCCAGTGTCCTTGACTAGAATACCTAGGTGGCAAAACTATTTGTTACATCTGCCCACTGACCCATTTCACCTGTGCCTGTGTCGTTCTTCCTTCTGGGCATCCGTCTGCCCTTCCCTGAGCCTACTGTCTTCCACTCCTCCTAATCTCCGGCTGCCCTCTTTTCTCTAGCTACAGGCATTGTTTTTGTGCTTCTAGCCTTCCTGCTGTCCATTCCCACTAACCCCTTTCCTCCTGTCTCTGGCATCCTTGTCCCAACTCTGGACTTGCTTCTGTCTGTTACCACCTCTCGTCTATCCCTTCTAGATCCCCTTCTATCCTCTCCCTCCCAAGCCCTTGACATCCGGAATAGTATATCTGATTCTCCAGTGAATCCACTCAGCCCTTCCCACTTCTTCCTTGGCTTATACTGTCCCTGTCTCTCTACCCCCATTTCCCAGCTTCCTCCCCATTTAACCCCCACCTTAGCCACGCCACTTCCTCCCTCAGCTGAGTGAGCTGCTTACACATTATACATCCTCCCATCCTAATTTAAGATCGTAGCCGTTCCACAGCCTCTGCACCCCACCACCCTGCCAAAAATCCCCCCGTTGGTTGCCCCTCCCTCTGTGCTGCCTTACCATTTCTTCCATGATCCTCAAATACAGTCCTAGAAACACAGCTCCCCGACCCTCACCCCCTCCTCAGCCCAAACCCATAGTCAAGACTTTTTAGAAATACTGAAGCATGTGCAAACCAGAGACTTGTAGAAATTAATAACCAACAATAAGCATGTGCAAACCACAGATGTCTCGATATTAATAACTCCCTCCTCAGCCTCAACCCACATTTAAGACTCTTTAGAAATACTAAAGCATGTACAAACCATATACTTCTAGAAATTTATAACCATTAATAAGCATGTGAAAACCATAGATGTCTAGAAATGAATAACCATAGTCATCAAGTTCAAGTCCAAGTCACCAAGTTCAAGTCTAAGTCCCCAGCACTTCCAGTGTCAGTAGTCCAAGATCAAGTACCCAGCACCTCCTGTGCCAGTAGTCTCGACCCAGTTCACATCACTGCAATTTTCATCGCTTTTGTGACCGATTTCTTAATGCCTGTGTCAACTTCTCATATCCACTGAGGTTTAAGTCCAAGTTCCTGTGAAGTTTCTGGAAAATGTTCTCTGATGAAGAAATGCAGAACCCAGTTCCTTTGCTAGAAAACCAGCTCCTCATAGTGCTTTCCTTAGCTCAGGACCCTCCTTGCTCTCACTTTCAGTCCTTCGATGCTCTCAGCCACTCCCCCTTTAGATCAGCCTATCAGCTCCTCCACTTCATAATGGCTCCTCGTCATCTCCGCATTTAATAGAGGCCGGGGTCAGGGAAGGCAGGTGGGAACCAAATACAGCTCTGCATTACAGCTCTGCGGTCTGGCTGGCATTTTAAAGCCTGACCGCATTGGCACCTCACTCCCTGATTGGCCCACTCCTAAACCATGGTCTGCGATTGGCCGGCCATCCTCACTCCAGTCGTTGACTGCGACCTGCGCCCTTTGCTAGACCCTTGCTAGCCCAGCTCCTGAAAAACAGCTCCTTCCTTTGTTCCAATTGCGACCCTGCTGCTGACTGCAGCCACAGCTCCACGCCACCCTCCGCTCCTTCTCCCGCCCTCCGCTCCTTCTCCGGTTGCAGTCTGCAACCTGCTCCCCAAATACAGCTCTGCACTACAGTTCTGCAGTCTAGCTGGCTTCTTAAAGCCTGACCACCTTAGTGCCTCACTCCTTGATTTGCCCGCTCCTAAACCGCGGTCTGCGGTTGGCCCGGACATCCTCACTCCAGTCGCTGACTGCAACCTGTACCCTTTGCTAGCCCCTTGCTAGCCCATCTCCTGAAAAACAACTCCTTCCTTTGTCGCCAATTGCAACCCTGCTGCTCACTGCAGCCACAGCTCCATGCCGCCCTCCACTCCTTCTCCCGCCCTCCGCTCCTTCATCAATCGCTGACTGCGACACGCTCCCCAAATCATTCTTATTTGATTTGATTACTGCCTTGATTGGAAAAGGCTATTCTCTGATTGCAATCTCTTTCTTCTGAGGTTGTCTGGGCTGGATGTCCTTTTTCATTACATAAAATTGCCAAAAGGGGAGGAGCCATGCAGGTGGGCCGTACGGCTAACGTCTCCAATGACAGTTCAGGGGCCCTCGGGACAGGAACCAGACAAGGTGGTCCCCTGTTCTGGTTACATTTTGACAGATTGTCTCTCTATCCTACTCCTGATCCTACCATCTCTGCTCCCAGGCAAAATTTTGTGCCCATGGCCTCAGCTTCTAGCAGTCCCCACTTTTCTGCAGTGCCGAATCTGCCACAGGGACTAGGAGATCATGGAAGGGATGGAGTCCACAGAGCAAGTCTAGGGAATAGGCGAGGTGGGGATTGACCCATGGTAACACAACATATAATGCTGACAACCTGTCACCTCCCTCCTACACCCAAACCACTCCCAGCCACATAAAAATAAACAACTTTAAACAAATATCCATTCACAATAACCCATGAGCAACCCATCCTATTGCCTAAACTTCATGCTGCCTGATCACACACCACTCAGACAATACAGTCACATATGCTGCACTCGCCTACCACTCACTTCACACACACAAACAGCAAAGCAAATTTCAGAAATCTTTTTTCTAAAAACCGGTCCATTAATAAAGGCAGTGCAATCCTGATAATAGAAGACCAGCAGTCAAGAACAGGCTACAGGAGCCAGAAGCAATCTGAAGTTCTTGAAACCGTTAATTTTCTTGTAGTCCCTTCCTCCAGCAACAGAGGATCTATTGTCATAAGTACTGTTGAAAAGTTGCAGCTAATCTTCTAAGCATGCTGGAATATTTGATAGAAGACACCTGTGTGTAAATTGTATAAGAACACCAAGTGAACCGAAATCGCAGTACAACCAGTTCCTCTGGGATAGTATTCTTTAATGGTGCATCATATGACACTCAGCAGTGCAAAGTTTCCAGTTTTAATAGGGCACATTTCTTTGACAAGTCAGTTGCTTGTGCATGGCCAAGCACAGTGCTGCCGACATTTAAATGAATACTACTGCTCTTCACAGTGGAAGTGGAGATGGGCCATCATGCATTATGGCACTGGGGGGAGGAAGGACTGGACACCAGTCCATTTACGGATCGGAGAGTCTGCCAGGGGCAGGAAGCCCTTAAGGAAAACAAGATATTGTGGCCAGACGGGATTCATCCAAGGGTACTGAAGGAGCTAAGCATGGTGCTAGCCGCCCCTCTGGCAACACCTTTAGAGCCTCATTGGAGACAGGGGGTGGTTCTAGAGGAAAGGAGGAGGGCCAATGTGGTCCCCCTTCACAAGAGTGGCAGCAGGGAGGAGGCCAGTAATTGTGGACCAGTCAGTCTCACATCAGTGGTGGGAAAGTTATTGGAGTCCCTGCTGAAGGAGAGACTGATGGAGTACCTGGAGACACATGGGTTGCAGGACTACTGGCAGCATGGCTTTATAGGGGGGTAGGTTACATCAAACGAATCTCATAGATTTTTTGACTGGGTAACTAGGGAAGTGAATCAGGAGAGGATAGTGGATGTGGTCTAGCTGGACTTCAGTAAGGCCTTTGACATTATATCACACAGAAAACTGATAAAGAAACTTAGCCTGAGGTGGTGGAGAAGTGGTGAGTTGGGTTTCCAACTGGTTGAAAGATATGAGGCAGAGGATGGTGGTAAACAGCAGTCACTCGGAGAACAGGAGAGTGACCAGTGGAGTACCACAGGGATCGGTACGGTTCTATGTGATTTGGGCTAAAGCAAAACGGTGACAGAAAAATGGTGAGGAAAAAAGAGCGAGACAGGAAAGGCCAACCCTCACTAAACAACGATTACCAAAAATGATGAAAACACTGCAGTGCATTTCTTCGGGGGGGGCTTTGCCCCTCACACACCCCCTTCTATAAATAATCAACTCTGGGAGGCGGGACAAAACTTGTGGAGGGGGTGAAAGCCGAAGATCACCGTTTCAGTGATCACTGTTTTTCCCAGTTAGCTTTCGCTGGTTGCCATTATTCCATTGCTGTTATTACAGTCACCCATAAGATTTCACTCATATCATGGGATGCCATCAGCCTGTCCTCTTCAATGTCTTCATAGATGACATTGCTGAGGAACTAAGGGGAAGGTGTGCCTCTTTGCAGATGACACAAAAATCTGCAACAGAGTGGATACTCAGAAGAAATATAGAGAACGCAAAGGGATCTGTGGAAGCTAGAGAAGTGGTCTAGGGAGTGGCACCTGGGTTTCAGTGCCCAGAAGTGCAAAGTCATGTACCTAGAGTGGGGAAACCCAGGGACTGGGTATAGGATGGGGGGTACTTACAGTTACCAAGCAAGAAGTGGGCCTTGGGTTGATCATATCTAATAATCTTAAGGTGGCAGGGCAGTAGGCAAGGCATGCAGGATGCTGTGGCGCATATAGAGGAGGATCTCTAACAGAAGCAGGGATTTGGTGTTGCCTCTTCATCAGTTACTTGTGAGACCCCATCTGGAGTACTGTGTCCAGTTCTGGAGACCCCAACTCTGCAAGGACATTGACAGGGTGAAAGTGGTTCAGAGGAGGGCTACTAAAATGGTACTGGGGTTGCACAAGAAACCATGTAAAGAGAAGCTGCAGGAGCTCAATATGTACTCCCTAGAGGAGAAGAGAGCAAGAGGGGGACATGACTGAGACTTGTAAGTACCTCACCAGGGTGAGCAAGGTGCAGAAGGGAATCTCTTTCATAGGAGGAGGAGCACCAGAACATGGCAGCATGTTATGAAGCTTGAGGCGGGGAGTTTAAGAGGGATGTGAGGAAATACTTCTTCACAGAACGAGTGGTAGATGCTTGGAAAAGCCTGCTAGAAGAGATGGTACGGGTGAAGACTGTGGAGAGCTTCAAACATGCATGGGATAGGCATATGGACATTATAAATAGAGGTAAGGGAGGAGGGAGGGACACCTATGACCAAATAAGAGTCCAGGGTGTAGAGGCAGGCAGAGAAAATAGGGCAGCCAAGATGCCTACCAGTCCCTTTCTACTGACACATTCTACATCTCTGTGTTTCTATCTAATAGTGATAGTAGGTTTTGCGACTTGCAGTTAAAATGTACCGTAAGTTCTGTTTGGATTTTGCAGAAAACAGTTACTATGGGCCTTCTTTGTATCTGATTTTTTTTTCTGCAGCTGAGGGATTTACAAAATTTACAAAGTAGAATTATATTGTAATTAAACTTTTTGTTACCCTACATCCCAGATATGCAAATGGTTTCCACACTTACATGGAACAACGTTTAAGTCCTGTGCAGCCCATTTTACTGCAGACTTCTTGTGAATGCTGATCCTACATTAAACATTTTTCTACATCACCTCTAAATGTATTTTTTATGTTAAAATATTTTACATTGCCTAAGCTGACACAGACCTGAGAACCAGTGCTTGTCAAGCTCTCAGTTGCTATATCCACTTTTAAAGTGTTATTTTTTAAGAACATTTTCAAATCTGTGCCTAATAATAAGCTGTATTACGCATGGAAGAGTCATATTTCAGAGGCATATTTGCATTATAAGTGCTGAATACTGTTCCTTATCATGTGTGAAAAATGTTAACCAGGGTGTTAGGAGATCTATCAGTTTAACGTCCTGCTGCTTAAAATGCAACAGTCAAAGAATTGCAGAACATGTAAATGTATCAGTTTTGTTACCAAACTGCTGTAAAATTGGTCCTTAAACAGGTGCTGATGCCTCTAGGAAAACATCACATTTAGACACAAATTAAACCTTTATTTTAATATGTATTATATAGGTCCCCCCCCCCAAAAAAAAAATATCATTCTGAGGAACTTTGCATAGAACTAAGCCTTTAGTTCATCTGCCCCTACAGCTTATTTCCCACGTAAGGTCATAATCCTTTGTTGTGAAGTCACAGTTTGTTGCCATGTAAATGTGATGTGTTATCGCAAAGAGAATATTATATCAGGTGGGAAATAAGCATTAGGAGCTGATGAAATCTCATGGTACAAAGGCCCTGTTTGATGCATAAGATGTCAGTAGTAAATAACGGGGAGAAGAGATTTTTTTTTTCATTTAAAATTTGTTCACCGAGTAAGACCCAAGGGCACACATGCCTATTTTCAAGGGTGAGCTAGGTACATGCAAGACTTAATACAAAACATACATTATTTAAATATAATACTATATATACTGTTTGTGCAATACATGCAAAACCAGAAAAAAAAACATTTGCAATATAGATAAGGTTAAATAAAACATGTGCAGACACTACTTAACAAGCAGATTTTTTCAAGACTGTTTAAAAAATTGGTCAGAATGTATGGTTTGTACACTAGCTGGGAGAATATTCCAACATTTTATGGCACGGTATGGAGAAGCTTTTTGTCCAAAAGTAGTTTTGCAAAGTATGGGTCTGTGCTGTTAACACAATGAAGACCTAGTTACATGACATGAGAAATGAGCATGGAAAGAGTTCATGAAAATAAATTAGTGTGCATTCTTCAGAAATTTCATAAAGTTAAGTAAAGCATAATTAGTGCATCTTGATAAAATAAAAACCAGTTCAGATCATTGCATAATAAACAATGGTGAGTGGACCTGGGACATGATAACATAAAACAGCAAATAGTATTGTACAGAATGTGTACACTAAAAATCAAGGAGTTGGAAGCTGTGTAATAAACACTGGCTGCCAGTGAGAGGTGGCGCATCATTTTCAAGATATGTTTGTTGGTATACAAAGTCCTGCAGGATTTGGGCCTCAGCTGTCTAAAAGACCTTCTGACAAAATTAAAGTAAAAGTAAAGCTTTTGACCTAGTTCATCATGAAACATTACTGTCTAGATTGCAAAACTTAGGGATATATCATAATTCATTACAGTGGTTTAGATCCTACTTAACTAATCGAAAACAAAGGGTGGTCTGTGGGGACGCTGCTTCGGATCTCCTGGACTTGAACCGTGGTGTACCCCAGGGGTCAATTTTGGGCCCTATGTTATTTAATCTCTACATTAATGATCTCCCTGCTTATGTAGTTGGTTCTGATGTCAGACTTTATGCAGATGATATAGTATTAGTAGCATCTGCTAAAGATCCTGGGGAACTGAGGCAGCGACTCAGACAGACTTCTCAATATTGAAACTTGGATAAGAAATTCGGACTTTTGATAAGTACTGGGAAGACTCAGAGTATAGATTTTTTCAGTAGGACCTAAACCTAAGAATGAAATAACTGACTTCAATATTAGTTTTTGGATGGGAATAAAGTACAAGGGTTAATATTTATAAATATTTGGAGTTTTGATTGATTATAGCTTTCTTTTCAGATCATATTTTGTCACGAATAAAAAAGTCAATCAAAGACTGGGGGCATTAAGAAGAGTGTCAGGATGTTTGACTAGGGATGTTAAGATCAGATTAGTAAAACAATTGTTGTCGCCTGTACTAGACTATGGTTTATCATTATATATTCACTCTTATAAAAAATATTTACACAAACTGGACCAGACTTATTATAGATTGGGAAATATATCTTAAATAATGGACCTCGAGTCCATTATTGTATAATTATCAGGAACTTGGCTGGTTAGATCCAATTACGAAGGGAATATATTTGGCTTACTCTATGTCACGGTTTGATATATTTAAAGTGCATCCTTACTGAAATTTGATATGTCATAATTCTGATTCCATATATTCAGACATTCTTAGGAGGACTACTAAAAAGTTGCCTATGATACAAATTATGAATCGTATGGGGGGTATGGTGTTACAGAACAGTTTAGCGGGGATATGGAACAAGTTACCTCGACATATGACTGAAATTTCTGATCTGCGTATTTTTAAACTGGAATTGTATTCTTACTTAAATGTTTGTTGTAATTGTTTTTAGGTAAATGTGATTTTGTATTTTGTTTTATTTTGTATTGTCTGTCTATTGTAAATGCCACAGGTATCTGTTGTAAATGGGGATTTTCCCCAATCAGATTAACCTGTATAAAAATAAAATTTTAAACAAACAAACAAAATACACTCCCCTCTGCCCTCTTCATTCCATTGAAGTGGGTCTCCTAGTGATTCCACACTCCCAACTTAAATATTTGGGAGACAGAACTTTTTGTGTTGCAGCATCTGCTTTGTGGAATGTACTTCTTTAAGAGTCCACTTAAAACTCACTTTTTAATTTGGCCTTTATGACCACCCAGGTTTTTAGGAATTTGAACCTATATGAGTTTTGTGTTGTTATCCACTTACGTAGTTTCTAGACTGGTTTTTATTTGAGCTGCAGGTAGGCAGAGCCTGCAGCTCTCTTGCATTAGCTCTAAAAATGGCTTATTGTGGAACTTCTTTTTTGGACTTTTGGATGTATCCATCCACAACTGCAAAATAGTGCACTCCCCCTCTGATTTTTGCTTTTTGCTGCTCTGTCAGGCAGGGGCGATGCTACTGTGCCTCCCAACTTCTTAGGATATAAACAAAAAAAAAACCTTTTGAAACTGCTGTCATTTAACCATCGTAGGGCTACAGAATGAGCATCTGTCCAGCTCAATCAAATAGATTTATTCTAGTTCTTTCAGCAGCCTAGGGGTTAACTTATTATCTCCTTACTTTGACTGAATGCTGACCCAGTAGCACATGGCTAATTAGGCACTTGTGTTATGTGGGAGACAGAGCAATATGGGAGTGAACTGCCCACCCTCTGTGACACAGGATGCCTTATATATAAGAAAATAGCCTATGTAAGTAGACCCTTCGAATCTTAGTGGCTGGCCTTGAAAGGAAACGTCTAAGATTTTGGTAATGGCATTTTAAATACAGTAGCTCATTATCTTCTTCTGGGGATAACTGTTTGAGCACAGAAAGGAATTTTTTCCATAAGTCAGCTATGGGAGGGAAGTGATTGAACATTGTGCTGAACAGATGGCTAGGCAACCAGTTCAGTCCTTTGCTGCTGGTCCCACCTTCATGCTCAGGCAGTTTGTGATGGCAGAACACAGGAGTGTGCCACATAGAAGTCAATGGAGGAAATTGTTTAAACAGTTTTATGTATGTTAAAGCAACCTTTGTTATAAATAAAAGTCATTGCTCAACTGATAGGGCCCCTGTCAGTTGGGCAGTGACATTCATTTAGTGGACTTAATGAAAAAAACCTTTCTGGGCTCAAATGAGCGTCACTAGCATAAGGTAATGGACTAATGTATTTTAAAAGCCATTGCCAAAATCTTAGACATTCTCTTGAAGCTGGGAGTCCTCATGTAGGAATTTCTACAGTCCTCTGCTGTCAACACTCCCACATATCTAAGTTGTATAGTTGAAACATACATTAGAACTACGAAAATAATCATACAGAGGGTATAATGACTTAAATAGTTTTTTTCTATTTCTTTTTGTTTGTTTTCTATTACTGGTCCAAAATAAGTATCCATTTATAAGTGTATGGGCCCTGTTTGATAAATGAGTGCTCTGTTATGCCATGCAGCTCCAAAAGTCAGTACTAGAACAATGTTATCAAGTCCGTCTCTTCTGTAACTAGTTATTCTTTTGGTAACAAGGTTAAGTCTCACTAGGCCCAGGGCCTGTTTTCAAGGGCAACCCAAGGACACTAGGAAAGTTAAATGACTTACTGAGGATCACACAATATGCAAGAGGAGGTTGAGGGTATCAAACCCTATTCTGCTGGATGTATCAACCTCATTCACAGCTCATGACTCTAATATCTAGGCTGTTCTGCTATCCCTGTGCTGTGATTTGATAGCCCCACTACACAGTGCAATAACACAATGACCAAGTAATAGAAAACAGCACACAGGAGTAAAACACAAACAAGGGATATGGAATAAGGTTTATTAGGGAAGACGGGAACAAGGCTCTGAGGAAGGAAAGGGAATGGTTAAAACATAAATAATTGGCAATTCTTGCAATCCCTTCTCCACCTCTCCCCTCACCCCTGTCAGTCCCTTACAGTCCCAGCTAACAGGCACAGCAATTATGCTATCCCCACAGTCCCTAAGAGCCCCCTGTATTTTACTAGATAACAGTTGTTGAATCATCATAGGCCCAATGTTTGATGTAGATGCGGCTATTTCACTTGCAAAGTTGCTAAGTTTAAAATTAAAGGAATCACTATTTGTAATCCAAAACAAGGCCAAATGACCAATATGCAGGTCTTCTACATGGGCAGTCCCAAAAGAGACAGCCAGTCCTGCCTTAACTACCTAACTAAAAGGACTGTGACAAAGGTTTGATTCAGCACTCATGGTATGCAGATCAAATCCGACCCTGAAAGGTTTCAGATGTATAATGCTGGTCTCTCTGGTGTGCAGTTGCTGCAGGTTGCATGCTGTGGCTCTTTACTGTATCACAGCAGACATAGTCACATGAGAGGCTTGTAGGCATGAGGTAATTCAACAACTGTGGCACCCAGCCAAATATAGGGGAGCTCTTAGGGACAAGGGAGAGGAGAAACAAAAAGGATAGTGATGGTGATTTACCCTTACGACTGGGAGGAAATGGCCCCGCTGCAACCCCTGCCCCCATTGGCAACACTGTCTCTTGAGGGCCCCGGAATTGAGTTTTGCATGGGGCTCCAGCAGGGCAAAAGCTTCCACTGGCTGAAGGAGTGAGTGAGAGACACACACACAGACAGACAGAGACTTAGCTGTTGCGTGCTTTGAATAAATGAAGTGTGTGTGTGTCTCGCTCTCTTTTCTCCTATTGCAACACCGCTTGGGAAAGTCAATGTCAGTGAAGTGTTCAGAGTGGTGTCTGTGGCTCTGTCATCTACCTCAAGATATATGGGCCACATAGACACAGAGGGAGCGCCTGTGAGACACACACACAGACATATGCACTTCACACCATAAAGACAAGTATGCAAAGTACATGTTGTATATGATGCTGCAAATTCAAGAGCCTTTCTACCAAATTCCCACTTCCTCCAGGTAATTGAGAAATATGGTCTTCTACTCTACTCACTGCTACTGGACATAGTTTAAGACTGAATCATCAGCTATGGGCCTTGATAGAAAAATAATTTTAATACTATTTAGTTAATCAAATAATTAGCGGCAGCCAGCCAACACATTTAACTGGTGGTACACAAGTATTGTCATACTGTATTATAAACAGTTGTATCACTGAGGGTTAGAGAAATAGGCCATTGGCAACTTCCGTTTGGCTTTAAACCCATACATTTGGTTAAGCTTCCAGAATTCAGCAAAACTATTTCATGTTCAAATAAAGTAATTGTCATGATGCAAGCTGACCACAAATAGGGGCAAGAAAGTCTTAGCAATTAATATGAATTATTATCGCTTACTAGTTGCAGGTGCTCGTGGCATGCATCTGCTGTGGATTGCTGTTTGTGGTATTGTGACGGAGCCTGCAAATCCCACCAAGACAGCCACAGCCCAGTGTGAGCTACTGTAATAGCTACTATTCATCGCTGACCTCGAGATGTACTGTATACTCCCATGTAGTCTTTGCTTTACATGCATGCCACTTTCTAAAAAAGTTATGCATCAAAAATCCTAAAAATGAAAATATATTAAATGTATGAAAGAGAGGTCACCCTAGCCAATGTTTATCTCCCACCTGGTGCTAATTCAGACTTGCTGAGATGGTTCTTTAACAAGCTGTTAGATTTTCAAAAAGGTGTTTTGTTGATTGGGGGGGAATTTAACATGACTGTCAACCCATAGAAGGATGCATCACATCCTCAAGCCCATAGATATTACCCCACACAGAAATTGCTTAAGCTACAACTTCCACGGTTAGGTCTGACTGATGTTTGGCACCATTTTTATCCTTCGAAAGGTTGGTATACTTTTCTTTCCCCTAGATTTCATACCCTGTCTAGAACTGACTATTATTTTACCTCCTCTGAAAATTTAGATACAACAACGGATGTTTCAGTAGAAGCACGAGTTATGTCAGATCACTCACCCCTACTTCTAAAGATTAACCTGGGTCAACCAAATAGGTCTTCACTGTGGAGACTAAATTTATCCCTTTTAAAGGATAAAGAGTTCCAATCCAAAATAAAAGACGCATCCCTCAAATCTGCAGAGAGAACTCCTCTCCGGAAGTTTCTAAAACAATCCTTTGGGATACAATCAAGGCAGTAATCAGAGGGGAGATAATAGCTTACTCATCCCTCTTACATAAAAAAGGGAAGCCAGATATAGGCAATTGCTAACAAGACTTCAGGAGCTGCAGAATGGGGGTGGGGGGAGGACTTTGCAAGTAGAGATCCGTAAAGTTCAATCAGAGATACAAAAGATTCTGGATTCTAAGGTGCAGGCTAACCTCCTGTACCTCAAGAAAGGTTTTTATGATGGTAGTCCGAAATTGGCCAGAAATCTGGCTAGGAGAGTCCGGGCTGCTAGACACCCCACTACCATCACTAAGATCAAGGATCCTACCTCCAGGAATTTCCTTAGGAAAAACTCAGATATTCTACAAGCGTTCCAGCAGTTCTATAAAACACTTTATACAGTACATGATCCCCCATCTGAAGAAAGTGTCCATGCTTTTTTAGCTTCCCTTCAATTTCCAAAGCTTTCCCCTATACAGCAGGCCATATTGCGGAGTCCCATTACTACTATTGAAATAAAAATGGCTATTGGTCAGAGCAAAACATTGAAATGTCCAGGCCCAGATGCACTACCAGCGCAGTGGTACAAGTCCTTCTCCCCAGTGTTACTATCTCTGATGCTCCAAACCTTCCTGGAGGTCCAAGAGGGTGCTTCTCCCCTGCCTTCTTGGGAATATGTGGTCATCTCAGTTATCCCTAAGCCAGGCAAGGACCCAGTGTTTACAGAATTCTGTAGACCCATTTTGGTCTTAAATTGTGACTACAAAATATATATGGGCCTTTGGGCCAGAAGACTGGAGAATATTCTGCCTAATTTAATCCACTCTGATCAGGCAGGGTTTCTTAAGATGAGACAAACAGCGGACAATGCCCAAAGAACATTTCTTCCATTTCATTTAATGGACCCATGAGGCAAACCCTTCACTATTAAACAGCCTGGACGTCTGCAAGGCGTTCAACAGGGTCTCTTGGGGGTTCTTGTGGAGGGTCTTGGGGGCATTTGGCTTCCCAGATGAAGTTATTAAATGGGTGTCTCAGATTTACTCATCTCCAAAGGCCTATATAAGAGTAAATGTTAGTATAATCCCATATATACTGTTGTGGAGGGGGACATGCCAGGGCTGCCCCTTATCTCCCTTGCTCTTTGCATTATATATTGAGCCACTGGCCATTGCTGTGCGAGGGGCTAGGGAGATTGAGGGGATACTGGTGGGAGGATGGGAATGGAAGTTACCTTTATATGCGGACAATGTCCTTTTATCTCTTAGGAACCCTGAACAGTCTCTCCCGGCCCTATAAGATTTGTTGGACAGCTTCGCTCAGATATGGGGGTATAAAATAAATCCTATAAAGACGGTGGTCCTAACAGTCAATTTTGCTCCATCCCCAGACCTGAAAAGGAGACTACCATTAAAATGGCATTGCACTAAAATAAAATATCTAGAGATATATATTCCTCAAAACCTTGAAAATATTACGCTGGTCAATTATGAACCCCTAACTATAAGTATCGAGGCAGATCTGCATGCTTGGTCACAGCTTCGCCTTTCTTTTTATTCCAGGGTGGAGTTGGTAAAAATTAATATTCTCCCGCGGTTGTTATATATGTACCAGACTATTTCAGACTTCCCACCACTGATGTATTTTAATTCTTGGAATCGCACACTAGCTAGATTCGTTTGGGCAGAAAGGAAGCCCAGAGTTCGGTGGTCAATTTTGCAACTCCCAAGGGATAGAGGAGGGTTTGCCCTTCCAGATCTGCAGAAGTATACCCAGGCCACAGTGCTGACTAGAATATTACATTGGAGTAATCCAAACTATTCTATACCCTGGAAAGTATTGGAATTAGCCCTTAATCAAATACAAGACATAATTAAAGTTTGCTATTCTACAGATACCCAGCTCCCGAAAAGAAACAAACTGTACAAGGGGGCAAGATCTAGTCTGTTAGTCTGGGATAGTCTTAAGTCTTCTCCCAGTATGACACAGATTTGCTATTACTTATGAACATTAGGGGTAGAGCTACATAATCACTGACCACAAGTGAAACAGGTTTAAATAAATGGCATAATATAGGTCTCTCTTTATCTTCCTGTTGGTCGATACACAGGGAATAGTCCCTTTTACTACCTTGCAGGGGAAATATGCTCTCCAACGTCAGGATTTTGCTGTTTACTAACAGGTCCGAGAAACATTGCTTCAGTATCCACCTGAGAGGCATTCTCTTCCTAATCCTCTTCCTTTTTTACTGAATATTTTTTAATGACCTTAGGTCAGGTTTGGCCTCACATTATAGGCCTGATATGCAAAGGTCTGCAGGAGATTTCTAGAGAACTGACTACTGGGATTTTGGGGGCATGGAATAAAGAATTGGAAATCCCTGTCTCAGAAGAAGACTGGTTGAAATTTACTAAGCCTTCCATGGTTATTTCGGGGTCCCCATATTGGAGGGAGTTTGCCTGGACGGTGAGAAATAGATTTTTCATCACTTCTGCTAAACTTGCAAAATTTTCAGACTCCTTTCAGGGTCGATGTTGGAGGGAGTGCGGGAAGCATATGGCCAATCAGGTTCATATACTGTGGTCCTGCAGGAAGTTGACACAATATTGGACAGAGGTGAGGGAGGCATTAGTGGAATTGGTGGGTGAAGAAGCAGTACTAACACCTGAACTGGTGCTTCTCTCTGTTCCTCTGGAGGGGGTACACATCCCGAAGGGTTCTCTTCTGGTCACTTACTTACTGGCTGCTAAGAAGGGAATTACGCGCCTGTGGGGTAAAACATCTCCCCTCAACAATCCTAGAGTGGCACAAGGTCATGGGGGAACTGTATACCATGGAGAGGCTGATTGCCAGGGGTGGGAACAGAGGGGGGCCTTTTGAGCTCAGATAGCGTAAATGGGTGCTATACATATCTCAGCATGACCCTGACTTTGTGCCCTAATGACTTCCCTAAAAAGGTGAACATTCTGGAGGGATTTAAGAATAGGTAGAACTAGGGTGGGTATGATGCTAGTATATTTCTCTGGAAAATGTAGGATAAAACTTATCTCCTTAATTTTTTTTTGTCAAGAATAGCTGAGATCTGTGTTCTCCTTTGTTTGCTATTATCCTTTAAAAGGGATATTATAATGTACTGAGCCTGCTCTTAAGATGTATTCTAGAATTTTTCCCTGAAAATGATATTAAAGGAAAACTCCAGGTTAAAATCAGAAAAAGATATGCAGTAGTCTTTTTTTTCTGTGTTCTAACCAGTTTCCAGGGTTTTCTTTTCATCTGGCTGTGAGAGTTGTTTTTTCTAACTTTCTCTGTTTTATTGCCCTTGGAGGTTGCCATTCTGGTTTCTTTTATGGCCTCTTATCCCAGATAGTCTTCCCAGAGTGCCCTTTGGTGTGATGTCTAATCACCCCTGCAGGAAGTCAGTGTCTTGTTACAGCTCAGCCACAGAGAAAATGCTTCTTCCAGAGAAGACACACTGCTAGATTATGGGTGAGTGCAATCATTATTATTTTTTGATATTGCTACCTTGTCCTGCTATGTTCTGGTCTGTGTGTGTGTGTGTGTGTGTGTGTGTGTGTGTGTTTGAATCATGTCACTGTTTACTCTGTTCCTCTCAGTCACTTTCAGTTTTTGCACCAGTACTAAGTAGCAAAAATTGAAGATCACCTTATAGGTTGTAACATAGCAGGACAAGGTACTAATATCAAAAAATAATAATGATTACACTTGCCCAAAATCTAGCTGTGTGACTTCTCTGGAAGAAGTATTATCTTTGTGGCTGAGCTGTGACAGACCCTGCTAAATCTAAGAGCATAGCTACATCATTGTCACATGAGCCAGGGTGTATCGTAGGAGAAAGAAAGCCAATAAACCTATTTATGATGGAGATCCCCAGGGGTCGTAAAACTACCATACAGCTAGCAGGCTAATTTAGGAAAAACTCCTAATAGCAGACAGAGGGAAGGACACACTAGAACTTGACATACATATCAAAACACTCTACATAACATATGTTTTTGCACATTCTGGGTGGACTTCTCCTTTAATGAAGTCTGTCTCACATTTTCTGTATATGTATTCTTTGTTTATAAAGAAAACAAAAAATTACAGTTAAAAAAATATATTAAATATACAGCATTACATTGCATGTGAGGGTTCTTCATTAACTGATACCAACTCTGTGTTCTCAGTGACACATCAGATCATATGGAACTTGTTGGTGATGACAGTGTGAAAGTTGTTAGCATTGTCATCAGTGGAAGGAGTTGCTTCACTACTGCTGAGGTGGTATGCCAGTCTATGAGGCCAGTGCCAGGGGGAAAAGTCCAGATAGACTTGCCACCAGCAGATATAGGAATGGGACTAATAGCAGATGTGTAAGCAGTAAGATATCATTGACTGTCAGTCAGTGGGAAAGTTACCTGTCCTCCTGTTGTGGTGTGGCATGAGGTGTAGTCATGTGCCTTAAACCACATAGGAAATGGGTAAATCCCACAACAGCCCTTGCCATGGAGTGCATTATTGTGATAATAAAACACTAAAACACAAAATTAATCAATACATAATGATGTGATGCATCCACCAGTCAATAACATAGTCCTTAATTCAACTGTTTTGCATAGCCGAAAGTAGATTGTGTCACAGAAGTTGATTTCTCCTTGTCTGCCTGATTTCAGTACATGTGCTTTTAAATACTACATAAATTATTTTTGAAGCACTTAGACTCTATCTTCCTTCTTTTCCCACTGTTTCTTTTTTTTCTCTTTCACCCACACCAACAGGTTTATACCTTTGGCAGAGCCTGGCAGTGACAGGCAGGTGAAGAGGTTTGGCAACTGGACAGTCATGCACTAAGAGATATGGATTCCACACTGGGATGCCTGAGTCTAGTGCAGGCTAGTATCAGGTTCTGGTGGTATGGGACTCCGTTTTTAGATTTACAGACTGGAAGATGTTCAGGCATTATCCAGAGAACTGCTTGTTTTGTTGCCTGCTAGTTGCTAGGGCTGTGAATCTCACTTCAAATTGCTGGTGGGGATAGGGGGAAGAACTGGTAGCTGTTGTTCATATTGGGGAGCCTGCAACACCCATTTACAGGCCTACAGTAGATGAAAAGATCAATATGGACCCTTTTCTCTGAGAAAGCAAATACAAATTTGTTGCAGGCAGGAAGCCACCTTAATTATGGCATCAGAGGTAGCTGTGGCCCACTCCCGTGGTCTTTATATAACAGAGTTGTGCTTCTACACACTTCTTTCCATGTCAGTTCATAGGGAGTAAAAAAAAAACATGCCAGTATGTTTATAATTATTGAGCTTGACTCTACATAGTCATTTGTTCTAAAAAGTTTCCAATGTTTCTTTCTAATAATACTTTTTAGATTATTTTCTTATTAATAATTCAGCGTCTCATGTGAATGTTCTTTCTTAGTTCCATAATTAACTGAATGGCTACTTTTTATTTTTTGAGACATTCTATTAACAGTATGCTTGTAATCATTGGTGAGCTCCCTTATATAGTCAGCATGCACTGTACTACTTTAATGCAGTACTTCTGCATTTACTTCCACACATGTGCGATAGACTCTGATGCAGCGAGAGCATGGCAAGAGCTCCAAGTATTCTTTTACTCACTCTTGCCACACTCCCCTCACTCTGAGCAGCCGTATCAGCTCTGACCAAATCTTGTATATTTTTGTAAACATCCATCTGCTGCCACATTTTCATTTTACTACCTTTTGTCTTGCACTTTATCTACCCATTCCAAAAATGTGTCGTAATTGTGAACTGATTTACAAGTCTCAATTCAAATTGAGATGTAAGGTTTATTTGAGGGTTACAGTCCCACCATACTCCACCCTGTCATAGCCAACTAACCTTTGGTGGGGGCCTGGGCTGAGGGTGATTAATCTTGTATACCAAGGTGCCTCCAGCAAGAGAATGAATGGTAAGGTGTTACATGGTAGTGGGATACAACTTTCTGAGAAGCAGTCCCTATCCATTTCCCTCCCCAAGTTGCCCTCCCCAGTAATACCACAGCAGCAGATAAACAGACATTGGGTAATACAAGGTGAACAGGAACAAACACATCACCTTTCGGTCAGTAGTTGAATATCTGCTCTACCTTTCTTCATGAGACAGGGTCATAACAAGGCTTTGTTGAAAATTTGGTGTACAAATATTACCAAACAACAAATTCATGAGCCCATGTTACATTTTGCTAATGCAGGCTCATAACTTTGGTCATTTTCAGTATTTTTACACCAAATTCCTTACCTGCAGCACTATCGGCTCTGGCCAGAGTTTGTATTTACCTGTATTAAGTGTTGCTGCCTGTATGGTGCCTAGAGTCTTGGATTGTTACCTAACAAATAAACTTTAATTTTATTTTATTGAAATCTTTACAGATTACCTGTGAGCACAAGTGCTCATTTACAAAGGTTCCACGTCAAAAAGATAGTCACAAAAAACAAGTACAGTAAACAGTTCAAAAAGAAGTGTTGTCATGTCAGGCTGAAAACATTTAAGACAAAACAATTACGTACAGTTTTGACAAAATCCATACAGATCATTGTATAAAAAGTCACAGGATATGTACAGAGAGAAACCATGTAGGACTTCCGGTGTGATGGCTGCCTGGTAAACAGCTCTGCCTACTAGCTCCCTCACCACCCTCACTCAAAATAACTATAACCACGGTGACCGGAGTTCCAGACGTATTCTTCAATTTAAAATTACCTACATAGTCCTTCACGGAGTATTCGACTGTTACGGGTAAGTCAAATGGATAACGAACAGCAGAAAAGTGCTTTAACACACATGCCACAGACTACGCCGACAAAAGACAAGCAGACTAAAAGGTCCAAAGCAAGTATGGATGAATCACCTTCAAACATACTACCACAAGGGATACTTACGGAGCAAAAGTTTCTCGAAAAACTGGCCCCGATGAAAGAGACACTTCTAATGTTGGCGTTGGAATTTCAACACTTGAGAACTTCTGTGGAACACCTTGCAATCAGAACGACAGTCAATGATTGGAGGGCCAAGATGGTGCCGGATCTTGTCCAGACTAGACAAAATCCGAAGAAAAACTTGAAGACCCTGAAGGAAGGTCTCGACGTAATAATCTTGTGATGATGGGCTTGCCAGAAGGAGAGGAAGGAGCTACACCTATACTGTTCGCCCAAAAACTCTGTGAGCGTCTGGTGGGGCCTTCCCCAACTGGCCCATGCTTCATAATTGAGCGAGCGCATTGCTTCCTGCAGCCTATGCCTCCCGCTGGCTCCTCTCCAAGGCCCTTCTTGTTAAGTGTTAAATTACCTTGATAAGCAATTCATCATGGCCAAGGTAAAAGATCTTAAAGAAATTCAGTGGGCTGGTCAGAAAATAAGGTTGGCGCCAGACTTGCCATATTCGGTGCGCCAAAAACGATCGGCTCTTCACCCAGTTGTAAATAAGCTCATCTCAGCTAGTATTAAATTTAGAATTAGATATCCAGCCACTCTGCAGATCTTAAAGAAGGGTCAATGGTTTTCCTATGAAAATGTGGACACAGCAACCAATGCTTGTAAATTAATGTTTCCAGAGCTCTTCAAATGAAAGGTTACAGTGAAACCTTGTGGCTAAAGTGTGGTACAGCATAGTACTGCAACACATATCATTCAGAGGACTTAATGGAAATGGTGTTTCTGAATTGTATCCTTTCCGGAAAGACTCCAAATACAGAATAAGAATTGCTGGGCTTATTAAACTGGCACTGCGGATCTTTCGCTGGGGCCTCCAATTTTATTTGCAGTACTCCTGCAGTTAGACAACAGCTTAAGTTTGATATTGGCCTAAAGTCAAAAGTCCTAAAGTTGGCATTATAACAAGAGGAGCTAAACAATAATTTCCTTTCCTAAGTATGGTTTGATGTAATTCTGTATTGAGTGCATTTTGGGGATGTTCATGGTCCCTCTTAATAATTTTGGAATGATCCAAGCAACAAGTAAGCTGATGTTCCCAGACCTTCTCATATGAAAGGTCGTAGTGACACCTTGTGGTTAATGGATGATAATGCAATGTATTGCAATATATATCACGTAGAGGAATCTATGAAAATGGCTTTTCTGTTATATATCCTTTCTGAAATAGCTCAAGACATAGAATAAGTCTTGCTAGACTGATTAAACTGACAGTAAGGCTCCTTTGCTAGGACCTTTAATTTTATGTGCACTGCTTCTACAGTTGGGGGGGGGGGAAAGGTTAAGTTTGATACTGGACTAAACTTGAAGGTCCTCTTAAGACTACTACTTTGCATAGAGGGGGGTTCCCCAGAATACTAAGTTATTATATTGTGAGGAGCTAAAAAATAACTTCTTTTCTCAACTGTGGTTTGGTGTAATTCTGTATTGAGTGCATAGTGGGAATGTTGATGGTCCCTCTTAATAATTTTAGAAGGCGCCAAGCAACAAATGTAGCACAAGACTCTAAGGAAAAAGGGCCTTAAGGCTAAAGCTTGTTTTGTTCTCCTAAGTATTCATAAGGGTAGTAGCTAAGAGAAGAGGGACGAATATAAATTGATGTATGGTCACTCGATCATATAGTTAGTCAGGGTAACCTGTTATCATAAGTTTTCTCTTTCAGACTGACAGGTTTCTGGTTTGGGGTGAGAGGTGGAGGGAAGGGCGGTAGTGATTAGCAGGCAGCATGAGCATCATCATCATGTCAAGCAAGAGGATTGGAGTGCAGTCATTAAGACTGGGGGACGTTCCTGCTAAGCAGATATATGGAACTTCTGGCCAGAATAAAATCTATGTGTTTGGTAGGAACGAGAGAGTACTATTTGTTACTTTAATTTTAGGTTTTGTGGGTAAGTTACAGGGGGAGTATTGTTGGGCAGGGATGGGGGTGAAAGCCATGTTGTTACTATCACAGTCGAGGTACCCAGGATATCGATATGTTCAAATTATGTCTCCGATATTAAGTTTTCTAATATGAAAATTGTTTCCTGAAACATTAAAGGGGCCCAGTCACGGGTCAAAAGGCTTCAAATTATCAAGCATCTATCCCTAATGGGAAGCCAAATTATACTCCTCCAGGAAACACACATCTTAGAAGAGGAGAATAATCTTTTCAGGAGGAGCTTCATAGGTACAGTGTATGCTGCAGGATCTTCCATGTCACAATGTGGGGTAGCGATCTTGATTGCTGGGGGGTGCAGTTCTTAGAATTGCAAAAAATCACAGACCCGCAAGGTTGTTTTATTTTTTTTAATAGGAATATTTGATCACAAGGAAATTCTCATTGGATCAACATATGGTCCTAACCGAGACTCTCCCGAATTTTTTTCCAATCTTTCTGTATCCCAAGCACCCTTCAGTAATTTACCCATAATACTGGCAGGGGATTGTAGCCTAGTTAGCAATACTCTTCTGGATAGATCTTCAGGTATGTCTGCCATCCCATCCCCAGCACAGCGTTTCCTCCAAGATCTCATGGAAGCTTATTGGCTGATCGACCCTTGGCGCTTTCTATACCCTAAAACTAAAGAGTACACTTTTTTTTCACCATTGCACAAATCTCTCTCCAGAATAGATTATTTTCTAATTAATCAAAGAATGAGCTCAGGTTTGTCCAGGTGTGAAATTACCCCCAGGGTTATATCAGACCACTCTCCTATATGGTTAGATCTCAACCCTCTCCCAGTAATCCAGAAATACACTATCTGGAAGTTAAATTCTCGGTTATTAGTGTACGAACATACGGTAACAAATATTAAGGAAATCATTAAGGATTTTATGATTCATAATGAAGGCTCCATCTCAGCTTTTGACTGGATATGGAGTACTTTGAAATGTGTACTTGGGCGAATTTATTAGATTATCGGCCATTAGGAAAAAACAGCAAGACAAACAGGCCACCTCTCTTCTAACAGAGATACGATTCCTAGAGACCTCACTATCCAGTCCCCCCTCCGAGACAGAGATGCTCCATCTGACTTCACTGAGAGACCAATATGCAGAAATATTAAGGCAGAAAGCAGATTATGCCCTTTTTAAAACCCCGACCGAGTATATAGAACAAGGGGACAAAGCTAGTAATTTGTTGGCAATGAGGCTTAAGTGACGGGAAGAATCTCGTATCATCTCTTCATTGACTTCCTTAAATTCTAGTACTAGTATAACCTCCCTCAGAGAAATTGCATAAGAATTTGAGAAGTATTATAGACAACTCCACAGCCCCATGGATCCTTCTCCTTCGGATAAGGATATTGGTGAATATTTGGATATAACTCCCCTTCCTTCTCTCGATGCAGCCCAAATAAAAATGCCTGATTCTTCTATAACAGAACAAGAAATTAGGGAGGCCATTAAATCCCTGCCTAGGGATAAAGCCCCAGGCCCAGATGGCTTTTCCTCTAATTTTTACAAATTATTTGGAGCTGCCCTAACCCCATTCTTCACCGCCTGTTTGAATTTTTTAATGAGCTTGGCTTCTCAGACCCAACACTGCTGGAATCAATTATAATCGTGCTCCTGAAACCAGGCAAATCACAGGAATTGGTTACCAACTATCGCGCCATCTCATTAATGAATTATGACATAAAGATTTTTTGCCAAAATTTTAGCTTCTAGAATTGCAAGCGTTTGGGAGCCCTGAACAAGTTGGGTTCATACAGGGTAGATCTTCCTCGGACCACATCCGTAAGCTCAACCATATCTTTTCTGTGTCCAGGGAGGCGAATCAACCTATGGCCCTTGTCTCCTGGATGCCGAAAAAGCATTCAGTCGAGTTAGTTGACCTTTCCTTTTTTGCACTTTATCCAAATTTGGTTTCCTACTCAGTTTTATATGCCGGGTCAAATCCCTATATTCCTGGCCCACCGCAAAAGTATATTGCAATGGAGTTATATCACCCTTTTTTTCCTCTCAGATCTGGTACTCAACAAGGTTCACCACTACTATTTAATCTATACGTACAACCATTACTGCAGCAACTGAATACTTCTCCACTCTTGAAAGGTGTCAAAGTAGGTTCGGTACATCTTAAAATGTCTGTTTGTGCAGTCTATATACTTCTTCATGTTTCTGAGCCTCATAATTCCATCAGGACTGCTCTACAAATAATACAGAAATTTAGCTTGGTTTCCAATTACAAACTTAATTTGAATAAAACTGAAGTGATGCCCCTTAATCCCCTCTCGTCTCATGCTGAGATTGACCCATTCTCTATGATCTGGAATACTCGTCTAAAATATCTAGGGATAATATTATTTACCTCTGTAACACTAATGAAAAAACTCAACTTAGATAACCTTATTTTGACCATTAAACAAGATTTAGATAGATGGACTCCAATGTATTTGTCCCTACAGGCTAGAATCAGCGTAGTCAAAATGAACGTTCTGCCCTGGATATTCTATCCATTGCACATGTTAAATATTCATCTTCCCTTGTCATGGTTTCGACGACTACATGGGGTGCTCTCTGAATTCCTGTGGCGTGATAAACCCTCTAGGAGGTCATATAATCACCTCTGTACACAACAACAGATGAGCGGACTTAAACTTCCTAACTTTTATTATTATTATTTGGCCAGTCATGCATCTAAATATACTCAGTGGAACTACACACCTCAGGACTTGGAAACTTTTCCATATATCTCCCTGTGGTTAACAATTGAATATCATATTTTAACCATGGCTGGTTTTACACCTTCTAGTCTGCTATATACGTCACCAAGTCGATTACCACATTCTCTACAAAGCTCAGTTATACACACATCCTTAAGAGTTCATATGCAGCTGTGTAAAATTCTTCGATATAATAATCAACAAGATTTGTCCCAACCACTGTTTGGTAACCCCAATTTCAAGTTTGGCGATCAAGTGATCTCACCTCCAAAGAATTGTCCTATCAGACATGTACTGGTGAGTGACTTGGTGACTGACGGGAGACTTTACAATACCTCTGAATTATTAGCACACTTCCAATTACCTAATAAATATTCATTTTTTGGATTTCAAATTAGACATCTGTTAATAAAATGGTATGGTTTCGACACCTGGAATGTTCATTCAACAACCCCCTTCAGGAAATGTTAACATGCAGTGTACAACAACCCCATGCAGTATCTCACCTGGTTTCGATCCTAATAATAATACTTTACTCTGCAGAATTGGGGCACCCTTGATACTGGGCCCTAACTTTTCCAGATTAAACCATTTTGTGGGAAAAGGTATGGCAGGGTATATACGTATACATGTCCAATGATCGTCTCCAGCTGATACAATTTTATATTTTACACAATATCTATTACACTTCCCTAAAACTGCACAAAATGGACAAAATCCCGACTCAGGCTTGCTTCAGGTGCAGTCAAGAGGCAGGAACACTGCTTCATGTATTTTGGGAATGTCCCAGAGTAACTCCCCTATGGAACATGATCCAGAGGAAAGCTGATCCGTTACTGGGTTTACAGGAGTTATTCACTCCCCAAATTTGTGTGCTAGGAGACTATAGTAACATTCCAATTAAAGAAAGACTGTACCATGTGTGTATTATTTCTTTATCAGTCAAAAAACTTGTTCTCTGACACTGGAAAGATCAAGATGTGATAACTTATTCTGAATGGGTAAATGAATTGCTCTACAACCTCAGGATTGAAAAAGCAATTGCTAACCTTTGCGCAATATCTCTTTATATAAGATTAGATGGGAGAAGCTGTATACCCTTTAGACCTTATCCTCCCCTTAAGAAACTATAGAGCTATCATAAGGTAAGAGTACCTGGGTTTCATGTAAACTATAGACAGATGTGAGACACTTGTTCCTTTAAGATATTGGTGGCTTTCGAAGGGTAGGGGAGGGGAGATAATGGGTTAGGATCGATTGAGATGGGGGGGTGGGGTGCAGGGTTTAAGTTGTTAAGGGATGAATGCTACACTATTTGTTTCATGGTCAGTAGGTATTGTATTGTTACATTTATTTATGTAGATGATGTACTTTCTTGATACTCTGTACATTTTTTAAGGTGTCATGCTGTTACAGACTCTGTACCTACTGTGTACTGTATTGTGGGTAAATAAATAAAATATATTAAATAAAAAAAAAAGAGAGAAACCGTGTAAACAGTTTAACACTTACAGTTGCATTGGACTGCAAGGGCAGTCCACAAAAATCTCTTAAACTGATTAGTGTTGGGGAGATTAAGCAGTGTGTCAGACAGTTTAACCAGTTAGCAGCCCTGACAGTAAATTACCGCTTGCCCAGCTGAATACATCAGAAAGAAGACTTAACTCATTATACCCTGGGTGGCCATTTTGTGTCAGGTAAACAGTGAATAGTTTGGACTTGTGAAGAAGCTACTGGAGGTAATGAGTTAAGGGCATTTCTAGCCATGTTCCTGGTGTTGTGTTTGTTGGAGACAGAAACCTGCCTTGCCTTGCCTAAACAGGTAATCCATAATCAACCAAAGACAAAAAAGAGAGATTGGGCAGTATATTCCTAGATATGGAGGTTAAACATTTTCTTAAATGGTAAAATTGACCAATACAGGAGTGAATTGTTTTCGCAAGATGATTTATGTGATGTTCAAAAGATAGATGCTGATCAATTATGAATCATAAATAATAAAAAGGTTTTACTCCTTCTATTTCTACACCCTTATGGAAGAAATGAGTTTTTGTCTGGATCCAAATTTCACATATGGTAACATTTCAATTTGGTAACATTCAAAACTAGGGCATTGTCCAGAAGTCAGTGTTGAACTAAATCAGAATCACAGTGTAAAGCTGTGTTTATTTCAGTTCAAGTATGTCTTTTTCTGTACAGTACAATACCATGTCATCAGCATAGAAAACCATATGTGACTCAGACAAGAAGAAAGAAAGATCATTAAAAAAATAGAAAAAAAGTATGAATCCCAAAATTGAGCCTTGTTGGACTCCTATATTTATTTTCACTAAAGGGGAATTGCCATCCTGAAGGCAAACCTGCTAAGAACAGTCAAATAATTATAAAACCAGTTGGTGGAGTTGAATGAAAGCCCAATACCCTAAAGCTTCGAAAGCAGGTGATTGTGGTGTACCAAGGCCTTTGAGAGGTCGAAGAGTAAAGCACCTGCCATGTCCCCATTGTCCAAGGCCCTATGCAGGAAAAAAGTGAGCTTGAGAACTGCTGTAAGAGTACTGTGATTTTAGTGAAAACCAAACCTACACACAAATAATAATATATCAGCTCAACTGTGTTCAAATATAATACTTTTTGTAGGTGTACTGGAGCTGTCAGCTCTTCTTAATGTTTTCATGTGGACAGTTTGTATGTACATAGCAGTTATGCCAGCACATCACATTAGGTGAATATTTCTGGCAAAGGCATCTCAGGGCGAGGCTCTGCGGGGGATTATGTCTACTGTAGTAAACCCCTAGCTCTGACCTCTCCTAAGTGACTTATTTTAGTATGTTTTTACATTGGATAGTTTCAGTATGCAAAGAAATTAGGCAAGTGTACTACATGAAGTAAAGAATTCTGTCACTGCACAACAGCAGTTCTGATCATTCTGAGTGCATTATTTTAATTGTGCTGGTATAGTATGTAGCAAAAATCATGTGATTCAGCTAAAGGCACATAAAGGCAAAAAACTACAAAGAGCAACCTACACACCCACAATTTTGTATCTCCTCTCCATATTTAATTACACCAAGTACAGTACATCCTATGGATGGAGGATGGTGAAACAGCTTGCTCAGGCCTCAGTCAACAAAGTAACTGTGGTTGAAGAGGCTTAAAATACAGCTGATACTGTCTTTGAACTAGAAGGGTACATCTGGTGCCACAAAATGCCCATTCTGTGTACAGTACATTTTAATATTAAAAATCCAGTAGCATCTACCCTACTTGAGTTAATATTTACAAACCCTCCCTATAGCTGTAGAGTCAATGGTGTTAGCAGATTGCTACAGTGACCATAACTTGGTAAACTGTATTTGTACTGTATTTGTGGAAGAGATACAATGGTGGGTCACCCAAACTCTTCCACCCTACTTGATTTAATATTTATGAACTTTCCATATAAGGAGTCAGGGGTGTTAGCAAATTTATACAGTACCATAAGGTGTATTCGTGGAAGTGATAAAATCATGGGTCCTTTGTTTTTTTTTTGATTACTTAGCATTTATTGCGGATCTTGAGAAAATAAATTGGGATAACTTATGGTTCCTTCCTGAGATTTAGTTAGGGTGTTTTTTTTGTTTGTTTGTTTTTTACCACCAAATTATTCAAAGTGATAGACAAGCATCTCCCAATTAAAACTAAAAAATATCTACAATTCTTCAGCCCCATGATATACCCCTGTACTTTTAAAATTAAAAAGGGATAAAAACAAAGCTTACAATGCAACTCATTTATCTAATTTATGTAGGGGCTGGGATAATTATAGGAAACTTAGGAATGACTATTTTTATGAGGTCAGGAATGCTAAAAATCTATACTGTAAAGAAAAAGTCACTGACTCAGCAGGAAATACAACAACGTTTTGGTCAACTATTAATTTTTTGAATGGTTGGATTGAAAAAGTCTCCAACATAAAAATTCAGCATGATGATGAAACCGTGGTACATGACTGTGTGCTGGTAAACTCTTTTAAGACTCTTTATCAAGGCAGAAATATATATTTTTTTTGAGTCAGAGGAAACTAATTAGCAGAATACTAAGATATCTAACTTGGTAGGGGGTGGATAGCATTTTGGGTTGCAGGACATTAGAACTGATAAGGTCTCGGAGGCTATTCTGAATTTAAAATCTGGGAAACGTGAGGCACTGGATGGTTTGCTTCTGTTACTGTTAAAAATGTTGGCTTTTCAAATTGTAGAACCCACATACATATATCTTTAATTGGTCACTTTCAAAGGGGGAACTCCATAAAGATTGGGAAAGTGCCCATGTTGGCCATTTTTTTTAAAGAGGGAGACCCAAGTAAGATGACAAACTATTGCCCCAATTTCTCTACTTTCTGTTACTTCCAAGTGCTTGGGAAGTTAGCTAGCTAAACAACTTAACAGATATCTTAGAGAGACAGATTTCAATCTGGCTTTATAAAAAGCATAGCACTGTGGCTGCCTATTGAGGGTCTTGGATGACATCAGCAAAGCTGTGGACTCCAGGCAGATTACCGGAGCTGTCTTTGTTGACCTCTCCAAGGCCTTCAACACTGTAGACCACTGCATTTTACTGTATAGATTATCTCAGATGAGTATTAGTGAGGAAGCAGTCAGGTGGTTTAAGGTGTACTTAATAACTCTTAGGCAGATAACTGTTAATGGGTTAGAATCAGGACCTCTTCAATTGTAAGGGGAGTCTACCAGGATTTTCGGCTGGGGCCATTTCTGTTTCGGATTTTTTTATGAGGCTTGGGTGACCGTGTCGGTGACATGAAATCTTTGTACACAGACAACACTGTCATTTATATTTATTTATTTTATTTATTTTTTACATTTTGTTAACCAGGTAGGCCCACTGAGTCCAAAACAGGTCCCCTTTTCAGGGGAGACCTGGGGTTAGTTACATATATACAGAGATTTACAGAATAGAACAACATTGAGGGCTAACATAGTGTGGGATATGTAGAGTGTCAGAGACAGCATTTACAATCAAGCTTTGGATACAAGAATTGACAATCAGACGAATAGGAACTTTACATAAAATACATTATTCTACATGGTAATGGGGTACATCAATTTGAACACCTTCGAGTGTTAATTATGAAATTGACACTAAGACAGATAGACATTTTTCTTACATAACATTATATATATCATCTTACATGGCAGAGGGGTAACTTTTTAGAGCATGGTCAGTAGGCACAGCAAACACTTCTAAAGGGATGTCAGCTGTAACAATTGCACTGGTTGAGCTCTAGCAGGTAGGCCTTTAAACCTTTTTTGAATCCACCCAGTGAGGTACATTCCTGTAAGGTGGTTGAGAGAACGTTCCAGAGGGGAGGGATGAAGTGGGAGAATGCCCTGGACCCATGGGCTGAGGTGGACCTGGGTATTGTTAAGAGCTGCCTACTAGAGGACTTAGAGGCTGGCTAGTCAGTTTGGGCATCAAGAGGTGTGAGAGGCTCTGGGGATGTGCTAGCCTGCCTGAGATTATAAGCTAGGCATAGAAATGAGTATTTTAGCCTAGCGTCTAGGGTGGACCAAGCTAGGGATTGGAGGACTCGACAATGGTGTTCTCTCAAGGGGGCCCAAGCCGCAAACCTGCCTATCCTGTTGTATATGTTTCTTAGATTCTGCAGCTCAAAGCTTTGGCCGAGGGCAGTACAGCTGTATAGTAGGGTGGGTAGGAGGACTCCCTGTGCAATCTTGCGTGTAAAGGTTTATATGAGAAAAAGACTGAAGTGAAATAGGAGGCCAAGTTTATGGTTCAGGGTCTTGTTAAGCTGGGTGATATGAGCCGTGAAGGTGCAGTCTTGGTCTAGTGCGACCCCAAGGTACTTCAGGGACTCACCTACACCAATCTTAGTCCCATTAACTAGTGAGAGATCTACCATATTAGACATGCTCTGATCAAGTTGTTTAGGGCCAAACAACATGGCATTGGTTTTCATTCCATAGAGCACCATTTTGTTATTATTTAGCCAACTCTCCAGGGTTAGAAGATCGTTTTTTTAGAAATTTGTTTAGAACGGCTGCATCGCTGGAGGACCTGTATAGCACAGCATCATCCACATATAAGGTGATCTTTGCCCCACTGCAGTGGTTAGGCAGCTCGTTGATCAACAAAGAAAAGAGCAGGGACCCCAGAATAGAACCTTGAGGTAACCCCTTCCAGGACTGGGCACTTATCCAATATGGCACCCTGCCATCTCACTAATTGGGATTGGTCTTGGATGTAGGAGGTAAACCATTGTACAGTGTAGCTGTCCAGGCCAATCCGCTCCAACATATGGTCTTATATAAGGGTTATATGGTTGACAAATCTTCTGTTTCTTTCCAGAATAATTTACAAAGGAGTTTTAATGAACTCCAGGCATTTTTAAAGAATCTAAATTGTGTGTAAATGCCACCAAGACAAGGTTAATGATCTTTAGACACCAAACCAAACTTCGTTTATCAGAAATTGTGATTTATGCATAAAATGGATCCCAGATGGAGACCTTAGAAGTATATATAATACCTTGGCTTCTGGCAGGATACCTCTGGACAGGGAAATAAGCATTTGGATTATTTGACTGGGAAAATTGGAGCAAAGGTGGGCCTGCTATACAAAAATAAGGACAGCCTTGATTCTATGACTGTACAGAAGGTTGTCCAAGTCCAGGTGTGTCCGTTATTTGACTTTGCAGACTTTCTCTGTGAGTCTGCTAGAGCAAACAGACTTCATAAATTAGAAGTTATATATAATTGATTGGCCAGATTTATTTTGTGCTGCCCTAGAGAGGCCCGTCACTGCCTCCTTTATATCAGAGGTTGGGATATATCTCTCTTGTAGACAGAAGGAGGCTCTGTAGGTTGTTTTTTTTTTCTTATAAATGTGTCCTGGCGCAGCTTCCAGATTACTTGAGGAAACATGTTATGCCTCGTAAAATTAACCATTTCCTGCATAGTGCACATCTTCATAAATTAGAATTTCCTCTAATGAAAACTATGTAATCCATACATTTTTTTTTTCAGTAAGCTTGTGCCTGCTGTGTGGAACTCTTAGCCACCTTGTTTTCATGCTTTGGATACAAAATGTACATCAATTTCCATGTTGAAAAAATTGTATTTTCTACTTTGCCCAATTGTTCATGTTTTTGAACTTTTATGAAGTATTTGTTAGTGTTTATTACAGAGCTCTATGTATTATTATTACTTCGTAATGATTTTTATTCTTATTTATTTTTATATTTGGTATATTGTACGATGTTCATATTTGTATAACTTGTATTGTTACTTGAACTGGGTCCCCATTGCAAATGAGCTGAAATAAAAAAGAAAAATGAAATTCTAGTATGGACCGAATCACCTGAAGTGATTTTAAAACAGGTTGACTTTCTTATCTTTCATAGGAGACTTCCAAAGCGTCCTGTTTTATTCTGGGTGATTTTTATGTATATTTTTTTTTTTTTTAAATTGAGTTGATTTCAAGTGTTTGAGCATCTGTTCGCAATGACATCTGACACTTTTATTTCATGAAGGGCTTCTAGTAGCACATATTTCCTCATTATGAACTCCTTGAAATAATGATATATCAAGAATGGGATTTTTTTTTATCAGATGAGAGATTATCCATAGCTTGTTTTCATGGTAAACCACTGTATACGTTCCTGCAACAGTAGTCAAAAATGGCAGTAATCAAAAACCACCATGGTTGACTTGTTGGTCTTAACACTGAGAAGAAAATTTACTATCCCCAAAGACTAACAGAATGTTTTCATCCTTCATCGATCAGGTTCTAATATAACAAAGGCCTCACCTCCTCATTCATTCCACGCACTCTGGTATTATGATTCAAGTCAGTGGAAGCACCTCCCTCTCATGTCCTTCCAAAGGATGTGGAGGCACACATTTTCTTTTTTCTCAGGTTCCCTTGAATATGCTGTAACCATTAGGGGAGCTACTTTGGTCATCCTTAAGACAGCACTCGGTGTTCCAACCTCAGGTCACAACTATTTATTTGAAAATCTAGAAGGCCTTTCTGTAGCTTCCAAAAACCTCCTTCTAATTTATTCTTTTTAAGGTAAATCTCCTTTTCAGAAGACCTATAAAGACACTTAAGGGAATTAAGGAATCCAGGTTGTAATCCCTGAGAACAAAAACCCCAGGCGTTCTTTTTCCTGGCCAAAATAATTTTTCCTTTCAAGGCTTCCTAATCTTAAAAAATGTCAAAAGATTTCAGCAGGGGAGTTATTCCTTCTTCGGTCTAACAAAATTAATTCCAATTTTTGTAAGAACAAAATTGCAACCCGAAGAATGACGCTAAGAACATACAAATATATACTAGAAAACAGAAGTAGAAAACGTAAGAATTTTAGAAAAAAATCATGTTATAAACACTAAATCATTAAAGTATGCACCCCTAAAAAGCTTAATACAAACTGACATAAAATCCACATCATATACCCAAATCACTGTGGGGACATTACACGACAAAAGTATTATAAGAGGGGCCAAAGTTTTAATATCCCCGTGAATTAGTCTGTTGTTAAAAAAGCACTTTCTAGCTGGTTTATCAAACCATTCACCCTGTCAATGGAGAGGCTGCTGTACTTGCAGTTATATTTTGGTTTCAGTAAACTGTGTAGTAGTAGTAGTAACTGGAGTAACAGTAGTAGTTTTTATTTATATATGGTGCCCTTCCCCTGAGGCCCAGGGTGCCATTACAATAAACTGCAACTTAAAACAGAGAATATATGTAACAAGACAAGTAGTGATCAGCATACAAGATAAACAGTGCATAACAGATAAGATATTACAACAATTCCCACTATAAACAAACCAATAAAATAGCATAAATAGTACAACTCACTTAGTAAGATTATAAATAGATGTGCTGTAGATCTTAAATGGCATCCCCAAAATCCTGCTGAAACAGATATGTTTTTAGCCCCTTTTTGAAAACGTCCACTGAGGGGGCCGACCTCAAGGTCCTGGGCAATGAATTCCAAAGCACCTGGCCTGCTTTTTCAAAGGCCCGATAGCCTGAAGTTTTTAATTTTGCCCTGTGGACCATCAGAAAGCCCTCTTCAGGGGATTGGAGTGGGTGAACTGGGGTGTATGGGTGATAAAGCTCACTTAGGTAGGCTGGGCCCAGTTTGTGCAGGGTTTTATAGGTTAACAAACCTATTTTAAATGAGATACGCCATTTTACTGGCAGCCAGTGCAGATCACACAGTGCTGGAGTAATATGGCAAGATCTTGACAAGCCTGTGAGTAGCCGAGCAGCTGCATTCTGCAGAAACTTCAGGTGCTGTAGTGTACCCCCATTACCTCTGAAGTAGAGAGCATCACAGTGGTCCAGCCTCGAGGTCATGAACGCATGGATCAGTGTGACCAGGTCTTTGGAGGGGGGGGGATAAGGGATCTGATCTCGTGGATATTCCTAAGATGAAAGAAGTCATTCACCTGGGCCTCCATAGTCAGACCTTCATCCAGAATGACTCCTGGATTCTTCACCCTAGGGCACGCTAGCAGATCACAGTCACTGAGCCGAAGCCCAGTCACTCCTACGCCAGCCACTGATCCCCCCCCCCCTTTCAGCCTGGCTCAACCACTAATACCTCCATTTTCTCAGGGTTCAGTCTCAGCAAGCTAGAAGTCATCCAGTTCTTAATCTCAGTCAAGCACTGATTAAACACATCGACGGCAACCTGCATCCCAGACGCAAAAGGCAGATAGAGCTGGGTATCACCTTCATAGCAGTGAAAGCCCAGCCTGAACTATCTAAGAACCATGCCCCAGGGTAGCATGTACACCGTGAACAGCATTGGGGAAAGGACTGAGCCCTGGGGCACACCACAGAACAGTACCGTCAGGCTCAAGGAATAATTTCTCAGTTCTATCCTTGGGGTTCTAGCCCATAAAAAAAGACTCAAGCTAGCATATCACAGTGCCGGTGAGTCCAGCATACTCCCTAAGCCAGTCCAAAAGTACACCATGGTCCACGGTGTCAAATGCTGAAGAGAGATTGACGAGGATGAGAACTGTTCACTCTCATCTATCCTTCACCCTGAGAGGGTCATTAAGCACCTTAACCAGGGCCATCTCCACACTTTGCCTAGCTCTGAAATCTGATTGGTATCACTCATAGATGTTAGAGGCTGCCAAGTGTTCCTTGAGCTGCAGCACTGCCACTTTCTCAGTAACCTTCCTTAGAAAGGGGTTGTTAGAGACTGGATGGTAGTTTGCCAAAACATCCAGGTCCTAAGATGTTTTTTTCAGCAGGGGCCTTACCAGAGCACACTTAAGTGCCAATGGAACCAGACCCTCCTTTAGGGAACACAGGCAATTTCAGTGAACACAGGGCCCAATTGGATGATACAACTCACCAAGAGTCATGTTGGGCCAGGGTCCAGGTTACAGCAAGGCGGCCGCAGCATCAAGACACCATGGAAGACCTCCTCCACTGTTACTGGCTGAAATTCACCCCAAGAATAACTATTGCGATTCTGGCCCAGATGTAGACCATTTCTGGGAACACATGGCCCCGTTGGAGTAATACCGGCCCTAATGGAGGATACCCTATCTCAGACGAACCGAGCGAACTCCTCACATTTTGCGGGTGTAATTTCTCTTATGGGCTTCAGACAGGTGGGGTGAAGCAGCCTGCCTATAGTCCAAAACAGCTGAGCCGGTCAGTTCTTCACAGTGGCAATCTCTCGACAGAAAGTCTGCCTTCTTCTGAGAGATTGCCTTTTGATATTTCTCATAATGGGAAATCAGAACTAGTTTGTCCTCCATAGTCTTAGACTTTCTCCAATGATGCTCCAACCTCAACTGCTCCCTCATGCTTTCCCAGTTCCCCAGAAATGGAAATCTGCAATGGTGACCCCAATTCACAAAAGTGGCGATAAGGCCCTACCTAGCAACTGCAGGCCTATCTCCACCGCCCCCCCCCCCAAAGCTTTGAAACAGATAGTTGCTGATCAGATTGTTGAATATCTGGATAAATAATACCTGCTATGTTCTTAACAGCATGGTTTTCGAAAAGGGCACAACACCACCGCTGCTCTTCTTGAATTCACCAAATATATCCACCATGCCCTAGATCGGGGAAAATTGGTCGACGCCACTTTCATCAACCTGACAAAGGCATTTGACACTGTCAATCACTCCCTGCTGATTGAACAATTATCCCTCCTAGGCCTCTCAGCTGACACCTCCTGCTGGTTTCAAAGCTACCTCAGTGACCACACCCAACAGATTAGGATTGGCAGATCCCTCTCTGCCACCGTTCCAGTCTACACTAGAGTGCCACAAGGATCTATCTTGGGTACCTTGCTATTTAGCATATTTTTGAACAATCTCCCTGCTTCCTGCCATGATAGAATTCTACTGTTTGCGGATGATGATGTAATCTACACATGCCGCTCAGATCCCACCCTTCTACAGACTCAACTACAGAAGAATTTTGCAGAAGTTGAAGCCTGGTTTAAGTCACATAAACTCATCCTTAATTACAAAAAAAACAAAAGCAGTGTTGTTCCATGGAACCCACAACAAGCATAAAGACCGAGAACTAATAATCCAGAATAGCACCGACACTGCGCTAGAGCAGGTGGACCTTTTTAAATGTTCCAAGCATGTAAACAGAAAGGAGATCTCAATAAAGTCAGGTGCTGGAGAAAAAGTAGCAAAAATCAGAAATAAGTACTCTGCACTCCAGGCATAGTGAGAAATAAAACCACTTCATTTTTACTGATTCAGATATTGTTGTAAACACTTTCAAAATGGTGTAATAATTACATATGGAATCCACATACGCACATACAAGACAACCCAGCGCTTCGAGGCCTCCAAGGACCTCTTTGTCAGGGATGTGGCTATAAGTGTATGGTGACAATATATAGTGTTCATTACATGTGCAAAACATTAAAGGTGTTAAACCATTAAAGAACAATTACATCCAAAACAAGCAGAAGGTAGTTTATGGTGCGGCATCTCTTGCTCAGCTGGCTCACAACACCACTGTCACACTCTATTTTAATTAAAAGGAGAAATTCCCTATTACTGTAGGTGCATACAGTGGTTGCCAACTGGGCTAGAGATTGCCCCATAAACAAAACCCTATACATATCACTATATTAGTCATCTTAAAGACTTCTGAACATATGGTTGAACTAAATATTTTTCTGAAGTATTTATAAATTACTTCATTTATGTTAAAAAAAACACCCTAATGAGGTTAAATCCATGATCTTAAATATTTATTAATGCATAAACATCTTAATAAATTCCATGCTTCTACTATATTAAATGCATAGACATCCACAGAAGTAGAGAAACACTCACAACCAACTTTAATGAAACTAAAACAGAGCACAATTCCTTCTCCAAAAATGATGCTGACTTATAGTTCAGCTCAGTATTGTAATTGATGAAATATATTCTCACAGTCATATCATTATATTTTATTTTTTTTCTTTTTATATTTTTATTATTGATGTTTCAAACCCCATTTCCCTTATCGTTTACATCTTTACTTGATTACTTTTTTCATATTAAGGTCTATGGGACCAAAACACAACTCCTTTATTGATTTTTAGTTTTTAATCAAATGCATAAAGCAGTAAAAATAAACATGCATATCACTAGATTTAAATACTGTCCAATCTTGCTATGTTGCATCTCTTATTTAAAGAAAGACCTTCCATTCCATAACTTCATTAAAGCCTAGTGGTATAAACGTCCTAAAATTGAAAATGTGTCTTGCTTCTTTTTGATCCAAAATTTTATTTTGGTTCCCTCCTCCGAGATTTACGGGAACATGATCAGTAGCCATATATTTAATCTCAAACTCTCCTTCCCACCGCACATGTAAATGGTGCGCAATAGGGTGTGACAAGTTGTTAGTTCTTATAGCACGGAAATGTTCCTTCACTCTTTCTTTTAACTTAGAAACATAGAATTTGACGTCAGATAAGGACTGCTTGGTCCACCTGTTCTGCCCATTTTCCTACCTAATGGATAAGCTGCAGATCCTAGTTAACCAACAGCCTACTTCCTCCTACCCCCCACTAGGACTGCCTTATGTCTGTCCCATGCATTCTTGAATTCCCCCACTGTTCTTGACTCCATGACCTCCTCAGAAAGGCTGTTCTATGCATCCACAACCCTCTCCATGAAAAAATAGCACCCTCATTACATCTGAGGCGTCCCCTCTATCTTCAAATTGTGCCCCTTGTTCTTGCACATCTCTTTTTCTGAAAGCTACTACCCTCTTGGACTTTGTTGATTCCCTTGAGGTACTTAAAAGTTTCTATCATGTCCCCCCTCTCCCTTCTTTCCTTAAGGGTATACATATTAAGCTCCTTTAGTCTCTCTCTTCATATCTCTTCTGGTGCAGACCCTGCACCATTTTGGTTGCCCTCCTCTGGACATCCTCCATTCTGTCTATGTCTTTTCGGAGGTAGGGTCTCCAGAACTGCACCCAGTACTCCAGATGGGATCTCACCAACTGTCTGTACAGAGGGATAACAACTTCCTGTTTTCTACAATTGATGCCTCTTCCTATGCATCCCAGTATCCCCCCAGCCTTCCTTACTGCCTTCTCACATTGCTGGCCCACCTTTAGGTCATCTGATATAATTATCCCCCAGGTCCCTTTCCATTTTTATCGTTGTCAGTATCTCACCCCCCATTGTGTACTCTTCCCCTGGGTTTTTGTTTCCCAGGTGCATTACCTTGCACTTCTTTGCATTGAATCTAAGCTGCCATACATTTGACCATTCCTCCAACCTTGCCAAGTCCCTTCTCATCCTTTCCACTAGATCTTGTGTATCAACCCTATTGCAGATCTTTGTGTCATCTGCAAAGAGACACACTTTTCCTTCCAATTCCTCTGCAATCTTACTTATAAAGACATTAAAAAGGACCATTCCCAGTACTGAATCCTGCAGTACCCTGCAAGTAACCTTCCTTTCTTCACTGTGGACTCCGTTTACTACTACCCTTTGCGTCCTGTTGTTCAGTCAATTTTTTATCCAGGCTACCACCTTGGGACCCACTCCAAGGCTGGCTAACTTGTTTATTAATCTTTTGTGTGGAACTGTATCAAATGCCTTGCTAAAATCTAGGTAGGTCATGTCCACAGGCCCTCCCTGGTCTACTACTTTGGCAACCCAGTCAAAGAAATCGATTAGATTCATCTGACACGATCTTCCCGCTGTGAATCCATGCTGCCTTGGGTCCTGTGCCCCACTGGCCTCTAGGTACTCAACAATTCTTTCCTTCAGAACTTCAGCTTTCTGGTTGTCCGCCCAATACATGCTTTTCCACAACTGCACCATAATGCATAAATTACATAGGTAGTACAGAATGAGATAAAATGTTCAATTCATAATGATTTGAAACCTTTTAGACTTGGATTTTTTTCAAATACTACACCCTGAAGTGCAGATTGGCAAGTCACACAATTTTTGCATGGAAAAAACTTTTGGTCTCAATGGAAGCCACGTATGTGGTTGTTCTACCTTTTTAAATTCACTATGAACTAACAAGTCCTTGATACTTATACCCTTTTTAAAAGAAATCAATTGTCCATTTGCCTCAGTTTCTCTGAGGTCCTGATCTATACCCAAAAGGTGCTAGTTTTTCAGTATGTTTCGCAGGTCCATAGACAAAGGGCCATAAGTAGACACAAAACGAATCTGTTCTCTTGGAATTGTTCTTTCTTTATATTGTAATAAAGTCTCTCTTTCTACTGCCGTAGCTCGATCTAAAGCCCCATTTAAAACAGATTCAGAATAACCTCTCCCTCTTAATCTTGAGAGAAGTGCACCTTTTGCTTTTAAGAAATCAGAATCAGATGTGCATATGTGTTTTAACCTGATGAGTTGACAATATGGTAAGCTGTCTATTAAATGTTTCGGGTGTGAGCTACGTGCATGCAGAAATGTGTTCCCTGCTGTAGGTTTACGGAAACTTGCTGACTGTACCACTTCATTATGGTGGTGATGAGTAATATAGTGATGTGTATAAGGTTTCGTTTATGGGGCTATTTCTAGCCCAGTTGGCAACCACTCTATGCACCTAATAGGGGAATTTCTCCTTTTAATTAAAATAGAGTGTGACAGTGGTGTTGTGGGCCAACTGAGCAAGAGATGCCGCACCATAAACTACCTTCTGCTTGTTTTGGATGTAATTGCACTTTAATAGAAACATAGAAACATAGAATTTGACGGCAGATAAGGACCGATTGGCCCACCCAGTCTGCCCATTTCCCTACCTAATGGATAAGTTGCAGATCCTAGTTTAACACCTTAAATGTTTTGCATATGTAATGGACACTATATATTGTCACCATGCACTTATAGCCACAACCCCTGACAAAGAGGTCCTTGGAGGCCTCGAAGTGCTGGGTTGTCTTGTATGTAGGTATGTGGATTCCATATGTAAGTATTACACTATTTTGAAAGTGTTCACAACAATATCTGAATCAGTAAATATGAAGTGGTTTTATTTCTCACTATGCTTGGAGTGCGCACCTGTTTAAATACCTGGGTGTGACCCTTGACTGCACTCTTTCATATGCCAAACATATTGATAATATCGCCAAAGCTGCGAATACCTGTGTAGGACTGTTATACAAGCACAAGCACTGCCTCATGGCCGAAGCCCTAAACCTTGCTATTCAGGACTCAGTAATCGACTATGAGCTTGTTATCTACGTGTCAGCCACAGACACTGTTCTCCGACGCATAGCCTTTAACAAGACTTTTCAGCTCCTCACCTCAGCTGCCCGCCTTTCCCATACATGTGATATTTACAAGCAGGCTAACTGGCTCCAGCTAATGGGCAGACTGCAGTACCAGACCTGCATCCTAGCAAAGAAGACCCTGATGGGCCTCATGCCCCTTAGGGTTCAGACTATACTTTAACCCCCACTGTGGTCCCCGCCTAACTAGAAGTTCTGAAAGTCTTACATTCTCTGTACCCCATTGCCAGACATCAGAAGGTCAGCACTTCTATAATGTCAGAGCTTCTAATTGGTTCAACTCCCTTCCCCCTGAAATCACCAGCATTGCCACAATTGGCACTTTTAAGCACAGTCTGCACCAACACCTTGTGACTAGTGCCTCCTGTGTCTGCTTCACATAATCTGATCTAGGGCTGTTACCCCTCATTGCCTCCCCTCCACCCTTATACACCACCCCAACACCTTCCCTACCCACATGCTTGCACATTTTCCTACCCCATCTTTGTTCGTTTCTCTTAATCTGCCCCTTAGTCCCCCCTTTCCCACCCCTCTCCTTCTCTTTCATAGTCCCTTCCCCACCTTTAACTCCCTGCTCCCGTTCAATGCTTATGTCCTCTCACAACCACCCTGTCCTCATTTGCTGCTCCCCCTCCTTTCCTCCAACTTTTTCCCCCTCTTTTCTGTCTACCCCATACCTACACCCTGCTCCATGACTCCCTTTTTCCCGCCAACCCTTTTCTTTCTCACCAATCCCCTCCTGACGATGCTCACTTAATTGTTCCCACATTCCTCCTCTACTTTAGTTACTGCAGATGCTTTCTGCACCTGTTATCTCCTGCTTCTGCCCAAATCTCCTCTTGCAATTTTTCTCCTAGGCATACAATGTACAGTGACTAATATAGAGTCCTGTAGTTTAAGTTATTTGCATCACACTACTAGACAACACCATTTTGGTGGCTCTTATTGTACAACTTAAGGTTTGCTCTGTAATTTCAATTGTATTGTACTACTAGACAACACCACTTGGCGGCTCTTATTTGTTTATCCTAAGGTTGCTTTGTAATTCAGTTGTATTCCTCTATGTTGTTTGGTTTTCTTCTTGTCCTTGTATCGTGACATGGAACCTTTGTAAAAGAGCCCCAGGCTCAAAGGTGTTCTCCGAAATCTAATAAATAAAAAAGAAATAAACCTCTGTTCCCTGGATTTTCGAACCCTCAGCTCACCATCAAACCATGGCAAACTGAGGCCTGATACTAGGGAGCGTACACAGACCGGCACTAGAAGGTCGAGAGCCCCAGTTATGATGTTATAATAGGTCAGTACTGCAGCCTCCACATCCTCAGTGCATGCTGCAACATTTCCGAGGTGTCTAGTACCAACATGAGTCCTTCAAGCCCTAGCCCTCTCAAAGATCGGTACTGGACCACCTCCACAGGGGATAGAATACAAGGGGGAGCCCTAAAACAGAACCTGGTGACACAATGATTCGATCAACTGACTGGCTCAATCTCGATGCCATCCACCTTAAGCCACAGGGAGAATATCTGGTCCAGTGTGTGGCCATGGAGATGAGTCGCAGAGGTAATGACCTGTGCTAGGCCCAGAGTATTCATAGTCTGGAGGACATCTCTGCCAAACCGGGAGCCCTCGTCGTCAATCCAGGCATTAAAGTCGCCCAGAATAAGCCATCTAGGTGACTCCAATACCAGGTCCGAGATGAGGACTGAGATGTCCTGCAGAAACTTCCCCTCATACCTGAAGGCCGATACATGGGGAGAATTCTGCAGCCTGCATCTGCACCACCTTGCATGGCCATACACTCAAAAGACTCAGTATCCCCCACTGGGTGTGCCATAGGTTACGTTTAGTTCTGAAACAGATGGCCACTCCCTTCGCCCCCATCCCCTGCGATCCCTCCTTGGGCAGTGCACCACTGAGTAGCTGGCCAGAACCGATGCCTCCAAAACTGGATCCACATTGTCCCCCAGCCATCGGTAACGCATGCCAGCTCAACAGAGGAAATAAGATCTGCCATAATTGCAGTCTTATTCCTTATATATCTGGCATTGCATAGCACTGTTTTATTATTTATTTATTGAGATCAGAATTACAACCCTTTGAGTCAGAGACTCCTTTGCAAAGGCTCCACAGCATGGTAAGAATAATAACAAAGGAGGTGGAACTAACATACTAACAACAGAAGTGCACAAATAACAGCGGGAGAGAGAGAATGGAGAATACTGCGGTTACACATTGTACTGGTTACAGAGAAAAAGATGCAACGGTCAAGTTGCCCTGAGTCGATATAATAAGAGGTGAAACAATTAAGAGGCAGTGTCAAACAGACGCACTGAGTAAATTAGATCAGCGTATTGAATCACGAGGAGGAGACCTAGTGAAAAGCGAACGGGGAGGGGGATGTATGGGACAGAGGGCAGGAGCTGGAAAGGGGTGGAGAAAGCCCAAACCAGGGTGATTGTCAGTAGCAATCACATTTACTGGAAGAAATTATCACTTCTGAGTGTAGACTTGAAGTGACAAATCCTCAGTATAGTTGTAGTATCGACGGATAGCTCATTTAACCAAAGGGGTGCTCTATAGTAGAAGGCACGTTGACCCAAGGAAGTCCTGCACTGGGGGACTGTAAATAAGGCACGTGATGAGAGGCAGGTGGTCCTGGGGGGTGGCAAGTTGGAGCAGGGTGTGTAGGCCAGGTGGGGCTAGTCCGAGAAGGATCTTTTTAGCGATAAGGCAGGTGTGGTAACAAAGTCTCCCTTCGAAAGTTTAGCCAGTTGAAGATCTGGTACAGGTCACATGTATGTGTCATTCTGTCACACCCGGTCTCCAGATGGCAGGCTCTGTTAAGGGCAACCTTGACCCTGCTCAGGGCTGTATTGTTGGCGGTACCATAGCGGGCAATACCGTAATCTACCAGGGACAGCGCCGAGGAGGTGACCACCAGGCAGAGTGCTTCAGGGGTGAGGCACCTCTTATGTCAAAACAGGAGGCCTATTTGGATTTGTTGGCTGAACAGCGCGTGTGAATGTGGTTACTATAGGTAAGCATGGGGTCAAGTGTGATACCTAGGTACTTAAAAGAGGTAACCTGCTCGAGGACAGTGATGAGGGTGTTTAGGATAGTCATGAGGATGGTTGCATGTTTGTTCTGACGGTGTGCAAAGACCATGACCTTGGTTTTTTTGTAATTAAATACCAGCTTGTGCTCTGTAAACCAGGCTTCAGATTATGTGAAGCATTCTTGGAGCTCAAGTTGGAGGGGTGCAGGGTCAGGGTGGGAACAAAAGAGGACAGTGTCATCTGCATAGAGTATTATTTTCCCAGGGCAGGAGTTTGGAGGGTGTTTAGGAAGAGACTAAGCAATAGCGGTCCTAGGATAGAGCCTTGTGGGACCCCCAAGCAGACCGGGAGACAGGAAGAGAGGGAGGTTCCAATCTTAACTCTCTGGGAACGATCGCTGAGATAGTTGGAGAACCACAAAGCAGTGTCAGGGGCCAGGCCCACGGAATACAGGCTGTTAAATAGAAGGGGATGGCTGATATATCAAAAGCTTTGGTCAAATCTATGAAAACAGATCCAACCAAGTGGCCATGATCTAGGGCTTGGTGGATGCAGTTAGAGTATTTGAGCAGTGCAGTTGTGGTACTATGACATGCTCTGAATCCGTGCTGCTCAGGGCATAGGAGATTGTATTTGGTTAAGTAGTTGGTGAGCTGGTCAGATACTGTTTTTTCAAGAGCCTTGGACAGGGGGGAAGGAATGGAGATTGGGCGGTAATTAGATGGGGAGGTGCTATCACCACCCTTCAGGATGGGGTAATGACTGCCAGCTTCCAGAGGGAGGGGAATTGGTCCAGGCAGAGGGAGAGATTTGTGATTTTTGTGAGGGGGATAAGCATGCTGTCAAGGGCGAGGAGGAGAAGTTTCAGGTAAAGAGAGTCTCCGCTGTCTAAAGTGGATGGAACATGTCAGCAGGGCCATCACCTGCTTGCCCACTCGGTCCGGCAGGAACCCTGGGCACAGGAACCAGATGGGGGGATCCCTCTCTGATCCTTTCCTGAGCTCAGGGCATCTCCTGGTCTGAACAACCCCAATAGGGCCCACTCACTTCGTACTTCCCCTCTTCAGATCTGACGTCTGCCTCTTTGGGCAGTTCCCTCCTCCTTGCATTGGTGGTATACTTCTGCTGGGGGGAGGGGTTGAAGGGGTGTGGCTCTCTAAGTTGTGTGGGAGAGTACTAAAAGGGGCCAGTCCAGTTCATATATTAATCATGCCTTTATACCCACCCCCAATACCTTCCCACCCCACAACTTCCTTCCAGAACACTTCCCAAAAAACCCAGACCCCACCACCCCTCACTTCCTATTAATACCACACAGCCAAGTTCTTAAGGGAGAAATAGAAACAATGAGGGGAATCCACAAATCAAACCAGCTTCTAAAAGTCCAGTGTAGGGGACCATAACTTGTAACTTGTGATTCTGCGTCTACATAATGTCATAGGACCTGCAGCAGGATTAAAGTATATTCTTTCCAAGAGGGTCTAACCCTCTTGCCATCATGATTTTATCAACCTTAACATTATAGCCAAATAATTTTATAGCTTCTCTGAATATTTTCTAACATTTTACTTTCTTGCTGTATAAGGGAGGAGTGTCAAATGGAGCTACCATATTCTAGAATGGACTGACACATTACCTTATACAGTAAATGGTTTGAAAACCAGAAGAGCGGACCTCAGCTCTCTTGAGCACTAATAAATAGTGCAGCTGCATATTAGCTCTACCCTTAAGGTAATTAATATGGTTAGACCATTTAAGATCTTGTTAACAGAAAAATGAAAGCTTTCCTTTCCACCTCAGCCCCACTGAGGTTGACTAAGACTATGTTTGTTCCACATCTTCGGGATGAGAAGTAAATTTATTTGGTTTTAATTAGATAAATTACCATCCCATTAAACCTAGTCCTTGTCAAAGTCTCCACCAAAAAAAGATGCATGCAACTATTCCTGTCCTTTTGAAAGATTTCAACAACAGTTGTGTCCTTCTACATACACCCTCCTTCAGGTTATTAATTAAACTAAAAAAAATAAAGTGGGTTCCAATCTAATGCCATGAGGGAACACCACAAGTGATGTCATACCAATCTGAATAAAAGTTACCAGTCTTAACATGCTGGATGTGGTTTCGCAAGAACTCATGGCCCTACCCAAAAACATAGGGTGAAAACCGTAATCCCTTCATCGTCTTCACCTATGCCCTGTGATTAACCAAATTAAATGTTTAGAGAAATTGATAAATATGGACCATCTGATTTGTTTTTTTCCTCAGTACTATTACATGAATGCATGAATGTAATCTAGTGGATTACATGGAGGGAAATGGGCTCAAAAATAGTAAACAGTATGGATTTCTGGCAAAGAGGTCTTGTCAGAACAACCTGATAGTATTCTCTGACTAGATAACAAGGGCGGTGGATAAGGACAAGCAGTAGATTTACTCTATTTTGACTTCAGCAAGGCATTTGACTCAGTGCCACACAGAAGGATGTTGAAGAAATTAGAGGATCTAGGAGCGGCAGAGGACCTACAGTAGTTAAATGGATGGGAAGCTGGTTGGGGAGACAGCAGAGGGTTGTGGTAAAAAAGAGGTTGAATCAGGGGAAAGGGAGGTCACAAGTGGGGTTTCACAGGGGTCAGCCCTGGGACCAGTCCTTTTCAATATGTTCATTAGTGACATAGGAGAAGAAATACATGGCAAGATGTGTCTCCTCACAGATGACACTAAGCTTTGTGGCAGGGTAGACAGTGAGGAAGGGGTAAGGGAGCTTCAGAGGGACCTGAAAAGGTTAGAGAGGTAGTCCAAGGTCTGGTTATTGAAATTCAACAAGCAGCAGTCTGGACCAGCCCTTCATGATCAAGGTGGGAGTACAGGTACTCAGTTCCCTGTCTGTCCATTTGATATTTTTTCAGTTTTCTTGTCAATGCCAGCAGTTGAAGTGGGTGCTGACATGACCTTTTTAGTGGCTTTCTTGAGGGAATTATGAATGGGAAGAAGCAGTTGCCTTGTGGGGGCTAAACCTATCATTTCCGTGCCTCCTCCTCTTTATCTTCCCTTGTTTCATGGGAGAAGTTGTTGAGAGTTTTCACCATCTGCTTTACAGAGGATAATGGAATGTATAATCCTCTGAAGGTCTAGGAGGAGAGCGAGATTCTTGCTCAGAAGAACCAGCTGGTTCCAGAGATTCCCCTTCCTCAACTCATAATTTCCTCCTCCTCCACAGGCACTGGGTATAGAACTGAACCCTGGGGAGACGGCAGACATATTAATGAACATTCCCATAGCCTGGAATGCCAGGAAGAATTGCCATACCTTTAATATAGGGAAGGAACAAGAACCTCAGGAAAGAATACTAGATGGGAGGGATTAAGCTGGCAACTGTTTCAGAAGACGGGGACCTGGGGGTCATCATAATCATCATAACTCAGAAACTGACCCGGCTCCTCTTCCTTCCTGTTTTCTCCACATTAGATAGCTCCCAGCTTGAAGCTTTCCCAGCTTTCAAGTGCCTTGATAAGTGGGCTTGACTTCTCAGCTCACATTGATGCCATTCTTCCAAACTTCGTCCCAGACTCAGAGCCTGGTACAGCAATAAGGAAAGTCTCTTTCTGCTGGTCCACTGGGAGTTATTCACCAGAATGGTTCTCTCAGTGTTTGACTGTGTGGATGTGGTCTACGGCACTGCACCATCCACCTCCTTGGTCACACTGGATACCCTCTGCAACTCCTTCTGCTGCTTTGCTGCCAACTCTCCCTCCCACACCCACCACAGCTCCCTTTATTCCTCCCTAATACATCCTCCTGCTCCCCACATGTTGCCAGCTCCACTGTGCCACCCTCATCTCTGAAGGCTGGTTTGGGTCCCTATTCTCCTACTTATCTCTTCTCATCTCCTCTATCCCCTCCTCCTATTTCTTGTGCTCCAGGAACCTGTGCACTTTCTCTGTTCCCCACTCACACTCCTCAGCTGGAAAAATCAGCTTTCTCGTACTGTCTCCCCCTCACTCTGGAATCATCCACCATCCTCCATCCGTCTTTCTCCCCTTCTTCCCACCATTAGACACCAACTAAAACGTCTCTGCCTTCCCCTTTGTTTCTGCATATCCTCTTCCTATACCCTTCCTTACCCTTCCCAACCGTACCTACGACTACTGGCTTAGGATCCCTTTGTTCTGGATTCATCCACACTTTTTATATACCTTATAAGCACACTTGTTTTGATTCAGCATGCTATTTACTGGACTTCCTTTCGTCGTGTTTGGTATTACTGTTGATTTGCACTATGACTTATTTCATTTTGTTGTTATTATCATTTTTCAGCTTGGTTTGTGTTTCTCTGTAACTGTTTTTCCTTTCCCCGGGTCACACCTGGAAATGAGCCTTGGCTCAGTGTGCCTGTCCTAGTCCAAATAAATAAATATATAAGCAACTCCCTAAAACAAACTAGCCAATGTAATTTGGCTTACAGCAAGGCAATTAAAATGTTAGTATGTATTGGAAGGGATTTTGATAGCAGGAGGAAGGAGGTGATACTGCCTCTCTCCCATCTGGAATACTCTTCCCAGTTCTGGAGTCATTAGCTGAGGAAAGACAGAGATAGGCTGGAGACAGTGTAGCACAGAGTAACTAAAATGATTCAGGGCCAACAGAGCAGATCTTATAAAGATTGGCTTAGGGCACAGAACATATAGTCACTGGAGGCCAGAAGGGATAGGGGGACATGATAGAGACCTTTACGTTCCTTAAAAGAATAAACAAAGTATACGGTGAGCAAGTATTTAGTAGGACTGGTGAATCAAAAACAAGGGGACATGAGTGTAATTTGATGGTGGGGGCAGAGATTCAGGAGAGATACTAAAAAGTTTACTTTACCGAGAGAGTGGTTAGCTGTGAAACAGTCTCTCAGCAGATGTGGTGGGCACAAAAAACATTTATGAGTACAAGCACGGATGGGACAGAGTAAAAGGCTTAATAGTTTCTCACGGGGCAGCAGTAAGGCAGGGAGTGAAGTGGGGAGAGGAGGGGGAATCCTATGTGGACACTAGGTCACGGTATAGAGTGAGGTAGAACTACCAGCAGCAGTGGTGGGCACAAAAACAGTTAATGGGTACAAGCACAGCTGGGACAGAGTAAAGAGCTTACAAGTTTCTCAGCAGTGAAGTGGGAGAGAGGGGGGGAAACCCCCATGTGGACAACAGGTCATGGGGTGAAGTAGGATAAAACTAGGTAGACTGGATGGACCAATGGTCTTTTTCTGTCAACGTTGTCTGTGTATCTATATTAAGAATAGCATGGATAGAACAGCTGCCTGAAATTAATTTGAACCAAAAGTCTACAGATGATTGGAAATAGTTCCAAATCCAGTTATAGATTAGACTTGTACAAACTTTGGTATTAGTAGAAGCTAGCAAAATGTGTCTTAGTTTCTTATTAATTTTATGCCAGTCTTTATTAAAGTAGTTCCTTTAGGAGATTTCTTGGCATCCTTTGGTCTCTAAGGTGGGATCACTACAGGACCCGAAACTCGTTTCCTCCAGCCCACTGTTGCCCGAGCCTGGAATACTGAACCACAAAATCCCAATAGTGGGATTCTGCATCTCCCCCCTCCCGAGTTTGTTATATTAGAGGGCATGGGATGAAGTTGGAGGGAGGATGATTCAGAGGAAACGTGAGGAAGAATTTCTTCACAGAACGGGTGGTGGACAAGTGGAACACCCTGCCAGAGGAAGTGGTGGGGGCTGAAACAATCCGGGATTTAAGAATGCATGGGATAGACATAAAGGAATTCTGGAGGTCAGGGGTAAGGGGCAACAGACTTCTAGGAAAACATAACTGAACTTACAAGCTCAAATGGGCAGACTGGGTGGGCCATAGGCCCTTATCTGCTGACACTGTCTATGTATCTATGTATTAATTCTGGGGGGTTCGCCCCACCCGAAACATGAAAAACATGTAAAATCCCACTGTCAAGATTTTGTGTTCAAGATTCCGGGCTCGGGCAACAGTGTGCAGGGGTAATGAGTTTCGGGTTTTCGTAGTACACCCCTGTAAAGTACTTCATTCCACTTTAAGAGACACTGTCAACTCCATTAGGCTTTGAAGTGTCTCTAGTTTAAACAAACTCTGGTCAGAGCTAAAAGGGCTGCTAATGCATTAACATGGTAAGAGATAGAGTATAAAGTGTGGGTTGGGTTGTCATGTATATCTTATATTAGTTTGAAATTAACCTTTCAGATTTACATCAGAAAAGTAGAAAAAAACCAAAAGCATAAAGTTCACTATAACATAGATATAGCTGTCGATGGCTCTGAACATGATTTACTGGGGGATAGCCCAGATGAGAGGTAATAGCTCCTTTTAAGTGGGGGTCCTGCTTTTACAATGTATTTTCTCTGGATAGACCAGCTTAGAAGCAACATCTCCTTTTCAGTGGGATTCTGCTATAGTGGGGCCCTTTTTTATACATGCGTACAATATAGTTATCCAGGTAGTACAGCTGATGTGTACATCTCATTTTCAATTGGGTCTTGCATGTGTACCAATTTTTACAATGCATTTATTCACAAGAGATTAGCTGGGATGTAATATTACATTTTCAGTGGAGATCCTGCTTTACATCTTTTTTTTTTATTTGGAACAGTGCAGATTAGATGCAATATCTCATTTTCAGTGGGGTCCTATTTTAACACATTTTTGCAATATATTTTACTCAGGACAGCACAGCTAAGTTGCAGTATCCAGTTTTCAGTGGGGTTTTGCATGTTTGCCAATTTTACAATGTATTTATTGATGATAGGCCTGCTGAGATTTCATTATTCAATATTTTATTTTCTATGGGGGTCCTACTTTTATCCATCTTTTCAAAGTATGTACCAGCATAGGCCAACTGAAAAGCGATATCACATTTTTGTGGGGTGCTGATTGTACTCATTTTGGCACTGCATTTACCCAGGATAGCACATTTAAGATGCAAGATCTCATTTCTGGTGTGGTCCTGCTTTTACTTGGTTTTACTATGTATTTACCGAGCAAAGTAAACCAAAGACATAATGTCTCATTTTCATTGGGTCTGACTTTTACCAGTTTGTACAATGGATTTACCCAGAATAACCCAGCTGAGAGGCAGTATCCCATTTTCAGTGCGGTCCTGCATTTATAATGTGTTTTCTCTGGACAGATCAGCCTAGATGCAACATTTCCTTTACAGTGGGTTCTGCTGTAGTGTCCTGTTTTTACACATTTGTACAATATATTTACCATGGATAGCCCAGCTGAGATGCAATATGTCATTTTTAGTGGGGTCTTGGCTTACACAGTCTTATACTGTATTTACCCAGGATAGCCCCGCTGAGAGACTGTATCTCATTTTCAGTGGGGTCCTACATTTATAATGTATTTTCTCTGGACAAATCAGCCTAGATGCAACATTTCCTTTACAGTGGTTTCTACTGTAGTGTCGTGTTTTTACACATTTGTACAATATATTTACAGTGGATAGCCCAGCTGAGATGCAATATGTCATTTTTAGTGGGGCCCTGGCTTATACAGTCTTATACTGTATTTATCCAGGATAGCACAGCTGAGAGACAATATCTCATTTTCAGTGGGGTCCTGCTTTTACAAAGTATTTTCCCTGGACAGACCAGTTTAGATGCAACATCTTCTTTACAGTGGGGTTCTGCTTTTACACATTTGTACAGTATCACTGCCCAGGATGGCTCAGCTAAGATGCAGTATGTCATTTTCAATTGGGTCCTGCCTTACACATTGTTACACTGTATTTACCCAACATAGTGCAACTGAAAGGCAGTATAATGCCTCATTTTCAGTAGGGTCCTGTTTTTACAATGTGTTTTGTCTGGAGGGAGCAGCTGAGATGCAATATCTCCTTTTCAGTGAGTTTCTGCTGTAGTGGGTCCTGCTTTACACATTTGTATACTGTATTTACCCATGACTGCCCAACTGAGATGCAGTATCTCATTTTCAGTGGGATCATGCTTGTTTACCAATGTTTACAATGCACAGTATTTATCCATGATAGGCCTTCTGAGTTGCAGTATCTCATTTTCTTTGGGGTCCTGATTTTACCATTTTTTTTAGTTTCTTTTCTGAGTATATGCCACCTGAGATGCAATATCTCATTTCACTGAGCTGGAGTTCTGTATTTGGTGTCTACAGACAGAGATGAGTACTGAGGAAGAAAGCAGTGTGGTGCAAGCAGTGGCATCCAATCCAGTGCAAGCCAATACCTGTATACAATGATAAAATTATTCTCAAATGTCGTCAGTAAAATCATCACTGGTGCATGACAATATAAACCATCTGTGGTATGAAAACATGGGTTTACATGACTATATTCTGCCAAATTACAGGATCTGAATTGTTGGGGGAAAAGTGCAAAAGATCCCATGCTGATGTCGCTTCATAAGGCATTGTTTTTTTGTTCATGGATGACTTAGGAATTACTCTAGCCTCTTGGGACTGGATGGCACCTAGAAAACAGTTGGAGTGAGCTGAGCAGCTTTTAAAAATATCGACCATGTTTTTCCTTAAGTCCCATATTGTCACTGACAGTGGTTGCACTTGGGTAGGCATTAAGCAGTGAGGATATTAGAAGCAACAATAGTAGTAGCACTGAGATCATGCATTTCGGTGTCATTGGTATGTGACAAAATAGTTGCTAGGAACAGCCACCCCTTACGAAAATGGAATATATTGCAATATATTGAAAAATATGCATTAATGTATGTCAGTACACTGGGAAATACATTGTCCCAATGTAATATATTATATAATGTTTTATGAAATATATTTTAAATATGCTGACATAATATATTTCTAACTCATGGTATGCAAACGTGTGTCACTATATTGAGAAATACATTGATGAAATTAGATGTAATACACAGTGTATTTCAGCATAAACTGAAACCATACATTTCTAATTAAAGAAACTGTAAATGATCTAATGTATGTTAAATGTATTGAAATAATATACTGTAGTTTATTACAAAAATAAAATACATTTCAATATACTGGAAATTATATTAAGTATGTCAATACACCGAATTGATGAAATACATAAAACAATATATTTCAAAAATATATAATCATAATGTATTTCTGTCTCATGCATTGTGTGAAAGCATGTCAGTCTATTTAGTAATACATAATCTGAAATGTATTACTAGTATATTTTAAATTATATATATATTTTATATATATATATATATATATATATATAGAATAATATATGGGGTGGTGTGTTTAACAAGATTTTACACACACCCCTCAGTGTTGGATAGGGTTTATTTAAGCATCCAACACCAAGGGGTGTATGTAAAATCTCGAGTTAAACACACCACCCATGTTTTATTTTATATAATTGCTTGGGAGCATTTTTTCACCACAGCGTTTATATAAAATACAAACATAGCACTGGCTCTGTCCAGCTAGAAGGTTGTTTACCCCTTTTCCCCATGAGGTGGAGCTGTCTGTTACTCATGTGCTCTGATTTGCCTTTGTTTGCTTTTTTTATATGGTTTCAGTCATTCCCCCTTCCACACTGCAGTGTGTCCTGGTCACTGTTCTCCCGGTACAGTTTGGTGTGATATTTAAATGTCTCAGGAGAAGACTGGATGATAAATCACAAGTTACCAATGTTTAGAACCTCCTCCGCTCCCTCGCTGCTACTCACTGCCACTCTGCCCAGGAAGAGGGATGGGTGATTGTTTGCTGAGGAAGGTACTTGGCAGAAACTTTTTAATTAAGAAGATAAAAACATGCCACAAAGTTTTTTTTTTAATTGTAAAGCGAGTATTATCAGAGGCACAGAGCTTTTTGTGCTGTGAGGAGGGAAAGACAGCTGGTTGCCATGCATGGGGTGGGAGCAGGAAACCTAACGTGTAACAGCTGAATTATAACTGGTTTCCTATGGGAGAAAATGCTCCCCAGTTATTATATGTATTTTATATATATGTGACATATATGTTTATACATGTTATCTATATTTTATACGTTACATATATATATATATTTATATATAATATATATATATATAAAACATATGTTTATACGTTACATACATTTTTATGTTACATATATTTTATATATACGTTATATATGTTTATACATGTTACATATATATTTTATGCATGGTAAATATATTTTATGTTACATATATGTATTATGTATGTTACATATATTTTACAGATTTTACATATATTTTGTGCATGTTACATATATATTTTATACATGTTACATGTGTTTTATATGTTACACATATGTTTATACATGTTATATATATTTTAAATATATATATTACATATATGTTTGTACATGTTACATATATTTTATATATATTGCATATATATTTATACATGTTACATATATGTTTATTCATTTTACACATATGTTTATGCATGTTACATATAGCTGTTGACCTCTGTAGTAAACAGCTTCTTTGCCAGATGGGATCATTCAGAGTTGGACCTTTTTACGTCCCCATGCAATGCAAAACTGCAGCGTTTCTGTTTGCTTACTCCATCACCTGGAGTTTTATGGTGTTCTCCCTCTCCTGGAAAGAGACGTTCCTCTATGCCTTCCCTCCAATACCACTCATACAAAGGGTTCTGTTCGAGGTGCAGGCAGAGCATACAATCCTAATACTGGTGGCACCTTACTGGTCTTGCTAGATTTCGTTTCCACTTCTGCAGCACATGACAGTGGGGCCTCCTATTCCGCTTCCTCTGTGTCAAGGGTCTGCTGTCCCAGGATCAAGGGTCCCTGTTCCATTTAGACCTGCGATCTCTACATCTAAAAGAAGAAACACAGCACTCATGGACATAGGAGACTTAGAACAATAAATTGTTCATTGCAAGGTGATATATTATGGCAAACACCCTTAGCCCCAGTGCTTCAACCCAAAACAGGGTCCTCGTCAGGGGGCAGGTCTGAAGGTGAACAGACATACCCCCATTTTAAATCAGTGAATTAAAGTGGTACACATAAAAATAAACATTGTATCAAGACAAACAATATTTCAAAAGAACTTCTTTAAGGTACAAAGCTAACTGGAAAATTCATTAAAGACTTTCAATTGTAATACCCTCATAATAGTCACAAATATAGGAGTCTTTCATTGTTTCAAGTTGCTCATTTATAGTATGTTAATCTATAGAGGCATAGTACAGAAAGTCACAAAAATTAAATTAAATTGGAATAATAAAATAGATTGGTTATCACAGGCAGGCGAAATTGCACATTAAATAGACAGAAAAACAGTCTACAGAAACAAAAAGCAAAAGGGAAGTTAAGAGGGGGAGAGACAAAGCTAGAAAACTAGAAGCAGGTCTCTACATAAATACTGGAAAAGTGGGGGGGGGGAGATTGCCCCTGGAAGAGGAAAGCATCCTCTGGGATGCTCAGTTCTCCTCCCCCCCCTGCCTGGCCCCTAATGGCTCAGGCTCATTCCTAAACCTGGGTCACTGGCTTCCCATGCAGTAGCACTACCACTGCGCTGATGGGCCAGCCAACCTTTAAGATTTAATTATCATATAAGGCTCTACATGGTTTGGGTCCAGGCTAACTAAAACATCACCTGGTGTGGTATGGTACTCTCCTGGTTCACCCACTCTGCTCTGCCAAGGGGTTGCTCTCCGCTGCCCCAAGATCCATTTAAAACAATTGGATGATAAGGCTTTCTTAATGCTGGTCACAGCTATTTGGTGCTCCCTTGGAACTGGTTCCCATGCAGGTGATCAGATTCATCAGTACAGAGTTGGACTTTCCAAGTCAAGGCCTGCCTGCCTGTGGACTGAGTGTTGGATTTTATCTCCTTTGCTTGATCCTTTTTGGTTTTGCAATTTTGCCCAGCCTCGGAATTCCACTGGTTGTTATAGTTCCTAAAAGCCTCAAACCATTGTAGTACACTGGGCTCGCTGGCTTATGCTCCCCTCCAGTGGGAGCTGGGTAGCCAGTGGTCTCATGCCATGGTCACCTGAATCAGTTAGTCCTTGTGACTCAGCTAATGAGATACTCCATCAAGTGGTGGCTGTGCTCCTAAAACCTAAAGGAGGACATTCCCTTTCTCCACCCAGAGTCAGTCCTCGCCTTGACGATGAATGCACCTCTGGTTGGGTTGGTGAGGTCACATCTCGGACTACAGGGCCAACAGGTATTGGTCACCCAGTGAGGCCTGCTGTCATAAGCTATTGTAGGTCTGAACAGTGCAACTGGTATGGGTGGAATTTTCTGCACAGATTCAGGGTCAGGTCATGCAAGTCCAGACTGACAGCACAAGACCATGTTCTACCTGAACAGACAGGGTAGGACCTCATTGAAAATGAACTTCGGTTCAGTTGAACTTATCCCTGTTCTTACATTTAATATGAATAACATTTTTTCTTATTTAATCCTAGTGTCAGGAGGCACTCTGCAACTGATTACTGCGGTGCAGTCTGCAGGCAGATGTCTGGGTGGTGCATGTTGCAGGAGAAGACACACAACTTATGGGTGCTTCCAGCTGATTGTGTAAGACATTGCAGAAGTGGTCCCTGCACCAGCAAGTGATGAAACAGCTGTTCACCCAGTGGGTGGATCTGTTTGCCTCCTTGGAGAACAGATAGCTGAGACCCTTCTGTGCATAATTGACACTGCCTATTTCATCCTTCTTTGTTATGAGGGACAGAGTCATGCAATAAGATATATCATGATTAAGCCTTGAGGTGTACTTAAGAGTTTTGGAATTTTATGCATAAATTGATAATTACAGTATCTTGAACCTCTATGGAACAGAAATAGATTTATTCTACTGCTATGGTGTTTTGCATGAATACTTCATTCCCCCCCCAAAAAAATGTGTGTGTGTGTACATATAATAGTGTATGTACCATATGTATATTTCATGGTTGGGATTTTTTTCCCATATAAAAACCATCAGGCATTTCCCTATGTCTGATGGTAATTAACACTACATATCTAACGATATAGCTTATTAGAATATAATGAACAACTTATTCACAAACTATTGCAAATGTGTCAGTTAACTACACGATAGCTGCATGCAACAATCATGTAGCTGCAGTGCAGTTACCCTGTTGCATGCAATTAATGATCTTACTTCGAGAGGGTTCCTGCAGTAGGTCTTCACATATAGGACTGCGCCCCCAAGCGTCAGGTCCGCCACTGACAAACTTTGTGAATATAGCAATCATTAGCGGGGACCGCCCCCAGCGATGTAGAGCGTGACATCAGCCCGACTATAAAGGGGCAGTCCCGCCCATTTTCTGTTCTTTCCCGCCGTCGTCTCAGTCATGTTCGGCTTGCATCAGAACAGCAATCTAATGTCCGCGCTATATTTCTCAAAGTATTTCTTTGCCTCTTGTAAAATTCTCAAGTTTTTTCTTCAATTTGATGTCTTCTAGACAGAAGAAAAAGTGCTCAAAGTGCAGCGTGCAAATCCCGCATGGGGATGACCATTCCCACTGCCTCCTCCGCCTCGGTTCGAAGCAAGACATCCAGGAGTGTTCCATCTGCCAGGCGACCAGAACCAGGTGCAAGAGGACCCTCGAGGCCCATCTTTTGACCCGACGATTGGCGTCTATGGAAAGGGAACTTCAAAAACTCGGGGAAAGGTCGTCGTCACCGGCCCCGAAGAAAAAGAAAAGTAAGGACAAGCACCGGGACAGGAGTCTGTTGCCATCTAAGAGGCCGGCAACCGTGAGTACTTTTTTCAGGCTCCCTGTCTGCCTCTTTGGGCCGGGCCCCTTCTCCCCCTCCTGCCGAGGTGAGCAGGCAGCCGGGGGTTGCCGCTTTGGAGATGGTAATTCTGTCAACTGATTCTGCTGGTAAGTCACCCCTTGCCTCTGGCAAAAGGCACATGGCCTCCGCTGATCAGACTAGCAGCGACCTTCCAGCCATCTCTAGCCCGGCTGGATCTGTTCCTTCGGACGGCAGCTCCTCAGATGCCCGCATAGATCTGTCCACTCTCCCAGCGGGCTCCAGTTTGGCCTCCAACGTTGAACAGAGTGAGGGACCAGTCGAACCGTCATCTCCCAGGGTCCTCCACCCTAGAGACTCGCCACCCAACCCTTTGCTGTTTGCTCTGCTGTTGGGGGCCCCGCATATCTCCCCCCCTCGCCAGGTCTTCCTCCGTAGCTGGAGTTCATTCCGCTGCTGACAGAGGACCTGGGTATGGAGGCTCCACCCCCCAATACTTCGACGCGCTCCAGGACCTAATGCCCGCTTCAGGCTCCATGGCAACTCCCCCTACGGGTCCTGCGTCTGGGCTCATTGCCCAGGATCCCTCTGTCCTATCTGTGGGGAGCCCTCCCATCGGGTTACCACCATCCGATGCCAGACCAGGTGCCCATTGCCACACTTTCACGCCGGGTTTTCCGACACCGCCACCCACGCCGTGTTTCAGACATCATCATTCCTGACGACGGGTTATCCTACTCCAGGACATCCCACACCAGGTTACCCAGGGTACTCGCATTATCCGTCCTGGCACTATCCTCAGTACCAGGGTTATCCGAGTTATCAGCTACCACCACCTCCTCCTCCGGTGCTGGAACCTGAGTCCGTCCCTCAGTGGTGGAAAGCGGCTAGAGCACAGCTTGTATCGGAGTTACGACAGCTGGTGAGGGAGACACCCTCTGTTAGGATGACCTCTCCACCGCCTCCTGCTTCCAGAGCCTCTACCTCTATTGCAGTAGGCATTACTGAACCAGACCCTTCCATTCCTTCTGGCTCTGATTCCTCTGACACTAGTTCCAACTTGGACGTGTCGGACCCCAGATCTCCCGTGGAGGTTCCTCCGAAAGACTCCCCAAAGTCTCCTCCAGAGGATCCTTCTTTCGGAGACCTGCTTCGTTCTGTTCAAGTGGCTGGTGGTTGGCTGTCCAAAAAGGTTGATCCCCAAAGAAAATGTCTTGCAGAGCACCTGGATCTGGCCACCTCGGACCCTGTTCCCATTCCGCCGTGGATGGGACCCCACGAGGACCTTGTTACCACAGTCTGCCAACAACCGTTCTCCATTCCCGTGGTCTCCCGTAAAGCTGACCACACCTGTTATCCCCCGGAAGGGATTTTTCACCTGAACTCCCATCCCAAGGCTGATTCTATTGTCATCACGGCAGCTCACAACCATTCAGCCCAGCCCAAACATCTGAGTTCTTCGCTTCCCGTCAAGGACTCGCGTCAACTCGACCAGTTTGGGCGTAAAATTTATTCTTCTTCTTGTGCGATACGTTCCCTTACTTACGTCTCACACGTGGACACCTTTCAGAAAGCTTCTGTTTTGGATCTAGAAAGGGACCTCCACAATGTTCAGGATGAAACCCTGAGGAAGAAGCTCTTGGATAAAGTACAGATGGGGAAATCCTCGTGTCGCCATGCCCTTCGGGCTACTTATGACTCAGTGGATTCAATGGCAAGAGCAGCTGCCTCGGGGATCTGTCTCCGATGCCTCTCCTGGCTCCATATAGCTGGACTGGTGCAGGATGTGCAGTTCTCTCTGTTGGTTGTCCCTTTCAGGGGTTCCATCCTCTTTGGCGGTGACGCTAAGGACATCATTACTGGGCTGCAGGAGAGCAGACACTCCTTGCGGGACATCCGTTCTTTATACAAGATGGGACAGAAAAAGCAACCCTTTCGCCACCAAAGAAGGTGGAACAAATCCCAGACTAAGTGTCAAGCAAAGAAGCATGCACCTGGATTGGGCGCTCAAACCCCACAGACCAAATTTCAAAAACAGGCCTCTTGGGCAAAAGTTCCCCTCCCTTCGGCATCCTAACTCCTTTCCCCTCCTTCTCCTACCTCCAGTACATCAGGAGGAAATGTTCGGAGGGAGGTTCGGCCTCTACCTGGAAGGCTGGAGGTCCATCACCGCAGAAAATTGGGTGCTTCAGCTCATCCAGCGAGGTCACTCGATAGAATTCAGCCAAATTCCAACCCCTCAACCACCAGGTCGGTCCTATCCCTGGGATCAGGTCTCCATAGTCGCTCAAGAGATTCAGGCATTTCTCTTAAAGAAAGCCATAGAGCCTGTCCCATTAAGCCAAATAGGAAGGGGATTCTACTTCCACTTCTTCCTTGTTCGAAAGAAAATGGGCGACCTGAAACCGATCCTGGACCTCAGCACACTAAACATCTTCATCGAGTGCAAGAAGTTTCGTATGTTGACCCTTCAGGGGCTCCTTCCCCTGCTCCATCAAAATTTTGTGCTGTGCTCCTTGGACATGCAGGATGCTTACCTGCATATCCCTATCCTTCCGGTCCACCACCACTTTCTCCACTTTGTTTTCCTGGAGAAACATTTCCGGTTCAGAGCACTCCCGTTTGGTCTTTCTTTGGCCCCCGAGTGTTCACCAAATGCCTAGCGGTGGTAGCGGCCTTCCCGTACCTGGACGACTGGCTACTCTCCACACCCTCTCCTACCAGCCTGAAAGAGGCTCTCTCTCTTTCAATCTGAACTTGTTTGCTTCACTGGGCATAACGGTCAATTTTCCCAAGTCCCAGCTAGTACCCTCACAGAGGCTCCAGTTCATTGGCGCTGTACTAGACAAAGTTCAGGGCAAGGCTTTCCTACCATCAGATCGGGCCGAGACCCTTGCTTCTCAAGCCACACTGGTGGCACAGGCCCGATGGATCCTTGCATGCTTGGTGCTTCGTTTATTGGGTCTGATGGCGGTCGCCATTTCGACAGTCCCAATGGCCAGGCTTCACATGAGGGTCACCCAATGGTCTCTTCGAGTCCAATGGGACCAGAGGACGGATGACATGAACCAAAAAGTAATGATCTCCAACAGCCTCCAAAGAGATCTACGCTGGTGGCAGGATCTCTTGAATTTGTCGAAGGGGGTCCCTTTCCTTCTGACAGTTACAACTCATATTCTCACTACAGACACCTCAGATCTGGACTGAGGTGCTCATCTGGGGTCTCACAAGACACAGGGGTCTTGGTCCAATCAGGAGCTGATGCTTCACATCAATGTTCTGGAGACCAGGGCGGTTCTTTACGCACTCCAGGCATTCCAGTCGCTGCTAGTTCTGGGATCTATCTTGGTACAGATGGACAACATGTCCACCATCTGGTATATAAACAAGCAGGGGGAAACCAGATCTTACCCTCTTTGCCGAGAAGCCAGGAGGGTGTGGTACTGGGTAATTCAGCACAGCCTTTATCTGACAGCAGTTCACGTTCCGGGCTTCACCAACATCCTGGCGGACAGTCTCCATCGATCAGTGGCCCAGGCCCACGAGTAGGAGCTAAAGTAAGAGGTAGTCGAAGATCTCTTTCTTCGATGGGGTTGGCCAGAGATGGATCTGTTCGGCTTCCCATGCAACGCAAAACTACCTGTCTTCTGCTCGCACGTTCCCAGGCATGGTGCTTTTTGGTGAGACATGCTGTCTCTTTTGTGGACAGGGAGGTTTCTGTACATCTTTCCTCCCTTTCCTCTAATTCAGAAGGTCCTGGTGAAACTTCAGCAAGAGAGGGCCCACGCAATCCTTATTGCATCTCTTTGGCCACGCCAAATTTGGTTCCCTCTTCTGCAACAATTGGCACTGGAACCTCCGGTTCCTCTGCCCATTTCTCATGACCTTCTGACTCAGGGGTAAGGCACCCTGGTTCATCTGAGCCTTCAGTCTCTCCACCTTCATGCATGGCATCTGTGGACATAGCGATTTCTCGCTATGGGGTCTCTTCGCATGTTGCGCACATTCTAGTGGAGGCCAGAAAACCCTCCACTAGAGCCACTTACACTATGAAGTGGAAGAGATTCATGATATGGGCCCAAGCAAGGAGCTGGGATCCATTTTTGTGCTCGGCATTCCAGGTTCTCGAGTACCTCTCACATCTATCTGAGGCGGGCCTTAGTTTTTCCTCCATTAAGGTCTACCTCTCTGCAGTGTCGGCCTACCACCTTCCGGTGGAGGGCAAAACCTTGGCTCAACTGGAGGTTGCCAAAACCTTTTGAAAGGCATCCTTCATTTGAAACCTCCGATCCAGAATCTTTGTCCTCCCTGGGACCTGAATTTTATGCTCGAGAAGCTGACCTTACAACTGTTTGAACCAGCTTCTTCTTGCGACTTGCGCTTCCTCTCCTGGAAGACCTTGTTTTTAGTCGCTGTCACTTCAGCCGAAGGGTTACCAAATTACAGGCCTTCGTATGTAAAGAACCTTATTTGATTTTTCATAAGGGCTGAGTAGTCCCTCGGACTAACCCTTCTTTTTTGCCCAAAGTTGTTTCAGAAACCACTTTGAATCAGAGCGTGAAATTACCGGTATACTATCCACAGTATTCCAACAGGGAGGAACACCTGCTGCACATGCTTGATGTGCACCGGATCCTGAGGTACTACACAAACAGGACTAAAGAGGTTAGGAAATCTAACCAACTTTTCATAGCCTTTGCCCCTCAGTGCCAGGGCAAGGCTATTTCCAAGCAGACCATGTCCCAATGGCTCGCTAACTGCATCCATTTTTCGTACATGAAATATGGGAAGTCCCTTCCGGGGGCAGTCAAAGGCCACTCCACCCGTAGCATGGCGACCTCTACTGCCTTTTTCAGGAATGTGTCTACAGCAGAGATCTGTGCTGCGGCCACCTGGTCGTCTGGTCACACCTTCACTAAGCATTACAGTCTTGACATTGCCTCTCGGCGCAGAACTGGCTTTGGACTTATGGTCCTGCAAGACCTTCTGTCATGAGCACTCTCGGCAACTTCTCCTCCTCCCGGATGCACCTATGCCTTATTTTACTTTGGGACTGCTTGGTATTCAGTCCTATATGTGAAGACCTACTGCAGGAACCCTCTCGAAGTAAGATATAGCAGTTACGTAAGAACTTACCATAACAGTAGATCTTCGAGAGAGGTTCCTGCAGTAGGTCTAGTTTCCTTCCCTCCTTCCCACGGTTCTTGGATGCTTTACTTTCCATGCTATCTAGTCCAGCTGGACTAGAGTGGAAGCAGGGTCTTTGGAGTTCAGTCTGGTTTTCTCCTTACCTATCTTTAGGTCTCCATTGGAAAAGAACTGGAGAGTGGGCGTGGGACCGCCCCTTTTATAGTCAGGCTGACATCACGACGCCCAGACGTCGGGGGCGGTCCCTGCTGATGATTGCTATCTACAAGTTTGCCATGCGGACCTGATGCGGGGGTGCAGTCCTATATGTGAAGACCTACTGCAGGAACCTCTCTCGAAGATTTACTGTTACAGTAAGTTCTTACGTAACTGCTATATTATTTACATTGAAACAGACATTTAAAGTGTAACCCAAAATATATATCTTATTATAACACTATTAACTTGCATAATTTAAACATGTTATAAGAACTTTAATAACAAAGGAAACAGCCACCCAACAATCCTCAAACGTCTCATAATTACAGCTCCCATAAAGCAGCACAGTAAAAGTCAAAACTACCTGCAAAACAAGCCCTGGCCTAAACCACAACCTCCCTCCAGCACCTCACCAAATGTCAGTTTCCTTTTATGCTTCATCCTTCTTTTCTAGGCCATCCATGTTGCTGCTCCTCAGCCGCTGCCACTGTTCCTTTGTCCTTGTTGCCATGTCCCAATGCTGCCTACCACAAATCACAAAACACCCCTTTGGCCGAACACAACAAATCAAAAAACACCCTTTCAGCGGAGCACACCGCCTTACCACACCACCAGCACCAGCGCTCATCCCATCTTGAAAATGAAAGAACGGAAGCATTGGCCCTACCATGCCCCTTATATGGACTTAACATTCACATGCGCATGCACACACATAGATGTGTGTGCACCCCTGCCACACTATGAAAACACACTACACTAAGTATGTGCACCTCCACTACGCTGTGGAAAAGCACCACACAAAGCGTATGCACTCCCACTGCACTATAGAAAACCACTACAAGCAGAGAAAGCACTAAGGAATCCTGGAAATGGCTTGAAGAAAACAAAAAAGACCAACCTTATACAATATATCTGTTAGGTAGGCCCCAGATATTTGTGAAATATCACCATCTTGGGGTCAAACAAGCTCATAAAAAACACTCACCATTCAGCCTCATGGCTTTATGGCTTGTTTTACCCCTTGATGGTGATAATTCCTCATAGCTGACATTTACCTGTCAGATATTATATATATATAGTTGTATAATATGGGAGTCGTGATTGGCTAACTCAGACTATGCCATTTATCTTCATATGTGAGGGAACTGGACATTAACTCATGCATGGAAAAGCCACAAGTGAATTATGTAAATCCTGCACCCTGTCAAGTGACATAAATTGCTTGTTCTGTGCCTGTTGTGTGGCTAATTTATACAACGTATTTTGGATTTTAAAGTTTTTAAATTAAGAGTTTGTTGAGAAGATTTAACTGTTTCTGTTTGATTTCACTACTTTGTTCTGAGTGCAGCAAAAGCCATTGTGATGTCATCAGTTATTGTTCTGGCTGCTCTCCCATTGGTTTAGGCTTCCTTTGTGAGACTAAATTGCCAAAATGAGGATAAATTATTTATCTTCATTTAGAATTCTACTGTGGCTAAAATAAATCATTATTCTGTAAGGGCTAACTCTCTCATATATTGCATGGAAATATATAACAATCTAGCTATATATATTTTTATTGTATTTTATCATTACATTTCTGTTTTGTGGTTGAGAACTATGTTTTTTGTTTCCTTCAAATTTTTCTTTTCCCTTTTTGCTATTACCTTCTTTGGTTACAAAAAATTAAAAAAGAGGCAGTTGGACCATTTGCGCTTTATATCTGTACAGGAATGTGCACCACACCTGTGTAGTCTGGTGCTGCTGATGGCCTATATGTTTTACTGCTTCTGGGTTCTAGCACCTCCGGCCCTAAGACCAAAGAGTCATACTCTGTGGAAAAAATATTCTAAAAAATGAAGAAACAGTGAGCAACTTTCCTTTTCCCCATTCTGACCATTGTCTGTTCTTTAGGTAACCAGTTAAGGCCAACTAGGCATGAGTGCCTGTTTCCAGGGGTAACCCAGGAGCACTGGAGAGGTTAATTGACTTGCTCAGAGTCAGATAATATGCAGGTGGAAGTTGTGGGAATCAAACCCAGCTCTTCTGGATGTACTCACAGCTCGTTACTCTAACCTCTAGGCTATAATGCTAGCCCCCTTCTTTTTTGGAGAAAGGGACCACACTAACCACTTTGTGGGCCTCTGGCACCACACCTAGACAGACTCCTGAAAAATTACAGCAAGCAACCCTACCAATTGCTCCTTTAGCTCCACGATGATCCTGAAGTGTATCCTTTCTGCCCCATGAGACTTGTTTGACCTGATCTTTATCAGATAGTCAAGCTTCCTCAGGAGACCCTTTCCAAGAGTGGGTTAATGCTACAGAAAGAGAGAAATTACATACATAGTGCTAGCCATGCTAGTGGATGTGGAAAATACAGTGGGTCAAAATCTAAAACCACACTTGGTTCACCATACCTGAAGTAATTCTGAGATGATTGTTGTTGCTGCTGAACATGACACCTCACTTGATGTGCATACTCAGCTATATCCCATTCATTGTCCAGGGGACTTCCTACCGAGATTTTGTGCATTTCTTTTATTAGGTGGTTTCTGCCTCACTCACTTGGTCTAGAACAGAAGCAGGTAAGTATGGCTTCTTTCACCATTCCACTTTGTCTTTTCATGGATATCCTTAAATTCCCAGGCTCACACCTCATTGTTCAGGCCACTATTGTTCATTGGCATAATTATGAGAGAAATGGGAGTAGTAGGTTTTAAGGCTGATGTACGTTTTTCAGCCTCTTTGTAGTTCTGCAGCCACATCCATATAGAACAGACTCTGGTCAGAGCCAACAAGGCTGCATTATGCTATTTTATGGGGATTAGTAGCCATCTACATACGAACATACGAATGTGCTAGTAGAAACAGACCATCCGGTCTATCTAAGTCTGCTTGAGTGTGCATCCAACCCCCTAGTTTACAGCTGCCCCACCCCCTTCCCTTTGTCATCCCACTGCCACCCCACCTCCCCACCCTCACTTTCCCTGTCCCATGTCCTTTTGAAGCTGTCCACAGATTTGCATGATACCACCCATTCTGGTAGGGTGTTCCATTTTGCTACCACCCTCTCTGTGAAATAGTGTCTCCTCATTTCCTTTCTAAATCTTCCCCTCTCTATTCTTAGCCTGTGCCACCTGATAACCCTCCCCCTCCTTAACTTAAAGACCCCATCTGTCCCATCCTTATTGATTCCCCTCAGATACTTGAATGTCTCTATCATGTCCCCCTGTCCCTTCTATCCTCCAGGATGTACATATTCAGGTCTCCCAGCCTGCTGTCATAGTCTCTCCTCTCCTCTCCATTCCACATATCATCTTTGTTGCCTTCCTCTGCACCCCCTTCAGTAGCCTGATATCACGCTTTAGGTATGGCCTCCAAAACTGCACACAGTACTCTAAGTTCGACCTTACGAGCCTTTACAGGGAAATTGATTTTGTATGACACCTCAAGCAACTCAATATTTCTTTCAAACTGCCTGCCAATAATAATAGTCCTCTGTGATTGCTGGCCCTGTTAAAGTTAACACATTCTCTGGTGTCCACAGGTACGTGCCACCCTCTGACTGCCAGATCCATTAATAAAAAATCATTCCTTGGTGTGCAGTGGCTCCATCATTCTTCGATCGTCTGCTGTGTTAATAAATAATTCCTTTGCTGCAGTATAAGGTCGGTCTGGTGCAGTGGTATGGAGGGATGAGGCACTGTGTGCCTTGACTCCCACTACATCAGTGACCCAATCTCAGGGACATGCTCAGATTGCTGAGGGTCAGAGAGAAGACTGAGTGTTAAATCAGATAGCTGTCCTGTACCTGGGTGGGAATGCATGCTGACTCGACCTTTGCTTCCCAGAGGTGAAGGCAGTAATCCAGCGGGAGTGGGAATGTGGAAATGGCTAGCAGAGGTTACCCACCTACCTCAGTCACACACTACCACCTGGATGACTGGCTCAGCTCTAGAAGTGAGTGACTGGTTGGGGGGGGATGGCTCTCCCCTTCCTTGCCCCATCATGGGGAGGGGGCAATCCATGGGGAACTTTAGACTCAGTGGTCTGCTACTAAGAAGTGGCAGACAGGGGAGGTGGGGAAAGGGCTGACAGCCTGCATGAGTCAACCAACAAGGAAACATTTTTATTGAGGGGGGGGGAATGCTGCAGTATGTATGATCTTAACACATATACACAACCCTCCCATAATGGGGGTTACAGTAAAGCTATCAAGTATAGGTAATATGTATAGGATTTCATACTAGGGTACTATGGATCCAGAGGGATGAGTCTTAAAGAGATGAGGTTTCTTAGACCTGTAGAATAAGGATTCACAGTTCTTAGATAGTTACTAGGAAGGATAAGAAAGGTTATATATATTGTTATACTTATCTGACAGGGAAGGAGTTCACATCCTGTGAGACTGCGAAAGTAAAGAGAAAAAGGTTAATATGGAGTAAATTCAGTAGTGGGAACACTAGAGAGGACAGAGATACAAAAGGGGTATAGTATAGTGCAAAAGGTAAAAAAATATTGCTTTTGATAGAAAGTTACAGAATTAAATGAAGCAACGGATGTAGAGACGTATTTAATTTAAGTAGTGTGCTAATATCATTAACTGTTTACCATGAGCATCAAAAACAAAACACAAAAAACAGAATAATGAAATGTTCGTAATCAAGTTACTCATGTGTTTTCAGCTCGACTTGCACATTGTTTTTACTGTGTGGTGTATAACACTTTAAGAGATCTGTATAAATGAGATGCACGTTTGTATTTCTCAGACCCACCCCTTGAGGAAGGCCCACTGAAGGGTTTGAGCACTGGGGCTAGTGGGTGCACACCAGCAAACTAAATCTTGCACTGACTCTACGAGTGCTGAACTTTCTTTTCTTATTACAAGCTGGTTGCTTTGCTAATGCATCACCTTTTCCAGTGCACACCACTCTACACTATAGCCACTATAGCCACAGCACTGACCATCACAGGACTGACCCTTCCACCCCTACAGTTACAGGACTGTATCCCCCTCTGAGATTCACATGACTGAAACCTTCCACTGTACATCACAGCACTGGGCACCCACCCCTGACAGTCACAGAACAGATCCCTTTTCCTAACGGTCACAACACTACACCCCACCACCATAACAGCACTGCCCCTATACCCCCTAAAGTCACATGGATGACACTCTCCACAGGCAGTTACAGCCATAATCCCCACCCCTAACAGTCACAACATTGTACCTCAGTCACTGCACTGAACACCACCCCACACAGTTGGGACTGACCCTTCCCCCCAAACAGTCACTTAGTTTTGCACCGTATAATGTATTTTAAATATAGGACATTGGTGCAAAACCCAGTTTGCTCAGGTAAACTAGGATCTGCGCCTGGGCAAACATTTGAATATCAGGCCCCAACTGTTATACTCCCCTTCACCATCAACAGGACTCCATACCAAACTGGTAGAGAGTTTTGGGGGTTACCATGGCTGATGAGAGTCTGTGGAAGGGGGATGGGGATGATGAACCTTACCCTCCTGCCTCCCCCCATGGAGGGAATCAGTGGCTGTTATGAAGGTCCGAATTTAGTCCCTGGGATGGTGGAAGGTGTTGCTAGGTGGCTGGTGGTAGTATGGTACTTCTTGGTGATGCAGGACCTGAAGAAATTGGGGCGCCATTCTGGCCTATCGGTTGCTATTTTCATGCCCATCCATTTCTTCTAATATAGAGTGTAGTTTAGTCAGACCTCAACATACATGTCAACCCAAGTATCTCTGACCACTACACCACTGAATAGTAGCATTAAACCCACTAACAAGTTTATAAAATGTTTAACTGACCTGAATGGACCACGTTGACCCTCAGGCCACTGGCATTTTTCACAAAGGGGCGCACTGGCTAAAACTGATTGTTTCAGTGAGCATTCAATGGCACATTCCCAAGATGCAGGTGATGTAACCCCAACCATGTAGATTTTATATATATATATATATATATATGTATATATATATATATATATATACACACACATACAGTATATAGTTAGGGTTCAGCAGTCACTTCTATGTTAAAGTCAAAATTTTGCACGTTAATAACTTTGGACCTGTTCAACAGATTTGCCTGAAATTTGGTATACGTGGTGGGACATGGTAGATCTCTTGATTAGCCAAATTGTGTTTCGGTCGGACTTACAGTCTTTGCGTACGAAAACGCTGAAAAATGCAAAATTATCTGTTTTTGGAGGCATCTTTGGGGATTTTGGACGTGGCTCTGCATGGCCGTTGTGTGGCATGCCACTCTGCGAGATGGCTTGTTTGAAAGAGCTTTGGTGGCCGAACATGCTGCTTTTCATTTGGTGACAAAATATTAAGACATTTGAAAGTTATGCCACTTTTAAGTTCCCATTATAAGTCAATGGCAAAATTTATATGTATGTCTTACGAACAAAGAATGGGGTTCTGGCCATCTGGTCCTTCCTGGCGATCAAAGAATTTGTAGCCTCGTGATTCAAGAATCTTTGTCCCCGAGAATTTTAAAAATTCTTTGATAGCAAGGTCCGCCATCTTGTTTTTAAATTTCCGATTGGAAAAATACAAATATCTCGGCTCAGGGGTCACTTCTGAAGTAAAACTTGGATGGGTTTTACTCAGGGGACTCCGATCTATCAAGCCATGCCTTTGGTGTCATCCAAATCAGTCAAAAAATAGAGCTATGAGCTTTTAAAATCTTAATTTGTGGCTTGCTAACGATCTTTGATCACGAGCCTGCAAATTCTTTGATCGTGAGATTCTTTGATCACAATCTTGCATCGTGAGTGAGGGACGAGATGGCCAGATTTAAAAATCTATTTTCTCAGCCCACAGGAGCCCTAGAAAGTTAAATGAGGGTGGGTTTTGCTCAGGGGGCTTCATTCTGCCCCATCTGAATAAAAAACATTATATGTTTTCAATATCCCTGGTAGTCTAGCGCCCCCCGATCATGATAAAATAGATTACGATCTCTGTATCCCTGGTAGTCTAGTGGCACCCCCATGTGTATTTCATCAATATTGGTTTTTATGTCCCTGGTAGTCTAGTGGCCCCGATCTGTATTAAATTATTATTATTGTTCATATCCCTGGTAGTCTAGTGCCCCCGATCATGATAAAATAGATTATGATCTCTGTATCCTTGGTAGTCTAGTGCCCCCATGTGTATTTCATTAATATTGCTTTTTTATATCCCTTGTAGTCTGGTGACCCCCCGTTCTGTATTAAAGTAAAACCCTCCCTCATTTAACTTTCTAGGGCACTCCTGGGCTGAGAAATAGATTTTTAACTCTGGCCATCTTGTCCCTTGCTCTTTGTTCACGAACGAGAAATTTCTTTGATCGCAAGATATTTTGATCACGAACGTGCATCTCGAGCGAGGGACGAGATGGCCAGATTAAAAAATCAATTTTCTCAGCCCAGGGGTGTCCTAGGAAGACAAATGAGGGTGGGTTTTACTCAGGGGGCCTCGTTCTGATGAACCATGGCGATGGTTTACCACAATTATTTGAATTTTTAAAATTAGAACAGTTTTTATTCTTTGGTTGTGACCCTGCAAATTCTTTGATCGTGAGATACTTTGATCGCGAGGGGGGGGGACAAGAGGGCCAGATTTTTTATAATGGAATAGATTTTTTTATAATGGAATAGATGGGGAAATTTTACCAATTTTTAAGATTGAATATCTCAGAAACGGTTTGGTCTTTTTACTTGAAATTTGGAGGGTGTTTATGGTATGTCCTGTAGATGTGAATTGTGGTGTTTACATGTTGGAGAAATTTTTTTTGCGGAGATATTGCATGACGCACTTTACGTGTTGCAGACAGTGTTTTGGATTGTGCTGGTAGCTTAAAATTGATAGGGTGCCTAGCCTGAGTGTCATGGATGTAGTTTTCAGTTGTTGTGTGTGTTAAATGTCAACAGGTGCAGAACTGTGCCACTCTGACGAATGAAAATTTCTAATTTTGACATGTTATATCTTGGACACGGCTTGGTCTTTTTACTTGAAATTTGGAGGGTGTTGACTGCATGTCCTGTAGATGTCAATAGCAGTGTTTATGTATCAGACATTATATTTTTTGTGGAGATATTGTGTGGCCCAGTTTACGTTTTGTGGACAGCGTTTTCTATTGCTCTACTAGATTAACATTTATTTGGTGGGCGGCCTTGCTGTTGTCAATGTACTTTTTAGTCATTGGGTGTGTAATGTGGCCTGACATTTACAAGTTGATGGGAGCGCGGGGCCAGTATAACCTCCCACCAATGCAACTTTCTACTTTTCTGTTCTTTCTTAAAAGCAAGGAAATTCTATGCAAAAACGTTAATGTATCAGTTAGGTTCTTCACAGTGACAGAAGAAGAATTCGCCATTAGGTTCCCGCTCCTACTAACAGGAATCGGGTGCATTGGGGTCGCTTGGTCCTAACTCTCACCCCATTCTTCTACACTGCACCACCAGCTTGTTGCCCATGGGATGGGTGAGAGTTAGGGCCGACGACCCAATACACCCCGATGCCTGTTGGTGGGGGCAGGGTGGGGGTTGGAACCCTAATGGCAAATTTCCTTACTTTTGTCGCTGTAGAAGAACCCTAACTGATGCATTAATGAAGTTTTTTGCATAGAAAATCTATATATATATATAATATATACACACACACAATTTGTTGTATCAAAGCCTGTTAAACAGACACACTTTGATAAATAAATAAAAAAAAAACAACTGAGAAGACCCTTTAGGTGCTTTACCAGTAGAACACATTTTCTTGAAAATAAATAGAACTTTGTGTGCCCCCAGCCTGTATAGTTAACTAGCCTGCAGCTCAGACACTAGACACACCTCCTTCCTCTAACAAAGACACTAGCCTCCTCTCCCTCCACAGACCCCTCTGACACTAGCCCCTTCCTTCCACAACACCGGACACTAGCATGTTTTCCTTACAGCCTCCATGACAGTAGCCCTCTTGAACGTACACCCTGCACAGTCCCCAAAAGTTCTACAGCCCCCCCATCACCCCAGACAAGAACCCCTCTCTCCACTTCCTGATACCACCAAGCCGCACCAATCCTCGCCACTTTCACCACAGTCCATCTGAACACTCATCCCTCTCTAGGTACACCACTTTTTAGTCTCTGTGGATATCACCTCCCTCCTATCCCTTGACCACCAGAAGACACACCCCTTCCTCCTTAGCCATTTGAGAATCGCCCATACCCTTGTTGAACACCTTCTCTGCAAGGTTCTCCTGGACACCACCTACTCAAATACCAGAGGCATGCATACACCCTTCCTTCTACACTTTCCCTCCATGTGCCATAACACTAGCCCACTCCCTCCCTCCAAAGCCCCTGAATGCAGCTTACCCACCTTCCAAAATCCCAAACACTAGCACCTCCCTTACCCAGACACTAGCCACCCAGCCACTGACACTAACCCCACATCCTTTGCTGGGGTAAAAATTGTCACAATCCCACTAGCAAATGTTAGTAGATTTTGTATATAGCTATTAAGAGTTTCCTTTAGGCATCCCTGCAGGCATGTGCTCAAGAGGGTAACACTTCGGTAAGTACATCAACTGGGACAGTGGAAAATTCTGTGGGGATTTTCCCCAGTCACTAGCTCTGCTGGTTAGAGGATGCAAAACTCAGTTTTGACCCCTTAATTTAATATGACTTAACCTGCTCTGTACAAGTCACAGTGCACAGAGTTGGGTTCTTTTGGGTTTGGTATACTCTGGTAGAACCTAAAAGAAAAGCACAGAGAAGGTTCTGGCAATCCAAAGGATCTATAATCCTAGAGGAGAGATTATAGTAGTCAGAATTAAACAAGATACTTATCAGAAAGGTAAACAGCCACTATCTGACCAGACCTATGGAAGTAAAGGTAAAACTAGGTAAGTATGAGGTACTTATAGTAGCGTGATTAGAGATAGGGAGCAGAGAGATACAAAGGGTACTATACAGCATAGGAGTAAGTTGAAAATATAGTTAAAGAGCATGGGCAGGATTTTCAAACACCCGCGCAGGAAATGCGTACAAGCCCTGCACCGAAGGAACTCTGAAATCAGCGATCTTGACATGCTGCAACTGCACCTAATTTTCCAATACCGGCAGTTGCATCAGTTTCCCTGATTTACGGCGGCTTCCACCGAATGTCCAGCGCAAGCCCTGTGTATTTGGCTCTGGGATGTGGCGCAGGCTAGACCACAAATATATGGTCTAAGGACCTGCAGTTGGTGCAAGGGATAGAAAATCCTGACTGGAGACTGCTGCAGGCTCCGTGCACCCTACATTCAGTGCACCAGGGGGCTTGCAGCGTCTTGGCAGGTTTGAAAATCCTGCCCAATCTCTCTACTATAATAAAACATTAAAAAGCACTAGATTTATACCAATTGTGTTTTAACTTTGTTTTCTAGTTATTTTTCCCCTGTGCCACTGGTCTGCTAAATATTATAGGTAATTCAGCACTTTTTTCACTTAGTGTTTCAAAATGTATCTTACTCTCCCCTGCTAACTACACCATCGCTATTTGTGATATCACAGTCTGTCATGGTGAGCACTAAAAACTCAAGGCACTGTGAGGTTAACAGGGGAGAGGCAATTGTTTTCTATACAGACTTTTCAGATGAACTGTCAAGATGTACTGAAAATTTTGGAAAGGAATATTGACAATTAAAAAAACTTTATTTTCTAGTAAACTGTAAATAGCTTTGTCTTATTTATGACAAATCATGTGCAGAAGTGCAGAGCTGCTCTTTAACTCAAGGTAAGAGCAACAGAGATATGGTGATAGAGGATAAAATAAAACAAAACAAACAAAAAGCAGCAACTTCCTGCAGTAATCTTTGATCTTACTTTGAGAGGGCTCTTGCAATAGGCAGTTACATATAGGACTGATGCCGGCAGGCGTCAGGACCTCACGGAAAAAATTCTAGCTAGCAGTCTCTGGCGGGGGACCACCCCCAAGTCAGGTGACCGGTGTCAGGCGACATCAGTATAAAGGGGTGGTCCCCACGCCCGCCTTCCAGTTCTTTCCCGCTGTTAGCTTGTGAAAGCACCTTGCGGTTAAGTTCACTGCTTTGTCAGTTTGTCGTCGGTTTTATTACCACCTTTTTTTCTCGATTTCTCACAAAAACCTTTACTATCTGTCGTGTATGTCATCCCCTACTCCATCCGATTCGAATAAGAACAAGTACGATTCGTGCGGCACCCAGCTTCCGCATAAGGACAGACACTCCCTGTGCCTATTCTGTCTTGGCCTAGAACACCCCGTGGAGAAGTGCTAGCACTGCCAACAATTTAATGCCGCCACCCGCAAACGGAGGCAGCAGTCCCTGGAGGCCCATATCTTGAAGAAAAGATGTCCTCCATGGAGAAGGAGCTGAAGAAGCTTCGGCAGGCCTCAACTTCCCCTGAGGGTCACCGCAAGAAGAAGGAGAAGCACCGGGACTGGGACTCCACTTCCACGGCCACCGCGACTCCAGCTGGAGTCGCCGTGCTGAAAGTACTCCTTGACGGTCATCTTGGAGGTTTCTGAGGCGGCGGCGGTCCTCCCATCGGGTTCGAGCTCGGGCCCATCGGGAGCTTCCAGGATAAAGGAGGCAGCCGCTCCCAGGATAACCGCCACTGTGCGGCCTTCTGGGTCGAGTGGGTCCGGTAAGCCAGATGTCGGTGCCACTGACGCCTGCACAGACAAGGCCGCTAAGATGCCCCGACCCTCCAGGGCAGAGCACAGCCTTGAAAACGCCAGCCAAGACCGCGCCTCCATCGCGGCCTTCATCAGCTATTGGTTCCGATAAGTTGGACGCTGGCCCCTCTGATGCCCACCCGGATCCCGCCGGTAAGGCGGACATTGGCTCCTCCAGACGCACAGCATTAGAGCCAACGCCAGACCTGATCGATCAGTCCACCATCCCTGGCTTTCAGCTGCTGACCAAGGTTCCAGCGTCTCCCCATTGGACCCCGGGATTTTAGTCCTCCTTTCCCAGGTGACACAGAGGACGCCGGTATGCTCCCGTCAGGTCTCCCTGCCGCTGGGCCAGATGACCCGACGTCGGATCCTCGGATGCTGGCGCTGACGCCAGCCTATCCAACACCGGGCGACATCCCTTTACTGAACGTCATCCCAACACCGGACCCGACTCCCGCTGGGCCACTTGTTCCTGGCCCGCCTGCTGGGCCTCTCCCAGGGCCTTCTGCTCCATCAGAGCCCTTGGTTCCTTGGTATCCGACCCAGTCTTATCTGACGCCATCCTACCTGGGACTGTAGTATCCTGCACCGCAGTACCCGACACCAGCCTACCCAGTGCCGCAGTACGCGGTGCCTCAGTATCCGACGTCAGGCTATGGATACTCGCGTTACAGATACTCTCAATATCCGTATCCCCCTCCTCTTCTTCCTCCACCACCCCCCAGCTGCCGGTGGATCTGAAGGAGACCCTGGCTTCCTGGTGGGCTGAGACCAAGGCTCAGCTTACTAGGGAGGTGGAGAGTCGACGCCAGACCTGGTTCCAGATGCCCATCGCCAGAGACGAGAGACTCCACCCCTTTCCCAACACCAGAGCCAGAGAGGACACGCTTCCCCAAGGGTTGCCCAAGTGGTCTGTTTCTCCCCCACGCCGGGAGGGGTCTTCATCTTCCTCTTTGGAGACCTCGGAATCCGATGGGTGCTCCAAACCAGAAGATGAGCCACACATTCCAGACTGACCCAGGCCAAGGACTCCTCCAAAGTCACCTTCGGAAGATCCTTCTTTTCTGGAGTTGCTAAGAAAGATCCAGGCGGCCCACCAGTGGCAATCTCTGGAGCCAGATCCACAGTGGAAGAAACTTGCTGCCCATTTGGATCTGCCCGAAACTGCTCCGACATTGATTCCACCCTGGATCGAGCCTCACTCAGACCTCATTTCCACTATTTGGAAGTAGCCATCAGCATTAGCCCCCTTCCGAGGAAGGCAGATAGGCTATACCAGGCTCCTGAGGGTGTGGATTCTTTGAATACACACCCCAAGGCTGACTCTGTTGTGATTAGTGCCGCTCATGGCCGGTTGGCAAACCCAAAACATCTCAGCTCATCTCCACCGGACAAGGAATCCCACCTTCTGGATCAGTATGGGAAGAAGGTGCATGCTTCTACCACTCTGGGGATAAGGACCCTGAATTATGTCACACATATGGGGACTACCAGAAGGCTATCCTGAGTGAGGTGGAAGCCAAGTTGGACTTTCTTCCTGAACCTCAGACAAAGCAGGAGGCAGCTGATCTAGTCCGATCTGCTCGTTTGGCCAGTCGGCACATGCTCCATGCCACGTACGACGCAGTGGATGCTGCTGGTCGGAGCTTGGCTTTCGCTATAGGTCTTCGGCATCATGCCTGGCTCCGGGTGTCAGGTTTGGTCCCTGAAGTGCAGTCCGCTATTCAGGACACGCCCTTCAGGGATTCTGTGCTGTTCGGTGGAGATGTCAAAGACATCATCACCGACCTGCAAGAGAAGGGCACTGCACTTAAGTCTGTTGATTCTATGTACAGGCCCCCTCAGGGACAGTGCCACCCTTTTCGCAGACATTCTCGTCCCAAAGCGAAACCTCAGGGTAAGCGGGCCAACAAACGTCAGGCCCCTATGGCTGCCATGCCCCCCCCCGCCAAAAAAAAGCTGCAGGCGTTTCAGCCGCAGTGTTGCCCCACACCTCCTGACTCCTCTCCTCTCCCACAGCCTCTGGACCTTCCAGAGGAACCAGTAGGAGGGAGTCTTCCATCTACCGGGTTGGGAGAGGATTACAATCAGATGCTTGGGTGCTCCAACTGATTGCAGCAGGACACTCAATCGAGTTTCTTCAGAAACCACCCAGAAAACCACCCCCCAGGTCGCCTTACTCCCCGGAACATCTTCCTCTGGTTCGGGAAGAAATATCCTCCCTTCTTCTGAAGGTGGGGATTGAGTCTGTCCCAACCCACCTTCGGGGGACAGGCTACTACTCCCATTTCTTCTTGGTTCCAAAGAAATCGGGAGATGCGAGGCCTATTTTAGACCTCAGCTCCCTGACCATGTTTGTGGAGTACAAACGGTTCAGAATGCTTTCCCTGCAGAGCCTTCTGCCCTTACTTTGGCAGGGACATTGGCTGTGCGCACTGGACATGCAGGATGCCTACCTGCATATCCCTATATGACCTTCCCACTGCAAACTCCTTTGGTTTTTGTTCCAGGGGGACCACTACCAGTTCAAGGCCCTCCCATTTGGTCTTTCCTTGGCGCCCTGAGTGTTTACCAAATGCCTTTCCATGGTAGAAGCTCACCTGCGTACCCAGGGAGTGCAGGTTTTCCCGTACCTGGATGATTGGCTCCTGGCAGTTCCATCCAGGAAGAATCTCCTATGCTCTCTTTCCCTTACTCTGCAGGTTTTTACCAACCTGGGTATCACCATCAACCAGGCCAAGTCCCATCTGGTCCCCCCTCAGAGGCTTCAGTTCATCAGGGCGATCCTGGACACGACCACCGGCATGGCCTTTCTGCCACCGGACAGGGTGGACACCCTCCAGGCTCATGCAAGCCTGCTGTCTGGCTGCAGACGGGTCAGCACCAAGTCAGTCCTTTGCCTCCTCAGGCTCATGGCGGCTGCTTTTCCGGCAGTCCCTCGCACTCGGCTCCATATGAGGATCTCTCAGTGGATGCTTCGGTCTCAGTGGGACCAGATGTTGGATGACCTAGACTAAGAAGTCCTGGTTTCCAACCCCATGGCTCGGGACTTGCAATGGTGGATGGTACAAGAGAACCTTTGCCAGGGAGTTCCCTTCTGCCTCAAACCTCCCTCCCAAACTTTGACAACAGACGCCTCGGGAGAGGGTTGGGGAGCCCATCTAGGGTCTCACAGGACTCAGGGCTCCTGGGTCCAGGCTCGAGCAGACTTCATATAAATGTGCTCGAGCTCAGGGCCATTCTGTATGCTCTCCTAGCTCTGAACTTGTATGGGCTTCCCGGTCATCTGGATATCCAGACGGACATCATGTGCGTAGTCTGGTACATCAACAAGCAGGGAGGAACGTGTTCCTACCCTCTATGCAGGGAAGCAATGAGAGTTTGGGATTGGGCTGTGCAACACAACCTTCACCTGACAGTGGTTCTTATTCTGGGGGTTGAAAATACACTGGCAGACCACCTCAGTCAGTCATCATCAAAGGCTCATGAATGGGAACTGGAACGGGGGTAGTAGATGATCTCTTCCTGAGCTGGGGAACACCTCAGGTAGACCTTTTCGCATCTCCTTACAATGCAAAACTTCCTGCATTCTGCTCGCTCGCTCCAGGGTGAGGCATTTTCTGGAGGGACGCTCTGTCTCTAGACTGGAAGCACAGATTCGTCTACGCCTTTCCCGAATTCCCTTGATTCCGAGGGTCTTGCACAAACTCTGCTCAGAGGGAGCGCGCCTGATCCTAATCGCTCCTTTCTGGCCCAGGCAAGTTTGGTTCTCTCTTCTGCAACAGTATTCAGAGGAACCTCCACTTCCTCTTCCTCTGTCGTAACTTTTGCTGACCCAGGATCAGGGGACCCTGATTCATCCAGTCTCAAGTCCCTTCAGTTGCATTTGTTGCTCCTGCAGACGTAGCTCAAGCCTGATTCCAGGTCTTCCCGCTTGTGGCTGAGATTCTGGTGGAGGCTAGAAAGCCTTCCACTAGATCTACCTACGCCATGAAATGGAAATGGTTTTCGATTTGGGCCTCTTTCAAGGATTTCGAGCCATTCTCGTGCCCTGTCGGGAGAATTCTGGACTATATGCGTCATCTTTTTGACCTGGGTCTCAGTCATTCCTCTTTGAAAGTTCACATGGTGGCTATTTCCGCTTACCATGTTCATTTTGGGGACAGAACATTTGCGCAGCTGGAAGTCTGTAAGACTTTTCTTAGAGGGGTTCTCAATTTGAAACCCCCTATTCGCGTTCCTGCCCCTCCTTGGGATCTGAATTTTATTCTTGAGAAGCTTACCCTGCCTCCTCTTGAACCGGCAGCCTCAGCAGACTTGAAGTTCCTATCCTGAAAGACTCTCTTCCTAGTTGCCATTACTTCAGCTCGACGTGTTTCCGAGCTTCAGGCCTTGATGTGCAATATCCCATCTTTGATTTTTCACAAGGAATTTGTGGCTCTGCGTACCAACCCTAAGTTTCTCCCTAAGATGGTAGCGGAATCTACACTGAATCACTCCATTGAGCTACCTGCTTTCTTTACGTAACACTCCAGTCAAGGGGAGTACCTCTTGCATACTTTGGATGTTTATAGAATACTACACCACTAGGATGAAGGATCTCAGGAAATCTGATCAGCTTTTTGTCTGTTTTGCTCACAAAAGAGAATGCAATGCTGTTACCAAGCAATGCCTATCCAAATGGCTGGCTCATTTTATCACTTTCTGTTATGACAAGTATCACAAGACCCTGCCAGGTCAAATCAGAGGCCACTCCACTAGGGGGGTCGCTGCCTCTGCGGCTTGTTTCAAGAATGTGTCAGCAGCTGACATTTGTGCAGCCGCCACTTGGACTTCTGTCCATACCTTTACGAAACACTACAGTTTGGACATTGCCTCTCGCCGTAGAGCAGGCTTCGGGCTGGCTGTTCTGCAAGGTCTCCTTTCTTGAGACCCTTACAGCCAGGGGTTCTATGGTTGTGTAGTTTTCCTCCTCCGGTGTGCTTCTCCTTGTTCCAGACTGCTGGGACTCAGTCCTATATGTAATTACCTACTGCAAAAGCCCTCTCGAAGTAAGATAGTACAGTTACGTAAGAACTTACCGTAACAGTAGATCTTCGAGAGAGCCTTTTGCAGTAGATAGTGCCTTCCCGCCCTCCATCCCCTTTAGCCTTTTCCAGGAAGGGAAATATCTGCTTCTCTCTTGTCTTGCCTTTTTTGGGCCTTTGGCAGGAAAGAACTGGAAGGTGGGTGTGGGGGACCACCCCTTTATACTGACGTCGCCTGACGCTGGGCACCTGACGTGGGGGCGGTCCCCGCCCAGAGACTGCTAGCTAGAAATTTTTCCGTGGGGTCCTGATGCCTGCCGGATTCAGTCCTATATGTACTTACCTACTGCAAGAGCCTCTCTCGAAGATCTACTGTTACGGTAAGTTCTTACATAACTGTACTTTATCCCCCCATAACCCCCAGTCATGTTCTCTGACCCAGTCAGCTGATCAAACCATCCCATCCCAAAAACTTAATATCTTTACTGGCCCACACTCCATTCATGACAGAGAGACTGACTGAAAGCTGCCTTGCAGGAGGACTGGCCTATGTGTCTCAGTGCAGAGCAGACCTCAACCAGATGATCAAGCACCCTCCCCCATTTTCAACACTGACAACACAAAATCCTCTCCATCATAGCCCTAGCTACACTAACTGCACATGCAGCACTCACTGCAGCCTCCCCTTCACCTACCTCCCTGCAACCTTCAAATCTCCCATGTATCTGATGACCTCTTTAGGTAACTATTGGGGTTGCTATGGGAGTTGGAAGGCAAATCCTCCCTCCCCATGCTGCCAGCAATTGGAGACTCGGGCTTACTCTCAAGTTCAGGTTGACCTCATGGGGCAGTGCCTCTGGGCTATCGTGGCAGCCTGTAACTAACCCATTTAAACATTTTCAATTTACCTTTAAAAGAACTAAAGTAATGAGAAGTAATAGACTAATATGCATACCTGTAAGTATAGTTCTACTGTTGTTAATCCTTTCACATTCACACTGTGGCAAAGGGAAGTTTAGGCTTTCGGTGTCCCACCCACTAGTGCAGCAGTTGAAATGGGAAAGGAAAGGAAAAGAGCCTGAAATTATGAAAAAAAAGCTTTTTAAGGGTAGATATGAAAGGAGCAAGATCCTGCATGGAAGGCATATACCATCAGGTGGATACAGGACTTAGGGTGAAGGAATGTAGGTGAGGTACTATGGGAGACTGCGATCTGGGTGGCTGGGACTTCAATACAGCAGAAAATTGTGGGTGGACAGGGAAGTGGGACCCCACCTGAGGTCCATCCCCTTAAGTGCAGGCTGTGGATGTTTATATTTATTTGAGGAGGGTGCGGGGATGAAGCCCCCCCCCCTACAGTGGGATCAACATGCAGTTCGACCAGCAAGGTACAGAATGCAATTGTTGGGCATGCAGCTTGCTGTTGTCTGTTTTCCTGTGCACTGATCACCTTCGTCCGATTTGTTTTCACCCTATTGTGGGTATCCCTATGTGAAGTGCAACAGCTCAGCACTATGGCATGCAGCACGTCACTCCCCCAACCCTGCTCTAAGCAGAGACCATGTGATAGACTGTGGTTATGGTGATGATCACTGCTTCCCAGCCGCTAGCAGTTCAGTGCTGGTTCATGGTACCCCACCTACCTCCAAACACATGGCTGTGTCTCAACACCTCTGACACTGTGCTGTTACATAGACGTGATGGAGAGGCCCCAGTACAATGCTTTATTGTCCTGATCAATCACCACCGCCACCACCCAGAAAAATACAGTCACCTGATCAGCCTAGTCACTACATCAGTGCATCATGAAATATCAGCATCTCTGATGGTGACTACCGCTGCCAGTAGAGGGGAAGGCTGAAAATGTAGAGACATCAGACATCCCCAGCAGCACAACACTACAAGGCAACTGGGAGGGTTGGCGAGCCCAGATTGTCAGGATTCTGTGTTTGGGCCTGAAAAAAAAAAAAAGTAAACCCCTGAAAAGTTCCTGGGGTAGCCTAAGGTAAGTTCTTAAGTCATTCACCCTCTTCCCAATGCAATCATTTCTCACCCTCCACCACAATCTTTTTTGTTGTTGTTGTTAAATAGGTTTGGTTCCCTGGCACTGCATGCCAGAAGTCAGGGATACCTCTAAACCCGCCTAAGCCCCCATAGTTTTGTGACCGGTATGTCAATGGTGGGTCCCCTCCCTCCTGACTTCTGATCGATAATTTTAGGGAGGGAGAGAGCAACAGTATGTAAATCCTTGCTACCTGAAGTCTTCGCCTCCACAGTGCACCTGCTCCATTAAAGTTCAAAGACCCTGTGCACAACGATGTGTGCCTGTGGTGTAACCTGCCTTGAGTTAAAGTATTCAGATTTTTGCAACTTGGCATTTTCTGTAGGTTACTACATCATGCTGTTCTGCATGTCTATTCTTTCTTTCTTTTGTGTACAGCTATCTCTCCTGTGGTCACCTGCTCCATTAAGGTATAGTAATAGTAGCATGGAGCACCTGACAGGGGAGGGCAGAGCAGTCTGCACACTGATGATGCTGTGAGGAAGACTACACCCCCCTTCCAGATTCTGCACATGCTTCTGCTACACTATAGCTTCTAGTACCTTAAAGAAGTTAGCAAGCTGTGAGACACAGCACTGAAGTTAGCCAGAAGGTGATTTCCCTAAATCTGAACCAGGGGAGCATGACTGAAATATAACTGGAGTACATAAGAGCTATGGTTACTTGGAGACTGTATTTTTTAAAAACAACTTTTTTCCCCATCTAGTGTTGCACGCCCAGTCCTCTGGCTTCAGAGCTAACCCCAATGGTGGAATTGAACCAGTCTGCTATTAGCCCCACCTGTCACTTCACATTGGCTGGCATAAATCCTGTTGTGGGTGCCATGGGGGGGGTACTCTGAATGTGCATTCATAAACTCAGCTACTGTACCTTACCTGTTTGAGTATCTAGGTGCTAGGCTACTTTTGTTTACTCAAAGGGACAGCAATCTCGACTTCACCATGCAATCTGCCCAATGTAAAATATTAAGTCTTAGGCATTACAATTCTGTGTGCAACCTCAACTTTATCAGAAGCGAAACAATTTACAACAACCCGCAGCTATGGACCTGGTAAGACACCTCAACCAGGTTTACAGGATGACTGCATCATCAGGAGGGTGATGAGGCAGTAGTCCTTTGAAACCAGTAGAGGTGACATGCCTTACCTGAGTTATGGGCAGTTGTGAATTGTTCTGCACCATATAAATCAGAATTTGCACACAGAGTTGTAGTACTTTTCTGCACTGCTGATCACTAGGGGTGCACCTAGAATATTTTCATGGGGACAACAGCCTGCTAGACTACTTTTATGCACTCAAAGGGACAACACTCTAGGCTTCACCATGCAAACTGCACAAAGTAAAATATTAAGTCTTAGACATCACAATTGTGTGTGCAAAATCAACTTTATAAGAAGCAAAACAATTTACAACCACCCGCAGCTATGGTAAGACACCTCAACCAGTTTTACAGGATGACTGCGTCGTCAGGAGGGAGGTGAGGCAGTAGTCCTGTGAAACCAGTAGAGGTAGGGTTACCACCTTTTAAGAAGCCCAAAGTGGGACATTTCATACTGAAACTTGATTTTTCGCAGGACAATATGTCATCTCGACCAATGCAACAGACATGTTTTCTCTAAATAATCAGAATTAAGACTAAGTGTTGTCATTTTTTAGTTGTTGCTTGTGTTTTCTGTTATTTTAAGCTATTTTAGTTAAGGTGTTATAGTTTCTTGCAACATTTAGAGGAAAATCAGAAAACATTTTTTCTGCTATAATGTCAGGACATTTAGTATTTTTCATGTTTTTCTGCAGGACACAGCTGCCCAAATCAGGACTGTCCTGCGAAAATAGGGACAGGTGGTAACCCTAAGTAGAGGTGAGGTGGCTAACCTGAGCTACGGGCAGTTGTGAATTTTTCTGCACCACATAAAGCAGATTTTGCACACAGATTTCTGGTACTTTTCTGCACTGCTGATCACCAGTGGTGCATCAAGAATTTTTTCAAGGGGCAACTGTTCCCCAGGTGAGGTGTCTTACCTGAGTTGTGGGCAGTTGTGTATTGTTCTGCAGTATACAATGCAGATTTTGTGCACACAATTATGGTACTTTTCTGCACTGCTGATCACCAGGGGCGCATCTAGAATTTTTTCAAGGGGGCAACTCTTCCCCAAAATGCAAAATATTACCATTTAAAGTTAAGATGAGGTTTAAACAGATTTTTGCTGGACTGAAGAGGTTGTGGGTGCTACCTGGATACATAGCTGGATTCACCAATACTGACCATCCCTGTGTATTTGCTTTCCAGTACCCACACCTCATTTTGTAGCCTGTTCCCTCAAGGTCTGTCCCAGCCTACAGGTCACTGCTGGAACCCACAGTCTTTTTTCCTTCTAATCCCACCAATGCATTGTCTCGCCTCTGCATTCTCTAAAAAGTATATCATCCCTGAATCACCATCACCACCCCCAGCACTGTACTACTACTACAGGGTTTTAAATAATTGATTAGCAGTTTTTTTCTTGGGACAATGCTGACTGTACAGAAAGTATTTATGCAGGGTTTCTAGAAGTGTTATGTTTGTTAAACACAGTGAGGCAAGTGCTATGCATTTTCATAATGTTTTAGAACTTTTATGAACAAAACGCTAATCAATTTTTGGAATTAAATAAATCCCTGCTACTATTAAAACATTTATTACTGCAGTATTGAAAGGTATTTGTTTCATAGAAACACAGAAACATAGAATGTGACGGCAGATAAGGACCGCTTGGCCCACCCAGTCTGCCCATTTCCCTACCTACTGGATAAGCTGCAGATCCTAGTTAACCAGCAGCCTACTTCTTCCTACCCCCACCCCGCAGAATTGCCTTATGACTATCCCATGCATGCTTGAATTCCACCACTGATTTTGACTCCACAACCTCCTCCGGAAGGCCATTCCATGCATCCACAACCCTCTCTGAAAAAATATTTCCTTTAAATTACCTCTGAGCCGCCTCTATCTTCAAATTGTGCCTTGTTGTTCCACACCTCTTTTTGAAAGATGCTACCTCTTGGACTCTTGTTGATTCCCCTGAGGTACTTGAAAATTTCTATCATGTCCCCCTCTCCCTCCTTTCCTCGAGGGCTATACATATTAAGCTCCTTAAGTCTCTCTTCATATGTCCTCCGGTGCAGACCCTGCACCATTTTAGTTGCCCTCCTCTGGACAGCTTCCATCCTGTCTATGTCTTTGCAGAGATTGGGTCTCCAGAACTGCACACAGTACTCCAGATGTGGTCTCACCAGCTGTCTGTACAGAGGGATAATAACTTCCTGTTTTCTACTGGTGATGCCTCCCTATGCATCCCAGTATCCCCCAGCCCTCCTTGCTGCCTTCTCACATTGCTTGCCCACCTTTAGGTCATCTGATATGACTACCCCCAGGTCCCTTTCCATTTTGTTGTTGTTAGTATCTCACCCCATTGTGTACTCTTCCCTGGGTTTTGTTTCCCAGGTGCATTACCTTGCACTTCTTAGCATTGAATCTAAGCTGCCATACATTTGACCATTCCTCTAACCTTGCCAAGTCCCTTCTCATCCTTTTCCACCCCACCTGTGCATCAACTCTGTTGCAGATCTTAGTGTCATCTGCAAAGAGACATACTTTTCCTTCCAGTCCTTCTGCAATGTCGCTTATAAAGACATTGAAGAGGACTGTCCTATACTGAACCTCCTGCGGCACCCCGGCTAGTAACCTCCTTTCTCTGGAGTGGACTCCATTTACTATTACCTCGTGTCCTATTCTCCAGCCAATTCTTTACCCAGGCTGTCATCTTGGGACCCTCCCAGGCTGGCTAACTTATATATTAATCTTTTGTGTGGGACTGTGTCAAATGCCTTGCTAAAGTCTAGGTAGGCCATGTCCACAGCCTCCTGATCTACTACTTTGGTCACCCAGTCAAAGAAATCTATCAGATTAGTCTGGCATGACCTTCCCGCTGTGAATCCATGCTGCCTAGGGTCCTGTGCCCTTCTGGCCTCCAGATACGCGACAATTCTTTCCTTTAGAAGTGATTCCATCATTTTCCCTATCACTGAGGTTAAACTAACAGGTCTATAGTTTCCTGCTTCTGCCTTGCTCCCACTTTTGTGAAGGGGAATCACATCTGCCCTCCTCCAGTCCTCGGGTACCACCCCATCCTCCCATGATTTGTTAAAGAGGGTAGTCAGTGGTGTCACTAGTTCTACCCTTAGTTCTTTTAGAATTATGGGATGAATCCCATCAGGCCCCATTGCTTTGTCCACCTTCAGTTTTAAGAGTTCTTTCAGAACCCTTTCTTCTGTAAATGGGCTGGTATCAACTTCTGTATCCAGAGTGTTACTACTGTTTGTTTTATGTACCTCCCTCTTCCTTTGTAAATACTGAGCAAAAATATTTGTTTAGTATCTCTGCCTTTCACATTCTCCCTCTGCCCACCCTCCTCCCTTTATTAAGCCTCACTATCCCTCCCTTGGTCTTCCTTTGCTCCTGATGTACCTATAAAGGTTTTATTCCCCTTCTTAACTGAGTTGGCTATCTTTTCCTCAGTTTGGGCCTTTGCTGTTCTGACTGCCTTCCAGCCTCCTTTGCTTTAACTGATACAGTTCTCTGTCCTGCTCCTGCTGCGATTCCTTGTACTTCCTGAATGCTTTCTTTTCTTTGAACCTTCACTGCCACTTCCTTTGAGAACCATAGTGGTTTCTTACATCGATCTTGTTTTGTTTATTTGCTTCACACAAAGGCTCGTTGCCTCTGTGATGGCAGTTTTATTATTCCCATTGTTCTTCCACCCTCCTTCCGCCCATTTGCTAGTGCATTCCTTAGGCACTCACCCATTTAGCAAAGTCAGCCCTCCTAAAGTCCAGTACTTTTTGTCTTTGTGTAAGCTTGACTCTATTTACTGTATTTATTGTGAACCATACTGTTGGAGTAATTAGCTAGTTCTACAAATGGCTACCACTTCATCTGTGATCCTCTCTCCATCTCCATTTGAGAGTATCAAGTCTAATATTGCTCCCTCTCGAGTGGGCTCCAGTACTAGTTGTCTAAGGCATGCCCCCTGTAGGGCATCTAGAATAACTGCACTCTTCGAAGTGGCAGCTGCAACTGCGCTCCAGTTAACATCTGGCATATTCAGATCACCCATCAGCAATATCTCCCCTTTTTCTGCCATTCTAAGTATACTTTCTATCATTTCCTTGTCCACTTCCTCCCTGAGAAGGTCTGTATACAACCCTCAGCGGATTGTGGTGCCATTGCCTGTCTCCAAATTTACCCACAGTGCTTCTTCCCTCCCTGTTTACCCTTTTGTTCTGTTGCTTTTATTCCTTCCCTTATGTAAAGAACTCTCCTCCCTCTTTTACCCTCCTGTCCCTCCTGTAGATAGTGTATCCTGGTATGTTTACGTCCCAGTCATGGTTTTGTGTGTACCATGTTTCTGTGACTGCCACGATATCCAGATGTTCCTCCTCCATCAAGGCCACTAATTCAGGAAGCTTGTTACCTAGACTACGGGCATTGGTACTCATTGCTCTCCATTTTTTGATGGCCTTACCTTCTGTTGCAGCATCCCCACTGACCGTTCTACCTTGGTCTTTTCTCATTTAGTACCCTGTTTTGTAAGGAGAGGCTGAATTTTCTGCTGCTTGTCAGTGCCTCCCCATTGACTAGTTTAAAAGCTTGCCAATGAAGCATTTAAACCGATTGCTCAAAAGACTTGTTCCTTCCTGGACAGATGCAGACCATCCTGCCAGTATAGGCTGGTGTCCCTCCAGGTGGAACCCCAGTCCCCAATGAAGCTAAACCCCTGTGCTCCAGACCATTTTTTCAACCATTCATTAAACTGCATGGTGCCACCTACCTCGCCTCCCATGCCTTTGACAGGCAGCACCTCTGAGAAGGATACTGTGTTTGCTACTTGTCTTAGGCCCCTCCCCAACTCTGCAATGTCCTCCTGCACTGCTCTAACCTCATGATGAGCCAAGTCATTGTCCCTAGGTGGACACCACGTCCAGCTCAGAATCCCTTGCAGCTGTTGTTGTGATCCTGAGGATGCGCTTCCTGTCCCTCAAGCCATGGCACCAGGCAGGCACTCTACTCAGATTTCCCAGCTCCTCCCAGTTCTATCCCCTAATAATTGGTCCCCACCAGGAGCTGCTTCCTTTCCTTGTGGTGTCCTCTGCCTCCTTCCTGTGGGCCTCCCTTGTGACAGTTGTCCTCAGCCTCCTTAGTCTCCTCTCATGGTGTATCTATAGGGAGCTATGCTCCCCAGAATGGCGAATGGATTGGTGTGTAACATCTGACTGGGTGTGCTCTGTTTCACCCATCCTCATCCCTCCCTGAGCCCACTGTGGTCCAACTGCTGTGCTTTTGCAACCTCTGAGGTAGTGGTGGTGGTTCTGGTGCTCCCTGGATGGGAGGTCCCTTCCTACTGTCCATTTGGCCTGGGGAAGGTCCCGTACTACTGTCCAGTGTGGCCTGAAGACGGGCAACTTTCTCCTCAGGGCAGACAGTTGTCTGCAAATAGGGCAGCATCTCAGCCTCCAGAAAGACTCCCGGAAGACTGCTGCCCCACAGCCATTACATTGCACCACTCCCCACATTTTTTTTTTTGTGTGTGATTGGTTTGTAATGTAGAAATATATGTTTATATTATACAATGTTTATATTATATTGTCAGTGCAGTGTGCTAGAGAGGATATGACAGTGACATGCACCTTGCACTCTTGAGGAAATGATGTCAGAACCCAGGTATAAAGGAACTATTTCCAGGGTGGGTGGGGTTGAGGTGGGAAGGGTTGAGCCTAAACTGTGCCCTCGCAAAACAATCAGCTAGAAGCTCTGACCCACTGCTGCAATGAGTGCCTTCCTGTCAGGAAGTTTCATTAAGTTCTCTACTGTGAAAAGTTTTGAGAAAACAGAAAGACAAACTTGTCCTGAATCATGAAAGGAAAATATGCACTACTCTACTGTGAAGAGTTTTGAGAAAGCAGGGGATTACATTACTAAACATTTAAAAGACAAATATGTTTTGAATTATTAAAGGAAACAATGTCAATATGTAGAAACAGTAATCTGTGAATTTACCTGGAGTTGTGTAAACAAACTACAAGCAGTTTAGCAGTTTATTCCTCAGTCTGCAGCATTTTATTTCACTGTAATCTAACACTCACTTCATGACCGGAAATGTATCAACATCTGCCTTTGGTTTAGATTTCCCCAGGGTCCTAGTGCCAGTCAAAATCAACTGACAGCAGAATAAACTTTGACACTGGTGTCCTGTGTTTTTAAAAACTCTACAGAACTATTTCTGCAGTGCCTCTGCAAGGAGGGGAAGAGAGGGGGTTGTCAGGTCTGGCAGAGGGAAAGGCAGTGGAAAACGAATGCTATAGCAATGACTAATCACTGAGTAATTACACACAATAGCTGTCCTGAGCCCCTCTTCTAATCTACTTCATAGCAAAAAGACAACATGGCTTTGCCATGTAACCTTAAAACACACTCCTTTTCTTGGCCAAATCTGCATGTGGCAAGCACTACATGTGTTAGGGACTGTATCCAGGATGGGTTCTGAGATAATTTTCCATGCTTCAAGCACAGTTTAATCTTCCCAAGATACTTAATCGGCATGTTTTGCAGTTGTAACATTCAAAGGGCAGCTCTGGAAGTGGTGGAATTTATACCAGCTGTCTTGCCTGATAAAATTAATATTTTACTGGTCTTAAAATGTCTACTCTCCATGCAATATCTAATTTCTACAGATAATTGAATTATAATATACAGTACTAGGGACAAATCTAGCTCTTTGTACTATCCCGAGACAGGGACTTGGGTGGGTCAGTGTCTTCTGAATAATGGCTAGGTGCTGTACACAGTATTGTTTATTCCTCTGTGGCGATTAGAATTCTGTTGATGCATATCAGGCTGTTAGTTCGGTTTTATCTCACATGTAGCTGACTGCACCACAGATTTATTGTATGCTGCTGTGTTGGTGCTATTTTAATGATTGGGGTAAGCTAATTCCTATGATATGGGAGTGCAGGGTTATTGTAGGTCTTTCAGAAGACGGAGGGGAAATCATTACAGCTACCCTAAACAGACCAGTTTGCATAACTAACGTCATGGTTGTGTTGGGGGGGGAAATACATCAAATCTTCCTGGGCTATGTACATTTAACAAATGAGAACTACTATACTGTATGCCTGTTGGCTCTAGAGGAAATTACAGTATGCTATTGGAAAGTCTCTCAGTCCCCTAGTCAGTATGAGTGTTTGGCTAAAGTTTCCCCACATACAGTAAGCTGCATTCAGATTCACATACTCATCTTAAAGCAGCAGTGCAACGAAATCAGGCAAAAAATATTACCCTTTTTTTTCATACCATTAAAGGTTCAAGACATCATCCAGTTTTATTTGATGGTAACATTTTCTAGCTCTACCAAAATGTGAGTATTAATAAATGTTTTAATGTAGTGTTTTTCAAGCTAAAAAGATGGTGGCTACATTTGGTGGTGGATGGGGAGGAGGGAGGGTGGCCCTACAGGGGGACCTGGAGGCTCTGGAAAGATGGTCTAGAAAGTGGAAGCTGAGGTTCAATGCAGGGAAATGCAAGGTACTCCACCTGGGGGCCAGAAACCGGGCCAAGTGTACACCCTGGGGAATACTACAAGTCTCGATGGCTGAGAGGGACCTGGGGGTGGTGGTGGATGGCAAGATGAACAACTCTGAGACTTGTAGGAGGGCAGCAGCCAAGGCCAACAGGATGCTGGGATGCATCGCATGGGGGATCACCTCCAGAAGGAGGGAAGTGATACTCCCTCTGTATAACTGCTTGGTGAGGCCGCACCTTGAGTACTGCGTGCAGTTTGGAGGCCACACTAAAGAGGGACATTAACCTCCTGGAGAGGGTCCAGAGGAGAGCAACTAAAATGATTTGGGGCTTGGGGACAGGACCTATGAGGAGAGGCTCAAGAGCTAAATATGTACACATTGGAGAGAGAGGGACTGGGGGACATGATGAGGTCTTCAGGTACATGAAGAGGGTAAATAGGGAGGAACAGTCAGGGTGCTTGAAGGAAGGAGGAGGGCCACTAGAGGGCATGGGTGGAAGCTGGAGGAAGATTCAGGGGAGAAAGGAGGAGGTGCTACTTCACTGAGAGGGTGGTGGAGCCATGGAATCGCTGCCTAGGGGCTGGTGGAGGCAGAGACAGTGGAGGGGTTCAAGAGGGGGTGGGACAGGTACAGGGGAAGGGTTCTGGAAGCAAAATCCAATGCAGCAAGAATATCCGGAACTGGGAAGGGAGAAGCCAGAGAAGGCGAGGGGGGCAGCAAGGTCAGCACCCAGGGTGGGGGCTGACCAAACGAGCAGACATGAAAGACCGTTAGGCCTATTCTGCTGGCATTTTAGTATGTTAGTATTTATCTTAGAAATAGCATTGTAGACCTGGAAAGGATTAGGATAACAAAAATAAAGAAACTCATGGTGCGCAGCACAGGAGGTACCTAGAAGAGGAGATTCGACTCGTGCTAATATTTGTATCTATTGTAGCTGAAACTAGCTTTTTAGAAAAACATTTTTCATTGCTCTGCTGCTTTACTAGAGTCAATACTAAGGACAGGCGGTGGCAGGCTTTGCTTACTTACCTCCCAGATAGTCCAGGGCATCTATGATAGACCCTGAGAGCTTGAGGAACCCTACGTTCTGATCTGTTCTGCTGTGCTCAACCCCCTGTTAAATATTTTTTTATTAATATGCCAACATTGAAAATACATATAGTAAAGTTACAGTACACCTTACTGTAATAGTGTGACTAACTATTAAATAGCCACAGCTATCCTGCTAAGGATGTTTTCTAACTAATATTGTAATAATGCAGAATTCCAAGTTATTGTGTGTTAGTTGTCTGTCTGTATCACTTAAACATTATGTATATCAGGCCCCCATTGTTAAAATAGAATTGTGCATTACAATGGAGACACTTGGAAGGAAAAACTAGTGAAACATGGTGTTAAATATATACATTTAGGTAAAAAAAACCCTTTCAAGTGCCAGTACCCAGAATATTACACTGTACCAAATGACTGTTCCCCAGACAGACACTGACTGCCTCACCAAACACCTAAAAACTAAGTCCCTTCTTAGAGAGAATGTACCCCACCCCGCTCCGGGGATCAAGTGGCTAAGCAGTTAATAGGAGAGCCTACATTTGAAGGTTGAATTCAGCTGCTATAAATAGCTCAAACACAAAAACAGAATATTTTGGGGACTTTTGCATACACACAACTTAAAAAAGTTGAAAATCTGACTGGTCTGATGTAGTTGTAGCACATAGTTCTGGAATTTCCTTTGGCTGGCGTGCTAGGGTATGTTGTAATGATGATTGATATTCATCAGGGGTACAGCAACAGACCACAGAACTGTCACACAACTCCCTACTTGATTGTAAAGTGGTGAGCAGTGCCCCCTGCTTGCTTCTGCCTTGCTTGGATGTGTGCTGTAATGGTTCCAGTTAGAGGTATTGAGTAAGTGATTGAGATTCTTCTCCATGAGCTTTCTTGGGTAAGTCTATTGACCAGGGCTCTCAAGATAGTACTGTATGTTGAAGCTATTCCTTAATGCTGGTCAAGACATGCTGCTTTAGATTCCTCTAGTAGCTCTCCTTTCCCAGTACCACAAGGATGGCACCATGGGGAAGAGTGTGAGGTACCCTGGAAGGCATATTAATGTGTTTGTATGTGTGCTTGTGTGTTGACAGGAGGGTTAATAAAAACACTGAGGCAAAAATGAAAAGGTAAACATCACTGTGTTGTACCACAAATGAATCCAGGTTGTATCTTGTTGGTACCCAAAGTTTCCTTTGTCATCAGGTGCTTAATTTATCTCTACTGTTACCAGTTCAGCTTTGTATGCATTTAATATATAACAGTGGAATTAAAGTCAGTTTTTATTAAGGCTGATCATATAATCTGTAATATCTTTAGGATACACAAACTATAATAATTGCAATTTTAGGCCTTGGTTTTGTTTTTCGTTATGAATGGTTACTGAGATATCTGGGTACCTGATAAATTATCAGGATTATTTAGTAATATCTGGACAGTTATCTATTCTCGGGGGATATCTTTGCAGATACATGAGCTATGTATAGATAATGTTCCTGAGTGGTTAATGCACAATCAGAGCATCTATAGGTCATATTATTCTGCTTTGCTACTTATACAGAAATATCAGTGGGTCCCTCCCCAGTGTTCTTAGTCTACAATAAATGTATAACTCTAGGATCCCCTGCTTCTGAAATGTAAAGGTAAAATTTGATTTGATAAATAGCTGTGTACTGATTTTGTACAGTACTGAACTAAATAAGCAAATACAGAGGAATCAGCCAGGATGTGACACAGTGCCTTGCAGCAAATGACATGCTGCAGAATACTGCATGACAGAAAGGTGCAATTGCCATCAAATTGCACTGTTCCCTGCAGCATACTGCAGCACTCTGCAGTAATATTACAAGGTACTGAACTGCATCCTGGCTGGCTCCACCTTACTGTGTGAGAACTAATTGTGATGAATTTGATGCAACTTGGTAAAAAAAAAAGTATTTGCTTTCTTCAGCTGGTTTACTGACATGGTCATCTCAAAGTAAAGCTATACTCTGTTTGGGAACTGTTAGAAGAATAAAGAAATCACTACTGCAGCATTTTTTTAGGGCATTTGATGTAGCCATGGCTTCCATGCCATCACAACAAAATCATCCTTCCTTCTTATACCCCCTTCTTATTTTACTCCACCCCCTTCTTAGTGATCTCCCCAGGGTATTTGCAGATTTTGTCTTGACCTAGATAACAGTGTTCTGAGCAGTTAAACTGTATCATGTTCAGGGCTCATGTTAACACACTACTGACGTCCCCCTATTGCAAAAAATCAATTTTTGACGCAGTGGTATGAGTGCATTGCATCTGGTTTTGACGCAGCCCTTTTGCTGTAATTTTTGTGCTGTCACTTTAAATTCCATCAATTACCGTCTTCCCCTTGTTGTGAGAGAGGCGGTGTGGTGATTTTCTTTTCAGTCTGTTGAGCGACGTGATTGGAGGTGACACGGTTAATGAGTTAAGAGGGCAGGGATCCAATGTGCTGTAGGAGTGGCTGTGGAATCAATCAGAGCAGCGATTTGTTGTCAAGCCACGGAAGGAGTTCTGCATGCCAGCCAGCTTTTGTTTACAGCTCTGCCCCAATGGAGACAGGGAGTGGTGACAGCTCACCATTAGCCAGCAAGGAAGGAGAAAGCTTGGTTTCGACTGACAGATCACCTGCGAGGTAATTCGGGGTCACCTCAATCTGTGGGTGGGTCCGGGGAGTGCCTGCTACACGCACCGAATGCCAAATATGCCATCTTCTTGCTGCTGGGATGTGTGACTCTGGGATCTGATTGGAAACAATGTGACAGCACCAAGGGCATTTACGATGTTGGGGGGCTACAGCCTCTGGTGCTGCATATGTCTTGCCGCCGCTGGGGACTGTGAGCCAGGGATTCGGACACTAGTTGCTGGGGCAGTTCTTGTGATGTTTCTCTGAGAGGGAGGGGGGCTGCCACATGCTGTCTTGCCGCCGCTGGGACTGTGAGAGCTCAGAGGGACAAACGAATGACACTGCCCTCACTGTGTGTGTGAAGCCATCTGAAAGTAGGGTTTTGGCTGCAATCCTTATCTGTGAGCCCTGAGAAAAAGTACACAGTTCCACTATTTGCTTTTTCCTTCACTGGCTCAAAGGATAAGGATTGCAGCCAAAACCCTAGTTTCAGATGGCTTCACTAGTGGAGTAACTTTGGTGTAATAGTTGGGGGAGAAGCAATCATGGAACGCTGCTGCTATATAATGACAGTTCTGTGATGTCAATGCTGCTGCTAAAGTTACTTACGCTACCACTCAATCTGGAAGTTACAGCACCATGCAAATTGAGAATACCAGCCCAGTAGTGCTGTGAGTGAGCAGACAAGAGGCGGGGTTTTAAATGGCAAGTGACTGCCCATCATTCTGCTCCTTAGCAACTAAAGTCAACTCAGTCTGTACCATGTAGTGTGTCTTTCAGTTGCACACGTGATACAGATCCTGTTAGCTGTGACTGTACAAAGCATACGCAGATAGATTTAACTAGGCAGCCTTTGGAGAAAGACCATCTCTGCACAGCAGCAGCTAAATTTGGCGCGCTTCAGAAATCATCGATGATAAATCCTAAAACTCTTCTCCTGAGGAGAACTATGTACTAATTCACCCTGGACAGTTTTTTTAAGATCCTAACTACTTAGAAATTAATTACAACTAATGCTATCGGACTCTGGCTGTTGCTGGTGTTTTTTTTCCTGTAAAAAAATGACTTGGAGAGGTCAGACTTTCTAGTGCTTGAATCTTGTTGTGCTCTAAGAAACTTGTAACTGGAAAATCTGACAGTATAAAAAAATAGATAAGGAGACAGAGCAAGAGTTTCATTTTGCAAACTGAAGAGCCAGACAGTGTGAACTTGTTTGGCAAAAGATAATGAAGAGCCAGACACACTTCAGTTAGGGGTCTGACTTTGGTCTAAAATAAACAAGAACTTCTATAGACACACACCCTCTGGCTATTTTGAGATAAATTAATCTACTGCCTCATGGCATTTTGATTAAGAGCTGATACTGCATGAAGGGGAGTTCAAAACAATCTTGTATGTGCTGTCTTCTACATTTTGTGACTTTTAAAAAATACTCTGATTCAGCTGAGTTTGTATATTCACTGTTGCATTCTACATTTTGATTTAAAAAATCTAAACTATCTAAGATTATCTTTAGAGTTAAGCTAGCAGTTCAGTGGGGCTTACAGTGATATCAGGGTCTGAAAATACAGTCCAGCTATTGCAATTTAAATACTCTGATATAAGATCCCAGAGCCTGTGTTAAGGGGATTCAGGTCTGAAAATGTAAGACCCCTCCTGCCTGTCTACTGATTTTTCATTTTTGTGACTTAAATACACACTGATTTAAGAGCCCAGAGCCTGTGTTAAGGGGGTTCAGGTCTGAAATATAAGACTCATGCCTCGTCTCTACAGACATATTTAATTTTGTGACTTAAATAAATACTCTCACTGATTTAAGAGCCCAGAGCCTGTGTTAAGGGGGTTCAGGTCTGAAAATATAAGACTCCTGCCTCGTCTCTACTGACCTATTTCATTTTTGTGACTTAAATACTCTCAGTGATTTAAAAGCCCATGGCCTTTGTCAAAGGGGTTCAGGTCTGAAAATATAAGACTCCTGCCTCTCGACTACTGATATTTCATTTTTGTGTCTTAAATAAATACTCACTGTAATATAACAGCCCAGCCTGTGTTAAGGTGGTCAGGTCAGACACAATCTGAAAAAATATATTCAGTCTACCTAGCTACCTTAGGCATGCTTAAAAAAGACACCTGTCTTCATTGATTAAGATATCTGCTTGTTGTCAAAGGGGGGCTCAGGTGTAAAAAAGGTATTTCCTACATTAGTAGCCTGCCTCTGGCACTTATTAAAGATACTATTTAACACATCTGAGATCTCAGAGTTCTGTGCCACTTAGAACTGACTGAAAGCGTGTTGTTGATGACAATTGTTAGTCATGGAGGACAACAATGCACCATCAACTTCTTCTGAATAACTTCTTGTGAATAACACATCATCTGTGAATTGTCCAACCACTACTTCAGCCACCCGATGCCCTGCTTCTTCCACTGCTGTGTTTGCTTTGTTTACTCGGCCAGCACATTTTTCTTCTACATTCCCAATTTCTCTTCCAGAAACATCATCTTCTTCAAGTGCTGAACCAGTGGCCAAAAAAGTTAAACACAATTTCGATTCCAAATGGCTGTATGCTTTCAAATGGCTGCGTTTTGATGATGATGCAGGTTTAATGTACTGCAAGGACTGCAAGCTATTCTATGGCAAATCTAGGCGCAGCAAGGGAGAAAAATGTTGCCATTTGTACATATTGGTAGTCCAAATTTTCAACATAGTGGTTTAACCAGGCATTTGGGTTCTGACCAGCATGGGACTGCTATAAAGGGCAATAAACAAAGACTGACATTTCAGAAGGCAGTTGATAATGCTAACAAGGCTGTAGAGGAGCAACACAGCAAGTGAAAGAATCAAGGCTGGCCGAGTTTCGCACTGCATACTGGCTTGCTAAAGAGGCAGTGCCCAATCTAAAGTACAGCGCATTAATTGAACTGCAAAAGATAAATGGCTGCACTAGTCTTCAAGATGACTGCTACAGGCATCATTCAGTAGTCACCGAGATGCAGTCATGCTTGGCTGAGGTCCTCACTGAGGATACCCAATCCAGAACAAATAACAGTCTGTTTGTAAGTTTAATATGCAATGAAAGTTGTGACATAAGTGTCACAAAGAAATTTGTACTATATTGTGTAACAGTCTATCCCTCAGATGGGGAAGTGCAGACATCCCTCCTTGGAAATTATACTGTAAATAACGGCACAGCAGAAACCCTTATCACAAAAATGTTATCAGTATTACAGCAGTACAATATACCAGTAAGCAAGGTCACTGGTTTTGGCAGTGATGGTGCTGCTGTTATGCTTGGTAGCAGGAATGAAGTTGCGGTCCGCCTTTCTGCTCTAATTCCTATCCTAAACAGTGTCCACTGTGTAGCCCACAGGCTTGCATTAGTTGCTTCACAGGCAGCAAATAAAGTCCCATACTTAAAAAAATGTCAAAATATTGTAGGAAGTATCTACATATTCTACGTAGGGTCTCGGGCTTCTGTTGGATACAGTAAACTAAAGGAACTGCAGGATGTCTTGCAGCTAGATGCTGTATCTATTAAGGAGGCAAAGCCAGTAAGACGGTTGTCTTTATTACCTGTGGTTGAGGCCCTGGACAAATCTTGGCCAGCTCTTGTAATGGAATTGGAGCAAGAGGCCTGTGATACCACTTCTCAAGCCGCAGTGGCCAGAGGTATTTTGAAAGAAATGAAACATCTTAAGTTTGTTTTTACCCTCAAGCTCCTCAGAGATATACTACCAGTTATTAATAAACTTTCAATGTTTTTTCAAAGACAAGACTGCAACTTGTCCATGATACCACCAATCCTGTCTTCTTAAGGCTACCTTGCAGGAATTAATTACGACCAGTGGGGACAATGTTAAGAAGCTATTGGACCTGAGTGAGTGAGGCAATATCAAAGCCTGAGGATGTGGTTTATCAAGAGGTGGTTTTGCAGTATGCAAATGAGAATTCCATGACAGAATTCAGAACAGTCACAGAGCAATACATTAATCACCTAATTGAGAATATTGACAAATGATTTCCAGTGAATGAGGTTAATGTCCTCAGTAGTTTGTACAAACTCTTTACCCCCAGTCTGTACCCTGCTGCTGTTGCTGACAGGGCACAATATCTCTCTGTGGAGCTTGAGATCCTGGTAACACGCTTTCAGTCAGTTCTTAATGTGCCCAGACTCAGAGATGACTTTAGGCAGTTTAAAAATGTATGTGCAGGACTTGGGAGAGGGTATAGATTCACTGACGTGTGCAGAAAGCTTGTTACAGCTTCAGATGAATTATATGACATGTACCCAGATTTTGCAACTCTAGCCGCAGCTGCTTTGTCAATCCCAGTCAGTAGTGTTGCATGTGAGAGAGCTTTCAGTGCCCAAAACCGCATCAAAAGCATATTCCGTAGCAGTCTGAATGATGAGCAGCTAAGCAAACTTATGAAATTAACACTTGAAGGCCCACAGATAAACAAGTTTGACTATGATAGGGCCATCAAAAAATTTGAGGCACTGAAGGATAGGAGAAAGTAGTCTATCACAGAGTCAATGAATCTTGACCCATCTCCCAAGACCTGTTCACAAATGAAAAAGACGAAGACTCCAGCAATTCTAATAAATGTTTATTAGAAAAAAAGACAACCATGACACACTAAATGGTATGCAGATTTAAAATTAGCTTTATTTTAATTTCTGAAGGGAAGAACATAAAAAATGGATTAGGTATCCAGTTACTGCTACTCTTATATTAAAGGACAGGCATTATCAAATAAATTTAAATATGCTACAAAATACAGTTAAAAGAAACACATTTTGAACAGTTAAAAAAGACTAAAGTTAGCAGGGCTGCTGAGCAGATAAAATTTGATTTGAAAGACAAGTACTGACAAAACAATATTAATTTATCAGTAAAATGCATGTAAACTGAGAAAGTCAAAAGTTTACAACACATGTCACAAGAATCAATGTAGGTTCAATTAATTTATTTTGTTGTGACCCAAAATAACAAAAAAGACAATACAGGATGGCTAAATCAGCAGTAAAAACAGTATTTATACCTCCTGGCAAGTTGACATATTAAAGCCAGTTAAATGAAAGGCTGTGTTTGTTTTGTACGAACATTTAGAATTTTGGTGTAGCGACCCCCAACATTTGACTTCTGACCCCCTACTTTGGGAGCAGGGGGTCAGACTGACCCCCTGATTTCCAACCCTAACGCAAGACCTGCATGTTGTACGGTGTCTTATGGAAAGAATGTCACACAGGGCATCATTCTTTGTCCAAATGTACCATCTGTACATAAAGAGGTTTCTTAAGTGAACTGCTTCAAGGCATCAAACTAAAAAGAGAGATTGGAGCATCATATTGGTTCCTGCCAGAGGGCATTGAATAGAAATGAAATCTCAGGGCATCACTCTATCTCATCTTCAGAAGAGATTTTTCTATTTCAAAGTGCTTCAGGGCAACAGAGTGCAATGAGAGCTTGAAACATTTGATTGGCTCATGTCTGGGGGGTATCTTTATCTGATGGCATCTCAGAACACTATCTCAGGTCTTAGTCATAAAAAGAGATTTCCTATATGGAACTACTTCAGGGCATCAAACTAAAAAGGAAGCTTAAGGACATAAGATGAGTTCATGCCTGGGGGATCTTCACCCTAGAAAGCTATGTCTTCTAAGATTATCTTGAGTACTATTCTTAACTACTATGTAGTTTTCAAGGGCAATAATAGTTCCCATTTGATACCCTCCTTTTTTTAATTTACTTTTTATTCCATTTCCATAATAAACATACTATACATATCGCATTACAGATTCCACAATATGTAAAAGTACTTTCCTGATACTTGAACACATCCTCAAAACTTGATGCCCTGATGTTCTATTTGTTGTCCTGAATAATTTCCAGTAAGACACTATCTTAAGTTGGTATCATACTGAGACTTTAAAGGATGTTATAAGATATTTTTTTATAATTGATACATCGGTGCAAGGATGCCCCCAGACTTGAATCAGTCTGATGCCTAAAAACTCTCAATAGTGTAATGTCCTGCCGTAGTTCCACCTATGAAATCTCACGGACGATATATTGGGATATAGGACAATGACTTGAGATAATCTTTCTGTTCAAATCCCTGAAGGTTTCCAAAAATAAGACGTTTCAGACATGAACCAGTTTGTACACACCAGGTTCTGTTTTTACTTAGATGCTCCGAATCCGTCTCATTTGGAGGATCTCCAAAGATGGTACACCGAGACTCAAATTGTCACTCTTAGACATTCTTTCACTTTGATGTACTTGATTCATAATGATTTCCCCAAAACTTGGTGAAAATCAGTCTGCCAGAAAAATGTGCAGTGCCCTGGAAGTATCTCGAGGGGCAGGGGGTGGTTAAACAATGCTGATGGTGAGTTTAATGAAAAAAGTTGGGTAGAGCAACAGTGATGGACCAGGAGCATTTTTCAGTGGAGACTTCTCCGTGACAAACGTACTCAGACAGGGCCAAACCAGAATTACCTGTGTTTTTTTTCTAAGCTTGCCTTCTGATTTTCTGATTGAAATAAATGAGCATATTTCAAAGGCTTGAGAAAAGAGCACAGGAAAATCAAAAGGTGGCAGAGCTGAGTGCATGGAAGGGGTGCCACTTTATTGAGTGACTTTACAAGTCAGTAAAAAGTGAGATGGTAGAACAGAGTATGCTGCAGTCCACCATTTAATTAAAAATGTGAGAGGTCCTAGTTCTGTGCTGTCTGTAATTTAGAGAGGCAAAAGTATTGTTTATGAAATTCTGTGTCCTTCATTAGTGTAGTGCCTGTAATGTAGCTTGAGGACTTGCCTTTCTCTGCTGCACAGTGTCATCTGCTTATCAGTGCCCATTGGCACAGTAGGTACTCTGCATATCTGGGTTCTGGTAAATTATTTACCTTAATTACTTTTTTATTGCTATACTAATATGTCATTTAAAGAGATAAGCAAAGGACCAGCTAAATCAGATGTATGATGTCATAAATGTTTAAAGGTAATGTCCACATGGGAAACCATCCACCTAATGTTTGTGGCTGCCCCCGATTTGTGTCTACCTACTTTTCTATAGTCTATACTTACATGAAGCAGGTACAGGATGGTCAGTTACTCAGAAGGTATCCAGAGCTTTTTAATGCCCTGGAATGCTGGTCGCTGGTCCAGTGGTACTCCCAATGCTAAGAACAGACAATACAAGTAAAGAAAATCCATGCACACTGATGATTCTTCAAAAAGGCAGCTCTGCAGGTCTAACAGACTTGTAGATTAAGTGTCACAGTTGTCCAGAATAAAATAGCCATAGCCAGTACAGGCAGCCTCCACAATGTTTGAAGCTGAAAGTTTTGACCAGAGTTCAGTAACCTGCACTTAACCTCTGGAGTACTGTGAGACCATTGATGGCATGTTAGGGCATTAGAAGGCTTCAGGATGACTTCCAAGTAACTGACTACCTCAGCTGCTCCCTGTCAATGTTGTCAGCAATCGGAGATTCTGGGATGTTACCAGAGTGGCTTTGTTCACATTACAGTGTGCTGGGGCTGGGTAATCATAGGATAAACTAATTAAAGTTGTAAATCACAGCAGCACAGTGAGTGAATCATGTTTTTTTTTTTTTTTTTTTTACTTTAGCACTTAGAGTGAAAACCAGGGGTACTGTAGTCCCACACTTTAGTTGTAGCTGTGAAGCTTTTCAAATTAACATTCCACCAGCAACATTTTTATGATGTGATTTTAAACTTTTATCTTTTCTTTATTTAAAATGGAAAGCTTTCCAGTTCAGCGGTATTAGAAGGAAAGGGACAACTGAAGTTCACCTCTGGTCGTTGGAGCCCTCACCATGATTGCACGCAGGTTGCCACTGCAAATGACACAGCTATTCGAGGCTGGGACATCAGGAGTATGAGGTAAGGAGAAAGAATACTAGAAAAAAAATTGCCATGATAAGCACAGCTTAACCAGATGGTAGAGCACCAGTATCGTATTCTAAGGCAGTGGTTCTTAAACGAAGCCACTGTGGTCACTTGTAGCCAGAGGCACAATTGTACACCACCACAGAACTCTTTAGAGTCCCAATTACAAAGAGAATGGTTCAAGTTCAAGTTTATTTGCAGGAAAGACTCATTAAGCATGCTCATTTACAAGGACGTCCTGGTAGGGCAACTTGGTACAAGATATACACACGGTTACAATTCATACAATACAATACAGAACAATGTTTTACAATACACTACAATATAGAACAAATTTGAACTTCTATTCGAACAGAGATAAGTCCAGAATAATGACAATGGAAACATAGTGCATAAGTTCAATAGATAAGGGGCAACAGGGAGAGTTGTCCAATAGGGACATCCTATCAACATTTGTACAATCCATACAATTCCATGCAATCCCATTAAACTCGGGTCAAGAGCAGAGACAAAATACCTGATATTCATGTTTTAAACGCCTTATCCGGAGTAGTGTAAGCATTACTGCAAATGAAAGAGAAGGAGAGAATGCCGAACAGGGATGGTGCGTGGCAATTACTAAATCTTGTGGCATCTTTTCTGTGGTGTGCAGTGTTTCTTGGAAGTATGGTGTGTGGGTAGACATGTTAAGGAGTGAGACAGGTGGGAGAGAGGGGGGTAACAGGTGAAGAGCTGAGGAAACGGATGGATGGAAAGCAGGCTTAAAAGCAAGGAAGTCGTGAGGAGGGGGTGAGGACCAGACCCCCTGGTAGGACTTTATTGTTACAGACAACTAGCTGGGAGAGGAATTAGAAATAAGAAGCATGTACGTAAATATGTATTTAGGTATATAAGTAAATAAGGGTTTGGTCATTAATGGAGCTGGCATGTGCAGGAGTCATGTGATTTGCTGTTGACCAGATTTTTGAAGGTATTTAGCAGTACAAGATTTTGCACTTTGAGGATCGCTTGTGCTTTGTTCCAAGCAGCAGGGTGCACATGGCTTATGGACATTTTGCCAAAGCGAGAGCGAGAGTTTGGGACTTCCAGCATGATGGATGAGCTGTTCCGTAGTGGATAGTGGCAAACAAAGCATTGAAAAAGACCCAATATGTAATGCTGGAAGTTTTAGCAGAAGGGCTTTGTAAAGCCATGTGAGTGAGTGGATAATCCATCTTGTGGACAGAGAAAACCAACCCAGTGAAGCGTATAATTCACAATGATGAGTGCGAGGGTGGGCATTTGTGATGAAGTGAATTGCCCTATGGTAGAGTATATCGAGTTAGTGCAGCAGGGAATCTGAACATCTGCCATATATCACATCTGCATAGTCTAGTAGAGGGATGACCATGGTCTGGACCAATCTCAGCCTAGCTTGGGCCGGGAATAGGGACTTGTTCCTTAAAAAGAAGTCGAGTCTTTGTCTCGATATGGGCAGAAAAAGTCAGGTGGTGGTCCAGTACACACCCCAGGTACTTAAATTTTTTAACAACTTCTAGGTTGCTACAGAGGAAGGTTTTGATGGGAGGCAATAAGGAGAGATTTTTTGGGGAATGTGGTCAGATGGTTAGAGTGGAAATACATAACCGTAGTGATTTTTAGCATTAAGGAGAAGTTTAGACTGTAATAGATTATGCTGAAGGAGATCAAATTCAGCCTGAAACTCTGCATAGACTAGAATGAACAATTTCTTACCTTTAATAAAAAACGTACAGTAGGAGACCCATTTCAAGTGAAAATACATCAAGTACTTTAATAATGTGTTATATAAATGTGTTATACTCCAACTCCCTCCCCATATAACAGGTGTTTGGAGTGAAACAATTAAGGAGTAAGGACACAAGTACATTCTGGTTTTCACTCTATGAGGCACTTTTAGGCTACCAGGATTTGGGGCTTAAAGAGCTGGTGTCCTGCCTGGAAACTGCATGGAATTAATTGTGACTTTCAGATGTAGTCAGCTATCACTTCTTGTCATACCTCTTAACTGTACCACATTACGAGCAACGTTCCTCATTTTACTTCACAAAAGCTCCCTGTTCCATATTGTGAGGACTTGTTCCACATTCAGTATTAACATTTTAAAGTAAAAATCTATAGTAAATGATGCAAAAAATATATTATTCAATTAATAACAGACTTTCCGAACATAAATGCAAACATTTTAACTGTTCTGAGTCTCCTGGGCAAAGGTTTGATTAAGTGTTCCACATTTTGCTAATTTGTTCCACATTTTGAGAGGCAGTATTCCACATTTGGGGGACAAAAGGTTGAGAGGTATGCTTCTTATATCGCAAGTAGTTTTTTCTTTTCTGTTTGCTAATTGGAAGATTTTCCACCTGGCAGCACTAGGGTGATATGTGGAGCAGCACTGTGTCTGGAGGCTAAAAAATTTAGTTCAAACAACATGAAGTCTTGCTTTATTCTGACTATTGCAGTTAGCCCCAACACTCAAACTGCCCCGGAGAATAGATGGTTAATTTTCTAAGCAGAGCATAGAACGTTGAGCTCGAGCTCGGTTCAAACCTCTGTCTGCTGCACTTTGAAGCACAACTGTCAGATTCTTTACTCCGCCTAACTGAATGGCCGCTCCGGAGATTTCTCCTTTGCTCACGGTTCGTAAGTCGGGTAAAGTCTTTGGTTTTACCGATTATTTTTCGAAAGTTTCGGTTCAGATCTCTGTCTCTGGTACAGTAAGTACTAGGTAGTGAACTAAACATAGTAAACTTGTGGAAATTATAAAATTGATTTTTCGACCGGTTTGCCTGAACCGGCCGTTTAGTGATTTATATATTCTGTCTTTTAAACTTAGAGTGTGGTTATCGGTCCTTATTGGTTTAAAAAAAAACTGCATTTTCTTGTGTTTTTTTCCAATACCTGTGACACGGTTAGAAACCGATAAGGATGTCTTGCCTGGTTGTTTGCCATAAAAAGGGTAAGTTTGTGGTTAGGATGGCTGTGTCTGAGAAACGCAAAAGAAAAACCGGGCCCACTGGGTTTCAACACTATAGTGTGTGTGGGGAGGTCTTTGCTAAGGCTGATCCCCACGCCACCTGTGTTTATTGTCTAGGGTTTGACCACCTCGACTTAGACTGCCAAATCTGAAAAATTTCCCTAAGTCTACCCTGGAAAAAAGATTAGGTAGGCTCAGGGATAAGGAGGCTGTGAAGTCCACTGACCCAGATGGCCAGCCCAGTTCGGTTCCAACCGAACCTGAGGGAATGCCCTCTGACCAGGGCGATACTTCTTTGGGCAAGAGGAGAGCCGATCCTGAGGGACCAGTTCCTACAAAAAGAAAAAGAAAAGAAAAATCCTCCGGTTCAGTTCCAGAGACCCATTTCCCAGCCACGAAGAGATTGCCAGTGCGATAGGATTGGCAAAGTTGCCGTCAGTTCCGTCTGATCCGGCGCCTTCTGGCAGGTGCTCGGTTCAGTCGGTTCCTCTGGTTCAAGATCATGCCCCTGAAGAAGTCTATAAACCGGATTTGGAGGGGTTGAAGATTATGATGATGACGATGACGATGGTGTGGGAGGTCTGGTTGAGCCCATTGAACCGGACATCTCCCCAGACAGGCCTTCTGGTGTTTCCCCTCCTAGGTTTTCTGAGTCCCCTTCCCACTGCATGTTTTACAGGAAAGTAGCAGAAACCCTCCAGCTCCCTGTGGAAGAAGCTATAGAGGAACCTGATTATGTGGAGACGATGGACATCCCAGAGTCCACAAGACTGTCTATTCCCCTTCATAAGTCTTTTGGGAAACAGACACAAAAGATTAAAAAAAAACTCCAAATTCTGTACCTCCTGTCGACAGGAGGATGGACAAAAGGTACACCTTATCAGGTTCTGGTACAGAGTACTTGCATCAACAATGCAGCCATGTTGGGGTTGTGCAGGCTGCAGCCTGTGATAAGGCTAGTATACCCTTGGCTTCACACACCCCCAGATAAAGATTCTAGGAAGCTGGATGCCATGGCAAAGAAACAGTATGTGGCATCCACCTTGGGACTCAGGCAGGCTAATTATATGGCCTTTGCAGCCAGGTACCAGAAATCCAGGTGGGACACTGTACTGGCACTGGCTAAGCAGGCCTCCCCCCAGCTAGCCTCAGGGCTGGAGGAGGTGACTGCTGATGGGACTGAGGCATCTAAGGTACAGTTCCATGCTGCTGTGGATCCCAGTGATGTGTTCTCTAGAGTCATGGCTACATCTGTGGCTCTTCGGAGAATGGCTTGGCGCAGATGTACTAGTGTCTCACAGGACACCCAGGCTAAGGCCATGGATTTCCCTGTGGTGGGTAATTCTCTGTTTGGGGAGCAAACAGAGAATTACATGAAAAAGATGGATGAGTATAGGACCACCTATAGGAGTGCACAGGCCAAGGAAAGGCAGGCAACTCCTCAAGGGCAGCAGGCTAGGGGCAGGCTTTTTCATTGGCCTTTCTACCAAGCACAGGCCTCTTCTCCCTTTCTTCACAGGGGGTTCTTCAGAGGGAGAGGCAGAAGGGAGATGAGCAGGGCTGCATCCATCCCTCAACCTAAGGCTCCTGCCAAGCAGACACCCTGATGTGTCAGCCCGGGTTGACTCCCCCATTCCTGTAGGAGGCAGGCTGACTTACTTTGTCCAGGACTGGATGTCTGTTACCTCAGGCAAGTGGGTCCTGGAGGTGGTAAGCCAGGGGCTGGTTCTCAACTTCAAGAACTTTCCAAAGCTGAGGGCCAGACCTTTTCCACCTGCAAGCATCTCTGAAACCATTGCCCTAGAGGCAGAGGTTTCATTTCTACTGGTTTTAAAGGATGTAGAGAGAGTTCCTACATTGCACAGGGGCAAAGGTCTGTTCTCCAGGTACTTCCTTACCCCAAAAAAGACAGGGGAGTGGCGACCCATCCTAGACTTAAGATACCTGAACAAACATCTTTTAAAACCAAAGCTCAAAATGGTGACTCTGGGAATAATCCTTCCCTCTCTAAGGCCAGGGGGACTGGCTAGCCTCCCTGGACTTAAAAGATGCCTACTTTCACATTCCCATCAGGTGCTCCCACAGAAAGTACCTCAGGTTCGAATTGCCTTCAGGCCATTATCAGTTCATAGCTATGCCCTTCGACCTGACATCAGCTCCAAGGGTATTCACAAAATGCCTAGCAGTAGTAGTGGCCTTTTTAAGAAGGAAAAATATTTCCATATTTCCATACCTGGATGACTGGCTCATTGTGGGTCAGTCCCAGACCAGGTCAAGTCAGACCTTCAAGTGACTCAGCAAGTGCTCACTTCCCTAGGATTCCTTCTCAGTCTTCCCAAGTCAGTTCTCGAGTCTGTACAGCTCCTCACCTTCATAGGGGCAGAGTTGGATACAGTCAAAGCAAGAGCTTTTCTTCCCCTGGAAAGGGCAAGGGCTATTGTAGAGTTGGCTTCTTCATTCCACCTTCTGGTCTCTCAGCCAGCAAGGCACTTCCTTCAACTTCTGGGCCACATGGCAGCTTCTACAGCAGTGGTCCAAGGGGCCAGATTTCAGATGAGGGACATTTAGTTTCACCTGAGGGCCTCTGAAGAAAGATTCTCTAACCAAACTAGTTCCAGTGACCCAGACTCTGATCCAGGCTCTCCAATGGTGGCAGGATCAGGGCAACCTCAGGCAAGGAGTCCCATTTGTCACTCAGTCTCACTCTGTGGTCCTAACCACGGATGCTTCTCTATTGGGGTGGGGAGCCAATCTGGGGGCTCTCACAGCCCAGGGACTGTGGTCCCCTCAGGAATCCCTTCTTCATATCAATCTCTTGGAACTCAAGGTGGTCTTTCTGGTCTTGCAAGCTTTCTCTCAGTCAGTGCAGAACAAGGTGGTTCAGGTCAGGACAGACAACACCACCACCATGTGGTACATCAACAAGCAGGGAGGCACTCGGTCCTCGGCCTTGTGCACGGAAGCCATGAAATTGTGGTCCCTAGCTTATTCTCTGCAGACCTCTCTGATAGCAGTCCACCTTCCAGGGAAGGACAATGTGCTAGCAGATGCATTGAGCAGGATCTCCCTGGGCCATCACAAATGGTCCCCGGACCCTCTGGTGTTGAAAGTGATTTTTTCAAGGTGGGGCACTCCAGAGATAGATCTCTTTGCAGCCCCAGACAATCACCAACTTCCTCTGTTTTGTTGCAGACCCCCCCCATTTTTGGGCTCAGTCCCTCTGGATGCTCTGATTTTGAACTGGGAAGGGAAATTTCTATATGTCTTCCTCCTTTCCTCCACTGTTCAAAGTTCTGGTAAAAATAAGGTCACAACCTTGCAAAGTGATTCTGATTGCTCCAGACTGGGCCAGGCAGCCTTGGTACCCCCTGTTGCTGTCCCTAGCAGTCCATCTTCCCCTGTCTCTTCCCAGGAATTACAACCTGTTATCCTCCTTTCAGGGGAGGATTTGGTACCCCAATCTTCGGTCGCTCAATCTCAAGACATGGCTCTTGAAGAGTTAGAGTATGCAGATTTGCATCTGTCCCAAGGGGTTCTGGATATTCTCAAAGCCTCTCAAAAGCCTGCCACCAGAAAAACTTACAACTCCAAATGGAAAAGATTCAGCATTTGGTGTTCCAAGAAGCATATATCCCCAGACACTGCTGAATTGTCTACAGTTCTGGATTATATGGTTCATCTTTTTTTTTTTTGTATAATATTTTTATTTGCTTTTCAGAAATTTCAAACAGACAAACAAGTATACAACTTATTCGTTCTACTAACAATATCATAAATTATAATAATCAACCATCTCACTTCATTTCCAGCTATATTCCATTCAGGTTAAGTTAGATTACATTAAATTAACTTAAATTAAATTAAATTAGATTGGTATGAAAGTGCAACCAGTATACTCATGCTCGTTACATCCACCCCTTGTCTCTTTCTTATTTTTCATCCTACATCTGCTTCATTCATTATTATCTTCTTCCCTTTTAACCTTCATCCGGTATTTCCATTTCCTTTATAAATCATATTTTCCCCCATCCATGCGCCATCTCTCTCTCAACTTACTATACCTTCCCATAATATCCAGCTTTCCTCCCCTGAGAGAGAAGCTAAGAATGGGGCCCAATTCCTTGTAAATCCTTCCTCCCTCCCCCCCATCGCATAAGTTAGCCTCTCCAACCCCAATGTCTGTAGCACCATCCTCCACCACCCTTGGACTGTTGGTGTAACTTGTGAAACCCAGATATTCTGGATCCCATGACGAGCCATAACATATAGTACCCTGATCCACCTAGGTAGTAACGTCCATTCCTCCTCTTCTCCATCTTCCACCCCAAATAAGCATCCCAAAGGATCCAACAGCAACTCCCTCCCAGCAATCCTTCCCACTCTAGACACCACCTCCTTCCAATATTTCTGCAGTATCGGGCATTCCCAGAAACAGTGCATATACGTCCCCCTTCCCGTTCCACACCTTCCACATAAAGGTGATACTTCAGGATGCGCCTTATGTACAATCACAGGTGGATGGTACACCCTGTGAATACATTTAAAGTATGCCTCCTTATATTTATTGCATGCCATAATCCCAGAGTGCATTGGGAGCAATCATTTCCAATTGTTATCCATTATGCCTCTGCCGAGGTCCCTTTCCCACAATTTATTTGTTCTTAGCACCCTATCAGGAAGTATAACCTTCCCTCTCTTCACTGCCTGACCTATAAACCCTTTCTCTTGATTTTGAGCTGCATATATCATTGCCTCCACTGGGTCAACCTCAAATATCCCTTTATTCTCCTTTCCCAAACTTCCCATATATGCCCTTGTTTGCAAATACCTAAACCTGTCACTCTTACCACCTGCTACCATCTCCTGCAATTCCTGCATTGAGCAGATCCGCCCTCCTACTAATAGGTGCCCCAGGCTCCTTATTCCTTTTCGCTCCCATTTCCCATAGCCTAAATCTTCCAACTCTGGTGAAAAATAGGGGTTACCCGCCACAGGCATTAGCAATGTGTCCTTTCCTTGTGTCCAGCCTTTTCTCCTTAACGCCTTCCAGGCTAATAGTACTCGCACTACCAGAGGGTTGACTTATTTTCCCTTCCTATACGCCCTTAGTCCTTTACTATGGAGATACGCGGTTAACTTACTCTGGGCCATCTCCTGCTCCAATTCGACCCAGCTGGCTACCTTGGGTCTGTGTACCCAGTCCGCCACATATCTTTGCTGTATAGCCAAATAATAGTTTCTCAAATCTGGAAAATTTAGGCCTCCTTTCTCTCTATCTGCCTTCAGCCTCTCCAAACTAACCCTCGGGTGCTTCCCTTTCCAAATAAAGGTAGTGAAGGCCTTCTCCATCCTGTGTACATCCTCCCTAGTCAGCCCTAAATGCAGCATTTGCAGTAAATGCAAGATACTAGGCAGCAGGTTAATTTTTATAATGTTAATTCTGCCCAGCCACGACACGGGTAGCTGCATCCACCTTCTTAAATCTGCCTCAATAGTTTTTATCAGTTTGGCGTAGTTCAAGTTATATAAGTATCCCAAGGATCTGCCTACCTGGACCCGTAAATATGTCAGACTCGTCCCCACCATCTTGAGCCCCCACTGTCTTACCTCTTCTTCAACTCCCTTATACCACATTACTTCCGACTTTCCTAGGTTAATCTTGTAACCCAAGAATGTCCCGAACTCCTCTACCAATGACAAAAGTGGGGTACCGATCGCTTTGGGTCTTTCAGGAACAGCAACATATCATCCGCATATAGTGCCAATTTGTGTTGTGTCCTACCATCCCCCCCCGCCTGTATTCTCCCGCAGTCTCTTAATTGCTACAGCCAAAGGTTCTATCACAAGCACGAACAGTAGGGGGAGAGCGGGCAACCCTGCCTCGTACCTCTCTCCAAATTAAACCTCTCCGATCTACTGCCATTTACTACCACCTGCGCCTGAGGCCGCCTGTACATCGCCTTCACCCATCCTAGAAATGGCTCACCCAGACCAAACCTCCCCAATATTTCAAACAGGTAGCTCCATTCTACCCTGTCAAATGCTTTTTCCGTGTCCATTGAAAGGATCCCTGTATCCTCCTTTTCCCTGTTCACTCTCCAAAGTATATTAAGCAGTCGCCTCATATTATGATATGACTGTCTTCCTTTAATAAACCCCGTTTGGTCCAGGTGAACCATCTCCGGGAGTATCTCCTCTAGCCAATAGGCCAGTACTTTAGCCATTATCTTCAAATCGCAATTTAACAGTGATATCGGCCTATACGAGGCACATAGTTGCGGATCCTTCCCCTCCTTTGGTATGAGGCATATAACAGCATCATAACACGTATCTGGCAAGCTCACCTCCCCCGTCTCTTGTTTCTGTTGGAACACTCTACACAGCACCCTCACAGTTTGGGCCCCCATCAGTTTATAATATTCCATCGGGTAACCATCCGGTCCACTAACTTTCCCCTTCTGTAACTTTTGGATGGCTTGCATCACCTCCCCCACCGTTACTGGTTTCCCCAATTTTTCCCTCTGTGACTGCGTAGCTTTTGCAGGGTTTTAAATAATTGATTAGCAGTTTTTTTCTTGGGATGATGCTAACTGTACAGAAAGTATTTATATAGATTTTCTAGAAGTGCTGTGTTTGTTAAACACAGTGAGGCAAGAGCTATGCATTTTCACAAAGATTTAGCACTTTTATGAGCAAAACGCTAATCAATTTTTAGAGTTAAATAAAACCCTGCTTTCAGTACTTTAATTTTCCCTAGGAACTCAAAGATCTTTTCTTTCGTTCCTGTGTCGGCTGCCTAATATAACCGATGGAAGAAGGACCGGAAGGTCTTCTGCATCTCCCTATCCTTGCTCTGTAGAGTACTCTGTTCATCTTGGACCCCCACAATTCTATTCACCCTCTTACCTCTCTTCTTAAGATTAACCACCATTGGCCCTGGTTTATTTCCCCGTTCAAATATAAATCTCTCATTAAATAAACAGGCTCTCCCTGCTTCTGATCGCAAGTGTGCATTCAAAGCCTCTCTCACCATGTCCAACAATCGGACGGCCTTCCCCTGTTCTCCACGAGCCACCCTCGTTTCTAACTCCTTTAGTTTGTTTTCCAGTTCACTTGTTTGTGCCCAACGTTTCCTCTTTATCCGTGACACGTACTCAATAATTGCTCCCCTCATAAACACCTTACCCGTTTCCCACAGTATTTCTTTTGAGATTCCCTCTTTATCATTTGTTGCCATAAAAAGATCCCAGCTCTTCTCCAAATGCTTTCTAAATGCCTCATTTTGAGCCACATATATGGGAAATTTCCATGAGGGGGAGGGTCCCTGCTTCTTCCTTCCTTGTATTTTCATCACCACAATTGTGTGGTCCGATATATGTATAGGGCTGTGTCGAATATCCTATACCCAAGCATGCCATTCCCTTGTTGCATAGATGTAATCTATCCGTGTCCACGTTTTGTGGGGGTTCGAGTAAAAAGTATACTCCCTCACTCCCGGATTTGCCGTTCACCATACATCCACTAAATCTGTTTCCGCCATTCCCTCTTGCCATTGTTGCATCCCTCCCGAAGTTCTCCCTTTCCCTTCAGAATGGTCCAGTTTCGGGTCCAGTGCCCATTTCAGACCCCCCCATTATTAACCCCGGGAATTGTTCCCAAACCAGTAAATCCAGCAAAAAGGCATAAAATTGGTAATCATGTACTGCAGGGGCATACACTGACCCCAAGGTGATCTGCTCCCCATCCAGGGTTCCTGAAATAAAAATATATCTCCCCTCTTTGGTGTCCCTAACTAGCCTCTGCACCTCCAAATTTAGGCCTTTATGTATCAAAATGACTACTCCTCTTTTACGCACCGAGGCAGATGCCGCATAACACTTCCCTACCCACCCTTGGGCCAATTTGGCATGCTCTTCCTCCGTTAGGTGCGTTTCTTGTAGCAGGGCTATTTGGGCTCCCCCTCTTTTTAGGGCTGTCAACAACATAGACCTCTTTACTGGATTTATAATACTCTGCACATTCCAAGTAATCACATTAATACTTTTGCTAACAGACATTGAAATATGTTGTTCTTGCCCTTTCAACTTCACATTTACCACTGAGAGCATGATGACCTTGTATACTTAATTTCGTTGGTTGCACTTTGTACATACAGAAAAACAACAGAATCAAAACAAACATTCTCAACGACAGTTCAAACATATAACTTTGTTCATATTTCCCTCTATCTCCCTTTCCCTCCCTTCCCACACCCTCCCCAGCACCACCATACCTCCCCCTCAGCCCATTAGCTACTTGCTCCCTCCCTCTATCCCAGATCTGATACATTTCTTCCTCCCCAAACACATCTCCCCTGTCTCTCATATTCCTTACTTCCTTCAGCACTCCCACCCTCCATCTCTCCTTCAAAAATATCCCCCATCCGGACGAGCTCCTTCCTCCTCTCTTCTCCCCTCCCCTGGTATTTCCCCTCGTCTCTTAGACACTATTAGTCTTCCCAACTCGAGTGTCTGCCTCATCCCCAGATACTGAAAAAGACGCTCCCACGCTCTCCGTCCACAGCCACTTTAATTTGGTTTCCCTTGCCCTGTAACCTGACTCTTTTAACTATCCCCCCTCCATGCCGTTATCTCCACTACTTCATCCCCCCGCTGACATCATCGTCTCTACCCCATTGCTGTCTTCCATGGAGCCCCCCTTCTCTTTCATTCTAGAGCTCTTCCCCTTCCTTTATCCCTTACCCTACATTGGCTTCCCCCCTTTGCCTACACCAAATGGGTGCTCCAAAAATAAATGTCTGGGCTACAAGTAAAGACAAGCAGGGAGGTTTGGCCATGCTTAAAAACCACCACGCTAAGCCCTTCTCCCTGCTCGCCCTCCTGCCTGCACCCATACACGTTTTCAGTCATTGACTCTTCTCAGACATCTTGGGCTTTCCTCTCAACCATCTGGGTATTTCTGCCGCATGACATTGGCTCCAGACCTGTAATGGCTCTTCATACAGCCTTTATACATGCCCCCTTCAGTCCTCTCCATGATTGTTAAGACAGTCTGCTGGTCTTGTAATTCCACAGGGCCCTAGTCCATTTCAACGAGCAGCGGTGACGAAATAAACCTTGCAAAATTCACCCTTTTCCCTCCAGCACGAACTTAAACATCAGAACTGCGGTTCATATCACAAACAAACAGTAACTGCGAATACAGTCTCTCCTCCTTTTGCTTAAGCACTCATATTGAGTTCCAGACCCATTTGCACAATTCTTGGGCTATTACTCAGCGCAACTTTTGCCTCAGACTCTTCACGAATTCCTCTGCTTTTTCAGCCTCCCACAAGGAGTACGTGGCCCCCTCGTGTTTTATTTTTAAAGTAGCTGGATACACCAAAAAGTTCTCAATCTTCGGGTCACGTAATTGTTGCATGGAGTTGTTGAACGATTTCCTTCTCTTTAGCAATCGGGCTGAGTAATCCTGCGACATATATAGACGGTGGCCCTCTATTCCACCTTCCCCTTTTCTCAAAAAGCCTTCAATACCAATTCTCTGTCTTGAAAATGGTAGAACTGGAATATTATTTATCTTGGTAGCTGATCTTTCGTTGGTTTGGACATCACAGCCCTGTGAGCTCTCTCAAGCTTAAACTTTCCTTTCGCGGGCAGGAGGCCCAGTAATTCAGGCAGTACTCATGCACAGAAATCGAGCGAATTCTCCCCCTCTGTACCCTCAAGCATACCTCTCAGCCGCAGATTTAATCACCAATGATAATTTTCTTGATAACCAAAGGCTTCCTTTAGATCATTCAGTTCCTTTGGGAGGGCCACTACCTGCCCAGGGGTTGCCAGCAGCTCGTCCTCTACATGCGAAACTCTCTCCTCCATCTCTGAGATTCTACGCGCTTGCACCACCTGTTGCTCCTGAATTTCCTGGAGTTTTAAATCCAGCTTCCCTTCCAACTTTATTAAACGGGGCTCCAATGCTGTGATAACTTGTCCTGTAACTTCTCTCCCCAACGCAGCAACCTCTGCCGCCGACAGTGAGACCAGGCCGCCGACATCTCCCCCTTTCTTTGCATTTTTTGCTGCAGTCCTCTGGCTTTTCGAGGCTCCCGGAGTTAGATACTCATCCATCCTTATCTCATAAACTGCAAGGTACAAGGTTTCTGTGGTCTCGGGCACTTTTTCTATATTTTATTTTACTTTTTAGGCTGTAAGGAGGGAACACCTCAGAGATTCACATCCGTTCAGCTACCTGCTCATTAGCGCCCCCTTATGGTTCATCTTATTGGCCTAGGCCTCAGACCTGCTACTCTCAAAGTACATTTGTCAGCTGTTTCTGCTTTTCTGTCAGCTGGAAAGCCTTCCTCACTGTCATCTCACCCTGTATTCTGTAAATTTTTCAAGGGATTGCTTCATACCAATCCCCCCTTTAGGGATCCTACCCCTGCTTGGGATCTTAATGTTTGCATTGCTCAGCTTATGCAACCCCCTTTTGAGCCTTTGTCTTTAGCAGAGCTTAAGTACTTGACTTGGAAAACTGTGTTCCTGGTAGCTATTACCTTTGCCAGGCATGTCAGTGAATTGCAAGCTCTGTCGGTGGAGCCTGATTTTATCTCATTCCATAGAGATAAGGTGGTCCTTAGAACTAACAAGAGGTTTTTACCTAAAGTGGTTTCAGATTTTCATCTGAACCAATCTGTCTTTCCCTGTGTTCTTCACTGATCGTTCTTCTTCAGGAGAAGTCAGTTTACACAATTTGGATGTTAAAAGAGCCCTTAGTTACTACATTGAGCGTACTAAGGCTCACAGGTTTGACTCCCTTCAGTTGTTTCACACTTATGGGGAAGTGGGTAAGGGGCAAACCTGCCACTAAGAGAACTATTGTCAGGTGGATTGTCTCTTGTATTCAATTCTGCTATGAGAAGCTAGGCAAAATACCTCCCTCAGGCATGAGGGCTCATTCGACTAGAGGTACAGCTGCTTCCCTGGCTGCGGCCAGGGATATTCCTTTGCTAGAGATATGTAAACCAGCTACCTGGAAAACATAGATACATAGATACATAGACAGTGTCGTAGACATTCATACATTACAAAAGCTGACCTCCCTGACGTCCAAAGCTAGGGTGGCTCGGTTTGTACAACAGTACTGCAGAGCCTATTCCCAAGGTAGGTTCGATTCCCTCCTCCATGGAAGTACTGCTTGGTAGTCTGCAATAGTCAGAATACAGCAAGACTTCATGTTGTTTGAAGAAAAAATTACTCACCTTAGTAATTATGTTTCTTCTAATGGAGTCTTGCTGTATTCTGACCTCCCTCTCTCCTCTCAGAACCTGTTTTTGGGAAGTGGGCTGGCAGATGCAGTGTTGCACCCCAGGGGTGCATTTGGGTACTCCCTCCTTTTAGAGATGGGAGTGGGTTATATTATTAATTTAACAGTCTTAAGTTGTTCACTACCTGGTTTTTGATTTTTGATTTCTTGACTTGAGTCTTTTGGGGATCCAAAATATTTGGTTGCCATTTGGCTAGTAAAAATGTTATAATTTCCAAATAGTAATTAGTTAGTATTAGCTCGTAAGAATCTGACAGTTGCGCTTCAAAGTGCAGCAGACAGAGGTTTGAACCGAGCTCGAGCTCAACGTTCTAGGCTCTGCATAGAAAATTAACCATCTACTCTCCAGGGCAGTTTGAGTGCTGGGCTTACTGCAATAGTCAGAATACAGCAAGACGCCATTAGAAGAAACATAATTACTAAGGTGAATAATTTTTTCTTCTGTTCCTCCCACTGCATCTACACTGAGACCACACTTACTGTGACATCACTAGTAACCAAGGAGAACCATTTCTCACTGCCAGATTATTCTCTTTCTCATGAAGCAGCAGAGACTGGCTCTTCTTGGTTACTAGTGATGTTACAATTTCCTGCATTTGACTGGCAACTTGTGAAAGTCATTGCTCAGACTGCAAGGACTGTGGTGCCTCAAAGTATTTGATCACATTTCTGACTATGTAGTTTTACTTGAACTTTGAGGACATCTCCCTCAGTAGAGCCACACATATCGAACAGTAAGCTGTCAGTGTCAGGACCACGCAGAAGCTTTTGCTTAGATGTGGCTGCCCATTTTGATGAGGAAGAGAAGTCTCCCCTATATCATGGGTTTGACTCCAGCTCCACTCTTTACTCTTGTAGTGAAGACACTGTGGTTTATACTCCTAGGTCTCCTGCCTCATTTCAAGCATTGTTACATCGCATGGAGGAAAACTCGTTTTCTGGTGAGGAATAGGGCTCCACTAAAGGAATTTATATGACTTCCTAGAAGTCTCTGCTGCCTCCTCAGTGCCATGCCTGCTGTTTAACTCACTGTGGAGTATGCTACACTGGCAGCTTGGTGAAGACATAGCACTTTGCTGATGATTCCTCGGAAAATGGATAAACAATAATATCCCTCTGCCAAGAAATATTATACCAGCCAACCTTAGATGGGCTTGGTAGTCATTGTAGCTGTTCATGATAGGTATCAGTGTTAAATGCACCCTTATATTTGGACACTGTGTGGAGCTGACTCTGATGGAGTCTTCTAGAATGTCTCTTCGCTCCCTCAAGTTCCTTGGTTCTCACCCTCCTTACTGTCTAGGACCAACTCCTTTAGTGGGGGCTCCCATTCTTCTGCTCAAATGGTTTGAGCAGGTCAGCTACCTCTACAGCCTTCCAGAAACAGCAGTCCTTAGTTGCCACCTTCAGTGCCCCCAAGGTTAAGGGAGAGGGTGATGACCCACTGCTACCTTCCTTCTCTGTCCCCCCTCTGTCTAGGGTTCAAGCTGGGGGCAGAACATCCCTGTTTCTTTCCCAGATGTAGGCGTTGACATCAGACAGGTGTCCTGGATATTATGCAGGAGGACCATGCTACAGAGTTAGTATCACAGGCTTCTATGCCTACTACCATCCCTTACTTTTACCCTCCAGTACACTTGTTGATCCTGCAGGCCAAAGTGTACATTTGGTTGGCAAAATGGGTAATTCAGTCCATGCCTCCTACTGAATGTAACCAAGGTTTTTACTCCCGATACTTTTGAGTTCCAAAAAGGACTGGAGATGCACATCCTCTCCTAGACCTCAGAGATCTGAATGAGTTAATTGCACACAAAAAGTTTTCCATAGTATCTCTTCAGTTGCTCCTCCCTCTGTTGTCATGAGGGATTGGCTTTTTAGTACATTGTACAGTAAATACGGCTCTCTTTTAGATACAGTTTACATTTTATTACTATGTACACGGGATTCACTTTTTGTTGGGTTTTCCTTGCATAAATATCCACTTTGTTTTTAAACATATTGTGTCTTATTTTGCACTATGTCTGCCGTAGGCTGTTCCATGTTCCTATTATCCTCTGTGTGTAATGTAGTTTTTTTATGTTTGCTTGCACGCATGTGCAAGAAACATAGTGCGACGATACAAAATGCAGTGCTGTACAGTTGAAAAGGAGAGCACCGCTTGAGTGAGCAGCGCTCCCCCTCCCCACACACACACGAGCGCGCACGCACATTGCGTGCTCATGCGCTCCTACCTCCCCCACGCACACACACTATGGCTGACGGGGTGTCCAATCCCGTCAGCCCTACTATCCTCTGCAGAGTCTGTATGGCCGAGCGGTGCCCCAATCCCCGTCGGCTCTACTTCCCCCTCCCTCCAAACTATCGGTGCCACGCTGGGAGCCCACCCCAGCGTGGCAACGGAATCCTATAGCCGACGAGGGTGCCCAATCCCCATCAGCTCCACTGCCCCTCAACAGCCTTCCAGCTGCCATGCTGGGAGCCCACCCCAGTGCAAGCGCCCGCGTGGTCAAAAAAAAAAAACCTGAAAGAAAAAACCTTCCCTCGCTGCTGTCTTCACCCCTCTCCCACCTGCGCCCACCCACTGCGCACCCTGCCTCCCCACCCCAACCTCACCCCATACTTACCTCCTGAGCTCGGCGCGACGATCTTCGGTGGACCAGGAACACATCTGCATTCTTCAAAGCCAACCACGAACTGAGGAAATGCCGGTAAGCTGTATAATGTAATGAATAGGGTTTTCTCAACTTTGCTGCATATCTCAGGCATTTTTGGGAATTTTGGCACCAAATTTTCAACATGAGGTTTTTGGGACCCCTCCTCATGAATTCTGTCACTGTCATGGCGTTAATCGGGCCCAAAGGGTGATTTCACGGTCATTGTGCGAAATCACCTTTCCGAACTGATTAACAAAATGACAGTGCCAGTGTTCATAAGGTGGGCTCTCAAAAAGCCTATGTTGAAAATTTGGTGAAAATATTCCTAAAAGTGACTGTTTTACGAGCATGCGTTGCGCTGTTCCTACGCACGCTCGTAGGTTCACAAATTTTCAATATTTTCACTCCAGATTTTCAACATTGCCATTTAACCACACTTCCTTATGAGTAGTACAGCTATTATTTTTCACATCTCACCCAAAATGTGTTTCCGAGCATGTAGCGCACAATGGCACAGTCATTGTGCGAAATCAATGTTCGGGACACACTAAGAAAATCACAGTGACACTGTTTATGAGCAGAGGTGTTAAAATGGCTATGTTAAAAATTTGGTGAAAAAATTCCCAAAAATAACTATTTTACGAGCATGCATTGCGCTGTTCCTACGCATGCTCGTAAGTTCATGAATTTTCAATATTTCCATTCCAGATTTTCAACATTGTCATTTTACCACACCTCCTTATGAGCAGTACAGCTGTCATTTCTCACTTCTCACCCAAAATGTGTTTCCGTGCATGTAGCGCACAATGGCGCAGTCGGTGTGCGAACTCAATGTATGGGACACATTAAGAAAATCACAGTCACACTGTTCATGAGCCAAAGTGTTAAAATGGCTATGTTAAAAATTTGGTAAAAAAATTCCCAAAAATAACTTTTACAAGCGTTTGTTGTGCTGATCCTATGCACGCTCATAAGTTCGCAAATTTTCAATATTTTCACTCCAGATTTTCAACATTGTCATTTTACCACACCTCCTTACAGCTGTTGTTTTTCACATCTCGCCCATAACATGTTTCCGGCCATGTAGCACACAATGGCGCAGTCAGTGTGCGAAATCAATGTATGGGACACATTAAGAAAATCACAGTGACACTGTTCATGAGCAGAGGTCTTAAAATGGCTATTTTGAAAATTTGGTGAAAAAATTCCTCAAAATGACTGTGTTAGAGTGAGCATTGCGCAGTTTCCACGCACCCTCGTAAGTTCATGAATTTGTAATATTTTCAGTCCAGATTTTCACCAGTGGCATTTTTAAACACTTCCTTATGAACAGTACAGCTGTCATTTTTCACAACATGGCCAAAATGTGTTTTCACACTTTCAGCACAGAAATGCGTGGTTGCTGTGGGAAATCATTGTTCGGGACAGATAAAGAAAATCACAGTGACACTGTTCATGACCGGAGGTCCCAAAATGCCTGTGTTGACAATCTGCTGTAAAGAATTCCCAAACTAATTACATTACAGGTGCACGTTGCACAGTTTTGATGCACGCTCGTGACTTCACTAGTTTTTTTAATATTTTCACTGCAGATTTTCAACACTGCCATTTTTTACACCTCCCCATGAACAGTACAGCTGTCATTTTTCACATCCTGTTCAGAATGTGTTTTTGCACTTGTGGTGACAAATGCCGTAGTCGCTGTGCAAAAGCAGCTTTCGGCTAACAAAATGATATTGCCACCGTTCATGAGGTGGGGGTCACAAAAAACCCATGTTGAAAATTTGGAGTGAAAATACCAATGAATGCCTGAGGCGTTAGGGTTTCTGCCCATAACACCCCACCCTGTAGAGAATGACAGGCATCAGGGCTGTGATTTGGGATTGTCACCTGCAATGCTCATACCATTCCACCCCCACCCACACCCTGCAGCCACTGAGAGGCACTGGGTGTGCCTTGGACTCTTATTCCCAAAGTTCACCCCATTCTTCTATACTGCACCCTTCTCACAATATTTCCTGATGGAATGGGTGAGATATGGCCAAAGACTTAAGGCACACCGTGACACTTGTCTGTGTCTGCACGGTAGGGTGTGGTGAAATGGCATGGCCATTATGCCTGATGACCCAAAGGCACACCCCAGTGCCTGTCACTATCTGCAGGGTGGTGATGGGGTTGGCTTCAGTTCAATACTTCACTGCCATTCCTATTATGCAGCTCTGTAACTCCTACACTACCAATGCCAATGCCAGCAAGCAAACATTCGGCATTGACAAATGCTTGTTTATGTTGCTTTTAAATATGGCCTTCCGGAGGAGGTTGTGGAGTCAAAATCAGTGGTGGAATTCAAGCATGCATGGGATAGTCATAAGGCAATTCTGGGGGGTGGGGGTAGGAAGAAGTAGGCTGCTGGTTAACTAGGATCTGCAGCTTATCCAGTAGGTAGGGAAATGGGCAGACTGGGTGGGCCAAGCGGTCCTTATCTGCCGTCAAATTCTATGTTTCTATAAATATACATGTTTTTAGCTGCTTATTATGCCCATTTGTAATACTGTTTGGCTTGATGTTTATGTTCATACTTACACTACCGGTCAAAAGTTTTAGAACACCCCCATTTTTCCAGTTTTTATTGAAATTTACACAGGTTAATGTCTCAATGTACTCTGAAATTAAAGCATAGAACAAATAAACAATTGGAGATAAAAAAGAAATCATAGAATCATTTTGTTTAACAAAATTTAATCTAAATTTTTGACTCATCAAAGTAGCCACCTTTTGCAGATATACTGTAACCGCCGAACACACTCGTGGCATTCTTCCTACAATGGACATCAAATATTGTTAGGAAGTTCTTTCAACACTGTTGCAGAAGTTCCCACAAATGTGTTGCACTTGTAGGTTGCTTTGCTTTCACCCTTCTGTCCAGTTCATCCCAAACCAGCTTGATGGGGTTTAAGTCTGGAGACTGTGCTGGCCATTCCATGATTTGAAGCCTACCGTCTTGTTCTTTTCCGCGAAGGTAGTTCTGACATAGCCTGGAGGTATGTTTTGGGTCATTATCTTGCTGTAGGATGAACCCCTGACCAACTAGGCGTAGACCAGAGGGTATTGCATGGCGCTGCAAAATGCTGTGGTAGCCCTTTTGGTTCAGGTGCCAGTCCATCTGTGCTGTTGTCCTGTGAGCCGCCTATCCACGAAGCTGTTGACTCTCAGAAACTTGTCTTCTGATTCTGTTGTGGCTTTGGGTCTGCCAGACCTCTTCCTGTCAGAGTTTCCTCCAGTTTCCAAGTGCCTTTTGATGGTGTAGGAAACTGTACTCACTGACACCTTGGCTTTCTTTGCAATTTCTCTACAGCAGTTTTTGCTAACCTAAACTTTTTTTTTAACCTCTAGCAGTTTACTGCTTACCTTTGCACCATTTCAGGTTATTCACTGGACGTGAATTGCTTAAATTTCAATAAAAACTGGAAAAATGGGGGTGTTCTAAAACTTTTGACCGGTAGTGTATATACTGTATGTAGTATAGTGGCATGGTCGTGCCCCTATAGTTAGGATTGAACAGCCACTTCTATGTTAAACTCAAACTTTTGCACTTTAATAACTTCACAACTGTTCAACCAATTTGCATCAAGGTTTGCACTCACCGTTGGGGATCGAAGATCTCTTAATGTGGAAAGGTTTGTTCTGGTCAGATGCATAGGTGCGGAGATACGGAGTGTAAAAAAGTGTGGAATTTACCATTTTGTTGCTGTTTCTTTGTCATGCCGCAGTGCAGAAACAGTTTGGAATTTTGATCTGAAATTCTCAGGGTAGAAATGACTTGCCTCGTAGATGTATCTTTTTCTGGTTTGGAAAAAAAATTAATCAGTTCGAAAATTATTAAATTTAAAAAGTTCACATTATTTTCAATGAGAACGGTTAGATGTCCCACTCAAATGATCCTTTTTCACAAACAGGTGATCCTGTGTCGCAAATGGGATATCTTTTTTGTGCCGCCGCCATTTTGTTTTTCAGTTAGCATTGGAAACAAATGAAATAACTTCAAAAAATTATGTGTTCTGTAGAAACTAACACATGTTCTGGTAATTGGGACCCATTTCACCCAATTCTGGTGTTAGTTTTTGGAAAAATGGAGTTGGAAATGTGTTTTTTTCAACATTTTGAAATCTTATGTTGTATCTTTGTGCTTGGGAATCCTTTTTCACAAATTGTGAAAAAAAAACATGAAAAAAGGAATCTGTTTTACAAATTGTGAAAAAAGAAGATGAAAATGGATCCTGTTTCACAAATTTGTGAAAAAAAAAAACACGCAAATGGCTTATAACACAGCTGTTTTTTTTGTCACTCCCAAGTGAAGAAATGGTTTGGAATTTTGGTGTGACAGTTTCAAGGTAAAAAAGGCTTGCCCCACAGATGTGCCTTTTGCTGGTTTTGTGAAAACATATTAATTTTGTCTGCAGTTATATGGGTTTGAAATTTTGCTTCTTTTCCCATAGGACAACATTGTAATGTGAGGTGTTTTTTGTCACTCCGCAGTGCAGAAACGGTTTGGAATTTTGGTCTGAAATGTTCAGGGTAGAAAAGGCTTGCCTCATAGATTTGCCTTTTGCTGGTTTGGTGAAAATATATTAATCTGGTCTGGACTTATAAAGATTTGACAATTCTGGTTCTGAGCATGCTCTGTAGCGCTCTCAGTTAGATGTGAGGCTTGCAAAAGGATCCTTTTTCGCAAATGGATAATCCTTTTTCACAAAATAGATACAATTATGGAAGGTTTTGGACAATGACATACATGTGGATGGATGGGAGCACAGGAAATATGGATAACAACATACATATGGATGGGCCCTGCGCTCCCATATGCAAATAAGGATTCAGTTATGGAGGGGTCCTACAGGAAATAAGGATACCATTATACTCTCTCAAAAATTAAGGAACTTTGTTGCAAAAAACTTTGTTAATGCACTAGTTAGGGTTGGTTAAGGTGACAAAAGTAGGGAAATGTGGGGTTAGGGTTTCCAACCCTAACACCCCACCCCCACTCTGCAGGCAGCAACAGGGGTAGGATGTGCCTTGGGGTTCTCAACCCTAATGCTCACCCCATTCTCATATACTGTACCCATCTCAGCTTATTTACTCATGGAATGGAGTAAGCTTTAGGGCTGAGAACCCCAAGGCACACCTCACCACTGCTGCTGCCTACAGGTTGGGGGCGGGATGTTAGGGTTGGAAACCCTAACCCCACATTTCCCTACTTTTGTCGCTTTAACCAACCCTAACTAGTGCATCAATGAAGTTTTTTGCAACATATATATATATGTGTGTGTGTGTGTGTGTGTGTGTGTGTGTGTGTGTGTATATATATATATATATATATCATATAAAAAGCAGTTCCCCTTATTCTCCTTGTGCGTAATGTATTGAGATTTAAGACATTCTGTATAACTTTTATCTTCTAAACCTTTGTTTTCATGACCCATTTCTGTATTTTCTCCTGCTCATGTTGTTCTTCCAAATTCAATCCACCCCAAAACTGTGAGCAGCAGTCAATATGAGGTCTTATATAACTCCGATATAAAAGAATTACTATATTATTTGATTTATCTATGAAATGTCTGTTAATGGATTTTACCAACTAGTTTGTTTTTAAAAAATTTGTTGTCACAATGAGTTTTTTTATTTTAAATCTTTAGCAGTTGTTATTCCCAAATCATTTTCATATTAAGTTATTGTAAGCAAATGGTTCTGGTGGTGGTACTTATACCTTAGATTATTTTTACTAAAATGCATTATCTTACATTTGGTCAGATTAAATGTTAGCTCCCACTCTATTGCCCATGCTTCTAACTTTGATAGTTCAGACTGTAGAGTTTGTTGTTTCTCTCCAGTGTCCACGTCTCTGCTCAGTTTTGTATCATCAGCAAGGACTCCCTGCAGGGGGCGTTCCTCAGGCAACTGGTGAAGGAACCCAACTCTTGAAGAAGCATTGCTAGACCTAGTACTGACAAACAGGGACAGTGTTGCAGACGTTACAGTGGGGGACCACCTGGGGAACAGTGATCACTGTGCAGTGTGGTCTGATATAAAAGCTGGGACAGAATTGAATCACACAAGGATGAAGGGTCTTGGACTTCAGAAGGGCCGATTTCAAGAAAATGGGAGAATGCATGAGGGACACCCTAACAGGGGTAGGGGAATTGAGGAGAGTAGAGGAACAGTGAGCAAAAATAAAAGAGGGTTTTGAAAAAGCTACAAATCTCTGTATCAGGCAAATTAGCAAGGGCAAAAAAAAGAAGAGACCACAGTGGTTCTCTAGTGAGGTAGCAGAGAAAATAAGAGCAAAAAGAATTGCATTTAGAAGATACAAAAGAACACAGAAGGAAAGATAGGGAGAGTTACTGGGAGAAACAAAGGGAGGCAGGAAAGGCAGTTAGAAGAGCAAAGGCACAAACAGAGGAAAAGATTGCAAAATCAGTGAAAAAAGGGGATGAAACATTTTATAGATACATAAATGAAAAAAAAAGATAAAGAATGAGATAGTAAGGCTCAAAAGAGAAGGAGGGGATTCTGTAGAAGAGGACCAACAAAAAGCAGATGTATGAAAACAAATACTTCTGTTCAGTACAGTATTCACGGAGGAAGGGGTAGGTAATGGGCCATAGTTAAAGGACAAGGGTATTAATGGTCGGGAGGTGGACACAAGTCCATTTTCTGTGGAAAGGGTCCTCAGGGAACTAACAGTGATAAAAGTAGACAAGGCAATGGGACCAGATGGGGTACACCCCAGGATACTGAAGGAACTCAAGGAGAAGCTGGCTGCACCTCTGACTGCCCTGTTCAGCCTAGCATTAGAAACAGGGGATGTACCAAGGGGCTGGAGAAAGGCAGATGTAGTCCCATTCCACAAAGGGGGAAATAGGGAGGAGGCGGGAAATTACAGGCCTGTCAGCTTACCATCAGAGGTGGGTAAGGTAATGAAATCACTATTGAAGGAAAGGATCGTGGTTTACCTTGGGGACAGTAGTCTACAGGATCCAAGGCAACGTGGCTTCACAGTGGGGAGGTCTTACCAGACAAACCAGATTGACTTCTTTGACTGGGTAACCAGGGATGTGGATCATTGAGGAGCGGTAGACATGGCCTACCTGGATTTCAGCAAGGTTTTTGACACCGTTCCACATAGAAGACTGATTGGCAAGCTGGAGGGCCTAGGAGTGGGTCCGAAAGTAGTAAAATGGGTAGAGAGTTGATTGAGCAGTAGGACTCAGATGGTGGTGGTGGTGAATGGCAGTCAACCTGAAGTAGGCAAAGTGCCCAGTGGGGTGCCACAAGGCTCAGTACTGGGCCTGGTCCTCTTCAATGTCTTTATTGGAGACATTGCAGAGGGATTGGAAGGAAAAGTATCTATATGTCTGTTCACGGACGACACAAAACTGCAACAGGGTGGACATACCAGGTTGGTGGATAGAATGAGGGTCAATCTAAAAAAAAAACTGGAAGAATGGTCATGGGATTGGCAGCTGGAGTTCAATGCTAAAAAGTGCAAAGTAATGCACATGGGGCACAAAAACCCAATGGCAGCATACCAACTGGGAGGAGCGGTAATATCAGGCACAAAGCAGGAAAGGAACCTGGGGATAATCATTTCTGATGACCTCAAGGTAGCTAAACAGTGTGACAAGGCCGTGGGGATGGCTAGCGGGATGCTGGGATGCATAGGCAGGGGAATCACCAGCAGAAGGAGGGAGGTAATAATACCCCTGTATTAGTACCACTGGTGAGACCTTACCTGGAATACTGTGTTCAGTTCTTAGAGGCCCCATCTCAGAAAGGACATAGATAGGGTGGAGGCGGTTCAGAGGAGGGGAACCAAGATGGTGCAAGGCCTGCATCATAAACCCTACAAGGGAAGGCTAAAGGATTTAAATATGTACTACCCCAAAGAAAGGAGGGCGAGGGGGGATATGATAGAAACAGTCAAATACCTCACAGGAAAGAACGAAGTACAAGAAGGTAGCATTTTACATAGGAACAAATGCTCGTGGATAAGAGGTTACTCTATGAAGATCGAAGGAGGAAGGAGGGAGGTTCAGAGCAAATGTGAGGAAATACATCTTCACAGAGAGGGTGGTGGATGCGTGGAATAGCTTCCAGCGGGGGTAGTGGGGGCGGAAACAGTTACAGGATTCAAGAATGCATGGGATAGACACAAAGGGATCTTAAAATTAAAGGGTGGGGGAGGATTGAGACTGATTAGGGTCTGGAATGTCACTGTAGGGAGGCAAAATAGGGCAAACTAGGTGGGCCAGGAGGTCCTCATCTGCCGACAACTGCCATGTTTTCATGTTTCTGTGTTTGATGCTATAATTGTTCATTAGAGAAGTATCACTATCAGATGTAAAAATACTGAACAATGTTAAACCCAGTATCTTCGCTAGTAACTCTAGCTGATTTTAATATATGTACATTATTACTACTACTTGAGTCCTATCTTCCAATTATTTATAAATCTTGTTGATGATATTGGTTTTAAATCCTAAAGGAATTAATTTGGTGATAAGTTTGCCATGCGGTACTTCATTAAACGCTTTACTGAAATCAAGGTCTATTACATTTGAGGGGATGTTATTATCTCATACATAACTACAGTAACAGTGGCTCAGTAGATAGCACACTCACCTTTGAGGCCGGAAGATCGGAAGGTTGTGGGTTCTAGCCCTACACTGGGAACTTGGGATAAATCCCAATACTGACACTGTAGTGCATCAGGGGGGAGGGGGGATGCTGCACTTCTGATGTGCCGTCTTTTGGATGACATGTTATACCGAGATCCTGTCTGCCTGTTCTTGTGGTTGTTCAGGTGGATGTTAAAGATACCACAGCACTCCTTGAAAAGAGCAGTGGAGTTCTGTTAGGGAAAGAAAATCAAACAATAACATACATCACGAAATAATACATAATTCAATTCAGCCAAACAAAAAGAAGAGGAAAATTGAAGACAACATGATGTTGTAATCTAATAACAAATCACTTAACTCAGATATGTAACATAGAAAGGGAAAGCAAATCATCATAGCTTCTAACATCATTTCCACTAACAGTTTGGGGGGTTGCAGTGACCCATAGCACATAAGTATAAAACATAAATACGAGTTTCTATAACACCAACCTCTTCACATAACCTGCACATCTGAGTTTGTCACCCAGGGCATATTCCTCCATGGTCCTTGTACGTTTCTAGTAACCACTGATTTAGATTCAGTAAAATATATAGCCTGCAGTTCTGTAGTTATCTTTTTAATTAATTCTATATGTGAGCTCAGCTTTTGCTGTAGTGTGAAAAGGCTTCTAGCATTCCAGATATACCACTTTGTAACAAGGAGAACCACATGTTGTGTGCTTTTGTGCCACTTATTTGCCAGCTTCGTGTAGTGTCCTAACATCAGTGCTTCATATGTTAATGAGGTGAACCAGGGTTCTTTCCAGTCTTTGGAAAGGGAGACCCAAAAGCCAGTTCTGTAGGAACAGTCAAAAAAGAGGATCAATAATTTCTACTTCTTGGTTGCGCTGTGCTCAACTGCACATCCTTTCCTCCAATTGCTTGTGCTTCTGGTTTGATTTTACGTTAATTTTGGTATGACAGCTCAACCAGTGTGTACCCCACATTTTATCAGGAACTCTCTTCTCTTTTAAAAGGTGTAAGAGAGATGGACGGTATTGAGGGGGGCATGAAGGAAATGTAGTTTCTTCCTGAAACTTCCTGTACTTGAATCCATGCATATATTTCTTTTCTATGTTTGGTTAATATCATCTGGCATGCAACCTTCCAGATCTTTAGTTTTAAGAAAGTTTCTCTGACACATGCATATATGTTCATGGAGTGCTTTAAAGATCCAGTTTGTCCCTGTTCCCGTTGATGAAACCAGTGTTTGCAAGAAAAAAACAATGGAGTCCACTCTTGACCAGTGTAGGCTAGTAAAGATTTTAAATTTGCACTAAAAAATACACTATAAAAAAAAAAAAAAAAGGTAATGGGGTTTACCATTCCTACACCTCCGTGTGTAATAGCTAAATATGTTATGTTCCTTTTGGTAGCGTTGAGTTTGCTTCCCTAGACTGCTTGAAAAAATATATTTTGGTAGTTTCCAGTGTTCTTGGCGGGGGAAATATATAACTAATATAACCAGGGGTTGGGTTGATGTTATTTTTTTTGTTTTATTAGTGCTATGCGGTGCCTCCATTATTGTAACCCACTACCTGGCTGCCTGGGTTTGGGGAGAAAACTGTTTTGGCTCGGTTTGACGTCTAGTCAAGGGGCACCCAAGTAACTCCGGACACAGGAAGCAATAACTGTAATGTCCAAATCAGGAGTGGGATTCTAGAGTGTGGCTTTTATTCACAACAACAGCAGAATAATAAAGCATAGATGGAACCCACGGGGCTACACTCCCTGGTAATGCAGATATACGGAGACCAGAACACATCTTCTTACACACTGTAACCCTCAGGTTCTGAAACACACTGGGCACTCAGCCCGAACTTGTACTCTTCTCTGGATTTCCCTGGTATGGCACATCCAGCCAGCACTTGGACACACTTTCCATATGGCATGGATATTTATTGGTGGCTTCCTCTACCACCCATGAGCACATACAGGCTCCATAAAAGGAAAATCTTCATCACTAATCCCACACCTGAGTACTTTCTGCTAGCACTAGTCAAGTGCCCAGAAGAAAGCTAAAGATGCCCAAACTGGGCTGGCCCGGTGGTGCTGAGGGTTGAAGCGCTGGCCGCCACACCGGCGACCCGGGTTCAGGAACGAGCCCGGGCCATCGGGGGTTGGCAGGGGAGAGAGAGGATCGAGCGTCCAATGGACGGCTCTCCTCTCTCAGGGGTGGGGTCCAGGGCTGCCCGGCGCATCAATGGCCCCTGGTGGAAGCCGGAGGTAGTGCTATGTGTTCGGGCACGTACACTAGGGGTCGACATCGGGCAGCCGTCTCCGGACGTGGGTGGGAGCACCTACATCACGGGCTGACAACATTGCACGCCTTACGTCGGGGGGGGTACCAGAACATGGAAAAACCCGGCGCCGAGGATCTGGCGATGGCACCAGTCCCCCATGCCCAATGTTGGGTTCTCCTCGACTGGCCTTGATTTCCGTGGCTGCTCCCGGTCTGATGCTGGAGGCTGACATGAGAGGAGCCCAGGTAGGAGGAAGAGGGCGACCCACCCCGGATAGGGTTAGCCGGGGGTGCTGGCATCGGTGGGGAAGGAGAGAGAGGCACAGTTTTGAGGGACCTCAGGCGGAGCAGAAAAAAGGGTTGGCTGCTTGAGAGATGGACCTCGGGGCCATGATCGGAGGGAAAAAGAATTGACAAAAAAAAAATGCCCAAACTGAACCCGTGGAGGTAAATCTGGTTACTCCAGACAGGGGGTCTTCCACCTCTTGCTCCCAAATCTATACCCGGCCATCCATTTGGAATCAACACCTTTCTTGAAACACACTTTTGCAGAATGCTGTCTCGAAATGTATGTCACATTTAACACTCTACTCTTCAAAATCTGATATCCTGGCTTATAATGATCCCTGAGTGGCTATGTCCATCCCTGTAGACCCCCACTGTTTAGATACATTTTAAGTCACACACAACTGTAGTACTGTACTTGGCTGTCCTTCCTTGACCCCACAGTAACAGATACTCTACACACTGTTTGGTGAAAACATGGGCTTTCTTTCAGAGCTGACTCGCCCTGGTTTGCAGGTGCCCACAGGCTTCTGGAAAAACAAACTACTTCTTGTGCCTCAGCACTTGAAACAACACACGACAGGCAGCTTTCCCTCTTCAGCAGGGCCAGGGGATTGCCCCTGAAGTTGCTGGCTTCTCTTCCCCCATCCCTCCTGGGATGGGGCACTGGAACAAACTGGGGAACAGTCTCTACCACTAGACCAATTTCTTCTGTGTCTCTATCTAGTGCGAGAACACACACCCTCTAACTCTGGGTAGCTCTATAGCAGAGCTTAGCCCTGAGGGGCTGCCAACTGCAGCACACCTCCTGCTTCCATGCTTCCACTACAGACTGCACAACACTGAATTCAAAACCTCCCAACGTTCTAAATAACTCCCTGCTGCAACATTCCAAAGTGGCTTATGCTGCTGCGAGAATTCTATATGAAGTCATCCCTCCAGCTCAGCTGAGACTGAGGACAGAGTGAGACAGTGTGAAATCCATTTAACTGGTGTTTCACAAGCTGCCTTTCCCTTCCTGCCACTAGATCTAAGTGGGATTCTTGTAACCCCGGGTGACAGGGGGGTTACACCAATATAAAGAAAGAGTGGTAACATATGATTTGATAAGATGTAGTCTTTTCTTTTTACTGAATTGCCATCTATTCCACTGCGCCACCATTTGCCTACCCTGTTGTAATGTGGGTTCCCAATTCAATATATCCAAGTTTGCAGGGCCATAAATGATACTCAAATTTGTATTGGGTATTCTGTTATCTTGATGCCTGCAATATCAGTCTATCTAGGGTATTCCTGGCCCAATTACCTGCCAGAGCATTTTGCAAATTCAAAGTAGCCCCTGAGAATGAGTTGTACGTGTTACAGATCTGGATAACTGCTTCAGCTGAATATGTGTCTTGCACTAGAATGAAGAAGTCATCTGCATAGGCTGTTGCTTTATGTGGTGCCATAGTCGCGGAGGTATTTATGCATTGTAGATTGGGAGAAGAGTTTAATAGTTCTAAAAGCGGGTCTATGCAAAAAGCGTATAGCAAGTGGACTCGAGGCATCCCTGCTGCACTCCCCGGAGTACTGGGAGCATATGCCCTTTCTATCCATTAATTATAGGCATGATAGTGGCAGACTTATATAGACCCTGAATCCAGTTGACAAATTTCAAAGGTATTCCATACATCCAGAGGACTGTCCCGAGAAAACCGTGGCTCACTGAGTCAAATGCCTTCTGCTGGTCAAAAGACAATGCAAATCCTGTCAGAGTATTTCTATTGGCTTGTTCAAATAATTCTGTTAATAATATCAAGTGGTGCCAGCCCGGTGGTGCTGAGGGTTGAGGCGCTGGACACCACACCTTGTGCCGCACCGGCGACCTGGGTTCTGGAATGAACCTTGGCCGCCGGGGTTTGGCGGGGAGGGAGAGGATTGAGTGTCCGGAGGACTGCTCTCCTCTCTCAGGAAGGGCTTTAGGGCATGCTTTCGGCTGCCTAGTAGCTCCCAGTGGAGACCAGGGTGCTACAAGGCAAGCCAGCAACCTGATGAAGATGCGGCAGAAGTCATGTACGCCACACTCCCTGGGTACCTACAAAGAAAAATCCCAGCTCACATCCATGGAGATGATGAGGGCTCCAGTGGCAGGACACTTATTCCAGCACTGGCACACCTTCTCAGTGCCCCCCCCCCGACGGATCAGATCGGCGCTCTCTAACTACAGATAAGCCACTAAGGGAGAGTGAGCCCTGCCCGTGGGTGATCCGAGGCACTAGAGTCTGCTTGGTCACTGTTAGGAGCTTACCAAGTCCAGGGTTCAGGCATGGGAGTAGAAAGTCCTAGCCGAGAGTGCACCCTGGAAGGATGCCCGGCTTGGGTAGTGAACGAAATAAAGTCTGCAAAAAAAAAATATCATCAAGTGGTCAGTAATCTTTCTGCCCGGGATTGAGCAGGTCTGGGCTGGTGAAATAAGCTGTTGTGCTACCTCTAAGAGTCTGCTGTTCAAAATTTTGGTCAGTATTTTAAAGTCAGTATTAAGGAGACATATAGGTCTCCAGTTCTGGATGTCGTGTTTATTTCCTTTCTTGTGTAGGTAAATTAAGTGGCCATTTGTCATCCTAAGTGATGGAGATTGATTATTCAATATACATGTAAAGACACTGGCTAATTCTACTGCTAGTTCTTTGCCTAGAAGTTTGTGCAGCTCTCCAGTGAGCCCGTCCGCTCCTGGCACCTTATCTGTAGGTAGGGAACTTGTGGCAGTTTCAGTTTCTTTCGGTAACATATCATGTATTAGTCGGGTAGTGCCTTCTACTGGGCAAGTAGGGTGCTCAAGGTGTAGGAAAAACTCTTCTAAATTAGAGACTGTGTCTGTAATGGTTGAAGGAGTTTCAAAGTTTGCTATGTAATTCGTATTTTAAACACCAGGCAATCTTATTGTATTCTGGCTTATGCAGTATGGTCTCACCATAGGACTGCCCTAGAGCTGAAATGGTTAATGGAACCTGTGCAAATTATGGAATGCTAGGCTCGAGCTCGGTTTTCAAATCACTGTCCCTGGTAAGCAACTCTAAACCGTCAGATTCTTTACTCCGCTTGCCTCAGTAAGACATCTCCGGAGAGCTCTCCTTCATCGCTTGAAAAAACTTTTATTTTCTCGGTTATTTTACTAGGTATTCTTTTCACTATCCTTGGTTTTCAGGTAGTATTTGTTTACATTTTCAGTGTTTGGGGTAAGTAGTCATTTTTTCTCCCCGGTTCCTTAACCAGGGGAAACCGACACATCTCTTCTTTAATTTTGTAATTTATTTGTAATTTTAGTTAAATTCCCCTCTGACTCGGTGTATTTGGTTAGACAGTGAAATTTTAGCGGGGTAACTCCTGGTTTAGTGGGTCAATTTCAACCAGGGTAACTCCTAGTCTTGTTACTATTTAAAAACCCAGGGTAACTCCTGGTTTTCCTGTGTTTAGGTTTAACAACTGAAAAAAAAAAAGAATAATTCTTTATTTTTTCTTCTGGTAACTGGGTTATGTCACAGAAACCAAAAAAGAGAACAGGACCCACTGGTTTCCAGCACTGTACCGAGTGTGGGGAACTGTTTGCTAATGCAGATCCTCATTTAGTGTGTTTATTCTGTCTGGGGTCTGACCACTTGCAGACAGATTGTGAAATCTGCTCTAATTTTCCTCAGTTTACTCTTGATAGGAGATTGAAAAGACTGAAGGAAAAAATGGCTATAAAGACTGTTAACCCAGCCGCTGAGCAACCGGATGAACCGGAGGGGCTGTCCTGTGACAGGGGCAATAACTCTGCGAAAAAACCTACAGCTGAAAAGGCTGCTGAACCAGCCATTGCGGTAAAAAAGAAGAGGAAGGAAAAGCACCAGGAACCGCAACTGAAGCAAACTGCTGAAGAGATCGCTAACTCGATTAAAATAATTCAGTCTCTACAGTCCTCAGTTCCGGTTGGGAAGCAACCAGTTACCCAAACTCGTGGTTCACATTCAACCCACGGTTTAACCGACCAAGGTGGGGATCTTCTTGGGGATGATGATTTTGGGATGGAGCCTGATGATGATGAAGATGACGATTATGGGGAACCTATTGATCCTGACATTTCCCCTGATCCTCATAGGCCAGAATCCCCTGATAAGGGAACTGAGGATTTTACCTCATATTTTGCTTTCATGAAACAAGTAGCTCAGTCCCTCGACCTCCCATCCCAGGAAGATATAGAGGATGAGGAGGAAGAGGACTATAAAGAAATGATGGATGTCCCACCATCAAAGAGGTTGCTCCTCCCTCTTCACAAATCATAAAGAAAGCAGACCATGAAGGTACTGCAAAACCCTACTTCTGTTCCACCCACAGACAGGAAGGCTGACAGAAAGTATTCGGTAGCCAAGACTGGGGCTGATTTTCTTTTTGGGCATCCCAGTCATGAAGGAGTGGTACAGACTGCAGCTTGTGACAAAGCTCTCACCCCCCTAGAAAAAGATTCTAGGAGGGTGGATTCCAGCACAAAGAACATTTATTTAGGATCTTCCCTGGCTATAAGACAAGCTACTCATATGGCATTTATAGCCAGGTACCAAAAGAACATGTGGTCCACAGTCCTGGAAATTGCCAAGACTGCTGACCTGGAGGAAGCTGCAAAAAGGGGCACTGAAGTCTCTAAAATGCAATTCAGGATGGCAGTGGATGCTGATGACACTGCATCCAGACAAATGGCATCTTCTGTATCTTTGAGGAGGTTTGCCTGGGTCAGGACTACAAACCTGACTCAGGATACCCAGAACAAGGCAATGGGTTTCCTTTGTGACCCGGTGTCTCTGTTTGGGGAACAAACCGAGGCATATATGAAAAAAATGGATGAATACAAGGCTGCCTACAAAAGTGCAGTAGCTAAGGAGAGGGCTGCCAATCCCCAAAAGCACCATGCAAGGGGTGGCAGAGGTAGAACTTCTTATAGGTCTCTCTTCCAGCCTCAAGTTTTTCCCCAGTACCAGTCCAGGGGATACTTCAGGGATAAGGGTAGGAGGGGTAATGGCTGCACTAGCCCCTGTGTTCAGCCTGTAGCTCAGTCCAAGCAGTCTCCCTGAGGGGACTTCTCAGGTCACCTCCCTAATTCCGGTAGGGGGCAGGCTGACCCATTACTTCCAGGAGTGGAAAATCATCACCACAAACAAGTGGGTCTTGGAAGTAGTGGGCGAGGGACTTGTTCTCAGTTTCAAGGCCTTGCCAAAGCTGAGGTCCAGAGCCTTCAAATCCCCCCACCCCCGAAACAGCCCTGCTGGAAGGAAGTTTCAAATCTACTACTGTTAAATGCAGTGGAATCAGTCTCTCTTTTTTCAAAGAGGGAAGGGATTGTAATCCAGGAACTTCCTCACAACAAAGAAACAGGGGAGTGGTAACCCATCCTGGACCTCAGATACCTAAACAAGCATTTGACAAAACCAAAATTCAAGATGGTCACCCTGGCTACCATATTCCCTACCCTAAGGCAGGGGGCTTGGTTAGCATCCTTAGATCTCAAAGACGCCTATTTTCACATTCCAGTCAGAGGGTCACACAAAAAGTACCTCAGATTTAGGCTGCCATCTGGTCATTACCAATTCAGGGCAATGCCTTTCGGACTGACATCTGCTCCAAGGGTGTTCACAGAGTGTCTGGCTGTGTTAGTGGCACACCTGAGGCATCAAGGGGTGGCAGTGTTCCCCTATCTAGACGACTGGCTCATAGTAGGCCATTCACACCAGCAAGTGAGAGAGGCTCTGTCAATAACACAAGGGAATGGCTTACCTACCCCAAGACAGGGTGGACAACCTTATCCAGATAGCCAGTTCCTTCATACTTCATGTCTCCAGGCCAGCAAGGCACTTCCTACAGTTGTTAGGCCACATGGCAGCCTCCAGAGCTACCATGGTAGGCTCAAGGTTCCAGATGAGAGACATCCAGTTTCACCTAAGGGAACACTGGTCCCAAACACGGAACTCTCTTTCAAAATTAGTCCCAGTGACAGCCACTCTTCTTTAAGCCCTGCAGTGGTGGCAAGAAAGGAGCAACCTCAGACAAGGAGTACCCTTTCTGCAACTGGTCCCTTCTCTGGTGCTAACCACAGATGCATCCCTGCTGGGGTGGGGAGCACATCTGGGGGACCACACTGCTCACAGTTTATGGACAAAGCAGGAATTACTCCTGCGTATCAATCTGTTAGAACTTAGGGCATTTCTTTTGGCTCTTCAGTCATTTGCCACTCAGATCAGAGGGAAGGTATAACAGGTCAGAACAGACAACACAACCACCATGTACTACATAAACAAACAAGGGGGCACAAGGTCAACCCCTCTGTGCACAGAGGCAATGAAAATTTGGACCTTGGCATACTCCGTAAATGTATCCCTCTCAGCTGTCCACCTTCCAGGAAAAGACATTGTCTTGGCAGATGCTCTCAGCAGAATAAACCAGAACCACCACGAGTGGTCACTGAATAAACAGGTCTTACAGACCATTTTCAGGAGATGGGGCACCCCAGAGGTGGATCTATGTGCAGCCCCAGACAATCACCAGCTCCCTCAGTATTGTTGCAGGTCACCGTTTAGGGGCACAATTTCTCTGGATGCACTTTTGCTGGATTGGACAGGGAGGTTCCTGTATGTTTTTCCTCCCTTTCCTGTGTTACTGAAAGTACTAATAAAACTCAGGCTTCAACTAGCTTCAGTGATCCTCATTGCCCCAGATTGGGCCAGACAACCTTGGTACTCCATGCTCCTATCATTGTCAGTAACCAAGCCAATCAGTGCCCCCAGGAGGTACAACCTACTGTCGTCCTCACAGGGCAGGGTCATGTACCCCAACCTCAGACTCAAAGCATGGCTCATGAGGACTTAGAATATGCAAACTGGCATCTCTCAGAGGGAGTCATGGATATACTGAGAGTCTCCAGAAGGCCTTCAACCAAGGAACCCTATGCCTCTAAATGGAAAAGATTTTCTGTTTGGTGTCAGGGCAAGGGCTTGGACCACACCCAGGCTAGTCTCTCTATAGTCCTGGATTATATGGTCCATTTGCATTCTACAGGTTTAACTGTTTCCACTTGAGAGTGCACCTGCCAGCTGTCTCAGCTTATTTATCAGCAGGCAAGGCATCTTCCTTAGCTTCAAAACCAGTGTTAGACATTTTTTAAGGGATTACTACATTTGCAGCCACCAAATAGGGAACCTACCCCCTTGTGGGATCTGAATATTTGTATTGCGCAGCTTATGCAGCCCCCTTTTGAGCCCATGTCCACAGCAGACCTCAAATATGTGACTTGGAAAACAGTGTTTCTGGTAGCCATTACTTCTGCCAGAAGGGTCAGTGAGCTCCAGGCACTATCTACAGAGCCTGGTTACACTGCGGTCCATAGAGACAAGGTAGTCCTTAGGACTAACAGAAAACTTCTGCCCAAGGTGGTATCAGAATTTATTTATTTATTTATTTAAGAGATTTACCAGATAAGCATACTGAGCGGGGACCGCTCGTTTCCAGATGCGACCTTGGGGGGAGGGGGTTACATAGAATACAAAACAGGTACAAATACAATGGTGCGACAACAGGTTCAGAGTAGATATATACAGGGTGATTACAACAGGTCCAGAATAGGTACAGACTGGACTATACATTAGTTAGTGACGTACAAAGTTTAGTCCTAAGACCACAAAGTGCATAGTTTGCTGTGCCATAGTTAGGGCCTATGACCGCAGATAAAAACAGGCAGAGGCAGTAGATATACAGTAAAATGCAGTAAGTTACTGGGCATTGATACAATTCAAGGCACATTTAGATGCCTCTTGGTAGCAGGTCTGGGTTGTAGGTTGCAGTTGCATATGTCTGAGAAGTGGGCATGTAGGAGCGGTTTAAGGAGCCTTGGGGTGGGGGAGAGCCTAATATCTACAGGGAGGTCATTCCAGAGTTTGGGCAGGCGATATCTGAAGGCAGATTGGCCCTTTGGTGTGTGCATGAAAGGGACTTAGAGTAGCTTTGAGTCTGAGCATGTGAGGGAGTATGCCGGGGGTTGTGTTAACAGGACAGAGCTGAGATGGGGGAGGAATTGGACCAGTATTTAGCTATGGGATTAGCGCAATGTAGCTGACATCGAGACTCCAGTGAGGGAAGAGCTAGGGCGTTGTATAAGTCGCAATGATGGGTGGTGGGGGGACATTCCTGGATGAACCCACAGAAAGAATGAAAGAGAGAGTCCAAGCTGGCCAGGGTGGATGAGGGGGCTGCGCTGTAGACCATGTCACTGTAGTCAAATATAGGGAGAATCATTTTATGCACTAATTCCCTCCTGACCGTGGTTGGTAGGCAGCCTTTATTGCGGTATAGTGCACCTAGTTTGGGGTGTAGTTTTTTCTGTAGAGAGTCAATGTGGGCAGAGAAGTCTAGGTGTCGATCAAGCCATACACCCAGGTACCTAAAGGAGGTGCAGGATTCCAGGGTGGACCCGTCCAGGGTATGGAAGGCGGGGACAGCAGCTAGATGGGAGAGTCTAGGCTGCGTGCTGAAGGTTAGGGAGACAGTTTTCTTTGCATTTAGGACAAGTTGGTTGGACCTGAACCATGTTTGAATGGCTTCAAAATCCTGTTGAAGGGCTGAGTTTATACCCCCGATGGAGGGGCTGGAGGCGTACAGTACGGTGTCATCTGCGTACATTTGTATAACTGAGTTGGAGCAGGTCAGTGGTAGATCATTTAAAAATATGGAAAAGAGTAGGGGGCCCAGGACAGAGCCCTTGGGGACTCCCATGGTGACTGGGAGCGAGGGGGATACATGTGGACCAATTTTTACTGCCTGTTTTCTACCTGTCAGGTAGGCTTGAAACCAGCTGGTGGCTAGATAGGAGAGGCCTGCATCTTGCAGTTTTGTGATTAGCTTAGGGTGGGATACGGTATCAAATGCTTTGGCCAGGTCTATGAATATGGCCGAGGTGATATGTCCCTTGTCCATACCTGAGGAAATATCGTTTGTGAGTCTTAGTAGTGCTGTGATGGTGGAGTGCGATTTGCGAAAACCCGACTGATAGGGGGTGAAAAAGGAGGTAGATTCGAGGAATTGTGTGAGTTGGGAGAGGGCTAGGTGTTCCTGTAGTTTGGCCAGAATTGGTAGAAGGAAGATAGGGCGATAGTTTCCAGGCACAGATGGATCACCACCCTTTGGTAGCGAAATGACTGCTGCCTCCTTCCAAGCTGCTGGAATTTGTGCTGTGGTGAAAGAGTGGTTCAAGAGGTCGGCTGGGGGGAGGTGGCAATGGCAGGGGCTGATAGGTATAGGAGTTTGGCATCCAGTCCTAAAGGGCATTTGCCTTTGTTGGGGTCAAGGGAACGTAGAGTGTCTAGAACTTCTGTTGTGGAGACTGGACAGAAAGAGAAAGTGGTGGCGTGGGGGGTATGCTGGGGTATCGCGAAAGGGCTGGGTGTGGGTGTAGTGATTTGTTGGTTTGTAAGGAGAGATGTAGCACAATTGGTAAAAAAGGTGTTGAAAGCTGAGGCAACTTCACTGGGGTCTGATACATTGTTTCCCTGAATGGTTAGGGTAGGGGTGGGTGGCTTGACAGGGGGAGTGAACAGGGTTTTAATGGATTTCCAGAATTTGAAGGGTGGCTAAGGTTAGAGGAGAGAGCCACCCGGAAGCAGTTCTTTTTTGCTTGCCTTATGGCTTTTGTGCAGTTATTGCGGAGGGTTCGGCAATGCTGCAGGGATCCAGGGGAGACTGTTTGCCTGTGTTTTTTCCAGGCCTGGTCCCTAGCACGACATCTGCAGATGATGTCGGCAGAGACCCAAGGGAGATGGGTTTCCCTGACCCTTTTGCTTCTTTGGGGGGCGTGATAGTCCCATACAGCAAGAACTTGGTTTCTGAACATGTCAAAAGCATGGTCGATAGGGGGTGCCAGTTTTATGAATGACCAGTCGGCAGGTCATTTAGTAGGGAATGGAGGCAGTTGGATTTGTATACTTAAGGGGTGTCCTGGGCGGGGGGTTAGTAGGTCTATGCACCTTTCTGATCATATAAACCACATGGTGATCACTCAGGGAATCAGGTAGGAGGCCAGCTTTAATTATCCTGTGGGGGTGTGTTGTGAGAGCCCAGTCCAGGAGGGAGTGGTTTTGTGTTTTTGGGTTTATGCAAGTGGGTTGCTCTATTAGTTGGGAGAGGCTTAGGGATTGAATCTTGCTTCGTAGTTTGGAGCAGTCTTTTGCTAGCCAGTTGTAGTTTAAATCCCCGAGGATGTAGAGCTCACCGGCTACTGCTGTAGCTTTGAGAGTAGCTAAGTGGTCTATGATGATAGGTGCAGGGGTAGCAGGGGCGCAGAATTCCACCTCAACCAGTCTATTACTTTGCCAGTCTTCTTTACAGACCATGCCACTTCAGGTGAGCGCAGGTTGCATAGCCTAGATGTGAAGAGGGCAGTCAGCTATTATCTTGACCACACAAAGGGTCACAGACAGGATCAGACCCAACTCTTCCTTACTTACGGAGAAGTGGGAAAAGGGAAGCCTGCCACAAAACGATCTATTGCAAGATGGATTGTGGCTTGTATTCAGTTTTGCTATAACAAGGTGGGTTAGCAACCACCTGCAGGCCTCAGGGCCTATTTAACTAGGGGTACTGCAGCTTCTGTGGCGGCTGCTAGAGATATTCCCTTAGTGGACATTTGCAAAGCTGCAACCTGGAAGACAGTTCACACATTTACCAAACATTATTGGTTGGATATCCAGGCCAAAGGAGATGCCAGGTTTGGCACAGCAGTCCTGCAAACCCGGTTTTCTAGATAGGTTATAGGCCCACTTCCAAAGGCACTGCTTGGTAATCTGCATATGTCAGAATACAGTAAGATTTCCTGGTGTTTGAAGAAAAAAATTACTCACCTTAGTAATCTTGTTTCTTCTAAGGGAATCTTACTGTATTCTGAGCTCCCTCCCTTCCTCCCCTGCTAGAAACCTATGGTGACTGCACTACAGCTGTGGTAGAGTTGTTGCAAACCTGGGGGTATGGGTGGCCTTGTTTTTGGGCATCTATGACTTGAGTCTTGGCGATGCCATTTGGCAAGTTCTCAGAAGGAATAATAATTCCTTATGTTTTTTCCTTTTAAATTATTAGTGGGGTTGTTGTTTCTATTCTTATTGTTATTACTATTATTATTATTATATTATCCAGAAATTGCTTAGTGCATGCTTCGTAAGAATCTGACAGTTTAGAGTTGTTTACCAGGGACAGTGATTTGAAAACCAAGCTTGAGCCTAGCATTCCATAATTTGCATAGGTTCTATTAACCATTTTGGCTCCGGGGCAGTCCTATGGTGAGACCATACTGCATAAGTCAGAATACAGTGAGATTCCCTTAGAAGAAACAAGATTACTAAGGTGAGTAATTTTTATGTTTGCTTGCATGCATGTGCAAGAAACATAGTGCCATCATCCAAGTTTTCAGTGGTGTGGCAGCCCTGTTCCAATTCAGTCAGTGTGTTTGCAGGCGCGGCCGCAGTTCTCCAATGGCTGCTGGAGCTGTTTATGATAGCAGTCAAAAATGCAGTGGAGTACAGTTGAAAGGGGGAGCTACGCTACAGTGAGCAGCGATAAGATATTGCCTGCTCATGCGCGCTCCCCCTACACACACACACACACACACGCATACTGCGTGTCACCCCCCCAAGCACACTGTATAGCGGCAGGGGTGCCCAATCCCCGTCGGCTGTGCTAACCCCCCAAACAGAGTTCCACATGCCACGCTGGTGCCCACCCCAGGGGTGGCAACACATCGTATAACCCGACAGGGTGCCCAATCCTCCATCGGCTCCACTGTCCCCAGAGAGTACAGGGTGCCACGCTGGGAGCCCACCCCAGCGTGGCAACAGATGCTATTGCCGACGGGGGTGCCCAATCCCCCATCGGCTCCATGCCCCCCCAAACAGCCATCCTTGTGCCACGCTGGGAGCCCACCCCAGCGTGGCAAATGTCCAACGTCGTCATCCTTTTTTAAAACAAAACAAAACCCTGAAACACAAAAGCGGTCCCTCGCTGTCTCTGCCCGCCCACCACTGCACCCTGCCTCCCACCCCCCCCTCAACCCCATCACCTCCGGACTCCGGACTCGGCGATCTTCGGTGGACCGGGAACATGTCTGCACTTTTCAAAGCCGACGCAAACTGAGGAAATGCGGTAAGCTGTATAATGGGATAGATAGGGTTTTCAACTTGCTGCATATCTCAGGCATTTTTTGGAATTTTTGCACCAAATTTTCAACATGGGGTTTTTGGGACCCCTTCTCATGAGTGCTGTCACTGTCATGGCGTTAATCAGGCCCGAAGGGTGATTTCGCAGTCACTGCACGAAATCACCTTTCGGGACTGAGTAACGAAACGACACTGCCACTGTTTATAAGATGGGCTCTCAGAAAGCCTATGTTGAAAATTTGGTGGAAAAATTCCTAAAAATGACTGTTTTACGAGCGTGCGTTGCGCAGTTCCTACGTATGCTCGTAAGTTCGAGAATTTTCAATATTTCCTCCCAGATTTTCAACATTGCCATTTTACCACACCTCCTTATGAGCAGTACAGCTGTCATTTTTCACATCTTGCCTAAGCGTGTTCCGCCCATATGGCACAATGGCACTTAATCGGTATATGAAATCAATGTATGGGACATATTAAGAAAATCACTGTAGCGCTGTTAATGAGCAGAGGTCTTAAAATGGCTATGTTGAAAATTTGGTGAAAAAATTCCTAAAAATGACTGTTTTACGAGCGTGTGTTGTGCAGTTCCTACGCACGCTCGTAAGTTTGCGAATTTTCATTATTTTTACTCCAGATTTTCAATATTGCCATTTTATTACACTTCCTTATGAGCAGTACAGCTGTCATTTTCCACATCTTGCCCAAAGCGTGCTTCCATACATGTAGTGCACAATGGCGCAGTTGGTGTCTTGAAATCAATGTATGGGACACATTAAGAAAATCACAGTTACACTGTTCATGAGCAGAGGTCTTAAAATGGCTGTATTGAAAATCTGGTGACAAAGTCCATAAAATGACTGTGTTATGAGTGAGCATTGCACAGTTTCCATGCACCCTATGTAAGTTCATAACTTTGTAATATTTTCAGTCAGATTTTCACCAGTGGCATTTTCCGCACTTCCTTATGGACAGTACAGCTGTCATTTTTCACAACATGGCGAAATGTGTTTCACACTTTCAGCGCAGAGATGCGTGGTCGCTGTGGGAAATCATTGTTCGGGACAGATAACGAAAATCACAGTGACACTGTTCATGATCGGAGGTTCCAAAATGCCTGTGTTGACAATCTGCTGTAAAAAATTCCCAAATTAATTACATTACGGGTGTGCGTTGCACAGTTTCTATGCATGCTCGTGACTTCACCAGTTGTTTTAATATTTTTACTGCAGATTTGCAACATTGCCATTTTACACCTCCCATGAACAGTACAGCTGTCATTTTCACATCCTGTTGGAATGTGTTTTGCACCTGTGGTGCTAAATGCTGTAATTAGCTGTGCATAAGCAGCTTTCAGCTAACAAACTGATATTGCCACTGTTCATGAGGTGGGGGTCACAAAAAAACATGTTGAAAATTTGGAGTGAAAATACCAACGAATGCCTGAGGTGTTAGGGCTTCCAACCATAATGCCCCACCCTGTAGAGAATGACAGGCATCAGGGGTGTGACTTGGGATTCTTGCCTGTAATGCTCATACCATTCCATACCCTGCAGCCAGTGAGAGGCATCGAGGTATGCCTTGGACTCTTGACCCCAAAGTTCACCCCATTCTCCTCCGCACCTATCTCACGTGTTTTCCTGATGGAGTGGGAGTGCTAGGGCAAAAGACCCCAAGGCACACCGTGACACTTGTCAGTGTTTGCAGGGTAGGGTGTGGTGAAATGGCATGGCCGTTATGCCTGACGACCCAAAGGCACACCCCAAATGCCTGTCACTCTCTGCAGGGTGGTGGTGGGGTTGGCTTCAGTTCAATACTTCACTACCATTCCTATTATGCAGCTCTGTAACTTCTACACTACCAATGCCAATGCCAGCAAGCAAACATTCGGCATCGACAAATGCTTGTTTATTCTTGCATATCCATACATAATACATGTCATTCATCCCACAATCCATCCATATGTGTTTGCCTATTCCTATCATCACAACTTTCATATGGACAGATTTTTTAATTTTTCCCATGTGTTCCAAATCTTTGTTGTAAGTTCTGCGCCTGTTGTACATGAACATTTTTCTACTGCTGCTTTACGTTGTGTATCTGAGTGTTGAAATTCTGTCCAGTAGTGGAGGAAAGGGTTAAAAGTTTTTGCAACTGTTTTCTGTTTCGCATATATTGAAAATATATGTCATTTCTAAGTGCTTTAATGTGGGTTTTCAAGAGATTCGTAATATCTAAGATGGTGTCTTCCCACCAAAGGACTGGGTCATCATTCATACAGTAATATAAACTGATTTCCTTGCTGCTAAAAAACATAGTATAGTTTGTGTAGTGTCAACTCTGTGTTACAAAGATGAGTTGAATTTTCAGGTTCCTTGCTGGTCCATGGGGGGGGGGGGTTATTAATATTGTAATTGTAAGTAAATGACATTATGATCTGAAACTTCTGCCACCAATAACTTTGCTGTCTGTTTATGGAGTGAAGGTGTAATACAGAAATAATCTATTCTCATGGCCAAAGGTCCTTTGTGAAATGTGGGGTTGGGTTTTCCTACAGCAGATACATATGCATGTAGTTGGTTAATGTTTTGTATCACGTCTTCAAGAAAAGCCATGTCACAATAAATCTTTTTTGTTCTGGGAGTCTTTCCTCTGTCTGCTAATGAAAGTCCACAGTTAAAATCCCCCCAAAAAGTAATATTATGAGCTGAATATAAATATGGTTGTACCACCTGAAAAAGCTAAATTCTCTCTGCCTTTGTCTTGGCGGCGTATATGCTGATCAGGCGGAACAGTACATTTTGGATTTTAATATCTAGCACAATAGCTCTGCCAGGGACTAAGTCCACTAATTTAATGAGCTGTATAGAAATATTGTGAAACAAAGTAGCTACTCTTGAACAAGTAACTTGGCCTACTGACAAATAAGAGGGTCCTACATGCCATTTGGTTATGGCTTGGCATAAATCAATAGTAGTATGTAACCTGGTATCTCGTAGGAAGAATATACTTGCCTGAAAGGATTATAAATGGGGAAAATACAGCCATTCTTTTTCTAGTATTCTTAATACTATTGACATTAATGGTGTATAGAAGGAGGGTTGGTTCCATTTATCTGAGGGTAGAGAAGTGACTTCCTTCATCAGTTATTCATGGTGCTTTCTTTTTGGTGCCTCTGGTTGATCTGGTATGTTTTTGTTTGGCTTTGTGCTGGAGGCAGGCTTCTTTTCAGTTGGGGCAGGGATGGTGTGGGGGGTCTTTTCTATCGAAAGTTACATCTGGTAAGGAGTACCAGATAGAGTAGTCATCGCCCTCATTCCCTGAGGTGCCTACAGCTTTAGTCAAGGCCTCAAATCTGTTTGTAAGAGAAAGTTCTGTAGTTTTGGGGAGAGGTTGTGACCATGTCTGCCTGCATCTAGTGACCATCTTGTTCCTTTCTGGTTCCCTTGGTGGTGAGGGGGGGAGGGGGAAGCATATCATTCAGATCAGAGGGGTTAGGGACCTGTGTTGTCTCTTAAATATTCATCATTTCTGACTCCTGTAGGGTAGTAGTGACCTTATTCTTTGGTCCGGGCTCTGAGGGGGGAGGGCTAGACCTTCATTCTTCTTGCACTGGCCCTGACCTGTTGGAAGAGGGAGTAGGAGGTGCTGTACGGGTTTTAGTTCATTGTGCAATAGCTATCAATAACCTCTGCTCCTCACTGTCTGCTTGATTAGGCTGGTTATGCGCTACCCAGGGGCATGTATGGTAAGTGTGACTTTTAGCTTCACACAGGTTACACATCTGCTCATTTCTGCACTATCTGCTAGTGTGTCCCAGCTCATTACATAAGGTGCATTTTAACCTGTCACAAAGGGTGCTTATATGACCAGTAGCCCCACAGCGGTAACATGCCTTGTGTTGCCCAGCATAAAACAGGACACCCCTGTCCCTCCCCAAAAAGAAACAACTGGGTGGATGTTAGAGTTCTGCATCAGTGGTATTTAAAACCACTCAAATCTTCCACCATCCATTTAATATTTAATAGTAGACTGACTACACTGGAAGAGAGCCAAACTCAAATGGCAGTGCGATATAATGCTTATATTTCCTGTGAGGTCTCCTCAAATAGAACCAAAATCAAGTACTGTCACCAGGCCTGTCAAACTCTGCCCATACTGGTTAGGGACAGCAATGATCTACCCAATACCTCAGTTATTAATGCCAGGCCAGCTGTCACTGATTCAGCCACTAATGATCTGAGTACTGAAAAACGTGCCAAGGTGGATGATCTAAATGATGATTCCAACGAACAGTGGTGTGAGGTTCAAAGTAAGCGGCCTTTAAAAAAGGGACGAAAAGCTAACACTTTTGTAGTTCTAACTTTCAATAGAATTGACCCATTCGTTACTTCTGATTCTTTGATAACAGGACAGGAGGCTGACTTCTGCACCCCTAGTTTACTCACAACAGTTGAGGTAAATTCTAGAACCTCAGCGGTCTCTTCTGTGCTAGGTACTGCTACCCCCACAAATTTGTCAGACACTAACATCTCCGTAAGTAAGCATACACAACCCAGTCTGAATGCTGGCCTCCCTGGTATAGACTTTACTACCGTTAATGATTCACCACTCACCCATGTTATGGAATTTTCCTTGGATCAAACTGCCCCTCTTTCTACGCACACTAGACAAATATTTGTTATAGGTGACTCTCTGATTAAACACATAGTTAGTGACATCTGTAATCCAGATAAGGCCAACCGAACTTGTTCTACGTTTCAAGGGGTTAAAATAGCAGATATTACATCAAGATTAGAAAATACTTTATATGAAAAAGGATCTAATCCACTAGTTGTTATACATTTGGGTGCTAATAACATTATGCATGACGACTTATCTAGCATTAAAATGGATTTTGTTGCCCTGTCAAATAAGTTGATAAACTAAGGGTGTCAAACAGCTTTTTCAGAAATATTACCATACCCAGAGCTTCATTTGAGGTGAATAATGAAATCAAACTCTTTAATGATTGGCTGCGGAGGTGGTGCCCCAGGCAATAGGCAAGATCTTACATGTGTTACCCATCATACATACAGTATGGGAAGAATTTTTAACAACGCAGCACTGTTCTGTGGTGATGGACTACACCTAAGTAGATGGAGTAGCTCTCTCCTAGGTAAATGAATACTATCCACAATAAACAAATGTTGAAACTAGATACTCTGGAGGAGAGACAGGGCATACCTCACTCTCTTAACTACTCTGATACTCATATACACAAATGTGCAAACTATAATATCAACTTTCTTTATTTTAATGCCAGAAGTCTCAATAATAAACTAGACAAATTAAAAATTAAGGCATCTCAGGAGCACATAGATATAATAGCTATTACAGAGACATGGGGTGATGACAAAGCCTCTTGGGACCCAAAATTGCCTGGATATGTACTATATAAGCTTAACAGAAATACACACAACGGAGCAGGGTTTGCTTTATTTGTTAATAACAAATTCAAAATCAACAATATATCCAATAAAATAAAACAATCTGATATCCCACAGAATCCATTTGGGCCAAACTCTTGCTAAATAACTCAGAAAACATTGTATTAGGTATATGCTACTGTCCACCCAATTCCACATTGGAATATTCTGATGCTGGTCTTCAAGAAATTGAGTTTGCTAGTGAGCTTGGCAATACTATTTGTATGGGGGATTTCAACATTGGTGACATCTCATGGAGTGCTCGTACAGCTACATCAAGTTGTGGCAAAAAACTCCTGGGCACATACCAACAGCATAGCTTAAATCAGTGCGTACAAAATCCCACCAGAGGTGATCAACTGTTAGACCTGGTACTCCATAGTGATTCATTAGAGTTAAAAAATGTTTCCACCCAAAACCCAATTGGAAACAGTGACCATGAGTCTATTTTTCTTTAGTGTCAAATCAAACTTATAGTTATAGTACTACCAAAACATATCTCTATAATTCTTTTGATCCCAAACTATTAAACTCAATATTGGGTTCCATAAACTGGGAAATTATTTTCTCTACCAAATCAACAGAGGAGGCCTGGGAGTTTCTGCACTACACTATTATTTCACTAAGAGAAAAAACATTCCTTTTAGGCTTAAAAACAGCTGTCAAAAACACATTCCTAAATGGCTAAATAAATCCATACATAGACTTCTAAAATTAAAAAACAAGAAATATTTAAAATTCCATACACCAGAAAACTAGACTTCATATGTCAAAACTCAAAAAAATGTAAATCTAAGATTAAAAAGGCGAAAGCTGAGTGGGACCTTAATCTTGCTAAAACAGCTAACAAACCCAACAGCAAGCAGTTCTATTCTTGTATTAATTCACTAAAATACCTATGTTGCAGATTGGCCATCTGTTAATAAATAACCAGCTGATATATATAGGAACCTAATGAAATGGCCACCTTTCTTAATACCAAACTCTGTGAAATATATGATGTCTCAAAACCTACCAATCTGGAGGTAACTCATAATGACGATGAACAGATAAAGCTCTCTGATAGTTCCATACATAAGAAATTATTATCACTAAAAGGTCAGATGTGCCCCGGTCTGGATGGTATCGCAGGACATCTTCTTTATCTACTTACTGATGGCCTCACTCGCCCACTTACACTATTGTTCGAAGGTTGCCTTAATAACAGTTTTGTACCCCCTGCGTGGAAATCAGCACACATAATACCAATACACAAAAAGGGGCTTAAGAGCAACTGGGAGAATTATAGTCCCATCAGTCTCACCTCATAGAAACATACACTTTGACGGTAGATAAGGACCACTTGGCTCACCTAGTCTGCCCATTTCCCTGCCTAGAGGATAAGCTGCAGATCCTAGTTAACCAGCAGCCTATTTCTTCCTACCCCCACAAAAATTGCCTTATGTCTGTCCCATGCATTCTTGAATTCTCCCACAGTTTTAGACCCCACAACCTCCTGAGGAAGGCTGTTCCATGCGTCCACCACCCTCTCTGTGAAAAAATACTTCCTCACATTGCCCCTGAGCCGTCCCCCCTCTATCTTCAAATTGTGTCCCCTTGTTCTTGCACATCTCTTTTTCTGAAAGATGCTACCCTCCTGGACTTTGTTAATTCCACTGAGGTACTTAAACGTTTCTGTCATGTCCCCCCTCTCCCTCCTTTTCTCAAGGGTATACATCTTTTTGTAAACTACTCAAAAGCTTAATTAAGTATAACATCACTCAGGTTCTTGATACACTAGATCCTGTACAACATGGGTTTAAAAAAGGAAGGCGCTGCTTTTCTAACCTGTGTTTTTACGAAGAGGTTAGTTCCCAGTTAGATAGTCGAGTACCCTATGACGCCATATTTATTGACTTTAGTAAAGCTTTCAATATCATGCCACATAAAGCTCTAGTTTTCAAACTACGTAAAACAAATATTAATAAAAACATCATAAACTGGGTTGAAAACTGACTTAGTAGCCTTACACAAAGAGTGTTAATAACTGGGAAATTATCTGAAGTAGGTACAGTTGGTAGTGGTGTCCCCCAGGGCTTCGTACTGGGCCCTTGTTTATTTCAAGTGTTCATATCTGATTTTACTGACAGTTGTCTCCCACACACAACAAAATACGCAGATGATTAAACTAGGAGGACCCTGCAGTACCATCGACCAAACCCAAGTTATCCAAAACGACCTTAACAAAATTTCAAAATGAGTATTAAGGTAAGGCACGAAAATAAACATAAACAAGTGTAAAGTTATGCTCCTGGGTTCCCAGAACCCCTTGACAGAATACTTCATTGGTAGTTGCAAACTAAGCATAACCACTGACGAAAAAGATCTGGGAGTATGCATCTCTGAGGATTTTGGACAATCAGAACAAGTACATATAGCTATTAATAATGCCAAACAGGTAATTTGGTCCATAAAAAGAAATATCAGATCAAGGGATAAAATTGTGATGTTGCCATTGTACAGGGCTTATGTAAGACCACACCTTGAATACGCCTCCCAGCTGTGGTCTCCATATTTAAAAAAAAAACTGAAATATCATTACTGGAAAAAGTCCAGAGAAAATATACTATACATATATATATATATATGGTTTGTATAATGAGCCCTGTGAAATAAGATATCAACTACTTCATTTAATGCCCCTGGAAACTTGTCGTCTCAGAGGAGACCTTATTTTTATGTTTGATCTTACCCAGGACCTATATTTAATATCCAAACTTGGTTTTGAATTTAAAAACTCCCCTCACTTTACCAGAGGCCACCCTTTACAGTTCAGTAGAAAAAAGTTTAATTCTGTACCTCGAAAAAACTTTTTCACTTAAAGAATCTTAAACCCCTGGAATACACTACCTAGTGAGATAATTGTGAGTAAAACAAAAGCCAAATTTAAATGACACTTAGATAATCTCATTCTCTCTGGGTCTGTGGGCTCATAGTCTCCTAGCACCTTCACCTTCCTTAGTATGTACTAACTGTAATCTTTTTTTCATCTACCCCTTCATATTCCGAGTCTGAGGCATTACAAATGTGCACTGAAGTTTGTGGTGGATTCCATTTGGGTGTCAGTTCCTCTCAACCTGGCATTTGAATGGGAGAGGAACTGGAGACCCGTTGCCCAGTTGCAGTAGATTTTTCCCACCCGGCCACCTGGAGGGCAGAGTCAGTGGACCAGGCTTGCAAGTTAGAAGTTGGGGTTACAGCGCTGGAGTTCTATCTTAGGCCAGATACAGGAGTATCCATTTTTGCCATTCCTGGCATGACCCCTTTGTCACTCTGAGCAAGATTTCCATCAAATACAAACAGTGGTGCATTGTTCATACCTACTGTAAATGTAAACATCTTCTGTAGAATCGGTTCCGTAGTCTGTGAGTCACCAGGTTGTTGTGGGTATAGCTGTGCTGTAGTTGTGTCTGAGGTTTGCAGCTGGACCTGTCCAGCTGGAAAGCCTGTGTTGTGAAGGCTGACTGCAGATTCTGTTGGAGTGCTATCTTCTCTTGGAGTTCTTTTTGTCTTTGCATAAAGTGTTCTTCTGCCTGGAGCAGAGCTTTCAGATTTTCTGGTTGCTTGGAAATATCGGTGGATGTCTGAGGAATTTCTGATGCTATTTCTGTAGTTGACAGGGCCTGAGCCTGAGAAGGTAAATCCTTATTTTGCTCTTGTCCTGTTTGTTGCTGAATTAAATGATCTGTTTTTCGATCTTGTGCATCATCCATTGAAACTGCTGCATCAAAAAAATGTTCGGCCTTTATTGCTGAGGGGGTATGGGAAGAGACCATTTCCCCCAACTCTTGTGTGTCCATCCTGTCATAGGAATCCAGTGACATGACCATCTTGAATGGCCAGAGGTTCCCTTACAGGAGAGCAGGGTAATTTCCCCGGTGTCCTGGCCAAATTCCCCCCATTCACTACAATACCACTGACAGTTTAATCTGGTTCTGTATGCCAGTTTGCATCTGTATCTTCACCCTCTCCCCTGGGATGAGGCTGAAAGTATGCAGAATTGCCTAGTCCTCCTTTCCCAATGAACAAAAACTAAATAAAATAAATAACGTATGCTAAGGTTCATACCAGGGTTCAAGAAGCTGAGAAGGCTGTATGCGCATGAGTGCTCCTACCATTCACCCATAATAACACAAGCTATTTCCAGATAAAATGTAACTATAAAGTCTATTTTTGAACTGCTTTTGTCTTTACTACTATTTCCAGAGGCAATGTGTTCCATGGATTAATCACTCTACGTGAAAAAGGCCTTTCTCCTATTTGTGAAGAATCTTTTCGGTCTTAGTTGTGGTGGGTAACCTCTTGTGCCTATGTCAGAATTTTACATTCAAGATTTAGTTCATTTATCAGATAGCTGTCCTGCATAATATCATAACAGAAAAGTAAATCACCTCTAATTCTTCTTGTTGCTAGAGGCATAAGGTTCAATTTTTCTCAATGTTCGTTGTATAGCATGTTCTTATATTTATAGATTAATTTAGTTGTTATCTTTGAACTTTTTCCAAACTATCTGCTGTCCCCTTTGTGATGTAGCCCCATGCTTGGCTGCCATAATCCAGTATTGATCTTGCATATGACCTATACAATGGCATTATCACTTTCTCACTTCTGCTACTGAAATGTCTTTTGACTGCCAAAAGTATTTTGTTTTTGCCTTACTGATTTGCGTGTTATATGCTAATTTCCCTGTTATTTTTATGTCTAGGTCTTTTTCTTCTGTTGTTTCTCTGAGTGGTAGCCCATTTAAATAATATGTATTTCCTCTCTTGCGATGCCCTAATTGCATTATACAACACTATCAGCATTGAAACTCATTCCCCATTTGTTTGCCCATTTTGATACTTCATTCAGTTCTCCTTGGAGTATATTTATATCTTCTTGGGTATTTGCTGTTTTTGTGTCATCTGCATATTTACCTATTCAGCTTGTAGTTTGCTTACCCATATCTGATATAAATGTCTGAAACAATGGTCCCAAGACTGAGCCCTGTGGCACCCCACTCATCACTCCCACTTGGTCAGATAGATAACCCTTATTACTGACTCTCCGACTTCTCCCACTTAGCCAACTACTAATCCAGTCAATAATTTTGTGATCTAACCTAATTTTTTTAGTTTTTTTTTATTATGGCTTTGTGTGACACTTCATCAAAGGCATTCGCAAAGTCCAAGAAAATGCAATCCACCGATGAGCCCACATCTAGTGATGCAAATATTTTCTCATAAAAACAGAGGTTTGTAACACATGATCCCCCCACCTTAAACCCATGCTGCTGAGCATCTGTATAATTATTTTCTACGATATGTTGATTTATCATATCTTTTATTATTGATTCCATAATTTTTCCTGGTAAACTGCTTAGGCTTATTGGTCTGTAATTTACAACATCTGATCTGTCTCCTTTTTATGTTGTCTTGAGCACATGCAAGCAACATTTTATGGCAGTAGGGGAAATGCAGAGGTGTGTCAGTTTTGGCAAATGCAGGGCACGCTTTAGAAGGTGCGTCCCTCATTCGCCAATTAGAAAGCAAGCTAGCGGTGACACAAGTTTTATGCAGTGCCGCCAACTTGAAACAAACTTGCCACTGCAATCAGAGACAAGCTCATCATGCAGCGGCACAGATGGCACGCCTCCCCTACATGCCTTGCCTGATGAAACATTTCAGTAAACATGGCGGTGGCTCACGCCATCCGTCTTTCACAATCCCTAGAAAACTGACTTCGGGGGGGTGTTCAGTTCCCCTGTTGGCATGTTTAATACCCCCCCAAGATTGCGTGGCACACAGGGAGCTCACCCCAGTGTGCCTCCGTGGTGTTTGGAAGTCAACCACATCAGCATGTTCCTGCCTTCACCCCACCCTCGTGTGCCACACTGGGAGCCCACACCAGTGTGGGCAACATCACCCCCCCCAAAAGTTATGGGGTACACTGGGAGCCCACCACAGTGTGCGCAACATTTGTTTTCTTACACCTGTAAAGAAAGAAAAACGTACACAGTGTTGCTTTTTTTTTTTTTTAAGTACCTGAAACAAAGAAAATGGTCCCTCGCTGTCGGCGGCACCCCCTCCCCAACCTGCACCCACCCTCTGCGCACCCCACCTCCCCACATCCCCCCACCTCATACTTACCTCCAGAGGTCAGTGCCACAATCTTCGGTGGAGTGGGAACACGTCTGCTCCCTTCAAAGCCGACCACGAACTGAAGAAATGCTGGTAAGCTGTATAATGGCATCAATGGGGGAGGTTTCAACTTAGGTGGCTATCTCAGCCTTTTTATTCTACTTTTGGCTCAAAATTTTCAACATTGGGTTCTTCGGACCCCACCTCATGAAATCAGTCACTGTGATTTCGTTATTCGGTCCCGAAAGGTGATTTCACAGTCACTGCGCGGAATCACCTTTCGGACCCGATTAACGAAACGATAGTGCCACTGTTCATGTGGTGGGCTTCTGAAAAGTCTATGGTGAAAAAATTCCAAAAAATGACTGTTATGAGCGTGCGTTGCGCAGTTTCCACACACGTGTGTAACTTCGAGAATTTTCTATATTTTCACTCCAGATTTTTAAGATTAACATTTTTTCACACATCCTTATGAACAGTACAGCTGTAATTTTTCACATCCTGCCTGAAATGTGTTTTTTCACATTTGGCACGCAATGGCACGATTGCTGTGGGAAATCAACGTTCGGGACAGATTAAAAAAGTCACAGTGACACTGTTCATGAGTGGAGGTCTCAAAATGCCTGTGTTAAAAATTTGGTGAAAAAATTCCAAAAAATGGCTGTGTTACGAGCATGCATTGCGCAGTTTCCACGCACGTTCGTAACTTTGAGAATTTTTAATATTTTCACTTCAGATTTTCAACATTGCCATTTCTTCACACTTCCTTATGAATGGCACAGCTGTCATTATTCACATCCTGCCCGAAATGTGTTTTTGCACATCTGGTGCAGAATGGCGTGGTCGCTGGGGGAATCAACGTTTGGGACAGTGCCACTCTTCATGAGTGGAGGTCCCCAAATGCCTGTGTTGAAAATTTAGTTAAATAAATCCCCAAAATAATTGCATTACGGGCATATGTTACGCAGTTTCTACGCACGCTCGTGACTTCACCAATTTTTTATATTTTCACTCCAGATTTTCAACATTACCATTTTTTACACCTCCTCATGAACGGTACAGCTGTCATTTTTCACATCCTGCCCGAAATGTGTTTTCGCACCTGTGGCGCCAAATGGCGCAGTCGCTGTGCAAAATCACCTTTCCGCCAACAAACTGATAGTGCCTCTGTTCATGAGATGGGGTCACAAAAAGCCCATGTTGAAAATTTGGAGTTAAAATACCAACAAATGCCTGGGGTGTTAGGGTTTCCAACTGTAATGCCCCACCCTGTAGAAACTGACAGGTGTCAGGGGTGTGAGTTGGTATTTTTGGCTGTAATGCTAACGCCATTCCACCACCACCCCCAGCCTTCAGCCACTGACAGGCATTGAGGTGTGCCTTGGACTCTTCGACCCCAAAGTTCACCCCATTCTCCTATACTGCGCCCATCTCAGTGTATTTCCTTATGGAATGGGGTGAGCGTAAGGCCCGAAGACCCCAAGGCACACCGCGAAACTTGTCAGTGTTTGCAGGGTAGGGTGAGGTGGACTGGCGTGAGCGTTATGGCCGACGACCCAAAGGCACACCCCAATGCCTTTCAGTCTCTGGTTGGTGGGGGTGGGATTGGTGTCAGTTCAGTACTTTACCGCCATTCCCATTATGCATCTCTCTAACTTCTGCACTAGCAATGCCAATTCCAGCAAGACAACATTCGGCATTGACAAATGCTTGTTTATGTAGAGGAATCACAATAGTTATTCTGCTGCTATTTCATTTGTATAATAATGATCTGACGTACAGTAGTCTTAGCGGAATACCAATTTGTGGTTCTAATAGTTTCATTGTTTTGGCTGGTACATTGTCCAGTCCTGATGAGTGTGCACATTTCAAGGCTTGAATTGTGTTGTTTATTTTTTCTAAAGTGATCCCATCTATGACGTGTTTAAAGGTATGTCTCCTATATATGAGTTGTTTTTTGGAAAGATAGAACCAAATTACTTGTTAAATACATCAGCCATTTCCTTGGGATCCTCAATTTGTTTGTTCTCAGATATTATCGAACATAGTCTGCTATTTGTTGTTTTTAAGGAATTTACATATCCATAGAACTTTATCAAGTTGTTCTTATTTGCATTTGTTGCCAATACTATTTCCATTTTCTGTTTATTTTTTAAGTTTTTGCATTGTTTTTGTACTTTTTTTATAAGTCTCCCACTTTTGTTCTGTATTTTCCTTGTAGTAAGCATTATATAGTTTACGTTTTTTCTTTATTAATTGTTTTACCCTTTTTGTGAGCCATTTCAGCCTCAATCCCTAGTTGATATATTTTCTCATTTTTATTATGTGCAGATCACAAGTCTGGAATGTCTGTTTTTTGATAGTGTCCCACATTACACTTGCATTTTTATTGCTTAGAATCTCTCCCCATTTTACAGTGGCCAGATCTTCCTGATTCTTATCTTGGTCTGCTGTGCTAAAATTGTAAATCTCCCTGTATCCTTTAATTATTGATTTGTATTTCTCAAGGTTGTAAGATACATATTGTGGTCACTATTTCCAAGCAGTGCATGGATTTTACAAGTAAGCATTAATCACCGACAGAGGAGGGCTCTGCCGGTGGATTAATGCCCGCTGGGGGGTGGGTGCCCGAGGGCGAAGCCCGAGGGGTCCAACCGTCCAGCGGGCATTAATCACCGGCAGAGCCCGACGCTGGAGGTGATTAATGCGCTTGTAACATAGGCTCATTGCGGAGGCGACGAGCCTATGTTATCGGTGTGTGCACCCTTTGGCCGGCAACCCTACGGACAGAGGCACAAGGAGAAATGAAATCTGTTTATTTAACTTACAGTGACAGCACGTAGGAAAAGTGGTGCAATGGCTCACTCGAGCATTCGTCAGGGATCGCGGTGCGTCGGTGAGTCCCAGTTACATCCGTGCGGTGCAAAGGGTGCTGGGCGGCTGTCTAGCGCAATGATTCTGGGTGCTTGCTGCCGCCGGAACACAGGTATGCAGATTTCCTCGAGGTGGGCGGTTTCACAGTACGTGCAGCACTGCGTCGCTGTCTCCACTACGTCATGTTGCTTCCAGCGTTACAGAGCCCGGCTGTCCTGCGGGACACATGAGAAAGTTAGCGGGTCGTGGACAGTCATGGTGTGTATGTGAAAGCTCTGAGCGGCAGGGGGCTGCCGGGCCACCCATGGAGCACTGGTCGGCTGGATGTGGGGGGCCTCTGCATCACCTCTCGCAGGTCGTCAGCTCGGATTCACGGTGGGTGTGCCTCTGGGGTCTGTGCCTTGGGGGGCAGCGGGGGCCAGTGTGTGCTGCGGGCCACTTGCAGGGTGCTGGTCGGGGGTGCCTGCTCTTCACTGCCTGCTGTCTCTGGTGTGCTGTCCTGGGCTGTGGCAGGGGGCCTGCCAGGTGACCCATGCTGTGAAGCTCGGCTGTCTGTGGGCACCCTCTGTCTCAGCTCTCGCAGGTCGGCTGCCCATGTTTGGGGGTGCCTCCGGGGGCTCTGCCTGGGTGGGCAGTGGGAGATGCTGTGCGCCTCGGGTTGCTTGCAGGGTGCTGGTTGGCGGGGTTGGGGTGCCTGTTCTCCACTGCCTGCTGTCTGTGGCATGGTGTCCTGGGCTGCGGCACAGGATGAGGGCTCCCGCTGCTGTGTGGAGGCGGTGGTGGGCTGCGGGGCTGGGGGGGGCTTGACCCTGCTGTCTTGCCACTGGAGAGGACGGACAACCATCTCTTGTGGTCAGATGCTGAGGGAGACCAGTAGCTGCGCAGGCTGGTCTTGCAGCGATGACCGGTGACAGACATGATCTCCCTGCTCGCCAGTCCGGCCTGGGACAGCATGGTTACTGCCATGCTCCTGATACTGTGGTTGGTGTACCGGATGGAGAGCTGAGCGTCATCAGAGATTTGGGGCATGAGGGCACTGAGGTAGTTCTTGCCCATTGGTTGGCGGCTGTACCAGCAGTCCCACTCCCTGGGACCCAGCTGGTCCACTCTCTGAGGGTGCAGGTACAGGGCAGGAGCTTTGGGCGGGCAGCGCTGAATGTACTCGCAGAACATTGCCACTACACAGTCTCTGCTGCCAGGGCTGCCATACAGCACGCCCCTCAGACTCTGCCGTGTGGAATCCCCCAGCTGCCCATGGTTCTTGGTCTGCTCGTTCAAGGACAGCGCCAGGAACTCGTTGCCCTCGTCATCTGCCTGGACTGTGAAGGAGTCCTGGCACAGCTCTCTCTGCCCCTCCGAGCAAGACACAGCTGTATGTTGAACCACAACCTGTGCACCAGGCCGTATAGGGTCTCAGAGCTCAGCCTGTCGCAGCTGCGGATTTTTGCCAGATCACTGGCACTGATGCTGGGGTGGTGGCTGGCTGTGTCCTGCCCTGCACACCGGTAGTCCTTCAGGACAGCAACGAACACATTGTTCGCCACCACAGACTCACTGTCCGTGATAATGTTAAGGACTCTTTTATTGGGAGGGCTGGTCAGGTAGCATTGCAGCCCGGCACACAGTCCAACAAAGGAGCTTAGGCTGTATTGCTCACTCTTCTCCGTCCGGACTGAGGTGTAAAATTGGCATAGCAGGGCTGCCAACTGAGCTGGAGAGACAGTCTTGAGGTCCACCTACTGAGCTGTGCCTCTGAGCCAGTCTGAGAAAACGTTGGAGGCCCATGCTGTATTTTTGTGGGTGTTTGCCTCCACCCGTCGGCTCTCTAGCCCATCCAGCTCCTCCTCGCTGACGGTGGCGTGGCGTCTCTGCGGTGTGCTGCATGGCCCCCGCTGCTGGTGCTCGCTACAGCAGGACCACTGCAGGTGCTGCTGGCTGCAGGACTAACAGCATCTCTTCTGTGCCTGGGTGCTTGCACGTCTGTGTGGTGCCGAGGGGGCTCTCTGCCCATGGAAGCACTGCTGTCCCGTTGACACCCTGTTGCCTCACTGCTGCTGCATGTGTCTGACTGCACCATGCCATGTCCTGGGGCTCCGGTGAGCGGCCAGTGCTGCCCGCAGGTCTCCTCCACAGCTCTGGCGTGCATAGTGGCGCTGTCTGGTGAGCCCAGGTCTGCTGCTGGGAACAGCACAACTGTCTTTGGGGGCCACCACGGACTCGGCTTCCACAGCACCTCCTCCACCCAGGGGCTCGGCTCCACTGTCGTGCTGCCTACAGCTTTGGGGATTTGTGTGATGGCACTGACAACTGCCGTGGAGCTGCGCTCGTTGGCGCCGGCGCCGAACTCTTCCTTGACCCATCAAGGGATGCCTCTCACTCCGCACAGGGAGAACGTGGCGGTACAGTGCTCCATCGTTGTGCTCTCGCTATCTACTTGCCATGTGTGCATCTAGATCTGCTGAGCTGCTGCACTGTTCGTGGTACTGTTCTGACTACCAGAACACTGCGCAGGTCTCTTCGGTCGCCCACTGGTGACGGCGCAGTTCGTTGGAGGCGAGCAGCGGTGGGCTGCGGCTCCCGAGCGCCGTGGGTGGCCTGAGGGGGTGGTGACGGAGCGGGCGGGTCCCCTCTACTGCTGCGGTGGCCATAGGTGGTACTAACCGAGTGGGCGTTAGCTGTGGGTTAATCACCACTCGGTTGGTGTCACCTGTGCCACTTCAGCCAATGCGGATCCTCCATTTCAGTCCTCTCTCCTGTGCCGTGTTACAGTTGGTAATATTTACCTAATCTGTGCTCAGAACTATATTGAATATATTCTCTCCTCTTGTTGGTGTTGTAATATGTTTGTTTGAGGTCTAGCTGTTGCACAGTTTTCAAAAAAGAGACGCTGCTTAATTTTGTCACCTCCGTTTTAGTCCAGTTTGTCACTGTAGTTTAGATCTCCCACAAATACTACCCTGCCCCATTCGCATGCCTTTATAATTCCTCAATAATTTCCTCTGTTAGTTTGTTTCCACTATTTGGCGGTCTGTAGCATAGACCTAGTATACTACTTTTTTCATCTTGAGTCTGTACTTTGATCCATATTGTTTCTGTTTTACTTTCCTGTACTTTCATTTTTTCTGATATTTGGTTAGCTTTTATTGATTCATAGAAGCTTATTAGATTGTTTGTGCAAGACCTACCTTTAATAAAACCATGTTGTTTATTTTGAGTTATAACATGGGTTGTGAGGAACGTGGTAGCCAACTGGTGTAGAGCCCCTGCATAGCCGTGCATTAAATACCCCTTTTAATGCACAGTTCCGAAGAGAGGGACTCAGGAAATGTGCCATCAGGACTAGTTCCCTGATTCAGAAAACCAAATCAGAACAGCAGCCATTAAAAATGTAGGGAAGTAAGAGAGACCCAGCTGTCAAAATACTGCATAATTCTTCTTCATGTTAAACATATGAAGCAGTAGCATGGCTGTGGTTTACTATGGTCACCTGTGGCTGTCTGTCCCCAGTGCAAGACTGAGGTGCTGTTTCCGTAACATAGAAGCACAGAAACATAGGGCAGAATTCATGACGCGTTCAGTTTCAAAGTCCCACTCCGCAGCTGCTGTTGCGGACTGTAATTGCCCGCAGCTGCGGCGGTTGCGATTCACAGCCACAGCAGTTGCGGAGGGTGTTACGGCTGCTTCCACCAGCTGTAACTCATTCCCACAGCTGCGCCCATCACCCTGGTGACACCAGCCGCAAGCAGCCGTAACCCGTGGAGCCAGTCGTAATCCGGCTCCGCCTTTGTGAATACCTGCCGCTGCGGGTAACCTGCAGCTCCGCAAGTGGTAACCCACTTGCGCAGCGGTTTACCCTCAGCTGCGGGTCTTTCAAAAGCTTCGTGAATCCTGCCCATAGACTTTGACGGCAGATAAGGACCGCTTGGCCCACCTAGTCTGCCCATTCCCCTATCTATTGGATAAGTTGCAGATCCTAGTTAACCAACAGCCTGCTTCTTCCTACCCCCCCCCCACCAGAATTGCCTTCTGTCTGTCCCATGCATTCTTGAATTCCCCCACTGTTTTTGACCCCACAATCTCCTCAGGAAGGCTGTTCCATGCATCCATCACCCTCTCTGTGAAAAAATAGTTCCTCACATTGCCCCTCAGCCGTCCCCCCACTATCTTCAAATTGTGTCCCCTTGTTCTTGTACATCTCTTTTTCTGAAAGATGCTACCCTCTTGGACTTTGTTGATTCCGTTGAGGTACTTTTTTTTTTTTAATTTAGTATATTTTATTAACGCTGTCACACAATACATACTGAAAACATAAAGCGAGCAACAAACAAACAACATACAAAACTTCCCACCTCCTTCCCCTCCCCCTCCCCAGAGATACAGTTCAGGTCAAGTGAGAGATTATACAACTGTTAAGTTATCCCTTGAGGTACTTGAAGTCTCTATCATGTCCTTCCTCTCCCTCCTTTCCTCAAGGGTATACATATTAAGCTCCTTTAGTCTTTCTTTATATGGCTTCTGTTTCAGACCCTGCACCATTTTAGTTGCCCTCCTCTGGACTGCCTCCATCCTGTCTATGTCCTTGCAGAGATGGGGATCTCCAGAACTGGACGCAGTACTCCAGGTGGGGTCTCACCAACTGTCTGTACAGAGGGATAACAACTTCCTATTTTCTACTGGTGATGCCTCTCACTATACATTCCTGTGTCCCCCCAGCCATCCTTACTGCCTACTCACATTGCTTGCTTACCTTTAGGTCATCTGATATGACTACCCCAGGTCCTTTTCCGGTTTTGTTGTTGTTAGTACCCCCCCCCGCATTGTGTACTCTTCCCCTGGGTATTTGTTTCCAGGTGCATTACTTTGCACTTCTTTGCATTGAATCTAAGCTGCCATACTTTTGACCATTCCGCCAACCTTGCCAAGTCCCTTCTCATCCTTTCCATCCCACCTTGTGTATCAACCCTGTTTTAGATCTTTGTGTCATCTGCAAAGAGGCATACTTTTCCTTTCAGTCACTCTGCAATGTCACTTGTAAAGACATTAAAAAGGACCGGACCCAGTACTGAACCCTGCAGTACCCTGCTAGTAACCCCCCCTTTCTTCAGAATGGAGTCCGTTTACCATTACCCTCTGCGTCCTGTTGTCCAGCCAATTTTTTACGCAGGCTTCCACCCTGGGACCTAACTCCCAGGCTAGCTAATTTATTTAAAATTATTTTGTGTGGGACTGTGTCAAATGTCTTGCTAAAGTATAGGTAGGCCATGTCCACAGCCCCTCCCTGGTCTACTACTTTGGTCACACAGTCAATGAAATCTATTAGATTCGTCTGACATGACCTTCCCGCTGTGAATCCATGCTGCCTTGGGTCCTGTGTCCCGCTGGCTTGTAGGTACTCAACAATTCTTTCTTTCAGAAGTGATTCCATCATTTTCCCTACCACTGAGGTCAAGCTAACAGGTCTGTAGTTTCCTGCCTGTGCTTTGCTCCCACTTTTGTGAAGGGGAACCACATCTGCCCTCCTCCAGTCCTTATGTACCACACCGTCCTCCCATGATTTGTTAAAAAGGGTAGTCAGTGGTGTGCCTAAAACTCCCCTTAGTTCTTTTATCATTTCGGGGTGAATCCCGTCAGGCCCCATTGCTTTGTCCACCTTCAGTTTTAGGACTTCTTTCAGAACCCTTTCCTCTGTAGGACTGGTATCGACCCCCCTATCCAGAGTGCTTCTATTGATTGGATTAGGTACTTCCCCCTCCTCTACTTTTGTGGATACTGAGCAGAAGTATTTGTTCAGTATCCCTGCTTTTTCACTGTCCCTCTCTGCCCACTCACCCTCCCCTTTATTAAGCCTCACTATCTCTCCCTTGGTCTTTCTTCGCTCTCTAATGTACCTATAAAAGGTTTTATCCCCCTTCTTAACCGAGTTGGCTATCTTTTCCTCGGTTTGGGCCTTTGCTAATCTGACTGCCTTCCCTGCTTCCTTCTGCTTTAACTGGTACAGTTCTCTGTCCTGCTCCTTCTGTGTTTCCTTATACTTCCTGAATGCTATATTATTCTCCCTAACCTTCCTCACTACTTCTTTTGAGAACCATAGTGCTTTTTTTTTCTTTTGTTTTGATATGTTTATTTGCTTCATACAAAGGCTTGTTGCCTCTGCGATGGCAGTTTTGATGTTTCCCCATTGTTCCTCCAAACCTCCTCCTTTTCTGTTTGCTAATACTTTTCTGAGGCACTCTCTCAATTTGACAAAGTCAGCCCTCCTAAAGTCCAGTACCCTTACTTTTGTATGGCTTGACTATTCGGCTGTGTTTATCGTGAACCACACTGTTTGGTGATCACTTGTTCCCAGATGGTTACCCACTTCTAGATTTGAGATCCTGTCTCTCTGTCCCCATTTGAGAGTACCAGGTCTAAGTTTGCTCCCTTCTGAGTAGGTTCCAACACTAGCTGTGTGAGGCATGCCCCTTGTAGGGCATCGAGAATGACCCTGCTCTTGGGTGTGGCTGCAGCAAAGGTGCTCCACTTAACATCACTTTGCCTTCCTTGTCAGTGCAGTGGTTGCGCACCAAGGTGCTGTCTCTCTCATGAGCCGGGGACCTCTAGCGAGACAGACAGTGAGAACGAGAGTGTAAGCAGAGAGAGAAAGACAGGATATTGGTGTTTCTCTTCCCACCTCCTCCCGTAGCACACAGCAGCCACTTATGTCCTTGGTCAGCGAGGTGAGATGGGGACACATGGGAGAGCTAGAGAGACCTAGCGAGGGAGGGAGCGAGTGGAATGTAGTTAATTTGTCCCCTGGATTGTTTGCCCTGCCGTCTGACAGAGAGAGAGGGAGAGGGAATTGCCCACCCCTAGCAAGTCTGTCGGCAGCTGAAGTCTCTGTCGATGGTGAAAGAGCCCCCCACACAGGTGCGGGGAGCAGGAGTGTGAGAAAGCAAGAGAGAGAACATCGGGACTAAAGTGCAGGTAGTTGCCATTTGACAATCCTGAGAAGCAAAATGGGAGAGTGCTCCAACCCGCTACACAGCATTGCTGCAATTTTTGTGTCTGCCTCTCTCTCCACTTTTCAGTCAGTCTACCGGTGAGTTCCCTATGCTGTAAAAGTGTTTTTGTGAGACGCACATTCTGGTGCTTGCTGTCTCTGTCTGGCAGTTCAGTTTCTCCCTTTTATCAAGGCATGTTATGCATGAGCAGTGTAGAAAGAACTGCATCATCTGCCTGCATGTGCAGTGTGTAAAGCACACATACTAAGTATTATAGTTTTCAGCATTAAAAAACACTTTTCTCTTCATTGTATTCCACGGAATTATATATAACCCATGTTATAAACTCCCCAACAATCAATATAAATGTTATGAGATTTTACTCCAGATGGTGATATTTCACTTAGGAGGACAGACCAAATAACATATTATTGGGAACTTATATTCAGCACTGAGGGTATATGATAAAATGTCTTTAGATTATATTAGAATTAAGTGGTCAAAGGATATGAACACAGAACTAGATGTGGAGCAATGGCAAATTTCAACTACACTATACTCCAGAATCTCCTCCAATGTTTACTGGCGGGAATATGCATGGAAAGCCAGAGTAAGATATTTTAGAACCCCGGAAATTATGGCATAGTTTAAGGGACACAGATATGGGAGATGGAGGGGATGTGGACAGAGGGAGGCGAAGATGGAACGTATTATATGGTCATGTCCATATATACTGGAATATTGGCAAGAAATCATAGATGAGTTAAATGCTGTATATGGGAGGCCGGAGATACTTACCTCGACCCTTATATTGACAGCAATACCTCCTCTTGGAATCAAGGTACAAGGGTCGCTTTTCAAAATGTTATCTCTATTAATACTGGCAGCAAAAAAAATTATAACCCATCTATGGCTTTCCAGTCAGATCCCGACCAAAGAGGCTTGGAGAATTCTGACATATGAAATATATAATTTAGAAAGGATCTCAGCTAAAATGAGCAATAGGATGTGTGCTTTTGATAATCGATGGAGAATTTGGATGCTATACCAACTGGGGCACTATGGGGACTTTGTTCCTTAAATACACAATAGTATACTTAAAGCTATGTGGGGTACTTAACCGTATTGAGGGGGGAGGAGGGGGATTGGAGACTCTAGGTGAGCTATAATTTGATAGGAAAGATATTATCTTCCCCCCTACTACCATTATCTATATGATACTTCCCAATACAAACAATATACCGAGGCCCACAACAGATAAACAAATTTTACTTGAGATTTTACAGCTCTGGAGATCCTTGAATGCATTTAGCCGTGTCTGCTTATTATAATTATTCATTGTACTATTTCTGAATGTACCGATGTATTGCATTTGGTATTATAACAAGCTGCTAAAACCAATACAATATAATTAAAAAAAAAAAAGAATGATAACCCATGTTATAAATGGAATAATCCACTCCAGGGTAAGGGGTTATGGGGATTTAATGCAGGCCTCATGTGCTGTGAGGGCACGAGGCCGCACAACGCACCTGAGGCGTGCATTAACTTCCCATGACCCCATACCCTGTCATTTTTATGGCTTACTTATTCCCAAGTAAATCACTTGTTGGTTTATTCTGTCTTTAATAAAACTTTCTAGAATTTTGCCAAGAATGCTGGTCAGACTTATTCTTCTGTAATTTTTTGGGTGTCTTTTTGTGCCATTTTTATTAATGGGAACTACATTTGCTTACGCCAGTCTTCAGGGACTACTGAATCGAAGACTGATTTTTTTTAAGCAAGTTAGTTGCTGGTACAGTGATCTCATTAGCAACTTCTTTTAGTAACCTTGCCGCTAGTTTCCATGACCCTGCTGATTTTGATACATGCAATACTAAAATTTCTTTAATACATCATCGTAATTTATCGTAAGTATAGTATTATCAGCTGGATTCCTGGCCATAATATTGCTCACTGTTTTCTTATCCTGAAATGCACTTGCAAAATAGTTATTCATGAATTCTGATATTTCCATTTCGTTGGTTGTGATTCTGTCCCCAGACGTTAATGGTCCAGTGGCAGGTGTAGTATATTTTTGTGAATTAATATAACAATAGAAAACCTCGGGGTTCTGTTTATCTGCTGCTAATTTAATTTCTAGGATCTTTTTTGGTTTTTGATTTCTGTTTTGCACTTTTTAATTGCTAATTTATACCTAGTTTTATTACCCTTAGTTTTTGGGTTCTTCTTAATTTTATATAAGCCTTTTTTCCTTGAAACGGTAATGAGTTTGGTATGAGGCTCTCGTGATGGAGTAAGTCATCAAGTAGTGATTTTGAAAAATGTAATATCAAATATTTATAAATTAGTATATGCCTTTATATGATGTCAAAAGTCATGTGAGCCACTTAGCTAATATTTAAGCAGGACACTAACCACTTAACCATGCCCCCGATGAAGCTCTTTATGAGTGAAGTGCAGGAGTTTGGAGGCGTCTGTCCTTAGGATAAGGCAACCATTTTGTATACTGTTGGGTTTCTGCAAATTACCTGTACTGATCTCTATATATGAATTTTGTCATATGAAGCACTGTACATGTGTGCTTTATTCGAGGTCCTGAGTACGGACACAAAAGATCATGAGGCAGTGGAACAATTATGTAGATCTTGAAATAAATGACATTATAATATGGGTTGGCCGGAACGTGGAAGCGGGTTGGTCTAGAGCCCCTGTGTAATGCACAGTTTTGCAGATGGAGTCTGAAAAAATGGCCTTGGAACTCGTTATGTACTAAAGGAAAAAATAACAGACAGGCAGCCACTGAAAAAGCAAGAAAGCGAGGTGATCAGATCATGGCTGTGCACCTAGATTTCCCCGTGCTGTGTGTCCCCCCAAATCCCACAATGTTACCCATTTGAGAAGCCAGGTTCTCCAGAATTGGCAGCAAACAGTACACAGTATGTGGGAATAGCTGGCAGGGGTGGGACACATACACCTGTCTATGCCCGAGTGCAGTGAAAGTCGAGTTTGCATATTGGCAGTTGCAAGTAGCGACACCAGCGGTGGGTGGGAAATGTATACTGTCAAGATATCCAGTCCGGTACACAATAAGACCCATATACAAAATTTGGGAACCTGCCGTGCTGTACTGTCTTCTTGTAGTACTGTTTCCATCTTTCTGTCTCATACAGTGATAAAGGTGTCATCCTGCTCCAAAATGTACAAAACCCAGGTGTGCCGAGTTTGAAAGAGGAGGTCCTGACTTTATAGTTTAGCAACAAGTCTTTTCATGGTATAAATAAATGTCCACACAAACAGCAAGAGACAGAGACGCACACAGTGAGGACCGCAAAGTGCTGCTTAATGAGAGAGAGAGAGAGAGAGGAGCAGGCTGCTAAAAGGGGGGAGATCATAGTAGCAGGACTGGGGAAAGTCAGTGTCTGTGTCACAATGGCGCTTTGCTATGTCTCTCTGTGAAGTGCTGTTTTGAAAGCAATAACAGCCAGTAACACAGAAAGAGACAGTGGAACAGTGACTGATAGGGTTACAGCTCCTTTGGATGTCAAACTGCATATGCATGTCTGGAGGGGTGGGGGAGGCTAAGTAAGCGTGCGTAGGCAAGGTAGCAGAGAATGTGATGCACAAGAAATGTCAAAAAACACCTCACTGCTGTATGTGCATAACAGCAATGACATGTGCATTAGTTGTTAGGGACTATTTTGCAAGATGACAGGATACACTACCTTTTTTGGTCTTAAAACATGGGAGAAAACCCTTTCTGTGGTTTTTCCTGTGTTTTGAACATAACCCATGTTATAAATGCAATAACCCACTCCAAGGTATGGTGTTATTAGGTATTTATCAACACGTCAGGTGCTGTGAGGACACTCGGCCTGTGGACTGGTGCCTCAGAATGCACCTGGCGTGTTTATTAATCTCCAGTAACACCATACCCTATCGTGGGTTATTGCTTACTTGTAAAATATATTTATATTTGTGAATGTGTGGCCATCTTGGTCAGTATGGCTAGTGTACTTTTGTTAGTTGTCAAGCCTAAATGCTCGCTATTCTCTTTTTCTTTAAGAATTGGCTTTGCATCCTGGACATGCAGAATGCTTACCTGCATATAAAGATTGGGTGCTGCTACTGGCAGTACCTGTGTTTTCTTCAAGAGGGCCAGCATTACCAGTTGTGTGTCTTATACTGTGGTTTATCCTTGGCTCTGTGGGTGTTTACCAAGTGTTTCTTTTTGGTAGCTGTGATGAACATACGAATGTGCCAGCAGAAACAGACCATCCGGTCTATCTAAGTCTGCTCTAGTGTGCAGCTAGCACCCCTAGTTTGCAGCTGCCCCAACCCCTCCCCTTTGTCATCCCACTGCCATCCCCCACCTTCTCCACCCTAACCCTCACCTGTCCCATGCCATTTTGAAGCTTTTCACAGATTTACATGATACCACCCATTCTGGTAGTGCGTTCCGTTTTGCTACCACCGTCTCTGTGAAATAATGTCTCCCTATTTCCCTCTTAAATCTTCCCCCTCTATTCTTAGCTCATGCCCCCTGGTGTCCCTCCCCCTCCTTAGCTTAAAGACCCCATCTGCCTCATCCTTATTGATTCCCTCAGATACTTGAACGTCTCTATCATGCCCCCCCGTCCCTTCTGTCCTCCAGGGTGTACATATTCAGGTCTCCCAGTCTGCTCTCATAGTCTCTCCCTCCATTCCACATATCATCTTTGTTACCCTCCTCTGCACCCCCTCCAGTAGCCTGATATCACGCTTTAGTTATGGCCTCCAAAACTGCACACAATACTCTAAGTGCGGCCTTACCAGCGACCTTAGAGGGGCAAGATCACCTCTCTTTGCCTGGACGAAAACCCCCTTGCTATGCACCCCAGCATTTTGTTTGCTTTTGCAGCCACTCTCCTGCACTGGGCAGTGTTGTTCATGGTCCCTGTTATCATTACCCCTAGGTTCTTCTCCTCCTCAGTGATCCCCAGCTTAATCCCCCCAGCCAGTATTCTCTCCTTGGGTTCTTCACCCCAAAGTGCATAACTTTACACTGCTTTGCATTGAACCCCAGCTGCTCCCTCTCTGGCCACTCTTCTAGCTTGCTTAGGTCCCCCTGAAGCTTCTTCCATCCCTCCCCCCCATCCACCACTGCTCCGATTTTGGTGTCATCAGCGAACAGTGCCTTGCTCATCACCCCATGTGCGATGTTTGATATGAATAGCCCAAATAATACTGGCCCCAGCACAGAGCCCTGTGGCACCCCACTTGTCACTGGCCTTGGAGTTGAGAGCTCCCCTCTCACCACCACCCGTTGCAGCCTCCCACTCAGCCAGCTTGTAATCCAGTTCATCATTTTTGCCTCTACCCCTACACCGGTTAGCTTCCCCACAAGCCGGCCATGAGGCACCGAATCGAAGGCCTTGCTGAAGTCAAGTAAAGAACATCCACTGCATGACCCTTATCCAGCTCACCTGTCACCCAGTCATAATATTGTATCAAGTTGGTTTGACAAGACTTCACTGAAACGAACCCATTCTGCCTCACATCCTGGAGGCCATTGTCCTCCAAGTACGACACCAGTCTTTCCTTTAGTATCGTTTCCATGAGTTTGCACACTATGGAGTTGAGACTTACTGGATGATAATTACCCGGTTCATCCCTTGGCCCACTCTTGTGTAATGGTACTACATGTGCCATCCTCTAGTCCAGTGGCACACATCCCAACTCCAGTGAGGTACTATACAGATCCACCAGCGGCTCTGCCAGCACCTCTGCCATTATCCTCAACACTCTGGGGTGGATACCATCCAGCCCTGGTGCATTGTCTACCTTCAGCGCCCTCAGTCCCTCTAGGACTCTACTTGCCTCAATTCTTCCATCTGTCACCTCCTCTCCCCGTTCCCACCCTCCCAGCCCATGGTGGTGGCGGTCCCCTTTCTTCTGTGAACACTGAGCAAAGTATTCATTCAGTGCATCTGCCTGCTTCTCCCCCTTTTCCATCCACTCCCGCCTTTTATCCTCACTATTGTCTCCTTGTACTTCCTTTTCTCCTGATGTATCTGAAAAGTCCCCCGTTAATTTCCTGCATTAATCTCAGCTCCCTCTGAGCCTTGGCTTCTCTCACTTTTCTGGTCATCTCCCTGGACCATCTTGTATATTCCTCCCTGTCCACTTCCTTCCTTGTCCTCCTATACCTTTGGTGCGCCACTCGTTTTACCCTCACCTTCTCCACAACCTTGCTGTTCGACCAGCATGGTTTTCTTGCTCTGCTCCTCTTACTCTGTCTTGGTACAGGCTTCTGTTGCCTCTGTAATCCCCTGTTTAATAATATTCCATTTCTGCTCTGCGTCCATCTCCTGCCTTATGCCCTCCAGTTTCCCTTTTAGTACTTCCTGCATCCTCCCAAAGTCCGCCCCCCTTAAGTTTACCACCCGAGTAACTGATTTCTCTGGCTCCCCGCACATCGTGATATTAAACCACATCATTTGGTGATTGTTGTTGGCTAGTGGGTCATCCACCTTTATTTCCATTACTGCCTCCCCATTCGACAATATCAGATCTAAAGTGTTCTTTAGCCTAGAAGGTACACTAACCAACTGTGTCAGGAGACCCTCTTGGATCGCGTCCAGGAGCACTTACTCCCTAGCACTGGAGGTGACTGGAATGCTCCAGTCAACCCCCGGCATGTTGAAATCCCTCACGATGACCACCTTCCCTTTTCTACATACCTTTCTGATTTGTCCCGCTAAAATTCCCTGTCAAGCTCCTCAGACTGGGACGGTGGCCTGTATACCACCCCAAACCTCAGTTTCCTACCCCTTGAGTCTAGGAGCTACAGCCAGATTGCCTCTGTTCTCCTTTCTTCCCCTTCATCCCTTGTGCATCTGATCCCATCCCTCACATAGACTGCCTCCCCACCCCACTCCCCTCCTTACGGTCCTTCCTGTATAATTTGTATCCTGGGATTGCCAGATCCCAGTCCTGGTGCTCAGTTGCCCACATTTCTGTAACAGCTGCAATATCCACCCTCCACACTGCTAAGACTGCCTGTAACTCAGCTGATTTGTTTCCTAAGCTTCTTGCATTCAACGAAACCATCCTCCATCCTGCCCCTTCCCTTCACTGGCCTCCATCTCCTCCCTTCTACTCCCTCCTTTTTTGGCCACTCCAAGTCCTTCTCTGCTAGCCTGGGGGGTAGGCTGTGACTCCACTCTATCGGATCCCTGCCTACCTGCTGTCCACTTTCCACCACCCCATCTAGTTTAAATCCACCTTTGTCGCAATATACCTCCCCAGTCTTTGCTTTAATACCTCCTTCCCCTCCCCACTCCGGTGCAGCCTATCCCTTGCAAATAGATTGTTGTTATCCCAGGTGCTGCCCCAGCCACCCACAACTCCATACCTCTTAGTTCAACACCATTCTACCAACCATGTGTTCAACTCCCTAATCCTCTCCTTTCTCACTGTGCTTGAGCAGGGTACTGGGAGAACCTCAGAGAAGGCCACAGACTCCCCAGTCTCCTCGTACAACCTTCCCACTTCCTCAGTCCTCTCCCTTGTTACCTCAACCATTTCCCCCGCTAGGTCATTTGTCCCCACATGTACCACAATGTGTGGTTTCCTCCTACCCCTCCTTACGCACCTTAGGATTGCCTGTCCTGCCTTGTCTGCCTTTAATCCTGGTATGGACTCCACCCATATCTGACTATGTCTCTCCCCCTTGCTGCCCCATCTGATCCCCTTGAGTATAGAGTCCCCCAACACCAGTACACACCCCTCCTCTTTCCTTGTGCCCGTCGCCCCCCCCACCCAGGTTCCCATTTCTGGGGCCACTCAAGACGGTGCTTTTAAGACTGCACCCCAGTGTCTTCCCCCCTGCCCCTCTCAATTGAGACCCCTCCCACCCTCCTGTTTGACTGCCAACCTCCTCTCCCTCTCCCTCCTCACCTCTCCGAGTATTATCCCTCCCCCTGCCACACATTGCTCAATCTCTCCACTAGTAATGCTCCTCACTCCCTCCTCTTTGTGAGTGCTATCCCTTGCGCAGTCTCCTCCTGCATCCTCTTCCCCATTTGTTGCTAGTAAAGCAAACATGTTCCCTTCCCCCTTTGCCTTACTATGTGTTCTCTCCTCCCTCCTGCCTACTGCTGCTCCTCTTTTTCTAGGTCCTACTAGAGTCCGCCCTTCATCAGCTGGCTCCTGGCTAGTTTGCCCCCTTCCCCTGACTCCTCCATTGACCAAATGTTCTTTCTCTGTGATGCTCCCACAATACTCTCAGATGTCAGCCCTCCTACCGATGCAATCCTCCCCTCATCCCTCAACCTTCCCAACTCCCTGCCAAACCACTTAACCTCTTCCTCGAGCCTCCTTAGCCTGTGGCATATTGGGCACCCTCCCAGCCTCCACAGTATGTTCCTCCGCATTGCTGCCCCACAACCATTGCACCCTACAATCCTACCCATGGTCCACACTACCTATACAGCCTCTCCACACTAACTCTCCTTACAGCAGGTAGAATTAACTAATCCTAGCCCAGCCTCTAACAGAAATTTTAATCCCAAATGCCCTTGCACGCAACATAAGACAGTCAACTACAGTACTAGCATAAGATAGCCAACTACAGTACTAACTGGAAACCACAATCCTGACTACTGTAATGCACTCTACCGCGGGGTCTCCGGAGGCACTCTCCATTAACTGCAGCTGGTGCAGAACGCAGCTGCCAGGTTGCTGACTGGACAGTCGAAATACTGTCACTTCACCCCGGTGCTGCGGGAATTGCACTGGCTGCCGGTTCAGTGGAGGGTGCTTTTTAAGGTGGGTCTGCTCACTTTTAAGGCCCTACATGGACTGGGCCCTTGCTACCTGGTGGACCTTCTTACACCCGCTGCCCCGGTTCGCTCCCTGTGATCCTCCTTGCGATTCCTAGGATGAGGTTGAAAACCGCCAGTGATAGAGCTTTTAGTGTTGCCGGCCCCATCCTATGGAATTTGCTCCCACCACTGGTGAGGGAGGCTCCCTCGGTGGAGGCATTTAAAGCCCGCCTTAAGTATTATCTGCTTAGCCAGGCCTTCTCGGGTATTGGATGAGAATATAAACTGTCAGTCCTTTTTAAAGTAATGAAGGTGATTATTATATGTAGGAAACTTTTTTTTTTATATGTGATTATTTATTATAGTGTGAGTTATACACATATATTGTTTTTATTCAAATTTACGTGTGTGTGTATGGCGCCCAGAGCCTCTGGGATGGGCGCCATAACAATAAAATTTGCCTTGCCTGCTCATAAGTACTATAGACCTACTCATAAGTTATATATATTTATATATCTTTAAGAATTAGCTTATATGGCCATTCCTCGTTTCCTCTTTCCTGACCTGCTCTGAGGGCTCAGGTCAGTTTGCAGCTCCCCATGCTCCTCCCTCACAGCCTTCAAACCTAACCCACAGTGGTATTTCAGTATTTAAGTCACTCCAGCCACAGAAACCTTTAAGCTAAATTCCACTTTAAGCTAAATTAAAAAAGTTAATATCAAAACTTACAAAAATCCTCTACACATTAACTCCCTCAACAGCAAGTAGAATTAACTAACCCTTCTCTCCTGTAGTTAAAAAAAAACAATAGCAAAACTTACAGAGATCTTCTCCACAGCAAGCAGGCTTAACCACTCCTTCTCTCCTGCAGTTTGATGACTCACCCAGAATTTAAAGGCTATGTGAGTTGGCAAGGCTGGGCATGCCCTGTGCAGTCACTCCAGCCACAGAAACTTTTGCAGTCACTCCAGCCACAGAAACCTTTAAGCTAAATTCCACTTTAAGCTAAATTAAAAAAAAAAGTAAAATATCAAAACTTAAAAATCCTCTACACATTAACTCCCTCAACAGCCAGTAGAATTAACTAACCATTCTCTCCTGTAGTTTAAAAACAACAGCAAAACTTACAGAGATCTTCTCCACAGCAAGCAGGCTTAACCACCCTTCAACAAGAGATACTGTAGGTAATAGAGAGGTAAGGTGCCTGTCTGGCACCATGGCTTGGAGGGACAGGAAGTGAATCCTCAGGATCGTGAGAGCAGCTGCATGAGGGAAGGAGCTAGATGTCATTGTCCACCTAGGGACAAATGACCTAGCTGTGAATGGGATCAGAACGGTGCAAGTGGAGGTTGTAGAGTTGGGGAGGGGCCATAGACAAGTAGCATGTACGGTAACCTTCTCAGAGGTGCTGCCTGTCTATGGCAAGGATGATGCTAGGGTATTCCACACCATAGGATTCAATGAATGGTTGAAAAACTGGTGCGGAGCTCAGGGTTTTTGGCTTCATTGGGGACTGGGGAGCCACCTGCAGGGATGCAGGCCTATACTGGCGTGATGGTCTACATCTGTCCAGGGGGGAACCAGGATCCTAGGTGATAGATTTAAATGCTTCATTGGCAAACATTTAAACTAGCCAAGGGGGCAGGCACTAAAAAGGAGCGGAAATCCCAGCCTCCCCCCACAAAACACAGTAGTTAGAGAGGTAAACACTAAGGTAGAGAAGTCAGTAGGGAGCAGGACAGGGGCAAATGCTGAAAAAGGCAGTAAGGACAGGGATGAGGCTAAAAGGGGTAAGGCCATAAAAAAAATGGAAGGTGATGAGTACCAGTGCCCGCAGTCTGTGTAACAAGCTCCCTGAACTAGTGCCTTGATGGAAGAGGGATGCCTGGATATTGTGGCAGTCACTGAAACATGGTACACAGAGAACCATGACTGGGATGTCAACATACCAGGATACACAGTCTACGGGAGGGACAGGGTGGGTAAAAGAGGAGGAGGAGTAGCTCACTATATAAGGGAAGAGATTAAAGCAACAGAACTAATGAGTAAAGAGGAAGTTGATGAGTCACTATGGGTCGCCCTGGAAACAGGAAATGGCACCGCAATACGCATGGGGGTTGTGTACAGACCCCCATCTCAGGGGAAGGAAATGGACAAGGAAATGATAGAAGGTATCCTTAAAGTGGCAGAAAAAGGGGAGATATTGTTGATGGGGGAACTGAATATGCCAGATGTTAACTGGAGTACCTTTGCTGCAAGCACATCAAAACAGGGGTCATTCTTGATGCCCTATAAGGGCATGCCTCAGACAGCTAGTGCTGGAACCCACTCGGGAGGGAGCAGTCTTAGACCTGGTACTCTCAAATGGGGAAGGAGAAAGGATCTCAGATTTAGAAGTGGGTAGCCATCTGGGAACAAGTGACCACCAAACAGTGTGGTTCACAATAAACACATCCATAGAGTCAAGCCATACAAAAACAAGAGTATTGGACTTTAGAAAGGCTGACTTTGGGAAAATGAGAGCGTGCCTCAGACAAGCACTAGCAAACAGGCAAGAAGGAGGGGTGAAGGAACAATGGGGAATAATCAAAACAGCCATCGCAGAGGCAACAAGCCTTTGTGTGAAGCAAATCAACAAAACAAAACAAAGGAAAAAACCACTATGGTTCTCAAAATAGGTAGACGGGAAGGTTAAGGAGAAAAGGATAGCATTCAGGAAATATAAGGAAACACAGAAGGAGCAGGACAGAGAACTTTAGTAGTTAAAGCAGAAGGAGGCAGGGAAGGCAGTCAGAATAGCAAAGGCACAAACTGAGGAAAAGATAGCCAACTCTGTTAAGAAGGGGGATAAAACCTTTTATAGGTACATTAGGGAGCAAAGAAAGACCAAGGGAAGGATACAGAGACTTAATAAAGGGGAGGGAATGTGGGCAGAGGGTGACAGTGAAAAAGCAGGGATACTGAATGAATATTTCTGCTCAGTATTCACAACGGAAGAGGAGGGGGAGGTACCTAAACCAAAAAAGAGGGAAACTCTGAATAGGGGGTCGGTACCAGTCCATTCACGGAAGAAACGGTTTTGAAAGAACTCTTGAAACTGAGGGTGGATAAAGCAATAGGGAATGATGGGATTCACCCTATAATTCTAAAAGAACTAAGGGTAGAACTAGTAACACCACTGACTACTCTCTTTAACAAATCATGGGAGGATGGAGTGGTACCTGAGGACTGGAGGAAGGCAAATGTGATTCCACTTCACAAAATTGGGAGCAGGGCAGAGGCAGGAAACTACAGACCAGTTAGTTTGACCTCAGTGGTACGTAAAATGATGGAATCACTTCTGAAGGAAAGAACTGTTGAGTACCTAGAGGCCAGTGAGGGGCACAGGACCCAAGGCAGCATGGTTTTACAGCAGGAAGGTCATGTCAGACGAACCTAATAGAGTTCTTTGACTGGGTGACCAAAGTAGTAGACCAGGGAGGGGCTGTGGATATGGCCTACCTAGATTTTAGCAAGGCATTTGATACAGTCTCACACAAAAGATTAATATACAAGTTAGCCAGCCTTGGAGTGTGTCCCAAGGTGGTAGCCTGGATAAAAAACTGTCTGGACAACAGGACGCAAAGGGTAATAGTAAACGGAGTCCACAGTGAAAAAAGGAGGGTAACTAGCGGGGTACCACAGGGTTCGATACTGGGACCGGTCCTCTTTAATGTCTTTATAAGTGACATTGGAGAGCACCTGGAAGGAAAGGTATGTCTCTTTGCAGTTGACACAAAGTTCTGCAACAGGGTTGATACACAAGGTGGGGTGGAAAGGATGAAAAGGGACTTGGCAATGTTGGAGGAATGGTCAAATATGTGGCAGCTCAGATTCAATGCAAAGAAGTGCAAGGTAATGTATCTGGGAAACAAAAACCCAGGGGAAGAGTACACAATGGGGGTGAGTTAATAACAACAAAAATCGAAAGAGACCTAGGGTGATTATATCAGATGAACTAAAGGTGGGCAAGCAATGTGAAAAGGAACCAAGGAGGGCTGGGGGGATACTGGGATGCATAGGGAAAGGCATCAACAGTAGGAAACAGGAAGTTGTTATCCCTCTGTACAGACAGTTGGTGAGAGCCCATCAGGAGTACTGCGAGCAATTCTGGAGACCCTATCTCCTCAAAGACATAGACAGAGTGGAGGCTGTTCAGAGGATGGCAACCAAAAGGGTGCAGGGTCTGCACCAGAAGACATCTGAGGAGAGACTAATGCAGCTTAATATGTATACCCTTGAGGAAAGGGGGCATGATAGAAACTTTCAAGTATCTCAAGGGAATTAACAAAGTGCAAGAGGGTAGCATCTTTCAGAAGAAGAGATGTGCAAGAACAAGGGGGCACACTTTGAAGATAGAGGGGGGATGGGTCAGAGGTAATATTAGAAAGTATTTTTTCACAGAGAGTGTTATGGATGCATGGAACAGCCTTTCTGAGGAGGTTGTGGAGTCAGGAACAGTGGGAGAATTCAAGAATGCGTGGGACAAGCATAAGGCAATTCTAGTGGGGGGTAGGAGGAAGTAAGCTGTTGATTAACTAGAATCTGCAGCTTATCCATCAGGTAGGGAAATGGGCAGACTATGTGGGCCAAGTGGTGGGTTATCTGCTGTCAAATTCTATGTTTCTGTGTTTCTATGTATTCCATACCTGGACGGTTGGCTACTCAAGGCCTTCTCCGTCGATATGGTCACTTCTGTGGCTTGCATTCATTTTTTATCAGCAGTTGTTATCTGCTCTGTCACCACATGGAGTCAGATTCATAGGGTCACAAAACATTTGTCTAAATCTGATATCCCATAGACATGCTGACCTTGGCCTTGCTGTCCTCCAGCACCTGCTGACTTAGGGAGTTCTGTGTTTTCCATACCTAGATTTCTGCTGCTCTGCAGTTCTGAACTGCTTGGAAATAGTTCAATATGTGTGGAATCTATGGAGGGAGATGTTCTTAAAGAAGACAGTGTAGCTACTTATGACAGTAGGTCTTTGTAAGAAGTTCCTTCGTAGAGCCACAGCTTTCCCTTCCACCTACATCCTGCATATTTTCAGGTAGAATATTATTAGACTTGCTGAGAACTGCATGCTTGGACTTCCCATTTCTCCTCACAAAGGGGTTTGTTCTCCCTATCTCTTCTGTTGGTCTAGCCGGGTTATGATCTTCCATTCCTGTTGGATTTCTGCAGCTCTGAGTTAGTCTCCAGTGACATGAAGTGGTATGGGGCCACCTACATTATATAGGTGTTACCGGTGTGCGAAGAGACATGTCAGTGTGGCCAGCCCCAGCGAGGCAAAAGTTTCGGAGGGACCCTGATGCCTGTGGCTTATAGCTCAATATGTGTGGTTCCATGGAGAAGATTTTCTCAGAGTGCTGCTGTTAGTTGTACTGTAAATAACTAAACTTTTCTGAGGGAGAGTGGCATGAGGTGATGCATGGGTTGGGGAAGGGCATTTATTTACTTGGTTTGTGGGAGAGGAATAGTGCTTAAATTGGGCATGAGCCAACAGGAACACATTTGCAACACCTCTTACGAAATTATAGGACAGTTCATGCACCTCTGTCAACTTTCTCTATTAAATAATATAGGAGACTTCTACCAACTACAAATCAAGCTGCAAGAGTTCCTCCACCTTAACATTTACAATTTAACCAGTGTAGAGCAGGGTGCATTGGATGGTCAGTGGATAGAGGGAAGGGGGTTGGTTACCTCTTAGGGCAGTCCATTGGCCCAGCACCAGTACATAATGCTGCCTCATTGACGGCCTGGGTTTGGGAGAGAACTCGGGCATGTGGGCAGCCATGACTGGGAAATGGTGCTGTTGATGGGAGCACTTCCCAGCATGTGGAGGGAAAGTGCCAGTCTGGAACTGCAGCCACTTCATTTATGGGCCAGGGAGGTGATTTCCCACAGAATGGTTGCTGTTGCATCCATGGTAGCTAGGAAGTCTGTGGCACCCTCTAGTGGGTAGGGGGAAGGTCAAAAGGTGAGAGAAATCCCAGCTTCTGTCTCAGTGATGGCCATCATGCTTGGGCCTTTCACCATAGAGCGTAGTGCTAGCCAGCCTAACATGATCCTGTGCTTTTCAGGGGAAGGATGCCCCCCACCAGCATCCCACCACATGGTAGAAGTCATTGGGGAAGATAACAGTAAGCAGCACAAAGGCTAGTGGGTGATGGGGTTGAGTGTTTCCAGGGCCAGATGAGGATGAGTGACATAAAACTGCTATGAAGAACCCTTTTTTTTTTTTGGCGTGCCAAACTTCATGCAGACCTTGCAACATCTCTTATCAGGAGAAACACTTTTTTTTTCAAAATTGTGGTCTACCATAACAAGTTAAGAAAAACAGAATTTTTGCCAGTAACCTTGCTTTAAACACTTCCACATTAGTTTATCCTACTTTTTAGACCTCTTTTAACTGTATTTGTGCTGGTATCACAGTGAGATGAAACTGTATCTCTGATGTTCAGTAATTGCTGTCTGCACTTTTATAGTGAATACGGAGCATAATGCTACCAATTTATCATTACTGAAACTAAAGGAAGATTGGTCGTTGGAGCAAATCCTATTTGCATTTTCTACTATAGTATTATAAGATCTTAGAGCAGTGCCGAATTTTACGATCCATGCAAGGGACACTGTCAACTGCTCCAGGTCCTTCTCTTCACTTAGTTTACTGTGCCTTCATTAGGATTAAGCCAGGAGATTTCATCTGTATCAATGGTTTGGTACCCCCTGCTCTTGCCTGACTTCTGTTTCTAAAATATTTAAAGACAATATTCTCAACTTCAGTTTAATTCTTTTTTTGGCTTTTAACTTTCATTATTGCTGAAAACATTTTTTACAATACGGTATCTAGTATTAAAGGTCATGCATGGTTAAAAATATCACAATTAATAAAGGAGTAAGGCACAGCAGAGGGGGGATTATGCTAACACACCTGATTGTGGGTTGCACCGAGGGCTTTCACCCACTAGGGGTTGTGTTAACATAGTATAAAAGAGAGAGAGAAGAAGCTGTATGCATGAGTATGATACAGTATAGCATGGCTTTTGCAACATTTGGAGCACAGGTAGAAACATAGAAACATAAAAGTTGTCGGCAGATAAGGACCGCAAGGCCCATCCAGTCTGCCCATTTCTTTTTCTACAGTATAAATGTGCCATCAGCCTTTGCTCTGTCAATGGCCTATCTATTCATACTCATCTGTATTGCTCCCTTATGCCTGTCCCATGCCTGTCTGAAGCTCTGAACTGTATTCATATCCACCACTTCCTGAGGTAGGCTGTTCCATGCATCCACCACCCTTTCTGTGAAAAAGAACTTACTCACATTACCCCTAAATCGGCCTCCCTCTAATCTCATACTGTGTCCTCTTGTCCTGCTATTTTTCTTATATTGAAACATGTTAGACTCTTTCACCTTGTTAATGCCCTTAAGGCGTTTGAATGTTTCGATCATATCACCTCTCTCCCTCCTTTGCTCTAGGGTATAAATATTGAGCTCCATTAATCTGTCCTCATATGTTTTCTGATGCAGTCCCTGCACCATTTTGGTTGCCCTTCTCTGGACTGCCTCAATTTGGTTAATATCCTTGTGATGGTGTGGCCTCCAGTACTGCACGCAGTACTCCAGATGGGGCCTAACCAGTGTCTTGTAAAGAGGGATTATGTGATACCCCTACTAATACTCCCTAACACCCCCCTAGCCTTACCTACTGCTCTAGTGGTCTGCTTGGATGATTTCAGGTCATCGGTGATGATGATGCCCAAGTCTCTTTCTTCCCTTGTGACTGCCAGCAACTCCCCTCCCAGACTATAGGTGGCTTCAGGGTTTCTCTTCCCTATGTGCATGATCTTGCACTTCTTTGCATTAAACCCCAGCTGCCACTCTTCCGACCATTATGCTAGTTTATCCAGATCTCTTCTCATTCTGCCCACCCCATCTGGATCATCTACTCTGTTGCAGATTTTGGTGTAGTCTGCAAACAGACAAACCTTACCATCCAGTCCATCTGAAATGTCACTGATGAAGATATTGAAGAGGACTGGCCCTAGGACTGATCCCTGAGGTACACCACTTGTGACTTGCATCTCTTCTGACTGTATACCGTTTACAACCACTCTCTGTTTTCTGCCCGACAACCAGTTTGCCACCCAGTTGACCAACTTCTGACCCACCCTGAGCCTACCCAGCTTATTAATCAGTCTTCTATGTGGAACAGTATCGAAAGCTTTGCTGAAGTCAAGGTAGGCGACATCAGCTGCTCCCCCTTGGTCCACCACTCTGGTTACCCAGTCAAAGAAATCTATGAGATTAGTTTGACAGGGTGTGTATGAATAATTATTATTGTTAGTACTGCTGGGTCAGTCTTTATTCATTTTTTGTGTGCGATTTGTTTTTGGGAGGTTCTGCAGTGTGTTATTTATGTGATCATTTTGGATTTATTTCTGTCTCTATCTCTGAGTTTAGGGAGAACCATTGTCATCCAGGGGTGTTTTGTTTTGTTTGTTTTATTTATTTATTGGCTAAAGATGACCAGGAAAGTGCACTAGGCAAAGAAACCTGCCTATTTTCAGGCACGACCCCGGAGAATACAGTAAAGTATTGCATCCAAAACATTAAAGACATCAATGAGGTAACACAACAGCACAGAATACTAACAGAGTCTTTGTTCTAGTTTTATTTCTTGGTGTGTGAATATTTTGGATTCATTTATTTTTCTGTGTTTGTCCGGGGTGGTCTTTATTCTTTAGACTGAGGCTTGGAAGGTTTGTATGAGAATTTGTCATGAGATTGTGTTTGAGTTGGGCAATGGCCTTTTGACCCAGAAGGGATAAGTTTTCTGTTAACATAATGACTGGGTTTTCATCTTCAAATTGTTAAACCCTGTGTGGCCAGGTTTTGACCACCCAAGAGGCAGGCCTGACCAGGTCCCGTTTTATAACTAAATATAAGCTGCTTTACAAGTTAAAAGGGAATTAATGCATGAATTTCAATAGCATTTTAGGTAAAGCAAAAATATATATCTGTTTCTCAGTATAAAAAACATCTGGTAATGGCCCATTCCTGGGACTATTATCCTATTGATGTTTTGGGGTAATCTCAAATAAGAGACACAGAGATGACTTCCCCACCATGGCTCAGCAAAAGGTCTAACTAAATTGCCAATTTTTTACACCAGATGTGAAGAAGGAATACTTGGTTCTGCATAACAGTGAGGCTTGGCAAGGATTGCAAGCATTCCGATTGGTAGGAATACTGTCTATACTGTTTTAAAAGTCAAAGGGAAATTCCAGCACTCACCACCTCATATAATATAGGACACCAGTTTAGTCTTTCAGCAATTTATTGAAGCACAAATCACTCCAAACAGCATATCCCACGTGACGCGTTTCGGACTTATCTGTCCTTTATCGGAAGCCTTTGATGAAGGATACATAAGTCCGAAATGCATCACGCGGGATATGCTGTTTGGAGTGGTTTGTGTTTCAATTAATTGCTGAAAGTCTAAACTAGTGTCCTATATTATATGAGGTGGTGAGTGCTGGAATTTCCCTTTGATTGTCTTATTGTATCTTCAGGGCACCACCAGTCCTTTGTGCTCACTTTCTAGTGTGTGTATGGGACTGTTTTAAAAGTGCAATCTGTGGAGTGAGACATCAGCTTCCAAACAGTTGGATAAAATCCACCTCCAAGGAAAATTGTGTCTTGTCTCAGAAATGGTAAGTGGGCAAAGGGGCCTGCACCAGCTAAAACACAATGAAACACCTGAGAAATTCAGACAAATATATTTGTTTGAGTGAAACAGCTTTATTTGCATGCAAAACTAACAGAAAACTGTCATAGCAGCAGTCCATTTGGCATCTTCAGCCCTATGTGGCAGCTTCCCACCTAGATTTCTGTAACCATCCCCACTCAGAAGGTATGCTGACTAAGCCTGGAGAATGGTAAAGGGCAAAGTGTGTTATGCCTTTGGGTGAATAACGCCTGGGTTCATTGTTAGAAATGAGCTTGGAAAATGGGATGGTACTTCTGTCTATGGGGATCCTTATAACAGAGCACTGCCACAGTGTTTTTCCCACAGGAAATAAATACAACCTCCACCTCTCTGTGACAGGGACCACAATAACCCAATCCCCTCCTAACTTGTCACTTTAAGCATGCAAATAAACAGCAAGGCAATAATGGCAGAATGCATCAGCAGTTGCAAAAAAACTAACCAATGGGTTTATTATGAAGTTGGACAACAAGGTTTGTGGACAAGGGAAGCAAAGGTAAAAATAAAGTCAGCAGTTTGCATTCACCCCCACCTTAAGGCGTTTCTCAGCTCCTCTCCCCCCACTGATGCACCAGTTAACCCAACAGTCCTTTGGGAGCTCCCAGGTACTGTTTGAATGTGCACACAGATGCAGAGTTGCAGGCTTACGATGCTTGGACCTTAGTGCGGTACCATGTAAATTTGTTTTTTGGCTGCTGCTGGCAAATTACACAATTGGATGAACAGTAAAACAGTTGCTCCTGTCTGTAAGATGTAGCTGTGGGCTTAAGTCTAAGGTAATGCGGAATGCCCAGAAACTATCTAGCTAGCTAGCTAAACAATAGGAATGAAACGTTCCGTGGGTAAAACCCAGTACTCACGACCTTTAGATGACAGGCTGGTGCTGTTTCCATAGGGACATCCCACCTGCTTAGGCAGATGATGGTTGGATGGTCTTTTCCGTAGGATGACTACAGGTGCAGTGGACCCAATGTGCTCCCGGTGGTGAAGGGTGCAGGCCATGATGACTTTGGATAATTGGAGCGCTGTTCTGTAAGATGGTTACAGGAGCGGCAGACCCAACATGCTTCCGGTGGTGAGGGTGTGGGCTGTGATGCTCCAGATGACAATAATTCTATTCACCCCACAATGGGACTTGCCTTCACCTACCCTGACAGGCAGGCAATCACTCGGAACCTCAGCTCATTCGATCCCATGTCAGGATAGAATCGTAACAGCAATAGAAGACAGTGGCTCACTACTCCCAGATGCAGAACAGCTTTCAAGGCAACCCCTACTCTAATTCAGTGCTAGAGCCTGGACTTGGCACTCTAGCTGCATCAGTCCCCCTTTCCAGGGGTCTCAAGTCTGTTTTGGACAAATTTTTTAGTCAGACCGGAATAGCATTTGGGAGCAATTCTCAAATGCTGTCCTCCCCTCAGAGGTTTCGCTCAGATAAATGTGCTCTATTTGCACATCTCTCCCTTGTGCATAAATCCAGGTATTAAATATTAATGGCTAGCATCTCATGCATTATTCATTATGCTAAACCCCGCCTCTCAGTGGCTGTCAGTTCCAAGGAAAAAGCATGCATACAAGTCCTGAGCCAGCTTGCAATTCAGAGCTGTTTTGCAAAGCTGATCTCCAAACTGTCAGTTTTACAAGGACAAGATGTAATAATTTAGTTGTCTTGCAGAGCTGAACTTGTCTCCAAATTGATGTCAGTTTCACAGAGAAATGAGGTAATAATTTAGTTGTTTTGCACTTTGTGCAGCTTTGAGAGCTGCTTGAAACTGAGCAACCTTCTTGCTGAGGGCTCTCCTGACCCTGAAGGCAGTCTAGGGGCTAGTTGAGCAAAGAGAAGTGGTGGTGCACCAGCCGCAGTGAGAGGGTCACTGAACATGCCCACAGAACAAATAACAGTATCCAGTCTGGCCCTGGGTCCCACAGCTGTAGTCTGGACCAGGACTGGGGTAAAGGAGCAGTGCAGGGGAAGGTGGCAGCAGTGCTCTGGAGAGAGACAAAGATAAGTCCCCTTTTAGGAGGGGGTTACACTTGTAAGAGCATTTTTTCGCCAGTACCATACTTCAGCTTTACATAAAATGTAAATGTTTTCATGTAAAATATACCACAAGATGCTCCATAGTTCACAAGAGCTCAGTTAAAATCACAACTGACCATTTCTGCCCAATGGAGCAGTGTGCCTGTGACCCAAGTTCAGGAACTAGCTTGTGAAGCTGGCAGTTGGGCAGCAACCTGAGGAAAGTGTTACCACTAGCTGCATGCTTAGGGCTTGCTCCAGCACCGGGGACATGCTGCTTGTGCTTTAGACCTCCATAGGTCATGAAAATGTAAGGGTCAAGGGGCACCAGGGAGAAAATGGAAAGACTGGCAGCTGCCTTCATGACAGCTCTAAGCACTTTAACCCAACGCCTGCAACACTGCTCCCACACTGGACTGTATCTTCATTGAAAGGGAAGCCTCCCTGTTCACCCCTCCCAATGGGGATCCTCAGAGAGGCAGATGTCAGGCACCAGTATTGAGAGGTTTCCAGATCAGCAAGCCCATTGTAAGGCACTCAACCAGGATGAGGAAAACCTGTATGGGAAAAAAGAGATCATGGCTGATTGAAGAAAACTTCAGATCTGCTTTGATGATACTTTGAGACGTCCAGTGCATGATGCCAGAAAAAACACATCCCAAACTTGGAGAGGATGGCAAGGAAAAGATCTACAACCGGCAATACAGTAGTTATTCTTAAATTTTTTTTTTTTTAACTGTTGACTTTTCCATTAGCAGATTATATCCTCTCACCACTAGAGGGCTATATCTCTATCTCTTTATCTAGTACGTAAGCCATGTGGGCTCTCTCTGCTTTTCTCTCGCCTCTCCTCCTCCTCCTTGCCCTGGCCCCATCTTCTCTCTCCTGGTCCTAGCCACCCCCACCCCCCCACCCCACCACCTCTCTGGTTTCCACTGCTACTCCAAGGGAACTCTCCACTTCCACTCAAGACTTGTGCTTGGCGTACCGTTTGGATATTCCTGGTTACTTAACCCGACCACTACTCTCAACAAGTGTGGCCACCTCTCTACACTGTACCACCTTGCAGTCCATATGGGACACTGCCTGGAACCTTGCAACTTCTACTCCAGGAAACAACAATCAAAACTATCTCTCAAAGAGGTGCGACTCTGCTCCTTAAAACTCCTACTCCTCCTCCTTCTCATCTCAGGCAGCGTCCATCCCAATCCTGGCCCTAGAAGCTCAGGCCACACACAGACTCCAGACTCCAGGTGCCCTTATCCTTGCAACCATTAATATCTGCAGCCTACTACCAAAGCTGGATGCACTCCAAGCCTTCATATGCCAACACAACCCTGACATCCTTGCAGTGGTGGAAACTTGGCTGACATCTAAAGTTCCTGACTCAGCAGTAACAATACAAAGCTACAATGTCCACAGGCTGGACCAGATATCCAAAAAAGGCGGTGGTTGCGCAATCTATATCAAAGACTCCCTGTCTTAGCACCCTGTAGCAACTCCATCACTTTCTGCCTCAGCCCAGATTCTGCCAATAAAAATCATCCTAGGTCCCAACCATAAAGCCCTGACTATTGTCTCTGTATACATCCCACCCAGGGACCCTAGACTTGGATTCAACGACGTCCTAAACTTTATCAACTCTCATCCTCCCGAAGGTGAACTTATTCTACTAGGGGATTTCAACATAAACTGGTTAGCATCGAGTGCCAGTGCCTATAAAGACTCCATCTCAGCTGCTAACCTCACGCAAATGGTAAACTCCTCTACTAGGATTAACTACAAGACTGGCACCAGTACCCTCTTGGATTGGGTCCTCACCACTCACCCCACAAGGATTTCTCGTATGACCATTCTCCCAGACTCACTCAGTGACCACTCCCCAGTCATGTGTGCATGGTCTAACAAATTCCTTAAGCCCCCTCCCAAAATTATCGCTAGCAGAGTCCTTCCTTGTGGAAAACTTCCACATCTCAAACAACACCTGCTTCTACAAGACTGGCTACCCATCTATGAAGCAACAGATATTAACTTGGCTCTTGATCACTTCATCTCAATTTTCAACAAAGCCTGCGACCTCTTTGCCCCTGCTAAAAGCCGCAAAACAAAATCTCTCTCTCTAACCTATGGGTCACCACGGCTCTTCTCTCTCAGCTGAAACTAAGGGATCACCTCTGGGCAGTTGCCAGGGCCACTGGCAAACAACTGGACATCCAAAATTACAAACAAGCACAAAATGCCTGCACAAAAGCCATACGGCTAATGAAATCCACCTATTACAAAGATGCTGTCACCAATACATGGGGAAATGGTCGTGCTTTCTGTGACAATATCAAGAATGTCACAGGGAAGCAGCCAAAAACCTCTCCGGCCATATTAATGGTTGATGGATCCTCAACCGTTGACCCCAAGGTGATTGCAAACATCTTTAACACGGCTTTTTCAGACCTTAGTGCTGTTCTACCCCATGACTTTTTCGAAAACAGGGCCTACTCCCCAGATACCTCAGCCCCTCAGTCTAACCATCCCCTCTTCTACTTCAGGAAGGTAAGGCTGAATGAAGCTCGTCGCTATATTACAGCAGCTATCTCTAAATCTAGATCTAGTAGCGACACCCTGGACCTTAAGCTTCTGTTGCTCACCCTCGATGAGGTAATTCATCCATTAACAAAAATCCTAAACCTCTCTCTCAGCTGTGGAAAATTCCCAGACCTATGGAAAACAGCCACCGTAACACCCGTCCATAAAAGTGGGGACAGGACGATTCACTCAAATTATCGCCCTGTCTCCATACTCTCCCCACTCTCTAAGGCACTTGGCGAATCGTGGCTGATCAACTTACCGACCACTTGGATAAATACAATATACCTTGTCCACAACAACACGGCTTCCGGAAGGTCACAGCACCACCACAGCCCTTCTTGAGTTCACTGAGCTTTGCACAAATCCCTTGACAACGGCCTTCTCATAGGGGCCGTTTTCATTGACCTCTCCAAGGCCTTCGATACAGTACACCATGGACTAACAGTACACTAACTACTGAATGCCGGGCTATCATCTGACTCTTCTCTCTGGATTAAAAGCTACTTAGAAAACCGGTCACAGAGAGTAAAAATTGCGGACGCTCTTTCTAACACCCTGCCTGTTCGCTCGGGTGTCCCACAGGGATCCATACTGGGACCCCTCCTTTGTAGCCTTTTCTTAAACTCCCTCCCTTACCACTGCTCTGAGCAGATCACTATATGCCGATGATGCTGTTGTATTCTCCACTCACAAAGATCCTGCAACTCTTCAACACAACCTTCAACTTGGTTTCAGTTCTGTAGAGACATGGTTTCTTAATCATAAACTGGTCCTCAATGACAAGAAAACCAAATCTATGCTCTTCTGCAGCTCATAACCCACACAAGCTACACTACTTGGCTATCTCCACCACCCAGGGGAACACTCTAGATCAGGTGGTGTCCTTCAAATACTTAGGGATACAGCTTGACCCTAATCTCTCCTATGGACTTCATGTAGACAATGTAGCTAGAGCTGCTAATACACGGCTTGGTCTCCTCTACAAACACAGACCACACCTCACGCCAGAAGCTTTGAAGGTTGCAGTCCTGAGCTCTGTAATCTCTGTAATAGACTATGGTCTCATCATTTATGGCTCGGCCACAACCACAACCCTTAGATGCCTCTCAACTGCCTTAAATAAAGCATGTCGGCCCATCACTGGTGCTCACGTCTCACCCACATGTGACCTGTACACTCAGACCGGCTGGCTCCAACTATCAAACCGCATAAAGTTTCTCACCTGCTCCATGGTCAAAAAATCTACCTTGGCCTTGCACCTTCTAGGGTCTCAACTCTGTTACAACACCGGATTAACAAATGGTGCCTTAGGAGATCCACGCTACAGCTACTGAAAGTCCCCCACTGTCACACTTCACAGGGACAACGCTCTTTTGATTATCGAGCACCACTCTGGTTCAATGGCCTCAGCCCAACCAACTCCTCTGCCCCAACTATTGGTATGTTTAAAACTAGGCTCCGGGACTATCTCACTACCAACAGCTCCTGTGACTGCCCAACTTAACCTTGTTTCTCCACTTCCCTTTCTGCTCTAGTTGTCCCCCTCCTCACTGGATTCTACCCTCACATCTTGGTATACCCAATGCTGCACTTTTCACCCCCTCCCCACCCTTCCTACATTCCTTCTCCCCCTCTACCCTCTTCCCTCTCCCTATGACTCTGGCACTTCTTATCTGTTGTCTATTTTCTCTGACAAATGCCGCTGGCTGCCTTGCTACAATGCTACCCTTGAACTGTATTAATCTGTACTCTGTTTGCAATGTCCACATTGTTGTAATGCCTGTCTTGATGTTCCCCATAATTTGTATTTCTCTGACGTGGAACCTTTGTAAAAGAGCCATGGCTCAAAGGTATTTGTAATCCTAGACTTGATAAATAAAATAGAAAAATAAAATAAATAATTTACAAGCAACAGCAAAAGGTAAGAGAACTTGAGGTAAATGGACAATGCAGAAACTGGCAGCTCCATTCTCATTAAAAGTTACTTAGATTAAGTAAGCAATAAGATATGACGGAGTGTGGGCTGTAGTCTGATAAACGCACACTCCTGGTGCGTTCTGCACCTAGGAAGAGCATTTATCAGACTACAGCCCACATCCCTAGAATGTCTTACTGCCCTTATAAAATTCATCCTAGTAGTCAACATTAGAAAAAAAATTACCAAATGAAAAAACATTATAAATGCATTTTTAGAGTTTAAGAAAAAGTAGTTGCAATATTGTTCATTACAAATAGGAATTTTTGTCTATTGTATAGTAGTAGGCTGCCACTAGAGGGCATTTATTGGTACTGCAATGTAGTATTACCACCCCCCTTCCCCACCGCCATACTGGCATTTGTTCTCATCACAGTGTAGCATGCTCCCTTCCAACTGTTCTGCTGCTGTTACATGATTGCAGAGTTTGGGCTGCGTTGGAGGTTTAGAATGAGCGCTGGCTTTGTAACAGGATGTGATAGCCAGTGAGGGAAAGCTCCCGGTTAATATAGTGGTGCTGTACTTTCAGTAGTGGCTTATAGTTTCAGCATGATTATGATCAGCTCTAACAGTTTATGCTCACAACTACGTTGAAAGACGCTAATACTGTCAATGGCGGACTAATGGTTGAAAGCCACCAGCGCTACCATTGAGGGACTAATGAGCTAAATTTCTTGGACAAAGCTTATTTCTTTCCTTAGACTCGTGGGCGAGGGCAGGTGGGCCAACAGACCAGTGGCATAAGGGGCAGCAGCAGCAGTAACTCAGGCCAAGGATTACTCAGGCTAAGGATTAAAGGCCTGCAACCAAACAATGTGGCAAAAAAGCAAGAAAAAGTTAGTGTTGGCAGTTTTGGCATACTGTCTTATTTTTTTTTAATCAGTATTAACTGTTAATAGGTGTTTGGTGTGGATTGGTTTGTTCATAAACTTTTGATAATGTAATTACTGCATTTACTTTGCTAGCATTATTGACTGCCAGAAATATTTTTTCAAATGTTTCCAGCTGGCATCCTGGTTTCCAGAAAAGTGCCACTAGCAGGCTTGTTGCTATGTAAATGTATGCCTGGCGGTTGCTCTTGACCAGTCTAGATGCAGCATTTTCCTAACTCACACTTCCAGTATCCTTCATATGAAGTCCAAACTATCCATTGCTTAACGTGCCACAAAATGGCAGCCCTGAAGATCTTCTTTTTTTTTTTTTTTTTACAATTATGTTTATCCTCCGACGGCAGGTCCCCAGATCATCTGCTACCTCACCAGAGCGGCTTCAGGGGCTTGTTGCACTGCTATGCACCCACGGCGGATCCCCTGAGCCCGGCCAAGAGGCTTCATCCTTGGGTGGCCCCCGTGCTATCCTCCTTTTTCTCCCCTGGGTGTGCTGTAGTCTCGAGACCGAGACCCTGGAAGCAGTGACACACGTGTGGAGGCGCACATTTACACTGTAGCCCCACTGCCAATCTCTTCCGCCCTCCCTTGGCCTAGCGCCAGTACTCCTCGGAGCGATGCTTCCACTGTGGCCTCCTCCAGGTGGTGGCCATGCTCCAAGGAGATGTGTTATTCCTTCCAAGGTAGAGAGCTACCAGCCGGCAGCCTTTCACATCTTCTCCCTCCCCCCCCCGACGATCCAGGCTCGTTACTGAACACGGGTCGCTGGCGTGGTGTGAGGCGTGGCATCCAGCGCCTCAACCCTCTGCGCCACTGGGCCGGCGAAGATCTTTTGTATCTTTGTGAACTATGAAAGAATATATTTTTTTTTTATTCTTTTGGTAACAGGGCAAGGCCCACTAAGCACATGTGCCTGTTTTCAGGGGCAACCCAGCAGCACTGGGGAGCTTAAGTGACTTGTGCAGAGTCACACAGTGTGCAAATGTAGGTTGTGGGAATCAAACCAAGGTCTGCTGGACATACCAAGCCCATTCACAGCTTGTTGTTCTAACCTCTAGGCTATACTGCCAGTCCCAGTCATTGCACTGTGGGTGAAAAGGTCTGTTTTTGGGCCTACTCAAACAGAATAGACTTTGGTTTCCTAGAGTTGCTTTCATTTATGAAGAGCTTTAAAAGTAGTGAGTTCGACACTAATAGTGTAGTGACTCTGCAGACAAATGGAAAAGTCTGCATGGTTTTTAACACAGAAACATAGACTCTGATGGCAGAAAGAGACTGACACATCAAGTCTGCCCTTATTTATTACTACCTTACCCTCAGACCTAGTGCCAGGCTGGGTCATTCACTCCCTGCCCCCTTCTGCTTCCTCCCCCCCTCCTGGGTTCCCCCATGTGGGACTGTGAGTCCCTTGGCCCTGTTCTACTCATGGATGAACCCATTTAGGGTCCTTACCTCCATGACCTCCGCTGGCAGTCGGTTCCATGGCTCCACAGCCCTTTCAATGTATATATACTTCCTCACATACAAAAAGCAGTGTCCCACACATGGTCATGGACATGACTACATGAAGAATCTGTTAGTTGCCCTAGAGGGAAGGGGGGGTTAATGATAGGGCATGATGTACCCCTATTTTGTTTTTAAATAGTGACTTTGAATCTTTTAGCTTCCACGTGGACAGCCTGCATTATTGGGCACCAGTGACCTCTATGTAGTGTCGCATATAAATGAGGAGCACATCCAACGGAGCAGCAGCTCCCTACCAGCACCATATGTGCAGACTCCAACATTGGGGAGTATAGCCAGCAAAAGATCTTGCGTCAACAGTAAGAAGTAAGCCTGCTGTTCTGTTACCGTTAAAGTAGCAACCTTCTGGACCAGAGGCAAGAGTGCTACCACTGCACCACACTAACATGATACAGAGGCGAGTCAGCTATTATCGTGATCATACAATGCATACAAGTTCTCATGATTTCTGATTCAAAGGAGTATGGGCTAAGTCTGGTTTAGTATACTTATACTGAAGACTGTGTAGTCATTTAAATTTTGTAGGCGACCTACAGAAAGGGCCTAATCAATAATACAAAATCAGTTTTCAGATTTACCAGAAAAGGCCATTTTCTGAACATGGTTGTGATTTTTGATAAGCGATGGAGTGATGTTGTGCACGGCTGTTGCCATGGGAACAGAGGCCTGTGCAGGCTTTTTTAAGATACAGTTTATCCCCTTAACACACAGTAATTTATCACTAAACTGGGAAGACTGATGTCTTGTAATAACTTCTGTTGCCTTAAAGGAAGGATGGTTTTAGATTTAGTGCCTGGCTTCCGCAGGCGTAGGGACAGAACAATAAATCCCTGTTCGCAAGGCATGTAAATTTCTAAAAAATTTAAACTTCATGTTTTTTTCCACCTTTTATGATTTTTGCTTACTATTCTGCCATTCTTGCTGTGAAGCTGAGAGAAGGCAGCCACCGAAAACTTAATGATGAGGCTTTTGAAAAGCAAACACTGGAAGGTGTACCGAAGGGCATAAGCAGTAAATTCTATTTTCCGTACCTTCCACCTCTGCCACTAATGTGGAAGTAATTAGCTTATGGTATTAGGCTATACCCAGACTTGGAGCCTGAAGACAGGATCAAATCTTATTGCTCTTTTTACCAGACTAGTTGGGATGCAGTGCTTGTAGGCTGGGTTTATTTTCTACCTGTATTGCTGCACATTTTTTAATACATTGTTTACAGGATTTCCATTTTTTGTCTGGTTGGAATACTGCACTACATGAGAACCTTTCCCTTAAGGGTTTACACCATTGTTTAATCTAATATTGCAGTTGATTTCTCTGAGGAGACAAATTACAGGACTGCAGGATAGCCCAGAGCTGTAGCACGTCCCACTATAATGTAGACAGCCTAAATCTCTGAAGCTGGGCGGCCAGGGTGGGAGCACTGCCAACAGCAGAGCTCTAAATGCTTCTAGGGGACAATTGTTTTCCCATTTCAACAGAAACCCCAGCAGCAGGGCAAGGAGGTGCTATGATGGATTATCTGTAAACAGCTCAAATCCCAGAGTGTTGCTAGCAGCATATGTGTTAGCCTTGGACATGATAACGGACAGATGCTGGTGACAAGACACAAGTGCATCAGTGTCAGGAAAGTGCAGAGAGAAGGTATACAGAAAATTGGGGAAATAATTCTACTGGTTGGCCCAGTCCCGGTGTGGTGAGCCCCAGAGCTCACACAGGCCTTTTCCATTTCTGCACCTGCTGCCATAAAATACTGCAGGTGGGCTCACTGCGAGAGCAGCCATGGAGCTTTGACTGGTGTTGGAGTAGGAAAAGCATAGCAGTGCCTCAACCAGCCAAACTGAAGGGAGAAATGATACAAAAATAGGAGCTAAATTGCAGAAGCTGTGTAAAAGATAGTCTTTTGATGTGCAGAACAAAGCATTAAGAGGTTCAGTTCACACCACAGCCAGCACTGCCACATTTTGTGAAGTTGTGCAAGTCCCTTCACCTGTCCTGCCAGCCATAATAATGACTGAAAATAGGACCCCACTGTAAAGAAGATGCTGTTTCTCTGTAGGGCTCCCCTACGTAAATGAAGTGTCAAATAAATAAATCAAGTTCTGCTGCTAGATCAAATGATGGTGTGAATCACAAAAGAAGTTTGCTGTAATTCCCAATAGTTGCTTTACTGCTAAGGGCTTTTTTCTGTTCACATTTTTTCTTGTTATTTCTTTTATGATCATGTATTTGTGTCCTGTTTTACATTTGTCTCACAAGCTATGAGACACATATAGTACTGCTCAAAGCTCTGAATCAAGTTATTGAACCAGATAACAAAACATTAAAGACACACTGCAGCACCACCTTCAACAAGCCCCTGGCAGTATAAGCTCATTTTTGTTTTAGATGTTGCCAAATTTCCCAGTTAATTAAAAAAACAGCCTTGTGAGGGAGCACATATTTAAACTAGGTAAAGGGGAACTATAAAAATGTGTTCTTTGGGGATAACTCTGTCGTCAGGTCACGCCTATGGAACTTAGCCATTAGGCAGTAGGATCGCACAGAAGCTTTCTGTAGCACTCTACAAGGGCCACCACCGGCGTCAGGCTTTGATGTCACACACCCTATATAAGGTAGCGTACTCCTCCACAGTTCTTTCCATGTCAACGATTCACGCTGAGACTCCGTGGGCGTCATTGCTCAGTTCAACCACCATTTTTACTTATTTTTTCTTTTACTTTCCGCCTGTTCACTTTCATATAAAGTGATTCCTTTCTCCTTTGTACGTCAAGATCGACCCCTTTGTCAGCTCTTTTCCATTGCTGTCACTGTGGGAAGAAGATATCTTCCACCGACAAACACCAACTCTGTGTCTGCTGTCTTGGACCCAGCCACAACATCCTCACCTGTGAGTCTTGCTAGAAATTCAACCTCACCACCCGGTGCCGATGCAACAAAGTGCTGCTGAAGTTCCTCACAGAAAAACAGGCAGCCAACGGAGAGCAGGGGTCTTCTGGAGGCCCCACTCTCCATCCTTCTGCAGCTCACAGGCCGCAAAGGCCCAAGACAAATCCTCAGGGAAGCACTTTCAACAGGACAAGAAATGGCCTAAAAGCCATGCTTCCAGTCTGCTCTCCTGGCTGGATTGTTCTTCTCCCAGGATCGCCCCATCTACTGCTTTGGCATCAGCATCTCGCCCCGTGCAGGCCTCTTCCAGCCCCCACAGTGGATTCCTCTCCTGGCTGTCATAGGGCCCTGGAGAGGTTGTCTACCCCTGCCCCACCATTGAGACCCCTCAAGTCTAGAAGTCTGTCAGCACAGGGTCTTTCCGCTTCTGCCTCAGGAAGCAGTTCATCATTGGACCAGGGCCTTATGCCCCTCCATTGACGCCTGTGTCAGCAACAATTCCCTTTCCTGCCGTCGACCTCAACACTATACTTACCTTTATTACTGCATCTCTCTTCCAGCAGCTAATTCTACGGTCTGGGTCATCATTGCCCACGCCATCGTCAGCTGTTTCAGCGTCAACACCTGTTCAACCAGCATGCTCAGCGCCCTCAAGAGAGCCGTTGGTATTGCATTCATTGGTCCCTGCTTCTGAGCAGATCAATGTCGAAGAGGAGTACCATCCTGAGCTTATCCTCCCTAAGGAAGAGGAGGAGGAAGAGGATGAAATTGATGTGGAATCCTCTGACAGGTTCATTGTCTCCTCTGGGAGTGAGAAGTCTGTCAAGGACACTCGTAAGTCCCCCCAGAGGACCCTCCTTTTTCAACATCATGAAGCAGCTGTCCTCCACCATGGGTTTCCAAACTGAGGAGGAGGATGAAACCAGGAGGAATCTGTTGGATTTCCTGGAGATCCCAGAGTCTTCATCAAAGGTTATCCCCACTGCCAGCTTTAAATGATGCAGCCACTGCAACGTGGTGCCAGCTCAGTATGGTGCCAGCCTTGCCCAGGAAGGCCAATAAGATCTATCAAGTGCCTCAGGGGTTGCCCTTTTATGTGGCCCAGCCCGAGACCAACTCTGTGGTCATCAAAACTGTTCATGACAGAACTAAGGCCCCTAAGCACCTTAGTTCCCTGTCCCCAGACCGTGAGTCCAAGAGATTGGGCCTCTGGGATAAGAAAACCTTTCCCTCTGCTGCCCTAGGCCTTAGGATTGCCAATTATTTGGTTAATCTTAGTAAGTACCGAAACACCCTTTGGAGGAAGGGGAAAGTGACTGCTCAGGCCCTTCCTGAGGGTTCCCAAAACAGGAGCTTCTTAAGGTACTCTAGGCCTTGGAAGATGTTAGTAAGCATCTCCTCATAGCAACCTATGATATGGCAGACACTACAACCAGGGCAACTGCCTCTGGCATTTACCTCAGAAGGCACTCCTGGCTGCAGGTCTCTGGTTTTGCGAATGGTGTCCAGCAAAGAATATCCCTTTTGTGGGTCACAGACTTTTTGATGCAGATGTGCAGGATATTATTAATGAACTGCAGGCTTCTAGCAGGGCTGTTTGGTTTGTCCACTCCTTGTATCATACTTGGCCCAGTAGTAGGCCGAGGTCCTCCTTTCAGAAGGTCTCTCACAAATCAGGTCCTGGATCCAAGATTCGAGGTAAGCGCATAGCCAGCTCCGCCTTGTCTGCCCCCTTTTCCTCCTTTGGTCCCGCTGCCAAGCAATGCGGGGGGGGGTGCATCTTCGGCTGTCAGTTCAGCCTCCACATGACTCCTTGATGGACCACACTCCTCTTTCCCCAAGCCAGGAGGTGGTGGTCAGAGGTTGGTTCTCCCTCCATCTGTCCTAATGACGAACCATCACAACAGATGCTTGAATCCTGCAGATAATAGAGTAGGGCCATGCTCTAGAGCTTCTAGAGCAGCCTCCAGATCACTCAGAGATGCTCAGGGATGAGGTCCTTACTTTGCTGCGCAAACAAGCCATAGAACCAGTGCCCAGCTGGCAAAATAAATACAGGGTTCTACTCCAGGTTTTTCCTGGTTCCCAAAAGAAAAGGGTTGTTGAGGCCTGTTCTAGATCTCAAGGAACTGACCATTTTATTCAGTACAAAAAGTTCTGGATAGTTACTTTGCATGGTCTTCCCGCTGCTCAAACAGGGTGGCTTGCTGTGTTCCCGCGTTATGCTGAATGCCTTACCTCTGTATCGTGGTTTGCCCCCTCACAGGAGGCACCTGTGGGTTCTGTTCCAAGGGGAGCATTACTAGTTCTGGGCATTGCCCTTTGGCTTATTCTCTGTGCCACAGATATTTACCAAGTCCTTGGCAGCTGTAAGAGCAGCCCTTTGGTGTAAAAACCTCTATGTGTTCCCATATCTGGACGAGTGGTTACTGAAAGCCCAGTCCAGGGAGCTGCTATAGTTGACTAGAACACACTGTGCAGTTATTCCATTCTTTGGGCATCACATCAGTTGGCCCAAGTCCGTGCTGACCCCTTCTCAGGGATTGCAATACATAGGGGCAGTCCTGGACTCTACTCAGGGCAAGGCCTTCCTACCGCAAGACAAGGTGGACCGCCTTATTGCCCAGGCCCAGGAGGTGGCTCAGAATTGGCATGTCCCAGCCAGGACATTCCTCAGACTACTGGGCCTAATGGCCATGGCCATTATTACAGTCCCTATGGCCCAACTGCACATGAGGATTCCGAAAGGGACCCTCAGAGTTCAGTTGGATCAGCACTCAGACAATCTAGATCAGCTGGTCCTTGTCATTTCACCAGTATGCAGAGTACTTCATTGGTAGATGGACCTGGCCAATCTCTTAAGGGGGGAGGCCCTTCCTTGTCCACACTCCTCACCAAATCCTCACCACGGATGCTTCGGGTCTGGGTTGGGGAACACATTTAGGCCCTTATCAGACCCAGGGTCTTTGGTCCTGCTGGGAGACTTGCCTCCACATAAATGTCTTAAAAATGAGGGCAATTCTGTATGCTTTACAGGCCTTCCAAAACCATCTCTTTCCAGGCCCACTGCTGGTGCAGTGGGACAACCTCAGTGTGGTTTGGTACATCAGCAAGCAAGGGGAGACCCATTCCTTCCCCCTGTGCCGGGAGGCAATGAGGGTCTGGTACTGGGCTCTAGGTCACAGTCTAGAACTGTCAGCTGTCCATGTGCCAGGTGCCCAAAATGTGTTAGCAGACAGCCTCAGCAGGTCACGGTCCAAAATACATGAGTGGAAGCTGCTGACCTCGGTTGCAGAAGACCTGTTCAACAGGTGGGGTCCTCCAGAGTTGGACATTTTTGCATCCCCACTCAACGCAAAACCACCACATTTCTACTCAGTAGATCCAGGGCTTGGAGTTTTCTGGTGAGATGCATTGTCCCTCTCCTGGAAAGGCAGGTTTCTTTATGCCTTCCCTCTCTTTGCTCTGATTCAGAGGGTTCTCATCAAGCTGCTGATGGAAGGTGCCACCCCGGTTTGGCCACGGCAGATATGGTTTCTGTTACTGCAACAGCTGGCTGTGGAACCTCTTGTTCTCCTGCCCCTCTGCCGGGAACTGCTAACTTGGGCCCAGGGGACCCTAGTCCATCCAGACCTCAAGTTCCTCCACTTGCATGCATGGTTCCTGAAGACATAGCCATTGCTTGGTTTGGGATGTCTTAGAAGGTGGCTGCCGTCCTGGTGGTTGCTAGAAAATCTTCCACCAGGGCCACTTATTCTCTGAAGTGGAAGCGGTTTACTAACTGGGCTGCTTCTCATAACCTGGATCCTTTAATCTGAACCAGGTTTTGGAGTATCTCCTGACCTTGTCTGATGCAGGGCTCAAATACTTCTCCCTTAAAGTGCACCTGTCAGCCATATCAGCCTTTCATGTGCCAATTGATGGCCATACTGTGGCACAGCTCGATGTGGCCCGTACTTCTCTGACAGGCATTCTCAACTTGAAGCCCCCTATCCGTAACACAGTTTCAGCTTGGGACCTGAATTTTGTTTTGGAGAAGCTGACCCTGCCTCCCTTTGAGCCAGCCACATCTTGCGAGCTATACGCTTTCTGTCATGGAAAGCGTTATTTTTAGCAGCCTTATTTGATTTTCCACAAAGACAGGGTCTCTTTGCATGCTAACCCTAAGTTTCTTCCTAAGGTGGTATCTGAGTTTACTCTAAATCAATCCTTCCACCTGCCTATTTATTACCCTGAGCATGCCCCCATCTCCTCCACTATTTGTCACCTTAGAGGGGGAAGCTAAAATAACGTCTCCTCCACCCTTTGTCACCTTAGATGGCACTGCACTTAACCAGGTCCCTGCTTACAAATATCTAAGGGTCTGGCTTCTTGACTGAAACCTCGATTTCACTACTCACATTGACGCCATCTCAACCAAGCTCTGTCCCAAATTCAGTATTCTGTACTGAAACAAAGACTGCCTCACCCTCTCTACCCGTCAAGAGCTAGTAACAAAGACAGTTATTCCCATATCCGACTACATCGATGCAGTTTACAGCACAGCCTCAGCCTCCTTTCTCCAGACTCGATACCCTTCTGAATTCATTCTACTGCTTCGTATTCAACTCCCCCCTCTCCCCCGGACCCAACACTGTAATCTCTATACCTCCCTAGGCATCCTACCACTATCTCACAGACGCTATATTCATGCGCTTACCGTCATCGCCAGTTTCTGGTTTTGCAAACTACCCCCCCCCCCAATCCCACTGCAAAGCTATTCCAGCTACCCCCTCCTCATACAATCTGTGCACCATGGACTCCTGCTCCTTCTCATTCCCTTATCACCACATGTCAGCTGGACAGTCCACTTTCTTGTATAGATTCCCATCATTATGGAATCGTCTCTCTTCCCTCCTCCACAACTGTCCCTATCTCTTTTCAGTCAGACAACACTTATGTCTCCTTCCTCCCCCCTCAGGCTCTTGCTACCCTAACCCCTACCCCCTCCTCGCTAAACCCTAACCCTAGAGTTGAGTCACCACTCTCCTTCCTATATCCCATTCTCTTAACCCTGGTCACAATATTTGCAAAACACTGAAAACAGACCAGGCACCTGGGTACTCGGTTACGGTGCTAATAGTGAGCAGAACAAAGTGTAATTAAAGTCCAAAGCACCCTTACCACTGAACAGAACACACTGACCAGGCAAAGTCCAATAAGGTCACATATTTAATGAAGTGCTGAAAGTGCAGTAACCGGCCAAATAGTGGCTATTAGCGAACAAGTAACTGATGTTTCTCCTGGCGTACTGCCAGGCTTCTTCAGAGCAGTATGCCAGGAGAAACGTCAGATCTTACTTCGAGAGGGCTCTTGCAGTAGGTAATTACATATAGGACTGACGACGGCGGGCATCAGGAACCCACGGAAAAATTTCTAGCCAGCAGTCTCTGGCAGGGGATCGCCCCCACGTCAGGTGACCAATGTCATGCGACGTCAGTATAAAGGCGGGTCCCCACACCTTTTCAGTTCTTTCCCACCCGTTAGCTTGTGTCAGCGCCTAGTGGTGAGATTCAGCAGCTAAATCAGCTCAATAGAGGTAGTTTTACCGTCGTTTTTCAATTTATTCGACCAGTTGTCAGGTTTTGTTGGTGTATGTCATCCCCTACAACTCCCGAGCACAAAAATAAGTGCGACTCGTGCGGTGCCCAACCCCCGCACAAGGACGGCTATTCCCAGTACCTCTTCTGTCTCGGTCCGGACCATCAAGTGGAGAAGTGTCAGCACTGCCTTAAATTCAGCACGGCCACCCGCAGACGGAGGCAGCAGTCCCTGGAGGCCCACATCCTCAAGAAGAAAATGTCCTCCATGGAGAAGGAGTTGAAGAAGCTCCGGCAGGTGTCTGCTTCCCCCGGAGGCCATCGTAGGAAGAAGAACAAGGAGAAGCACTGGGACCAGGGCTCCTCATCCACCTGCGACTTTAGCTGGAGTCGCGGAGTGCTCAGGTAACGTCTGGAACCACTCCATGGCCTTCTTGGAGGCTTCCAAGGCGATGGCGGCCCACCCGTCTGGCTTGCACTCGGGCCCCTCGGGCACCTCCAAGCTATTGGAGGCCTCCACTCCCAGTAAGGCCATCGCCATGAGGCCTACTGGTTTGAGCGGCTCTGGTAAGCCGGATGTCAGCTCCTCTGATGCCCGCACAGAGACGGTCGATAAGTTGCTCAACCCTTCGGGGCGGTGCCCGGCTACTCTCCCGTCTGACCAGGCCACTCCACCTTCGCGACCAGCCTCGGGCGATGGGTCCACTAAATCAGATGTCTGCTCCTCTGACATCCGCCCGGACTCCGCTGATAAGTCGGACGTCGGCTTGCCTGACGCCCGCATGGTGGCTGAGTCGACGTCGGACCCTCTTATGTCTGCTGTTCCCGGCTCCCTGCAGCCTTCACTGCCCTCCAGGGACCCTGGGTCTCCTTAGCCTGACCCTGGGGATTTTTCCCCTCCCTCCCCAGGTGATGCTGAGATTCCTGCTGCGTCCCTGTTAGGCTTCCCTCCCGCCAGGCCGGACGGCCTGATGTAAGTTCCCCGGACGCTGGCCCTGATGCCGGTCATGCCAACGCCGGGCTACATCCCTCTCCCGGATGCCGCTCCAATGCCGGGCCCTCTGCTCCAGGTCCGCCTGGCCTCCGGCCAGGCCGTATGCTCCGTCAGACCCCCCAGTTCCCGGGTACCTGACATTGTCTTACCCAGGTCCGCAGCATCTGACGCCCCAGTACCCGACGCCGGCCTATCCAATGCTGCAGTACACGGTACTTCACTATCCAACGCTGGGCTACCCACCATCAGGGTATGGATATGCACCTTACGGGTACACCCAGTATCCGTATCCCGCTCCTCCACTGCCCCCACAGCCGCCAATGGATTTGAAGGAGACTCTGGCCTCCTGGTGGGCTGAGGCCAAGCTCAGCTCACCAGAGAGATGGAGAGTCATCTCCCGATGATGGTGCCGGTTCCAGTTCTCATACGTCTGAGACGACAGACTCCCCTTCCCACCTCCGGATACCAGGGGCGAGCCCTCTGTTTCCAGGGTGGAGCAGGACACGCTTCCCTGAGGGCTTCCCAAGTGGTCCGTTCCTCCCCCATGCCGGGAGAAGGAGTCTTCTTTTTCCTCCTCTTCTTCCTCCTTGGGTACCTCGGATGACTCCGATGGTTGCTTCAGCCCGGACGACAAGCCACGCTCTCCGACTAAGCCCAGGCCTAGGACTCCTCCGAAGTCTCCTCCGGAGGATCCTTCCTTCACGGAGTTGCTGTGCAAAATCCAGGAGGTTCGTAAGTGGCATTCCTTGGAGCCGGATCCACAGCGCAAAAAGCTCGCCGAGCACCTGGATCTGCATGAGACCGCTCCGACCTTGGTGCCAACCTGGACTGAGCCTCATGCTGATCTTGTTCCCACTATTTGGAAACAGCCATCAGCTTTAGCCCCTCTTTCTCAGAAGTCAAACAGGCTATATCAGGCTCCTGAGGGTGCTGACTTTCTTGATTCTCACCCTCAAGCTGACTCGGTTGTGAGTAGCAACGCTCACGGCCGGTCAGCTAACCCGAAGCAACTAAGCTCGTCTCCACCTGACAAACAATCCCGTCTTCTGGACCAGTATGGCAAGAAGGTCTTTGCTTCTTCCGCTCTGGGTATTAGGGCCCTGAACTATGTCGGTCACATGGGGGATTACCAGAAGGCGATTCTTAGTGAGGTGGAATCCAAACTAGACTCCCTTCCTGACTCTCAGGTTAAACAGGAAGTGTCTGACCTCATCCGCTCTGCACGTTCGGCCAGTTGGCACATGCTTCATGCCACTTACGATGCAATGGACGCTGCTGGTAGGAGCTCGGCTTTCACCGTAGGTTTATGCCGTCATGCCTGGCTCTGTATGTCAGGGTTGGTCCCGGAAGTGCAGTCCGCTATTCAGGAAGTGCCCTTCCAGGGTTCGGTGCTGTTTGGGGGTGATGTCAAGGACATTATCACCAATCTGCAGGAGAAGGGGACTGCACTAAAGTCTGTGGACTCCATGTACAAACCCCCTCAAACACAGCGTCGTCCCTTTCGCAGGCGGAATCAGCAAAAAGCAAAACCCCAGGGAAAGCTGGCCAATAAACGCCGGGCCCCTCTGGCTGCCAAGCTCCCACCACCCAAAAAAGCAGCAGGGACTTCAGCTGTGGCGCTGCCCCACACCATCTGACTTCTTTCCTCTCCCACAGCCTCTGAAGTCTCCAGAGGAACCGGTAGGAGGGAAGTTTTCCCTCTACCTCCCGGGTTGGGAGAGGATAACTTCAGATTCCTGGGTGCTCCAGCTGATTGCAGAAGGACACTCAATAGAGTTTCTTCAGAAACCTCCTTGAACCCCCCCCCCCAAGGTCGTCGTACTCTCAGGAGCATCTTCTTCTGGTTCAGGGAGAAATTTCGGCACTTTTGCTGAAGGAGGCAATAGAGCCTGTTCCCCTTCCTTTTCAGGGAATGGGTTACTACTCTTACTTCTTTCTGGTCCTGAAGAAGCCAGGGGATGTAAGGCTGATTCTCGACCTCAGTTCTCTGAACTTGTTCGTGGAGTACAAGAGGTTCAGGATGCTCTCCCTTCAGGGCCTCCTACCCCTTCTTCGGGTAGGACAGTGGCTGTGCGCTCTGGATATGCAGGATGCTTACCTGCACATCCCTATCCGTCCTTCCCAACGCAAATACCTGTGTTTTGCATTCCATGGGTGACCACTACCAGTTCAAGGTACTCCCATTTGGTCTTTCCTCGGTGCCCCGAGTGTTCACCAAAAGCCTTTCAGTGGTAGCGGCCTACCTGCATACCCAGGGGGTGAAGGTTTTCCCATACTTGGATGATTGGCTCCTGGCGGCCCCGTCCAGGGATGAACTTCTGCGCTTCCTGTCCCTTACCCAGGGGTTTTTTACCCGTCTGGGTATTACCATCAACCACTACAAGTCCCACTTGATCCCATCCCAGAGGCTGCAGTTCATTTGGGCGATCCTGGACACGACCTCTGGCAAGGCCTTCCTGTCATCGGACAGGGCAGCCACACTCCAGGCACAGGTCAGCCTGTTGTCCAGCCGCAGGCGGACCAGCGCCAGGTCGGTCCTTCGCCTCCTTGGGTTCATGACAGCTGCGATCCCGACAGTCCCTCGTGCTCAGCTCCACATGAGGATTTCTCAGTGGATGCTTCGGTCTCAGTGGGATCAGTTGGTGGACGACCTAGATCAGCTTGTTCTGGTCTCCATTCCTATGGCTCGGGACTTGCAGTAGTGGATGGTTCTGGAGAACCTTTGCCGGGGAGTTCTCCTCTGTCTTTCTCCCCCCTCCCAGACGCTAACTACGGACGCCTTGGGCGAGGGTTGGGGAGCCCATCTCGGACCTCACAGGACCCAGGGCTCCTGGTCCAAGCTCAGGAAATCTCTTCACATCAATGTGCTCGAGCTTTGGGCAGTGCTGTGCGCTCTTCAGGCTCTGCATCCACTTCCTGTTCACTTGGCTGTACAGATGGACAATATGTGTGCAATCTGGTACATCAACAAGCAGGGAGGAACTCGGTCCTACCCTCTTTGCAGGGAGGCGATGCGAGTTTGGAATTGGGCAGTGCAGCACAGCCTTCACCTCACAGCGATTCATGTCCCCGGGATCAAGAACACCTTAGCAGACCGACTCAGTTGGTCGTCTGCTCAAGCTCACGAGTGGGAGCTGAATCAGGGGGTCGCAGACAATATCTTTCTACGTTGGGGAACACCACAGGTAGACCTGTTCGTAACGCCTCAAAACGCAAAACTTCCTGACTTCTGCTCGCTCGCTCCAGGGCATGGCATTTTTTGGAGAGACGCTCTGTCTCTCGTTGGAAGAGGCAGATCGTCTATGCTTCCCGCCCCGCCCCCAATTCCATTGATTCCGAGGGTCTTACAGAAATTCAGTTCAGAAGGAGCTCGAATGATTCTGATCGCTCCTTTCTGGCCCAGGCAAGTTTGGTTCTGTCTTCTGCAACAGTACTCAGAAGAACCTCCTCTTTCACAACTTTTGCTGACCTTACTTGTTCGCTTATAGCCACTATTTGGCCGGTTATTGTGCTTTCAGCACTTCATTAAATATGTGACCTTATTGGACTTTGCCTGGTCAGTGTGTTCTGTTCGGTGGTATGGGCACTTTGGACTTTAAGTACATTTCATAATATTTGCCTTGTTATTACTGTGTATTTCTGTTTTTTGCACTGAAGTGCATCAGTCTTGCCTTACAGTGTCTTGTTGTATCAGTTGTTTCTTGTATTATTTCTACTGTACTTTGCACCTTTTCCCCTGTCCTTGGGTTGCACCTGGAAATGATCCTTGGCTCAGTGTGCCTTTCCCAGTTACCAGAGTTTAAATAAATAAATGCCAATCCAGGGAAAGCATTGCTCCACACTTTAGATGTGCATAGAATTTTGCATTACTATACACACCGTACCTAGGGCTCTAGGAAGTCCAAACAGTTGTTTGTTTCTTTCGCCCCAGGCAGAGAGGGCGCTCCAGTTTCAAAACAGTGCTTGTCCAAATGATTGGCCAACTGTATTATTTTTTGTTACAGGAATTACAGTAAGGAACTTCCTGGAGTTGTTAAGGGCCATTCCACCAGGAGCACGGTCACTTTAGTTGCCTGTTACAGGGGCGTGTCTGCAGCCAGGATTTGTGCTGCTGTCACATGGAGCACTGTCCACACATTCACCAAGCACTACAGTCTGGACATCTCATCCAGAAGGGCAGGCTTTGGCCTTGCTGTGCTTCAGGTCCTTTTTTCTTAGGCCTCTGGCCTCCTTCCACCCAGACCATTTTTGCTCTCTGCACTGCTTGGGACTTGTTCCATAGGTGAGACCTGGTGACAGAGATATTCCAGAAGAAGATAGAACAATTATGTAAGAACTTACCATAATAGGGGCTCTTCGAGGGAGTTTCTGTCATCAGGTCATGCTGTCCCCCCTCCATCCTCCTTCTTTCTCTCTCTCTCTCTCTCTCTCTCTCTACAGCTCGGTTGTCCTGTTGCTCTGGGCTTTCTGCTAGCTGGGTACTTCTCAGTTCCCTGGTGGGACTCCTGTCTCTCATGGCCTCTGGCTAGGGAAAGAACTGAGGAAGGAGTAGGGCCTCCTGTGCTTATATAGGGTGTGTGACATCAGAGCCTGACATCGGCGTGGGTGGTCCCTAGTAGACTACTGCAGAAAAGCTTCTGTGGGATCCTAGTGCCTGATGGTTAAGTTCCATAGGTGTGATCTGATGACAGAGATTCCCTTGAAGATCTACTGTTAGGTAATTTCTTATGTAACCGTCCTTTGTGCAGAGTGTTATGATTTGTGTGCATGTAGTCCTAGTGACCCTTTTGTTTGTTTGCTATTAAAAGGTTTTTCTAAATTTGCCTACTTGTTTTATGGCCCCTTGGGATCTCCACGTCTGTCTGTTTTGTTGCCTTTCCTTTTCCTATAATACCTCCTGTCCCAAGTGACAGTGATGTGTATGAGGCCAGTTATTCAGTAAGGGCTGGTTAACTATTTTAAATCAAGTGCCTGACTTATCCAATGAGCACTAATAAACACTATAGTACATTCACAGTTTGGCAAACGCCTGAGAGATAATTGAGTGGGCTAATCTGTAAGGAAAGAGCTAGAGGCTTCACTAATTTTAACATTAATAACATGGACTGATTTGATTGCTTTAATGGCTGTGCGTAGTTTGCTGAAAAAAAGCTTTAAAATTAAAACATTCACTTCTGCTGACTAGACCTTGGACATACACCCCAAAAACAAAAGGCTGGGTTAAAATAATTATTTATTTCAGGCTGGAATAACAGGCTGCTAATAGCAAAATGCTGCTGTAGAGTCAAAAGTAAGCAAGCACTCAGTGAAACAATGGTCTCAGACGTGTCACTGTTACATGGGACGGGAGGCATTGTAATAAAGGAAAGGCAGTTAGGCAGACAAACATGGAGATCCCCAGGAGCCATAAAACAGGTTGGCAAATTTAGAAAAACTCTGTAACAGCAAACAATGGAAAGAGTGCACAAAGACTGCATACACAAATTAAAACACTTTTGCACAACATTTTGTTTATTTATTTATTTGTTCAAAGATTTTTGGAATGTACATTGTTAAGGCACCCTGAGCCTTGGAAGGGCGCCTCATATAAATAAAACGTTACTTTATTTATTTGTAAATTTTAAATGTAGTTCTGCTTTAAGGAAACGGTCTTATGATTACGATTCAGTGCAAAAAAACCCCTAAAGAATCAGTTAGGGCTGAAGCATAACGCAACAAAAGGAAGGAAATGCGATGTTAGGGTGATAGAGTCCCCTGAGCCTTGGTGAATCAGTGGTGGGGACCGTGTTTCTCAGGGTTTGAACGATTGGGCAATGTATTGTCAGTGTTACCCTGACTTCAGTTCTGTCTTTCCAGGCACAAAACAAATACTCACATCATTATGCTTGGAGAGAGGGTGTCTGATTGTTCAGACCCCGAGAAACACCACACCACAGTTTCAGAGGCCTTTTTTTACCCTAATGTTGCATTTTTCAATTTTGTTTATAACTTCTTTATCTTTTTACATTTCAGTTCCAAAACAACAAAAGCACCGCCTTTGGGGACAGCATCTAACGAACCTGAAAGTTGCAGGTTTCCGATCCAGGCTGTTTTCTAGTTTTGGATGAGGGAGAAATATGGAAATTTGGATAGTTTTTTGCATTTATGCTACCATGACACAGTAACTACTTATCTAGATCATACAAAATCTTCTTTGAGGATATCTCTTGCAGCAGATTTCACCTTAGGAACTATAGCCGCCAGGAGCACATGGACACATTTTTTTCTAGCATTCTAACTGGGGCCGCCCATGGCGATGTCATCATGTCGACATCCCTCTATATAGCTATGGGTTGCCACATGACCTCCTCAGTTCTTTTCCCGCTGTTGGCTATCGCACATCGGACTCCACGGAGCACCTCCGCTTCAGTGGACTGCCATTTGTTTCTCAAATTTTTGGAATTTTGTTTTTGTCATCCTAGTTTTATCACTTTATTTCTTAAAGTGATTTCCCCTTTTCTTTATTCCTGGTTCCAACAGTCTTTTTCGTCGTTGCAGCTGCGGACAGAAGATCTTTGATAAGGACTTTCACAAGCTCTGCATCTGCTACCTCGGGACCAACCATGGCGTCCAGACCTACAGTATCTGCGGCAGCTTTAACCAGGCTACCTGATGTCATCGTCAAAAGGAGCTTAACTCTTTCCTCAGGCTTGGGACTCCTCTGCTTCCCTGGCCCTGTCCTTGGACTCCCACTCTGCCTGAGACAAGTCGTCAGGGAAGCATCGCCACTGGGGGAAGGACCAGTCCTCTCAGTAGCGTTCTCAGTCACCACGCCCAGCACTGACCACTTCAGGGTCATCATCCAGACTGGCGGCGACCCCCACTGCCACCCATAGATACATACATAGATACATAGACAGTGTCGGCAGATAAGGGCCTATGGCCCACCCAGTCTGCCCATTTGAGCTTGTAAGTTCAGTTTGTTTTCCTAGAAGTTTGTTTCCCCTTACCCCTGCCCTCTAGAATTCCTTTATGTCTATCCCATGCATTCTTAAATCCCGTGATTGTTTCAGCCCCCACCACTTCCTCTGGCAGGGTGTTCCACTTGTCCACCACCCGTTCTGTGAAGAAATTCATTCTCATGTTTCCTCTGAATCGTCTCCCTCCAACTTCATCCCATGCCTCTAGTCCTGAAACATCTTTTCGGCAAAAATAGTGTTTCCTGCACCCTGTTCCTCCTGTAAGATACTTGTATGTCTCTATCATATCCCTCTCCCTCCTCTCCTCCAGGGATACATGTTCAGTTCCTTCAACCTGTCTTCACAGGACTTGTGATGCAACCCATGCACCATCTTTGTTGCCCTCCTCTGAACCTTCTCTACCCTGTCTATGTCCTTACGTAGGTATAGTCTCCAGAACTGTACACTGTACTCCAGGTGGGGCCTCACTAGTGTCTTGTATGCAGGAATTATGACCTCCCTTTTCCTGCTGGTGATGCCCCTGCCTATACATCCCAGCATCCTATTTGCTTTACCTGATGCCTTGTCACACTGTTTCCTACCTTGAGGTCATCAGAGATGACAACCCCAAGATCCTTTCCTGCTTGGTGCATGCTATATCCTCACCCCAACTGATATATTGTGCCAGGGTTTTTGTGCCCCATATGCATTATCTTGCACTTCTTTGCATTGAATTTCAACTGCCAAACCCTTGACCATTCTTCAAGTTTCTGCAGGTCCCTTCTCATTCTGTCTACACCCTCTGGTGTGTCTACTCTGTTACAGAGCTTTGTGTCATCAGCGAACAGTGAAATTCTGCCTTCTAGATCCTGTGCAATGTCACTGATGAAGATGTTGAATAGGACCGGTCCCAACACGGATCCCTGTGGTACCCCACTGGTTACTCTTCCCTCTGTGGAGTGACAGCCATTTACCACCACCTCTGTGTCCTGCCACCCAGCCAGTTACCTACCCACCACACTACTGTCCTGCCCACACCATATTCCCCAGTTTGTGTATAGTCTTCTATGTGGCACAGTGTCAAAGGCCTTGCTGAAGTCCAGATAGGCATGTCCACTGCCCTCCCTGATCCACCTCCCTAGTCACCCAGTCAAAAAATTCACGAGGTTGGTCTGACATGACCTCCCCTGGTGAAACCATGTTGCCTTGGGTCCTGTAGTCCATTGACAACCAGATGTTCCACCAATCTCTCCTTCAGTAGTGCTTCCATGATCTTTCCCACTACTGAGGTGAGGCTGACTGGTCTGTAGTTCCTGCTTCCTCTTTGCTTCCACTTTTGTATAAGGGGACTACATCTGCTGTCCTCCAGTCTTTGGGTACGTCCCCTGTTTCCAGTGATTGGCTAAACAGGATAGCCAGAGGTTCAGCCACCACCTCTCTTAGTTCTTTAAGACCCTGGGGTGCACCCCATCTGGCCCCATTGCTTTATCAACTCTTATTACTTCCAGTTCCTTCAGGACCCTTTCTCGTGTAAAGGGACTTGTGTCCATTTCTGCACCATTCTCACCCCTTGTACTCCCTTCAGACCCATTACCCCCTCTCTCCTTAGTAAAGACTGAGCAGAAATACCTGTTCAGTATGTCAGCTTTATTGTTGTCATCCTCCACGTGGCTCCCATCCTCCCCTTCAGTCTCACTATCCCTCCCTTTGTCTTTCTTTTTTCACTTATGTACCTGTAAAAGGTTTTGTCCCCTTTACCCACCGATTTTGCAATGTGTTCTTCTGTCTGAGCTTTGGCTTCCTTACTGACTTCCCTGCCTCCCTTTGTTTCTCCTGGTACTTCTCCCTATCCCTTCTGCCTGTGTCTTTTTGTATTGCCTGAATGCAATCTTTTGGCTTTCACTTTCTTTGCTACCTCTTTGGAAAACCATAATGGTCTCCTCTTCCTTTTCCTCTTGCTAACCTGCTTAATGCATAATTCTGTTGTTCTTATAATCCCCATTTTAAATACTGCCCACTGTTCCTCAACCCCTGATTTCTGTCCCATTCCCTTAATGCCTCTTTCAAGTATCTCCCCATTTTCTCAAAGTCTGCCCCTAAAATCCAGGATACGTGTTTTTGTGTGGCTTGGTTCTGCTCTTTCTGTGATTTCAAACCACAATGACTGGTGGTCACTGTTACCCAGGTGCTCCCCCACTGTTACCCCCATCACACTGTCCCTGTTTGTGAGCACAAGGTCCAGTATTGCCTTCTGCCGAGTTGGTTCCATGACCAGTTGCTTGAGGAAGGCACCCTGAAGGGACCCACATCCTCTTGGCTCCAGGGTTAGCCTTGACAGCCCTCTCCGCTGATGCTCCCTTGTCTGGCAGCACTTTGTCGTCGAGCTTTTCTCTTTTCCTGCCAATGATTCCCACTGCCTCCCTCACCCTATCTGCTAAAGAGGGGACTTTGGCAGTGCGGCCCGTCAGCACCACCAAAGCTGGGCCTTCATCACCAGGATTTATTCTTCTACCCCTGCTGACATGCTCACCTCTGCTGAATGCCCCTCCACCTCCTTAGGGGCCACAGTGGGGAAGCAGTGTTAGCCTGCTGGTGGCCAGCACTTTTCATGTGTCATCAGGCACTAGACCACTTCCTTCTACATCTCTGACCATCTCTACAACATTGGGGCTGCAGGCCCCTCAGCTGGTCCTTCAGCCTGCCTCCATTCCATCATTGCTGCAGCCCTCCCTCCCTCCCATTACTGGGGCCGCAATACCCCCTGTCAGCACCGCAGGAGGTTGCACTGATGACAGGGACCATTGATGTCCAGGCCTGCTTTTCTTCTGTGCTGGACCTGGTGCAAAAGGTTTTCCCACCTCAGAGCCCATCACCGGAGGGGCCTTCTTGGCCTTCTGCACCGCCACACCACACATCGTCAAGACCTGCCCCCTCTTGCTCACTGATGTCATTGATACCACTCTCTGAGCAAGGGGACAATGAGGATTGTTGCCTTGATTTCCTCCAACCAGATGAGGAGGAGGAGGAAGATGAGAGAGCTGGAGTCCAGACTCCCTCTAGCCACCACCACCATGGTCTCCTGGGGAGGGGGAGGATTCCTCCAATTATGTCCCCCTTCCCGACGACCCCTCCTTCATAATTGTGATGCGGCAACTGCAGGCCACATGGGGTTTGATGCCATGGAGCAGGACACTGCCAGACAGAACCTGGCCCACTATTTGGGCCTACTTGAGTCCTATCCTATTATCATCCCTCCTGTGATTGATGCAAATGAGGATGCTACCATGGCGATGTGGTATAGACCAAACTCAATCCTCCCTATGCCTAGGAAGGTGGTCAAACTATACAAGGCCCCCTCTGGGAAGCCCTTTTTTGCGGGCCCCCTCAGGTGGATTTGGGTGTCATAAATATGGCCATGACCAGTCCAAGAGGCCCCAGCACCTTAGCTCCCTCCCGCCAGATGAATACAGAAGGCTGGCCCTCATGTACAAGAGGGTATTTGCCTCTTCCACTCTGGCCATAAGATAAGGATCCTTAATTATGTGTGCCATAATGCTGTGAGGAGAGCCAGTGGAATGCTGGGGTGTATAGGGAGAAGTATCTCCAGCAGAAGGAAGGAGATGGTGATGCCACTGTATAGAACACTGGTGAGACCTCATTTAGAGTACTGCATCATGTTCTGGAGGCTGCATCTCTGAAAGACATAGACAGTGTAGAAGCAGTTCAGAGCAGGGCAACAAAAATAGTGCAGGGCCACACCGAAGGTCATATGAGGGGAGACTGGAGGACCTCCGTATGTATTCCCTGGAGGAGAAGAGAGAGAAGGGGATGTGACAGAGACTTTCAAATACTTCAAGGGTGTAAATAAGGTACAGAGAGGTAGCATCTTTCAGAAACAAAGATGTTGAAGAACAAAGGGCCAGGATATGAGGAGTAGACGTAGGGGTAACGTGAGAAAGTCTGTCCCTTTTTGCTTAAGCCTGGTGCAGCAGTAGCACTGCCACTCACAACTCTAGTGGCCTGAGTTCAGGAACAGACTCGGTGGGCTGTATAGAGAAGGATGGTTGAGCATGTGCACACAGTGCACAAGCATGCCTGATGACCTCCTGGCTGTGGCGCCCTTGGAAGGGGAGTAACAGAAGGAGAAAAACCCTTCGCCTGAAGCAGCATGAAGGACCTCTCCCTCACCTGCAGGCTGCACACCCTCCAACTCTGGTAGCCTCCCAACAACAGCAAAAAAGTTCGTCAAGAAGGGCTTGGGTCACCACAGATGCCCAGCTGTGGGGGAGGGTGGGCCAATCCATGGTGGTTGGATGGGAAGAGGGGAACCCTAAGAGAAAGCGGGGGGGGCTGAGCTGGGATGGGGATGGTGTCAAGGAAGAGAAGGAGGGTCCAAAGGGCTGGTTGAGAATATCCGCATAAACTACTATAGCTAGCTAGATAGAAAGGGGGAGATAGATAGATAGACAGACAGATAGAGAGGCAGACAGATATTCAGGTGTGAAAATAAATTTGCCAAGATAAACATGTTTTTGGCAACATGAGCAACATAAATGAAGTCGGTCACTGGGCATACTCAAAAAGTTATTTTTCTCATTTTGGCCACACTGAGCATGCCCAGATACTAATTCTCTCATGTGAGATGTCAGTTATGTTGAGGCTGGAGTGATGACTATAGTCAGCTGTTTTTGGCAACATGAACAAAACAAATGAAGTTTGTCACTGGGCATGCTTAGAAAATTGTTCTTACCATTTTAGCCACACTAAGCATGCGCAGATATTTACTCTCACATGTGAGATGCCAGATACATTACGACTGGAGTGATGACTGTAATCAGCATTACATTTTGTAGTTTTGTTCCTTTTACTCTTTCTATATAAAAAAAACACCATAAACACATGTTGTGTAAATCAAATATGAAATGGCATGACTTAAGATATCATTCTTATCTTCATTTGAAGGTAGTGCTTTGTTGTTTTCTCCCTTGTGACTTTACCACCCATCTGATATCAGCAGACCAGTACCCTCTCTTGAAGAGAAAAAAATCTCAAAATATTCAATTTATCTTCACGTGTAAAGGAGCAGGACTGTAACTCATGAATTTCAGAGTCACGGGTGAGTTATGAAAGTTCTGTCCCATTGTAAGTAACGATAAACTGCATATTTTGAGTTAGACCACTGAATATTTGGTTTGTATGGCATCAGTTTACTAGTTAAAACTTTTAAAATATGCTGTTTGAAGATTTAACTCTTTGTGATTTCAACTGCTGACTTCAGTGATGCACATGGGTATTGTGATGTCATCAGCATTGTGAAGGCTGTTTTCAGATTGGTTCAGTATGCCTTGTGACATACCCAGCTTTACAAGATGTTATCTTGCTGTGTTGAGTTAAAGAGCCACTGACACCTCAAGAAGAACTTTGCAAAACATAAAATCCGGACACAAAGCAGATTTAAATCTCTCATTAACTTTGTATTTCTTATACCCATTATTTATTACTGAAGTCATAGAAACATAACATTTGATGGCAGATAAGGACCGCTTGGCCCACCTAGGCTGCCCATTTCCCTACCTGATGGATAAGCTGCAGATTCTAGTTAATCAACAGCTTACTTCCTCCTACCCCCCACTAGAATTGCCTTGTGCCTGTCCCATGCATTCTTGAATTCTCCCACTGTTCCTGACTCCACAACCTCCTCAGAAAGGCTGTTCCATACATCCACAACCCTCTCTGTGAAAAAATACTTTCTAACATTACCTCTGAGCCGTCCCCCCCCATCTTCAAATTGTGCCCCCTTATTCTTGCACATCTCTTCTTCTGAAAGATACTACCCTCTTGTACTTTAATTTCCTTGAGATACTTGAAAGTTTCTATCATGACCCCCCTCTCCCTCCTTTCCTCAAGGGTATACATACTAAGCTGCTTTAGTCTCTCCTCGTGTGTCTTCTGGTGCAGACCCTGCACCATTTTGGTTGCCCTCCTCTGAACAGCCTCCACTCTGTCTTTGTCTTTGTGGAGATAGGGTCTCCAGAATTACACGCAGTACTCCAGATGGGGTCTCACTAACTGTCTATACAGAGGGATAACAACTTCCTGTTTTCTACTGTTGATGTCTCTTCCTATGCATCCCAGTATCCCCCCAGCCCTCTTTACTGCCTTCTCACATTGCTTGCCCACCTTTAGTTCATCTGATACAATTACTCCTAGGTCTCTTTCGATTTTTGTTGTAGTTATTAAATCAACCCCCATTGTGTACTCTTCCCCTGGGTTTTTGTTTCCCAGATGTATTACCTTGCACTTCTTTGCATTGAATCTGAGCTGCCACATATTTGACCATTCCTCCAACCTTGCCAAGTCCCTTTTCATTCTTTCCACCCCACCTTGTGTGCCAACCCTGTTGCAGATCTTTGTGTCATCTGGAGAGAGACATACCTTTCCTTCCAGGTGCTCTCCAATGTCACTTATAAAGACATTAAAGAGGACCAGTCCCAGTACCGAACCCTGCGGTACCCCACTAGTTACCCTCCTTTCTTCACTGTGAGCTCTGTTTACTATTACCCTTTGCATCCTGTTGTCCAGCCAGTTTTTTTATCCAGGCTACCACCTTGGGACCCACTCCAAGGCTGGCTAACTTGTGTATTAATCTTTTGTGTGAGACTGTGTCAAATGCCTTGCTAAAATCTAGGTAGGCCATATCCACAGCCCCTCCCTGGTCTACTACTTTGGTCACCCAGTCAAAGAAATCTATTAGGTTCATCTGACATGACCTTCCTGCTATGAATCCATGCTGCCTTGGGTCCTGTGCCCCACTGGCCTCTAGGTACTCAACAGTTCTTTCCTTCAGAAGTGATTCCATCATTTTCCCTACCACTGAAGTCAAACTAACTGGTCTGTAGTTTCCTGCCACTGCCCTGCTCCCGCTTTTGTGAAGTAGAATCACATTTGCCCTCCTCCAGTCCTCAGGTACCACCCCATCCTCCCATGATTTGTTACAGAGAGCAGTCAGTGGTGTTACTAGTTCTACCCTTAGTTCTTTTAGAATTCTTGGGTGAATCCCATCGAGCCCCATTGCTTTGTCCACCCTCAGTTTCAAGAGTTCTTTCAAAACCCTTTCTTCTGTGAATGGACTGGTATCGACCCCACCCCCGTTCAGAGTTTCCCCCATGTTTGGTTTAGGTACCTCCCCCTCCTCTTCCGTTGTGAATACTGAGCAGAAATATTTGTTCAGTATCCCTGATTTTCACTGTCACCCTCTGCCCACATTCCCTCCCCTTTATTAAGTCTCTGTATCCCTCCCTTGGTCTTTCTTTGCTCCCTAATGTACCTATAAAAGGTTTTATCCCCCTTCTTAACAGAGTTGGCTATCTTTTCCTCAGTTTGTGCCTTTGCTATTCTCACTGCCTTCCCTGCCTTCTTCTGCTTTAACTGATAAAGTTCTCTGTCCTGCTCCTTCTGTGTTTCCTTATATTTCCTGAATGTTATCCTTTTCACCTTAACCATCCCTGCCACCTCTATTGAGAAATATAGTGTTTTTTTCCTACATTTTGTTTTGTTGATTTGCTTCACACAACGGCTTGTTGCCTTTGCAGTGGCTGTTTTGATTATTCCCCATTGTTCCTCCACCCCTCCTTTGTGCCCGTTTGCTAGTGCTTTTGTGAGGCACTCTCTCATTTTCCCCAAAGTCAGCCTTCCTAAAGTCTAATACTCTTGTTTTTGTATGGCTTGACTCAATGGCTGTGTTTATTGTGAACCACACTATTTGGTGGTCACTTGTTCCCAGATGGCTACCCACTTCTGAATCTGAGATCCTTTCTCCTTCCCCATTTGAGAGTACCAGGTCTAAGATTGCTCCCTCCCGAGTGGGTTCCAACACTAGCTGTCTCAGGCATGCCGCCTGTAGGGCATCAAGAATGACCCTGCTCTTGGATGTGCCTGCAGCAAAGGTACTCCAGTTAGCATCTGGCGTATTCAGGTCCCCCATCAACAATATCTCCCCTTTTTCTGCCATTTTAAGGATGCCTTCTATCATTTCCTTGTCCATTTCCTCCCCCTGAGATGGGGGTCTGTACACAACCCCCATGCGGATTGTGGTTCCATTTCCTGTCTCCAGGGTGACCCATAGTGACTCATTAACTTCCTGTTTACTCTTTAGTTCTGTTGCTTTAATCTCTTCCCTTGTATAGAGAGCTACTCCTCCTCTTCTTTTACCCACCCTGTCCCTCCTGTAGACTGTGTATTCTGGTATGTTGACATCCCAGTCATGGTTCTCTGTGTACCATGTTTCAGAGACTGCCACAATATCCAGGCATCCCTCTTCCATCAAGGCCACTAGTTCAGGGAGCTTGTTGCACAGACTGCGGGCATTGGTACTCATCACCTTCCATTTATTTTTTATGGCCTTACCCCTTTTAGCCCCATCCCTGTCCTTACCGCCTTTTTCTGCATTTATTCCTGTCCTGCTCCCTACTGACTTGTCTACCTTGGTGTTTACCTCTCTAACTACTGTGTTTTGTGGGGGGAGGCTGGGATTTCCCTGCTTCTTTTCAGTGCCTCTCCCCTTGGCTAGTTTAAATGCTTGCCAATGAAGCATTTAAACCTGTCACCTAGGATCCTGGTTCCCCCTGGACAGATGCAGAGCATCGCGCCAGTATAAGCCTGCATCCCTCCAGGTGGCTCCCCAGTCCCCAATGAAGCCAAAACCCTGAGCTCCACACCAGTTTTTCAACCATTCATTGAATCCCATGGTGTGGAATACGCTAGCATAAAGGTCATATGCATGAAAACAGGATTGTTGGTCCTTGAGGGTTCATCAGCTTCTATTGTTTCTTCCCAACTTGATGTCATAATACTTTGCTTGCGACATCACAGTTGTTTCCATGACAACAGGCTGTGATGTCACAACACAGCATTATGATTTCAAGTAGGGACTAAGCTATAGAGGCAGATGAACTCTGAGGGATACAGGTCTTATTTTTGTGGGAATTTCTTCACTTATAAATAATGAAGAAGAGAAGTCTGTAGAAATATATATAAAATATATGAAATAACAGCTGAATTGTGTCTGAACATTATGTTTTTTGAAGTTTTCCTAAAAGTGTCAGCTGCTCTTTAAGACAGCGTGTTTTATCTTATTGAGCATACCCCTCTTGTATAAATACTGTCTGAGTTTGTGTATTATTAGGGCATGGTAGCACCCCTATAGTTAGGGTTGAGTATCTTATTTAATGTTAAACCGCAAATTTTGCACATTAACACCTTTGGCTGTCTTTGACGACATGAGCTGATAATTTGCACGTGTTGTCTAGGAGGCAGTGTATTGATGTATGCAAATTTTTCTGACAGCAGCTTGTGCGGTTTCTGAGATCCGCATGTGTCATTTTTTGTAAACAACCAACTTTTTTCCTATATTCAATGCTTTTTTTTTTTGCTGTTTCCTACAGCTTACATGGAATGAAATTGTTTCTCCCAAATTGCAGGGGACACGTGTTATGTCCCAAACTAGTGCCTTTGACAGGTCTGGTGAAAAATATTTAAGGGTTCCCGAGTTTTAAGGCTTTTAAATTTAGTGTTTTCCGACCTGTGCATGCATAGTAGGGGATTTCAGATAATGTACTGTGGCGAAAGTAAAAATTTGATGCCGCAGATCCTAGTTTTTGGCTTTGCCCCACTGAACTGGCAGGGCACCAAACATTTTTGGTGCCGTGCCAATTGGCATCTTGTTGATTTTTACACAAACTAACAAAATGTGGAAAATACATAAATATGCTTGGATTTCAAAAAACATCAGAACCTAGCTAAATGGGACCCGTTTAGCTAGATTTTGATGTTTGTTTTTTAATATGCTGCCCCGGAAAATACCTTTTCTGACCACCCAAAATCCCGGGTGCTCAGCTTAGCGAGAGGAGCACTTCCCCTACATTCTCTGTATGAAAATACCAGGTATTTCTTTACTTCTGCAGCTGCAGCTAAACTCGTGCTACCGGCTGCAGTGTGTGCTGTGAGACGCCGTTTTCCTGGTATTTGGTGGTGACCCCCTTCCCCATTGCCATCCCTGGCAATGTGTTATTGTTGCCCTGGTGTCTAGTGGCACCCCCCCCACCCGCAGATCACCATTCCCATTATAGGGCAGACTGGGCAGTTGCCCAGGGTCCCAGATTTGAGGAGGGCCCCCCAGAGTTTCTGTTTTTTTTTTTTCATGCCTTGTTCAGTTTCTTTTTTTTTTTTTTTCGTACAGCTATGTGCTGTTTGCCTGTCAGTGTTTGTCAACTGCAGGTGTGCTCTTTGAAGCCATGCTACTACTGACACATTTCCACACTGAAGTGAGTAATTACCCTGCAGACAGCCCTATCGTCCTTGCACACATTAAATTACCTCCGGTAATCAGACTGTCTCCAGGATTAATTACGGACTTCAGTGTACCTCCCTGGCACCAGAAAGCAATCGCCCCCATCCCTCTTATCACACCTTGGTAGCAGGGAGCAGCAGGATGGCCTCGCTGCTGCTCCGCTCAGCACCACTCTGTTTGAAACTTTGTATATTACTGATTTGTTTAGACTTTTAGCGCTTTCCGGGTTTTGTCTGTTTTGCTTATGGTGATGTTTTATGGTGGGTGATGTCGAGATTTGAGTTTGCCAAGTCTTGCTCCTTTCAGGGGGCTTTCCCCTTCTACATGCAGTGCGTGGCATGTGATCGGCATTCGTATGGCGCTTCAGCTCAAGCTTTTGCTATCAGTATTGCATGGAACTTAGTTCTGACTTCCTGGTATCTTTTGGCGGCTAATGGATGCTGCCTTGTGTGGGGTGCTGTGCTGCAGAGTGGAAACTGAAAAAAGAAGGTGTCATGAGGCTGCATCTTTGAAAGGAAAGAGCTAGTTTTGCCAGAATGCCAAGTTTGATGCGTCCTTGCTGTTTTGTAATTTGAATATAATTTTATGGAGGATGGGCCAGTACCAGGGGCAGAATGTGGCACGATGGCATGCAGGACAGTTGGAGTGGAGTAGGAGCAGATCTGGGACCCTGTAGACGGGGAGGGGGTTACGTGGACCCCACGGCACCAGGGAATACTGGAGTGCACTACATGTATTGATAACACTTAAACTATCCAGAGGTATCATGGCATTGCCTGTGGGGATAAGTCTCGGTGCATGAGGCAGTTGGCTTTTGGACCTCCAGGATAGACTCACTGAGCAAACTTTACATGCAGCAGCATTAATGGATTTCCTAGGGTGCTTTATGTTGGGCTGTATTCCATGACCCTTAAGAGGAGAGGAGGATGACCAGGATCATGACCGCACTTTTCAGTGCTGACAGGCTCTTTTTGCTTTATTAACGATATGCTAATACTGCCTTGAGATTGGTTTGGTAATCCCAAAGTTATTGCGCTCAGTGGAGCGATTTTCTTTAATTTTATAGCTGTGTCTCCTCCTAGAGTTTGAGAAGGAAGACTGGTGTCTAGTGGCACTCCCCAACCCTCCCATTGCAGACAAAGCTGCAATAAAGAAAACCGCCCCTTAATGTTTTTGTCTTTCGTTGTTGTTCAAACCTGTAAAACAAGAAAACAGTCCATCGCCGATCAGCTCCCCCCACCTCCCGCTCAGCACCCACCATCCCACAACCCCCAGTACACCCCCACACAGCCTCACTCACCTAAACAGGTCCGAGGTTCAAGACCCACTCTTCGATCGAAGACACATCTTGCTGCTGGAAACGGCGACTGCCATATGAGAAACTAAGGTAAGGCAAGGCAAATTTTATTTTTAAGGTGCCCAATCCCTGAGGCTCTGGGTGCCTAACAAACGTAGCCATAAAATGCAAATAAAAATACTATAAAATATCAAAATGGTAAAATCAGAAAGACTGCTATTAAGAACCGTAACTGCTAACTAAATGGTTGATCTGGATGATCACTCCATGAAAGCCAGACTAAAGAGATGGGCCTTCAGCCTCAGCTTGAAAACACTAATCGAGGAGGCCTCCCGGACTGCAGATGGAAGCGAGTTCCACAGGGTCGACCCAGAGACGCTAAAAGCCCGGTCGCCCGATGTCTTGAGCCAAACCCTGGGAACATCCAGGAGGCCCCTCGAAGAGGAGCGGAGGGAGTGAGCAGAGCTCACAGGTCGCAGGAGCTCTGACAGGTAGCTAGGACCCAGTCCGTATAGGACCTTATAGGTGAGCAAGCCTACTTTGAAAAGGAACCTTCACCTGACCGGCAGCCAGTGCAGAGCACGCAGGACCAGGGTCACATGGTAGGACCTGGATTGGCCTGTCAGCATCCGGGCCGCCGCGCTGTGCACCAGCTGCAGCCTGTGGAGGGTCTCTTCCATGACCCCAAAGTACAGAGTTACAGTAGTCGAGCCTAGAGGTTACAAAGGCATGTATCAGGGTCGGCAGATCCTCAGGTGGAATGAGGGGCTTGATCCTGGCGATGTTCCGGAGGTGGTAAAAAACACTCTTCACTACAGATGATACTTGATCTTCAGAGGTCAGCCTGCAGTCCAGGTAAATGCAGGTATGGATCCCCAGGTAACGTCCCCTAGCTGAACCAGACGACTTTCCTGGACTCTGTGGCAGTTGTAATTTTCAAGCTCTGTGGCACTCTCCTCTGTTGCACTACCGATTGGCCATAATCTTCTTTTCTTTCAGCTTTATGCTGATTGGCCAGCTAGTACTCTCCTCGGCTGAACTTTGGAGGATTTATTTAAGCATGCTTTATTAGGGCTCTCAGGCTGAGTGAAACTTTTGCTGCTAGGGTTTTGTTTGTACCAACTGATACTTTTTTTTCCCCCATTAGCAGATTATAAAGATCAGCCACTAGAGGGACTTTAGTACTTTGTGCAGCGTGATTGAAGTAAGTGGCTCCTTCACTGTTAACTATGGGCCCCCCTTCATTCGCTGTCTAGCCAACCCTTGTAGAAACATCTACACTACAGATACAACTACTGATTCTGCCTGATCCTACCCCCCCTTTACAACCCTCAGTTACTGTACTGCCCAGTATCACTATAGGCGCAGCTGCTAGATTGCTAATCGTGTCTCCATGTGCTATGTCTCTCACCTCCTTTAGGTCATTGTACTCTATCCTTGTGGTACTCTACCTTCTTCTCCTCACCCTCACTCCAACTCTCCCACTTACTGTGCCTGACCCCATCTGGCCCCCCTTGCTTCTTCCACCTCACTACAACTTACCTTCTACCCCTACCCTGGTCCCTGTTAGCTGGATTCACTACCCCGTCAGACCCAGTGCAACTCTACTACCTGTGCCCACCTATCTCACCTTGATTCACATACTAAAATTCAAACCTCCCCTCTCCCATTTCCCCTTCCCTACTCCTTCCCCAATTAAATAAAATTTAAATTTGGAGGCAGTATAGCGCAGTGGTTTAAGCTCTGAGCTGCAAATCTGGAGACCTTGCTTGAATCCCACAGCCCCCACTTGCATACTGTGTAACCCTGAGCAAGTCACTTAACTTTCCTGTGCTCCCAGGTTGCACCTGTAAACAAGCTTTCAGCTTTGTGTGCCACTCCTGGTTAAACAATTGAAAAAAAAAAAAAAAAATTCCCTCCCTGGCATAAAAGTGAGAAAATCCACTTCCTGGTCATTGTGCTACTTCTCTTATCATCAGGTGACATAAACACTAATCCTGGGCCTTACCCTGCAGGCACACCCCTGACTATATCTGCAACAGATGGACTATTCTCAATTAACCCCCTTACCCTACCCCGTGGTTTAAAATTATTGCACTTAAACATATGCAGCCTGTTCCCTTAAATCGACCTACTCCAACCTCTAGTTGCTTCATTTACTCCTGAAATCATCATCCTCTCTGAAACATAGTTAAGTAACAAAATAGGGGATCAATCCCTCTTAATTTCGGCTTACACTGTATCACGGCAAGACCACCCCACCAGGGGAGGTGGGGTGGCAATATACATCTCCTCTTCAGTTCACCAGCATCCTAGCCTCCTCCGTCCCCAGAGCATATGAGGTTCTAATCCTTAAACTCTCCCTTCCCTTCTTGGTACCTATCTATGTTGTGGGTGCATACTGCCACCATGGTCTACCCCCCACTGTCGTCACAAAACTTACAAACACCATAACCTCTCTCACTCCAGCAGATGAAACCTATATATTGGATGACTTTAACCAAAATTGGTTAGCCTCCTCCCATTCTAAAACACCTAATGGTATTTCCGCCCTTAACTTGTCGCAACTCATCTCAGAACCAACCCACATGAATCACAAGTCTGGTAACCACTCCCTTATTGACTGGGCCATCCCACCCTCACAGGGTAATTAAATCCAGCATCCTACCAGATGCCATTAGTGATTACCACATGATCTATGTGGTACGTAAAATACACAGATCTAAAGCCCCACCAAAATGATATTATTCCACTCATATAAATCATTGAACATTGCTCCCATCCTCCAGGACCTAATGCACTCTAACTGGGAGCCGTTAGCAATGTCTAATTCTATAGATGCCGGATATGAATATTTACATACTAAAATTCTTGAGGTCTGGAACAAACATGCCCCCCTAAGACATGCAAAAGTTAGAGGCAACCATCTCCCTTGGATAACCCCGGAACTTATAGCGTGTCAAAGGGCTAGAGATCAAGCCTGGAAAGCTTATAAATCTACCATGCTCCAGCATGCCTACGAATTTTACCAGTCTGTACGCAACAAGTGTACGAAAGCCACACACTTAGCTAAATCAGAATACTTCTGTTCAACCTTCCAGACTAATAGAAATAATCCATCCAAATTCTGGAAGGTAATCCACTCCCTTTTCTCTCCCCACTCCCCCACCCCTGCTCCCATCCTTAGAATAAACAATGTGCAAGTTGCCGACCACCTTAGCGTCGCTTCAGAATTGAATTCATATTTCACCACTTGTGTTTCGGCTCTCTCCTCCTCCTTGCCTCTGCCTTCTCATGCTAACCCTTCACCCCAATCACCCTTCCCTCCTTCTCCTTCTCTAACATCACTTCTGATGCTACTATGGAGGCACTATATGCCCTCGACCCCTGCAAAGGCAGTTCACCAGAAGGTTTGGACCCCAAATTTGCTGTACCTCTTGGTGCCTGCCACCTCTGCTCCGCTGTCTTACCTACTTAACCGGTCTTTTGCCACAGCTTCCATCCCAACTGTCTCGAAGCATGCTACTGTCTTTCTCTTGCCCAAGGGTGGTGACCCTTCCATTTCTGCCAACTACCATCCCATCTCTCTCCTTCCTACCTTTACTAAACTCCAGGAGCATCTAGTCCTCGCTCAACTAACTACCTATCTCTCTCTGAAATGAACTTTTTCACTCTGTTCCAATCTAACTTCAGGAAGAATCATTCCACTGCCACCTCCCTGATTAGGCTCACTGATTCCATCTTCTCAGGGATGGACAGCGGTTAAATCACATCTGCCATCTTTGTCAACCTAGCAAAGCCTTTTGACACTATCTCCCACACCCTTCCTCTAGACTCCCTCTCTTCAGCTGGCATAACTGTCTCTGCCACTAGTTGGTTCAGAGATTACCTAGTAGGTAGGACCCAGTCAGTGGGAATAGTGGATGCCGTGTCTCCTCCTCTCCCTATCAATACTGGCTTACCCTAGGGTTCTGTACTGGGCCCTATCCTCTTCTTTATCTTCCTAAATGACCTTCCCTCAGCCTGCTCAACCACCTCCATCCACATACGAACATACAAACATACGCAATTTGCCCAGCAAATAAAGGCCTAGGAGTCTATCAAGTCTGCTTTCGAATGTGCAGCTAGCACCCCTTATTCTGCAGCTGCCCTCCTTCCACCCTTCCCTTCATAACCCTCTCCCTTATCCTGTCCCATCCTCGCTTGAAGCAGTCCACTGTTCTACTGCATACCACTTCAGCAGGTAACGATTCTACCCAGCCACCACCCACTCTGTAAAAAGTGTCTCCTCATCTCCTCCTGAACCTTCCTCGCTCCAGTCTCATATCATGGCCCCTGGATGGCCCTCCCTCCTTTACTTTGAACAGCCCCTCTGTACCCGCTCTTTGTTTATTCCTTTCTATGTATTTAAAGGTTTCAATCATGTCACCCCTGTCTCTCCTCTCTTCCAGTGAGTACATGTTCAACTCTTCAACCTCCTCTCATATGATAAGTCCCCAGCCCTTGATCATCTTTGTCGTCTGCGCTGCACCCCTCCAGTAACTTAATGTCCCTCTTCAGATACGGACGCCAGTACTGCACGTGTACTCAGGTGTGGTCTAACTAATGACCTATACAGTGGCAGAATCACCTCCTCCCTCCTTGAGGATATACCCTTGCAATACAACCCAGTATTTTGTTGGCCTTGCAGCTGCCTTCCTACATTGTGCCGAGTTGTTCATTGACCCTGTAATGAGCACACCCAGATCCTTCTCCTCCTCTGTCTGGGCTAGCTGCACTCCCCTAGCTGGTAACTCCTCCTTGGGTTCTTCATCCCAAAATGCAGCACCTTGCACTTTTTGGCATTAAAGCCCAGTTGCCAGGTGTCTGACCAGGTTTCAAGCTTTGCCAGATCATCCTGCAACCCTGCCATCCCCCTAGGTCATCCACCACCGTGCCTACCTTGGTATCATCAGCAAACAGACTGATCTTGCTCTTGATGTCCCATGATATGTCTGCAATGAATATCCCAAACAACACTGGTCCCAACACCGAGCCCTGTGGAACACCGCTCGTCACTGCCCTTGGGTGTGAGAGCTCCCACCCACCACCACCCTCTGTTGCCTTCCCTGCAGCCAGTTTCCTACCCATCTCACCAGCTTTGCACCCGCCCCTGTGCCTACTAACTTCCTTCCCAGCCTTCCATGTGGCACTGAGTCAAATGCCTTACTGAAGTCCAGATACAGGGCATCCACTGCATGGCCCCTGTCCATTTGCCTAGTTACCCAGTCATAGAATTCGACCAGGTTGGTTTGGCAGGATCTGCCACGTATGAAGCCATGCTGTCTGCTGTCTGTAGTCCTTTGGCCTCTGGGAGGCCACCAGCCTCTCCTTCAGGATAGTCTCCATTAGCTTACCCACGATGGATGTGAGGCTCATTGGTCTGTAGTTTCCCGGTTCATCCTTGGGGCCACTCTTGTGGAGGGGCACCACATGAGCCATCCTCCAGTCCTGAGGTACACCCCAATGTAGTGGAGGCATTAAATAGGTCTGCAAGGTCCTGCAAGGACCTCTGCCAGCTCCTTCAGTACCCTGGGTGGATGCCATCTGGGCCTGGCGCTTGTCCACCCGCAGTGCCTTCAAACCTCTCAAACTCTGCTCTCTATGATTTCCCATCTGTCACCACTTCCCCCGCTTCTGCCATTTCTCCCACCTTGGGTGTCACCCCCTCTTCTCTTTAGTAAATACTGAGCAGAAGTACTCATTTAGTGCTTCACCTTATCGCACCCTGCTTCCACCCACCCTCTCTTCCTAATCCTTACTATGTGGTCCTTACAGCTCCTTTTCTCCTGATGTACTTAAGAAGTCCTTCTCCCCTTCTTAATGCCTTGTGCCAGCCTGAGTTCCGTAGATGCTTTGGCTCCTTATTGCCCTTGTCACCTCCTTGATTCTGTCAAGTACTCCTCCCTGTCCTCCCCCTCCCTGTTTTCTTGTACTCCTAAAGGCAGCTGTTTTCCTCCTTACCTTTTCCATGACCTCCTTGCTTAACCAGATCGGTTTCTTAGCCCTAGCCTTCTTGCTCTGGGCTTTGCAGCAGGTTTTGGTTGCCTCCACTGTCCCCAGCTTTATGAGCTCCCACCTCTGGTTAGTGTCCATACTAGATTGAATTCTGGCCAGGTACCCTTTTACCACTTCCCCCATCCTCCCAAAGGCGGCCCTCCTGTACATGTACGCCGATGATACAGTTCTCTTCACCTCAGACCAATCCCCTGCTGATGTGGAAACCAGACTTCAGCATGACTTCAGTCAAGTCCAGCTCTGGTTCAGCTCCCACCAACTCTCACTCAATGCCAAGAAGACAGTCTCAACGACCTTCAGCACTAAGCAGAGACTCTCTCGGCTCCCCTCCCTGCCCTCTTTCCACACCCTTGATGGGACAATTCTTGAGGACACCTCTTCCTTTAGGTATCTGAGGGTCTAGATAGACCAACACCTTAGCTTCTCTGGGCATGTTAAGGCCATCCTGAAGAAGTTGTGCCCCAAACTTGGCACATTGTACAGGAACCATAGCTGCCTCCCAATAGGCGTGAACTGGTCCAGAAAATGATACTACCTATCTTTGACTACTGTGATATAGTCTACAGTGCCGCTCCAAAGTCCTCCTTAACCAAATTGGATTCTGTCTTTAACTCCTGTCATTTCACTGTTGATGCCGCTCCTTTCACTCACCACTGTTCTGTCTACCACTCCCTGGCCTTCTACTCCCTAGAAAATTGTTGCCTCCTACACTGTGCCAAATTTGCATCAAAAATTGGTTTGGCTCGCTCCCACCATGTCTCACCTCCTTCCTTACTAGTTTCTCCCCATCAGCCCACTCCTTTAGGTCATATGTCTCTCGACTGCTAGTAGTTCCACGTCGGTCCACCATGGTTGGACAAATTGCCTTTTCGCATCTCTTCCCTAAATTATGGAATAACCTCCCATAACAGATACGTCACTCCTCCTCACGCTTCATTTCGCTAGCCCTACAAAACTTTCTAGCAATAAACTGTACCTGTGGCTAGTCCTTATTTTCTCCTGTTCAAGCTGGCTCACTGCTTTCTATCTCCTACTCGGCTAGCTGTTAATATACAGGATACACTTTTCTTTCATCACTATGCTTAACTGGTCTTCTTAACACTATGCATAATGGTCTTCTTAATACTATGTATAATTGTTTTCTACACAGCACTTCAATGTACAGTCATGTATACTCCGCACTCTATATCGAAGTACAATGTGACAATGGCCTCGATCCTAATGTGGCCGATGTATATCTTGTGTAGTATGCTGTATGTCTACACCATTAATCTGTTCACTTAATATGTCAACTGTTATGCTACTCTGTGTTTGTACTTTATTATGTGTTCTCCCTTATAACCCCCTTCCCCCAGGATGCACTGTGAGACGAGCAACTTGTTGTTCAATGTGCCATTCCTGATAAAACATTTCAATAAATAAAATATATAAAATAAATAAATGCAGTTCAATGTATTTCAATGGAGGTTTCAACTTTTATTCATATCTCAGCCATTTTTTTACATTTTGGCACCAAATTTTCAACAAAGCCATTTGGGGACCCCACCTTGTGAACAATATAACTGTTGTTTGCAACTCTTGCCTGAAAGGTGATTTCACGGTTGCTTGGAGAATTCTCCTTTTGGGCGGGATTTGCATAATGACAGTCATGTTGTTCATGAAATGGGGTCATAAGAAGACTATGTTGAAAATTTGGGGTCAGAATATGTAGAAATGCCAAAGTTATGACCATTCATCGCAATTTCGCTATGCACGCTTATAACTTTGGAAATTTTCAATATTTTGACCCCAGATGTTCAGTTTAGCCTTCTTATTACCCCACCTCATGTTTGTCAAGCTGTCATTTTTCAAATCCTTGCCAAAATGTGTTTTCACACCTGTGGCACGGAATGCCATTGCAGTTGCACAGAATTATGTTTTAGTGGGGATTCGAAAATTTTCTGTACTGTGTATGTGAGGTGGGGTGATAAGATGGCTATGCTGACAGTTTGTTCACTGTTGTCCTGTAAATGGAAGTGCAGGGCCCAGAGGGCCCTGTGCTTCCACAGCTACATACATATATGCATCTACGGAGGGATGGGAGGCAAATAAGGATACAATTATGCTGTCTGAAAAAGTAAGGAATTAAATTGCAAAAAACTGTGTTAATGCTTTAGTTAGGGTTACAGCCACAAAAGAAGGGAAACGTGGCATTAGGGTTTCCAAACCTAACACCCCACCCCCACGCTTCACACACCAACAGGCATCGGGGGTGTGCCTTGGGCTCGTCAGCCCTAACACTCAACCCATTCTCCAATACTGCACCCATCTCAGCTTATTTACTTATGGAATGGGGTGAGTGTTAGGGCAGACGATGCCAAGGCACACCCCTGACGCCTGTTGGTGTGCATCGTGAGGGTGGAGTGTTAGTTTTGGAAACTCTAATGCCACATTTCCTTACGTTTGAGGCTGTAACCCTAACTACAGCATTAATGCAGTTTTTTGCAATATATAAGTCTTTGCAAAAAACTTTGCTAATGCACCAGTTAGGGTAACTTAATGCAACAAAAGTAGGGAAATGTGGTATTAGGGTTTCCAACCCTAACTCCCCAGCCCACTCCCCCATCAGCAAAAGGAAAAAAAAACTTTAGGGTTTTGGGTCTCTGGAGTCTTGGCGAATCATTGGTGGGGTCTTGCTTGGGGTTGTGTACTGTACTGCTCACCACTGCCCCCCAGATGGTAGCCTCCAGTCCAAAGCACAGATTACAGGTCCAAGCCAGTGCCTCACAGTGATATATTCTTCAAAGGTAGAGAAGTATGTCTTATCACATGTTGCCAACAAAATTTGTTGTAGCTGTCTTCACGCAGGACTCTGCAGGTCCTGTGTGAAGAACGGATATCATGTGTGACGTTGTTTGCTCAAGGAAATGGGTGGGTGAGAACCCCAGGGAAGACCCCATAGAAACATAGAATCTATCAGCAGATAAGGGCCTGATGGCCAATCTAGTCTGCCCTTATTTTCCCTACCTATAGTGTTGCAGCAGACCCTACTCAGTCTCTGGTCTCCCCCCCCCCCCACACAACTAAGATCTCTCTGTGTCTATCCCATGCATTCTTGAACCCTGTCACCATTTTTGCCACCACCACCTCTGCTCGTAAGCTGTTCCATGCATCCACCACTCTCTCCATGAAGAACTTCCTCACATTTCCCCTGAGCCTCCCCCTTCTAACTTCATACCATGACCCCTTGTCCTTGAGCATCTTTTTCTGTGGAAAATGCTTCCCTCCTGTACCTTTTTTTTTTTTTTGCCTGTGAGCTATTTGAATGTCTCTATCATATCCCCCCTTTCCCTCCTTTCCTCCAGGGAGTACATGTTAAGTTCCTTGAGCCTTACTCCATAGGACTTTTGATACAGGCCATACACCATTTTGGTTGTCCGCCTTAGTGCTGCCTCCACCCTCTCTATGTCTTTACAGAGGTGGAGCCTCCAGAACTGTACATAGTACTCGAGGTGCGGCCTAACCAATGATCTGTAAAGGGGTATTATTACCTCTCTCCTTCTGCTGGTGATTCCCCTTCCTATGCAGCCTAGCACCCCACCACTGACTCACCAAGACTCCAGAGACCAAAAACTCCAATGTTTTTTCCTTTTGTTGTTTGGGAGTGGGGAGTTAGGGTTAGAAACCCTAACACCTCATTTCCTTACTTTTGTGACATTAAGTTACCCTAACTGGTGCGTTAATTAAGTTTTTTGCAAATGATTTCTTTTCTTTTTGAGATAGTGGAATCATATCCTCATTCCCACAGGTCCCCTTTGGAACCAGTGTGCACAGATGCAGATGCCCTGCGCCAAGGAGGACTCTATCCGCCTACAGAAGTACAGCAGTGTGAAGAATTCATGGGTCTGTCTGGTGGGCTGCAGAAGCACAGTGCCCTGTGGTCCCCATGCTTCTGTATGACCACAGATACAGATGCACAGGGCAAACAGTGCATCTGTCAGCCACTGGACAGAGCTCTCTGCCACTCATAGGAGCAGAGGTCCAGGATCCTATGCCAAGACGACAGTTGTCTTCACTATATGGTTCCTGTCCTGTGCAGACAACTCTGTACCTTTCATTCCCTGGCTGGGGGGGGTGTTGCATAACAGCACCATCCCACCACCCTCACCTGATCCAGCTGGGTCACTGAGCTCACCCCAGACTCAGCTCACCGGTGGATCACAAAGCATACCTACTGGTGTCAAAAGCATCACTACACACAAAGTTTGTTAACAATTATTTTTTTTTTTTAATTTTGACCCCAAATTTTCAAGATACTTTGTAATTTGCCTTACTGTATAAACATGACACGTACCATCTATAGCATATTGGCCGAAATGTCATTTCGTACCAGTAGTGCAAAACACATCCCGTCCAGGATGCATGTCACGTTTATGAGGTGGTGCGGAAAAATAGCTGTGTTGAAATTTGGAGTCAGAATATTGAAAATTAGTGAACTTATGAGTGAACTTTGAAATGCTGTAATGTTCATGCATAACCTGGGCATTTTACCATATTTGTACACCAAACTGTCAGCATAGCCTTCTTAATACCCCACCTCATTAATCTGGTTGTGAAAATGTTCAAATTCCCGGGGAAATATTATTCTGTGGCACTAAAACGTCACTCTGCACCACAGGTGCAAAGACAAATGTTGGCTAGGATTTGAAAAATGACAGCTGACACGTTTATGAGATGGTGTAAAAAAAGTGACTATGTTGAAAATGTGGGGTAAAAATATTTAAAATTACTAACGAGCGTAGTAAAATTTCAACGTGTGTGCATAACTTTGCCATTTTTACATATTCTGCTCCCAAATTTTCAACATAGCCTTCTTATGACCCCACCTCATGAACAAGGGTGGTGAAAATTTTCCAATCCTGCCAAAAAGGTAATTTCGCCAAGTGATCACAAAATCACCTTTAGGGCCTGATTTTCATAATTCCCCCACCATTGGTCATGATGTGTGGGTACCAAAAAGGCCATGTTGAAAATTTGGGGTCAAAATATGCAAAAATGAGAAAGTTCTTCATCAAAGTTCAAAACCTACTGAAATGCATTGAACTGCACTTATCTTAGTTTCTCATATTGCATTTGGCGGGTTCCAGCAGCAAGACGTGTCTTCGATTGGAGAGTGGATCTCTGCCTTGGGACATGTTCAGGTGAGTGAGTGCGTGTGTGCAGGGGGGGGTTGTGGGTGCTGAGTTGGAGGTCAGGGGGTTAGATTAGCGAGGGACCATTTTCTTTTTTGCAGGGAAAAAACGCAAACAACGAGGGATGGTTTTATTGTTTTCAGGGGACACTGAAATTCTGATACTGGGGATTGGGCACTCCAGTGTCAGGTGACTGTTCAGTGGCATGGGGGGCTCCGCAACGGTGCTGCCACGTAGAAAGTAGGAACGGTGGGGTCAAGAAAAGTGGTATTGAGGTGGGCACCCTGGTCCGCTTATAAAATATATATATATTAAAAAACATTGGGAAGGGTGGATAGGCAACCTGGAGGGGAAGGGGGAGAAAAAAAGAGGTGCCAGGGTACCGGGTTTGGGCACTTGGTCTGCTTAATAAATTAGATGAGATTGATAGATAGACAGACAGACAGATAGACAATAGATAGAGACAGAGACAGGCAGACAAAAGAGGGCATTGGCAGCTCACTGGTCTCATTTTAGCCCACATCATGACTTCCAGCTGTGACAGCAGAACTCAGGAAAGTCCTGCTGTTCTTATACAAAGAACATGGCTGAATGTCGCCTCTTGCTAAGTTGGATTTGGGGTGTCCAGAAAAGATGTTTCTGGGAAGTTTAAAAAAAAAAAATTGCAGAATCTAGCTAAATAGGTCCCATTTAGCTCGGTTCAGGAGCCTGTTTTTTTAAAAAAGATAATTTTTTTGCATTTTCAGTGTTTGTGAGTCTCCAATGAGGGAATAAATGGCTGGCAATATGATCAGTACTTTTGTCAGCATGAAAGGTAAATCTTGAAAATAAGCAGTTGTGGTCGCGTGTTTTTTTTCACTGTTCGTGAGGTAAATCATGAAAATAAGCAACTGCAATGATTTTTTTTCCTTTTTTACCATTCATGTCAGGACATTAATTCTGAAATCGTTATAACTCTGGAACCATATAATATTTTTTTCATGAACCCTTCCAGAGGCACACCCTTGGCACAGGCTCCTTCAACCCTGAAAATTTCATGAAAAATTCCTCACCGTCTAGGCTGTAGGTGGGAGCAAAAAATACCCAATGTTAAGTATAGGGAAATAAAACATTTTTTCCCATTTTTTGGCGCTGTGTATCTTGAAAACCGAGCAAGATGCCATTACAAAACTTTTCATATCTTGAGACTCTGGCAGCCTGATCGCGAGTGCCGAATTTTGGGTTATTTCTTCAAACAATGCCAAAGTTATTAAGGTGCAGAACTTGGGGTTTAACATTGAATAGCCTACTCAACCCTAACTATAGGGGCACTACCGCACCCTTATAATATAGTATGTGATCTTTTCTGACCTGTTATGTCGAGCAGAAATGTTTTACAGGCAGCCTCTGCAACCAGATATTTCCCACTCCCTGTGCAGCATTCTGTGCAGATAGCACGAACTGTGACAAAGCACTGTGGTGGGATTATAGAAAGAACAATGGATTATGGGCAACAATGGTGTAGCACACTCTGATCAGTATGTGGGCACCAGAAAATTTGGAACCAGCTAGAAACTGGTAATGAATGCTGACTGCAAGCTGGGCCTTTTCTTTAACTGATTAAGCAGCATTTACAGTGCTGTGGATGAAAAAGAAACCTGTTTATCAATCATTTGGTCTTTGATGAAAATGTAGGATCGATATGTAATGATTAGTACCGTAAGCCATAGCCCACGTATAGTTGAACTCCAGCAGAGGTTTCAGATACTCTATTAGGCTCTTTTGGGACTGAGACATGAGTTTCCTGATACATGATCACTGATGACTATAGAATCTAATTTTATGTTTCTTTTTTTGGTTTTCAGTCAAATATATTGCATAGAAAATGCTCATGGACAGCCGGTGCGAGACTTAGACTTTAATCCAAATAAGCAGTACTACCTGGTGAGCTGTGGAGATGACTGCAAAGTAAAATTCTGGGATGTCAGAAATGTTCATGAACCTGTCAAGACAATCGAGGAACATTCACACTGGTAAAGGATCATGCCTGTCTTCTATCCTTTTGAGGGTTGCCCAGATGGTTTTAGTTAACTAGTCTAGTATTCAGAGTACTTCCTTATTTATAGTTTGTTTGGTATTCACATTGTCTAGGAACATAGTGAAAAGCTGTGGATCAGTTCCTTACATAACCTGCCCCAAATAAAGAAAACGAACAGTAAAGAAAAGCTAACACTTCGAGTATTAACTTTTGCCTTTTAAAACAGTGCAGTATGGCTCAGTACAATAGTGTAGTATCTGGACAGATGCTTGCGAAGTAGGTATTTTGTTGTTGCACCCAAGCCTGGCATTATTGCTGCAGGCCAGCAGGAGGCTGGGGTAGATACATCCACACTGTCCCAGTCTCGGGGAGCGCAGCAGGTTAGTCAGTTAATTGCTCTGGTGGGCCAAGGAGCAGACTGAGGATGGAGCTTTATTGAGGGTGGGCTAACTCAGCCTCTGGACACCTTACATGCGCATGCAGTTTGAGTCCTCACTTTCAGCGTGCCTGAGGGTGGGCAGGGTGAAAAAAGGAATGTCAATCAGATCACAGCTCCGGCACTCATGAAGTCTTTGCCATTCTGCCGCCACTGTACCAGATTGTTTGTCTTGTGAGATAGCCCTGAAGGCTCTACCGGTCAATGGGGAAGGGTGGGTGTTGAGTTTGGGAGCTTGGCAAGGAGGCTTGGAACGGGCACGAAGGAAAGAAAAACCTGTATGGTTTTGGCTGTGTGGCACGGAGCAGTAGTGCTGTACTCTGGCATGCTGGTGACCAAGGTTACCCTGTTGCTGCAATGGCCAAGATCTTTTTCTTCCCTCAAGTACACTCTGGCCAGACTGGAAAGAGGACTTGGTTTGGGAGGATGTAAACTGGGTGTGGATTGAATCAACAGTGTATAACCAGAGGTGATTGCTACAGAATGCAGAGACTCTGGACAGGAGCCATGCTAGCAGCAAATGAGGTAAGCCTGGTGAGACAGGGGTACACATTGTACCCAAAATCTACAGTATATAGAAAACATATGCAGTATGTTGACTACTAAAGGAGATAGGTTTATTAAAATCTTAATAATTTTTTTTATCTGGATGTATACAATAATGTTACAAAGTGGTTCATTTGCATAGTACAGTCTGCATGACCAAAAGAATGTCATACTTGTGGTACCTTACAACAGCTGCACAGGTGGACTGAGGTGCCTCTCAGAGCAGCCTATATGGAACAAAGTGCTTTTTTTCTATTAAGAAAACTGGTTAAAATATTCATTTCAAATCACATTTGGGTGCACAAACTTGACAATAGCAATAAAGCACTTGGGGTTATGGTTTTGTAGTGATTACCAGACCTTAGCACTTAGCATTGTCTAGTGCCAGCGCCCCCAGGTGTAGTTTTCGCAGTTCGGAGTTATCGCAGGAGATAATCTCCTGTGGGTTCCCAGTAGGCATAACCAGTTACTAAAACCAAACAAACAGGCATTTGTCAAAGCCGAATGTTTGCTTGCTGGCATTGACATTGGCAGTGTAGGAGTTAGAGAGATGCATAATAGGAATAGCAGTGAAGTATTGAACTGAAGCCAAGCCCACCACCACCCTGCAGAGACTGACAGGCATTGGGGTGTGCCTTTGGGTCGTCAGGCATAACGGTCATGCCATTTCACCACACCCTACCCTGCAGACACAGACAAGTGTCACAGTGTGCCTTAGGATCTTTGGGCCTTGTGCTCACCCCATTCCATAAGGAAACACAGTGAGATGGGTGCAGTATAGGAGAATGGGGTGAACTTTGGGGCCGAAGAGTCCAAGGCACACCTCGATGCCTATCACTGGCTGCAGGGTGTGGGTGGAGGTGGAATGGTATGAGCATTACAGCCGACAATCCCAAGTCACACCCCTGATGCCTGTCAGTTTCTGCAGAGTGGGGCATTATGGCCGGAAAGCCTAATGCCTCAGGCGTTCATTGGTATTTTCACTCCAATTTTTCAACATGGGTTTTTTGTGACCCCCATCTCATGAACAGTGACAATATCAGTTTGTTAGCCGAAAGCTGATTTTGCACAGTGACTACACCATTTGGCACCACAGGTGTGAAAACATATTTCGAACAAGATGTGAAAAATAACAGCTGTACTGTTCATGAGGAGGTGTAAAAGTGACAATGTTGAAAATCTGGAGTGAAAATATAAAAAAACTGGTGAAGTCACAAGTGTGCGTAGAAACTGCGCAATGCACACCTGTAATGTAATTAGTTTTGGGATTTTTAACAGCAGACTGTCAACACAGGCATTTTGGGACCTCTGCTCATGAACAGTGCCACTGTGATTTTCGTAATCTGTCCCGAACACTGATTTCCCGCAGCGACCCCGCATTTCTATGCGCACGAGTAAAGCGATTTCTGCCAGGGTGTGAAAATGACAGCTTACTGTTCATAAGGAGGTGTGGAAAAATGCCAGTGTAGAAAATCTGGACCGAAAATATTACAAATTCCTGAACTTACGAGGGTGCATGGAAACTGTGCAATGCGCGCTCGTACCACAGTCATTTCATGGACGTTTGTCACCAAATTTTCAACATAGCCACTTTAAGACCTCTGCTCATGAACAATGTCACTGTGATTTTCTTAATCTGTCCTGAACATTAATTTCGCACACTGAACGCGCCATTGTGCACTACATGTGCGAAAATGCATTTTGGGCAAGATGTGAAAATTGGCAGCTATACTGTTCATAAGGAGGTGTGGTAAAATGGCAATGTTGGAAATCTGGAGTGAAAATATTAAACATTCGAGAAGTTACGAGCATGCGTAGGAACTGCACAATGCACGCTCGTAAAACAGTCATTTTTGGGAATTTTTCCAACAAATTTTCAATATAGGGTTTTGGGGGGACTATCTCATGAACTGTGACACTGTTGTTTCGTTACTCGGTCCCAAAAGGTGGTTCCACGCAGTAACCGTGAAATCACCTTTCGGGACCAAATAACAAAATGACAGTGACTGAGTTCATGAGGTGGGGCCCCAAGAACCCCATGTTGAATATTTGGTGAAATAATTCCCCAAAATGGCCAAGTTATACACCAAAGTTGAAAAAAAAACATTTCTGCCATTATACAGCTTACCGGCATTTCTTCAGTTCGCGGTTGGCTTTGAAGAGTGCAGGCGTGTTCCCGGTCCACTGAAGATTGTCGGCGCTGGGCCCGGAGGTAAGTATGGGGTGGGGTGTGGAGGTGGTGCAGAGGGTGGGCGCTGGTTGGGAGGGGCAAGACAGTCAACGAGGGACCTTTTTTTTTCTGTTTTACAGGTGTCTTTTTTATTTTAGAAGACGTGGGAGTTTTGCCATGCTGAGGTGGGCTCCAAGCGTGCGCTGGAAGTTTATTTTTGGGGGGTAGTGGAGCCGGCGGAGAGTTCGGCACCTGTCGGCCCTCTGGATGTTTGCCACGCTGGGTGGGCCCCAGTGTGGCACCTGGAAATCTGTTTGGGGTTGAGCACCCCCCCATCGCCACACGGTGTGCGAGTGGGGAGTGCATGAGCACAATGAGGTGGGCCCCAGCGCACATAGGTGTTCGGGTGGGGGTAGAACTGTCTGTGACAGTTCAGATGCAGTGTGACGTGGAGGAAATCTGCATACTGCTGACGGCAGTATGCAGATTGCCTACACGTTACCACAGCTGATTGCAATGGTTTTTCGCTTTCAGCTGCACGCCACTGCATCTGAACTGCTGTCAAAGACAGCTCCGACATTTATTGGTGCGGTGAGACAGCACCTGCAAAAGGGAGCAGGGCATTGGAAGCAGAGTGGCACACCTACGAAAATTCGTATGGTGGCACTATGTTTCTTGCACATGCCTGCAAGCAAACATACCGTATATACTCACATATAAGCCGAGATTTTGTACCAATCAAGTACCAAAATTAGGGTCTCGGCTTATACGCGGGTCAGTGAATTTTCCAATTGAATTCCACAGTACAGTAATCTTGATTGATGTCCTGATTGGCACCACACAGTTGTTGCTGTCATAAAAACAAAGTGAGGACACATTCGGGGCAAGTACTATAGCCAAAAAGAGGAAGTGGACGACTACACTGATGAACTGCTGTCTGAGCAGTTGGTATCTGAGAATCTGAGGGCACTAGGGGTTTCAGAATCGGAATCAGAGGATGAGGAGGGTGAGGAGGGAGAGGATGACTGAAAAAGGGCATTACAAAGTCGCAAGTTTTACCATTCTGTTTGCCTGCTGATGTAATTTGCTGTGCTGTTTGTCTTACGCTTGAGACGCTGCCGACAGTGCTGTGCTGAGTAAATTTACCGATGCTGGTTACTGGTGCTGGTACTGTGCTGTGATGATGTGCTGAATATTAGAATATTAGAAAGCATTTACAAGCATTTGTTATTTTTTTTCTTTGAGCATGCCAATTGCTTTACCAATGCCGATTGCTCTGTGCTGAATTAAATTACCCTAGGTAGGGTTTGATTACCGTGCTGTGCTGATGATGATGTGCTGAATATTACATTTTTTGTGTTTGCTTGCAAATAAAATACTTCTCGGCTTATGCATGAGTCAATGCTGTTTACTAAAAAAAAAGTTGGAGTAAGGGGGGGGGGGTCAGCTTATATGCAGATCGGCTTATCCGAGAGTATATACGGTAATAAATTAACACAATGCCCTGTATGTCTTTTTTATTTAATTTACTTGCAACTGCAGCACTTACTAATATTTTTGTCTTAATTGTAGTCCAGATTGTTACAGTATTTGTACACAGTTTAAGCACCTGGCTTGATTTAGGCCCGTATTAGTTTTACAAATTCAGAAAGGTGTGCAGTACTGCACAAAGGCTTCAGAATCAATTATGGAAACAGTGTTGCATTAATTTGTTGACATTGTTCAAATATTGTTATCAGGCATTATAGGCTCCATGGGCTCCCTGCCACTCTAATATTCTTCAAGGTTACCCACATCAGGAAGGTACCAGTGGTACGATCCTGTCCTCTTCCATAAGTTAATGGGGATAGCGAGGTGGGCCTGTTATGGCAGGGGAGACTGGTCATCTCATGTAAGTTTGGGTGTGAGGATCACCAAGAATTTATATCAAAAATACCATAATTTATTTTTCTGTTAGCTACTTAGCTCCCACATTGTCACTGGGACAGTACCTGAGAGTTGTTTGTAACTCTCATGAGAATATTGTAATATGATTTAACAGATTAGCATTCTGTGACTCTAATTTTTTCCATATGTTACAGATAAGATAAACAGTTTAGTCAGGCACAGAACTAATTTTCCCAGTACCTTGTAGATTTGAGCATGTTAATCTTTCAGTTTGGAGAGTTACTGTTTAATCAGCTCGTTTAATCATATTCTGGTTGTCCTGAGTTAACGACTCTAGTTTTCCATGATAGCTATCAAACCTGTCCTAGTGATTCCAGAAATCCAAACTAAGCAAGTGATCTTGATCCTTCAAAGGTGCAGTACCTGGGGTTATTATTATAGCTGTTACGCTGCAAATCAAGCAGTGCGGACTGATCAGCTAGGGGCCGTGGAATCCTTATTCCTCCGAAATTCTGTGCTGGTTTGCCTTTAACAGAAGATACATGAGTATTGAGGGCAGAGGCTATCCTAGTACTAACTCCATTGTATTGTGCCCCCCCTTCCACCACCACCACCACCACCGACACCGTAGGATTGGACTTAAGGACAGTGCAACACCATATGGGCATAGGCGCAGTCAAGTTGCCCTGCACTTGGGGCATAGTTCACTAATATCCTCTCGTAATTTATGTAACTTACAAGGTGGTATGTATGTACGGTAAATAAAATTGTATTGTATTTGGTGTTATGTTCAATTGGGAACAGGTGACAGTATGGATGGGATATAGTGCTGTTCCATGTTTCTTGCGACAGTTCCATGCCAAGGTCACTCTCTCCCAAGCCACTCTGTAGTCATCCACTGAGGGCTGTCTCCCTATCTGATCAGTTTATAGAATGTAGGATGGGGTTTGGAACCCAGCTGTGGGTAACTAATATATGCTCAGCTGGTGATCCTTCTCCACCCCGAGTTGCTCTACCAACATGCTCCTCACACACACAGGTACATGAAAAAGGAGCTCATCTGTAGGTTGCACGTACGTTTCAGCCTTGTAAAACTCAACATCCGGCCCCCTTCAAACAAATCCTTAACCAGCCTGAGCCCCTGTATCCTCCATGCCAGCAATCCCTGGTGGATGAAGTTTGTGAATTCCTTTAACCCTTTTATTTTATTCATTTTTATTTTATTGAAGTCTTTTATACACCTGTGAGCAAATTCTCATTGAGAGGTTCCACGTTAAATACATTAAACAACAAGGAAAAAAAAAAGACTGAGACAGATAATATGATGAGAGTTCTGAAACAGATAATGAGAGTATTAAACATAACGGGTACATAAAATCCAGGAGAGGCAGGGTTTTGACTGGGACAGGATAGGGGTACAAGAGGTTGGAGGGGATTGCTAAGTGCTGGGGTTTGCCTATCTCAAGGGATAGGTACTGGGAAGTGCTGGTGGTAGTCGGTGCGTGAGGTGTCTCAGTGGTGGTACCTGAAGGAACTTCTGTCGGTAAGGTGTTGGCACAGTCTGAGTTTAAAGGGTCCAAGAGCAGTAGCGCCAGAGTCAGCAGGCGGTAGCACATTTGTCCAGAATGATGCCCGGTAGGAGAATGCTCATTGTGTCATGGATGTACAGCATCTCGGCACATGGAAGGTTTGTGTGGAGGAGCTCCTGGTTTGTCTGGTTTTGAGCAGTAGGCACAATAGGTTCTGAACTCCAGGAGGAACCCAGTTTAGCGTAGCCTTTTTGGCAAGAAGGCAGGTTTGATATCTTATTCTGTCACTAAGTTGGAGCCAGACAGCACAGGTATAGAGTTCGCAGGTATGTGTTAGTTTAGGTGCATTTGTAAGCAAGTGGCAGGCTTTATTTAGGACAACAGCGATGCGTTGGAATGATGTGTCATTTCAGATCCATATATTACCAGTCCATAATCTATAAGGGATGCAATGAAGTTATTAATTGCCAGATTCAGCGCTTCATGAGTGAGACAGTGCCTGTGTCGGTAGAGGATGCCGATTCTGGTGTTGGTGGTTTTAGCAGTGTTGTCGATGTGCCGTGTGAAGGACATGGAGAAGTCAATAGTAGTAAGTCAATAGTAACCCCCAGGTATTTGAAGTGTGGGATGAGTTCCAAGGTGCTGCCACTGTCATTCCATAGTGCCAAGGGGTAGTGTTTTAGTTTGTTTTGGGTTGTTGTGTAGAGCATGGTTTTGGTCTTTTTATAATTCATGACCAGTTTTAGTTGTGTGAACCGTTTTTCGGCTGATGCGAAGCTGCTTTGGAGATCTGTTTCGAGGAGTTCTGGGCATGGGTTGCTGGCAAAGATTACTGTATCGTCAGTATATAAGAGCATGTGGCATTGGCAAGAGGCTGGTAGGTTGTTTAGGAAGACACTGAATAGCAGCGGTCCCAATATCGACCCTTGTGGTACACTAGATCTGACAGGACGGCTATCAGATAGGACTTCCCCAGTCCTAACTTGTTGGGAACGGAGGCTCAGGTAGCTGCTAAACCTGTCCACAGTTTCTGTTGCAAGTCCAATTTCAGAAAGCTGCTCAAGGAGGAGGGCACGGTGAACCATATCAAAAGCCTTTGTTAGGTGAATGAAGGATGCCCCTACTAGGTGGCCTTAGTCCAAGGCATTATTGATGAACCCGATGAATTCTAGAAGGGCTGTGATGGTACTGTGGCTGCCCCAGAACCCATGTTGCTCTGGGCAGAGAGCTTGTGTTGGTGAAGACAGTACACCATCTGGTCAGCCACAATCCGCTCCAGTTCCTTGGAGAGTGGTGGGAGTATGGAGATTGGTCTGTAATTGTGTAAAGTTCGGTCCCCACTTTTATGTACAGGAGTTACTATGGCAGACTTCAGTCTTTGAGGGAATTGAGAGTGGCAGAGGGAGAGGTTAATTATTTTTGTTAGTGGTCCAATTATTTCATCCAGTGTCAGGCAAACAAATTTGAGGTCCAGTGAGTCCCCACTATGCCTTGACTTTCCTAGGACCATCTCTATATGTTTTCTTGCGTCTGCCTTAGATACTATCTTGAAGCAGAAAGGCGGTCGGAGGGGAGGTGGTGTAGATGCCCTTGCAGTGTCTCTTGGGTTAGGGGCAGTGAAGAAGTCCGCCGGGAGAACACTACTGAGGTCAGTAAATGCCTGATTCAGTGAGTTGGCAATGAGTAGGTGGTCTAAGATCGGGACACCCTCAACAGTGAGCATAGCAGGGGGTGTTTTGAATCTTTCCGTGCAATATCCTGCAGGTTTGCCCAGAAGGACTTGTTGCCATTCCATGAGTTGGTGAGGGTTTCTTTGTAAAATTTACTCTTTGCCTGTCTGATTGCTTTTGTACAGTCATTGCGAGCCTCTTTATATTGTTGGGTGTTTGCTACAGAGCCCTGTGATTGAGCTTTTAGCCAGTATTGATCTCTTACATCTGGCAGTGCTATTAGATCAGGGGTAATCCAGGGGTTAAGAGATCCTTTGGCTTTCCTTGTTTTGACAGGGGTATGTTTGTCACAGACAACATTAAATTTTGCGATAAAGAGGTTGAGCACCATGTCCATATCGTTGAATTTTCGAGGTGTGACCAGTCGAGGAGTTTGAGGTCAGCTTTTAGTTGTGGCAGGTGGCCCTTTAAGAGCAGCCAGTTTTTTATGATTTTGGTGGGGGGCATACAGTAGTTGTTGTCCCATAAACATTTGAAAGGGGAGTGGTCACTCAGGGCATCAGGGAGAACAGTAAGGCTGGAGATATGCGCAGGGCGGTTTGTGAGGACCCAGTCGAGTAGTGTGCTGGTGCAAGTCTTATAGTTGAATCTGCCCGGGGTCTTCACCATTTGGGAGAAATGGATCGTGGAAAGGGAATCTTTGATAGCAGTAGACGCAGATGAGAGCCAGTTGATATTAAAGTCTCCTGATAGTACTATTCAGTGCTTAGGCTCAGTGTGTTGCTATAGTCCTAGTAGCAGTTTGATGGCTAGGGCTTGTAGGTTGTCACTGCTACATAGTGTGGGTATTACATGACCCTGGAGGTGGTCTTTGGTGTAGATGACACAGCCCCCACCTCTTTTCAGTTGTCGGTCCTGTCTGTATAGGGTGTAGCCAGGCAGAGAGAAATGGCCGTGTCAGGTATCTTTGAGGACAGTCAGATTTCCATGACAGATAACAGATCTGGATTATGCTGAGTGACCCAGGCCTTCAGGCAGTCCAGTTTGGGAAGCAAGATGCAGAAAGTTAGTGAGGCAAGCACAAGTCCAGGGGTTATCCATGGATGAGCGCAGTGGTGGCTGTTTTGTGCCACATGGCAGCTTCCACAACAGTGGTCCAAGGGGCCAGGTTTCAGATGAGGGACATTCATTTCCATCTGAGAGCTTTCTGGTCCCAAAGGAAATATCCTCTTACCAAACTAGTTCTGGTTACTCAAACTGTAATCCAGGGCCTTCAATGGTGGCAGGACCTGGACAATTTGAGGCAAGGAGTTCCATTTGTCACTCAGACTCACTCTGTGGTCCTTACTACAGATGCTTCCCTATTGGGGTGGGGAGCCCATCTGGGGACTCTCACAGCCCAGGGCCTGTGGTCCCCTCAGGAATCCCTCCTTCATATCAACCTTCTGGAGCTCAGGGCAGTACTTTTGGCCCTGCAAGCTTTCTCTCAGTCAGTACAGAACAAGGTGGTTCAGGTCAGGACGGACAACACCACCACCATGTGGTACATCAACAAGCAGGGAGGCACTCTGTCCACGGTCTTGTGCACGGAAGCCATGAAGTTGTGGTCCCTAGCTTATTCTTTGCAGACCTCTCTAATAGCAGTCCACCTTCCAGGGAAGGACAATGTGCTAGCAGATGCTTTGAGCAGGATCTCCCAGGGCCATCACAAATGGTCCCTGCACCCTTTGGCGTTGAAAGTGATTTTTTCTAGGTGGGGTACTCCAGAGATAGATCTCTTTGCAGCCCCAGACAATCACCAACTTCCTCTGTTTTGTTGCGGACTGCCAGTCTTGGGCTCAGTCCCCCTGGATGCTCTGATTTTGAACTGGGAAGGGAAATTTCTTTATGCCTTCCCTCCCTTTCCTCTACTCTTCAAAGTTCAGGTAAACATAAGGTCACAACCTTGCAAAGTGATTCTGATTGCTCTGGATTGGGCCAGGCAGCCTTGGCACCCCCTGTTGCTGTCCGAACAGTCCATCTTCCCCTGTCTCTTCCCAGGAATTACAACCTGTTAACCTCCTCTCAGAGGAGGATTTGGTACCCCTATCTTCGGTCCCTCAATCTCAAGGCATGGCTCTTGAAGAGTTAGAATATGCAGACTTACATCTGTCTCAAGGGGTTCTGGATATTCTCAAAGCTTCTCGGAAGCCTGCCACCAGAAAAACTTATAACTCCAAATGGAAGAGAGTCAGCATTTGGTGTTCCAGGAAGTGCATATCTCCAGACACTGCTGATTTGTCTACAGTCCTGGATTATATGGTTCATCTTAATGGCCTAGGCCTCAGACCAGCTAGTCTCAGAGTACATTTGTCAGATGTTTCTGCTTTTCTGTCAGTGGGAAAGCCTTCTTCACTGTCGTCTCACCCAGTATTCTGTAAATTTTTTTCAGGGATTGCTTCATACCAATCCTCCCTTTAGAGACCCTGCTCCTGCCTGGGATTTGAATGTTTGCATTGCTCAGCTTATGAAACCTCCTTTTGAGCCTATGTCCTCAGCAGAGCTTAAGTACTTGACTTGGAAAACTGTGTTTTTGGTAGCTATTACCTCTGCCAGACGTATCAGTGAATTACAAGCTCTGTCAGTACAGCCTGACTTTATTTCATTCCATAGAGATAAAGTGGTCCTTGGAACCAATAGGAGGTTCCTACCCAAAGTGGTTTCAGATTTCCATTTAAACCAGTCTGTCTCTTCCTGTATTCTTCACTGATCACTCTTCCTCAGGAGAGAGGAGGTTACACAGTTTAGATGTTAAAAAGGCCCTTAGTTACTACATTGAACGTACGAAGGGTCACAGGTTTGACTCCCTCCAGTTCCTCACTTATGGAGAAGTAGGTAAGGGCAAACCTGCTACCAAGAGAACTATTGCCAGGTGGATTGTATCCTGTATACAATTCTGCTATGAGAAACTGGGAAAAATTCCACCCTCAGGCCTGAGGGCTCATTCCACTAGAGGTACAGCTGCTTCTCTGGCTGTGGCCAGGGATATTCCTTTGTTAGAGATTTGCCAAGCAGCCACCTGGAAAACAGTCCATACCTTCACCAAGCATTACTCTCTGGATATCCAGGCTAGGAGTGATGCTCAGTTTGGAACAGCAGTACTTTAGAGCCTATTCCCAAAGTAGGTTCTGTCCCTCCTCCATGGAGGTACTGCTTGGTAGTCTGCAATAATCAGAATACAGCAAGACTTCATGTTGTTTGAAGAAAAAATTACTCACCTTAGTAATTATGCTTCTTCTAATGGAGTCTTGCTGTATTCTGACCTCCCTTCCTGCCTCCCCTCTCAGAACCTGTTTTTGGGAAGTGGGTGGGCAGGTGCAGTGTTGCACCCCAGGGGTGTCTTCAGCACACTTTCTGTTGTGGGTGCTTGGTGTTGATTAATTAAGAATTTGTTATGCTTTATTACCTGTTTTTTTTTTTTTTTGGGGGGTTTCTTGACTTGAGTCTTCTTTTGGGAATCTAAACCTTTTGTTGCCAGTTGGCTAGTAGAAATTTTACAATTTTCACATATTTATAGGTCAGTGAGTTTTTAGCTCATAAGAATCTGATGGTTTGGATTCAGAGTACTGCAGACAGAGTCTTCAACCGAGCTTGAGCTCAACGTTCTATGCCTTGCATAGAAATTTAACCCTCTACTCTCCAGGGCAGTTCAAGTGCTGGAGCTAACTGCAATAGTCAGAATACAGCAAGACTCCATTAGAAGAAACATAATTACTAACGTGAGTAATTTTTTCTTTGCTCTTAGTATCAAGTAATTTATGTAGCTCCTGCTTTACCTGTTGGAATTGTGGAGCAATGGACCTATCCCCTTGATGGAAAAAAGATTATGAAGTGTGGAGTTAATCAGTGAGACAATTTTCGTGTTCCTGCTTTTTAAAGGAAGAGTACGGAATGAGCTCCCTCCACAACACCGTTTTTACTGTATCCTGTTAAACTGAGGGTGAGATATAGGGGTCTGAATTGTTACTTAATATTTGTGTAAGCTTCTCCTGAGTGAGTTTTATGAACTCAGGATCTTTAAGCAAAGCTAGGTTGAGTCTCCATGAGGCATGGGGGCTTTCAAAGGTTAAACTTAGCCAGGACAGGGGCATGATCTGAAAGAAAGATTGTGCCATGGCTCATATCTTGTACCTTGTCCAGTTGCTCACCACAGTAAATAAATAATCCAAATGAGTGGAGGAACTCGTTCTGGGGGCATAGAAGGTACATGCTGGGGTGGTGCCGTAGATCAATAAAACCTAGATATGGTAGATTGGTGCAGAGATATTTCTGCATACATGACGCTCTATAGTGGGCAGGGTCCATGGTGTCTAATGTAGGTGACAAGGTGGTATTTAGTTCCCCCCAAGTATCAGCTGGCTTTGGAGTACAGGTAAAACTTCATTAAAAAAATCACTGCATGACCAGTTTGTCTGAGCCTGGAGGAAATATACACTTGCCAGTTACTGGGGCATCATATACGGCAATGACATAGCAGCCCTCTGGGTCTAAGAATTGGTCGTGGAGGATAACAGGTACCCATGGGGATCAGAATTGCCACGCCCCTCTGATGGCCCAAGCTGTGAGAGGCAGCTATCACCATTGGGTAGCCATGGCTTTGGCATTTGGTGTGCTCTTCTTGTGAAAAATGTGTCTCTTGCAAGAGCATAGTATCCGGTTTATCACCTTTCAACTGTTGCAGTAGTCTTTACCACTTAATTGGATATGGATTCCATTGATTTTCCAAGAAACTACTTGTGAGAGATTAGACATAGTTGCATCCCTGAAAATATGTATTCTTTATGGAGCCCCCACTCTCTCAAAAGGAAAGGAATGAGTGGAGAGGAATATGAGATGTGGAGAAAGAGTGAAATAAAGGTAACAGAGGTAGAGTACAATACAATGAGTGTACAATATATGAAGAACAAAACATTAAATGTCAACAGGGCAAACCAGTGAATATCCTGATGTACCAAACTTGTATAAAACACCCACTGTCTCATAGAGAGAGTGGGGAAACAGTAAGATGGCACTTCAGAGGCAAGGAATGACAATGCTGTTCACAGATGGTGTGTCCCAGTGGGGTAAAGCACAACAGGGTTGTGGTCTCCATAACAGCAGGTTGCTACTGTGGAGGAGGGGAGGTAGAAATGTCAGATCCTCCCAAGGCATCCAGCAAAAATAGTCATCTGAGTGCAAGGGTAAATGTGAGCGTTGAGGCTCGGTAAATGACAACTTCTCCATTAAAGAAAAGAAAAATAAATTATTGTAAAGGGCATGCATGGTTACATGTACAGTATTTTAATAGAGGGCCAGTCAAGCTGTGTAGAAAAAACAGCCTTCCCCAGCAGGTAAAGAATAGGGCTGTATCCAAGGCAGGGGCAGGGGACCCGACCATCATAATGCAGTCACTGGCCAGTGATTGAGAGAAAATCATTGCTGCACTGACCCTGAAATCTCCAGTTTTAGGGCTTCGATAGAGAGCACCTCAACAAGGATGTCACATGTTATGGAGCAGGTCCCGCCAGCCTGGGGGGAGATCACCTGTTAGAGCCTCGTGAAGGTAAGAATAAGCTCTTGCTGGCCTATTTAAGGACAGTAGGGAGCACCAACAGATAGCAGGTAAACAGTATGCAAGAGACTTCTGTCAGGTGAGTTAGGCATCCGCAACCCCCCTCCCAGGACAAGAGAGTGCGTTGCTATGGCCCAAGCTTGGGTGGTTGGTCCTCTGGCCCACTCTGAATTAAACCTGTGGAAGTATTATCCAGCCCAGGGTCGATTACTGTGAAAAGGGTGAACACTTCAGCATAAACCAATGTTGCTGTCAGAAAAAGGATGTAAGGAGGAATGGGAAATGCCAGTGGTCATCGGGTGCCAGCTTTACACAGTGTAGGTGGCCAAGCAAGAGCATAGGGGACAGTACAGGGTAGCTATCCCTTCACTACACTACTGTGGCTTGACTCTAAACAGAAGTGAGTGAAATTCCCAGAGGCATGTGTCGCCATCTAATAATAACCAGGGTCAGAACAGCAGTAGAAGGTGGGCAATTCCTTTTTTTTTTTTTGTTAGCCCCCCCTTTTCCTTCTCCCCCGCTTATGAAATTCATCCCCTTGGTCAGTAGCCCTCCTTCATATCTACCAGGGAGTATGAAAAAGATAGACACGGGACAGTAGAATACTGTAACATTCAATAGCCTCTAAAAGTGAATGGCAACTGGGAACCTAAAAAAAGTTTTGTTTTTTATCCCTCCCGCTCAGTGCCCATGTTGCCCTTAGTCCTTATCCGTCCAAGAATTCTGGGCTGTGATAGCCCCCCAAAGTCCCCCCAAACATACCTGAGTGAGGCTACAGGGTTTTTTTTTTCAATTTACTATACTTTATTGAAGTTATTAGAACAAATATTACAATGATACACAGAAAGAATATTAACAATACAATGAATGAGCCAGCCCAGTGGCACTTAGGGTTGAGGCACTGGATGCCACACCTTGCACCATGCCAGCGACCTGAGTTCAGGAGTGAGCTCGGGCCGCCTGGGGTCGGCCGGGGAGGAGGGTGCGGAGCAGGATCAAGACGCCACAAGGCAGCTCTCCTCTTCGGGGAGGGACGTGAGGTTCCACGGCTCTTGGCTGCCACCTGGTGAAGGCTAGGTGGTAGTGCCAAGCCACAAGGGAACCCTGCCATTAGGCCGGGTAGTGGGAAGGGGCTGTTACTTGAGCTGCGGAGCACATGTGCGCTTCCACACACGTGAGCGATCGCATTCCGTGTTCCCAGGTAAAGGGGGAGAAAAAACAGAAAATTGCATGTCTCCCCCATTGCCAAGTAAGGCAAACGTGGTAACAGGGGAGCAAAGAGCAATATGGAAAAAAACAATGCAACAAATACAAAACTGGCAAGAATAAATCAGACACCAACAACAAATGTAACTAAGGTATTTATATTAAAAGAAAGGATGAAAGCCACTACAAGAAGAGGACAAACAAAAAACCTTCCCCCTCCCACCCTGAGTAACCCCCTCCGGCACAATATTCATGGTAAATCCATGCTGGGAGAAAAGTAACTATTTAGCTTGAAGAAATAGAAAGCAGGGTGTGTAATGTTTCCCATCTGGACTAATAAACATGAAGAGATTTAAAGAGACAAGCTATAGATTTCTCTATATTTAAGGATAAAAATACTTCTGCAAGCCATTTGGATCAAGTGGGGGAGCAGAGTCTATATAATGCCTCAAAATTAATAACTTAATTACCACAGAGATCAACGCCATATAGACTTTGAGGGCCCCCCAGGAGTGAACTGTAATCATCTAAAATACAGTCCTCTGGAGTGACTGCGTCCTGGAGGCCTAATAACTGGTTTAGTTTTGATTGTATGAGGCTCCAAAATGAGGAGATCTGAGGACAGGACCACAACATATGGTATAAAGAGCTGTCAGCACCTCTACATTGAGAGTAGACAGGAGACTTGGCTCTCCCCATCCTATAACACTTAGTAGATGAAAGATATAACCCATCGAGAATATTAAATTGTTGCAACTGGAATCTATCTTGATTAACATACTTATTTATATCAGTCCAAATGTGAAACCAGTAGTCATTACTAAGTTCTACATGGAACGTGTTGGACCAATAAAAGGCAACAGGAGATGCTAAGTCCCATAACACTTGATCTATAGCTTTGTATAGTCAAGAAGTCGGGTGGTCTTGCTGAACTAAGGCCGACCATGTTGCAAATAACAGGCCAGCAACCTTAGGCCATGGGGGATGGCCTAAAAAACTGTTAAGACAATGATGGAGCTGACAGAACTGAAAAAAACCGGGATACGGGAGCCCCATATTTCATACAAAATTGTTCAAAATAAATAATGAGCCCGTCCACTGTAAAATCATTAAGAGTCGGGGTAGTCAAATTTGGCCATTGTTTTCTTCGCAAAGGCTTCTTATCAGTATTAATATTTAAATTGTTAAAAAGGGGTTGAGTGGCATCCTTGACATACAGGAACTTGAGGTGTTTGCGGAGTTGAGCGTGTGCTTGGAGAGACCAATACAACGGAGTAGATTTAAGATTTTGGGGAAGTTTGTTGGCAGGTAAGTACAGTAAAGACTTGGGGTCAATCTGATATTGGAAATGTAAGTATTTTTCAGTTGTAGGCCAGGAAGGGAGATAGCTGGCTGGAACAGGATGGTCGGATAACCCCCAGTAAAAATAGTTGGCTTCATGAAGGCATAATAGTATCTTAAAAGGTGAGGGAGCTGAAACCCACCAGGTTTCCTAGGATGTACTAATTTGTCATAGAAACGGCGTGCGTGGTTGTTTGTTTACCCAAGGAAAGCTAGAGATAATCCTATGTAGTCCCTCAAACCAGCTGATTGGTAGTACTATATTTAATATACGTAAGGGGTATGAGTCGAAGGAGAATATTCATCTTTATAACATTAGATCTACCCAATAAGGTAAGAGGCAAGGATTTCCATCTGTCCAGGTCCAGTGCAGTCTGCTTTACCAAGGGGTCTAAATTCAACAGCTTTAATAGGGATTTATCAGGGGAAATGTTAATGCCCAAATATGTAAGGCACTTAGTTCCCACTGCAATCAGAAGGTGTCAAAGTCCGACTTAAAAACATGAGGGGAGAGAGGAAAAAGAACAGTTTTAGTTAGGTTAAGGGTATACCCAAAGAACTCACCAAATTGTTGAATTACAGATAATGCTAAATGAAGAGAAGTAATTGAGCTTGTTAGATGCAATAAAATATCATCTGTATAAGTGGAAATTTTTAATTCTTGGATGCCCACAATAATTGCTGTAATGCCGGGGAGAGAATTAATTTTACGGGTTGGGGCTTAAGGTATAAGATAAAAAGATAGGGGACAGCCCTGACGGGTACCCTGAGACACTGGAAAGGGGTTGGAAAATATCCCATTACAAAAGACCCTTGTAGTGGGGGTGAGAATATAAAATTCATACCCACTGAAGAAATGAATCTGGAAAGCCATAATGCTGCAAAATCCAAAACAAATAGGGCCAAGAGACCCTGTCAAAGACCTTTTCCACGCCCAAGGAGACCAAAACTGCTTCTAGTTCAGTCTCCCTGGAGGTGGAGATTAAGTGAAATAATTTATGAAAGTGATCACTTGAAAGCCTACACTTCATAAAGCCCACTTGTTCAGGTCGATCAAGTCACCCCAAACCCGGCTAAGACGGGAAGCTAGAATATTTGCCAATATGTTTGCATCTACATTAATGAGAGAGATAGGCCTATAATTTTTGGGACACGTCTCATCTTTGCTGGGCTTGGGTAGTACAACAATACGGGCCTCTAAAGAAAGGGTCTTCAGTAAGTCGGATGAGTGTAAATAATTATAAAGCGATACCAAAAGTGGAACCAGTTTGTCCATAAAGAGCTTATAAAAATTAATGGCAAGCCGATTCGGCCCCGGGGCTTTATCTAATGCAAGGGAGGTAATAGCCTCCCTGACCTCTGCCTCTGAGATAGGATTCTCCAGACTGAAGAAAACTGTCTCAGATAGCTGTAGCAGAGAGATATCATCCAGAAAGTTAGTCACCAGACTTGTCTTCAGCAACCGAGTCTTCTGAGTACAAGTTTTGGTAATAGTCCAGAAAAATGTGAGCCATCTCCCTCAAATTAACAGTGGGGGACAATGTTATAGGGTCACAGAGAGTTTTAATCCAACGAGCTACAGCTCTCTGATGCAGCCTTATGGCGAGTAATTTGCTAGCCTTCTCCCCTTGACCCACATAAGTAGCTTTTAAGTCCTTCGGGGACTGCTGTGCTTGGTTAATCAAAAGAGCTGAATATTGTTCTGTAAGTTGAGAAAGGTGAATATGAACACCTTCAAGGGTAGCCAGTAAGAGGTGTTTTTAAATGTCTCTAATAGAGCAAAGCAGTTTATTACACCACATGGAGTTTTTTATTTTACGCTTAGTGGCTAGGCGAATCAATTCCCCATGCCACTGACTTTTCAAGGCTCCCCATGCCTGGTCTAGGGCCTTGAGATATGTCCAATTGATTTGGATGGAGTTCTTAATATAGTTCTTCAAGCAATTTACTATTTGGGGGTTAGACAACAGGTGGGTATTCAAGGACCAGGTGCGATCTTGGTCTGATTTGACCAAAATGTGTAGCATCATTTTTACCGGGGCATGATCTGAGAGGACCATAGATTCTATGTGGCGACTATAAACCATTGCAAGAAACGAGCCAGTGATCAGAAAATAGTCCAGCCTGGAATAAGAATTATGAGGGTGAGAATAAAAAGTATACTCCTGGACTGTAGGATATAACACACACTCCAAGGATCAGTAAGGCCTGAGCTTTCAACAGAATCTCGAAGGCTTCGCTAAGTCAATGATAGTCCTGATCCCTGTCGATAAGTTCTATCAATGTCATTGCACATAACTAAGTTCCAATCCCCCCTAAAATCCAAGGGAGATGCGAGTATAGGGGCTAAGGCTACAGTCAAACCAGAAAAAAAAGGAGGAGTATCTGTAGTGGTACCATTAATTGAATCCATAAGGAGTTCTGTAGGCCCCAGATGACCGTGCACAAAAATATATCTGTCCTCTTTATTCCTCACCTCAGACAAAAAAGAAAAAGAAACTGATCTATGCAAAAAAATAATTACTCCTCTCTGATGAGAGCTATTTCTGGCACCAAATACTTGACCCACCCAGGCCCTCCTAAACAAAGAAAACTTGATTGGTCACAATATGGGTCTCCTGCAAGAAAGCTGTATGGGTATGTAATGTTCTTCAGATGTTTTTCTTGGCGTTTTGTCCGAGACTGACCACCTTTAATATTCCAAGTAAGAATATTCCAAGGTGTCACCATTAATAAAGGAAAAGTAAAAGGTCAGAAGTAAGGCAGCTCGAAGGAAAGACAAATTCAACCCAGCATGGATTATGGGGAAACCCACCCCCCGTCCCCCCGAGTTGCAAATAATCCTACATAAATCCCAAGTTCCCCCAGCATATAACCAAGAAAGCACACGCAAAAAAAAAAAAAATATATGGCCCCCACAACAAATACCCCACTATACAAGGGCAAAACCCCTCCCCTAAAGAATTGGCCCATGAATGCCAGTGGACAGGTAGGCCCCCAGGTACCCTGATAAAGAAAAACAAGTAAACAACGTCTCTAGAGGGCTTTGACCCCCAATTAGGAAGAGAAACCCCTTCCTTCCTTCCTCCCTCCCCCCCTTCCCGGGGGTTGGGGGATAGAGGAGAATAAAATAGGAGAGGGAAACCAAAAGCATAGCCTCCTCCAAAGTATGCACATAATACACCCATCCCCCAACACAATTATAATAAAGCCCTTTTTGAATTTGATCAAACAACAATATAGTACTCTACTAAGAGTTATAAAATCAGAAAGGTAATCATTAAACAGTATAGCTGAAAAATGACAACTTGCCACACCACGACTATATTATACTCCTTATAAACATCACAATAGCTAACAAAATATAAATGGGAGACACTCTAATTACAAAATCCAGGAAGATAATAAATTGCAGAAAAAAGTAAAGTCCAGTCTTCCTTTTAAATTAGTTCAGACAGTACACTCGTTTGACATAGGTGTCATTCTCTGTCAAACAGCATTAATGGAACAGTACTGAGACAAAAAATGACACTCTAAACCCCCCCCAAAAAACAGCAGTTAAGGATCCAATGGGAAAGACTTATACCAAGGACATCCAATTGCATCACAACAGCATCAAATAGGCATAAAGAGGCTCCCACAAGATAGATAATATGGTTCTATGTGATAAAGGCGAGTCTGAAAGACCGCCTATCACATAGAGCGAGCAAACTTGAGCCCATAGTCAAAAGGGCGATGGATATTGTACCAACCATTGCAAATAGCGACGGTCGCTACAATACTTAACTGAACCACACAGAAATATGTTTTTTATGTGGGGGGCTGTGCCCCTCCGCACCCCCCAAACTTAAATAACCAACTCCCAAGGGGTTGTGGATCACAGGGCAAGTTACTGGATTCAGAAGCAAAAAAAATATTTCTGCCTGTAGCCAGACCCAAACCTGGGTCTGCTTGCATCACAAGTGGTGGTGTGCACCACTATGCTATGCAAGCTGTTCGGCGGGAATCGGCTACAAAGCATCCTATATCCTGCAGTGAGTAGCTCCTTACTGTACTCGCTATGCAGGATATAGCGATGTATTGCACCACTCGCTGTCTTGTAGAGCGCTATTATTGAGTCGTTCAAAAGTGCAGTACTCAGTCCTCTGCAATAATAAGTGCCATATTAATTGCACAATTAAAATTAGAAACCGAATGGGACAAATGAGTAAAAACCGAATGGGACAAATGAGTAAGTGCTATAAGTAAACACACAGTGAGAAGGAAAAACTGCAAAAATAGTGGGGTATTCTATAGGAGAGTAAAAAATGCAAAACAAGAAAGAAAAGAAAAAGGAGAAGATACGTATACCCCACTAGAAATAAGGAGAAATAATAATAACTAAGATTTGGTCCTGGTCTGGTATAGTTGCAAAACATCATAACCAAATAGCAAGTAGCATTTAACAGTATAACAACAAGCATATCGGGGTTACTAACAATCAAATAGGCAAGGTACAACAGTATTAATAAAAACATGAGTTGCCGTGCATTTAAGATCTGCCAAGAAGGGCACCCTGGGCCTCCCTACCCCAGGGGTGCTTGTACTCCTCCTTCCCAAACAACAGTGCCAGGAATACTAGAAATGTGAGTAGTCCGACTCTAGAAGTACCCTTCCATCGGACCTCACAAGGTCAACGATCCGTTGAGTACAGGGCTCCAATATGGCTAAACTCCCTTGGCACAGACCTCCTATCCAGTCCAAAAACTGACCAATTTAAATCAAACTTTAGGACTCACGTGGCATCCAACAACTCTCTAAGTGTGATTGTGGGCAATAGCGCTTAATCTCCCACCCACCACCCACCCTTCCTCCCCGTGACAAGGCTCGTGTGTGCTGCTTTCTGCCCCAACCTCTCCCAGCTCTCCAAATTCTCCACCTACTACTTCACTCACTCCAGCCCCCTGCTCCCCTCCCAAATCTTTAATCAATACCTTGCCTCTCCTCCATTCCCCCACTCCATAATCAGGCTAAGTTTATTGTTTGGATACCAAACTCCCTGTTTATGCAATCTCCACATAATGAATGTTACTATGCCTTTTGATTGTCAGTATACTGTATTTTGGTTTTGTATGTCCTGGTTTTACTCTGACGCGGAACCTTTGTAAATGAGCTATTTGCTCAAAGGTGTTACTTCCTAGTATCAATAAATAAATAAAAATATATTGAGTGTATTAGATGGAATTTGTCAGCCTAGCAAAAAGCTACTAGATACCCGACTTAAACACTAAATGTAGACAAGAGATAAAACAAGTTAGTCCAAAAGACAGGTCAGGAGAAAATATCAGCCAGTAGATTTGGAGCCAAACAGATTGGGGAATAGCTTCGACAATTCCATAATCGCCTGAGCACCGGAGTCAAGGCGGCAGGCGCTTTTATCTGTAATCACCTCCAAGCAGGCCAGGTAGAGCATTTTATGTATTATATGTGCGGCCCAGAGTTTGGACTTGATGGCCTTATATTCCACCCTTTTCTGCCAAACTTTCAGAGTAAGATCCTGAACAAGCCATAAACGATGACCCTCCCACTGGAGAGCTTGCAGTGCCTGGACCTGCCAGAGAATATGGACCTGGTCTAGGTAGTTCAATAGTCGAAAGATCAGTGGCCTGGGGCAGTCTCCAAGAGCAGGCTTGGGTCTAAGAGCACAATGAGCACGCTCAATAATATATCCAGGACCATTAGGAGACAGGCTGGCCACTTTAGTACAGAACTGCTACACAAACTCGATGGCATTGGGGCCTTCTTCATTTTCCTGGATCCCAGAATCACCAGATTATTCCAGTGAGCTCGGCTCTCTAAGTCCAGTACTTTTTCTTCAAGGCGAGTCACAGTACGTCGAAGCTGTACAATTTTGGGTTCCATCTTGGCCTGGTGACCTTCAACTGAGATTACATGGGCCTACGTATCTGACACCCATACTGTAAACTCCTGCAGGGCTGGTTTAAAGGCTTTAAAATCTGTGATCAGTTCATAGATTGCATCTTTAATAGTTGAAAGCTCAAGAAAGAATTGTTCGGTGGTAAGCTCCTTTGGAGCTGCAACTGGAGGTATTGGTGGAGAAGTACTCCGTCTCTGGTGTTTGGGCTCCAAAGTCAGGGGAATCACCCACCGCTCAACCTCTTCTTCAAAACCAGAAGATTCTGCCACTACCATTGCCGTTTCTTCAGACTTTTTGGAACCAGCCGTTACTCTAGCAAGGTAGGAATCTCCTGGGTTGTTAGTAAAATGAGTTGGGGGTCGAAACCGCTATTAAAAAGGGGTTTATTTAGTCAGACACAATGGAGCTTACCCGAAATGCATCTACTCCCAAGCAAGCATCACCTGACTCCACTGAGGCTACAGTTTTAATGCATACCCCTGTGTCTGTTGTTCTGTCTGTGGGCAGCACTTTGTCCTCGAGTTGGTTTAAGGAACTGGTATGCAATGCCTCAACGAAGAGAATATGCTGAAAAGTTTCCATGACCAACTAATGGTGATTCTCAAGTTAGAGATCTACAATAGTCAAAACCGATGACCAGTGGTGGCGCTGGATTCAGGTAAGATCTGATCGGTGGAAGGAACGTAAGAGCTGCAGTATTTCTGCCAGAGTAGCATGGCTCTTACATCTTCTGTCTGACCCAGCCAGGGCTTTTGTCCAGGTAGAGTCACGGAAATCTGAGATGTCCTGGCTGCCAGGCTGATGTCTCAAGAGGGAGTCTTCAGTTCCCCTGGAAGTTAATTCCTTCACGCTTCCTTGGTGAAGAAAATCCCTTAGGGCCCTTTGGGAATGTTATAATGAGGCAGGTAGGATAGGGGCTTGAAACGTGAGTTGTTGTGCCCTTAAAAGTTTCAGAAAGGAAGAGTTTGCTATACGCTTTGCTGTAACAGCAAGTGAGTAATCATTGTCAGGGTAAATGCATTTGTTTTGATAGCAAACATGGTGCATTCTCCATGTCCGTAGTAGTCAATCTTGTTTAGTATTGTAGCTTAGGAACTTGACTACCACCACCTGTTCTCTGCATTTTGAGGTTTCACCATGAGGGCTTGATGGGCCCTCTTGATGTCCAGAGGAAACTCAGGATCTGATTGCAGAACTTCTCTAAAAAACCTGTCCTAAAAAGACCCCATAACCTGGCCCTCAACATCTTCAGGGAACCCATAAATTCTTAAATTATTTCAGCAAGACCAATTCTCAAGGTCTTTGCGTCTATTATGCAGGGCCTGACACTTCTTCAGTGCATGTAATACACCTCAGTATACTCGATCTGTACACGAGTCTGTATGTGAGTCCACCAGTCCAGTGTGGATCTCTAGGTCCAGCACTTTAGCCTTGATTTTTGCGATATGTGACTGAAGTTCTGATTTTATGGAGTGTACCTCTGACCAAAAGTCTTAATTCGGTGAGAATTGCCATTTTGGTGGGCTGTAGAGAGAATGGCTGAGTATCAGACACCATGGTCGGGCCACTGATCATGGCTGGTGTTGCGGAAGTGCTCCATTGAATCCAGGCTCAGTAAGAACAGCTGCAGTCAGTTTTTTACTTTCTGACCATCTAACTGAATAAGCTTCTTGGGCAAGATAGGCAGAAAAAACAATAGCAAATGGTGCAATTTAGGAGCTTCTGTGGCAGGTCTCTGATCTGGAGCTCTGTAGTTAGTGATGCATCACACTCACTGATGGAACCGGAAGTCTACAACATTTTAACCCATCCTTGGAATACGTGCCCTATCCCAAAACTCTCTAGCATGTTAGGAAGGTACCCCCACTTCATGCGGTCAAATGCTTGTTCAGTGTACACCTGCTTGTTCCCCTTTTGTCTCTGCTCCACCTCCATAAGGTGTTAAGTGTTTTTCTGATATTTACTTTTCCCTGTCTTCCTTTAACAAAGCCAGACTGGATCAGGTGGATAATCAGATGGAGGACTGATTCTTGCCTGGATGCCATCATTTTTGCTAATATTTTATAGTCAACTGTTAAGAGGGATATTAGCCTGTAGGATGTGCACAGTGTGAGGTCCTGCCCTGGCTTTGTTATAACTTATAGTGGCAGACTGTGTGGAGGGAGGTAGTTTGTCCATAGCCATACTCTTCCAGAACATTCCATAAGAACCTCCCTCATGTCCTTACCAAACACTTTATAAAAATCAATAGGTAGGCCATCCAGCCCAGGTGCCTTTCCGCCTTCCAACTCTCTAATAACTCTCCTTCCTTCCACCCAAGTTCTGGGGACATCTAGGCCCTCTCCTTGTGCCTCCTCCAGCTTAGATACCAGTACTTTTAAGAGAAAGGAGTCAAGGTCCACCTCACTGGAGCTACACTCTGTGGCGTGTAGGTTTCAGTAGTAGCATGAAAACACTTGACTCTACCCCCCTGGCCTTGCTAGTCTGTGTCCCATCCTCTTTAGTGACCACGGCCTGCCCCCCCCTTTTGCTTAAATTTGTCAGGAGAGCCACTGCTGGCCTTGTCCCCCTCATAAGCTTCAGCCTTAGCTATTGGGATTTGTCTTTCTAAGCATTTTTTTGTTTAAGGTATAGTAGTCACATCTTGTCCTCTGCAGTTTATGGTACTCACATCTCACCCTCTGCAGTTCCATCAGCAGAGTCCTGGATTGGGTTTCCTTTTGAGTTTTTATCTAGCCTACTAAAAGGTTTGCTGTATTTTCTTTAATCTGATCATTAGCAGCTTTGTTTTTATGGTGGGCATAAGAAATTGTCTCTCCCCTTAGAGTAGCCTTCCGTTCCTCCCAACATGATCATTTGGATGCGTCTCCCACCTTATTAAAGAAAGAACAGGTATGTAAGAACTTACCATAACAGTAGATGTCAGAGAGAATCTCATCCATTAGGCCACACCTTTGGAACTATAAGCCGTTAGCATTAGGGCTACACAGAAACTTTTGCTAGCTGGTGGCCGCCTACAATGACGTGCCACGTCTATGTATATATAAACTTGGGCAGCCATATCACTCCTCAGTTCCGCACAGGACATTAGTCTCAGAGGACCTCCAACTGTGGGAAACTGGGAGATGAGACTAGCACTAGGCTTACAAGGAGAGGCACGTGACCAGATACAGGATGCATGGAGTAGGTTTTAGGCACAGAATCTGATGTAACCCTCACTGAAAACAAAAAGGGGTAAGGAGGGAGAGATGGCATGATCTAATGGAGGAGATTCTCTCAAAGATCTACTGTTATGGTAAATTCATAAGTAACTGTTCTATCTTCTTTGAGGCTATCTCCACCATTAGGCTGCACCTTTGGAACGATTCCCAAGCAGTGCCAAATTAACTGGGAGGATGGCAGAGTCTGATATATGATCACGATAGAAGGCCTTGTAGTATAGCAAAGCCCAAGTCCAGCACATCTGCAAGACACTATATCCAGACTGTAATGTTTAGTGAAAGTCTGAACATTGTTCTCTGTGGCTGCGGCACATACGTCAGCAGCAGTGACATTTTTGAAATAAGCAATAGACATGGCCATACCCCTTGTGGAATGATAGTGAACAACACCAGGAGGTTCCTTGCCATACCTTCTAGAGCAGAATGCAATACAATGTGCCAGCCATTTGAACAGGGACTGTTTAGACACAGGATAGCCCTTTTTCCAGGGGTAAACAAAACAAACAGCCGAGAGGACTTTCTGCAGTCCTTGGTGCAAGTAATACTGTATTTGAGTATTCTATGTACATCCAAAGTATGGAGCAGTGCCTCACCCTGGTTAGCATGCTCAGGATAATGTTTAGGAAAATGTATGATTTGATTGTGTAAATTCAGATGCCACCTTCAGTAGAAACTCAGGATTTGTATGCAAAGAGACTCTGAAAAATCAAATAAGGAGACTCACACATTAGGGCCTGAAGATTGGAACTCCTTCAAGCAGAACTCATTGCAACTGAAAACAACATTTTCCTTGACAGGAAACATAGGCCACAACTCAAAGCACAAAATTCAAGTCCCAAGGCGGGACTGGATTATGGATAGGTAGTTTCATATGAAGAAAATGTCTCACAAATGTATGGGACACGTCTCATTGGGCAACCTTACAACCATAAATAGGGGTATTGAAAGCAGATGTAGCAGCCAAATGTACCTTAAGTGAGGAATACTGCAGGCCAGAGTCAGACAAGTAAAGCAAGTATTCCAACACAGCATTCACAGGACATGATAGGCAATTAATGATACCTAGATCAAATACTATAAAGAGATGCAAGTTCTTTACGGATCGGGCTCCCAGATTCTGGAATAGTTTACCTAGCCATATAATGATGGTGCCATCTTTTGAATCTTTTAAAAATAGGCTTGATGCCTTCCTTATGAATGCCATTAATTAATTTACCCACTGTGGCATGGGAGACAATTAAATGGGCCTGTCGCCTACTTTGTCTTAACATATCCAAAATAATTCAAAGTAATCCAGTGTAAAAGGGTCCAAATTCAAGGATCAGCATACGTAGAGAAACACTTCCATTTCAGGGAATAAATATGTCTGGTAGAAGGCTTCCTAGCCACAAGCAGGACATCAACAACCTTAGGGGAGACCCCAAAATGTGCAGTGGCTATGTGTTCAGGAGCCAGGCATGCAGGTGTAGGGATTTCAGGTCCGGATGGACCACGGATCACTTGTCTTGTGACAACAGACTCGGGTACAGAAGTAGAGGGACAGAAGGCCCCACTGCCAGCTGCTGAAGAAGTGGAAACCATTATTTGGTGAAGTCAAAACAGAGCAACGAGGATGAGAGTGGTACTCTCCACCCGCAGCTTGAGCAGAACTCTCTGTATTAGAGGAATAGGGGGAAATGAGTATAGGAATTTTTCTTACCAAGAAAGGAACCAAACGATCTCGCAAAAAAACTCCAGGCCCTGCAGTGAGTGAGCAGAAACATGGCACTTTTGCATTGTGTGGGGCTGCAGAAAGGTCCAAATCTGGACAATCCCATCTTGCAGAGAGGTCATTTGGAGGTCATCAGTTCCTATTTGTGAACCATCGACTGGGACCTGCTTAGCCTGTCTGCTAAAATGTTTTGGAGACCCAGGAGATACACAGACGATAGTTGAAGGCCATGAGACAGATCCAGTACTGTACTGTCATTGCTTCCCTGCATAAGGGATAGGAATGAGTGCCTTCTTGTTCATTGATGTAATGCATGACACTGATGTTGTCCTTCTGGGATTAGCAGAAGACCAGGGCAGAGATGATTCTGAAATGCCAGAAGGCTATACTGGACAGTCGTCATTTCCAGGACATTTATATGCAGCTTGGCCTCCACCTTGGTCCATGACCCCTGCGTCTGGTTAGGGCTGAGATGTGCATCCGTACTGGAGACCAACTCATCTGTGGTGAGGATCTGTACAGGAACTGGTACAAAGAGTAGAGCACCCGCCGGCCTGGTAGCGCTGAGGGTTGAGGCGCTGGACGCCACATCTTGCGTCACACCGGTGACCCGAGTTCAGGAACGGACTCGGGTTACTCAGGGGTCGGCAGGGGTGGAAAGGATTGAGTGTCCGCACACAGATCTCCTTCCCCAGGGAAGGGGGGGTTAGTGAAGCACACTGTTTCCCGAAACCCAGCGGTGGCTGGGTGTCAGCACAGGCATGGTGCCAGAATGGGGAGGGCCACGTTCAGGGCATAAGGCTGCCTCTATGGAGGTGGAGCCCAGCTGCTCCGCCCATTGCATGATCATGGGCTCGGGTGAAAACATTGGAAAAACAGGGCTGGCAAGCTCCGTGATGGCCGAGCTGCCTCCATGCCGGGACCAGAGAGATGAGGCCCTCCATGGAAGAGGCCAGATCCGCCATCCAGCTCCGCAAAAAGAAAAGAAAAAAAAAAAAAAGATCAGAACACTCTTTATTTGTTTATTTATTTAGTCTCAGATTACAAATACCTTTGAGTTATTGAACTCATTTACAAAGTTTCCACGCCCGTTACATGAAAACAACATACAGTAACGGTATAAAATGGGAGAAACAGTGCAAATTTCCATTGGGAGAGTCATATAAGGGGTGCAGTAGAGTTGTACAGTGAATAGAGTATTTTTACAGATATGTGATTTGAGAGAGCTATGTTATACAACAAAGTGGACATGTTTCAGCATACTTCCAGTTTTATAACATACTGTCATAAAACATACTGTAGTAACAAGGGACGATATATAGGAATGGGCAGCCAGAACCAGCCTTGTCAACATGTAGGAGAGGGGGTTAGAGGTGATTGGAGGGAAGAGAGGGGATGGAGACAGAAAAGAGATAGGAGGGTGGGTGTGAAGGAAGGTTATAGGGTGGGTGGGGTGAAAGGAATGGGCGTGGCAGTAAGTGCTGGCAAATGTAAAGGACAGTTGCTGGTGAAAGTACAAAGAAGGGAGGGTAGTGTGTTAGGGGAAGCAGTCGCAGCTGCTTTCTCCAGAGAGATGACACCGCAGTTTGAATTTGAAGGGGCCTAATTTGTTTTTGTGGTGATGTCACTAGGTAGAGCATTAAGCCAAAGAGGTGCTCTGTAGGCAAATGATCTTTGCCCCTGGGACGAACGGCAGCGTGGAACCTGTAGTAGTTGGTGTTCTGAGCCACGCGTGAGGCGTGTTTTTTGGGAGGGGCTAAACAATGCTTGCATTCCTGGTGGAAGGAGACCAATGAAAAATTTCTGAGCCAACAGGTAACTTTGATACTTTATGCGTCTTATTGGTTGCAGCCAGCCAGTTTGGGCATAAAGGTTGCATGTATGGGTGCGACTTGGAGCCCCTAATATAATTCAACATGCTTTGTTGAGGGCAGTAGAAATGCACCGGAGAGTTGTATCCATGACTGAGCCATAAATGACCAGTCCATAGTCGATGATGGAAATAACTGAGCTCTGCACAGCTGACCTCAAAGCTTCAGGGGTTAGGCAGTTCTTGTGTCTGTATAGCATACCAATGCGTATGTTCACAGCTTTGGCAATGTTGTTGATGTGAACCCCATAAGATAAAGTGCTGTCAATGGTAACCCTAAGGTATTTAAAGTGGGGTACCAGGTCAAGAGCTGCTCCAAGATGATTTCTTACAGTCAGCAGGTGGTGTTTTTGTTTATTACGGGAGCTACTGAAGAGCATCACCCTAGTTTTTTTGTAGTTTAAGACCAATTTCTGTTCTGAAAACCAATTTTCCACACATGTAAAGCCCTGTTGAAGATTGCTTGCAAGTAGGATTGGGTCAGAATTGCTCGAGAAAATTACAGCATTGTCAGCGTAAAGAAGAATGGGATTGTGGCAGGAACTAGGAAGATTATTTAAGAACAGACTGAATAGGAGAGGCCCCAGTACAGAACCTTGCGGTACTCCTGAGTGGACAGGCTTAGTATCAGATAGGGCATCTGCTATTTTTAATTGTTGCATTCGATTACAGAGATAACTTGCGAACCAGGCTGTAGTATCCTTGGATAGCCCTGCATTTGACAGTTGCTGTAGGAGTAGGCGGTGATGTACTGTGTCGAACCCTTTCGTCAAGTCAATAAAAGCGGCACCCACAAGTTGACCCTGGTCCAGGGATTTATGTATGAACCCGGTGAACTCCAGAAGGGCAGATGTGGTGCTGTGGCCCTTTCTGAACCCATCTTGTTGGGCACATTGGATCTCATATTTATCAAGGTATTCCACCAACTGGTCTGTGACAATGCGTTCTAGTGCCTTGGGGGGGTGGAGTATAGATATAGACCAGTAATTCACATGTTGGGACCTATCCCTACTTTTGTGAACAGGGGTGACCATGGCAGATTTCCATTTGTGAGGGAAGTGGATGAGTCTGAGTAAGAGATTAAATATCATTGTCAAAGGAAAAATCACTTCATCCAGTGTAAAGGCCAGAATTTTGAGGTCGAGAGCGCCCCCACTATGTCTGGATTTGCCTGTGGCCTTTAGGATATACTTTCTGGACTTAGTAAGGGAGACCTCATTGAAATAGAAAAGAGGGTGATCATTTGGCAGGTGTTGATGATGGGTGTTGTCAGACCGACATCTAGATTAAAAAAGTCGGGGCAGTACAGAACTGAGGTCAGTGAAAGCATCATTGAAAATGTTCGCAATAACTGTAACATGTAATACGTAATATGTAACAACATGTTGTGCCCCTCTAGAAAAGCGGTCCTAAGGAAGACCCAGGGAATTACAGGCCAGTCAGTCTGACCTCCATTGTGGGCAAGCTCATGGAGACCATACTAAAGGAAAGATTGGTGGAATATCTAGAGGAGCATGGTCTCTAGGATGCGAGGCAGCATGGGTTCTTGGGGGGATCGTGTCAAATGAATCTGGTTGACTTCTATGACTGTGTACTAAGAGAGTAGACAGGGGCCAAGTGGTAGACATCCTCTATCTTGATTTCAGCAAGGCCTTTGACTCTGTGCCCCACAAAAGGTTGATCAGGAAGTTGGTGGATCTTGGGGTTGGGGAAAAGATGGCTGAATGGGTGGAAAATTGGCTGAGGGACAGAACCTAGAAGGTGGTTGTGGGGGGAGAGTTATCTAATACCAGAGAGGTAACCAGTGGGGTTCCACAGGGCTCTGTTCTGGGGCTGGTGTTGTTCAATTTATTCATCAGTGACATTGGGGATGGCATTAAGGGCAAAATATGCCTGTTCGTGGATAACACCAAGCTCTCCGGGAGAGTGGACACAGCTGAAGGGATACAGGACCTACAGGAAGATCTGGAAAAGCTGGTGAGGTGGACCAGGATCTGGCAACTTGGCTTCAATGCCAAGAAATGCAAAGTTATGCATATTGGAGTCAAGAATCCCAGGACAGAGTACTACCTGGGTGGAGTCCGAGTATCTGCATCAGAGGAGGAGAAGGACCTGAAAGTGATGATCACTAGTGGCCTGAAGCACTCCATGCAGTACAAGAAAGCAGCAGCAAAGGCAAACAAGATGCTGGGATGCATATCTAGGGGATCTGTAGTAGGAGAGAGGAGGTTATACTGCCCTTGTACAGGTCACTGGTAAGGCCACATTCTAGAGTATGGAGTTCAATACTGGTTCCCACACCTCAAAAAGGACATTAACCTGCTGGAGAAGGTCCAAAAGAGGGCTACAAAGATGACAGTGGGTCAGCGGGGTAAGGCATATGAGGAGAGGTTGAGGTACTGAACATGTACTCCCTGGAAGACAGGAGAGAGAGAAGGGTCATGATTGGGACCTTCAGGTACTTGAAAGGAATAAATAAGGTTGCTAAGGAGAGTTTCTTTAAGCTGAGTGGCAACCATAACACTACGGGGCACAGTCTTAAGCTGTAGGGTGGGAGGTTTATGAGGGAGGTCAGGAAGCACTTCTTCACAGAGAGGGTGGTGGACACTTGTAATGCACTGCCTGAAGAGGTCATCTCATTGAAGACAGTGGGCAGCTTTAAGAGAGGCTGAGATAGGCATAGAGGGAGGGTAAGGATCATGGGTAGGGAGGATGGGAGGAGTGGGAAGGGAAGGCAGGGACATTAGCTCAAGCTGTGGACCCTGCAATACAAGCAGACTTGATAGACCAAATGGCCTTCTTCTGCTAGCTTCTTCATATGTTCTTATGTATGTATGTAACTGCTGGGTCCAAGGCAGTGGTGCCATCAATGACAAGGACAGTGGGAGGTAGCTTAAGGTTCTTCCTGGTGACATTCTTTTTGCTGTCCCAGAACTGTTTGCTGCCGCCCAGGAGTTGGTAAGCATTTCCCTGTAATAATTATTTTCTCCGTACAGATGGATTGGTTGCAGTCATTTTTGGCTCATTTTAGATTAGGATATCTACTTGCTTACCTGTGGCTTTTGTACGGTGCCAGAGGTGATCTCTGTTTTTTATGCGGGCTAGTAAGTCAGCAGAGAACCAGGGATTGCTAGTGCCCTTGATTTTCCATAGCGGTGCATGAATGTCACAGGCAGTGTTGAAGGTGTTGATAAAGTAATCAAATGCTGAGTCCGCATCCTTAGCCACTGTGATTGATGACCAGTCCTGCTCCCTAAGAAGTAATTTCAGTTGCTCCAGGTGACCACGGGCAAGGATTCTGCTAGTGATTGTCCTGGGAGGGGGTTTCCTGCATTTGTTTGACCACGTACAGATAACTGGGGAATTATCACTGAGTGAGTCCGGAAGGATTGTTGTGTTAAAGATGTGTGCTGGGTGGGTAGTAAGGACCCAATCCAAGAGGGTGCTGGTCCCTGCTTTGTAATTAGTCCTAATTGTGGAATCGACCATCTGGGTGAGGTTAGCAGCTGCGACAGCATCCAAATAGCACCCGTTCCCAGATGCAAGACAATTAATATTGAAATCTCCCATTAGGATCATCTCTGAGTTAGCTGGGAGGTTACGGGTAAAATCCAAGACAGAAGTGAGCCTCTGCAATTGGTCCTTTGGGGTGATGTATACAGTAGCCACGGTTAGTGTTTTGTTGTGGTCCCCAAGCAGTAGTTGTAGGGCAAGTATTTGAGCAGAGGTCCCATTCATGGGGGCAGGTATGGCATAACCCTTTAGTGTGTCTTTAAGGTTGATGGCACAGCCACCCCCTCTTTTTGTAATCCTGTCCAATCTGTAGATTGTGTAGCCATTTAGGGCTTTTGCTGAGTCAGGAACTTTTGGTATAAGCCAGGTTTCAGTGATAGAGAGGATGTCTGGGTTGTGCTGGGAAGCAAAGGCTTGTAGCGTATCAAATGTAGCAGGCAGGCTGCAGATATTGAGGATAGCTAGCATGAGTAGGCCTTGCTTTTTTGAAGCCGTAGGGGTACTTTGTGTGCAGGTCCTGGGTTGGGGTAGACATTTACAGAGATTAAAAGCTGTAGAAGAATGAGCTTGAGCATATATAGCCAAAGCTGTTGAAGTGTGGAAGTTATCCTTCGCCTCAGGGTTTGGCGCCAGTTAGGTTTTTGGTGGGCAATGGAAAGGGGGGGATAATAGTGGTAGAAAGGTGGAGGAGGCAGTACTAGTGTTAGCTAAATGCATGACTGAGGAAATTAGTGGTGGGATCAGGAAATCTACACTCGAGTGGGCAGATGATGGGGTCATAGGTTAGTGTACCATGTACTTGATACTCAGGGCATAGAGTGGGGTACATTGGCTGAGTAGGGTAGCAGTCAGCTACAGTAATAGGCCAGTGTGATTGAGGGTAGCTAGGAGGAGAACAAGACGTAACAGCAAATGTGCAGACTCCATGCTAAGAAGAGAGGTTTGAGGATGCAGGTAATGAGAAGGAATCAGCAATTAGGCAGCGAAGCCCTCTAGCGGCAGGATAATAGATCTTGCAAATGGGGAAACAGACACTTAGTAAATGTCAGGGATCATGTGACCACCAATATCTATATAAGTAATAGACCAGATAGGGTGGGTGGGAGGTTAGTGGAGAAAGCGGCGCACTAGCGTAACAAGTTGCTCCTGGGAGGGGAGGGTGGGTGGGCGTTGAGGCTAGACCAAACCCGGAGGAGGTTTGTGGAGAACCCTGAGCCACAGGAGGTGTGGCTGATGATCCTTGCCCAGTCAAGGGTGGGGTCCAAGGAGCCTGCGGGGAGAGGTAAGGGGAATAAATTACAGACTCTCCCTAATGTTAGGCTAAATTGTATGGTGGGATTTTGCTAGAATGAGCAGAGGTGGGGGGGGAAGGGATGGAAGCAGGAAGGAGAAAGAGGGGAGAGAAAAAAGCAGAAAAGGAAATTAGTGGCTATCATCTTAATTAGCTGCAGCCCAGCAAGCAGGAATGGATAGAGTAGAAATTCAGAATATAAACTGTATACTGAAGCAGGTTAGGGTAAATTAGGCAACTCTATACACACCTAAATTCAGATACATTTCTTAAATTTAAAAAAACAATACAGTTGTGGGAAATCATCAAAAAGTCTGTTACAAAAATCCTTCTTTAGCACATTATAGCAGGTTAAGAAATACAAGGGCCTGTTACCAACTGTTTCTGAAAGGCGCCAAGTTTAAAAGATGGGATGCCACTGGCAAGTCCAAAGTGAGGTGCTCTGTACCTGGGGTTTGCTCCTGGGAGGGCAGGTGGGCTGTTGTGGCTAGACTGAACCTCTGAGAGAGGTTCGGTGGAGAATCCTGAACTGCAGGAGGTGCAGCTGATTATCCTTGCCTGATCAAGGGTGGGGGTCCAAGGAACCTGGGGATTTGCTCCTGGGAGGGCGGGCAGGCCATTGCAGCTAGACCGAACCTCGGAGAGAGGTTTGGTGGAGAATTCTGAGCCGCAGGAGGTGCGGCTGATGATCCTTGCCCGATCAAGGGCAGGGGTACAAGGAACCTGGGGATTTGCTCCTGGAAGGGCGGGCCGTTGCGGCTAGACCAAACCTCGGAGGGAGGTTTGGTGGAGAATCCTGAGCTGCAATAGGTTTTCATGATCCAGCCACCATAACAACGCTATGTGAATAGGAGATGTGACAAGAACCATTCGGTCCAGCTCATCCATCATCTGATCTCACTAGACCCTAAGTGTCCACTGAGGGATTCTCATGTGAAGGTGTGCCAGTGGTACAGTCACTATGGCCGCTGCCATGAGACCCAGGAGACATAACATTTATTCTCACTTAGACATAGTGGTTCCTGCTTACCAATTGTGCCCGTTCAATCAGATTATGTGCTCTGTCCTTTAATAGGAGAGCACATCCTTTCCCTTCTCTGTGTCCAGGACCAGCAATTAGCCTGACCTTTCACCCCTCAGTTGTCCTGCACTTATCCCACCATCTGCTCTTCAGCCTCCCCTCCTTCTCTCCCCACCTCATGCCTTTCCACCCTTTCCCCCCAACCCCCTACCACCCCTTGCTTTTGCCTCTCAAATCACTGTTTAGCTCTAACTCCACCATATCAACCGTGATGAGGCCCTCGGCTGATGTTTCCATTTCTTCCTCCCCTGTGACTTGATGACTGTCTTTTCTTTTCTCCCATCCCCATATTGGTGTTACTACCCAGTAGTTATACCCTCCCTTTTGTGTTTCTGTCCTCATTTGTATAACTTTTGTATACCATGGTTTGCACTTTACTTGCCATCTGCTCTGTTACTCACTGTTTTAAGCATTTTTTTTCTGTACTGTTTGAAGTTTTCCTTTTGCCTATCTGTATAGTATTGTTGCTGTTTCTGTTTTGTTTTATACCTGACGTGGAACCTATGTAATGAGCTTGTCTCAAAGGATTAATCCTAATAAATAAACAAAAATAAATAAATATATACTGCAGTCTTTGATATGGAGTCAACACCGACTTGGCACATTCACTTTGACCCCCAAGTTATCGAACAGCTGATGTGTCCAAGACAGAATATGTTGCAGAGCTTCCGTAGAGCTGGCATTCAGAAGCCAGTCGCCCAGATAGGGGAACGCATATAGGCCTTCCCTGTGAAGGGGTGTCACCACTGCTGCTAAGTATTTGGTTAAGACTCATGGCACAGAAGACAAGCCAAAGGGCAAGACTTTGAACTGGTAATGCTCTTCCTCCAGCATAAAGCAGAGGTATTGTCTGTGGGATTTCCTGATCTTGACATGAAGGTATGCATCCTTCATGTCCAGACAGTGGAGCCAGTCTCCCGTTTGTAGGAGAGGGATCAGAGGTTGTAGGAATACCATGCAAACTTTTGTATTCAATGTACCAGTTGAGATCCCTGAAAACCAACACTGGGTGCAGATCCCCTGTCCATTTCAGGACTAGGAGGTATCTGGAGTAAAACCCTCTTCTTTGCTGTTGATGAGGAACTGGTTCTATGGCGTGTTTTTGGAATAAAGACTGAACTTCTTCCTTCAGAAGGGATAAATGTCCTGGAGGATAAAAGGAAGGATGTGGAGGATGATCTGGTGGGATTTTTATTAACTCCAGAGCATGTCCTCTTACAGTGAGGCAGTATGGCGCAGTGGGTTAAGGCTCTGAGCTGCAAATCTGGAGACTTGGGTTTGAATCCCACAGCCCCCTAGGTGCATACTGTGTGACCCTGAGCAAGTCACTTAACTTCCTTGTGCTCCCAGGTTGCACCTGCAAAACAAGCTTTCAGCTTAGTGTGTCTCACCTGGTAAAAATAATTGGTTATTGGTTGGTTGGTTAAGTTATCTCCAGAACCTACTTGTCCATCGTGATCTCTCACAATTATTTAAGATGCAGGGAGATCTTACTCCCCACACTCACCCCTGGAGGTAAGAGTTGAGGTGGGGTGAGAGATGGATAAGAGTCAGATGGAACTGATGGTGGCAGGGCCACCGGAACAGATTCCTTTGGGAGGTTTTGTATGGGCAACAGGGTGGAGGGGATCCAGAAGGGGGCCACCTCCTTTACTGTGGCCCTGCTGATGTTAGGCCTTGCTACTTTGGGCAACAGGCAGACAGAATGAGCCCCTACCACGACCTCTAGCAGGACTGGAATACAGGGACTTTACAGACCTTAGAGTCATTTTTGGAGTTTGAAGGCCACATAGGGCCTCTACAACAAAATATCCAGTTCTGTGCCTTTAAAAAGGGCATTCAAAACTGCCTGTTGTACATCGGTGGCAAAGCCAGCCACTCTAAGCCAATAATATCTCTTCACACAAATGCCAGAAGCAGCAGCCGCAGCACAAGCATCAGACATCATAAAGTTTTGCTTTAGATTGCCCAGCTCGTACAGACCACTGCTGTCTTTACTCATCCCTTTCTCTCCCCTCCTGATGCTAGGCGCCTTTCCTATTGTGCCCCTTTTTTATCCAAACTCTGGTTTGGCACCCTTCCCTCTTATCTTAGGATCTCTTCTGTCCCCTCCTCCTTCTTCCTCCTACCCTCTCCGCAACAGTACTCCCCATTTCCTCACTATTCCTTCTTGAAAATCTGCTGTTGGTCAGTCTGCTTTTTCCTACTGCTTTCCTAAACGTTGGTCCTGTCTTCCCCTTTCTATTTGTTCGTCCTCGTCTCCTTCCTCCCAAAAGTCTCTTATTTATGATTTTTGTTATCCTTCCTGCAACTATGACCCTTTTCTGTTGCAACTCCTTTCTACTTGTTCCTTGTTGTCCTCTTCCACTTCTCTAGTTTTGCCCTGTTCATGCTGTTTCATTTTTCCCCCTTCTTTACATATAGAAAGTTATATTTTCTAGTTGCCTAAATTACTAAATTGCCTCTAATATTTATTATTCTGCTTGTAACTATTTCATTGTAATATATGGATAAGATAAGCTATTTTGATATGGTAGTAACCTATTCAAAAAAAATTCCTGTAATACAACTGCCCCAAAGTTGATAATACCATAGATCATGACTGATAATACTATTGTTCAGAGCCCGTAATACTATCGTTTGGAGCTCTGAATAATAGTATTATCAAAGAAGCTGAACAGCGCTAGCGTACCACTATCCCTAGTTGCTAAGTTCCCAACTCCTGTTCCTAGACATGTGACATGATGTTTTTCAGAGCGCGCATCATGATTGGCCACTTTCTATCTGTGGATGGGCAGAACAATTCAGAAAACATGGTGGCCATCTCACTCACCGAGAGTAATTTGTCCCCTCCGCTCTTTCATTCATATTTTTTATTTTCCCCAAGTTTAAAGAATTATCTGGTTGATCCTGCCTTCGCTCACCCTGAAAACGTCTCAGAGGTAGGACTCCTAGAAAACATAATCACCAGTGCCACTCACAGTTCATCAGAAGTTTGTGGAGTAGGGGAGGAGACAGAGAGAACAGCTACTCACTGCAGCTGTTGGCCAGCCTTGCAGCATGCGTGAAAGAAAAAAATTCAGAGCCAAGGGATTTTGTAAATGGATCCATATATTACAAAAAATAACAAATAGGTGAAGGTGTATCACTTGGGAGTAATACCATCTCGAGGTTCTGGGAACAAGGGAACCTCTCGTGCTTCACTCTTGAGGTTCCCTTGTCCCCAGAACGTCTCAATGGTATTACTCCATTGTAATACACCCTCACCTATTTTATTATTCTATTTGTATTTAACTTCTTGTATTTTTAGTAATTATATTGTTTAGTATCTCCCTCTCCCCTCTCCCCCAGGACACATCTGGAAATGAACTGTTTTAAGCTCAGTATGTATTTCCTGGTTAAACTTTTAAATAAAGAAATAAATAAACTGAGCTTTGCAAATGTTTTCCAGCCTCAGCACCAGTAGACCATGTTTTAAATAGATCATTCTTGGCAGAGCCATTAGGCAAAACCTGAGCAGCAGTATGAGCAGCTTTCCACAGGCTATTCTCATTTTTTATCATGTAGGCCTGGTAGTTTGCAGTCCTAAGGCCCAATGATGCAGAGGCATACGTACATGTGCCCATCACATCCCACCTCCTAGATTCTTTATCGGGAGGCAAAGTACTCATATATCTAGGGGCCCTAGACCTATCATGAACATCCATGATAACCACAGAGTCACGTTTTCTAGCTGGTTAGCATAATAATACTTAGCAGATGGTGCTGGACAGTGCTTATCAGCCTTTCTAGGAACTGCAGGTAGTGAGTTTGGTCTGTGCCATGCAGCAAACGTAGCATCCTCTAATGCAGGATATATAGGTGGAATTATAATGGGGGAGCAGGGCATCTCCAAAAATTTCATAAGATTCCTTTTTGTGGACTCCTTCTTTTCCACAGCAGTGCCCATGGCCGACTGCATTTGCAGCATCATGGCTTGGAAAGATGGATATTCAGGAGGAGATCTCAGTGTACAAACCCAGAGTCTTCACTACAGGATGAGAGGATAGAATTACTGCAGAGCAATGTCCCTGAAATTTTTTCTCTCTCATATTCCTCCTCTAAATCCATGAGATTGGGAGTATATTCCATTTCATCGTTGTCAGCACAATCAATGATGGAAGCTGCATGAATCGGTGATGCTGGCAGTGGGCAAGAGAAATCTGCAGCATGCTAGTAGAACCCATCAATGAGAGCAGAGTACCAGGAGGCCCCATCAGCAGAATAACTGCCTGCATTGGTAACCTATGCGGAATGTGTCATCATTTCTGAAAACGACTCCAACATAGCCTAAGGGTCGATGGCACCTTGTAAAGAGTCTGGGGCTATAACTTTGGTGTCCTACCATCCACAGTAGGAATGGCAGTGCCTAAGTCAAGCCACAACCTTGGTGTCTCTTCGATGGTCTGTGGGCCTGTAGTCAATGCTGCTGGAATGGGGTTGATGAGGACATACCTTTTCTCAATGGCGATGGGACCTTGCTGGTGAAGCAGACTTGTCCTTATCTCTTTGTTTGTGCTTAGGGCTGGATGACAAGGAGGCACACAATGACAGCCGCTCCTTATCTCATTCTTTAGACTTCATCTTCTGCTTTTCAGCTGATTGTGAGGAAACACAGATTTTAGCCCTGTTCCTTATCCATGACTTTTAAAGTTTTTAGGACATTTTCTTGAGCTTTCTTACAGCATCACCTTGTAGCCTGGTTAAAGCTCTGGCAAATCTCACAATCCTCATGTTGTGAGACAGGTCCAGACAGTACACATAAACCACATGTGTGTCTTCTTTGTAGATTTTATCTCCACACTTACATTAAGGCACAGAGGGATACAATGGTGCAGGAGCGGTGAAGGGAGAAAGGGGGATGACAGAGGGGGAAGGGGGACATGAGGCACTGGTGATAGCCAGATCTCAACAACAACACAAGCAAACTAGATAGGCCAAGTGGCCTCCTTCTGCTGGCTACTTTCTTATGGTTCTTTTTTTTTTTTTCCCCAACTCTGTTTTTGCTTCGTTCGTCAAGAACATCTCTCAGAGGTGCCCACTCGATCTGGACCTTCTGCTCCCCACCAAGACCCTTCTTCATTCAGTCCCCTCCCCCAACCAGGACTTCCCAGTCCCTGGACCACCCCCAAGGGGAGGGCCCACCTCACCTACCTGGTGGCTCTTTCTGAAATTAGAGGGTCCGTCCTGTGTGGGTGGTGCCTGGGACCATCAGACTAATGGTCCGGTATCAGTGATGTGAAGCCAGATCCCTGGTCCTCCAGGGATTTTTCCTTTTATTTTCCCCTCAGGAGTGCGGATGTGCAATGATGTCATGGCACCTGTATGCCGACGTCCGCCGCACTCCTGCCCCTTGTAGCGGCACCGCATCCCTGCTCTGCCCCCGATTTCCATTGGAGGCCACTGGGGAGTGGCACAAGACTCAGATCCTCCGGACGCTCAATCCCTTCCCTCCCGTGCCAACCCCTGCCCTTTGGCCTGAGTCCGTTCCTGAACCTGGGTTGCCCGTGTGGCGCAAGGTGTGACTTCCAGCACCTCAACCCTCAGTGCCACCAGGGCGATGCAGATTTCTTAAGTTCTTAATGATAGCGGCCATGCTGGGCTAGTTGTCCACAAGAAGCAGCACCAGTATAGTTTATTTTTGTTAATTTACAGTACTTATTCATTTTGTATAGTATTTTGTTATTCGTAGTTTTATTTTTATTTAATTAGATAGTTAAGTAGCTTTCTGTAGTAAGTTAGGGAAGGAAAGTGAGTCATTAAGGTCTAGGTGGCGTAACGGGTTTAGAGAAAGATTTTAACCTCAAGTTTGATACGGAGTTAAAAATGTCTGTTATATAAGAAATTATGGTAAAAGTCTGCAACCCAGTTAGCCTTACAGCTCTTACCTGTCAGGAGTATTGAGACGTATGACCGGAGGATTAAAATGGGAGTTTGGAGTCTGGAGTAAGCGGCTATCATCCGGAAGAAGGAACCGCAGTAGCAGGGCTCGCGGAGAGTTGGAGTGTCTCAGTGGTTGAATCTCAACAGGAACAACATCGGTTTTGTGCAACTGTGAGCAGGGATACTACGGAACTGGAGCTGTGGTATTTTACAGGACTGTGAGCGGGGATTCCTTGCCCTACCTGGGGAGAGCGGCCTTTGAGCTTTTGCCGAGTCGGGTGGGAAGCATGGGCTTGTGGTCTGCTGGAAAGTGGACAGGGGCTCATTTGTTTCCTAAGCGTCCCGGGGAGGTTAGCTAGTGGGCTGGCTTAGCCTGGGAGCTGTAGTCGTGGGCTCGGCAGGTGAGGAGGCGGCTATCTCCTGGGTCTGTGCTGGGAGGGTCTTCTGCTTACCCTGGTTACTGTTTGTGCCTACCCCGATAGCTGTGGAGGCAGCTGTGGGGGGTTAGATACTGTGTGGAACCTGCTTTTGATCTGACGTTCTGGAGAAGAAGATCTGTGTATTGGACTTGGATTTAATACTGGAGACATAGAGGACTCTCGATGGAGTCATGGGTCGGTTCAGGTGAGAGCTGAACTTATTTCAGATTTCCTGTTATGCATTTAGAGTTGGGATCTTTGGATCTGGGAACTGATAGACTCTGTGAATTACTGGAAATATACTGGCAGTGAGAGTGCCCTACAATTTTATTTTCTCCATCAAATTTTTGGCTAGGTTGGTCAGGTTCAAAGTAAGAGCTGAATCTGGCTGACCTTATCTGGTCATGTCTTAAAGAGGTGGGAGCTCTTTAGACTATAATAGCTTAAAAACTGTGAGACATATTTTGACTGTGACTGTTTCCTGATTTGGACTTACACACTGTGCTGCCAAACTCTTTTTTTTTTTTTTGTATAGGGTATTGTATTTGTTTAGTTTGGGAAAGTATTTGAGTATTGTATGTTTGTGTGTGGGTTAATTTGTATTTGGGATTGTTTAGTTGCTGGTATTTGCTTATTGTGGTGAAAATGTGTTGGGAAGGCATAGGGACAGTCGAGTATTATTTCCCCTCCAGGCTTAGGGACCTCTGTCCTTTTTTTTGTCCTACACTGTCACTAGAGGTATTTAGACGGTGTAGGGCTTTAGGGATTGTTAGAAGGAGGAGGAGGAGGAGGACGGTGGCTGGGCCTGGAGAGGGAATGGAAAGGAGTGAGCGGATAGAGATAGCGGTGACAAGTAGACGCCCTGGGGCGAAATGGGTCCAGGAAAGGGGTCCTCCCTGCCTGGTTCCCATACCCAAGGGTTCTGCTTATAGCAGGCAGGTAGCACGGTCATCCTCGGATTCTCATCCTACTCGGGTGATGTTATGCAACGCCAGGTCTATTAAGAACAAAACTGCTATAATAGCGGATTTTGTTGGATCATCTGACCTGGTGTGCATCACCGAGACCTGGCTGGATGAGAATGCTGGCCCAGTTTTGGCATCAGCAATCCCGGCCGGGTACTCAGTAATACACCACCCTAGGATGGATCGTAGGGGTGGGAGTGTTGCCATCTGTCTTAGATCCAAACTGGGCCTAATGGAAGTACCAGTGGGAACTACCAACTCCTTTGAATGTATTATGGGCGAGGGTGTGGGGATGCAGGATACTTCTCATCTACCGCCCACCAGGTGACGGGAATGTTTTCCTGTGGGAAGTCGTAGACTTCATTGTCGACCTGACATTGGGATCCCCCAGATGGTTGGTTCTGGGGGATTTCAATGCATGGGATGACAATGAACTCTCGGATTTTGGTCAGGACTTCCTCCAGTTAATGATTTCACTGGGCTTCACACAGGTTATTTCCTCCTCGACCCATGTTGGTGGTCATTCATTGGACTTGGTGTTCCTACTGGGGATGGAGATATCAGATTTGGTGGTGGAACCAGTCGGGTGGTCTGACCATCATACCATTGGGTTCAGTTTCGAGGCCACCACTAGTAGGCCAGCCCTTACGGAGATATTTCTGGTACCGCCCTTTGAGGGGTGTTTCTCCAGATGGCTTGATGGCGGTACTGGACCTATCAGGTTTACCGAGTGAATGCATGGATCCAGGGGACCTGGTACTCGCCTATAATAAGGCGGTGATAGGGACCCTGGATTCCACTGCTCCTGTTCATTTTCGTCCCCTCACTCTTCGCCCCAGGTCTCTTTGGTTTGATGAGACTTTGAGGGAGTTGAGGAGAGTTGGATGAAGGCTAGAGAGGCGCTGGCAGAAGTCGGGCCTGGATTGTGACAAACTTAGTTTGACGGACCATTATGTGGTCTATCAATCAGCAATCACCCGTAAGAAGGCAGTATTCCTGTCCAGAGAGATTGCTGCTGCACAGAATCGACCAGCTCAGCTTTTCCAGAGGACAGATTGTGCAATCCAGTCTGTCTTCAGCCTGGAAGTGCTTTTTCTCAAGAACGGTGTGAGGAGTTTGGTCAATTCTTTGCAGATAAGGTTGCCACAATCAGGGCTAGTATCCGCTTGTCCCTCCCTAATGGGAGTTGTGATGGTTGGCAGGAGATGTCGGACACCCAGTTTGTGTGGTTTGACTTCAACCTTCCCACAGTCAGTGACATTGTGATGATCATCCAGTCATTGCGTTCGACCAACTGTAGTTTAGACCCGGGGCCCACACGTCTCATAGTGGGCTGTGTGGATAAAATCGGACAAGTCCTTGCCGAGATAGTCTGGAGGTCTTTGGAGAGGGGGATCTTTCCTGATCATCTGAAGGAGGCTGTGGTTTGGCCCCTTCTTAAGAAGTCCTCCCTGGACCCGGATTGTCTGGCTAACTACAGGCCTGTCTCTAACCTGCCATTTGTGGGTAAGGTTATTGAGAAGGTGGTAGCGCCGCAGCTGGATGATCATTTGACCAGCCACAATGTCTATGACTCTCTCCAGTCCGGATTTAGGAAGAGACATAGTACCGAGACAGCTCTTGTCCGGGTACTAAATGACCTCCTAATAGCGAGAGATCGAAGGACCCGTTCCATCTTGGTCCTTCTTGATCTCTCTGCAGCATTTGACACCGTAGACCATGGTGTGCTATTGAAGCATCTGCGGTTTATCTGTGGGCTGTCTGGTACAGTCTTCAGTTGGTTTCGATCTTTTCTCAAGGGTAGGACTCAGAGAGTGGTGTCTGGGATTTTTTCCTCTGCATCACCCACCCTATCCTGTGGGGTGCCGCAGGGCTCCATTTTGGCACCCTTGTTGTTCGCGGTGTATATGCTGCCGTTGGGAAAGATTATTAGGCGGTATGGCTTGAGTTTTCACTGCTATGCAGATGATACTCAGCTGTACATGTCCTTTGTCCCCGGCCTAGATGCTGCCGTTTCGGTCTTTAACAACTGTCTCGCCAAAATCCAGGATTGGATGAATGTGAGTTGGCTGCGGTTGAACCCAGAAAAAACTGAGGTGTTGGTTGTGGACCCAGGTCACCGAGAGGTGGGTTTGTTGGCTGGATTACCTTCAGGTTTATGGCTTGGGGGTGTTCAGCTAACTACCTCAGACCAGGTGCGGAACCTGGGCGTTGTGTTTGATGACTGTTTGACACTGAAATCTCAGGTGTCGGCAGTTGTCAAAGCCTCTTTTTACCACCTGAGGAATATCGTCCAGGTGAAGCACTTGGTTCCTTCCGACGATCTTCCAGTTTTGGTCCACGCCTTCGTTACCTCCCGCCTTGACTACTGCAACGCCCTTTACCTGGGGTTACCAGGGGTTGACATCCGCTGCTTGCAGCTAGTGCAGAATGCGGCAGCCAGGCTATTGACTGGTTCATCTAGGACCGGTCATATAATGCCTGTGCTCCTCGGACTGCACTGGCTGCCAATATGCTGGCGGATCACCTTCAAGGTCGGTTTGCTGACCTATAAGGCCCTACACGATCAGGGACTTGGTTACCTGAAAGATCCCCTTCATCCCTACTGTCCCTCCTGCCCTCTCCGATCCACTGACGAGGGATTGCTACAGATTCCCAGGGTTCGTTTAAAGACATCTGGGGCCAGGTCCTTTAGTTTTATGGCCCCAACCCTGTGGAATTCTCTACCTCATCAGGTGCGAGATTGCGCGACCATCCAAAGCTTTAAAGTAGCATGAAAAACATTTCTTTTTAGCCTAGCATATAATGATTTTTAAATGTCGCTGTTGTGAATTTTAATTGATACGTGGTTTTTAATTATTTATTGATTTATTTTATTATGTTATGTACAGGCGTCTTGGTTTTAGAAAGGCGCTTTTTATAAATAAAGGTTGATTTGACTTGATTTGATTCTTGACTTTAGAGGCATGCAGGAATGATGAAATACAACACTAAACCAAGTAAAATAATAGACAGCAACAGCTAAGTTGAATGTATTTCCTTCAGCAGGTCCGAAGGGGATGATCAACAGCAAGAAAAGAACTGAGGCATGATGGGGCCACCCACGTCTACATACATGTAGACCTGGCATATCATTGTGGACAGTCCCCAGCTAGCAAGCCTTTCCATGTGGTCCTAATGCTGATGGCTTATAGTTCCAAACATGTGGCCTAATGGAGGAGATATCCTCGAAGAAGATCAAGAATTAGCTTATAGCTTTACTTAAGTGCAAGCGATATTCAGGATTGTTTAAGAAAGTTAAATTCAGTCACCAGGGTATTTTAGCTCCCCTACCAGGAGTCCTTCACTTCGCAGCACCACAGAGGCATGACCTGACTATAGAATGTGGCCGTGAATTATCTTCTCCATCCCCTGCAGCACCTCTTGTAATGCAAATACCATATCAACCCTCTTGTATGACTTGTGAGCATGGGAGCAGAATGTGAAGTCCTTCACAGTTTTGTTTTTGAACCTCTGGGTGTCGGTTAAATTATGGTCCAACATGAGGGCCCGCAGGCCGCCTGGACTTTAAGTAGCCTTGTAAGATGCTGAGAGGGACTGTCCAGGACTCCATCCAGCACACAGTTTGCATCCCCTGCTAATATTCAATCCACCTCAAACCCCACTATTTTCATAGAGAGCTTACTAAAACATTCCCCATTGTCAAAGTTAGGCCCATAAAAGGAATCCTTTGACATCATTTTACCAGACCCCATTTATATATTTGCAAAATGTATACTGACCCCCTGGATCGTCTGCTGTCCTGAGTACCATGGCCTGCACACGCAGCCTCAGCGAGATTGTAGTGGCACTGCTTTCAAATTGCATGTGGCTCCTGACCACATAACACCGTCCCCTCCTCCTCAGTTTTGTTTTAGATTTGCCAATTCTCTAGTGGTAGCATGTTTCCTGGAAACAAACCACATCAGGATTTTGCTCTTTGACGGCTCCTAGGAAATGTGTCCTTTAAGTAACAGATTGTAGACCACTTATGGTCCAAGACATCAGCTTGATACAGTCAGCCATATGAGCTTAAGTACCTAGTAATAATGATATCTATTAGTACTGTAAGAGGTGACCTTGACCACCTGAATAAATGGTTCATGAATATGTTTTGCACAGATCAGCATGCTGCTTTAACCAAACAGAAATGTGTGGCACGCTTCAAGATAAGCAGGAGGCAGTGCAGAACAAAGCTGCCTGCCTAAAATAATGAAAAAACAAAGACAGCTCTGCCCTTGTGTATTCACCAGGCAAACTTCAGTAAGTGTTTAAATCATTTACTGCAGGTCCAAAAGACGTGAATCCACGAGTGCAGAGCTCTTTGTTTTTAAACTGCTTTAACCGATAGCACCTGACCCCTCTACTTAGGTGTTTCCCCTTCCACATCTTGTCCTCCCAGTTGCTGTATCCCAATCCACCCTCTTTCTTCATTCGGCAGCTGTGGGCTCTCACTCCCCTTGCCCTCCCACAGAAGATCAGTCCCCAACTTCCTGGGATCCCTTCTGCTTTGGCAGATAGTCATTTACTTTAGGCACAACCCTCTCTCTCTCATTTACACTCGGGGGGAGGTGATTACCCATGGTCTCTCCCAAGATTATCCAAATGCCTCCAGGATGCTAAACCAGTACGTGTGCCTCCAGGGTGTGTAGGAGTCCCCTCCCCCTTAACCCTCTGCATCATCTGCCATCATACAGCCGCAAAAAAATGTCCCAGTCCATTTTATGTTAGCCAGCACAGCTCGGTTTCAAGCCTCAGGGATCACTCACCTCCTGTGATCTCCCAACTCCTCGTTCCCTCAGCTCGGTGTCCTCCTGTGAGTTTAACACCCCCACAAACAGTTCTATCTGGTAATGGTGAGCACCGAAAGGCACTCATATTATTGTGATGTCAGGGTGGCGAAAACAATTTTGCCACTCTGATATCTTTGGCGCACAGAGGAACAGCGCCGGGGACTAAAATCACTTGCTTTCTATGGGGGGCTGTGCCCCCCCACAACCCCCTAATTAAGGATTCTCAACTCTGGGGGGGTGCATGTCAGGGAGGGTGGCAAGCACACAAAAAAAATGTTTGGGCTGGGTGCAACAAAAACTGCAGTAGCACCTGGACCCAGACCCAAACGGAACGCAGCAAGTGGAGGCCAACCCCAGTGCCACGACGTAGCTCAGCAGATGACCGCAGTGCCACTCCTACATCCCTCCTCCCTCCCAGGCCACGCCGCCGTGCTTGCTCCCCCACCCCATGTGCGTGTACATGTAGCGGCATCCCGTCGCTACAGTCGCCTACCCCACCACATCAGGTCCACCCCCCCTCGCCATTCGGGTTTTCACCCATATCGCATCGCCATTTCAGACGGTGCCTTCATTCAGGTGCCAGTGTTGCAGGCTACCCCCACAAACCAACAACCAGATGTTGAATAGCATCCAAATGAATAACTCCCTTTCAACCTGAAACCGAAATTGTTAGAAAACAGAAACTTTCTCTACGTGACAACTTCTCCAGTAAGTTGAACATTCAGAACCTAGCACATGAAGTAACCATTTTGTTGCCAAACAGTCTCAGAGCTAGTGGGCTTCCATGGCCCACTCAAACGTGTAAGTCTGGGACTGCCCAGACCCACTGGATCATCACTGTATCACTTAACAGTTTACTATGTGAGTCCATAAAGCACTGACCCACAGGCACTTTAAATGGCATGACAGTATCCCTCAGTGGGGTTAAAGGTCCTTGCTCACCAGCAAGTGGTTCTGCCCCCCCCCCATAGCCGTAACTACTACCCCCTCCCCAGCCACCACTGAACACCATAACTAGGGTTTTATAGTACTCTGCAGCTACAAGTGACCAACTTAGTAAGATCGGTTGTCTGTACTGGTTGTTAATAACATTTAAGTGACCTGTGCTGTGCTACACTTTGCCCAAGCTCCAGTGTAAATGGACAGTAAGTCAACCGCCTTGCAGACATGCAGCCCTACAGTTCAGACCTTGTGGTGCGCCTTTACCAAGTGCTTCAGAACTTGTTAGTGAGTGGCTCTGGGGGAATTAAGAGGGAAAATGGACCCTAGGGGAACCATTGACAAGCCCATGCAGTACCTGATTCTAGATGAGTGGTACTGAGCTGTTTCATGTTGCAGGGGCAGTGGTCCTCGTGGAAGACCTGCCTCCTCCAGCTGCTTCCTCTTGATTGAGATAATCCTCTGCTTCTGAAGCTGCTGTAAAAAGATGTGGTGGTTGATCTGGTTTACTGATTTTCAGTTTCAAGGGGTAAAGGTGCTGATGTTGCCACCCCAGAATAGGAACCTTACCTTAATCTTGTTGAATTTGTGGCATTTCCCCTGCAGGTCCCTATTGTAATCTGAGAAGATTAACACCCTCTGTGTCCCCTGTTGAGTCGGACCCTTTTGCTTAGCTGCCCAAGGCACTGCCTCCTTGTCTTGATATCTCAAAAATGTTGCCAGAAAGTGGCAAGGCCTGTCTCTATGCTTTGGCCTTCCTCCTGGGGTGCAATAGGCCAGCTCCACCTCAAATGATCTACGCTACCCTTCCAGCTCCAACTTTTGTATCAGTCCTTTAGATATGAAAAATGAAGGCTCTCTCCTCTCCAGCTTCTTGGCAAACCAGCAATCTGTATTTTAGAGAGTTGTGCCTTGTTTTCTTGATCATCCACTCTGGCACGTTAATTCTTGCTACATCTTCTGTAATTGCTCTCGCTCTGCTTTTCAGGCAGCTATCTGTTCCTTCACTCCACTGATTATGGATTCTGCTTCTGTGAGATGGGAAGCACGTACGGCTGTAATTTCACTGAAGCCCTCCACGATGCCTTGTATATGCACTGTCTGTCTTTAAGTTCAAGAAGCCTGCCCTCATCTCCTTTTTCTTGTTGTATAAAAGGGCTTTTACTAAGCTGCTCAAGTCCTCTGGCTGCACTGCCAAGCCACCCGCTTCCTCCTTCCATTCTGCTGCCATTCCACTTGTTTGGGCCTGAGTCTTAAGTAGATTTCTAGGTTTGCCTGCAGTGCTGAAATTCAATTGTAACTGTTTTTTTCTGTGCCTGTGACATAGTGCTAGGTCCCTGCTGTTCTAGAGATGATTTGTGCATTGATCACATACTGAATGCCACTGATAGAGCGGGGATCCAAGCTGTTGTGCTGGGAGCTCTGCCCTTAGATGTCCGCCGTGCTTGCCATACTGGCCACGCTCCATGAGAAAGCACCTCAATGTTAAACCCTGATTTATGCATCGTTATAGCTCGGTCCCCGCTTAGCACTTGATATCTGGAAGGCATACACAGCAGCTGGTGCCAGGATTTCTGGATTCTGAAAATCTTGTGGCAGTCATTTTACCTGGGGCAAATATGCAAAAATGTACAAAAGACTATAATTGAGACCTTTTTTGCTCACCTGTAACAAAAAAATACTTACAGGTTTTATAAAGTTTGCCCCCAATATGTGTGCTTTCTATCTCCCAAACATTAGTAGATTTTATTTTGAAATATGTAGGAAAACTGTTCCATTTCTGAACATGCATAGTTAGCAAAATAAGCATTGTAAGCATAACTAAATTTTTACGAGCACGTCTTGGTATATGTTCATATAAAAACGTGCTTGTATTGTAAAAGTCATGTGTTTGTATGATTTAGCAATGCAAACACAGGAAAAACTGTCAAATATTTGCTTCTTGAAAAAATACTAAATATGTAACACTGTTGTCACTGATAGCATGTTTGCCTTTAAAAGTAGTGTGTTTTTGAGTCATTCTTACAGACTTGTTAGCTTCATTTACAGAAATCGGGAATTGTTTACAGTCTCAAAATATGAACACATAACTGTTAAAGTTGTGTGTTTGTATTTTGATAACATTTGTTCACATCATAAAAAGTGTTCATATGGCTTAGCGATGCAAACACAGGAAAAATTGCCAAACCATTGCTGGTTGGAAAAAAAACCCACTAAATATGTAAAACTGAAATCCTGATAGCATGCGTGTGCCTTAAGAAGTTTAAAGTGGTGTGCTTTTGGGTCATTTTTACAGATTTGTTCATTTTATTTACAGACATGTGAAATTGTTGAAAGTCACATAATATGAACACATAACTGTTAAAGCCATGTGTTCATATTTTGAAAACGTGTTCGTATGAAGTAATATTTTGCATTTGTATTATTTCATATGAACATAGAAAAACTATATTTAAGTTTTTCATATCTGAATTTTGAGATCATTATTTTTAACCCTCATGTACACACTCACACCGTAGGTGGGTAGGTGGTGCATGAGCTAAGGCACATTCATGAGGCTGATCCCCAGTGACTTTAGCAGTGGTGAATGGACTGATGACCGCTAAGAGGATGTGAGGGGGAAGGAGGGGGTGGGTAGATGTGGGGGATCCCTCCCAACCTAACGTGACCCCCCCTCACACACACACATTTCAGCAACACTGAATGACAGATGACCGCTAGAGAGATGTAAGGTGCTATGGGGGAAGGAGATGGGCTGTGGTGCATCTTCACTCCATTGCAGCAAGAGACGACTACTCGGCCCATTCACCTGCCACCCTTCACCCTCCACATACATTACAGCAACAGCGAATGAACAGATGACCACTGAGAAGATCTGATGCATGGGTGGGGTGCGCAGAGGTATCTCTTCCCCTCATTCCAGCAACAGTTAATCGAGAGATGACTATTAAGGTGATAATGAGTGGTGAGGTGGGTCATGGGTGTATGTGTTCATATGACTTAGCGATGCAAATACAGGGAAAATGGTCAAACCATTGCTTCTTTGAAAAAAAAAAAATGAAATATGTAAAATTCTTGTCCCTGATAGCATGTGTTTGCCTTTAAAAGTTTTAAGTAGTGTGCTTTTGAGTCCTTTTTATGTTGGCTCACGCGCTTGCGCGCCAGCCAACATCTTGTGGTGGTAGCACATTTGGAGGCACGGCCAGTGTTGGGCGAATGCAGGGCACACATCAGAAGGTGCGTACCTCATTCCCCAATCAGCCAGCAGCAGGCGGTGACCTCACGCATATCAAATGTGGCCACCAGAACAAAGAAAAGGTCCGCTGCAATGAGAGCGAAGCTCTTATGCAGTGTGGCCACAACATGCCTCCCAAAGTGCAGGCAACATGGCGGCAGTGACTGCCGCCACTGCCTGTCACAATGCCGATGGGGGAGCCCACTCCCCCCTTCAGCATAATGTGCCCCCTCACATGTACAGTGTATGCCGAGGGAGTGGCCAATCCCCCTTGGCATCATGCCCCCACCAACAGTTTTCCTTTGCTAGTGGGGGGCCCAATCCCCATCAGCATTTATCCCCCTGTACCCTTTTATTTTGCCGACGATGGAGCCCACTCCCCGTTGTCATAATGTGTCCCCAGCATTGGTTGCTTGCGAGGGTGCCCAAATCTTCCTCGGCTGGTGTCCCCAGTATGTGCGATGGGGTGCCCAATCCCCATCGACTACAGAATCCCCCAATAAAAAGACTTAGGTGGCATGCTGGGAGCCCACCTAGCATGCCAAATGCTGCAAAAAAAAAAGCCCCACAATGTTTTTTAAAGCTGTGAAAAATAAAACGGTCCCTCGCCGCCTCCTCTGCCCCCTCCTGCTACCCGCTGCCTACCCTGCGCACCCTGCCTTCCCACCGCCCCACCCCATACTTACTTCTGGATGGTCTTCTGTGGACCAGGAACACATCTGCACTCTTCAAACCGACCGCGAACTGATGAAATGCGGTAAGCTGTAGAATGGTATGAATAGGGTTTTTTCAACTTTGATGCATATCTTTGGCATTTTTTGGAATTTTTGCACCAACTTTTCAACATGGGGTTTTTGGGACCCCTCCTCATGAATTCTGCCACTGTCATGGCGGTATTCTGCTCCAAAAAGTGATTTTGCGGTCACTGCGCGGAATCACCTTTCGGGACCGATTAACAAAAGGGCAGTGCCAGTGTTCGTTAGGTGGGCTCTCAAAAAGCCTATGTTGCAAATTTGGTGGAAAAAGTCCAAAAAATGGCTGCTTTATGAGCATGTGTTGCGCAGTTGCTACGCACACTGTGAATTTCCACGAATTTGGTAATATTTTTGCGTTAGATTTTTCAACATTGGCATTTTTCCACAGCTCCTTGTGAATAGTAAAGCTGTCATTTTTCACATCCTGGCCCAAATGTGTTTTCATGCTTCTGGCGCAGTATAGCACGGTTGCTGTGGGAAATCAGTGTTCGGGACAGATTACGAAAATGACAGTGATACTAATCATGAGCAGAGATCCTAAAATGCCTATGTTGAAAATTTTGTGACTCCATAAAATGACTGAGTTACGTGCGTGCGTTGCGCAGTTTGCACGTACGCTTGTAAGTTCATGAATTTGTAATATTTTCACTCCAGATTTTCAAACTTGGTATTTTTCCATACCTCCTTATGAACAGTACAGCTGTTACTTTACATATGTTGGCTGAAATATCTTTTCGCACGTCTGGCGCAGAATAGCGTGGTCACTGTGCGAAATCACTCTTCGGGACAGTTTGAGGAAATGACAGTGACACTGTACATGAGCAGAGGTCCTAAGATGCCTGTGTTGAAAATCTGGTGCTGAAAGTCCATAAAATGACTGTGTTACAAGCATGCGTTGCACAGTTTCCATGCACCCTTGTAGCTTCGCAAATTTGTAATATTTATTTATTTATTTTATTTAGTTTTTGTTTACTGTGTAGGTGCACTAGCCATAGCAATGACTATTTTCAGGCACGACCCAGACAGATTTCCATGCCGGATTTTCAACACTGGCATTTTTTAACACCTCCTTATGAACAGTATCTGTCATTTTTCACATCCTGCCCAAAATGCGTTTTCACACCTGTGGCACACAATGGCGTGGCCGCTGTGGGAAATCAACTTTTGGGACAGATTAACAAAATCACAGCACTGCTGTTAATGAGGGGAGGTCCCAAAATGCCTATGTTAAAAATGTGGGTGACAAACTCCCAAAAATAATTGGATTACGGACGTGTGTTGCGCATTTTCTATACATGCACATGACTTCACCAACTTTTCATATTTTCACTCCATATTTTCAACGTTGCCATTTTTTACGCCTCCTTGTGAACAATACAGTTGCCATTCTCCACATCCTGCCCAAAATGTGTTTCCGTCCCTGTGTCACCAAATGGCATAGCCGCTCTGCAAAACCAGCTTTCTGCTAACAAACTGATTGTGCCACTTTTCATGAGGTGGGCTCACAAACAGCCCATGTTGAAAATTTGGAGTGAAAATACCACCGCACGCCTACAGTGTTAGGGTTTCCAACTGTAGCACCCCACCCAGTACAGACTGACAGGTGCCAAGGGTGTTACTTGGGATCATCGAATGTAATGCTCGCGCCATTCCACCCTCACCCTGCAACCACTGACAGGCATTGTGGTGTGCCTTGCACTGTTCGGCCACAAAATTCACCTCATTCTCCTATACTGCACCCATGTCAGCGTATTTCCTTATGGAATGAGGTAATTATAATGCCCAAAGACCCCAAAGCACACCACAACACTTGTCAGTGTCTACAGGGTTGGGTGAGGTACAGTGGCATGAGCGTTATAGCTGACGACCCAAAGGCACACCCCTGTGCATGTCGCTCTCTACAGGGTTGGTGTGGGGTTGGTGTCACTTCAGTACTTCACTGCCATTCTTATTATACATCTCTAGCTCTGGCACTACCAATGCCAATGCCAGCGACACAACATTCGGCTTTGACAAATGCTTGTTTACAGATGTGTTAGTTTCATTTAGAGAAATCTGAAATGGTTGAAATTCAGGTAATGTGGACACAACTATGAAAGCCATAGTGTCATCTTTGACACACTCTCGACAGCTTCCACCTTAGAAAATCCAAAAAAGGGGTGACAATGCATCATTTTTTTGACGCAAGCACTGTTGTGACATGGCATACTCATTTTTTTTGCACAAAAACTTGATACAAGCCACTTTCAAATCCAATCAATCAATTTATTGGATAGCAAATTGAGAAAATAGTTTCTCCTTTACAATTGCGTCCAAACATATTCACTTACAAAATATATAATTAGACATACATACAAAATATACAAAGTTATACAAAAATGCATTAAAATTATCAGCTGATAGAGTACATATGAAGCATACACTAATTACATTCATCCAAAACAACTGCAATGCTTGAAGAATAAGCTTGTAAGTGATGATCTAAATCACTCTATGGGTATCAGCACCTGAATGTTCAACTGTTTTCTAATTTTTTCCCAAGTTCTTGGAACAGTTATGGCCAACAGTCTGTCCCCATCTTTAGATCCACATCGTGGAATCTGAAAAGATAACCCAGACATGGGTCTAAGAGTATATCTGGGGCAAGATCTAGGCAAGCAATTTTGATAACAAAAAAAGGGGGTAATATCTGTAAAATAAATTTATAAACATAAAAATACCAATGCATACCCCTTCGATCTTTCAATGACATCCATCCCACCTTAGCATATAATGGTGCAGGTAGTTCTGCTTTTGACACAAGCAGCATTAGAAAATTAGAATTGACACAGCTTGTTCCTTGCGTCATTCTTTTCTGGTGCAAGCACCTTGCGTCATTCTCGGGCCTTTAAAAATTGAGCCTCGTGTTCATGTTTTGAAAACGTGTGTTCCTACTAAAGGAATACCACACCCTCATAACTAGTAAATTTTATTTGTTTCCTTGTCAACAGGCAGCTGCTCTTTTTGTGTAGCTGTTGGGGATATATGAGTTTGCTTCAGTTTATTTTCACTATTCGTACTTGTCCCTGTATCTATCCTGGGGGGAAGGGTGTAGTCATTGAGAGCTGCATTGGCATATGAGATCATGATGTCACAGCAGCCATTTACACTATGTATCTCTTTACTGAAAGTACAAACAACATGAAAAAACCTCTCTACAAACATGCAAATTGAATGCAATTTTAAGGAAAAAAAACTGCATTACTGCTAAGACAGTTTGCAAAGCTAATTGGAGGTAAATGTGGTATTACACACCTTCTTGCAACTTTTTTTGTTGAATTCTGAGTAAGCAGACAGGCATATGGTGTAGTGTAAAGGGTGCTGGCACATCATGTTTTCAAATGCTAATGCAGCTTCCAGGGACAATTAGATTTCAACAACTAGAAAATGGAGACTTCCCAGGATAGTTACAGGGAACTAGTATGAACAGTGAAAATAAATTAAAGTGGCACTTCCTGTGATATCACCACTCATGGGAGTAGAGTTGCTGAGTGCCAATCTTGGGCAGCATTTAAATCTGAATTAATCTTCTTGGGGGCCCCTTTAATGCGTTTAAAAAGTCGCTATGTACAGCAGAGGAGATATCAGCTTGACAGCGATCAAAGGGTTTCATGGTCAAAAGTCTGAAGCCCAAAGGATCCCAACAGGCAGCATTAAGTGGCTCACCAGATCATGCGGTGGAGGCTGAAGCTGATGAAGAGAATGTAATCATCACATCGCAGTCTCTCATCGCAGAACTCAAGCTTGTTAGCTCAACCCTTTCTAAATTAGAAGAAACTGCTGCAACCACACAAGCAGACCTTAAACTTATTCAAACTAAGATGTTGGAGATCGAATAGGGCCTGACTACAGTTACCACTCAGACAGATCTTCACAACATGGCCCTCTTATACCTCCTTCAGAGGGAAAATCTGCTGCAGCTAAACTCAGTGACTTGGAGTCTCTGTCCCGCTGCAGCCATTTCTTGTTTGTATGGACTACCGGAGGACACAGAAACAGGACCTGTGACAGACTTTGTGGCTTCATTATTAAAAGAGCTTTTGGGCTTACCAGCTGATATTACGCTGGACTTGGAGTGCGTGCACCAGTGCTTGGTGCCAAAACCATGATCAGCTGAGGCTCAGCCCTACTTCATCATGATGAAGTTTCGAGACTATCGCAGCTAGGTGTTAGTTATACATAAGGCTTGGAAAAAGAAGGAAATTGTCTTTGGAGATAGACACCTGTTTCTGGCTCATGACTTCACCCCCACCCGGATGGAACAATAGCACTGTACTTTGGCCGTGATCAGGGTTGTCAGGGAGATGGAGGTGATGGCCCAGGGAGAAGGGGGTGAAGGCTCAGTTCTTTGCACTGGCTCAAATAAAAATCTTTGAGGAAGATGGCCCGAAGTTCTTCCGCAACCTGCAGGATGCAGCGGACATTATTCAAAAATTTGGGGGGTCTTCCTGAATCTCCAACTGCTTGAACCGCAGCTGACGGATCTGGAGAAGGAACTGCACACACACATACTTGAACCACCCCAAGCCGTAGCTGGAAAGGACAGAAGAGGCAAGCAAGCTCTGTGGTAGCAGCCTGGAAAGAACTGTGGCAAAAAGGCAAGTGTGCTGGCCCCTCATCAGCAGAACGCCAAGACACACAGGACTGCGTTCATATCTTGGCAGGTACCTGCTTATTGTTTCCCTTATTATCTCATGCCCCTGATCCTATGGGGCACAGACTCTTTGTCCAGCGTAAGCCCTTATTGTCCCATATGGTTCGGCCATCTCCCTCTTGGCAACCCAAACTCTTTGGACTACATTATCCCTTTGTATATGGACATTTTATGGACTTTTTCAGTTATACCTGGTACCATTAGTTCAGTTTTGCATAGTATCTGAGAGAGTTATATCATGCTGGGGCACCTTCCGGGGGAGGGGCAGACATATTCCTTATAGATGGTATGAATGGCCATGTTTCTGTCTCTACTGTGCTGTAGAAGCTGTTCTCATTTTAACTTGGGGGGCCTGGAGGGGAGTGTCCTGTTCACCCTGTGGGACCTAGGGGGGTTACTGTTGACTTTAGTTTCTCTCCCCACTGGGCTGGGGGACCTTGAGTGGAGCAGCAGTATAGGGCTCGAGACAGGGCCCAGCCAATCCTCATGCAGCTGTGGTAATAGCAGGGTTCTCACCACCCACAGAGTTAGGGAGTCACTGTCCTAAATGGTTTCAAGGGAGGCAGTATAGTGCAGTGGTTTAAGGCTCTGAGCTGCAAATCTGGAGACCTGGGTTTGAATCCCACAGCCCCCACTTGCATACTGTGTGACCCTGAGCAAGTCACTTAACTTCCCTGTGCTCCCAGGTCACAGCTGTAAAGAAACTTTCAGCTTAGTGTGCCACTCCTGGTTAAACAATTTAGGGGAAAAAAGTGTGCTTATCAGTGGATAGAAAAAGAGGGGAACATTTTTTCTCTGGGGAGGAAGGTGTGAGGGATTGAGAAGTCCCTGGGCTCCTGCCACCCCGGAAACCCCTTCCATGAGGGTGCTCCTTTCTGGAAGCTAAGAGATATCATTTGATGAATAGCCACCTCATGGAGGCACAGTGTTGGGAACCGATTTGAGTTGGCTGGGGGGAGGCAGGCGGCATTGACCTGTACTTGTACTTCACTAAGAATGTCTTATAGAACATTACATGTAACTTTTTTTAACTATATACATTGTGCTGCATGCTCTGGGCCTCCCTAGCAGAGGTGGGGCTCTGCTCTCCAGGCCCCTTTTTGGGGGATCTCTGGCCGCAGGGGGCAGACTGGACCGGAATTTAATTTACATTAACATGCTCTGCCCTGAGTGTCACGTGAGATCCATCTGCACCGACAGTGAGCAGTAATGATTTGGCGGGGTGGCCCACAGTGGGGAAGGAGGAGACCTGCAGCCACTGCACCAATAAACTTGGCGTGCAGGGTGTAACACCTACACAGGGGAGCCTCGGGCTGGTTTCACAGCACCCTGTGAAAAACGCTTGGAAAAAATTACAATTTGTTGCTAATTCAGGCATTCGATTGACACTATTTCTGCAGGTTGTTTCTATAATTTTTATGCTATAGGATGAAGGTAACTTTAAGAGCTGGGTAGACATCCAGTTGATGCAATTGTTGGGTTATGTTATGCTTTTAATGTGCGTGTCAACTCCTAATACATTTAATGAGCTGTATTTTACTGTCAGCACAGCAGGAAGAGCCATGCAGATGGTGGAGGGGAGTATAATTGTGATACACTGACCTCACCTAGGCATTTGACCTTGTCAGTCATGCCTTGCTCTGCCAAAAATTAATCAAACTGGGCCTGTTGAGGCCACTAAATAGCTGAAAAACTACCTAGCTGGCAGAATGCAAGCAGTAAAATGCAGAACGTCCCTCTCAGACTATAGGTCGGTGACAGTGGGTGTCCCCCAAGGATCAATCCTTGGTCCCCTTCTGTTCAGTCTCTTCATCAGTGAACTTCCTGAAGCTTGCAACTCAACTAAAACGCCTCCTATATGCTGATGATGCTGTTATCACCACAACTCACAGTAACCTAGCCAATATCCAGCTCAACCTCCAAACTGACTTCTCAGCTATTCATGACTGGTTCTCAGCCAATCTCCTTGTCCTAAATACAAAAAAAACTAAATCCATGCTTTTCTTTACCAGATGTAAAACCCCTGCCTATCCTTCCCTAGATATTACCTCAGCCTCCGGTGCCTCAATCGAGCAAGTGGGCTCCTTTAAGTACCTGGGTCTAATCCTAGACACCAGCTTGTCCTACCTGGCACATGTTGACGGGCTAACTAAGGCACCCAGTTCTAGACTTTACCTGTTCTACAGGTACAGTAATGCCTTCCTCCCCGCCGTAAAGCAATTACATTTTAGATGCTACATCCTCAGTCTCGTAGATTATGGTCTTATGATCTGTTGTGCTGCCTGTGACAGAGTGCTCACCAGGGTCAGAGGCTTACTGAGTAAGGCCTGCCGCTGTGTTCTCAACCTGAACTTGGATTCCCATAAGTGCACTTTGTATAGTAGCCTAGGTTGGCTGAGCCTTGGCTCCCAACTACAATACAGTACCCTAGTCACTGGCAAAAAAGCCATGCTTGGGCTGCTGTCCCCAGGGGTCCATGCCCTACTGAGCCTAGTGGACTCCTGGTATCCAACTAGAGATGTACAACATAACTCCTTGGTGCTCCCACGGAGGAAAACCTCCCTGGGGCTGGCCTATTTTACCTTCAGTTTCCCAAAATTATGGAACTCCCTTACCCCATTCCTTACAGTCACAGACTCCCTAACCAACTTCAAATCCCAGCTCCTAGCCTCACTCACTTCCTCCCCCCAACCCATGTGCCTTCTACTGCTGAAAAACCTTTCCCTCCCCTACCCCCCCGATCCCAGCACCCTCATTCTCCTCCTCAAGATCTGTGTTCCTACCTGTTGTAATGTACACTTCTGTCGTCTCGTACCTCCTCATCTATGCTTTATTTGGTGTTTACAGCTTAATATAACTCATTCAGTGTAACTGTTTAGTTCCATTTGTACCACATTCCCCTGTACCTCTGAAACTGTATATTTCTTGTAAATATGGTGTACCTCTGTAACTATATATTTCTGGTAAATATGTTGTGTATCCTGTCACTGCTTCTCTGTCCTGTAAGACCCTAGACCCTTTGAAAATAGGCCCAGCCTAAAGGGTCTTGTGTGTAACAAATAAATAAACAAAGAATGGCTAGGGAGTTGAAAGTGGTTTCAGACAACATCAGAGGTATTAACAATCCAGTCAAAAGGTCTCAACTACTAAAAGAAATTAATCAGAGGAGGCATATGATGGTGCTGTTCCAGGAGGCACACCTCACCCCTTGTGAGCATCACAAGCTGATGCATTCCTGGGTGGGGCATTTTTACTCTGCCTCTTATGAAGCCCATCCATATTGCAGGGGGTGGCGGGTGGCCATACTAATGAGGCGTGATGCCCCAATCATAGTCACTACTATTATAGCTGCCCCCCACCCGGGAGATGTATATCAGTCAAGAGATGGTTTAGGGATACTCATCCACAGTTTAAATGTTTGTGCCCTGAACATAGGGGTAGAGAGAGAGAATTATTATTTTGGTCAGTATTTCTGACTCTGCCCAGGGATCCCGCATTATATGTGTGGGGGGACTTTAATGTGGTCCTTCATGAAGCCAGTAATAGACAACATCCGAGACAACAAGAGGAGGATACACTCAGAGTGGACCAGGGTTTTAAGTGACTGATCAGAGACGTGGGCCTAGTAGATACATGGTGGTTTGTTCACCCCAGAGACTCCAATTTTTCATTCTATTCAGCCTCCCAAAGGTCCCACTCAAGAAGAGATGTCATCTAGATGATTGTACCTGGTTAGGCATTAACATAACGAAAAGTAGTTAAATAGAATTATAAGCTAGAAAACTGAGCTCTTCTTATGCAGGGATTCTCCTCTCTCTCTATAACAGTACAATGATTTTTGAGTAAATGATTGAGCGACTCATTTAGGTAATTGGGGACGGGGGTGCATAAATGGATACTGAATGCCCTAACTATGAAGGACTTTGAAAATGACAGAGTTGGACATCCTTTTTAATTGTATAAGAATCTCATACAGCAATAAGTTTTCATTGTATTAATTGCACCACTGTGCAAAAAAGAAAAATCTTAAAATAAAAATACAAGTGTTAAAAAAGAAAAAAGACAAGATGTCATATTGGGCTACACAGAGTGGGCCCACATCATTAGAGCAGGTAAATTTGCCACTTTACCCTTCTGACTATTCCTCGACTGAGGCGATTTTTGCCCTTTACCTTTTCTATCAGAAGGTCTTATGGAGAATGAACAGCTGGCTCTTCAACCCATCAGAATTCAAGGAGCTTGTGCAGCAGACAAATAATGAATACTGGCAACATAATGTAGTTGGGGTGATGTCTCCGGCTGATCGCTAGAGATACAGCGAATTTAAAATCCACTACGGCGGAACTCAAAGTGGCCATTTCACGTTGGTGCTTTGCTAAGCGGAGTGCCCCATAGGAAAGCAGGGTTTTAAGTAATTGATTAGCAGTTTTTTTTCTTGGGACAATGCTAACTGTACAGAAAGTATTTACATGGGTTTTCTAGAAGTGTTATGTTTGTTAAACACAGTGAGGCAAGTGCTATGGATTTTCACGTTTTAGCACTTTTATGAGCAAAACGCTAATCAATTTTTGGAGTTAAATAAATCCCTGGGAAAAGCTCATTCCGCCTTAAACGCGAAGTAAGGTGGAGTGACAACAATATTGGCAGCATCCCACCCACACAATCACCAGAATGAATGTGCATCCCCAAAGTGCTACTGTCTTGTGTCTAGAAAACTCCCCAGTGCTGATGAAGTGAAATGAGAGTGTAACAAGAAATGCTAAGTCGCCCAGAATTAATGGTGCCATGAAAACGCACAGACAGATGAAGATTGTGCTGCCCACTCAAGGGATGCATAAGAAAAGGCACAACAACACCTAATTAGCGCACACAAGTCACAAATCCAAATCTGGAAAGGAATACATTTTGCCAGTTGGGGGAATTAGTGCACAGCAGTAACAATCCACTACCAATAAATATACCACAAAGCAGTATAAAAATTCATGCAGGTGCGGTGGATAGCAGGTTCACACTGCGGCAATCAATAAAAGGTGTCTGATTTAATGGCATGCATCGCACACACACTCACACGCACTACAAGAAATGCGTAGCAAATTGAAAACCTTTAGTAATATAACCAATTGTTTTAAACAAACTGAAATTATACACTGCTGCACCACAACAATCAGCAAAAAAATTTCAAGAATTACTAAAAATATTACTGTGTGCACATTAACACAGTTATACAAGAAAAATATAGCCAAAACAGAAAGACTGCCTTTTTCTCCCAGTTAATGTACCTACACCACAAATGCGCCCCTCCCCCAAAGCACACTTCACAACACACAGACTGACTGTTCTAAACTAACATTCAAAATCCACACACAACAATAAACACTTGATGATATGAACACAGAAGGGTTCCCTACAATTGATGTACAAAATTTTGAGCAATAAATGTTACTAAAAAAGGCATTTTAAACAGCTTTTAAGAGGTTTTGAATCACAGAGCTCTGAGAGCAAGCTGTCTCCAGTTACCACTGCACGCACGCACGCATGCACACACACACACACACACACACACACACACACACACACACACACACACACACTACCCAGGCCAGAACTGAGGCTGTGCCAAACAATCTAAACACCTGACGAATAAAACTACTAAACCTGTTTGGTATACTGCCGGAATTAGAAAATTAACGAATAAAAAAAATAGGCTTTATAAAAAGTTGAAAGTTTTAAAGAATGATAAAATAACTGCAGAATACAAAGAAACTCAGAAACAACTTAAAATAGCTATAAAAAAAGCTAAAGCCTTATATGAAACCAACTTAGCTAATAGAGTTTATGATAATAAAAAAAGCTTTTTTTCTTACATTAATAACCAAAAGAAGAATCCTAACAGCATAGGCCCATTTCTTACCAAAGAGGGTAATCAAGCTACTAACCAGCAAATGGCAAATATACAGAATAATTACTTCTGTTCTGTATATCAACAAAAAGACCCTTATAACCACTGTATAAGTAGATCCCTTGAACTTGGGACAACCTGCTTTGAATTCACTAAACATTTATAAAGGATAATTGAACTAAAACTAATAAATCCTGGCCCTGATGGTATACATCCCAGGATATTGAGAGAACTGGCGGAACTGCTGGTACATCCCATAACATATATTTTCAACAATCAATAAATACTGGTACTGTTATCCAAGATTGAAATTGGCTAATGTGGTGCCTATTTTGAAGAAAGGACCAAGCACAGACCCTGGCAACTTTAGACCCATTAGCTTGACCTCGATATTAGGGAAACTACTGGAGAAAATTATCAAGAATATTCTTGTGGAACATATTGAGCAACATGACCCAGTTGATCCAGTACAGCATGGTTTTGTACGGAACAGATCCTGTCAAACAAATTTGTTATCCTTTTATGAAAAGGTGAATAGAGAGATGGATGCTGGAAACCCTGTGGATGTGGTATTCCTGGATTTCTCCAAAGCTTTTGATAAAATACCTCATAAGGAATTATTATTGGTAGTAGATAATTTAGGGCTGCCCAGTAATATCTACAGTTGGATTTCTGATTGGCTTCGGGACAGGAAGCAGGGGTGGTTGTAAATGGAGAATATTCTTAATGGGCCCCTGTTACTAGTGGTGTGCCGCAGGGTTCGGTGTTGGGGCCTTTCTTGTTTAATTTATACATTGCCTCTTTACAAATAAACAATATAAATGTATGGATGTACAAATTTGCCGATGATTGTAGGTTGGGTGTGGTTCCATCAAATGATGAGCAAACAGTTGCACTACAACAAGCGTTAGACCTAATAAACAAATGGCCCAACCTGAATAAACTGGAATTAAATATATCCAAATGCAAGGTTATGCACCTGGGAAAGAAAAAATAATAAAGCAGTTTACCATCTAAATAACACTAACCTGGGAGTGGTAGCGGAGGAGAAAGACCTCGGCGTTGTAATTACTAACGATTTAAAATTTAGGGTACACTGTCGGAAATAACTAAAAAAAGCTTCTCAAGTCCTAAATTGTATTTTTAGATACATTGCAAGTAGAAGGAGAGAGGTTTTAATCCCCTTGTATGTAGCCTTGGTTAGACCGCATCTAGAATATTGTGCGAGGGTCTGGGCTCCCTATAACAGAGAAGATATACTTTCCATTGAGAAAGTTCAAAAAAGACTGACTAAACAAATAAAAGGTCAGACAGGCAAGGAATATTGGGAAAGACTCGTGAATTTGAACCTTTATTCACTATATTACCGTTAGATTGAGAGGTGATCTATGTTTTCTATATAAAAATATTATGGATGTTGAACTACTAATGGATATGGGAATTGTGTTCAATTCAGGAAGAATTAGCAAAAGGAAGCACACCAAACAACTGTATCAGCAAACCTGGATACATAATTTTAGGAAACATTGGTTTAGTCTGAGAGTGGTCGGAGCATGGAATAATTTACCTAAACAGATAGTAAATAGTTCTAGTATGAACACATTCAAAAAGGGAATGGACGACTATTATGGAAATGACAAATTTTTTGTAAAAATTTTAAATTTGAAAGGCAAGCCTATTTGGTTAGCAATTGCTATCCTTGGCTTGAAACTATCTATGAATCTAGAGCCCACGTGACCTGCAATCCCATGAACAACTGCAGAATTTCATTTAGAGCTCAATTACAGCGCTAATGAGGCGAATTACATTGATTTCAGTGTACTTCACCTAAAAATTGGTGGAGAAGTGGCTTGGGGAAGGCGGAATAACAGTCATTGGTTTCAATGGACTTCACGTTCCTCATTATGAAGCAAAGTACTCCGCTTCACATTGTGGAGTTCTCCGCAGATTTCACATTACTCAGTGAATCATTTGCGGAGCAAATTGGAGCCACTTCACCCACCACTGCTTACAGTACTATAACTCACATGCTATACGAGAAGGAACACGAATGCCTATGGCTGTACTTCCCCGATGAGCTGTAGCACAAAACTCCGCGACTTAAAAATGCTCATTAATGAGTACAATGGTGGAGTGGTGAAGCCTGGAGAGATACTACAAAACATGCTTACAATACATCCAAGTAACTAGTAAAAAAATTTGTGTTGTGATTCGAAACGTGATCGTGAATTGTGATTTGTGACTGCATTTGTGACCATGATGATAAAGAACATGATTTGTATCACGAATGACTCGTGATGATGGTCCTGACTTAAAAACACATATTAATGAGTACAATGTTCATGCAGAATTATGCACCACACCTGTCCAGTACTCTGAAGGGAAGCCAAAGAAACAACTGTGACTTAAATTAGAGATGGTTATTGGGCCCTAGAGAGATGCAAATGCATAGACAGATTAAGATTGCGCTGCTCAATGAAGAGTTGCAGACGTAAAGGCACAACACTTAATCAGTGCTCACCATCAGAAATTCAAATCTGGAAAAGAATACCTTTGCCGGTTGGGGCGGACCACGGAGGGGGTGGCGTGTACTGCACTGCTGCAGTAACAGTCACTAGTACTAGTACCAGTAAAGATACCACAAAGAAGTACAAAAATCACACAGCTGCAGTGGATAGTAGGTTCACATTGCTGAAATTATTATGTGGCACAAAAAAAGGTGTCTGATTTGATAACACGCATCACACACATACTCACACACACTAAGTAATGCATAGCAAATTGAAAACTTTAGTAATATAACTATATATTTTAAATAAACTAAAATTATGCACTGCTGCACCACAACAGTCAGCAAAAAAATGGTAAGAATTATTGAAAATATTACTGTGTGTACACAAATAACACAGTTACACAAGAAAAATATCACCAAAACAGAATGCACTGTCTTTTTCTCCAAGTTAATCTACCTACACCACAGATACACTCCTCCCCCAAAGCACACTTTCACTGTCTCTCAGTAAATAGACTGAATGTTGTACATTAACATTCAAAATCCACACACAAACAATAAACGCTCGATGATATGAGCACAGGAGGGTTTCCTATAATCGATGAACCAAAGTTTCAGCAAAATAAAAATGACTCAAAAAGGCTTTTTTAGCAGCTTTTAGAAGGTTTGAATCGCAGAGAGCTCTAAGAGCAGATTGTCTCCTACAGCTTCCTACACACACTACCCCAAACTGAGGCTGTGCAGAACAATCTAGAGTCCATGTGACCTGAAATCCCATGAATCGCTGCAGAATATGCCTTTGGAGCTTAAAAACAAGGCGAAGTGAGGCAAACTACCTTGTTTTCAATGTACTTCACCTTGAGAATTGGTGGAGTAGTGGTTTGGGAAGGCGGAGTAATGCGAAGTCATTGTTTTCAATGGACTTTGCATTACCCATTATAACGCGAACTACTCCGCTTTGCGTTGAGCAATCCGTGAATTTGCCTTCACTCCGCGAATCACTTCATGGAGTGAATTGAGGCCACTTCTCCCATCTCTACTGATTGCTGGGATGCCATGAAAGCAATGGTTATGAGTGTAATAATGTAATATGCCTCTCGGAAGAAGCAACAAGAGGTGGCCAGCCAGACTGAGTTGAAAACAGCAGATCTTATTTCGAGAGGGCTCTTGCAGTAGGTAATTACATATAGGACTGACGTCGGCAGGCAGCAGGACCCCACGGAAAAATTTCTAGCTAGCAGTCCCTGGCGAGGGACCACCCCCACGTCAGGTGACTGGCGTCAGACGACGTCGGTATAAAGGGGCGGTCCCGGGCCTTTTCAGTTCTTTTCCACGCCAGCTCGTCAGCACCGTGGTAAAGTTTGTAACTCAGCCCGGCTACTACGCTATTTTTACCGAAAGTTATCGATATTTTGATACCTTTTCGTCAGGTGAACGTCGGTTTATGTCGTCCCCTTCAAAAAATAAGTGCGACTCATGCGGCGCCCAACTGCCCTGCACAAGGACGGGCCACTCCCTCTGCCTTTTTGCTTAGGCCCCCACCACACGGCCACAAGTGCCCGCATTGCCTGTATTTCAACGCGGCCACCCGCAGACGACGTCAGCAGTCCTTGGAAGCCCATCTCCTTAAAAAGAAGATGTCTACAATGGAGAAGGAGTTGAAGAAGCTTAGGCAGGCGTCGACCTCCCCAGAAGGACACAAGAAGCGGGAAAAAGAAAGGCACCGGGAGAAGGCCTCCTCCTCCGCGACTCTGGCCGGAGCCGCGGCTCAGGTAACGTCCCCTCCGGGGGATCATCCGATGGCAGCCTCCAAGGTTTTGGAGGAGGCACTGGCCCGCCCGTCGGGCTCACGTTCGGGCCCTTCGGGTGCCTCTGGGCAAAAGGAGGCTTCTGCCCCCAGTACTGCAGCAGGCTGCTGGCCTACTGGCGCGGGCGCCTCCCATAAGCCGGACGTCTGCTCCTCCAAAGCCTGCCGGGAGAAGGCCGCTAAGACGCCCGACCCTTCTGGGCAGCACATGGCAGTGTCCCCCTCGGTCTGGGCCACTTCCCTCCCTCGGCCTGCCTCCGACGAGGGACCCCTTAAGTCGGACGCCGGCTCCTCTGGCGTCCGCCGGGATTCCGCCCCTAAGTCGCACGTCAGCTCCTCCGACGTGCTCCAGGCATCGAAGTCTACGACAGACCCTCCATTGTCTGTCGTCCCAGGTTCCCTGCAGCCTTTGCTGCCGTCCTGGGAGCCCGTGTCGCCCCTGCCTGACCCCGGGGATTTTTCACCACCATCCCCGGACGAGGCACGGGATGCTTTTCCACCATCAGACCCCCCTCCCACAGAACTGGATCTGACGCCGGCTCTGCCGACACCGGCTCCGACACCAGCCCCGGCGCTGGCTCCACCACCAGCCCCGTCGACGCCAGTTTCCGACGCCAGACCCTCCGACACTGGCGAGGGATACTCCTCTTCCATCGGGCCCTCCCCCCCACGGGCCTATCACTATTGATCCACCAGGGGGGCTCCCTACTGGGCCGTCTGCTCCGGCAGCTCCTCCAGTACCTGGGTATCCGCCGTCGTATCCGATGCCGGCTTACCCGGGTCCGCAGTATTCTGCACCGAAGTACCCGGCGCTGGTCCCACCGACGCCGCAGTACCTGACGCCGCAATACTCAGCTCCAGGATTCCCGCAGCCGGGTTACGGATACTCGCTTTACGGATATAATCTGTACAACTATCCCCCCCTCCTCCTCCTCCTCCACCATCCCCTAGGCTGCCGGTGGATCTTCTGGAGACTCTGGCCTCCTGGTGGGCTGAGGCCAAGGCTCAGCTCACCAAGGAAGTCGAGAGCCACCTTAAGGCGACGGTGCCACTTCCGGTCCCCGTACGCCCCAGACAGCACACTCCCTCTCCGCCTCTGGATTCCCAAGCTCTTCCCTCTGGATCCAAGGAGGGGCAGGACACACTTCCAGGGATTCCTCCTAAGGAACCCGTTCCTCCCCCTAGACGAGTCAGGGAGTCTTACTCTGCTTCCAATTCTTCTTCTTCTCTCTCGGACTCCTCGGATTCCTCCGATGGATGCTCCGAGACAGATGACAAGCCTTGCTCTCCGTCCAAGCCCCGGCCAAGGACTCCTCCGAAGTCTCCTCCGGAGGATCCTTCCTTCATGGAGTTACACAGGAAGATCCAGGAAGTACATCAGTGGCGTTCTTTAGAGCCAGATCCTCAGCGGGTTAAACTCGCCGAACATCTGGACTTGCCCCGTACGGCTCCTACTGTAGTGCCACCCTGGATCGAGCCTCATGCCCACCTTGTTTCCACCATTTGGAAACAACCGTCGGCTTTAGCCCCACTTCCTTGGAAGTCCAACAGGCTATACCAGGCTCCGGAGGGTATAGACTTTTTAGATTCTCACCCCCGTGCAGACTCGGTTGTGATCAGCGCCGCTCACGGCCGGTCAGCACACCCTAAACACTTGAGCTCATCTCCTCCGGATAAGGAGTCTCGCCTTCTGGATCAGTATGGAAGGAAGATCTATGCTTCTTCCACACTGGGGATCAGGGCCCTAAATTATGTAGCACATATGGGGGATTACCAGAAGGCTGTCCTTACCCAGGTGGAATCTAAGATTGACTCCTTGCCTGACCCCCAAGTCAAGCAGGAGTTAGCTGACCTTGTCCATTCTGCTCGTTCGGCCAATTGTCACATTCTGAGGATGACCTATGATGCAGTGGACACTGCAGGGCGGAGCTTCGCATTTGCCGTAAGTCTTCGGTGTCACGCCTGGCTCCGAGTGTCAGGTCTGGTCCCGGAAGTGCAGTCAGCGATTCAGGAAGCACCTTTCAGGGGTTCGGTGCTTTTCGGTTGTGATGTCAAGGACATCATCACCGACTTGCAGGAGGAGGGAACGGCCCTGAAATCTGTGGATTCCATGTACCGTCCCCATCCCCCGCAGCACCGTCCTTTTCGCAGATGCAGCCGGCCTCAAGCGAAACCCCAAGGAAGGTGGGTCACCAAACGCCAGGCTCCCGCCGCCCAAAAAAGCAGTGGGTGCCCCAGCTGCGGCGCTGCCTCACACCACCTGACTCCTTCCCTCTCCCACTGCCTCCGGACTCCCCGGAGGAACCAGTAGGAGTGAGGTTCTCCCTTCACCTTCCGGGTTGGGAGAGGATAACATTGGATTCATGGGTGCTTCAGATTATCACAAAGGGGCACTCCATAGAGTTTCTACAGAAACCTCCACACCACCCCCCTCTGAAGTCCTCTTACTCAAGGGACCATCTTCCTTTGGTCAGGGAAGAAATATCTGCTCTTCTCGTGAAGCAGGCCATAGAACCCATCCCTCCTCACCTTCACGGGACGGGCTACTATTCCCATTTCTTCCTTGTACCAAAGAAGATGGGAGATCTCAGACCCATTCTCGATCTCAGCACCCTGAACTTCTATGTAGAATACAAGAAGTTCAGGATGCTCTCCCTTCAACCTTCAAACCCATCTGCCCCTTCTTCGGACGGGCCAATGGCTTTGTGCACTGGATATGCAGGATGCATACCTGCACATCCCCATTCGTCCCTCGCACTGAAAGTACCTCCGGTTTGCTTTCCAGGGGGACCATTACCAATTCCGGGCACTCCCTTTTGGTCTTTCCTTGGCTCCCCGAATTTTTACCAAATGCCTGGCGGTGGTAGCGGGCCCACCTGCATACTTTGGGAGTTCAGGTGTTTCCCTACCTGGACGACTAGCTCCTGGCGGCTTCGTCCAGGAAGGAACTCCTGCATTTTCTCTCCCTCACCCAGCAGGTTTTCACTTGTCTGGGTATCACCATCAACCATTCCAAGTCTCATCTGGACCCCTCCCAGAGACTTCAGTTCATTGGGGCAATCCTCGATACGACAGTGTGCAAGGCCTTCCTGCCTTCGGACGGGGGCCTCCCTCCAGTCACAGATTTCCCTACTTTCGGAACGCAGGAAGGTTCCGGCGAGGTCGGTGCTCCGTCTTTTGGGGCTTATGGCAGCTGCAATCCCGATGGTACCGCACGCGCGACTCCACATGAGGATCTCTCAGTGAACTCTCCGCTCTCAGTGGGATCAACTTGTAGATGACCTAGATCATCTGGTGCTGATCTCCTCGCCGATGACAAGAGACTTGCAATGGTGGATGGTTTGAGAGAACCTGTTCCGGGGGTCCCCTTCTTTCATCCTCCCCCCCTCCCAGACTCTGACCACGGACGCATCAGGCGAAGGTTGGGGAGCCCATCTTGGTCCTCACCGAACCCAGGGGTTATGGTCCAGATTGGAATTAGTTCTCCACATCAATGTGCTCGAGCTAAGAGCAGTTCTGTATGCTCTCCAGGCCCTTCACCAATACATCCTTCCCGGTCACCTAGCTGTCCAAATGGACAACATGTGCGTGGTGTGGTACATCAACAAGCAGGGAGGGACTCGATGCTACCCGCTGTGCAGGGAAGCAATGAGGGTTTGGGAATGGGCAACGCTGCACAACCTTCACCTCATGGTGATTCATGTTCCAGGAGTCGACAATATCCTGGCAGACAAGCTAAGTCGTTCCTCAGCTCTGCCACACGAGTGGGAACTGGACCAACAGGTTCTAAACGGCATTTTCCAGCTTTGGGGGACTCCACAGGTAGAACTGTTCACCTCTTCCCAAAACGCAAAACTTCCCACCTTTTGCTCGCTCGCTCCAGAGCAAGGCGCTTTCTGGAGTGATGCTCTGTCTCTAAGCTGGAAGGACAGATTCGTCTATGCTTTCCCCAGTTCCTCTGGTCCCTCGTGTGCTGCAGAAACTGGCATTGGAAGGAGCGAGAATGATTCTGATCGCTCCTTTCTGGCCCAGGCAAATCTGGTTCTCTCTTCTTCAACAATTCTCAGAGGTTCCTCCTCTTCCTCTTCCTTTATCTCGAGGATTGCTGACCCAGGATCAGGGGACCCTGGTCCATCCGGGACTCAAGTCTCTTCAACTTCATGCATGGCTCCTGCAGACCTAGCCCAATCTTGTTTTGGCTTTTCTTCTAAGGTGGCCAAAATTCTGGTGGAGGCTAGAAAACCCTCCACTAGGTCCACCTACGCTATGAAATGGAAGCAATTTTCCATTTGGGCTGCCTCCAGGAATGTGGAGCCTTTCTCCTGTCCTGTGGCCGTTCTGCTCGATTATTTGCATCATCTTTTCGACCTGGGTCTCAGTCACTCCTCTTTGAAGGTTCACATGGCTGCTATTTCAGCCTACCATGTTCCTTTTGCTGATAAAGCCTCAGCCCAGTTAGAGGTATCAAGACCTTTCTCAGAGGGTCCTTCATCTCAGGCCCCCTGTTCAGACTCCTGCTCCCCCTTGGGATTTGAACTTTGTTCTCGAGAAACTTACCCTTCCTCCTTTTGAGCCTGCGGCTTCTGCAGACTTGAAGTTTTTATCGTGGAAGACGCTCTTCCTGGTGGCCATTACTTCTGCTCGCAGAATTTCTGAGCTCCAGGCCCTTATGTGTAAAGTCCCCTATCTGATTTTTCACAAAGAATGAGCAGCTCTTCGCACGAACCCTAAGTTTCTTCCGAAAGTGGTAGCAGAGTCTACCTTAAATTAGTCTATTGAGTTACCTGCCTTTTTCATGCAGTACTCCAACCAGGGAGAATACTTGCTCCATACCATGGATGTCCACAGGATTCTGAGATACTACACCGATAGGACGAAGGATCTCAGAAAGACCGATCAGTTGTTCGTCTCTTTTGCTCACAAAAGGGAAGGCAATGCCGTCTCCAAGCAATGCCTATCAAAGTGGTTGGCTCATTGCATCACTTTCTGTTATGACAAGTACAACAAGACCCTACCGGGTCAGGTCAGAGGTCACTCCACTGTGGAGTAGCAGCCTCTGCGGCTTGTTTCAAGAATGTGTCTCAAGGCAAACATCTGTGCTGCCGCCACCTGGACTTCTGTCCATACCTTACTGAAACATTACAGTTTGACATTGTCTCTCGTCAGAGCAGGCTTCGGTTAGCGGGTCTTGCAAGGCCTCCTGTCTTGAGGCCTGCAAGCTTTTTGCTAGTTCTTGGAGTAGTTCCTCCTCCCGGTGCCTTTCATTTGTTCCAGACTGCTTGGGATTCTGTCCTATATGTAATTACCTACTACAAGAGCCCTCTCGAAGTAAGATAATACAGTTATGTAAGAACTTACCGTAACAGTAGATCTTCGACAGAGGCTCTTGCAGTAGGTAATACCTTCCCGCCCTCCATCCCCTAGGCTTTTTCAGCTCCTTTTCCTCTGAAGGAAATATCTGCTTCTCTCTCGTCCGGGGCTTCCGGGCCTGTGGCGGGAAAGAACTGGAAGGTGGGCGCCCGGGATCAGCTTCTTTATACCGACGTCGTTTGACGCCGGTCACCTGACGCATGGTCTCGCCAGGGGACTGCTAGCTAGAAATTTTCTGTGGGGTCCTGCAGCCTGCCGACGTCAATCCTATATGTAATTACCTACTGCAAGAGCCTCTCTCGAAGATCTACTGTTACGGTAAGTTCTTACGTAACTGTACTTTATTTAATCTGTAGGCCACTCACAAAATAACTCTGGATGAGGGTCTGCTGTCCCAAAGTATTCAGTAAAGTACAGAAAAGTTACAGCAGTTCCCAGAAAATAAAATTAAAGGGCAACTAAGATATGCTGGACAGCATTTTTATGAAGGGGAGACGGGTGGGGAATGCCCTAACCTAGCAAATCAGGAGAGAGGCAGCAAGCCAGGCAATACTTAAACTGCAATCCAGGCTTCAACCAGGCCAGCATACGGCAGACCCCACAGAAACTGTGATTATCTTTGCAGATTATTGCAACCACTTATATTCACAATAAAGAGAACAGGATCATGAGTTTAAAATTATAGATATTTAAGGTAAACTACCTCCAAAAACCCTCACACAGGAGCAAATGCTATCTCTGGAGCAGCCCGTGACAGATCAAGGAGCTACAAGATGCTATACAAAATCTTAAAAATGCTCCAGGTACCAACAGGTTCACAACAGAATATTATAAATCCTATAAGGAAATTCTTGGCCAGAAGCTTTCGCAGCTCTATCAGTCAGTCCTGGGAAGGGAACCCCACCGACTTGACACAAATTACAGGTGTCCATAATCCTAAAACTAGGAAAGGACCCAACAGCATGTGGATCACACTGCCCCATCTCCCTGTTTCAGTTGACCTTAAAATATTTATGACTCTACTGGCGTCCAGGGTGTAGGGGGTGTTCTAACACCTAGTCAGCCTGGATCAAACAGGATTTATCAAGGGGCGGCACCACCACAATAACTTTCAGCATTTCCATAATATTCTTACAGCATAGTGCTCCGTGAATGCTTTACAGCTGGCCGTCTCAATGAATACTAAAAAAACCTGTGTCTGGGTTGACTGGGTCTATCTTCTACACACCTTGGAGGCAATGGACTTTGGGCCCAAGATTGCTGCCTGCATCTCTGCCTTGTATTCATCCCTGGAGACCATGGTCAGGCGAATTGGATCATGTCCACTAGCTTTTCATTAGCAAGAGGTATCCGTCAGGGATGTCCCCATTCCTCCTTGTTTATGCTCTGCACAGAGCCTTTGGCAGTAGCAGTGTGGGCACATGAGAACATCCAGGGTGTGAAAGTGGGTCAGCTAGAACATAGAGGATTGTGTATGCGCAAGCATACACAACAAGGCAGTTGCGATCGAGAGGTTTCCGTGGTAATCTGAGACCTCGAGCGTGAGCTCGAGAGGTCCGCTACCACGGAAACTCAAGATCGCAAAGAACTGCCTTTTATTTGTGTATGGTTGCTCATACACAATCTTATAAAGTGTATGGGCAACCATAAATACCACTCGTGGAACACTCGGGGGAGCTTACTTTCTGTGTCTGCCGCCAAAGTGCCGCCGTGTTGTCGCAGCGCTGGCTCATTTATTGCGCATGCGCCGAATGTGTTCGATCTTGCTTGTGCTGCACTGTGACGCACTGGGTGCAGCACAACAAGGTCGTGACGCACCGAGTGAAGGACAACAACGCTGTTCCAGGCATGGATTTCCATGCGGAACAGCGTTCCACCATACACTATAATAAAGTTCACTTTATGCAGATGACTCTCTTCTTTTTTTTTTAAACTTTATGTTTATTGTTTTGATAAAACAACAAATTTAGTTTACATCCATCTGTAAGGCATCCATTGCTACACAGATACATCCAATGTACATCAGGTTTAAATAGGAACCTATACAGAGTTGTCTAGGAAATGGGGGAGAATACAGATTGATTTATTACACCGCAATATACCTGAAAAAAAAAGCTACAGCTATCTAAGGCTTTTGGGGTACAAAACCAAAATGTGTCATTTTAGTATGTTTTAACTTCAACATCCAGTGCTGATATGTCCCCAAATCCATAATAAGAGACCTTAACATGTTAAGTGTCCATATAAGCAACCCCCACATCTTTAAATCTATATAAACAAGTCATCGATTGAAGCACCCCTTAACAATAATTCAGACCTGGCTGTCATAAAGGAAAGAAAAGTCTCCAATCTATACTAAGAAGCCCGTTGGAAATGTCCATAAAGTTAACTGTGGGGAGAAAACATAGACTCTCTTCTTTGTCAGTGAGCCCCAGCAGTCAGTTCCTGCTGTCCCAGAGGAACTGCAGACCTTTGGCAACATTTCTGGTTATAAAATTAATTACTGTAATTCTGAGGCCATGGCAGTCTCAGGCATATGTCCCCCAGAGTTCAGGGATACACTGCCCTTTAAGTGGGCCCCGAGGAATATATTCAGATACCTTGGCATCAAAATCACTCCTAGGCTGGCAAAGTTCTGCACACTTAATTTTCTACCACTGCCAGAAGAGATTCCTAGAGACTTACAAATGTGGGGCGACGTTCTTGTGTCACTAGGGAGCAGAATTGAAGTTTTAAAGATAAGTGTATTACCTTGCCTTGTGTTCCTCTTCCAGGCTCTGCTGATTAAACCCCCTTGTACCTTTGGATTGAGGCTCAAGAGATTAACAAAAAAAATGTTGTGGCAGGAACATAGGGTACGTTTGGGTTTAAACACTCTCTTCCTCCCTAAAGAGAAAGGTGGATGGGGATGCTGCACTTAAAACATTACCATCTGGCATACCAGGCAGCCCAGGAAGTTAATATAATAAAATAAAAATTGGATTCAGGGTGATACGCCCTGGAAAACAGGGCGAACCTGCCAGTGCCACTAGCTACCATACCATCAGCTAAATTGACCCCCACCTTGTAAAGAAGTATCACCAACCCCTGGACATAGCAGTCTCTGATAGTGGTAAAATAAATTAGGTAGGTCATCAGTTGTCCGAGTGAAATAGGGCCACTAACAGCCGTAATAGGGGACCCGAAATTTAGCGTGCTGTATAGATCCCCTAGTTTTGGGCAATGAAACCAGGTGGCTGTTGCCACATATGCCCAACTCATCAGTGAGAGGGGGTATTGTCTTCTATGATCACCTCAGGTAAACATATGGATTCCTGAACAGGGACTTGTTCCAGTATTTACAAATATGACACTATTTCCAAATAGACAGGTGACTGGAACAAGCTGCCAGGCCAATGACGGTCTGGGAGGATTTTCTTTACTGATCTTCCCAGCTTATTGTTCCGGGAAAATATATTACCCTGATATACAAGCTATTGTAATCTGCTAGTAACCCTGTCCTGGTGGGAATTAAGGAGAGGTGGGAAACAGAGATGGAAGAACCCATCCTAGACTCCGAAGTGAATAAAATTGTGATGGGGAGGTGGAGGGTCACAGCATCCCTAACTGTGTGAATTCTGGTGGAAAACCTTCATTAGATACTTTCATACCCCAACTCTTAATAGCTGACTTTGGGGGGTACCACAGACAGTTATTGGAAAGGTTGTGGTGAGAGAAGAAGCTATTACCACATATTTTGGAAGTGCTGTCAGATGCAGGGGTTCTGGTCCCAGATCTATATAGAGCTGAGCAGGATCTGGGGTCTAGATGGACCCTTAACCTTCCCCATCTGTGTTCTGGGTTCCTGGCTGAGAGGAGTGGGGACCAGAGGCCCCAGAAACATTTTCCGAAGTATGTGTTTGGCAGCCTTCAAAGGAATCGCCTCTCACTAGCTTTCACCTCAGTTACTTTCGGTGGGTGAGTGGCGAGACAGGATAAATGCTGTCATTAGTATGGAAAGAATAACAGCCACACTATGCCTAACAAAGGAAAAGTTTACTGAAAAATTATGTAGGTAGGAAGCGTGCTTGTGTAACCCCTAGGTGGCGCTATCCCAAGGGCTACTACCCCTGCCTGCTTGGCTAGTAGCAGGTTAGGGGGCCTGAGTTCTGAAACAGGTGCCTCCACTCAGAGGTCAGGGTTGGCAGTGGTCAAGCTAACCTGGGCACAGCCCTCCGGGATACTGTAACCCCCCCCCTTTCCCCTCTAGTGGCCTGAACACTGTACAATAATCACTTTCACAATACCCCTGGTACTCCACACAAGTACCCACACTGTTTGCACTTACCACCAGGGCTGGCTTCTCTGGCTCGACCCTGGGGACCCCCTGTAAAACAAGGTTAAGCACAGCAAATAGCAATAGTACTATGCACTTTGAGCACAAACTGGATCCACAGTCAGATTACATGCAGAAAAAGTTAGATCTGATTTATTCAGGGAACTTGAACAAGGGAGGGGCAAAATCAGGTTCATTAGCTTAAAGGTTTTATCAGTCAAGCAGTTATGTATGTGCTTTGAGTCCCCCCACACAGTCCACCTCTGGGTACCCAGGTGGAGAAGAGATGGGCTAGCCAGGACAGTTGCCTAGGGTTGCAGCTGGTATGGGCCCTGTGATGGAAAATACAACATGCACAGTACACAATATTTGTAATCCGGAGCCAGAGGGCTCAGTTCGCAAAGGAAACGAAACAACAAGTCAGTCAGATGACACACTCAGATTAAGCTGTTGGTGCAGGGAGATACCCTGGTATTTACTCACGATACCCAAGACTGGACACAGGCTGGACGAAAATAGAGAATGCAGGGGGTTGATCTGGAATGCCAGGAGAAACAGGGCCCACACAAGTCGCAGGGGTATTGTTCACGTTCAAGCGCGGAGCAGGGGGACGATCCCCAGGCAGGTCTCTTGTCGATGGCTTCTCTGTGCAGTGGGTAGTCTGGCTGGGCCAGTCTGGCAAAGCCCAGACCGCATCGAGACAAGTTCAGATGCAGTCCGTTTTGGGCTGGATATAGCTTCCAGTCAGCAGAACACAGTTCACACAGTGGGGAATTAACTCACAACCCACTAGCAGCTCATAGCCCATTTACATGTACGGGAATTCTGCTGTACCAGGCAAAGTGCTCCTCGGTCACAATTGCAAAGTCTGGACACACCGGGAACTTAGGGGTAGCTGGAACTCCTGACAGGCCTATCGCATTCAGCAAAAATATTCGGTCTTCTTCAGGTTGAGCCTGGCCCGCTTCAGTAGCATACTTTAGTCACACAAACTTGGATTTAGTCCAAAACAATTCTCTTCTCTCCCTCTCATGGAGCAGCAGCAGACATGCAGCCAAAAACTCAGCCCTTTCACAGTTTTCCCATGCAAATCCACTCAGGATTTCTGCCACAAATTACTTCAGCTCCTTCTTGAGCTACCAGCTCAGAAATAAACTGAAAACTGCAAGCGGCCAGGGACTTCCCAAGATCCAAAAGATTTGGTTGGCTGATTTGGCTGTCACTCAAAGCAAGAGCTTCCCCTTCAGTTGCAAAAAAGGCGCAAAAACTCAAACCACAGTTCCTATAGATTTTGAATTCAGACAGCTCCTGTAGTCTGGCTACATTTTAGGTTCCACCAGAACTGATTGGTCCAATTTGCAGTCCAGGACCAGGATAGTGGAGACAAACAAAACAGTCCTTGCTGCAAAGAAAGCAGGTTAGACCATTTACATTATCATTATCATTCTAAATGGTTTTCAGGAAATAGTTAAATCTTTCAACAGAGCTCCATCTCAGATTACTTATGCTGCAATCAAGCAGTTCTTAAAGAGACAGTACACAGAGGCTATGCAAGCTCTGATAATCACATTTAAACTGCTAAAACGCAGGACACCAGCCTGGCTGTGAGCATTTAGGCAAGCTCAAGGAAGACTTTTTTGGGAACCCCCATTTGTAGGGGGGTTACACCCTTCCCTGCCTGGGAAAACTTGGCGTCCGCGTCAAGTCTGTACCATTATAACATTGAAAATGCAACATATGCAAGATATGTATACCATTAACATGCTATACAAGTACTATCTGATTCATCAATTGGCATAACTTGTCACTTTACTATACATTTCAATGTACTCTACTATATAATTTCCATTCTGACAATACATTATGCATATTTCCCACAGGTAAATTGAACATTACTTTACAGAATCATGTAATAATTTCTTGTACTCTAAATGCAAGAGGGGGCCCTTCCCCTATCAGCTAATTTGGGGCTGGATGGGGCAGGGGCACCATGGTGAGAGGGCAGGACAAGTAACCTAGAATGGGCCATCAAGCTCAATTTGGGCAATGAGCTCTGAGAGACATAAACACCTTTGTGGACTACATTGAGAGGCAAATCCAATGGCCTCCCTTGGGAATCCTAACTGAAGCGCACCACTGGCTTGACAGTTTGGCCAGTCTTTCTGGGGTGAACAACCACAGTCTCTGTACTTTCAGCAATGGTCTTGGAACTTTCATCACTTGTGAGGGGTGCCTCTGCATGAAGGGAAATGTCCAAGCTGGGAGCATCGTCAGCTCCTTGCTCTGTAGTCTCTGTTTCTACAAAACTTGGCTCATTTTGAAGACACTCTGGCACTGAAGGGGGGTTGTCAGCACTCTCATAGTGTTCCTCAAGTTCTGACATGTCATCAGAAAGACTCATACCATCAGTCTCTCCTTCAGGCAAATCATACAGTTCCATGATATACAAAGACTCAGCATCCTCAGACATGATACTTTACACGTCACCTTCAGGGAGCATTGGCTCCAAGGATGATGCCGGAGCGTTAGGCAGTCCAGAAGGCCCAGCTTCATCCCTATAATTCAACATAGGATTTCCACGAAACAACTGACTCAGTTCATATGAGGGGTAATAGGCATTATCACACTCACTGTCATCCGAGTTAGACTGGCAGTCACTATCATTCTGGGCCTGCTGTGGGGGAAGTCTTAAATACATAGATACATAGATACATAGACAGTGTCGGCAGATAAGGGCCTATGGCCCACCCAGTCTGCCCATTTGAGCTTGTAAGTTCAGTTTGTTTTCCTAGAAGTCTGTTTCCCCTTACCCCTGACCTCTAGAATTCCTTTATGTCTATCCCATGCATTCTTAAATACCCTGATTGTTTCAGCCCTCACCACTTCCTCTGGCAGGGTGTTCCACTTGTCCACCACCGTTCTGTGAAGAAATTCTTTCTCATGTTTCCTCTGAATCGTCCTCCCTCCAACTTCATCCCATGCCCTCTAGTCCTGGAACATCTTTTCGCTTAAAATAGTGTTTTCCTGCACCCTGTTTCTCCCTGTAAGATACTTGTATGTCTCTATCATATATCCCTCTCCCTCCTCTCCTCCAGGGAGTACATGTTCAGTTCCTTCAACCTGTCTTCATAGGACTTGTGATGCAATCCATGCACCATCTTTGTTGCCCTCCTCTGAACCTTCTCTACCCTGTCTATGTCCTTACGTGAGGTATGGTCTCCAGAACTGTACACTGTACTCCAGGTGGGGCCTCACTAGTGTCTTGTATAGCGAATTATGACCTCCTTTTCCTGCTGGTGATGCCCTGCCTATACATCCCAGCATCCTATTTGCTTTACCTGCTGCCTTGTCACACTGTTTCCTACCTTGAGGTCATCAGAGATGACAACCCCAAGATCCCTTTCCTGCTTGGTGCATGCTATATCCTCACCCCCAACTGATATATTGTGCCAGGGTTTTTGTGCCCCATATGCATTATCTTGCACTTCTTTGCATTGAATTTCAACTGCCAAACCCTTGACCATTCTTCAAGTTTCTGCAGGTCCCTTCTCATTCTGTCTACACCCTCTGGTGTGTCTACTCTGTTACAGAGCTTTGTGTCATCAGTGAACAGTGAAATTCTGCCTTCTAGATCCTGCGCAATGTCACTGGTGAAGATGTTGAATAGGACCGGTCCCAGCACTGATCCCTGTGGTACCCCACTGGTCACTCTTCCCTCTGTGGAGTGACAGCCATTTACCACCACCCTCTGTCAGCAACCACGGGGGCAGGCTGACTCTGTTTCTGTCTTGCAGCAGCACAAGTCACTGATCCAGGAGAATCAATCTCGGTGGGTTAAGCCTCAATTATAACTTGACCAATAGGTAGCAAGTGGTTACGGTGCATGGTCTTGACAGCTTTGGAGTTATTCTCTGCGCGCACTTTGTACACTGGCAAATTATCCAGCTTTCCAACCATAATATGGGGAAGATGGTGACATCGATCAGCAATTTTGTGTTTACCATGCAATCCTAAATTTCGCAACAACACATTGTCTCCAGGCCTAAGCTCTTAAGCCTTTACATTTCTATCATGTCTCTCTTTGTTGGCTAGATTTCTTTTGGTGGCCATTGTCTGAGCCAGTTGATAGGCATGGTTCAATTGAGCTTTAAGTTTTTGTACATATTGCAGGTAATCTTTGGCTCAGACCCCATCAGAAGAAACCCCAAAACAGACATCAACAGGCAGCCGGGCCACTCTCCTGAACATGAGGCGGTAGGGAGAGAACCCGCTAGCATCATTCTTTGTACAATCGTATGCGTGTACCAAGGTGCTAATCTGCTGGCTCCATTTATGGTTATCTTTTGGGTGGAGGGTGCCTAGCATGTGTAGTAGGGTGCAGTTAAAGCGTTCAGGTTGAGAATCCCCCTACGGGTGATGAGGGATGGTTTTTGACTTTCACACCCCCCATAGTGATAACATTTCTTTGATTAGCTGACTCTCAAAGTCCTGGCCCTGCTCAGAGTGAATTCGCTGAGGGGCACCATAGTGGATGAAGAAATTTTCCACTAGCATCTTGGCCACGGTAGATGCTTTTTGATCTTTGGTGGGAAAAGCTTGTGCATACCATGTGAAATGGTCTGTAATCACTAACGCATTGCCAATGTATTGCTGATCAGGCTCTAAACTCAAGAAGTCAATGCGGGGGGTCATGTGATGGCGATCTGAAAGTAGGATGCGCTCTGCAGTGGCTCCGCTCTCCTCCCACCTTTTATTTGCTGAAAGATACTAATCTAAGTGATCTCGATTATCAGCTTCATCTAAAAGTGATTGTGCACATTAAGTTTCACTTAGATAGGTGAACAAAACAGCTCAGAATGGAAGTCTACATGAGAAGAGCTCCAGCATGGCATTCGCTGCCTCTGAGCCCCGAAAAGGACAAGGCTGCAAAGCGGACAAAACAGCAACCCGCGAACCCAGCTAAATCTCCGGCGGGGCAGTCAGCCTTATCAGAAGATAAATTTCTGGAGATTATGCAGCCGATACAGGAGGTTATTGAGGCAATGTTGGCCAATTTACAGCAAATTAAGTCTTCAGTTACGGCCTCAACTACCTGAGTGGGGGATTTTGAGGTTCGGGTCACCTCCCTGGAAGGCAAGCAAGAGAAAATAGAGCAGGACATAGTGGCAGCGAATAAAAAACTGAGGCGTTTGGAGGAGAAACTAGAAGACTTAGAGGGACGCAGCCAGAGAAACAATTTGGTCATCATCATCGGCATTTCAGAAGGCGAGGAAGGCAGTGTGCCGATTCAGTTTATCCAAAAAGTATGTGAAAAGATAGTGGGGCCTTCTCCGAATGGCCCCACGTACATAGTGGAATGGGCGCATTGTGCCTTATGTCCCCCACCAGCTGCCGGCTCACCGCCCCGACCCCTGATATTCAAAGTCCTCAACTTTTTAGACAAACAACACATTCTAATGAAAATCAAGGAGCTTAAGGAAATCCGATGGGAAGGCAAGCCACTCAGGATCACACAAGATCTCCCTCACTCAGTGAGAGTTAAGCGGCAGGAGCTGCACACAATGGTAACGAAACTAATAGCGGTGGGGAAGCCATTTCGGGTAAAGTACCTGGCAATTCTACAGATCAAGCACAATGAGCAGTGGCATTCATTTGAAAACCCAGACCAAGCCAAGAAAGAGCTCAAAGCACTACTGCCAGATCTCTTTAAATGAACCTGGGCGGCTCTCATACGCGACCAAATGTCATTATAGAGAATTGATATGGTGCCCTGTATTGAATGCATGATAGCTGAATGCAACTCCCTACTTTCTGGACAATGATAGCAAGTTGGTAACGCTATATACAAACGTTGTTGGCTGGTTCGTTGAAGAGGAGCACTTGATACCACGCGCTCGTTTTTTCTCCCCCTATACTTCTGTATATGTATATTGATGGACCCTGAGATACCCAACTGAATAATGAGCCGAGGAAGAAGTCTATAGCAGGAAATGGTGCGGGCTACTATGCACCCCTCTGTAGCAGTGTCACTAGTATCCTTGTGGGAGAAGATGAAGAATATATATCCTCTCGAGATGTCGCCCACTGAATGTGCCCTAAACACTGCGGAACCTGACGAGGAGTAAACGAGGGCATTCAAGAGCCCCATGAGGCAAAGATGTTGCCATCGTGTTAGCCTTCTCTTGGTCCCCTTTTTCTCTCTCTCTCTCTCTCTCTCTCTCTCTTCTCCCCTTCCCCCCCCTTTTTTTTTCTTTTCTCTTTCTCAGCAGCTTGTCTAAGTCTCTGGACTGCATTATTCTATTAATAGAGCTAGTGGTTAGGCAGATAGTGTATTAAAAAATACTAAATACCCACTAGCGATAGAAAAGTGGTATAATTTGATCTGTGCCTTTCGGAGATGTGGGGGGATCATAAATGGACTATAGCGAATGCAGCCCTCTTCGTGATTGTGATACTTTACTGGATAGACAACTCATTGCCCAGCTGGGCTAATCCCTATTTAGTATTTTAGTTCATAATAATCCACTGTCATGTATATGGAGTATATTGGGGGATGCTAATTGAGACTTAGGTTAGATTGTTATAGCACATGCATCTATATTAAGGATTGTTAATGATTCAGTGTTTATTAGCTGTTTAGATACCTCTAGATAACTGGTAGATGCGTGGTAAGGTGGGAGTAGGGCGGCAAAAGAGCAATGACCTGGAATCAGTATAGCACAGTGGTCTTAGGCTCTGAGCTGCAAATTTGGTGACATCCAGCAGACCTGACCTGGGTTTGAATCCCACAGCTTCCACTTGCATACTGTGTGACTCTGAGCAAGTCACTTAACCTCCTTGTGCTCCCAGGTCGCTCCTGTAAAAAAGCTTTCAGCTTAGTGTGCTATACCTGGTAAAACACAACTAAATAAAAACTAAATAGACCTCATTCGGGTTGGCGAAGTAACATCACCTGACAGCATGTATGTGGAGAGACAGTTACATAGAACTGGGGTATTGTTGGTTTTTTTGATAGTAGAGTGGGGTTATGGGTTTGATCTGATTGTTTGTTTTGAATGTTGGTAGGGTGGACCGCCAAGTGCAAATTCAATGAATATACAGTATAACATATGTATAGAGGGCAACCTAAACAGGTTTCTCATAGGTTGGTTTATTTGTTTCCAAGGTGTGGGATAAATCATGGGGAGTCCATATAATTGCGTAACATGTAATGTTAAGGGGGGCCGGGATAGGTGTAAGAGACAGATTATTCTCAAACACTTATGCCATTTAAAGGTAGCCCTAGTGTGTTTACAGGAAACACACACAAAAAGGGACGACGTGCATTTATGGAAAAGATGTTGGGTAGGACAGGCTTTTGGAGCTGGAGCTTCCACATCTAAAGGAGGGGTTGTCATCCTGATCGCAAAACAAAAAACTGTACCTTTTAGGTTAAACAAGGAAGTTTGGGATCAGGAAGGGCATTACATTTTGATCCACCGTTATCTTGCAGCGTACCCTGTGTTTATTGGAGCCATATATGGTCCCAACAGGGAATCGCCTGTTTTTTTTACGTATCTTTTAAACTTGATAATGAGTGAACCTACAAAATTCACTCTATTGTGGGGAGATTGGAATATTACTATACAGCCAGACATAGATAGGACAGATTACAAATGGGGAAACCTAACTTTAACTCAGAGAGCCCTTAAAGAATTAATGGATTCGGTTGGTTTATTGGATGTTTGGAGGATTTTAAACCCAGATAACCGGCAATATACGTTTTTTTCTCTCCCCCACCTTACTTATTCCTGAATAGACTATTTCCTTATCAGTGACTTTGCTTTACCAGAGGTCCTTGCAGTAGATATTCATGCTAGGGTGATCTCGGATCACTCCCCAGTAGTGATTACCTTTCTGTTAGGGCCTGGAGTTAAGAGAGACTCCATATGGAGACTCAATACTCAGCTCTTACAGAACTCAGATACCCTTAAGCGCATAATCAACTTTATTACCTTTTTTCAGGAAGTTAACAAAGGAACAGTTGCTAAGGTGGATATGATCTGGGCCTCCCTTAAGTGTACACTTCGTGGTGAATGTATCAGGTTAGCCACTATCAGGACATCCAAATACCGAGCTCAAATCTCGAAAATGTTATATTCTATTCGGGAACTGGAAAAAATACCATACGCACAACTAAGGGAAGACCAAAGAATTAAATTAAGTAGATTGCAAGCAAAGTACGCAGACTTCCAGGTGCAGGGGGCAGAATTGGCCCTGCGACGCACCAAAATCCAATATCTAGAATCCGGTGAGAAAGCCGGGAATCTTTTGGCCTTTAGAATGAGACAAGCGGAAGCAGCCAGATATATTTCAGGCCTTTATTTCCCCGATAGTAGCCAAATGTGTACGGACCCTAAAGAGATAGCCCAAGAATTGGGACTTTACTATCAGGCTCTTTATTCAGAAGAGCATAATTAACCAATATCTGGATGAAGTCAACCTTCCTAGAATATCATCAACACAAGCGACCTTACTTAGAGGTTATATTACCCAAGAAGAAATACACCAGGCTATCAACCAGTTGCCCACGGACAAGTCTCCAGGCCCTGACGGCCTGCCTAATAATCTATATAAGGGGTGTTACAAAGTCCTAATACCGATACTACAGGAGGTTTATAATTATGTGTATGATAATGTTTTTTCCGAGCAGAGCTTCTCAGAAGCGTTGATTACTCTCATTCCAAAACCAGGAAAAGACCCTATGTACCCTGAGAATTACCATCCTATCTCCTTGTTAAATTCGGACTTCAAAATACTGGCAAAGATACTAGCCAATAGACTAGCCCCCATGCTGGGTGAGGTCATTAGTTTTGAGCAGGTTGGTTTCATGGCAGGAAGGTCCTCGGAAGACCATTTGCGAAAACTGTTACATCTTATCTCGATTGCAAATAACTCTGACAAACCAACTGCCTTAATTTTCCTAGACGCTGAGAAGGCTTTTGATCGGGTCTCCTCGGACTTTCTTTTTGAAACCTTATCCTGCTTTGGTCTCCCTGATGAGTATATTAAGTGGATCCATTTGTTGTACACCTTTCCAACGGCTAGGGTCTGGAGCAGTGGCATTCTTTCCAACCCATTACCCTTTAGGCGGGGTACCAGGCAGGGCTGCCCGCTTTCTCCGCTTCTTTTTAACTTTTATTTACAACCTTTAATTCGGCATCTCTCAAATTCCCAAGATATTGTAGGCATCCAAGTCGGTGAGCAGAGATTCTCACTCTCGGCCTACGCGGATGACATAATTATGCATATCGAAGAACCACAACAAACTATCCCCAGTTTACTAAAGGAAATTGATGCTTTCTCGAAGGTATTGTACTATAAGCTAAATTGTTCAAAAACCAAAATTTTCCCATTGAATAGCTGGCTCACACAGGCCCAGATAGCACCTTATAATTTATCCTGGGAATCAAAGTCGCTTTTATATTTGGGTATTAAAATAACAAGGGATATAAATTCCCTGGCAATATAGAATTTACGCACCTTGTTTCAAACCTTGAAGGCAGACCTGGTTAGGTGGGAATCCCTACCTCTTTCCCTTTGGGGTAGAGTTAGCATTGTAAAAATTAATATTTTGCCCCGCCTTCTGTACCCCTTAGGAATGATAGGTTGTTACCTCCCTAAGAATTGGTTTTTTAAAGTACAGAAAATACTAAATGCATTTATATGGAGAGGAAAGCAAGCCCAGAAGGCATATCATAAGCTCACAGCTCCTAAAGCACAGGGTGGGCTAGCATCCCCTTCCCTCTTTACTTATTATTGTGCTCAACATTTTAGTAAGATGGCCTTCTGGTTACAAACTGCTCCTTCCCCAGGAGCGGACAGATATGTACTTCTTTGGGTGGAGATAGAGAAGTACTTGATAGCCAGATATCAATACTCATTACCTGCCCTTACATATGCCGCGCCCTCCCATATTCCTAAACTGCTTCGAAATACGCCAATAGGATGGTCACTTAGAGCAATCCACCAAATGCAACATCACTTCTCCTTAAATTGGCATCGGACGCTCACACAACCTATTACAGGTAACCCCCATTTTAAAATTGGAGGAAAACCCATTTTGTCTTCCTTTTGGACCCCGTTAAAAGCATGCAGACTAACGGACTTTTTCCAGCAAGGGGAATTACTCTCATTCTCCCATTTCCAATCTTGTCACAAGATACCTGACTCGCAATTATTCAAGTTTATTCAAATTTGTCAAGCAATTTCTGTTTTTATAGGAATTGCAGTGGACCAAATAGTAGAGGATCCAAATGTGCAGATGCTAATCCAGGCAGCAAACCAACCCCATTCAGTATCAGTGGTGTATAAAAAGCTGCAAACATTAGACCCACACTTACCCAACGGCGTATGTCACTATTGGGCGCGAGAGCTCGATTTGACACAGGATGTGGACGCGTGGAAGAAAATATGGCAAAATTGCTATAGAATTATAAAACAGGATAGACTCCAGATGGTCCAGTTTAATATAATGCATAATTTGTATTATACACCAGTAAAGTTACATAGGTGTGGTCTCATTCCCTTTCCTTTCTGCACAAGGTGCCAGAAGGAGCAGGGCACATTGTTCCATGTGTTATGGACCTGCCCGAAAATCCGGCCCCTTTGGCAGGCTGTGATGAGGGGGTTAGATCCCCTCCTTGGTTTGCAACCGCTGTTTACTCCAGAAGTCTGCCTAGTGTACCTGTTCCCCCCAGGAACTCCAAAAATGCGAAGGGCCCATATCGCTTTAGTGGCAGCAAATGTTAAGTTGATGATCATGCGACACTGGAAAGATGACCAAATGCCCTCGGTTATGGAGTGGTACAGAGAAATGCTTCTGGCATTACAATTAGAAAAACATATTGCCTCTATGAGACATAGGAGTAATGCTTATCTAGCCTTATGGGGCCCACTTGATGCCGCTTTGACGTTATGGAAACCCTAATATCTTTTACCCTCTCCTTTTCCTTATGTTTTTCCTCTTTTCTCTTTACGCTGGATTGATGGACATAGTAATGTGTCTATATTATTAGTTATTGTACTTGGCAGGGAGTAGGGGGTTAGTGGGGGTGGTTTGGGCGGGTTGTATAGATGTAGTTTGTGACATTTTTCTTTCCCAGCATTTTTTTTTATTGTATTGTGTGAAATTTGTGAAATAATTGAGCAGGAGGCAACTTGAATTGTATTGCTGTAGATCACTGAGATCGTATGTTATGTTATCTTGGCCGAGGCTCAAATAAAGTATATTTAATTAAAAAAAAAAAAAAAAGAAGTCAATGCAGACTAGTTCCGTTGGGATGCTGGTAGTAATGTTGACAAGGGGGGCAGCCCTCTGAGGCAGGGCTTTTCTCTGCAGGCAGCGACTACAAGTCCTTACATGGTGCTCAACATCGGTCCCCATCTTGGGCCAGTAGAATCAAGATCGTACTAGGTCAAGGGTCCGGTCAATACCGAGGTGACCCATATGATTGTGGAGGGACCTCAGTACCAAATCTTTGAAGGCTGTGAGCAGGACCAATTGTTGCTTGTCTACTTGGCCACCCAGATCTACAGTCTCTATACAACAACTGATTAAGCAACTTCAACCTGGGGCCTTCTTTAAACAATAAAGTGATTCGCGCAGATCAGAGGAACGCAACTTGGACACATCTTTTCCTGCAGGAAGGGTGTCAAGTGCTGGCTGAATCATAGGATCTCAAGATTGAGCCCACTGAATGCTGTCATTGTCAAACTGAGGTAGTGCACTAATATCTAGAGGAGAGAAGTGGCAATACGCAGCCGGTATGCAGGTGTCAGAGGGGCCCAAGCAATCAACTAACCAGTTCGCTGTGTCCGTAGACATCTGTTCATTTCTATCAAACTTTTGGCACAGTGCTCGGATGTCAGGTTCAGACAGCCTGACCCAGTCGCTCTTGGAAATGGGCCACCGAGATAGGGCGTCAGCATCAATTTGATTCAGGCCTGGTCTGTATTCGACAGCATAATCATATGTTGACAAATGCAGAAAGCCACCGGTGCCCCGTGGCGTCTAACTTAGCTGAAGTCTGTACATAGGTTAACGGGTTATTGTCAGTCCTCACCAATATTTTTGCCCGATAGAGGTAATCATGAAACTGGTCGACAATGGACCATTTAAACGCAAGGAACTCCAAATTGTGCACAGGGTAGTTTCACTCTGACGGGGTCAAGCTCCTACTGGCAAATGCCACTCATCTCAAACCATCCTCATGGTCTTGATACAGTACAGCTCCTAGACCCTGTAGACTGGCGTCAGTATGCAGCACATAGGATTTGGTGGGATCAGCATAAGCGAGGATGGGGGCGTGGGTGAGCTGCCAGATGACTTTGTGGAAAGCTGTTTCACAGTCAGGTGTCCAACAGGACCTGAAAAGTTCATCTGGGTGGAAATATGCTTTATCTGGTTCTTTGATGGACCCTTTTTTGGATTTCCAATTGGCAGGAGAGTAACCCTGGGTAAGATTCAAGAGTGGCCAAATCACTTTGGAATAATCCTTTATGAACCAGCGGTAGTAGCCACAGAATCCCAGGAAACACTGTAGTTCTTTCAAACTGTGGGGCTGGGGCCAAGTAGTCAAGGCTTCAACTTTACTAGGATCAGTCTCTATCCCCTCTGTAGACACTATATGCCCCACATACTTCACAGAGGTTTGGAAAAACTGGCACTTGTCAATGGACAGCTTGAGGCCGAAATCTTCCAGTCGGTCTAGTACTTTGAACAGTCGACTCTCATGTTCCTCTAGGGAGCTCCCAAACACAGTGACATTGTCCAAGTATACCAGGCATTCCAGCAAATTAATGCCTTCCACTGTTCGTTCCATCAGTCGCTGGAAGGTGGCTGGGGCACCCGATATCCCCTGTGGCATTCTTAGAAATTCGTAGAACCCCAAAGGACAGATGAAGGCTGTCTTCTCACTGTCCTCCAGAGCCATTGGAATCTGGTAATATCCACTGTGAAGATCCAACACCGACAGCCATTTGCTCCCATTCAAACAATTCAGAGCATCTTGTATACGGGGCATGGTGTATTGATCGGGGATGGTCCGCCAAGTCAGAGTTCGATAATCAACATACATTCTCACAGATCCATTCTTCTTATGCGCAACCACAATAGGAAAAGCATATGGGCTCCTGGATTCTTGTATCACACCAGCTGTGAGCATTTCCTGCAAGTGTCTTCTCACATTGTCTATGTCTGCAGGGGCTAGGCGTCGAGACCTCTCTCAAAATGGCCATTCATCGTGCAGGCGTATGTGATGCTCCGCACCCTGGACACATCCCACGTCCCATTCCTTCAATGAAAACACTTGATCTCTCTGGGCAAGTTTCTGGCTAATTCTAGTCTTCCATTCCGCTGGCAACGGGGAGTCACCAAAATCAAGCAAGTCGGGAGTCACTGTATCTATCTTGCCAGGGTGTTTGTTGCTGGGCAACACTGCAGTGTCTGCACAGTGTACCGTAGCTAGGGAGCATCCTCTGTTCATCCGGATCTCCCGATCTGACACATTATGAATCTGGACCATCACTCGTCATGCATAGGCATGAGCACGAGCTGGCAAGATGCTGGACTTAACCAATAATCCTTCCGGAAATTTTCCATTGCCTGGCACGTCCGACATCAGTATTTTGTTCTTCACATCTTTGCGGAGGCGGACCGCCCCTTGAACGGTACACTGGGCATTAGGGGCTAGTACCATTGAATCGGGATCTTTCTTCCACACGACCCCTACTGGTTCATCCTGGTCCACTCCCTTGGGGTTCTGTTGCAAATCATAGGCCCTCTTGATCAGAGCGGGAATTCTTAGGGCCCTCCCAGTCTGTCGCCCTTGTTTCTCACGACAGACTTGTGCCAGTCTCCCAAACATATGGGTGATGTCCCAATTAACAGGGGAACCCCATCATACAGTCCAGTAGGGGGACACACTAAGGCCAGTGTCTCGACTTGCTCCTCTACACCAGTTACAGCTACAGGAAATGACAACCAGAGGCGGACACATCCTAGGTAGGGATAAGACTTGTTGCTCAGCCCCCACACATGTAGGCCTTCCAGGGATTGTAAGGGCACAGCAGATAAGTGTTTGTCATACCAGTCCTTAAATACAGTGGTCACTTGAGACCCACTGTCCAGCACAGCCCGAGTAAGAATACCATTCACAGCCACGGTAGTCTCCATTGAAGGGCCCACTATTTTGGACCAGTCTGGAGGGACAGCAGCAGGGGCCTGGTCAGATGATTTAGCCACATAGGGATTTGAGTCAATTGGCTCCAGGACCGGACCCAGAGGGTCGTAGTTGGTGGGATAGTCTCATCCCCAAGGAGGGTCATTAGTGGGGTCCCACAGGGAACAGTCCTTGGGCCCCTTCTGTTCAACGCCTACCTATGTGACATAAGGACAGGAATCAGGAGTGAGATGAGTCTCTTTGCAGATGACTCGAAACTGGGGGCGGTGGTGGATGGGGAGGAGGGGAGGATGGCCCTGCAGGGGGACCTGGAGGTTCTGGAAAGATGGTCTAGAAAGTGGAAGCTGAGGTTCAATGCAGGAAATGCAAGGTACTCCACCTGGGGCCAGGAAACCCAGGCCAAGTGTACACCCTGGGGAAATACTACAAGTCTCAATGGCTGAGAGGGACCTAGGGGTGGTGGTGGATGTCAAGATGAACAACTCTGAGACTTGTAGGAGGGCAGCAGCCAGGGCCAACAGGATGCTGGGATGCATCGCTAGGGGGATCACCTCCAGAAGGAGGGAGGTGATACTCCCTCTGTATAACTGCTTGGTGAGGCCGCACCTGGAGTACTGCGTGCAGTTTTGGAGGCCACACTTAAAGAGGGACATTAACCTCCTGGAGAGGATCCAGAGGAGGGCAACCAAAATGATTTGGGGCTTGGGGGACAGGACCTATGAGGAGAGGCTCGAAGAGCTAAATATGTACACATTGGAAGAGAGAAGGGACCGGGGGGACATGATAGAGGTCTTCAGGTACATGAAGAGGGTAAATAGGGGAGGAACATTCAGGGTGCTTCGAAGGAAGGAGGAAGGGGCCACTAGAGGGCATGGGTGGAAGCTGGAGGGGGGAAGATTCAGGGGAGAAAGGAGGAGGTGCTACTTCACTGAGAGGGTGGTGGAGCCATGGAATGCACTACCTAGGGGGCTGGTGGAGGCAGAGACAGTGGAGGGGTTCAAGAAGGGGTGGGACAGGTACAGGGGAAGGGTTCTGGAAGCAAAATCCAATGCAGCAAGAATATCCGGAACTGGGAAGGGAGAAGCCAGAGAAGGCGAGGGGGACAACAAGGTCAGCACCCAGGGTGGGGGCTGACCAAACGAGCAGACACGAAAGACCGTTAGGCCTATTCTGCTGGCATTTTAGTATGTTAGTACTTCTTGATCCCTCACTGCAGTCATTTTAGGTACTCCTTGACCACCGTTCATTCTCTGAAGCTCTCCTTGAAGCCTGTATACAACTTTATCTAAGCCTTTTGTGGACCGGCATTCTCTCTTCATGTGTCCATCCTTCCCACAATTATGGCAAAATATGTTTTCTGGGATTTGGGGTGGCCGAGGCATCACACTGGGAGCTGGCACAGTGGTACTACCAACTGAAAACCTTGGTGCCATCTCTGTCTGCTGTGTTGTGAACATTTGGAGACAGCTATCAATTCTCTTACTTCCATAGTCAATGCATCGAGTTTCGAGCTGTCATCAGCAGGAGATGCCTGGGTGGACACCCCCAACCCCATAGCAGATGCAGTTGGATAAGGGTCGGTGCCTGTACTTGCAGGAGTGGCCTTCATAAAGAAGCTGTTTTTTATTTCCCTGAACTCCCTCAGCAGTTCATCCCATGGTGGCACACCCTCATTGGTCCCCACTTCGGAAGGGCCTTCCGATGTCGTGATCACTTGGGCTGCACTCACCCTAGAATTACAATCCCCCTCTTCATCTTCAACCTCCTGGAGTTCTTTTATTAAGTCACAGTAGTCTGGTGGGTTACCCCTTCTATCTGGAAACCTTAATTTTAAGGAGCTGCCATTTATAATGTTTTGCATGTTGCAGTATGTGCCCTAACCTCACATGGTTTAAGTCACTGGCGGCTATCCCACCTTTTCGGTAAGCCTTTTGCAGCGCTCTTTCCAGACGAGTAACATATGCAGACAAACTTTCCCCTGGCCATTGCTTTGTACCTTGAAATTTCCACATCAAGTTCTCCCCTAACTCAGCGCTCCCAAAATTGCCTTTGAGTGCAGATAGGTATTTTTGGGCAGATGCATCAGGGTTTGTGGAACTCAGAAATTTAATGGCCTCTAGGGCGGGACCCCTCAGCCTTTCTATGATCCTTTTCCGTTTCTCAGCCTTCGCACACTGCCATTCAGGTACCAACAGGGCAACACAATCTATCCAGGTCTCCCACTCATCCTCCTCTTGGGGGGTGGGGAAGGTGCCAGAGAATATTCTCAACCTTCGGTAAGAGTCATAACTAATGGCAGGTACAGACATAGGAGCCAGCATTGGCATGGGCACAGAAGGAGGGGCAAAAACAGGTGCTGGAGCGGGAGGAGATGTTGGGGGAAGAACACCCCCAGGTGGCAGGAATAGTTTCTTTAAGTCCTCCACAGTTTTCCCTTCCTCCAGCAACAACTTAGCAAATTTCTCCTCAAAAGTCTCAGATAGTGGGGGGGGGCTCTTTCTCCCCGGGGTCTTTACTGTCTTTAGTTATCACTCTCCAGGCAGTGAGGGCTTCTTCGGGGGTGATAGTCCATGGCACTTTGGAACTGTCTGCTGGGTCCTTACACTCTACAAACGCCATGAAACTTTGGGCAAGCAGATTAGCCTGTCGACCCACCGCCACAGAGTTTTGTAAACATTCAACCTTGGAAAGTACTCCCTCTACAGTGTCCTTATTGGTACCCAGGGAAATATCCAGGATAAGTATAGCATTTTGGGGGTCGATCTCCTGCCCAGTACACCAGCTCACCAACTGGTGTACAGCGACTTCTGTTGGGGTAGCCATTTATTTTTAACAGCAATTCACAAATTTGGCCACTAGAAGACACAAAATCCCAGCGGTGAGCCTCCAAGATGTAAACCCTAGGTGGTGCCATCCCAAGGGCTACTACCCCTGCCTGCTTGGCTAGTAGCAGGTTAAGGGGCCTGAGTTATGAAACCGGTGCCTCCACCCAGAGGTCGGGGTTGGTAGTGGTCAAGCTAACCTGGGCACAGCCCTCCAGGATACTGTAACCCCCCTCTTTCCCCTCTAGTGGCCTGAATACTGTACAGTAATCACTTTCACAATACCCCTGGTACACCACACAGGTACCCACACTGTTTGCACTTACCACCAGGGCTGGTTACTCTGGCTTGACCTGTAAAACAAGGTTAAGCACAGCAAATAGCAATAGTACAGTACTTTGAGCACAAACTGGAACCACAGTCAGATTACATGCAGAAAAAGTTAGATCTGATTTATTCAGGGAACTTGAACAAGGGAGGGGCAAAATCAGGTTAATTAGCTTAAAAGTTATATCAGTCAAGCAATTATGCATGAGCTTTGAGTCCCCCCACACAGTCCACCTCTGGGTTCCCAGATGGAGAAGAGATGGGCTAGCCAGGATAGTTGCCCGTGGTTGCAGCTGGTTGGGGTCTTGTGATGGAAAACACAACATGCACAGTACACAATATTTTGTAATCTGGAGCCAGAGGGCTCAGTTCGTAAAGGAAACAAAACAAGACAATCGGATGACACACTCAGATTAAGCTGTTGGTGCAGGGAGCTACCTTGGTATTTACTCACGATACCCAAGACTGGACACAGGCTGGATGAAAATCGAGACCGCATGTGGTTGATCTGGAATGCCAGGAGAAGCAGGGCCCACACAAGTTGCAGAGGCATCATTCCTGTTCAAGCATGGAGCAGGGGGGCTGATCCCCAGGCAGGTCTCTCGTCGATGGCTTCTCTGTAGAGTGGGTTGTCTGGCTGGGCCAGTCGAGCAAAGCCCAGACCGCATGGAGACAAGTTCGGATGCAGTCTGTTTTGGGCTGGATACAGCTTCCAGCAAGCAGAACACACTCAGTTCACACAGTGGGGAACTAACTCACAACCCACTAGCAGCTCATAGCACATTTGCATGTACAGAAATTCTACTGTAGCAGGCAAAGTGCTCCCTGGTCACAATCGCAAAGTCTCTGCACACACTGGGAGCTTAAGGGTAGCTGGAACTCCTGACAGGCCGATCGCATTCAGCAAAAATATTTGGTCTTCTTCAGGTTGCGCCTGGCCCACTTCAGTAGCTTACTTTAGGCACACAAACTTGGATTTAGTCCAAAACAATTCTCTTCTCTCCCTCTCATGGAGCAGCAGCAGACATGCAGCCAAAAACTCAGCCCTTTCACAGTTTTCCCATGCGAATCCACTCAGGATTTCTGTCCAAAATTACTTCAGCTCCTTCTTCTTGAGCTTCCAGCTCAGAACTAAACTGAAAACTGCAAGCAGCCCGGGACTTCCCCAAGATCCAAAAGATTTGGTTGGCTGATTTGGCTGTCAGTCAAAGCAAGAGCTCCCCCTTCAGTTGCAAAAAAGGCGCAAAAACTCAAACCACAGTTCCTATAGATTTTGAATTCAGACAGCTCCTGTAGTCTGGCTACATTTTAGGTCCCACCAGAACTGATTGGTCCAATTTGCAGTCCAGGACCAAGATAGTGGAGACAAACAAAACAGTCCTTGCTACAAAGAAAGCAGGTTAGACAAACTACATTATCATTATCATTCTAAATGGTTTTCAGCAAATAGTTACATCTTTCAACAGAGCTCCATCTCAGATTACTTATGCTGCGATCAAGCAGCTCTTAAAGAGACAATACACAGAGGTTATACAAGCTCTGGTAATCACATTTAAACTTCTAAAATGCAGGACACCAGCCTGGCAGTGAGCATTTAGGCAAGCTCAAGGAAGACTTTTTGGGAACCTCCAGTGGCGTAGTTTGTTTTTTTTTCAGGGGGGGCCAACTAACCAAGAAGTCCTGATTTTTGTGTACCACGACATGAAGAAGGGTGGGGGTCCTGGGCACCCAGAAACCATGGGTTATAAAATGCATTCTGGTTTGTGCTAGTTCTAATTTAATACCTCACTAGTTATTGCATTTTGATGTACATTTGTCCCAGGTTCAAACAGAAGCACAGGTAAGAAGGTCAATAAGTTCTCACGAAGTACTTTATGTAAGGAAAAGAAAACAAGAGACAGTTAATTGTTGGCCTCGTATTTTTATTTTGGTAATTTTCATATTAACTGTCTTAAGAGATCATAATAGTAATTTGTATCGTGTAATGTTTAATATTTTTGAAACATACCAGTTCCTTTATTTGAAAGTGCAAAACACAGTTTAGCAAAACACAACCACAGGACCATCACATCACAATTCCTATAATGTTACTATAGAAAGCAGTATTACTAGGCCAATTGCCAGTATAACTAGGTACATGTTAGTTTAAAAAAAACTTTAAATTTCAAAATTGTGGTATTGGATACCCAATTTCAAAAGTTGGTTATTGGATACCCAGTATTCTGATATACTTTTGAGCTTTTTGTTAAGCTAAAATAATTTTGTTGCTTTTGTATTTACCCTGAATCCCTAACTGCTCAGCAGCTGCAGTCTGCAGCTCTGTCCTTTCATGGTGCCATATCATTATATGACATAATCAACATTCCAGGTCAATGAGATGAATGGCATGGAATGGTAGTGTGTGATGTAACACAATGTCTTAGACATATGAAAATCAAAAGCAATGACTGGTTTGGAGTGGAATTCAATGTAGATCAGAGGGCAGTAGGGCTCCCTAAAGCGACAGTATTTATCAAACATTTAACAAAGCATATCATAATGCATAACTGCATGGAAAGGAAGATGGAGCTTCCTACAAGAGCTTGCAAGCTTAGGTGGACAAGGCAATGGGACCTGATGGCATACATCCCAGGGTACTTAAGGAGCTAAGGGTGGAACTAGCAGAGCAATCAGCAGAACTGTTTAGTGAGTCTCTGAGCTCAGGAGAGGTCCCAGAAGACTGAAGAAGGGCTCATGTGATCTCGCTCCACAAAAGTGGTGGCAGGGAGGAGGCAGGGAACTACAGGCCAGTCAGTCTTACCTCTGTAGTGGGCAAGATTATGGAGGCACTCCTTAAGGAAAGGATAATTCAACACCTGGAATCCATAGGGGCACGGGATCCAAGACAGCATGGATTTACAAAAGGTAGATGCTGTCAAACTAATCTCATACATTTCTTTGACTGGGTAACCAGAGTGGTGGATCAAGGAGGAGCAATTGATGTTGCCTACCTTGACTTCAGCAAAGCTTTCAACACTGTTCCACATAGAAGATTGATAAATAAGCTGGGTAGGCTCCGGGTGGGTCAGAAGTTGGTCAACTGGGTAGCAAATTGGTTGACAGGTAGAAAACAGGGAGTGGTGGTAAATGGTATACATTCAGAAGAGATGCAAGTCACAAGTGGGGTACCTCAGGGATCAGTCCTGGGGCCAGTTCTCTTCAATATCTTCATTAGTGACATTGTAGATGGACTAGAGGGTAAGTCTTGTCTGTTTGCAGATGACACCAAGATCTGCAACAGGTAGATGATCCACATGGGGTGGGCAGAATGTATAGGAGTTAGATGAGATTTGTATATTTAACTTCCCTTCTATCTGCCTTTTCATGCCAGTTATGCATCTTGAATCCTGATATGCTTTGATAATTTTATGATAATTGCAGTGGCTTTGGGGTGCCATACTGCACTCAGATCTACATTGAATTCCACTCTTTGAACCAGTTATTGCTCTTGATTTTCATATGTCTAAGACGTTCTGTGATATCACAGACTCCCACTCCATGCCATTCTTCTGATTGCTCAAGTAGTATGAAACGAGAGATGTAACAGCTGAGCAGAGGGGGATGCGGGGTAGTCACACAACTAAGACAATTAGATTATTACTTTAACACAAAGATCAAAGCAAGGTATATCAGAATACTGTGTATCCAATAAAAGAACTGGAGAGCATCTGTATGTTAAATATCAAGAGGACACTGTGCAAAAGAAAGTTAAGTCATGTCCCCTATTTTATGGGCCTCACCAACATGGCACTTGGTTAGACTGTGTGTACCCCCTATCCCCCCATGTTTCAAATCTTAAATGATGATACGCTAAACCTATTTGTCACACACCCTCAATTCCCCTAGGAGGTATCCCACCTAAAGAGGAGGAAATTGAACTCTCCCTCCGAGGATTAAGCCCTACCCCATCTATCAGACAGATTGACTTGCTCAATCTTCTGCCATTAACCCAAAACCCTTAAAAGTATGCAACCAGAAGATATGGTGCTCTGAATTAATAAAACGTTTTACTTGCATGAATCAGAGAAATTCCTTGTAGCAGTAAAACATCAAAGTTGCAAGACTCCCAAACATTATCTGGAGGGACCTCTGTACACAAGACTGTAAACTACCAGTGATACACATGCTCTTTTTATAAACCTGAAATGCTAGCCCGGATAACAGAATGAAAATAGTGTAATACAAGTGCATTTATCTTCTGTACTATAGTAAAAGGAGCCATTGCCCAACCCCATGTACATGTAGTCCCTTCCAATGCCCTGATCTCCTGATGTACAATTTAAAATGCCTCAGAGGACAATTGGAGCCCCTCCATGCCCCGATCCCATGAAGCACATTTAAAAATGCCCCACAGGGTTAGGACCCCGTCCATGGCCTGATCCCCTGATGTAGACTGAAAACTGCTCCACAAGGCTAGGACCCCCCATTCCCCAATCTCCGGATGTAGATTTAACAATGCCCCGAAGGGCTAGTGGACCCCTCCCAAAGTCCCAATCACTGAACTCAAGTCTGGGTGGTGTGTCTGAAATAAAAAAATCAGATCACCGTTATCCCTTGCAGTCTAGTGGCCCCCCACCCAGCAGTGTCAGACCACCCCACTCCCCCTTGACCTGTAGCCAGCCGGCGACTGACACAGTACACCTCTCACCACCGCGGGTTAGATGCTGACTGAGCTTGGCGAGACATACTTCTGCAAATAGTGTGTGCTCAATGAATGACAGCTCATTCATTAAGCATGTACTATTTACAGAAGCACGTGCTCATATGGAGCTCAGTCTGTGGCTGGCTGCAATGTTGAAAGGTGGGCTGTGCCAGTCGCCAGCTGGGTACGGGTGGGGGGAGCAGGGTGGTCTGGTACTGCCGAGTGGGGGGGGGGACCACTAGACTACCAGGGATAAATAATGGTGATATGATTTTTTTTATTTTAGATATACCGCCCAGACTTGGGTTCAGGGATCACAGATTGGGGCTTGGGGGTCTACTAGCAGTTTTAAATTTACATCAGGGATCAGGCATGGGGGTCCTAATCTGCAGGGCAGTTTTTAATTTACATCAGGGATCGGGGCATAGGGGTCCTAGCCTGCAGGGCAGTTTTAAATTTTCATCAGGGGATCAGGGCATGAGGGCTCTCACACTGGGGACCAGAGCATAGATCTCTATTTCATCGGGCTTTTAAATGTACTTCAGGGCATCGGGCTTGGGGGAGCACTTGTGTTGAAATTGCCACAGGCTTGTGGCAACCTGTATGATATGTCCTCCATTTGGCATACTGTTCAGGTTGCCGCAAGTCATGGGACCCTGCCTGATAGAGAATTGGGCACAGGATCCTTGGCGAGGTGTTTTGTACAAGTCGCCTTTGGCATGACTTGCACCACGCTCTAGAATCTGGCCCCAATGGAGTTTAGTTATTTATTTTCTTTTTTGTGGTATTCATAATGGTATTTTTATTCTAAAAGTTTGAGATATATGTCAATAATACTGGACTAATGAATATGTTAGATGCATAATCTATATAGATATGCACAATCTAATAAATAAATATATAAACAAAGAATTTTCAGTCATGATTAGAGATGCAGTGAAATTTAATTTGGGTGGTGAAATTCTGTAAAAATTATGAATTTCACCACACAAAATATTTCATGAAATTCAAGCATTCCACAAAATATTTTGTGGGCGCGACTTGGAGAATTTTGGCAGCGAAATGTGGAATTTCCCCCCACCCTCCAATCACCAGCCCCATATTTAACAGTTTCCCTGGTGTCTAGTGGCACTCCACCATCCCCATGATCCCCATCCCTATACTGCCCGTAGAAAAAAGATCCCTTCATAAAAACTAGCCAGTGTGAAAACTATGGGAATATTTATCTGAGCACTGTTGTTATCTCCATAGAAAAGAAAATACAGTACTGAAGATGTGCAGTAATCTGCTGGAGCTGAACGCTGCCAGGGTCTTTTCTTACCGATGGGAATAGGAACCAGTGCTCAGATAAGTGTACCATATATCAGAGTGTTACATAACCACAGAAGAGGTAAAGCATAACATAGCAGCAGTCTTTGGACAAGACAGGCAGGAGATTATATTTTGCCAAACCAAACCTCATCTTTTACTGACAATAGCAGTCCTCTTGAACAATATAGTGCAGAAAAAATGCAGACATTAATACAGCAGACCCTCCAACATTTTACAGATGAAAATATGTACGTGTGTTGCACTAGGTGTGGGGGAGCACGCACAGTGCATGCTCCCCCCGCAACACACACACGCATTTACTTAACCCCTTTTGCCCATGAGTATTCCTTAGGGCCTGTTCAGTTATTTTATTTCTAGACTCTCAGGTGGGACATTGCCTGTAAACATGCAGGTGGGTCAAAAAAGAAAAATAATGGCTCTATCATAGACCATCAGGTATGTACGGGTAGTGCTGCAGCTGGTCATGTCCGTTATGAAGACTGAATTTTCAGATTTATTGACGTTAACAGTATCTTACATTAGACAGACTATGCAGCTGCTCTGTTTGTTAGCCAGGCTCAGTGTGCGCAGCACTGTAGTGAGGGGATCCAGTCGAGTCTCTCCACGGTCACGGATCTAACCGGCATCTCAGAGACTACAGACTTAAGGTTTGCTTAATTCCGCTTAGCGCTGCAAAATTAAACGGAGCCATGTTTCACAGTACGGGTGTATTGAGGACAGATGCTGCGGTCGTCTGGACACAGAAGCACCTGACATGCTGATAAATTAATTAAATTTCTTGGTTCAGTTGGTGACAGGGACTTAGATCACGAGTCTGACAAGCTGCCCGCCAAATGGGAAACATCCAGGCTGCAGCAGCACTACTCAGCTGCTTCCAGGGGTCACAGGCAAGCAGGCACTACCAGCGCATGTCAATAGTGTGGTTACCATGGGGACCGGATGGACACTTCCCTCTCAGACCACCGTGCACTCACTCACTTCAACAGACATAGTTGGAAACTACAATAATAAAGTATTTTCTCAGGTGGCCGAAATTCTGTACACACTGAGAACTGGCCTTTATACGGTATCACTGTAAGAAATTCAGTATTGTACCGGACAAAACGGTAGAGTTGGAGGGTCTGAATACAGTTCATAGATGGTCTAATCTTCATGCCTCAATTGCCTACATCCATCTACAAACTCTAGTTTAGTGACTAGATTAAGACTAGGTTGAAACTCTTTAAAATAAGCTTCAGTGTCAGTTCTTATGAAGCCGTTTTACCCTAGTATTCCATAGTTAGCCTGTACTATAAGTTGAGAGATACCCATAGTTCTAATCTGTTATATACTGTATATTTGAATTGATTGTTTGTCTCTTCTGTGTGGATAGTACCTGTGACTTGCGGCGGTTGTGGTGAGTGTGTTTGGCGTTTTTGTTTGAAGTTCATATGCGGCATGTCAAATCTGTCCTCAGCCTTCCTCAGTCACTCGAAGACTACAGAAAAATTGACGGCTAAGACCGCTCTGCTTCTTCTGCCAGCTCGCTAAATCAGTATACTGCTCGGTGAATCATAAATAGTTGCTACATCGTGTGCAGCCAATCAGGAATGGCCACACCGAGCAGTCAGCACCAAGGGCATTTTTTTGTACACACTTGCGCTAGCCAGGTCTTCCTGATCCATGGTCCACAAGTTGGTAAAACAAAAAACGGGAAAAATAAATAAATAAACGGAGTTTAAAAGTCCCGTGACAGTAATATTTTCTTGGGGGCAACTTGCCCTCTGCCCCCCCGCAATCTACGCCACTGGGAACCTCCATTTGTAGGGGGTTTCACTTGAACTCACCTCGCCACAGGATGGGCAAGTTACAGATTGAGCCTCTGAGACACCTATCCCCAGATGCCATCTGCATGGAGTTATCTGGAGTAAGTGTAAAACTTTAAACACAGATACCAGTAACAGAGATAAAGTACTGGAATGCAAGACACAGGCAAGCAGTTTTGTTTAGCAGTTGCAGTGTTTTATTATATGAGTTTTTATTACCAAGTTTTAATATTGGTTTTACAGTCTGTAGGCATTCGGAGACACTATCACGTTGTTCTAACAGAATCCGTCACTGTCATAAAAATACCACCAACAGCTTAATCTGGTTCAGTTTTAGTTGGTTCCCATCCAACTCTTCCCCCTTCCTCGGGATGAGGCTGAAAGTAGGCAGAATTGTCTAGCCCTCCTTTCCCAGTCACCAAAAAACTAAATAAAGAAATAATGCAACAAGTTTTATATGGAATGCATATTTTTACACCTTTACCTGACAGTGTGTTCAAGAGCTGTACTTGAACTGTTTATTATACATTGCCTGACTTGATTTTTAATAAACTTGAATTAAAAAAAATATATAAACTAAAGCAAACTCATACAGTATATACTCAACAGCTACACAAAAACAGTTGGCTGTTAACAAGGAAACAAATAAAATTCACAAGATATGAAGGTGTAGTACACCTTTATGTTTTTTTTTTGCACATTTATTTGTATTGTGTCATACAAACATCAAAAATATTTTTAAGTGATTGATTGATACCTGGTTTTTGAGATCATTATTTTTCACCTGTATATACACTCTTACACCATAGTCAGGGGAGGTGACAGATGGGCCGAGGCGCATTCCTGAGGCTGATCCACCCTCATGTTAAAAAGCAACTGTCATGATCCAGACAGGTAGCCCATATCGTGAAGTTGCCTGCCCTGGGAGCCATTTTATTCGTATTTCAATTTTTTTCTGCATGTTAAAAAAAAGTTATATTTTTCATAAAGCAACTTCCTGGTATGAGCTGAGCAGCTGGCAATCACTGCAGTACTCCCAAAAAAACTGCACTTTAATGACACGATGTAGGGAACAGGGCCTCAGGCACTTTGCTGGCAGATATACATGCATGGGGCTAATATATATATTATATAACATATATACATAATATATAATGTCATGCCACATGAATCTAATAGATTTCTTTGGGTGACCAAAGTGGTAGATCAGGGAGGGGCTGTGGACATGGCCTACCTAGACTTTAGCAAGGCATTTGACACAGTCCCACACAAAAGATTAATATACAAGTTAGCCAGTCTGGGAGTGGGTCCCAAGATGATAGCCTGGGTAAAGAATTGGCTGGAGAATAGGACACAAATGGTAATAGTAAATGGAGTCCACTCTGAAGAAAGGGGGGTTACTAGTGGGGTACCGCAGGGTTCAGTATTAGGACCGGTCCTCTTCAGTGTCTTTATAGGCGACATTGCAGAAGGACTGGAAGGAAAAGTATGTCTCTTTGCAAATGACACAAAGATCTGCAGCAGAGTTGATGCACAAGGTGGGGTGGAAAGGATGAGAAGGGACTTGGCAGGTAGAGGAATGGTCAAATGTATGGCAGCTTAGATTCAGTGCTAAGAAGTGCAAGGTAATGCACCTGGGAAACAAAACCCAGGAGAAGAGTACACAATGGGGGTGAGAAACTAACAACAACAAAATGGAAAGGGACCTGGGGTAGTCGTATCAGATTACTTAAAGGTGGGCAAGCAATGTGAGAGGGCAGCAAGGAGGGCTGGGGGATACTGGGATGCATAGGGAGAGGCATCACCAGTAGAAAACAGGAAGTTATTATCCTTCTGTACGGACAGCTGATGAGACCCCATCTGGAGTACTGTGTGCAGTTCTGGAGACCCAGTCTCCGCAAAGACACAGACAAGATGGAAGCTGTCCAGAGGAGGGCAACTAAAATGGTGCATAGTCTGCACCAGAAGACATATGAAGAGAGACTAAAGTAGCTTAATATGTATAGCCTTGAGGAAAGGAGGGAGAGGGGGGACATGATAGAAACTTTCAAGTACCTCAAGGGAATCAACAAAGTCCAGGAGGGTAGCATCTTTCAAAAAAAGAGGTGTACAAGAACAAGGGGGCACAATTTGAAGATGGGGGGTGGTTCAGAGGTAGTGTAAGGAAGTTTTTTTTCACAGAGAGGTTTGTGGATACATGGAATGGCCTTCTGGAGGAGGTTGTGGAGTCAAAAACAGTGGTTGAATTCAGGCATACATGGGACAGTCATAAGGCAATTCTAGGGGGTGGAAGGAGAAAGAAGTAGGCTGCTGGTTAACTAGGATCTGCAGCTTATCCATTAGGTAAGGAAATGGGCAGACTGGGTGGGCCAAGCGGTCCTTATCTGCCGCCAAATTCTAGGTTTCTATTATGATCCCATACATGTATATCTGCCAGCAAAGATAATCTAAGTACATTTAGGCAGAACCCCCTCTCTGATCCTCATACCAGGAAGTTACAAGTCTGGCTTTACGAAGGATATAACTTTTTTTTAACATGCAGAATATAGTCGAAATATTAATAAAATAGCTCCCACAGAAGGCAACTTCATGATATAGGTTGCTTGCCTCCTGTCACATACTGTGAAGGTTGCTGTTCAGCAATGGTGAATGAACCGATGACCACTGAGGTGATGCAAGGTGGGGTTGTGGGGAATGGGCTGACCCTCCCTTGCCCCCCCCCCCCAACAGCACCTTTCAGTTCGTGCCGGTCCCGATATGTTTCCACTGTCACAAAAAGAAGGGAAACTAATTGCAAAAAAACTGTGTTAATCAATATCTTTATTTTGCCAGGCGGAACACCGTTGAGACAAGCTAATTTACAAGATGGACCTGGGAACAATACAGTAGCTAGACAGGCCATAACCTAAACATATAGTAAGCATATATATAATGACAATATAATCATACAAGGCATACCCAGGGCAAGAAAGTACATGTAATATGAGGCAGGCTAAGGGTCACTAGCAAGCTGTTTCTGTAAGCATGAAGGTCAATAATTCAATGCATTTAGACACATTTTAAGCACATTAAGTTAATGCAGACATTAGGGTTGGAGAATGCCATGTGCACAAAGCAGGAAAATTAAAAAATGTTAGGGTTTGGAGTCTCCAGAGACTTAGCAAATTAGTGGTGGGATGTTCCTTGGGATTGTCGGTCCTAATGCCCATACCCTCCCCTAAGCAAACTCGGTCAGACATGGTCTCTCTCTCTCTGTATGGCCCTGTATGAAGAAAGCTATGACTCATTCTGTTGGTATTGTGTAGTGAGCAATACTTCTCTGTCTCCAAAGAGTGTATCATTATGAGATAATGATGTGAAGCTATACCATGTGCTCTGAACAGGAGACTACTGACCGGGGGATTGGGAGTGAGCATTAACACTCTGCCACTGATTCTTCTAATATCTACATTAACATAGGTTTTTTACACTAAAAATATATATATATATATATATATATATATATATATATATATATATATGTGTGTATGTATGTATATACACACACACATCTAAATTATGTTACAGGTAACCCATTGCTACATAAATAGGCACTAAATGCTTATAGTGCCCCTTTAAGATTACAGTGCTTAGAAGATAAAATTCACGATGTTGTGGGCAGTTTGCCCCAGGTGGTATTCTACACTCAAATCGCTTACAATGCCCTGATTAGATATTACTAGTTGCAAGACTGCATTCTCTTTTCAAACAACATGAAGTCTTGCTGTATTCTGACATATTGCAGTGATGTCCAACCTTTGAACTGCCCTGGAGATGAAAGAGTTAACTTTCCATGCCAGGCATGGAACGCTGAGCTCGAGCTCGGTTGAGACTCTGTCTGTTGCTGTTTGAACTCAAACCGTCAGATTCTTTACTCCGCCTCACTGAACAGTCGCTCCGGAGATTTCTCCTTTGCTCAGTTCAAGTTGTCAGTTAAAGTGACGCTTTTCTCGGTTTCGACCGAATTTAATCTGTTAACCTGTCGGTTCAGTCTCTGTCTGTGGTATCGTGAGTACTAGATAGGTTTATTTTCTTGTTTTTCTGTGTGGAACTTGTAAACGTGGGATCGGTTCGGTTTGAACCGATCAGGTTGTTCAGAAAAAGTTTATTTTACTTTTAGAGTGTGGTAACCGGTCCTTATTGTTCTAAAAAAAACGGATTTCATTACGTTTTCCATGACCCGTAACACAGTCAGGAACCGATAAGGGTGTCTTGCTCAGCAGACTGCCCAAAAAGGTAAGTTTGTTAGACTGGCTTTTCTGAGAAACCCAAAAGAAAAACCGCCCACTGGGTTTCACATTGTAGTGTGTGTGGGAAGCCTTTGCTAAGGCTGATCCCCACACCACCTGTGTTTTTTGTCGGGGTTTGACCACCTCGATTCAGACTGCCAGATTTGCAAGAATTTTCCTGCAGCTACCCTGGAAAAGAGAGTTGGTAGGCTCAGGGAAAGGGAGGCCAAGAAGTCCGCTGACCCGGATGGCCAGCCCAGTTCAGTTCCAACCGAACCAGAAGGAGTGCCCTCTGACCAGGGCAAAAGGAGAACCGACTCCGAGGAGTTGGTTCCGGTCAAAAGGAAAAGAAGGGATAAGTCAGCCGGTGCGGATCCACAAATTCTTTCTCCGACTCTGATGAAATAGCCAAAGCGATAAGGATTGTTCAGTCGCTAACTCTAGTTCCGTAATCAACCATCACCATCAGGAAGGGGTTCGTTCGGTTCCCCCGGTTCCAGATTATAATTTAGAAGATTTTTATGAACCGGAGGAGGAGGAAGGAGAGTATGAGGATAGTGAGGGTGATTACGAAAGTCTGGATGTGCCTATTGACCCGGACATCTCCCCAGACAGACCTTCAGGGGTTTCTCCTTCTAGGCTTTCTGAGTCCCCTTCCCATTTTATGTTCTACAAAAAAGAGGCTAAAACTCTTCAGCTTCGTATGGAAGAAGCTGTGGATGACCAGGAGGAGCCTGACTATGTTGAAATGATGGATATCCCAGAGTCTAGGAGGCTGTCTATTCCCCTTCATAAGTCCTTTGGGAAACAGACAATAAAAATTTTAAAGACTCCTAATTCTATACCTCCTGTGGACAAGAGAATGGACAAGAGGTATACTCTCTCAGGCTCAGATATGGAGTTCCTTACCCAGCAATGCAGCCATGTTGGGGTAGTGCAGGCTGCTGCCTGTGATAAGGCAAATACACCCTGGCTTTACACCCCCCTAGACAAGGACTCCAGGAGGATTGATGCCATGGCAAAGAAACAGTACATGGCAGCATCCTTGGGACTCAGGCAGGCTAATTATATGGCCTATACAGCTAGATATCAGAAATCTAGATGTGACACTGTAATGGCTTTAGCTAAACAGGTCACTGGCCAGCTTGCCAAGGAGCTGGAGCAGGTGGCTGCGGATGGTATTGAGGCATCCAAGGTGCAATTCCATGCTGCAGTGGACTCCAGTGATGTTTCATCTAGAGTCATGGCAACATCTGTGGCCCTTCGTAGGATGGCTTGGCTCAGATGTACTACCCTGTCTCAGGATACCCAGACTAAAGCCATGGATTTTCCTTCTAGAGTAATTCTCTGCTTGGGAGCAAACAGAGAACTACATGAAGAAATGGATGAATACAGGACCACCTACAGGAGTGCTCAGGCCAAGGAAAGGCAAGCCACTCCCCAGAGGCAGCATTCAGGGGCAGGGGCAGGCCTTCACAGGCCCTTCTACCAAGCCCAGGCCTCCTCTTCTGCTTATGCTCATAGGGGGTTCTTCAGAGGGAGAGGCAGATGGGGTACAAGCAGGCCTGCTTCCACCCCTCAGCCTAAAGCCCCTGCCAAACCGGCACCCTGATGGGTTTGCCAGGGCCGATTCTCCACCACCTGTAGGGGGCAGGCTGGCTTACTTAGTCCAGGACTGGACGTCTTTAACATCAGACAAATGGGTCCTGGAAGTAGTAAGCCAGAGACTGGTTCTCAGCTTCAAAAAATTTCCAAAGATGAGAACCAGATCCTTTCCACCTACAAATCCTTCAGAGTCACTTGCCCTAGAGGCAGAGGTCTCTTCCCTCTTGGCTCTGAGAGCCATAGAGAGAGTTCCACCCTACACAAAGGAAAAGGGTTGTACTCCAGGTACTTCCTACCCCCAAAAAGACAGGATAATGGCGGCCCATCCTGGATCTCAGATATTTAAACAAATACCTTTTAAAGCCAAAGTTCAAAATGGTGACTCTGGGAATAATTCTACCCTCTCTAAGGCCAGGGGACTGGCTAGTTTCCCTGGACCTCAAGGATGCCTATTTCTATATTCTCATCAGAAGCTCCCACCGAAAGTACCTCAGGTTCGAGCTGCCCTCAGGCCATTACCAATTCAGAGCAATGCCCTTCAGCCTAACTTCTGCTCCAAGGGTGTTCACAAAATGCATGGCAGCAGTAGTTACCTTTCTAAAGAGAAAAAGGGTCTCCATCTTTCTATACCTGGACAGCTGGCTCATAGTAGGCCAGTCTCCAGACCAAGTCAAGTTACACCTACAGATAACTCAGCAACTGCTCACTTCTCTAGGTTTCCTTCCGAATCTTTCAAAGTCAGTTCTAGAGCCTGTGCAGCTCCTCACCTTCATAGGGGCAGAGCTGGATACAGTAAGGCCAGCGCCTTCCTTGCCCTGGACAGGGCAAGGACCCTTATCTCGCTGGCCTCTTCATTCACCCTCCAGGTGTCTCAACCAGCAAGGCATTTTCTGCAGCTCCCGGGGCACATGGCTGCTTATACAGCAGTGTGCAGGGAGCAAGATTTCAGATGAGGGATATTCAGTTCCACTTGAGAGCCTTCTGGTCTCAGAAAAAGGACCCTCTGACCAAACTGATTCCAGTGACTCGAACCCTGATCCAGGCGTTACAGTGGTGGCAGGATCAGGACAATCTAAGACAGGGAGTTCCTTTTGTCACTCAGTCTCATTCTGTAATCCTTACTACAGATACCTCCCTCTTGGGCTGGGGAGCCCACTTGGGGGACCTGACCACCCAAGGGTTGTGGTCTCCTCAGGAATCTCTGCTTCACATCAATCTATTAGAACTCAGAGCAGTGTTTCTAGCACTTCAAGCTTTTTCCAAGTCTGTTCAGAACAAAGTGGTTCAGATCAGGACAGACAATACCACCACAATGTGGTATATAAACAAGCAAGGGGCCACTCGGTCTACAGCCTTGTCCACAGAGGCAATGAAGTTATGGTCTCTGGCCTATTCCCTGAACACCTGTCTTACAGTAGTACACCTCCCAGGCAAGGACAATGTCCTGGCAGATGCTCTCAGCAGGATATCGCAGGGCCATCACGAATGGTCCCTGGATCCCCTGGTTTTGAAGGTGATCTTCTCCAGATGGGGCACTCCTCAGATAGATCTTTTTGCAGCCCCAGTCAATCACCAACTTCCTCTCTTTTGCTGCAAGCCCCCAGTGTTGGGCTTAGTCCCCCTGGATGCCCTAGTTCTCACTGGGAAGGAAGTTCCTCTATGCATTTCCCCCTTCCTCTCCTGTTCATAATGAATCAAAATCAGGTCTCAACCCTGCAAGGTGATTCTGATTGCTCCAGACTGGGCCAGACAGCCCTGGTACCTCTCTTGTTGTCCTTAGCAGTCCACCTTCCCCTGTCTCTTCCCAGGAATTACAACCTGTTAACATGTGCTCAGGGGAGGGTTTGGTATCCGAATCTCAAATCTCTCAACCTCAAGGCCTGGCTCTTGAAGAGTTAGAGTTTGCTGATTTACACCTCTCTCAAGGTGTTCTGGATATCTTAAAGGCTTCTCATGAGCCTTCCACCAGAAACACTTACAACTCCAAGTGGAAAAGATTTTCTATATGGTGCTCTGGGAAGCATATTTCTCCAGAGTCTGCTGGCTTGCCCACAGTCCTTGACTACATGGTTCATCTTAATAGCTTGGGACTCAGACCAGCTACACTAAGAATGCATCTAGCAGCTGTCTCTGCCTTCCTTTCAGCAGGCAAACACTCTTCCCTTTCAGCTCATCCTGTATTTTCTAAATTTTTCAAGGGATTGCTTCATACCAATCCTCCCTTCAGGGACCCTGCCCCTGATTGGGACCTTAATGTTTGCATTGCTCAGCTTATGCAACACCCTTTTGAGCCTTTGTCCTCAGCAGAGCTTAAGTACTTGACTTGGAAAACTGTTTTCTTGGTGGCCATCACTTCTGCCAGACGCATAAGTGAGTTACAGGCCCTGTCAGTGGAGCCTGATTTTATCTCTTTCCATAGAGATAAGGTGGTCCTCAGGACTAATAGGAAGTTCTTGCCTAAGGTGGTTTCAGGTTTCCACCTTAACCAGTCTGTGTGTCTTCCTGTTTTCTTCACTGACCATTCCTCCTCTGGGGAGAGGAGGCTGCACAGTTTGGATGTGAAAAGGGTCCTTAGCTACTACATAGAGCGCACCAAGGGTCACTGGTTTGACTCCCTCCAGCCGTTCCTCACTTATGGTGAGGTTGGTAAGGGAAAACCTGCCACTAAGAGATCTATTGCCAGATGGATTGTCTCTTACATTCAATGTTGCTATGAAAAACTAAGTAGGATCCCACCCTCAGGCCTGAGGGCTCACTCTACCAGAGGTACAGCTGCTTCCCTGGCTGCTGCCAGGGATATTCCTATCTTAGAGATTTGTCAAGCAGCCACCTGGAAAACAGTACACACTTTTACCAAGCATTACTCTCTGGATATCCAGGCTAGGAGTGATGCTCGGTTTGGCACAGCAGTGCTTCAGAGACTATTTGCTAAGTAGGTTCTGTCCCTCCTCCATGGAGGTACTGCTTGGTAGTCTGCAATATGTCAGAATACAGAAAGACTTCATGTTGTTTGAAGAAAAAATTACTCACCTTAGTAATGTTGTTTCTTCTAATGGAGTCTTGCTGTATTCTGACCTCCCCCCCGCCTCCCCTCTCAGAACCTTGGTTTTTGGGATGTGAGTGGGCAGTAGCAGTGTTGGCACTCAGGAGGTGCCCCCAACCCTTCTTTTCTCACCCCTTTAGTTTGGGTGTATGGGTGTTGTGTTTTGTTTTATTTTTTGGGTTTCCTGACTTGTGTCTTTGTTTTGGGACCAAAAAATCTTTTTATTATATTTAGTAGCCAGTTTGCTAGTGTAAGTTTACAGTTTCCACACAGGACACCCAGTGAGTATAGCTTGTAAAGATCTGACGGTTTGAGTTCAAACAGCAACAGACAGAGTCTCAACTGAGCTCGAGCTCAACGTTCCATGCCTGGCATGGAAAGTTAACTCTTTCATCTCCGGGACAGTTGAAAGGTTGGACATCACTGCAATATGTCAGAATACAGCAAGACTCCATTAGAAGAAACAACATTACTAAGGTGAGTAATTTTTTTCTTATTGTCCCTCTAACCCATTGACTCAGGAAGCAGTCCTACATTGTCTCTAAGAATCACTGGCTATTTTGACTTTCAGCCTCCAGAGTTTCCCAGTTAATACCTGGGAGGTTAAAGCCACCCGTAAGAACTATATTGTCCACTCTATATGCCTTTGTAATGTTTCCCTCCAACTCTACGCTAGGTCTAATCACATATATTGTTTAGGTATTTATAGACCAATATACTCCTTAGTATACTATTACCATCTCTTTTGCTCTTTTTTTTTTGTGTGTCTTATGTCTTTCCCCTGTTGTCCCCTTTCTTCCCCCTGGTTCATTGGGTCCTTTTGGTCTGTGATGTCCCATGTTTCCCCCCTTTATGCTCTGGCTGACCTTTCCAATATTTATGTGAATTTGAGTAGAGCCAGCTTGACTCCCCTCAAGTGTGTTAGTTCAACAGTGTGACCTAGTACTGCTCTTCCCCCTCCTCCAGTATAAATACCTTGATGGTAGCCACATTCATCTTCTGGCCCAGTACACTGGTGCCTTCTCTGATAGGATTCAGTCCATCATCCATGAAAAGACTGGTACCCTCCCAAAAAGATCCTCAGTTCCCCATGAAGTGAAGCCCTTCCTCCCTGCACCATCCAGCCATGTGTTTAAATTCTGAATTTCAGTCTGACTGCTCTTTCTCACTTGGCGCTGATTGTACCTCAGAGAAGGTAACTGTTTCTGCTGCCACTTTTTCTGCCTATTACATGAAAACCATCTGTTACCCTCTCTATATACAGTGCCTAGTAGCTTGTTTGTCCCTACATGAATGACCACATATGACTTTTACACCCCAACTCTGGTGAGCCCCTTCACCCTAGGAACGAATGTTCATTGTTACCCCTGGGAGACAGAGTTTTGATCTTTCCCTAGGGTTTTCACTGCACACCACCTGTTCAATCCTGCTGACTGTTGAATCGCCAGATACTCTCTTCCTCTTACTTCTGCTTGCAGCCCCATCATTTTGAGCTCATTCTTTTCAGATGTAGCCTGCACACCAGAGGCACCAACTTCCGACTACTCATTGCACTGTACAGATTGAACTGTTTTAGCAAATAGCTGCTAGCAGTTCCTGGCAGTCAGTCTGGGTTCAACACCTTCTCTGATTTGCCTCCCCTAGTCTGAACTCCCCCCATGCACTACCTTCCAGCTCCCATTCCAGATTCTAGGTATCCTCTTGGGAAATGAAGCTGTAGATACCCTAATCTTGCTCCAGGTCTGCTCCGCAAGAGGCATATCTAAGTTTTTGTGAAGGCTAGCTCAGAGGCCAGAGCCCAAAAACCTCTACACAATGTGCAGCAGCCATTCATCCATAGCCCCTCTGGAAAGTAACTGGTCCACACACCTTACAGATAACCAGCCCTTTCCCTGTGCTTTCATACTATTGTGTAGTCTTTTTTTTTTTTGCCACCATCCATGCTCCTAGGTGTCTCCTCTCTTTGTGGCCCATTGTGCCCCCGTGCCCATCAGACTCGCACTCATCTGTGGCATCCACTGCCAGATCACAGTGTGCATCCTTGGTACTTGGGTTGGTTCTATCCCTCTCCGGGAGCCTTTTCCTCACCAGTGGTTCAAAAGAGCCGAGGGAGAACTGAACCATTGAAGCCAATGTCCAGGCACTGGGAGATGAGTAGTGGACATGCCGCCCTTGTGGTTTTAGTGATGTGAGAGGGCACAGGGAGGCCATCACCCAAGGCTGCCTTAGCCAGGCATTTTCCCCACCCATTCCACATTCCCCATGTGGAGTGAGCACCATGCCAGCAGTGGCCTCATGCAACCGTCAAGTGCCAGTCTTTGAGTGGTGCATGTCTTCCCCACCCCACCCCAAGAAGGAGAGTGCCGAACAGATGCTCTTTCTCTCTCCCTGCTGGCCACAGTACCTAATAGCAGACTCGGGTTGCAACCTGGGTCAGCAGCATGCCAGTGTGGTCCTCCACCACTCAGTGCCACAGAACCGTCAGAGTATGTGTTTACTACATTAGCTCTGCTGTCCTCATCCTGCTGGGTTTTAGCTCTGACCAAGCAGAAATAGCACCCCTTCCCTCTTATCTCAGAGAAATACTGTACTTGCCTCGAATAAACACAGCAGACAGTTACTTTTCTCTACTGCAAGAACCAACTCTTCCTTTTACTAATCCTCTCCTTGATGACTCACTCTCTAAACAGAGTTCACTACCTTGTCCTTCTTGTGTCAAGTCCTTTTTATGTTTGCTGTATGCATGCTCAGTGAACATTTTGCTATGAAAGTAGGTTTTGAGAGGTGTGACACTGTCAGTCCAATGCAGAGCAGTCTGGAAGGGGCTCATTAGTGTCACACTAGTCATCAGCCAGGCTGATCATGACACTTTTTTGGCTTGCTAGGCGGAAACTTCATGTAGTTCAAAGGAGAGAGCTGGTCCAATCATCAACTGTTTCCTTTGCTCTATATAACACCACTCAGCCAGCACAGCTGATCTGTCATGATCAGCCAGCTGTGGTCCCTCCCCCTCCCAAAATCATCCCTGGTCCTGGCTACTACCCTCCCACCCCACCCATTTTCACTGTGTGACACTTGCAAAACCCTCCCTCAATCTGTCCTGCCCCTTCTCTGTTAAAATTCTGGCATGGGTTCCCAATCCCCTGTGCCAGCTGCTACCCCCCCCACCGTGCCCATTTTGATTGTGCAACCCTGGGGAGCCCACCCCGATGCCGACAAACATAACACTGGCACTGGGGTGCCTGGACCTCAGTGTCGGTACCTGGAATAAAGAACACTGTCCCTCATAGGTTTTTTTTTAAATGTAAAATACACCCTGTTAAAAAGAAAACTGTCCATCGATGTCTGTTGCCACCGCCAGTACTGTCCCCCCACCTGACCCTCCCATTCAGCACCCATCACTCCTTGTGGCTCCACACACTATAATCCTCTTGGGATTGGAGACATGTATTCAGTCTTCAACGCTGGACTGCGAACTGAGGAAATCAGGAATGCAGTTCTATGTATTTCAATGGGTTATCATCATAACTTGGTCATTTGCGAGTATTTTTGCCCCAAATTTTCAACATACCTTTTTTGGGATCCCACCTCATTGACAATGACAGTGAAATTAGGCAAATCTGTCCCAAAAGATGGTTTTGCTGTCACTGTGCAAAATAACCTTTTGGGCAGGATTTTAACATTTTGTCCACCCTTATTCATAAAGAAGGCTATGTTGAAAATGTGGGGTTTAAATATTTAAAAAAAACTAAGTTACAAGCGTGTGTTGAAATTTATGGAAGCAGGCTCATAATGTAATGTTCAGTATTTTGAGCCCAGATTTTTAGCTTAGCCATTTCTTTACAGCACTTCATGAATGCAACAGCTGTTATTTTTCAAATCCTGACTAAAAGGTGTTTTCGCATTTGTGGCACGATTTGAAAATGTTATCTACCCTCATTCACGAGATAGGTTCATGGGGTCATAAGAAGGCTATGTTGATAATTTGGGGTAAAAAATATTTAAAAAACAAAGTTTTGAGTGTATGTTGACATTATTTAATGCACGCTTGTAACTTGGTCATTTTCAATATTTTGACCATAGATTTTTAACCAGCCATTTTTTCACACCATCTCATGAATGTGACAGCTGTAATTTTTCAAATTCTGGCCAAAATGTGTTTTCGCACTTGTGGCATGAAATCACCTTTCAGGCATGATATGGACATTATGTCCATCCTGTTCATGAGGTGTGGTCATAAGAAGGCTGTGTTGAAAATGTTAGGTAACAAAGTTGTGAGTGTACATTGAAATTTCTGAACGCACGCTTGTAACTGTGGTAATTTCAAGTATTTTGACCCCTGATTTTTAACATAGTCATTTTTTCACACCACTTCATGAATGTGACAGCTGTCAATTCTCAAACCCTGCCAAAATGTGTTTTCACACTGGTGGCTCAAAATTATGTTTCGACCATTATTTTATAAATGACACATATACTCAGAAGGAGTGGTGATTAGAAGATTACGTTGAAAATTTGGAGTAAAAATATGAAAACCCCAACTAGCTTATGAGGAGACGTTGAACTGCTCCAACATTTTCTCATAATTTAATTTTTGCAGATTTTGGCCCCTAATGTTCAGCATATCCCAGGGTATTAAATAAGCTGAAAAAAATTGATTAGCAGTTTTACATGATCTTACTTCAAGAGGGTTCCTTCAGTAGGTCATCACAAATAGGACTGACGCTGCACGGCAGACTTTTCTAGCAATCCCTGACGGGGGACTGCCCACCCGATGTCACGTGACCAACGTCAGCGTGACGATATATAGTGGGCGGTCCCCACGCCTGCCCTCCAGTTCTTTCCTGCCGTCGCCTCATGCTAGTCGCTTCGCAGACTTTATTCAGCGTTCATTGGAAAGCTGTTTTTCATGCGGTTTTCTTCAAACTCGCTATTTTATTCATTCAGATTATGTTAGTTCATGTCTTCTCCAAAGAAAAAGTGCTCCAGGTGTGGCACTCAGATACTGCACAAAGACAGACATTCCAAGTGCGTCATCTGCCTAGGCCCAGACCCTCCAGTCTCCTCCTGCCCCAACTGTCAGTCCTTCAATCAGGCTACCAAAAAGCGGAGACAGCAGGCGTTGGAGGCCCATCTTCTCAAGGTCCGTCTACTTTCTCTTGAGAAGAAGATGGACAAGCTTAGGGACTCATCTGAAAAATCTTCCCCTTAAAAGCATAAGGAGAAGACTGGGGAGCGGGCTCGCTCTACGGACGATGTCAGGCCCTCTGCCAGCAAGGCCCAGCCACCACTGAAGCACTCAGATAAGGAGAAACTTCAAGCAGATAAGTCGGTCACTGGCTCCTCCGGCGACTGCGCTGCACCGGCCAGTAAGCCAGCCTCCGGCTTCTCCAGAGACCGCCCGGTGGCCATTAAGTCAACTCCCCTGGCTGGGGACAGTCACCAGGCCTCGATCGCTAAGTCGGCCAGGGGTCCTAACCTCGACCGCCCGACCACGCCCGCTAAGTCGTCCGTCCCTGATGATCGCACGGGCTCGGTTCCCCCGTCGGGACCTAATGGCGCATCTACCGACGTCTGGCGGGACCGAAGGGAGACAGCCCCACTCCCTCCTGTTCTTCCTTCACCCGTGTCGTCGCATTCCACCATGGACACATCCGGCGAGACCGATGGGGAGGCTGGTGAACCAGCCGATTTCGGGGGTTCTTCCCTGCGCTTCTCCACTGGGGACCAGGGTCAGGAGGCTCCTTCTTGGCCGGAAAGCCTTTCTCTGGAGGCCCCTCCTCAGCCCAAGGGTGGACTCCCAGCACCTCCAGTGCCGCCAGTCACTACAACAGTCCCGACACCGGGACCGCCGGTGTCTCCAACGCCGCCAGTCCCAACAACAGTCCCGACACTGGGACTGGTGGTCAGGCCTATTCCGTTGGCTCCAATGCTGGACCCAATGCCTACGACTGAGATTCTTCATCCAGTGCCAACGCCAGCCCCTCTGACACTGGATCCAGTGCTGGATTGGGTGGCGTCTGTGCCGACATCAGTCCCTATAACATGGACTGTCCCAACGCTGGATCCTAACTTGATCTACACCACAACAGGTCTGACGTGGGTTCCCCTGATGTCAGGGCTGACGATGGGGTATTATAACCATCCCCTCACTGTCCCCCATTACCCCCACGGGTATCCTGGGGATCCTTACCCGGAGTCTCCCACTCCTGGATGGAGTCCAATGGGACAGTTTTACCAGGGTTATCATCCCTATACCCATTACCTGGGTCCGCATGGATATTACCCTCCTCCAGTCGCTGTTCCCCCTCCACCTCCCCCCCCAGCCTCAACCAGCTCCACCTCCACCTCCTCCAGCTATGCCGGATTTCAAGTCCTTCCTACAATCTTGGTGGCAGGGAGCGAGGTCGGAGTTGGTTTTGGACCTGGAAGCGAGGCTCCCACCTCCGCCACTTCCTAGGTCCCCTTCCTCGAGCAGTTCGGGTCCGATTGTCCACCTCTCGGGGAAGACTCAATTGGACGTTCCCCTTTCTCACTTCAAACGTCATCCAGTGGAGGAGGACGACGATAACAGTTCTGTTGGGAGAAAGGACTCTTCAGAGGAGGAGGAAATTGTGGAGGAACCTGAGACGAGAGTCAAGACCTCACCGAAATCACCACCTGAGGATCCTTCCTTCTCAGATCTCTTGAGGGCCCTCAGAGATTATTTCAGCTAGGAGTCAGAGGAACAGGACCCGATGAGGCAATGACTCACAGAGCACCTCAATTTAGAGTCCCTGTCTCCCGTCCCAGTTGCTCCATGGATGGCCCCCACAAAGACCTCACCACCACCACTGCCTGGCAGATGCCTTACTCTATCCCGGCTGCCCCAAGTGGGTGGACAGACTTTACCAGGTGCCTAAGGATGCTCCTTTTTTGAAGACCCATCCGAAGGCAGACTCCATGGTCATTTCAGTGGCTCATGATCGCTCTGATACGCCAAAGCACTTGAGCACTACTCCTCCAGATAAGGAGTCGAGGCAGATGGACCAGTTTGGCAAGAAAATCTACTCTTCTGCCACGTGCACGCTCCGCTTCTTCAGTTACATGGCCCATATGGAGTCCCACCAAAAAGCAACTATGGCCAGGTTGGAGGCGAAGGTCCAGTCTGTGGGTCCTTCACCTCTCAAGGAGGAACTTGCCAAGGATCTCTGCCTCTCCAAGATCTTTTGTAGGCATGCTTTCAAACACCATGAAGTCTTGCTATATTATAACAATAGCAGTCAGCCACTGCAGCTGAACTGCCCCGGAGAGGAAGGAGTTAACTCCAGAAGATCTGGAGTTCTACAGCGCGAGGGCGCTGTGCCCAAAGCTCTATCTGGCAGTTTCAAATGAAACTGTCAGATTTTTACTCCGCTTCACTGAACAGTCGCCTCCGAGATCAGCTCCTTCAGCTCGGTTCAAGCGGTATTTTCAGTTCATTTGAACGGCAAAGATTATTATTTTACCGCATTTCGGTTTTAAAGCTCTATCTGGTAACCGTAGTACAAAATTTAAGTCTGTGTGGAAAATTAATTATCGGTTCGGTTTTGAACCGATCGGTTGGTTTTTTCTGTATTTTAAAAGTGTACAGTGGGTTTTAGAGTGCGGTTCCCGGTTCTTATCGGTTCTAAAAAAACCGGAATTATAACGTTTTTTTCAAATACCCGTGACACGGTTAGGAACCGATAAGGGTGTCTTGCCTGGCACTGCCATCAAAAGGGCAAGTTTTGGTTAGGCTGGCATTATGTCTGAGAAACCCAAAAAAACCGGGCCCACTGGGTTTCAACACTCGGATGTCTGTGGGGACGCCTTTGCCAAGGCTGACCCACACACCACTTGTGTTTATTGTCTGGGGGCTGACCACCTCCTGTCAGACTGCCAGGTGTGTAAAAATTTCCCTGCAGCCACCCTGGAGAAGAGATTGGGCCGGCTCAGGGAACGAGAGGCCAAAAAGTCCGCTGACCCGGATGGCCAGCCCGGTCCAGTACCCACTGGACCAGAGGGAGTGCCCTCTGACCAGGGCGAGACTTCCTCGGGCAAAAGGAAGGCTGGTTCAGAGGAACCAGTCCCAAGTAAAAAGACAAGGAAATCAGTAGGTCTGGAGTCCAAAATTGTGTCTCCAACTGCTGCAGAGATAGCTAAAGCCATTCAGATTGTCCAGTCACTGTCTCAGGGATCTGTAGAACCACCAACAGCTGGTAAAAGGTTGGTTCGTTCAGTCCCAGTGGTTCAGGATTTTGAAGTTGAGGATTTTTATGAACCACAGGAGGGGAGGAGGAATTTGATCATTATATGTGTGGCTGGGGGTCTGGATGTGCCCATTCAACCGACATTTCTCCAGACAGACCTTTAGAATCTCCTCCTATTCTGTCTGAGTCCCCTTCTTTCTTTTATTTTTACAAAAGGTTGTAGAACCCTCCAGCTTCCTTTAGAGGAGGCTGTGATGAGCAAGAGGAGCCTGATTATGTGGAAATGATGGATATTCCAGAGTCTAGGAGGTTGTCTATTCCTTTGCATAAGTCATTTAGGAAGCAAACAACAAAGATTTTAAAAATCCTCATTCTGTCCCTCCTGTAGATAAAAAATGGACAGAAGGTATACTTTGTCAGGCTCGGATACAGACTTCCTTACTGAGCAGTGTAGTCATGTAGTGTGGTACAAGCTGCAGCCTGTGACAAGGCTAATATTCCTCTGGCCTCACATCCTCCTGATAAGATTCCAGGAAGATTGATGCCATGGCGAAGAAACAGTATATGCAGCTTCTTTGGGGCTCAGGCAGGCAAATTATATGGCTTATGTAGCTAGATATCAGAAATCTAGGTGGGACACAGATTGCAGTTAGCCAAGCAGGCCCATGGCCAGCTGGCTAGTGAGTTGGAATAGGTGGCTGCTGATGGCATTGAAGCTTCTAAAGTTCAATTTCATACTGCTGTTGATGTTAATGATGTTTCTTCTAGGGTCATGGCCACTTCTGTAGCTTCCGTGGTTGGCATGGCTCAGATGCACTAATCTGTCCCAAGATACCCAGTCAAAGGCTATGGATTTTCCTGTAGTGGGAAATTCTCTTTTGGGAACAAACAGAAAACTATATGAAAAAGATGGATGAATACAGAACTACCTACAAAAGTGCCCAGGCTAAGGAGAAGCCATGCCACAAAGGCATGCTCCCAGAGGTAGGGCAGGCTTTTCCAGGCCTTTACCAATTTCAAGCCTCCTCTGCTGTCTCACAGAGGGTTTCTTCAGAGGCAGGGGTGAGCGAGGCTCAAGTAGACCGTCCCCTCCCTCAGCCTAAGGCTGTTGCTAAGCAGGCACCCTGATGGTGCCCAGGGCCGATTCTCCTGTACCAGGGGGCAGGTTGGCCTATTTCAGCCGGAACTGGCTGTCCCTAACTCACGGACAGATGGGTTCTGGAGGTAATAGGCCAGGGTCTGGTTCTCAGCTTCAAACACTTTCCAAAGATGAGAGCCAGGCATTTTCCACCTGCAAACTCTTCGAAGCCTTGCTTTGGAAGCAGAGGTTTCTGCTTTGCTGGACTGCAAAGCAGTGGAAAGGGTTCCTCCTTGCCATCAGGGCAAGGGCTTTATTCAAGATACTTTCTTACCCCAAAAGACAGGAGAATGGCCCATTCTAGATTTAAGATACTTGAACAAGCATCTGTTGAAACCAAAGTTCAAAATGTTGACTCTGGCAATGATATTGCCTTCCCTAAGGCCAGGGACTGGCTAGCTTCCCTGGACCTCAAGGATGCCTATTTTCATGTTCTGATCAGGCCTTCTCACCGAAAGTACCTCAGGTTCGAACTGCCCTCAGGCCACTACCAGTTCAGGGCAATGCCCTTCGGCCTTACCTCTGCGCCAAGGGTATTCACAAAATGTCTCGCTGTAGTAGTGGCTCGCTTAAGAAGGCAAGGGGTTGCTGTGTTTCCCTACCTGGACGACTGGCTCATTGTGGGTCAGTCTCCAGGTCAGGTGAAACCCACTTGCAAGTCACCCAGCAGCTTCTCACTTCCCTGGGATTCCTGCTAAACTTACCAAAGTCAGTTCTGGAACCAGTTCAGGTCCTAACTTTCATAGGCGCGGAATTGAACACAAGGTTAGCCAGGGCTTTCTTCCCTCGGAAAGGGTGGACAGACTCATCGCCCTGGCATCCTCCTTTACCCCAGGGTCTCTCGACCAGCAAGGCATTTTCTGCAACTCCTCGGGCACATGGCTGCTTCCACAGCTGTCGTGCAGGAGCAAGATTCCAGATGAGGGACATTCAGTTCCATTTGAGGGCCTATTGGTCTCAAAGGAAGGACCCCTACCAAGTTGGTCCCAGTTACTCAAACTCTGATCCTAGCCTCCACTGGTGGCAGGTCCAGAGCAATTTAAGACAGGGGTTCCCTTCATTCCTTTCTCACTCCCTCACCCTCACCACGGATGCCTCCCTGTTAGGGTGGGGGTTCACCGACGACCTTGCCACTCAGGGGTATGGTCTCCTCAGGAGTCTCTGCTCCACATCAATCTTTTGGAACTCAGAGCTGTCTTTTTAGCTCTTCGGGTGTTTTCAGATTCTGTCCAGAACAAAGTGGTTCAAGTCAGGACAGACAATACCACCACAATGTGGTACATCAACAAGCAAGGGGGCACTCGGTCTTCAGCCTTGTGCACCGAAGCAATGAAGTTGTGGTCTCTGGCTTACTCCCTGAACACCTCCCTGATAGCGTTTCATCTCCCAGGGAAGGACAATGTCCTGGCGGACGCCCTCAGCAGAATTTCTCAGGGCCATCACGAATGGGCTCTGAATCCACAAGTGCTGGGGTCTGTCTGTGCCAGATGGGCACCTCAGATAGATCTTTCGCAGCCCCAGACAACCACCAACTTCCTTCTTTTCTGTTGCAGGCCTCCAGTTCTGGGCTCAGTCCTCTGGACGCCTTTTCTGTTGGACTGGAAAGGAAGTTCCTGTATGCCTTTCCCCTTCTCTCCTTTTCAGGGTACTAGTAAAATCAGATCTCAACCTTGCAGAGTGATTCTGATTGCCCCAGATTGGGCCAGACAGCCCTGGTACCTCTGCTCCTGTCCTTGGCAGTCCATCCTGCCCTGAGCCTGCCCAGAGTCCACGACTTACTGGCCTGTGCACAGGGAGAGTGTGGTATCGGACCTCAAATCCTCCACCTCAAGGCTTGGCTCTTGAGGAGCTAGAATTTGCTGACTTACACCTTCTCAAGGTGTCATGGATATTTTAAAGGCTTCAAGGAAGCTCTTCCACTAGGGCCACTTATAATTCTAAGTGGAAGAGGTTTTCCATCTGGTGCTCTGAGAGGCAGATTATCCCAGAATTTGCTGATCTTCCCATTCTACTGGACTGTTTGGTCCATCTGAATTCCCTAGGCCTTAGACCAGCTACCCTGAAGGTTCATCTGGCAGCTGTCTCTGTTTTTGTGTCAGCAGGGAAGCCTGCCTCCCTTTCTTCTCACCCGGTGTTCTCCAAGTTTTTAAAGGGTTACTTCATACTAACCCTCCTTTTGGGAACCAGCTCCCGCCTGGGACCTGAATATTTGCATTGCTCAGTTAATGTAACCCCTTGAGCCTCTGTCTTCTGCAGAGCTCAAGTATTTAACTTGAAAACCGCTTTTCCTAGTAGCTATCACCTCTGCCAGACGATAAGTGAGCTACAGGCCCTGTCAGTGGAAGAAGATTTTATCTCTTTCCATAGAGATAAGATAGTCCTTAGGACTAATAGAAAGTTTTGCCTAAGGTGGTTTCTGATTTCACCTGAATCAATCTATCTCTCTCCCAGTATTTTTCACTGAGCATTCTTCCTCAGGTGAGAGGAGACTGCACAGCCTGGATGTCAAAAGAGCCTTAAGCTACTATTTAGAGCTAAGACTAGAGGTCATAGGTTCGAATCCCTCCAACTCTTTCTTACCTATGACGAGGCTGGCAAAGGGAAACCTGCCACTAAGAGAACAATTGCAAGGTGGATTGTTTCTTGTATCCAATTCTGTTATCAGAAACTGGGTAGAGTACCCCCTCAGGATTGAGGGCCCACTCCACCAGGGGTACAGCTGTGTCTCTAGCGGCTGCTAGAGACATCCCCATTCTGGAGATTTGTCAAGCTGCTACCTGGAAGACAGTTCACACCTTTACCAAGCATTATTCTCTGGATGTCCAGTCCAGGAGAGATGCTCGCTTGGCACAGCTGTGCTTCAGAGCCTATTTCCTAAGTAGGTTCTGACCCTCCTCCATGGAGGTACTGCTGTGTATCTGTTATTGTTATAATATAGCAAGACTTCATGGTGTTTGAAGAAAAATTACTCACCTTAGTAATTGCTTTTCTTCTCATGGAGTCTTGCTATATTATAACCACCTCCTCCTGCCCCTCTCAGAACTTCTACTTGGGTAGGGTGGCTAATTGGTGCAAGCACTGTGTCATGCCATTGTAGTTTTCCCTACCTCTTTCCTTTGGGTTAGGATCTAGATTGTTTCATTTAGGTTATTTATATTGCCCCTTCCTGGACTTGAGTCTTTGGGGAAGGGGGTTCAATATGTGCTTGTCAAGGGTGGTAAAAGCGAACCATAATACCATCAATTTTTGTTATTATGGCCTGAGTGTTTCTTTTGTTCTTTATATTGTTGTTATTACTACTAGTAGGTAGCCATGGCCAGTGTAGTTTTTCCACACAGACTTTCGCGCTTTGATGTTAGTCTAGAAGATCTGACAGTTTCATTTGAAACTGCCAGATAGAGCTTTGGGCACAGCGCCCTCGCGCTGTAGAACTCCAGATCTTCTGGAGTTAACTCCTTCCTCTCCGGGGCAGTTCAGCTGCACTGGCTGACTGCTATTGTTATAATATAGCAAGACTCCATGAGAAGAAAAGCAATTACTAAGGTGAGTAATTTTTTCTTACAGGCCACCTACAATTCAGTCGATTCCATGGCCCGTACCTCAGCGACTGCTGTGGCCCTGAGACGGCACTCCTGGCTTCGCTTCTTGGGCCTTGCTAACGAGGTTCAGTTGGCGATTCAGGAAGCCTCATTCCGGGGCTCGGTCCTTTCAATAGGTGACACCAAAGACATCATTGCAGAACTACAGGACAAAGGTGTTGCCCTTAGATCTGTTCGGTCTATGTATCGATCGGGTGCTCCTCAGTGACAACAACAGCAGCCCATTCGGAGGAGGACCCGGAAGTAGGGGAAATCTGCTCAGGTGCGTCGCCAAGGTAAGCGAAGGCCACGTGGCACGCCACCCCTCCTGCCTCCAAGAATCTGGCGACGCTTCCAGGGGGTCCCTGGACCAACCCATCACTTGACTTCCAGCCCCACTGCTTCCTCAGCCCTTGGCAAGGAGCAGGTGGGGGGGAAGTTCACTCTCCACGTGCAGGAGTGGAGGGCGATTACCTTGGACGAGCAGGTCCTGCAACTAGTGGCCTTTGGTCACACCATAGAATTACTCGAAATTCCTCCAGGAAATCCTCCATTGAAGTCCTCATACACTCGGGATCAGGCTATCCTCGTTCAAGAGGAGATAATTTCGCTCTTGCTAAAACAAGTAATCTAGTGAGTCCCCTCCGGGTATACAGGAAAAAGGCTTCTACTCCCATTTTTTCCTGGTTCCAAAAAAGACTGGGGACTTCCGACCCATTCTAGATCTTAGTCAGCTGAACCATTATGTCGAGTATAAGAACTTTCGCATGCTGACACTCCAGAGCCTTCTGCAGCTGCTGTTGGAGAATCACTGGCTCTGCGCCCTGGATACCCACCATCGGTTCCTGCGTTTCCTGTTCCGGGGGAAGCACTTCCAGTTCCGAGTGCTCCCTTTTGGGTTTTTACCAAGTTCCTAGTGGTGGTTGCAGTGTTTTTACGCCGCAGAGGGATTGCAGTGTTTCCCTACCTGGACGATTGGCTACTAGTGGCCCCATCCAGGGATGCGTTGTTGGAAGCTCTGTTGTTTACCCTGGACCTGTTCAATTGACTCGGGATCACTGTCATTGTGCCCAAGTCATACCTTATCCCCACCTAGAGACTGCAGTTCATTGGGGCAGTCCTCGATATGGTCCAGTGCAGAGCTTTTCTTCCTCTGGACAGAATGGGGACTCTGGTCCACCAGGCCTCCAAGGTGGCATCTTGCAGGACCATCCCGGCCCCGGAGGTCCTTCGCCTGTTAGGCCTCATGGCAGCTTCCATTTGTACCGTTCCCCTAGCCAGGCTCCACGTGAGGATCACTCAGTGGTCCCTGAGGGTGCAATGGGACCAGCTTCTGGATGATCTGGACCATCCGGTCCTCATCTCTTCAGCGGTCCAGAAGGATTTTCTGTGGTGGATGAATCCACACAATCTTTCCTTGGGTCCTCCGCTCGGCCCAGCACCCATCGCCACTCTTACCACGAATGCCTCGAACATGGGGTGGGGTGCACATCTGGGGGAACATCAAGCACAGGGACTTTGGTCCAGCTTGGAGCTTTTTCTTCACATCAATGTTCTAGAGCTTAGGGCAGTCCTGTATGTGTTACAGGCCTTTCAACCTCTGCAGCCTGAGGGAACACTGCTGGTCCAAATGGACAATATGTCGGTGGTTTGGTACATCAACAAACAAGGAGGAACCTGGTCATACCCTCTTTGAAGGCAGGCAACCAGGGTGTGGAACTGGGCAGTCCAGCACCACTTGTCTCTAGTGGCCGTGCATGTACCGAGAATTCTCAACGTCCTGAGCCAGGTGCTTTCTAGAGCGACGCATTACCTCTTTCCTGGACAGGGAAATTTTTGTACGCCTTCCCTCCATTTCCCATTCTGCTGAGAGTCCTCCTCAAACTACAGGTGGAGAAGGACAAAATGATCCTCATCACTCCTCTTTGGCCGAGACAGATTTGGTTCCCGCTGCTTCAACAGCTATCCACGGAACCACCAGTTCCACTTCCATTGACACTTCCATTGACACACGACCTCCTTACTCAGGATCAAGGCCATCTGGTTCAACCGGGGCTCAGGACCCTGCATCTGCATGCATGGCTCCTGCAGACGTAGCCATCTCTCACTTTGGGGTATCCTCTCGAGTGGCGCAGGTCCTTCTCGAAGCCAGAAAACCTTCCACCCGCTTCACTTATGCCTTGAAGTGGAAGCGGTTTTCCATTTGGACGAACGCGAAGGGCTGGAACCCTTTTTCTTGCTCGGCCCCACAAGTCATGGAATACCTCCTTCACCTGTCGGACTCAGGTCTAGCCTATTCCTCTCTGAAAGTGCACCTCTCTGCTATCTCGGCATACCACAAACTGGTGGATGGTAAACCCGTGGCTCAGTTGGATATCTCAAAGACCTTTTTGAAAGGGACTCTCCATCTGAAACCCCCCATCCACAGCCCAGCACCACTGTGGGACTTGAATCTTGTCCTGGAAAAGCTCACCTTGCCTCCTTTCGAGCCAGCAATGAGCTGTGACCTACGCTTTCTATCTTGGAAGGCATTGTTTCTGGTTGCTATCACCTCAGCTCGAAGAATTTCGGAGCTTCATGCTCTGGTTTATAAGGAGCCTTACCTGATTTTTCACTGGGACAGGGCGGTTCTCAGAACCCATCTAAGGTTTTTTCCTAAGGTGGTATCGGAAGCTACTCTGAACCAATTGGTAGATCTTCCAGTATATTATCCAGCTCCCGCTAACAGGTGTGAGGCACTCCTCCATACAATGCACGTCCAATGGATTCTCCAGTATTACACACACCGAACCAAAGATTTTCACTCTTGTGATCAATTGTTTGTCTCCTTCACACAACTAACACGAGGCAAACCAGTTTCCAAACAGTGCCTTTACAAATGGTTAGGCAATTGCATTAGATACTGTTATCAAAAGTATGATAAACCCCTCCCGGGCTCTATCAGGGGTCATTCTACTAGGGGCATGGCCGCTTCTACAGCCTGCCTTTGTAATGTTTCTGCAGCGGATATTTGTGCTGCCGCTTCTTGGAGTTCTGTCTATAACTTTACCAAGCATTATAGTTTGGACATTGCTGCTAGGTGGAGGGCTGGCTTTGGCCTAGCTGTCCTGCAGGGTCTGTTGTTCTATGCTGGGTCCTTTAGATGTTGGTCTTTTCTGTGGATCTTGTTTTGCCCCCTCCCTAGTTTCTCTCGGTCTCACCTAAGAGGGACTGCTTGGGACTCAGTCCTATTTGTGATGACCTACTGAAGGAAACCTCTCAAAGTAAGACAGTACAGTCACATAGGAACTTATCGTAACAGTAGATCTTTGAGAGAGGTTCCTTCAGTAGGTCATATTTTTCCCTCCCTCCTTCCCCTCATTTTATTTTTTACAGGGTCTCCAAACCTGTTCGCTCCTGCTGTTAGGCCTCTTCCTGGCTCCGGTGGGAGAACTGGAGGGTGGGCGTGGGGACCGCGAACTATATACCGTCACGCTGATGTCGGTCACGTGACATTGGGTGGACGGTCCACCGTCAGGGATTGCTAGAAAAGTCTGCCGTGTGGCCCAACATCAGGCGACATCAGTCCTATTTGTGATGACCTACTGAAGGAACCTCTCTCGAAGATCTACTGTTACGGTAAGTTCCTACTTAACTGTACTTTAAAGTGCTGATCAGCTGTGAAAATATGTAGTATGTGGCACAGAATGGTTCACAAAATTTAAAAAATACATACAGTTCTGTGAATTTTATCTACTGTGCCATGGGCTCACTCAAAAAAATGGTTAGCAGTCTACTGCTACTCATTTCTGGAAATAGTTAGCATTACCACCCGGTTTTGCACAGTGTTATGCAATACAATACCAGCTATTTAATGCATTGTATCCCTTGTGTTACCCCACCTCCTGAACCTGGCAGGTGTCATTTTTCAAATGCTCTCTAAAGCTTGGTTGCCACTGTTGCACTGCGAAATCACCTTCTGAATGGGATTTAAAAAATTCCACCTGTTTTGATTATAGCGTCAGGTCATAAAAAGACTGTTGGACATTTCAAATCAAACTGTGGGAGCCCACTTAAAAGTAGATATTGTCTCTCAGTTGCCATATCCGAGGTAATTACAATCTAACAATGTTTAAAAGCATGACACGACAGAAAATGAGACATTGCATCTCATCTGCTCTTTGACTGGGTGAAAAAGGAGGTGGATCGGGGGAGCGGTGGATGTCGCCTACCTCGATTTCAGCAAGGCCTTTGACACCATTCCACACAGGATGCTGACAAACAAGCTGGGGAGTTTGGGGGGGCAAACAGTGGTGAATTGGGTTCGAAATCGTTTGAGGGGTAGAAAGCAGAAGGTGGTGGTAAATGAGGTCCAGTCTGAGGAACGGGTGTTGGCCAGTGGGGTACCTCAGGGATCAATCCTGGAGCCAGTCCTTTTTACTGTCTTCATTAACAACATTGCTGAAGGACTGAAATGGAAGGTTTGCCTGTTTGCAGATGACACCAAGATCTGCAACAGAGTAGACACTCTAGAAGGGGTGGAGAAAATGAGGAGGGAATTAGGGAAGCTAGAAAAATGGTCCGAGGTATTGCAACTAAGATTCAACACAAAGAAGTGGAAAATCATGCACCTGGGGTGCAGAATCCCTTAGCAGAGTTACAAAATGGGGGGAGTTACTGACGGTCACAAGGGAAGAAAGGGAATTGGGAATAATCATCTCAGAGGACCTAAAGGAGGCCAAGCAGTGTACAAAGGCAGTGGGGAGGGCCAGTGGTATGCTAGGGTGAATAGAAAGGGTTATCACTAGCAGAAAAAGGGAGGTGGTGATGTCACTGTACAGAACACTGATGAGGCTTCATCTGGAATATTGTGCTTAGTTCAGGAGGCCGCATCTCTGGAAGGACATAGACAGGGTGGAGGTGGTTCAGAGAAGGGCAACTAAGATGGTGCCGGGGCTTGCAACAGAAGGCATATGAGGAGAGAGTAAAAAACCTCAATACAGATGAGTATGAATAGATAGGCCATTGACAGAGTAAAGGCCTGTGGCACATTGATAAGGTAGAAAACAGTCGGCAGACTGGATGGACCTTGTGGTCCTTACCTGCCGTCAACTTCTATGTTTCTAAGTATACTCTGGAGGAGAGGCGAGAATGGGGGGATATGATGAAACTTTCAAGTACCTTAAGGGCATCAACAAGGTGCAAGTGGGAGACATCTTTCAGTTTGGGAGATGTACAAGAGCAAGGGGACCTGATATGAGATTGGAGGGGGGCAGGATAAGGGGGAATAGGAGGAAGTTTTTCTTCATGGAAGGGGTGGTGGATGCATGGAATAGCCTAAACCAGGAGGTGGTAGGAGCGAACACAGTGGAGAGGGGGTTCAAAAATGCATGGGGATAGACACAAGGGAACCCTAGAGGTGAGAAAGAGAGGCTAAAGCTAATGTCCAAGTAGGGTCAGCAGCCGTTGATACAAGTAGGGAAAATGGGCAGACTGGATGGGCCTAGCGGTCGTTATCTGCCGACAAACTCTATGTTTCTATCCTGGATAAATATATAATAAAAATGTGTGCATGCAAAACCCGGTACAGCAGCAGTACCAGTGGCGAATATTCAGCTTTGATAAATGCCTGTTCTGTTAAGTTCCTGCAACACTTCATCAATGGCACAATTCAGGCTTGTAGGAAGCACCCTTATGTAATTCCTAGAGTCACCAAGACCCTTAAATCCTCACCCTTGCTTCTTGAGCTGCAAAACTACCCCTATGTCTATCCCTCAGTTTGGACCCTGGTTACTTCATTACAGGTAAGTCAACCTTTTAACCACAGTGTGTCTTACAAGCTCCTGTTGTGGATTTTTTTTTTCTTAGAACTTTCTTTGTGCTATTTTTCAATCTCTGTCTCTAAAGCTCTACTGACTCCCAAACCAGTGATTTACAAAAATCCCTTCAGGGAACTGCGCTTCATCCAAGTTGCTCAAATAACTCAATGTATTTCTGTCCCTAAACTCAGAAGTCTACACTTTCCCTCAGTACAGTAGCCCTGGCGTCAAGCAACTGGTTTCAGCTGAAACTTAATCTCTGGCTATTTTACATGCACTTGTCCCAATTTTCCTTAAACTTTAGGGAGCTTAAATTTAAAAAGAATCACCTGCACCTTTAAATTAAACCCCTTTCCACTCCTGAATGAATATACCAGGGTTTTATTTAACTCTAAAAACTGATTAGCGTTTTGCTCATAAATGTGCTAAAACTTTGTGAAAATGCATAGTACTTGCCTCATTGTGTTTAACAAACATAACACTAATAGAAAACCTATATAAATAATTTCTGTACCATTAGTATTGTCCCAAGAAAAAAAACTGCTAATCAGTTATTTAAAACCCTGTATACTTTATCATTGCCCCTGGCCTAAGGACTTCTGTCCCCCCCCCCCTGTTGCTGGCACAATTAAAACTGGCCTATCTACAAATTACCAACCCGTCCTTACAGAAATTGTGCATCACTCACGTCTCTTGCAGTAGGTGAATTACCTACAAGCTCATACTGTCAAATCTTACAGCATGTGCCCCATGCTGTCGTCAGGGTCCTCCCATGTAGTCCACTAATTTGCTAATGATGAACAAACAGTTTCAGAGTTGCACACAACCTTTCAATAGGGAGATAAGGTGCTGGTAGTAAATATGTTATAACCCCGCCCCACCTTGTACCTCTTTCAGAGTTGTTTTCGCATGGGAATCCTGGTGCAGAATGTGAGCAGGTCTAAAGAAGAGGGAACAACTCCAGCTCTGGGTGCTACCAACATTATTGTTGTGCAAAGACAAGACTGTCAAAATAAGAACAGTATCTGTCAGAACTGCAGGAGTAGAACCGCATTGTGAACCTTTGTTAGGATCCTAAGGTTACACTTTTTTAAATAAAGGTAGTAAGAATAACATAGAATAATTTATCAAAATAACACTGAAAATACATATTTGATGCATTGTGTATGTCCAATCCCTCTGTTGTGACAGACTTCTGGCAATGCAGAAAAATTGCAGCATAAAAACATACCTTCTTTTTATCAATTATTCTTACAGTAGACAGAATAAAAATCAGGAATTCTTATCTACAATATGTGAACTTAAATCAACAGCAGGCAAACATTGTACATTGCTCCATGTTACAAATATTTAGGCATGCCTGACAGACTAGTGCGTTATCCCTTGCGGATCCCTGAAAGCCACAAATATTGGGGATTACCATATTTTTAAAGAACTTTTAAGTTCAAGATTTTATTCTGTTTTCTTAGACATATTCAAGAATATATACAGTATTTGCAAAACATAGTTTTAAATGATTATATTTACAGTGTCAAATTTAACTTTGTTTTTGAAAATTCGGACTTTGTCCTGATATTGGCCTTTTGAGTACTTTCACAGAATCATGTACTTATTTACCTGCTGTACAGTATATGGGCAGGAATTGCGAATGCAGCCACAATGCATGCTGACGTAGGTGTGACGCACCTAGGTTATTGCACCTGGGCAATATTTTCTTTTTTTTTTTTTCTTCCTTTTTATTTATACATTTTTCCTTGTATAGTACATCAAATAAAAATAATCATTAGATTTATATACTGAATCAGGAAAACAAAGGAAAAATGAAAACAATGTATGCACCATACATTTAGTAAATAGATAAGTCAGTAATTCAGCATGATGAAGGGGAGGCAGGTAATAACAGTGTCTTTGAGGGAATCTCCTTCATTAAATCATGGTTCTCCCAACTATCTTTACCCTTGCCGGGTAACAGGTGGTTATCCTGCCTGTTCTTATGAGCTGATTCTCTTTTTATGCCTGAATTTGGCATATTTACTCAGGTTTCCATATCCTCTCCACTGTGCCTGGTTTAGTCCTGGTAGCTTTGGTCCCTGCCAGTCTGGTGATGCTCTGAGCTTGTCTCTGGCATGGAACTGAGGCAAGATGAGGTCAGCCACATTACATAGGCAGCAGTGATGCACATCATTGTGTGTGGGCCCAGCTAGCAAGCGTTTCCAGGTGATCCTGGCGCTGACGACTTACTGTTCTATGGTGTGGCTCAATGAAGGAGATTCTCTTCAAGTTCTACTGTTAGGATAAGTAACTATTCTTTACAGTACTAAATTGGATGCCTTCTTTCACAGGGTAAGATACCATCAACTCACTGATGAGGCTAAAGAATCTTAGTGAATCACTATTCACAGAGGAAATCCATGACAGTGCAGTGCTTTAGGTTGGGGGAAATCCCCAGGCCCTGGTGGGCTAGCATTCAAATTTATAAAAACCTTGGGGAAACACTCTCCCCCTTACTCTGTGAGGTGTGTTGTATAGCCCAAAAAGTACAGGAAGCTCTCTGTTCATGGCAGTATGTGCAAATAATGGCACTTCCCAAGCCATGGAAGGATATGACAATGTGTGCTTCATAACATCCCACCTCCCTCTTAAATGTAGATCTTAAGGTGTTAACCTCAGCTCTAGCCTCCAGACTACAGCAGTAGGTGGGATCTTTAGTTCACCCTGATCAAACCATCTTCATAAATGGCAGGTTGTTGCAAGATAACATCAAACACCTTCTAAAGATTTTGTCGAGACAATGCAACTCTGCTGATTTTACTTTAGCAGTTTTTATGGATGCAGAGAAAACATTTGGTAGGGTGCACTGGGTGTTCCTGCACCACACCCTGGAGGAGATGGGTATGGGTCTGTAGTCGAGGCACGGGTCAGGAAGCATAGGGAAAACCAGGAGCAGTTGTAAAATTCCACAAAACTGCTTATTTGTAGATGCAGTAACATAAAATAAAATAAACCTGTTCAGAATAACTATGTACAGAAGCAAAAGTTTTATAAGTCTTTTCAACCCCCATCCTTTGCAAGCATCTTGTTCTTTTGTAAATTTCAGGAGCTGCTAGAACATTGAGAGCTTCCTGAGGTCATACCAGCCTTTGCAAAAGGCTCAGACATTTGCACTCAAGTAACCTGTAGTATTCCACAGTCATCTCAAATTATAAATATATACACATTTCAATAGTAATACTTAATATTTTCTATACAAAAGAGATCCCAATAGGAAGAAGCCAGAAGGGGAAGGAAGTAAATATATTCAATTCAGTGCTTTAGAGTAACTGGTAATTGCTATTTTTCTGTTAAACTTAGATTGAGGGCTTTTAGTGACACTGTACTTTCTTTGTTGTCTTTACTTAGAATTGTTTTTGGGCTGTTGAAAATTTAAAACGTAAGGGTGGTGTAATTCTGTGCTGTCTTTAATTGCTGCAGATTTTATCTTGGCTTGTCTGACTGTCCTGTAGTTGGGTGAGGGGGTGTTAATTGTCTGGCCTCTGACCTCAGCTATGTGATAACTGGAGGTGGGGCTTAGTCAGAGTCGAGGTAGCAAGTGAGTTTTATTTTCTCAGAAGAAGCCAGAAGGGGAAGGAAAGAAACATCCCTCCCCTTCCCCCAACTCTTAATTATATGCCCTGTTAAATCTGATTGACAGGAGCTAAACATAGGGTATAGTAAGGGGTGTGAAGTAGGAGGCATAAGGGGGAAGAAGCCCACCCTCAGCACGACAAGTGTTTTGACTCATTTATTTATTTATTGGTTTCTTTTCTTTTTTTTTCCTAAAGAAAATTATCTGAGGATCAGTGGCAGGATTTTTAGGCCAGTAAATTAATAAAAAGGGAACTAGGAGAGCTTCAGTAGCAGACAAGTAGTGGAATAGCAGTATAATTGCAGTATAATGTGGGGAGTGGTGCAATGCAGTGGCTGTGGGGCAGCCATATTCAGGCAGACCTTCTGGATATTGAGGTGCTGCCCTATCTGCATGCGTCTCTGGACTGCGGGATGAGGTAACCAGACTCAGAGCGGAAGTAAACTGGGTCAGGAGTACAATCACCCCTATCCAGAGACCACCCAGTCTAATACAACTGCCTCAAAGGATGCCGAGAACGAGGAGCACTTGGATGACAGTGGGCTCTGGGAGGGTTAGAGCGGTCAGGCAGAGGCACATCCCAGATCCTATTCCACTCAAGAACTCATATGCCACACTGGCAAACGGGGACAATCAAATAGAGGTACCCAGAGAAGTGGAAGGAAAGGATGTGGAGGTTAGCCAAGGAGGTGACCTCAGCGGGGAAAGCAGTGGACCCCAGAGGAGGAGGAAGTGAATCCTGGTGGGGGACTCCATCATAAGAGGGATCCAGCTAGGAACACAGGAGGGGGAGGACAGGGAGGTGAGGTGCCTACCAGGTGCCACGGCATGGAGGGATGGAAGGAAGATCCTGGGGATCACTGGGAAGGCAAGACGGGAGGGTGAGCTGGATGTCATTATCCACCTAGGTACTAATGATCTGGCAAATGGGGAGCCAAAAGAAGTTCAGGAAGAGTTGAGGAAATTGGGTAGGGGTCTCAAGCAAGTAGCTACTTCTGTAACTTTCTCAGAAGTACTTCCCAGTAGAGGCAAGGAGAGCTATAGAGTGCATGCACCAGGAACTTTAACTCTTGGTGAAGAACTGGTGCTGTGAGGAAGGGTTTGATTCATTGGTGACTGAGACCCACCTGGAGGGATGGAGGTTTGTTCAAGCCTGACGGCCTGCATCCATCCTGGAGGGAATCCAAGACTCAATGATAAGTTTAAATGCTACATTGACAAGCATTTAAACTAGCAAAAGGGGGTGACAGGCCAGCAAGGAGGGTACCTACTTGCTCACCCCGCACAGCTAGCAGTGGAACCAGTGAACCAGAGGAGTGGCTTTCTCTGCAAAGCAGTGTCCAAAAGATGGAGATTAGTGCCCAAGAGGTGGATAGGCAGAAAAGGGGCAAAATTCAGCAGAAGGCAGACAGCAAGGAGAACCAGGGATAAAGGACAACCAAGGAAGGGGCTGGAGTAGAACAGCAAAACAGTCTAGGGAGGTCAAATCATGGAAAGCCATGTGTGCAAATGCTAGGAGCCTTAGCAACAAGATGGAAGATCTGAGGCTGTCATGGTGCAGTCAGACTGGACATTGTGGCCATCATTGAAACCTGGTGTGATGATAACCACAACTGGGAGATGGCCATACCTGGCTACAACATATTCAGAAGAGACAGAGCAGGCAGGAAGGGGGAGGAGTGGCACTATATGTGAAAAATGACATAAGGGCCACAGAGATCCAGGAGGAACAAAATTGGGGAGAGATACTGTGGGTTAAGCTGGAAAGGAAAATGGGGACAGCCATCCGCACAGGTGTGGTCTGTAGACCACCAGCCCAGGAGGAAGAAACAGATAGGGAGCTGATGCTAGCCATCCAAAGGACAAGGATGAGGTAGTACTGGTTGGAGACTTCAATATTCCAGATGTGGACTGGAGCATCCCAGCAACAGCATCAACTAGGAGCAGATTTATCCTGGATTTATCCTGGACTTCCTTCAGGGTGCCTTCCTCAAGCAATTGGTCATGGAACCAACTCGGCAGAAGGCAATACTGGACCTTGTGCTCACAAACAGGGACAGTGTGATGGGGGTAACAGTGGGGGAGCACCTGGGGAACAGTGACCACCAGTCATTGTGGTTTGAAATCACAGAAAGAGCAGAACCAAACCACACAAAAACACGTATCCTGGATTTTAGGGGGGCAGACCTTGGGAAAATGGGGAGATACTTGAAAGAGGCATTAAGGGGAATGGGACAGGAATCAGGGGTATGAGGAACAGTGGGCAGTATTTAAAATAGGGATTACAAGAACAACAGAATTATGCATTAAGCAGGTTAGCAAGAGGAAAAGGAAAAGGAGACCATTATGGTTTTCCAAAGAGGTAGCAAAGAAAGTGAAAGCCAAAAAGATTGCATTTAGGCAGAAGGGGATAGGGAGAAGTACCAGGAGAAGCAAAGGGAGGCAGGGAGGTCAGTAAGGGAAGCCAAAGCTCAGACAGAAGAACACATTGCAAAATCAGTGGGTAGAGGGGACAAAACCTTTTACAGGTACATAAGTGAAAAAAGATAGACAAGGGAGGGATAGTGAGACTGAAGGGGGAGGATGGGGACCGCGTGAAGGATGTCAACAGTAAAGCTGACATATTGAACAGGTATTTCTGCTCAGTCTTTACTGAGGAAGAGGAGGGTAATGGGTCTGAAGGGAGTACTAGGGGTGAGAATGGTGCAGAAATGGACACAAGTCCCTTTACACGAGAAAGGGTCCTGAAGGAACTGGAAGTAATAAGAGTTGATAAAGCAATGGGGCCAGATGGGGTGCACCTCAGGGTCCTTAAAGAACTGAGAGAGGTGGTGGCTGAACCTCTGGCTATCCTGTTTAGCTGATCACCACTGGAAACAGGGGAGGTACCCAAAGACTGGAGGACAGCAGATGTAGTCCCCATATACAAAAGTGGGAACAAAGAGGAAGCAGGGAACTACAGACCAGTCAGCCTCACCTCGGTAGTGGGGAAGATCATGGAAGCACTACTGAAGGAGAGATTGGTGGAACATCTGGTTGTCAATGGACTACAGGACCCAAGGCAGCATGGTTTCACCAGGGGGAGGTCATGTCAGAGCCACCTTGTTGAATTTTTTGACTGGGTGACTAGGGAGGTGGATCAGGGGAAGGCAGTGGACATGGCCTATCTGGACTTCAGCAAGGCCTTTGACACTGTGCCACATAGAAGACTGTTACACAAACTGGGGAATATGGGTGTGGGTAGGACAGTAGTGTGGTGGGTAGGTAACTGGCTGGGTGGCAGGACACAGAGGGTGGTGGTAAATGGCTGTCACTCCACAGTGGGAAGAGTGACCAGTGGGGTACCACAGGGATCAGTGCTGGGACCGGTCCTATTCAACATCTTCATCAGTGACATTGCGAGGACCTAGAAGGCAGAATTTCACTGTTCGCTGATGACACAAAGCTCTGTAACAGAGTAGACACACCAGAGGATGTAGACAGAATGAGAAGGACCTGCAGAAACTTGAAGAATGGTCAGGGGTTTGGCAATTGAAATTCAATGCAAGAAAGTGCAAGATAATGCATATGGGGCACAAAACCCTGGCACAATATTTCAGTTGGGGGTGGGTGAGGATATAGCATGCACCAAGCAGGAAAGGGATCTTGGGGTTATCATCTCGATGACCTCAAGGTGAGGAAACAGTGTGACAAGGCAGGGTAAAGCAAATAGGATGCTGGGATGTATGGCAGGGCATCACCAGCAGGAAAAGGGAGGTCATAATTCCGCTATACAAGACACTAGTGAGGCCCCACCTGAGTACAGTGTACAGTTCTGGAGACCATACCTAAGTAAGGACACAGACAGGGTAGAGAAGGTTCAGAGGAGGGCAACAAAGATGGTGCATGGATTGCATCGCAAGTCCTATGAAGACAGGTTGAAGGAACTGAACATGTACTCCTGGAGGAGAGAAGGAGAGGGATATGATAGAGACATACAGGTATCTTACAGGGAGGAACAGGGCAGGAATACACTATTTTTAAGCTAAAAAGATGTTCCAGGACTAGAGGGCATGGGATGAAGTTGGAGGGACGACAATCAGAGGAAACATAAGGAAGAATTTCTTCACAGAACGGGTGGTGGACAAGTGGAACACCCTGCCAGAGGAAGTGGTGGGGGCTGAAACAATCACGGGATTTAAGAATGCATGGGATAGACATAAAGGAATTCTGGACGTCAGGGTAAGGGGCAACAGACTTCTAGGAAAACATAAACTGAACTTACAAGCTCAAATGGGCAGACTGGGTGGGCCATAGGCCCTTATCTGCCGACACTGTCTATGTGTCTATGTATATTAGCTACATTTCCAGACTTCGATTCTCATATATTTTATATCAGCAGATATTGATATGCAAGGGAGGAAAAACAGACAACAAGAGAAAACAGAGAGACAGTGAGAGGCAAAGAATTGCGAGACTGTTTGGGTTGATCAAGCCTCACAGGAAAATTTGGTTGTGCAACCAGACAGAGAAGAGAGAAAAGGAAAGAATACAGATCCTTGCATTTAAATACTTTCTCCAAAACAAATGGGACAGTGTCCTAGTCTACTCTGTCACAGGGTCAGAGATTTAGGAATAGTATTAAGTCCCTATATACAGTACCTCCTCCAAGCCATGGTTAAAGTTATTGGGATTCAATCAAACCATTTTCATTTAATGGAGGCACAAAGCAGGTTTTCCCACTCTCCCTCCTCCTTTTAGACCTGTGTGTTGAGTTTTGGCAGTGGCAGTCTACCAGAACCCAACCATCCAAGAACTTGTCCGGCAGCCTTTTGAGTACATTGTCCTTTTAAATGGGCTCCTAGCTATGAGGTCTGATACCTGGAAGTACAGATCCTGCCAGACTTGGCTTCTCATTTTCTCTTTATTATGAGAAACTCTTTAATGAAATAACGGTAGATACTGGGCATTGGGAACTTCTGCCACTGAGTTTGAGGGGCTGCATAGCAGCCCTCAAGATGAATGCCTTCCCTAGTTTTTTTTTTTTTTTCTGGTGCCTCTAACCAAATCCCTGAAGAGTTCTGGAAATGCCTGTAGCAGGAACTAAATTCATTTGTATGGGCTGCTGCTCAGCATAGAGTAAGCAGAAGGCTCTTGACCCTCCACGGGGAAAAGGGAGGGCTGGCTTTGCCAGACTTACACTTTTACACTCTAGCAGAACAAATTGCACTGGTGGTGACATGGATTAAGCAGAGGGGGGGACACGGACTGGCTAGAGATAGAGGCAGCCCAGCTCTTGCTAGCACCATTGTTGCCCTCCCACATATGCCTCTCTCGCCATGACTAAGGTCAGGCATTTCTAATCCATAGACCAGGCATACAGTACCTTGCGAATGCTCCTGAAAGCTAAGTGTACAGGAGGCACACCTAATGCATTGAGCCCCCATCCAGTATCATAGGCAATGCACAATGTCTTCCCTTAAACACTAACCCAGGCTCCTGCAGGTGGAACTAGTTGACCCTCACCAGGTACAGACATGTGGTCCATGATAACCACTGTATTTCTTTCCTGGAACTCCCACAAAAAATATAATCTGCCAAAATTAGCCTTTTTTAGGTACCTACAAATTGGGCACTGTTTAAGAATGAAAAACCTTACAACTCAGGGGTCAGAGAATTGACTCACCTCCTTTTAAACACTTCTTATGTTGGACAGCGATGCTTTCCAGGAGATGGGGCACTATAGCTAAGGAACCTATAGTCCTCATGGGAGAGTGCCCTTCAGAACTAGCAAGACTCAGTGGGTTAAGGAATCCCAGCTAGCTATCCCAGAGGAGAACTGGGACAAGTTGCTTGACATAAGCTGGAAGATCACTGCTTCACCAGTGTAGCAAGAATTTCACTGGAGGGGTGTGGTCCACATCCCCCCCGCCCCCCGGAAATGCAGCACTTCAGCAGGGAGCATCCAATCTGAGTTGAGGTGGGGGGGTAGTTAGGTGGGGTTGCACTTCCCTGTATTCTGGGACAGACCAGTTCTCCACTCATACTGGACACAAATTCAGGGGGCATTACATAAAATGTGGAACATTTCCACCACCTTCACTTTCACACATCTAGTCTTGGGGGTCCTAGTTTCACAGGTAGGAAGCCACCCCCAACAGAGGCTGTTTATGGTGCTCTGCACTGTGGCATTAAAGGGGATCACTTCTTTATGGCTGCAGGCTGACCCAGCTACAGTAAAGGCCTGGACATGTATGGTGGGTGAGCTGTGCTGGACTGAAAGACTCATCGCCACACTTTGCCCTAAGTTTAGAAAAACATACAGACCTGTGGCAACACTAGAACTCATGCAACAGAACATTAGGGGGACTGGATCTGATGGGGGAGTTCTTAGAAATGCACCTAGAGAGATGAGGGATAGCTAATATCTGCTTAAAATTCTCCGCCTTTTATGGACATCTTCTGTTGCTGCTTACTTCAACAGGTTTTTCACAACCTGTGCTCTCTCTTCTTCTCCCTCTCCTGACTCCTGTTTTTCCCCTTTTGCTTCCCTCCTTCATCTTTCACAAGGTTTTCACTCCCCCCCCCCAGTCTCTGCTTGCCCTTTCCTCCCTCAACTTGTCAATGTTCAGCCCTGATGGTCTATACCCCAAGCTCCTCCACCTCCTAGCTCCTGCCCTTATGCACTTACTCAATCTTTCCTTCTACTTCAGTGCTGCTCCTAAATCCTGGAAGTTGGCCAGTATTATTCCACTTCACAAAGTGGATGACCTCTCCTCCACTGGCAACTTTCATCCAATCTCCCCCCTCTATAAACTGTAAGAGAAACTGGTCCACTCTAAGCTCCTCGACTTCTTTCATCCTGCAACTTACTCTCACCCTTCTTGTCTGGTTCTCAGAAGCACCATTCCACCGTCTTGTCCCTGCTGTGTGCCACTGATTCTGTCTTCTCCAGGATGAATCAGGAGCACATTATGGCCACTATAATCATCGATCTATCTGAAGACTTCAATTCAGTGTGCCATCCACTTCTTCTGGGCAAGCTGAGTTCTGCTGGCCTCTCAGTTCACACTGTGGGTTTGTTCTGTTCTTACCTAATGTGCCGACAGCAACTGGCACAGGTTGGAGGTACCCTGTCACCTCCTGTTCCTTTTCAGACTGGGGTCCCACAGGGCTTCATCCTGGGTCCCATCTTTTTCTCTATCTTCCTGAACAACCTCCCCTCTGCCTGTGCCAACTCGCATATCCACATGTATGCAGGTGACAAAGTCATCTTCACCTCCATTCCCTCCACTGCAGCTGTGGAAGACCTGCTCCAGCAGGATTTCAGCAATGTTCTGCACTGGTACCAATCCAACCAACTCAGAGTCAGCACTAAAAAATGGTGTCCATGACCTTTGGTAGCAGTCAGAAACTGGCCAGACTCACTGTTCTGCCCCCCCAATATCTTCACCACTCTGGATGGCACACCTCTTGAAGCATTTCAGTCCTTCAGGTACCTTGGAGTGTGGTAAGACAGTAAGCTTGACTTCTCAGCCTGCATCAATGCCATCCATGCAAAACTTTGTCTCAAGCTTGGTGTCCTATACCACAGTAAAGACTGCTTATCTCCACATGTCCGCAGGGAACTTCTTAACAAAATGCTGTTCCCTGTCTTCTACTACACGGATGTGGTCTATGGCACTGCCCCTTCCACTTCCCTCACCAGACTGGGCATCCTCTACAACTTCTTCGGCCATTTTGCTAAAACTACTACTCTCACACACACGCCATTCTCTGTATTCATCCCTGTCCATCCTCCCTTTGTCCTCTCATTGCCAGGCTCACTGTACCTCCTTCATATCCAAATACTGGTTTGGTTCTCTTCCCTCTTACCTCTCCTCCGAACTCCCACCAGCTTCCCGTTCCTTTTATTCCAGGAACACATCGCACTTTTCCCACTCCTCACCCCTGCTCCTCTGCTGGAAAATCTGCCTTCTCCTATCGACTTCCCTCATTCTAGAACCAGCTTCACTGGCTCCCTCCACCTCTCCCCATCCCCTGGCTCCCTCCACCTTTCCCCATCCCCTGGCTCCCTCCACCTCTCCCCATCCCCTGGCTCCATCCACCTCTCCCCATCCCCTGGCTCCCTCAGGCACTAGTTTAAACTTCAACCCCACCCCACCTGTTCCTGTTACTTTTCCTCCTGATACCACCACAGCCAAGTCTTGATCATCCTGGTAAGCACCCAGCTGGGTCCCCCATTCCTACTGTGGTTTAAAATTCACACCACTACAGTTTCTCCCAGTATTACAAGGTCAGACAGTAACTTGTCCCACAGGTCAGTCGCCTGTTGTCAGTTTTGTTCTTGTCCTCTAAGCATTGCTGCCCCTTCTGACTATGTACTTGCTAGGTGTTCTCATTGAGCTGTGCTGCACTTCATTCTCTGTACATACAGTTGTTTAGTACTTATTCTATGTACCAATTTTTTGTCATATGTTGTTCAGATGTTTTGCTGCTATATATTGTGGTGCTGTTACCCTCCCCCAGGTCACACCAAGAAATGAGCCTTGGCTCAGTGTGCCTCTCCCAGTTACCAGTTTTCAAATAAATATTCAGTATTGATATAATGAAATTTTGAATGTGAATTTATTTGGGGCAGTTTTGACCCCAGAAGTTAAAAATGTTTTATAAATAACCTGAGTTTTTGAGACATCCATATTGTATTTGTATTTGTTTGTTTTACCAGGAGAAGCTCTATTGAGCAAAGCTCATTTGCAAGGAGGTAACACAAGACTCAGTCAGTGTGTTTGTACTTGCTTGGAAGAATACCACATATGAAGTGGCCATTTGTGTAACGTACTGATGAACTGTACTCTACTTTGTATTATGTCACTGTATCTTGTTACTTGGATGCGGATGCTTTGCTTCTCAATAATGCTGAGTTAAAAAAAATGTCAGTAAACAAAACACTTCTTTTGGCACATAGAGCATAGATAGCCTCAACTGGGCAGACTGGAAAACATATGTCTTTGAATTTTTTTCGCTTTAGGGCTCCCTTAACTTGCATGGGCCTTGTGTGAAAAAAGGAGCTGAGTCCTAACTTGTCCTGCATTACACATGAAGTGGGTGCATAAATTACCATTCTGTTTGGGTACCAGTTTAATTGTAGTACAAAATACAGGAACTCAAGAAAAACAGCACACACCACAGGCTACAGAAAAATTAAAAATGTATTTAGTTAAGCCACTTCGGGTGACAATACATAGGGGCAGTCTGACCAGCGTTCCTATTCTTCACTAAATATACTTTTTCCATAACCTGGTGTGTGCTGTTTTTGTTGTGTTCCTGGTTAGTTACCGTACAGCAGCACCTTTGGAAGAAAGGAGTGCTCTCTCTTCCCTGTGTAACTTAATATAAAATACGTACAGTAATTGTTTTTTTCTGTCATTTTCATGACTGTTTTTCAGGTTTCTTATCTTTAACCACCATTTTGCTAATTTAAACATTTTGTTCCTGTTGGATTTCAAAATTTTTATCAAAAAGTTTTGAGTTTTCTTCATGTTTGAAAAACTACTGGAAGTCCTGAAATCCGTGTAGTGTACATGTGTGGACTAAGCCATTTATTTTTATTATTTTTTTTCTTGGTCATAACTTGGCCATTTGGGGCTAACATTTTCAGGTGGACCAAATGGCCACCACACCTCATGACCATATAAGTATTACCTTGTCAGTGGGATATGGACTATGTTTTGGGGGTTGACTCCCAAAAACACATTTTGGGTTGATTTGCAAGGTCCCACTTGTGTGTTCATGTGATGTGGTGACCACTTGGCCACCCAGAAAATTTAAGCACAAAATGCTCAAAGATGGCCAAGCTAAGCTATGACAAAAATAAAATAAAATGACAGCCCACATGCATGCGCAGTACTCACATTCCTGGGCTTAGTCATTTTTCTAGTTTTGTTATTGCAAGTAGTGGAGCACGTTGAGGGACACTGAGGATCGGTAATGTGGGACCGAACTGTAGGTACCATGAAGGGAGAGGAGGTGGTATGGGTACTAGAGGGTGGACAGTGGTGGAGGGTTAATTGCATTGTGGGCGATGGGGCACCAGCAGCTGGGTTGGGCACCTGCCACCAGTGTTTTCTAAATTCACAGTCTGGGCAGGTTGGGCACCAGTCAGAGGTGTGATGCGGGGTGCGTTCATGAAGGATGTGAGAACGTTCCTCTTCACTGAAAAGGTGGTGAAGTCATGGAACAATTTGTCACTAGGTGTAGTAGAGGTGAAACTCTGAATGAGTTCAAGCATAGCTGGGGCAGAACCAAGGGACTCTTAGACCCAAAAATGGGATCTAGAAAGGAAATGGACACAGAGAGCGAGGTGGAGGATGAATGGGAAATTAATCAACCATGATATTAGGTTGGTAGGTTAGGTAGTCATAAATATGGACAGACTTGATGGATCTTAGGTCTTTTTCTGCCTCCAGGTTCTCTGTTTCTATGCTTTTTTAGAAAATGGGCTTTTTATTTTCTGGCATCTGATTGGCTATTACCCTTGTCGGGAGGGGGGTACATTAACTTTCAATAGATGCCCAGGAAATAAAAAGCACCGGCCCTAGTGACCATTCACACACACACCTTATCCTTGTTCTCACCTTGCTTCCCTATTGGACAAAACAACCTGATTTAATTTTAAATCCCTGCCATTTTATTCTGTCGTTTAGCGAGATACGAGCCCCGAATGTGCCACTCGCTCCTAAATTGAACCTGCCTGCACCAGAAAACAAACCATACCAAAACCAAATGCTTGAACTAGAGCAGTATTATATAAAAATGTTAAAAAAAATGTTACAGCACACTTACACAGGAGTGCACAACTCCCAAAATACTTGTAGATGTCTCTGCTAATGAACCTCTCGACACCGCCTGTAATGCTCGCACCACTCCGCTGTTTCACCATGCCAAATACATCTCTCACCCCTCCTGAACAATATAAATAGAAGCAAATACCATACTTCCTCCAAAAAAAAAAAATTTGCGATCCGGTACCCTTCTTCTGTTTCTTGCATACTTCCGGGTGTGACATCATTGGAACTCACAAACTGCCGTGAAGTAACCGATCGAGAAATTTATTTATTTTGTTATTTAAATTTTGTTACATGCAGTTGTGCTCATCTGACACCTGAATGTGACAGGCATTTCACAATACAGCAAGAGAGAAATGACGGGAGGCACCTCAAATCACCGTGCAGATCGCAAACTACTGCTGTACCTCTAAGACCCTGTGCAGGTACAGTCTGGCAGTTTTTTTCACAATATCACAGGGCAAACTCAGTCTTTTCATCTGGAGAGTGGGGTTCGGGGTTAAGAACAAGTGTGTGAAGGGGAGACAGGACAACAAATCTGGAAACATGCAACAGCACAGAGACAGGGACTACTTTACCACACAAACATTTCAACATTATAATTAATACATTTGTCAACTATTTTTTTTATAAGTTTTTGAATCCCACGTAAAACTGACACAGTGCCTATTTTCTAAGTGCAATAATGCCCTCCAGGGTGGTCAGTATGGGCAATACTGGACCTTCGAGGGGCTATAGGGCCCTCTGCCTGCGGCGTAGGGCCTCATTATGCCCCTGGGTGGTCCGGTATTGCCCAATACCACCCACCCTGTAGAAAAATAACATCTTAGTTTAATTGGTCAGCTAGAAAGTTGAAACTTCTTGTGGCCATGTGCAACTGCATATCTGACACATCTAACACAGGCTCTTTACCTATAGATATTGAAGTCACAGCAAGAGAGATTGAGCTGGGGAATTAACATCAACAGTAGTATTAAGGAACAGTGTCCTTTTTCGTGGAAATTGTTTTGGTAATAAAGAACATGGTGCGTGTAAGTAGAAAAAACACAAAATAAAGCATAAGTGGAGTTGTTAGCTGTTTGTAAAAGTTTTTTTTTTTTCATATTTTTCTGTAAGGCGTACATCTTCCTTTAATTAAATGAAATTCCCTGAAAAAATGTGCGAGGTTTTATTATTTGTTTTCCTGGACACCTCTAGCTCTGGGTGCCTTTGCTACAGTCTTATGGGGATATTTGTGGGCGAGCGTTTCTGCCATAGTTTCTTGAACATTTGAATGGACACGTGGACAGTATAAGCCCACGTGTAGTGTCAGGTCTCATGACTTTAATGTTTTCTTTACTGCAATGCCAGGTTTATCTTTCATTTTCTTTCATAAAAAATCCCTGGGTAGGTCTGAAGTAATTGACTTAATAAATAATATAAGAGATTGTTACTCTGTATGGTTGCTAATGGATGCTGGTGGGGGGTATACTGAGAGGGATTCTGGAGCCTATAATGTTAGAGAATACTACACAGAGGCCTGTTGGCCAGATGATATTTAATGACTACTTAGTGGATAGACACAGTTATAGCATTGACAGTTTGGCTTTAAGTGAAACTGTATTTCTAGGGACATGGATATGTTGTTCATCCACACTGTCTGGCAGGTATCCATGCCGCTTTAAATCTTGCCGGAAGGTCTTCAAGCTGGCTCCTCCCACCCACCCGGGTGGTAAAACTCTCGGCTCCGCCCCATGACGCCAGATCTTCCTTACCGCTTGGAAGCTCAGGTTCCCTCCTTAACGCTCTGCGTATAAGACTGGTTCCTAATTCTTCGGTTTTTGCGAATTAAAAGTTTTCACTAAAATAATCTTGGTCTTCTATCCCACGTGGCTCGATGGACAAATCAACTCCACGGTTTCCGGTTGCCCGCGAGCAGAAGATGTCTCTGACGGATCCGCACTCCACGAATCTACTGTCTAGGCCTGGAGCACGACCCGCAGGCTTGCGACCCGTGTTTCCTTTTCGCCCACGCCCTCTAAGAATCGTGCTGTCCGTTTACAACTGGGGCTCTCCCGAGAAGTGTTTTCCTCCGGTGAAGTCAAAAGAGGCCCGGTCGGCGGTTTCCGCGGCGTCGGGCTTGGCGGATCAGCTCAAGCAGATGATTGCCCTCGAAGAGGAGGCGGCGCGGGCCGCTTCTACCTCGACTGCGGCATTTGTCGCTCTTTCTCTGGTGCCTCTTGTTCAGCTTCTTTTAAGGAGCTTTGTCTGACCCTCTCTACTAAAGGTGAGGGACCAACTTCTGCTGGACCGCTTCGTCCAAAAGAGATACAAGGGTAAGTCCCACTGCCGACGCTTCTTGGGAGCGGGAAAGATCCTCTCCCGAGTTGTCGGCCGCGACTTTGGTCAACCGCTGGCATCGCCATTGGTCTCACGGTGTCCCCGCCAGGCCAGTTGACCGAGACTCCGCCGACGCTGTCGAGATTTTTCTCGACCGTTGGACGAGTTGTCGGCAGGAGAAGCCGAGAATCCCTCTCCTGTTCCCCGTGGGAGTTAAGGACCCCGCTGGTTTGTTCTGTGCTCTCCGTTCGGAGCCGCTCGTTGAACCCTCTCGAACCGAGGGAGTGCCGGCCCCCACGACACCTCCCCGCGACTCCTGCCCCTCGGGAAAGCCGAGGTTCTCGGTCTCGGACTTAGTCGCAGTCCAGCTGATCCCGCCGTCATAGGCAGTCTCGGTCTCAGCACCGCGGCAAGCGGCGTCGCCGCTCATCCTCATCCTCGGACGAGGGGAGGCTTCGACGTAAGTTGCGACGACGATATGGGGACCTCATGTGGCAACAGCTCCTTCTGACCGGGAACAAGCCGACGCGTCGCCTTCCCTGGCCATTAAGTGGCTGTCACCAGAGCGGCCGAAACAACCCCTCATTTTACCCGAGGAGCCTGTTCCCAGGCCGGTTGTTCGGCCAAAACCAGCTGCCCCACCGATCCCGGTGGAACCTCCGCCTCCACAGCTGTTATTTGGGGCTCCGACCAAGAATTCTCGGTCGGCTCAGGGACTGCCCCATAGGCTGTCTGTCACCCTCACTCCCGATCGACCTCAGCAGGTGGAAGGTGGCTCAGGCCTGAGGCAGCTCTTTGAGGACTCTTCCGAGTCCGAAGGCGATTCCTCCCTTTTCTCTAAGTGAATGGACTTGGAGTCCTCAGGAGGACAGTCGGTGGACGATAGCCCTTTGTCCTACCTAGGATTGCTTCAGCTCATCTCGGAGTCCACCGATGAAGCTCGAACCTGCTCTGCAGCGGGCCAGGTATCCCTCACGGAGATTCTGGACCGAGGATTCCCCACGGAGGCTTTTCCAGTGGCCGAGGCCAGTGGGCCCGCCTTTGAGCTCTGGCAGCTGCTTCCTGCCCTGCGCCTTGGCCAGGATGGCCAGGAAGTATGCGGTCCCTACCGTTCCTTGTCCGTTTTGGAACACCCCGGCCGAGGGTTAGTTACCGACAAGCTGCTTTCCGGCGTGCGGGAACGCTAGGGATGTGGACAAACCTCCCGACAAGGAGTCCAAGAAATTGGACTATGCTGGGCAAAAGTCTACGCTCGTCCTCCCTCGGCCTCGCCAGGCCAGTTCGGCCGCCCCCATGGCACATTTCTCTCATGCCCTGTTGGGCTCCCTGATCAGGTCGCCTTCATCTTCCCGCTGGATCTGCAGACCGCGGTTAGGCAGGTGCGGGACCAGGGCAGGGCAGTGGCCAAACAGCAGCTTCAGACTGCTTTGGACATTGGGACTCATGTGCCAGGTCTGTGGCGGCCGCAGTGGCTATAGTCATTGGGCTTGGCTGAGGATATCCACCTTCACTGGATACCCAGCACAAGTTGGCAGATGTCCCTTCTTGGGACCCACCTCTTCGGCCCTGGGGTGGAAGGTCACCTGCAGAGGATCGAGAGTCCAATGCTACCTTGACTCGGTCTCATCCGCCAGAAGGACAAAGGCCGAAAACACAGCCTAAGCTCCTTTCATCCTCTGCGCTCAAGGCACGTCCGCCCAGCAACGCTAGGGCTAGCAGGCTCGAGCTTGGCATCCCAAACCCAAGCCCGGGACTTCCTCCAACAGGAAGCAGGGAAGAAGGCCCAGGAGGTCCCTCAGCCGTCCCTCCTCCAAGCCTGCCCAGTGACGGGTTGAGGGTGTCGCTTCAACCCTCACACTACCCCAGGTTCCCCTGTGGGGACGGCTCACATTTTCTTTCCACCTGGTCCGTTATTACCACGGACAGGTGAGTGTTGAGGTGGTGGTAAGGCCTGCCCTTGGAATTAAGCAGGCCCCTCCTTCAGAGCCATCGCACTCGGGGCATCGGGATCCGTAGTCTCACTGTCGGCTCACCGAGCCGATCATCGCCTCCTCCAAAAGGAGGTGATCAGGAAGGTGGTGACCCTTCCTCAGACCCGGGTTTGTGTCCAGGTACTTCCTGGTTCAACGACGGGGCTGGCGTCATTCTCACTCCACACGACCTAAACAAGTTCCTAAGGTCTCAAACCTTCAGGATGGTCACCTGCTCAGATAATACCATCCTGAACTCGGCGTGGTTCTGCTCTCTGGACCTGCAGGACGCGGTTTTTCACGCCCTATCCGTCCGTCACATCAGAGACCTTCGCCGAGCGGAGGGATCCTTCGAGTTCCCAGCCATGCCCTTCGGCCTGTCTCCAGCTCCCAAGGTCTTCACCAAATGTACAGCAGTGGTGACAGCTCTCATGCACCGAGGGGTCCGGTGTACCCTTACCTGGATGATTGGTTGATAGCAGCCCTCCAGACAGGAGGTGGAGGGTCCAGAGTCTGGGCCTCCAGGTTTGCTCTCAAGTCGGGCTTCTCTCAACGAGGCCAAGTTGGAATCTAGCTGAAGCAGGTGATTCTTTTCATTGGGGCAGAGCTTACTCTCTCGAGCCAGAGCACGGCCCTCTGACAGGGCCGAGGTTCTTTCCTCATTTGCCCAGTCATTTCTGGTTGGGCACCGCGCCTGCCCGGGAATTTCCTGCGCCCTTCTGTCTCATGGCAGCCTGCACCAGTGTGGTCCGTTAGTCCGCTGGGCACATGTGCCCTCTGGTGGGGATCACAGCCAGTGGTCACAACGCTGTGATCCACTGACCAGCTAGTGACGGTGACCCAGGGATGGGAACACTCTCCAGTGGTGGACCGCTCCATTTCATCTGCAGGAGGGCATCCCATTTGTCCGCCCAGCCGATGGTCTCTCATCGACCGATGCCTCTCTGATGGGTTGGGGTGCCCATCTGGGGAACACTCGGTGCACAGCCTCTGGTCCTCGCGGAGTCCCGATGCCATATCAACCTGCTGGAGCTCGAGCGGTCCGCCTAGCTCTCACCGCCTTTGCTCCATTTCTCTGGGGTCAAGTGGTTCGAGTCCAGACGGACAATAACACGGTAATTACGTACTATCTAAACGCCAGGCGGTCGATTGCTCCATGCTTCTATGCAAGGAAGCCCCGCATTTGGTCACTGTGGACAGCCTGGAGGCGGATCTCTCAGCTATTCATGTGGCAGGAGCTCCAACACCATGGCCGTATGCCCCTAGCTGGATAGGTGCATCCCACGAGTGGTCCTCCTGCCGGAGGTAGAAAGATCTGTTCTCCCATTGGGCACACCTCAGGTGGACCTGTTTGCCTGGGAGAACGCAGCTGAGACTGTTCCATGCCCGCCCCTCAGCAGGGCTCGCTGCAGTAGGATGCCTTCTCAAGGCCGTGGACCCCGGGCCTCTTCTACGCCTTCCCCCCATTTCCCTTGATACACAAGGTGCTTCTCAAAGCAAGGAGGGACAAGGCACAGGTGATTCTGATAGCCCCAGACTGGCCCCGCTAGTTCTGGTACCCAGATCTCCTCAGCCTCAGCTCCTGGCTCCCGAGGCAGCTTCCAGCTCGCCCGGACCTGACCTCAGTCAATCAGGGAAGGTGTTCCATCCAGACCTTCAATCCTGCACCTGACGGCCTGCCCTGAGCGGCCAGAGTTCCAGGCCTTGGGTCTTTCTTGACAGGTCCTCAATGTAGTTGAGGCGTCCCGTAAGGAGTCGACCAGGAAATGCTATGCCTTCAAATGGAAGAGGTTTTCCATTTGGTGTCAGGGCAAGGGCTTGGACCCTTCCTCCTGTTCCTTGGCAAGCATCTTGGACTATTTATGGTCCCTTTCTCGGCAAGGGCTTAGGTCGACGACCCTAAGGGTGCACCTGGCAGCCATCTCTGCTTACCGGGCGCGGGCCGGGAGCAGTCAGTGGCGCAGGAGAAGGTGGTCTGGCGCCAAAGGCCTTGATCACATTTCCTCCGTGAGAACCTCCACCTCCGTGATCTACTGTTGGTATTGGCAGCTCATGGGCAATTATTCAGACCAGTGCACAGGTGTGATCTCTCACCTGTCGGGAAGACCGCCTTCTTGGTGGCTATCATGTCAGCCAGAAGGATGGGAGAGCTCCAGGCGCCTGCATCGAGTCTCCTTACCTGGTCTTCCACAGGGACAGGTTGTCCTGCGCCCCACCGAAATTCCTTCTGAAGGTGGTGTCGGAGTTTCACCTAACCAGGTGTTGACTCTGCCGGTGTTCTACCCCAATCACACCCTGAGGCCGAATACAGGCTCCATACTTTGGGACTCCTAGAAGGGCGCCGCTTATTATAAGGAGCGCACGGCTGAAATTCGGGAGAGGTTCGCCAGCTGTTTGTCACCCACGCTGAAGCCGCACCTGGCAGACCTGCAGCAAGTGGGACGATAAGCAGGTGGGTCACCTCCGCATAGATCTCAGTATAAGTTGGCGGCATGGAGCCTCCCAGAGGGATAAGAGCTCATTCTACCCGCCATACTGCTGCATCGTGGCCGCTCGGGACGCCCTATCCAGGAAATCTGCAGGGCTGCTACCTGAAGTCAGCACACACCTTCATCACCCATTACCACATCGACCTTGAGTCACGCCGGGATGCTGGTTTTGGGGCCTCGGTGCTCCAGTCTTTATTCCCTAAGTAGGGGGTGTGCGCCTTGCCTCCCTCCTCCCGGAGAACTGCTAGGAGTCTGCCAGACAGTGTGGATGAACAACATATCCATGTCCCTAGAAATACAGGTTACTCACCTGTAACAGGAGTTCTAGGAATGGTATATGTTGTTCATCCACACGACCCACCCAACCTCCCTGGCTTCGACGCACAACCTGAGCTTCCAGCGGGCAGATCTGGCATCATGGGGTGGAGCCGAGAGTTTTACCACCCGGGTGGGTGGGAGGAGCCAGCTTGAAGACCTTCCGGCAAGATTTAAAGCGGCAAGGATACCTGCCAGACAGTGTGGATGAACAACATATACCATTCCTAGAACTCCTGTTACAGGTGAGTAACCTGTATTTTTAGGATATCATTGTTTAAAAAGATTTCTCCCTGATTCCTGTAACAGAAGTAGTAAATGTATCACCTATCTGTATATCAAACATTATTGTGTATTTCATGCTGTATAGTATTACTCAGTATATGTAATGACAGTATCTTGGCATAAAACTTTTAAATAAAAAGTTTTAAAAAAATCTTCCTTTAATGATACTTCATTTAAATACACAAATGCTGTACCAAAGAATGAGGGGAGTTAAGTTCACTATTTCTGATATTAATTACCGGCCTATTTCTGTACTATCCATCCTCTCTAAATTACTTGAAAAAATTGTCAACATCCAACTTAGAGAACATTTGGATTCACAAAAGTTGCTAAACCTGGCTCAGTCCGGCTTCAGAGTCTAACACAGTACAGTATTGGCTCTTGCCAAAGTAACTACAGCCTGGCAAATGGCCTTGGACTCTAAGAAGCATGTATTTGCCCTCTTCCTTGATCTAAGTAAGGCCTTCGATACTGTGGATCATACCATCATGCTTACTGCACTGAGTAACATCGGACTTGATAGTTCTGCCATTAAATGGTTCACCAGCTACTTAACCAATAGGTTACAACAAGTCAAAGCCATGGGAGATCTATCCCCACAAAAATTCTTGTTACGAGGAGTCCCACAAGGCTCCATCCTGGGCCCTATCCTCTTTGCAATATACTGTACATCAATAATCTGGACTCGCAATTGGCCACAGCAAATGTGCACTTATTCGCAGATGATACCGTACTCTATACCACAAATTCATCCTTGGATCTGGCCAATGAGTACTTATAGAAAGACTTCGTCACCCTCCAGTACAACCTTCTCACTCATAAGCTCCTCCTCAACGCCAAAAAGACTAAAGCAATGATTCGCTCACCAAAGTCTACTTCCGGATGTCCACATATCACACAGATCCGAACACTCTTAGATGAACCCCTGAAGTAGTTGATACCTTTAAATACCTAGGGTTCTGACTGGATAACAAGCTCAACTTTCTGTGCCACTTAAATGAAACCTCGAAAAAACTAAGACAGCAATTAGGTTTATTCTATCACATTAAACACCTACTCTCGTTAGAAGCCAGACTGAGACTAGTACAAACTACATTCCTACCTATACTGGACAATGCTGACTTCCTTTACAATCATTGCCCATCAACGATGCTAAACAAACTGGACACCCTTTACCACCAGGCTTTAAGATTTATCTTAAATCTACCCCGTAGTACACATCACTGTCATCTATACCAGGTTTTGGGATGGACCTCACTCTCAACTAGAAGAAAAAGGAATGCTCTCCTCTGTTTTTTTAGAGCATTGTCTGATAACCTCCCTGCATACGTCTCGAACATCTTCAAACAGGCTAAAGGTTCCTGTGGCCTGAGACGCTTCTCCTAATCTGCTTCCAGATTCCTAGAGTGAAACTACCCTTGGCTCAGCAGCAATCAACTTCTCTTCCATCACTCTGGAACACTATGCAAGACTCATTAAAAGTATCCTCACTTCCAAGCATTTTCACATTCAAAGCTCTATTAACGGATTATCTGAAGGAATCATGCAACTGTTTCAGATGCCGATGACCCCTAAGCCCCGGGTGCCACTCTCAAATCCTACGCCTAAGTACCTCATCCACCCCACATTCCTAACAACAGAAACCTATGATTTACAAGCCTAGTTCCCTTCATCGGAGATGGCCCTGCCTATTCTCTACCTTTTACCTATTCTGGCCTCCCTTTTGGCTGCCTACTCTTTCACCCCACTTCTACCCTATTCCTCATCACCTCCTTATTTTTTATCATTTAGGTCTGAGCTCTTACATAGCAGAGACTATATGGGATTGTTGTCTCTTCTCATCCCAGTAAAGCTTATCATTATGTATCTTTGCATGTTAATTATGTTGACCGGTATGTATAGGCCCACCTTGACCGGCACCGTCACAATGTTTTTTTTTTTTGCACCGTTGTCCACCGTAATTGTACTGTATTGTATTAATGCCCAGGACCACCTTGAAAATGAGCTTGCTCAATGATGTTTATGCCTGGTTAAATAAAGTGATTGATTGATTGATATTAATGTCCTATACCCTGAATCAAGTTGTTTCAAATAACATGTTTATTTTGAACTCTATAAATAAAAAGTAACAACAAAAACAAAACTGTGCTTCAGTAACGAATGTCCAGATCTTACTTCGAGAGGGCTCTTGCGGTAGGTAATTATATATAGGACTGACGCCGGCCAGCGGCAGGACCCCACGGAAACATTTCTAGCTAGCAGTCCCTGGCGAGGGACCGCCCCCACGTCAGGTGACCGGCGTCAGACGATGTCGGTATAAAGGGGCGGTCCCGGACGCCTGCCTTCCAGTTCTTTCGCCATCAGCTCGTGCAGCGCATCGCGGTGAAGTTCCTATCGCCAGTCCTGTTACTCGTAATTTTTTCTGAAAAGTCCAGTACTGGTATTTTGTATTTTCTATCGCCAGGTGAACGTCGGTATATGTCGTCCCCTTCCAAAATAAGGGCGACTCGTGGCGGCGCCCAACTGCCTCATTAAAGACGGGTCACTTCCTCTGCCTTTTCTGTTTAGGCCCCCACCAGCTGGTCGACAAGTGTCCGCACTGCCTTCGCTTTCAACGCTGCCACCCGCAGGACGACGCCAAGAAGTCTTCTGAGGCCCATCTCTCAAGAAGAAGATGTCCGCGATGGAGAAGGAATTGAAGAAACTTCCCGAGCGCCGACCTCCCCTGAAGGGCACAAGAAGCGGACAAGGAAAGGCACCGGAGAAGGCTCCTTCCATGACTCCGTCCGGAGTCGCGAGGCAAGGTAACGCCCCTCCCGGACGCCCAACAGCAGCCTCCATGCTTTGAAGGAGGCGCGGCCCGCCGGCTCGGGTTTCAGGATCGAAGCCTGGCGCCCGCAAAAGGAGGCCCAGCCTCCCAGTACCACCGCAGGCTTGCGGCTCATTGTGCGGGCGCCTCCCCATAAGCCGGACGCCGGCTTCTCCGACGCCCACCGAGAAGGCCGCCAAGATGCCCGACACTTTGGGAGGCGCACGCAGTGTCCCCATTGGACCGGGCTCTTCCACCTCGGCCCGTCTCCGGCGAGGGACTCAAGTCGGATGCGGCTCCTCTGGCATCCGGCCGACTCAGCCCTTAAGTCACACGCCGGCTCCTCCGATGTGCGCCGGGCCTCGGAGCCTTCGGCAGACCCTGCTTCGTCTGTCATACCAGGTTCCCCGCAGCCTTCACTGCCGTCAGGGGAGCCAGAGTCCCCCCTGCCCAACCCCGGGGACTTTTCTCCTCCGTCCCCGGATGAGGCTCGGGATCCTGGGCTACCGTCCGATCCTCTTCCTACAGAGGAGCCGGATCTGACGTTGGCTCCCCCGACGCCGGCGCGGCTCGCCTCGACGCCGGCTCCGGCGCCGGCCCTGCCGACGCCGGTTCCAACACCAGCCCTTCCGACGCCAGCGGAGGATATTCCCCTTCCATCGGGTCCTCCACCTCACGGGACTATCACGGTTGTTCCCCCCGTGGAGTTTCCAGCTGGGCCGTCTGCTCCGGCAGCTCCTCCGGTGCCTGGGTACCCGCCGTCCTATCCGACGCCAGTTTTCCCAGGTCCACAGTATCCTGCGCCGCAGTACCCGGCGCCGACTCCACCGACACTGCAGTACCCGACGCCGCAGTACCCTGCTCCAGTATTCCCACAGCCGGGTTACGGACACTCTCCTTACGGATTTCATCCATACAATTATCCCCCTCCTCCTCCTCCTCCGCCGCCCCCTGCGCCGCTGGTGGATCTCAAGGAGACTCTGGCCTTCTGGTGGGCTGAGGCGACGGTGCCACCCCCGGCCCCCGTACACCCCAGACGGCACACTCCTTCTCCGCCCTGATTCCCGGCTCTGCCCTCAGGATCCAGAGAGGGCAGGACACGCTTCGGATCTCCCCTAAGGAACCTGTTCCTCCCCTAGACGAATCAGGAGTCTTACTCTGCTTGAACTTCTTCCTGACTCCTCGGAGGTCTCCGATGGTGTTCCGAGAGGACGATGAGCCGCGCTCTCCGTCCAAACCCCAGCCGAGGACTCCTCCGAAGTCTCCTCCGGAGGATCCTTCCTTCACGGAGTTGCTCAGGAAGATCCAGGAAGTCCATCAGTGGCATTCCTTAGAGCCAGATCCTCAACGGGTTAAACTCACTGAACATCTGGACTTGATCCCTTACGGCTCCTACTCAAGTGCCACCCTGGATCGAGCCTCACGCCCACCTTGTTTAAACTATTTGGAAACAACCGTCGGCTTTAGCCCCACTTCCTCGGAAGTCCAACAGGCTATACCAGGCTCCGGAGGGTGTAGACTTTTTAGACTCTCACCCCCGTGCAGACTCGGTTGTGATTAGCGCCGCTCACGGCCGGTCAGCACACCCGAAACATTTGAACTCGTCTCCCCCAGATAAGGAATCCCGCCTTCTGGATCAGTATGGAAGGAAGATTTATGCTTCTTCCACACTGGGGATTAGGGCCCTAAATTATGTAGCACATATGGGGGATTACCTGAAGGCTGTTCTTACCCAGGCAGAATCCAAGATTGACTCCTTACCTGACTCACAAATCGAGCAGGAGTTTGCCGACCTGGTCCGTTCTGCTCGTTCGGCCAGTCATCACATTCTGAGGATGACCTACGACGCAGTGGACACCGCAGGACGGAGCTCTGCGTTCACTGTAAGTCTTCGGCATCACGCATGGCTCCATGTGTCAGGTCTGGTCCTGGAGGTGCAATCAGCGATCCAAGAAGCACCTTTTAGAGGTTCTGTGCTTTTTGGTGGTGATGTCAAGGACATCATCACTGACTTGCAGGAGAAGGGGACAGCCCTTAAATCTGTTGATTCAGTGTACCGTCCCCATCCCCCACAGTGCCGTCCCTTTCGCAGATGCAGTCGGCCTCAAGCGAAACCTCAGGGAAGGCGGGCCACTAAACGTCGGGCCCCCACAGCTGCCAGGCCCCACCGCCCAAAAAGCAATGGGTGCCTCCAGCTGCGCGCTGCCTCACACCACCTGACTCTTCCTCTCCCACCGCCTCCGACGCCCGGAGGAACCGGTAGGAGGGAGATTCTCCCTCCACCTTCCGGGTTGGGAGAGGATAACATCGGATTCATGGATGCTTCAGATCATAGCAGAGGGGCACTCCATAGAGTTTCTGCAGAAACCTCCACGTCACCCCCCTCTGAACTCCTCTTACTCAAGGGACCATCTTCCTTTGGTCACGGAAGAAATCTCTGCTCTCCTCGCGAAGCAGGCTATAGAGCCTGTCCCCTCACCTCCACGGGATGGGTTACTATTCCCATTTCTTCCTTGTACCAAAAGAAGATGGGAGATCTCAGACCCATTCTAGATCTCAGCTCCCTGAACCTATATGTGGAATACAAGAGGTTTAGGATGCTCTTCCTTCAAACCCTCTTGCCCCTGCTTCGGCCGAGCCAATGGCTTTGCACACTGGATACGCAGGATGCATACCTGCACATCCCCATTCACCCTTCACACCGAAAGTACCTCAGGTTTGCGTTCCAGGGAGACCACTACCAGTTCCGGCCACTCACTTTTGGTCTTTCCTCGGCTCCCCGAGTCTTTACCAAATGCCTGGCGATGGTAGCAGCCCACCTGCGTACTTTGGGAGTTCAGGTTTTCCCCTACCTGGACGACTGGCTCCTGGCTGCCCCATCCAGGGAGGAACTCCTGCATTTCCTCTCCCTCACCCAGCAGGTTTTCACTGGCCTGAGTATCACCATCAACCATTCCAAGTCTCACCTGGATCCTTCTCAGAGACTCCAGTTCATCGGGGCAATCCTCGATACAACAATGTGCAGGGCCTTCCTGCCTCCGGACAGGGGGGCCTCCCTCCAGTCCCAGATTTCCTTCTATCGGAATACAGGAGGGTTCCGCGAGTCGGTGCTCAATCTGCTGGGGCTCATGGCGGCCATCCAGCGGTTCCATGCGCGCATCCACATGAGAATTTCTCAGTGGACTCTCCGCTCTCAGTGGAATCAACGAGTAGACGACCTGGATCATCTGGTTTTGATGATCTCACCGATGGTGAGAGACTTGCAGTGGTGGATGGTTCAAGAGAACCTATTCCGGGGGGGGGTCCCCTTTTTTCATCCTCCCCCCGCTCAGTCTCTGACCACAGATGCTTCAGGTGAAGGTTGGGGAGCCCTTCTCGGTCCTCACCGAACCCAGGGCCTATGGTCAAAATCGGAGTTAGTTCTCCACATCAACGTGCTCGAGCTTCGAGCAGTGCTGTATGCTCTCCAGGCCCTTCACCAATACATCCTTCCCGGCCACCTTGCTGTCCAAATGGACATGTGTGTGGTGTGATACATAAACAAGCAGAGAGGGACTCGGTCCTACCCGCTGTGCAGGGAAGCGATGAGGGTTTGGGAATGGGCATCTCTTCACAACCTTCACCTCACGGCGATCCATGTTCCGGGAGTCGACAATGTCCTAACAGACAGGCTAAGTCACTCATCGGCTCTACCACACGAGTGGGAACTAGACGAAAAGTTCTAAAAAGCATCTTCCAGGTTTGGGGGACTCCTCAGATAGATCTATCCGCCTCCTCCCAAAATGCAAAGCTTCCAATCTTCTGGTCACTCGCTCCAGAGTGAGACGCTTTCTGGAGCGACGCTCTGTCTCTAAGTTGGAAGGACAGATTCGTCTATGCTTTCCCCCCAATTCCTCTGGTCCCTCGTGTGCTGCAGAAACTGGCTTTGGAAGGAGCGAGAATGATTCTGATCGCTCCTTTCTGGCCCAGGCAAATCTGGTTCTCTCTTCTACAACAATACTCAGAGGTTCCTCCTCTTCCTCTTCCTTTATCTCCAGGATTGCTGACCCAGGATCAGGGATCCTTGTCCATCTGGGACTCAAGTCCCTTCAACTTCATGCATGGCTCCTGCAGACCTAGCTCAATCTCGCTTTGGCGTTTCTCCTAAGGTGGCTGAGATTCTGGTGGAGGCTAGAAAACCCTCCACTAGGTCCACCTACGCCATGAAATGGAAGAGATTTTCCATCTGGGCTGCATCCAGGAACGTGGAGCCCTTTTCCTGTCCTCTGACCATTCTCCTTGATTACATGCATCATCTTTTCGACCTGGGTCTCAGTCACTCCTCTTTGGAGGTCCATATGGCAGTATTTTAGCCTACCATGTCCCTTTCACTGATAAGGCATTTGCCCAACTGGAAGTTTCTAAAACTTTTTTCAGAGGGGTCCTTCATCTCAGGCCACCTGTCCAGACTCCAGCTCCCCCTTGGGACTTAAACTTTGTCCTCGAGAAACTTACTCTTCCTCCCTTTGAGCCTGCAGCTTCCGCAGACTTGAAGTTTTTATCGTGGAAGACGCTCTTCTTGGTGGCCATTACTTCCGCTCACAGAATTTCCGAGCTTCAGGTCCTGATGTGCAAAATCCCTTACCTGTTTTTTCACAAAAAACGAGTTGCTCTTCGCACGAATCCTAAGTTCCTCCCGAAGGTGGTAGCGGAATCTATCTTAAATCAGTCTATTGAATTACCTGCCTTTTTCACGCAGTACTCCAACCAAGGAGAATACTTTCTCCACACCATGGATGTTCACAGGATTCTGAGATACTACACCGATAGGACGAAGGATCTCAGAAAGACTGATCAGTTGTTCGTCTCTTTTGCTCACAAAAGAGAAGGCATTGCTGTTTCTAAGCAATGCCTCTCAAAATGGTTGGCCCATTGCATCACTTTCTGTTATGACAAGTACAACAAGACCCTACCGGGTCAAGTCAGAGGTCACTCCACTCGTGGGGTAGCAGCCTCTGCAGCTTGTTTCAAGAACGTGTCGCTGCAGACATTTGTGCTGCCGCCACTTGGACTTCCGTCCATACCTTCACTAAACATTACAGTTTGGACATTGCCTCTCACCGTAGCAGGCTTCGGGTTAGGGGTCTTGCAGGGCCTCCTATCTTGGGTCTTGCAAGGTCTTTCTTTGCTACTTCTTGGAGTAGTACCTCCTCCAGGTGCCTTTCCTTTGTTCTAGACTGCTTGGGATTCTGTCCTATATGTAATTACCTACTGCAAGAGCCCTCTCGAAGTAAGATAGTACAGTTACATAAGAACTTACCGTAACAGTAGATCTTCGAGAGAGGCTCTTGCAGTAGGTAATACCTTCCCACCCTCCATCCCCCTAGGTTTTTTCAGTTCCTTTTCCATTGAGAGAAATATCTGCTTCTCTCTCGTCCGGGCCTGTGGCAGGAAAGAACTGGAAGGTGTCCGGGACCGCCCCTTTATACCGACGTCGTCTGACGCCGGTCACCTGACGTGGGGGCGGTCCCTCGCCAGGGACTGCTAGCTAGAAATTTTTCCGTGGGGTCCTGCCGCCGGCTGGCGTCAGTCCTATATGTAATTACCTACTACAAGAGCCTCTCTCGAAGATCTACTGTTACGGTAAGTTCTTACGTAACTGTACTTTCCTGAAATGGGTGGACGTTTCATTCCTGATGCCTTGACTTTTATTTGCCTCTTTCAGGGTATGGAGTGTGCGGTACAACCATTCCCACGATCAGCTGGTACTTACTGGCAGCAGCGATAGCAGAGTTATTCTCTCCAACATGGTATCCATCTCCTCTGAACCTTTTGGCCATCTTGTGGATGAAGATGAACTGAGTGACCCAGAGGACAATCACCGGGAGGAGAAGTATGTAGTTTGTTTTGGGCGGGTTCTTATTTTGCTGATTGTGAAACTTTTTAAGTTAATAAGAGCCCTGAGGCAGACCTCTCATACCTAGGGGCTGCCTGCCTAAGGGACTGAGTTAACCACATTTAGAATTTTGGGGCCAGAATTGATTTATTTACCTAAATAACAGCCACTTGTAGTATTTCATATTGTGCCACTGCTGCAACCCCGAAACCAAGAACAGTGTTTTGGTAATGCAAAGTGAGGACTGGAGCTGCAGTGCAGGTCATGTAGTGAGGGTGAGCGGGGGCTGTCCTAATTAAGCAAAAGGCACAGCAGAGTGTGTTAGTGTGTTACTGTCTAATTACGTCATGCCTTGGGTGGTTAAAGCACAAGGCTGCAGGCTGAGTGCGTTCAGCACCCGAGAAGTGGCATTCTTTCACAATAACACACATCCCTGGAGTGCCTTATTGCTATTATATAATGGCTCCTTTGTAATAAAATACAAAAAAATATATTTAGAAATTTTTTTTGTCAGTTTTTAACTGGATTGGTATACAAACTAGAAAAATAGTGTTGCTTTTCTGCTTTTGACCAGTACGTGGAGCTGTTGCTTTTTTGGTTGGCTTGAGTCAGCTTGTTCTACAGCACCCCGCCCACACCTATTTCTCTTTGGTAACCTCTGTACAGCCATTTAAATTTAATTCACCCAGTCCCCCTGCCTGCCATGGGACCAGGTGAAGATGTGTGCATCTTTTTTGTTTATTATTTTTCTTTAAAGTGAAACCGCAATGTGCCGAAACTGTTACTTGAGTGAAAGCACCCAGATGGAGACTTCTGGTGTTCCGTTATACTGGGTAAATTGCCGTGTATCAGAACAACTCAGTACATGAGATCTGTTTAGTGAAGTAAACTAATTTTACATATTTTGGGAACATCCGCTACATGTGGCTTTCTGGAGAAATAGATCAGAACAAAGGAGCGAGTACGACCATCAGGCAGGGACAGTGCAGCCACTTGCATGCAATGGCCATTCTTCAATTAAAATACTTTGAATGAATGAGTGTTTCAATATTGCATAATGTTTAAATATGCTATTAATTTCACAGGAGGAACAAAGAATGGAACTGGTATTTGGGAGGTGGGGGCTGCCCTGACGGTTTGGGCAGTGTGTGAAGCCGTGTTAGTTTAGCGGTGGCTAGAGAGGGGGACGGGGATTTCATTCACTGTTCTGAGGTCATCTCCGTGCCTGCCCTAGATAGAGTGATGTTATTGCCCAATAACATCACTGTATGTAGGGGTGAGCAGCCAGTCAGGTTCCTATAATTTGTTTTGCCATTGAATAATATAAGATTTATATGTTCATAAATTTTGCAGGCCATGGCATGTTTGGGTATATTTATATACCGCCCCCATATGTACACTGGCCTACAAAGTTTATAAATCTTATGGGCTTGATTTTTAACGAATTGGTGCATGATTATGCTGCAGTTGCAATACTTGCAGCATGACTGTTAGACCAATAAAACATAAAAACATAGTCTACCTCCATGCCACAAATGCAATAAATTGTACATCAGAAATTATGCATGTGTCATTTTTCTGCTGTAAAGTGAGCAATGTGTTGCAAATGTTTCAAAATGTTGAAAAATCCCACACAAAAATATTGGCACATTGTAGTGACGTAACTGCATCTGAAAAGTTGCTGCAAGTCATGTGTCCACAACTTTTGTAATTCAAGCCAGTGTTTAGACAGTCCCTGATCTTACCCTTACTCCATTAACTGCACTTAGCCCAGTCCTCAACTTTGCATCTTGCAGCGATTGGTGGCATGGCTCAGTAGAAACATAGTAGGCAATACAGACAGATACTGACTGTTGGTCCATCCAGCCCGTATAGTACCTTAGTCCAGGACCCGATATATTACGGGTCAGACTGTATATGTTTACACAGTTCCCTTGGCCAGTGATCCCTCACCCTCTCTTGAGATCCTTTACCTCTCCCCCCCCCCTCCAATACCCATCCCCAGATCCATATGTCTGTCCCAACCATGCTTGAGCACATTTGCCATCTGCACACTAACCAACTCCTGTAGCAGTTGGTTCCATTTGTTCACCACCCTTTCTGTGAAGAAGTACTTCCTCATGCCCCTTCTAAATTTTCTCCCCTCCAGCTTCAGGCTGTGCCCCCATATGATGTGTCATTCTCTGAGCCTGAATAACCCCTTGCAATCCACTGTGTTGATGTCCTTCAGATACTTGAATGTTTCAATCATGTTCTTCCTCTGGCTTCTAATCTCAACAGAGAGTACATGTTGAGATCATCCAACCTTGGCTCTTCCCTGCTGGCTGTAGATCATCATAGTCACTCTTCTCTGAATGACCTCCACGTGGTCTCTTTCCATTCTTTAGGTGTGGACTCCAGAACTGGCACAGTACTCCAAGTGGTGCCTAACTAGTGAGCAGTAGAGTGGCAAGATTATGTCCTTTCATTTGCTCGAAAAGGCAATCCTATACATTATGGCATCCTGTTTTCCTTGCTTTGCGTCTCATTGCATTGTGAGGGATTCTTCAGGTTGTCGCTGATCATGACTCACAGGTCTCTCTTCTCCAGTGTGTGTTCCAGGTGCTCTCCCACTATCCAGTATTTAGTTCTAGGGTTTTTTCTTCTCAAGTGTATAACGTCACACTTTTTTGCATTGAGTCTTAGCTTTCAGACCTCGGGCTATTTCTTCAGTGTGACAAGATCTTACTTCATTTCCTGGATGCCTTCTTCATTGTCCATTCTGCCATGTATTTTGATGTCATCAACAGATGGCATCATCCAGCCCTGCAGGCCTTTTCCAATGTCACATATGAGCACACTGAAAACACCGGTCCCAGGATCAACCCCTGTGGTACACTGCTCATCATCGTTCTCACTCGTGGCCTAACCCCACTGAATCCTACCTAAGCTAGTTGCCCACCCACGTACTGTGTCACCCATACCTGTGTCTCTCAGTTTCTTAACCAACCGATTGTGGGGCACTGAGTCAAAAGCCTTACTGAAATGCAAGTAAAAGGCATCAAGGTCCCTTCCCTTGTCCCATTCCTGTGAAACTCCATTGAAGAATTTAGTGAGGTTTCTCCAAAAAGATCTACCTGTAACTAACTCATATTGCTTTGGTTCTTGGAGACCTTGTGCTTCCAGCAATTCTGACCAGCCACTCTTTTACTATAGACTCCAGGATGGATGCCTCACTTACATGTCTATAGTTCCCTGGTTCCCTCTGTCTCCTCTGTTATGCAGGGGAATAACGTCTGCACCCTCAAGTCACATGGGGCTTCTCCCATATCCAGGGAACAGCTAAATTGATCTGCCACTGGCTGTGCCAGTGCTCAGGCTAGTTTCTTTAGCACCCAGTGATGCAGTCCTTCTGGGCCAGGTGACTTATCCACTTCTAACTCAAGTAGCCCCTTCAGCACTCTTTCCTTCAAAATGGTTACCTTCCTCCACTTCAGATCATCCTCGGCCTGTTTGCCATAGTCCAGTACAGGATCCTTTTTTCCAGTATAAAGACTGAACAAAAGTAGTCGTTCAGGGTTTTGTTTTTCTAGAAGATCAGGTCAACTCAGGAGTCATTTTATAGCTGTATTTTCCCTTTTCTTCTTTCACTTGTAAAGCTGAAGAACTCCTTATATTTAGTCTTCACCCTTTCCATTATCCTGAGTTCTTTAGATGCATTTACCACTCTTACCAACTTGCTTGTCTCTTTGGCGGACTTCAGGTAACTATCCCTGCTGACCTCTGACTAGGATTTCTTATATTCATGAAATACTGTACCATCCTCTTTGCTTTAACCACCTCCCTCACTTTTCTTGTGAACCAAACTGGTTGTTTTCTGTTCTTGTTCTTCCCAATCTATTTATGGCACCATTTAGCTGCTTCTGTTACTCTGCCTTTTATGAACTCCCACTTTTTTCTACCCCCTCAATCTGCCAGTATCCAACCAAACTTGCCCTACTGTCTTCTGCCATTGTCCTGATGTCAGTTCAAACTTCAATGTGGAGTGGTTTCTCATTCCAAGTGGCTCCTCCACCCATAGTTCTACAACACTGTTGCCACAGATCAGGACCAGATCCAGTATGCTAATTTCCCTAGTGCGTCCCTGTTCCTCTACATGCAGGGTCAGGAAACAGTCCTGGATAAGGCCTACTATCACTTGGTTCTTGGCACTCTATGCTACTATGATTACCCCATTGGTTGCCTTCCTTATTTCTGCCACTAATTTTTGATCTGTCTTTTCCATCTGGGTGTGGGATCAGTAGACCCCCTCCATCCAAATCACTTTGCTTTTCCTTGGGGCCAGTTGTACCCACAGCATTTTAGTGTGCCCCCCATTTCCCTATCCTCTGTAGCCCTGATATTGTCCCTGCCATATAAGGCAACCCACACACCCTTGCCTATATCAGAAATTATGAGTGGCTGCTATTTAAACATATAATTAAATACTGGCCCCAAAAATTCTAAATGTGGTTAATTTAGTCGCTCAGAAAGGTGGCTTCTTGGTAAAAGCACTGTCAGTTGATCCTAAGTTTCAAACATGCTAAGCAAGCTAGTCCTACGTGCTAAGCAAGTGGCTCACCCATGCCATTGCTTAAACAGTTATCAGTGAATGAGAGTGCAGGCAAAAGAGCAATACCAAAGTTGAGTGGCATGGACTGGGTCACCCCCCCCCCAAGCCAAACCGCAAATAGTGTCTGCAGTATTTTTTGCTGGGGGCTGTGCTCCCATCCTCCTTCAAATCAATATAAACACATCCCCTCCTCCCAGTCGCACAAGTTGGGGGCAGAGGCAAAGGGTTACAGCCCCAGCATTGACAGTACCGGATGGTCTGGAATCCTGTACACCAATATAGCCCACGCCATGATGACGGTGTTGTAATGATGGCACCCTACTTGCAGCGCCCTCACAATGGCATACCTAAGCAAGCTAGCCCCGAAGCTTCATCAATATCTGTTTTTCAAAGTAAGGTATATAAGTAACAATGAACTGTAAACTAGCATGTAATTGTGATATTATCATCGAGGGAAGGCTGTGTGTGGTGTACCACTGGTCTCCCCTTCATTTTTGAAATGTCTTTCAGAGGGAGACTTCACTTATTTGCGCAGTTTCTCTTTTTTTTTTTTTTTTTTTGGTTAAATCTTTCTTATCTCCATCTGTCCATCAGGGCCCTCATCATATCAGGTCTGATCACCGCCCTTCCCAGTCACTCCAGCATCTCTCGAGCTACCGCCCAGCTCCGTTCTTCCTCATGGCTTCTACCCTCATGACAAGGGTGGTCCAAATGCAGCAGAACAGATCCTCAATCAGGAGGTGTGTCATGTTGCAAGGTGTGGGACCTGCAGGGGGTTGGACATTCACCCTGCCCAGCCAGACTGTTTCTCCTCCTGGTTTTCTCCATAGGAGATATGAATGTGCAGTGCTGTCCAAGAAAGCCCTGACTACACTCCTGCATGTAGAATGTTGACAGCTGCCATTCTTCCTCTTCTCAACATTGTGATCCCTGGCTGCCTTGCCCCTGGCCATCGCTAGGAGCTACTGTTGCACCGAGCGCTGAGTCCCTCCTTCCCTGGAGTAGAGCTGTCCCTCCCTAGAGGAGAGCTGTCCATGGGATGCTTGATCCTCTTTCTCTCAGCTGATCTTCTGATGTCGCAAGGATTTTCCTGAATTTGGGTCATTAGTGAGAGAAGCAGTAGTGCTACCGTTGCACCAGTGGGCTGGCACAACTTGCACAGTGGAAGAATAATGTAGAGCTACACTAAATCTATAGGCTGTGTCCGTGATTTGCCATAGGAAAGGTGTGCTGTCATTCAAGAAGGTATGGGATAGGCATAAGGGAACCTTAGTGGTAAGGAAAGGGGGGGGTAAAGCTGGAGATCAAGGTAGGGTCTGCAGTGTTATAGTAGGTAGAGAAAATGGGGCAGATCAGGTGGGCCAAGTCTGTCCTTATCTGCCATCAGATTCTGTGTTTCTGTGTACAGTTTGGGTGAAATAATCACAAAGCAAAGCTTAGCAACTCTCAACTAGGCTATAAATGAGATGACACATAACACGGGGCCCCATCTCTTTTTTTCAGTTCATCACCCCATGACATCTACACAGACCTCCTTCCACCTTTGTAAGTGCCACCTACCCAACCTAAGAGACAGTCTCTTTGGGATTCTCCAGGACTTCTAGAGTGCCCATGTCCTCACCTGTGATGTCCGTTCTGTGGACTGACCCCTCCCCCCCCCCCCCCCGAGGCAGAGTCCTGCCTTTCAGCTCCTGTGGCAGCAAATTCCCTCATATCTGGTCACCATGGTGGATGCACACCTGGAGCCCCAAAGGAGAGGTCAGTCTGAGCAGGTTGCAGGGTGGCAGGCAAAGCTTCATCTGCCTAGCGGCCTCTGTTTTTTTCCTTTATTCCCCTTCCACTGAGAACACACATTACATGACTGTTTCTGGCAAGCCTGATGCACTGACGAGCACTGTCCCCTCCCAGCGCAGCATGCAGGCTCCTGAAGCTGCACTACCACCTGGAGTCAACCAGGTGGTGGTAAAGGAGTAGGATGGGCTTCAAACAACATGAAGTCTTTCTGTATTCTGACAGTAGCAGTGAGTCCCAACCTTCGAACTGCCCCCGGAGATGAAAGAGTTAACTTTCCATGCCAGGCATGGAATGCTGAGCTCGAGCTCGGTTGAAACTCTGTCTGTTGCTGTTTAAACTCAAACCGTCAGATTCTTTACTCCGCCTCACTGAACAGTCGCTCTGGAGATTTCTCCTTCTGCTCGGAACAGTTTGTCGGTTAAAGTACCGTTTTTCTCGGTTTTCGACTGAATCTAAACCGCAACCTGTCGGTTCAGTCTCTGTCTGTGGTATTCATGAGTACTAGATAGGTTATATATTAATCTTATTCTGTGTGGAACTTGTAAACGGTTTATCGGTTCAGTTTGAACTGATCAAGTTGTTTAAAAATCCTAAATTGTACTTTTAGATTGTGGTTACCGGTTCTTATCAGTTCTAAAAAAAAACAGATTTTATTACGTTTTTTTCCACGACCCGTGACACGGTCAGGAACCGATAAGAGGGTCTTGCCTGGCGGATTGCCATTAAAAGGGTAAGTTTGGTTAGGACTGGCACAATGTCTGAGAAACCCAAAAGAAAAACTGGGCCCACTGGGTTTCAACACTGTAGTGTGTGTGGGGAAGTCTTTGTCAAGGCTGACCCCCACACCACCTGTGTTTATTGTCTGGGGTTTGACCACCTCAATGCAGACTGCCAGATTTGTAAAAATTTTCCTGCAGCTACCCTAGAAGAGAAAGTTGGTAGGCTCAGGGAAAGGGACGCCAAAAAGTCCGCTGAACCGGATGGCCAGCCCGGTTCGGTTCAAACCGAACCAGAAGGAGTGCCCTCTGACCAGGGCGAGACTTCTTCGGGCACAAGGAGATCCGACTCTGAGGAGTCGGTTCCAGCAAAGAGGACTAGAAAATCAGCTGGTGTGGAGCCAAAACTTTCCTCTCCAACCGCTGAAGAAATAGCCAATGCGATCAAAATTGTCCAGTCGCTTTCCCCGGTTCCGACCGAACCGGCACCATCAGGGAGGCGCTCGGTTCGGTCGGTTCCACCGGTTCAAGATCAAGATTTAGAGGAGTATTATGAACTGGAGGGAGGGGGAAGAGGAGTATGAGGAAAGTGAATGTGGATTTGAAAGTCTGGATGTGCCCATTGACCCGGACATCTCCCCAGACAGACCTTCAGGAGTGTCTCCTCCTAGGCTTTCTGAGTCCCCTTCTCATTTCATGTTTTATAAAAAAGTGGCTGAAACCCTCCAGCTTCCTATGGAAGAAGCTGTGGATGACCAAGAGGAGCCTGACTTTGTGGAAATGATGGATATCCCAGAGTCTAGGAGGCTGTCTATTCCCTTGCATAAATCTTTTGGGAAACAGACATTTAAAATTTTAAAGACTCCTAACACTATACCTCCTGTGGATAAGAGAATGGACAAGAGGTATGCATTGTCAGGCTCTGATACGGAGTTCCTTACACAACAATGCAGCCATGTTGGGAGTAGTGCAGGCTGCAGCCTGTGACAAGGCAAATATTCCTTGGCTTCACCCCAGACAAGGACTCCAGGAGGATTGATGCCATGGCAAAGAAACAGTACATGGCAGCATCCTTGGGACTCAGACAGGCTAATTATATGGCTTATGTTGCTAGATATCAGAAATCCAGATGGGACACTGTCATGGCTTTAGCAAAACATGTCCCTGGCCAGCTTGCCAAGGAGCTGGAACAGGTGGCTGCTGATGGTATTGAGGCATCCAAGGTGCAATTACATGCTGCAGTGGACTCAAATGATGTGTCATCTAGAGTCATGGCTACATCTGTGGCACTTCACAGAATGGCTTGGCTCAGATGTCCTAGCCTGTCACAGGATACCCAGACTAAGGCCATGGATTTTCCTGTTGTTGGTAATTCTTTGTTTGGGGAGCAAACAGAGAATTACATGAAGAAAATGGACGAGTATAGACTCACTACAGGAGTGCCCAGGCCAGGAAAGGCAGGCCACTCTCAGAGGCAGCTTCCGGGGAAGGGGCAGGCCTTTCACAGGCCTTTCTACCAAGCCCAGGCCTCCTCTTCTGCATATGCTCAGAGGGGGTTCTTTAGAGGGAGAGGCAGAAGGGGTATCAGCAAACCTGCTTCCACCCCTCAGCCAAAACCCCCTGCCAAGCAGGCACCCTGATGGGTTTGCCAGGGCCGATTCTCCACCACCTGTAGGGGGCAGGCTGGCTTACTTTGTCCAGGACTGGAAGTCTCGAACATCAGACAAGTGGGTCCTGGAAGTAGTAAGCCAGGGACTGCTTCTCAGCTTCAAAAGATTTCCAAAGCTGAGAACCAGATCCTTTCCACCTGCAAACCCCTCGGAGGCACTTGCCCTAGAGGCAGAGGTCTCTTCCCTCCTAGCTGTCAGAGCTGTGGAAAGGGTTCCACCCCTACACCAGGGCAAAGGGTTGTACTCCAGGTACTTCCTTACCCCAAAAAAGACAGGAGAATGGCGGCCCATCCTGGATCTCAGATACTTAAACAAGCACCTGTTAAAACCAAAATTCAAAATGGTGACTCTGGGAATAATTTTACCCTCTCTAAGGCCAGGGGACTGGCTAGTATCCCTGGACCTCAAGGATGCCTACTTCCATATTCTCATCAGAAGCTCCCATCGAAAGTACCTCAGATTCGAGCTCTCCTCAGGCCATTACCAATTCAGAGCAATGCCCTTCGGACTAACCTCTGCTCCAAGGGTGTTCACAAAATGCCTGGCAGTAGTAGTTGCTTCTCTAAGAAGGCAAAGGATTGCCATCTTCCCTTACCTGGATGACTGGCTTATAGTAGGCCAGTCCCCAGACCAAGTCAAGTCATACTTACAAATAACTCAGCAACTGCTCACCTTGTTAGGTTTCCTCTTAAACCTTTCAAAGTCAGTTCTAGAGCCTGTCCAGCTCCTCACCTTCATAGGCGCAGAGCTAGACACAGAAAAGGCCAGAGCTTTCCTTCCCCTGGACAGGGCAAGGACCCTTATTTCTCTGGCCTCCTCATTCACCCTGCAGGTATCTCGACCAGCAAGGCATTTTCTGCAGCTCCTGGGGCACATGGCTGCTTCCACAGCAGTGGTGCAGGGAGCAAGATTTCAGATTAGAGACATTCAGTTCCATTTGAGAGCCTTCTGGTCTCAAAGGAAGGATCCTCTGACCAAATTGATACCAGTGACTCGAACCCTGATCCAGGCCCTACAGTGGTGGCAGGATCAGAGCAATCTGAGACAAGGAGTCCCTTTGTTTCTCAGTCCCCCCTTAATCCTTACTAGATGCCTCCTCTTGGGGTGGGGCTCACTTGGCGACCTGACCACCCAGGGGTTGTGGTCCCCTCAGGAGTCTCTGCTCCACATCAATCTGTTGGAGCTCAGAGCAGTATTTCTAGCACTTCAAGTTTTTCCAAGTATGTTCAGAACAAAGTTATTCAGATCAGAACAGACAATACTACCACAATGTGGTACATCAACAAACAAGGAGGCACTCGGTCTACGGCCTGGTGCACAGAAGCAATGAAGTTGTGGTCTCTGGCTTACTCCCTGAACACCTCCCTCATAGCAGTACACCTCCCAGGCAAGGACAATGTCCTGGCAGATGCTCTCAGCAGGATATCTCAGGGCCATCACGAATGGTCACTGGATCCCTTGGTCTTGGAGGTGATATTCTCCAGATGGGGCACCCCACAGATAGATCTTTTTGCAGTCCCAGACAATCACCAACTTCCCCTTTTTTGTTGCAGGCCCCCAGTGTTGGGCCCAGTCCCCCTGGATGCCTTAGTTCTCAGCTGGGAAGGGAAGTTCCTGTATGCCTTCCCCTCTTCCCTCTCCTGTTCAAAGTGCTAGTCGAAATCAGATCTCAGCCCTGCAAGATGATCCTGACTGCTCCAGACTGGGCCAGACAGCCTTGGTATCCACTCCTTCTGTCCTTAGCAGTCCATCTTCCCTGTGTCTTCCCAGAAATCACAACCTGTTAACCTGTGCTCAGGGAGGGTTTGGTAACGAATCTCAAATCTCTCAATCTCAAGGCTTGGCTCTTGAAGAGTTAGAGTTGTGATTTACACCTCTCCCAAGGCGAATGGACATTCTGAAGGCTTCTAGGAAACCTTCCACCAGGGCTACTTATAATTCCAAGTGGAAAAGATTTTCTATATGGTGCTCTGGAAAGCATACTTCCCCAGAGTCTGCTGATCTGCCCACAGTCCTTGATTATATGGTCCATTTAAATAGCTTAGGGCTCAGACCAGCTATACTGAAGGTGCATCTGGCAGCTGTCTCTGCTTTTATCTCAGCAGGTAAACCCTCTTCTCTTTCAGCTCACCCTGTATTCTCCAAGTTTTTCAAGGGATTGCTTCACACCAACCCTCCTTTCACGGACCCTGCCCCTGCTTGGGACCTTAATGTTTGCATTGCTCAGCTTATGCAACCCCCTTTCGAGCCTTTGTCTTCAGCAGAGCTTAAGTACTGGACTTGAAAAACTGTGTTTCTGGTAGCCATCACCTCTGCCAGACGCATAAGTGAGTTACAAGCTTTGTCAGTGGAACCTGATTTTATCTCCTTTCATAGAGATAAGGTGGTCCTCAGGACTAACAGGAAATTTTTGCCTAAGGTGATTTCAGATTTCCACCTTAATCAATCTATGTCTCTTCCTGTGTACTTCACTGACCATTCCTCCTCTGGCGAGAGGAGGCTCCACAGTTTAGATGTGAAAAGAGCCCTTAGCTACTACATAGAATGTATCAAGGGTCACAGGTTTGACTCCCTCCAACTGTTCCTCACTTATGGTGAGGTTGGTAAAGGGAAACCTGCCACGAAATGATCCATTGCTAGGTGGATTGTCTCTTGTATCCAATTTTGTTATGGAAAACTGGGTAAGGTTCCTCCCTCAGGCCTGAGGGCTCACTCCACCAGAGGTACAGCTGCTTCCCTGGCTGCTGCCAGGGATATTCCTATCCTAGAGATATGTCAAGCAGCTACCTGGAAAACAGTTCACACTTTTACCAAGCATTACTCCTTGGATATTCAGGCTAGGAGTGATGCTCGGTTTGGCACAGCTGTGCTTCAGAGCCTGTTTCCTAAGTAAGTTCTGTCCCTCCTCCATGGAGGTACTGCTTGGTAGTCTGCTACTGTCAGAATACAGCAAGACTTCATGTTGTTTGAAGAAAAAATTACTCACCTTAGTACTGTTGTTTCTTCTAATGGAGTCTTGCTGTATTCTGACCTCCCCCCCTGCCTGCCCCTCTCAGAACCTCTGTTTTGGGATGTGGGTGGGCAGTGGCAGTGTTGGCACTCAATAGATGCCCACCTTGTTTTTTCACCCCCTTTTCTTGGGTGATTTGGTGTTGTGTTTTTCATTTTTTGGGTCTCCTGACTTGAGTCTTTGTTTTGGGACCAGAAAATGTGTTTTTTATGTTTAGTATCCAGTTGGCTAGTGTACGTTTACAGCTTCCACACAGGGCCTTAGTGAGTTTGCTCATAAAAATCTGACGGTTTGAGTTTAAACAGCAACAGACAGAGTCTTAACCGAGCTCGAGCTCAGCGTTCCATGCCTGGCATGGAAAGTTAACTCTTTCATCTCTGGGGCAGTTCGAAGGTTGGGATTCACTGCTACTGTTAGAATACAGCAAGACTCCATTAGAAGAAACAACATTACTAAGGTGAGTAATTTTTTCATCCCTTCCTTTCTTACCGAAAGAAGAGAACATCTACTTGGATAGTAGATCACCCTCCCACAGACTGGCTCCTGACAACTTGAGCTCACTTGTGTACTCCAGTCATCAACATTGCGAGTGGTAGTTCTATCATTGTGCCAGTGGGTCAGCTCGGGAACCCATTCCTTAACTAACTTTTAAACCAGCAAGATTTATTTAAAATGATCAATTTGTTTTAAAAAATGATATGTTTCTACTTACAATGGAATTCAAACTTTTAAACAGTAATTCAGTAGCATCTTCAGATATTTCATACTTTCATAGAAATTACACAACAAGGTCAAGTAGCGCATAGGTTCCAAAAAGGATACAGGAAGAGAACAATATGTTCAGATTACTTGACTCAACCACTAAAGCCTCAAACACAATGCTAAGCATCATAGGTAGCATTATGTAAATCCTTGTCTAGGGCAAGTTGACAGTCCTTGATCAGAACAAGAGTCACCCCTAAACAGGCTTTTACCATTTTTTCAGCTTAAACTAAAAGCGGCAAACACAAACACCTGTTTTGTCCAGTGTCATGCAGTCATGGGGGCAGGGTTACATGGCCAATTTGTTTTATTTTTATTTTGTTAAACAGGGCTAAGTATATTGAGAACAATGCCCAAGTTCAGAAGCTACCAGGGACACATGGAAATACAAAAAAATGCAGCTTGTGACAGTCTCATACAATCAGTGTAATAGGACACAAAAATAAATGTTTAACCAACATTTCTTTTTTTTTTTTTTTATCCAAAACTGGCAGACCTATTTAGTAGACCTATTTAATTGTTCACTAGAGACAGGTGTAGCACTGCAGGACTGGAGAACAGCACATGTAGTGCCGCTCCATAAAAGCGGTCCCAAGGATGACCCAGGGAATTACAGACCAGTCAGTCTGACCTCCATTGTGGGCAAGCTCATGGAGACCATAGTAAAGGAGAGGTTGGTGGAATATCTGGAGGAGCATGGTTGCAAGGCAGCATTGGTTCATGGGGGGAGCGTGTCAAATAAATCTGATTGACTTCTTTGACTGTGTCACTAAGACTGTAGACAGGGGCCAAGCAGTAGACATCCTCTGTCTTGATTTCAGCAAGGCCTTTGACTCTGTGCCCCACAAAAGAGTGATCAGGAAGTTGGTGGATCTTGCTGTTGGGGAAAAGATGGCCAGATGGGTAGAAAACTGGCTGAAGGACAGAACCCAGAGGGTGGTTGTAAGGGGAGAGTTATTTGGCATCAGACAGGTAACAAGTGGGGTCCCGCAGGGCTCGGTGCTAGGGCCGGTGTTGTTCAGTGTCTTCATCAGTGACACTGGAGATTGCATTAAGGGCAAAATGTGCCTATTCGCGGATGACACCAAACTCTCTGGGAGAGTGGACACAGCTGAAGGGATACAGGACCTACAGAAAGAGCTGTAAAAACTAGGGAGGTGGTCCAGGATATGGCAGCTTGGCTTCAATGCCATGAAATGCAAAACTATGCTTATCTACCTGGATGGAGTCCGAGTATCTGCATCAGAGGAGGAGAAGGACCTGGGAGTGATGATCAAAAGTGACCTGAAGCACTCCACACAGTGCAAGAAAGCAGCAGCAAAGGCAAACAATATGCTGGGATGCATGTCTAGGGGGATCAGTTGTAGGAGAGAGGAGGTTATACTGCCCTTGTACAGATCACTGGTAAGACCACATCTAGAGTATGGAGTTCAGTCATGGTGCCCACATCTCAAAAAGGACATTAATCTGCTGGGAATGTCCAGAGGAGGGCTACAAAGATGACAGCTGGTCAGCAGAGTGAGGCATATGAGGAGAAGCTGAGAGCACTGAACATGCACTCCCTGGAAGACAGGAGAGAGAGAGGGGGGACATGATTGGGACCTTCAAGTACTTGAAAGGGATAAATAAGGTTGATAAGGAGAGTCTCTTTAAGCTGAGTGGCAACCGTAACACGAGGTGGCACAGTCTTAAGCTGGAGGGTGGGAGGTTAGGAGGGAGGTCAGGAAGCACTTCTTCACCGAGAGGGTGGTGGACACACGGAATGCTCTGCCAGAAAAGGTAATCTCGTTGAAGACAGTGAGTAGCTTTAAGAAAGGCTGGGACAGGCATAGGGGGAGGGTAAGGGTCATGGGTAGGGAGGATGGGAGGAGAGGGAGGGCAGGGACATCAGCTCAAGCCATGGACCCTGCAACACGAGCAGACTTGATAGACCAAATGGCCTTCTACTGGTTTCTTAATTTGTTCGTATGTATATAAATGTGCACAGTGCATACGTATATGGACTACAAACAGACAGGTAGGGCACTTATTACTCTCTTCACTCCATATGTATTCCATATAGATGCACATTGCACCCTCGTGGATTAAATGTAATTAAAATTGGTGGCTCTGGTAGTCCCAGGTTTCCAGTTGTCCTGGTAGTGCAGCTGGCAGTGCAGCAGAACAGTGTTCCAAGCGGCCTGGGTTCAGCCCAGCTAGGGCACTTATTTCTTTCTCACTTCTGTTTGTTAAACAACTTATTAAAAACATGCACAGAGAGAAGACAGTGTGCTTGGCTGCTGTCAGTGTGACCCATGGCATTAGTGTCTGACTTAAAGGCATCAGGGATATTTCCAGTCCATGTCTACAAAGGAAGGGCTGGTGTGAGGTGGGTGGGCTTGGCAGTTTTATTACATTTTATTGCTTACCCTCAAAATCAGACACAGAAATGTTAAATATTTTGGTAGATGACTTTGGTGTTGATAGAGGTATGTAACCATAATATTCACCTTTTTTGTATCTCTGTACCTCCGGGGAAGCAGCAAAATGCAAGACAGTTGTTTAAACATCAAGTATACATGGTTACCTTGTAGCCCATACCTTTTGATCCATAATGTTCATGCAACCCTCAGTCTTCCTGTGCATCTCTGGTCTTCTCTGAGTGCAAGCTAGAAATGGGCATGGCCTGGGAAACCCTCCATGTCTAGGGGTATAGACGGTATACTTACCAAAGGGTCCCCTTACAGGAACACCCACGGTCACCACACATCCCAGATCTCAAGTTGGCGAGTACAGCTCAGATCTCTGCTCTGTCAAAAACAAAACACTCAGAAGTCAGAACTCTTGGAGACCCTAATTTAAGAGGTTGTGCCCTGCATACACATCTGGAGCCAAATAACTGCCCCTATTCTTGTTTCGGATCTACACGCCAGTGGGTGAGGTAATACCTTGGGTCAGAGCCTGATCCATTCTGTGGAGTTCATTGTTGTTCACACTGCTTTGAGGCGATGCTGTTCTGGTAGGTTACTCATACTGTGTCACCATGGCACTTGGTCAGCAAGTGGTGCAGGGGCATCACTGGAAGAGCGACACATGTTCTTGCACGTCAGTTCACTGGTATGGCATCCATGGGTCCCCTGGTCCTGAGGGCGTATGTTCTCCGTACCAGGCAAGTCTCTTCTCTGGAGCCAGGAGGTCAGCCCTTTGATGGGTACATTGCATCACAGCTCTACACACTGGACGGTGTACTGGGTACAGTGTGGCAGCATGTAATCCAGCTCAGTGTTCCCACTGCAGCCTCATAGCAGAGGGTGCAGCATACCCTTGTCAAAAATTTTCTGGGGTACAAAATGAGATTTGAGGGTACATCGTACCCTTATAAAAATTTTCACCGGGTTAAAAGTATGTACAGTTTTGAAAGACAGTATATATGCTATCCTGTTTTAAAAACATAGGGCAGCCAGACAAGAATAAAATAACCCAGAGCATTTAGACATTCATAACAACAAGCTGGTTTACTAAATCAATATTTGAGCAGAAAGGCAAACTAGTTAAGGTACTGTAAGTGGCAGGCTGGTAGCATAGTGCAGTTGAACAGAAAGGGAGTCAGCTTAACTGTGTAAGCCATCTGAAATACTAGGGAACTAGCAGAAGTACCTGCTCATTATTGAAGCAACTTGAAGTAGCATTACTGCACTAGTGACACAGCTTGTGCTGCAATACGCCTGGCCTGCCAGTACCCACTGTAGATGGTGTACACAGCATGTGCATTCATGACCTTCCTGCAGCTCTAGTTAATGCTCCCACATTTTTTGTGCTGCAAACCAAACTGCCACAGTGAACAATCTGCTGCCCCCCCCCAAGTTGGCTATAATTTCTTAAACTCTCACCCGTGTCCCCACAGCTCAGTCCCGACCGCAACTCCATCACTCACAGTCCGGTCTGATTCCTGAAGTGTTGCCTTGTGCTTAAAATAAATAAGATAACGAGGCAGTTGAGTCAAGCTGGTGAAGCACAGTCTCTGGGCTTGGGCTCACATTACCACCACAATGTGCACATTTCCCACCTCCACCACAGCAACTTCAGTTAAGCTCCCTGTTCCACTAGCTTCTGCTGCAGACGACACTGCCACAGTTCCAAGCCTGGCTCCAAGATTACAGTCCCGACAGCTTGGTCTCACACGGTCTTAAGTCCTGAAGATCCCTCATGCTTTTTTTTTTGTTCTTGTTGTAAAGACCCAGACAGTTGAGTCTGGTGGTTGGGCAGGCGGGGGCACACTCTCTGGGCTCGAGCGCTCACACCTGACACAGACTCACTCTGTCTCTCATGACTGGATGCCTGTAAGCAATTAGGCACTGGCAGTAGGGAGAGAGGGAATGTTAGGGACCCACCTGCATGTTGAGACTAGAGGATCCATGAATTAACTGAATTTTTTTCATCCAACTTGCTCTATTTTCTTGCAGAATGCAACTCCCTTTTCCGCTCAGCATGCAAATTCTGCCACTCTCATGGCTCCTCCAGTCTCCAGTGCAACATCTGACCACTGACTGAATGATGTGCCAGCTCGAACTACTGTGTAGTGGTAGGGGGAAATTGCTGAAGGAACCAGCTCGAACTACTGTGTGGTGGTAGGGGGAAATTGCTGAAGGAACCAGCTCGAACTACTGTGTGGTGGTAGGGGGAAATTGCTGAAGGAACCAGCTCGAACTACTGTGTGGTGGTAGGGGGAAATTGCTGAAGGAACCAGCTCGAACTACTGTGTGGTGGTAGGGGGAAATTGCTGAAGGAACCAGCTCGAACTACTGTGTGGTGGTAGGGGGAAATTGCTGAAGGAACCAGCTCGAACTACTGTGTAGTGGTAGGGGGAAATTGCTGAAGGAACCAGCTCGAACTACTGTGTAGTGGTAGGGGGAAATTGCTGAAGGAACCAGCTCGAACTACTGTGTAGTGGTAGGGGGAAATTGCTGAAGGAACCAGCTCGAACTACTGTGTAGTGGTAGGGGGAAATTGCTGAAGGAACCAGTTGGTGCTGGCTAGAGGAGGTGACTGAGGGAAAAAAAGCACAGTATACACATTCTAATAATGCTTATGCCTGAATTCACTAAGAAGTCCTTTGCGAGCAGTGCACCCCCTTCACGCATAGATGTACATGAATTTTGTACTTTTTACATGATTCATGCACATTTATGCGTGAATGGGAACACTGTTCCAGCCTACCAACTGGTAGTGGTTGGCCATCACCCCAGCCCCCCCTCCTTTTACAGTGGTAGCAGCACTGATGCACATCCCAGTCCTGGGATTTCTTTAAACGTAATGTAGGCATATCTCCTTCCTTTAATCCACAGTCTTGTCTCTCTCACCAGATCTCCTCTCCTCTCCTCAGCAGCTCTGCGTGTAGCATCACTCAGGCACAGGACCGCAGATGATCCACATGTGACACCCTCTCTTCTGGGGGACCCTTCCTTTATCACAAGGCTGTCAGAAACTCCCCTTGTGGGGAAGCCTTAGGATCTCCACACACTGCTGGTGTATCCCCATGGTGTATTTATTGGGAAGGGTATCGATAGCAGAAGGGTGGCAGTAATACTTCCCCTATATAGATCCATAGTGAGGCCACATCTGGAGTACTGTGCCCAGTTCAGGAGCCCTCACCTCAAGAAGGATAGGAATAGGCTGGAGACAGTGCAGTGCAGGGTAACAAAAAGCAAGCAGTGGTCGAAGATATATTCGACCTATGGGGTCATCCAGACCTGGATCTGTTCGCCTCCCCATACAACGCAAAACTACCCAGGTTTTGCTGGCTCGCTCCCTGGCATGGTGTTTTCTGGCGAGATGCGCTATCTCTTTGCTGGACAGGGAGGTTTTTGTATGCCTTCCCTTCCTTTCTAGTTCTGCAAAAGGTGATGCTCAGGCTTCAAGCGTAGGGGGCTCACATGATTCTGATTGCCCCGCATTGGTCTTGCCAGATATGGTTTCTGCTTCTCCAGCAGCTTGCAGTGGAACCTCTGGTTCCCCTGCCCCTCTGCCACAATCTCCTGACTCAGGAGAGAGGCACGCTGTTCCATCCAGGGCTGAAGTCCCTTCACTTTCATGCGTGGCACCTTCTGACATAGCTGCTTCATGCTTTGGAGTCTCCTCCAGAGTGGCTCAAGTCCTTATGGAGGCTAGAAAGCCTTCCACAAGGATGACCTATGCTATGAAATGGAAGTGTTTCTCCATTTGGGCCACTTTAAAGGGTTGGGACCCTTTCTTGTGCCCCATTCCTCAGGTCATGGAGTATGTGCTCTAGCTCTCTGACCTGGGCCTGAGTTACTGTTCGTTGAAGGTTCACCTGTCTGCTATCTCTGCCTACCACACCTTGGTGGAGGACAAATCTATGGCTCAGCTGGAGGTCTCCAAAACCTTTCTCAAAGGGATCCTCCACTTGAAACCCCCAGTGCGCAGTCCAGCGCCACCTTGGGATCTAAATTTTATTTTAGAGAAGCGTACCCTGCTTCCTTTTGAACTGGCTGGCAGTTGTGATATGCGCTATTTATCTTGGAAAGCGCTCTTATTGAGTGGCAGTTACTTCCACTCTAAGGATTTCTGAGCTTCAGGCCCTGTGGTGTAAAGAGCCTTATTTGAGTTTTCACAGGGACTGAGTGGCTCTGCGTACCAATCCTCGTTGTGTACCAAAAATGGTTTCTGAGTTCACGCTGAATCAGTCTATTCAACTGCCAGCGTGCTACCCTGAGTATTCCAATCAGGGGAAGGCAATTCTGCATACCTTGGATGTTCACAGAATGTTGCATTACTACACTAACCGTACTAAGTCTATCCGAAAATTGGATCAGCTTTTTGTTTCTTTTGCACCCAAAAGAGAGGATGCAGCAGTTTCCAAACAGTGTTTATCCAAGTGGTTGACAAACTGTATTGAGTTCTGTTACCAGAAGTATGATAAACCCCATCCCAGGGGAGGTTAAGGGGCATTCTACCAGAGGCATGGCTGCTTCTACTGCTTGTTTCAGAAATGTGTCCACTGAGGACATCTGTGCAGTGACCACTTGAAGTTCCATCCACACTTTCACCAAGCATTACAGTCTGTGCATTGCCTCTAGGTGCAGGGCTGGCTTTGGTCTAGCTGTCCTCCAAGGCCTTCTGTCCTAAATTGTCTGCCTTTCTGCAGACCTTTCCTACTTCCCGTGTTTGAGTTCCTTCTGCTTCACACTGCTATGGACTCAGTCCTCAAGGTTATTACCTACTGAAAGAGCCCTCTCATAGTAAGATAGTACAGTTACGTAAGAACTTACCATAACAGTAGATCTTCAAGAGAGGCTCTTGCAGTAGGTAACTTTTTTTTCCCTCCCTCCTTCCCCCAACTTCTGCTACTCTACCTCTGTGAGCTTATTTTGGCTCCAGGAGCCTCTTTTCCATTCTTCTGTCACTCCATTTGGAGGTCTCTGTCACGAGAACTGGAGGGCAGGTGTGGGAACCACCCACTATATAGTGCCACACTGATGTCTGTCACGAGACGTCGGGTGGGGGCGGTCCCCGGCCAGATACTGCAACAATAGCTACAGTTTCCATATGGTCCTGACACCTGGGGGCACAGTCCTCAAGGTTATTACCTACTGCAAGAGTGCCTCTTGAAGATCTACTGTTACAGTAAGTTCCTACGTAGCTGTACTTTCACAGTCATGTGGGCATGCATGGAAACTGACAGGAGGGACATGAGGAAGTATTATTTTACAGAAAGGGTGGTGGGCCATGAAACAGTCTTCCAGCTGAACTGGTGGGTGCCAAAACAGTTGCTGGTTTTAAGCACAATTGGGATAGAATGAAAGGTATAGTGAAGCCTTAGGGTGACAGACACAGGAAGGAGAATGGGGGGGTAGGACCCTGGAGGGACAGTAAGTGCATGACTAATTAGGGAACTTGGGCAGACAGGATGGACCACTGTTTTTTTTCTGCTATCATCATCGTCTGTGTTTCTATACCTTTTCATGGCCCCTTTAATTATAAGCAGTATACATTAAATGTACCCCCAGATTTCTTCCATTGGGTCTACACTGCTGTCTTTGGCTTGTCCCTGGGGGCTCCCAAGTGGAAAGGTGTCCAAGTGATTTAGTCTTAGAATTCTGGATTCAACCACAGCTGGTAGGTGTGAGATCCTTGCCACCTCAGTGCAAAACTCTTCGTGGGTACCCTCTTTTCCAGTACTAATCTCCCTGCTAGGTTATCTGATATTAGAGTCACTACTACAAAGCAGGCTGTGGGTCTGGCAGCCTGGTAGTCAGTCCCTCACTCCCTACTGGTAGAAGGGGTTCTTACGTTCAGTTTGCATGCTTTTGAAGATTTATGCTGCAACCCTAACTGTAACCTAACTGCTTCAGTTTGTGTTTTTTTTTAATTACTATAGCTCTTAACGAGAGATGGAGGAATGCTCATTTGTTGTTCTTGATGTCTCTCCAGCATTTGACACTGTGGACAATGGAGTTTTGATAAAGCACCTTGGGGAATATAGAGGACTCACCGGAACAACACTGGGGGGGGGGGGAGTTGAATTCTTCCTGACTGACAGGTCACAGCAAGTTGCGATGGGAACATTCTCATCACAGACAGTTGTGATGTTCTCCAGGGTTTGATTCTGCCCCCTTGTGCTTTCTGGTGTACGGTACATGCAACCACTTGGACGGGTTATCAGACAGTATGGAGCGAGTTTTCACTGCTATGCAGATGACACTCAACTGTGCATGTCCTTAACATTGGACAGGCGAGAGGCGATCCCCTTGCTGGAGCATTGTCTCAAAGACATCTCCAGTTCGATGGCCTCCAGCTGGCTGAGTCGCAGTCCAACCAAGACTGAGTTGTTGCTGGTGGAGCCAGGTCCTTAAGTGTCTTCTAGAAAATATGATACCATCAGAATTCCAATATGATACCATCAGAAGTCTGTCTCAGAATAGCATATTTTTCACAGCTGTGGACAAGATCAGAAATCTGGAGTCATTGTGGACTCAAATCTAACACTTGAACATCAGGTATCAGCTGTGGTTCACAGTGGATTTTTTCAGTTAAGTAACATCTCCCGGATTAAACCCTATCTAGTGCAAGATGACATGGTGACCCTGGTACACACCTTCATGACCTCAAGATTGGACTCCTGTCATGCTTTATACATAGGACTGTCTGCAGGTTTGGTATGTCTCCTGCAGCTGGTGCAGAATGCTGCAGCCAGGATAGTAGCAGGGGTGTCATATAGAGGTCATATTACTCCTGTACTGTGGGACCTGCACTGGCTTCCAAATAGGTGGCACACCACCTTTAAGATTGCTTTGTGAACATACAAAGCCCGGCACGATTCAGGCCCTACTTACATGAAAGACCTCTTGGCCTGTATGCACCTAGCCACTCTCTCCACTCCACGGAGGACTTGTTTCTAGCTGTCCTAAGATCACGTCTGATACAGTTTGGTGACAACATCTTCAGTGGTAGCACCGGAACTTTGGAATTCTTTATCTTCCCATCTTAGGAGTTCGCCCATGGTTGAGGCATTTAAATGGGGCCTAAAAAAACATCTTTTTGATAGTATTCAGTAAATGAGGTTAGGTGTGCTGGGATGTATAGGAGCAGCATCACTAGCCAAAGGAAGGAAGTGATCCTTCCTCTGTGTAGGTCATTGATGAGACAACACCTGAAGTATTTTTTCCAGTTCTGCCCCCCTCATCTGACAAAAGATTGGAATCAGTCCAGAGGAGAGCAACAAAGATGATCAACCTTACTCAGGATAGTGCCCACGAGAATAGATTAAAGAGTCTGAACATGTATTCTTTAGAGACCAGAAAGAGGGGTGGGGGATGATAGAAATATACAAGTTTCTAGGCGTGGTTAACAGGGTGGACACCACAGAACTATTCACACTGAAAGGGAGCATAGTCACTAAGGGGCTCAACTATAAGTTGACAGGAGATAAGTTCAGAAAAGATATAGGGACGTCTTTCTTCACAGAGAGAGTGGTGACGGGCTGGAATGGCTTGCTCAGCGAGATGGTGAATTCTGTCAGAGTGGTGGGGCTTAAGGCAGCGTGAATAAATACAAAGGGGTGTTGGCTGGTGCAGGGAAACCTGGTCCAGAATAGCCAGCTGGCGTTTTAGGGGTCAGTAGGTAGGATCAAGACAGGCTGTATGGGCTTTTTTGGTGCCACACGGCACATTATCAAAAGATCATAAGTAGAGCTTGAATTATTTTTTTACAATGGTATGTCATCCCTGTCAGGCCAAGTTCCTTTTTGACCTCCCATAACTTCCCAGCCAATAAGAAAAGTGGTGTGATTATTCTGGGGTGTCCATGAGAGAGGTGGACAATACAGTGATCAGCATCACACTGCAGCCAGCCATTGTAAAGCACCCCCTTTCTGTTTATTCAGTACTCATGATGAGAACCTGCACACCTGATCTGCTGATTGCTGCCCATCCCAGTGTATGTTGTTCTAATGGACAGACAAAGCAGGTAGAATCTTGAAATGCTGAAACCAAAGAGGCATCACACGCTGGCAAGAAATGAATAGGATGTACTTATTTACTGTATTTGATATCAAAAAAGGCAAGAAGAGAAGAGAAAGAACACCCTTTCTTTGCTGTGTCTTTGCTTTTTCAGATGCCAAATTAATAATAATTATAGTAGGTTACTCCTATATATGTCTTGCCTCTGTGCACTGACTCTTTTGTTCCAGTGTGTGAATGCAGGCTTTGGCCTCAGTTTGTGGCCACACCTGGCTAAGTTATGAGCCTGTGCCTTCCTTTGTTTGCACCATAATCTTAAAACGAAATACCATTCTCCAGAAATGGATAGTCGGGGTCAGATGTGCATATTTTGCATTCTGTGTACAACTAACTTATCAGTTAAGAGAGAGTTGTACAACATTTAAAAAATGTTGTTAAAGCATTTCAAAATTACTATATGCCATATTCTTTCTCTTACCAATATGATTTTGGGCTTGCACAAAATGTGTATTAAAAAAGTACCATGCACATGGTCAACCTGTTTTTAAACCTTTCTATCTCTCCTGTTCTGACAAAAATAATGTTTTGTGTATAGCACAAAGGTAGGGGCTTTGTTCTTGAAGGTACTGTGTTAGCCCCCCTGTACTCCTCCCTGAACAAGTCACTTAATTTCCCATGTGCTTAACATCTCTGCAGTCTGTGGCTGTATGAATCCCCCTGTGTAAAGGAATTGTCAGCAGTACTTTCTCCCCTTCCTCACTGGATTGTACAGTGCTTTGTGATGCAGTTTATTGGAATGTGTTAAACCAGATGCATTTCCTAACCATCTGAATGGGGCAGGACTGGTCCTTTTCTACTAAATGGAGGGCTGATACAGCTGCCAGCTTTGTTTACATGCTACAACTGCACTTAATGTCAAATCACAGTGACCATTAAGTGACATCATACCAAATAGGACACACCTGTTGGTGTTTTTTCTTAAACAGCTATGCTCACTGACAGCCCTATTCAACAGTCTGTTGCAAACAGGTATAGTACCAAAGAACTGGAGAAGGACAAAAGTAGGCCCGCTCCACAAAAGTGGGAGCAGGGAGGATGCTGGCAATTACAAGTCAGTCAGCCTGACCTCAGTGGTGGGGAAACTAATATAATCACTACTAAAAGAAAGGTTTATGATATATGTCGACTCCAACGGAGCACAGGATATGAGGCAGCATGGATTCATGGCGGGAAGATCTTGTCAAACAAATCTGAAAGATTTCTTTGACTGGGTGACTAGGTAGGTAGATCAGGGAGGGGCAGTGGATGTGGCCTTCCTGGATTTCAGCAAGGCCTTCGACACCATCCCACATAGGAGGCTAGTAAACACGTTGGGGGGCCTGGGAGTGGTTCCCAGGGTAGTAAACTGGGTCAGAAATTACCTGAGCAATAGGACTGAGAGGGTGGTGATGAACAGAGTTCAATCCAAAGAGAGGGAGTGACCAGCGGGGTCCTGCATGGATCAGTGCGTGGACCAGTCCTCTTTAATGTCTTCATAAGCGACATTGCTGAGGGACGGGAAGGGACGGTGTTTCTCTTTGCAGACGGCACGAAGATCTGCAACAGGTTTGACATTTCAAGAGGGGTAGAGAAAATGAGAAGGGACATAAGCAAGCATGAGGAGTGGTCATGGGTGTGGCAACTAAGATTCAGTGCAAAGAAATGCAAGATCATGCACTTGGGGCATAGAAATGCAGAGGAGGAGTACATAATGGAGGGCGGTACTGACAGCCACCAACCAGGAAAGGGACCTGGGAGTAATCATATCTGATGATCTAAAGGTTACCAAACCATGTGAGAAGGCTGTGAGGAGAGCCAGTGGAATGCTGGGGTACATAGGGAGAGGTGTCTCCAGCAGAAGGAAGGAGGTGGTAATGCCACTGTATAGAACCTTGGTGAGACCTCATCTAGAGTACTGTGTCCAGTTCTGGAGGTCACATCTCCGGAAAGACGTAGACATAGCAGAAGTGGTTCAGAGAAGGACAACAAAGATGGTGCAGGGTCTGCACTAAAAGTCATATGAGGAAAGACTGGAGGATCTCAGTATGTATTCCCTGGAGGAGAGGAGCGAGATGGAGGATATGATAGAGATTTTCAAATACCTCAAGGGTGTAAATAAGGTACAAGAGGGTAGCATCTTTCCAAAAAAAAAAAAAGATGTTCAAGAACAGGGGGCCATGATATGAAGATAAAAGGGGGGGGGTTTAGATATAGGAGTAACGTGAGAAAGTATTTTTTCATAGAAAAGGTTTTGGATCCATGGAACAGCCTCTTGGCAGAGGTTGTAGGGGCAAAAACAGTAGGGAAATTCAAAAACGCTTGGGACTGACATGAAGGAACTCTAGCGACAGGAAAGAGAGGGTAAGCCGCAGATCATTTAGGATCTGCAGTATACGAAACAGGTAGGGAAAATGGGCAGACTAGATTGGTCAAGTGTTCCTTATCTGCTGTCAAGCTATGTTTCTGTGGATGCCTGTGGCTAGTCCAGCCCTTTCCTTAGGGGTCCACTGTGACATGAGGAACTTCAGAAAGCACAGGGTGGGAAAGGTCTGGTTGATTTGCATGTTATTACTACTTCCTTGGAAACATATAGACAACTTTCAGTGCAAAAAGGGGAAGAGCAATGTATTTACCCTGCCCAAATGTGAGGCTTGTTTTCCATTCAATTTTTACCTTACTTTGTGGACTCTGCTCTTTTTTCTTTGTCACCAACTTTCAGGCTCTAGGCTATATTGTCAGGGGCTGACAATATAGCCTGAAGGTTAGAGTAACAAGCTGTGAATGAGCTCGATACATCCAGCAGACCTGGCTTTCATTCCCACAACCTCCACTTGCATCATGTTCGACCCTGAGCAAGTAACTTAAACTCTCCAGTGCTCCCAGGTCACCCCTGAAAACAGGCCTTGAGCCTTGTGGGCCTTAACCAGTTACCAAAGAAAAAGGAAAAAAATCAGTATGAACTTTTAAATGATATAGTGTGATTTTATGTTTAAATGAAGAGTTGCAGATATACTGTATGGGTGATATGAAGTAGGCTTAATCAAAATATGCAATTTATTATTATGACTGAAGGGGCTGGACCATAACTCATGAGTGCCACGCCATGAGTAAGTTATAAAGTCCTGCCCCTCACTAGTGATGATAAAATGCATAATTTGAGTCAGCCTATTGCATACTCAATTAATACATCAGTTTAGTTGTTATAGCTTTAAATCTTATATAAAGATGTAACTGTCTACTCTTTGATTTCTACTGCTGGCTTCAGTACTGCACATGGCTATTGTGATGGCATCGGCATTATCAAAGCTGCTGTGTGGTTTGTTCAGTATTCCTATGTGATGTACCAAGCTTTCCTACTTATAAATTTTGACATACTATAACCCAAAATGAAGGTATGATATCTTGCAAAGTGGGTCTAAAAATATCAATTATATTCTGCAGCATTTCTCTCTACACCTGTTGTATAAACTATAGGTAAAATCTTAATTGTCATCAGAAAGGCTTTGTATTTTTTTTTACTTTATCATATCAACATCCATATATGTTGTAAACTGTGGATAGAATCATTTTGTGTGTTTCGATATGGCTATAAAGGATACGGGTGGAGCTTTGTCTCACTCCCTCCACCCCTTTTGTAAGTTACAATCTGTTAACTTACCTGATGCAGTATACCTCTAACTGACATTTTATATTGTTCTAGGAATAAAGAGCCACTTCAAGACAGCATAATAGCAACATATGAAGAACATGAAGATAGCGTATATGCAGTTGAATGGTCTTCTGCAGATCCTTGGCTGTTTGCATCTTTAAGTTACGATGGGAGACTTGTTATAAACAGAGTTCCCAGAGCACTGAAATATCGTATTTTATTATAACACTATTATATTGACATTGTCATTGAAACTTAGGAATCTACAGGTAGGAGGTGGCTGTTCAGCCATTGTTTCCTGTGCTATGGTCAGACATTCTGGGCTATGTCTTGCTAATCCCATGTCACAGCTATCTCTTCGCACACTTTTATATTCCTCCTTTTAAGGTAATTATCCAGTACTGTTCTGACTGTTGTAATCAGGTGTGAATCTGTAGTCTCTTGCAATATTGCCTAATGTCTCTGTACATATTATGCATGAAAATGTGTATATACAGTATACTTCCTTTCCAAGATATGTGATCCAGTTTACAATCCTCTCCACCAGAATGTAGTCTTAATTTCTAAATAGATGGACAGTCTATCATACTTAATTGAAAATTAAACTTGTTTTCTTAATTTCTTGCTCATTACTTGTCAGCATTGTCTTTACGTTCCTTATCAACTCAGAGTGATGGGTTTGTACTTGCATGGTCGGGTATTTACCAACTCTGTGATGTAGCCAGTAGCCTGGGCTGCTTATCAATAACTTGAAGACTAAGATCATAAAGTTGATCTTGAAAGGGAAGTTGTTTGTGCTGTATTAGGGGAAAGCCACTTGACAAAGTTGTCTCCTTAATCTGAGGCCCTGTTCACACTAGGGACCATTTATAAAACGTTACTAAAACATTTTATAAATCCATCCATAGCACAGTTATCAGAGTGTTCACATTCACTTCAGACAACCGTGCCATGTGGAAGGGGGTTCCCAGGCATGACAGCGGCACCAACTTAAAGCATTATGGGTTCTGGTTGGTGCCGCAGTGCATGACGGGATACCCGTGAACGCGGACCAAAACCAATTGGGAGAAAAAAAAATATGAGCAGAATCGGGGATTCTTCCTCTGCACAGCGGTGCCTGTAATGTATCCTTTTTTGTATTCTGTGGCTGACAAAAATGATTTTCTCACCAGACGGGTTGCCTTAACCCATGTTACAGCACGGTTTGCGTACACACTGCTATTTACATGGATTTAAGTAATAGTGTTTAGCTAAAACCGTGCTAAAGACCACCTCTTAGCAGGGTTTTAGCACAGTTTTAGAACACAGTTGTAATATGGTTTTAACCGTGTAACAGTGTGAATGCAAACCGTGTTCCGAGTGCTTAAAACAGTTTAAGGCAGTTAAACCATTTTAAGCTTCCTAGTGTGAACAGGGCCTGAGAAGTACCATAACAGCTTATGTGAGCTCAGAATGAAGTTTAAGCAGCAGTAAATTCCAGATTCAGATTCTGTAGTGCGGAGCAAGAAACTGGCTATCATCCATTCCCCAGTAAAAACAATAATCTGCATAAAAAGGCATACAAAAAGATTAAAAATAAATGATTGTGCATGCATTTCATTATTATATGCAAACACATGATAGAACCTCAAGAAACATTTTGCATGTATGATCCAGTAATATGGTGCATGGAGGCAGTGTTATTTTACACAGCTGAATTCATTTCTGTTTTGCCTTATTATCCCAGCCATTCACTAAAAATACCACCAACAGCTTAATCTGGTTCAATTTCAGTTGCTTACCATCTGTATCCCCTCCTCCCCCCCCCCCGGTAGCCCCTGAAAAAGGGACTTTCTAGGCCCAGTGGGCTTACCAGGTCAACAAAATTCAACAAACATTAGCCCAAAGATCAAAAGAGGCTAGGCCATATCAGACAGACTCTATCTGGTATGTAAAGAGTATAGTTATTTTCTCCTTATCTGGGAAATTTTCTTTTCATAGCTCTAAAGGCTAAAGCCACCTATCCCGTGCTATCTCTGTTAGTGACCAGTGCAGGATAAAGTGCCTCAAGGTTGGTCTTATGAATAGTCTATGTTTACATTTTTCATCTTGATCAGTATATAACAGGTTTTTTGAAAAGCTCAACACTTGGAGCTGAAGACATGCCAAGGATTTTCTGTGATCCAAGTCACTGCAAAACAGGAGGCATGGTTCTTCACCCTTTGCTAGTCTTCACCTTTCCCCCAGGTTGCTGGAGTTTGTCCTGAAGCAGTTTGTCTGTGTGTCTTCCTTAGCTGTGCTGTTGCAGTGTGAAATGTGTGCTGGGCAGCAAGTGTGTACCAGCTGGCAGCCTGCCGGTGCCCGGATGCTGCTAGTAGGCACCTTTGTGGTATCCTGTAAAAAAAATCAAACATTTTTTTTCTTCACCCAGTCTTCACTTCCCCAAGTTACTGAAGTTCAGTCTGAGTCCTCGAGCAGTTTTTCTGTTGCATCCTGAGCTGTGCTATTGCAGTGTGACCTAAGCAGTGGGTAGCAGATGTGCGCCAGGTGGTTGCCTATTGGAGCCCAGCCACTGCTAGTTGGCACCTTTGTAGTATCCTATAAAACAAATTATATCGAAACAATGGAAAGTTTTTTCTTTGCCAGCCTTTACATTCCCCCAAGTTGCTGAAGTTACTCCAAAGTCCTGAAGAAGTCTATGTGTCATCCTGAGCTGTGCTGTCGCAGTGTGATCTGTGCAGTTGGCAGCAAGTGTGTGCCACCTGGCAGCTTGCTGGTGCCCGGTGGCTGCTAGTTGGCACCTGCGTAGCATCCTATAAAACAAATTAAAATAAAAAAATATTTTTTTCTTCTACTTGTCTTCACATTCTCCCAAGTTTCTGAAGTTCTCCTAAAACTGTGTGTCATTGTCACAGACCGGTTCTCTCCCAGAACTCCATCCAAACTGCTGCCAGTTTTCACAACCCTTCAAGAGTCTGAATTGTCACCTTGATACGCTGCCACCACCATGTCTGACTCTCACTCAGGGTATCTTTAGGTCAGCATCCCACCATAGCCACTGCTTGCGCAATACTGTGGCCTTTCTCAAAGGGCAAACAACCCACCTCTTTAACCACAGCTGAGAGCATGTTGCTTTAGAGAGCTTTTGTAGCCTGTCTCTTTGGAAAATGATCACAAACTTGACAACTGCCCTGGTTGTCATTTCAGACATTCTTTGACGCGCAAGAATTCAATAAGGATCAGCAGTCCTATAAAGCCTGACTTATCCATTTGGTCTCTGTGGGTATGGCAGGAAACAAGGTCAGGAGCACAAGTACAGCAGAACAACAACAACACTTATCATCCCTTGCAGTTCCACTGACTGGCCAGGTTGAGGAGAAGGAAATAGGAGGATCCCAAGGTTTTGCCACTGCCACTGCTGGACATCATGGGAGTCACTCATTCTAACCCAGGGAATCCCTAACTTAAGTTTTTGTTTACACTTTGCAGTCACCTTGGCCAAAAGTGATGCCCTGGAGACAGAACCTATGCAGATTTTAGAATTTGGAATGTAGGTTCAAACTCAGCATTCGCGCTCCAGTCTGGCTGTTACTCAGATCTATTTCTCCGCCTGAAGAAAGCAGTTGCCCTGAAGTGAACTCTAGTAACAACTGCTTCTCCAGTTGGGTATTTTATTTTGTAGTTTATTTTAAAAAGTGTATTTTAGTCAGCTATTTGATTATTATGCCTCTAGCAAGAGTTTTCTGTAAATTATTAGTTTCTGCAGTTCCCATTTGAATCCCAGGAACAAGAAGAATATATATTTGGCTTTTGTTTCTGTTTTTGTCTATTTGGTTACTAAACCACATTCTTTTTTTACTGTTATCAGTGGTTTACTATTTTTAACTATCCAGTTTACAGAGAATGGAGAATTTTCACTTTCCTTTTGTCTGTGCCTTTTCGCCATAATTAATTGGTTCCTGTTACAGGAGCTGCAATTCGACCTTTGGCACAGTTTCTTCAGTACAAGAGCTGTTTTTTTTTTTGTTTGTTTGTGTTTGTTTTTTTGCTATTGGGTTCTTGTACTGTGTCATTTTGGGAAATTATTGTTTTAATTTCAAGGTTTGTCAAATTGTTAAGTCAGGAGAGGCCTTGTTGACCACTAAAATATCTTAAAAATTGTTTCCAGTTCCTGGCAAGGGCAGACTTTCACAAGTTTAGTTTAAAGTGTTTAGGTCCAAAATACAACTTTATAAATTGTAAGTCCTGTTATAGTTTTGCCCAGAAACGTCATTTAAAAGGGTACAATTTAAAAAAAAAAAAAAACATGCCCTTTTAGTCCGTTCCATGTCACCTAAAAATAATCAAAAAAGGCTCTGAGGGTGTTCACAACACTGGTGGAAAGCATTCATCAGAAGGGTCCATCCTCATGTACAGCAGCAAATAATGTAAAACATGACAGGAAGAAAGATAAAGCTGTTCAGCCATCAGAAGGGCTTGGTAAAGCTGGTTCAGATATCAGGCTGTCCAAAAGGTGTAACCATGAATCCAGTGACGCAAAAATAAAAGAGCCTTAGAGCAGGCACTGGAAACTGTCTGCCAAAAAGAAGTTGAAAGAAAATTGTATCACTGCCACTCATACTGCACAGAGAAAGGAGCAGGCAGGTGACACAGATAAAATGCTCTGATCATGGAACGTATCAAAAATTTAGCAATTTTTCCAGGCGATCCATGTCACAGGAAATTTTATTAAGATACCTGCCACCCACCTCCCCTGGCTCAGGTTCCAGCCTATCTGCCTGTGGAGGAGGAGCAGGAAGAAGAATATTATGTACAAATGGACAAAGGTGACCCCATGGAATTCGAGTATGCAGCTGAGCAAGATTTTGAACCTCCTCCAGGGCATGATGAAGACTACTTGTCTTTTTCTTCATTTGTCAGACAAATGGTCGATACTCTCAACATCACCCCGCAAGAGACAGAGGAGGGTGAACAGGATGCTGATTTTATGGACATGTTGGGAGTAGCTGCACCAAGAAGAATGCTACTTCCCACATAAACCACTTAAGAACAAATCAAAATTCATGTCTGTATCTACCTCATCTGCAGCCTCAGATAAGAAAATTGAAGGAAAATATCAGGTGGACAAGGTCAGAGTGGAATACCAAATGCCCATCCTGATCATCATGGAGTAGTCCAGGCTGCTGCTTGTGTGAGGCAAATGTCACTGCAAAAAAGGGTTTATACAACGGCTTCTGTGCCTATCAGGCAAGCATCTTATTTAGCACAGTACAAGAAAGCATTTTGGACAGTGCTGGCACTGACAGAGCAGATAATGATTTGGCTCAGGACTTGACTGCCACAGCAAGATCAGCCTTGGGTGCCATAAAATATCATTTCGGTGGCCACTAATGACACTGCTGGCAGAGTTCTGGCTCATACAGTGTCCTTAAGAAGGTTTTCTTAGCTGAAGACTACAATCCTGTCCCTCAATACTCAAAACAAAGCCATGGATTTCTCCTTTGAGGGAGAGTCATTATTTGGTGACAAAACAGAAGCATACATGCGAAAAGTGGCTGAATACAAAACCACTTTCAAAGTAAAAATGAGGAGTAAAAGGCCTTTACCTCCTCTAAGTCATACGGAATGAGAGACAAGGGATACCTCACAAGAACCTATATCTTTTATGCCCCCATGAGTACCAATCACAAAGTGGTTGCTATAGGGGATGGGGAAAAAGGGCTTCCAGGAGTAATGCTACAACTCCATTGCCCAAGCTCCAGCCAAAACAAAACCCCTGACAATTTTGCTCATGTCACCCAGCCATTGCCAGTGGGAGGAAGACTGGCACACTACTTCCAGGAATGGGTAAACATTACAACAGACAAGAGGGTGCTGCAGGTACATACAAACATACAAAGAAGCCAGCAGAAGAAGGCCATTTGGTCTATCAAGTCTGCTCATATTGCAGGGTCCACAGCTTGAGCTAATGTCCCTGCCCTCCCTCCCCACTCCCTCCCATCCTCCCTGCTCATGAGCTTTACCTTCCCTCATGACTGTCCTAGCCTCTCTTAAAGCTGCACACTGTCTTTAATGAGATAACCTCTTCTGGCAGTGCATTTCAAGTATCCACCACCCTCTCGGTGAAGAAGTGCTTCCTGACCTCCCTCCTAAACCTCCCACCCTTCAGCTTAAGACTGTGCCCCCTCATGTTATGGTTGCCACTCAACTTAAAGAGACTCTCCTTATCAACCTTATTTATCCCTTTGAAGTACCTGAGGGTTCCAGTCATGTCCCCTCTCTCTCTCTCTCCTCTCTTCCAGGGAGAACATGTTCAGTGCCCTTAATCTCTCCTCGTATGCCTTACCCTGCTGACCAGCTGTCATCCTTGTAGCCCTCATCTGCACCTTCTCGAGCAGGTTAATGTCTTTTTTGAGGTGTGGGCACCAGTACTGAACTCCATACTCTAGATGCGGCCTTACCAGTGACTTGTACAAGGGCAGTATAACCTCCTTTCTCCTACTACTAATCCCCCTAGATATGCATCCCAGCATCTTGTTTGCCTTTACTGCTGCTTTCTTGTACTGCGTGGAGTGCTTCAGGTCACTTGTGATCATCACTCCTAAGTCCTTCTCCTCCTCTGATGTTCGATACTCGAACTCCACCCAGGTAGTACTCTGTCTTGGAATTTTTGGCTCCAGTATGCATAACTGCATTTCTTGGCATTGAAGCTAAGCTGCCAGATCCTGGACCACCTCCCCAGCTTTTCCAGATCGTTCTGTAGGTCCTGTATCCCTTCAGCTGTGTTCACTCTCCCACAGAGCTTGGTGTCACCTGCAATAGGCACATTTTGCCCTTAATGCCATCTTCAGCGTCATTGATGAAGACATTGAACAACACCAGCCCCAGCACCGAGTCCTGCAGGACCACACTGGTTACCTCTCTGATGCCTGATAACTCTCCTCCCACAACCACTGTCTGAGTTCTGTCCATCAGCCAGTTTTCCACCCATCTGGCCATCTTTTCCCCAACCCCGAAATCCACCAACTTCCTGATCAACCTTTTGTGGGGCACAGAGTAAACGGGTCTTGCTGAAATCAAGATAGAGGATGTCTACCGCTTGGCCCCTGTCTACAATCTTAGTGACACAGTCATAGAAGTCAATCAGATTTGTTTGACAGGATCTCCCCCCATAAACCCATGCTGCCTTTCATCCTAGAGACCATGCTCCTCTAGATATTCTACCAACCTTTCCTTTAGTATGGTCTCCATGAGCTTGCTCACAATGGAGGTCAGACTGACTGGTCTGTAATTCCCGGGGTCATCCTAGGGACCGCTTTTGTGGAGGGGCACTACATATGCTGTTCTCCAGTCCTGCTGTACCACGCCTGACTCTAGTGAACTATTAAATAGGTCTGTCAGTGGCCCTGCCAGCTCCTCAGCCAGTTCCTTTAGTACCCTTGGATGTACTTTGTCCAGGCCTGGTGATTTGTCCACCTTCACAATGCCAGCAGCCCCTCCCTCACTCTATTCTCCTCTATCATTACATCTGTGTTCCCCTCCCCCTCTGCTCCTCTTTTCCCTTCTGAAGGCACTGATCCGTCCTTCTCACTGGTGAAGACAGAACAGAAGTATTCATTTAGCATGTCTGCTTTTCCTGCATTATTCTCCATCCACCCCAACCCATTCTTAAGCCTAACAGTCCCTTCCTTCTTGTCCCTTTTCTCACTTATCTGTTGAAAGAAAGCCTTCTCCCCCTTCTTAATTCCTCCAGCTGTCTGCAGCTCTTTCAGTGCCTTTGCTCCCCAGACTTCCTTACTTGCCTCGCTAACCAACCTTAGGTAGTTTTCCCAATCCACCTCTCTCTTGGTCTTCCTGAATTTTCTATAGGCCAACCTCTTTTCCCTTACTGCCTGGGCAACCCCAGAACTGAACCAGCTGGGCGCTTTGGCCCTTGTGTTCTTTCCCCTGAGCCTAATGCAGTCGTCCGTGGCAACCAGTAGTCCTTCCTTAATTATGGACCACCTTTGGTCCACTTCCATATCTGCTCTGATGCCCGCCAGATGGCTCCTTAGTACTTCACCCATTTTCCTGAAGTCCGCCTCCTGAAATCCAAGATTCTGGTCTTAGTCAGGATGCTTTCCCTGCCCATATCCAACTGGAACCTCACTGTGCAATGGTCACTTCTACCCAGTGACTCCCTGACCATTATTAAAGTAGTGAGCTGGGGTTGTGTCTGCAGTTCAGACACTTTCCACACCCGCAGAAACACAAAGGTTTTCCAGCTCACTTTCCCACAGAAAAAAAAGTCTGCTGGAACTGGAAGTAAAAAAAAAAAAACCCGGTTAATATCACAAGCTATAGAAAAGCCCCTGCTTTCCAGTTTGGAGAGGGATCTGTTCTCAAGTTACTTCCTGATCCTCAAGAAAAATGGAGAGTGGTGACCCATTTTAGACCTCAAGTTTCTGAACACACATTTGAAAAAAGAAAACTTCAAGTTGGTCACAATAAGGACAGCGATACCATCTTTGTGGAAATGTCATTGGCTGAGATCCATGGATCTGAAAGATGCCTATTTTCATATCCCAGTCAGTCTCACAGAAAATACCTCAGATTCAAGCTGAGGAACTGCCGATACCAGGTCACAGTTCTTCCATTTGGTCTTACCTCAGCTCCAAGATTTTCATAAAATGCCTGGCTGGGTGGCAGCACATCTGACAGAACAAGGTGTGATTGTCTTCCCATATCTGTGTGACTGGCTACTGTCAGGGAAAACAGAACATGAGGCAAGGTGCTCTGTTCAGTTGTTAAAAGCACCTTGGAGAACCTGAGATTCTTGATAAACCTGCAGAAGTCATATCTAGATCCTGTTCAAGTACTGGATTTCATAGGAGAAGAGCTAAACACCCTGCAGGCGAAAGCTTTCCTCACACGGGCCAGAGTTACAGCTTTGATAGTAACAGCAGAGTCTTTCACAGCAGGTCAGCCAAGACCTCTAAGAGACTTCCTACAGTTAGTAGGCACATGGCCTCATGCACAGCTGTGGTTCCATGGGCCATATTCCAATTGAGAGATAGCCAATCCCACTTAAAGGACAACTAGTCTCAAAGAGGGGATCCACTTGCAAAGCTACTGCCAGTGACAGAAGCACTATTGGAATCTAAAATTAGAGTGGTGGAAGGAAGCGAGCAACCTCAGAGAGGGCATTCTCTACCTTCAACAGTTCCTAATGAATATTCTGACTACAGATGCCTCACTCCTGGGGTGGGGTGTCCACCTGCAGGACCTCACAGAGAGTGTCACATGAAGCCCACAGGTGTCACTAGAACACAAATTTCCTGGAGCTCAGAGCAATACTAAAGAAGGAGTGTTCATGGACTGCTTCCCTTTTTTTTCTTTTCTCACCCTGTCCCCCCACCCTTCCACATAGGTATTGCCTCGGTATGACCAGGGTTGTGATTTCTACTATTGTTATACTTTATACGATTGCTATTTACTGCATGTAACTTTGTTCCGTAAACCACTGTTATATAGTGTTCTTTTGTTATCTGTATTGCACCTGTATGTTACTACTGTCGTATCTCACATTGTAGCCATGTCTACCCTCCCTGCGACGAGGTGCCTTTGTAAATGAGTCCCTGACTCAAAGATTTCAAAAATAAATAAAATAAACAATGCAGTCCTTCTCCTCCCAGCTACAAGGTCAGACTGTCCAAATCAGGACAGACAACACCACAGCAATATATTACATTAACAAGCAGGAAAGAACAAGATCCTCAAAACTATGTACAAAGGACATGAAGATCTGGGACATAGCATATTCCTTATAAGTAAACAAATTTGCAGTGCATCTGTCAGACAAAGACAATGTCTCAGCAGATTTCCTAAGCAGAATTAGGGGGAAATTTCCTAAGCAGAAGTGGGGTTTAAACTTGTGAGGGGGGAGGGATAAGGGTGGGGCTGACCAGAAGCCCTCTCCTCCAGATGAGGGGAGTAGCCTTCAAACCCAAGGGGGGAAGGGGAAACAGATTGGGGAGGAGGTTTCAGGAGGAGCAGAGGGAGGATGGAAGTATAAGGAACCTGGGTGGTGTTCGACAAAGGGGATCAGGGATAAGGGCTGGAGATGGTGTTAGTAAATGCCAGGAGCTTGGGAAACAAGATGCCAGAGTTCCAGACCATGGTGTTCGAGGGGGGGTGATGGATGTGGCGGTGGTCACGGAAATGTGGGCCAACAAAAACCATGACTGGGACCTAAACATGCAGGGGTACACTATGCTTAGGAAGGATAGAAAGGAGGGCAGAGGGGGTGGAGTGGCTATGTTCATTAGAGATGACATAGAAATTGCTAGGGTAGAAGAGGCAGAGGAAACGTGAAGGCCTTATGGGTCATCTTACGAACCCCAGTTAGAAAACGGTCAAGCTGTGTGTGTATATAGGCTTCAGGATGGGTGATGTTCTGAGGGTGGTTTGCTGGACAACATCATTGCCTCGTGTGGACCAAAAGGAGAAGGAGTGGTGTTGATGGGGACCTTAATATGCCAGGTACAAACTGGGGAACCATGTCCTCTAGGTGGCCAAGGAGCAGAGGCTGCTGGACGGCTTCCAGGATGTGTTCTTACACAGCATGTGATGGAGCCCACAAGGGAGGGGCATGTCCTGGATGTGGTTCAGGCAGATGGGGATCTGGTGGGGACTTGATTGTAGAGGATCCCTGACTGGGAGCAACTACAATACTGTCTGGTTTCAGATAAGGATGGGGGAGGGGGGATCTGGGACACTGGCAGTGGACTTCAGGGGGGCAGACTTTGTCGGCATGGGAAATATTCTCAAGGATCACTTGAAGGGGACTACATCAATGACAAATGTGGAAAAAGAGATGGGAGGTCATAAAACGAGGACTTCATGAGGCAGCCAGGACCTGCGCTAAGGTGAAACGTAAGGGAGCAATATCACATAAACCATTCTGGTGGTCCAATGAGGTTCAGGTAGTGGTCAGAGAAAAGAAGGTGGCCTACAAAAAATATAAAACAACAAGAGGGGATAGGGAAAAGGAAATGTACCACCTTGCATCTAGAAAAGTCACCCGGATGGTGAGGGGGGGCAAAGTCCAGTAAAGAGCTGCGGCTGGCAAAGGGTATACATGGAGGGGAAAAGGGGTTCTTCCAGTACATTGGGCAGTGGAGAAAAACTAAGGGCCATCTCGGCAGATTGAGATCAGAAGGAGGGTGGGTGGAAGAGGCGAGGGACCAGGCAGAGGTATTAAAAGAGTACTTCGCCCCTGTGTTCACTAGAGAGGGGGATGGGATATCTACAATGCAAGGCACAATGGGGATAGAATCGGTAGTGAGTGGGATCAGGGGAGCAACAGAAATGGAGCAAGAGGGAGGGAGAGGTACCCCAGGGGTGTCGCATCAGGATAAGGATAAAAAGGCCAGTAAGGTGGAGGGGATGGATGATGCTATCTCCACCGAAAGTGTGTGGTTAGCCCTCAAGGCCCTAAAGAAAGATAAATCCCCTGGGCCGGATGGCATTCATCTAAGAGTACTATGGGAATTGGCGGACATACTGGCTGCACCCCTGGCGGAGCTCTTCAACAGGTCGCTCGAGAGAGGGAAGGTACCTAGGGATTGGCGAGAGCATGTGGTGCCAATCCATAAAGGGGGGGTTGAGGGAAGTACCAGGTAACTATAGACCCATCAGTTTGACCTTGGTGGTGGGAAAATTAATGGTGAGTATACCAAAGGAACGATTGGTGGTGTACTTGGAGGAGGTGGGAGGTCTGGATAGTTGGCAACATGGGTTTGTGCCAGGTAGATTATGTCAAACCGATCTTGTGGAGTTCTATGAATGGGTAACATCAGAACTGGAAGGGGAAAGCCTGTGGATGTATTATTCTTGGTTTCAGCAAGGCGTTTGACTCTGTCCCCCACAATGATCTGGTGGAGAAACTGACGGGGTTGGGAGTAGGCCCTTTGATGGTCAGATGGATTGAAAACTGGCTAGCTGGACGCACCCACAGAGTAGTGGTTGGGGGGGAGCTCTCAAACCCTAGAGATGTCAGTAGTGGGGTACCGCAAGGCTCGGTCCTGGGTCTAATCCTGTTTAATGCATACATATCGGACATCAGGGAGGGTATAGGGTGTGAAATGAGTCTCTTCGCTGATGACTCCAAGATGGGAGCAGTAGTTGAGGGGGAAGAGGGGAGGTTGGCACTGCAAGGGGACCTGGACACCCTAGAAAGTTGGATTCACACATGGAAATTAAATTTCAATATCACCAAGTGCAAGGTGTTACATCTTGGGTGGGGAAACCCTAAACACAGGTACACCCTGAGAGGGGAGGCGCTGGAGGCCTCAACAGGGGAAAAAGACCCAGGGGTCATGGTGGATGCATGTATGAATAACTCTGAGCAGTGCAGGAGAGCAGCTAGCAAGGCAAACAGGATGTTGGGATGCATTGTAAGGGGGATCACCTCTAGGAGCAGGGAAGTGATTCTGCCACTGTACAATGGACTGGTTAGACCACACCTTGAGTACTGTGTACAGTACTGGAGACCACACTTGAAGAGGGACATACAGCTCCTGGAGAGGGTACAGAGGAGGGCATCTAAGTTGATATGAGGACTAGGGGATTTGACGTATGAGGACAGACTTAAGAAGCTCTGCCTGTTTTCATTGGAGGAGAGGAGAGATGGGGAACACGATTGAGGTCTTCAAGTACCTCAAGGGAATAAATAGGGTAAACATGGAGGGGATCTTTAGACTAAAGCAGGGAGGTATCACCAGAGGGCATGGTTTGAAGTTGGAAGGTGGAAGGGTGAAGGGGGAAAAGAGGAGGAGGTTTTTCACTGAGAGGGTGGTGGACCCTTGGAATGCGCTGCCTGGTGAACTGGTTCAGAGATCCACAGTGGAGGGCTTCAAGAGAGGGTTGGACAGACACAGAAAGCGGATGTATCAGATGATGGCCTGGCCCGGGTGGGGTGTGGGAATGGATGATAGGGGTATCTGGAACACAAGGGGGGGAGGGCCTCGACACCCAACTAGGGATCTGAGGTTTGAGCAGACTCGATAAACCGTATGGCATAATCTACTGGCAATTAGTATGTAATTGGTATGTGAAATCATGGATGAGCCAGGTTCTAGCCATGGTGTTCAGAAGGTGGGAGGTGGACCGCACAGGAAAGTTTCTGTATGCCTTCCCACTATTCCCACTTATTCAGAAAGTATTCCTGAAACTCAGGAGTGACCTGCAACAATGATCATGATGGCACCAGACTGGGCCAGACAGGCCTGGTACTCACTGTTCCTTGCCCCATCTGACAAGAATCCAGTCAGCCTTCTACTCGGTTACAATCTGTTAACTGTGTCCAGGGCAGTGTAACATTTCTGAACCCCAGCACCCTATACTTGAGGGCGTGCTCTCAGTAGAATTTCTTTGTTTGGGGGTGTGGGACTTTCTGAAATAAAGGGGAGTCCTCAGCTAAAATTTGGGAGTCCCCCTGAAATTTGGGGGGGGGGGACAAATTAAAATGAATACAAGCATAACTTCTCAGCTGTCCTTGATTTTCAAGGACATCCCTGATTTTGCCTCAGTAATCTTCTCTGTCCCTTCTAAAATTAGCATTTCTGTCACTGAAGAGTACCAAGTTGAATAATAAAACATTGCCTGTCATTACTTTTAGAGTGTAGTTCCCATTAAGAAAATGCTACTTACATTAAGTAGCATACTGTACAGTTTCTTCAGCGTATATTACAATTTCTTTTCTGAGGTGTGCCTGATTTTGGTCATTTGTCCTTGATTTTGTTAAGCCTTGTTCCTGATTTGTCACCCAGAAGGTTGAGTGGTATAGTATGATTACAAGCCTGTTTGCAAAGGCCTGCATTTGCTGCTTTAAGAAACAGCGTGCCATGAAATCATTCCTTCCAGCAGCTCTGTTTTGCAGTGGGAGGAGGGACATGTCGGCGAATGAGTCATAGTACTGAAATCAGAGTGAGAGCAGAAGAGAAGGGCTGTGAAGTATGAAAATGACATACATCACACCCCTTCTCTTCTGCTGTCGCTCTCATTTCAGTACTATAACTCACTCGCTGACATACCCCTCCTCCCTACACTGCACAACAGAGCTGCTGGAAGGGACAATTTCATGGCATGCTGTATTTAAAGCAGCAGTCACGGGATTCATGGGCCTTGTAGTGCAAGCATCTCTGGGACTTGCTGCTGAAATTTCGGAGCGTCCCATGGCCCAGAATGTGCTTAAAGGATGTGGGTACCTGTGTTACAGAGAGCCCTGGCCCAAGGGCATAGAGGAGTTAGAATTTTCCAGACTTGATCTCTCAGAAGTCCTGAAGATGCTTATGATTTCATGGAAGCCTGCTACCAGGAAAGCTTATTCCTCTAAATGAATAAGGTTTTCTTACTGATGTGCCCCCAGAAATATAAACCCAGTATAGGTAAGGTTGCCTATAATTCTGCAACACCTAGTACACTTACAGTAATTAGACCTATGGCCTTCAACTTTAAAGTGCAGTTAGCAGCAGTATCAACATACATATCAATTGGCAAGGAAAAGTCTGTGGCCTCACCACCTATTTTCAGAATTTTTTTTTGTAAAGGTCTAAGCCACTTGTACCCATCAGTGAGGGACTCTGTCCCATTCTGGGACCTCGTCTTGTCTTTCCCAGAGCATGGAGGCTCCCTTTGAGCCTATGGAAACTGCTAACCTGAAGAATATCACTTAGAAAACCATATTCCTAGTTGCAGTGACCTCCGCTAGGAGGGTAAGTGAATTGCAAGCTGTCTACACAGAACTAAATTACATAATTCCCCGTGAGGATAAAGTAGTTCTCAGAACCGGCAGAATATTCCTTCCTAAGGTGGTATCTGAATTCCATTTGAATCAGTCAGTGACCCTCCCTGTACTCTTTCCAGAGTATTCCCATCCAGGTGAGGAAATGTTCCATAGCCTGGACCTAAAGTGAGTCCTGACTGTTTACATGGACCAACAAAAGATGTCACGTCCCAGAGTACCCAGCGTTTTGTTATCTATGGTGAGGTTAGCAAAGGCAAATCAGCTACTAAGAGATCTATTTCTTGCTGGATAGTCTCTTGCATTCAGTTCTGCTATGAAAAAGCTGGAAAAATGCCACCAAGAGGCTTAAGGGCACACACCACAAGGGGTACCTCTGCCTCTGTGGCATCCTCAAGGGGCATCCCATTGTTAGACGTTTGCAAAGCAGCTACCTGGAAACCAGTTCACATCTTCACAAAGCACTACTGTTTGGACATACAGTTGAGAAGGGATGAGAGCTTTGAAACTGCTGTCTTGCAGAACCTTTTTCCTAACGAGGTTCTGGACCCAGCTTCCCAGGGTACTGCTACTGAGTCTGCATAAAGTATAAACATTTAAGTGAGGGACTCCCAGGGTTAGAATTAAAAATAACTCACCGTAGTAATGTTTCTTCTTAAGGGATTCCTCACTATGTTTACACTCCATAACCTTGCCTCCCCTCCCAGAGCCTGAAAGATTCACACAAGAATCAATTATTTTTTCATTGAGGTTGCTTGAGCATTATTATTGCAGTTCCTACAGTTGTAAGTTTGTTGTTCTAGGGACATGGATATGTTGTTCATCCACACTCATTGGCAGGTATCCTTGCCGCTTTAAATCTTGCCGGAAGGTCTTCAAGCTTGCTCCTCCCACCCACCCGGGTGGTATAACTCTCGGCTCCGCCCCATGACGCCAGATCTTCCTTACCGCTTGGAAGCTCAGGTTCCCTCCTTAACGCTCTGCGTTTGAGACTGGTTCCTATTTCTCCGTTTGCGGATTTAAAATAAATTTTGCGAAAAGACTTAGTCTTCTATCCCTCGCGGCTGCGGCGGACAAATCGATCTCGGATTTCGAGATGCCCATGCGGGCAGAAGATGTCTCGACGGATCCACACTCCACGTGTGTCTACTGCTTAGGCCTTGAGCACGACCGCGGGCTTGCGACCTGTGCTCATCTTTCTCGGCCTCGTCCTCGAAGACCGTGCTGCCCGATTACAACTGGGCGTCCGAAGCGTTCCCTCGGTGAAGTCAAGGAGGCCGGTTGGCGGTGTCCGCGGCGGCGGGCTCGGCGGATCAGCTCGAGCGGATGGTCGCCCTCGAAGAGGAGGCGGCGCGGGCCGTATCTTCCTCGGCCGCGGCATTTATCCTGCTCTCTCTGGGTTCTTCCTACACGGCTTCTTTTAAGGAGCTTTGTCTGTCCCTCTCCACTAAGGGAGAAGGGCCTGCGTCTGCTGGACCTTATTCTCGGTCCAAAAAGAGGGACAGGGGTAAGTCCCTCCGTCGACGCTCTTGGGAGCGGGAAAGGTCCCTCTCCCGGGCCGTCGGCCGTCGGCAGATCGACTGCTCGGCCTGACCACTGGCCTCAGGGTGTCCCGTCAGGTCAGTTGACTGAGACTCCCACCCGATGAAGTCGAGATTTTCTCGACCCATTGGACGGGCTGTCGCCTTTAGCAGCCGAGATTCCCCTCTCCCGTTCCCGGGAGGAGTTGAGGATCCCGTGGCTCGCCTGTGCCTCGGTTCCGGGAGCCCTGGATGGACCATCCGAGCCGGAAGGAAGTGCGGTTCCGGCCGACACCTCCCGCACCGACCTCGAAATTCCGGGACTCGGTCTCGGTCTCCGGACCTCTTGGCGGTCCAGCCGATCCCACCGTCATGGCGGTCTCGGTCTCGGCACCGCGGTGGCGCGTCTGCCCTTCGTCCTCGTCCTCCTCCCGGAGAGTGAGGCTCCAGCGTAAGTCGTCGGACGGTACGAGGACCTTATGTTGCAACAGCTCCTCCTGGCCGGAGTAAGCCGACCCGTCGCCTTCCCCGGCCATTAAGTGGCTGTCACGGGCGGCCGACACAACCCCTCGACTTATCCGAGGAGCCTATACCCAGGCCGGTTGTTCGGCCAAAACCAGCTGCTCCACCGATTCCGGTGGAACCTCCGCCTCCACAGCCACCAATTGGGGCTCTGACCAAGGATTCTCGGTCGGCTAAGGGTCTACCCCATCGGCTGTCAGTTACCCTCACTCCCGACCGACCTCGGCAGGTGAAGGGTGGCTCAGGCCAGAGGCAGCTCTTCGAGGACTCTTCCGAGTCCGAAGATGATTCCTCCTTTTTCTCCAAGCGACTGGACTTGGAGTCTTCAGGAGGTCAGTCAATGGGACGATAGCCCGCCGTCCTTCCTAGGACTGCTTCGCTCATCTCGGGTCCACGGGATGGAGCTCGAACCCGTTTCCAAAGCGGGCCAGGTATCCCCTCACGGAGATTCTGGACCGAGGGGATTCTCCGACGGAGGCCTTTCCGGTGGCCAAGGCCATAGTGGGTCCGGCACTGGAGCTTTGGCAGCGCCCTGCTTCCTGCCCTGCGCCTTCGGCCAGGATGGCCAGGAAGTATCACGGTCCCCTACCGGTTCCTTGTCCGGTTTTGAGACACCCCTCTGCTGAGGGTTGGTTACCGAACAGCGTTTTCCGGTAGCGCCGGCAGCGCCAGGGATGTGGACAAACCTCCTGACAAGGGTCCAAGAAATTGGACTATGTCGGGCGAAAGTCTCACGCCATGCCCTCTCTCGGCTCACAGGCCAGTTCGGCCGTCCTCATGGCACATTTTTCTCATGCCCTGTTGGGCTCCCTGGATGAGGTCATCCCTCATCTTCCCGCCCGATCTGCAGACTACGGTTAAGCAGGTGGGACCAGGCAGGGCAGTGGCCAAACAGCAGCTCCAGACTGCTTTGGATATAGGGGACTCATGTGCCAGATCGGTGGCGGCCGCAGTGGCTATGCGTCGGCGGGCTTGGCTGAGGATATCCACCTTTACTTCGGATACCCAGCACAAGTTGGCGGATGTTCCCTTTTTGGGGACTGACCTCTTCGGCCCTGGGGTGGAAGGTCACCTGCAGAGGATCGAGAAGTCCAATGCTACCTTGGACTCGGTCTCTTCCGCTCAGAAGGACAAAGGCCGCAAACCACAGCCTAAGCCCTTTCGTCCTTCTGTGCCCCCGGGGCGCCCGGCCCAGCAACGTCAGGGCCAGCAGGCTCGGCCTTGGCATCCCAAACCCAAGCCGCCGGCTTCCTCTAACAGGAGGCAGGGAGGAAAAGGCCCAGGAGGTCCCTCGGCCGGTCCCTCCTCCAAGCCTGCCCAGTGACGGGCTGAGGGGTGTCGCCCCCATTCCCATCACCTTACCCCTGGGTCCCCCCGTTGGGGGACGGCTCCGGCACTTCCGTTCCGCCTGGTCCGCTGTTTCCATGGACAGGTGGGTCTTGGAGGTGGTGGGAAGAGGCCTGCCTCTGGAATTCGAGCAGGCACCACCCTTCAGAGCCGTCGCCCCTCGGGGGGCTCCGGGATCCCCAGCCTCACTGGCGGCTCGTCGAGCCGACATCACTCTCCTCCTCCAGAAGGAGGTGATAAGAGGTGGTGGACCCTCCTTCAGACCCAGGGTTTGTGTCCAGGTACTTCCTGGTTCCGGAGCGACGGGGCTGGCGCCCCATTCTCGACCTACGACCTAAACAAGTTCCTAGGTCTCGAACCTTCAGGATGGTCACTCTGGCTCAGATAATACCATCCTTGGAGCAGTGTGGTTCTGCTCTCTGGACTTGCAGGGCGCGTTTTTCACGTCCCTATCCGTCCGTCTCACCAGAGATTTCTTAGCTTCCGAGCGGAAGGATCCCTCTTGAGTTCCAAGCCATGCCCTTGGCTTGTCTCCAGCTCCCAGGGTCTTCACCAAATGCATGGCAGTGGTGACAGCATTCCTCTGAGGCGCCGAGGGTCCGGTGTACCTACCTGGACGACTGGCTGATAGCAGCTCCCTCCAGGAAGGAGGCGGAGTGGTCCAGAGATCTGGCCCTCAGGTCTGCTCTCAACTGGGCCTCCTTATCAACGAGGCCAAGTCGGAACTCGAGCGAAGCAGGTGATTCTATTCATCGGGCGCAGCTCGACTCTCTTGAGCCAGAGCGCGGCTCCCGGCGGACAGGGCCGAGGTTCTTTCCTCCTTTGCCCGATCATTTCTGGTTGGGCAATTGCGCCCTGCCCGGGACTTCCTGCGCCTCCTGGGTCTCATGGCGGCCTGCACCAGCGTGGTCCGTTGGGCCCGCTGGAACATGCGTCCCCTTCAGTGGGGACTGGCCAGCCAGTGGTCACAACGCTGCGATCCTTTGGACCAGCTTGTGTCGGTGACACAGGGGATGTGGAACGCTCTCCAGTGGTGGACCGTTCCAGATCATTTGCAGGAGGGCATCCCGTTCGTCCGCCCCGAGCCGACGGTCTCTCTATCGACCGATGCCTCTCTGATGGGTTGGGGTGCCCATCTGGGGGAACACCGGGCTCATGGCCTCTGGTCCCCGCGGGAGTCCCGATGCCACATCAACCTGCTGGAGCTCCGAGCGGTCCGCCTAGCTCTCACCGCCTTTGCTCCGTTCCTCCGGGGTCAAGTGGTCCGAGTCCAGACGGACAATACCACGACCATGTACTATCTAAACCGCCAGGGCGGGACGCGCTCCATGCTTCTATGCAAGGAAGCTCTCCGCATTTGGTCACTCGTGCGCAGCCTGGAGGCGGATCTCCTAGCCATTCACGTGGCAGGAGCCTCCAACACCCTGGCCGATGCCCTGAGCCGGATAGGGGCTGCATCCCACGAGTGGTCTCTCCTGCCGGAGGTAGTACAGCATCTGTTCTCCCATTGGGGCACACCTCAGGTGGACCTGTTTGCCTCCAGGGAGAACGCGAAGCTGAGTCTGTTCCATGCCCGCCCCCCTCAGCAGGGCTCGCTGCAGGGGGATGCCTTCTCGAGGCAGTGGACCCCGGGCCTCTTTTACGCCTTTCCCCCATTTCCCTTGATCCACAAGGTGCTTCTCAAGGCGAGGAGGGACAAGGCGCAGGTGATTCTGATAGCCCCAGACTGGCCTCGCCAGTTCTGGTACCCAGATCTCCTCAGTCTCAGCTCCAGGACTCCGCGGCAGCTTCCAGCTCGCCCGGACCTGCTCTCAGTCAATCAGGGGAAGGTGTTCCATCCGGACCTTCAATCCCTGCACCTGACGGCCTGGTTCCTGAGCGGCTAGAGTTCCAGGCCTTGGGTCTTTCGGCCAGGGTCCTCAATGTAGTTGAGGCGTCCCGTGAGTCGACCAGAAAATGCTATGCCTTCAAATGGAAAAGGTTTTCCATTTGGTGTCAGGGCAAGGGCTTGGACCCTTCCTCCTGTTCCTTGGCAAGCATCTTGGACTATTTATGGTCCCTTTCTAGTCAAGGGCTTAGGTCGACGACCCTAAGGGTGCACCTGGCAGCCATCTCTGCTTACGGGCGCGGGCCGGGAAGCAGTGATGGCGCAGGAGGAAGGTGGTCTGGCTTTTTCAAGGCCTTGATCACATTTCCTCCAGTGCGGGAACCCCCACCTCCGTGGATCTACTGCTGGTACTGGCAAAGCTCATGGGGCAAGCCATTCGAACCTATGCACAGGTGTGCTCTCTCACCTGTCGTGGAAGACCGCCTTCTTGGTGGCTATCACGTCAGCCAGAAGGATGGGAGAGCTCAGGCGCTTTCCATCGTAGTCTCCTTACCTGGTCTTCCACAGGGACAAGGTTGTCCTGCGCCCCCAACCGAAATTCCTTCCGAAGGTGGTGTCGGAGTTTCACCTTAACCAGGTGTTGACTCTGCCGGTGTTCTACCCCAATCACACCTCGGAGGCCGAATATAGGCTCCATACTCTGGACCCTAGAAGGGCGCTCGCTTATTATAAGGAGCGCACGGCTGAAATTCGGGGAGAGGTTCGCCAGCTGTTTGTCACCTACGCTGAAGCCGCATCTGGCAGACCTGCAGCCAAGCGGACGATAAGCAGGTGGGTAACCTCCTGCATAGATCTCTGCTATAAGTTGGCGGGCATGGAGCCTCCCAGAGGGATAAGAGCTCATTCTACCCGCCATACTGCTGCAACGGTGGCTGCTTCCAGGGATCCCTATCCAGGAAATCTGCAGGGCTGCTACCTGAAGTCAGCAAACACCTTCATTACCCATTACCACATCGACCTTGAGTCACGCCGGGATGCTGGTTTTGGGGCCTCGGTTCTCCAGTCTCTCTTCCCAAGTAAGTATTGGGGTGTGTGTCTTGCCTCCTCCTCCCGGAGAACTGCTAGGAGTCTGCCAATGAGTGTGGATGAACAACATATCCATGTCCTAGAAGTACAGGTTACTCACCTGTAACAGGAGTTCTAGGAATGGTATGTTGTTCATCCTGACTCTCCCGACCTCCGGCCGACGCACAAGCCTGAGCTTCCAGCGGGCCAGATCTGGCGTCATGGGGCGGAGCCGAGAGTTATACCACCCGGGTGGGTGGGAGGAGCAAGCTTGAAGACCTTCCGGCAAGATTTAAAGCGGCAAGGATACCTGCCAATGAGTGTGGATGAACAACATATACCATTCCTAGAACTCCTGTTACAGGTGAGTAACCTGTATTTATGGTTTATATGACACATTTATTCATGTCAGCTTTCAATTTGTTTGGCTTTTTTTTTTTTTAGGTGTATAAAAATTCTTCTAATATTTTTTGGTAGGCTTTTAGTTAGTTTCACTAGCCACTGTTCCACTTTGGCTTGGACACAGATCTGAGCAACTGCCAGAGTGGAACGTGGATGCAGAGTTTGATCCTACGTTCCAGATTCTAAAATCTGCGTAGGTTCTATCTCCGGGGCATCCCTCTTGGCCGAGATGACTACATAAAGTTTAAACATAGTGAGGGATCCCTTAAGAAGAAGCAACATCACTACAGTCATATTTTTCTTCTTGCCTCCAAGTCAGCTGAGACCTAGTGAAGCTGCTGCTGCACCCCCAAGAAAGACATCTATTGATGACAAACTACAGTTGGAACAACTGACTATGGCTTGATGAAAAATCACAGCAAGTCACTGTCATGATGTTGGCCGAGTTATCAGCAAACATAATGGAGCAGGATTATCTGGATAAGAATGTGCCACTAGCTGAAGGAGATGAGCCTCTGTTTTGCTGGTACCGAAAAAGGCAGTTTGTTTCTCTTTGACACAGGTAGCTGCTGAACACCTCAGTTGCTATTCTGCAAGCACATACTCAAAGAAAAGTTTCAATGCTGCAGGCAGTATTGTCACCAGCAGAGTATAGCTTTCAACCTAAAATGCAGAGATGCTCACTTAAAAAAAAGAAGTAATAACCTGCCCCTTTTGAAATCCCTGTTTTGCTGTAGTTTATGAATGTGGAAAATCTACACTTTAAGCTGGGTTATAGACAGAGGATGATAAAGTGGATGGGGAGGGTCTCAGCACCCATTAGCCATATTTGGAACCAATAGCCTACACGTACACTGTGGGATATTACACTGTTATCTTCACTCAGTCTTCTTCAGACTAGAGTGTTAAGTGAATTTGCAGGCCTCTGTAGGCTGAGCAGATAATTTTGGGGGTAAATTTGGCTATGAACCCTATGTGTACAACACTTGCCCGTGGCATAACATGATGCTTTGTTCATGTGTAGCACTGTCCCAAGAAACAACAGTTTTGGAACCAGGTGCCAGTACACATTGTGGGATACTGCACTGCTGGCTTCACTCAGTCCTCCTCAGATTACAATATTTTGTTAATTTGTGGGCCTATAGGTTGAATAAATAATAGTTTGGCAATGCTGGTCGTGTAAGCAGTCTGTGCAACCCTTATCCATGGCATAATGGGAAGCTTTGTCCATGTGTTGCTTTGTCTCAATGGATCCAGTAGCCTACACTGTAGGATGCTACACTGATTATTATATAACCTTGCAAGCAGAATAGGGCCTAACAGTGTATTGAGTCTGCTCCTAAGCAGCAGCTAAGAACTCCACCCCTTACCCAGGTTCTGGCCATTCCCATTTTGTCCCTGACCTTACCTTTAACCCTGCTCCATCCCCTTTTGAAGTCTTCCACCATTTCTAGTGATACCACTTCCTCAGGGAGCTCATTCCATCCTGCCATCGTCCTCTCCATGAAGGAATGCCTCCTGGACTCCCTCCAGAACCTCCCTCTCCAGCTTATGGCAATCTCCCCTCATGTTTTTATTTTCACTGACCCTGAAGAGATTCTCCTTGTCCACCTTATTAATGCCCTTCAAATACTTAAAGGTATCAATCATGTTCCTCCTCTCCCTCAGAGACTACATGCTCAGGGCTCCCAGCCTCTCTCCTCATGTGTCCTGCCCAGCTGATATTTAAGCATCTTTATCACCCTCCTCTGGACCGCCTCCTACAAGTTAATGTCCTTCTTCAGGTAAGGATGCGAGTACTGCTCACTATACTCCCAAGTGCAGCCACACATACAACCTGTATAATGGCAGCACAATTTCCTCCTGCCTGCTGCTGATTCACCTTGCAATGCAGCTCAACATTCTGTTGAATTTTGCCACTACCTTCCTGCATTGTGAGGAGGGTTACAGGTCACTAGTGATCAACATCCCCATGTCTTTGTCTTTCTCGAATTTGGTTACCAGAATCTCATCAGGGCTGTACTCCATCTTCAGGTTCTTGGCTCTAGTGTCCTTTACTTTATGCTTCTTTGTGTGAAAGCCAAGTTGCCATATTTTGGACCACCGCTTGAGCTTAGCCAGATCCTCCTTTAGGTCCTGTATCCCTTCTACTGTATCCACACTCCCAATCTTGCCCTTTTTGCCTTCTCTAGTGTCACTGATGAAGACATTAAACAGCACAGGCCCAAGCCCCGAGCACTGTGGGACCCTGCTGGTAACACCTCTAGAATCTGAGAGCTCCCTCCCCATCACCCCACCCTGGGTCCTGTCTTTTAGCCAGCTAGCTACCAAACCCATGAATTTCTCTGCAACTCCCAGATCCTCCTGTTTTCTGATCAGTCTCTTATGGGGCACAGAGTCAAAGGCTTTACTGAAGTCCCAGCACAGGATATCAGTTGGTTAGCCCTTTTCTACTGTTTTAGTAACCCAGTCAAAGAAATCAATCGGGTTTGTTTGGCAGGATTTCCTAGCCATGAACCCATATTGTTGCACTCCTGGTGGGCGTTTTCTTCCAGGTAAGTTACCAGTCTTTCTTCAAGTATGACCTTCATGAGTTTACACATGATTGAGGTCAGGTTGACCAGTCTATAGTTACCTGGGTCATCCCTTGGTCCATTTTTGTGGAGTGGCACCACATGCACAAATCTTTCATTTATAACTTCGGGATGGCGATTGGTGGGAGGAGGGACCACTGGACACCAGGAAATCTTTCATTTATAACTTCAGGACAGCAGTCGGTGGGGGAAGGATGACTGGACACCAAGGATCTTTCATTTATAACTGCAGGATGGCGATTGGTGGGGGGTCACTGAAGACTAGGGAATCTTTCATTTATAACTTCAGGATTGCAGTTGGCGGGGGGAACCAATGGCCACCAGGGAATCTTTAATTTATAACATCGGGATGGCAACTGATGGGGGGATCACTGGACACTAGGAAATCTTTCATTTATAACTTTAGGATTGCAGTTGGTGGGGGGACTACTGGCCACCAGGGAATCTTTCATTTATAACTTTGGGACAGCAATCGGTTGGGGATGGGCGACTGGACACCAGGGAATCTTTCATTTATAACTTTGGGATGGCGATTGGTGGGGGGGGGGATCACTGGACACTAGGCAATCTTTCATTTAAAGCTTCAGGATTGCAGTTGGCAAGGGGGGGTCCCTGGCCACCAGGGAATCTTTTATAATTTTGGGATGGCGATCAGTGAGGGGAGGGACCATTGGACACCAGGAAATCTTTCATTTGTAACTTCAGTATGGCAGTCAGTGGGGGAAGAGACCACTGGACACCAGGGAATCTTTCATTTATACATGGAAACATAGAAGTTATTGACATATAAGGACCTCTTGGCCCACCTAGTCTGCCCTATATTCCTTACCTATTGTGCCACTGCAGACCCTACTCAGTCTCTGGTCTTCTTCCCCTCTTGCCTTACTTCTAAGGTCCCCTTGTGTCTACCCCATGCATGCTTGAATCATGTTACCATTTTAGCACCCACCACCTCTGCCGGGAAGCTGTTCCAGGCATCTACTGCACTCCGTGAAGAAGTATTTCCTCATGTCTCCTCTGAGCCTTCCCCCTCCAGCTTCATAGCATGACCCCTTGTCCTGGAGCATTTCTTTCTACGGAAAATGCTACCTTTCTCTACATTATTAATACATCTGAGATATTTGAATGTTTCTGTTATATCCCCTCTTTCCCTCCTTTTCTCTAGAGAGTACCTATTTAGTTCCATGAGTCTTTCCTTGTATGGTTTTTTATGCAGGCCCTGCATCATTTTGGCAGCTCTCCTTTATACCGCCTCTATCCTGTTTATGTCCTTCTGGAGGTGGGGTCTCCAGAACTAGACACAGTACTCTAGGTGGGGTCTTACCAGTGATCTATAGTGAGTAATACTGCCTCCCTCTTTCTGCTGGTTATGCCCCTTCCTATGCACCTGAATATCCTACTAGACTTCCCCACTGTCTTAACACACTGCTTGGCTACCTTTAGGTCATCAGAAATGATTACCCTAGGTCCCTTTCCTGTTTTATGGTTGCTAATACCGCCCTGCTCAATTAGTACGTTGCCTCTGGGTTTCTGTGCCCTAAGTGCATGATTTTGCACTTTTTTGCATTGAAACCCATCTGCCATTCCCTTGACCAGTCTTCCATATTTTTCAGCTCATCCCTCATTCTTTCTGAACCCCCCCCGATGTGTTAACTCTGTTGCAGATTTTTGTGTTGTCTGCAAACAAGCATACTTTCCCCTTCCAGCCCTTCTGCAGTGTCACTAATAAAGGCATTAAAGAGGACCAGGCCTAGTACTGATCCCTGTGGCACCCCGCTGGTCACCTTGCCTTCTCCAGAGTGGACCCCATTTACCACCACCCTCTTACTACTATTGCTTAGTCAACTTCTTACCCATTTTACTACTTTTGAACGCACTCCTAGGTTGCCCAGCTTGCTCGCCAGTCTTCTGTGTGGAACAGTGTTGAAGGCCTTACTGAAATCCAGGTAGGCCACATCTACTGCTTCTCCCTTGTCCACTTCCCTGGTCACCCAGTTAAAGAACCGTGAAACCATGTTGCCTCAGATCCTGTAATCCACTGGTTGCAAGGTATTCCCCAGTCCTTTCCTTCAGGAGTGATTCTATTACTTTACTGACTACCGCAGTCAGGCTGACAGGTTTGCAATTTCCTGCCTCTCTATTTCCACTTTTGTGTAGTGGAGCCATATCTGCCCTCCTCCAGTCCTCTGGGACCTCCCCTTTTCCTAGTGATAAGTTGAATAGAGCTGTGTGAGGTGCAGCTAGGACCTCCTTGGGTTCCCTTAGTACCTAGTATTGCAGCTGGCAGTATAGCCTAGAGGTTAGTGTAATGAGCTGTGAATGAGCTTGGTACATCTAGCAGACAAAGCTGTGTTTGATTCCCACAACCTCCACTTGTATACTGTGTGACTTTGAGCAAGTCACTTAACCTCTCCAGTGCTCCCAGGTCACCGCAGAAAATAGACACCTGTGCCTTGTGGGCTTTACCTGGTTACCAAAGAATAAAATAAATTAAATAAATAACTAAATATTCTAGGGTGTACTTCCTTCCTCCACGAATACTGGACGAAAGTAATTGTTCAATATGTCTGCTTTTTTGTTTGGTCTTCTTCCATACAAACCCCTCCTTCCCTTTTTAGTCTTACTATCCCTCCTTTGGTCTTTTCTCGCTTATATATCTAAAGAATGTTTTATCCCTTTTTGTTACTGACTGAGTAATATTCTCCTCGGTTGGCCCCTTTGCACTCCTAATTACTTTCCTTCCTTTGTTTGTTTCTCCTGGTAACTTGCCCTATCCTCCTCCTTCTGTGTCCTTCTAAATGCTAGTTTTTTTTCCCTTATTTTCTCCGCTACATCTCTAGAAAACTGTAGCTGTCTCTTTTTTTCTTGCCCTTGTCACCTGCCTGACACAGAGATTTGTTGCCTTTCCAATGCCTCCCTTTATTTTTACCCATCGTTCCTCGACTCCCTTCAGTTTCCCTATCCCTGCTGTGGTGTCCCTGAGGCATTTTCCCATTTTCTCATAACTTCGGGATGGCGATTAGCGGGCGGGGGGACCACTGGACACCAGAGAATATTTCATTTATAACTTCAGGACAGTGATCGGCTGGGGAAGGGACCACTGGACACTAGGGACTCTCTCATTTATAACTTCGGGACGGCGATCGGGGGGAGCACTAGCACCAGGAACAACTTTGTTTGCAACATCAGGCCAGTGATGGGGAGGTGCCACTAGATGCCAGGGACTACTGTATTGGAGGCTGGGTACTTCCTCCACCAACCACTAGGGTTGCCTGGGAGTAAGTCGGGGTTTCAATCAGCGGTATGTGCACCGCACAAGGGGACCAAGCAACATGGCCTTGTGTGGCACACATACTCTGAATATTTGACTGTGCCAATATTCAGGTGCCTGCATCTTCATCTACATTACACTGCCCTCTAAATATTGCTCGGGCGCAAATCCTGTTTGCCCGCACTATCCCAGCTTTTCAAAATTTCACAGTCATGCCAAGCCCAGTTTGCGCAGGCAAACTTGGATTTGTGCCTGGGAAATCTTTTGAATATTGGGTCCCTGGTGTCTTAAAAAGTGTTATGCAACACTTCTTGGAAAATTCCCACATATAATGTGCTATACTGACCTTGTTGGCTGGGAGAACATACCTACAGTATACCATGTATGTGGGGCATGGGAAGTGTGAAGTTCTGCATCCATCTACTGTATCTAATACAGAAAGAGTCAATTCTGGGGGGAGCTTAATCAAGCCCATATATAATAACCCAACTATATGAAAATGAATCTTCCCTTTCTGGTGCACCTGTACTATGTCAGTTAATGTTCTCAGCTTTTTCAGAAGGTCCAAGATTCATAAAGTAAAATATGATCTGTAGGTATCTGAAATGACAAGTGTGGGGCAAATGATAAGCAGATTGTAGTATATGAACAGGTACTGTAGCACCCCAGCCATAATCAGAAATTGGTGTATGGAGGTCAGACTTCGAATTTGCCAGTTTCCGAGAAACTGCTCTACCTTTTTCAGGGGCAGGCATAATTCCTCAATAGAGCCCTGGACCAGATAGTTAGATCTTGGAATTGCACAGATTTGTAGAGCCTGTGCCAGACCCTGAGCGGTGTAGCCGTAAAAATCCCAAATGGGGAAAAGGCAGCTATTCCACCAGGTGAGTATATAACATTTTATCTATTGAATACAAATTATTTATAGAAAAGTCAATAGATTTCCAGTGGTCTTGGTAGTTCCTGGTAGTCTATAAGCGTTTAAAACATAGCTATGCAGCCTGGGCACAGAGCAGGAGGTTGGAAAGGTTAACTTCCCCCTTAACTCTTGGAAGGTGCAAAGTGAAAATTGGATTCTAGGGCAACTCCCTGCCCATAAAAAGTGAGAGATCATTTTCAAATTTTTGTTTTCAAATTATTTAACCAGGAGTAGCACACATTTAAATGGGAAGGCTGATGTTTACATTTTTTCCAATGCTACGAAACTGCATTTATGTTACTTACATAAATGCAGTTTTAACGTCAAAGTAAACAGCAGCTCTTCTTTTACCTTTCAGTGAAGCCAGATTTTTTTGAATTGTCTGTAGTGAAAACAGGGGGGTTAGTTGTCCTTTAACTTTGGTATACAGTAAGCCTGAGGATTATGATAAAGGCCACAGAGTAAGTCTATCAACTCTTTCCGGAAGCCAGATCTCTCCAAGGTACTCCACTGGCAGGGTCAATAGATCCTATTGAATGCCTTCTCCATGTCAAGGCTGGTCAGGACCAGGTGGATCGAACATATTGTAGCAAGATCTAATAGCAGAAGGGTGCACCTTACATTGTCAAGCGCCTAATTGTGCCTCACGAACCCTGCCTGATCTATGCCCAGCAACTACAGGAGATGGACCTCCAGGTAAATAAAAATCTTGAAGTCATAATTAGGTATAGATATTAGTTGGTAGAACTGTGGTAAGTGGGAGTCTTTTTGTAGCTTATGAATTGTATAGAGTGTGGCAAAATGCCATGAAGGAGGAGGGGCATCCCCTTTTTTTGCAATGGCCTGTAGAGGCCTGGCACTTGTAATTGGTCATAAAAGTCACCAGTCTCAGTACATGCCTCAGTGGGGTGGAGGAGAGACATATGTGTCCAGTGTCCCCCACACCCCATCACAGTACATGATACAAGTCCAATGTTCCATGCTGCTATTATTCCATCTATGTCAGCCTGTAAGGAATTATTTATTTATTTATTTTTTGTTAACCGGGTAGGTGCACTAGCCAACAGGTGACTATTTTCAGGCACGACCCGGGAGACACAGATAAAGTACAAGATAGGACACTTAGGTTTAACACAATACAGGCAAAGGTACATTGGTACAAGTGCAGGTATACAATTTCAAAGGCAGGCATACAGTTTTAATAGGCAAAATATTTTTGTATCGTATTTGTTTTTACATTTTATTTCCACCTTATATTTGTATATGGGCTTACCTGGTTTTCTGCTATACGAAGTTATACTGCTGCTTGCTGTTGCCTTCCCTGGGACTTCCATGAAAATGAAATGCTATATCTTATAGGGCTATCCCAGTTGGAAATATTAAAGTATATACATATATATATATATATATATTTTTCATGGCAAAAAACTCCATATAATGCATCAGTTAGGGTTGTTCCACAGCAAAAAGTAGGAAATTGATTATTAGGGTTGCCACCTTGCACTAAAGCCACCTTCCCTTAACAGGCATCGTGGTGTGCATTGGGGTTCGTCGGTCTAACTCTCACCCAATCCAATGTGTAAACAAGCTGAGGTGGTGCAGTATAGGAGAATGGGGTGAGAGTTAGGACCAACGACCCCAGCGCACACTCCGATGCATATTGCTGGGGACAGGGTGGGCTTGGGGTGCAAGTGGTGGCAACCCTAACACTGAATTTCATTGCTTTTGTCAGTGTGGAACAACCCTAACTGATGGATTAAACAGAGTTGTTTTGCCATGAATTTCCCTTCTATTTGAGAATGAGCACTGTAAATAGTGAATGGAATGTGATTTTTTTGTCACATAGTAACACTAATAGTAACGCAAGTGCAAATGGTAATGCACATGGTGAAGCATACCTAAATGGTAATGCAAACAGTAAGAGAAACGCAAGTGCAACCGTTAATAAAAACAGAAATGGTAACGCAAACGGTAACACAAACGCTAATGGCAGCAGACATGCAAACGTAAATGAAAACAGTAATGCCAGCGGAAACACAAACGGTAAGAAAAAAGCAAACGGTAACACAAACGCAAACAGAAATGCAAACGGTTAAGGCAACGGCACCGAAGAAGGAAACAGTAACTCAATCGCCATTGGAAATGTAACCGAAAATGTAAATGCTAAGGGCAACAGAAACGCAAACAGTGACAAAGACGAAAACAGTAACGGTAACACAATTGGAAATGCAAACAGTTACAGTAACAGCAATGATGACACCAAAGCTAACAGTAACGCAAACGGTAATGCGCACGGTCATGGTACTGCAATTGGAAATGCAAATGCTAACTAACAGCAACGATGACGCCAAAGGAAATGCAAACGGAAGCGATTATGCAAACACAAATGGTAATGCACACGGTGATGAAAAACGAAATGCAAACAGAAACAGTAATGTAAATGCAAATGGAAATAGTAACGCAAGCGCAAATGAAAACGCAAAAGGTAACACAGGGTAAGGGTAGACTGGAACGCTAATGCAAACAGTTACGGAAACGCAAGTGGAAACGCTAACTGTAACAGTAACGGAAGCGCACATCCTTTTTTCCCCCAAAAGCTGCATAGAGAAACACAGTGAATACAAAGAATGTATGCATAATAATGGGCCTCGGAGCAGAAAATGAGCACTTGGAATACTAAATTGCTTATATCTCAGGAACTGTACGACGTAGAAAAAAATTTAAAATTTCATATAATTTATGACTTTCCTGGCTAGTTTTGTTTTCTGACAAAAAGTCTGTATCTCAAAGCATTTCCGAGATACAGATCCTGAAAGATGCAATGGATGCTGTAATGTTAGCCTATGGGAAAAATACTCAACTTCGGAGTACTGTAACTTTGAAGCCCTCTAATATTTTGTCACCAAACCACCAAAAGGCACATCTGTATGATATTGGCTTTCTTCCCTCCAAATTTCAGCTCAAAAGGCCAAACCGTTCTTTTGCAGCAGGGTGGCAAAGATTTCCTATTCTTTTGGGCATAGTGTCGCAAAGTAGTGTCGCAAATCATGACACTTTCGCAAAAAAATCATGAAAGTGTCACAAGTGCGACACTACTTTGTGACGGTACAGTTTACAACAATTTGAAAAACATATTTCTGGGGTGTTTAACCCCCCTAAAAAAGACATGGCTAGCATTCTCAGGGCTCGACTAGGTGAACACAAAAATAATTGTGTCCCTAGAGGGTCCCAAATTTAAATGCCAAGCATTTCTGTGACCAGTAACTGAAAAAAAAATGGCTGACTCACGATACTACAGGGGTCATTTGCGACACTAAAAACGGCATTTGTGACGCTGTCAAACTTTTTGTTAACTTTTCCCATTGGCTATAATGGGAAACTTGTTTTTTGAATAAGTTTTGAACCGTTTAATTTTTTTTCAGGAAATGTTCGGAAGGCACATTGGGGACCCTGGCTGCATGTTCCCTGAAGGATTTGGACTGGTCATGCAAACCATACAACCTGTAGGCGCGAGCAAAGAATGCGCAAAAAAGTGTAAATGTGACTTTCTATTGCGCTTTATAGCTCCTCAACCATATATCTGACCATTATGAAACTTGGCAGATCCAGAGATCTATGGCACTGCTCCATGTCTGCCAAATTTCAGGCAAATCTGTCATATGGTGGCAAAGTTATTAAGCTGCATAATTTCACACTTTAACCTTAAATAGGGTACTCAACCCTAAGGCCCCGTCCACACTACACCGCTTGCGCCCGGTAACGGATGCAATCCGTTACGGCCGCAGAGTGGTGCAGTGCATCCACACCTCGGTGGTGTCCTTTACGGGACCAGTACCGCCAGTCCACACAATGGGATCCGGGTGACCATTACAGTGGTGCCCAATCCCACAATGCAGCTCGTGCTGCGCTTTGAGCCCTGCAGGGGACCGTTACCGGCAGTCCACACTGCTGCTGGTAACAGTCCCAGGGCGGGACCGGTTTCATAACCGTTGTGGAAACCACCTCATAGGTGGTTTCCACAATGGTTACGAAAATGCCTCCTGTAACATTACCAGTGTAAACGCATGGCATTACCAATGTGGTTAACACCCTCTGTAACATTACAGAAGGGTTTTCGGGCTGCATTGTGGACAGGGCCTAAATATAGTGGCACTACTGTGCCACTATAATATAGATAGATACTGTAGATAGATAGATAGATAGATAGATAGATAGATAGATAGAGATATAGAGATAGATAGAGATAGAGAGATATAGAGTTAGATAGCTAGGTAGATAGATAGAAAGAAAGAAAGATAGATAGATAGGTAGATAGATATAGGTATACACACTTGTTGGAAACTGTGTTGTCAAGACAACTGATGCCACAACACTGTCCTGACTTAGTTTCAGCCCTTGCAGCTCTGTGTCCCCTTCCCTTTCTAGCTAGGGAATTTTCTTGCTAACTAGAGGATTATGCGCAGGACTGTATATAAAGGGAAAGATAGTGGGTATCTGTGGGTCAGTGGAAACTGTTCCAGTAGGTGTGGGATCCATGGCTTGCGCAGAGGATGGAAAAAGAGATGTAAAAAATGAAAGGCACACCTTCTAGGGGAAAATACCCAAAGACCCCCCTTCCCTCCATCTGTCGATTCTAGGCAGAAAAATAACAGAGGACTGCTCTCATTACCAGTAGATAAGGCTCCTTTCCACACTGACCACTGCCAAAAACATAATCGGACTATGGAAGACACTTCCAATCTGAATTTCCTAAGTGGGTAAGGTATAAGGCATGATACAAGAGGTTATGAAATGGGCATTGAAATTCAAGCATTCTCATTGGGCACTAACTGTGTGCTAAAGTGTCTAACAACACAGGAATAAGACCAGGCAATACACACTGGGCATTGATATGGGTGATGCTGCCAACAAAGATTGTTCAAAAACGAAATAGCCGCCATCTTGTTTTGTGCCATAAGTAATGCCACCCTTACTGTGAAGTTAACACTCATTCTCACCTCTTAAAGTAAATACACAACCTGCATCATTTATTAAAACAACAAAAAAAGCAACTGCCACGATTGCAATATTCTCGTAACCTACCCGCTCAACACAACACTGCGGTTTAATTACTCCGCAACACAGATGCCGCTTGAGCCCTCTCCCTATTCCTGGCTGACAGATGCTGAGGGAGCAGCCACAGGAGCCAACGCAGCAGTGAGAAACCGATGGTTTCGACCCCTTCCCCACTACTGGAGCCACAGATGAAGCGCTCACTTGATAACTCACTTAAGTGTGAAGCCAGTCTGCCACGGACTTGCCATTCCTGCTCAGACTGCGGTATCGCCTGCCGATGGCAAACAGCAGGATCAACCAGATACTTTTGTCTGTTAAATAAAGGTAGGATCAACCAAATTCTTAAAAAAACAAAACAATTAGGAGTGCTGCTAGTTGGATAGAGATTGTGTGGGGGGGGGGGTAAGGCTGGTGCCATGACAACTACATGGGGAAAAAGACAGATACGGAATCCTAAACAGGTCAAAAGTTCTCAACTCAAAAAAAATAAAAAAAGGCGGAGGAACTATTTTATTAAAAATGTAAACAAACATTGACCTTTTTTCACTATTAAATATTATACATTTTAGCTATCACATACATCTGTATTTTTGATAGCCATTTCATAAGTGCAATAAGACACTCCAGGGTGTGTGTGTTAGACTCTTTAACACACGGCTAGGAGGCCGGACGCACTCGCCCGGTGGCCTTGTGCCTCACTACGCCTCCTAGCCGTGTGTTAAAGTGTCCAACACACACCCTGGAGTGTCTTATTGCTTACGTGGCATACATTACTAGAGGCAAACTAGACCACTTTTATCTTAAATGACACCTTTTTTTAACTCTCCACACTATACCCTGCCTGAGTTGCAATTTGCCCTCTCCACCCCTCCACAGGTGAGCTGTGTATTCATAATGAGACTGACACATCAGAACAAATATCCCTCTAAGTAAGTAAGTAATGTTTTATTTATTAAGTGCTATTTCCGTGAGACTCAGGGCACTGTACAGGGTGCAGACAATATAAACACAAGTGCAACATAAAAGCATAATTTGTAACCAGTTCTAAGAACAATATAAGGCAAGTATAATGTAACCTCCCCCCACCGGCCCCCTTTGTTCAACTAGCAGGGCTGCTCCTCTCACACATGGCACCAACGAGAGGGATTGGGGTTGTCACTACAACAGTTCAGCCTACTAGTACATCTGAGCCTGCCAAGGCAGCTTCAGCACAGTCCAGGCTGGATCAGGGGATTGGCCCTGAATCCTGGAATTCCCCCCCATCCCTCCGGGGATGGGGCACTGGAAAACCCTCTTGAAATGGTCTCTACTACTTCACTCTCTGGTCTTCTATGTTCTTCTTCTAGGGTGAGAACAAACTACATAGGTAGCTCTCTGTCAGAGCTAAAAACTGAGGTGCTGCCGGTGGGATTCTAGTAACCCCGGGAACAAGGGGATTACACCCACCCTCAGCCAGGAAAATGGCTGTCCCCAGTCATTACCTACTCGGCCATCCTATCCTATGTGTTGACTACAGGAAGGTAGCACTACCTTCTCCCCTACCATGTGTCAGGCACAGGTAGACAACACTAAGGGCCTAGAGGCCATTGGCTGATGCATCAGCCCCTACTCTACAATCTTACCACAGTATCCAGTGACCCTAGAAGAACTGTCCAGAGCACAACCCTAATAGACCAGCACTGTGGCCCCTATGGCCTGTCAGGACCACAGCCTGTCTATCCCCCAGCCCTCTAGGGAAAACCTATCTGACCAAAAACAAACTACCCAAAACAGAAGAACCTCCCCCATCCCTGGACACCTGCAAATCAACCACCGGAGCTAACACTATACACAAGCATTCCACTCCCACACTCCCCCACAACTACATCTGTGGAAGGAAAAATGTTAACACATGTTAACAACTACACAGTACTTTAAAAACAACACATTAAAGCACTGAGGAACTCCAATGAGTGTCTGCAATCCTCTTCTCGTCTTCTCTTCTTTCTTCATCAGGATCCACCTGAAAGAGAAAAGACAAAGACACACCCAAATCTGCAAACACAGTACACTACCGTAACCCTTACCATCAAACACTGAAAAATCCCAAAAAATATTTTTTAGAAAAAAGGTAGAAAAGTACAAAACAGTAGAAAATATCAACATTATGCACAATACACCTTTTGGGGTTGGAAGGCCCTAAATGTCCCAACTAGTGACAAACAGTGCCCGAAGGCAAGGTCCATGAAAGAGTCTCTCCTGGGCCGGAGCCCGGTGAAGCACAGTTCTTGAAGTACTGTAGTCCCAAAGGGGAGAGTCTTTGTGGACAGTTCAACAGTCTGTAGTCTGCCAGGTGTAGGATGTGTATTGCAATGTCAATAAGGTAAGAAAAATCTGGACTTACCAGTCCCTTGAAGAACGAAAAATGGACATCACCTGGGTCTCCAGCCGAAGGCTGTCCCTGGCAGCATTTTTCAGATACAGCTGGGCGGAAATCTTCCAGAAACAACAGGATGGACATCTGGAAACTGCTGCGGTGATGTCATCTCTGGCTGATGTCATCTGGGAGATGGAACCTTGGAACAGGAAAAGAACAGCTGGACCTATGTCATCCAAAATCCCAGGCGATGAATCAGGAAACAGTTGGGATGATTTCACCTCTGACTGATGTCATCTGGAAGGCCAGGTGATGGAACTGGAAGGCACACTGCAAGGCTGACAAATCTAGATGCACCTCTGGATCCTGGAATACCAGACTGGTAGAACAACATGGGTACGGCAACGGCTGGATGGCAGCACTGGCTACCACTGCTCTGCTTTCCACTTGGTAGGCATGGGCACATTCACAGGAAGCTGGTTACATTGAGGGTAGTACCACAGTGGGTCAGGTGCAAGAATTATTACCCCATCTGGGCACTCATAATTCACATTATGGAAAGTCTTTTTTCCCTTTTTGTCCACAAATTGTACAGTGTCTATGAACAGTGTCCTGCCCAACTTCCAAAACTTGAGTTTGTCTCGTATCATTTTGTCTCTGACATATCGAGTTGTACCTGGATGCAGGTTTTTGCTTGCCTCTTCCACTAGCCAGGCTCTTCTGTTTTTCTCAATCTCCTTCCAGACTCTCTGAGGAAAGGTAGGAAAGGACATTCCATAGATCTCATCTGCCTTCCTATGAACCAATCTTTCCTCCTTACTACTCTTCATCAGTTCGTGATCCCCAGCCTGGCTTGGGGCGGCCAGTCCTGGTTCTGCCAGTGTTGCATACTCAAAACTGCGTAGAACTGGTCCCTGACTCCTCCTTGTGGGGGCAGGGCTGTGGAGTCACCAACTTCTTCTTCTGGTTCCTCCAAGGCAAGAGCCCGAGACTGTGGACTAGAACCTTCATCATAAAGATACATAGCTCCCTCCTCCTCCTCCTCCTCTTCCTCACTTAGGACCTGGGCCCAGGATTGAGCAGTCATCCTCACTCCTGAGACAGTCCACTCTTCACTGGGCATGGAGGTAGACACCTCCCAATCTAGGGTTTCTTTCACCTCATCCTCTCCCACGAGGCTAAGACTTGGACCCTCTCTCCATGGATCCACTGATTCTCCCTCTGCACTGTCCATCTGTGACACAGGCGTGGAGACATCACGAGGACTCTGCTCTGCCAATACATCTGCACCCTCTTCCTTTGCGCCACACTCTGCTGGGCCTCTCCAAAAGGTTCAACCTGGTGTTGTTTGCTGCTACTTGAAGATTCTTGAAGCTTGGTCCATGTGGGAGCCAAATGAATCTTAGGTGCACTACTTAGACCTTGCTTCTCTAAGCACCCTGAACAGTGAGGAATCATGAAAACATCCTTCCAGCCTTGAGGCATATTATGCATACTCTAACAGGGTATCCGGGAATCGCAACATGAGGAGGCAAACTTCCACCATAGAAACATTTCTCTATTTCTTTCAGCTTGGTAACCTCTTCAACTATCATAGCCCAGGCATGAGCTGGGTAGCGGGATGATCCTGAAGCCATAACTGTAGAAAAATGCACAAAAGTTCGCTGTTATTACTGAGTTCACTCTACTTGGAACAGCCTCACAAAATGGCTCCCTGCTGCTGTGTTTACATTACTGCCCCACCCTGTAATGGCGGCCGCAGCCCTCCTGGTGCATCAACAATCTGCATCTGACTCAAGCCACTGCACATCTGATTTACTGCATACTGATACATTTTACTCAAACTGCACAGACTGCACTGTTTTGCTTCCTCAGTACATCTATATGATTTTCTAGGACTTTACCATTAGCTTTCAATCACTTTTACTTGCTCAAAGTCACTAAAGCCACAGTATTTATCGAACAGGATTGCCTGTTTGTTGCTGCCTTTCATAAAACTCACAGTCTCTCTTGTGCTCAGAAAATTACACTTTTGCTTAATCCATAATACATGCTCACAGTCTAATGCTCAGAATTCTTGCTTGGGTTTGATTACTTTACACAGTCCTTCTTTCCAAAACAATCACACTGTTTACACACAGATCCAGCTGGCTTTTGAAAAAACACACACAGTTTGAGCTCAGTTTTGCTGAATGGTACTCACTGAATCAGTAGCTGGCTTTTCGATGACCTACAGCTGATCCTGGAAGGCCTCTTGTTTGAAACAGGCTGGCGACCCTGCCGATTGTCCCTATAAACACCACACTTTCTCGCAGTGGCACATAACAGATGGCAACTCTCTGGCAAATCCATTATGCACAAAGCTTCTGATTTTGGGCTACCAACTGCCAGACAGACAAAACGCTAGCCACAACCTGAGCAAACATCTCTTGTTTTCACCCAAATTCCAGACACATCCCAGCGGTGCCTCCATTTTGTAACCTCCCCTCACCAGCCCCCCTTGTTCAACTAGCAGGGCTGTTCCTCTCACACATGGCACCAACGAGAGGGATGGGGGTTGTCACTACAACAGTTCAGTCTACTAATATATCTGAGCCTGCCATCCTCAGACAGGCAGTCCAAGTGTGGCACCTACCTGGCTCACACCTGGGGGACCATTTACCATGGCCATCAACCTGGGTCCCTGGGAGAAAACATTTGCTCACAATTATGCTAGGGTTTTACTTCTGGTCAGGGGCACCCAAGTAATTCCAGACACTGGAAGCAAAACAGTACTGTCCAAGCCAGGTTGGGATTCTAGAGTGCGGCTTTTATTCACATACACAGAGAGTAATACAAAGTGAAGATGGACCCCCACAGGGCTACTTCCTCTGGTAATGCAGATTAAAGAGGTACAGAACACACACAGCAAACCCTCAGGTTCTGAAATGGAAAACAGCGAACACTCTCTGGTTCTGAATGGAAATTGGCACACATGGCCAGATCTGGTACATTTCCCTTGACTAGGCACCCTCAGCCAGTACTAGAATACTTTCCCATATTTCATGAGGAATACTGGTGGCACCCTCAACCACCAAAGAGCACATACAGGCTCACAGAAAATCCAAAACCCACGTCTGGGTAAACTATTTTATTCAGGCACTGGCCAAATGCACTGAGAGAAAACAGAGGTGCCCAAACTGAACCTGGAGAGGTAAATATGGGTACTCCAGATGGGGGGTCTCCCACCTTTTGCTTCCAAATTTATACTCGGCCATTCATCTGGTTAATAACACCCTTCTAAGAAAACTTGTAGATGCTATCTTGAAATGTCTTTCACATTTAACATACTACTTTACACACCTCTGAGGTGTCATGAAGTTAAGAGTTCTGCAACTGGCAATGTCTCTTCACTAGACCCCCACTTTAGCAGATACTTTTAAATCAGACACGAACTAAAAGTTCTATACTTGGCAAGTCTCTCTCTGGACCCCGTAGTAGGCAGACACTTTTAAACAGAAAACAGTCTTGGTGACAGAGTCCCTTTATCAGAGAAAAACTCACCACAGGAATGCAGGTGCCCCAGGGCTTTTCCACACAAAAGTCTCAGGTACTCACAGAGCAGATGAATCTCAGGCAGCTTCAACACTGCCAGGCTGAATCAGGGGATTGCCCCTCAATCCTGGAATTCCCCCTCATCCCTTCAGCGATGGGGCACTGGAAAACCCTCTTAGAACAGTCTCTACCACTTTACTCTCTGGTCTTCTATGTTCTTCTTCTAGGCTGAGAACAAACTACCCAAACTACATAGGTAGCTCTTTGTCAGAGCTAAAAACTGAGGGGCTGCCCAGGCAGCAGCCTCCTCCTCACTCTCCACTCTACAGGCTACTCTACTCTAACTCAACATCCTATAACTAACTCCCCAGCTACCATTCCAATGTGGATTATGCTGCTGTGACAGTTCTAAAGTGACATCATCACTCCAGCTCAGCTGAGACTGAAAAACAGAGTGGGACACTGTGAAATCCATTTAACTGGCATTTCACTAGCTGCCTCTCCCTGCCTGTCACTGATTCTAAGTGGGATTCTAGTAACCCCTGGGAACAAGGGGGTTACAGTAATATAAAAAAAAAAATACTAACATAAATGGGGAATATTCAGGAGATTTCTAATTACACCCCAAACATCTCTGAACAAATATGCCTCCAGTCCCTGCCTAAAGGCCTCCAGTGAAGGGGCCTCCCTCAAAGATCTTGGTAGCGGGTTCCAAAGGGCTGGTCCTGCAACTTCAAATGAATGGTCACCTAAGGATTTAAGCTGAGCCCTGGGAACCGCAAGGAAGCTTGCCTTGGAGTAGCAGAAAGAGCGCTGGGTATGGTAAGAAGACAGATTACTCAAGTAGCAAGGGCCCAGTCCATACAGGGCATTGTAGGTCAGAAGACTGATCTTAAAGATGATTCTCCACCTCACTGACAGCCAGTGCAGGTCCTGCAAGACCTGGGTCACATGACTTGAGCTAGGAAGGTCCGTCAGTAACCTAACCACTGTGTTCTGCTGTAGCTGTATTCAATGCAGGACCCCTCCACTAACCCCGAGGTAAAGAGTGTTACAGTAGTCAAGTCTGGAGGTTATGAAAGCATGTACTAGTGAGGGCAGGTCCTCTAAAGTGAGTGTGCCCAAATTCTTACCTTCCCCTTGGGGAAGCTGTTGGCCCTCATGTCACATGCTTGACATGTACTGTGTGTGTCTCAATGATATGGTTATGACTTTCTTTCATTGAAGGTTTATTTATTTTATTTAAAACATATTATACCAGGTTAATAACCAAAGCCCAGGAGGCTCATTTCCAGTTACTGATGTGGAGGGGGAGGGGGAGAATTTACAGTTTTTTTATTTAAGTTGTTTATTTTTGTATTTATTTAAAACATATTTTACCAGATAGGCAAACAGCCCAGGAGGCTCATTTCCTGCTGCGATTGGGGTGGGGCTTGGGGGAGCACAGAGGAGAATATGAAGGTAATAAATCAAGAGTGAGCACAATAACAGTAACCTACAAAACGAATGAGCAGTCCTACACTTACATTCTGTAGGTGTATTTAGAACATCAGTGATAATATGAAGCAAAAGTAACAACAGTGTGGCCCAAATCAAGTCATTTATTTATTAGCTTTTGGTAACCGGGTAAGTGCATTAGGCAACAATCCTGCCTATTTTCAAGCACGACCTGGGAGAGTGCAATTTATAAACAAGTGGTTACATACAGTTCACGGGTAAGTACAGTACTACAGGAGATCACAGAGATATAACTTAATCAAGGACAACTTAGTTGACCCCAATGAGGGTGTAGAATAGTGGCAGCAAGGCTAGGCTATAAGACAGTCAGGGAGCAAACACAGTAGAGTAAGTGATTCTAGTAAGCAGGACCAGGGTAGCTGAGAGGAATCAGGTACAGACACAGTAATCAAGTGCATGAAGGTTGGAAAAAAGTGCAGATTTAAAAGCTAAGTGAGATGAGGAGTCCCTTAGGTAGGTAGGTAGGGAATTCCAGAATTTGGGGGCAAAAGCAAGCTCCCCCATTTTAGTCGAATGGGGGGGACGGAGAGCAGTGATGAATTAGAGGACCTCAAAGTTCGGGAATGGATCAAGGGAGTGAGCATGGCTGCAATACTGTCGGGATGGGGTGCTGTACTCATAGAGTCTATAAAGCAACCCAGAGAGAAGGAGCACCATGATTTAGGGGATAACCAATGCAAAGAGGAGTATAGGAGGCATTGGTGGGTTAAGCGGGGGCAGAGAGGGCAAATCTACAGATGTTATAGGAGGTGTCCCATTTATGAAGGATACCGGTGTTTGCATGAGATAGTGTGGGGAGGGCATAAAGTAGCCTAGGAAGCAGTATACCTCATGCCACAGAGGTTCTGGCTGCAGGGATAAGGGAGTGTCGCACTCGATAGGCAGCACCTAACTTAACGTTTACGGATCGACAAACCTCGTTTATAGACCAACGTAGCAAATAAATCAAAATGAAGGAAAAAACACTATGGGTCTCAAAAGAGGTGGTGGAGAAGGTTAGGGAGAAAAATATAGCATTCAAAGTATAAGGAAACACAGAAGTAGCAGGACAGAAAACTACCAGTTAAAGCAGAAGGAAGTGGGGGAAGGCAGTCAGAATAGCAAAGGCCCAAACTGAGGAAAAGATAGCCAACTCCATTAAGGAGGGGGATAAAACCTTTTATAGGTGCATTAGGGAGCGAAGAAAGACCAAGGGAGGGATAGTGAGGCTTAATAAAGGGAAAGGTGGGTGGGAAGAGGGTGACAATGAAAAAGCAGGGATACTGAATGAATACTTCTGCTCAGTATTCACAAAAGAAGAGGAGGGGGAGGTACCTAATCCAATAAATAGAAGCACTCTGGATCGGGGTGTTGATACCAGTCCATTCACAGAAGAAAGGGTTCTGAAAGAACTCCTAAAACTGAAGGTGGACAAAGCAATGGGACCTGATGGGATTCACCCCAGAATTCTAAAAGAACTATGGGGAGAACTAGTGACCCCTCTGACTACCCTTTTTAACAAATAATGGGAGGATGGTGTGGTACCTGAGGATTGGAGGAGGGTGGATGTGATTCCTCTTCACAAAAGTGGAAGCAAAGCAGAAGCAGGAAACTATAGACCAGTTAGTTTGACCTCAGTGATAGGGAAAATGATGGAATCACTTCTGAAACAAAACATTGTTGAGTACCTAGAGGCCAGCAGGGCACAGGACCCAAGGCAGAATGGATTCACAGTGGGAAGGTCATGTCAGATGAATCTAATAGATTTCTTTAACTGGGTGACCAAAGTAGTACACCAGGGAGGGGCTGTGGGTATGGCCTACCTGGACTTTAGCAAGGCATTTGACACAGTCCTACACAAAAGATTAATAAACAGGTTAGCCAGCTTCTTGGCGGGTCTCAGAGTGGTAGCCTGGGTAAACAATTGGCTGGACAACAGGGCACAGAGGATAATAGTAAACTGAGTCCACTCCGAATAAAAAGGGGTTACTAGTGGGGTACCGCAGGGTTCAGTACTGGGGCTGGTCTTTTTTAATGTCTTTTATAAGTAACATTGAAGAGGGATTGGAAGGAAAAGTATGTCTCTTTGCAGACGACACAAAGATCTGCAGCAGGGTTGATACACAATGCAGGGTGGAAAGGATGAGAAGGGACTTGGCAAGGTTGGAGGAATGGTCAAAAGTATGGCAGCTTAAATTCAATGCAAAGAAGTGCAAAGTCATGCACCTGGTAAACAAAAACCCAGGAGAAGAGTACACAATGGGGGGGGGGGGACTAACAACAACAAAAGTGGAAAGGGACCTGGAGGTAGTCATATCAGATGACCCAATGGTAAGCAAGCAATGTGAGAAGGCAGTAAGGAAGGCTGAGGGGATACTGGGATGTATAGGGAGAGGCATCACCAGTAGAAAACAGGAAGTTGTTATCCCTCTGTACAGACAGTTGGTGAGACCCCATCTGGGAACTGTGTGCAGTTTTGTAGACCCCATCTCTGCAAGGACATGGGATGGAGGCAGTCCAGAGGAGGGCAACTAAAATGTTGCAGGGTCGGCACCAGAAGCCATACGAAGAGAGACTAAAGGAGCTTAATATGTATACCCTCAAGGAAAGGAGGGAGAAGGGGGATAGGTTAGAAACTTTCAAGTACCTCAAAGGAATCAACAAAGTCCAAGAGGGTAGCATCTTTCAGAAAAAGAGATGTGCAAGAACAAGGGGGCACAATTTGAAGAGGGGGGGGATGGTTAAGAGGCAATGTGAGGAAGTATTTTTTCATGGAGATGGTGGATGCATGGAACAGCTTTCCTGAGGAGGTTGTGGGGTCAAAAACAGTGGGGGAATTCAAGAATGCATGGGACAGACATAAAGCAATTCTGGTGGGGGGTTAGGAAGAAGTAGGATGTTGGTTAACTAGGATCTTCAGCTTATCCAATAGGTAGAGAAATAGGCAGACTGGGTGGGCCAAGCAGTCCTTATCTGCCATCAAAGTCTATGTTTCTACAGTATGTTACCGTAGTAGGATGGCAGGTATTGGGCAGAGGCAGGGGATAGTTCTAGCAGAATAAAGGGGCACTATAAAACTCCTTAAAGGGACACTGTCAAAACCTTTTTGCAACATATTATTTCTTGCTAAAAATCCACATTTTATGATTGCTTACCTTCTCTAAAATACATTGATGGTGCTGTTTTTTTTATCTGCTTCCTTTCTTAGTAGAACTAAAGGGCATGCTAATGGTGTAACTATACACAACCTTGTTTTGTTTTGAATTGTTGATCTAGTCTTATTGCATACTTTTTGAACATTAGGAATACCCCTAAACAGTGCAGCCACTCATGATGCAATAGTCTCCTGTCCTCAGTGGTGGAGCTAGGGGTGGCTGGCGCCCACCCAGGATCATTTCACCTGTGAGTTGCACCCCATTGCCATTTCACCTGTGAGCTGCACCCACAACAGAGACCCCTCTGCCTTTTTAATGGTAAATTGCCGCACCCATAGCACACCTTGTGCCCACATGGAGGACTGAATTGGCCATGGCACACCTGGTGCCCCCCACGGAGGCTCACTGAATCGGCTGTGGCATGCCTGGCACCCCCACGAAGGCTCACTGAATCGGCCGTTGCATGCCTGGATGCATGGAGGAACTCTCAAGTCAGTGAAGGCACCAAAAGATCACTAAATAAGAAACAACACCACAAGTAGTGTAAAATTCCCCAAATAAATAATTGCCAACTACCTGTCCTAGTTTTTTCCAGGTCCCTCCCAGAATCGTAACTCTAGCTCCATGATCCACTGCGCCAGTAATGGGTGTCCCACTGTGACTGTCCCCATCCAAAATTGAGCTCCGGTTCTCCGACTGGCAACTTGGACTAATCTGCGGTATTATTTTATTCAGCCCATCTGCCTTCTGCTGCACTAAGCAGAGCGGCCTGCTGCCTATGCCACAAACACACACAATGCTGAGTGACTCTGAGTTACTGAGTTGTTTCTGCTGCCCGGCACCTGCCTGTCTGACATACTTTTTTGAATGAGACACTGGAACTGACTACTTGCTGAGCTGCTGCTGCTGCAAGAAGACTATACTGTTGGAAATGGAATTGAAAGGAACAGCAAGGAGCAGCAGCAGCCGGGCTCCTCCCACTATATCTAGAATGTCTAGATACTATTAAAGTATGCATCTTATTAAAGTATGCAGCTCCCATTATTGATCAACCTTTAGCACATTTATTTAATTTGTCTCTTCTTTCTGCAGAACTACCCCAAGTTTGGAAGACTGCCAAGATTGTGCCAATCTATAAGACAGGATCTAGGATGCTATTAGAAAACTATAGGCCAATTTCCCTTTTACCAACTATCTCTAAAATTTTGGAGAAAATTGTTGCTAAACAATTACAGGCATTTTTGAAAGATAATGAAATCCTTAATGGTTACCAATCAGGCTTTAGACCAGAGCATGGAACTAATACTGCCCTAATAAAAGTCACAGGAGATATTGTGGAGGGTATGGACAGGGGGATGCCAGTGGGAGCAATTTTTGTTGATCTCTCAAAGGCATTTGATACTCTGGACCATGGCATCCTCCTGTCCAGACTAAAAACCTGTGGTTTGTCTGAACTGGTAGTAAATTGGTTTCGAAATTACCTTGATTCAAGACTACAGCAAGTGACCACCAGAGAGTGGTCATCTGACCTGAAATTGATTGTTTCAGGAGTTCCACAAGGATCCATTTTGGGTCGCATACTATATAATTTATACATGAATGATTTGGGGTTTGAACAACCGGGGGGTACAATATCATCTTTATGCTGATGATACAATTGTATACTTTGCTGATTTTTCAGTGAAATCCATTCAATTAGTATTACAACAGGCTTTTGACCATCTGCAGGATTTTCTGTTTAGATCTAAGTTGGTCTTAAATGAAAAAAAATCTCATGTAATGGTATTCCATAGGGGTTATGGGCCTAAAGTAGATCAAGATGGATTACAAATTAAAACATTTTCTGGAGGTAATTTGCAACAAGTTGTTAAATATAAATATTTGGGGGTGTATTTAGATACAAAACTTAAATGGGATAGTCATATAGATAGCACCTTGACAAAAGTTGGAAAGTGCTTGGTTTCATTATATAGAGTAAGAAACAGTATGCCTTTGGAAATTAGAAAATTAGTTGTAACTGTTGTGGTATTACCCATATTGGAGTATGAGAATTTGATTTATATGGGTGCCTCAAAAAAGCAGCTATATAAGCTTGATGTTATGTACAATAAATTAGCCAGATTTGTACTGGGTGCAACAAGGATGACACATAGAGTAGATATGTGTAAAGAACTGGACTGGTATACCTTATCTCAAAGGCAGGTTTTTAGTGCAATTATATTAATGCTAAAATGTATCTCAGGAAAAGTCCCTAAATACTTGGCTGAGAGTATTAATATAAAAAGTTCTGTTGAGGGTTTGTGTTCTGCAACTAGCCTGGAATGTTTGGTTCCAAGCCGCAGAACGATCTGGGGGGATAAGCATTTCCTAAATATCGGACCTTCCTTATGGAATAATTTGCCTGGGAAGCGCAGACCCCTTGAAAGGGATTTTCATTTGCACCAAATTAATCAATGGTTTATTGAGAATACCATCTATGATGGGGATTAGCCTGGAAAAATAAGGATAATGGAATGGTAGATTGTAAATTGTATTAAATGTTTACTGTGGATTATTTTGTTGCTATGTAGTATGTCTCTGGTTTACTTAATTGTGGATTTTTTGGAAATGTGTCATATTTATTGATGTATAAATGTGTTGTATTTATTGTTTTGTTATATATTGTAATATTATAAAAGTAACTGGAACTGATACCCTGGACCTCACTGTAAAGGAGCTTTGGCTCAGTGGAGATATCCATATTCATTTTTGTATGAATAAAAATCTTTTACTACTACTTTACTTACTACTACTACTATTGGGGAGTTCCCAAGTCCTGGAGTGATGCAGTGGGAGTTGGTCAAAGACTGTAAACAAACATGTTTTTGGACAATCTGTTTTTGACTTTTAAAAAGCAAAAACAAGAATCAGAATAAACTACCAGCTACATCAGCAATCACTACAGAATGTGACCAATCATAACGTGTTTTTTAAACTAGAGAGACTTTGAGGTCTGTGTGGGTTGATAGTGTCTCTTTAAGCTTAGACTTGCTGCCTAGGAGCTAGGCATTAAAGTTAGGCTATTGGCAGGGCTGGTGTTAGGATTTTTCTGGCCCCCAGTGAAATTAATGATGGGGGCTCTCACCCAGCTATCTTTTTACACTTGGCCCACGTCTTACTTAAATTTATGGAATTAAAATACCAATGCACACGTAGGTACTAAATCTGATTTTTAAGCCTAGAAACAATCCACGTCTCTTAACACATTCATCAGTTTTATATATTTAAGCATTTAGGCATGATGAGGGGTTGGATTACTGCTCATTCATCTAACCCTAGGTGTAAGAGGTATGAGGTGAAGCTGAGTACTTTATTCCCTCAAGGTTAAATTAACAAGGTAAGAGAAGGGCCAGAGTGCCTTAATGCTATTATTCAGCTAGACTGCATCTATATTCAATTCAGAAATGGACTCAGGTCATTGGGGGCTGTTCTGGGTAAGGAAGATTGAACATCCCAAAGACAACTCCCCTTCTGTAGTGGGGGAGGATGTTGTTCTCTGCCGCCTGGCTGAAACAGAGATATTACAGTGGAGGCACTCACTAGGGAATGGATGTCGCTAGCGTGCCAAGCACCAGTATGGGGGAATAAACCCTTAGTAAAAATTGGGATGAAAACCCTGCAGCTGTTCCCACACTATCAAGCATGGACTTCACCTCACCTACCACAGATGTTCCAGTGTAAGTGGCAGAGGTAAGGTCCAGAGCAGATTATAATAATAATAATAATATTTGTAGTGTGCCTTTCAAAAACCAAGGCATATAACAATAAGTTAAAACAACACTTAGGACACCGAATACAAAAGCAAATAAAAACATAAAATAAAATAACAGCATATAGAATCATATTAAGTCAAGTAGGATAGGCATGATTCCACAAATAAGTCTTTAAGGCCCATTTAAATCACTCCATGGTCGCGCACTTCCGTAGCTGATGAGGTAGAGAATTCCAAAGGGCTGGGGTCACATACATGAGTGCTTGGGCCCCAGATGATTTTAAGAAAACCCTTGGAATCTCTAGTAACCCCTCGCCAGATGAGCGGAGCGATCACCCCGGGCAGTAAGGAACCAGAAGCTCTTTCAGGTAGTCTGGGCCCTGTTCATGTAGGGCCTTATAAGTCAGAAGTCTGACTTTAAAGGTGATCCGCCACTACACTGGCAGCCAGTGCAGATTGCACCAGAGAAATATGACATGAACGAGGAGTTCCTGTCAGTAACTGGGCTGCAGCGTTCTACACAACTTGAAGGTGGTGTATATCAACCCCTGGTAGCCCTATGTAAAGGGCGTGGACCAACGTAGGGAGATCGCTGGACAGAACAAGTTGTTTAACCCTGGAGATGTTCCTCAGATGATAAAAAGAGGATCTGAGGATTGCCAGCACCTGCGATCATAGTGTTAGCCCTTCATCAAAAATCACCCCCAGGTTTCGCACCTGTTCAGAGGTAAGGAGTGGCACCCCCCCCCAAGATTAAGTCCTGAAGGTTAACCTACCCCCAACCTCTCTATCCGGCACCCCGGGTCCACGACCAGCACCTCAGTCTTTTCCAAGTACAACCTCAGCCAGCTCAAATTCACCCATTCCTGGATTTTGAGTAGGCAGTTAAATACTGAGTGAGCTTTGTCCTGGTCAGGTGCAAAAGAAAGGTAGAGCTGGGTATCATCAGCATAGCAGTGAAACCTCAGCCCATACCTTCTTACAATGTCTCCAAGAGGGAGCATGTACACTGCAAACAACATGGGGGACAACACCGAACCCTGAGAAACCCCACATGACAGAGAGACTGGGTCAGAGGAATAAATCCCCGACACCACCCTCTGAGTTCTGCCAGTGAGGAAAGATGTAAACCAACTGAGAACTGTACCTGACAGGCCACAGATGAACCTCAGGTGGCCAAGAAGCACCCCATGGTCCACAGTGTCAAATGCTGATGAGAGGTCTAGAAGAACCAAGATGGAGCAGTTCTTCCGATTTCTTGCCATCAGGAGATCATTGAGCACCCAAACCAGCACTGTCTCGGAACTATGCCTCTTATGAAAACTGGATTGCAGAGGTTCATAGATGGTCAAATGGTTCTCTATTTGTAGGGCCACTACTTTCTCAACCACCTTCCCAATAAAGGAAAGGTTTGAGATTGGTGTGTAGTTGGCCGTACAATCTGGGTCCAAAGAAGCTTTCTTCAGGAGGGGTGTCACCACCGCCTCCTTCAGGGAGCTAGAAAACTTACCTGTCTCCAGGGAGGACCAGACTATCCATGCAAGGACCAGGCCAATGATGTCACTACAACCTATAATCAGGGTAGTTGGTCCCAGATCCAAACTACAGCACATAGGGCGCATACCCTGGACAATCCACATGACCTCTGTGAACTCTGGCTGGTCAAAGGTACTCCAGGAAAACTGGGGGACAGTGGCTGAGTGCTGTTCTAAGGCAACACCCATAGAGTGTGTTGGTAGGAACCCCACCCTGATGTCAGCCACCTTAGCTGCAAAGAATCAAGCAAGCTCATTGCACTCCAGTTTTGCCAAAAGGCTCTTCAATTCTGCAGACAGGCTGGGTTGCACAGTCCCTGGTCTGGGACGGTTCTGAGCTGCCACAATCTCCCTGGACAGGAACTCTGCCTTCTTACGGGTGATTGCAGATTGATAGACATCGTAATGATCTATCAATCTAAGGTGGTCGGCATCCAGGGCAGATTTCCACCAGCAACGCTGTAACCTTCACCCTAATTGCCGCATCTCCCTTAAAGTCCCATCAAACCAGGGGGACCAAGGGCGAAGGGAGAGAGGGTGAACTCAGACAGGAGCAACGACATCCAGAGCAGCAGAAATGGCCTTATTATAAGCCACCACTAGCGCCTCAGGGTCATTGTTTGCTTCGGGAAGAACTGATAGGTTGAGCACCGCTGCCAGGCCTTCAGAGCTTATGCCTCATAAAGCCTGATAATCTCCACAGGGGTAGGCCGATGAAGGGGGGGGGTGCGAAAACTGAAACCTATGGTGCAGTGATCGGACCATCCAACAGGTTCCACCCCAAAATTGAAGGCCTCGATCCCCAGGAGAAAGACTAGGTCAAGAGAGTGATCATGTTTGTGCATAGCAGTTGTAACAATCTGTGTAAGGCCCAGAGATGACGATAGCTGGAGGAAGTGCTGTCCAAACTGTGAGAGTTCGTCATCGACCCAGGTGTTGAAGTCCCCCAGAACCATCAGCCTGGGAGACTCAAACGCCATGTCGATAATGAAGTCTGCCACTTCCTGAAGGAAATGCTTCTCATCCCCCGGTGGACGGTGAATGAGAGGAATCCTAAAGCCTGCACCTGCTGCTACTGAACACTCAAATGACCCAGCCTCCTCAACTGGTACATCCGTTAGGCCCAGTTTGGTCTTGAAACAGACCACAACCCCGCACCCCTGCGATGCAGTCTCGGGCCGTGTATCACCGAGTACCCAGCTGGAGTTGCGGCCTCTAATATAAGGCCAGAGATCTCACCCAGCCAGGTCTCGGTGATGTATGCCAGGTCAACTGTTCCAAGATCTGCAATAATTGCAGTCTTGTTCTTAACAGACCTGGCATTGCATAACATCTCCCGAGTAGGATGGACTTCCCGGGCTGCCCGCACTACCTGCCCACCTGTATCGGTAGTGCCCTTGGTATCAGGCACCAGACATGGAAAACCACAATCTGGGTTCCATTTCACCTGAGGGCGCTCTCTGACTTTCACTACCCTGATGCGATGGTTTCACTCACCACCCTCCACATCTCGCACCCCCCAGTGAACAATACCCAGCACTCTACAATGCTGGTAAGTTGTAAACTGCAGTTGGGGGGGAGATAAAAGGACAGAGGGTGCGAAGGGCAAAGGATGAGTAATGCACGACCGTGGGGGCAGGCCTTCTGCACATATCAATAAACACCAAGCCACCACAAACAGAGAAAAAGGAAAAACAAGAAACAATCCCAATCAAATAAGAAGACTAAACTATAAAATAAAAGAAAATTCAAACAAACAAATATCAAAAGTTTTCCCTAACAACAAGTATATAAAACAAACTGTGTAAAATAAGTAAAATATGACATCACAGTCATTAAGTCCAGGACAACAAATTAAAAAGAGCAGAGTCAGTGAAAAATTCACTGATGAGTCTTTAACACTGTAACTAAAAAGAAATCTCGGGAGAAATTCAGTTTTCCAGACCCCAATGGTCCTCTTACTCCCAGCAGAGACTGAAACCCCTCAGAAGCTCACACCTCCTGAAAAGACAGATAACAGTGTCTTAATAGTTTCTCCAGCCCCCCAAACACTCTCACTGAAGAGGGTGCTTACTGAAATGAATCCAACTGCTTCACAAATCCTCAGACACTCTCACAGCCGGAGTTTAAAAAACAACATGAGGCACTCTCACTGCTTTAAACAGAGTAAGTAAAGTTAAAGGTCTGACTATAATTTGGAGAAGGAGGGGGAGTCCAAAGGAATCCTCTTCTGTAAATCTGTCACTCTGAAGCCAGGAGTGGGGCCCAAAAAATCTAGACGGGTGGCTGACCAAGGTCTATGGCTGCTGTTATGGGTCCCCGCCTGAACCCACTGACCAGCAGGTCCCACAGGGAAACCCTAGGGGCCACCTGCCCCCGCCGCAAGCTCCCTGGCAAAATAAGGCCCGGGCCCCTGCACCACCGCACACCCACGATCAGCCCACTCATAAGAGCGGAGTCAACAACACCCAGCTCCAAATCAAGCTGTTCCTTGTTTCCACCAACCTGTCAGCTGAATCCAGGTTATTAGTTTCCATCTCAAGTGTTCACCACCAGTAATCCCAAATCTTCACTTGCACTGCACAGTTGCCACTTCTGCAGCTCCCCCTCCCTGCTTCATGCCACCTTCTTCTCGGCAGGCTGGCTACCAGAGCAAAACCAGCCAAGCCAGTATAGGACAAAAACAGAAGTAAAAACACAACCAAGCCCAAACAGTCCAGGAAAGGTAGTGTAATCCACCAAAATCCAACCTCGAAGGAAGAAGCAGGCCCGACCACCGAGAAAATGAGAGCGGTAGTGGGGACAGCCAAGACAGCCCCAGTGCACACTTCGAGGAAGTCCAACGCCCTGATGTCACACTGAGACTCGGCGTGCTTAACTTGAACAATTCCACAGATGGATTCGGAGAAAACGACACCAATGAACAGCAAAAGTGGCAGTAAGACAGTCAGTGGTTAGTACAGCAAGCGGGAGTACAAGCATTGAAACAAAGGGACAAACGTACCACATACAAAGCTTAGAACAAAAACAAAACTTAAAAACTAGGGTAAAACGCTAAACAGTAAAACTAAAGTAAAACGCTGCTAGAGCAGACATCTACCCTCTGGGAAAAAATCTGACACACCTGTATGAGTGAATCAAGGTCAGGAGTGATTTCAGAAGGTCACACTGCACCAGGGGAAATATCAGTGATATTCTCATTAGGGCCATAGCATACCTGATTTATAACATGCCTTTTATCATCCTCTGCTCTAGCAGCGAAGTCATACTGCTGGGTGACTTCAGCATCAATTGGTTGTCCCAGGATTCTGCCACTTATAAGGATGCAGTCTCCTCAATCAACTTCCTTCAACTGGTGGACCAACCCACCCATACAAACTACAGATTGGGCACCAGTACTTTATTCGACTGGGTGCTAACTAACCACCCAGAGCGTATCTCTGGCTTAAAAGTGCTCCCAGACTCCCTAAGTGACCATTCACCTGTCATTTTTGCCTGGTCCAACAAGGCCCCTAAACCACCTGCTAAGGTGATAATATCCTGCATACTAAAAAAGGGCATGTTAGGGCTCTTTAAGCAACACCCCCAGCAACTGAGCTGAGCGCCTATCCTAAGTGCCATAGACGTTGACACAGCACTGGGTAAATTTATAGATATTCACAATGCTGCTTGCGATATATTTACCCCCATATCAAAAAGAAAAATCAGTGGCTCATACAAAACATGGATAACCCCTCACCTCCTTGCCCTGATGAGCTCCAGGGACCGCCTATGGTATAAGTATAAAAATACTCTTGCAGACCAGGATATGCAAAACTACTAGGCAGCATGGAATAAATGCACCATCATAATCCATCAGGCAAATGCTAACTACCACAGACTCATGCTAAACTCCACCTGGGGTGACAGCCGTCGATTCTGGGAAAACGTTAATGCAATCACTGGGAAACAGGATACCTCAACATCCACAATGCTGAGCCACAAAGGATCCAATACACAAGACCCCAAATCCATCACAGACATCTTCAACAAAGCTTTTACTGACCTCAGTACAGTGCTTCGCCCTAGTTTCCAAGACCAAGCCAGCACCAACCAACCCAGACCCCAAGGTTCCCTCCCAATAAATCACCCCCCCACCATTCTACGTCAGAGTATTATCTAAAGGAGAGGTTAAAAAATACCTCTCCAAAGTCCTTGAGAAGTCCAGGCACAGCTCTGAGGGCCTGAACCTATTACTAATTTCTCTTACCCTTGACGAACTGCTAACACCACTGACCAGTATCATAAACTTGTCCCTCACCACAGGTACCTTCCCAAAACTCTGGAAAGCCGCAGTCATAACCTCAGTCCACAAAGCAGGCAGTAAGACTGACTATGCCAGCTACCGCCCAATTCCAATTCTCCCCCCAATCTCAAAAACCCTAGAGCAGATAGTCTATGATCAGCTGGTTGAACACCTCGACAAATACCAGCTACAATGCCAGCAGCAGCATGGCTTCTGTAAACTCCACAGTACTACCACAGCACTTCTAGAGTTCACGGGTTACATTCACAATGCCTTCGACCATGGGCACTTGGTGGGGGCAACCTTTATTGACCTCTCCAAGGCCTTTGACACAGTCAACCATGACCCCCTCCTGGCCAAGTTAGAGGTAACTGAGCTCTCCTCTGACTCACTGTGTTGGTTCCGGAGCTACCTCTCTGGACGTGTACAGTAAGTAAAAATACGCAATGTACTCGGACCCCCAACAAGTGGCCATAGGTATCCTCCATGGATCCATCCTGGGCCTCCTCCTTTTTAGCCTCTTTCTAAACAACCTACCACTAGCCTGTCAACAAAAAATCCTTCTCTACACTGATGATGCATTAATCTACTCCAGTCACTCTGACCCTATCACACTGGAGCAGCGACTTCAAGAGGACTGGTCTTCTCTACTATTGATTATGGCCTTGCCATCTACAGTGCAGCCTCTGACAGCACCCTCAGGTAGACTGCCACTATGCTCAACAAAGCATGCAGACTTGCGCTTGGAGCCCCACGTCTAACCCATACCTACCACCTCTACCAGCAAACCGGTTGGCTAAATCTGAATGACAGGGCCCGCTATCAAACCTGTCTTCTTGCCAAAAAAGCAACACTGGGCCTACTGCAGTGGGACCCAGCTCCCTCATACTTCAGGCCACACCAACAAGGACTATAAGGGCATCCAATAATATCTCTGTCAAGATCCCCTACCGTCGTACCACCCAAGGTCAGTGATCCTTCAAATACCGGGCCCCGCTTTGGCTTACCTCGCTTCTGCCAAAATTAGCCACTGTCAGCAAAATCTGCTTGTTCAAATCTGCACTGAGATCCCACCTGCCCAGCCAAGTGCTATGCACCTGCCACACCTGATCAACTCCTCCAGTAACGAATACTGACTAACCCACCTACCGTGCACTTATGCAACATCCAACCTGCTACTTCCCCCCCTCCCATCCCACTCACCCCTTCTCCTACAACCCCAGTCCCACCCTCTATTCCCTGGGGTCCACAGCCCCCACCTACCAATTTCCGAACCCTCTGTCCTTCCACTCCCCTGCCCTTTCTGACAAGACGACCCCTAGCCAGAGGTTATCGCAAGCTAACACCTCCTCCATTCCCCCCTCTCCCTACTCTCTTGAACTACTTTGCCTCCTCCTGCCCCCCATCTTTTTCTACTTACTATTGAAGCACCAACTTAGCCTGTATGCTGAGTCACAAACCTATACCATGTAGTTTGTCATTCATTATACTGTTGTCATTTGTTTAATGTAAATGCAACTCTGTATGCTTTCATATTGTACGTTCACATTTCTTCCTGACCTGGAACCTTTGTAAATGAGCTTGTAGCTCAAAGGTTGTAATCCGAGAATTCAATAAATAAATAAAAATAAAATCCTATAATTGCAACAAAAAATAATGCAAGTACATTCTGATTGTTCATTGACCACTGTTGCTTTAATAGTTTTAATGGGGTTTATGTCACATAAGATAGCAATAAACTAGTCAGTGAACATTAACAAAATGATTATCAAAAGAACATCACCACCCAACAACTTTTACCAGACTCATCCTACCACATGATCAATTAACCTACGACAGTATATTTCTATTATATATATTTTATTATATTTGTTTATATTTATTTTATGTATTATATTGTTTATATATATTATTATAGTTAATATTATTTAATTAATTAAATAATTATATGTATTTATTATATTCATATATTTATTATATATTTGTATAATTTATTTGTCTATATTTATTATTAGAACAAACTCTCTCTCTCTGCCATGCTCCCTCGCTCTTTGTCTCTCTCTTCCCCTCTATCGCTCTTTCTGTCTCTTCCTCTCTCTCCCCCTCATGCCCACTCCCACACATGATATATTTCTCTTTCCTTTCACTCTCTCTATTCTCTCTCTCTCTCACCCTCTCTCTCCTTCTTCCTCTATCTCTCTCTTTCTCTCTCTCTCTCCTTACTCTCTCTCTCTCCCCCCATCTCTCTCCTTCATGTGCCTCTCCTCCACCCTTATCTGTCTCTGTCCTTTGTCCAGTTCTCCTCCCCATGGGCACCGGTAGACCCTTGATTGAGGTAGTACTGCATCATCCCCCAACCGGTACTACAGTACCTCTCCACACCACCCCTTCCTTTGCCCATTACCCTCTTTTACGTAAGCTTTGTCCATTCCTCTCTCTCAGTGCTATAATCTGACAAGGCTGTCCTGGGGCTGCATTATCTGAGCTCCTTGCAGTAGTTTTATTCATGGTGTCACTAGAATCTTCTACATTTTGAACCTTTGGCAACCCACTGTAAGACTCTGTTTACCTGTAGATACTACATGCTTGTAATCTTATTTATTGTAAAGAAACTCATGCCTGTATTGTTTGTTTTGTGTTCATGACAAGGAACCTTTGTAAAAGGGTTCTTACTCAAAGGTTGTTTCTGAACATTTAAATAAATAAAAAATCTATGGTTTCGTAGCCTCTGTAGACTATGTCACTCCTAAGTTCTGGTGCCAGGTTATAGGCCCTACTAGCAAAAGACAACCCCAAACCAGAGCAATTTTAAATTCAGTCATTCATTCACTCACAGTAGTGTATATCCACCCACGATACAGGAGCCAGAGTTAACTCATAATTTAGAAGGTTTTTTTTCTCCATTTCTCAATTGTTTAACCATGAGTGGCACAATAAATTGAAAGCTTGTTTACAGGTGCAACCTGGGAGCACATAGAAGTTAAGTGACTTGCTCAGGGTTACACAATATGCAAGTAGGGTCTGTGGGATTCATACCCAGGTCTAAATATTTGCAGCTCAGAACCTTAAACCACTGCACTATACTGCCTCCAATTTTAGAATTTAAAAAATAACAAAAATAATAAAAAGAATGTAAGAAATAACAACTAGAAATCTGAATTTAGGAAATCCAAACAAACCTGCCTGTGTAAGAAGCACTTAGTCTGCATGGGTCTCAGAAAGGACAGAGGACATCAGGAAAAAACTGATGTTTTGAACTTCCCCAAAATCACTGTTGGCTGGAATCCAGCCAACTGGCTGTATGTCCACATGATCCCAAAGTGCTGCTGAAGCTGAGTCCAAAGTACTGTTTGCACTGGGGCCAAAAGTCCAGTGCATACTCCCCCCAACCCCATCAGTAGCCTCCCTTGTAATGCCTTTGCTTATGTCTCACTCCTTGGCTGACTGTGATTTATTTATTTAGTTTTTGTTAACCAGGTAAGTACACTAGACAAGACAATTGCCTATTTTCAGGTATGACCCAGGAGAGTACAGGACATAAAGTTCACATACATAGGCCAACAAGATGCAGATACAGTCAGATTACAGATTCAGGAAAAGCATTATACGTACAAAATAGGAACGCATAGTAGGGCATGTCTATAGAGATACATACAGTACAAAGATTATACAGTTAGAGGTGCAATAAATACTTTTATCTAGAAGTATGGGAGCCCTGAGGAGTGGTGCGCAGTCAGGGGCATGCCCAGTTAACAGGGTAGGGGCACTGAATGCAGAGCCAAACCCCAGGCAGTCCGGCAAGTCAAGAAGAAAGTAGAAGACAGTACCGTGGGGTCAGGTGTGATTAAAGCGGCTTGGTACAACCACATGCAGAGGAGAGCTTAAGGTGATTCCATATGGAGGATCTGAGGCATGCTTGTTTTATTTTATTTATTTATTTATCAAGTCTAGGATTACAAATACCTTTGAGCCATGGCTCTTTTACAAAGGTTCCACGTCAGAAAAATACAAATTATGGGGAACATCAAGACAGGCATTACAACAATGTGGACATTGCAAACAGATTACAGATTAATACAGTTCAAGGGTAGCATTGTAACAAGGCAGCCAGCGGCATTTGTCAGAGAAAACAGACAACAGATAAGAAGTGCCAGAGTCATAGGAGAGGGAAGAGGGTGAGGGGGCAGAAGGAATGTAGGAAGGGTGGCGAGAGGGTGAAAAGTGCAGCACTGGGTATACCAAGATGTGAGGGTAGAATCCAGTGAGGAGGGGAGAGGGGGATAACTAGAGCAGAAAGGGAAGTGGAGAAACAAGATTAAGTTGGGCAGTCACAGGAGCTGTTGGTAGTGAGATAGTCCTGGAGCCTAGTTTTAAACATACCAATAGTTGGGGCAGAGGAGATGGTTGGGCTGAGGCCATTGAACCAGAGTGGTGCTCGATAAGCAAAAGAGCGTTGTCCCTGTGAAGTGTGACAGTGGGGGACTTTCAGTAGCTGTAGCGTGGATCTCCTAAGGCACCATTTGTTAATTCGGTGTTGTAACAGAGTTGAGACCCCAGAAGGTGCAAGGCCAAGGTAGATTTTTTTGACCATGGAGTAGGTGAGAAACTTTATGCGTTTGATAGTTGGAGCCAGCCGGTCTGAGTGTACAGGTCACATGTGTGGGTGAGACGGTGAGCACCAGTGATGAGCTGACATGCTTTATTTAAGGCAGTTGAGAGCGTCTAAGGTTGTGGTTGTGGCTGAGCCATAAATGATGAGACCATAGTCTATTACAGAGATCACAGAGCTCAGGACTGCAACCTTCAAAGCTTCTGGTGTGAGGTGTGGTCTGTGTTTGTAGAGGAGGCTAGGTAGTTAGCAGCTCTAGCTACATTATCTACATGAAGTCCGTGAGGAGAGATTAAGGTCAAACTGTATCCCTAAGTATTTGAAGGACACCACCTGATCTAGAGTGTTCCCTGTGTGGTGGAGATAGCCAAGTGGTGTAGCTTGTGTGGTTATGAGAGCTGCAGAAGAGCATAGATTTGGTTTTCTTGTCATTGAGGACCAGTTTATGATTAAGAAACCATGTCTCTACAGAACTGAAACCAAGTTGAAGGTTGTGTTGAAGAGTTGCAGGATCTTTGTGAGTGGAGAATACAACAGCATCATCGGCATATAGTATGATCTGCTCAGAGTAGTGGTAAGGGAGGGAGTTTAAGAAAAGGCTAAAAAGGAGGGGTCCCAGTATGGATCCCTGTGGGACACCCGAGTGAACAGGCAGGGTGTTAGAAAGAGCGTCCGCAATTTTTACTCTCTGTGACCGGTTTTCTAAGTAGCTTTTAAACCAGAGAGAGAGTCAGGTGATAGCGCTGCATTCAGTAGTTGGTGTATTAGTAGTCCATGGTGTACTGTATCAAGGCCTTGGAGGGTCGGCGAAAACGTGCCCTGTGAGAAGGCCGCTTGTCATGGGATTTGTGCAAAGCTCCAGTGAACTCAAGAAGGGCTGTGGTGGTGCTGTGACCTTCCGAAGCCGTGTTGTTGTGGACAAGGTATATTGTATTTATCCAAGTGGTTGGTAAGTTGATCAGCCACGGTGCGCTCAAGTGCCTTAGAGAGTGGGGGCAGTATGGAGATAGGGCGATAATTTGAGTGAATCGTCTTGTCCCCACTTTTATGGACAGGTGTCACGGTGGCTGTTTTCCATAGGTCTGGGAATTTTCCACAGCTGAGAGAAAGAGGTTTAGGATTTTTGTTAATGGATGAATTACCTCATTGAGGGTGAGCAACAGAAGCTTAAGGTCCAGGGTGTCACTACTAGATCTAGATTTAGAGATAGCTGCAGTAATATAGCGGTGAGCTTCATTCAGCCTTACCTTCCTGAAGTAGAAGAGAGGATGGTTAGACTGAGGGGCTGAGGTATTTGGGGAGTAGGCCCTGTTTTTGAAAAAGTCATGGAGTAGAACAGCACTAAGGTCTGAAAAAGCCGTGTTAAAGATGTTTGCAATCACCTTGGGGTCAAAGGTTGAGGATCCATCAACCATTAACATGGCCGGAGAGGTTTTTGGCTGCTTCCCTGTGACATCCTTGATATTGTCCAAGAAAGCACGACCATTTCCCCATGTATTGGTGAGAGCGTCTTTGTAATAGGTGGATTTCATTAGTCGTATGGCTTTTGTGCAGGCATTTCGTGCTTGTTTGTACTTTTGGATGTCTAGTTGTTTGCCAGTGGCCCTGGCAACTGCCCAGAGGTGATCCCTTAGTTTCAGCTGTGAGAGAAGAGATGCGGTGACCCATGGGTTAGAGAGAAATTTTGTTTTGCACCTTTTAGCAGGGGCAAAGAGGCCGCAGGCTTTGTTGAAAATTGAGATGAAGTGATGAAATGATCAAGAGCCAAGTTAACATCTGTTGCTTCATAGATGGGTAGCCAGTCTTGTAGAAGCAGGTGTTGTTTGAGATGTGGAAGTTTTCCACGAGGAAGGACTCTGCTAGTGATAATTTTAGGAAGGGACTTAAGGAATGGGGAGTGGTCACTGAGTGAGTCTGGGATGAATGGTTGTACGAGAAATCGAGTGGGGTGAGTGGTGAGGATCCAATCCAAGAAGGTACTGGTGCCAGTCTTGTAGTTAATCCTAGTAGGGGAGTTTACCATTTGCATGAGGTTAGTAGCTGAGATGGAGTCTTTATAGGCACTGGCACTCGATGCCAACCAGTTTATGTTGAAATCCCCTAGTAGAATAAGTTCAGCTTCGGAAGGATGAGAGTTGATAAAGTTTAGGACGTCGTGAATACATGTTTAGGGTCCCCAGGGATGTATATGGAGACAATAGTCAGAGCTTTATGGTTGGGACCTAGGACGATTTTTATTGGCAGAATCTGGGCTGAGGCAGAAAGTGATGGAGTTGCTACAGGGTGCCAAGACAGGGAGTCTTTGATATAGATTGTGCAACCACCGCCTTTTTTGGATATCCGGTCCAGCCTGTGGACATTGTAGCCCTGTATTGTTACTGCTGAGTCAGGAACTTTAGGTGTCAGCCAAGTTTCCACCACTGCAAGGATGTCAGGGTTGTGTTGGCATATGAAGGCTTGGAGTGCATCCAGCTTTGGTACACACATACATAGGCCAACCAAGGCTTGTGAAGGGGAGGAGTAGACCGGGACTGGAAGCGAGTTCCATAACCTTCCCCTTGCACTGTGGGTGATGGGCAATGCCTTTTAAAAGCTGACTCTAATCAATAAATCATTGAACTGTCAACCCTTCCCCTCCTTCTTGGTGCTTGGTTTGGGCTTACAGACAAAAATGTTTAACCCTCTCCATCCCCCATGAATGCTGTAAATGAACTACTCATTTGTCTCCTTTCCTGTAACTTGAAACTTAAAGCACCAACACATTTACTGCTTTGAGAACCAAGGGCTGAAACATGAATACAAAGTTCTTGCTTTCTCCTTTCTATGCTGTTGGCAGGCTTAATTTGTACATGAATGATCACCTGGCATGGAACGTCCCTATCATCCATGACCCAACCCACACGTACACATGTTATCAACAGCACTTCCACATAGAACTACAAAAGAAGTCTGAAGGATGAGAAGGGAATTGGCAAGGTTGGAGGAATGGTCAAATGTATGGCAGCTCAGATTCAGTGCAAAGAAGTGCAAGGTAATGCACCTGGGAGACAAAAATCCAGTGGAAGAGTACACAAAGGGGGGTGAGATACTGACAACAGTAAAAATGGAAAGGGACCTGGGGGTAATTATATCAGATGACCTAAAGGTGGGCAAGCAATGTGAGAAGGCAGTAAGGAAGGCTGGGGGGATACAGGGATGCATAGGGAGAGGCATCCATAGTAGAAAACAGGAAGTTGTTATCCCTCTGTACAGACAGTTGGTGAGACCCAATCTGGAGTACTATGTGCAGTTCTGGAGACCCCATCTCTGCAAAGACATAAACAGAGTGGAGGCTGTCCAGAGGAGGGCAACCAAAATGGTGCAGGGTCTGCACCAGAAGACATATGAAGAAAGACTAAAGGAGCTTAATATGTATACCCTTGAGGAAAGAAGGGAGAGAAGGGACATGATAGAAACTTTCAAGTACCTCAAGGGAATCAACAAAGTCCAGAGGGTAGCAGCTTTCAGAAAAAGAGACGTGCAAGAACAAGGGAGCATAATTTGAAGATAGAGGGGGGATGGCTCAGAGGTAATGTGAGGAAGTATTTTTTCATGAAGAGGGTTGTGGATGCATGGAACAGCCTCTCTGAGGAGGTTGTGGAGTCAAGAACAGTGGGGGAATTCAAGAATGCATAGGGCAGATATAAAGCAGTCCTAGTGGGGGATAGGAGGAAGTAAGCTGTTGGTTAACTAGGATCTGCAGCTTATCTGTTAGTAGGAAAATGGGCAGACTAGGTGGGCCAAGCGGTCCTTATCTGCCATCAAATACAATGTTTCTATGTTTGGGGGGGGGCTGCTGTGGAGCAGCAATATGGTGGATGCCTCTTAGCTCAGCTCCAGACTTAGAACCATGAAAACCTGTTTAAAATTTATGTATTCTGATCTAACTGCTCCCTTCTTTGCTATAACATCTCCCTGAAATAGAGCAGCATGGAATGGGACACAAGAAAGATGGAAAACATGGGTCCTGAGGGCTGGATTCATTTCTTTCTCCTACGGGCTCTGTGACTGCCCCTGGGCCTAGTTCATCGAGCGGACCTGCGACTACGGAGCTACCAGCGGCACAAGTAATGGACTTTCTGACAAAAATTCAAGCGAATGGGGAAGAAACACTCAAGCGGTTGGTAGCTGTGGAGGCCAAGCTTAATGAAAGCAACAATATGCTTAAAGAACACTCGACAGTGATCAACGACTTGTCAGAAGCTAATACTCGACAAGCCAATTGTAATGCTTCCTTTATACGGGACATTAATTTCCTTAAAAGTAAACTGGCATCTTTGGAGAACTCTCAACGACAGGCCAATGTGCAGGTGGTGGGTTTTCCAGCATGGCTCACAGGACAAGCTGATCTATTGAACAGTCTAAAAGAAATAATCTTTGTGGATTTAAAACTGTTGTCATCGGACTCAGAGATCTCTATAATCAAGGCTTTCACCATCCTGCAAAGGCTGCGCCCTCGTGGGGATACCTCCCAAAGGCCTGTAATGGTGATCATCACATTGTCATCCCCAGAGGCACGAATACCTCTTTTTCAAGCGGCTAGGGCCAGGGGCGATATAGTATGGGAGGACAGTTGCCTGGCCCTATTTCCTAATCTATCAGCACAGACCCAGAATTGAAAAAATGAACTCCAACTAATAAAGAAGGACCTTTTGCAGAACGGAATTCAGGCCCAGTTGACATACTCTGAGAGGCTGCAGGTTCGCCATGAGTCCAAGGTGCATATCTTTGTGGACCCAATACCAGTGGCTGAATTTGTGGGGAAACTAATTAAAAAGGCGGATCCAGTTCCAGCAACCTCAGATGAAGATGAAGAAGGCTTAAATGTATTTTAATTGGGACTTGCAAGTAACAGTTGGTCTTACAGTATCTTAATGCTGTGGAAGGCTCTCTCCCCAAAGGAATGGGGGGGATTGTCAGTTAAGGCTCTTGTTATGCTGTTTCAAATGGGGCAATTTACCAGTGAAAATGTTGGGAGACAAATTATTTACCTCTTCCAGTGGTGAGTGTTTAATATGTTTATCCAGTTGCTGCTCAAAGATATTGAAATGTATTAGTTTAGGAGAAGTGGGTGAAAATAGATGTGCATATTTGCACTACTCAGTTTGTGAGCATAAAGACAGCCTATTAATCTATGTCCTGAGAACCTGTAGGGTGGGTCTTGTACCATGCCTTTAATTGCAGGTTTAACAATGCAGCTTAATTGAGACCAGGACTTCTTCATAATATTTACCATACTGTTTCCTAGATGTTTCAGCCACCCCACCAATTATATTTCTGCTAGGGGGAAGGATAATATGGTGTTGTATTTTATATTAAGAGAAATGTTGTTGGTGAGAGTACCATTAACCTACATATTAATCCACTCAGACTTTACTCTTCTATTATTATCATGAAGCTCCCATATGCTGCATGGGTATTTCAATCCTTGTTACTGTTACTTAATAATAATGCTCACTACATGCTGTGTAGAGGTTTGCATACCCCATACCTTTCTATTATGTGTATTTACAGTTTGCGCTGTACATCCATAAAATAAATAAAAAGTTTAAAAAAAAGAAGTCTCTTTTTTAGTTCTGTGGATTTCTGTTGGCTGGCCTCTGCCCCCAACTCATAAAAACATTCTCAGCAATGTGAGGGAAGGGCAGTGGAGCTATGTTACAGCACAGACTGCTGATGTGTAGCCTTGAAGAAGAAAACAGCTCTGAAGAAAAAAAAGCGACTTTAAAAAAAGTTTAAAGGAAGCTTCTGTTTGTTTAGTTGCATGTGGGGTCCCCCGCAGCTATGGGATTTGCAGGTGCCAAACACCATCCCTGGCTATTGGATAGGCTATTCCTCAGTTGTTGCTGTCTGTACCTGGTGGGCACTTCACCTGCATTCTGTTTAAGAAGAGGGGTCAAGAATATGTTGCCTGCTTTAGATCTGAGGGCGGAGGATGTGTTGGAAACAGGCAAGGGTCTAGAATTTTTTTCAGATGGGTAGCAGTTTAGTACATGGGGCAGAACTTTCTATAAAAAAGTAAAATATTCCCTTTCAAATCTCAAATTATGCTAAATCAGATACTAGTTGCAGGCCTAAAGGGGGCAGTAGGTACTACTTAGTTACATCTGTAGCTGGATCTGCTAGTGGAAGCAGGAGAAGAGGATCCCATTTACATACTCAAGAAGTTTTCTAGACCAGAATTTGGCACCTAAAGAGGCCATATACAGTGAGTGTCATACACTGGGATGAGCCCAGCTTAGGTGATTGCACATTGCACAGTGGTGAGTTAAGAAGGGAAATCCAGAGCAAATCTACAGAGGGTATTAATGAAGATGTTAAGTTGGAGATAGCAGGGTTGTTAGAAGCAGCAAAGAAGACCACATCCTTATAGCCCTCCACAGGGATAATCATTCTTTCCATGCACAGGAGGAGACAACTTTTCACCCTATAAAGTGCCTCAAGTTTCACAAAGTATTTGGGAGCCAGACAGCTAATATGAGCTGTGTTATCCATGAACTGGTTGGGAGCCAAACCCAGATATTTGCAGGAAGACGCATTATTTACTTGGTTACTTGGTTAGAAGGACAAAAGAAGGCCATAGCCCATCGAGATTGTCCTCCACATGTGTGGATCATTGTATATGGTACTATTTTAATAACCATTTATCTGGTTTATTTTTGAAAATCATAACAGTAGGTGAGTCAACAATATCTTGTGGCAATGTGTTCCATAACATAGGAGTTCTAATAGTAAAAAAGTTTAATCTTTTATTTGTATTGGACTTTTTTATCCAGTTGTTTATTATACTACCTAGCTACAATTTTTCTGTTGGATAACGTTATACCACATTGCTCCATCAGAATGGGTGACTTCATGATTTTAAATAGCTGTAGAAGATCACCTCTAGTTCTTCTCTGTTGGAGTGAATACAAGCCTGTCTTCTGCAATCTAGAGTCATAATCCAAATGAGCACAATATGGAATAATTTTTGTGGCCCTGCGCTGAATTTGTTCAATTCTATTTATGTCTGATACTAAGTAAGGACTCCAAAAAGAGGAGACATAATCCATGTAAGGTCTGACATGAGATCTATACAGGGTCATAATACACTGTTCGGACTTAGAAACAAATGTGCTATTTATCCTGCGAAGAAGAGCATTAGCTTGATTGGCTATTTTATTACAGTGAGAAGATGAGGAAAGTTTATTTATTAGAATCCCAAGATATTTTTTCTAAACAAGATGCCCAAATAATTATGTTATTCAAAGTGTATACTTGTTTAGGGTTGTTTTTACCCATATGTAAGACTGCACATTTTGTTACACTAAAGTACATTTTGTTTATAGTAGCCCAATGTTCAATTGAAGCAAGGTCAGTTAATAAAGTTTTTGTATTGACTGTATTGCTCACAGTACCCCCTAATTTGGTGTCATCAGCAAATTTAATAAGAATGTTAGGAGAACAAATTTTCATGTCACTGATGAAAACACTAAAAAGAGTGGGTCCCAAAACAGAGCCCTGGGGAACTCCGCTTGTCACCCTACCCAAATCTGACAAGGTGCCATTTACCTGAGCCCTCTGAGTGCGATTACTCAGCCAGCTGTTGATCCATGAAACTAATGTTGATGAGAATCCTTAATGAATGAGTTTTTTAATCAAAATGTCATGTGACACTTTATCAAATGCTTTACTGTAATCCAATAGGATGACATCAGTTGGAATATTTAAATCAAGATTCATACCAATATAATTATAGAATGAAAGCAGGTTTGTGGTGCAAGAACAAACAGTTTTAAATCCATGCTGGGTTGTATCAATTATGTTCAAGGTTTCCATTTCTGTTTCAAGAAAAGTTTTAATTATTCTTTCCATTAATTTACAAGGGATTGAAGTTAAGCTAATTGGGTGATAGTTTTCTACTTTTGAATGGGAACCCTGTTTGAAAATGGGAGTCACTATTGCAGTTAACTAATCAGAGGGAACCCTTGATTCATGAAGAGATTTGTTAAAAATAATAGTGAGCAGTAGGGCAATAGTATCTTTAACACCCAGAAGAAATTTGGGACATACTCCATCTGGGCCAGGACTTGTAGATTTCTTTAATGTTAATAATAATTCTTAGATATCATTCTGTAAAACCTTACATTTTGTATGACTTGGGGAGTGTCTGTTGAAGAGAATTTGAGAGGGGTCCTGAACAAAAACTGATGAGAAATAGTTATTTAAAACTGAAGCAGTCTCAGAGTCGGAAGTAATTATTGTGTTATTTATATTTAGTGGACCAATTGTCCTGCTGTTTCCTTTTTTACTATTCAGGTAGGCATACAAAACTTTATGAGAGTCTTTAGTATGTGCAATACGAAATTCTAAATTATGCTTAGCTAACAGAATCACATTTTTTAATGCTTTAACCGGTTCCCTGTATTTAATTAATATTTCATTCTTTTGAGTAAGGGGACATTTTTTTAATAATAAGAAAAGTTTTTGTTTTTGAGAGATCTGTTTTTTTATAGATCTGTTAAACCAAAGGGGAATTTTGCCTTTATTATTGTACTTATGTTTTTCCGGAATATACTGATATTCAAGTTCTTGAATTTGTGTTTTTAAAAATTCCCATGCTTCACCAATATTAAGAGGGGAAAAGATATTGTCCCAATTTAGTGCTCCTAAATGATGATTTATTTTATGAAAATCTGCCTGGTCATATTGTTTAATTTTCTGCTATTTTTTTACAGGGGGTTGACAGAATGGGATAGTAAAAAATAAAGACATATGATCACTATTCCCAAGTGGTTCTGATATTAATAAATTATTCACAGGGATGTCTATGTTGGTTATGATAAGATCCAAGATGTTACTTCCCCGTGTTGGTTCCTTAACCAATTGATAGAGCCCTAAATCAATAGTGGTTGCAAGAAATTTTTGGTCATGGTGGTTTGAACCTGTTAAAGTATCCCAATTTATGGTTGGAAGATTGAAATCACCCAAAATTAGAACTTAACCATTTTTTGCTTACTGGGAGATTTCATTGGCTAACTGTGAACTTTGGTTAAAGTCAGCTGACAGTGGACAATAACAAGTCCCAACCAGTATCTGGGAAAAACCCTTGGGTTGAATATGTACACATACACTTTCAGACTGAACATTCACTGAGGATTTGTAGGAAGTGATGTTGTCTCTGACGTAAAGGCTGACCCTACCACCTATTTTATTATCTGGTCTGTTTTTGAAATAGTGTTTGAATCCTGGAATTTCAGTTGTCCAGGTTTTTTCAGTATTGCCCCAAGTTTCTGTTATAGCTATTAAAGACAAGTCAAGGACTTGTGCCTTAAGTTCCAACTCTGCTAGCTTTGCAATATTTAAAGATCGAGCATTAAGAGATAATATGTTTAGTTGATTTTGATTTGAAAGGTGGCTCCCAGTAATAAGAGTATTGGTCGATAGCCCAATTTCCCCCTTTACCATTAGTTTAAATGAGTATATATGAAGGTAGCAATTTTACGTCCCAGTAATGTACTTCCCCGTCTGCTGAGGTTTAAGCCATCCCAACAAAAGAGGGATGGATTTTGATTAAATTCTTCCCAATGTGTCAGACAGGGAATACTTTGTCTAAGACAACATTTTCGAAGCCATTCATTTAAGGCTTTTATTTTAGTTGTGATATATTCTGTAGCTCATGGAACTGGCAGAATTTCAGATAGACATATGTTACAACCCAGTTCAACTAGTAAATTACACAAAGAAACATAATCTTGTTTTATTTGCCGCAAAGGTAGTTTAGAGATGTTGTTTGTTCCTACATGTACAACCACTAGTGGATTTTCTCCAGCTGGTTGTAGGATTGAATTAACCATTGAGGTGATATCTGAGATCCTTGCCCCCCCATAACTGGAGCAAATGCGATGTTCTTTGTCGGGGTTACAAACCACATGACCTTCTGTATATATTTTACAATGGAATCTCCCAGAACAAATACTTCCTTTTTGGGTATTTTCTCATGGCCAGATGGGGATTTTGAAGATGATCTGAGCAGTAAGTAGCTGCTCGCTAGGTATTTGGTTAAGTTTTGGTTTGTTTTCAGCACTTATACCAAGTACTGGGCTCCTTGACACAGTTTCATCAATCATTTGTGAAAGGTGTTCAAAAGAATTGTGTATAGGGATCTGATATAAAGAAGGGGGGGAGGAGATAGTTTTTGCAGTTTTCTTTAGCCCTATTTGAGGTACTGTAGTCCAAGAATCAACTTTACTTGTGTTTAACTGTTGGCAGCTAGCGGCTGCAATTAAAGGAGCAGATGTAATGATTGGGTGTTTTAATACAGGGACATGTGGCACATCTAAGTGGGACTCCCGGTGGTTAGCATCATCTACACTTTTAGTCGGAGATGTGTTAGTTTCTACTAAAATGGACATCTGGTCAGTGTAGTCTTCCAGTGCTTTCATATCTGAATTTAAAGAAATTGCTGTAATCAAGTAATTTCCTCCTGTAAATCACCAACCAGAATACACTTTTCACAAATATAGTTAGGTGTTTGTTTGCCAGAGGCATACATCTTACATGTTGTACAATATTTATTGGCTTTTTTCATTTTGAAAGAGGATACCGGAAAATACTTGAAAGACACAAGATAATTAATTGCCTATTATGTATTATGACAGTATGAACCTAGCGTTTACCTTCTTGTCCCCGGTGGACATGATAGACACGCTCTAAGACACATGTGTCTCTGTGCGCATCTCCACCGCGGCCCCATGCACTTTCGCCCCGCTTGTTAGAGCAGCTCTTAAGTGCAGGGCAAACTGGAAGCACAAGTCGTGCTACTTCCGGTTTCGCACTGCAGATTTTAACGCTAACAGCATTTTAAAGCCTTTAAAAAGGCTTACCCTGCTTGTCAGGAGGGCTGCAGATGTGTTGCAGTACTTGATAAGGTACAACAGTTGTTTTTAAAGGCAGTAGAACAGGGGGAGCACTGGTGGCTGAGATCTAAAGCCTCCAGTACCCCACAATCCCCTACTGGCTACCAACAAAGTACAGCAGAAGGGAGAGTACCCTATATCTACAGCAAAGCAATAGTATACAAGCAGTTCAAAGTATATTTAAAAGTGTATAAATCAATGGAAACCTCTCACCAGAGGTACGTTTTTACAGTGCAAACAGCTTTTCTATCTGCTGCCCACTTGCTAGAGCAACTCTTATCAACTTAAGCATCTGACAATGAGTGGATAATCTGCCTTAAGGATATCTCCCTCCATTGGGCCACATCATGGAACTGTAAGCTGTTGCTGTCAGGACCACATGGAAATTTTTTTCTGGCTGGGGCTGGCCACATTGATGTGCCTCTTTATCACCTATATAATGTGGGCATCCCCAGAATGCCTCAGTTCTTTCTCCCGCTGTAAACTGCTCACCACTCTACCACTGCTGAACAACACTGTCAAACTTGGAAAGTTTCACTGTCATTAATTTCTTCAAGTTTATTTTATATTTACTTTTATGCTACCACTGACAGAATAAAAACATTGTTCTGCTATTGCCATTGTGGTAATGTTAACATTCATAATGACAATGACCATGCAATTTGTATCCCTTGCCTCAGTACAGACCATGACATTAAAGCCTGCTCAGTTTGCCAGAGCTTTAACTAGCCAACCAGGAGACATTGCAAGCAAGCTTTAGAAGTACATCTAAAGTTTAAGAAAATGGAGAAACATGTTGTGGTGAAGGTTGCTTTACTGTTGTCAACTCCTTCTGTTCTTGGTTCACCACTGGCCCATTGATCCCTGCATTCGATGGCACCTATCGCTGACTCAGTGAAGAAAAGGGATAAGGCCTCTAAGCTGTAAAACAGCACCACTCTGAGAAAGAGAAGTGGCGCAGGGACAAGGCTGCTTCCTCAGACTGTTCCCATTCACCTCTAAAAAGAGGTAAAGTCTACTTAAAAAGACAGGTTACCAACTCCTGTTGTGGGTCCTGTTACCTCCATGGCTGTCTCTCAGACACCAAGGTCAGTGTCTCATTCCAGTTAGCCTCCCCTGCCAGGGTATTTGCAGCCTATACCACCATAGGACACAGTCATGTTGATGGTTCAACCATGGTTGACACATATCTCTTGTACCAGACAATGTCTGAGCTGTTTCTGTATCTACTGTCACTGCCACCATCATCACTGGCTCCATCAGTGCACTCAGCTGGCCGATGGTTGGCATTCCAGTTCTTGGTCCCAGTTATAGTGCCAGGCCCTGAATGACCTCCATCAATGGGACCCCATCAATTGCCCCTACCCACTTGTCTCCTATTCCCGTCGACCCTCAGCGAATGACAGTCGATGACAAACTGGAGTAAAATCCAGAGTATATGGAAGAAGAGGAGGAGGAGGTCATGGATGATGAAGAAGAGGCAGTAGATGTAGACTTAAAATCAATTCTGTTCTCTTATTTAGAGGAGAGTTTGAAGAACACTCGAAGGTCTCCACCTGAGGATGCCCCATTTCAAGCCTTCTTGAAACAGCTACTGACGAAACTGAGGTTTCAAGCAGAGAAGGAGGATTCCTCAAAGAAAAATCTTTGTGAGTTCTTCTAGGTTCCTGCCTCCACTATGGTCATTATTTCTGCAGTGCATTCTATACTTAAGGGTGCCATATTGCCTACTTGGCATAGACCAGCTGAACAGCCAGCATTTCCAAGAAAGGATAATAAACAATATTCAGCCCCCTCTGCGAAGCCCTGTTATTCATCACAGCCTGAAACAGACTCAGTGTTGATTATGACTGCTTGGGACAGATCAAAGGCTCCCAAACACATGAGTTTTCTTCCTCTTTATAAGGAGTCAATGAGACTGGATGTGATGAGGAGGAGAACTTTGGCAATCTTTAGACCAAGAGAAGCAGAAGCAAGCTGTTAGGTGTACATGATAAAATACCAAAATTGCCTTTAGAAGACTTCTGTATGGACTCCCTGGCTGAAAAATTGCCAAAGGGCCAGGATAAAATATCGGCACAGCAGACTGTTGCTAATGGCCAGGAAACTGCTAAGGTCTGCCTATGATGCATCTGATGCTGCTGCCAGGGTCACTGTCTCTGGCATTTGCCTTTGCCACCACTCTTGGGTAAAGGTGACCAATTTTACCTTGAATGTGCAACAGTCTTTAATGAATGCTCCATTTAGAGGTAAACAGTTGTTTGTCAGCGATGTAGAAAATGCATTGAGGGATTTACAATCCTCAGAAATGACTTTGCGATCCATGCACACTCTGAACCTTAAACCCTGGAGAAGGGGTTGAGGTTCATTTCACAGTCCCTATGCTCATACAGGCTGGGACTATTCAAGAGGCCCAGGACGTGATTCCCGGAGACTTCAGCTTTCCACTTCTCAGGCTGCAAACCTGCCTCCTGGTGCCCATTCCAGACTTACAAAATGCCAGACCATTACTGGCATCCCTGAGATCCTATCATTTTCTGACTCCCTTCCCCTTCCCCTGGTCTCACTGCCTCAGGAAGTCTTGGTTGGAGGCTGAATCTAAATGGAGGGAGGTCACTTCAGATGCCTGTGTCCTGGAGGTGGTTCAGCAAGGACATGCCCTAGAGCTCTTATTGTTCCTCCACTGACCCCCCATTGCCCAACAGATATCCTCTGGGACATCTTGCTCTCCTGCCCTTCTGCTGGAGGAGGTTTAAGCTCTCCTTAGTAAGAGGAGTGTGGAACTTGTCCCAGTTTTGGAAGAGAACCAGGGCTGTTACTCCAGGTACATTCTGGTCCCAAAATGGACTGGGGATCTAGGGCCCTTACTAGACCTTTGAAGACTGAATTTATTCATGGGCCCACATATTCAAAGGAGGCATGTGGCCCAAAATGGAGATGCATGGTGCATCTCAGAAAATGTGCAGAAGCGCAATATTTCGAAAGGGAGAGATGCGTCTTGCATTTCCAAATGCATGATCATGCAGAAATAATGTATGTAGTGCAGAAAAAGAGAGTGGGCACCTGAATATGCCATGCAAGTGCATATTCAGGCAAAATGTGTGGTGCATGTGTCGTGCATCACATAAATGTGTTGTGCAAAGTTAGGTATGAAAGGGGATGGCCTAAATTGTCCAGTCACCCATAGGCAGGCTGTAGAACTGCAGACAGACAACCCTGAGACAGTCCTCGGAGATGCACTAGGATATGCTCCAGGCACCCACATACAGCAATCATGCCAGAACTGTAGTACCCAAAGCCACAGCCATACTGTGCCTACCTGCTGGGCAACTGCCGGGTGCCAGTGGGTGGCACCACCAGCACGGCCCAGTCAGCCACCCCCTCTCACCACATCCAGGTCGGGGATGCCCAGCTGCTACATGCCACTCGGGTGCCCCCTAGCACACCGGCAGACAGCTACAATGCAGCACATACCAGATGCCATGGCCTGCACCCATGTGGCAGTCAGAGTGCCACCCAGTGGAGGCATGAACCAATGGTGGTGTGTGGGAGAACAGTGAGTGGGATGCATGGCAGTAATGGTAGCAGCATGGCATGGGTTAGGGACAGCCCAGTGGCACACACCCATGGTGTCACACCGTAGATGCACACAACACATCCATGCCAGACACATGCCACCAGTAACCACATACATGTCACCGATGCTATCCCTGCAGTGGTACAGTGCCATAGGGGCCCTGGGTTTGGGTCACTGTGGAGTACTGGTGGTGGAAAATGTACAAGTGTGAGCAGTGCGGGGCTGGGGTGGAACCACCTGCAGCCTGGAGGTGGCAGAGGCATGCCTCAGAGACACTGGACCCTTCCAGTATTGTAGCACTGCAAATCTCTAAACTGTCACACAGGATGGGGTACGGCACTCATCCTATTTATCAGACACCGTCCGATCCACACTGAGTGGGTGACGGTACACTCTGACCACTGAGACTGTTATGCAGAATTGTATGATAGCATGAGATGCTAGTTTATCAGCATTTATTACTAACATTAGAGCACTTATTTCCACAGTCTCCCAAGTTTGCAATGTCCTATGTGATGCTGTGTCACACATTCTGAAAAGTTGTCACACACCATGGCACACATTTGGGTCCTAAAAGGTTAGGGGTATATAGCACTGTACTCAGGACACTGCAGTCCACTCACACACAACCACATATTCTCACCTGCCTGCTAGGCTGCAGTACCATCAGATCACCTTTGTGGAGTGAAGGTGCTGCCTTGAAATGCTGGGTTTGTGCATGCCAATGGTATGCAAATGGCCTCAATACATTCCAGTAATGAGATGCAAATGTGCTGTTTGGGCACTGACTGTGCAGTGGAGCCATTTGCATATCCTGGCTGAATATTGCAAATCTGTGTGTCGCGCAAGTGGCTTTACATTGCACACTTCTGTATGCTCTGCACTGGGCTCTGGGCACCTGCCGCACCGTGCATCTCCCACTGTGCGATCTCACATGTCTGGGATATTCAGCCATACATGCACAATTACATTTTACAGTGCATCTTCTGAATATACCCTTTTTTTGTGCCAGCACAGCTGAGATGCGTGGAACAGGCACTTGCGCGAAGCAGCCTGCCACTTTTGACTATGGGGCCCTTGGAATACAAAAAGTTTCAAATGGTCTGTCTGCAGTCCCCTATTGCTAAAAGGGGATTGGGTGGTTGCTCTGGATATGTAGGAAGGATGCATACATTTCATTTTTTTCATTCTTCATTTTTTATTTTTTTACCCTTGTAGGCCTGGAGCGCAGACTGCCCATTTTCACAGGCGACAAGCTATTACAAAAAATGAGCAAAAAACAAAAGGACATAAATAACATTAGACAATACATTTACAATACATCTAATTCAATACAATGTAAAATTAAAGAAAATAATTAACAAATACATTTCTGAGAACTACGTAAAAACATGAAGAGTTTATATTTAAAATTACCAATGGTTTTAAAATGAAAAAAATTGATAGGAAGGGAATTAAAAAATGTGGGAGACATATACAGAATTGATCTCTGGCCAATGACCCTACGAAAAAGTGGTATCTGAAAAGAATATTTGTCCTGAGAACTGGTGCCGTTAGCTTTGATTAACCTGGAAAACAATTTAGAAATGGGGGGGAGAAGACCTAATAAGATTTTGAACAACAATATACAATATTTATACTGTATCTGATAGTCAAATGATAAACAGACTCCTGAAGAAGAGAACAGTGATGAGAGCGATGTGGGACCTGCAACATAAACCTAAGAACTGAATTATATGTAACCCTGAGTGGATCAAAGATAGTTGTACAAGTGGATGAGTAAACTAATAAACCATAATCCAGTTTGCTAAATAAAAAACTATGAGCCAGCAAAGTCCTGGATTCTTTAGTAAGGCATGCTTTAACACAATATAAAGCACCAAGGCGCTGGTGGATGGCCTTCCTAATATGGGCAGTGTGATTCTCGAAAGATGGTTTTGAATCCAAAACTAGCCCCAGATATTTAAAATAGTCAACATGCTCAATTGGGGTAACTTTTAAATCAACAAGGGGAATAAGATCCTTGACTCTAGGTGTATAAGGTAGTCTGAGAGCCACAGCTGTGGTTCTCTGATGAACCCGACCTGCCAGACTGCTACCCACAGTCCAGATCTGAAGCCACCAGCCCCTCACAGAAACTCAGGTAGTCTGAGAGCCACAGCCATGGTTCTCTGACGAACCCGACCTGCCAGACTGTCACCCACAGTCCAGGTCTGAAGCCACCAGCCCCTCACAAAAATGCAGGTAGTCTGAGAGTCACAGCTGTAGTTCTCTGATGAACCCGACCTGCCAGACTGCCACCCGCAGTCCAGGTCTGAAGCCACCAGGTCCTCACAGAAACGCAGGTAGTCTGAGAGCCACAGCCGTGGTTCTCTGACGAACCCGACCTGCCAGACTGCCACCCGCAGTCCAGGTCTAAAGCCACCAGCCCCTCACAGAAACTCAGGTAGTCTGAGAGCCACAGCCGTGGTTCTCTTGACGAAAACCCGACCTGCCAGACTGCCACTCGCAGTCCAGATCTGAAACCACCAGCCCCTCACAGAAACGCAGGTAGTCTGAGAGCCACAGCCGTGGTTCTCCGACGAACCAGACCTGCCAGACTGCCACCCGCAGTCCAGGTCTGAAGCCACCAGCCCCTCACAGAAACACAGGTATGGATTTGCCCTCAGGGACTGATTACCTCCAGGAAGGGAGCCCTAACTGCTAATTTTTCCTTTCTTTACATGAGGACAGTTGTCTCTGGGTTTAAATCCAGAGTCTTTTACTGCTGTGGCCCACTGGCTGCAGTCAGCCCCAGGAGCACTCCGATTGGCTCCATATAGCTCTGCACTGTTAATGTTTGATTATATTGTGCTAGATTATGTTTTCTGTTAAAATTGTCTTGTTTGTATTTTATAGCTGAAGTTTTCTGTTTTCATGTAAATGCCTGTATTGTGTTCCTCATAAGACCAGTAGCGATCTCAGCTCAGGCCTTTGAAACCCCCCCTTCACCTTTTTACACTAGTATTGTGTTTTAAATAGCCCTGTTATTGCTCACTCAGACTTGGAGGCACCTTGCCTAACATCTAGGTCTGCAACACCTCCCCTGTTTAAGCCAGTCTGCATTTCTTTTTAGCTCCACAAGCAGCCCCACCCCTCTGACTTTCTTATTTAATTCTCCTCTGCCTTCTCCTTCCAGGTAGTCTGAGAGCCACAGCTGTGGTTCTCTGATGAACCCGACCTGCCAGACTGCCACCCACAGTCCAGGTCTGAAGCCACCAGCCCCTCACAGAAACGCAGATCTGGACTTGCCGTCAGGGACTGATTACCTCCAGGAAGGGTGCCCTAGCTGTCAATTTTTTCACCCACCCACGCACCCCCTCGGTCCTGAATAAATACACATAAACCCTGCCCTGGCTTTCTAGCTCACTCCTCTCTAGCTCCCCCCCCCCCATCCTTATTCCACTATGTGTGTCAAATCGTGGATCCTGTTCTGGTCCTTCTTCTATCTCATATCGCATGCCCAATATATGCCACCTCAAGCCTTTATTACTGTGGATACTAGTCTGATCTGCTCTGTAACTAGTTCCTGTCCCTACGTGGATATATGCCTTTTCAACTCCCCAATTCTTCAACACTATTTTCATATTACCTTTAACGCTGCTACACAAAATTAATTACCACCTCAGCTTATGACTTCCGCCAACATCATAGAGTTGTCACCTCTACAGATAGCAGTCAGAGTACTCGTCTCTGCCACCCTTAGTGGGAAGGGCAAAAAATGTTGGGGTGCGCCCCCCCAGGATGATGGCCCACAATGACGTAAAGGGGTTAAAGTACGAAGCTTACTATTGCCACTGTAAGAAAACTTTTACTCCTTCTTCTCCTGTGCTCAGGAAATGTGGAGCTCAATCCGGGACCACCAGCTGCAATCACATCACCCTCTGACCTTGCCTCACTGAAAGGCATGAGTTTCCTCCACATTAATATATGCAGTCTGTTAAAAAAGTTCTCCATGATCCAGACCTAGGTCCTCTATACTCACCAGACATCCTAGTGGTTTCAGAAACCTGGCTTAGACCGCCACCTCGACAGGGAAGTCAATATCCCTAACTATTTACTATTTAGAGCAGACAGACACTCCAGGGGTAGAGGGGTTGCCATCTATGTCAAGGATAGGTATACGGCATCCTGTCCGAGTGCTTTATCTGTTGCAAATGCTTATGAATGTCTGTCTTTTCAAGTCACCATCTCGCACACTTCAACATTATGTATCATAGGGTGCTATACACCTCCTTCTGCCAATCTACAATTGTTACCTCATCAGAATAATATCTTTGAACAACAATCCTCAGAAATAATTATTCTTGGGGATCTTAATTTAGACTGGCTAGCTAAAACCAGCGCTCCTCTCGCAGCTTTCTATGACACCCATGGATTATCACAACTCACTGTCGAACCAACATGAGTAAATAAAATGAACGTGGATAACAGCTCCCTGCTAGATGTTATCCTAGTGAATAAACCACATCTCTTCTCCTTTGCCGGCACCTTCTTCAGTGATATCAGTGATCACTCATTTATTGCTTGCATAAGATCAAGCAACAAACCTACTACTTTACCGAAGTTTGCTGCCAAGACATCTGGACGGAACTTTGATCTCACTGCCTACATAAACGAACTGAAACACCCCTTGTATTGGCAAGAGTTCTATTTGGCAAAAAACAAGCAATCAGCATTTGACATATTCGGCAAAATTATCCTAGATGCCCTAAATAAATATGCCACTATAGTTAAGGTGCGAATAGCAAAAAATGCATGTAGATGGTTCACATCATTATTAAAATCTGCATTGACTGAAAGAGATAACCTATGGAAAAAAGGATGCAAAACCCAGTCTGCTGCAGACTGGTGCAAGTTCAAAAGGGCACGAAACTCATGTATGAGAATGGTTAGAGATACAAAAGCTGCATACTATCTTTCTGAATTTCTCTCTGCCTCCAAAAATCCTAAAAAATTTTGGAAAACCATCAAGGACTTGTCTGGTCACACGTCCAGTGGCTGACTACCTGATGAAATCTCCTTAAACAATAACACCATTAGTGACAGACTGGAAGTTCTGGATGCCTTCAATAATCACTTTGCAACTGCAGGCTTAGCCTTCGTCAATTCTCCTGCGAATCTGATATGCTCTCAGGTGGATAATCAAGGTGCAGATCCTAGCATCACTAATTTAGTCTTCTCCTTGCGTCCTACTACTCTGAAAGAAGTTGAAGACCTATTGCTAAAACTGGATGTAAAAAAAAGTGATAGTGCGGATACCCTCGACCCATATTTTTTGAAGGTGGCCATCCATGTGTTAGCTGTGCCCATAACCCATTTAACCTATCATTAACTCAAGGATCCATTCCTTCAATATGGAAAACAGCACACATCATACTCCTGTTCAAGTCCAGAAATTCCTGTGATCTAAATAATTACAGACCAATTTTGATTCTCCCGGTCTTGTCAAAATTACTGGAAACAGTCGTAAGTAACCAGCTGAGGCAGTATCTAGAAGCTAATAACCTGCTTAATCCAGGCCAGTCAGGGTTTAGAGCTAAACATAGCACCATCCCAGCACTTGCCAAATTGACCAATGACTGGCAAAGAGAGACAGACAACAGAAATTACACCTGCACCGTATTCTTGGACCTAAGCAAGGCCTTTGACAGTGTCAACCATTCTCTGCTACTCTCTTCCCTGATCTCACTAGGTGCTGACCCATTATCTTTACAGTGGTTCAACAACTACCTCTCTGATCGTTTCCAGCAGGTGAAAGCGGAAGGAGATCTCTCAACTCTCAAACCTCTCCTAAGAGGTTTTTCCCAGGGTTCTATCTTAGGACCGATCTTATTTGCAATATACATCAACAATATTGATGAAAGCACAACAAAGGCCAACATTCATCTGTTTGCAGATGACACAGTTCTTTATGTAAGCCATCCGTCATTACAATCTGCATGTAATGACCTTCAATCTGAGTTCAACCTGCTGCAACACCAACTCCTAAACAAAAAACTATTACTTAATGCCAAGAAAACAAAAGCAATGCTCTTTTCTCCCTCTGCCCAAATGGTAAATTCAGCCCTATCAGATCCTGTGCCTCAGATTACTACAATTCTTGGCGAGAAGTTGGAATTTGTCCCTAAATTCAAATACCTGGGAGTATGACTGGACCATAGGCTCTCCTTTATAGAGCATGTTGAACAATTACTCAAATAAATACGACAGAGACTTGGCCTGTTCTTTAGGATAGCCCACTTCTTAACTAGAGATGCCAAACTACAGCTGGTACAATCAACCTTTCTATCCTTGATAGATTATGCTGACATCCTCTACAGTCACTGTCCCATTTCCTACCTCACCAAACTTGACATATTGTATCATAGAGCTTTGAGGTTCGTCACAGGCCTGCCTTATTCCACTCACCACTGCTGCCTGTATCAATCAGTGGGGTGGAGTTCTCTTCAATTCAGGCATGATAAAAATGCAGCCTTATGGACCCTGAGCGCCATCTCCAAAAAAGTGCCCCAATATATTACAGACTGTCTTCCTATAAAACCAATAGGCAATTACGCCCTGAGAGGTTGCAAATCTCTCCTACTGATGGTTCCCAAAGTTAACTCTTGCTTTGACAGGGCTGCTATAAGCTTTACACTGTCCTCCTTGTGGAATAAATTGCAAAAAAAACTGAAACTGAGGTCACCCATCGGCATCTCATCTTTCAAGCTCTTATATTCACGTCTCAGAAATGATCAGTGCAATTGTTTCCCATGACCATGAATTGTCCTCATGCTAACCTGTACCATTTAACCATGAACGAATTACTTCTAGTGCTTGTCTCCTCCTTGGCCCTGGTCTGTCATCATGCTTTCATGTAACACCTTGATGCCTCTGTCCTCCCTTTGATACTGGTCTAGCTTCCCGCTTTTTCCAGCCTTCTTTTCACAACTCTATACTGCACTCATCCACAATCTACATGCAATCATACTATAAAAGTCCTAACTCCCCTTTCCCTCTCCCTGTAGGCCCCCACCGCTGCATCAGCTCTACCGACCTATCATTGGAACTTCACTTCTCACAATGTTTATCCTTCACTTACATATTACATACCCCTCCTGGTACCCCATCTGCCATTAGTTGGTGGTTCTCCAAGTCATTTTCATCTCTAGTACTAGTGACTGCCCCTGAAAAATGAACTAACTGGTACTTCTATACAGAGAACATGGTTATATACAGTTGCATGGTTCAGTGGTGGACCTGTCCCCTTGTATTTGAATCCTCCTCTGTTATGGCTTGCCTTGTCTTCCTTTTATCATTTGACTCCCCTATTACTGCACCATTGTGTTTGTGGTTATATACTTATTTACATGTATTTATATGTTTTTATGATGAATGTTACCTGACCCTGTTCTAACCAGGTCCATCTGGTAAAAGAGCTCTGCTCAATGATGTTCGCCTGGATAAATAAAGATTTTGAATGATTGATTGACTGATGGGAGAAGACCATATGTTTGGTCTTCTGAACATTCAAGTACCATATGATTATGATGAAGCCAATCCTGAAAAAACTTAAAATCAACTGAACTTTTGTAATGGCATCATTTTGTTTAGGGGCAGAGCTGAATAAAACTGCATCATCTGCATACATGACTGAAATCTGAGTGCAGATATTGGGAGCAGTGTTCATGTATAATGAGAACAACAGTGGTCCCAATATTGAGCCCTGAGGGACTCCACAAGCAATGGGGGTAGTTCGGGGGAAAAAAAAACATAAAAAAAATAGCATAAGAGCAATTACTAAGATAGAGAACCACTAAACAACTTCTGGCGAAAAATGCAAACTTGACAAAATATTGGGTAATAAACAATGCTCAGCTAGATCGAAGGCATTGGTGAGGTCCACAAACACTGCTACAACAGAGTGCCCTTTATCGAGGGCACCCTGAATGCAGCTTATGAACCCCACCAAGGCCATCTCAGTGCTATGTAATTGCTTGAAACCATGTTGCTGTGATGTTAAAAGACTATTTATTGAGAAACTCGGAGGTCTGATCAAGAACTATCTTCTCAAGAATCTTAGATAACGGGGGCAAAACAGAAATAGGATGATAACTTGATGGAAGATTAGGGTTCCCAGACTTACAGATGGGTTTTATGGTAGAACTTTTCCAAAGATGCGATTTAACAGAACGGGGTCTATGGAATCCAGGACAGAATAAAAAACTGGCGTATAGCGAGGTAGCATTTGATCTTTAAGGAAGCATTAAAGATGAGAGATAAAGGAAGAGCAAGGGACTTAACTCCAAGTTTGACCAACCTATAATCTATACCATCAAAACAGAACAATGGTCAGGGGTTCATTTTTGTAATAAAATCTATAATCAGTTCTGGGAAAACACTTTTGAAATAAAATTTGGGAGAATTATTGTCACTCACTAAAGTGGGATTGAGCAAAGTGGTAGGAGAAAAAGAGGACCTGAATGAAGCAAAGTCACAAAAGTAATTGTTGAAGACCTCGGTAATAACAACAGGGTCACTAATAAGTGAATTATCCTTCTTTAGAGAAACAGAAGATTGGGTCTTATTTCTACCCAGTAACTGATTAAGCATACCCCATGTCTTCCTGGGGTTTCCATAAGCATTCTTCTAGGATGTTAAAAAATATTAGGTCCTAGCCTTCCTGATGGCAGCTTTACATTTGTTATGCAGTACTTTGTAGGCCTGCAATATGGAAGCATCCCTGGATTTCCAATAGGCCCTCCAACTTCTGTCTCTGGTTCACATTAACTTTAGTAACATGGGAGATACCCAAGGTTGTTTATTTGACTTAACTCTCATGCGCTTAAGGGAGGAATGATTGACTGCCCCCTGAAAAATAACAGAAAAACAGGAAAGCATTAAGGAAAGATCAGAGGTAGATTCAAGTGGGGACCGATCAACTTCGGAAAAGTCACCTTAAAATTTTATACTTTGAGTTTTCTTCAGTTGCTGAGAGTGTGGTCATGTAGCCCCCTAACACATTTTTGGGTCCTGAGCCCATAAAACCAAGCCCCTTAGTGAGTGAGGTGAGCATTGATTATACTGCTGTGTGTGACTAGGCAGCAGATACTCTGAGTGCTATGCATTTATTCCACTGAAAGAAAATAAGCATTACACAATGTGATAAATTGAATCAGCCAAATCCTGCATCCTGTGGCTGGTAGCCTGTCCTTGAGGACTTAAGGCGTTATACCACTACGTTTTTAAGTATTTTATACTTTGAGCTTTCTTCAGTAGCTGAGAGTGTGGTCATGTGATCCCTACCGCATGCCCAGGTCCTGAGCCCATAAAACCAAGCCCCTTGGCGAGTAGGGCAAGCACGTGTGGGCAAGCGTTGAGATGCGCAAGGAGACTTGTGTTTCATACATGTTTGTCTAGTGTGTCCAGTGTGACAATGGGACAAAGGGGCCAGGTAATTTCCTCATTTGTTTGGTCATTACATAACCCATTAAATCCCTAGGCTGCTGTTTATATTTGTGTGTGTGTCTTCCCCTGCTTCCCCAAGGCAAATACTACTAATGTGGGAGGTGTTTTACATTATGTCCAGGGTATAATTCTTCTATTAATCATCTTATCTCTATCTCTATTTTACCCTGTAGTACAAGGTGCATCGTAGGCATATAATGATTTTGTTTTTGCATTAGAACAAAGGATTCTGGGCAGTATAGTGCATGGAAAGCTAAAGCAAATACCCAAGCTATTCATTAAAGGTTGCCAAAGTTGGAGGCAGTATAGTGCAGTTTAAGGCTCTGAGCTGCAAACCTGGAGACCTGGGTTTGAATCCCACAGCCCCCACTTGCATACTGTGTGACCCTGAGCAAACCACTTAATTTCTTTGTGTTCCCAGGTTGCACCTGTAAACAAACTTTCAGCTTAGCGTGTCTCTACTGGTAAAACAAAGGTAAAAAAAGTATGACTTAGCAGAGTTTTGTTGCTATGTGACATTTATTCTCTTGTGTGCAGTATTGTATATTTCCACTGTGGAAACTGTTTATGGCTGTGTGTGTGTGTTCCCATGTAACAGTGCACAGATGAGTGCATTCTACATATACTCATTGTCTACAGCTGTATTAGTACTGTATTTGCACCATTTCTCCATACACGCAGGACTCACCTGGTATTAATCTTTTGGTACTTTACTCACTTAGACAATTAGGCTAACTTACAGTGCATCTGTACAATTGGTGTTGTATGACAGGGTAGCTTATCATGACTGATACAATAATGACGCTTGAGGGGGGGAAATTGGTTTCAAATGTTCCAGCTGTCTTGTGTACAAGTTAATTAACAGTGAAGTCATTAAGGGGGAATTCATATGTGATAAATGTAGAAATAATATCGACCTGCTTATGGAAATTAATAGATTTTGCAACAAGTTAGATTTGCTGGAAAAAAGCTAGGATGAAATGGCCGCTAAGATTAAGGCCATTAATAAGCAGAACTACCAAAATCCCACTAATTTAGCTACTAATGACCAATCAAGGTTAAGCATGTTCTCTGAAGATAATGACCAGGTTAAGAATAAGGGGTATACTGTTCCTTTAGCCAATGGCATCTTGTGGGGTGAGAATGTAATTAAAGAGCTAGTGTACTGTCTGGGAAACTACCTGCAATTAAATGTAACTTTCAGATGTAGTCAGCTATCACTTCTTACATCTCAAGTATTTATTCTTTTCTGTTTGCTAATTATAAGATTTTCCACACGGCAGTACTGTGGTGATGTGTGGTGCAGCACTCTGTCTGGAGGGAAAAAAAGATAGTTCTGTTCTTCCCACTACATCAACACTGAAACCACACTGACTATGACATTACCAGTAACCAATGAGAACCATTTCTCACTGCCAGGTTTCACTTTCACATGAAGGCAGCAGGGACTGGCTCTCCCTGGTTACTAGTGATGTCACAATTTCCTGCATATTTTTTTTTTGTGTTACCTTTATCCTCCTTGGCCACCTCTCTGCCTCCCTTTGCAGTCCTCGCATCCTGCCGGAGATCTGGCTGATGTCTGTCTCAACTGGGACCAAAGGCACCCTGAAACCACTGCAGCTTATCCCCCACAGTGGGGCAGCAGGGAGCCCCCTAACTCCCCACCCCCATGGATCCAGTTTGGGTGCCCACACCCTGACAAACACTCATGGATGGGCATCAAACCGCATGACATGTGCCACCTTTTTCCACTGTTTGCTCCCCCCTGTTGGAGTCCTGGGAGTGCAATGACACCAGCAGGGGCAGAGGCGCATGCATCCACATGCTCCTCCCCCAGGCCTCTGCCCAGACTCTACCCAGAGCTGTCACCCCACGCCCTGACACCCAGCCTCGGCCAGGAGGCAATCGGGAAGTGAGACCCCCCTTCCCAGAGAAGGAGAGCAGTCCATTGGACGCTCAATCCTTCTTCTCCCTGCCAACCCCCGATGAGCCATGCTCATTCCCAAACATGGGTCACCGGCGCGGCGCGAGGTAAGGTGTCCAGTGCCTCAGCCCTCAGCACCAATGGGCCAGCAATTTCCTGCATTTTGATTGGTAGTTTGTGAAAGTCACTGTTCAGGCTGCAAGGATTGTGATGCCTCAAGGTGTTTGGTCTCATTTCTGATGATGTAGTGGGAGGAACAAAACTGACTTTTTTTCCCCCTCCAGACAGAGTGCTGCTCCACACATCACCCCAGTATTACCAGGTGGAAAATCTTCTAATTAGCAAACATAAAATAAAAAAATGCTTCAGATACTGGAAGAGATAGCTGACTGCGTCTGAAAATTACTATTGATTCCAAGCAGTACACTAGCTCTTTAATACCCCTGTAAACTTTGACACTCAGGCTCAATAGTGTCTGTTGTATCTAACTCAGAGTGCTCAAGTTAAAAAAAAAAAAAGAGATAGGGAGGAGGATGAGAATGAGGAAGTTAATGAAGGGCCAGACTGGGCTATCATTGACAATAGGCAAGGCCCCGTGTTTTCCACGATTCAATGGCCGCTGAGTTTTCCGCAGAATTTAATGTAATCCGTGGAATTCACTACCGTGCACCGCGCATCATTGCGCGGTATTGGTATAGCTTGAGCAGTGCTTGGTATATCATGCAACCAGTAAACATTTGCGTGATTACCCCTAATTATTCCGCAGTTTACATTGAAGAATAGTTTTTCGCAGTTTACACTAACAGAGGAATGCTGTTCCACAGCTTACATAAACTGAGGAATACTGTTCCACAGTTTACATAAACTGAGGAGTATTTTTCCACAGCTTACCTAAACTGAGGAATACCGTTCCGCAGCTTACATAAACCGAGGAATATTGTTCCGCAGCTTACCTAAACGGAGGAATACTGTTCCGAAGCTTACCTAAACCAAGGAATATTGTTCCGCAGCTTAAATAAACGGAGGAATACTGTTCCGCAGCTTACCTAAACCGAGGAATATTGTTCCGCAGCTTAAATAAACGGAGGAATACTGTTCCGCAGCTTACCTAAACCGAGGAATACTGTTCCGCAGCTTAAATAAACGGAGGAATACTGTTCCGCAGCTTACCTAAACCGAGGAATACTGTTCCGCAGCTTACCTAAACCGAGGAATACTGTTCCGCAGCTTACCTAAACCGAGGAATACTGTTCCGCAGCTTACCTAAACCGAGGAATATTGTTCCACAGCTTACCTAAACCGAGGAATACTGTTCTGCAGCTTACCTAAACCGAGGAATACTGTTCCGCAGCTTACCTAAACCGAGGAATACTGTTCCGCAGCTTGCATAAACTGAGAAATATTGTTCCGCAGCTTACCTAAACTGAGGAATATTGTTCCACAGCTGACATAAACCAAGGAATATTGTTCCGCAGCTTACATAAACCAAGGAATATTGTTCCGCAGCTTACATAAACTGAGGAGTATTGTTCCGCAGCTTACATAAATTTGGGGTTTGCCCAAGATGAGAATATGGAGGGGAATACAGCAGTTCTGGGTGAAGACAAAAAAGATGCCACAAACTCAAGTAATATGGGGGTCCCAGGGTTCTGACAAGACAGACTACTCAGCGCAGTTATGCTGACTGTTTTAGAACAGCATACATATCTATCTGTTGCTACTCTGCTGTCTTCCTGTCCTGCTTGTGGTGTGATGTCCCACTGCTGCAGAATGGTAGCAGAATCAGCAGTTGTTCTGCCGCAGAAAATATGACGTCCTGCTGCAGAATGTAGGGCCACTTTGCCACATGAGCACGGGGCCCTGACAATAGGCTCAGACTCAAAAAAAAAAAAAAAAAAAGTCAAAAGGCAATGGGTTTTGAGCTGCCCTTATCAAACAAATTTCTCCCTCTGATCACTGAAAGCAATGAAATCCAATCCGATAACCCCACTCTCTCTGCATCTCAGATAACAACTAATTGTGAGCCCCAGGGTGTCTCTCACCTGGATTCCAGGTTACCTAACAATGAAGCCTTATTACTGACCTTAGAAAAGAATGATGGGCAATCAAAAAACTTCACCCCCTTAGTACAACCAGTAATATCTGACTCAAAGGCTCAGGGTTCCTCTCATCTAGATCCCAACTTGCATAATAATGAGTCTTAGCTAAGTCACAGAGTATGATAAAACTTGAACATATTACCCAGGAATATGAACCCTCCCTCCTTGACAATCCTACGTCCTAGGTGATTCTGTAATCAAATATGTGAACAAACTCGTGTGTAATCTGGAGAAAGCTAACTGTACCTGTAGTAATTTCCAAGAGGCTTTGATATCAGATATTACAAAGATGGCAAGCAATGTACTAAAAAATGTTGGTGATAACCCATTGGTCGTTGCACACGTGGGAGCAAATGATAGCAACAGCTTTGGAATTGACATTAAAAGAGATTCATTGAACTCAGTTCTACACTAAAGAAAAGAGAATGTGAGATCTACTTCTCTGAAATTTTACAAGCCTCCAGGGCAAGTTTTCTAGACAAAGAAAAATCAAGTCAATTAATCAATGGCTTTGCAAGTGGACTCTAAAGAATGGCTTTTCTTGTATAACCAACTGGGAAATATTTAAAAAGAACTTTAGCCTATTTAGCTGGGATGGATTACACTTAAGTAGGAGAAGGAGTATAATGCTGGGGAAGCAACTTGAAAGATACATTACCAAGTCTTTAAACTGGCTTACAAGGGGGATAGGGGAAGCAATACTACCATTTGTTTAATTTAGTATATGCTCGATACAGTTTGGCAGCCATCTTGGACATGGCGGACTGTGTCATTTTCCACTGTGACTTTCGAGGGCGAAACCAGAGATGGCAGGAAAAGTAGTTGGGGGGGTTGAGCCATTCAATTATATGGGATGAGCAGAGCGCTTTTGGGGCTGTCAAAGTATAATGCAATTCCAAAAGTTGTGCTCTTTGGTATCCTGTTGTCTCAGCTACAGCAATACAACTGCAGGCTCTGCCCACTGCAGCCATAAATGGGGCTCAATAGCTACCTGCTTTTGAAGCCAAACAGGGAATAAATTCACCCACTAGGTGTGGAAGACAATCCCAATGGGCCTTAAGACTACTTTTGTCTTGTGAAACCAAATAAACTGTTTCTTCAATTCACTTTTTGTATGCTATCAATGCAGTGGCAATTCTAACTTTTCAACCATCAACTCACATGCAATTCTTTTACTTATTTTTTTTTTTAATACTCCCATCCTGCTCCCTGGCCGATCCCTCTTTCAGGCCTCACAGGGACCTTCTCACCCCGGCTACCCCCCGACCCCACCACCCCTCATTGCAGCCACCCAGGGACCCTGATGTATCCCTTCATCAGGTGTGTCCCCTGCCTATGTAAGGAACAAGCCTTACCAGCCATGCCAATGATCCTGGGTGCTGCTGAGGAGGCTGATGGAGGTCCAGGAGCTCCAGTGGTGAGGATCCAGGAGGCTGTCACCCAATCAGTCAGTGTATCATATTTTCTGTTTTTTCTCCCACAGAAGTATGACATGCAGGATACAAGGCAATGCCAGTGTGTGTCACGCTCCTTAGACAGTGGGACCTGGCACACTGCTGTACCCCCGGCCTCTGCCAGAGGTCAGTAGACACCAGTCCTCTACCCCACCCTCTCCCCAAGAGAAGGTGAGCAATCAGTGGATGCGTAAGTCTTCTCTCCCCAGCCTGCCCTCAGACGCCAAGTCTGTTTCTGAACCCTGGTCACCAGCATCACAACGGTAAATCTTTCTGCTGCACCGGTGGGCTGGTTATGCAATTCTTTTTCAGCCATTTACAAGTAAGCAATAAGATACAACTGGGTGTGAACTGAACAGATATTGCTGCTTGCCCAGGGGCATGGTGAGGCACGAGGCCGCAGGCCGAGTGCCTTCAGCCCCTGGACATGCCGTGATATCTGTTCAGTGCACACCCCGGAGCATCTTATTGCACTTATAAAATGAAGTTCATTTAAAAAAAATATTTGTTTTATGTTAAGAAAAATGTTTAGATAATAAAAAACTTAAATAATTGAGTATATTTATTGTAAAACAGCCCTTCCATCTTTGTGTTGTATGACTGCCTTAGGACATTTGTCCTTCATTGCCATCCATAATTATCATACTATGCAATGAAGCCAGCCCCCCCCCGCCACATAGATTCTGCACACAGAGTTAATCTGCATGGATGTAACAAAAAACAAAACAAGAAAAAGTAGTGTTGGAGTGAGCTGGCATTTAGGAGAGAGTGGTTGCACTTCCATGGTGCCCTCCCCCTTCACTGAACTCATGGTCATACTTCAGCGACTGGTTGTACCCCCCCCACACACACAGTGTGTACTACGCTAACAAGGTTTTCTGCAGGCACACACCGATACCAGAGAGAGAAAGTGAGAGTGGCTTACAAAGCATGACCGAGAGAGATGGGTCTGGTAAGAGGTATTTAAAACAAGAAAACTGACATGGCAGGGCTGACTTTTCTTTTACACTTCTCTGTTTTTGGATGAAGGGGAAAGAAGTCTAGAGTGAGCCACATCAGAGGTTCCCTCATCAGTCTCAAGTCCAGGATGAGATGCATTACTTAGGAGAAAAAGTGGTGGCATTTAAAAAATGAGGGCTCCAACAGCTCATTGGTTTTCTTTTTTTTTCTAATGCGGTCCTGCTTTCGAATACTTGTGTTTACCTGTGCATCAAATGGATTTAATGCACAGGTAAAAACCAATCAAAACAGGATTTACTCTCCCCCATTTTATAAATTCCCTTTAGCTTCTTCTCAATGTTGATTCAATGCATTTTCATATGCAATTTCAATGCAGTAGCAATTCATTTATATTTCTATAAGAATTACAGAATTGATCCTGTGAGACCAGTGTGCTGCTCCCAGTGTATTGGCATTCACAGTTCATGAACAGCCCCCAATCTGCCTAATACTAGCAATACGTTTTTAACAGTGTAATTCCGGTCAGCCCAAGCTCCTTGCTTGTGAGCTCGACTGCTGATCATTGTCCTGTAGATAGACCCGTGCATGCTCAAGTTATGAATTTTTTTATGCCTCCTGATATTTTTATCTATTGTGAAACTAGGCAGAATTCTAAGTTGAAATATGCTGCTTGCATCTCAAAATGAGCCTTCTAACCTGTATAAAGAACGATAAAGAACTGCTGAATGTTTGTCTGCAGGCATGCACAACATACTGTACACACAATGCACATGCCCTGAGCCAAGGATTCGGCAGTTTCTTATCTTTCCTAAAGTGCTTGTTTTTTAGATGTAAGCAGCATATTTCAACTAAGGGCTTTGCCTAGCTTCACAATGAATAAAAATATCAGGGGGCATAAAAAATACATAACTCGTGAATGCACAAATCTAGCTGCAGGACAAGCTTGTGCTATCTGGAATTACGTTGTTAAAAAGGCCGAATGTAAATTGTATTAGGCAGATTGGGAGCCATTTAGTACAGTGGGAATGACAAATCCATATAGTATATCCCAATCAAATACAGTACTCTACAGTACAGTACTGCAGTGAAATCTGGGTCCAACTCTGTGGTTTAGCATTTTCAATGGGTTGCTTATAGTATGCACTGCTCATTGCACTGAATTAATAAAAATGTCCAGAGAGTTGCACCTGAAACTGAATAGCAGCTAGAGACAAATCATTAGGAAACTGTTATCAGTTCATCGCAATGAGCAGTGCACACATTAAGCAACCCATTGAAAAATGCTAAACTAGTGAGATGGAGGAACAGTTTAATGTGGCTTGCACTGTACCTTCATGTAAAGATCTACAAGTCACACAGAAAATACCTGCATTTAATGCTCCTGGGCTCACATTACCAGTTTCATGTCTTGCCCATTGGTTTATGCTTGCACTGTGTGTCTTTACCAAAGTTTTTGCAGCGGTGGCAGTTGTCCTCCACAGGGAAGGACTCTGTCTTCCCCTATATAGACTGGCTGTTAAAGCTCTGCCTTGGAACGCCATTGTCTACACACTGTTTAGGACCCAATAGTTGTTCAACCAAGTGGGCATACTGATCAACAAACTGAAGTCGGTCCTTGCCCCTTACCAGAGGCTCCAATACATATGGGCAGTTCTGGACACAGGTCTAGGATGGGTGTTTCTGCCCTCCGACCATGCCACGGCACTGGTGGCCCAAACACAGCTGGTATAATTCAGCAACTGTGTCTCAGCTAGATGCCTGGTAAAGCTAATATGCTTGACGGCTGCTGTAGCACTGACTGTCCAGCTGCTTTACCTCCACATAAGGATCCCTCAGTGGTTCCTCAGGACACATTGGGTACAGCATTCCGACAAGTTGGCGCATCTAATACAAGTGACTCCAGCACTCTGTCACTTCCAGTTCTGGGAGTTTGGACTGCCCCATTCCTTTGGTTATCCTCCCTCCTGGTGATGACCATGGATGTCTTGGATTTAGGTTGGGGTGCCCATTTGGGCCTCTACAGAACCTAGGGCCGACAGACCTCTCTAGATACAGTTCTGCAGAGCAACACTCTGGAGATGAGGGCTGTTCTGCATGGTTTGCAGGCTTACGTTTCCCTTCTACCAGGGAACCAGCTGTTGATCCATACATACAATATTTCAATAATGTATTACATCAACCAACAGGGAAGAGTACATTCATACCCTCTCTGCAGAAATGTGGTGAGAATTTGGCACTGCACGATGGACTGCAACATTTCTGTTCGAGGTGTTTCTGTACGGTACCCTGAATGCACTGGCAGATCACCTCAGATAGTCTTGTGCACTATGCCATGAAAGGAAAGTCTCAAACTCCATCATTTCTAGCCTTTTTGACAGATGGGGTTGCCAGACACAGACCTATCTGTGTCTTTATACAATGCAAATCTGCCTCATTTCTGCTTGCTCACTCCAGGGTGTGGGGTTTTCTGGCTAGATGCATTGTCCTTCTCCTTGAAAGAAAGTTTTCTGTATGTTTTTCCACATTTCCTCTGATACAGATGATTCTGGTCAAGCTACAGGCTGAACCACCTTCCTTAATCCTGGTAGAACCTTACTGGCCTAGACAAATTTGTTTTCCTCTGCTCTAGAAACTGGCAGTGGAACCCCAGGTCCCACTCTTCCTGCAAGCAGGCCTTGTGACACAGGATCAGGGTGCTCTAGTGCACTTGGATCTGTGATCCCTGCATGTCCACAAATGGCCCCTGAGGGCATAGAACTCCCCCTCTTCTGGGTTTCCCCAGCAGTTGCTTATGTTGAAAGCTGTCTACATACAGTGGTGCACATACAAAAATGGGAACATTTTAGTGGAGGGTACTGCCTGTGCCCTGGATCTCTTTATATGTCCAGTGCCTACAGTGCTGGACTATCTCTTGTCTCTTAAAGACTCATGGCTAGGGTATTCCACTATTAAGGTCCACCTGACTGCATTGTTGACTTTTCATGCCCTCACAGAAGGTATGACAGTGGCCCGGATGGAGGTTTCCTCTAGATTCCTAAGAGTTATTCTCCTGTTGCATCCCCTGGTCTGTAATCTGGTTCTGGTGTGGGACTTTCATTTGGTCATACAGACCCTGACTGTGCCTCCTTTTGAGCCAGACACCATTTGTGTGCTGTGCTTCCTGTCTTGGAAGACACTGTTCCTACTAGCTATGACTAGATGCATATCTGAGTTACAGGCTCTGGTTGCAGACCCTCCTTTTATTATTTTTCACAAGGACAGGGTTGCATTATGTACTAATCCTTATTTTCTCTCAAAGGTTGTGCCTGAAAGAATACTAAATCAGATTAATGACCTTCCTGTTTAATTCATTATCTCCCAAGGATAGTGGGGAATGTTATTTATATAGGCTAAATGTCTGCAGGATGCTGTGTTGGTACCAGGATTGTACCAAGGATTGTAGAAAATCCTCATAACAGTTTATAGTGTTTGACCCCAGGGTGGTAGCTCCCAAATTTTGAAACAGGGCCTGTCCAAATGACTGCCCAATTGTATTACATTTTGTTACCAGAAGCATGGTAAGCAGCTTCCTGGTTCCATTCATGCTCATTCCACCTGTAGGATGTCTACCTCAGTGTCTTGTTTCCAAAACATGTCCACTGCTGACATTTGTGCTGCAGCCACTTGGAGTACTGTTCATACATTTACTAAACACTACAGTCTAGACATTGTCTCTCGTAGATGTGCCAGCACCGGCTTCAATGTTCTGCAAGGATTATTAATTCCTACCATCCTCCCTCTGTGCTTGGTACTGTTTGGAAATCGTTTCATGATGTGGCTCTTTGGAGGGATATATTCTTGAAGAAGACAGAATAGTTACCTACTGTAACAGTAGATCTTCATCCAGAGAATCTCCTCTATTGAGCCACAGCTCTCCCTACCTCCTTACCCCTTGTTAGGGTGATGGGTGACAATACTGCCTGGTCTCACATGCCACTTCTCCCGTGATACTACAAACATTATCTGTACTCAGGTCATCATATCCTCTCCTGTGAGTCTGGTGTGGTCCTGGTTGCTTTGGTCCTTGCTGGTCTGATGATCCTCCAAGCTTGTCTCCGGTGGAGAACTGAGGCATGCTGGGGATGCCCACATTATATAGGCACCAACATGGTGCTTCAATGTGGGTAGCCCCAGCCAGAAAAAAAGTTTCCTGGTGGTTCTGACACTGATGGCTTACAGTTCTGTGATGTAGCTTAATGGAGAAGATTCTCTCAAAGATCTGCTATTATGGTACAGTAGTAGCCACAGACATTGCCAGCTATTTCCAGATATTTCATTAAATTTCTGAAGAGTTTCTCTCTGCTGCCCCTACTGTGGAAATGCAGAAAGCAGGAGATATTTCTGAAAATATCACATAAATTTTGGGAAATAGCTGGCAGTATCTGTGGCTGCTACTGTAGGTAACTATTCTTTCTGAGATTAGGGGAATTTGGAAAACTATTGCTTGGAACCAAATAACATTGAAACCATTTTCTCTTGATTGACTGCTAGCTGATTACAATGGAATCAGCTTTAGATATTTGTGTAGTCATGCTAAAAATCCTGTTCATTGAGGGGTGAGGCAGGCCAAGAATTAAAAATTGAGGTTTTGCCAGCAGACACGTGAATGCTACAGGTGTCAAGTGAACCTGAGAGGTCATTGATGAATACTGAAAACAGGAGATGTCATTGTGGACTTAGGAGTGGCACAGTGTACAGTGCCACGATAATTGAAGATGGGAAGGATCTTCGAGAGGATTTCTCTGTGAGCAGGAAATGGGATACAAGCTTTGTTCATGTAGAGCGCACAAACCTTAGGGTGGAGCTTCTGGTGGATGGCATTTAAATGAGCTATGATATCCTCTTCCAGACTGGAGGTAGAATATTCCAATGTGCTTCTTGATAGGGTACCTGCCACTACCAAAGTTTTTCCCAGGGCATATTGTACTGTAGACTTAAATCTCAGTAAATGGAGCTGCAGTCTTTGGCATTACATTTGGTATGTTCTCCAAGTCTCTGTTATTGACTAAGGGAACTAGAGATCTGTGGCCAGTTTGCAGTTTATAGTTGCCCAAGCCATAGAATGTCTGTTAAATTTTCACATGTTCACACACCTGCTAGGCATTATTTTTCAATCTGAGCACATTTAGATTCTGCATTGGATACACTTCTTAAACAGTATGTTACTGGTTAATATTCCTTTCCATGCTGTTGCAGCAGAGTGCCTCTGATGCCATGGCTGGAGGCATCAGCACTAACAACAGTTTGTTTGTTGATATAAAAGGCCAGAACTGAGGAAGTTGTTATAAGTCACCAAGCATACTGAAAACTTAGAAACCTTGAAAAACAGACACTGCTGGCAGATAAAACCAAGGGTCTATACAGTCTGCTCAAACAGGTATTCCTACCTGATTCTCTGACCTAATATCCTGCAGGGGTATCTACTTGTTCTTGTGTAGTGCCCCATGTCAAGACTATCTAATTTTAGGAAAGCAGGAAAGCATACAGAGGTTGACCTATGCTTGACAAATTTGGCATATACAGTATTTGATCATTCACGCCCTATAGTACATTTCCATTCCACTACATGCTTTGGTAGGAGGAAGTACTTGTATGAACCTCACTGTCTCAGATTTTGGTTTCTTCCCTCTTCCATCTGTGAGGTATCCCAAGAATTATAATTGGTGCTGTTGCAGTTAGGTCTTATTTCATTTTAATTTCAGTCATGTGGCTTTAATTGTCTGAAAGACCTACTCTTGTCTCACATCGTGCTCTTCATTTTCCTACGTTAATATGTCATTCATATAAGCCACACATACTTTGAGGCCTTGCAGAACTGAACTAATCTTGTCCAGGGGAATTTCTGGAACACTTGCAATACCAAAAGGCAGTCTTTTGTCACCCAGCTCTCTTCCTTCTAGAATTCCTCTGGATACCTTCCTCGGTACCACTCTGGCCTCTGGATGCACCACTTATTGTTCCCTGTCTTTACCCAGAGTCACTGATTGCATTCTCATAGGAATAGATCACAGCCTAATCTCCTCAATCATCTTTATTGACACTGTTAAGTTTTTTGATCCTGTTGACCAATCCTTCCTGTTTGACTAGCTAAAGTAGGTGGGCATCTACCTCCGGCAGTGCATTGGTCCTACTCCTGTCTGTCTGACTGCTACCAGTTGGTTCAGGTTGGTGGCTGTGTTCCCCCCCCCCACATCCAGGCTGGAGTCCCAAAAAGGTTCTATTCTTGTTTCTTGAGGCAAACTGGTCTCTTCCAGACTCAGGCTGCAACTGTTACAGGTGTCCTCAAGACCTTCAGACACCTGAAAGAGTACCTCATTAGCTGACACCACTCAGCATAGACACTTCTTTGGGGTTCTCTGGGTCTAAATCCCACCACAGCCACTGCCCACATACTACAGTGCCCCTTACCAAAGGGAAATAACCCACCCCTCTCTTCCACAGCAGAGAACATGTCACTTACTGTAGATGCAAAATATGGTAACTGTAGCCTTCTCTTTGGAGAACAGAACACATTTTCTGTCAATATAACCCAGTTAATTGTACCTTCAAGGACTCAGTCACAGGAACATGAAGTATATAAAAATTATATTTAATACTTCAAGATATTTACACTTATAATACAGTAATTCTACAGAGAGAAAAAGAAAATGTTTTGTACAGTAGAAAATACACAGAAAAAACTCTCTTACTTTAATCTCTCAATTAAGCAAAGTTGAATAGCTTACCACAGAGGACACCTTGGTGAATCAGGACAGACGTGAACCTTAGATGATAACTGCTCAGAGTCCCAACTTGACTACCCAGTCTCTCGCAAAACTCTAGCTTAATTTGGTTCCAAAACCAGTCTCCACCCTCCCTCAGCACACATGTCCTATGATAACACTTCATTACCAGTTCTTTTTGTCAGCAGGAAAAGGTCCTCTATGGAAACTGTTCTGATCTGGACTGCAGGAATATGTATTCAGAGAAACCTCCTTTGTCCTACCTTCTGTCTCATACAACTGGAGTGACTGCTCCAGTTGTCAGATAAAGCCTCTTATCACGACACAAAAGGGCTATTTTGCTTTGAAGAATGCAAGGGCTGCTTTGGCTTTGAAACTCTCCCATTAACTGGCTGGGGGGTCCTGTAGTTACAGGACAAAGAGACCATCATTGCACTCCAGAGGGAGCTGACATGCCTCTGGCAATTATCTTAATCTCATTTTCCCCTCACAGATCCATTTAAACTTATCTTAAGTTACAATGAAACAAATAAAAGAACTACAGTGCAAAATGATATCGCAAGTTGTTACACCTCCCCCAGGAAATGAAAAAAAATCTTTTAGCACTCCAAATGATGTTTTTTTTTTCATGTGAGTCGGCTGACTCCCACTGCTATGCACTCATTTCAGTCTTTGTGTGAATCCCACATTAGTGTCTCATAGCAGCTTTCCTACTTGAAAAGGGGCACTAACTATTGTCTAGACAGTCCATCTGTATTGCCATGCTGTGACCCAGTGCAGTGCCTAATTTCCATATTGTAGGACTGCAGCGCCAGGCTGCACCTCAGCATTTTGGGGGTTTTGTCCACTGGTAATATGAAGCCAAGTAAGAGGGCTGTGATCAGTGACCAGGGTGAACTCCTTCCCATACAAATAAGTTTTTAGCTTCTGCAAATGCCAGACAACACCTAGACACTCCTTCTTGATTGTGGCATAGGCCTCCTCTCTAGGTTGCAGCTTCCTGATTGGGTACATGACTGGGTGTTCCTCTCTTGAGTGTATAACCTGACTCAGAACTGCACCTAGCCCATTATCAGATGCATACACATGCACAATAAACCTTAAAAAATAGTCTGAGCTGGCAAGCACAGGTACCCAACACAATAAGCTGGTGGAACACAGTATTGCAGGTTTCTGTCTGCTGAATCTTTTCTGACATTTTCTTCTTGGTGAGCTTGGACAGGGATTTGGCCATGCTACTAAAAATCACTGCAAACTTACAGTGGTACCCTACCATCTCTAGGAAGGCCCATACTTTTCTCTTGGTGATGGGCATGACTCATCCCCATTGGGCCTCAGTTTCCATTGGCTCAGGCTGGATGTACCCACTCCCACCCCTGTGCCCAAGGCATGACACTTTGGTTATTCCTATCTGGCACTTCTCTGCCTTAGCCTGCAGTCAGCAGAACTCCATGGTTATGTGCCTGTTGTGATCCTCCAAAGCTTGGCTATAGATGGAGATGTCATCCATGTGTGCTACAACAAAGTCTCCTGCCTCATTCTGAAAGCCGATGAAAGGTGGCTGGTGCATTCTTCATCCAGAATTACATTACTCTGAACTAGAATAATTCAGATGGGATGACAAAGGCTGACCTCTCTCTGGCTTTGGGGGTCAGGTCTATGGTAGACAGGTAAGTGGCTCTCCATGACCCCCCTAGGACCTCATCTGTCCTGAACATGGGTATGAGTCCAACTCTGTGCAGCTGTTGAGCTTGCCACAGGTGATGCAGAACCCTGTGGTCCCATTCTTTTTGGGGATCAGTACCACTAGGGAGGCCTAGGGACTATTTGATTCCTGGATCTCCTGGAAAGCCAGCATCTCCTTGATCTCCCCTTTTATGGCATGTCTTACTCATTCTGAAGCTCTGCAGGGTTTCTGTCCCAGTGGGACTTGAGACCCTGTATCAACATGGTGCTCTGCTAGCATGGTATTCCCCAGCTTCACTATGAACATCTCACTAAATGTATGCAGTGCCTCACATATTTCAGAAGCTTGGGCCAGTGTTAGCCACTCCTAGAGGGTGACAGCATCCACTGAGTATTCTCCCTTAATCTCTCCCAGGAGATCCACCGTTGAGTCTGCTTTGACCTCCTCTTTCGGATAGCTGCACATAGCCAGGACCATCTTGTCCTGGTCATTGTAGAGCTCCATCAGGTTTACATGGTAGACTTGCTGTTTGTGCCTCCAGTGTGGTAACTCCACCATGTAATTAACATCATTCAAACCCCCCAAACACACAGTAAGGCCCCTCCCAAATCACCTGTAATTTATTCTGTTGGACAGAGATGAGTACCATCACACATTGCCTGACTTCGTGCTTCTGGTGTTTGGTATCTTCTTCCTCTGTTGTACAGTGGCTAGATGCTCCTGCTCTAGCACCATGACCTCCTTGACCCATGACCTGAAATTCAGGAAATACTCCACAACAGATTACCCTTGGGGAGCAAGTTCACCATTCCATTCACCTCTTACCAAATCAAGGGGGTTCCTTACCCAGTGGACAAACAGGAGCTCGAAGATTGAGATCCCTGAGGACTCATGTGGGATTCCCATATGCAAATAGTAGATGGTGTAAGTACTTGTTCCACTCTGTCACACACTGGTCAGTGAATGCCCTTAACATGATCTTAAAAGACACATTAAATTGCTCAACCAGACCATTAGTTTTATTGTGGTATGGTGAGGCCCTGAGCTGCCTTACCCCACACTTCTTCCAAAGACTAACCATCAGAATTTCCTAGGAAAAACTCATCTGGCTAAATATCCCCAGCAGTTCATCATCCACCTTCTCAGCTTCAATGAAGGACAATGTCATGCCTCTGGATATCTTGTGGCATAATCTGCAACCACCAAATTGTAATGCCTGTGGTGCAACTTGGTGTGCTGAATGGCCCCACAATGTTGGCGGCAACTTGCTGAAATACCTCTTTCATAATAGGCAGGAGAATCAAACCTGCCTTAGCCTTGTCCCCAATCTTTCCTACCCTCTGACACTGTGGACAAGTCCAGCAGTAGTTTGCCATGTCTCTAAAAATACTGGGCCAGTAAAAAATTGTTAGCCACCCTTTGTATGGCTAATATCTAAGTATCCAGAAAAGGGAACATCATGGGCTAAAGTCAGAAGCTGCTTTCTGTATTTCCTTGGAAACAAAATCTGCTTGAGTACCCCATCCTCTGGTTCTCCTTTGGGAACCCTCATATGGTACAGGAGCCAATTCTCATAGTTCACTTCCCTTTTCTCTGACCCCTATGAGTCACTTTCAACTCTAGTGGCTAACTCCCTTTTAATTTTTGCAGGGATGAGTCAGCTTGCTGAGCTCACCCCAGGTCTGCATACCTGACCTTCTAAAAAACATACTCCACTGTGGGAGAGCCATTTAAGTCTGGGCACTCTTCAGTCTGTTGCTGTGGCTGAGAACTTCTGCTCCCAGCTTGTTCTTCAGCTACATCTTCTCCTGCTAATAAGCTAGGAGTTGATTCCTCATACACTGCCTCCTCTGTGTGTCCTCAGGAGCCAGCTCGCTCACCTTGCTATTGGCATTGACACACACAAAATTGGCCCTACTAATGAAGTCATTGCCCATGATTACATTCACAGGCAGATCTGGTACAACAGCTTCCTTTTATATGCCCTGGCCATTTTCCCAGCCTCAAAAGATCTGGGTCAGTGGCACTAAGATCAGAACCTGTCACACCTTTAATCCTAGAAAACTGGCCTGGCAAAATCTGTTCCTTCTGAATTAAATCCTACTTCACCATAGAAATGGAGGCTTCAGTGTCCCTCAGTTCCTGGGGTACTATCCCATTTAAAAACACAGGGTGCCTATGTGCAGTGGAGTTAGAGGGCACTGCACTCTGTGTGCAGGTCACTAACTATGGGAAGCTTCCTGAGCTACCCTGTCCAACTGCAATCACACTGCCATATTTTTGGGGCAATTATAAGACAAATACCCCAGTTTCTGGCAGATATTGCATCTATACACACTAGTCTCTTTTCTTCTGAAACCAAGTGCTTTCCCTTTTTGTTCAGGCACAGACTGGCTTCCTTCAAGTTCCCCCCAGGGCTCCCTTAAAACCACCTGATATCCCTTCCCCATTGCTTTTGTGCAGAGAGTATGGTTGGCTGGCTATAAACTGATCAGCCCACACAGCAGCCTCCCTCATGCAGCTTGGAGTTCTATCCAACAACCATATTCTCAGTTCTTTCAGTACAGTTTTTAGAAATGCTCCATATGGAAAAAAAATATTTTATTTCCTTTACAGAACACAGATTTGCACCATCTAACCAGGGCTCTAGCAAATTGCTTAGCTGCACGCAGTTTTCAGCATAGCTATCTCCTGGTATCTTTCTTAATCTTCTAAATGTTTGTCTGTAGACCTGGGAGTTAACATTTTTTGCTTTATCGTAGTCCATGCAGTCCTCATTGTCCATTCTGGCCAAAGCTTCTAGTGCCTTGCCTGTAAACAGTGGCAAAAGGTAAGCTGCCCAAGAAGCCCTGTACAACTCAAATTGCTCACAGATTCTCTCAAAAGATCTTTGAAGCAAATCAAGATCACCCCTCTCCTGATATTTGGGAAACATTTTGGAATTAATTTTGGCTTCTTGGGTGAAACCCCTGGTGCCGGTACTTACAGTTTGTGCTGCCTTCTGGTGCCAAATTCCCATCACCCTCTTGTGTTCTCACTCTCACATTTCTCTCTCATCAGGGTCTTGTGCTGTTGCTGCCACTGCCTTTCTGACTTCTGTCACTTTAGCTGACACTGCCCTTCTCTTGCTCTCTTTCGCTCTCTCATGCTCTGAGCTGGATTCATGCTGGCACTGCTTTTCTTACTCCTCAGCTTCCAGTTTTTTTCCTCTGCAGCTCCACATCAGCCTTTTGCTTCTCAGCTTCTGCCTTTGCCTTAACCAGGGTGAGCACCAGCTTCAACATTTGTACTCATCCTACTTGCACAGATGTCCTAGTCATAGGCTGTGTCTCATCTGTATTCTCTCTAGCCTCCATCTCACAACTTTGTCTAGCAGTGCCCACTTACACACCATGTTCTTGGTCACTTTTTTGAGGATGTCTATCAGTTACACTCATGTCTGGCCTTTCTCATAGCCCAGCCCTCTCTTTTTGCACAGCTCCAGAAGGTTTGGCAGTGTGCATTTCTCATATGACCCAGATATAGTGTCTTCTAGCTATCTACTCTTATTCATAACAATATAAAATGGGTAGAATACACAGTCCTCTTTTGTATATCCTGTTCTGTGACTGGATAGATAAACTTTATACTGACAGATTGTTTCAAATTCAAACTGCTGCCTCCAGTTTGTGGCAAACTAATCTCTCCTAGACTTAGCCTGTGACCGTTACCAGCATTCTTGAACAGTTCAGATGCCTGCAAGGGTACCTCAGTAGCTGCCACCTCTCAGTGAAAGCACTCCTTTAGGGTTCCCTGGGTCAGAATCCCACTATAGTCACAGCTCACATACTACAGCACTCCTTACCAAAGGACAAATGACCCACCCCTCTCTGTCACAGCTGAGAACATTTCACTTAGAAACAAAAAATAACTGTAGCCTTCTCTTCTGAGGCAGAACACATTTTCTGTCAAGATAACCCAGTTAGCTGTACCTTTGAGGCCTCAGTCACAGTAATATGAAGTATATCAAAATAATATTTAATACTTCAAGATATTTACACATATAATGCAGGATACTACAGTAAAAGTGTAGGGAACAATAATTCTACGGAGATAAAAGGAAAATGTTTTGCACAGTAGAAAACACACAGAAAATACACTGTTTCACTTTTCTCTATGAAGTAAAATAGAATAGCTTTCCACACAGGACACATTTGTGAATCAGGGCAGACTCAAACCTTGATGGCAACTGCTCAGAGTCCCAACCTGGCAACTCAGTCTCTCAAAAAACTCTGGCTTAACCTGGTAACCAAAATCAGTCTCCACCCATCCTTGGCACACATGTCCTAAGACATCACTTACAGGTCAGTTCTTTGTGTCTCCAGGGAATGGTCCTCATGGGAAACTGCCATGATCTGGACTTCCAAAGCTTATGTATTCAAAAGGACATCTCCTTTGTCTTACTTCCTGTCTCGTACCTCAGGAGGGACTGCTTCAGTTGTTAGCCAATGCCTCTTCCCTTAATATGAAAGGGCTGTTTGGCTTTGAAGCTCTCCCAATAACTGGCCAGGGGTCCTGTAGTTACAAGGCAAACAGACTGTAATCACTCTCCAGAGGCAGCTGGCATGCCTCTGGCAATTGTCTTAATCTAATTTCCCCTCACAGATTCATTCAATCTTATCAATACAGCTAGAACAAAATAAAAACAAAACTACAGTATACAATTATATGGCAATTTGTTAAAGTCCCATTCTTTACTCCCTCTTTAAAATGATCTCCATTGTTTCTGGGTCAATGCCAACATACATATGAATGCAGATGGCATAATCCTCTATGCCATTGGTCACTCTGCTTTGGAATTTAGACCACTGCTTCAATAGGATTTTAATAATGTCTAGTGTTGGTTCCCTTCAAACCAATGTATACATAATACTACAAAGAGAGTTTCCTTGTCTTTTGGTACTAGGCAAAAATATGCTAGGCTCCCCCTAACCGCTTTTCACCACTCTCAATGGGCCTCCATTGGAGGATGCTGTCTTGTTAAAGTACCTACAGTAGTTGCATGTCTCAATCAGAATACTGATTTCTCTCTTCATATTGATGCAATTCTTAAGAATTTACATTCTAGACTTGGAGCCCTTTAACAAAATAAAGCTCGCCAGCAATCCCCCAGTGGGCCAAGAAGAGATTGTTCCTAAAATGATTTTGCCAGTGTTTGACTATGTGGATGTAGTTTTTGGGGCTGGTTCCAAAACCTATTTGTCCAGATTGGATCCAATTTTTGACTCTTTCTACCATTTTGCTTCAAAGCCCCTCCACTCACTCACCACTGTCTCCCCTACCAGTCCCTCTGCCTAGACTCCTTCATCTGTTTCACTTTGTTTCCTTTCTGTCAAAATTCTGGTTTTCTTCTCTTCCTCCCAACCTAAGCTGTCACCTATCCCCTATACCTCCTTCCCACTACTACATGCATTCCTCCTACTCTTGCAGTGTCTCTGCTGCTGCCTGGCAAACTTCTTCTGGCCAATCTGCCTTCTTGTTCTGACTTCAAACAGTTTGAAAAAAATGTTCTACCTCTCTTCATCTCTGCCCCACTTATATATCTCTCTAATCCTCCCTGCGTATACTATCTGTTTCTCCTCCTCTTGCTCTTATCTCTAGCTTTCCCCAATTTCTTACCTGTCATTGCCCTTCTACCTTCTTGTGACCTTGACATCCACAGTTTTGGTATTTCTGTGGTTTTGTTCTTTCTGCCCTGCCCTCTTATGTATAGTCCATTAATTATTTTGGGCCTACACTATCATCTGTATCTAAACTGATTTTGCCCTAGGACTGCAATCTTGAATATTGTCACAGAATCACAGACATTTGACGGCAGAAAAGGACCACACTGGCCCATCTAGTCCACCATTATATCCCCCCTTCCCCCCACCTCCTTTACTGGCTCTTAACTTCCACCCCAACCCCATATATCTGTCCTCTGCCCTCTTGAATCCCCTCACCATTCCAGACCCCCTCACCTCCTCAGGTAGCCTGTTCCAGGCTTCCACCACCCTCGCTATGAAGAACTTTCCCCTCACATTACCCCTTTATTTCCCTCCTTCAAATCTGAGGCTATGCCCCCTTGTTTTGGCTCCCTCCTTCCTTCTGAACAAGCTCCCCCCTTCACTTTATTGATCCCCTTCATATACTTAAAAGTTTCAATCATGTCCCCCCTCTCCCTTCTAGTCTCTAGTGGGTATAGATTCTGCTATTTATGTATTGTATTACTGTACCATGCTACTCTTCCATTGTTATCGTGTATCCTTTGTTCCCTGTCCTCGGGTTACATCTGGAAATGAGCCTTGTTCAATGTGTCTTTCCTGGTTACCAAAGTTCAAACAAATAAATTTAAAACATAACCTCTCAAATGGGCAATTAAAGTTGTTAGCTTAGCGTTGTCATTATTTAGTGGCTTTTGCCAAAACCCGATGGCTGCATCGAATCAGGAAAACACAGTTGCCTCTGATAAGTTTGAAATAATGTGGTCATGGGTAGGAGCTATATACCTTTCCCTTTTCGAGTTCATGCATGCACTGCAAACTCCTTGGAATAGTAGACTTTGAGGGGTGTGACACTGGCTGTCCAATGCAGAGTGCTCTGCAAGGAGCTCTACAGTATCGCACCAATCATCAGCCAGGCTGGTCCTGATGCTGTTTTGCTTGAAGTGGTCTGCACTTGAAAAAAAAAAGCTGTACCAATCATGTGGCAGGCTTTTTCCTTCCATCTGCAGGTCACTGCAGAGCAAACAGCAGTTTGTGGCATGACATTTCCACCTTGCCACCCCACCTGTCCCTGCCTGAAAGGTGGGAAGAGGCCTTTCCTCACCTGCCTCCTCCATGTCCCCACAATCTCTGTTTCTATATTTTCTCCCACCCATGTGGAGCAGGCCGCAGCCTAAGTTCCATATGGGCTGGGAGCATTCAGTGCCCAAAGGGAATCACGATCGATCGAGCTAGTGGTTCCTCCCCCCACCTGCTGACATCAGGGTGCTGAATCCCCGTGTCAGCCTGTATACCCCGTCATCCTTTAATGTGGCACACTGGGAGCCAACCCCAGTGTGCCAAAAAGTGCCTGTGGTGTTTCTGACACCGGGATATCCCCATGCCCCTATATTCTTCAACTTCCGGGTGCTCAATCCCCGGGTCGGCATTGATCCCCCCCTTGATTCCCCCCCCAGTACTCTGGCACATTGGGAACCCACCCCAGTGTGCTGAAATCCATAAATAGTGTACCTGTAAAAAATAAAACAGACCCACAACGCCTTTTTTTTTAACCTGAAAAAACAGAAAATAGTCTCGTCGTTGTCGCTGGCCCCTCCCCAAACTCTCATCCTCCTCTGTGCACCCCACTCCTGCACCCCTCACCCATACTTACCCCCAGAGGTTGGGAGCAGTGATCTTCCGTGGACCGGGAACACGTCTGCACTCTTCAAAGACCAAATGGGAACTGAAGAAATAACGGTAAGTCCTATAATGGCTGTGAATGGGGAGCTTCAATTTAGGTTGATATCTCAGTCATTTTTGGGAGATTTGGTCCCAAATTTTGAACATGGGGTTCTTGGGATCCCACCTCATGAACACAATCATTGTCATTTTGTTTCTTGGTCCCAAAAGGTGATTTTGCAATCGCTGTGCAGAATTACCTTTTTGGGATCAATTAACAAAATGATAGTGCCACTGATCATGAGATGGGGTCCCAAAAAGTCATTGTTGCAAATATGGTGAAAAAACTCCCAAAAATGACTGCATTATGAGTGTCCATTGCGCAGTTTTTACGCATGCTCATAACGTCATTAATTTTTAAGATTTTCACTCCAAATTTCCAACATTGCCATTTTTTCACACCCCCTTATGAACAGTACAACTGCCATTTTTTGCATCCTTCCCAAAATGTATTTTTGCACCTGTGGCTCAGAATTTTATTTTTTTTATTTTAGTCTTTGGTAACCGGCGCGGTCACTGTGCGAAATCAACTTATGGGACAGATTAACAAAAACCCAGTGCCACTGTTCAGGAGGGGAGGTCCCAAAAAGGCCATATTGAAAATTTGGTGAAAACATTCCAAAAAATGACTGCGTTACAAACGTGCATTGCACAGTTTCTACGCACACTTGTAACTTTGACACTTTTTCATATTTTCACTCCAGATTTTCAACACTGCCATTTCTTCACACCTCTTCATGTACTGTATAGCTGTTATTTTTCACATCATGCCCAAAATGTGTTTTCACACCTGTGGCACTGAATGGCACGTTCGCTATGCGAAATCACCTTTTAGGATTGAGTAACAAAAGGATACTGACACTGTTCATGAAGTGGGTCCCAAAAAGCCCATGTTGAAAATTTGGAGCAAAAATACCAATAAATGTCTGGGGCGTTTGGGTTTCCAGCCGTAATGCTCACCCTTTAAATGCAAGGCAGAGGAATATACACAGAAAAATATGGGGGGCATGTACAACAGCAATACCAACAGCGAACTTTCTGCATTGACAAATGCTTGTTACAGCTTCATTTAATCATTTCAAATGTACACATATGCATGTTTGACCATTCTTTTTCAAGACTGGCACCACTGGTACACACCAATCAGTTGGCTCAGTTATTCTGCCAATTTTCCAATCAGTCTTCATTCTTAGTAACTCCTGTTTAACTTTTGACAAGAAAGGTATGGGACCCATCAGAATGTTTTCACTTTATATGGCTCTGTGCCCTCTTTCAGCTGTATTCTAACAGACTGTCCCTGCAGCTGAACATCCTCACAGAACACACTATTAAAGTCCTCATTCCTTTTTACCAGGCCCATTTCAGTGGCTACAGATTGTCCTAGTTAGCTATTAACACTTGGCCTTCTGATTAAAAAAAAAAAAAAACTTTGAATGCATAGTCCTTGACCTTGTAGCCATGAACTGTCTTTTAAATTGGCCTTCCCACCAGGGCTATTTTACACACTGTGAAAAGTTTCTAGACTACTGTAGGTGTTAGCCTGAGTTTGTGGAAAAGCTACTCTAAAATAACTGCATCTGCTTTTGTGTCAATGTAAAAACTAACACTATTGTTACTTATATTTTGGTTCACTGTCCATGTCTCATCATCTTGAATGCATGGCACCGAGTCAGGAAAATATGTGACACTTTGCTACAAGTTCTGGTATGATACATGCAAGTCTAAAACTCATTTGTTTTCAGAAAAAAATTCATATAAATAAGCTTTCCATACAGGACATTTCTCAAGAGGCCAGTGATTGAATACATAGACTTTACAGTCATTAGCAAAACAAAATGTAAATGCGTGCCTTTGTTACACAGTAGAAGGGGAAATTCGAATGTAAATTGGATTAAGCAAAACAATCCAATTAAACAGTGTGCTTAAAAACAAAGGGCAGTATTGCAAAGGTCAAGGCTGTCACTACACTTTTCAAATTAGAATGCTATCCACGTGTGCAATGGACACCATCACTGTATGCGAATATAGCCTTTAAGCTGGAAATAATTGCTCTTTTATTGAATTCACAGTGAAGAAGATTATTAGCATTTAACCCATATGCAACTATTAAACTGTCATGGTTAAGTGCATATTGCGTGCAGAGGATTTACCCCGCACACAGCGTCAGATGGAATACATCATAGTACGAGGAACTGAATGTTCCTTTAACAGTTAGCCTCCACCTTCCCACATATTCTCTTGCTTGGAAAGGTAGCGCATGACTCCCTGCAGAATTAGTAAGGGAGTCCCAAAAATGTCCAAAGAAAGTCTCTGGAGTATGTTACCCACACCACTAAACAATAAAGTGTTAGATGGACAGTAGATATTGTAAGGCTTAATATGTATCAATTTCACCAAGCCACACAACCTGGTTTCCTTACTGTGTCCCAAGTTCAATCTATTGTACGGCAAATTCAGACCAAACGTTGAAAGTGCAGGCAGTCCAAAGAAATGTCACTGTGTGTCATCTGCATCAGAATGGTCAGAATCTGAGTAAAGAGCCCTGTCAGCCATCATAGAAACATATAAACATAAAATTTGATGGCAGATAAGGCCTGCTTGGCCCATCTTGTCTTCCAATTTTCCCCTACCTACTATAACACTGCAGACCCTACTTGATCTCCGGCTTTACCCCACTTTCCCTCCCAGTAAGGTTCTTTTATGCCTATCCCATGCATTCTTGAATGCTGTTGCCATTTTTGTCCCTACCACCTCCGCTGGGAGGCTGTTCCAGGCATCCACCACTCTCTCTGTGAAGAAGTACTTCCTCACATCTCCCCTGATCCTACCCCACCTCCAGCTTCATAGCATTACCCTTTGTCCTTGAGCATCTTTTTTCTGAAAAATGCTGCCCTTTTGAACCTTATTTATACCTGTGTGGTACTTGACTGGACCAACCTGCCCCTCTATTTTCCAGTGTTTCTAACAGTTTGCGCACATTCTGACGTTTGATGTAGATGTGAGCTTTTCACTGACTTCCAACCAAAACTGTGATGGGAAGACCAGTGCTGAGGGGATATTCATAGCCCTTAATCTACTTTTAGCCACTTTACATTTTTGTGCCTCTGGTGTGAGTAAAATGTGCCTCTGGTGTGAGTAAAATGATAAATCCAGGTAGAAGTTAATGATCACCACCCCCCACGAAAAGTTCACAACTTTCTTTGTTGCAAGCAGTATGATGTATGCAGCATCAGGAAAACTGGGAACTAGCCTCAGAATTCCCTATACTGCCACAGACAAATCACATAACTGAAAGAAGACCCAGCCACCCACACTTCTCCTAGGACTCTGCAGGAAACTCTTGTTCCTGCTTTTACTATGCTCAGAATGTTGAGCTTAATCCAGGCCCTCTGGCACCCATGGAATCCCCAGCAGAGCTACGAAGCCTCAAGGGGGCTTACATTCTTGCATGTTAATGTATGTAGCCTATTAAAAAAAAATCACTTCCTGTTCAGGCCTGGGTATGTCATACTGCTGCAGATGTTCTGGTGATTATGGAGTCCTGGCTTCGACCGGCGACCAGTAACAATGAAGTTAACATCCTCTCCTACTCTTTGTTCAGAGCCGACAGGCAAACCAGAGGTGGTGAGGCAGCTATTTACATCAAGGATTAATTCTCTGCCTCCATAATTGACTCAACCTCTGTCTCAAAAGAATTTGAAAGCTTGTCATTAAAGATTGAAATTGCCACCGGTGTCTCATTATGTATAATAGGATGGTACAGACCCCCATCAGTTGGACTACAGTTGTTAAAACATCTCGAAAACATTCTGGGGTTGGCATCTTCAGAGTGAATCATACTAGGGGACTTCAACTTAGACTGGCTCTCCAGTGCATCCACCCCACTTAAAATGTTCTATGATTCCCTTGGGTTGTCACAGCTAATAAATTAATCTACTCATCCTAACCAGCTCAATCCTAATAACAGTACTCTCTTGGTTATCATTTTAGTTAACAAACCCCATTTATTCTCCCATGCTGGCATCTTTTTCTCTGATATTAGTAACCATTGCTTCATCGCGTGTGTGAGATCCACTCTTAAATCCACAACTGTACCAAAATTCTCCTTTAAAAGGTGCATACGCAACTTTGATCTCCATAGGTATATATTAGACCTAAGAGACTCCATGCGATGGCAGGACTTCTATATAGCCAAGTTCCTGACTACAGCTTATGATATTTTCTCGGAAATTGTGCTAGGAGCTCTCAACAAGTATGCTCCCATAGTAAAAGTTTGTGCCCGAAACAAATCCTGTCGGTGGTTTACAGAAGACCTAAAAGATGCTTTGTGGAGTAGGGATGTACTCTGGAGAACTGCTAGGAAAACTAATTTAATAAATGACTGGAATTCTTTCTGGAGGGCAAGGAACTTCTGCACCAAAATGATCAGAGAAACCAAAGCTAATTTCTACCCCTCTCAGCTGGAGAGCTCTTCAAGAAATGCCTCCAAATTCTGGAAGACTATCAAAGACATTGAAGGTCACACCACTGTAAATTCCCTACCTACTAAATTATTGATCGACAATACTGTCATCTCCGACAGACCGTCTATCCTCGATGCTCTCAATAATCATTTTGCCACTGCAGGGCTAGCCTTTGACTCCTCTCCCGTGAAAATCCTCCTCCAACAACTTAGATTGGATACACAAGAAAAACCCATCCCTAGTCCATCCTTCTCTCTGCAGCCTACCTCCCTGAAAGAAGTCGAAGATCTTCTCCTTCAGCTGGACACTAGAAAAAGTGCTGGGGCCGACCTCATTGACCCGTACTTCTTAAAGGTCGGCTACCGTGTTCTCGCAGATCCCACCACTCATCTCTCCAACTTATCCTTGTCCCATGGTGACCTACCGCCCATTTGGAAAAATACACTTGTGGTCCCTTTGTTTAAGTCAGGAGATCCTAGTGACCTCAATAACTACAGACGAATCTTCCTACTTCCAATCCTGTCAAAGATGCTGGAGAAAATAGTGAACTCCCAGCTTCGGAAGTACCTGGAATCAGAAAAATTGCTCAACCCATTACAATCCAATTTTGGAGCACAGCACAGTACAATCTCTGCTCTAGCCAAGGTGACAAACAACTGGCAGCTTGAATTAGACAAAAAAAACTTTGCGCAGTTTTCTTGGACCTAAGCAAGGCATTCGATACCGCTGTTCACAGACTGCTTCTGTCGTCCCTCCAGAACATTGGTTTGGATTCCCTATCCCTTAAATGGTTCTTCAACTACCTCTCAGGATGACTTCAACAAGTAAAGGTAGAAGGGGAAGTTTCTTCACCAAGACCCCTATTGAGGGGTGTACCGCAAGGTTCCATTCTTGGTCCCTTGATCTGTGGATCTCACTCAGAACTGATTCGTCATACAGAGCGTGAGTGAGACTACAAGGGGGAGTTAGTACTAAATCTGGTGATGTCCAATCAGTATATTCTTAGGGATATTAAAGTGGAAGTCCCATTTAGCTAGGGTGACAATTATACAGGGAAATGCAGCATTAAGTTGGGATTATAACAACTGACCTCTGACACATAGGGACTAGACCTCAGAAAAAGCAGACTTAAAAAAAAATAGAGGAGAAAATTCAGGTAAGACTCACAGATTTTGATAAGATCATGGGGATGGAGAGAAAATGGGCAGTGTTAAAGGAGAATATTACAGAGACCACCCAAAACTGTTCATGACCAAAAACAAATCCCAAGACTATAGGAAACCCATATGGTTAGATGGACAGATAAGGCAGTCTATTAGGGCCCAAAGGGGGCAATTAGGACTTACAAGAAGGAAAACAGTGAGGCAACCAGAGAGGTACAGAATAGAGAAAGAGGGTAAGCAAAATCCTTTTCATGGCAGCAAAGGCAGAAGTAGGGCAAGTGGAAAAGGCCAAGGAGAATGGCAAATCCTTCTTCAGACACATTATTAAAAGAAAAAAGACAAGGGAAAGCATAGCAAGGATAAGGAAGGATGATACGAGTACAGGGGGTGATGGGGAGAAGGCGGGTATACTAAATGAATACTTTGGTTTGGTGTTCGCAGTTGAGAAGGCAGGCCCATTTCCAGGCATGAGGGGCCCAATATTCAAAACTGAGCAAAGCAGAGTGCAAAAATTAACTCTGCCCCTCGCAGTTGCCCAGGTTTCCAAAATTGCTATATTCAGTGGAATAACACATGGGCACTATTCAACTGAATATAGGGCCATTGTGTTCCAGCGCTAAGCCACTTAGTGCTGGGTATAAATGGTCCCTGAGATAGGGCATCACAATGGCTTGCACCCATGCTAAATTTCCTATATTCAAATGTACCCATGTAAATGAGTCCATTGGGCATGCAAGGCACTAAGGGTCCATTTGCATGCTCATTATGGGATCATTTTCATGCTGAGTGAGGCTGGACTGCATGGTACCACCCCCCAATTGCCCATTCCCTGAGAGCTATCCCTGGTGCTAGTGGTCCCCACCCCTGCCGATTGCCAGCCCGATAGTACGCTGTATACTATCCCTGGTGCTAGTGCCACTGATCACAGGCCTGAAGTAACATAGTAACTTTCCCTGGTGTCTAGTGGCCCCCCCCACTGATCATCCACCTGATGTAATATAGTAACTTTCTCTAGTGTCTAGTGGTCCTCCCCCCCCTCACCGATCGCCAGACCAATGTAATATAGTAACTTTCCATGGTATATAGTGGTCCCCCCCTCACTGATCGCTGGCCTGATGTAATATAGTAATTTCCCCTGGTGTCTTGTGGTCCCCCTTGCCAATCGCCAGCCTGATGTAATATAGTAATGTTGCCTGGTGTCTAGTGCCCTCCCCCCCACACACACACACACACACACTGGGGCAGAGCTAGTTACTGAAATGAGTGGATGTGTCTTGACAGAGCTCCTACATAGAAACATAGAAGTTGACAGCAGATAAGGACAGCAAGTCCCATCCAGTCTGCCCATTTCTTTTTTCTACCTTATGAATGTGCCATCAGCTTTTGCTCTGTCAATGGCCTATCTATTCATACTCATCTGTATTGCTCTCTTATGCCTATCCGAAGCCCTACTGTATTCATATCCACCACTTCCTGAGGTAGGCCGTTCCATGTATCCACCACCCTTTCTGTGAAAAAGAACTTCCTCTTATTACCCCTTAATCGGCCTCCCTATAATCTCATGCTGTGTCCTCTTGTCCTGCTATTTTTCTTATATTTAAACATGTTAGACTCTTTCACCTTGTTAATGCCCTTAAAGTGTTCGAATGTTTCAATCATATCACCTCTCTCCCTCCTTTGCTCTAGGGTATACATATTGAGTTAAGTTAATCTGTCCTCATATGTTTTCTGATGCAGTGCCTGCACCATTTTGGTTGCCATTCTCTGGACTGCCTCAGTTTGGTTAATGTCCTTGTGAAGGTGTGGCCTCCAGTACTGCACACAGTACTCCAGATGGGGCCTAACCAGTGTCTTGTAAAGAGGGATCATTACCTCCCTCTTCCAACTTGTGATACCCCTACTAATAAACCCCAATATCCCTCTAGCCTTACCTACTGCTTTAGAGGACTGCTTGGATGATTTCAGGTAATCAGTGATGATGACGCCCAAGTTTCTTTCTTCCCTTGTGACTGCCAGCAACTCCCCTCCCAGCCTATAGGTGGCTTCAGGGTTTCTCTTCCCTATGTGCATGATCTTGCATTTCTTTGCATTAAACCCCAGTTGCCACTATTCCAACCATTTTGCTAGTTTATCCAGATCTCTTCTTATTCTGCCCACCCCATCTGGATCATCTACTCTGTTGCAGATCTTGGTGTCATCTGCAAACAGACAAACCTTCCCTCCAGTCCATCTGCAATGTCACTGATGAAGATATTGAAGAGGACTGGCCCCAGGACAGATCCTTGAGGTACCCCACTTGTGACTTGCATCTCTTCTGACTGTATACAGTTTACCACCACTCTCTGTTTTCTGCCCGTCAACCAATTTGCCACACAGTTGACCAACGTCTGACCCACCCTGAGCCTACCCAGCTTATTAATCAATCTTCTATGTGGAACAGTATCAAAAGCTTTGCTGAAGTCAAGGTAGGCAACATCAACTGCTCCCCCTTGATCCACCACCCTGGTTACCCAGATTTAGTTTGACAGGACCTTCTTTTTGTAAACCCATGCTGTCTTGGATCCCATGCTCCTATGGATTCCAGGTATTGCAATATCCTTTCCTTAAGGAGTGCCTCCATATTGTTGCCCACTACTGAGGTAAGACTGACTGATCTGTAGTTCCCTGCCTCCTCCCTGCTACCACTCTTGTGGAGCGGGATCACATGAGCCCTTCTCCAGTCTTCTGGGACCTCTCCTGTGCTCAGAGACTCACTAAACAGTTCTGATAATGGCTCTGCTAGTTCCACCCTTAGCTCCTTTAGTACCCTGGGATGTATGCCATCAGGTCCCATTGCCTTATCCACCCTGAGCTTATCGAGCTCTTGTAGGAACCTTTCTTTTGTGAAGGGACTAGTGCATACCTCCCTCCCCCATGTGTCCATGGTGCAGAGCTGTGGGCCCTGCCCTACCTTCTCTTCAGTAAATACTGAGCAGAAGTATCTATTTAGGATAGATGCTTTTACATGGTCCTCCTCCTCACATGCCCCCTTATCCCCTTTGATCTTAATAATACCCCCTCTGGACTTTCTCCTTTCACTAATGTATCTATAGAAAGTCTTGTCACCTTCTTTTACAGTGTTTTCTCTGTTTGGGCCTTTTCCTACCTTTCTGCCTTCCCTGCTTCCCTTAGGGAAGTTTGGTATGCCTCCCTGTCTTCATCCTGCTGCGTTCCCTTATATTTCCTGAAGGCCAGCCTTTTAGCTCTGACCTTTTCTGCTACTGTGTTTGAGAACCAAAGTGGTTTACTTCTTCTTTTGCACTTCCTTTTCTCACTAACACAATGGGATGTTGCTTCAAGTACTGCCTCTTTAATGCTTGCCCACTTTGCCTGTACCCCCTCACCTGTATTTCTTTTTTACCAGGGCTAGCTTAACTCTGTTGGCCATCTTATTAAAGTCCACTACTCTGAAGTCCCATATTTTTGCCTTGGAATGTGATGATTTTGTTCTAGTGGCCAAATTGAACCATACCATGCGATGGTCACTGGCCCCCAGGTGACCTTCTACCTGGAGATCTGTGATCATTTCCCTGTTAGTCAGTACTAGATCTAGGATAGCCCTGTCTCTTGTGGGTTGTTGTACAAGTTGTTTGAGGCCCTCCCCCTGAAGGGAATCCACTATGTGTCTGTTCTGGCAGATGTCCCTGCTGGTATTGTCCAATCTGTATCTGGCATGTTGAAGTCTCCCATTATCAGAACCTCCTCTTTAGCTGTCATGTTTTGTATATTTTCTAACAGTAACATGTCTATGTCCTCCCCCTGGTCTGGAGGCCTGTACACAACCCCAGTTCATATGGCTGTCCCATTTCCTGTTTCCAGGGTGACCCACAGTTCTTCTGGCTCCTTGTGTGTAGTCTTTGCCCCTTCTGGTTCCCAGCGATCTGCATCCCCCAGTCTATGCCTGGAAGCTTGAAGTCTCCCATTAATACTATTTCTCCCAGTCCTGCCACTTTCCTTATCTCCCTTTCTAGGGTGTCATCCATCTCCACTATTTGCACTGGTTGTCAATACACTACCCCACCCCATACTTCCTTCCCCTTCAATCACCATTATCCACAGGGACTCTATCCCTTCCCTCTCCTTAATTGCCATATCTCCCAACACCCTAATATCTTCTCTCACCTACACTTCCCACTCCCAAATGCTGGTCCTATAGACACTCTATGCAGAAAGGGGACTGGCCAGGATTCTACAGTGTTCATGCAGTGGGGCAACAGGCTGTGGGGTCCCATAGCATTCCCAAAATGAACAGCTTGAATGTCCACACCCAGCTTTAGAATCAAGTGTATGTTAAACTTTATTTACATAAATCTCTATAGGAAGACCACATAAACACAGGGATATTTGCTTATGGGCATATATTATAAATATCCCTCCATCAGGGCACCCAGCTCACACTAGTCTTACTGTACAGTGGTAGCCAGTGAAAAGATGCATTATGTATCTGGATATACTAGGAAATATAATGGAAATCCAATTAAAATTTATGGATATTTGTTGTTGTCACTTTTAAACACTCTATCCCCTAATCAAACAGAAACACACATCAAGGGAACATAAACACACTATCAGTACTGGGTGAGCATGATGGTATAAATTTACAGCTAGCCACACTCTCAGGTCAAGAGATTACTTATATTTCCTCAGCTCTTTAGGCTGATTTTGCACATCCATCTAGACCCTGGCTCCCTTGCATTCTACCCTCATTATCAGCTTATTTTCCCATAGAACACCTTCCTCTGTCACCATGGAACCTAGAGCAGAACCACATGCACGTGGACCTCACTCAGATTCCTTGTGGTTAATCCTCCACTACTCTAGTCTCTTTTTTATCCTCAGATTGTTGGGCCACAGATTTTCTCTCGCTCTTTTCCATGCACTCAATACTCAGCTCTCTTTGCTTTTCTCTACATCGTTCTCTCTAGCATTAGGAAAGAAGTACCTTTCCCTACCCCTCTGTTTCTGTCTCTTCTGGACTTTCTCTCTGCTAACTTCAGTTCTCCTGCTCCCAGAACCCAGACTGACTTTGATCTCTACTTACCCCCATACTCTCTCCATGTTGGGCCACCCCATGTGCATATACACTGAACCAGAGCCTGCCAATAAAATTACTTTGCATGTCTCTAGGCAGACAGGCTAAAAAATTGTGGCCTTACAGATTCAGACTTCTCTTGGGAACTTGGTTAACACTTTGGTAACAGGCAGGGTAACATGACTCAGACTGGGACGGGGGATGAGAGGCTGGTTACACCTGTCCTTTCTAGCAGGCTTGTACCCTAGAACATTTAGGTACCAGCACTTTGGATTAGCCCAGGTGTTAGTAATGGTCACTATGTCTATCCTCTCTGCAGCCATCACCACCTGCACTTCATTTATCGTGTTGTCTTCACGTTTGGCATTTGCATACAACTTCTTCCATTTGACCTACCTCACACTCCTAGGATTCATTCCTTTTGCCCCCTTCTGCTTTATTCCTTGCCTTTCCCCTTTGCCCCATTCTCTATGAGTCTCTGCTATCTTACCTGTTTGATGGAAGCATCTAGGCTTCCACAGTGATCATGTTCTGGTCTCTGTGCCCCATTGCAGCCCTCCCCTTCATCTACAATAGTTTAAACCCCTTCTAATGAAAACATTTAACTTCTTCCTCACCATGTTAGTCCCTCCTCCACTGAGATGCAGACCATCCTTCCTGAACAGCCTACCATCCTCCTGGATGTCACTCCAGTCCCCAAAAACCTGAACCCACCCCTTCATACTAACCATTTAGTCATATGCAACAAAAGAAGGGCAGCTCACAGTGATCACAGTGCACCTCAGTAAGTAGTTACTCAGAAAAAAAAGAAGGCAACTCACAGTACAGGTACACAATTACAAACAGTAATTCTTGGGTTTAAAGCTTACTGTCCCATTGATTTTTAGCCAGATTAGCAGGATGCCACAGACAAAACACTCATCGTTTCACTCCTCTTATTATGACATTGTCCAGAGTGAATCTAATGGCTGCTTGTTCCCCTAGTATATCTCATCCTTAAGAGGTGATGCATATCGATCCCACAGTTTGCAAAGTGATAACAGTATTAAAGGTGAAGTAGTGCAAAATGTGCTAAATACAATAATTCATAGTACAACAGTGGAGTTCTTAAATCACAGATTCAATATTTGCCAGAGTCATACTACAAGATGCAAGCTCTGTAAAAGACACAAAAAAGAAAGCAGTTAATTACTTAACTGTGCAAGACTCTATAATACATTCACAGAAATGCTATCACATCAAACCTGCCACACAGACCTGGGGTGATGTTGCTTTTATATGGAAAATCCAGTATGCATCCCTCTGGAAAGGAGAGCATCAACATCTCCATCCTGGGGGTCTGTGACCTCCTTTTCTATTCCCATGAATCTCCATTTATTTCCCAACCGATTCCCTAAGGTGTATACATGGTGTGCCATGGCATAATCCATGTTAGCATTCCTTAGTGACCTCATGTGGTCACCCACCCTCTCTTTCGATTTTCTTTTGCTTTTACCAATATAGAACCATCCAAATGAACACTCCACCTTATAAATGACATAAGTAGGGTCTCAGTTAGCAAAGTGTGTGATCTGTGTTTGTTTTCCAGTTCTGGGATTTCTGAAGGAGTTGCCTAACTTGAGTACATCACAGTACTTTATTTACACTGTCAACAGCATGGTTGCCATTATTGCGGGCAGTATAAGTGCTGTGATGTACTCAAGGTGGATGACTCCTTCAGAATTCCCAGAACCGGACAACAAACACAGATTACATGCTTTAATTGTAACACAATCTATGTAATTTATAAGGTAGAGTGCTCATGTGGACAGTTCTACACTAGGAAAATCAAATGAAAATCGAATGAGAGGGTGGGTGACCACATGAGGGTACTAATGAGTGCTAGTAAGAATCAGAATCAGACTTATTTATTGTTCATCATAAAAAAATTGATGGCATTTCATACATACCAGTTACAGTAATAATATAAAATATTAACCATATGGTGTATGTTAGAATTAATACACAAGTTCACTTAAAAGAATCTAATCACTTATGCATTTAAACCATTTTTAAGAAGTATCCCAGCCTTAATAATATATCTTTTCTTGGGAAGTTAAATAGATGACAAAATAGGGAAGATCTGTCAAGGAAAAGAGTACGCAATATATTGCCAAGCCAGTTGGTTGTTAGTTTAGTTAACCAAGGACATATAGGAATGATATGAACCAGATCTTCTGTTTGATTATGGCCACATGGACAGTTAAAAGGGAAGTCTCCCATAGTTTCACACCAATATTTTCCCAACTCCTTATGTGTAATTGTTGTGTGCCTCCTCCAGTTGCCAGCAGTCATATTACTGTCCAAATCTAGATTATAAATAAAAATATACAGTCCCCAGAAGTTACCAATGTGTTTGTCCTCCATTTTACCATCAATTCTGCTGTAGGATAAAGTCATCAGAACAACAGATAATGGTGCTGCACTAAATGCAGTTCCACCAGTAAACCAAACCCACAAAGTTTGGTTCCCAACTTGAGTAATGGAGGAACCCTTTAAGTGCTGTGCTCATCTCGAAGTCCAGGTCCAACAGGAACTAGATATGAGTGTATATGGGTATATATGAGTGTGATGCAGCACTAATTTGACATGTATATACTGTATTCATATAAGGAAGTGCCTGTATGTGTTGTGTAACTGTTTCTGTTAACAAAAACAGTTTACCCAATAAATGACTCTGGGTATAACAAGAGTTTTAAGTGGTATTATACAGCTGTTGTATATTGTATGTTCTGTGTGTTTTAGCAGCATATGGAAAAAGGATAATCTAGTGGTTAAAGCACAGGCACAAGAACAGGGAGACTCTGGTTCAAATCCTACTAAAGTCCCTTACTCTCTAACCCTTAACAATTCCCCGGCCCTAACCTCCTTGGGAACTGTGATGGCCCCTCAGGTCTGTGCCCCCATTCCCATTATAAATCATTAGCAGAGATGTGAGAGCTACAGCACTTCACTTTGAAGGTACTGAAGACAAGCTGTGGCAGCTCCCCCACCTTTTGTAATGCCAGCATTTGAAGTAGGATGTTGCTCACAAATCAGATGCTACACTTCCGCTGTTGTAGGTAAAGAAACTAATCAGTCTCAGTGTTTGTAGTGCTCTGTATTTACTTAGCTCATTCGTCCCATGTCATATGCACTCTGTGTCTTGGTATTTCCGGTCAGAAACTCAGATTTAAGGAGCATCTGAAATGTGAAACAGTACACTTTATAAAGTAAGTGATCTATCTCTCCACTTTCAGGCTGCTGAAAGGGGGGTGTATCATTTGTGCAAAGGAGGAATTCAGTATTGTGTGATCCTTTAGGAAACTGCTCAGGCCTACCTTGTAAATTAATCTTCTCAAGGGTGTTCACCTGGTTCAATACAGATTGACTGCTAGATTGTCTGATTGAGTGACTGATTCGTTCTATTGCTTTCCACAACATGTTGCAAGTGTCTCACAGAGAGAAATGAACAGTACAAAGAACCAGATTCTGTTTCCTGTGAATAAATTACTATTAGATGTACTATTTGCTCTACACATGCAGTATTAAGGCTACAAGTACTACTCCCTGTGTGAGTTGCACGACAGAACTGTCTTAAGCCATTGCAAACTTAAACTAAAATCAGGATAGACAGCATTGATACCCTTATGCTTTCTTCTGCACTATTGCTGCAGTGACATCAGGGAATGGGAAGGGCTGTATTACAAGTGACCCATTTGCATGTAAATGGAGGCTTGCTTGACACTTTTCTATCTTGTGTCAGAGCCTCAGACTCTAGATATGTGTTGCAACAGAAGAAATGACTGATCTCTTATTGATATATGCACAGTAATTGATGTAATGTATAATAAATACATCAGACATATCCAAATCATAATTATACAGGAGTCTTCTCCTTTAACATCTGACTTTCTGCTAGGTTTCTTGTTATACCACATTTCTAGTATCTCGCTAGGAAATTTTCAAAAGCAGAATCTTGTCAAAACTGTCCTCAGTTTGGGGTCAGTAATAATGGATTGATAATTTTCTACACCTGGAGCTAAAATTAATTTAGATAATACTAGGCAAACCTTAGTTTCTTCAAGTTTGTTCACCATACCTTGTATAGCAATATCTACCAGGGTTTTTGATCACAGGACTATAAGCTTTAAAAATTATTATCCATTGAAGAAACCAATAACATAAATAACCTTTTCCAATATTAAGTAGAGTTTCTTTAGCAATTGACAACCATGGCATCTTTTTTTTTCTTCTCAGAGATGTCATCTTTTTTTCTATAAGACATGGCTATACCTATTGTGGCCTGACTCTGTAGTAAAAAATAAAGAACTCACTGGGTGGTCAATGTACAAATTGAGGATTGCCCCAGTTCTAATATTGAGGCTTAGTCTGGAGCAATAACTGGCAGTCTGAAAAGTTTTTTAGATAGAAACTATTGCCTGTTCCTTCTTTCTTGTCTGCAATTTCATATCCTGAAATGTTAGTCCTGTACAAGCATTGTGCCATTGACTTGGCATAAAAACACTAATTGATGGTTTCAGATTGTTGGTGGCAAATTTGTTGTTAAACCTAAGGATAGACCCTTTTGACTGGTAAGGCAAAGTTTATTTCTAAGACACCCAATCCCAGGTGCTCTGGGCACCATACATAAAAAGTACAACAAGCAGGGCATCAGGTAAAAGAGTATCATAAATAAAACAAACAAACAGTAAAACAACAAATGCAATATCAGAATCAACAATTTTTTTCAGGTTTTCTGGTCTGGTCAGCTCTCTACTCCCGGGAAGGCCATTTAAAAATAGATGAGTCTTTAGGCCACTCTTGAACCCCTCAACTGATGGGGCCTACCTGACATCAGCTGGTAAACAGTTCCGAAGGACTCTTCTGGTAACACTAAAGGCCTAGTCACCGGAAGCTCTTAATCAGGTCCTAGGAACGTCAAGGAGGCCCCTGGTCGAGGAGCGGAGAGAGTGGGCTGAGGTAGCAGGTGTCAGAAGATCATCCAGGTAGCTAGGGCTAAGACTGTGTAGGGCCTTATAAGTGAGTAAACTTACCTTGAATATAACCTCCACCTGACCAGCAGCAAGTGCAGAGCTCACAGCACTGGGGTTAAATGGCTAGACCTAGATAGGCCAGTCAGGAACCTGTCAGCTATGTTCTGTACCAACTGCAGCCAGCAAAAGGTACCTCCAGAGACACCAAAGTAAAGAGCATTACAGTAATCAAGTCTGGATGTCACAAAGGCATGCACCAGGGAGGGCAGGTCCTCGGGCGGTACTAGGGGTTTGATCCTGGCAATGTTCCTTAAGTAGAAACCATTTTTGATGACAGCTGACATGTGATCTTCAAGCATCAGTTTGTCATCAAGGGTCACATCAAGATCTTGCAACCTAGAGGAGGCCATCAACAACATGGGTCCAGGAATAACCCAGTAGCCACGTTGGAGGAACTCCCATCATACCCTCATCCCGGCCCAATCACTAGTACCTCCTTCTTGTCCGGGTTAAGTTGCAACCAGCTGGAAGACATCCAATCATTGATCTTGGCCAGGCAGATATTAAGCACTTCCACAGCATCTGATGTTCCAGGTGCAAAGGACAGATACAGTTGGGTATCATCTGCATAACCATGAAAACTCACACTGTGCCACCTGATGAGCTCACCCAGGGGCAGCATATACACTGCAAATAACATCGGTGACAGGATCGATCTCTGAGGTACTCCACATGGCAGGAGCTTTGGGAAAGAGGAGAAATTCCCCATCATCTCCCATTGCTTCATGCCAGAGCAGGGGTCAAACTTAACCTTTTTTTGCACTAGCCAGCAGGGCAAGTTGATTCAAAATTGCACTAGCCCACAGAAGGTTGCACTAGCCCTTAATTATAATGGTACATTTTGATCACTTATACAGGAAACAATGCAAGCCAAGAAATACTCTGATTATTGCACATTTTTGTTGCTCCCAGATTGCTTCCTACTCCCCAGCAGAAAATAAGGACTGCAATGACATCATACGCAGTGAGCCCCCCCTATTGTTTTGTACCATGGCCTCCTCTCTTCCTCTTTCTACCCCCCCACCAAACCAGAGGATATCACAACAGCAAATGTTCAATCAAGCAGTCCTAGCTCTGCACACACAATAGCTGACATCATCATCATGCATGGGTGCGACTCAGTTCAGCGCATTATAACTGGTCATTAAAGCACCGCACATTCCAGCACTGTTCCTTTCAGCACTACATTAGTGACAACTGTGTCGATTCAGCGCTGTACAGGTAGAGGCCAAACACCAAGGGACAGATGGTGGAGCCCATCTTGTCAAGGAAACTATGACAGTGTCAAGGGAGTGGAGAATGGGGGTTACTATCCCAAACTTCTTCCCTGTCCTCACCCTTGCAATCCTGTTCCTGCTTAATTATTCCCTCGATCTCTCATTGTTCACCCTCTTTGGCCGCTGCTGGTCCCATTGCTTTTTTATTGCCACTCTCCATGCCCTGCTTTCTGTACTTGGCCACCTTCCCCAAATTTTGCACATATTTCCTCACTTCTCTCTACCTCTACCGAGCGAGTGACTCCTCCATGGCCCAAGCCTCTGGCTCCCTGTGGTGCAGTGCACTCCCTGTTCACAGAGTAGGGACACAATGGGCAGGCTGAGGCAGGTCCTCTCACAAAATTCTTTACTCGAGAGATGAAACTTCAAAATTCCTCATAACAGATTCCTGTAGCACAGGTTTCAGAAACACCTGTACCTTTGTATACCATAATTTCCCTGCCTAAGTTATCACCTTACAACATGTGGCTCGACTGCAATTTCTGGGGTAGATTTTGTATGAAAATGCAGAACACTGGTTGTTACAATAGGGTTTCTATGTGAGTGTGCAGTGAGAAGTGCTGTAATAAGAGTTGGGTGGTGCTAGAATAAAAGCGCTGAACTGACTGATGATGAAATGAAATGCGCTGAAATGGGCTACACCCTCATGTACCTCACCACACTATCACCAACACACACAGGGCAATGAACAGAGTCAGGCAGAGAAAAACACTCTCAGCCCCCACCCTATAGTGAACTGCAGACCAGCACTTGTGGAAGTTTTTGTACAGTCTCACATGAGCCAGGAGCATATCTAAGATTTATTTGGGGGTGGGGGCTACACAAAGCTAAGGGGCTTAGGACATAGAAAACTATGATATTTTTTTTTAAAAAAAGCATTGATTTTAATATGCTCTGCCCCAATGATAACAGATTTTTCTTTAACATTGTCCTTTCATCAACCCAGGGAAAACAGTACACAACATAATGCTATACTGTCTCTGTTTCTATATAGGATGATCTACAGTATGTACCCCAGGAATGCCTATTTTAAGCTTTCATATTATGTATTTTATTAAGGTTTATTTTTGTACCATACATGAGCCAAAGCTTTGTTTTTAGGATGGAAGGACATGCTGGGTGGGATAAGGGTGGGACTGTATGGATGGTGATGGCTGGCATGGTCCATTTAGAAGAGCTGGGGACCCCCTATACAAACATACGAATTTGACAGCAGATACAGGCCTTGCAGTCTATGTAGTCTGCTTGAGTGTGCAGCGCATCAGTCCCTTAGACTGCAGCTGCTCCCCCACCCTCAATTACCATTCCCTCCGTCCCCTCCTGGGCTATGCTATCCCTTTTAAACTGTCCCACCCCCTCTTGAAGCTCCCCACTCTCTGCAATGATACGACCTCCTCCAACGGTGCATTCCACCCTACCTCCACCCTCTCTGTGAAATAGTGTCTCCTCATTTCCCTCCTGAATCTGCCCCACTCCAATTTTAGAGAGTGCCCTCTGGTTTCCCTTCCATTCTTGAGAGTGAGCACACATCTGTTGTCCACTCTGTGCATCCCCTTCTGGTACTTGAAGGTCTCAATCATATATCCTCTCTCTCTCTCTTCTATCTTCCAGGGTATACATATTGAACGCTCTCAGTCTTTCCTCATAAGGTCTCTCCCCCAACCCCAGGATCATCTGTGTTGCTCTGTGCTGCACTGCCTCCAGCAGTTTGATGTCCCTTTTTAAGTATGGGCACCATAACTGCATGCAGTACTCAAAGTGGTGTGGTCTCACCAGTGACCTGTACTGGGGCAGTATGACTTCACTACTTCTGGAAGTAATCCCTCTTGCTATGCACCCCAGCATCCTGTTTGCCTTTGCCTTCCTGCACTGTGCCGCGTGGTTAATTTCCCTGGTCACCAGCACCCCTAGATCCTTCTCCTTCTCCTTCTTGGATGTGGATACTTGGACACTCCCCAACCAGTAACTGTATCCTGGGTTCCTTGCTCCCAAGTGCACCACTTTGCACTTCTTGACATTGAACCCGAGTGGCCAGTTGTGCGACCATTCCTCCAGTTTAGTCCTGTGCCTTAGTCCTAATGGCGGCTATGGATCTGTGGTGTCCAGAGAAAAAACAGAGTTAAGAGATTTGGAAGGGAGAGGGAAGTTATGGTAGGCTGGGATAAAACCCGCCACCTGTAGGGCCGACCCTGTATACCTCCTTGCATTTTACATAGAAACATAGACTTTGACAGCAGATAAGGACCACTTGGCCCACCCAGTCTGCCCATTTCCCTACCTACTGGATAAGCTGCAGATTCTAGTTAACCAACAGCCTACTTCCTGCCACCCTCCACTACAATTGCCTCGTGTCTGTCCCATGCATGTTTGAATTCCCCCACTGTTTTAGCCCCAACAACCTCCCCAGGAAGGCAGTTCCATGCATCCACCACTCTCTCCATGAAAAAAAGATTTCCTCACATTACCCCTGAGCTGTCCACCCTCTATCTTTAAATTGTGTCCCCTTGTTCTTACATATCTCTTTTCTGAAAGATGCTACCTCCTGGACTTTGTTGATTCCTTGAGGTACTTGAATGTTTTTATCATGCCCCCGTCCCCTCCTTTCATCAAGGGTATATATATTAAGCTCTCTCAGTCTCTCTTCATATGATTTCTGATGCAGACCCTGCACCATTTTAGTTCCCTCCTCTGGACTGCTTCCATTCTGTCTATGTCCTTGCGTAGATGAGGTCTCCAAAACTGCACACAGTACTCCAGATGGGGTCTCACCAACTGTCTGTACAGAGGGATAACCACTTCCCTTTTTCTACTTGTGATACTCCTTCCTATGTATCCCAGTATCCCCCTGGCTCTCCTCACTGACTTCTCACATTGCTTACCCACCTTTAGATCATCCGATAAGACTACCCCCAAGTCCTGTTCCATTTTTGTTGTTGTTAGTACCTCCCCTGCTATTGTGTACTCTTCTCCTGGGTTTCTGTTTCCCAGGTGCATTACTTTGCACTTCTTTGCATTGAATCTAAGTTGCCATATGTCTGACCATTCCTCCAACCTTGCCAAGTCCCTTCTCATCCTTTCTACCCCACCTTGTGTATCAACTCTGTTACAGATCTTTGTATCATCTGCAAAGAGGCATACCTTTCCTTCCAGGCCCTCTGCAATGTCACCTATAAAGATGTTAAAGAGGACTGGACCCAGTATTGAGTCCTGAGGTACTCCACTAGTGACCCCCCTTTCTTTGGAATGTGTTCCACTCACTATTACCTTCTGTGTCCTGTTGTGCAGCCAGTTTGCAACCCAGGCTACCACCCTGGGACCCACTCCCAAGCTGGCTAACTTGATTATTAATCTTTTGTGTGGGACTGTGTCAAATACCTTGCTAAAGTCTAAGTAGGCCATATCCACAGCCCCTCCCTGGTCTATTACTTTGCTCACCCAGTCAAAGAAATCTATTAGATTCGTCTGACATGACCTTCCTGCTGTAAATACATGCTGCTTTGGGTCCTGTGCCCCGCTGGCCTCTAGGTACTCAACAATTCTTTGTTTCAGAAGAGATTCCATCATTTTCCCTACCATTGAGGTCAAACTTACAGGTCTGTAGTTTCCTGCTTCTGCCTTGCTCCCACTTTTGTGAAGGGGAATCACATCTGCCCTCCTCCCGTCCTCAGGTACCACCCCATCCTCCCATGATTTGTTAAAAAGTGTGGTCAGTGGTGTCACTAGGTCCTCCCTTAGTTCTTTTAGGATTCTGGGGTGAATCCCATCAGGCCCCATTGCTTTGTCCACCTTGAGTTTTAGGAGTTCTTTCAGGGCTCTTTCTTCTGTAAATGGACTGGTGTCAACCCCTCTACCCAGAGTGCTTCTATTGTCTGGTTTAGGTAACTCCTCCTCATCTTCTTTTGTGAATACTGAGCAAAAGTATTCATTCAGTATCTCTACCTTTCATTGTCTCCCTACCCACCTCCCTCTCCTTACTAATCTTCACTATTCCTCCCTTAACCTTTCTATGCTCCCTAATGTACCTATAAAAGGTTTTATCCCCCTTCTTAACTGACTTGGCTATTTTTTCCTCAGTTTGAGCTTTTGCTATTCTGTCTGCCTTCCCCACTTCTTTCTGTTTTAATTGATACAGTTCCCTGTCGTGCTCCTTCTGTGATGCCTTATACTTTTGAATGCAGCCTTTTTCTCCTTAATCTTCCCTGCCACCTCTTTTGAAAACCATAGTGGTTTTTTACTCCACTTTGTTTTCATTATCTGTTTCACACAAAGGCTTGTTGCCTCTATGATGGCAGTTTTGATTTTTCTCCATTGTTCTTCCACCTCTCCTTTTTGCCCATTTGCTAGTGTATTCCTCAGGTATTCACCCATTTTGCCAAAGTCAGCCCTTCTAAAGTCCAGTATGCTTGTTTTTGTATGGCTTGTCTCCATGGTTGTGCTTATTGTGAAGCACACTGTGCAGTGGTCGCTTGTTCCCAGATGTCTACCGACTTCTAAATTTGTGATCCTCTCTCCATTTGAGAGTACTAGGTCTAGTATTGCTTCCTCCCTAGTGGGTGGTCACTGTCACTGAAATGTTGGATACAGGCACTCAAAATGTAGGGAAATGAGGGGGCACTGGTCTTAATAATATGGGACAAATTTTTAGACAGAGACACATTCAGAAAACTGGAAGCTAGTGACCTAACAGCAGTCTACCCTTGATCACACCCTGGACACTAGCTGAAATGCCAACAGTGGAGTGATAATGACTCACATTAAGTCTTTTGTTGGATCCCCCTCTTGAATTGCCAGATAATTGCAGCTCTTAATGAGCTGTTAATCACACCAGGCCATCTGGAACATTGAGAGAGATTAGCATGAGAACTAGAGCCTGCTAAAGTAGAGACTTTTTTAACTTCATTAACAGCCATGAAAATCTGCACTAATCAAGACAGACAAGTAGAGAGTTAGCTGCACTAGCCCTGGTCAAGTTGCAGTAGGGTTTGGGCTAGTAAAACAATGTTAAGATTAACCCCGTGCCAGAAAGAAAGGTTTCAAACCAGCTCATAACAGTGCCGGCAAGTCCACAGTACTCTCTAAGGTGATTGAGAAGCACAATGTGATCTACAGTGTCAAAGGCTGAAGAGAGATCAATGAGCACAAGAGTTTACCTGTCTTCTCTATCTCTGGACCTGAGGAGTCATTGTGCACCCTAACTAACACTGTTTCAGTGATATGCCTAGCTCTGAACTCTGACTGAAGTGGCTCATAGATGTCAAAGGACATAAGGTGCTCCTTGAGCTGCTGCACTATGATTTTCTCAACAACTTTACCAGAAAGGGAAGGTTGCAGATAGGATGGCAATTCACCAGGATGTCAGGGTCAAGAGATTACTTCTTCAGAAGGTGCCTCACTAGAGCCTCTTTCAAGGCTTCCAGAAAGAATCCCTCTGACAATGAACACCGGATAATCCTGGCAAACACCGGGCCAATGGAACCAACACATCTCATCAAGAAACAAGTTGGAGCCGGGTCCAGTCCGCAATACGTGTGCTTCAGCTTGGAGATGACCACAATGACCTTGGCCACCTCCCAGACAGGTGGAGTACCCTGTTCTATCTAGGCTCATCACTATGCGTCGCAATGCGGCTCGCTGATGGGATCACTTGTTGGACAGTGGACATTGTCCGAGAAGAACCAAGCAAACACATCACATAGAGTGATTGAAAAGGCTTTCTTTGGCTGTAGACAGACAGGATGGAGAAGTCTTTCAACATTCCTAAAAAGCATAGCAGGTTGTTTTTTTTCCCAGCAGCAGTCTCCCTGGACAGGAACTCTGCCTTCTTATGGTTGGTTGCCCCCTGGTAGTCAAAATAATGAGTACGCAAGGCCAGCTTGTCCACATCTGACTGGGTCCTCTGCCAACAATGCTCCAACTTCTGACCCCTGATCTTCATAACCTTGAGATCCCCATCAAATCACTGAGATCTCTAGTGAGAGGATCTGGGTCATACATAAACTGGTGCGAGGGTATCAAGCACCCTGGAGACCACCCTATTATATGCAGCCACCGCTTTGCTCATACCCTTGGCACATGCAGCATCTACACTAGATAGATCAGCTACCACCAGTAGTCCCTCCAGGGACAAACCCCTTAACAGGCAATAGCTGACCATCTCAGTAGGAGAGGGACTATCGTGAGGGGGGCCTGACTAAGAACTTTACTGTGCAGTGATCAGACCATACAACTTGATCAGTCTCAAGGTTAATTATCTTGAGACCCAGTGAAATCACCAGGTCCAGCGTGTGGCCACGGTGATGGGTCAGGGAAGTAGCTTCTTGCAACAGGCCCAGTGATGACATCAGCAGGAGGAGGTGAGAGCCAAATTACAAGGCTTCTTCATCGACCCGAGCCTTGACGTCCCCCAGTACTAAACATCTGTGGGACTCCAACATCGTGTAAACAAGAAGTCTGCAGCCTCCTGCAGGAATTCTCCCCCACCCAAGAGGGTGATCAATAAGGAGAATCCTGCATCCTGCACCTGGACCCCCCACACATCGCCACACATTGAAAGGACATGGTTGTCCCCACCAAGTGCACAGTGAATCCCATGTCAGCTTTAAAACAAATGGCCACTCCCCCACCTCTGTGTTCCTGCCATGGGCAGTGCACCACAGAGTACCCAGTGGGGACAGATGCCTGCAAAACCGGCCCAGCATCATCACCCAACCAGGTCTCTGTGAATCAAGCCAGATCGACCAAGGAAATCAAGTCTGCCATAATTGTGGTCTTGTTTCTCATCGATTTGGCATTGCATAGTACTGCCCGCAGGGGACTGGTAGGCACTGCAGCCCTTCTGGCTACCTGTCCACTCAGTCTGGTGGGAACCCTGGGGACTGGCCTCTCCCTAGGCTCCATCTAAACCCAGGGCATCTCCTGTACCTCACCACTCTGATACCTCTCACCTCCACAGGGCCCACAGCATCCTGTCACCGTTAACCTCCCTGTTCCCTAGTTAGGTGTATCTCCTGACAGTGCCTCGCTGTCATAACTGACACAGAGAGGTCAGCAAAGGGATAGAGGTTGCACAGCTAGGATATGTTGTAGGTAGTCTGCGAGACTCTAAAACCCTGGCACATCCCGGGGGACCAGCATCACTACCACTACTTTTTAACTCCAGTTCAACCCAGCTGATTGTACTCACTCTTGTCTAAAACCAATATAAATCACAGACTCAACCCACATACAGCCTAACTAATACAAAGAAAAAACTACCTAACCAGACACTCCACACCACCCCAATAGCCCAGTTCTGAACACCCCCCCACAGACCACAAACTTCCCCACCAAAACAATCCACCCCCCACACCAATACACAACAAGAAAAGTAAAAATGGGAGAGATCAATAAAGTGTGATGTGCTGTAACAATAACTCCAATCCACTGAGGGATTAGATAAACAAATTTATAGTTTGAAATGATATAATAACCAAAGGGCACCAGCAGTCAATTCAGCCCTGATATTAGACACCAGTTCAACAACTCTGGAGGAGGAGAAGGAAAATGGCACTCACACCATCATAGTCCAGAGGAAATCTTTCGATTGCTGGAACCAGCACAAAAACATCATGATGGGCCAGTTTTAACAGAGCTGAATATAGCATTTCTCTAACAAGTGAAAATATCAGCTCAGAGAGGTCTCTTGGTGTAAAACTCTTATCTTCACAGCACCATTTGCAACTTTAAACCAGTGAAAAAGTTTTGCTCTCACCAATACCTTTGCAGTGATCATGAGCTTCAAAGTCCAGGAAGGGCACACAAATGGGCAACACTGGGGCCAAAGTTTGCAAAGCCTCCAGTTGGAAGATCCAACAACAGAAACAGGTCACCAGGTTGCCAAGTTCTTACAGGATGGTATAGCTGTACCACAGAACGCAGCTGCGAGTTTTCAGCTCTCACAGAGCCAACAGGGAGAACTGGGTCAAAGAAGGGCCGCTCCTCTCCAACCCAGCAGTTGTCTCCTAAGCAGGGCAAAAGCATTGGCAAACAAATGGGGTTTTCCTGGGAGGCAGGTAAAGTCCTTGGCACATGATTACACCCTTGGACCTGCAGAAGAGTGCCTGCCACATTCCGGTCCACCACAGCATCTACAAAGCTTCCTTGGTACACAAATGGTGAGAGTCAGAGTCAGTGTTTGACTGCAAAACCTTTCATTGTATATTTTGAATGTGATCATACCATTCCAGCCTATTATTGAAGGCTACCTCAAGACACGTATATTCTTTAACACTTCCTAACTTTATTCCTTCTATGCTCCCTCTACTGTAGATTCTAATTTATTTACAGTTTTTAATTAATGTACCACCATTGTTATGTTTTTATCTGGGTCAATTTTTAGTTTTATTTCTCTACACTTGAGTGATAATCTGTCTAACTGGGACTTCAGATCTTTCTTAGTGAGTGATATTAATTCCAAGTCATTGGAGTAAGTGAGAACTGGACATTGGTGCATACCAGTCTCGGGGTAAATGAAGTGGGAATTGTCTAAGACAAAAATGTAATCATTAATGTATACACTGTACAAGGTGGAAGATAAAACACAACCTTGCTTAACTTCAAAGTTTTTTTCCCCACTTTCTTGGTTAGGTTACCCTGCTTATCATATCTAATTTGACACCAGTTGTTGGCATATACAGTACTGTAATTCATGGATAATATTGACAAGTGTATTGTCAACACCCATGTCCAGTAGGTTTTGCCCTGTATGGCTCTTTCTGAGGAAGCAAATGCTTTCATCAAATTTATAAAAGTGATATACACTAGCTGTGACCATACTTGTGTATATTTTTCTAGGGTATGGTATACAATTAAATATTGGTACAAAGTAGAACAACCTTATCTCAATTCAGCTTGCAAGTCAGATATTAGGTTGAAGGACTTCAAATGCTCTTGCAATCTCTGACAAACAATTTTACCAAAAACCTTGGAAGTTGAATTGAGAAGGCTGCTAGACCTGTACATTGCTGGTCCACTGGGGCACCTTTTTAAAGATGGGAAATGTATTTATGTTTTAGTTTAGGTTTTGTTGACTAAGAAAGGAGAGCTAGGTGCACGCTTATTTTCAGTCTCTGTCTGGGTAAATATATAGAAATGGAGCCAGATTAAGCTGTTTGTAGTATTTTTGTGAATACCAAATAAATACTAAGCACCCTTCCACAGTGCAGGAATGGATTTAGAATATATCATTGTGGTTAAAAAGATTCATTAAAATAGAGGTATTTGTATTGTTTTGCACTCTTGAAATCGCCTTTTCAAATTCTAATTCTAAGAGAATACAAATAGTATCATGTTCACAGACAGTTGTTAACCAAGGTGCAGTAAATGCCTCATCAGAAAAAAGGGAATGATAATACAGTACTGTGACTAGATTTCTGGATGAATGTCAGATTCTACATTTTATTGCCAATAGCTTGTTCCTTGGAAACTAATGGTCTTACAGCTTTTCTCAATTACAGTTTTCAGCAATCTTTTCCATTGTTTGTCTTGAAATTACCTCCTTTTACAACACAGAAAATAGTTGTATTCTTTCCTTATTCTGTTTAACTTTATTACTTAGTCTCTGTGGATAAGTCCTAGAAAAATGACCAGATTTTTCTTTGCTTGCTTGCAATCTTTACCAAAACAATGAGTAATATTAGTTTTTTTTCACTTCCTAATAACACAGTGGCAAACATATTTCTATTATCTGATCATACAGGATAAATTGTTTAGAATAATCAACGTCTTCTATCAAATTTTCTCTCAAAAACCCACACTGTGGAGTGGCCGAAAGCTGTACCATTTTCCCTATTTGTGTTTCATTCCAAATAATCATGTGTTTGTTAACAATGTCTAGTGGGTTATCTTGTCTCTTTCTAATATTACGATTTATGAGCAAGTATCTGGCTAAACAAAGGGACAGATGGTCATTCTCTGGCCTTGTTACCTTTGCCATGTGGAGATATTTGTGTACATCCAGGGTTGATATTGGTTAATATATGGCATACTCTATTAGTGAGGTGAATTTAGCTGGAAGATCAGTAAATAAATGCTCCTGGAATATCTCCCATAATTCTGCCATTTAATATGCATCAGATCAACTCCTCACAAAAGGTCAGTAATGTTTTGTTCATTTGATTAATACATTTATCCTGCAAATTAAATTGACTCAAGCAGTTATTCCCTAGACAATCAGATTTGCCCTCAGAATATTTTGTGATCAGTTTTATCATTCATGTACCCAAGGGTAATGAGTTCTGGATTTTCTCTCTCCGTTAATCTTTCAAGATTTTTCTTAAAGTGACTAAAAGGTTTAAATCATGATAGGTTGATCCATTAGGTGGATTATAAATAATTAAAATCCAGGTATCCTCCCCCATTTAATGTTAAATACAAAATTATGACATTTGAGTTATAAGTTCCTTTGGTTACGGATAGTTCTGGGGTAATTCTCACCTCTGTAACTAGACCCCCAGGGGTCTATCCATTTTCTTCCCCTTGTTAGCTGGAAAAATGTATAGTTCATAACTGTTTATTTTAAAACCATCTTCCTTTAATTGCCAAGACTCCTGTATACAAAAAATATCAAGCCTGTTAACATTTCTAACCAATCCTGATCTTTCATTTTATTCAAACCTACAGCCATGTTCCAAAATATGAATTTAAAACATTATAATAACTGGGGAGCCTTGTCTCCCATAGGGAGACAAGGCTCCCCAGTTATTATAATGTATAAAACCCAGATATAATTCACTGTTATAACCCACAGGTTGTAATGATGAAGATGTGCCAGGTTTCCTTTGCTCCATGCATGTGCCTGCCACTGCTCTCCTCTACACAGTGCTTGAAAGCTGACCGCTTTACTCTGTCATGCGGCAGTAAGTCAAAATGCCTCTCCTCCATTGAGTTTAAAGAGCAAGTATTCACTGTGTAGTTGCCTTTTTCTGTCATGTTAAAACTTAAAAAAAAAAAAAAAAGGTTTCAGCAGCCGTCCGGCAGTCCAGGCTGCAGACAGCACTTCGTTCAAACTGGACTGCAGCTATTTTTTTAATATAATTTTTGTGGTGAGAAAAGGCTCTCCGAATACACACCTCGGTGTTGATTAAATAATCCCCCGAGCTTCGGCCTCAGGGTTTATGAAGCATCTGACAGCTCGGGGGTGGGGTGTAAAATCTTATTAAACACACCACCACCATCATTCTATATATTATTCATCAAATCTATTTTGTTATTGTCTTGTTTAATACATTCTCAATTAGTAGTCAATCACAAGATAGATTCTGGAGGGTTAATAAAACTATTGGCTTCTGGAACATTGACTTCTAGGTAATTTTCTGGGTTATCATGTGAATGTGGATGCTTTTCTGATGGCTTGTCAAACCATCCCTCTAAAGCATTTATTATATTTAATACTAGTGTATCCAAATGTTCAGCCTTGGCAATTATAGTTTTTGCAAACATTTTGTTTTTAAAAACTAAATTCACCTGGCTGTAACCTGAAATGCCTTTTAATCTTAAAATATCCCACATTTCTGACTCAAGACAGCTTATGTTAGAAACATAGAAACATAGAAACATAGAAGCTGTTGTCAGAAAAGGACCTCTTGGCCCACCTAGTCTGCCCTAAAGTCTCTACCTTCTGTGCTACCATAGACCCTAATTAATCTCTGGCCTTACCCCCCCACCCCTGTTATTATGGTCCCCCTGTGTCTATCCCATGCATGTTTCAAACCTGTTACAATTTTGGTACCTACCACCTCTGCTGAGAAGCTGTTCTAGGCATCCACCACCCTTTCTGTGAAGCAATATTTCCTTACATCCCCTCTAAGTCTCCCCTATTCTAGCTTCATAGCAGGTCCCCTCATCCTTGAGCATCTCTTTCTGGGCAATATGCCACCCTCTTGTACCTTACTGATACCCTTGAGGTATTTAAATGTTTCTATCATGTCTCCCCTTTCTCTCCTTTCCTCCATTAAGTACATATTTAATTCCCCGAGTCTTTCCTCATAGGGCTTCTGATGCAGGCTATGTTCAAGACATCTTGAAGTATAAACAATATTTTACTGTGAAGAGTGACTCCTAATTCATTATTTTCTTCCTTTGGGCCAAAAATACTTAAACTTGCATGGTCTTGATTATTGTTTTGCTTGGTTGCTGATAATGGTAATGCTTGGAGAGAACAAATAGACGGTTTAGACCACATTGTCTAAGGTAAAGCAGAGAGCTATTTGAGAATATCTTCCAAAATACCTAATTAATTTAGTCTGATTGTATTCACCCAAAGTTGATGTAAAGTTTCTTCCAAGACACGTAATTAAGACTTTGAGTTTCCATATTATTTTTTAATTTTATTTTAAATGCTTCCAGACTAATGCAATGGCTTATGTCCAGTTCTAATCCATCTTGCATCAAATGTTTCAGCAGTTCTGTGATAGTGTTTTCTGTAGTGCTCACATTGTCAATCAGTAGTTGGTACATATGGGGTAATGTGCATGTGTACCAGGGGAAATGGCACAGTCCAAGGCTACAAACCAGCACAGAATCCTGGGCACATGAACTTTTTGAATAGCAGAGACTCTCCAGTCTTTGCTGTGCCATTGAAAGGGAAGCAGCATAGAAGACTCATCTGAAGAAAGTTTCTTTTTTCTGCGCTCAATTTTTCAGGGCTATGATCCTGTAGGGCAGGTTGGGGCTGCCTGGTGACAGGGAGCACCCCAAAGTTTGGAAATCGCGTCTGTTAAGTTGTGGCTTTCAAATTGACTAACCTGCATTTTTCTTTCCCATGTCCACTGACTAACTGTGCTTGGATTGGGAACCATATTCTGCCACACTATTTGTGTGGGTGTTTTGTCAGGTCTCTGATTTCTTTTGTTTTTTCATTGTCAGTGGGTAGTTAGTACATATGGGGATTTTACTCTGTTTCTCTTGTCTCTGGGATATTTTGTTGTTTGTGTGGTGGACTATGTTTTCTGAGCCTGTTCTAGAAACATACATAGACTTTGACGGCAGATAAGGACCGCTAGGCCCATCTAGTCTGCCCATTTCCCTACCTACAGGATTTTATTTATTTATTTATTTATTCATTCAAGAGTTTAACCAGGCAGGCATACTGAGCGGAAGACCACTCGTTTCCAGATGCGACCTGGGGGAAACAAGGTGGGGTACATGAGGGAAGGAGCAGTAATTATACAGACATTCAATTACACATGAGAGGCAATGTTGTGAGCCTTTACAGTAGGTAGCTAAGGTAGGCTTGTTCTTATATCCAGATGAAGTGCAAACAGGAAGATAGAGCTTTGGTGTAAGGGAGAAGAGTGCCAACAATAGATTATATAGCTGGATTAGGAGGAAGGATTGGGAGAGAGGGAGGGAGCCCTAAGTGGAAGTGTAGCTAATTAGCCGGTTAGTTATTAGATGCAATTTTAGGCTGGATGGTAGGCCATCAGGAAGTTAAGGTAGGCAGTTGAAGCCTCTGAGGGGGCAGGGCGGGAGCAAGAGCAGACCGAGAGGAAGTGCTCTGAGAGGCGAGTGTTGAGGTGTCTGAGATTGTAGTAATGGTGGATATCTGCTGGTAAGTCATTCCAGAGTCTTGGTATGCGGTAGCTTAGTGCTGCTTGGCCCATGGAGGTGCGATAAGAGGGATGTGGAATAGTCTAGCATCTGAGTGCCGGCAGTGCGCTGGGGGAGCTGAGAAGTTAAGGATGCAGACAGGTATGGGGAAAGGTGGGACCAAATTTGGTGGCAATTTTGGAGCCGTGGATTAGCCGTGATCAGCAAGTGAGGGAGGGGACAGGCGCTGAAAGGTCGCAGTGGTGTGTTAGTTTTGGACAGTCCAGTATGAACGGCAGAAGGAGTGGAAAAGGGTGTCCAGGCTGGACAGAGTGGACGGTGCGGCGGTGCCATAGATCACATCCCCGTAGTCAAAGATCGGCAGAATCATTTTTTGGACGAGTTCCCGCCTGACCGTGGTGGACAGGCAGCCTTTGTTGCGGTAGAGGGCCCCCAGTTTGGGATTAAGTTTTTTGTGCAAGGATTCCACGTGGGTAGAGAAATCTAGGTTTTGGTTGAGCCAAACACCTAGGTAACGGAAGGAGGTACTGGATTCTAATGGAGAGTGGTCCAGGGTTACGAAGGGGGGTGCCTGAGAGCCGAGAGCATGCAGGCTTCGAGCCAAAGTTAGCAGACAGTCTTTTTGCATTTAAGAACAGCTGGTTTGTAGAGAGCCAGAGTTGTACAGCATTGAAGTCATGTTGAAGGTGGCCATGTACTGTTGCTATGGAGGGCCAGTGTTGTATATTACTGTATCGTCTGTGTACATTTGGATAGATGAGTGGAGCAGGCTTGTGGGAGTTCGTTAAGGAAAACCGAGAATAGGATTGGGCCCAGGACTGACCCTTGAGGGACACCTGTGGAGGTGGGGAGAGGGGAGATAGTTGGGAGCCAATTTTCACCGCTTGATGTCTATCACACAAGTAAGCTCGAAACCAGTTTGTGGCATGGGTGGAGAGGCGGAGGCCTTTAGCTTATCTATAAGGAGAGAGGTGAGAGCGGTATCAAAGGCTTTGGCAGATCAATAAATATAGCCGTGTGATATGCCCTTTATCCATACCTGAGAGGATGTCGTTAATTACTCTTAGTAGGAGGTAGTGGTGGAGTGATTTCTGAATCCAGATTGGTATGGGTGAAGAAAGCAGTATCAGCTAGGTACTGGGAGAATTGGGCCAGGGCAAGTTGTTCGGTATCTTAGCCAGCGTTGGGAGGAGGGAGATGGGGTAGTAATTCCCAGGCAATGCAGGGTCACCCTTCGGAAGAGGAATGATAGTAGCCATTTTCAGGTAGAGGGTATTGTGGAGGTCGAGAAGGAGAGGTTGAACAAGTCGGCTAGAGGAACGGCGCTATTGCCGCGCTGACAGCTGGAGTAGTCTGGAGTTCAAGCCATTGGGCAAGAGCCCTTCTTAGGGTTAAGGTTGCACAGTGCTTGGTAGACTTTGGCCGGAGTGACAGGTCGGAAGGAGAAGGAGAGGTGAGAGGAGGAGGCCGTGGGCGGGAGGAGTTCTCAGGGGTGGGGAGGAGCGATTTACCAGGAAGCTGCACTATTGGTAAAGTGAATATTGAAGGCTGTGGCTACATCAAGTGGGTCAGTGATGGTCCGGCCACTGATTGTCAGGGCAGGGGCAGGTGGTTGGGTTGGCGGGGTTAGAAGAGATTTTATGGTTTTCCAGAAGCGGGGAGGGTGGTTCTGATTTGCGCATAGGGCCGATGCAAAGTATTTCTGTTTGGCTAGTCGAATTGCCTTGGTACAGGAGTTACGTAGGGCACGGTAAGTTTGTAGGTCTTGGAGGGTGCTGGTAGTTTTGTGTTTTTTCCAGGCCAGGTCCCTGAGCGGCTTGACATATGATTTGGGAGGATATCCAGGGTAGGTGTGAGCCCCTAACTCTGGTTTTTATTAGTGGCGCATGTTGATCCCAGACCCTCAGGAACATGTTTGTGAAGCTTCTAGTGCAGCATCGATTGAGGGAGCCTGAGGGATGAGGGACCAGTCAGCCATAGACAGATTCACGAGGAGCGCAGTGCTAGTGACTTGAAGGATCTGGTTAGCAGGGTCCGTGAGGGAGGTTTGGGGGCTTGTGTACTTTCCGAACCACATAGACCATATGGTGATCACTTAGGAGTCAGGAGAAGTCCTGCTCCTATCGCCCTATGGGGGTGAGTGGTCAGGCCCAGTCAAGAGGGAGTGGTTGAGGTTTTAGGTTCATTCTGGTGGGTTGGGAAATTTGTTGTGTGAAATTCAGGGCATTAACATTGGTGCGTGAGTTTGGCGCAATCTGTAGCCAGCCAGTTGTGATTGAAGTCACCTAGACGTATAAGCTCACCTGTAGCGGTGGATTTTAGTTTGGTCAGATGGTCTAAAATACTAGGTGCAGGGGTATTAGGGGCACAGTAGATACCAGCAATGAAGATTGGGGCGGTGTAAGGCAGTGAGAGTTTAACAGTGAGGGACTCAATTGAAGGGGAGGGTGGGGGGAGGTGAACAGGGGTGAATCGGTGTTTGGAAGAAATGAACATGGCTATGCCTCCGCCCCTTTTTTTTCCCGGGCGGTCCTGCCGAGTTAGGGAGTACCCGGGGATAGCAACAGAGGAGTCAGGATGGTGGGGTTTGAGCCAAGTTTCTGAGAGTATCAGGATATCAGGGCAAAGTGTTTGGAGTGAAAATGAAGCATATGGGTTTTGCTAAGAATGCTGCAGATGTTTTGGTGAAGGATTTTCAGTCCCTTTGGAAGGGCTAGGGGTGCTGGGGTCATGGGAGGGGCGGACCGGGTTGGCTTCCGTCCCTGGCTAGGAGAAGAAGGAGAGTAAAGAGATGGACAAGCATGTGACGGGTAGCCCAGGCTCTCACGCTTGGAGTTGTGATAGCTAGGGTTTGTACTGAGAACGCAGCCTTGAGGCTGCTCAGAGCAGATAGACCAAGGGTATGAGAAGGGGAAGAATGGTCGCCCTGATAGCCCAGTTGAGGGGGCTGGAAATGGCTAACATAGGGAGAGTGGAAGAGCGAGTTGGATTAGCATTTGTGACCATGTAGTGATGCTGGGGCAGTGGTTTCCTGAGCGGGCGAGAGGCAGGGGGGAGGGAGACTAGTGGGAAAGTAAACAGGCAGAGAGAGAGAGCGAGGAGCATCATTTTAATACTGCTGTGTGTAACAGTATATACAGTGTATGTGGACGCTCAGGCTATGTGTACCAGTGTTTGCAGTGTAAATAGACAAGCTATTTATGGCGGCCACTAGTGGCAGAGGAGATAACCTGCTAGTGGGAAAGTGAGCAGATTGTTTTTTTGTCCGTGTCGTAGATTAGCACTATAAAAGTAACAGTCGACCACAAGGGTGGTGGTGGGGCGGTGGGAGCTGGCGCAGCGCCGAGCGGGGCAAAACCTCGCACGATCAAGATCAGCGGCTCAGCAATCTTTGCTCTGTGATCCCGCACCTTGCTGCTTGCAGCTGTGGTTGTGCGGTTTCGGGGGTCGACAATGTATGCAGTCCAGCGACCCTCGCGACCCCGGCTTCTCTTGCTGGGAGGATAGGCCGCAGATCCTAGTTAACCAACAGCCTATATCTTCCTGCCCCCCACAAGAATTGCCTTATGTCTGTCCCATGCATTCTTGAATTTTCCCACAGTTTTAGACCCCACAACTTCCTCAGGAAGGCTGTTCCATGCATCCACTACCCTCTCTGTGAAATAATACTTCCTCACATTGCCCCTGAACCGCCCTCCTTCTATCTTTAAATTGTGTCCCTTGTTCTTGCAAGTCTCTTTTTCTGAAAGATGCTACCCTCTTGGACTGTTGATTCCCTGAGGTACTTGAAAGTTTCTATCACGTCCCCCTCTCCCTTCTTTCCTCAAGGGTATACATATTAAGCTCCTTTAGTCTCTCCTCATACGGCTTCTCTTGCAGACCCTGCACCATTTTAGTTGCCCTCCTCTGGACTGCCTCTATCCTGTCTATGTCCTTGCGAGATGGGGTCTCCAGAACTGGACACAGTATTCCAGATGGGGTCTCACCAACTGTCTGTACAGAGGGATAACAACTTCCTGTTTTCTGCTGCTGATGCCTCCCTATACATCCCAGTATACCCCGCCTCCCTACTGCCTTCTCATATTGCTTGCTAACCTTAAGGTCATCTGATATGATTACCCCTAGGTCCCTTTCCTGTTTTGTTGTTGTTACTACCTCCCCACCCATTGTGTATTCTTCCCTGGGTTCTTGTTTCAGGTGCATTATTTTGCACTTTTTGCATTGAATCCTAGCTGCCATACGCCTGACCATTCCTCCAACCTTGCCAAGTCCCTTTTCATCCTTTCCACGCCCTTGTGTATCAACCCTGTTGCAGATCTTTGTGTCATCTGCAAAAAGGCATGCTTTTCCTTCCAGTCCCTCTGCAATGTCACTGATGAAGACATTAAAAAGGACTGGACCCAATACTGAACCCTGCGGTACCCCACTAGTAACCGCCTCTTTCTTCAGAGTGGACTCCATTTACAATTGCCTTCTGTGTCCTGTTGTCCAGCCAATGTTTTACCTGGCTACCACCCTGGGACCCACTCCCAGGCTGGTTAATTTGACTAATAATCTTTGTGTGGGACTGTGTCAAATGCCTTGCTAAAGTCTAGGTAGGCCATGTCCACAGCCCTCCCTAGTCTACTACTTTGGTCACCCAGTCAAAGAAATCTATTAGATTCTGCCTGACATGACCTTCCCACTGTGAACCCATGCTGCCTTGGATCCTGTGCTCCACTGACCTCTAGGTACTCAACTATTCTTTCCTTCAGAAGTGACTCCATCACTTTCCCTACCACAGAGGTCAGACTGACAGGTCTGTAGTTTCCTGCCTCTGTCTTGGTCCCACTTTTGTGAAGGGGAATCACATCCGCCTTCCTCCAGTCCTCGGGTACCACATCATCCTCCCATGATTTATTAAAAAGAGTAGCCAGTGGTTTCACTAGTTCCTTCCTTAATTCTTTAGAATTCTGGGTGAATTCCATCAGGATCCATTGCTTTGTCCACCTTCAGTTTTAGGAGTTCTTGCAGAACCCTTTCTTCTGTGAAAGGACTGGGATCGACCCCCCTATCAAGAGCGCTTCTGTTAATTGGATTAGGCACTTCCCCCTCCTCTTTTGTGAATACGGAGCAGAAATATTCGTTCAGGATCACACTCCTTTTCACTATTTTTATTTACTAGCACCTTGTCCCAACCTCTTTAATGACTCCACTGTTACGCTTGAGTTATGCCCCCTATTGTCCCACATACACCTCACATACACCTCGCACTGTATTCCTGGTCTATTGTACTGTGATACTGCTATTTTGCACTAACCTATAGTTATGAGCACCAATCATATAAGCATGGGTGCTAGGAATGTGCCTTGCTGCTAAGATATGCTACTATTGTCATGCATGATATATTATACCTCACTATAATACATTTATCTAGATTAGTTTGTCTTTTACATATATTCCATATATAATCTATCTAATCACTGATAAGATGACTCAGACGGATCATCAGTGATTATTGTATACTCATATTCTCATATAATTATATGTAGTGTATTTTACACTCTGATATGCCATGTAATAGGCCTGTCAGCAGTTCTTTGTCTCTAAGCAAGCTGACAGAGACAGAAGGCCTTTGTTATGTCTAATATTTTATATTCTACATAAGCAAGAAATGTAGTTTGAACTGTCAGCATTTCTTTTGTCTAAGCTATAATGCTAATGGAAGCATATCCTGTCTCATATGATACTCATTAGTGATTCTGTCCAATGGAGAATGACTTAGGACCAATATATATTATTTGTCATATCTGTAACTATGTTGTAATCTCTGTTGCTATGCTGTTATCTGTAGTATTTAGCTGTCTGCAACCCATTGGAGCTCCCGCTCGAGACACTACTGTAGCTGCTCTAGAAGGGCAGAGAGCTGGAGCGTGGGGAGAGATAGAACAAGATCTTAGAGAACCTATGATCTACAGTTCTGGAGATTATGTATATTCTTCGGGAGTGGTGAGAAACCCATCTCTCTTGTGATTTTCTTTACCACATGCTTGGCGTAAGTAGCATAATAAACTTTATTAGTACTCCTTGCTTGTTTACGAATGTTTCTTAGCAGACTCCGAGACACAAGAATCTGTATTATTATTATTTTTATTGTTTACCCTACACACCAAGAGTGTTTAGACAACATAATGATGACCACAAAATGGAGTCTGGATGTTTTTGCCAAGTTTCATTTTTAATTTCCTCTGTAAATTAAAACACTGGGCGACAAAATCCCCAGTAACAAACAAGTTGAAAGTGTCTAATGTTTAAAATTTTTTGGTCAGTTGTGTGTTCCACAGTGTAGACAAAATAATCTCTTGGCAGATATTCAGTTTCTGTGTAATGAGTGTTTGTGCTGTATTCCTTGATCTAAGCAAGGCATTTGATACGGTGGACCATGAGCTGCTACTCTCTTCCTTGCACTCCATAGGCTTGGATCCATCCTCACTTACATGGTTCAGGTGTTACCTAACAGGAAGAACACAGCAAGTGAAAGCTGAAGGAGACCTATCTCCACTAAAACCACTTCTAAGAGGAGTTCCACAACGATCTATCCTGGGCCCTATCCTTTTCGCCATTTATATTAACAATATTGATTCGAATCTTACCAAAGCCACTGTAGACTTGTTCGCAGATGACACTGTTTTATATGTCAGCAACCCATCGCCTGCTACAGCTTGTGAAGTTCTACAAACAGAATTCTATACTACAACATCAATTATTGGAAAAAGCTCTTTTAAATGCAAAGAAAACAAAGCAATGTTTTCTCCACCCAAAGCCATACAAATCCTCATTACTAAACAACCTCCCCAGCTATCCACTATCCTTGGTGAAAGCCTTGATTATGTAGAAAATTCAAGTATTTGGGGTGTGGATAGAAGCAAACTTGACTACACAGTTCATATTGAAGAACTTTTAAAAAGCTTCACCAGAGACTTGGTCTTTTTAGAATAAGGCACTTTCTAAACAGAGATTCCAAAATGAGGTTGGTCCAGGCCACATTTCTCTCAGTAATTGACTATGCAGACTTCCTCTATAGTCACTGCCCTATCTCCTACCTATGCAAATTGGATACACTATACCACAGAGCTCTGAGGTTCATAACAGATCTACCATTTAACACTCACCATTGCTCTCTCTATGCAGCAGTCGGTTGGACATCTCTACATCTCAGAAGAAACAGAAATGCTGCAGTGTGGACATACAGAATTTTGGCTAAGATGCTTCAAACTATATATTAGACTGCTTCGCACAGGCCACAGCTGGCACCTACGCCCTAAGAAGCTACAATTTCATTATGCTCAAAGTGCCTAAAGTCAACACCCAGCATGGGAGATCTGCTATCAGCTATAATCTAGCTATATCATGGAACACGATTCAGAAGTCCTTGAAGCTGATCAACCGGGTATCCTTAGCATCTTTCAAGCATCTATACCTAAGTCTCTTCCCTGAAAAATGCAATTGCTTCCACAAGTTCTAGTTTATTCGCAGTTCTTTCCTTCCCCCTCTCAGGCTGCCATCATATCATGGCAATTCACTTCCCTAGAATTCATCTCCACAGATACCTCACCCCCTGGCTATAATCTTCTCCCATTAACTCAGGCTCCTACCTTAGCCCTTATCACTGCCTTTCACCTCCCAGTTCTAGCACCAGCCCTGCTCTAGTCATGCGTACTCCTTCCTACCATGTCACTTGTCTCAGTCTATGACAACTTCTTTCAGTCATCCAATCACTATTTCTCTTTGTCCACATTGACTTCCTTGATCTTTGGAATCTTGGGTATATCATGTTGAATGTATGCCATGTTTACTGCCAATGTTGATATGTATATACTGGTTTACCTAGAGTGCATCTCATATGTTCCTACCATATCCTGTTATGTTTAAACAATTTCTGTTCTTGATTTCTGTATATAAGTGTTTTAATTATTCATGTACATATACCAATTATTGAACCTTGATTACTGTATATAAGTATATACATGTTTTAAATCTTCCTATACATGTACCAATTATTGAACCTTGACCTTATCAGGTCCATCTTGCAAATGAGCTGTGCTCAATGATGTTCGCCTGAATAAATAAAGATTTGATTGATTGATTGATTATTTTTGATTTTTTCCCCCTATTCTTTCTCTGTGGGAACACAGCTATAAAGGATCTGAAACAGTTAGCTTTCTTGTGGATTCAAATCCTGATGGGTATTTACTCATCTAGGTGTCCACATATGCCACAGGCTGTTTGTGTGCTTTCATGAATCTTGGTTGCAAACAAAGTTTTTTGATCCACAGACAGCTAAGGGTTTCTTATTCTAAGACATGTCTAAACATATCAGTACTGAGTTGAGTCTGAAAGCCTTAACAAGCCAAACTGCTAACAGTAGCTGGCTTGATTTTGCTAAAGTAGCAGAATCCAATGATAGTCCTTTAAGAGATATCATTGCCCATTATGGGGAACTGAAAAATGGTACCAATGATCCTGAAGGATCATTAATTGCAACGTTGTTTAATTGTTTTGATGCTGTTCTAAATAAGATATCTGTTTTGAAAAGTGAGTATGATGCTTGCAAAATGGAGAATTCTGCCTACAAGTAGGAGATTAGTCTGAAAAGGGCTTCTCATACAGAAAAAATAGCTGGACTACTGTCTGAGCTACAATCTGTCCATCTAGAAAATAAGTCTGTATTTAATGAGAGAGGCAGCCACGACCTGCATGCCTTAAGAGGTAATGCTCAAAAGGCAAAACTTAGAAAAAATGCTTTTCAAACTAATGGTGTACTGGCTAGTAACACTAATTCCTTACGTTTTGAAAACAAGGAACTTAGAGATGATAAGTCTGAAGTAATTACTGAAAAAGATAACGAGCTGGTATTTCAACACCAGACCTTGACGGTACAGCATGACTCAGTATGTTTTAATTACAGCATGCCTGAAATGAAGGTTTTCGATATAAACTATGACACAGTTTCTGTTGGAAAAAAGCAAGTTTTACAAGATGTAAATGTCTTGAAAACTGAAAACAAAGCACTTAATAGCTTGTTAACTCCTGTATCTGAGTTAGAATGTAGGAGTAAAAAGTCAGATATGGCAAACTTGTGCCGACAACCAGAGGTATTGGCAAGGCATACTAGCTTAATGTCCAAAGACCTTGCCTCTTCTGATGTTGAAGTGTTTGATTTTGAACACTCACAGTATGCTGTGGGGTGGTCTAGAGCAAAGGCTAGCCCCTTGTTTTTCTGTGATTCACAAAATGGAGAATTGTTAGAGTCTCAAAATGGTGGACACACATGTGATCAGGTTGCATCCCCATACCATCCCCAAGATGGCCGCTCATGGTCATGTGATGATGGTCATGACACAGTAACCCATGATGCCCATGAGATAATCCAAAATGGCTGACCACCATCTCACGGAGGTTCGATCTTGCAGTCACAGGGACCTGTGATTGCTGCCATAACCAAACAAAACAACCTGGAGTTGTTTGGCATGATTAATAATGTTATCAGTAACATTAGTGTTTCTGAGGGACAAAAGATTCTCATTAAAAATGTTGTTGATGTACTTTTGAATAAGGTTGATACGCAATCTGTCATGAAGTCAGCATCTGATGCTGAAGAAACAGCTTATGCTGTTAATGTTTGCTTTATTAGCATGGCTTTAGTTAAAGAACACAATGAAGTTAATTACATAAAATGTTTTTATTTTCTGTGCAATGATACATCAGCGTTCCCCAAGAAGACTGAATGTACTGCTTTTCCTATGCAGTGCATTAATACCTTAAGCTGCAACATTAAAAACAATGTTGCTACCATACAGCAACATTCCGGTGGGGAAACCCACTTTACATTTGATGGGGGAAGGGACAACCCTGATTCTGAAAGCCCTGTGGCTGTGATATTTTCAGCATCACAGGCCACGTTGGGGGGGAGGGTTACAGGTTTGATTTCTGAACCTGAGCTGACAGCTGTCTCAGCACTACTTTCTCCACCCCTGATGGCTGCTGAACCACAATCCATAGCTGGAGAACTATGTGCAGCTTGCACACCACTTTTCTCCACTGTGCAGGCACCCTTGATAGTGCCAGCACTGCCTGCATGTGGTGCAGAATCCCCTCCATCAGTGACACCCGAATCATCCCATACTGTGACTGCAATGGTAGGCACTACAGGTAAGAAGGTACAAGGTATCTTAATACTGATATCATTGTCTTTTCTTTTGGGATCACTGACCATGGTCCCAGCATTGGTTAATCCTAACACAGTTTTACGGCATTATTTTGAAACTGCCACATCAGATGAAGTAATTTCAGCAGTTTTAGCCCAAACTTACAGTGGACACATCAGACTCATTGCTTATGCATCCCAGATGCTTGCCCCAGTGCAGCTGAAATACAGCCTTTGTGAAATGAATCTTTTGGCTACATACTGGGCAGTAAGATACTTTATGTACATCATTGGATATGCACCCATTATGCTGCATTCCAATCATTTGCCAACTAACTTTCTGTTGTCAGACGGAGTAAAAGATGACTCTGTATCCAATGCCAGACTTGCACATTGGTCTCTCATTTTACAGGATCATGACATCACTGTCCTTCCTATCAAAACTCCATCCTTGCTAGCCGATGGCCTACAGTTTGCAGGAGAGACCCATGATTGCTCACTCCAACCCACTGACCTACCTGTCCCAGTGCCCTTTCTGACAGAACCTCAGGAAGTGTTAAAAGACACCACTGTGTGTCATGTTTTGACTGATGACTCAGCCACACATACCAACGATGGTCAAATAGCAGGGTTTTGAATTCTTATTGTACATCCTAGTGATGACAGAGTGTGCATGACTAGTAATTGCATCATCATATATGTATGATTCACAGGCAATGTTAAAACATGCCTGGCAAATAAAATGAAAAGCAGGGAGGCGAGGAGTCTCCTAATTACCACAAATATTTGTGAATGGTTTAGAGAGCTGGAACGTCCTTGAGAAAGACACAGCTTGTGTTAAGAAAGGAATAAAAATATTTTTCCTTACGTAAAATGATACCAGCACTCCATGAGAGGGTTAAGTTCTGCCCGCTTCAAGAAATGTCCTTGAGATAATTACAGAAAGCACTGCAGATACTATGTTTTCATGATAGTTTCTAATTGGTACTGTTTCTCTCTAAACTGAATTTCTTTGGCAGAAAATAAACTTCTGTTCCAGTACTCTATAGTATCACTGTGAAATACAATGACTGCTTGTGTACATCACAACACTAACCAGTTTAAATACTGTACATTCATAAGGTTCAAGCATATTTGAAACATGACCTTTATGTTCTGTAAGAAGGACCCTCATTTGAGGGCAGTGTATAGGTTCCTTAATAAAGGAACTGAGGAATAACTTCCAGAAATAGCTCTTATAGAAAGTGAAAATGGCATTCACCTATCCAGTGATGGCCTACTCATTTGGAACATCACTACTGTAACACTCATGAAAAGTTATGGGTAATTCCTGAACACCTGAGAATAGATTTTATCAACTATACCAAATTCATAGTACTCCAACTGGTGTACACCAGTGAGTCAGTAAAAACCCTAGACAGACTAAAATCCTCTGTCTTGTGGCCACACATGAGAAATGATGTAGAACACTACATTAGTAACTGTTTGATCTGTGAGCAGAACAATCTTTTACCAGCTAGGACAAATGCATTGTTATCCCAGAGGCAAAAAGCCCCTGGAACAATATCCAGTTTGACTACATTGGCCCTATGCCAACCAAGAACTAGTTTGCACTAGTGATCACCGACCTATTTTCCAAATAGTTTAACGCTATCCCAAAACAGAACAACACTGTCAAAGTGACTGAAAATGACTTGGTAAACTAGCTATTTACCAGATAGGGTTTTAACCCTAAAGGTAAATTCTGATTACAGGGATCTGGCTTTATAGTCAAAGTAATGTGGGAAATTCTGGATTTGTTATGGGTAAAACGAAAGTTTCATATCCCTTACAACCCACAGTCATCAGGACAGGTGGAATGTGCTAACAGGCAGATCAAAGTTATGTTATCCAAACTTGTTCAGAAAACCCTAAAAGGACTGACATTCATTATTGCCTTTGCTCCTTATGGCAATAAGAGGGACATCCTCTGCAGGTACACAGCATACACCATTTTTGAAATCATGACCGGACGGTCCATGAGACTTCCAGAATATTTACTTCTGGACCTGTGTTTTGCCACTGCTGATGTAGCATCAGTAGATAAATATGTTAAATATTTCAAACAAGACATCCAAAAGGTACACCTGTATGTATGGGCAAGGCAAAAAAAACAGGCCTATCCCATGGTAAACAAACTCAGTCCAGCAGTCTACCAAGTTAGACTGCCTCACTATAACAGTCATTGATAAATGGCTATATGCCACTCAAATGAACCTGTTTAAAGGAGATTAAATTACTTTTCCATACCCCAATGGGTGGAATAGTACTAAATTAACTATGTTTTTCTTTTTCTCTTTTCTTTTAGGTTCAGAGAGAGAGAGAGAGAGAGATGCTTGCTTCTATGCTTATTATTCTTTTTAAAAGTATGGGTCTTCTTACAAGCCCAAACTGCACATTTTATTGCAGATAAGGACCAGTGACTTAATCCTAAACAGATTGTTGAGGCAAAATACCTCACAAGCCCACATGATATAATTTGCATCCTGTGGAATTTACACTAAAGTCCTAAAAGACATGTTCATTGTCCAGTAGGGTAGTGAGGCCCTGCGGAACGTTATGATCATTGCTTTGGATCAATTTTAGCAGCTAGACTTGATCTGGACTCCTGTTTTCATTTTATTGATAATCAGGAATTTAGCATCCAAAATTATATGGCAATAAAAGTCATTAGACCTTAAAGTTTTTAACCCTATGATGCTTCATAATTTGTGACACATAATATTGAGTGCCCAAAAACAGAACCCTGGCCCACCCAGTGGTCTTAATAGCCACTTCTCAACCAGGTACCCTAGTTAATAATGTGCAGTTCATGCACATCCCAGTAATTTTTAAATTTCACATTTTAGAACTTGGAATGATTTGTTTTATGTTTCACAACAAACATTTGCCACTTTTTTTTTAAATAATGATGTGATTGAATACTCTGGCAGCATACCAGGTACTCATTAATGACTCCCTATACAGGGACCGATAGAACACACACACACACTTAGGATTTTCACATCCTGACTGTTGGTGGTACAGCCTATGATTGTAAACCTACCCAAACGCACTAGGCATTTTGGTTTTGTTTTGTTTTTCTTATTTATAAAAAAACACAGGTTTAAACTCAGACCTATTTGGCTCTGACACATCTATCTGAAATAGGGCTGATATAGCCAATATTCATACATATGTTAAAAGTTCATGATAGTATGAAATATATATCATAACCCCCAACTGCATGGTATACATGATTTTGCTCATTAAGAGTGATTTACATTTACAATATTAAGGATATTGTTAAGGGGTTTGACCTAACAGTTGTTCATGTTAATGAATTAATTTCTGCTCACATTAAAGAAACAAATGAGCATCACATAGCTAGGAAAGTCCTTTTTACTGCCCACAGCTATTATGTTTTTACAACCTTTGGTTATCTCTTCCGGGATCTGGAATTAGGATATATCCTTGATCTCATACATGACAGACGTATGGGTCAGTGGCATTGCCACATTTTGCACTTCTATTGCATGTGTTAACAAATGTTTATTTGAATCTAGCACTATTCCCTTGTCAATGGCAAGGAACCTTGGATATGTCACCACACACCAGTATTGCTACATGTTTTGAAACTTATTCCTGCACAATCCAGGAAGCCTTGTTTGTGACTCTCACAGTGTCATTGCCACATTTTTATCCGGCAACGTCCATCTCTGATCATCTGGCAACTGTCCATTCTGTTGATCATCTTGATGGGAACTTTTATCGTGAAAAGGTTGAAACTACCGCCTTTCCTTGTTTACCATGAGGTCTTGGAATCGTGACCGACTCTGAACATTGAATGTCGTACCTGAAAGGAACATCACCTTTTATGCAGATGTGACATCTTCCAACTTGTCTTACCAACTTGTGAATACTGGCCTAGTAACTGAAATTTGGCTTCCATTTGTGAACTTTCAAATAAACTGTATTCAGTCCAGCCAATTAAGATTCTATAATCAAGCTCATTGTGATGCATACCATGAAGCTAGTCTGGGGTAGGGGCAATCCCCTAACTCAGCAATAAGACTCTTCTTCACTTGATCTACAATCAAGAAATCCATTTTCTTCACTTCTTGTTTTCCAAGCCCTGCTGGCACTTCATACAAACTGAGTACTGTTATAAATGTTTACACTTTCTGCAGCCGTGTGATCACCTTCCATTGAACACTGTTGCTATTCCATTGTGAAACTCAATGTGCAATCTAATGCACTCCCTGCCGAGGCCTATGATAATACTGCTGCCTCCCGAACATTTTGATCAACCTTTGGAAAATCTGAATGCATCAGATTTGAACTATGAATCTTCATCTGACATTTGAAGAAACCCTGGATTTATCCCTGGAACTGTTCGTAGTTTATGCCTTATGGACATTGACATTTCGTGTCCTGTTCAACTTACCAACTGAAAAATGGCATCCTTCAAGGTGGTATATTCTGCTGATGTGGAACATTGTGTGGTGACCAACTATACATTCTTCTGATATGGATTAAAAGTTATGCAAAGTGAACTTTTCTAACTTCTGTTTTTACTCCCCAAACAGGTAATAGCTAATAGGTTATATGGTAATCACACCTGTTCCCATCCCGGAACCAGATATCATTAGGTCTGGTCCTAATTATCTTGATGCTGTATCTCAATTTTAATTATTTTTTATATCCATATAGGCAATTTAAGTTTGTCTCTTCAATTTCTTCCCAGTAGGACAGATACACATCTGATACATATTAGTATTTACTGATTGTTTTAATATTGGAAAACCACATTGTGAAGTTTTATTCCAAATGTTTATAGTAATACAAGGTTTACTAACATTTTCCCTTATAATTACATTTTGTTGTTTAAGGAAAACCCTGAAATACCTGTGTGACCAGTTAATATTCCTCTATCAGGCTCGTGCCTTGGGCCTGTAGACGAATGGTGCCTAACCTCCATTTTTTTGTTATGTTGACACTTTTGCAATTAGGGCAACAAAGAGGGGATTGTTATGCTTGGGTTATGCGCCCTATTATCCCACATATACCTCACATACACCTCACATTGTATTCCTGGTCTATTGTACTGTGATACTGCTATTTTGCACTAACCTATAGTTATGAGCACCAATCATATAAGCATGGGTGCTAGGAATGTGCTTTGCTGCTAAGATATGCTAATATTGTCATGCATGATATATTATACCTCACTATAATACATTTATCTAGATTAGTTTGTCTTTTACATATATTCCATATATAATCTATCTAATCACTGATAAGATGACTCAGAGGGATCATCAGTGATTATTGTATACTCATATTCTCATATAATTATATGTAGTGTATTTTACGCTCTGATATGCCATGTAATAGGCCTGTCAGCAGTTCTTTGTCTCTAAGCAAGCTGACAGAGACAGAAGGCCTTTGTTATGTCTAATATTTTATATTCTACATAAGCAAGAAATGTAGTTTAAACTGTCAGCATTTCTTTTGTCTAAGCTATAATGCTAATGGAAGCATATCCTGTCTCATATGATACTCATTAGTGATTCTGTCTCCTAAGTCATTCTCCAATGGAGAATGACTTAGAACCAATATATATTATTTGTCATGTCTGTAACTATGTTGTAATCTCTGTTGCTATGCTGTTATCTGTAGTATTTAGCTGTCTGCAACCCATTGGAGCTCTCGCTCGAGACACTACTGTAGCTGCTCTAGAAGGGCAGAGAGCTGGAGCGTGGGGAGAGATAGAACAAGATCTTAGAGAACCTATGATCTACAGTTCTGGAGATTATGTACATTCTTCAGGCATGGTGAGAAATCCATCTCCCTTGTGATTTTCTTTGTCACATGCTTGGCGTAAGTAGCATAATAAACTTAATTAGTACTCCTTGCTTGTTTATGAATGTTTCTTGGCAGACTCTGAGACACAAGAATCTGTATTATTATTATTTTTATTGTTTATCCTACACACCGAGAGTGTTTAGACAACAAGTACATATGGGGATTTTACTCTGCTTCTCTTGTCTCTGGGATATTTTGTTGTTTGTGTGGTGGACTATGTTTTCTGAGCTTGTTCTGTTCAGGATCACACTCCTTTTCACTATTTTTATTTACTAGCACCTTTTCCCAACCTCTTTAATGACTCCACTGAGCCTCACTGACCCTGGATATTATTGGCAGCCTGTCAGTTTGGCTCATGCTCTTGTTTCTTTCTGAGAGCTGTCCTGCATTTCAGATCTACCTTTTTTTCATGCTCTTAGGTTGGGTGCACACATGCCAATGTGGTGACATTACCGGATCATGCATGCATATGCTTGTTTACTTGTGCACTGTATGTGCACTGGATGCAGCTGCCAGAAATTCCTTGCTCATTTTGAGCAGCCCAATCATTCCTATACAGATGAGCCTTCTTTATTAAAGCTGATAGGAACACCAGTCACATTACAGTCTCGCATGTCAGAGTGTTCCCGATCTATTAGCCCCTCAGTTCTTTTTGCTTGTGCAGTTCTCTGCAAGAGCAGGGGGGAAGGAATCAAAAGTGTGGGTTACCATTTTGCCAACCTCAAAGAAAAAAAAAAAGAGGTGTGTTATAATCTAGGATTTTCATATGGTACAGAGCCACTGGCACCATGACTTATCAGAGACCTATGCTTTTTAAAATGTGTAAGACCTGCAGAAGGGTAATGAAACCCTCGCTGTTAGGCTTCTATTGCCCTCATTATGTAACCTAGGCTACTATCTCTATCATAATTTCTCTGAGCCAGAACTCCAAACTAGGGGTGGGGGTGCACCTGATGTCCTGACTGGCAATGGCAAAGCACAATTGTATACATTTTTATTGTTACATTTAAATGAGTTTTTGTGCCCTGGTGTTCCACAGAACATCCCTTCTGACACACCTGAACCCAAGACAGGCCCCTCAGGTCGAGGGAGGGGGTCCACATAGGCAGGTGTGCCAGAGCAGAACAAGTCTGCTAACCCAGATCTGTAGGCAGACCCCAACCTTGACCATACAAAGAGTCAGGATGATGATACTGGGGACTTTGGGGAAAGTTCTGACATGAAAGTGCTTCAGTGATGAATGAGGATGACCCCTCTGATGAAGAGGAGGAGGGGAGTGGACAGAGCCTAAGAGGAGGATTCTGATCCCTTCCCTGTTTGATTCAAAATCTCTGTCCTATCTTATAACAGATGCTTGTAATACATTGCAGTTTTCTTGTCCACGTCCTCCTTGTCAAGGATACCTCCTTTGCCATTTTTTTTTCTTTTTTGTTGACCCCCCCCTTCCCCTGACACGTTGTTTGCTTGAACTGGCAACCTGTTATTATTTCATTTTTGCCCCCTGTCTGTTGCGCAACAGCATTATTTTTGCCCCATTAATAATTTTTATTTATTATTATAATTTCAGCATGGATGTAGTCTGGCCAACTACACGTCATGTTGATGTTTAAATTTCCCAAAACAGTATGCCAGCTCCTGAAAGCAATGTGTTTCCCTTATTTCTTTTGCCTCCATAGTCTAACGTTGTGCTGGGTTTTCTTTATCTTAAAGTTTTAACCGCAACCGCGCTGTCATTTCTCCCTCTCGAGCGCATGCGCTTCGAGCAGAGATTTCTAACCGAGAGATTCTCTTTGCTTTTCCTACCTCTCGAAGATGCGAGAGGTTAAATACTTAGCTTCTCACTGAAAAGATGTACTCCACTCTGCAACTGAGATAAAAGAGGGTATTTCTAATTTTTTTTTCTCAAACCTAGTTTTTTTTTGTTCCTCCAGCTAGTCTCTGTCAGCCTGTAATGCTGGGAGGTAAGGGGTGCATTCTATCTATAGAAAAACAGCGCTTACTATCCACCTTATACAGTCAGTAGAGCGTCTGCGTTTAAAGCCTGGAGTAACGTTAACAAATTTAATAGACTTGCTAGAAAGAAAAGTAAAAGCACAACACAAGTTTCATAGTGGAGACAGGAACAGGTAGAAAAACCAAATATGTTTACCAGAGCCAAACTAAATGAATTCAATAGTACTAAACAGAAGTGACACTGAATTGTAAAACTGCATACTAGAGGGTTTAAATTATTATTTCTAGCCCAGTTATATAACAATATAATGTTGTAATTTTTGTTCTCTTACATGAACTTTTTTTCCATTCCTGCAAAACCTTCCTTCCTGCTTCTCCTTCTTTCTACTTCCTTGTGTGTAAGAGCGGCTGGCCTTACTTGTTAATATTTATAATATTCAAAGGTGGGAGGGAGTTTCAGATCACATGTTTAATGCTTCCTATAAAAGGGCTCAAATGTTTTAGAAAGTCAGTCTTGTGCTGGTCATCTAGACAGTAACATCGCTCTAGCTGCCTTCTAGAGCCCCATGTATAAGAGCTGCTGTATGTTTGTTTGTTTTTTTTTCGTTTAAAGTCCACTGTACTGCAAGCCTTGTATTGGATGACTGCAAATAAATCTTTGGACATCTGAGTTCCAGTCCATCATCTTTGGTGTTGCATTTTTGTCTTCCATCCCAACTCTTCCACACTCCTCTGTACCAAAGTGTTTTCCAAACTTGATACACTGTGATCAAAGTATTGAACAGGAATAGGCAGACCAGAGAAAATATCTTCTTAAGCCCAGGGTGAGGTGTTTTCCTTTTATGGGAGAGCTTTCCTGCAAGTGGGAAACACCACCCCATCAGATAAGGCTGTGCATAACTCTGTAAAGCACATGACTATTCCAGGTGAAGGATCTCTGGCCCTAACTGATACGTACAATAAGCGAGTGGATGCTTCATGTAGAAGAGTTTCTGTCTCAAATGGAGCAAATGTGTGCACCTCCTATGCATCCATTGTTGTTGCCCTAAGCTTATGGGTTATGGCTTTGGGCAATTTCGTTTCCTGGATTCTGAGGGGGTGAGTATTTTACAGCTGGTATGAGTGGCTTCCACCTTTCTAGGGAATGCTACAGTGGAAAACTTGTGGATGTCATCTTGCTCTGCTTATCACATTGTGTCCTCCATGTGGGGTGTATGGCTGAGGCACTGGGTTGCAGACCAGGCATTGAAGGCCAAGCTGTTCAATCTGGATTTCAAGGGAGGCCCGTTATTTGAATCAGGCTTGGCTGACATTTTGGAAGATATCCAGGATAAGAAGAACATCTTCCAGTAGATTGGTAGAAAAGTTTTATTGTTCGACATAAGTCTTTACAATTCAGAAATTCCATAAAATTCCAATAAATATAAGTCACGTTACATACAGATTTAAATATTACATATCAAATATTGCACCGCTGTAAGGGAAATCATTTGGTTCACAATTGTGCAGGATAAGACAATGCAATACAGATGTCATGTATTATTAAATGATGTTCTATAACCTAGTAGCATTCAGAAATTTATGTAATTTCTGTAATATTCCTTTTTCAGTATTGCTCATTAAGGCCCAGATATTCAAAACGGTTGCGCATGGCGCAACAGTGTAACTCACTGATGCCCTCGGGCACAATATTCAAATGGGAATTGCACCTGGCACAAATCCCGATGCGCCAGAGCACATCAGTAATGTGTGGAGGTGCAGGTGAGAGGGGCGTGTCCATGCATACTCTGCACAGCCCGATATTCAGCGTGGGATGTGCCGAACCATGCATGCGCAACCCCTACTTGCGCTGCACAAAGCTGAGCAAAAAAAAAAAAAGGGACAACAGCAGACCACCCACAGTGAGCTGCCGTATTGTAGGGTGCAACACGGCAGCTGCCACCTGTGGGTGGCCACCCAAGCTCCGGCTGCACCTCCGTGGTGGCGCCCCTCCATGCCCGATTGCAGGCATTGTTATGACAAAACCGATTCCTATATCCCTGGTGGTCCAGTGGACTGCTGTCTGCCCGATCGCAGGCTTAAGTAAATAAAGAAAGAAATCATATATCCCTTGTGGTCCAGTGGAGCGCTGTTTGCCCGATCTTGGGATTAAGTAAAATACACACCGAATCCTATATCCCTGGTGGTCCAGTGGACCGCTGTCTGCCCGATTGTGGGCTTAAGTAAAATTAAAAAGAAATCCAATATCCCTGGTGGTCCAGTGGACTGCTGTCTGCCCGATCGCGGGCTTAAGTAAAATTAAAAAGAAATCCTATATCCCTGGTGGTCCATCTGCCGCTGTCTGCCTGATCGTGGAGTCAAGTAAATAAAAAAGAAATCCTATATCTCTGCTGGTCCAGTGGACCCCCTCCTCCCACCCACTGATCCCTACTGTCCACTTCCTCAGTCAGCGGTGAGCAGCAGCACACCACCTGCCCTTGCCGACTGGCACTAATCAGTAGGACTGTACACCCATTGGTCCAAGCTGAAGCTAATGGGCATGCAGCCCGCATTCATATCATTCCAGATATGTGAATGGATCCATTCACATATCTGAATATGTATGACGGTATGGACTGCATGCACATTGGCTCACGCTATGGACCAATGGGCGTACAGCCCCACCGATGGTGTCAGTCGGTGGGCGGTGGGTGGCAGGTAGGTGGGTGCTGCCGCCTCTGCTGACCCAGGGGGAGTGGGGTGGTGGGGATCAGTGGGAGGGTGGGGAGGGGGGTCCACTGGACCACCAGGGATATAAGATTTCTTTTTTTATTTACTTAAGCCCACGATCGGGCAGACAGCAGTCCACTGGACCACCAGGGATATAGGAATTCTTTTTAATTTTACTTAAGCCTGCGATTGGGCAGACAGCTGTTGACTGGACCATCAGGGATATAGGATTTCTTTTTCATTTTATTTAAGCCCACGATCGGTCAGACAGAGGTCCACTGGACACCCAGGGATATAGGAATCTTCTAGTATTTTACTAATGCCCATGATCGGGCTGTGGGGCACATTGCTGCGCTGCAGGGGGTGTCGGTCCCTGACAGCTGCTGCCTGGCAGGGCACCAGGCACAAGTCGTCGGGGATCGGCGCACCTGCATGCAAATGGGGCCATAATGACATGCAAATGGCCCCATTTGCACCTTGCATACATTATGGCACCATTTGCATTCAAACGTTTGAATATCGCAGCTGTTGCATCTAGCACAATGGAACTTGTGCTAACGCATCCCCATGCTCCACTCTGGCCACTGGCACTGGTGCAGTGCCACTGCACTATGCACACTGCGAGTGGCCAGGGTGCGATATTCAATGATGCTGAGCCATGACGCAGCTCCTTTGAATATCGCCCAGTACATGCCCCTCTGCAGCCAAGTTGAGCTGCACCCAGGCTTGTGCCACAGCCTGGCGCAGTTTGAATATCTGGCCCTAAAAGCATAATTAAATCTTCAGAGGGGAGACCAAGGGTAGCCAGGGTAGAACTCAACCATTTTTTCCATGAAATTTCATAAATTGAACAATGAAGAAGGACATGTTTGAGATCATCTTCTGCTCCTCTGTTACATTTACATAGGTGATATGTGAAACCAGGATGTTATAATTATAATATATTATATAGAAATATAATTTGTCACATACAATTCAATCTAGTCATAATCCTACGTTCCTCTGGATCTGACAAAATGACTAAATATGGTACTAGGCCATAAGTTTTAATTTGTTTATACCATCTGAAATGTTTAAATTTAGAAATGTTATCTGTATCTTGTGCTATTGATATATCTCGGATTTTTGTCTTTACTTGAGCCACTACGTCTTCCATGGAAACACAGTAAATTTGGTTAAGCAAGTGCCCGAATCCTGAAGGAAACAGGGTATTCTTTATTACTTTTATTGTTTCAGAAGTAAATCCGTTATGATGATTAATTTTTCTTCTAAACACATTCTTGGCAGCCTCTCTTCTGAAAATTTGAATAATTTTAACATGAATATTGTTCTTTTTTCTGTAACCAATGTATTTATAGAATATTGACTCAGTTCTTTCCTTGCTATTTCAGCTGGTGCAGAATTTTGAATTCTAAGTATATATCTATTTATTTCATTTAGTTCAGTTTCTATAGGTTTAATGTCCGTAGGGGTCCAGATTACTGCTGCATACATTATGCTGGTTTTTATCTTTCCATTTATCACATTAAGTAGGCCTTTAATTAAGCCCTGTCCTATCTTGACAGTAAACCTTCTGAACGCGTTAAGAGCGGTCTTCAATTTTTGTTTCATAGTTTTAACATGTAGAGACCAATGACCATTCTGAGAGAATTGTAGCCCCAGACAATCATAATAAGTGGCTGGAACTATCTTGATATTATCTAAGAATAAGGCTGGCAGTTTTTTACTTCTAGTTCCAAAAATTACCACTTCTGCCAGTATCAAAACAGCAACAAAAGGCCAACTCAACCCCCCAAAGTCGAGGCGGTGGCTGACAGAGGCAGTATCAAGGGGATTTTCATCCCTTTTGGAATTTCAGAAACCAGAGGAATAAGAGGTCCTACTCTTGGTTTAAGAGCAACAGTGGCAGAGGAGCTTTTTCCTGGAAAAATAATGGAGGACCAGGACAAAGAGATGGCATATCACAATGAGGGTACAAGTGTCTGTTTCTGCCATCTTCCCTTGGTGGAAGACTGCAGAATTTTTACACAAGACGGGCCGAGATAATATCCCTTGTGACCTGAAGATACTGGCATTAGGTTAGAGTCTGAAACAATTCCTACAAAGGGGCATTTTCTGCAGTCCCCTTTGCCAAAGGACCAAGTGAAGAGATGAGCAGTGCCTTAAACTTTAGATTACCTCAAGCAGATTGGGGCAGTTATCCCAGTGCCCCACAATGAGCAAGGCCAGGGATTCTACTCAATTACCTTGTGTTTTCCAAGAAGTCGGGGGGAGGGGTTTCAGACCAGTTCCGGATCTGAAGCACCTAAACAAGTTTATCTACCACATGACCTTCAAGATGGAGTCCCTGCAGTCAATCATTCAGGCTGTCCAACCAGGGGTTTATCTAACATTCATAGATCTGAGGGACACATATCTCCACATTCCCATTCAGAAGTTCCTCAGGTTTGTGACTCTGGGGCAACACTTCCTATACAGGATACTTCCTTATGGGCTGGTAACAGCAGCCAGGGTGTTCTCTAACTTTCTCATAGTCCTGGTAGCTCAGCTAAGGCAGGAGGGACACCTACAGGGACAACTTGCTCATTTGCGTGCCCTCTGCTCTACTAGCAAGAAAATCAGTTGCCAGGACCCTGGAGATGCTTGTGTTCCATGGTTGGGTAGTCAATCAGGAGAAAAGCTCCCTCAACTCATCTCACAGCCTGGAGCACTTGGGCATGGTGTTCAAGATGCATGTGGGGACAGTCTTCCTCTCGACAGCTAGGAAGGAGACCCTGACATAAGAGGTTCAGTGGTTGAGAAGCCAATCATTGGCTTTTGCTCACAACTTACTATGGATTTTGGGTCTCATGACTGCAACAATAGAACTAATTCTGTGGGCCTGCTTACACATGTGAACCCTTCAGAATGGAATGCTAGCAGCTTGGGAGCTGATGTCAGAGGACTATCTGGCCACAACCCCAACTACTTAACTTCTTTGACAATCACTGAATTGGTGGGTGAGCTCCAAGAACATAAGCAAGGGGCCCACTTAGAAGTTACCCCAGAATTGATCCTGACAACTGAGGCCAGTCTGTTGGGCTGGGGTGCAGTCCTGAACTGACTCCCAATTCAGGAGTTCTGGCCTGCACAGGAGCAGCACCTGCACATCAATCTGTTGGAAATGAGGGCAGTACATCTTGCTGTCCTTCACTTTTGCAAGTTGCTGCAGTCAAAAGCTGTGAAAGTAAGGTCAAACAATGCTGCCACGGTGGTGTACATAAACAATCAAGGAAGCACAAAGAGTAGGGCGATGCTAAGAGAAGCAACTGACCTGCTACGGTGGGTGGAGAACAATCATCTAGCTCTCTCAACTGTTCACCTAGCAGGAGAGTTGAACATCCAAGCTGACTGGCTAAGCCACAAGACTGTCCATCCAGGGGAGTGGATATTGAACTCAGAGGTGTTTGACCTTCTGTGCTGAAGGTTTGGTCATTCACAGAATGACCTGTTCGCCTTCAGTCAGAATGCTCAGGTGCTGAGTTTTTTTTTCAGTTGGTACCAGTGTCCTCAGGCATAAGCAGTAGATGTTCTGTTACAGATGTGGAATTTCTGCAGGGCATATGCTTTTCCTCCTCTGCTGCTCCTCCCCATGGTCATTCTCAAAATAAGACACTCAAAAGTACATTAATTTTCTGATAGCCCCTGAATAGCCAAGAAGGCTGTGGTTCTCAAACCTAGTGCAGAAAAATGGCAGAATACCACCCTGGTATAATAGAAAGGTAATTAAAATAAACAACAAAAAAATAAACTGTGCAAAAAAGCTAAGACATCTGAATCTATGAGGGATTTGGTAACTTATTTAAGCATAGCCAAACAATATAAGAAAACAATTTTTTTTTTTTTGTGTAATCTTTTTTCCCTTCCGTCATGCACTGGGACCTGCTCCTCCTTCAAGCCACCTAGTAGAACCAGTGACCCCTTCCTGCAATTCCCCCAGAGCTGCCTACCTCATATTTGCAGCTTTACTTCGGGTTAGCCCGGCATATCCCTTTGCCGGGAGGGTCCCCCTACTTTGAGAGGGAAGGCACCGGCCGGGGGACTCCAGCACACTATTTCTTTCTTGCCTGGGTGCTGCTGAGGTGGACATTACTCTGCCGGGATTGCTCGAGGGCATTGTCGGGGATGGCTGCCATCATCCGGCCGATCTCAGTGCAGTTTCTGCTTTTTCTATGGTGTTTCCCTAAGTGCAATCCCTCTGCTGTGCTCCTGGTCTCCACTGGGGGCCACTGCAGAGTGACCATGCATCCCCAACCCACCTCAGGGGAGGAGAGCAGTCCCACAAATGCTCAATCCTACTCCTTCCCCTGCCAACCCACGGCTCCCGAGTCCGTTCCCGAACCTGGGTCACCGGCATGGTTCTAGGTGTGGCGTCCAGCACCTCAGCCCTCTGTGCCACCAGGCCAGCCGAAAAAAAACTTTAAAGGAGAAAAAAAGTTTTAATTAAATTTAGTTGATAAAATCAAGGACAACTATAAGTTATTTTACACTTACATTAATGCTACTAGGGGAGGCAACTTGAGCGTCGGTCCCTTACTTAATAAGAATGCAGTACTAACAAAGGGTGAGACGGAAACTGCTGAGTTATTAAACAACTATTTTGTTTCAGTGTTCAACGAAAGTACTTCAGTTCCTATTAAGGTCGATGAAATTTGTGACGTAGATTGTATAGTATTAAATGTTTTGGATGTAAGGGACAGATTAAAAAAAACTTGATGGGAATAAATCGCCTGGCCCAGATGGATTGTATCCAGAGGTTTTGGAAGAACTAGCAGATGCTATAGCTGGACCCATTACAATGATTTTTAATGAGTCCCTAAAAACTGGAGAGGTTGTGCAAACTTGGAAAGAAGCTACAATGATTCCAATATTTAAGAAGGGGAAAAAAAGAGGATTGTACCAACTACAGACTGGCTATTTAACTTCAGTCTTGTGTAAGGTTCTGGAGGATCTGGTTAAAGAGTCCATGGAATCCCATCCAAATGTAACAAATAGTTGAGATGCATTACAACATGGTTTTAGACTGGGAAGGTCCTGCCAAACAAACTTACTCCAGTTTTATGAAGTGGTGAGTAGAAACCTGGATAGGGGCCTTTCAGCGGATGTGGCGTTTTTAGATCTGAGTAAGGCTTTTGACAAAGTATCACATAAGGAACTCATCGTAGAGCTAACTAAGATCAACTTAAGTAGTAACATTGTTAAATGGATAAGTTCTTGGCTAATAGGTAGGAGACAAAGGGTCAATATTAGGGGTACTATATCAGACTTGGAAAAGGTCACCAGTGGAGAACCTCAAGGTTCAGTTTTGGTGCCACTTTTATTTAATGTCTATATTGTGTCAGTGACTTGTGGACATCAAGGCTGATTGTCTAAGTTCGCAAATGACACTAAGCTTGGTTGTACTGCTCAGAGTGAATCTGACTCCCAAAATCCGCAGGAGCTTTATAGACTGACTGTATGGGCAAAACAACATAAGTTGGCTTTTAACTTGGGCAAGTGTGCAGTTATGCATTTGGGCCAATCCAATATTATGGCATCATACTCATTGTGGAGCAAAAAACTTAGAATCTCCAATGAGGAAAAGGATTGATGAATTATTATTAAAAATGACCTAAAAAAACAGCAGGAATTGTCATGTAAAGGCCAACAGGGCTAGGAGTATTTTGACATGTATAGCTAGACACATATCCAGCTGGGACCAAAGGATCATTCTTCCTTTGTGCAAATCACTCATTAGAACACACCTGAAGTATTGCTCACAGTTTTCCACCCCAATAAACAAGAAGAATATTAACTTAATGGAGAGTGTCCAGAGGAGAGCAACTAGAATGATTAGATTGGTTAAAGACCTGAATTATTAGGATAGAATGAGGGTTCTTGCTCTGTACTCACTGGGGTATAGGTGGTTATGGGGTGTGTGTTTAGTATTTAGTGCCATTACCACAGATGATCTTTGGGATAATTCAGGATTAATGTGTAAAGATAATGACTATAATACAATATTTCATGGTTTACTGCTACAGGGGCATATAAATAGAATACAAAAAGGTCTGACTTCATTAGTAACAAGTGGTGGGAATGTGGAACAGATTCCCACCTGAGGTTGTGGGTAGTAATCATAGGGCCTATTCACAAAAACTTGCACAAGAGGTGCATATCGGGGTGCACAGCTCTGCACCAGAGGGATTTCCGCTCAGGGACCACATTCATGAACACCGGCCCCTGCTCAGCTCCCTTACACAACCCCACCCCCCCTCCAGCATGCAGGTCCATGGGGGACAGACCGGTGTGGAGCAGTGGATCCTGGTGGGCAGCCAATTGGTGGTCCAGGCAGGGATCCGCATTGGATCCCATGAGAGCTACGGGTGCCATGTTGCCAGTTGGCACACAGTGCACCAACCGTGCTGAAGAGGAGGTCTACCCCATCTGCCTGACCCCGGCCTCCTGATGTGCCACGACAGTAGGGGCAGCATTGTTGGAGGGGCAATGCCCCCAGCAGAGTCCGCCATGTCTGGTAGGTGCATATCCAGTCCTGGTGGTTTACGGCTGCTTCCCAGACATGGACCTGGAAGCCCCCATGCACAGCACTCCGCGAGGTCATGCATGCTGTGGAGTGTTGACTTGCCTCACACACCGGCCTGCCTCCGCATGGAGCTCTGAGATTGGCTGGGGGATCGGGTGCATGGGGGGTGCATTGGCTTCGGGAATGGAGTGGAGGGGGCACAGTGACCACAGGCTGCTGTGTGGTGGCTACACACCTGGGTTACGTGGCACGTAGCCACAGATGTCTTTTGTGAATAGGCCCCCATATGTATACCTTTAAAAATTGCCTAGATAAACATTGCTTCTTACATTCTGTCAGAAGTTTTTCCCTTTGAGTTAAGGGCAAGCTGTATAAGGGCTTGGGCTTGTGACTGACCTGGCTCATAACAATTCTATGAGCCCTATGAGCACACACCATTCTAACTCCCAATCTGGGGGACCTTCTCTCCCAAGGAATCATTCTGCATCCAAACTCTGAGGTGATGCAGCTCATGGCCTGGCTTCTGAGAGGAGAAGACTCATAAAACAGGGTTTTTCAAGAAAGGCAGTAGATACCCTGATGGTCAGCAGGAAGGGCTCCACGTCTGCAGCCTCTGCTTGAGTATGGACCACCTTTTCAGCTTTGGCCAGAGAGAAGAATATCAGGCCTTCAAAAGCCATGGTTCCACAGATTTTGGATTTTATGCAGGTGGGAGTGGACAAAGGATTGGCATTGAACACCTTGAGAGGTCAATCAATCAATCAATCAAACTTTATTTAACCAGGCATAAACACCATTGAGCAAGCTCATTTTCAAAGTGGTCCTGGACATCAATACAGTTCACATTCACAAATAAAATGGACAAAAACAAGACATTTTACATGTGAAGGATAGTTTAGGCCTATACATACAGAACTAACATAGGTAACATCAGTTATAATTCATATCAGGATGAGGGAAGGGGAAGAGGAGAGAGTATGTGAGAAGGGGAGAGAGGATAGAATGGTGAGGGCAGAGAGAAGAGGAGGTGGGCTAATAAGTGCTGGGTACCCCCTATAAAGGCTGTGAGTTGAGATAGACTCTGTGGCAAAGGATTCATGGAAGATACCCAAGGCTAAAGGTACATAGTCACCTAAAAACCGCTGCAGGTTTCCTTCAGGTACTTAGCTTTTAGTGCTTTGAATGTGAATGGACCTGGAAGGGATGAGAGCTTTAGAGAGCCTTGCATGGTGTTCCATAGGGATGGGAGTGAGAAGTTGATTGCAGCCAAGCCATGGGTTGTATTTACTTTGGGGATCTGGAAGCAGAGTATGGAGAAGCATCTCAGACCATAAGATCCCTTGGCATGTTCAAAAAGGTTCGAGATGTATGCAGGAAGTTTATCAGACAGCACTCTAAAGAACCAGAGAAGAGTGTTTCTTTTTCTCCCAGTTGAGAGTGAGGGCCATCCCATCTCTTGGTACAGGAGGCAGTGGTGGTTGTGAGGGGGCAGATTAAGGATGAACCTTAAAGACCAGTGATAAAGAGTGTTGAGTTTGTTGAGCACTGTTGAGGGGCAATGGTTGTAGAGAAAGTCAGCATAGTCCAGTAAGGGTAGGAATGTGGTTTGCACTAGTCTCTTTCTAGCTTCTTTGGTGAGTAGATGCTTAATGCGGTAGAATAAGCCTAACCGCTGCCTTAGTTTTTTCGATACCTCATTCAGGTGGCACAGAAAGTTAAGTTTGTTATCCAACCAGAACCCTAAGTATTTAAAGGTATCCATTATTTCAAGAGGTTCTCTCAAAAGCATTAGAATCTTTTTTTTTTTTTGTTTAGTTATTTTAACTAGGTGAGACACACTAAGCTGAAAACTTTTTTACAGGCGCAACCTGGGAGCACAGGGAAGTTAAGTGACTTGCTCAGGGTCACACAGTATGCAAGTGGAAGCTGTGGGATCCAAACCCAGGTCTGGTCTGCTGGATGTCACCAGATTTGCAGTTCAGGGCCTTAAACCACTGCGCTATACTGCCTCCCTAATCTTGGGAATCTTGGGATAATGTGTAGGTCCTGAGGCTGCCTTTGGGGAGAGGATCATGGCTTTAGTCTTTTTGGCATTGAGTAGAAGCTTGTGGTTGATAAGGTTATATTGGAGAGAGATAAAGTCTTGTTGTAAATCCTCATGGGCCAGATCCAGGGATGATTTTGAGGTGTAGAGTACAGTATCGTCTGCAAATAAGTGCACATTAGCTGTGCGCAGGTGTGAATCAAGGTTATTAATATAGATTGCGAATAGGATTGGACCCAAGATGGAGCCTTGGGGGACACTTCGAGGAAGAGATTTTAGTGGAGACAATTCACCTGCAGCTTTAACTTGTTGTAACCTGTTTGTAAGGTAGCTGGTGAACCATTTGATGGCAGAGCCATTGAGTCTGATGTTGTTTCAATGCATTAAGCATAATACTGTGATTCACAGTATCGAAAGCCTTACTAAGATCAAGGAAAAGGGCAAACACATGCTTCTTAGAGTCCAAGGCAATTTGCCAATCAGTAGTTACTTTTGCAAGGGCAGATACTGTGCTATGTTTGGCTCTAAATCCGGACTGTGCAGGGTTTAGTAGTTTCTGCGAGTCCAGATGCTCTCTAACTTGGGCGTTCACAATTTTTTCCAGTAGTTTTGATAGGGTAGATAGCATGGAAATGGGTCAGTAGTTATTCAGGTTGCTCGGATACCCAGATTTGAATAAGAGTATGATGCGTGCAGTCTTCCATGACACAGGGAGCTCGCCCTGCATTAGGGAGGTGTTGAATAAATGGGTGATGGGGGAGGTCAAGTAGTAATGGCCTAATTTTTAGGAAGTAGGGTTCAATGTTGTCGGCACTGGCACTTTTTCTTGTATCCAGTGACAATAGGAGGTCCTCTACTTGTTTAAACATGACTGCATGGAAGCTGAAGGAGGAGGAATGAGGTTGGTTAGAGCTGCAATTAGCATTTGAGTCAGCAGTGGAGTCCCCTAACAGGTTGAGCTTGTTGATAGGCGAGGTGTCAAAGGCCAGTCCTGCTGTGGCAAAGTGTTCATTAAGCTGTTCTAATATAGCAGCTCTGTCCATGAAGGTAGAGCCATTGGACACTATTTTGGCCGGAAGGGAGGTGTCAGTAGTATGACCTTCAACCTCTCTGAGGATATTCCAGAATTTGGTAGAGTTGTCCTGATTGCCTTCTAAAGCTGCTTGAAAATATTTAGCCTTTTCAGACCTAATTAGTTTGGTGCAGGCATTTCTAGAGGTATGATATGCTTGCCAATTGGCCTCCAGGTGTGATTTCCTCACTGTTTTCCACCAGACGTCTCTGTCCTTGAGTGCTTTCTTCAGGATAGGAGAGAACCAGCCAGGAGGTCTTTTTTTTTTGACTTGATCAGCCTTAGAGGGGCATGTTTGTTTATTATACCCTCTAGGAGGCTATGAAAGATATTGAATGCCTCACTGAGGGAAGGGGCTAGATAGAAGTCCTGCCATCTGATGTTACCCAGGTCTTTCAGGAAGGCATTATGGCAAAACTGTTTCAGACATCTTTTCCATCTTTTCAGTTTGAATTTAGGGGCCAACTTTATTTGGGGAGAATGTCTGATGCAGGCAGTGGTGCAATGATCACTTAGGTCATTACAGAACACTCCAGTGTACGAGATGTTATGAGGTTTGTTTACTAACATGAGGTCCAGTAGGAAGCTTCGCTCCAGGTTTTTTCTGTTGGGTCTGGAGACAGCAGGTGTCATTTGTGCCAGTCCATTCACATCACAGAAGTCTTTAAGCTTTTTAGAGCTGTCATCATTCCAGTTATGGTTGAGATCCCCCATTAGAATACACTCGGTGATAGTCGAGTCGAACAGGCTTTGGAGATGTAATAGGAGGGCCATGCCACCAGAGGGCGGTCAGTCGCATACAGCAATAAGGAGTGCCTTGTCAATGGAGAGGGCTAATTTTAGTGCCAGGCATTCAAATTCTTTAGCCTTAGAGGTGCAATCAATGACTGTGACAACAAATTTGCTCTTAACATATATTACGACCCCCCCCTCTGGTCAGACTATCGCATGGGTGGGTATTGTTTCCCGGTATGTTGATGGATTTGTCTGGGATTGAGGGCATAAGCCAGGATACTGATATCATAAAGAAATCAGGGGATGCATATAGAGCCCAAGTCTGTATTGGGTCAAGCTACTTTAGTAAACTACAGACATTCACGTGCAGGAAGCTGATACCTTTGTATTGTGGGAGGTCCGCAGGCGTGTTGAGTGTAACAGGTGGGCCTAAGTTAAGTTCGATGTTTCCAGAACAGAGTAAGAGAAGCAGTAATAGTTTCTTGAGGTAGTGTCTTAGCCTGCTGAGTAGTTTCTTGTTGCTTCATCTGGCATGGGAAGGTTTTGTGGTTGCTGGCTTATGGACATCAGCATGATTTGCTAGAAATAAGGCATAAATGACTATTTTTGCCGATAGGTTCAGGGGCACTCTCACGTATTCTCTGGTCAACACCTGATGTGGGGATGGACAAGACCAAAGGGGAGTCATCCCCATTATGTGTTGCCATAGTCTATCAAGAGAGGGCATAGCTTGGTAGTCATCATAGGAGGAGCTTTGGCCATGATGCAGGTTGGTAACCGGAATTCTGACCGAGGCATAGATTAGCAAGATGAGGCAGCTAAGCAACAGAATATCCCTATGTGGCATTTTTAATGTGGAGTTATGTCCTAGGAGGGGTAGCATGCATGAGGTTGAAGGGACCGATCTGTGTGAAACTACTTTGAGAAGGCAGAGCTAGCTGGGGGGAGGTGGCTATAAGATAGGCGTGACTAACAGTGCTTGGTCCAATAGGTATGGAGAAGGTTGAGTTTGCTCTCAGGGGAAGAGCATTTAATAGAGGCCAGGAGTGGGTTGTGTGGGAAGAAATTTCAGAGGAGGTTAGAGCAGTGTGAGTGGAGGCACCAAAAATGAGAGAGAAGTTTGGAAAAGAGCCATGGAGAGCAGAATCTTCAGGCAGCCAATAACAGGCAAAGCCATACAGTGGCAGCCAATTGGAGGGATTCCCAGTGAGTCATTGACCAATCAAGGCTCCAAACTGTTCCCTGAGGCTGTGAGCTAGCTTACCCAGCTTGTAGGGCTCCCAGACGGGCAGGCTGGAGGGCACGCGGCCGGCTGGCTTCTCCAGCCATGGCCGTAGGATTGTGGAGGAGGTGGACCCGGGATCAGGGACTCATGGAGCTGCAAGAGAGCACAGATGGAGGTTTAGTTAAGGGCAGGCAGTACAAAGGGACAGTGTAGAGCACAAAAGAAGTAAATCAGGGGCGGGGTGTGAGTTTGCAGAGAAGGAGACAGATTAGGAAGGGGGCTGAATGGGCAAGGAACCAGATGGCTATGCAATTTGGGAGCGGCCGCTTAGCCCAGGGATATTTTAATTTGAAAGGGATTAGAGGGTTGAGTGGGAGGGAGGGAGGGAGAGAGAGAGAGACAGGGGGAGAGAGAGAGAAAGTATCTGCAGGAGGGTTAGGAAGAGAAGACAGAGATGCAGTCAAGGTTAAACAAAATTAACAATATTGCTGTCCCACAGGTTTAAACAGTTATACAACATTGTGCAATCCCCCCAATATAAACAGTCACAATAACATTTCAGAGGAGGCTAGAGCAGCATGAGTGGAGGCACCAAAAATGAGAGAGAAGTTTGTAAATGATCCGCGGAGAGCAGAATCTCCAGGAGGCCAATCACAGGCAAAGCCATACAGCGGCAGCCAATTGGAGGGATTCCCAGTGAGTCGTTGACCTATCAAGGCTCCAAGCTGTTCTCTGAGGCTGTGAGTTAGCTTACCTGGCTTGTAGGGCTCCCAGATGGGCAGACTGAAGGGTGCACGGCCGGCTGGCTTCTCCAGACACAGCCAGGGGATCGTGGAGGTGGTAGCCTGATCAGGGGCTCATGGAGCCAGCTGGTAGGGCTCCCAGATGGGCAGACTGAAGGGCACATGGCTGTCTGGCTTCTCCAGCCATGGCCACAGGATCATGGAGGCAGTAGCCTGATCAGGAGCACATGGAGTCAGCTTGTAGAGCTCACAGACAGGCAGGCTGAAGGGTGCACAGCTGTCTGGCTTCTCCAGCCACGGCAGCAGGATCATGGAGGCGGTAGCTCAATCAGGGGCTCATGGAGCTGGCTTGTAGGGCTCCCAGATGGGCAGGCTGAAGGGCGAGTGGCCAGCTGGCTTCTCCAGCCGCGGCTGCAGGATCATGGGGGTGGTAGCCTGATCAGGGAGCCGGTAGCCCAATCAGCACTTGGAGCCTCCAGGGGTTCATCTCTAGGGACTAACTGGGAGGTTATAGGACTGCTACCAGCAGTTAGTAGAAGCCGACTTCTGTTTTGCTTCCCTGTACCTTCGTGGGATCCGAATCTGGTTTTGAACGCTCTTTGTAGAGAACCCTTTGAACTTCTTTCATCAGTGTTGCTTGACATTCTGTCATACAAGGTGTGTTTTTTTAATTGCTATGTGCTCAGCCAGAAGGACTGGTGAGCTCCAGGCCTTGTCTCATAAAGAACCTTACCTTATCATTCATAAGGACAAGGTGGTTATGAGAATGGTTCCGTCTTTCATTCTGAAAATTCCTACAGCCTTTCATGTGAATCAAGAGATCTGTCTTCCGTCTTTCTGTCCGCAGCTGACTTATCCAAAAGAATGACAGCTGCATAAGTTACATTTGCACAGGGTAGTTAAGACATATCTTAAGCAAACTGCAATGTTCAGGAGATTGGATAGTTTGTGCTCTTTGGAGCAGAAAAAAAAAGGTCAAAATCCTCCATGGTCTCCTTGGCAAGGTTGGTGAAGGCTTGTATTGTTAAGGCCTATGTGGCAGTAAAGAAGAGAGCTCCATTTGTCATCAAGGCTCACTGCACAAGAGCTGTGGCCACCTTCTGGGCAGAGAGAGAGGAGGCATCTGTGTTAGAATTGTGCAAGACGGAGAGGGGGCACTGATGAAGGCAAAGATGGCTGCATCTAATGTCACAGAGCTCCACTGTTTCCATGTTTGAATCTGCTCTAATTTTCTTTCTCCTCAAAGAATTTTATTTATTTATTATATAATCAGATTTACAACCTTTGAGCCAGTGGCTTGTTTACAAAGGTACCTTGTCACAGAGAGGACACACATGATTAACATAGTTTACAGAGTACAGTCAAGACAGAGTAACATGTTTTTACATGTTTTCAGGATATAGACATACAGAGTCAACATAGTATTACATAGGTTGCATGAACAGAGATACATAGCATTACATACAATTGCTTGAACTCATGTGTAGATAAATAAACATTTCAAGTAGTACCAGCAGCTACTGGCAGAGGAGAGGGCCTGGGGGATTGGGGTGGCGTGGGGTGGGTGGGTGGTGTTCAGCCCAGTGGTCCATGTCAATAGTGCCAGAAGAAACAGCAGAGTATCTTTTAGTGACAGGTGCAGCAGGCGTTGAATGGCAGGTCTCGTAAGGCAGCTTTGAAGGGGGCAATTCTGGCGGTGTTGGAAATGGCTGCTGGTAGTGAGTTGAACCAGGTAGGGGCTCTGTAGCTGAATGACATCTGAGCCTGGGAGGTCCTAGTTCTGGGCACTAGTAGTGTGACCTTGTCTGAAGTTCGGGTGGTGGCTCTGGGGTGTGTAAATTGGATGGAGGCAGACACCTCGGGGGGGGGGTAGAGCCCAAGTAGGATTTTCTTGGTTAGCAGGCCAGTTTGGTAACGGATGCATTCATCAAGGTTTAGGAGTTTGGCCATGTCATAGAGTTGACAGGTGTGGGTGAGTCTGGGGGCACTGGTCAGTAGCCTGAAAGCCTTATTTAGCATGAGTCTAATCTTGCTGAGGGCAATGGAGTCAGCAGCGCCATATACTGGGAGGGCATAATCAATAAAGGACATTACTGCGGATGTGATGGTGAGCCTAAGGGCATCAGGTGGGAGACAGTCCTTGCGTTGGTAGAGGATGCCAAGGCGCGCATTTGCGGTGGAAGCAAGGGCAGTAATGTGGGCATGAAAGGTGAGGACTGAGTCAAATGTGATTCCAAGGTATTTGTACGAGTAAACTTGTTCGAGTGGTTGACAAGTGCTCGGAAAGATTTGGAGGGGACTTTTGCTGACTTTATTCTGGGGGTGGGCAAAGAGCATTGCCTTAGTTTTTTTGAGGTTAATTACTAGTCTGCTCTTCTTAAACCAATTCTCAGCATCATTGAAAGAGCACTGGAGGGAGTCACGGCATCATCTGCCTATAGCAGAATATTGTCAGAACAGGCGCTAGGCAGGGCATTTAGGTACAGGCTAAAGAGTAGTGGGCCCAGGATAGATCCCTGGGGAACCCCTAAGTGGATGGGACAGGTTCCTGAGAGCACCCCATTGATTTTGACAAGCTGGGAGCGGGCTGATAGGTAACTCACACACCAGGAGAGGGGGCCAGCAGAGAACCTGTATGGTTGAAGGCATTTAGCAGGAGTGGGTGGGAGACAGTGTCAAAGGCCTTAGAGAAGTCAATGTACACTGCCCCAACTAGGGAGTCGTGGTCCAGGGAGGCGTGTAAGAAGTTGGAGAACTCCACTAAAGCTGTGCCTGTACTGTGACCAGCGTGGAAGCCATTTTGTTCTGGACACAGGATGTTATATTTTGTTAGATATTCCATGAGTTGGGTAACCACCACTTTTTCTAAGGCTTTGAAAGGGGAGGAGAATGGAAATTGGCCGATAGTTGCTGGGGGCGGACCGGTCACCACCTTTGTGGATAGGTGTGACTGTTGCAGTTTTCCATGCTGTGGGGAATTGCCCCAGACAGAGGGATCGGTTCAGTAGTTCTGTAAGTGGGACCAGGACCTCATCCAGGACCAGCTGGAGTTTTTTTGGGTCCAGGGGGACACTGCTAGGACTGGTGCCTTTTAGTGCTTTAAACAGGAGTGGTTTGGTTTCCTGAATGGATACCTTGTGTAGATAGAACCCAGGGCATTGTGGATCTGAAGGTGGTGGGTAGTGAGTAGGGTTGAAAAAGTTACTTGGGAGGACAGGGCTAAGATCAGTAAAGGAGAAGTTAAGGCAGTTGGCAATGTCGGTGGGGTCAGTGATGTTGGTGCTATTGACTGTAAGGTGTGCTGGGGAAGGGGAGCGTGATTTCCCAGTTATTTCTTTTATATTGTCCCAGAAGTTCTGGATGCAGCCCCATGAGGAGGTGAGGGTGGCCTGGTAGTGGTTTGCCTTGGCTTTGCGGATGGCCCATGTGCACCTGTTCTGGGCAGCGTTATATGCCTGTCTGTCGACGGCCCGATTAGTCTCGGTGGCAATATGCCAAAGGTTATCCCTATCCTTGAGTAGTTGGAGTAGGGCAGGGGTGACCCAGGGTGCATTTTGTTTTTTGGAGCAGATCATGGTGAAGGGTGCAAAAAGATCACAGGCCTTGGTGAAAGACAGTGAGAATAGGTCGAGGGCCGTGTCAATGCTCGATGCCTGGCGGATGGGAGACCAGTCAATGTGAGTGAGGAAATGCCTGAGTTTTAGCAGTCCTCCTGGGTGAAGGCGCCTGCGGTGAGTGGTTTGGGCTACGGGTTTGGGGGTGGGTGTAGACCAGAGGAATAGGAGCGGGGACTGGTCGCTTAAGGAATCTGGGAGGACTTGAATATTTTGAACCTTTTGGGGTCGGTTTGAGACAATGATGTCTAGGAGGGTGCTTGTCCCTGACTTTTGGTTACATCTGGTGGGTTGTGTGACAAGTGGGGTCAGGTCCAATGCAACGAAAGTGTCTCTCATCGGTGAGGCAGTGGGACTGAGCCAATTTACATTGAGGTCTCCTACTAGGACTTGATGAGCCTTATGGGGGAGGGAGGAGAGATATTCGGTGAGAGATGATATTGTGGGGGTCTGGTTTCTTGGGGGGATATAGGAGACTGTGAGATAGAGGGGGCTCTTGGATGGGTCTGGGGTGAGTTTGAGGCTGAGGGCCTGGGCACCATCTACACAAAAAGGCTTGAAAACAAAGGAAGGGGCAGAGAAAAGATCTGAACAGATCGATACATTTTTTCCCCCAAATCAGCATCTGGGAAGCAAGCTCCGTCACAGGGAGCAGCCGAAGGGCTGCTTCAGACTGTACAAATGTCTTTCCTTGCAGCAGCATGCCCTGAGGTGGGCATTAAGGTGAAGTCTCTACCAAAACCCACTTTGGCCTCAATACAGTCATTTTTGTTGGCGTTCCAGACAGACATTAAAGATTCTTTAAGTAAAATTTGCACACCTCTCTCTCTGATTTCCTCGCGGTGCAAAAGCATTGAAATGAAGATGGCCACCTTCAGTTTTGTGAGCTCTTCCAGCACTCTCTTAAATGTGAATGGACTTATGTTTACCTCCCCCCCTTTGTGTCTGTTACCCAGCTGTAATCCCTGACCCTCCCCCCTTTAGTGAATACTGAGCAGATGTATTTGTTCAGTATTTCTGCCTTTTCCATGTCTCCCTGCTTACACTCCCCTGTGTCCCCTTTGAGCTTTACAATCCCTCCCCAGTCTTCCTTCTGTTGCTAATGTACCTATAGAATGCCTTGTCCCTTTTCTTCATTGTCTGCACTAATCTTTCTTCAGTTAATGCCTTTGCTCTTCTAACAGCCTTCCCTGCTTCCCTTAGATTCCTTAGGTACACCTCCCTGTTCTCCTCCCTTTGAGTCTCCTTACATTTCCTGAAGCCTGCCCTTTTGGCCCTTACCTTGCCTGCCACCTCTCGAGAACCACAGTGGAGCACTATAGAAAGAAGAAATGTCATCATGCTTTTCGTAATTTCCTCTTCTGTTAGCTTCAACATTGCCTATGGGACCATTTCTGAGAGCCTGGCTCCTCCTGGAGAATGTTGTCTGGTATGTACCTAGGATTTTATTTATTTATTTATTGACATCTTGGATTTATACTTTTGAGCTAATAGCTCATTAACAAAGGTTCCACATTAGGGAACGAAACACATACAGTGTATGGATTGAAAGGTGTGTCACAATAGTTCCATAAACAGTTAGTTACAATTGACAAGACAGGGCACCCATTGCTGACGCGGAACCTTTGTAAAAAAACCCTTGGTTCAAAGGTATTTGTAATCCTAGTAATAAATAAATAAAAAAATAAGTTAATAAATAAAATTTTTACAATCAGGAAATGCTACCTAGGCATCAGTCAGAAGCTTTGGATTCAACCTGACCCGTCGGCGCGGTGGTGAATTTCGCATGCACGGCCCGGCGACCGGGTTCAGGGAATGGACCAGGGTCGCTGGAGGGCCGGCTGGGAGAAGGATAGAGCGCCTAAGGACTGCTCTCTCGGGAGGGTGGGGCGCCCGGAGCATCGATGACCCCTGACGGAGACCAGGAGTCACACAGCTGCCGGCACTAGCATGTATAGGAGGCGGGGTGGACGCTAGGCATCATTGCATGACCCTGCCTCCCCCAGAAAATGGAAAAATAGACAGCTGCCAGCCGCCTTCAATGAAGCCCACCACGGCTTCAATTAGCTACTCAGGCTGGCCCTCTGACCTATCCCGAAGACTGCGGCATGCGGGGGGAATGCCGCAGCCCCGCCATGGAGGGTAAGCCATGGGGTATCGGAGGGCCCATGGCCAATTTGAGGAGTGGAAGTCAGTGACCCGTGACCGGGCCGAAAGTACCAGGTGGTAGGCAGCTTGGGTGGAAAAATAATAAATAAAAAAAAAAAAAAAAGAAGCTTTGGATTCAGGAGGGAGAGTGGGGAGAGGAGCTAATAGAGATTAGAAGAGCTGGAGTAGTAAAGAGAGGTAATAGAATCATTTGAGAGCATTATGTAGTCAAGGGATATAAACTTATTGAAGTGAACGTAAAGTTATCATGTCTTAATTGGAGCAGCCTAGAGGGCCTTGTTGGAGAGAAAGTGGAGAATGGGAGGTGGCCAGAGGAGGAGGGGAGTAATATGTGCCAGGTGTAAAGTCAGTTTCTGTTATGGTCAGCAGGAGCCAGGGGAAGGGGGAGAGGTGGGGGGGTGGAGGGTGAATAGTGATGGGTGCCATGGTACTATAGGGGTAGTGGGCAGGTAAATAAATGCTACTGAGGAATAGTGCATTAGTTATCACAGTCACAAGTGCTGATGGTGGAAAGATAAGAATGAAGTTTAGTTTTGAAGGGGCTGAGTTTGGATTCTGATTGACGGTCAGACGTGAGAGAGTTAAGCCATTTGGGGGCCCTATATGCAAAGGACCATTGCCCCTGTGATGTTCGGCTGAAGGGGATTTGAAGTAACTTCCCATTAGAACATCTGATAAGCCTGTGATTGGTAGGTAAGCAGAGGAGGCCCTATACCTCTGGAGGGGTGAGACCAAGGGTGGACTTCTTAGCAAGCAGTCATACCTGGTACTGGATCCTATGTTGCAGACTGAGCCATACAGAATGAGCATAGAGCTCGTAGGTATGGGTTAATTGGTGAGCACCTAATATAAGATGACAGGCTTTGTTTAGGGCCAATTTGATTCTCTTAAGGGCTGTGCCAATACATGACCCATATACTACCAGCCCATAGTCAACAATAGACAGAACTGAGCTGGTGACTGCGAGCTTGAGGGCTTTATCCATAAGACAATGCCTGTGCCTATAAAACTGACCAATACGTGAATTTGCAGCCTTGGCTACATGGACAAAGTGTTGGGTATAAGTGATGGAGCAGTCTAGAGTGAGCCCAAGGTATTTAAAGCAGTTGACCAAGTCATCTTCATGGTTGTTTAATATCTTGAGGTGATATGACGTATGTCTGTTTTGTGGGGAAGCAAACAGCATAACCTTTGCCTGCTTGTAGTTTAGGAGGAGCTTAGAGTTGCGGAACCAGGCCTCTACTGCTGTGAAGTTAGCCTACATTTTCTGCTCTAAGTCTTCAGGTTGGAATGACATGTGAACAGCACAGCATCATCTGCGTACAATAGGACATTGTCAGGACGTGTCTTAGGGAGGTTATTTAAGAACAGGCTAAATAGCAGGGGGCCCAAGATAGAGCCCCAGATGTAACATTACATTGGTCAGAGAGAACATCAAATATTTTTACTTGTTGCACTCGACCTGTGAGGTAGCTCTAGAACCACCCCAGGGACTCGGAGGAAAGACCTGTATTGGCCAACTGACAAAATGGAATCTCATGAATGACATGTCAAAGGCCTTGGTGAGGTCTATGAAGATTGCCCCCACCAAGAACCCCTGACCTAGAGCCTCATGGATGAAGCCAGTGAACTCCACTAAAGCCGTCATTGTGCTGTTGTTTCATGAAGCCATGTTGTTCCTGACATAGAAACATGTTCTTGTCATGATAGTCAATGAGCTGGTCATTGACAATCCTTTCGAGCACTTTGGAGAGAGGAGGGAAGATAGAGATAGGTCGGTAATTGGAGTGACTAGTTCTGTCCCCACTTTTGAAGACAGGTTTGATCACCACTTCTTTCCAGATCTGGGGGAATTTAGCAGTTATAAGTGATAGAGTAAGGATTCTAGTTAGGGAAGAGAATAGTTCATCAAGAGTGAGCAAAATTAGCTTAAGATTGAGCATGCATTTACTGGTTCTAGTCTTCCCAAGTACCTCCGAGAGATATTTTTTGACCAGTCTAGTGACTGAGGTGTGCTTTAAGTAATCCGAGCAGCCCTTTATTTAGGACTCTAGAGGTAACTGTTTTTGGAGGGATTCTGGGAGATTTATTTGTCCAAGTGCAAAGGACAGGGGAGTGGTCACTAATAACATCTGGAAGTACAGTTATACTGGCTATTCTTTCAGGTCGATTGTTGATTAGCCAATCAAGTAGTGTGCTCGTACCAGTTCAATAATTCACCCAGGTGGAGGATTCTACTAGATGGGCCATGTCCAGGGAAAATATGGCATCTTTGTATGGTACCACCTCTGGGGATAACCAGTTTATGTTGAAATCCCCTACCATCAATATCTTGGAGTTGTGTAGGAGTTCAATGAGATAATCCATGGCTGACTTAAAGACAGAGGCCTGCTCTTTGGGAGGTACTGTATATACACTGATATTAGCGTGAGGCTTTCAGTTTTTTTATTTAAAATGTGGTGCAATAGCATGGTCAGGAATTAGAGCTCAGCTGAGGATGACAGCAGCTGACACAGTACCTGACTATACCGCAAATGGACACATGCTGCCAGGTTGGAGCAGGATAAATAGTGGGTGGGTGGCCAGCCAGACTATGGAGCTGCTGAGAAAGGAAAACCAGGAACTACAGAGTGAGGGAGGTCGAGTGAGCAGCCACTAAAAACAATTGTAAGCCTGCAATTTTCAAGAGGTTTTGTTGCAGAGTTTTAAGTAGGGGGTACTGAACAGGGCTAGCGAGGTAAATCTCACTAAGTGACTGAAAAACTGGTGGCAGAACATTTTTGAAAAAATCGGTTGGCACACTGATTTTGTTGGTGAAAGGGACGGGTGGCATAGGTACTTGTTATTTCCTGGTCGCTGTCAACACATAAATGTACCTCTTGCCGGGGTCTCAGTCAATCAGAGACTGGGATCTCCCTACCCGTCTCCTAATATGACCTGGTAATCTGCACTATTTGGAAAGGCGGGAATTTCTTCAACAAATACAACATTTTCTATAATGTCATCCAAAGCTATTATTATGTCCTTTTTCATTTTCTAAAAATTATACTATATTCTGTTAACTATCTGATTGTTTCTGTTTTTTTATTACATTTTTTGCTCCCTTGTTAGTATTTTTTTACTTACTTTTTTGCTTTTTTTGTTTTACTTCTGGTTTCTTGGCTGAATTAGCTAGATTTGCTTCTTCCATCAGATGTTCACCTCCTAAGTCATTATGAGACTCATGAAGCTGTTTATTAACGTCATTTGCAATAATATACCCATCTAATTTCTTTATACTTTGCAATAAGTAGTTTTCCTCTTACCCTCCTTCTATATGCTCACTAGCTGAAATGTTTGATTTATTAATAGCTTTCTTAGTCTGGATTGGTATCGAAGCATTTAGTGGGGATTTTTCTCTAATTACTTGGGCAACAACTACTTTCCTGTTCAGAAGGGGAAATGTGCTGTTTAAGTTGGTGCCTTGATTTTTCTCACCCTGCTGCCTCCCTGCACTGCCTTCACTTTCTCCCCTGTTTTTCTTGGCAAATCTAGTTTCCACAACAACAACATAATGAAGAACAATACGTACTGAATATAAAGAAAATATTAATACTATTGCTGAAAAATAAGATAAATCCATTTCAAAAGATGCTTGAACGCCTTTAACCCTGGCAATATTGAAATGGTAAATGTTCTTGAAGATTCAGTATTTTAAAACCTAAAGGTTTAAGCAGTAGCCTTTACAGTAAAAGATGAATAAACTGTGCAGTAAAGGGTTTATAGTACCAGTCTTCTTCCAAAGTCCAAAGTCGGTTTTAACCAACATACCTGTGTGATAATACAAAATGCGCTTAAAGTCTTTCAATTCAATGTTTGCTTCAAGTTTTCCTGGAAATATCATCTTTAGATTAAGGTTTAAGTGTGAATGATCCAGTAAGTTAAAATGCCTACATAAAATAACTCACAACATTTTATAACTGTTAACTTCAAGATTATTTACTTCACAAAAGTTTTTACTAAGTAATAGAATTTAAACTTGGGAGAGAAAAATAAAGAAGTATGACTTACTGTGAAGACATTCTCACATGTTAGTAACAAAAATAGTAAGTATTTTGAAAGAAAAAATCAATGTCGAGTTTGAGCTATCTCACACCATAGCTGTTCTACAGGATGCTGATTGCTGATTTATCAGTGAAGCACTAAGAAGAGGTAGTGGTTATAAATATAGTAGTGGTTGTACAGTTTGCTCAGGCACAGTCAGCAGCCATGCTAAGAGATATTAAAAAGTTACAGAAAGACTGTACAAAAGAAGAAAGGAGACAAGCTACTTGTTACTCACTTCTGTTCATTCCTCAGATCCTGTATTTGGAGGCCACTCTTCAGAAAGGACATAGACAGGCAGGAGGCATTCCAGAGAAGGGCAACTAAAAGGACACGGGTTGCACGAGAAGCCCTACAAGACGAGACTGAGGGATCTCAATATGTGCACCCTGGAAGTGAGGAGAGTGACAGGTGACATGATAGAGACCAACAAGTACCTCACAGTGGTGAACAGGATCAGGGAGTAGTCTTTTTTAAATGAACCAGGACCAAGGGGCATACAGTGAAGCTGGAGGAGGGGGACTAAGAGATGTGAGGAAATATTTCTTCACTGAAAGGGCAGTAGACACCTGGAACAGACTACCAGAAGAAGTGGTTTAGGTAAAAATGTGTAGGACAGACACAGAAGTGTATTAGAAAACAGGCAGTAATGGTCAATGGAGACCAGTTAGGGTCTGTGGAGACAGATTAGGCAGGGAACATCTGGGCACACTTGATGGGCCAAACAGTCCTTTTTTGCTGACAAATTCTGCTTCCTGCTGAAATTAAAAGGCAGGTGTCCTATGTCACATTATATGGGCCAGCTGAGGTCATGTGATGGTTTGTGGTGTGAAAAATGAAAAAGAAAGAAACTAAAATTCAAGATTAGTATTCTGTGTGTACTTTATACCCAATTATACAATGGCAAGAATAATCCTAACATTTTGATTGGTCAATGTGCCCCTTGACCAGTGATGTTATCTGACAATAACATCACTGGATTAACTCCAGGTGCACACATCATCTTGCCACAGAGACAGAACATTTGTGTGATCACAGCTTTATCCCTGGCCAGCCTTGCCTTTTACTTTGTCCTTCGCTGTTCAGGCCTCACATATCCTCCATCTGCTTCCTGTCTGTCCATAACTTCAATCACAACAACAAAAAATTGTAAGTAAAATGAAGCAGTGACTCCATGGCTTCTCATCCCCCCCCCTCCACCTGGCAGTGCAATTGTGTGAACATGTACACATTTCAAAAGAGTTTACCTCACTCACACAATGCTCAGCTCCTGAGATCATCTGCCGGGCTGCTTATGAAAAATGAAGCTAATAATGAAGCTGGACTGTAAATCAAGCTGGTACAGGTCAATCTAAATTGAAAGCCATTGTGCTTCAGCAGCAGCCATGCTATACTGTGAATGCTCTGAATAATCAAATAGTGCCTTCAAAATCAGCTATTGGTGGTGTAAAAATTCACTATACTTTCTTCAATTAAACATCAAAACTGCCTCACACTGTACTGAGGGAAAACATGAACACAGAGAGATGGGGAAGGGTGGGAAAGATACACCATAACGTAGAGACAGAGAGCTGTATGGAGGGTGGAAGTGGACTAGCAGCACCACCTAGTGGACAAAACAGAAACTGTGGACCTTTATTATTCATAAACCTCCCCATTGCAAAATGTACTGAAAAATCTATTACATTTTTTTAAATATTTTTTCTGTATAAATGAGCCATTGTATAATATCAATAATGCACTCCAGGGGTGTGTTTTGGGCAATAATATAATTTCTTGGGCGTTGAATGCACTCTGCCTGCAGCCTTGTGCTTCAACCAACTCACGCATGGCCCTGTGGTGCATTATTGCTTAAATTTATAACTTAGTCAGACTTGATGGTGAAATTAAAAGCACACAAGGAGACAAAGCACAAAGAGGTAAATCTCTGACTCCACTTGCACTTCCAAGTTATAAATATCTAAAACAGAATAATGTATCTTGAAATGTAAACCTTAGGCTGGCCGACAGAATTAGAATGCATAGAAATTCTGAACTGATATCAGTTTGTAGCACAGCAAGGGTTAAGTTTCCATTAAAGTAAGAGTAGAAAATGGGTAAAGTTGTATACAGACCAGTGAGCCTCACATCCATCGTGGGTAAGCTAATGGAGACTATCCTGAAGGAGTGGCTGGTCACCCTCCTAGAGGCCAAAGGACTACAGGACAGCAGACAGCATGGCTTCATATAGGGTAGATCCTGTCAAACCAACCTGGTGGAGTTCTATGACTGGGTAGCTAGGCGACTGGGCAGGGGCCATGCAGTGGATGTCCTGTATCTGGACTTCAGTACGGCATTTGACTTGGTGCCGCATGGAAGGCTGGGAAGTAAGTTAGTAGGCACAGGGGCAGGCACAAAGCTGGTGAGATGGGTAGGGAACTGGCTTCAGGGAAGGCAACAGAGGGTGGTGGTAGGTGGGGAGCTCTCACACCCAAGGGTAGTGACAAGCGGTGTTCCACAGAGCTCGGTGTTGGGACCAGTGTTGTTTGGGATATTCATTGCAGACATATCATTGGACATCAAGAGCAAGATCAGTCTGTTTGCTAATGATACCAAGATAGGAGCGGTGGTGGATGACCTAGGGGGATGGCAGGGGTTGCAGAATGATCTGGCAAAGCTTGAAACTTGGTCAGACACCTGTCAACTGGGGTTTAATGCCAAAAAGTGCAAGGTGCTGCATTTTGGAATGAAGAACCCAAGGAGGAGTTACCAGCTGGGGGGAGTTCAGCTAGCCCAGACAGAGGAGGAGAAGGATCTGGGGGTGCTCATTACAGGGTCAATGAACAACTCGGCACAATATAGGAAGGCAGCTGCAAAGGCCAACAAAATGCTGGGTTGTATTGCAAGGGGTATATCCTCGAGGAGGGAGGAGGTGATTCTGCCACTGTATAGGTCATTAGTTAGACCACACCTGGAGTACTGCATGCAGTACTGGCACCCGTATCTGAAGAGGGACATTAAGTTACTGGAGGGGGTGCAGCGCAGGGCGACAAAGATGATCAAGGGGCTTGGGGACTTATTACACGAGAGGAGGCTGAGGGAGTTGAACATGTACTCACTGGAGGAGAGGAGGGACAGGGGAGACATTATTGAAACTTTAAGTAATGAAAGGAATAAACAAGACAGGTACAGAGGGGCTGTTCAAAGTAAGGGAGGGGAGGGACACCAGGGGCCATGATATGAGACTGGAGGGAAGAAGGTTCAGGATGGAGATGAGGAGACATTTTTTACAGAAAGGGTGGTGGCTGGGTGGAATGCATTATCTGCAGAAGTGGTATGCAGTAGAACAGTGGACTGCTTCAAAAGGGGATCGGACAGGACAAAAGGGAGGGTTAATGAAGGGGAAGGGTGGAAGGGAAGGGCAGCTGCAGAATAAGGGGTGCTAGCTGCACATTCGATCAGACTTGACAGACCTCTAAGCCTTTATCTGCTGGCAAATTTCATATGTTCGTATAATAAAATAACAGTTTTGTTCTCTCCCTCTCAGTTTGCAGCCCCCCACCCCCGGAAAGACTCCAAGACACTTAATTCCGGGATTCTCCAGTCGTCCTGCGATCCACTCATTCTTTCATTCCTGTAGCCCACTTAACAGGCTTTAGCCAGCCAGGTGATAGAATTCCTTCCTGTGGTCAGCTCCTCTGCTTTATTTGACTCTGCTCTCTGCTCTCAGACTTTAATTATAATCCAGTATCAGGGGAAAGATAACGTGAAAAAAGTGCTTGTTACATGAAATATATAAAATAATGGCTGGGTAGGTGGTTATAACAAGAATTTTACACATGCCCTCTGTGTGGGATGCCGCATTTATTTATTTATTGAAATGTTTCACCAGGAAAGGCACACTGAGCAGTTTAGATGCTTGTCTCATGGTGCTTCGCTCTCTGGGTTTGTAAAAGCATCCCACACTGAGGTTCAATCAAAATCAATCAATCAAAACTTTATTTTTAAAAAGGCGCTTTTCTCAAAACCAAAGTGCCTGTACAATTTCATAAAACAATAAATAAACAGAATTTAAAACTATTATAAATCATTAAAAGCTATACTAAAAAGGTGGGTCTTCAAGGCTCCTTTAAAGCTTAGGACAGTCGGACTATTTCGCACCTGACGAGGTAGAGAATTCCACAGGGTCGGGGCCACAAAACTAAATGATCTAGCCCCTGAAGTTTTCAAATGGACCCTGGGAATCTCTAGCAATCCCTCGTCAGTGGATCGGAGGGTGCGGGAGGGACAGTAGGTGCAAAGGAGCTCTTTCAAGTAAGTAGGTCCCTGGTCATGTAGGGCTTTATAGGTCAGCAAACCGACCTTGAAGGTGATTCGCCAAAATACTGGCAGCCAGTGCAGTCCGCGGAGCACAGGCATTATATGGCTGGATCTAGAAGAACTAGTCAATAACCTGGCCACCGTATTCTGCACTAGCTGCAAACGGTGAAGCTCAACCCCTGATAGCCCTAGGTACAGGGAGTTGCAATAGTCAAGGCGGGAGGTAACAAAGGTGTGGATCAACGTTGGAAGATCCTCTGGAGGAACCAGGTGCTTCACCCTGGCGATATTCCTCAGATGGAAAAAGGAAGTTTTGACCACCGCTGACACCTGAGATTTAAGCATCAAGTGGTCATCAATTATTACGCCAAGATTCCGCACCTGATCTGAGGTCGTCAGCGGAACGCCCCCAAGCCATAAGCCTGAGGGCGATCCAGCTGGCAAACCCGCCTCACAGCGACCTTTGTCCACAACCACAGGTTGTGTGTACAATTCAAGTTTTATGCATCTACCCAGTTTTATTTTATTTAATTGCTGGGGAGCATTTTTGCACCACAGCAATTACACAAAATACAAATATATTCCTGTTCAGCTGCGGTCTGGTCAGGATGAAATGCGGTCTGCTGCCGAGCTGCTGAAACCTTTCGGTTTTTTGTTTTTTTTGTTTTAACAAGGATTAAAAGGTTCAAAAACTTTAGTGAAGAGAGGCCAGTTTTTTTTCCTTTTTAATGCACTTAGCACTGAATGCTAACAGCAGTGAAGTCTCTGGCGCTGAGGAAGGAAAGAGCGGTGGCTGGCACATGCGTGGACTGAGGGAAACCTGGTGCATGTTTGCAGTTATAACTAGCTGGTTATAAAGGCAAATGTTAACTTGGTTTCTCTATGGGAAAAATGCTTGCCAGTAATTATAGCTAAGTAATTTATAAAGCTTTTTAAATGTTTATAGGCAATGATGGCATACCTCTAATAAGTATAAAATAAGCATAAAAATAGTTTGCAAAGCGTTCCTCTTTAATGCAACTGTAGTCAGGTGACCACCTTCCCCTCTATTGCTAACATGGATTGTGCCATGGCACACCATGTACACACCTCTGGGATTCAGTCAGGACATAAACTGAAATTCATGGTAATTGAAAAGGTGGTGGCTGGCCCCTGTGGTGGAGATGTTGATGCCCCCCTTCCAGGAGGGAGGCATACTGGATTTTCCATACAAAAGCAACATCAATCACAGCTTTGAAAGGCAGGTTTGATGTGATAGCATTTTTGTAAACATATTATAGAGTCTTGCACAGTTAAATAATAATTAACTATATTTTTTCCTATCTTTTACAGAACTTGGATCTTGCAATATGAATCTGATAACAGAGTCCGTGATTTAAGGAACTCCACTGTTGCACTTTGAATTATTGTATTTAGCACATTCTGCACTGCTGCACCTTTAACAATTGTTATGACTTTGCAAATGGTGGGATCGATGTTCCCTGACCTTTAAGGACAACATATATAAAGGGAGCAGGCAGCCATCAGATTCCCGCTTGACAAAGCTCCAACAGGAAGAATGAAACATTGAGTGTTTGGGCTGATGCACCTTGCTAATCTGGTTAAAAATGAATGGTACAGTAAGCTTTAAACACAAGAACTAGTGTTTGTCATTCTGTGCCTGTGCTGCAACTTGTCCATTTTTTTCCCTTTTAGCCATATGGTACTTTCTACTCTTTACTGTACATGGCATTAGCAGTACCTCACGGAAGGCTCCCATATCTGCAACTTCTCTTTGCTTACTACCTAACTCTCAAAACCTTTCCATAACCTGAGCTACACTGCAGTGCACCAGACCATTGGTTTCTAGATGACTCCCAATGTCTGACTTGTCCATCCCACCAACCTGGTTAAACTCCCTAGATCTGGAATTACCTCCTTAGAAGTTGCCCCTGGAAGGCATTTGACAAATCTCTCCCCCAACTGTGTTAAGTTGTTGACCAGTCTCCCCATCCCTCTGAGTAGAGTTCCCAGTCACTATCACCTTCTTTACCCCCTTCCTACTCCCTAGCTATACCAACTACACCTGTGTGTTTGGGGGTGTCATCCCAAGCCTCCACTGCCAGACTGTTGAAGCTATTCAGAGTGTGCACTACTGGGAACACTATCCCACATGAACCAATCAACCTCCCATTCACGCTGCAGTTCATCACCCAGAACAGACTCTTGAACTATTTTTTTTACCGATGAACTCCAGGAGCTGTGCATTTCTAAGCTGTAAATATGGGATCGCTAATGAACAGCCTTTTCTTTAATAATAAAAAGTTACTTATGAAAAATAAGGACTCTATCTTTAGAAAGGTGTGTCCTATTCTGTTACTACGGCAAAAATAATTTGGAAATAAAACCTAGAGTGTTATGACCTTAATTTGGGGAAATAACTTCTTCTTGCCCATCGTTTCAGCATGGGAATGGATAAAATGACTACTATATGGAAAACAGCTTAATGATTGGGGGCCCCCAAAAATGAGACAGACATGTTGCTAAAACCAAAATATTGCCCCTCTTCATCAAATTAGTATCATTTTCTTATATAAAAAAGTAATTTAAAAATTAATTAAAAAAGAATAAGCAGTACCAGACAAGATCTTTAGCATGATACTGTGTTAAGTCCCCAGGTCAGCCTCTTTTATAAAATTCTGTTCCATGAATAACATGACCTTTGAAATTCACACCTGAATCTGGCACAAAAAGTAAATTTACTTTTGCGTGGCTGCCTAACTGGCTAGCTAGCAAGGGTTCAAACAGAAGAACACCCAGACTGTTGCATCCCCCCTTGTGCTGAAGTCCCTGTTATTTTGAGGTACAGTATGAGCATTTAGCCAACTGTATCTTTTCAGAATGGTGGTTTATTTTGTTAATATCCACTCTTTGATAACAAAGCTTGTTTTTTTTTTTCTTGAGAGGTTTTTAGTGGCTCTGTTTTAATGTCTTTCTGTCTACTGGCTACTTCATTGACCCAGGGCATATACCACAAGTCTCAGGGTATTCCAAAGCAGTACTCCCCATTTACAAAGGCCATTTCTATGCTGGTATAAATGGACTGGAGAGTCGTTTACATTTGTAAACTGCAGAGACCACTAGGGAAGGACGCTTTATGAAATGTTGTTATAATGGGCAATATTGGGGATTGGGGAGAAAGGCCAGTAGACCACTAGGGAATGGAAGGTTTTATGTGATAAGGACGAGACTTGAAGAGTGAACCCAGAATCGCGAGGCACAAAGGGTGAGACCAGAATACCGACTTTTCTTTTTTTGTGGGGGGCTTCGCCTCCCTCACCACCTGTTGCAGGGGATTCTCAGCCCCTGTACTGGACAAAAACATCGCAGACAATATATTGTGGAAAATAACAATGCGGGCAACACATCACGGATTACAATGCTGGCATGTAAAGACATCGCCAACCCATACCCATTGGGCAGTATTCTGGACGAATACGCATGGTGACCACCGAGTCCCCCATCCCACTGACTGATGGCCCCTGGAACTGTAACAGCAGGCAGCCACAATATGATGGCTGTCCCCCACATACCCTGACAATGAGCAGGTGGCTAGCACAGCCCTCCAATCACCGTCATGGCTGGCCGCTCAACGGAACAAACTGAATGACCGTGTACATGTGTGTGCTCATTCTTTTTTCTTTTTTTTTTGCCCCCCTCCTCCTCATAGCCCCCATCTCTTCGGGAGTCACCTATGGCTTTTTCAGCCCTCGCTCACCTACCTGGTGACCAGTGCAGTCCATCCCCCATTGAGCCATGGTTATACCCCCCAGGCGGGGTACAGGGTGGAGGCCCATGCACCCCGAGATGTCTGTCTTTCTTCAGGATGCTGTCTCTGGGCAGGTAGGGGCATTGAGGGTCGGGGTCTGGTGCTCCATCTACTAGGAGGCCACAAGATGTTTTTCTGGTGTTATCGCGATGTACCGTGTCCCCTGACATTAAGGGGCTTGAGTGCTGATGTCTGGCACATCGCCCCCCTGTTAGGCATCGGACTTGTTATACCTCGGGTCTCCACCCAGGGTCAGACAAGTGCCGAGCTCTAGTTCCCCCCTCCCCCCGGAGAGGACAAGCAGTCCCTGGGATGCTCAAGCCCTCTCCCCCCAGCCAACCCTCCAGCTTTCTGGGCTCGTTCCTGAACCCAGGTCACTGGCGTCACAAGCGAAAATCCAACCTCTGCGCCGGTGGGCCGGCCTATGTGTGTGCTCATTCACTGTGTTCCATTGAGTGGCCAGCCATGGTGGTGAGTGGAGGGCTGTGCTGGCCTCCTGCCCATTGTCGGAGTATGTGGGGGGGGCGGCCATCGCATTGCAGCTGCCTGCTGTTACAGTTCCAGGGGCCATCAGTCAGTGGGATGGGGGACTCGGTGGTCACCATGCGTATTCGTCCAGAGCACTGCCCATGGGGTATGGGTCGGTGATGTCTTTACATGCTGACATTGTAGTCGGCGATGTGTTGCCTACATTGTTATTTGCCACGATATATTGTCCATGATGTTTTCACCTGGTACCTCTCCTCCCACACCCCCCCTTACTAATATAACTAGCTCTGAGGTCATAGTACATTGGGAAAGGGGTACAACTTTTGTCTCCATTCTGGTTTCACCCTTTTTGCAGCGAAATTCCAGGTGTTGGATTTTTCATTTTCACTCACATCACTGACTACCGAATGGGGCTTTATTAAATGTTGTTATAATGTGTGCTATCAGGGATGGGGGAGGCACTAGACCATTAGGAAAGGGGGCCTTTTTAAATATTGTGATGATGGGTGACATCGGGGATTGGGGAGGGGGGTCACCAGACCATTAGGGAAGGGGGCTCTTTTAAATATTGTGATGATGGGTGACATCGGGGATTGGGGAGGGGGGCCACTAGACCACTAGGGAAGGGGGCCTTATTAAATATGTTATAACAGGCGAGATTTGGGATTTGAGCGGGGGGCCACTGGACCACTGGGGAAGGGGGCCTTATTAAATATGTTATAACAGGCGAGATTTGGGATTTGAGCGGGGGGCCACTGGACCACTGGGGACAAGATTTGAATTATTTTATCAGGGGATCAGGGATAGGAGGACCATTAGCCTTTGCTGCATGGAGCCTGCAGCAAACCTCTTCTGTGTGCCTTGGGTTTGTCGCATGGGAGAGGTTGCGGCAAGTGTGAAGACCTAGGTGCTGGGACCCCTCCTGTACCAGAATCTGGTGCAGGATCCCTGGCACATCAGGCTTCAGCATAAGCTGCAGTTTGCTGCAGCTTGCAGCAGTCTAAGTCCTCTCTGAGAATCAAGCCCACTGTGTCAATCAATCCATCAATCAGTAATACATAGATAGTATAGGACAGCAAAAGACAAAAATTTCATGCAGTCTACCCAATTGTTCCTACCTAGAACTCTTGAATCCTTTCAGAGATCCCAGAGACCCTACCCTCCCATTTACTGCCCCCTTGAATGTAGACCATTATGTTCGGAACCCTGAGACAGTGTTATCTTTAGTCACATAACTGGGTAGATTGTTCCAGCTATCCACCACCCTCTCCATAAAGAAGTATTTCCTTATGACCTTCTCGATGTTTCCCCCTCTAGTTTGAGTTTGTGGCCCCTGGTGATTGTGATAGTGACCCCTGGTGATGGTAACAGAATTGAATTTAAATACATCCAAGGAGTTCACCCTCTTGTGTCCCTGTATGTATTTGTAGGTTTCTGTTATATCTCCCACTCTCTTCTGTCCTCTAATGAGCACAGTACTTGTTTAGGCTATCAATTACAGTTACTTTGGATGAAAAAGTCTTGGGTGAGTAATCACATGTGACTTTACAACTACAAAACAGTGTGCCACTGTTAATACTAAGGCAAGACAGATACTGGGATGTATTAAGAGACATTTTCTCTCAAGAAGCAATGATGTAATAATGATTCTTTTTAGGAATCTGGTGAGACCCCATACTGATTATGCCTCTCAGTTTTTGTCACTTTATATAGGAAAGAGCATTAAAATCAAAGAGGGGTTTCACAGAAAACAGAACAACCAAAATAATACAGAGGTTGGAGCATCAATCACATGAGAGAGACTGGACGTGTTGGGTGGGTCTAATGTCAGATAAAACAAGAAGGGGTTGAGGTGACTTTCTTTTATTCTGACATCCCAAAAGACAGTGAACTAAGTGAAGCACTAGGGTTTAAATTTAAGGGAACTGATAAGGTCATAAGAGGTCATAACAAGCAACTACTGCAAACCAGATTTAAAACATTTAAAAGAAAACACTTCTTACACAGATGGTGACCACTGTTTGGAATGCCTTACCCCAGACTGTTGTTGAGTCTGAAATTAGGGACATGTTCAAAAACAGAATAGATCCACTTATTTTATCAGGGAAACGTTGACTGGTGAACCACTGAGAAGTGGGAGGCAGCCCCAATGGACCCTGGGTCTACTCCTGCCTTAACAATCATAGTAAACCATAGTATCTTGTTAAGATCACAAAGCATTGGACATGCGGTCAAAACAGCATGCATGATTTAGAGTTAGGTCATTTAATTTTAACATGGTTTTGGACCACACGCTTTTCAGGTCTCTGCGCAGTGTGTTGTCTGACCGTGTGGGTTTCCACTGTGCTGAAATATGGGTGAACCGTAAACCATAGTACACTTTTTTGTGGTAATGCTTTTCATTAATTACTACAATAAAGTGTACTAGATTATCTTGAGACTCACACAGCACCACAAACTTGCAACATAGTTAGCCATAGTAATCCTTCCTGGTAGTCTTATATTGCTGCTCTTGACTCGTTTGTGTTGCCCTTTACTGAATCGTTTCCATCCTTTCCTTATCCTTCTTTTAGATGAGGATTTAAAAACTGCATGCAGTACTCCAGGAGTGATCTAGTAAATGACATCTAAAGGGGCAGCATCACCTCTTGGTTTAGGATACTGAAACCCCACCTGTTACATCCCATCAACCTGTGACTTTCACATATGCTCAAAGTGTTACGTATTAGAACTCCTGAGTCCCTTTCTTCTTGAATGCTCTACTGTGACTTCATTGATGCTATATTCTATCTGTGGATTTTTGCTATCAATGTACATGATGCATAACTAGTAATACTGGTAATTAATACATAACACAATTATAACTATTAGTACTAAAATATAATAAATATATAGCAAATAATATTTTGACTTATTTTCTTCCCAAAATGCATAATTTTACATTTTATTACATTAAAACTAATTTTCTATTGATTTGACAATTCTCCCAAATTATATTATTCTACTAACTTACCAGTCTCCAAATTTTGGTATTTTCATCAATTTTTAAAACCTAGCTACAACCCCTTATCTCAAAGTCACTTATTAATATATTTCAAAAAGTGAGTCCTCCCGACACTGATCCTTGTGGCATACTACTGTATACCACTAGTTACTTGAGGCCACTCAGAATGACTACTGTTTATTATTACTGTGAGACTTCAACCACCTAGTAATTAACTTACTGTAGGACATTTCCTATGATACTATTTCCATTTATTTATAAATTACCTCTTATGTGGCACTGAATCATAAGCATTACATAAATCCAGTTATAAAATGGGTAAAGAAAATTATCAGTGCTATTGGGTGTTACTCATGAATTAAATCTGTCTAATGCACAGGGACAAACAGGTTTAAGCAGTGGGATTTGGAATGTGTTCAAATCAAATACAGAAATTATAAGCCACTTCCCTCTCTGCTGATTTCCATTGCAAACATGGTTGCCACCTTTACTCATATAAAAAAAATCATTCAATTAAGGCCCTAAAAACAAAACTTTCATAAATAGAAAAAAAATATTCATTCCTCTTATGATCCCCTTCTTACACAAGTAACACATTTTCAAAAAACTATCACTATTCAGAGTTTCAGTTTCTGGTGCTTCCTTGATAACAATGAAAAATCCCCCTCCTATCCTTACCAGTTTGGCTGTCAAATATCTTCTGCTTACCCTGACACAGATACAATTGATGTCCTGAAACCATGTGAGGGCAATGTGTATGTATATCAGTGGCATCCTGTAGAATTTTTAATTTAGGCATTCTGTGTAAACATTTTCTGTGTGTGTGTACATGTGCGTGTGCAGTATGCGTATGTCTTGGGGACATTCTACTAATGGAATACTGCAGAATTCTTAATTCTTGTATTCCATGGTAAACAAACATACCATGTATTGAATATATAGACAGACAGATGACCGATGTGTGAAAAACATCTGTGGAGGGACTATTTCACATTTTCTTACCAATATTTTATTTATTTTTTTGTATGTTTTCAAGCATGTAGTGCTTTTCTGTTGTTAAATTTCCTCATATACCCATTTTATAAGTGCAATAAGACATTCTGGGGTGTACACTGTGCTAAGACAAATGCAGTTCCAGGAGCTGAAGGCACTTGGGCTGTGTCCTTGTGCCTTACTACACCACTCCACGTGTGTTTATCTCTACACAGTGCATACCCCATCATGTCTTATTGCTTGCGTATACAATAACCCATGGTTTTCCTTCTTCAGATTTGTTGGTCACTCCTTCAAAGAGTGAAATTAAGGTTGCATTTTATAATACAAAAATATGTTAAACTACTGTATTCAGCAGTTAGTTTTATTTCATTCCCAAGTGTTTTTGAAGTTTGTAATGAATTCCATTTCATCTGCGAAGCCAACCTTGCTAAAATTAATTTGCTTTGGGGAGTACTATGTGGTCAGTCATCATAAACATATTCTTACTCAACCTAGATATAGTTGCAATCTAAATGTAACGTCCACAGTTGAAGAGAGGCCTCAGAGAGCAAAATGTATAAAAAGTGCTGGGGCAGCCATATTTATTGTGGGGCCACACCAATGATAACATAAATAATAACTGCAAATTTTAAAATGGCTGAATCTGGACAAAATGTGTGGGATTTAAATATGCCAGGATTAAACAGCTGCTAAAATTATGGTGATTTATTGCTCCAGGTAACATGAATTGCTGCTTTAAATTTGTTTAAAATTAATTTCATAGTTTTTTTGTGTTGAAGCCACATTGAAACATTGAATCTAAGTTATAGATCATGTGATGATCAGTAAGTCTCTGATAATTGTTTACATCAGTCTTCCTGGTACTAATGTTAAGTTAGCTGGTCTAAGATAGTTTGTACACAACCCACCCTAAGTGATTAATTGAATTCAATGAAAATAATTTGCAAGTGGTGTTGCTAACTCATTAGCCAATTCACTTAGGATTCATAGACAAAATGAATTTCTTTGAGTATTGCTTCTGCTTCTGGCTTGTTATTTCCTTTAAACAGAATACCAACATCACAAATGCTGCTTTTTGTTTTGTAAAAACTAATGCAAAATATGCATTTAGACTTTCTGCAACTACCCCATCCTTACAGTCCCAACAGGTACCTATATTTTTCTTATTTATTTTATTTATCTAACTGTCTTACTGTTAATTTTTGTCTCCTGTGCTGTTTGTTTCAGATTTTCTTGATTTTGTTTCTGTTATCTAATTAATGGCATCACTATCTGTCTATTTATCTTTTGTACTGGATTTCTTATTATCTTTAGTTTGTAATAATTCCATCTGAATCCACATTGGTGTGCACCTCTTGTTCATACATTTCCTAATTGCAGAGATGTACTTGTGTTATTTCTGACTTCTTATTTATTCATTCTATTCTGTGTTTATGCATTAAAATCAATCAGTCTATTACATGTTGGAGAATAATGTACACTAAAAAAGATTTATATACCATAAACTGATTTTCACTCTCAGATGCATATATAAGTATAAAAATCTCCACTCACACTTGTAAGCACTGCAGTTTGTAAAGGGATGTACTTATTTTTCATCTAACTTTTGGACCCAAATTGCTACATGTATTATTGTATTTATAAACAATAACTCAACTGAAACCATTAAAATGTAAATATATTCCCTTGTGCTACTGTCTTAGTCATAGTAGTAGTGGAACCTAAGTCACAAATATGTGTGCTTTTCCCATAATGCTGTGCTGCTGCTCTATTGGGTGCCATCTTTACTTCTGCAATTGCCAAACCTCTTTAATAATAATGTACAAGAAGATAACAGTTTTGAAAATGATGAGGATATATTATTTGGAGACCTATGCCACAAGTGTAAAGTATGTTAGAGTAGCAGTTCAGTTCCTTCTATCCTTGACAGTCACCTGTAAGGTTTTCCAATTACCCCAGTTAAACAGGCAACCATGTGGCATGTTCTTTCCAGCCATTAAATCCTCACCAACCTTACTATTATTGTCATTTTTGACTTGGTTACCATCAAGGACTCCATTTAACAGAAATCAATGAAAAAGACGGAATTTAAGGCCAATTAAATAAACATTTGTTCTAAATGCAGTGGCATTGTAGAATAACTTTAAGCCTGCCATGTATGAAATGGGTGCTGTTGTGGCCCTATTTTACCCTGCATGATTTTTTTCTCCATACCGATGTTTGTCCTCCTCATGTCCAGAGGGGTGACTCATAAGCTCAATCCCCAGTCCCCCTGAACTGGAAAACAAACTGCCCAGTCGCCTACCTGGTCTGAGTTTCACCATGAGCTTCCCTTTCATGGCAGGGCCGAGAGGGGAGGGCCATCCTCCCTCCCATACAACAAATCCATAGTGGACTAGCAGTGGCCTGATTCAGTGTGGACACAGGCATGGCCTTGCTGGAATTCATTAAGCACCTCTAATGCAATGGTGGCCATACAGGGCTGCCGTCTATAACCGTGTCTACATGCTGCAGAGATTGATGGAATTTTAGTTGATTTTTAGAGTTTTATTATAAAATAGCAATCCTTAAAGTTTGTATAGTCTGTTAAATAAGTTTGTTTAGTTAGTGGCTGAGTTCAGGGACTTAGTGGTAGCCTAGAGGGATGTAAGTGTAGAATAGGAGCTAGCTTTTTTATTTTGTAGATAAGAAGTTGCAATGTGGTGCACATAGCTCAGATTTGTGATTATAAAGAAATTTTACTAGCACTGATGGGGGTATTGTGTGAATTCACCTGACAGCAGGTTACCTGAAGATATGGGGAGTGTGGACTCAGATTGTTTCTTGGAGTAATTGGATGTGGAGGTTCTGTGTTCCACGAGAAGAGCTTAGTGGCCTATTCCATACTGCCCTTCATGGATTCTTGACTGGTTCTTTGGACTGATTGGGTGTGGAGGTGTGGATGCTGGGCAAAGAGTGCATGGCAGTGAATTCTGCACCGTTCGGTACTGTGCAATTCTGAGGAGCTACCCTGTCTAACGATGATCAACAAAGGAGGACTTCTGCTTGTTTTTTGGAGAATATAGTGAACTTGGTGCGCTCCCATAGCTGGTTGGTTGGCATCATTGAATTTTGATGGTTGACTATTGACATAACCAGTGGTGAGGTGAGCTTCGGAATCCAGCTGGGATTTTGAAATCATCTGCCATGGTTTGTGTGTTATCCGACGGGCCAATATAAACCCATCTAGTCTCTTTCGGCCTTGTAGTAGCTGCTGGCTGAAATTTTTGAGAAGAGAAAAACTCTTGGCTGGTGTTTTGTGGAGCTACTCCATAACCTGATAGTAGGACTTTGCTTTTCAGGAAAAATTGTGAGTACTGAACCACTTCAATACTATGATAAAAAATAAATTGAACTGGTCATTGACCCTGTGAACAAATACAGGGCTACAAGCTGAGAGCCTGATTTAATGTAATGGATTTCTTTGACTGGGTGACCAAAGTAGTAGATCAGGAAGGGGCTGTGGACATGACCTACCTAGACTTTAGCAAGACATTTGACACAGTCTCACACAAAAGATTAATGTACAAGTTAGCCATTCTGGGAGTGGGTCCCAAGATGGTAGCCTGGCTAAAGAATTGGCTTGAGAATAGGACACAGAGGGTAATAGTAAATGGATGCAACTCTGAAGAAAGAGGGGTTACTAGTGGGGTACCTCAGGGTTCAGTACTAGGACCGGTCCTCTTCAATGTCTCTATAAGCAACATTACAGAGGGACTGGAAGGAAAAGTATGTCTCTTTGCAGATGACACAAAGATCTGCAACAGAGTTGATACACAAGGTGGGGTGGAAAGGATGAAAAGGGACTTGGCAAGGTTGGAAGAATGGTTAAATGTACAGCAGCTTAGATTCAATGCTAAGAAGTGCAAGGTAATGCACCTGGAAAACAAAAACCCAGGGGAAGAGTACACAATAGGGGTGAGATACTAACAACAACAAAAATGGAAAGGGACCTGGGGGTAGTCATATCAGATGACCTAAAGGTGGGCAAGCAATGTGAGAGGGTAGTAAGGAGGGCTGGGGGGATACTGGGATACATAGGGAGAGGCATCACCAGTAGAAAACAGGAAGTTGTTATCCCTCTGTACAGATAGCTGGTCACACCCCATCTGGAACACTGCGTGAAGTTCTGGAGACTCAATCTCTGCAAAGACATAAATAGGATGGAGGCAGTCCAGAGGAGGGCAACTAAAATGGTGCAGGGTCTGCACTGGAAGACATATGAAGAGAGATACTTAAGGGCTTAATATGTATAGCCTTGAGGAAAGGCGGGAGAGGGGGGAACAAGATAGAAATTTTCAAGTACCTCAAGGGAATCAACAAAGTCCAAGAGGGTAGCATCTTTCAGAAAAAGAGGTGTGCAAGAACAAGGGGGCACAATTTGAAAATGGGGGGTAGCCCAGAGGTAATGTAAGGAAGTATTTTTTCACAGAGAGGGTTGTGGATGTATACAATGGCCTTCTGGAGGAGGTTGTGGAGTCAAAAACAGTGGTGGAATTCAAGAATGCATGGGACAGTCATAAGGCAATTCTAGGGGGGTGGGGGTAGGAAGAAGTAGGCTGTTGGCTAACTAGGATTTGCAGCTTCTCCATTAGGTAGGGAGATGGGCAGACTGGGTGAGCCAAGCAATCCTTATCTGCCGTCAAATTCTATGTTTCTGTGTAATTACTGTGGTAATGGCTGTGAGAGAGCTAGAATATTAAGAAAGGAGTAATTACTGATACAGCTGTTTGCTTGGGAAGAGAAAGTTCCCGAGCATTGTGGACTACTTGTACATTAGGTACTGAGAGCCCTACTGCAGCGTAGATTGAATTGAATAACTATATGGACTAAAAGTGCACTATGTATTTTCTGAGAGTGTATTATTTACATTGGACTGCTTGTAGTTGTGTTGGGTTTGGGTGGGGAGGGGAGGCTTCAGGTACTGTACATTGATGAGTGGTGTGCGAATGGTAGTGTGTATGAGTGGATGTGGTAATTTGGTGGGTTGTTAGAGACTTTTATAGTATTTGTGAGGGAAATTTTAAGATTTTATTAGTGTGATCTAGGTGAATTATTGTAATCAGCAGTCGGGATGTGTTGGGGAAGGCCCATAAGGTGCAGTTACTCAGTGGCCCACTGCATGACCTCCATCCCTTTGAGCTCCCCCCCTTTGTCTTCAGAAATATACAGGAGATGCAGTGCTTTGGTGATTACTCATGGGGGTGGGGATCGGGGTGGGGGGATGTGTGAGTGGCTGCCAGGGAGTCATCGATTTGGGTGGTGAGGCTCAAGGAGGTGCCCTAGGGTGAAGTGGGAATTGGAGAGTGGTTCACCTTGTCTGATTCGCATACCCAAGGGCCCCACTTTTGATAGTGGGCAGGGGGCTGATCCAGCAGCCTCCCCTCATCCTACTCAGCCTGTGCTTTGCAACGCCAGGTTGACAAGGAATAAGACTGCAGTAATAGCAGACTTGGTTTCCTCAGTAGACCTGGCTGGATGAAAATGCTGCTTTCATTTTGGAGGCAGCGACACCGGTTGGATACTTTATGATGCACACCCCGAGGAAGGATCACAGAGGTGGGGGTGTGGCCATTTGTTTTAAAGCCAGCCCAGGCCTCACAGTGCTAGCAGTGCATCCTGCTGGGTCATTTGAGAGTGTTGCCATGCAAGGGGGTTTAGGTGCAGGCTACAAGATCCTCCTGACCAGGCTAGTTGGTGTCTGGGACAGTACCTGGGACAACATTGAACTTTATGGGGACAGGTTACATTTAAGTGTGGTGGGCAAGGGGGTATTAAGGCAGAGGGTAGGGGAATACATAGCTACGAGGGTGGATTTAAACTAGGTGGGGGAAGGCAAGTGGACAGATGGCGGGCAGGGATCCCAGAGAAGGGAGCCAAACAAGCTTACCTTTAAGATAGTACTGAGGACCTAGGAGAATTGATATGGGGGGGGATTAGGAGGGGGGTATTTCAGGGAAGGGGCAAGGACAAGTTGGAGAGTGGTCTCACTGAGTGCTGGAAGCCTTGGTAACAAATCAGCAGAATTACAGGTGCTCTTGGCAGTAGGGAGGGTGGACACTGCTACCATCACGGAAATGTGGGTCACTCAGTACCAGGAATGGGATCTGGTGATCCCAGGGTATAGGTTATTCAGGAAAGATAAGTGAAGGGGAAGGGGGGCTGGCAATAAATGTACAGAAGGGGATAAGGTGCATAAGGGAGAAGGGGGAGGAAGGCAGAACAGAGGCCCTATGGATGCTGCTTCAGGATGCAAGAAGTAGGACAGTGAGATTGGGGGTGGTGTACAGGCCACCAGCCCAAGGCGATGATCTGGACATGGAGTTAGCTGATCAAATCAGGAGGGTCTGTAGAAAAGGGAACACTGTGGTGGGGGGGGACTTCAACCTACCGGGAGTGGAGTGGAGCACTCCAGCCACCACGAGTGCAAAGGAGCGGGTCATATTAGAGGCATTTCAGCACAGCTTCCTGGTGCAGTTGGTCCATGAGCCAACTAGATTGGACAGGACTTTGGATTTGGTTCTATCAAATGGGGAGGCTGTAAGAGATCTGGGGGTGGAGGACCCTCTGGCTGGGAGTGACCACCACATGGTATGGGTCACGCTTAACATGGTCAGGGAAACAGGAGGTACAGGGACCAGGGTGATTGACTTTAGGGGGATGGACTTTAAAAGGATGGAGGAAATCTTAGGTAGGCATCTGACAGGAATTTAACCACACATGGATGCCAGCCAAAAATGGTAGATTGTTAGGAAAGGTCTGGTGGAGGCTACTGGGACATATGCAAGAACGAGACGTAAGAAGGGAAAGGCAAAAAAAAAACAGCTGACACAGGAGGTCATGGAAGGGGTGAGGACCAAAAGAAAGGCATTTCGAGACTCAAGAAATGGGGGGAATAACAGGGAGATGTATATGAAGAAGTCCAGGAAGTTACCAGGCTGTTCTTCCAGGGAACTGAGATTGGTGCAGGGCATTAAAAGTGAAGAAAGGACTTCTTCAGATACATCAGTGAAAGATGAAAACCAAAGATAAAATTGCAGAGGATTTAGGAAGGACGGGGCTGGGTGGAGAAGGGGTGGACCAGGCAGAGGCCCTAACAAGTACTTCTGCTCTGTGCTCACAAAAGAGAAAGGGGGGGCAGACACCTCCTGGAGGAGAAGGAGTGGGCGGGGGGTGACTGATATAAGGATTACAGAGGATAGGGTGCTGAAGGGATTAAGGGCACTGAGGGGGGACAAGGCACTGGGCCCAGATGGTATTCACCCTGGAGTACTCAAGGAACTAGTGGAGACCCTGGCAGGACCACTGGCTGACCTGTTCAATACCTCCCTGGGCACAGGATGCATACCATAGGACTGGAGGATGGCCCATGTGGTGCCCATTCACAATAGTGGTCCTAAGGATGAACCAGGCAACTACAGACCAGTGAGTTTCACATCAATTGTAAGAAAACTCATGGAGATGATCCTAAAAGAGAGGTTGGTGATCATCTTGGAGAACAGTGGTCTCCGGGACAGTCAGGAGCATGGGTTTGTCTTGGGTAGATCCTGCCAGACATACCTGATTAAGTACTATGATTGAATGACAAGGGAACTAGACAAAGGCCATGCAGTGGATGTCCTGTATTTGGATTTCAGCAATGCCTTTGATTCCATGCAGCATGGGAGACTTGGGGGGGGGAGCTGGAATATATAGGAGTGGGAACAAAGATGGTTAATTGGATCACCAGTTGGCTGAGGGGAAGGCATTAAAGGGTGGTGTTGGTGGTGGGGGGAACACTCATCACAGAAGGATGTGACAAGCGGGGTGCCACAGGGATCTGTATTGGGACTGGTGTTGTTCGGGATATACATAGCTGATATCTCATACAGGGTACGGAGTAAGATCAGTCTCTTTGCAGATGACACAAAGATGGGAGCAGTGGTAGATGACATCGAAGGGTGGAGGGGGTTGCAGGAGGACCTGATCAAACTACAGGAGTGGTTGGATGCATGGCAGTTGGGGTTTAATGCCAAAATAAGTGCAAGGTATTGCACTTCAGGGCTAATAACCAGTGGAGGAACTACCAGCTGGGGGAGGGGGGGTACAGCTGGAATGAACAGAGGAGGAGAAGGATCTAGGGGTGCTTATAACAGGGAGTATGAATAATTCAGTGCAGTGCAGGAAGGCGGCAGCAAAAGCTGACAGGATGCTGGGGTGTATAGTGAGAGGTATCTCCTCCAGAAATAGGGAGGTGATCCTATCCCTATACAGGTCACTGGTCAGGCTGCACCTGGAATACTGCATGCAGTACTAGTGCCCATTCCTGAAGAAGGACATCAAATTGTTGGAGGGTGTACAGCGGAGGGTGACAAAGATAATCCAAGGATTAGAGGGATGCTCCTATGAGGAGAGGCTGTGAGAGCTGAAAATGTATTCCATGAAGGATAGGGGGGACATGATCAAAACCTTCAAATACGTAAAGGGGATAAACAAGACTAGTACAAAGGGATTTTCCAGATTAGAAGGGGGAGGGTCACGAGGGGGCACCGGCTAAAACTGAAGGTGGGAAGATTCAGGAGGGAAGTCAGGAGGCATTTTTTCACAGAGAGGTTAGTGGATAAATGGAATACTCTGCATGAGGAGGTAGTAGCCTGTAGCACGGTAGATGGTTTTAAGAGGGGGTGGGACAGAGTGAGAGTGGGAGTAATGATGAAAAGGGGAGGGGTGGGAAGGGCAGCTGCAAACTGAGAGGCTAGCTGCACATCTGAGCAAACTCGATAGACCGTGAGGCCAGTTTCTGCTGACATTTTCGTATGTTCATATTATCTACCATCCACTGGGTGTGCAGAAGGAATTGCTGTGGAAGATCAGAGACTTCATTGCTGGCCTAGTGTTGGAGTCCCCCAGATGGTTGATTCTGGGGGATTTCAATGCCTGGGTCGAAGACGGACTCTCATCCTTTGTACATGATCCACTGCAGAGTATGGAAGCTCTGGGCCTGTCGCAAGTTGTCACCTCAGCTACCCACTTCCACGGTCACACTCTAGACCTGGTGCTCACTCTGGGTCTTGGGCTCGACAACCTCAGGATTGATCCGGTCATTTGGTCTGATCATAGCACTATGGGATTCATGTCTGGGGCACCCCTGAGGGTCCATCCTCTGTGGACATAGTCCAGTACCACCCTTTATAGAGATTGTTCCCAACAAGACTACAGGCAGTACTGGACCTATCAAGTGTGGATCATGTGCTACTGGGCTGGAGGAGGCAGTGGCAGCCTATAATAGGGTTGTCAGTGCATCCTTCAACTTGGTCACACTTGTCCGTGTCCAACCTTTGACTGCTTGCTGAAGGCCCCCTTGGTTTGATGGGGAGATTAGGGAGTTAAAGACAAAGATTCAGAGGTTGGAGTGGTGCTGGAGGAGATCTGGTATGATGGAGGACAAATTAGTCCTGAAGTCACATTATGGTGACTATCAGGGGCAAGCTCCAGAAAGAAGGCAGATTTTTTATCAAAGGAGACTGCTGCAGCAAGAAACAGACCAGCTCAGCTCTTCCGCATGGTGGACGGACTATTACATCCAGCCTGTCTCTGGGTGGGAGGAGCAGGTTCACGCTAAAGGTGTGAATAGTTTGCTTCATTCTTTTTGACAAAGTGTCCTCGATCAAGACTGAGATTTCTTCCACCACCGCAAAAGGGGTTTGTGGGGCCCAATCTGAGATGTGTCAGGGCACCCCTCTTGTATGGGCTGAGTTTGATCTGGTTGGAGTGCAGGAGGTGGCTGACATAGTCTCAAGACTGCAGCCAACATATTGTGATCTGCACCCAGGTCCAACATGACTTTTGGTTGGATGTGTGGACCTGATAGGACCTGTGATTGCTGAGATTGTCTGGAGCACCCTTGAGAGTGGAATCTTTCCAGTGGCTGTGAAAGAAACCTTGGTCAGTCCCCTACTGAAGAAATACTGGATGGACCCAAGGTGTCTCAGCAACTACAGACTAGTCTCAAACCTACCATTTTTAGGGAAGGTTCTAGAGAAAGTGGTGGCCATTCAGCTCGGGATAAGTCTTGCCTCCTCCACCACTTATGAGTGTTTCCAGTCTAGGTTTAGATCCAGGCATAGTATGGAGACTGCCATGGTAAGGGTGCTTAATGATCTCCTAGTAGCAAGAGATAGGGGAGAGCATACCAATTTAATCATCCCTAATCTCTTGGCGGCATTTGACACCATGGACCATGAGATGTTGCTGGACCAACTGCAGAACTGGTGTGGACTAACCAGAATTGTCATCAACTGGTTTAGGTCCTTCCTCATGGACAGAGTACAAAGGGTGATGATGGGATTAGCCTCATCTAGCTCTATGCCTCTGTCATGTGGAGTTCCACAGGGATCAGTCATGTCACGCTTGTTGTTCACAGTGTACATGCTGCCACTGGGAGACATTATCAGGTGATATAAACTGGGTTTTCCATTGTTATCCTGTGCACCCAGAAATCAGATGGCAGCCTCGGTGGTTAACACCTGCCTGGAGGAGATCCAGAACTGGATGACTCACTACTGACTGTGACTCAGTCCAACAAGACAGAGGTACTAGTGGTGGATCCAGGCCATTGTGGTGCACTTGGGGATCCCCTTGGACTTGTTCCGGGGGTGTTACCCTGGTCCCCTCTGTTTAGATTAAGGATTTGGGGGTGTTTCTTGATGTCCTGACACTTGATGTGCAGGTGTTGCCTATTATCAAAAGTGGCTTTTACTATCTGAGGAACATTGCCCGTATCCGAGCCTTGATACCAGTTGATGATCTTACCACTTTGGTGCACGCCTTTGTCATGTCCATGCTGGACTACTGCAGTGCCCTGTACCTGGGGCTATCTGGTGGCAATCTCCACTGGCTACACCGGTGCAGAACGCAGTGGCTAGGCTGTTGACTGGTGTACTGAAATCTGACCATGTCACGGCTCTCCTCCGTGAGCTGCACTGGCTGCCAATCAGGTGGAGGATTGTCTTCAAGGTTGGATTGCTGACCTATAAAGCTCTGCTCGGGGGTTGGGGAGACCAGCCTACCTGCAAGACCTCCTGGTTCCTCATCACCTATCTTGGGCTCTCCGTTCCTATGAGTGTTGCCTCCTTGTGGTTCCCGGGGCTAGGTTGTGGCATTCTGGGGATCATGCATTCTCAGTTGCTGCATCAACCCTGTGGCACTCTTTACTGAGACATCTAAGGGAGGCACCCTCAGTGGAAACCTACAAAAGAGGATTAAAAATGCTTCTGTTTAATCAAGCGTTTGATTTAAGTTAATAAAGATGGTCTGACTGCTGACTTAGTTATTTATGTATTGATCTGTGGATTCACTAACCTATTGTTTTATTATTTTACTAGTGAATTGTGCTAATGTATGATAGAATTTTATGGAGATCTTTGCAATATGTTAACATGTCTGTTATGTGTTAAGCTATGAAATGTTTTTAAACTGTGTTAAGTGCTCTGAGCCCCCGGGAAGGAGTGCTATATAAGTAAAGTTTCTGTCTGTCTGCCTATCTGTCTGTCTGTGTCTGTCTGTCTGTCTATCTATCTATCTATCTCTCTGTCTGTCTGTCTGTCTGTGTCTGTCTGTCTGTCTATCTATCTATCTATCTATCTATCTATCTATCTATCTATCTATCTATCTATCTCTATCTATCTATCTTTCTCTATCTATCTATCTGTCTATCTATCTATCTAATGTCATTTTAATCTCCTTTTTCCCTTCCCCACCATGGAGCATCGTGCCTGTGCAGCATGGAGGCACACTTGCCCGACATGCCCCTGCAGTTCCCTCCCATACTTGCCTCCCTGACACTGCTCTGCCTCCAGGCATCCACCTGGGGAAAGCCTAGGCTGGGCGGACGGACCTCCCTTCCCTGGGAGAGGTGAGCAGTCCCTCAGATGTTCAATCCTCTCCCTCCCTGGCTGACCCCTGTTGACCCGAGTCCATTCTCCCACCTGGGTCACTGGCATGTGAAAAGGTAAGGTGCAAGGTGCCTCTACCCTCTTCACCATTGGGCAGCTCTCCCTGCACAATTAAGGGGTAACTTGAAGAGAGAAAACTTCCTTTTTAAGACGAACAAGTTGCACCTGCCTTAACAAAGCTTTCCCTAAATGATTCAAAGGGACTGCAAGAGGCTGGAAGTTAAAACTGGAATCTACACTGAATATATTTTATATTTCATTACTAAATACATATAGGCCCAGATATTCAGACTGTGCCAGGCTGTGGAGCAAGCCTGGGTACAGCGCAACTTAGCTGCGCAGGGGCGTTGACAGGGTGATATTCAATGGAGCTGCGCCATGGCACAGCATCATTGAACATTGCACCCTGGCCACTCACAGTGTGCATGGTGCAGTGCCACTGCACCAGCGCAAGTGGCCAGAGTGGAGCAGTGGGATGCGCTAGCGCAATTTCCGTTGTGCTATGCGCAACAACATGATATTCAAAGGTGCACATGCAAATGGGGCCATAATGCATGCAAAGGCACAAATGGGGCCATTTGCATGTCGATACTCTTCATTGCATGCAGTGCGCCAATCCGGTGACTTACCTGGCACCTGCCAGGCTGCAGCCGTTGAGATCGACACCCCCTGCACAGCGCGGCAATGTGCCCCACTGCCCGATCGTGGGCATACGTTGAAAATGACATTCGTCCTATATCCCTGGTGGTCCAGTGTTTTGCTTGCAGCCCAATCACGGGTTTCAGTATGTAAAAAAAAGTCATTCAATGTCCCTGGTGGTCCAGTGGACAGCTCACAGCCCGATCGAGGGCTGAATTAACATAAATGAAGTCCAATATCCCTGGTGGTCCAGTGGACTGCTCGCAGCCTGATTGCGGGCTGAAGTGTAAAAATATCATCCAATATTCCTGGTGGTCCAGCGGTATCCCCTCACCCGCCCACTGAGCCCCACCGCCCCGGTCCCCCCAGTCAGTGGCAGGCAGCAGCACCCCACCTGCCTGCCATCCCACTGTCCGCTGACTGACACCATAGGTAGGGCTGTCGCCCATTGGTCCACAGCATGAGTCAATGGGCATGCAGCCCATACCATACTACACAGTCCAGATATGTGAATGGATCCAGTCACATATCTGGACTGGTAGTAAAGTCCGAGGCTGCACGCGCATTGGCTCTTGCTGTGGACCAATGGTTACAGCCTATACATGGTGTCAGTCGGCAGTAACAGGCAGGTAGGTTGCACCGCCACTGAGCGGTGGTAGGGCTCGGTGGGCGGGTGGGGTATACGCTGGATCACCAAAGATGTGGACAACTCAGCTGCATACTTCCAGCCAAGCGCCGATCACTGGACCACCGAGATATTGAACTTCATTATATCTCAGCCATAATCGGGCTGTGATCAATCCACTGGACCACCAGAGATATTGAACTTACCTATTAACTTCGGCCTGCGATCAGGCTGCGAGCGGTCCACTGGACCACCAGGGATATTGGATGTGTATTATTTTATACTTCAGCCCGTGATCGGGCTGCAAGCAGTCCACTGGATCACCAGGGATACTGGACGTGTATTATTTTATACTTCAGCCTGCGATCGGGCTGCAAGCAGTCCACTAGACCAGCAGGGATTTTGGAGGATCCTCTTTCTATGTATGCCCGCAATCGGGCATGGGGGGCACCGCTAGGTGCAGCCGGAGCTCGGGTGGCCACCCACAGGTGTCAGCTGCCGTGTTGTGCCCTGCAATATGGCAGCTCACCTGTGGGTGGCCAGCTGTTCTCTTTTTTTTTGGCTCACCTGTGTGCAGCACAAGTATGGGTTGTGCATGCATGGGCTCAGCACATCGGGTTGAATATCGGGATGTGCAGAGTATCATGGCAAGCCCCCCGCCCGCGCCACATTACTGATGCACTCTGGCACATCAGGATTTGTGCAGGTACAATGCATGTTTGAATATGCACGGCAAGATTCATGGGTTGCGATGGTGTAACACTGTTGCACCATGCCCAACCCTTCTGAATATCCGTGACATAATACATGTTTCGTAACTGTAGTGAAAAAAGGCATCTTGTATATTTGGTATTTAAATTTGGAATTGCTCAATAGAAATTTACAAAGTGGGAAGGAAAATCCCATAAACTTCATTGGCTAAAACCAATCACCTGCCTGTGCATTAATAAAGCGCAATGCATGGTCATCCAGGTATTTAGCCACTTCTCAAATCAATACACTAACAATGGAATGTAAAAAGAAATTGACAGTCATGTTTTTTTTAACCCCCCTTTAAAACATCCATACACACTCACAGAAAAGCATAGAGACAAGTCACAGATTCTCCTACACCTCCACTTTTTCCCAAAAGACACTATATAAACTGTATTAATTTCTTTGCCCAATTTGAAATGAGTGGTTTACAGGTCTTCAATCCACAGTTTTGGTTGCAATCTTTTCTTTTTAGTTATGCTTGTGATCACTAATGTATTCTGTATCCCCCCTGCCTGTCATTCCCTGTTTTTGAATTAATCAAAGCAAACACATGTACTAGTTTAGAAACAAATTAAATGTTTAATGTTGCCCTAGTTTTGATCAATGTAGTACTCACATTTTACTCAGTTAGTGCCTGGGTTATGTGTATGCAGAATCACTAACACTTTCACTTCCCTACAGACATCACAGGCCATCTGTAAACTGCAAAAAGAGGGGGGGGAACCCACATGACAGCTGTTCCCAACAATTCGTCTGTATCAATCCCCTACTGCAGACTTTGAACCATACAACTAGAAGAAAAATCTTTTTAGTTTTAATTTCGTGCTTCCAGTCATAATCAATGTTTTCTCTCTCTCTCTCTCCTGATCTAAGAGCCCAACACTGTGTTGCGGACAAGACAACATAATATCAGAGTGGCCATTGCAAAGCTATCACTCCAGTTCCAGAGCAAAGGCAAGAGACTACAGTATGTTAAAATATAGATGTTTCAATTTTTTCTTAGAATATTATTTATTCAACAGTTGCGGGGAATGCACTCATCCTAACAGCTACACTTTCAAGAAACTGCAACCATGGAGTTAAGTTCCAGCAGGTGAAGAACTAAAATTAAGTTAAACATTTAAATACGAACACATTTTAAACATTTTTACAAATACTTAATGATGTTTAAAAAAATATTCTGTAAGCGCAATAAGACACTCCAAGGAAGTGCATTATGCAGAGATAACCACAGTTTTAGGGGCTGAAGACACTTGTCTTGCAGCCTCATGCCTCACTACACCCCTGGGCTTGCAGTTCTCTCAGTACAATGCACACCCAGTCTTTTCATATTGCTTACTTAAATGTTTAAAATTAACCTTACAAATTAGAAATGTTTGAGTTCCTCCTTTGCTTTTTAGTTTACCTTTACAATAAAGAACCCTTATCATGATATAAACAAAGTATAATGCCTGTGCAGGTGAGTGTTATGAGGATGTTTTACACACCTGTGTTGTGATCATCCATAAACTCCAAGAGCAAAGCTCGAGGGGATTATGAGATCATCACACACCAAGGGTGTGTGAAAAATCCTCAATAACACAGACCTTGCACAGGCATTATTTTTTTATAATCATTGATGCAAGGAAGTCAATGTCAAAGGAAGTTACTGAAGCAGCTACACTGTGATCCTTGCTGCTGAGCAAGCCCGCACGCACACACACACACACACACACATCAAATTATTGGCATAACTTCTTTCTTTTTTTTCCTTTTAAATTACACCGTGGAAATGCTCATAGTCAACCATGGCTCGTTCTGGATTACAGTGGCTGTCTCCTAAAGCCCCAGCTGAAATGAAGCAATACTAGGATCAACTAGATAGATTTTTAAAAATAGAAAAGCCATCTCAACCAGATAAATACTGTTAAGAAAGTAATACCTTAACAGAAGTGCAGTTGGACTCCTTGGTAGCGGAGAAACCGCTGCCATGTTTGTTGATGAGTTTGACCTGCCCACACATGAAGTAAGAGCCAATTACGCGGCATGTTCAAGAAGAGTGACTAAAACCACCATAATAACTGGTTCTACCAGTTATTATGGCATTTGAAACCTGGTTCTAGTCCATTTACTAAAGGGGGTAACCAGTAATTATACCCTGCTAACATCTCTCTCTCTCTGTATCTCTCTCTCACTCTCTTTCATCCTGATTGCTAAATATCAAAGCAACAGATCAGGGGTCTGCCTTAACTTTTTTTCGCACTAACCAGCTGGACTAGTGAACCCGAGATTGCACTAGCCTGCAAAAGTTTGTACTACCTGCAGTCAATATGTTTCACAGTGATTTGTTAAACAAAAGACAAATACAATTGAAATGTATCAAGCATGTGTCTGAATTTGAAACCTAAATTACAAATGAACTTTGTGAAATAAAATACTTCATATATATATAAAACGCTCAGTGAAGTCAGTGTCTTAATGTCATTGTCTTAAAGTTTTTAATATAAAAGTCAAATGATCCTTAAATGTTGCAGGATTGTGTGGTGTCAGGAGAGTGTGGCTCACTCTCAAGCACACTTGTATCACTATCACAGTCACTCTCAGCTCAGACAGACCACAGGGACAAGGCTGAAAAGAATAGCAGAGGTCAGAATGCTGGTTTAACCTCCCTTTGTTCCTGGGCTGTAGCCTGTTAGTCTCTTGTTTGATTAGTGCCGTGGCCTCTCACTGTTCCGACCACACCCTGGTGTGAATGCTAGCAAATCTAGCAATGCTGTTTTACTTTGGTGGGGGGGCAGACTTGGGGGTCTGTCTTTGTACCATTACTGCCTGTGGAGATAGAGACCAGCTGTTACAGTTAGGACGGAGGAGCCTGTTTTCTCACCGGCACATATTTGCTGCAGTTGCTGCTTCAGAGTTTTGGAAGCAGCTTTTCAGAACACACACACACACACACACACACACACACACACACACACACACACACACACAATTCTTGGCATAATTTCTTTCTTTAAAAAAAAAATAACACTGTGGAAACGCTTGTAGTCAGCCATGGCTTGTTCTGGATTACAGTGGCTGTCTCCCAAAGCCCTGCTTGAAACTAAGCAATACCAGAATCAACCGGATAGATTTTTAAAAATAGAAAGGCCATCTCAACCAGATAAATACTGTTAAGAAAGTAATACCTTAACAGAAGTGCAGTCGGACTCATCGGTAGCGGAGAAACCACTGCCATGTTTGTTGATGTGTTTGACCCTCCCACACATAGAATAAGAGCCAATGAGGTGGCACGCTAAAGAAAAGTGACACAAACCACCATAATAAACAGCATTTGAAACACGGCTCTAGTCCATGTGCTAAAGGAAGTAACCAGTAATTATACCCTGCTAACATATCTGTCTCTGTATCTCTCTGTCTCGCTCACTCTCTCTCTTTCATCCTGATTGCTAAATATCAAAGCAACAGATGGTTTATTTCTACTTAAGCAACAACAAGTTCCTTTATGGGTACCGTCGGCTGGGTTCACAAGTCCTCCTTAGTTTACTTCGGGAGCTGATTAAGAAACTCTTTATCCAAATAAAATTGCTGCAACAATCAGTGAGGCTCCAAATGGTTCTTTTTCACTCTTCAGTGCTTTATTTTCATGTATTCACCCTAAAAGGGACCACGTACCAGTATACCCAATGTTTCATCCTCCTATGTGGAGGGGAGATAGGAAAAGTATCCTGATTTAAATTATTGTACCTGTATCAAATTATAAGCCTTGGAACCAAGTGTCTATGTTATGTCAGTTTTGCTATAATGAATAAAAATAAAATTTGAAAAAAGAGCTTCATCAGAGAAGTACATGGCCTGCATGTTGTACAAAAATAAAACAAATAAATTTCATAGTATTTTCATAACTGTCTGTCTGGAGGGCAGACAGTTTAATTTATGCCGTTTATACTATACTAATTTTATCGAGATAACTTTGCTGTCTAGTACCACTTCCCACCCAAAATAAAAATACACAGTGCTTACTTTTGGTAATTCCTCATCTGTTTTTTATTTCAGCTTTATAACAAGCTACCTAAGATGGATACATGAATACACTTTTGTTACTTTTATTATACTAGTGTATGCATTATTTGCAGTTTAAACCATCTTACTTCTATAAGGCATTTACTTTTTTGTCTAACAATATTAAAAAATGTCATATACCATAACCTATTTGTATACCCATGTGCATAATCACCCTTGATAACATTATCTGTGTGCCTCCTTCAGAAAATTCTCAACAAGTGTTTTTCTTTCTATTCATTTTTTCATACCAAGACAGAAATGCTTAAATATTTTTGTTGCAAAAAACATTTTTTCAAACGTTCCCACTCTATTCTGTGTGCTCATTAAGCTCCATGGTTCCACTGTTTACTCAATTGCTGATACATGTGATTCTACTTACACTACTCTGTTTCAGTGATTTAGCATTCTATTCAAGAACTGTTAAACAAATGGCTTTATGTATAAGTTATTCTAGTACTCTGTTTCAGTACATTACTTTCTATACATCAAAAGCACATGTTGCTTTTTCTTACCAGCGGTAGCATTTCCTGCCTGCACCTTCTTGCGTTACTAATGCTGTTAGCCACTCTCCTCTGCGGCTTTTATGCTTCTACTAGGGTAAGGCAGGGCTGAGCACTATTGAGGGGTGTGTCTGCCCTAGCATGTGTCAGTGTGTGAAATTGTTGCTAGGCTACCACTTTTTCTGAGAGCAGGATTGTGTTGGAGAGCATAACTAGTGTGCTGGCAACTCAGCAGCTCTGTGAAAATCAGTTGCTTGTAGTGTATGAGACTTTGGAAACTCAATCCCCTTACATAGCTGCATCCTCGTCTGTTTATACTATGATTAGCATAATGTTCTGAATCCAGACATATGAAAGTTTTAAACAGTTCCTTTGAAAGTCCTTTTACATGTCGGGGAGGTTCCTGGTTAACTTCTTTGTGTGCAGTAGGAGTGGTCAGATTCAGCTTAGACCCAAAATTGAGCCACAAACAAGGTATGTGGGAGAGACAGGACAACCTCTCTGGACCTGAATTTTTATTTATTTATTTTTTTATTTATTCAAAGTATTCAGAAAAAACCTTTGAGTCAGAGACTCATTTACAAAGGTTCCACGTCATACATAAAAGGTACAGTGACAGCACTTGAAAAACAGAAATTACAGCACAGTTACAAATAACATTCAAGAGGTTACATAGTTGTTCAGTAGATGGCTAACAGTAGTTTAAGTACATTAGCACAGCCAGAAATAGTTACAGAAGGTTCTGTAATAGGCTGATGGTGACATAGTTAGTTTCATAGGGGCTTTTTTTGTTGTTGTTGTTGGGTACAGGGACCCGATAGTAGTTTCTTTGAAAGCGGCAACATCAGATCAGGTGTCAGGGGCAGTCACATCGGTTTGAGGCCTGAAGGTATTACCTTAGCTTGGATTTATATATCAAATATATGAATCAGTTCAGTTCAAAGTTCATTGATCGGCATATAATGCCATTACAAATTCGAGCAAAAAGAGTACAAAAAGGGGAGAATAAATTACATTATAAACATACACCATCAAGCATGCAATAAAAGCTGATTTATATCAGTAACATATCAATATAACCTATACCCTTAAAATATACAATACAGGCTAAACAGTCATAAAGCTCCTTCTTCTCTGCCTCTGAGTCAATTACCTTAATATTATACCATGCTAAAATTTATCTTTCCAGCAACGTCACAAGAAAGATAGTCAAATAAATATTCACCATGCTCCAAGTCTTAGTTACCTAAATCCAATAGTCAAAAAGAAGACTATGAGATCCTGAGATCCTAAGGGTATTCATAAGGTATAACAACCTATTTTACATCTATAATTACCACCCCATCAAAATCATGGCGTCAAATGATACCGTCTTGATTCTATATAGCTTAAGAGGGAGGCCACAGGGACAAGCACCCCCCTATCCTGAGCTTTTAATAAATATGTCACTATATGTTCTGGCTGGTATGTAAGTTTTTGTATTATGTTACCCAAAAGGGAAAACCTGTTTTTTTTTTCGTATGAAGGGCATAGCATAACCACATGAAGCAAATTGTCGACCTATCCCGCATTTGCACAATAAATCGTCATCACCTCTCTTCTCATATCTCCCCTTCCTAACATTACTGGAAAAACATTTGAACCAGAATCTAGTAACAGCTTTCCTATGTTTTGGATTTTGGATCTCTTATTTTTTGCCAACCAGGCACAAGCTTTAGATAATCTGCCAATCTCCTGATCTTTTTGAATAAATACATCTTTCATTCTGGAGTTCACTTGTTCTTTTATTTGAGCTGTTGGATACCTTAGACTGTCTGTAATAACCTGCAACAGTCCAAGATGTTTAATTATATCTTCTATCACTCTCATACAGGGAAAATTTGTATGTGAATAGAGATATGTAATACCCTCCTCTAGGCAAATATGGGGAACACTTTCCTGGTTCATCCTGAATACCCTTAGCCAGTAATTTACTAGCCTTTGCTGTATTTGACATTCATTTGACACCTTACCAAGCTCAGCCCTCACTAATGTGGAAGGGGCACAATTCGGAAGCCCTAACATCTTCTTATTCAGTTTATTTAAACAAGGATCCAAGCCCATGTTAGTTTTAGGATTAATCCCCCAAATTTCAGCTCCATATAGGAGTTGGGATTTAATCTTAACATCTGTAACCATCAGATTACCTTTTATGGAATTCTCTCCATATTTAAAGAAAAAAAATAAAAGAGCTGGAAAAAAATTTTCTGCCTTCAATTTGGCCTCCCTTATGTGAGCACATCAATTTCTGTTTTGACTGAAAATCAATCCTAAATAGCAGAAGTATGTTACTACATCCAATTTGTGGTAATTCATGTAATATTTATAACTATTCCTGTTACCCCCAAAACCCAAAACTTTGGTCTTGACATAATTAATCTTTAGGTCTGCACTGCAGCACTCTGTGTGGAATTTATCCAAACTCCTTATCATACCTAAGTGACTGGTTGATAATAAGGCCACATCATCCACGTAAGCCAGATAAGGTAATGCTCTGACTCCAATTCTTGGCATATGGAACTCTTCATCATACATTTTGTTTAGTACGGTGCAGAAGAACCAATTAAACAGCAAAGGTGCCAATGAACAACCCTGCTTAACCCTTATATTGGAACTGAACCAATTACTTAACTCTCCTCTATTGTTGTACCTAACACTGGTATTGTTATCCTGATGCATCATCCTGATAATTTCTAATAGTTTTCTACTACATATGCCCACGATCGGGCTGTGAGTGGTCTACTGGACCACCAGAGATATTGGACACTTTATTCTTCTACATATACCCGTGATCAGGCTGCGAGTGGTCCACTGGACCACCAGGGATATAGGACATTTATAATGCAACATATGCCTGTGATCAGACAGTGAGGTGCCTTTCTGCTTGTGCAAGGGGAATTGGTCCCCAACGGCTGCAGTCTGGCAGGGCATCAGGTGCAAGTCGCCAGGGATCAGTGCACCTGCAAGCAGATGGGGTCATAATGACATGCAAATGGCCCAATTTGTGTCTTGCATACATTATGGCCCATTTGCATGTGCACTTTTGAATATCACGGTTGATGCAGCTAGCGCAATGGAACTTGTGCTAGTGCATCCCCTTGCTCCACTCTGGCCACTTGCACTGGCGCAGTGCCACAGCACCATGCACACTGCGGGTGGACAGGGTGCAACATATTCAATGATGCTGTGCCATGGTGCAGCTCTGTTGAATATCACCCTATCAATGCCCTTGTGCAGCCAAGTTGCGCTGTGCCCAGGCTTACGCCACAGCCTGGCACAGTCTGAATATTCGGGCCATTGAGTAATTGCTTCAATCCAAAAATAGAAATAAGTGTTTCAGATTGAGTTGTTACATTCTCATTACTATTATAAAACTCTGGAAAGAGCTCTTTCAGTGTCAACAAGTCCCCAACCTGGATTCCCACCCTCTCTAGATCTTTAGTTCTGTGCGTTACCGCATTTAAAAGATAAAACTGATTGGTGATCAACAAAACAAGTTCAGATCTAGGTAATGGCCTAATTATACCGATAGAATTTTTCACTAGTTTGCAGCCATCCAATATGGTAATTAGTAAATCATTAATCAATCCAGTTAATTTATCCTGTCTTTCCTGTGGGATACAGGACGCTCTAAATAATCAAGAACAAAGTCAGTGCTAAGTATTTTTAACAAAAATCTTCTAAACTGCTCATTTTCCTCACTTTCAGAGTTACTTAGTGAATTAAGTTTTTGGATGTTCTGTTCTTGATTTACATTCACCTCACTTACTGAGGGTTCTACAGTTAGGATAGTATTATTAATATTTTCCACAGCTTCCTTATCAACCTCTCCATCCAAATTCTCTTTTCCATGACTGTGTGCCTTTGTTTTATTTTTTGTTTTGTTCTTGTTCAAATCTTTTTTACATTTCTTTGATTTCTTAGCTTTCCTTATTCTATTACCCTTCTTTATACTTCTTTCCATCCTTTTACTCCTCTTGGTGTTCCTCAAGACTTTGCTTGACTTCCACACATTGTGATAATAGATCATTATTTGTCTGCTCATGGCTACCATATGTTTTCGTGTGAGTTGTTTGAGGTTTTAATTCCACTTTTGCTTCCCTAGCCTTATTCTTTTCCCCTCAGAATTTTTGCAAGTTTTTTTCCCTAAAAATCCCAAACTTCCTTTATTGCACTCACCCTTACTACCCTTTGAAGTCACCCTACCAATCTCTTGGTCATCTCTCTTTTTCCAAACAGAGGGAAATTTCTCTGCCAGTTCTTCACAGATACTGTTGTCTCTTATTCTTTTATCAGGTAGCATAATACACTCAGAACAGTCACTCTTAACAAAATGCTCTGAGAGATTGTCTATTGTCTTACTTGGCAATTCAATGGACTCTGAGCTAGTGGTATTCTGATCAGATAAAGAATTAACATTCAAAATATCACCTAGGGGGAACTAATAACACCTGGTTCAGAAATTAGATTCTCCCCAGCGGTATCCAAGGATAAGCCCATTCCTTTGGGTCCCTGTTCAATCAAGTCTAATTTGAATTAATTTTCTAGGCAAATCCCTTTTATAAAAGAAAGGTCCTGTTTAATGTCCATCAGTTGTTTGAACAGGAAGATGTTTGAGTTAAGTGGATCTCTTAATACATTAATTACATCTTTAATTATACCCTCCAGATATGGTGTGCTCAGATTATCAGGGCTCATTGTCCAGGAAGTGTAACTATGATCTCCCCCAAAACTTTGTTCCAGAATCCCCTCTCCCTGATTATCCCCTTCAGTATATTTTGGTGAAACTGTCACTTCATCCAACCTTTCTATCAGATGTTTCTCACTATCTAATTTTATGACAGAAGCTTTTGCTAAACTTTGATTGGCTGACCTACATTCATCATCATCACCAATATGAGCTCTTAATGATTCTCTCAAACCTCTCACTTCTGTATCTAATTCGGATAAATTATGAAAAATATCAGTAAAATCTATTTTTGAAGTTTGTGTCTGCTCTATTTCCTCACCAATACCCGGTTTTATTGGGCTAAACATTTCCAGCTTAGTTGTAGTAGGATTAAAATAACACTCCATTTCTCCCTTGCCATTGTAGGGCTGAGTATTTGATATTGTAGTAATCTGTGGGCTAATGGTAGTTTGGGATGTGTAAGATTTGTCCTGTGAACTTACAAAACCAAAGAATTTTAGGATATCCCAATTCAGTGTAGATACTAGCTGAGTAACAGGCCATTTCCTTGTAATGAGCTTATTTTTAATTTTCTTACTGTTTGCATGTAACTTGGTTTTGTGTTTAGTCATAAGATTACTGTTACAAAGTAAAGCTTGCTTTTTACCAAGTGATTTCAAAGCCAGATTTTTTAAGGAAAGAGGATTTTTTAGAGTGTTTTTTTAAAAGCTCTCCTTGCTTAGCTTTCTTAGGTACACACACAGACATTGCTAATTTGTCACTATTTAGTGTCTTACTCCTGGTAATAGCCAGCATATCCGGTTTAAGGCTAACAAATGCAGCAAGTTGTAATTTTAGTCCCACAACCAAAGTAAATTCTCACAATAATCCAGCAAAATACAAAAAGTAAGAAGAAAAAGAAAGAAGAAAAGCTGAAAAAGTCCACAGCTCCTCAAAGTCCACGACCCTGAAATTAGCTTTGAGGAATATTGCACAGTTTCAATGTGAAGATTAAACATCGACTCATATTCCCACTTCAATTCCAGTCTTAGTACTTGCTATCTTATTGAATTTGTGACAAAGGGAAAATAGTTCGGTTCTGAAAACTTGGGTCTCCAGTCGCAAACGTGAACAAAGTTCTATATTGGCCAATACTGATCGGAGTCTTCGGCCTGATGGTCTATAAAGGTTAGTCCCCCTTAAAAGATCATGACTCTGTTTCCCACCAAAGAATATCCTTGTGTGAGGTTTGTTAGGCACTTCAGGGTACGCTAATCCCAAACAAGACACTAAAATACATAAAAAGGGGAGGCGTGAGTGCCTAAACTGTATATAAAAAGGTTATACCTGTAATTTGATATCAATCAACCATACCACTGTTATTCCTGATATGTTAAAATATGTTAAAATACTAATACTCCCTGTAATACTCTGAACTCTAATACAGGGAGATAGGCTAAGAACTAAAATAAGACGAACAGTTCACTATTTCTGAATCTGCTAAAAACAAAAAGAAAAAATGCAGAGCACAAACAATGGCTTCCTTTCTTAATCTGCCAAATCTCCCAGTTAATCTATCTAAATTGTGCACTGGGAAAGTTAAACCAAGAACAGTCAATTTGACTTACTGCTCATGGTGTAAGTAGGTGCACCAGTAATAGCCAAATGTAGAATGCCCTTTACGATCGCACCGAGAGCAGAAAAACCAGAAAGAGCGCTCCAAAGTCTGGGCTATGCGATGAGTTGTGACTGTTAAAACAGTTAAATGAGAAAAAAAAGCACTCTCTAACTAGTAGGCCGAGAAAGCTCACTCGATGGACTGTTGCAGTTCGCCTGTGGTGATCTCTGCAATCCAGAAGACAAGTCTGAGATGCTACGCATGCGTATTTGTACCTAGATCACATGGGCACAGCTCGTGTTTGGTGCAAAACTTAGTTAAATGCTTAATACTTGAAAATAAAAATAGAAAAGAATAAAACTTAACCTAAACTTAGCAAACCCACAAGCATTTATAAATTGCAGGGCAAATAACAAAACTAAACAATGCACTAAATGATTCCATAGCTATTTGAAGAGAGCAATAAAATACAGGTAGGTTCAAATCAGGGGTGCTAGCTGCACATTCGAGCAGACTTGATAGACCTCTAGGCCTTTATCTGCTGGCAAATTTCGTATGTTCATAAATCTGGAGCAGTATGAATAATAAAATTAGGGGCTAGGTCAGAGAAAGAAAATATAAAATAATACACCCCTTATATCTGCTGTAAAAACAAGGCCAGTAGACGATTACACAAGCTGTAGCTGGACTGGGTGTTCCTCTCCACGCTAATGCCGTTCTGACCGGCTTCTGTCAGCTCCCACGGATGGCTCCGCCTCGGGTAAAACCCCGGTTACCAAAGAGAACAAAAAAACATAACACAGGCAAAGACCCCAGTCTGACACAGGGCAGAAATTAAGCAGTACTAGAAAGGAGACAAACCTAGTCAGGCAATGGTGGCATACCTGTTCTAAAAAAATTAATTGCAATGTCTCCCTGCTTCTCCACTTTACTCCTCAAAGTGAGAGAGCGAATATTCTGTGCCGGTCACTGCTTACCTCTGGTCCGGCTTGAATATTGTGTCTCTGCACCTGAATGAACTCGCACAGGCATACTACTAAAATGAAGACAAATGAAAGACCAGTGGGACAACACTTTTCTCAGTTTGATCACTCCATCTCAGATACATCAGTACTGGTTTTGAAAGGACATTTCAAAAATACACAACAGAGACAGGCTTTCAAGGTCAAGTTCATTTTACTTCTCAATATGGTGGGAGACAGTATGAAAATGATTTGGGTGTTATGTCACATTACACTACTTTAACTTTCATCAACTTCAGGAACAACGAATGGACATATAATGGGAGTACATTGTGTTTTTGGTGTATGTTTTAATACTAAATTGAGATATGATCCCTTTTAACTGGTTATCAATATGTTGGTTTCACCCCCAAAACATTAGGGTGGGTGGGTGGTTGGTGGTATGGGGTAAGGCTTATATACAGACATACATAGACATTTTAGGGACAGTAACTCATTTACTAAGTAGTTGATGTTATGCTCGTTCCTTTAATGTGCACAAACTCTTGGCATCCAGTACATGACATAATGGGGTTACGTTGTGTTATGACTATTTGTTCATATACATAATAAATATATGATTCCTGCTGATTAATTATCAATACATTGATGTTCCCCGTTGGACGGGGGAGGAGAGGATTCCCTTAGGTTTTGTTTCAGATTTCTAGGACTGTTACTGTATATACAGCAGATTGACTATATACTGATACGTTATGAAACAATGAACATATTAGAATACAGGATCTCATTTACCAGGGAGTCTTTGTTAAGTTTGATTTGTAATTGTGCACCAACACTTGGCATTTGAAACAATATTGTACAAAGATCATGTTATGGCAGTGCGGGTTTTAATATTAATAGATAATATTGACTTTTTTAGCATAGTACTTAGGACATGCATCTCCTGACAGGGCTAACACTGCATGAATGTGTGAAACAGTTTTTGTTTATTGTTCACACTAGGGCAGTTTGTCTTTAAACTCACGAATTGCCATAGACAAAGGACATTTCTTGTTTAGAGGACCTTTTAACATCGTATACAGTACCATGAAATTCTTAGCATATTCTTACTTAGGGTTTAAATCACAAGTCTTGGTTTTAATTGAGGGTGTTCTATTTTTTCCTCTCAAGTTAAAAGATTATTCATTCAGTAACTTTGACCTTGGAATGCCTACTTTTTGATGGGACTCTTCTTTTTTTAGGTTAATTTTCAAGTGCAAGTTTAGGCCAATATGATTTAGTTCCTTATGTGTACACTAACACACTCACACATGCATAGTTCAGAATGAAACTTAATTATATTCTATGTGTTCTTTCAGGAATGATGTTAGCTGTTCTATTGACGTTTGACCTTAAAATGCCTTTCAAAGAAAACATTCGGACTGTATGCTTTCCATATGGTTCTCAGTTGATTTTTGAATGTAGTTTAGGCCAATGAAATGTTTTACAACTTGTTTGTCTGTTGTTTCTTTTTATGCATGATCTGAGTGTTAATAGAATGTATTCTTCCAAAACAACTGGCATTAGTTTCTGAAGAAGGCCTGGGTGTAGTCCAAAAGTTAAAGCACCTGCTTTCTTTTGCAACATCTATGTTGGTCCAATAAAAGGTATAAAATCATCTTTTTTCCGGACTCAGAATTAAGCTAAATTGCTTACGAACATACGGAATTTGCCAGCAGATAAAGGCCTAGAGGTCTATCAAGTCTGCTCGAATGTGCAGCTAGCACCTCTTATTCTGCAGCTGCCCCTCCCTTCCACCCTCCCCCTTCATTAACCCTCCCCCTTGTCCTGTCCCATCCTCATTTGAAGCAGTCCACTGTTCTACTGCATACCACTTCAGCAGGTAACACATTCCACCCAGCCACCACCTTCTCTGTAAAGTGTCTCCTCATCTCCTCCTGAACCTTCCTCACTCCAGTCTCATATCATGGCCCTGGTGGCCCTCCCTCCCTTACTCTGAACAGCCCTCTGTACCTGTCTTGTTTATTCCTTTCATATATTTAAAGGTTTCAATCATGTCACCCTGTCTCCTCCTCTCCTCCAGTGAATACATGTTCAACTCCTTCAACCTCCTCTCGTGTGATGATCCCCCAGCCCTTGATCATCTTTGTCGCTGCTGCACCCCTCCAGTAACAATGTCCCTCTTCAGATATGGTGGATACTGCCGCACGGTACTCCAGGTGTGGTCTAACTAATGACCTATACAGTGGCAGAATCACCTCCTCCTTCCTCGAGGATATACCCCTTGCAATACAACCCAGCATTTTGTTGGCCTTTGCAGCTGCCTTCCTACATTGTGCCGAGTTGTTCATTGACCCTGTAATGAACACCCAGATCCTTCTCCTCCTCTGTCTGGGCTAGCTGCACTCCCCTAGCTGGTAACTCCTCCTTGGGTTCTTCATCTCAAAATGCAGCACCTTGCACTTTTGGCATTAAAGCCAGTTGCCAGATGTCTGACCAGGTTTCAAGCTTTGCCAGATCATCCTGCAACCCCTGCCATCCCCCTAGGTCATCCACCACCGCGCCTACCTTGGTATCATCAGCAAACAGACTGATCTTGCTCTTGATGTCCCATGATATGTCTGCAATGAATATCCCAAACAACACTGGTCCCAACACTGAGCCCTGTGGAACACCGTTCGTCACTGCCACTGCTTATCATAGTCCTGTCAGTACTGGGAAGATGAATGGGCAGAAAATTTAGCACAGTTTTTTAATAAATGCATTGTTGGAAATTGTGTCCCCCTCCCCCCATTGCAAGGGGCGATAATTGTCTGTATTTTTAAGAAAGGGGATAGATATCTCCCCAGTAATTACAGGCCAATTAGCCTCTTAGATATTGCAGGCAAAATCTTCTCTAGAATTACTAACATACTAAAATGCCAGCAGAATAGGCCTAACGGTCTTTCGCGTCTGCTCGTTTGGTCAGCCCCCACCCTGGGACCTGACCTTGCTGCCCCCCTCACCTTCTCTGGCTTCTCCCTTCCCAGTTCCGGATATTCTCACTACATTGGATTTTGCTTCCAGAACCCTTCCCTTGTACCTGTCCCACCCCCTCTTGAACCCCTCCACCGTCTCTGCCTCCACCAGCCCCCTAGGCAGCACTTTCCATAGCTCCACCACCCTCTCAGTGAAGTAGCACCTCCTCCTTTCTCCCCTGAATCTTCCCCCCTCCTGCTTCCACCCATGCCCTCTAGTGGCCCCCTTCTCCTTCCTTCGAAGCACCCTCACTGCTCCTCCCCTATTTACCCCCTTCATGTATCTGAAGACCTCTGTCATGTCCCCCCCGGTCCCTTCTCTCTTCCAATGTGTACATATTTAGCTCTTCGAGCCTCTCCTCATAGGTCCTGTCCCCAAGCTCCAAATCATTTTGGATGCCCTCCTCTGGCCCCTCTCCAGGAGTTTAATGTCCCTCTTTAAGTATGGCCTCCAAAACTGCACGCAGTACTCAAGGTGTGGCCTCACCAAGCAGTTATACAGAGGGAGTATCATTTCCCTCCTTCTGGAGGTGATCCCCCTAGCGATGCATCCCAGCATCCTGTTGGCCTTGGCTGCTGCCCTCCTACAAGTCTCTGAGTTGTTCATCTTCACATCCACCACCACCCCCAGGTCCCTCTCAGCCATTGAGACTTGTACCATTTCCCCCTCCAGGGTGTACACTTGGCCCAGGTTTCTGGCCCCCAGGTGCAGTACCTTGCATTTCCCTGCATTGAACCTCAGCTTCCACTTTCTAGACCATCTTTCCAGAGCCTTCAGGTCCCCCTGTAGGGCCACCCTCCCCTCCTCCCCATCCACCACCACCCCCAGTTTTGAGTCATCTGCAGAGAGACTCATCTCACTCCTGATACCTGTCCTTATGTCAGAGACGTAGGTGTTGAACATGAGGGGCCCAAGGACTGATCCCTGTGGGATCCCACTAATGAACCTCCCTGGAGATGAAACTATCCTGCCAACTATGACCCTCTGGGTCTGGTCTTGGAGCCAATTGCCTATCCATCTGATCATCTGGTTCCCCACCCCCATTTCTCCCAGCTTATCCAGCAGGCCTTCGTGAGGAACTGAGTCAAATGCCTTGCTGAAGTCTAGAAAGAGGACATCCACTGGTCTACCCAGGTCCAAGGCACTCGTCACCCAGTCATAGAACTCCACAAGGTTTGTCTAACATGATTTCTCCAGGATGAATCCATGTTGTCTATCATCCAGGCACCCTGACTTTTCCAGGTTCCACCTAGCCTCTCCTTGACAACACCCTCCATCACCTTGCCCACCACCGATGTCAGGCTGACAGGCTTGCAGTTCCCTGCCACCTCCCTTGATCCCCCCTTGTGGATAGGCACTATATGCGCCACCTTCCAGTACTGGGGCACCCACCCTGTCCTCAGAGAGATAGTGAAAAGCTCCGCCAGGGGTTTTGCCAGGACATCCGCAAGTTCCTTCAGCACTCTGGGATGTAATTTATCTGGCCCTAGTGCTTTCTCTGTCTTAAGGGACCTAAGGCTTCCTCACTCTCTCTGCTGTGATTTCCACTTCATACCTCTTCTCCTGTTTAGCCTTCCCTCCTCCTGCCAGTGATGCCTCCCCTCTCCCTAGACCCGCCTGACTGTAAGGGTCCCCCATCTCAGTATCACTGTCTCCCATGTATGATGCAGCACCCCCATTTTCCTTGGAGAAAACTGAGGTGAAGTACTCATGTAATACCTCAGCCTGCTCCCCTAGGTCGTGTGCCCATCTCGCCCCTGTTTTAATCCTGCTAATCTGCCCCTTCACCCTTCGTTTTTCCCCAATGTATCTCAAGAACCCCTTGTTCCCTCTTCTAGTTTCCCTGGACAGGTTCTGTTCCTTCCTTGCTGTAATAAGGGATAAAAAAATGTGTTCCAATATTGCAGGCAAACCTTATTTTGGTCTAAAACATAAGGTGTTTGTGTAACTAATATTGATCTATGAAGCTAGATCATATCAAAACTTGTGAAGTTACAAGTTTAATTAACTGAGCCACAAGTTGTAATATTCAAGTGTCTTTTATTATTTGTACTAATCATATGAGTAATAGAAAACAGGTGTCTTAAGTGCCTGCACAAACAGAAATACAGGAAGAGAGTTCAAATTATCCCTTCAGACTATTTTAGTGTTTATTATTAGGACGGGCCAGAGTGCCTGTGTACACATTCTTAAAGTGCAAACCTATTTCTTCCTTCTAGATCTTAATAACTGGTAATGACCATTATTATTATCCTTATATAGTAGTATAATTTATACTACCAATACATTTATGCTGACAAGAGATTAGGTCATGCAAGAACTAAAAAGAGTATTGCCTTGTATGATGATGTTTATATTTGTCTGTACCAATCATAGACAACCACAGTACTGTCTTCCACTATATAAGCAAGCCACTATACACTGTTAGTTTGAAGAATGAAGAATGAAGGATGTACCACTTGTAATCTCTCGCTGTGCTTATTGTTATAATCATTAAATTCTTCCTCCATCAGTACCATCTCCGTTCGTCTCCTTTCTAAGTATTTGCAATAGATAATTTACTAATGTTTTTTTTTTCACAACATTACACTTGCCTTAGCCATCCTCACCACCCTAGTGGCCCTTCTACCCATCAGCTCGTACTCCCCTCTATCTCTTTCACTCCTTGAGCACTTGAATTGCCTATAGGCTGCCTTCTTTCCCCGCACCACCTCCTGGACCTCCCTGGTCCACCAGCAGGGTTTTTGGGCCCTACCGCATTTTCGTCTTACTCTTGCACAAGTGCTGGTAGCATCCTGCACCCCTCTCCTGATGATTTCCCACCTACTATCAGCGTCCATATCTGACCCAATCACATCCAAATGCTCCTTAAGGATCCTTCCCATTTCCTTAAAATCCACCCTCCTGAAGTCAGTTACCTCCGTCTTTGTGCAGCCTGCTACCCCTCCTAGGTCCAGGCAGAACCAGATTGTGGCATGGTCACTCCCCGCCAATGGGTCCCTTACCTCTAGGCCCCCAATCTGGTCACTGTCTGCCAGGACCACATCCAGTACCCACGCCTCCCTGGTCAGTTCTCCCACCCGCTGAGTTAGGAATGTGTCTTGAAAGACATCCAACAACCTCTGTTCCCTGGCCACTGAGGATGTCATAGTATCCCAGTCTGTTCCTGGAAAGTTTAAGTCCCCCAACACCACCACCCTTCCCCTGCCCAATCTGCAGTGTCTCCCAACATCTGCCACCAGACTCTCCTCCAGCTCCTCCGCCAGTGCAGGGGGTCTATACACTACTCCTACTTTTACTGTCTTGCCCCCTCTTGTTATCAAGGTGACCCAAATCGCCTCCACGGTTCCCTCCGCCTCCTCTACTCCCCCATGCCAATGCAGTTTTTGACTATTATTGCTACCCTTCCTCCCCTTCCCTCCCCCATCCTTCCAGAATATAGTGTAACCCTCTAGGTTTAGGTCCCAGTCATGTCCTGCGGTGGCCCAGGTCTCAGTGACCTCTGCCACATCCACCGCTCCCTCAGTTAGCATCACCTGGAGCTCAGACATTTTATTGCCCAAGCTCCTGGCATTTAGCAGGACTACCTTCCACCCTTTCCCTATACTTTCATCTCCCCTGCTTGTGTTCCCATGGGGATTCCATTTTCCCCTGGTCTGCACTTAACCAGTCGGCTTTTTAACGCATTCCTCCAGCTCCCCAGGGAGGGTGGAGACAGAGTCCCTCCTTTATTGGACCCCCCTTGACAACCTTTTCTCCCATCCCTCCCCTCTTCACAAGTTTAAACCCCACGTTTCACCAATGAACCCCTCTAGTTTCAACTTAAGGATTCCCCTCCCCTCCAAATTGAGATGGAGCCTATCTCTAGCATACAGCTCCTTATCATCCCAGGTCTCCCCCCAATCCCCCATCAACTCATACCCTTTGGCCTCACACCACTCCCTAATCTTCCTTTTGTGTTCCCCACTAGCCCTTGACACTGGCAGGATTTCGGAGAAGGAAACTGTGCATCCTATGTCATGACAGGCCCTGGCAAGCTCCCTGAACCTTGCCTGTATCTCTAGCTTGCTATTTCCCTCAATGTTATTTGTACCCAGTTGGACCAGTATGTCCGGGGAACCTCCACAATCCTTTGCCAGGTGATATACCTCATGCATGGCCCTGTGCACTGTTAGTCCAGGGAAGCATTTTGTTCTAACTGGCCAGGTTTCTCCCTCCCTATCCCATTTGATACCCCTGATCATAGAATCCCCCAACAGGAGTGCTCTGACCGCTCCTTTTCCTCCATTCCCCCCTTCCATGTCCCTCATCCTTTCTACCGGCCCCTCCACCCAGCTGGCTCCTTGTTCCTCCTCCAATCTAGGTGCCACATGCCGCCCCCTCCTTATTTACCCTGGCCACCCCCTTCCCTCTGATCCTATGCCTCTCTCCTCCTGAGTATCCTTCTGTACCTCACTAACTCTCCCCTCACTGCTCGTGACTGGTCCTTCTCCCCCATCCACTAAACTAGCCTGGCTCGTCCTCCCTTCCTTCCTATCTCTGTTTAGTCTCTCCTTGCTTGTCATGCTTCCCTGGCCTAAACCCTCAGCTCCCTTTACTGTATCCTCCTTGTACTTCTGGTCCTTCTCCTTGCCCTTTCCTCCCAACAGTTCCTTCTCCTTACGCTTTCCTCCCTCTTCCCCCTGCCCCTCCTGCTCTGATTCACTGCTCTCCCCATTTTCCTGCATTCCAGGTTCCCCCTTGTTCCTCCTGCTATCCAGCCCCCGTCTCCTACCCTCCACTCCCTTTCCATCTCTAACCACCCCTGTCATGGTTATATCACCCCCCTCATCCTCAAGCAGAAGAAGAGAATTGAAGCGGTTACTGAGTGTAAGGTCCGATCCACCTCCCTGCCTTGCTTCCTTCTGTCCAGCCCCAGCCATCTGCCTACTTCCCGGAGAATGTTGTCCCTCTTGCCCCCTTTGTGAGGGTCCCCAGTTACCTGCCTGCTTCCTTGGTAGTCTCCTCCTTTTGGGCTCCCTCTGCCAGGGTCCCTATGTGACCCGAGAGTATTCTCCTGCACTCCTTTCCCTATGCCCCCACCCCTAGTGCTTGGTGCAACCCTGTGGGAGATCCCCTGCCCTCTTCCCCAACCATACCTGCCCCTTCCCCCAGCTGTCTGCTAATCCCCGCAACCTCCTCCCTAAGCTGTGCCAGCTGGTAGCACACTGGGCAACCACCGAACTTCCAAGCCCAGTCCAGTATCATGGCTACCCCACACTCTGTGCACCCCACCAACCTCCCAAAGATGCCAGCCCTAATGATGTGTGGTCCCATCCCCCTCCAAGTAGGTTTCCTTGGGTGAGCCACCAGGTTCCCCACTAGTCCAAGATACACCCTTACTGCCTAATCAGGTCACCCACTAATCCTAGATAAAGTCCCTCAGTAAACCAGTAACCCTGTTACTAGGTGCAGTACAACACAGTACATTATAAGGGAAGTAAACAACTTCCTAAGCTCCTCTCTCCCAGCCTTTAAATCCACCCCCAGTGGCTAGAACTACATGAGCTGCACCTGTAGCCTTTTCCTCCAATTGCAGGGCAGGTGTTCCCCTATAAATAAGCAGAGCTCTGGGGAGGGAGGGTGGGATTTGGGCCTACACCCGACTCTCGAGAGAGTGTATCAGCTCTGTGTCTGCCCCTCCAAGCCCTGCAGCCAAAGAACCAGCCCCAAGCAAATCCCACCAAATGGGTTTTAAATCAGAAGAAATAGGCCTCCACCAGTGTAGCCTGTTACACAGTGAAACATCCAAGAAATGAACCCACTTAGAGCCACCAAACCAGTTTTCAAACTTCCAACATCCCCAAAAACAATACCCTGCTAGCCCCTTAGAAGTAAGAAAGAAAAGAAATAACGTTCTACCAAGTAAAATTCACAAGAAACCCTGTAAAAACAACAAGAAGCAGCTACTGTACTGGAACACAACTGATCCTGTCCCCTTCTAGTTCCTTCTGAGAAGCCAAAGCAACTAACACCACAAACCTGATTCAGCTCTGCCTCCAGTCTATTAGCTGAGTGAGACATGGCCAGACCATTAACACCCTTCCCCCACTATGCACTAACCTTTGCAGCTAGTGAAGTCAGCAAAAAGGAATCAAAATTCAACTCAAAGCCCCCAAAATATGTTTGCTGCCAAAGGAAACAGGTCTCCATTCAATCAGCTTCACTAGCAATACATCAAAATAGGCTTGAAATTAACAGATATAGGTCTCCAATTCAAATAACCAGCCCCAATCAAATCCCACCAAATAGGATTTAAATCAGAAGAAATAGGCCTCCACCAGTGTAGCCTGTTACACAGTGAAACATCCAAGAAATGAACCCACTTAGAGCCACCAAACCAGTTTTCAAACTACCAACAGCCTCAAAAACAATACCCTGCTAGCCCCTTAGAAGAAAGAAAAGAAATAACCTTCTACCAAATAAAATCCACAAGAAACCCTGTAAAAACAAGAAGCAGCTACTGTACTGGAACACAACTGATCCTGTCCCCTTCTAGTTCCTTCTCCTAAGATTATTATCTGAATTACGCAGATTGGGAGATTTAGCACCTTTACAAACTGGATTTAAGGAACAATGTTCAAATATGGATAATTGACACATTTTGCAACATCTATATGAGAATATGCAACTCTTCAGAAACAAAAACATATGCAGCTTACATTGACTTTATGTCAGCGTTTGATACAATAAATAAGGACACACTTTGGAAACTAATGTTAACCTGGGGAATATCACCAACTGTAACAAATATTGTAAGATTACTTTATTCTAACACCTGGGCACAAGTTAGACTTCGCCTAAAAATAACCTCTCATAATTTTTTGACTGACTGATATTGGGGTAAGGCAGGGATGCATTCTGGTGCTGACTCTGTTTCAGATATATATATATATATATATATATATATATTATGGTAACGGTAGTGCTACCATAGTTAGGATTGAGGAGCCATTTCTATGTTAAACCCAAAATTTTGCACCTTAATAACTTTGCAACCATTTGACAGATTTACCTGAAATTTGGAATACATGATCAAGAACTATAGACGTTGGGATCTGCCAAGTTTTGTACTGGTCGGATATACAGCTGTGGAGTTATTAAGCATGATCTGTGCGTGCGTTTACGATTTTTCTGGAATTCTGCTGTCGTGCCTACAGGTCGCACAGTTTGTGCGACCTGCCTGAAATCTTCAGGGAACATGCGGCCAGGGTCCCGATGTGCCTTTCAAAGATTTTGTGAAAAATATTAAACGGTTCAAAAGTTATTCAAAAACAATTTCCCATTATAAGTCAATGGGAAAAGTTAACAAAAGTTCGATTGATGTCGCAAATGCACTTTTACTGTATAAATGGCCCTGTGCACTGTAGCAAATCCGCCATCTTGTTTTCAGTTAGTGATCAGAAAATGCTTGGCATTTAAAATTGAGACCCTCTAGCAACCTAATTCTTTTGTATTCACCTAGTCGGGCCCTGAGGATGCTAGCCATGTCTTTTATTTTGGGGCAAAACACCCCAGAAATATGTTTTCAGATTTCTGGAAAAAGTACTTTCACAAAGTAGTGTCGCACTCCGCAGTGTCGCAAATTTTGCGGCTTTCTAAGTGCGACACTACTTTGTGTACACCTGCTCTTAAAATAACAGTAATTCTTTGGCACTCTGCTGCAAAAGAGCGGTTGGGAGTTTGGGGCTGAAATTTGGAGGAATGCAGCCGACATCTCACAGATGTGCCTTTTAGTGTTGTATTTAAAAAATATTACATGGCAGCAAAGTTACGGCACTCCAAAGTTGACTTTTTTCCCATAGGATAACATTACGGCACCCGACGCAGTACAGGAATCCTTTGGCACCCTGCTGCAAAATAACGGTTTGGTCTTTTTTCCTGAAATTTGGAGAGAAGACAGCCAACAGCCCACAGATGTGCCTTTCAGTGGTTTGGTGAAAAAATATTACAGGGAGGCAAAGTTATGGCACTCCGAACTTCTCTTTTTTTCCCATAGGATAACATTACGGCGTTCGCCGCCCCTTTCAGGGCCCGTATCTCGGAAACGGTACGATATACGGACTTTTCATTAGAAAAATGCTTAGCCCCCTACTGGGGTTAAGTACAAAACTAGCCAGGACAGTCTTAAATCATATGACTTTTAAATTTTTTTTCTACGTCGTACCATTACTGAGATATAACCTATTTAGTATTCCAAGTCCTCATTTTCTGCTCCGATACCCATTATTATGCATACATTCTTTGTACTCACTGTCTTTCTTTATGCAGCTTTGAGGAAAACTAGCCTGTGCCTTACATTACTGTTACCGTTGCCTTTACGCTTTGTGGTTCTGTACCTGCTTTCACTTACTGCTGACGTCTACGCCACCATGTGCGTTATCCTTTGCGTTTTCATTTGCGCTTGTGTTTCTGTTATTTTTTGCCATGTGTGTCTACAGTACTGTTTCTCTTTCTGTTTCACTTTGCATCACCATGCCCATTGACATTTCCGTTTGCAGGCACCCTGTTACTATGTGACAACAAATCACGTAGCAGACAGTTCCCGTCTACGCCACTGTGTGCGTTACCCTTTCTGTTCTTATTCACGCTTGCGTTACCATGTGTGCCACTGTTAGCACTTCTGTTTGCATTGCAGTTCCTGTTACTATGCCACAAGACATCACGTGGCGGGAGCGCGGGGTCCGAAGGGCCCTGCACTCCCGCCGCCGCATTACATTCACTATTTCTCATTATCATTCTCAAAAGGAAGGGAAATTAGAGGCAAAAAACTCTGTTTAATGCATTAGTTAGGGTTGTTCCACAGCGACAAGTGGAAATTGGTTATTGCGTTGAAAACCCTTGGATTCTCCCACCCACCCTCAACCGGCATTGGGTGCGCATTGGGATCATTGGTCCTAAATCTCACCCCATTCTCCTATACTTCTGCTGCTTTACATATGTCATGGGGGTGAGAGTTAGGGCTGGCAGATCCCAATCGCACTCCAATGCTGTTTGGGGGATGGTGGGGGTCCAAGGGGTTTTCAACCCTAATACCGAATTTCTCACTTTTGTCACTGTGGAACAACCCTAACTAATGCATTAAATGGATTTTTTTGCCTCTAATATATATATGTATGTATGTATATATATATATATATATAGTAGGGGAGAGTGATAAATGAGTGAGATAAAATGTGTTATTCTCACCGGAATGAGATAAATGCTGATAACATCAGCACAGTGAAAATAAATGACATTTATCACACCCATGCAGACCCGCACAAAACCTGTGCAAAGCTGCTCAAATCGCACAAAGCCAAGCAAATGGTAACCTATTCCATATTTTATAAATATATATATATATATGTGTGTGTGTGTTGTATGTATATATATATATATATATATATATGGGATACATGATGGGCACTTTTGTGATATGGAAAATATTTTCATTCCTTTAGAGTGACCTGTGGATATTCACATATCCAGAGGTCACTGTGCAGGAGTGAAAATATTTTCCAAATCACACGAGTGCACATCATGTATCTGATTTATACAATAGGGGCCCCTATTGTTGCAAAATTACCATTTCCATGGGTTTGTGTGGGTTTGCGCAGGTGTAATACATGTAATTGATTTTCACTGTGGTGACGTCAGCAGCATTTATTTAATTGGAGTGAGAATACATAAGGGATATACAATGGTGAGCTGTCAGATAAATGATTTATCTACACAACTGCTGTTTGACCTCAGATAACCTCATGAGTGGCGTAAGCCATGAGTGAGATGTCCGAGGTCAAACAGCATGAGTGTAGATAAATCATTTATCTGACAACTCACCATTGTATATTTCATTTCACAATAGGGATGCTTTCTGCCAGTGCAGGGACATTTGCTTTTGATTGTTTGTTTATTTTTGCATATGTTTGTCAAAAAAGTGAACAAAAAATTAAATTTTCTACTCTTTTTTGCTAATTATAAAAAAATCTATATGGTATCTATAAATGAAATACCACTCATATTGTAGATAATTCTGTGCTGCACAACTTTCATGCTCACAGCACTATGCTATCTTTTTTCATTTTAAAGTTATTTGCATTTGAATATAATTAGTACTGGTACTGAGGCTGAACATTTTAAATGAGTTCCGGAGTGATTGTGACATATCTACTATGGGCCAGATATTCAGAAATGTGCCAAATGCCGGTGCAAGTCCGGTGCAGTGCAACTCCTATGTGCTTTGGCGCAGTGAGTGCGATATTCAAAGGCTGCCGCATGGTGACATGCATCAGCACAACACAGCTGAATATCACAGGGATGCACCATGGCACACCCAGAGGTGTGCCAGGGAGCAACCAGACCTGCACCATAGTACAACCAGAGATGCACCAAGGTACAAAGGGACAAGCACCAAGGCACACAAGGACCAGCCCCAGTCAATGGTGGGAGCACAGCAGCAGAGGGAAAGAGTGGGGCAGGCAGAGGAACACACCAGGGGACAGTGCCAGGGAGGCACAGTGGTGGGCCATAGACAGGCATCCAGCCCCCCCACAGCACCATGGCACAGGATGCAGGGAACAGGTGGCACCAATGGCCAAGGGAGGGCCATCACTGGAGCCTTCTACTGCATGCCATGCCCCCACCCACCCAGACCATGGCCAGCCACACCCAGGACCATGGCGCCCAACACACATGTCACACATCTTGAACAGCCATCCCATAGTCACCCCAAGGCACAGTCACTGACCATGGGGCAGGATACCACCATGCACGGCCTGCACAATGACACAGGCACACCACACAGACACCCACCACACCACTGCAGCATGGCTCCATGCGCCAGCTGCAAAGCAGACATGGACACAGGCAGTTAAGCAGGAAAACTGTATTAAACACAACCATATACAATGGAATGGGGTGGGAAAGTGTAAGAGAGTGAGGGAAGGGACAGGGAACAGGGACTGTACAGTGGGACGGGGGATGGAAGGGGAAAGGATGGCAGGGGTAAAAGGGAAATAGTGGGGTTGAACTATGGGCAGCCATGGCCTGCCACCACTTGACACCTCCGCTATCGCCTGTCCTGGAGCACCATCTGCCTTGTCTGCTGTGCCACCTCCAAGGTCATGGACATGATCAGGATGATCTGCCATAGGAGGCGGAAATACAGGGACAACTGCAACCCCCTCCAGATGCCTATGACAAAGGAATGGACAGATAATCAGTGCAAGGTCCCTAGGAACTATGCTGTCCCACTGTGCACAATGGGCAGTGGGAACACACACCCCTGGAGTGGCACCCTGGCCACCCACAGAGGGAGGGCTAATGCCTGCTGGCATCCCAGCATGCCACAACAGTGCACAGTGGTGGACATCACTGTCCAATGGCCACCCAACCACACAGCGACAGACAGTTGGCACAGGGCAGCAGCACCAGAGCAGCAGCAGTGGAAGCTGGGAGCACACCCATCCCACTAACAGCTGGTACAAGTGTGCAATGGCTGCCCCACAGTGGCATGCACACCCCACAGTGTGCAGAACACAGCTGACATGGCACATGGCACAGGTGGCCATGGCCGCACCCTCACCCCTGCTGACCACCTGGTACTGAGTAGAGGAAGACAACAGTGACTTCCTGCCCACTGTGGTGCCACTTGTGCCTGTCCTGTTGCTGCTCCACCTCCACCAGTCAGATCTGCACCTCCACCAGTCAGACCTGCAGCAGCTTGCTGTGCCCCACCAGGTGCCCCTACCGCTCTTGCATGGCACTGATCCTCAGGCCCTAGGAATGAAACACAGATAGGCACACATCAGAGAACAACCACACCATGTGCCCACCACCCCCACCCCTGTGCACAATGTGTGCCCCAGCCTGACATGACCTGCAAGGCAGTAGTGCAGTGCACCCAGCAGCCAGCAATGCCACACTGCAATGCACACACCGACAGTGCACCCACCACAGGGCATGTTGGTCAGCCCAGCCAACACCACAGTACAGCGGTTGGGCAAACAAGCAGCATGTGATAACTTACCTGGTGGTGGCATGGCCCCCCCTGTGGACATGTGCCTGCAGTTGCCTTAGTCTCTTGGTGTCCCACCACAACATGTCCCTGTACTGGTGGCAGCATTGCTCACCAGTCCTTGGCACCCCGGTGTCCTGTACCAGGCCTGCAGCGATGGCCTGCCAGATCTCTGTCATGGCCTGCTGCAGGGGCTCCAGACCAAGCAGCCCAGGTGCATGTGGTTGCAAATGGGCCACAAGGTTGATCAGCTCCAGGTCACCAGTAGTGGGCACATCGCACACCTCACCACGCCATCCTCTTCTCACAAGGTGCTGGTTCAAAATGGCGACCAGTAGTGCACATGTGCACAATGTGTGCAGGATGCTTGTACCCCTCGTGTCTGCATACGCCGTGTCTGCCAATTGCACATTGCTGTAGATGTGCAGAATGGGTGTGGCCCACCCAGTATGTGGTGGTGTAGTCCCAAGGGGCAAAGGGTCACAGCAGGGTTCAGGGGTCACCTGGCACACAGTGTGCCAGAGCGCAATAGAGGCCAAGGCACACAGTATGCCATGGCCCCTATAGTGCTCTGAGTGCACAGTACACAATAGGTGGTAGCACAGCCCCCGATGCATGCGTACTGCAGGCCAGCACACTGCGCATGTCATGGCATTGCACCTTGACATGCACCAGAGCAATTCCATTGTGCACAGAGTAAGTGCGCGATGTTCAGCCACCACATGCTAATGAGCTCATCAGCCAATATGCAGTGCACCGGGGAAATTAGCATGTCATTACTGCTGCGCCGCAGCTCATTTGCATGCGATGAGCTATAAAGGTGCTGCAAAACAGCACAGGCCAGGGACCGGTATTGCAACCATCTGAGGTAAGTTGCACCTGCTGTGGGACCAGCCAGCACAGCAAGGTGGATGGGGTGGGCAGCTGCAGTCACTGACACACATGTTCTTGTCTACAGGTAGCACCATGTCTGAGCATGAGGAAAATGAGGAGCGTGGGCCTGCCCGCAAGCGCAGGCCCAACTTTACGAAGGCAGAGGCCGATGCCCAGTTTGAGGCCTACCTCGACAGGGAGCAACTGCTGAGTGGTGCCACAGGCACACCACAGGCCAGGGCTGTGGCCTGGGAGGAGGTGGCAGCATCTGTGAACCAGCAGGGCAGCCACCAGTGGTCTCTTCAGGAGTGCAGGAAGAAGATGGACACTGATAAATGCCACATAAAAGAGAAGGTGGTGGCCATATGGGCAGCCAGGACAGCCACTGGTGGGGGCCATCCTGATGTGCCACAGCTCACAGTGCAGGAGGAACTGGTGGTGGTCACCATGTGTCGCAACACCATTGAGGGTATGCCGGGTGGTAGCATCCAGACAGGAGGGAGCCCATCACTGCATGGTATGTATGCCATGCCCGGGGGGGGGCCTGCCGGAATTGCAGCACTTAAACATCTGTTTTCTCTTACAGCACTAGTATGCCAGCATGCAGTGGAAGGGGCACCAGTGGCAGCCATGGGGGCAGGCCCAGCCCCGGAGGACCAGCCATCCATCTCCATGGGCATCCGTGGGCTCGTTCAGCTGCAGCTCACCACTGCCATCCAGCCAGATGTCCTGGGCTTGGTGTCGGACGAGGCCCTGGCTGTGTTCCAGCTGGATGCCAGCCATGGAATACTCTGCATGGAGACACAGATGGGCGGGTCTAACACTGATGATGACATGACCATCATCCTGGACAACATGGATGGTGTTGTGGGGGAGGCACCCATACCTACTGCCATCACTGGCAGCATGGCCAGTGGCCTGTTGGTGGTGGAACAGCTGTCTGCCACCACTGCTGGTGCTGCCGTGTGCACAGCCACAGCAGTACAATGTGGTGGTGGTGATGCATCCACTCAGGAGCTGGCCAGCATACGGGGGCCGGAGGGGCAGCAGTGGCAGATGGCTGGGGATGTTGGGTGACCAGACATAGTGTTCACCACTGGGGTGCCAGACAGTGACCTACTGAATGGGGACCCCACTATGCAGTGTCCCCCTGAGTGGGGGGCTGTGCAGCACAGCCGTACACCACCAGTGGGATGGCAGCACGACCAGGCTCCCCTGGGCGCCAACCCATTGTCAGAGCACACTCAATTGCTGTGGACCTCTGTGGAGCAACAAGTACTGCTTGCATTTGGGGTGCCTGCACTTTGCACAGAGGGGCACCAGGCAGCTGAGCTGCACAAGAGGGGCACTGTGCACTGGAGGCTATATGCACCTGCAGGAGGACACAACCACATCCCTGGATTGCATTGCCAATGCGATCTTGGTTGGCCTTGTACCGCTGGCTGTCACAGGGCATGGCTGCCAGCCACATACACTGCGGAGTGCACTGTCCACTCCACGGACCTGGCATTGAGTGACACCCTCCCTGTCAATGCTGGGCTCTGCTGTTGGCATCCCAGGCTTGCCTGGGGCAGGCCTGTTTGGGTGCCTATGCACCCCTGCACAAACCTGGTCTTGTTCCCAAAGTACAACCCCTGGGGGGCAGCTGCATACCCCCCCTGTGGCATTGAGCAGCCAGTGGCTGCCGATCGGCCCCAGCATGGCCACCCCCATGTCCACGGTGGTCATGGTTCCACATGGCGGACCTGATGTGCATGCCACCCTGTCTGCAGTCTGCTACCACTGCCCTGTGCGCACATGGGCAATGTGTGTGTGTGTGTGTGTGTGTGTGCATGCTACAGTCATGGCATCTGTGTGTCACACCGCATGCTGCCTGTGTACGTGCCTGCCCAGCCTCTGGCCCATGTGGTGTGTGCGTGATGAGAGCAGAACTGCACTGGTTGCACCCTGCATCTGATCCACGCCACGTGCTGGTGCCTGGGCGCATGTTTGCATGTGTCTGTGTGTGTGTGTGTGTGTGTGTGTGTGTGTGTTGTTGTACAGTACTGCATGCTGTTGTGTGTGGTTGTGTGGCACTGCCACCCCCAACCCTGCACCACACCTCTGTGTGTGCATGCCCATTGCCATGCTCACCCAAGCCCGTGTGCCATATCATTGTGTCTGTCCACTGCAGGGTGTTGCTCCACCTACCTGCATGCACCGTAGTGCTCCTGTGCAGTTGTGTCCCGATGCTGGCATGCCATCCTTTGGAGCTGGGAATCCCTCCACCTGGGGGGGGGCTGCTCACCGCTCTTACAGCCCATTGCCCTCATCGTCCCCATGGCTGTCCCCCTCTTCGGCCTTGACAGCTATCTCACAGTCAATGGCCATGTTGTGCAGTATGCAGCAGGCCAGGAATAGGCCACAGGCTTTTGAGGGGCTGTACTGTAGGGCACTGCCAAACCTGTCAAGGCAATGGAATCATGCCTTCAGCATCCCAAACACATGCTCAATAATGTTCCATGTGCTGGCGTGTGCCTCATTGTAATGGTCCTCTGCTGGGGACAGTGGGTGCCAGTAAGGGGTGAGCAGCCAGGGCCTGAGTGGGTAGCCACTGTCACCTGTGTGTACAGGTACATGGTTAGCTTTGTGTCCTATATTGCTGTGTCCCTTGCCCATCCCTGGGGCCCCACCAGTGCACCCACCCTGCCCGCCTCATCCCATACCCTGCTGTTCCCAGCTCCAAATGACCATCCCATATTCTCCCACTAGGTGGCCCGTGGGGATGTCCCCATGCTCAAACCTGTGGCACAGTGCAGAGCTGTGCCAGATGAATGTATCATGTACACTCCTGGGGTGTGTGGCACAGACATTGGTTATGCGCCCCCCCCCCAGCATCACACACCACGTGGCAGTTGACACTGTGGTAACTCTTCCTACTGACATATGCTATGCCCTCAGGGCCAGGTGGCATGTGTATGCCAACATGGGTGCAATCAGTGGCCCAAGCATGCCAGGCATCCGTGCTACCCTGTGGAAGTCCTGCATGGTTGTTGTATGTTCTGCCTGTGTGCTGGAGAACTGGATGTATTCCACAGCATGTGGCAGCAGGGTGTTGAGGAATTGTGTGAGGAGGCGTGACGTGGCTTAGCGGGTTATGCCTGTGGTGTCCCCTGTTGGTCTCTGGAAGGTATCCGTGGTGAGCAGGCACATGATGGCTGTCACCTTAATCTCCACTAATAGGGCATACTCCATCTAGTGGGTTCCTGCATCTTCTCCCTGCACAGCTCACAGAGCTGCCTCAGAATCGCCTGGTTCAGGTGACATCAGCCCATGATCTCCATATCAATGTAGTTTTCGAAGGTGATGCGGGCACGGTACCACCTGTTCCGGGCATACCATTGACATGCCCTTCCACATTCACATTGCTCTTCCTCCTGCCTCCTCCAACCCCTCATTACAGCCTCCATCTGGAAGGCTGCACTGGCCATGGCCCCTGCTGTCTTGTCTCCCCCGGGCGGTCGGCTCCTGTGGTCTGCTTGCCACCATGGGCAGTGCCTTTCTCTCTCTGCCTGGCTCTCCATGTTGCTTCCCCTGACCCTGCCTCACACCCCACTGCCACCTCTTTCCCACATCCCTGTGGCTGCCTGTTCCACTCCCTCAGTCCCTCACAGGCTGTGTCTCCCTTGTTCCTTCTGTTCACTCCCTCCACAGTCTGGTTGCTTGCTCTCTCTCTCTCTGTCTCTCTCCCTTGGCGCAAGTGCCGTCCCCATTCTTGCACTCTGTATTTATAGGTTCAAGTCTGCTCGGCACATCTGGACATTGCTCTGCACCTGTGCCATTTGTCAGGGGGGTTGAATATCACACTGTGCAGCATATTCATGGGCATGCCCCCTGCCCTTGTGCAGACATTCATTAGGGTTGCGCATTGGCGCACTGCAACTAGTGCTGCACACTGGCTCCCGCTGAATATCGCTCCTTGAAGCATCTCTTCAGTTGTGCCTGTGCAACTTAGTTGTGCCATGTGCATCTGCTTTGAGTATCCCGCCCTATGTATATAAATCTGTGATGATGCATCTACTATGTGTATAAATGTAACATTTTGAATTTATCTCATAGTAGGTCAGACGTATCACATAGGATTTATGTCCTTGCCTATTGCATAAACGTTCTTATTCATGAAAATATCTTCCAACCCCTAATATATAAATATATACAGTATATATATATATATATATATATATATATATATATTATAGCTGCATGGTAGTGCAGCTATAGTTAAGGTTGCCTGGCCACTTCTCTGTTAAACCCCAAATTTTGCACTTTAATAACTTTGCAACTGTATTGCAGATTTGCCTGACATTTTGCAAGTGCAGTGCGGTATCGTAGATCTCTGGATCTGGTAAGTTGTGTAATGGTCAGATGAGCAGTTGCAGAGCTGTGTTGCACCAAAAAATGCACAAAAATGGGGGGTTTGTGTGTTTGTTTACAGCCCAGATGATTTATCTGTCTGGTCTGAAATCTTCAGGGAAAATGTGATCTGGGTCACTGATGTGCCTTTTGAAGATTTGGTGAAAAAATATTAATCCATTTAAAAGTTATTTAAATTTTAATTTTCCTATTTTGGTCATTGGGGAAAAAAATATGTGCCTCTTGAAAGCTGCCACCAGTACATTTTATTGTCGCAAATGGCCCTTTTACTGTCATGTTGCCACCATCTTGTTCGCAGCGGCACAGAAAAAAGGCTGTAATTTAAAACTTACTGGCCCTATGTAAATGCCAACAGTTGTGTTTACCTAATCGGGGGCCTAGGAACATGATCCTACTTTCAGATTTTAAAAATGTCTGGAAATATGGAAATAATGTCTGGAAATATGGAAATAATGTCTGGAAATATGGTTTTGGCCCTCAGCCATTAGAAGTGTCATAAATTTGTGAAAGTTCCCTTGCAAAACTTTCATAAATTTGAGACATGAGGCCAAATGACATGACATGAGGTCAAAACCTTTTCTGATCATTTTTAAAAACTAATCACAGGATCATCTTCCTCAGCCCCTGTTTAGGTACACTCCTGTTGGTATTTACCTAAATAAAAGATATTTTTATCCTTTAACTGCCCCCAAGTGGGCCGAGGCATAATTGTATTTCTATTTTAATTTTTTAAACAAACAGCCCTCCTGTTCCCTCCCTCTGTGTGCCATTCCACCCTCCACCCTCCACCCTCTGCTGCTGGTATCCCCATCCCTCAATGAACACCCCTCCCACTACATCCCTCTGTGCAATGTCTAATCCTCCACCCTCTGGTGACTGTGGCCCCATCCCCACTGAAGCAAAAGCCCTCCTGCTTCATCCCTCTGTGCCTTGTACCATCCTCTGCCCTTCATTGCCAATTCCCCCGTGCCAGTCCATTGTTATTTCTTATTTGCTGACGTTGAGGTGCCCAATCCTCATGTCGGCATTCATAACCAATCCCACCTCTGCCCACTCAGGGACACTGCAGCCCACTCCCCAGTGTCCTGAAAATGTAATTTTTACTTAAAACATCTGTTAAAACGAAAACCATCCTTGATGTCTTTTGTACCTAAAAAGTAGAAAACAGTCCCTTTTGGATCTCGTCCCCTCCCCATCCCCACCCTCCCTCGCACACCTACCTCCCGCATCCCTCTTGCCCCATACTTACCTCTGGAGGTTGGGTGCTGTCATCTTCTTTGAACTGGGACACGCTTACACTCTTCAAAGGTGAACCACAAACTGAAGAATCAAGGTAAGAGCTGTATTATGGCAGTCTATGGGGTTTTCAACTTATTTCGATATCTCTGCTATTTTTAGGAATTTTGACTCCAAATTTTCAACATGGGGTTTTTGGGACCCCACCTCATAAACACTGGCACTGTCATCTTGTTAAATGGACCCAAAAGATGATTTCATGGTTGATGCATGGAATCACCTTTTGGGACCAGTTAATGAAATGACAGTGCCAGTGTTCATGAGGTGGGGTCCCAAAAAGCCCGTGTTGTAAATTTGGTGCAAAACTTCCAAAGAATTACCATGTTACGAGCTTACATTGTGCAGTTTCTATGCACGCTTGTAATTTTTCCAATTTTTAATATTTTCAGTCTAGATTTTCTACATTGCCATTTTGCACGCCTCCTCATGAACAGTATAGCTGTCATTTCTTACATCCTGTCCGAAATGTGTTTTCACACCTGTAGCACAGAATAGTGCAGTCGCCGTTTGAAATCAACTTTTTGGATGGATTAACAAAATTACAGTGCCAGTATTTATGAGGGGAGGTCCCAAAAAGTCCATGTTGAAAATTTGGTTAAAAAATTCAAAACAATGGTCGCGTTACGAGTGTGCGTTGTGCAGTTTCTATGCATGCTTGTACCTTTGCCAATTTTTCATATTTTACCTCGAGATTTTTAACATTAACATTTTTTACACCTCCTCATGAACATAATACAGCTGTCATTTTTCACATCCTGCCAAAAACATGTTTTCGCACCTGTGGCGCAGAATCGTGTGGTTGCTCTGTGAACTCAGTGTTTGGGATAGATTAACAAAATGACAGTGCCATTTTTCATGAGGTGGGGTCTCCAAAAGGCCATAATGAAAACTGGGTGAAAAAATTCCTGAAAATTCCCAAGTTATGTGCGTCCATTGAATTTATTCTATGCACTCGCATAACTTTGTGGGATTGGAGCACATGGTCCGAAGAACCTGGCGCTCCCTCAGTAAAATAATAATACTATTATACTATCTCAAAAAGAAGGGAAATTCATTGCAAAAGACTCAGTTGATGCATCAGTTAGGGTTGAAAGCACAGCAACAAAAGTTTGGAAATTCGATGTTAGGGCGCCCACCCATACCACCCCCACCTCCCCCACTGTCCACATACCAACAGGTGTCAGGGCATGCCATGGGGTTGTGAGGCCTAACTCTCACCCCATTCTCCTATACTGTATCATGTCAGCTTGTTTACACATGGAATGGGGTGAGGTTAGGCCGATGTGACCCCATGGCATGCCCCAAGCCTGTTGTGTGTGGACAGTGGGGAGGGGTGGTGGGTGGACACTAACATCGAATTTCCAAACTTTTGTTGCTGTACTAGCAACCCTAACTGATGCATTAAAGGAGTGTTTTGCAATGAGAATATACCTACTCTTCAAATCTTATGACTTGCCCTGGGGTTTCCCAAAATGAACCCTGCAGCTTTTGTAAGGGCAGAATTAGGAGTTGCTAACTTACGAGGGTTGGCAGGATCAAGATCTGTAAATTTCTGGATTAGGGTTAGTAAATTGCCATTGGATAGACTCACAAGAAAATGTTTGCAGGAAAACTAGCCTAGGAAGAAAATGGATACAAGAAATCGATATGGTTAATATATCTAAAAAAAATCTTGCCAATAGTGGGTCTCTCAAACCTATTCAGTTTTACGGACAAAGAAATCACGATTGCTGATCAGTATAAAAAACATAAAAATTATTAGTGAAGTACAAGCAGCAAGATCTGGAAAAGATTGCAATTTCACGGTTTGCAAAATGGTATACTGCTAATGATTGTGAACATTGGTATCAGTAATATAGTATTTAGATATACTGAGTAGTCCTGCACGAAGAAGGACTTACGTAAGCTTTAGAATTGAATTTTGTGATTCAAATGTCTTGTTTGCAAGACTGAAAGGTTTGAAAGACCCTGTCCATGCACCGTGTTACTGCACTGGTGGAGAATCTGAAAATTTATTTCACATTATTCTGAGATGTCCATGGTACAAAAATGCTAGAAGTAAGGATGTGATGAATCAGTCATGTTAAATATACTACTGACTGCCGAAGATGATTACATAATAAAGAGAGTGTCAAAATATCTGTTGATAATACAGAAAGCTAGGAAGAGGATTGCAAGCACAATTGTTCATCTCTGGTTGGACTTATTTATTGGGGATTGTGCTGCACTGTTCCTGGTACCAACAGCTACTGCAGTCAGCATCTTCATTTAATCCTGTGTCTTTGTTCAGTGCATTCATATTATAAATTCACTGCATTTCTGTAACCGATACCTCTACTGTCATTTTATTTTGTGCCTTTTGTATGCCTCTTTAGTGAAACTCGGGATGTTTCATTTTTGTACATAAGTCCCTGCACTTTAGTATCACCTGTGCTTTGCTGATATATGTAAGATTGTTCTTTGTACTACTGTGCCTTGTACCAATGTTTGTTTGTGGTTTGTATTCTCCTCGGTCGTGCCTGAAAATAGGCATTGTGTTTGCCTACTGCATCTACTTGGTAAACAAAAACTAAATAAATACATTTCTTTCTTGCTCAGTTCCTTCTCTAAGTCTCCCCACCCACCAAGGTTTTGGCACCACTTCTAATCCCCAGAATTTTAAGGAAGCTGCATTATGGCCTTCATTACAGAAGTGCACTACCACTGAAGAAATGTCATTATTGTTCCTTATATTACTTCTGTGCTCACCTATCCTGGTTGTTAGTGGCCTTGATGATTTTCTAACGTATGTGCGGCTACAGGGGCATTTGAGTAAATAGGTGACATGATCTGTGCTCCCTGATATGTGGTCATGTGGTCACTGATAAGACATATTTTATTGTTCTAGGATGTTCCACATGCTCTATTCTCCCAGTGTTGTTATAGTGGCAACATCTGGTGCATGGGAGCATACTTAGTTTCAACAGGCCTAAGTAATTGTGTTTCTTGCTTGGCCTTCTGCTGTTGGTCCATACTGTATGTACTAGCTTATCTTTTATGGGTTTCTTTCTTTTCGATGCCAGGATGGGTTTATGTTCAACCTCTGGGATACCTAGTCCTTCTAATGTCACCATGTTCTTATCTATAATCTGTTTCATTGCTTTACGTTTCTTAGAATACTCCAGTGACAGTACTCGGTTCCTTGTTCTTGCTTTCTGCCTTTTTGTAAGGGCCCTTTTCTATCCCTATTTTTAACTTTCGTGATGGCCTGTCTAACTGTTCTTGCAGAGTGTCCTCTCTGTGAATCTACAGTATGTGCCATATTGACTAGTTCAGTTTCTTGTATATGTGCTTCACTACAGTTCCTTCTGACTCTTAGCATCTGAAAATATATTATGTTGTTGATGAAGTGGTGGGGGTGAAGCTGGTTGCGTGTAGCAGGGCGATCCTGTCCTTGGGTTTCCTGTGTATCCTGGTTTCTATTGTGTTCCCCTTTTTATACAGTAGGAAGTCTAAATATGGTACCTCTGTGTGGCTGTACTCCATAGTGAATTTTAAATAGGCTGCATTGTTGTTTAAATAGTCATGAAATTCTTGCAGGCTTCTCATCTCCATTCTAAATGAACAGCAAATCATCTATGTATCTCTTGTATAAATGAACATGCTCGAAGAAATGGTTATATAGTGGACTGAAAATAAATTGTTCTTTAAAGACCACCATGTGTAAGTTAACATAAAGGGTGGGCTGTAGTGCTCCTCATTGCTGTAGCCCTATTCTGCTGATAAAACCTATCTGAAAATCTAAAGCAATTCTCATATAGTACTAGCCTAGCTAGTTCCACTAGTAGCTCTGAGTCTTTTCTAATGGTGCCCTCCTGCCGTTCAAGTGCTTTCTTTAACATTTATAACTTTAGCTTTATTCCTGCTTTCTATTTAGCATTTTGAAGTAAGAAGCAATCAATAATATGAATTGGGTAGTTCTAGTTGGTGCAGTCGCATCTGTGTTCAAGTAAATATGTACAGTATATGACTAAAATTTCCCTTTAGTGCTACTGTATCAAATCAATTAAGTTTATTGTTCATCCAATAAAAACATTTAGGAAATTACAATTATACAAGTACTGTATAAGAAGAAAAAGGAAGAAAAATGTACATTATGTCATAAATAGTTTTGTCTATTTTAAAAAACACGTGAATGTGTTTAACAGATAAAATTGTACATATGTATTTAAAACAATGATACAAAAGAGAGAGTCACTGTACTAACAGTTCATTTTCTTTTTGATTGCAACAACCTTGGTTAAAAATTTCCCAATCAATTCTAATTCCTTTTGATGTTGGCTCGCACTTGCGCAGACAACATCTTGCGCTAGTAGCAGATTTGGAGGCACGGTCACTGGTGCATCCCTCATTCCCCAATCAGCCAGCAGCAGACACTGACCTCACACATCCCTAATGTGGCCACCAGAACAAAGAAAAGGTCCTCTGCAATGAGAGCGAAGCTCTCATGCAGTGGGATCACAACACGCCTCCCGACGTGCAGGCAACATGGCGGCAGTGACAGCAGCTGCCACCTGTCACAATGCTGACATGGGAGCCCACTCTCCATTGGCAGACCCCCTCCCATTTGGCAGGCCACCTCCCATTTAAAATATATGCCGAAGGGGTGCCCAAACCCCCTCGGCATCATGCACCCCTCCAACAGTCTTTCTTTGCCAATGGGGGTTCAATCCCCATTGGCTATTATCCCATTCATTTTGCCGATGGGAGAGCCCACTCCATGTCGGTATAATGTCACCCCCTCCACTTTTGTTGTGTGCTGATGGGGGTGCCCAATCCCCCATCGGCTACAGCATCCCCCCCAAAAAACACTTAAGTGGCATGCTGGGAGCCCACCCCAGCTTGCCAAATTCCCTGAAAAAGAAATAACATCCTGCAATGTTTTTTTTTTTAATTTTAACCCTATGAAAGAAGAAAACGGTCCCTCGTAGTTTTCCTGCCCCCTCCCGCAACCTGTGCTCACCCAATGCGCACCCTGCCTCCCCACACACCCCTCACCCATACTTGCCTCCGGACTCTGGCACGATAATCTTCAGTGGACCGGGAACATGTCTGCACTCTTCAAAGCTGACCGTGAACTAAGGAAATGCCGGTAAGCTGTATAATGGCATAACTAAGTTTTTTTCAACTTTGGTGCATATCTCAGCCATTTTTTGGAATTTTTGCAGCAAATTTTCAATATGGGGTTTTTGGGACCCCTCCTCATGAATCAGTCATTGTCATGGCGTTATTCGATCCCAAAAGGTGATTTTGTGGTCACTGCATGGAATCACCTTTCAGGACTACGTAACAAAATGACAGTGCCACTGTTCATGAGGGGGGCTCTCAAAAAGCCTATGTTGCAAATTTGATGAAAAAAATCCAAAAAATTGCTGTTTTACGAGTGTGCGTTGCTCTGTTTCCACTCACGCTTGTAACTCCGTGAATCTGTAATATTTTCACTCCAGAGTTTCAAAATTGGCATTTTGTCACATCTCCTTATGAACAGTACAGCTGTTATTTTATTTATTTATTTGCTTTTGTTAACCGGGTAAGCACACTAGACAGCCATGTGCCTATTTTCAGGTGCGACCCAGGAGAGTTACAGGTAAAACTTCATACAGGAACAATTGAGGAAGCATTAGGAATACATAGGAAGGTGGTTACAGGTAAATACTTCATACATAAACAACTGAGGGAGCATAAGGATTACATAGAAAGATAACAGGCAATTCAGTGCTGGCTCTAGAGCAAGGTAGGCATACATTGAGCAGTTGAGGAACAGAGAAGAGTTTATAAGAAATACACAGGCAGTTACAGGACTAGCTCTAGGGCAAAGTTGGCACAAAATTCATACATGTACGATTGAGGATACAAGAAACAAAACTAAAATAACAGGCAGTTCAAGGATGACTCTAGGACAAGGTTGGCATGGTGCATTAGAGTAGGATGGGACAGACGGGATAAAACTTGGTGGTGAACAGTGGGAACAAAGATAAGGAAGGTGCCTGCAGAAAGGGGGGGGTGCCCTAGGCAGGTGGTAAGTCCAGGAATCATGGCCAGTTCCAGAAGGAGAAGTGCAAGTCACGCTGAGGCCCCCATCATCCAGTCAGGTTGGAGGGTGGGGAGGGGCAGGCGAGTAGGACTACGTTGAGCAGGAGCAGGGGGAGGAAGGTTTCAGGAAGTTCCAGAGGGAGGCTTTAAAGCTTGGGTGGGAGGAGGAGGACCGAGTGAGCACAGGTAGCGAGTTCCAGAGTTTGGGGGCGTAAGTGTGGAAGGCTCGGTCCCCCGCAAGAGTGCGTGTTCTAGGAACCAGGCATTCCTGAGTTGATGTAGATCGTAGGTGGTAGGATGTGGTGCCAGGTTTAAGGGGAAGGGCCAGAGCTGGGGGGGTGCTAGAACGGATGATGTTGTCAATGAAATTATCTAGAACGAAGGAGTGATGCTTCTCAGGGGGAAGCCACTCCAGGCGGCTGTATAGATCACAGCGATGGGTGAGGGGAGGGGCGGAAAGCGCGAAGTGGCAAACATTGTTGTAGGCCGTGTCCCATTTTGAGAGGCTGGATTTGGGAACTGGTGCAAATGTTACAAGTCCGTAACAGAGTGATGGGAGGAGGACCCCCCCTAGCTAGGGCCAAGCAGGCGGCAGGGGTAAGGCAGTTATTAGCGCGGTAGGCTAAACCAAGCTTACAATTAGTGGCCTTGCAAACATTGCGAATGTGAGAGGTGAGGTCCAATTGCGGATCTAAGGTGATGCCCAGGTACTTAGCGGAGGTTACCATCTCAAGGGGCGAGCCGTCGACCCCATGGATCAGCAGGGGGGCAGGGCAGGATTTTATTTTGTTTAAGGACCCGAACAGCATGGATTGGGTTTTGTTGAGATTGAGGGTGAGCCTGTGGTCACCCAACCAAGTTTGAATGCGTTCGAAGTCGAAGTTCAGATGTGAGTTTATTGTGGAGATGTCCCGGGAGCTGGCCAGGAGGATGAGATCATCAGCATACAAGGTGGTGTGACCATGGGCAGTGACAGAATGATCGTTGATAAATAGTGAGAATAGGGTTGGACGAGGACAGATCCTTGAGGACCCCACAGTGGGCCAGGTGAGAGGTTGGAGGATGTCGATTGAAGTAGGTGAATTGCTGGCGGTTGAAAAGGTAGTTTAGGAGCGAGGCATGGGCGGAGGGGGAGAACCCAAGGGATAGGAGTTTGGAGCCGAGGAGGGTGTGATCAACCCTGTCAAATGCTTTTGAGAGGTCCACAAAAATGGCTGCAGTGAGTTTGCCTTGGTCAGCACTTGCCCTGATCATAGAAGTGACTACAGCAAGGGCGGTGGATGTGCTATGCCCTTTCCTGAAGCCGTGCTGGGCAGGTGAGAGGATGTTGTAGTCCTGGATATATTGGGAGAGCTGGGAGGCAACGACTTTCTCGAGGAGTTTACTTGTGGCGGACAGAATGGCAATGGGATGGTAGTTGCCAGGATCTTTGGGATTTCCTTGTTTGAAGACAGGAACAACCTTGGTCACTTTCCACAGGTCGGGAATGATCCCAGTGTTAATGGAGATGTTGAATAAGTGCGAGACGGGCCTGGCAAGGAGGTGGGCCCCCAGTCTGAGCAGTTTCGGTTCAAGGCAGTCGTGCCCAGTGCCATTGTGAGAGAGAGGCCTAAGAGAAGCATCTGGGTCTCCTTAGGAAACATGTCTCAGTTGGAAGAGGGCCGAGGTGGAGACTGGGAGGGGCACCAAGGGGTAGACGGGAGGGGCTGAGGAGGGAGGGGCAGTTTGGAAAACAAGGAGTTGAAGGTGTTTGCAATGGTGTGTGGGTTAGTGCAGCTGACTCCACCAACTAGTAGGTCAGAGACCTGTGCCTTAGCTGACCCCCCAATAGTGTTTTTAATGTTTTGCCAGAAACTCCTCGGGTTGCTGCTGGAGGAGAGTAAGGCTGCTTTACAGAACTCACTTTTTGCTGAGTGGATGGTTCTTTTGCAGGAGTTTCTGAGGTGCCTGTATGTCATCAGATCATGGTTGTTTTGGGAGGCCTTATAGGTCACCCAACACTTGTCCCTGGCCTTCAAGAGGGAGAATAGGCCCCCATTTAGCCATTTTGTGATGGTGCCCCGAACCCTTCTCCTAGTGAGGGGGCATGTTTGTTCTGAAGGGGGATAAGCTTTGTGAGGAATAGATCCAAGGCCTGTGATGGGTCGTTGGTGGTAGTGACCCCTGTCCAGTCAATAGCGAGGAGGTCGGAGAGGAAGTCATGGGTATTAAATTTGGAGTAGTCCCTCAGTTCAATCAACTTGCTAGGGACTTTTGGCTAAGAGATGCCCCAGACACAGTAGGTAGGGGAGTGGTCAGAGATGGCATCCGGGAGGGTTCCAGAGGACATGATATTGGGAGGCGGTTGGACAGAATCCAGTCAATAAGGGATCCTGGGTTCCCCGCTTTGGGAGCCTGGTTAGTTTTAGTTATAACTTGGGTAAGTACAAGCCCGAGCAGAGGCTCGAGTACAAGTTACGGTTGGTGCCCAACCAGTTCAGATTGAAGTCACCTATTAATAGGGTTTCATTGGGACCCACTGTAGAGCCGATGCAGCCAAGCAGGGAGGAGAGACCAGTCAGACCATCCTGGGGGGGGGGATGTAGGTGCACACTAGGTGAATTTTCTTTGTGTGGCCCAGCAGGAGGAGAGCATGCAAGAACTCGCATGCAGGAGGGATTGAAGATGAGTGGTCAATGGGGGACAAGTTTAGGTGCGCCTTATAATAGAGAATCAGCTCGCCACCTCTCTTCTTGCCTGGTCTGTCTCGCCTGATGTGGTTGTAGCCCGGGAGGGTGCACTGGACATTGGGGATGTGGGGCTTAAGCCAGGTTTCTGAGAGTCCCAGGATGTCTGGCTTGTAGTGGGCAACCCACGCAGTGAGCTCAGTTAGGTTCCGTAGGAGGCTACGCACATTCAGGTGTGCAATTTTGAGCCCTTTTGAGGAGAGCCAGAGGGAGGAATTGAGAGGGGAGGGTAGGGGACAGGGTGGAGAGGCCATGTCCCATGGTGGGTCCATCGAGCGCTGAGGAAAGATAAGTAAGGGCTGAGGAAGGGAGCGCAGTGGGACTGGATTGAGGGAGAAAATGACAGAGAGACTGGCTGGAAATGAGGGGGTTTGTCCAATTTTGGAGGGAAGGGTCAGCTGCTTACGGCTGGAGAAGTAGGGGTTTTGTCTTAGGGGTTTTTGTCCAATTATGGAGGGGTCAGCTGCTCCCAGTGGGTGCCTACCTTTCAGGAGCGGGGCACAAGGAGCTAGGTAGATCAAGGGAGTGAATTATAAGCGGCTCAGCTATGTAATTAGGTGGGTTACAAATGGGAGAAGTGAGCTAGGCTAGATAAAGCAGCCACTAGTGGTGAGAGAAAATAACCTGCAGATGGTAAAAAGGGCTGATAGGTTATTTTCCGCACCACGTGGCTCCCTTCAGCCTATATAACAGACAGCTGACCAAGAGTGGTGGTGGGGGCGGTGGGGAGCCAGGTATTGCAGCGTTCGTGAGGGCTGAAGCTCTTGCGCCCGATGGGGGAGGCTCCAGCAGGTTTGAATTTGGCGCCAAGAAGACCTCAGGCCATCTGTAACACCGGAGGGAAGGCGAGCCGTTTACCCCATGCACGGAGCTGGTTTGGTGCACCGCTGGTACAGAGACGGATTGCTTGTGCAGCAGATTACCTGGCCAAATGGGTCCTCGAGGAGGAGAGGTGTCCTTCCTGGGGGAGGGCTATGGACTGAGCCCTCGCGACCGCCGAGTTCTCTGAGGAGAAAAAAGAGCACAGGTATTAATTAAGGTAAGAGGGAAGGCGGGATGCACAGCAGGAGACGACATATCCTGGCCAAAATGTGTTTTTGCGCGTCCGGCACAGAATAGCGCAGTCGCTGTGCGAAATCAGTTTTTGGGACAGTTTGAGGAAATGACGGTGACACTGTTCATGAGCAGAGGTCCTACAATGCCTATGTTGAAAATTTGGTGCCGAAAGTCCATAAAATGACTGTGTTACAAGCGTGCATTGCGCAGTTTCCACGTACCCTTGTAACTTCGCAAATTTACAATATTTTCATGCCAGATTTTCAACACTGCCATTTTTTCACATCTCCTTATCAGCAGTACAGCTATAATTTTGTACAGCCTGCCCAAAATGTGTTTCTGCACCTGTGGCGCACAATGGCATGGTCGCTGTGGAAATCAACTTTTGGGACTGATTAACAAAATCATAGTGCCACTGTTCATGAGGGGAGGTCCCAAAATGCTAATGTTGAAAATGTGGCTAAAAAACTCTGAACAATAATTGGGTTATGGACATGTGTTGCGCAGTTTCTATGCATGCTCATGACTTCACCAATTTTTCATATTTTCACTCCAGATTTTCAACATTGCCATTTTTTTACACCTCCTCACGAACAATACAGATGTCATTTTCCACATCCTGCCCAAAATGTGTTTTCACCCCTGTTTCGACAAATGGCATAGCTGCTGTGCAAAACCACCTTTCAGCTAACACACTGATAGTGCTGCTTTTCATGAGGTGGCCTCATAAACAACCCATGTTGAAAATTTGGAGTGAAAATACCAACACACTCCTATGGTGTTAGGGTTTCCAACTCTAGCACCCCACCCTGTAGAGACTGACAGGCATCAGGGGTATGACTTGGCATCATCGACTGTAATGCTCATGCCATTCCCCCCCCCACCCTGCAGCCAGTGACAGGCATCATGGTGTGCCTTGCACTGTTCGACTACAAAGTTCACCCCATTCTCCTATACTGCACCCACCTCAGCGTATTTCTTTATAGAATGGGGTAAGTATAATGCCCGAAGACCCCAAAGCACACCATGACACTTGTCAGTGTCTACAGGGTGGGGTGAGGTACAACGGCATGAGCGTTATAGCTGATGACCCAAAGGCACACCCCAATACCTGTCGGTCTCTACAGGGTCGGGGTGGGGTTGGCGTCACTTCAGTACTTCACTGCTATTTCTATTATGCATCTCTAACTCTGGCACTACCAATGCTAATGCCAGCGAGACAACATTCGGCATTGACAACTGGATTGTAATTCAGGTCCATGTATTTCATGATGAATTCTTTCAATAATTTGTTCCTGGGTGTATTATAGAGAGGACATTGTGAAATAATGTGCACTATTGTTTCATGAAAACCTTTTTTACATGGGCATAAATTGGATTGAGATGCATAATTATTCCAATTTTTATTAAAATGGGAATATTTAGAGGTAAAACATCCAAATCTTGCCCCAGTAGTTAATTTTTTGAATTGTGGATTAGCTCGAATTAATAAGTAATCTTCTATAATGTGCACCAATTTATATGCACTGTACCCATTCTGCTTGTTTTTGGGATCTAACAGTTTCAATATCATTCCTTTGTGCTAGCCAGTACAATTTATTTTTTATGGCATCTTTGTGCTTGACTGAGATTTTATTCCCCCAATATAATCTTTCCAAAGGTGATGTGTATTTGTTTTCCTAAAGATGTCAAGCATTTTTTTGAGCCAGCATAATGAATGTCCCTTAGTGAGCCAGTTGTTTTTTTTTCTATTAGGCATTCTCTTGGGAGAATATTAGTGGGGTTGTTAATTATGCACAACCAATACAAGACTATCCTAAATTCTATTCTGGTAGCTAATTCAGTTTTCTGTAGTTCTGATCTTATTATAGCTGTGGCTGTTGATACTGGGGCCTGTAAGATGGCTTTATAAAAATATGAGGGTGGAATTTCTAGACTTGGGAATGTTTTGGTTCCCCATACTTCTGCCCCATATAAAAGAGTGGAATTTAATTTGACTTCCCCAGCATGAAGGGCTGGTAAGACTGTGTTGCCACCAAATTTATAATTGAAATGTATAAGGGCTTTTTCTAAGTGTTTCACCTTAGCACACTGCAGTTTACAGGGTGAGCTCCACTTGTCATTGGAGGTAAAGTTAATGCCCAAGTAGGTATATTGGTTTACTAGTTCTATATTCTCAGGCCAAGATATTCAAAAGGGTTGCACATGGTGCAACAGTGTTGCACCATGCACAACCCACTTATGCGCCCCGGCGCAATATTCAAATAAATGAGCCTGGCACAAATCCCGATCGCTGGGCGCATCAGTAATATGCAGGCACAAGTGGGGGGTGTGCCCATGCATACTCTGCACAACCAATATTCAGACCGGGATGTGCTGAGCCATCATCGCCCAACCCTACTGCGCGCCGATACAAGGATGTTAAAAAAAAAAAAAAAAGAACAACAGCTGGCCACCCACAGGTGAGCTGCCCGTGTGCAGGCGCAACACAGCAGCTGCCACCTGTGGGTGGCCACCCAACTCAGCTGCACCTCCGTGTGTTGGCACCCCCATGCCCGGATCGGGGGTGGTGTCTAAAAAATGGAATCCGATATCCCTGGTGGTCCAGTGGACCGCTGTCAGCACAATTGTGGGCTTGAGTAAAATGATAAAGTCTCCTGTATCCCTGGTGGTCCAGTGGACCGCTGTCTGCCCGATCGTGAGCTGAAGTAAAAAATTAAAGACTCGTATATCCCTGGTGGTCCAGTGGACCGCTGTCTGCCAAATCACGAGCTGACGTAATACATAACAGAATCCTATATCCCTGGTAGTCCAGTGGACCGATGTCTACCCGATCGCGGGCTTAAGTAAAATATCACTGACTCCCATAACCCTGGTGGTCCAGCGGACCCCCATCCCCACCCGTCCACTGAACCCTACTGCCCCACTCCCCCCCTGGTCAGCGGCGGGTGGCAGCGCCACCTGCCGCCCGCCGCCCGCCAACTGACTTGCTGTCGGTGGGGCTGTATGCCCATTGGTCCTAGCGTGAGCCAATGGGAGTGCAACCTATACTATACTATGCATTCCAGGTATGTGAATGGATCCTCACAAATCTGGAATGTGCAGTACAGTATGGAATGCATGCCCATTGGCTCACGCTGTGGACCAGTGGGTGACAGCCGACGAAGTGTCAGTTGGCGGGCGATGGTGGCGAGGCAGGCAGGTGCTGCGCCCACTGCTGATCGGGGGAGGGGCGGTGGATCAGTGGGTGGGGGGAGGGGTCCGCTGGACCACCAGGGATATGGGAGTCAGTGATATTTTACTTAAGCCTGCGATCGGGCAGATACCAGTCCACTGGACCACCAGGGATATAGGATTCTGTTATTTATTACTTCAGCTCATGATTGGGCAGACAGCGGTCCACTGGACCACCAGGGATATAGGATTCTGTTATTTATTATTTCAGCTTGCGATCAGGCAGACAGCAGTCCACTGGACCACCAGGGATACAGGAGTCTTTTATTTTTTACTTCAGCTCATGATCGGGCAGACAGCAGTCCACTGGACCACCAGGAATATTGGATTCTGTTATTTATTACTTCAGCTCGCAATTGGGCAGACATCGGTCCACTGGACCACCAGGGATATAGGAGTTTTTATTTATTTTACTAATGCCCGCGATCGGGCTGTGGTGCACATTGCCGCACTGCAGGGGGTGTCGGACCCCGAAGGCTGCTGCCTGGCAGCACGCCAGGCACAAGTCATCGGGGATCGGTGCACATGCATGCAAATGGGGCCATAATGACATGCAAATGGCCCCATTTATGCCTTGCATACATTATGGCCCCATTTGCATGTAAACCTTTGAATATCGTGGTTGTTACGCCTAGCGCAATGGAACTTTCACTAGTTCATCCCCATGCTCCACTCTGGCCACTGGCACTGGAACAGTGCCACTGTGCCATGTGCACTGTGGGTAGCCAGGGTGCAATATTCAACAATGCTGAGCCATGGCACAGCTCTGTTGAATATCGCCCAGTCCACGCCCCTGCGCAGCCAAGTTGAGCTGTGCCCAGGCTTTACGCCACAGCCTGGCGCAGTTTGAATATCTGGGCCTCATTGTGTAACTTAAATTTATATTTGCGTCTGGTTTTTCCAAAAATCATTGCCTTAGTCTTTTTAAGATTAATTTGCAGGTCCAAAGCTTCACATTTTACAAGCATTTGGTCTATTTGTTTTTGGAGACCTTTCCTAGTAAGGGAGAATAAAACCAAATCACCTGCGCACGCCATTATATGACAAGGGGTGTTAGGAGCTTTGAGGGGTCAAAAGATTCTACTGATTCCATATTCAGAAGGGAATCAATGTAAATATAGAAAAGAACAGGGGCCAGGAGATACCTCTGTTTTACTCCCCTTTGTGGAGTTGGAAAAAATCTGTGATGTTCTGTTCATTGTTGTATCTTATGGCCGTACTTGTATAAAGAGGTAGATAGGAATGAGTAGGTCGAAAGTAAGACCTTTGTTTAATAATATGTGCCATAGTGTCGCTCTATTAACTGAATCAAATGCCCCTTTGAAATCTACAAATAAGGCAGAGCTTTGACTTCCTAATATTTATGTATTTTTCTATAAGGTGAGTGAAGCAGTAAATGATGTCTGCTGTCGAAAAGTTAGTTCTGAATCCTGCCTGATGTTTGGATAATGGTGCATTGTTCTCCAGCCAGAGAAGTAATCTATTTAAAAGTATATTAGCAAATATTTTAGAGCTGATGTCAAATAAACTAATAGACCTAAAGTTATTGGGGTCATGGAATGCACCTTTTTATGTATAGGGACTATGATATTTTTGGTCCCTGTTGAAGGTATGAATTTGTATGATAGACAAAAATTGAAAAACGTTGTGAGTGGGGGTCCAGAAGGTCCTGTATTCTTCATAGATTTCACCCAGGATTTGATTGGGACCTGGGGCTTTTTTATTTGCCAGATTTAAAATGGCTTCCTTTACCTCTGTTGATGTTATCATAAGAGGAAAGTAGTCAAGTTCCTGAAGTTTATTTAAATGTGAGTCAATTATTCTTAGTGGATCTACTTTGTTAAATATAGTTTTAAAATGCTGTATCCGAGTCTCTTTTGGTATGAAAATTGCTATTGATGATTGTGACTCACTGGTGCCATTCGCCACCATCTTCCAGAATATTTTTGCATCATTATTCTGGATTGTTTCATACATACAGAGCCATTGTTTTTGTCTAAATTCTAATTTTTCCCCCAAGAATTTTTTTTGTATAGCTTTCTTTTTTTGGTTTGGAGCATTACAATGATTTCTGCTTGAGTTTTTCTTGGCTTCTTTTATTTATCATCTTAAATTGTTTTTCTCTTTTTGACAAGAGGCATCAAACCAGGTTTGCTTTGGGTGTATCCTCTTTTCCTTTAAGTATGTTCTCTCTTTAATGTTTTCTTGTGTTTGTGTTAAAGTGTTTTCCATATCTTTTTTGGGACTGAGGATTTAACATATTATTGATTAGTAAACTGGGGTCCAAATTGGTTATAAGCTCATCTACTGGATCTCAAATTTTTCTTGAGCATACATTTTCCCCTTGTACTTGCAAAGTTGCAAATGGACAGTGTAGTGTTTCATCTCTCACCTCAGCCTCATCAGGGAGAAAATGGAGACATAGTGGGGTGTGGTCACTTTCAGATCTCACTTCAATAAATAACGATTTAAAGAATTTATAGTTCTCAGTGGAACATAGGACATAGTCAATTGTACTCTATTTGGGGAAAAATATGTGGTGTTTTCCGCCTTGTCTCCATGTAGTCTCCTATTCAGTATGAGCAGGGTATTATTTTCTTCTTTTTTATTTACAATTTACAACTCCTCCTTGGAGTCAACAGGTGGCTCTGGCCCTCCCTTGGAGGGCTCCTCCTTCTGGCTCTGTTCGTACTTCCCTTCACCAACCCCTGCAATTCCCTCACAGATTGCCCACCATGGTAGGCCAGGGTGAGGAGTCCCAGCTTACTCCCCTTCTCTGGAGCACAAATCCAGAAATCAAGGGTGGCATCATGGGGTAACGTACTGGGCCATCATGGGTCCTGTCGGCCCCTGACAATTTTCCTTCAGTTTTTTGCCCTGAACCCACGTACATGTAATGGGTCAAGTGGCTGTCTCCACCTCCATGGAGACAGCCTAGTGCCCTGGATGTGGGTCCTCCCCATGCGTGACTGTGCACCTGTGGTGACACCTAGCCACCCACTGGGTGCGAGTCTATAGCACATAGTGCTAGTCCCCCCTCCCTGAGGAAGGAGAGCTGTCTATAGATGCTGAATCCATCCTCACCCCAGCCAACTCCCCAAGCAACCTGAGTCCATTCCTGAACCCAGATTGTCAGCATGGCATGAGGTGTGGTGTCCAATGCCTCAACCCTCCACTGGGCCAGCTAGCAGGGTATTATTTTCAACAAACTGAATAAAGTTCTTACCCTGTTCATTAATGTGCTTATCTTGACTTAACCTTTTATCCAAATCATCCAGATTTATCATTTCCTATAAAACTTCTATATTGTCGAACTCTGGGATTTTGGAATTGAAGTCACCAGCAATCATTAGACTACCAGTGGGGAATGTTTTCTGCATGTGTTCTAGATCAGTAGATAGTATGTCCCAGATATCCTGGTTAGTTGTTAAATGAGTCTTTGGGGGGACATACACATTATCAACTATGAGTATGAGGGTTCCTCATTTTAAAGCTACAGTGATGTAGTTTTGTTTCAGGACTTTAAAGTCCATGATTATTGTATCTTTACCAATCTAAGGTAGATTGCTAACCCCCCCCTTGGGCCTGCCAAATTTGTTCATTCTGATTGCTGATGAAAATAGATTTTCATAACCATTAATGCTGACCAGATCTGGAGCTCATGTTTCTTGGAATAACAATAATTCATAGTTACAAAGATATAGCTTCCAGTCCGGGTCAGCTAGTTTTTGAGTCAGACCAGAAATGTTCCAAATTAAAATGTTAGAGTTAACTGTATGGTCAGTTATTATCATTTCACTGTTAGTTGCTTCAGGATCCAAACTCTTCAGTCATATGTTCAAATTTCCAATAATTTCCTCATTCATGTCTATTACTAAGATCTGTGCTCTGTCCAATTTAAGAGACCTGTTCAGGATTTATAAGGTGAGCATTTCTGATCTGACTAGTACATAAATCTGGGTTCCTTCTTCCCTTGTACATTTTCTAGTTACAGATAAAATCTCATGTTCTGGAATTTTAAGATCTAGGCCCAGATATTCAAAAGATTTGCGACATGCGCAACAGGGTTTCTGCGATAACTCACAAAATCGCCATTCTGCGATATTCAGAAGGGGCCAGTTGCGCCACCAAAACATGCTGAGCAACAGGCGCAATGGAAATAAAGGCATGCACAACCAAAGGGGGTGGGTCCATGCATAAAGTGCGCAATGCGATATTCGAACACTTGCGCAATGCGCAAGAGTGGCTCAGCCGGAAGTTGCGCAGTAGCAGAATTGAGCCAAAATAAAAAGGCTCAAGGAAGCGGTGCAAGAACCCTAGCAGGCCGCAAACTGGGGGAGAGAGACAGAGACAGAGACAGAGAGAGAGAGACAGAAGCTGGAAGGGCAGACAGGGACAGTGGGTCCAGGAGGACAGAGAGGCCAGCGGGGTGCCTGGTGCAGTGGAAGCAGCAGTGGGGGCAGCGGGGTAACACAGGAACAGCAGCCAGGGGCAGAAGCCAGGGAGATGGACAGTGCCAGCTTCCACATGGAAGCTGTAATGAGGGGTGAGACACCATGCTGCAGGGGACGTGGCGGAGGGCCCGTCATGTATGCCCCCGACAGGCGGTATCGTGCCCGCATCAGCGCCGAGCTGTACACAGATGTTTCCAGATCGTGTGCCGGTACCACCTGAACAGGGCAATACTGAGACGGCTCTGTGAGCTGTGCAGTGATGTGATGCAGGCACCCTCACGACGGAGTCACGCTCTGTCTGTGGAGACCAAGGTGACAGCCTGCATGTGCCTGCTCACCACGGCACCTTCCAGAGGCCGACAGGGACACCACAGGCATTACACAGTCAGCCACGTCACGCATCCTCACCCAATTCCTCAGCGCACTGCTGCCTCATGCTGCGGAGTACATCCATTTCCCCAGCACCGCGGCAGAGCGTACAACAAACATGCAGGAGTTCCCCAGGGTAGCACGTATGCCTGGCATGCTAGGGGCCATAGACTGCACCCATGTGGCCATTCGCATGCCACCTGGCCCCGACGGCCAGGCATATCGGAACCGAAAGGGGTTTTCCAGTGTCAACTGCCAGGTGGTGTGTGGTGCCACTGGGCTCATTATCAATGTCTGTGCCACACACCCTGGTGGAGCACATGATGCCTTCATATGGCACCAGTCTGCACTGTGCCATCGATTCGAGAGTGGGGACATCCCCACGGGTCATCTAGTGGGTGAGTACACATGTATGGAATGCAAACTCTGGGCAAGTGTGGGAATGACACAGGTGCCATGGTAGTGGCACACAAGGATATGGGCAATATGGACCTGACATGACACTGCTCTCCACTATCTCCACACAGGTGACTGCGGATACCCACTCCGTCCCAGGCTGCTCACACCGTACCGGCGCCCCACGACCCCAGCGCAGCTATGCTTCAATGAGGCACATGCCGCAACACGTAACATCATAGAGTGGGTGTTTGGGATGCTCAAGGCACGCTTCCGATGCCTAGACACCTCCAGCGGTGCCCTACAGTACAGCCCCCAAAAGGCCTGTGGGATATTCCTGGCCTGTTGCATCCTGCACAACATGGCCAAAGACCATGGGATAGCCGTACAGGTCAAACAGGGGGACAGCGATGGGGACGCCAGTGGCGCCGGTGATGTTGGTGATGAGCAGCCCCCCCTAGGATGGAGGGACCCCCGACTGACCCGGCAGGCCCAGCTGCACTGGGACACCATTGTAGAAGAGCACTACGCCCAACACAGGTAAGTCAAGGGGACATGTGCAAGCAACACTGTCCATGCACAAACCACAGGCACACAGGGGAACACACCGTGCATGAAGGTCAGGGGAGTTGAAGGTTCCAGGCATACCAACACACCATCAGGGAGGAGTGAGCACTCATATGGACACACACACACACCAGGCAGCATACATGGGCAGAAGCACAACACTGCGGAAATGACATTGCCAACACACAGCACCACCGACCACCCCCACCACCTGTACCGTCCAAGTACGTGTGTCAGGACCTGGGCACCCTTGCACCTTGGTGTACAGTGCAATGCAGGCATCATCATGCACACGCACCTGTGGACAGCAGTTGGGAGAGTGTGCAGGTGGTCCGTGTGTCAGCGTGGAGAGCAGAGCACCCAGCAGTGCACTGCCCACCATGACACACATTGCACACAGGGCAGCACCAGACAGGGCCCGCACTGGGAGACAGCTCAGTCATGTAGCACTGTCCCACGGCCACCAGAGATGCATGGGCGGCCCCGCCGTGGCCCAGCAGCACTGGCAGGCTGAGCAGGGGCCACATGGGGTGGCGCTGTTGCACCACCAGGGGTCCCACTGCGCGAACGCGACCTTGCCCGCACAGGGGTCTGCATCATGCTGAACAAACGTGCACCAGGGGTGCTCGGGATGCCCACAGCAGAACCTGGTGTCGACAGGCCTGGTGTCGCACGACGCCGGGAATGGGGAGTGGAGAGCGCACTGTGTGGGGTGTACTGTACAGGGGCACCTGACACTGTGCCCAATGCGTCCACGACAGAGACCACTGCCTGGGTCAGCCTGTCAATGGCGGCGGTCACATCCATCTGCATAAGGACCAGCTCGGCTCGGTCCTGAGCACATTCCCTGCTGTGCCGCTCCACCGGCACAGACAGTGCCTCCATGGACCTTGCAACCCGCCCCTGCAGCTGTACTGATTCCTGCAGCAGGTGGGTGTGTGTGTCCAATGGGTACTGTGCCCCAATGGCATCGTGACCCCTAGAGTGTGGACGGTCCTGGTGCACAGCACCCCTTGAGGGTGGGCGCTGTTCACCAGGACCAGGTATGGGCAGATCAAAGGGCGGTGGACATATGCCACTGCTTGACACTGTACCCCCAGACCTGGTGTGTGACTGCTGCTGCCGCCCCTCCAACTGCTGAGCCCCCAGGTCCACCTGTTCCACCTCCGTGCTGGCAACAGTGCCGGACACCTGCACAGCCACTGGTGCTGCCCCACTGGTGCTGACAGGCACAGTCTGGGACTGTGCCAGCATGCTGGTACACATGTGTGAACCAGGAAGGCCCAGGGGCACGTGCTGGCCTGCCATGTGTCCATCATGGGACACATACCTATCACTGCCCATTGCAGGCCTGCTATCATCAATGGTGCAGGTACGTGCCACTGCCATAGGCACAGCATGCTGGCATACCTGCATGCCAGACTGCTGAGACACAGGCTGTGCACTCCCCACACCCGTATCACTGACACCAGAGTTGTTGGCCCAGCGTGCATGCTGCTGCAGTGCCTGCTGGCTGGTGGCGGAGGTGGATGGTCCCTCCTCCACGTCCAGCAGGTCTGCATCACTGTCTGGACCCACCACCACCACCATCTCCTGAAGACAAACAGGATCTGTAACAGAAAGAGAGTACATGTGAGTGCATGTGAACAACAGCCCCCAACACCACCACCATGTCATACCGTGCAGTGATGGGCTTCCACCTGTCTGGAATCCTCTGCCTGGTACGCCCGCAATGGCACTCGGCTGCATGGCCGTGACCAGTGTCTCCTCTGTTGGGGTCAGCTGCAACACCACTGGCGGGCCCCCACCAGTGCCAGCATCGCGCCCCTGAAGGCTGCCACCTTCTCCTTCAGCCTCCTGTGGTCAGTCCCCATCTTCTTCTTGCATTCCTGCACGGAGCGCTGGTGGCTTCGGCAGGTTGATGGCCCGAGCTACCCCCTCCCATGCAGCTGCACGCTCCTGAGGGTGCCCTCCGTCCACTCAATAGTGGCTCATCCTCCAGGTAGGCCTGGAAGAGGGCCTCCGCCTCTGCCGCTGTAGTCTGGCCTCCCACGCCCGCCCGTCCCTCACCTCACCTTGGCCTCTGGTCAGCTGGTGGTGATCTGTAAGGGTGGAAGTGGACACCTGTCACTGTGCAGTCTACAGCATTTCCCATGAGCATAGGTGCCGCCCGGGGGAGGCGGAAGCCCCCTGTTTCTTCTCCGTATGGCAGATACTAATAGAAAAGGTGCCCTTTGTCCCTTTCTAAGTGCCCTTTGATTCTCAGCCCCTCAGCCTTTATCATCCTCCGGCACCCTTGCCCATGAGCATTGTCCTAAGCATCACACAGCATGTAACTCACCTCTCACCTGCAGTGACCGAATCTGGCCAGCACAACCCACTGTCGCATTTTTATAGCGCAACACATGCAAATGAGGAGTGGCGCAACTTTAATGACATGCTAATCGCGCCACTGCGCCTTTGAATGGCTGATCGAATGATTTGCATATGTCGGCTGAATATCGCGAATTTGCACTTTGCGCAATACGGAAGGGCCGGCTGAGCCAATGGCGCAGATTTGTGCCTGCATGCTACACTGCATTGCGCATGCCCAGACAGCTTACGCATGCATCTATCGCGCTGCAGACCTGCTGAGCACGATAGGCAATTCAGGCCATGGCCACCATTGTGCCAGTGGCGCTACAGCACTGGGCACTATATGGCGCTGTGGCACTACTGCGCAATAGTCCACTGTGGCACTGGTACGCTGCTTGGCAGTCGCGCAGGATGCCTATACGTCCGATGGCGCTGTGCATAGCCTTGCGTCATTGCCGTGACCTTGTGTATGCCTTTTTGCCCCTGGCGCTGTTCGCATGCCATGTCCGTCTCCTTATTGCGCCGTCTGGTGACAGCGCTATGGTAAGTCGGCGCTGTTCGAACAGCGCATTGGAGCTCAGGTGGTCTATTGCGTAACATCTCCACTTGCGTTCAGTGGCAATTGACCATATTGCCTGCTGTAAACTGGCTGAGATGGCTAGGAGGAGGGCAGTGAGTTGGAGCCCACTGGAGGTGGCCAACCCAGGCCCTGGTGGAGTCCTCACTGTGAGGGCACTCCTATGGTGAGGCCCCTCACCATGGCAGGGACGCAAGTGTGGCAGCAAGGGCTACTGACCTGGTGGAGGTCACTGACGGGCCGGCTGCTGAGCAGTGCCAGCACTGGTACAGTGACCTCCGACCGGAGGAAGCCGACATGTTGGCCAGGCTGTGGGAACATGCCAGGCGGAGCAGGTGCCTAGGCCAGGTGAGTGTACCATCTATGCACCTATATTCTGTAGGGTGTGTGTGTGCTTGTGTGGCTGTGCATAGGTGACGGCTCGACATGGTTGGCTGTGCTCAGTGTATGCAGCTCTGCGATGGATGGTTATGGCTGTGTGGGCGGGCACTCACTGGGGCAGGGGCACTCTGCTTTGAGTCACACTGATGTTTGTCTCAACATATGTCTCCCACAGGCCTGGATCTGAGGAGGCGAGCACCAGCTGATGAGGGCAGGCCAGGACCCGGTGCCAGCAGGGGTGGCACCCTACAGCAGCAGCAGCAGCGGAGCAACAGCGGGAGCAACGGCGGCAGACAGAGCTGCTTGGGCAGTGTGAGTATCATGACTTCATCGATGCTATTGCATGCTGGGAGACCAGTAGCCCTGCACAATACAACCATGCAGGAAAGGGAGGTCATAATTCCACTACAGGTCACTAGTGAGGCCCCAACTGGAATACAGTGTACATTTCGGAGACCATCCCTACGTAAGGACGTACAGTGGGCAGAGAAGGTTCAGAGGAGGGCACCAAAGATGGTGCATGGCTTGCATCACAAGTCCTATGGAGACAGGTTGAAGGAACTGAACATGTACTCCCTGGAGGGGAGGAGGGAGAGAGGGGATATGATAGAGACATACAAGTATCTTACAGGGTGGAACAGGGTGCAGAGAAACACTATTTTGAGTTGAAAAAGATGTTCTAGCACTACAGGCAATGGGATGCTGTTGGAGGGTGGACAATTCAGAGGACACATGAGAAGGACTGTCTTCACAGAACAGGTGGTGGACAAGTGGAACACCCTGCCAGAGGAAGTGGTGGGGCTGAAACAATCATGGATTTCAGAATGCACGGATAGACAAAACGGAATTCTGGAGGTTAGGGTAGGCAACAGACTCAGGTAAACAAAGGAACTTACAGCTCAAATGCACAGACTGGGTTGGCTATAGGCCCTTATCTGCCGACACTGTCTATGTATCTATGTCTGTATGCATGACACAGGTGACATGCATCACTGTGCAGTATCACAGCACATCTGTGTATGCGCACTGGTGGCCCATGCATGCACTGGGCACATAGCTGTGTAACTGGCATCGTACTCACGCTGCCCGCCACTTGCCAGCCTTGTTTGTACTGTGATGGACGTGGCAGTGTGTGTGGGCAGTGGTGCGATAGCTGGTGCCGCTCTGTTTGTGATGGCCATGTGCATGTTCACTGTGGGTGGGTGTATGCCATCACAGGTGCGGGACATTGGGCTATATGGCTTGCAGGTTGGGTGGTGTTCAGGGTTGTGGTCAGTCACAGCCATTGACTGTGTTCCCATTTTCCTAGGTCTCAAGGTACTCCAGCACATATCCAGGGATGTCCGGGCCCTCAGACAGATGGTTAGTGATGACCAGGCCATCCTGAGGTCTATACACCGCCATGGCCTGCGGAGGAGGTGGCATGGAACTGGCCGACAGCAGGCGGAGGACGGGCGTCCGGCTGGCCAATGAGTTTCTTCCCTTCCAACTTCTCCCATCCCTACCACCTTGCCTTCCCTCTCCAAGTTTTTAATCCCTCCCCCTTGAACACCCCTTCCTTGTACCCGTCCCCCCCTTGTAAATAGTTTCTATTGTTGTTGTTATTTAATATGTTCAATATACATTTCTATTTTGATATATGAATACTGTGTTGGTCTCTGATTTGCAGCTGGCTATGGGTGCTCAGTTGCAGGTGTGTACATGCCATCTGGGGTGGTCTGGTCCTGGGTGTGTGTGCGTGTGTGTGCATGGGGAGGTATCTCCAGCATGGCAGTGGCTTTCTGTTGGTCTTGCCATCTGCTGCCACCCACTGCTGGGTGCACAGGGTGTGTCTGGCTTGAAGGCTTCTGTGCTGCACGGGGTTGACGTGTGCTGGGGGGATGCATGGTTTCCTGCAGTGCCAGTCACTGCACATAGGTGGTGTCTTGGGGTCACAGTGCAGGGTGTGCTGTGTGTACGGGGGGCTGATGTGCACTGTGGTTGTCAACCCCCTGTGTGTGGCACTCTCCGCCTGCCAGTGGTTGTGCTGGGGTGTCATGGCTCTGCTATGCTTTGTTGGCTTGTCCCCATGGGCAAGTAGATCATCATGCTGTGCTTGGGGTGTGCAGGTGTGGTCTGGGTTCTGCAGTGTGTTCCTGTGCCCATGTGTGGCATGGCTGGCGGTGGGCCCCAGCCTGCCTCCCTGGATGTGCAGTTCCATTGCTCTGGAGGGGGGCTCTGCTTGCGCTGGCAGCTCTGGACTGCTCAGCTGGGCTGCCCTGGTTGCGCCATAGTGCAACATTTTGGCTCAGCTTCTCCTTCCTGGTTGCGCGATGGTGCAGTATGTGAGATATTCAGACGTTGGTTGCTTGCGCAATTTTCTCTGCTCCATGTTTGAATATCGCACCTGTTGCGCATTTGCGCAACTGGTTTGTGCTTGCTTCTGCTGTTGCGCTCGTTTTGAGCACAGTTTGAATATCTGGGCCCTAGAGTACAAGCTAATAATGTTAGTGCATATGCCTTTAACATGTCATTATTTTCATGATCCAAGTGCTTAATACCAAAGATAGACAGGGTTTTTGAGAGATCCCTGTCTTGTGTCCTTTCTGCTTTAAAATGTTATTGCAGACTGTTTAAGACTGATAAAAAGTCTTCATGTTTCATTGGTACTTGTACCATTCCAAGACTGATTCAGAATTGTTGCTCAGGAAACTGGTGAGGTTATTTCAAGGCCTAAATAGCTGATCGTTTTTTGTTTGGACCATATTCTTTTTGCTACATCCATGTCTTTGACTAAAATATAAACAAGTTTCAGAGGACCCATTCTATCTCTATAAAACGTCATAAAGGTATATCTAGCCTTGTGAATTTCACATTCACCCTCTATCAATTGGTGAATTACTTCAGTCACTATTTCCAGACTTTCATATGATTTTTCCAAAATATCATAAGTGATTCTAATTACAACCTCTTGCCCTGTGATTGTTATATCTTGTGCCGGAGGGTTAGATCCTCTCAGAGTCCTCTCTTGTACTATTTAAGGGCTATCATGAGCATTTTCTCCTGTTTTAGTTTCCTTTTTCTTTTTTTTTATCCCTAGGACTTCATTGGTATGCGATCTGGTTTCCCTTGGTGTTTCTGAGCTAGTGTTACCTTGCATTGAATGATGATTTTTGATGTTTTTACCCTGGTTCTGCAAGTGCTTCTCCTTTCCCTGGATTATTACTTTGGGGTAGATGGAATATTGGTTGGCATTAGAGATTGAGAATTATCTACTTTCTTTTCCCTTTTATTTGTTTTATTTACTTTTTCTGTATTCTTCTTTTTGTTTTCCCCCTGTTGTTTCTCTTTTCTCTTCTTACCCTGTGGGCTATTGGGTATTATGATTGTGGAGAAAGACAGTTTCCTTGGATGGGTATTTGAGAGGCTGTTCTGTTGTTCAACAAATTTTTTTAATGTTCACAGTCTGCTGTTTAACTATTTTGGAAAGTCATTCCATTCTGTGTTTTAAGTTGTTAAATGCCTCTGGGGTACTATGCTAGCCATGATCGGATGGCCAAGGTTTTTATATTATATCTAGACAGATGATCAGGGCATTGAGATAAAAACTGTTCATCTAATTTTATATTCTCCACCCCTCTGTCCAGTTTCTCAAATACCATATTAAGAGACCCAGCCAAAATTGACAAATGTTGGTCAGCCTCTTCTAGTGACTCTAATTTAGAGCCAATATCTAGAGGACTGAAGAAATCTAGCTTAGTTATGTGTGTTTCCTGATCTTTTGGTGTACACAGTGCTTTTGAGTGTCTTTAGCAAGGTTATTTCCCTTTGTATATCCATTCACAACTTCCTCAGATTGTGTTAAGTCTAAGTTGCTGTTGGTTGTTATTGGAGAGAAATAATCAGTGATCATTTCTTTTTTTAGTGAATTCAGTGTCTACCCTTTTCTTTTTTTCAGTCTCTTTTTTTGTTCTAGATTTATTGTTAAAGGGAACCTGGATGGTCTTTCTCTCTGTCTTTCATTTGTTTGTTTTTTCCCTATGACTAGGGTTTTTTATCAGTATTTTCTTTTTTTGGTTTTGATAATGGAGTAGAATGAAATTCCATCGTTTGAGATTTATTCTGCCCTTCTTTTTCTATAAGTCCCTTATCCTGAGCTCTCTCTACACTTGTTTCATCTTTATTGATCACCTGAATGTCCCTTTTTAATACATATGCATAGGAAGAATGTTTTAAGGGTTCCTGGAGTGCTACTTTACATTATTTTGTTTGTTGCTTTGCTAATTCTTTTATTTCATTTAAAGTGTATTTAGTAATATAGCACAGTTGTGACAGAAGGGATGTAAAGTCATAATGTCTCCCCCTCTTGCCATATGGCATTGACCATACCTAGTTTGAATATGGACATGAATTCAAGGTTAACAGCTATTGTAGAATGTTACCCTTACTTAAGCTGTATAACCTCCAATGCAATTCTCACTCAGGTATTTGTCTAGTCCTGCTTTAAAAGATAGAACAGTTCTAATTTCTGCAACCTTGCCAGGTAGGCTGTTTCACATGCTAACCACCATCTGTGTGAAGTAATGCTTTCTAATGTTTCCCCTAATTATGTCTCAACACACTCAGGTTCAGTGCATGTCATCTAGAAGTGCTTACACTCATGTCCCTTCACAGTCTTTTCTTTTCTAGGCTGAATAATTTTAGTATATCCATTCTATCTTCATAGTTCTTGCCTCTGAGGCTACTATTCAATAGGTGATCCTGTGCAGGACCATCTTAGTTTCTTCAGTTTTCTTTCTGTCCTGTGGTAACTGGAATTGAGTGCACCATTCCCCCTTAATCTGGTGATCTAGAGTACACAGTGACCTCTGAGCCGCATTAGCTAGTGTTGCTGTTATCTGTCTGTCCATCTGTCTGTATGTCTGTCTGTCTGTCTGTCTGTCTGTCTGTCTGTCTATCTATCTATCTATCTATCTATTTATCTAGTCCCCCTAGAGTTCAACTACTTTCATTGCTTAATCCTTTGCTGAAGTCATAATCCTAAACAGGCATATATGCATATAGGTATAGTCATAAACAAGCAGTACAGGTTCATGAGGAAATGGTCATGACAAACAAATCTGATAAATTTCTTTGACTGGGTGACCAAGGAAATAGACCAGGGGAGGGTAGAGTGTGAACCCTATCTAAACTTCAGCAAAGCCTTTGACACTGTGCCACATAGAAGGCTGACAAGGAAGCAGACCAATTTGTGGGTGAGGGCCAAAAGTGTTAAATTGGGTTTGCAACTGGTTAACGGATAGGAGGCAGTGGGTACTGGTAAATGGCACGTACTCTAGGGACGGGAAGGGGAAAAGCAGAGTGCCACAGGGATCAGTCCTCTCCAATATCTTCATGGGGGCATTGCAGAGAACTTGGGGGGGGCAGTCTTTGCAGATGGCACTAAGATATGGCATAGAGTGAACACCCAGGAGAGAGTGGAAACAATACTGAAGGATCTAGGGAAATTATGAGAGTGGTCAGATCCATGGCAGTTGGGGTTCAATGCCAAAAAGTAAAAAAAAAAACAAAAAAAATAACAACAACATGCATTTAGCTATTAGAAACCCCTGTGCTGAGTAGAGGATTGGTGAAGAGGTGCTGGCAGTCACTAGGTAGGAAAGGAATCTTGAAACTATTATTTCAGAAGACCTCAGAGTGGCCGTGTAATGTGACAGAGACATAGGCAAGGCTAGTGAGGTGCTGGGGTGTATAGGGAGGGACATCGCCAGCAGGAGAAGGGAAGTGGTGCTGCCACTGTACCGACCTCTGGTACATCCCCACCTGGAAAACTGTATCCAGTTCTAGAGACCTAACCTCAGAAAGGACATAGACAGGGTGGAGACAGTCCAGAGAAGGCAACCAAGATGGCGCAGGGGTTGCAAGGGAAGTCTTATGAAGAGAGACTGAGAGATCACAATATGTACACTCTGGGGACAGGAGACAGAGGGGTGACATGATCAAGACCTTCAAGTACCTCACATGGGCAAACAGAGTGCAGGGAGGGACCCTTTTCCAAGAGAGGAAGCACTCCAGGACTAGGAAGCATGCAATGAAATTGGAAGGGAACATTTTCAACAAGGATGTAAGGAAATACTTCTTCACAGAAGGGGTGGTGGGGGCATGGAACCAATTGCCAGTTGCAGTTGTGGAGGCTAGAATGGTAGAAGGCTTCATGCATGCATGAGATAGACATAGGGGCATATTATAGAAAGAGGGAGTGGCAAGAGTCGCTAGAGACCACACAGGGTCTGCAGAGGTACAATAGGCAGGGAACCCTTGAGCAGGCTGGGTGGGCCTAGTGGTGCTTTCGTTTTCTGTGTTTCTATAGTTCTATGTTTCTGTCCTCTGTGACATCAGTTTATTGCTGTGAGAAGGATTATGATGTAACAATCAGAGGATTATGACTTCTGCAGAAGACTGAACATTAATAGTAGATCAACAGACTAGCAGTAGACAGTCAGTTAAGGACGGAAATGGCAACACAGTAGTAAAAGTGTGTATGTTGGGGCCGGGAGGCACAGACAGACTTGGATGTACTGCTGCAGACTATGACTGTCAGAACCATTGTGGCATATTACAGTATACTGTATACACATCATCAAAGTGTTATTGTTGCCAAGAGATAAACAGATAGACAAGTGACAGCAACTGAGACAACAATATGACATAATTATTCCTATAGATCAATGGAATACTATACCACAAAGTTTGCCTGAATAATACCTGACTAAAGCACAGCATTTCAGACAACTAAAATGTCCAAATGTGACCAAACCAAACTGCCATTTCTAGTCTCTCATGTCTATTGGTACATGATTACAATACAAGTAATGCAGAGTTAATGTTACCTTCTGAATGAAATGTTTCTGATTAGAGGAAACAGAAAGTTATTCCCCTTAAAGCATTCACAGTTCATATTTGTTTATCCCCTATTCTTCTGCAGTCTATCTACAGTATCTATCAAGTCCTCTCAACCTATTTTCTGTATACGTGTGTAGTTTGTAGGCATGAACAGTGATTCCTTCTCTTGCATCACCTTATTCATCATCATTTAAATATAAATGAGGCTGCTTCACTCTGTTTTGCCCTGGTGTGAAAATCTGTGTGCCTCCATTGCAAAGGTCATGACCCCACTCATGCAAGGCATCGTGGGAGTTGATGATGCATACCTGCACAAGCCAGCAGAAGTTATGCTCTCATTCAATTCTGTTACATGACTTCTGAGTCCCTATATTCTCTAAAAGCATTTTTTCTATCTCAGATACACTTTCAACTACAGAAAACAGCTGGGCACTAACTATGCCTTAAAAGGTTTCATGGCCAGCATAAGACAAGAATATAGGGCCCGCGTAGGACAGCAACCACACTGACTAATACATTATAACTACTTGCAGGCTTTAGCACTAAAACATCATAAAATTCCAGGATGCCTTACAGGAGTCAGGTCATTACCTTTGCAATGGAGTCAAGCTGGTTTTCACACCAGACTTCAGTACCTTCATTTACATTTAAATCCTGATGAAATTAGGAGGGTGCAAAAGAGGCAATCATTGTTCATGTCTACAAACTACACAGGTGAACAGAATAAAAGGCTGAGGGACCTTTCCTTTAAAACATGCTCTTTGTGTCACCCACATGTTGCACTATTATATGTTCTCTAGCCAGTGGCATCATCCTAAAAACAAGGTGCTGCATCAGCGTTTGGGCTGAAAGCAGTACAAATAGGTACTATTAAAAATACACATTGTAAATAGAAAATAGAGTTAGCATTGATGTTTCAACCATATGTCTTCTTCAGGAATGATCTATAAAGAGAAAAAGCAGTACAAACAGGTACTATTAAAAATACACATTGTAAATAGAAAATAGAGTTAGCATTGATGTTTCAACCATATGTCTTCTTCAGGAATGATCTATAAAGAGAAAAAAAGCAACATTAGTGGTATCATCAGTTGCATTCAGTTTGTGTTTTTTGACATGAGGACTGCTGCTTTCATGGGCTGCTATATTGAGGAAAACAGCACACTGAAGATCTGCTTGAGTGTCATCAAGGCAGCAGCCCATGCAAGTTACAGTATTAGCAGAAGACGGATTGCAACCAGTGATGTTATGGGTTGGAACACCTGTAATGGTGCAATAGGGGCTACACACAAAGTGGGTTTTACAGACCCAGCAGACCTAAATAAAGGATATATGAAAAGTAAGGGAAAAGGGGGTAAGCAAGTATGAACTGGAAAAGATGCATGCTTCTCTTCACCTTTAATCATTAGATGTTTGGTCCTTCCCCCAGAATAAATAAAAACACGTTGGATTTTTATGGGGATACTAATTAGGCATCTCCCACAGTTTTGGAACAAATAAGCAATGTCTGAATACACATGACCATAATTTGTCTCTGCTTATGACCCAATTATGCTAAAGTAAATGTGGTAAAATACCAGTATGTTTGTAGATTAGTTAAAGGAGAGATCACTGGACTAAGTGCTACCAACGTTTCTGCTCAAAGTATATGCATGACTGTAAAAAGATTAGCTGGACAACTTGCAACTAACAGTGAAACTCTTGTTGTGAAAATTCTGATCCCGTCTCCCCTTCTATTTCTTTTTAAATTTAGTTTTGGTTGACAGGAAAAGGAGCACTTGATTGTACTGCCTTTTTCAGCCTTATCCCAGCAGTGGGGGTGGGGGGATACAGATGCAATCCAACTGAAATTTGAACCACATTAAGCTGTTGGTGGTATTTTTAGTGAATGAGGAAATTTGGCCAGGACACCAGGGGAAAATTCCTTACTCTTTCCAGTAGGGGAAGCTGTAGTCATTCCGGTCAGCAAGATGGCCGACCACACCAGCGAGGATGAAGGAGGAGTTAGAGGTTCGGGGGCACTGTGTTCCAAAACAGAGACAATGGATTTTCAAAGTTCTCAGGACATACCAGAACTGGAGACAAGTTTTAAGGAACAGATACCATTGTAATATGAAGTTGGTATGCACATCGGAAATATGAGAAAATTACCAGCTGACTCTTCTGCAGTTTTGACTGTTGCCGCCAAGAAAGCAGTTCCTCATAGTGTGGAGGTCCAAATGCCAATGGACTGAGAAGAACATAGAATATGGCTATTGAAAATACTGGTGGCTGAAGCTACTCTGGAAGCTGCACAGTTTACTGCTACCAAAGCAACAGACACTGCTGCCACAGAAATGCCCGTGGCTGACACAAAAACTGGTGCTACTGCTAAGGAAACTGAACATGGAAACCTCCAGGGGACATCAGACTCCAGTCGGGAGCATGAACAAAGTATTTGGGACACTTTACCTGCAACAGAGAAAACCTCTACAACAACATCATCGACGGAGGGCCCCTGGTCACCGAGAAAGCTCTCCTTGCGGCCGTGTGGCAGCATTTGGCTGATGGCCCTACATGGCTTCCGGGAGCTACACCTACAGCTGCCAGCATTATGTCTTCCAAAAAGGCTGTTATCACTACCACAGATAAACCTAGACATACTAGAGGTACTGACAAAAAATGTTTAACTTTTCAAAAGTGACTGCTGCCGATAAAGGTGTTGCCATAGCAATGACTCAGTGGGAAGTCAAAAGCAGCTCTCAGTTGGGAACTTACCCACAAGGTGTAGGGGTGAATTGTTTGGCACTTCTCACTGCCAGCATCCCATGGGGTGGGTGGGGAGAGAAGTTTCAAGGGATGAAACAATTAGCATAACTGAAATGCAAGTGACTGATTTAAATACCTCCAAAGGTTTTCCACCTGACCAAACTGATGCTACTGGCAGGGGGGGAACAAAACCAGACAGAGCCTGCTACTGTACTGGAGACTGATCCAAGGGTAATGCCCTCCACTTCTTGGGCTGAAACAATAGATATGGAGGATTCTAATAACTCCAGGGGGCCCTAATACAGACACTACAGATAACAATCAAACCCTCCTTTGAATGACACTAATGCAGCCAGGGGTCACGCTAAATCAAACCCTCGATTTAAATTGTCAGAGTTGTTTACTAACCCATGGGAAATCCACAACCAGGTGTATTGCAGTGCCAATTAGATACAAAGGTGGACTTGATACACCCCCAGATAGGGTGTACGTTGCAAGGACGTTGCTTAAAAACTTCATGCAGTTTTTGGCATCAGAGATTTTTGCTCTGATCCATATTTCTGGGGACACCATATTCAATGTGAGTTTTAACACACCACAGCAACTAGAAAGGTTTTGGAATAAATTTTACCAGCTGAAAAGCACCCCTCTATGAGCACCTTTTCTGGTCATTCCATGCACCAGGCCAGCCATTAAGAATATCACCACCCTTTTTAGGGGTAATCCCACCCGACAGCGACTTTTTGACAGCGAGGTCCCCTACAGTGACTACAGTGCCACATCACTGTAGGGAACCTGCTGGAATCCAGCACTGTCTGTTGTGGGGTCCTGCACCCCCCCCAAATCATCTCTGACTCGGAGTTGATAATCCTAAGTGGGGGGGTGGGGGGTGCAGCCCTCACATGGGGGGTTCGGGACAACCCCCCAAAGAAAATACTCAGTTTCCTCCAAAACCAGCAGCCAACAGCAAAATGTGGTCAACCTGCCGGTTTCACTGTCTGGTCGTTCAACCGAAATTTTGGCTATGACCAGTCATGCATTCCTTTTTAGGAATGAGAGTGTACACATATCTGACATCTTGCATTGAGTAAAGCAAACAGCTGACCTCCTTGACAAACCAATGTCTATTTTAGATGTTGAGACTATATGAACTGGTGGATGGAAACTCAAAATCAAACTCCACACATCACAGAGTGGGTCTATGCATCTCCCTAGTTGCTTTTGGTTCTATGTCATAATGGCGATCGTCGTTTGGGTGAGTGTACATCACCGAATACGGATTAGCGATGTACAGTCGCGAGTAACTAGAAAACCAGCAACTGGTTTTCTATGTTATGCAGGGGGTTGTGTAAATCACACCTCCCTACTTAAGGATCTCTAACCCAGGGGTGCATGTTGGGGAGGGTGAAAAATAAGCCACCTGCTGGAGCAAAAAAGCAATGTTCTGGACCTGAACCCTGCACCCTGCACACCCCACCGACCCTCCCTGATGCATCGCCAGCCACCAGCCTCGGCATGCCTTGCACACCCCTACCACATACCTCCCTCCCTTCCTCTTTCCCCACACGCAGTGTGCATACGCACATGCACATACACTTCCTGTTGCCCAACCTTGCCCACCCAGGTATGTGATTGCTACCCTATCAGTTAGTCCTGTACACAGGTACCATGACTTAGTCACCTTTTTTGAATGCACTCAGTCACGGTCACCTTGTACATGGTATACCATTGCTTTTACATTGGCCAAGATCGAGTATTCGGCTTTTACCCTGTCCAGCCTAAAACCTGTCACAGATGTTGTTCTCTCTCACACCTGAGTAATGACTGTGATGCCATGGTGTGTAGTTTTTGCCTCAGAACTAGACACGCTGATATCTTTTGCCCAATCCTCTCAAATGTAACCTTCGTGAAGAAACTGCACATTTATTTCTTCAATGTCCTTGGGCAGTTCACAACAGGTGCATGTTTTACAACCAGGATGATACTGTACATGGTGCACAGGTAAGACTAGCTAAACAAACTCAACAGGAAGAGGATATGCAGTCCCCAACGTCAAGTTCCTTCACAGATCACCAGAAGAGTCAATCTTTATTGTCGGTGGCTCTTCCTATAGACAGCCCACCAGCAGAGGCTGATATAGAAAATAACGCACCACCTCCCAGCCATACTGAAAAGAGGGAAACAGATACACATATGGAAGTTTCTGCCACACCAGAACAAGAGACTGTTGTTCAGATACAGACTGCACCATCTGACATGCCCCCACCCCCACCCCTATGGGAGGAATACTAACGGGTCAAGGGGAAATGAAGATTTACTAGAAGTACACCCTGATCAAAAATGGCAAAAATAGATGAAACAGCTGTACAAAACAAATATGATGCCTTACAAGAACACACGGTGGAGGAGGAGGAAGATTCTGAGGCTTCATCCCTGACTTCTTCACAGAAGGATAATTCCAGTATTGATGATGACATTACTGACAAACCCAAGTTAAAGAAAAAAAACTAGGAAGAAGTCTTGAACTATGAGATAACATTGTTTTCCTTTTTCTGGCTGTCTTATGTGTATTGCTTCTTGAGACTCCCTTAGCATTATCTCACTAAATGTGAATAGTATTAAAAATCATAAGAGGCATAGCATTACTTTTAGAGCTTTACAACATTCACAAGCTCAGATTATATTTTTACAAGGCACTCAGCTAAAAACTACCATTGATATACACCAGGTCCAAAAGGTCTGGCCACGGGGCCCCATGGTGTGGTCATCAGGGGGAGGATCCTTGCTCAGAAGTGGGGATCCTTTTTTCTTGCTAAGTCCTAAATCAGAAGGCCATGGACACTGACTCTGATAGGGCACTTTTCCTTGATATTAATTTTAGAGGACAGGCAGTTAGAATCGGTGTGATTTATCCCCCACAGACTAAAACCTCTAGGATCCAACTTTTTAAATTAGTCCAACCATATTTACATACCACTAGAAAAATAATTTTGGGAGGAGATTTTAACTGCCCTTTAGACCAAACAAATAAAACAGGGACTACTACAAACAGCAGCACTACTAGATGCATACAGGACACTCTGGCCTTCGGGGGGGGGGGCATATATATTATAGGGGTAAACACTCCTCCAGAATTTATTATTTCTTTATTTCACAACACTGCTACCTTGGATCATGTTAGGACATTTACAAAATAATAATATTGGTAAAGGTTACTGGTGCATTAATAATAATATGGTAAATAACCTTAGAGTTAAACAGCAAACTGAGGAATCCTTGAAAGGTAGAGCAACAGGGGCACCTTGTTATGATACAGTTTATGAATGGTGGGAGGATACTAAACTAGTTATCAAACAACTGTACCAAAAATTGGGCAGAATAGCAGGCAGGGATGACTATTTTAAGTTTCTGATGCTTAGGAAATATTTATACAAACGTATTTACTTATAGAATAGATGGAACTTGGATTATACGGAACAAATAATGAATGTAAAACATGAAATGAGAACATATTTATATGAAAGGGCAAAGTCACTGAAAGCAGAGCAGCCATGTGGGACTCAGGGCTCAAAACATTCCTCGGATATTTATAAATAATGTCAAGACAGAATGAATAATACAATCGGGATAGTCATTAGGGGTGACCATGTGCAGACCTATACAGATTTTTATGACATATCTGAAGTTCTATCAGATGCCCTGCAGTCCACCTTTGTGGAGCCTGCAAATTTCACGGATCCAATTAACAGTGTTTATCCTCAGAAAATATTTGATAAGCTAATTGTAATGGAAAAATGGGATTTAACTAAACCTTTGGAAATTACTGAAATTCAAGAGTCCATAAAAAAACTTAAGGCAACTACAGCTCCTGGACCTGATGGCCTCAGCACAAATTTTTATAAGACATTTATTGAAATTTTAGCTCCTTTATTGCTGGAAACCTTTAATGGGATCTTAGACCAACTTAGAGTAACAGAAAGTATGACAAAAGCCCTTTTAATTTTATTATATAAAAAGGGTGATAGTTTGGAGACCTAACTCACTAATGAATACAGACATTAAAATACTAATGTCCATATTATGTCATAGATTGAGTAAAATTGCAGTTAAGGTTATTGCACAGAATCAAACATGTGCATAACTAGGCAGAGGTATGAGGGATAATCTGATATGTACAAGGGAGGTGTTTTCTCAGGGTGATTTAAATAAATGACATGGGTTTGTACTTTCATTAGACCAACAAAAAGCCTTCAATATGGTACCTCATGAATATCTATATCAGGAGCTAGAGTTCCATGGAATACCTAAAGAATTTATCACCTGGATTAGACTATTACATTCTAAAGCTCATTTCATCCATTAATAAATGGGACATTGAGGAGAAAAATATCAACAGTGAAATTGGTAAGGCAGGGCTGCCCCCCAAGTCCCCTGTTATATGTTTTCTCTACAGACATCTTAATATGGAAATTTGATCAGACCACAAATTTACAAAGGATGCAATTAATTTTAAATACACCTCCATTGAAAGTAATTGCCTATGCAGATGATCTATGTTTATTTTTAGCCAATGAACCTGCATGTCAAATGGCTATGTATATAGTAACCCAATATTCTCAAGTGACTGAAGCGAACATTAACAAAAAAAAAAAAAAAAAAAAGTTGTATTGGAGATACACAGATGCTGGGTTGGACACATTTGTGTGGGATCTCTGTAGTCCCTATTACAATTTTAGACATTCAGTTCGGTGCATTTAATATGGAAAAAGTAAATTGGGAGAAGAACTGTACAGACTGTGAACACAGAATACTTAAGTGGAAAAACTTACACATCATTAAGTTAAAACAAGTTTATTTAATTAAGATTTTTCTAATTCCTACCCTGCTGTACATGAGTTCTCCATTCTCTCCACTCCTAGATTTAGAGACTAAATTACAGTATATAGTATATTTGTTAGTCATCTGGGAAGCAGGCTTAACCCTATTTAAAGAAATACAACTTAGCTGGCTGTTAGTAATGGAGGTTTGGGAATGGTAAATCCACTAGTATTTTTTCATTCCATCTTTTGGGCAGCAGACCTCACCCCCCGCTAAAAAGCACCCAACTACCATGGATATTATGGAGTAAGAAATGGTTTCGACCAATTTTTTTTCAGTATGGGAGGCAGATAAATGGAATTTCCAAGTGTATACAGCATTAATTCCAACATATGTCAGTATAACCTTAACTAAGAATAGAGGGTAGAAAGTTACCCTGGATATGATTAAAAGGAGCACCAGAAAGACACTTTATGAGGCAATTTTATTAATTCACTTTACAGAAGAATTACAGTTTTCACAAGGCTCAAAGTTGTCAACACAGGATACAATTAGACAATTAACAGATAAAAGAATACCAAAACATCTATGGGGTACCATATGGCTGGCTAGCCATGGTAAAACTTGTGTGAGAAACAATCACAAGCATAAACCTATCACAGAGAGATACTATCCTAGAGATTTATGTAATATGCTTCTTGAGGTGTCTGGAGGAGATACCATCCTAGTACTTAACGAGTGTTATGTGGAGTAATTAAATATAATGTCTGGTATGCTAGATGTCAGTTAATTTTACAATAGATCTACCTAGCTCAAATTGAAGCTATTCAGATAATGATGCAAGTGAAATTAATTTATATGCTGGAAATGCAAACTTTAAATACAGAAGTATTGCAGGCTCTTTGGAAACAATGTCAGGGTTAGTCACTATAATCAGAAATACGTCTTAAGTAGACTTAAACCTTACTGTATAGCATTTATTTACTACCTTCCTGATATGCAAATTTGAGATTTTCCTTTCTTCCTTTTGCTTTCCTAGGTTATTGTTGATTTACTTTGGGAATCCCTTACAGTTTGTATTTATGTAAGTGCTAAAATTTATCCTTGTGTATTGTATGATTTCACAATAAAATCTTCCCCTACTCTTGCAGTCGGGGGACCTCTTGTCAAGTTGGCTATCTGCCAAGATGGCTGATGAGGATGGAGATGGAGGTACAAGAGCAGATCTGAGGGGGAGCTTTGACCTCACTCCCTACCAAGGAAAGCAATGAGGTCCCGGATGAATTACTACTTTCAGAGAAAAATCTAATGGAAAGTGTCACCGGACCAGTGACAGCACCAGTAGAAGCAACACCGATGGCAACCGGTGAACCAGGAATGCTAGAGGGTGAATGGGAGCTGGGATGTGCCTTAGAAGAAAGAAAATGGCAACTATTTCAGCAGCTAGCAGAGGAGGAGATGCATTTCCACATAGAGAGGCAGAAATTGCTACAACAGCAGGTACAAGTGAAAAATGCTGCCCAGCCAAAGGAACTGAAATTGACAACCATGGCAATGAATACTGACAGTGTCAATGTCGGCAAAAGAATGCTTGGAATGTGGAAGTGTTTGGCCAACAAAGGGAAAATGTAACCAGCAGAGAACCATGATCCTAATTTAATCCAGGGAGCCTCTAAAAGTTAAAATAACCCAGAACCTGAATGAAGGCAAGTAAATCTTGCAACCAACTCAGAGGATTGGATGCCAGACAGTGCACTGGAGAAAGCAGCCTAGAACAAAACAGCAAAGGGAAATGGATACCAGATCCCTCTGGCCCCGTGGTACAAAGTTTCAACCAGAAATCTAACAACATAGTGAATCAAAAAGAGTTGGTACCAACAGAAGAACAGTCACAAAAAAATCCAATTTACACTGAAGTAGTGATATATTGGATAGACCGGACAAAAGAAGGCCATCACGGCCCATCAAGATTGTCCTCTACGATAGTGGTCAGTTTTCTTCATTTTTTGTTAACCAAATATCTAATTTGTTTTTAAAGGATTCAATAGTTTTTGAGTTCACTATAAATTCAGGAAGTTGATTCCATTTCTGTAGTGCCCTAACACTAAAAAAGTTGTCTCTTTTATTTGTATTAACCCGTTCAACACTTAGTTGTTTGTTATGTAGTCTACCAACTATGCGTTTTTTGGCATATGACAATCCACATTGTTTCATCTGTAATGGACATTTTAATATAGTAAATAAAAATAATAAGTCCCCTCTTAATCTTCTTTGTTCAAGAGAGTGTAGTCCTGTTTTTGTCAATTGTATGTTGTAAGAATCTTTTTTTAGTCTAGGTATCATCTTAGTCAATCTTCTCTGAACCTGTTCCACTCTATAAGTGTCTCTCTTGAGATATGGATTCCAGTATGGAGAACCATAATCCAAATAGGGTCTGACATATGATCTATATAAGGTGACCAAACACTGTACAGATTTGTTTACAAAGGTTTTATTTATCTGCTTCAACATAATGTTAGCAGTATTTACCACTCTATTGCAGTGTGAATCGGCAGATAATTTAGTATTTATGAGTCCCCAAATCTCTTTCACACTCAGAGTATTTGATTTGTTTATTATTTAACCAATAAGTGTTTTTATGATTTCTATTCCCAAAATGCAAGACTACACACTTATCCGTGTTGAAATCCATGAGGTTTCTTTTTGCCCACAGTTCTATAGTTTCTAGATCATTCTGAAGAATGTTCCCATTTAAAGTTGTATCTACTCTTCCTCCCAGTTTGGTGTCATCAGCGAATTTAGAAATAAAATTACTGGAAGTTATATTTAGGTCACTGATAAATAAATTAAACAATATTGGTCCCAAGACAGAGTCCTGGGGAATACCACTAGTCACCTTGCGTGGTTCAGACAAAAAATTGTTTACCCTAACTACTTGTGTTCTACCATATAACTGCTGAGATACCCAGTTTAATATATATCCTAAAAAAACAAACGTCCACATTTTCTCAATGAGTAATGGATGGGGCACTTTATCAAAGGCTTTACTGTAGTCCAAGAGTATAACATCTGATGGAATATGGTTATCCAAATACCTACTAATGTTATTATAAAAGGAAATCAAGTTTGTTGTACACGATGATCCTGTTTTAAAACCGTGCTGTGTAAAATCCTGTATCCCAAGAAAATGTATTTCCAAATCAATGTGTGATTTAACTATTCTTTCCATGGCCTTGCCAATTAGTGATGTAAGACTTATTGGTCTATAATTTTGAATCATTGTTTTGTTCCCCTTTTTTGAAATTGGGACCACAATTGTAGAATGCCAGTCATGTGGAATACTGCCTTCTGTCAATGATTTGTTAAATATTAAAGTTCATGGAACAATAATTGAATTGATAGTTTCTTTCAAAAAACTAGCATTGATGTTATCAGGTCCCGAGCTAGTAGATTTTTTTAGTATTGAAATGACATTTCTTACTTCTTACTCATTAATTATTGGATATGATGGATTTAAATTACACCTTGGATAATAATTATCTTTATTATAGAAGCCAGAGAAAAAATATTCATTAAATATGGTAGCAATTTTTTGATCATCTTTAACAGATTTCCCATCAAGTGTTATAGGTCCAATTTTTCTAGAGTCTCCTTTTTTACTATTTATATAAGTATGAAGTGATTTTTTGTTTGACTTTGAATGTGCCAAAGTAAATTCTAATTTATTTTTTACTTGTTTAATTAGTTTTTTTAAATGAGTTACTGAATTTTTATATCTAACCCTAGTACCCGGGGTACCATTGATTTTTAATTTCTTAAGGAGAGGCTCTTTTAATTTTATTTGTCTATGTATATCTTTATTAAACCAAATAGGTATTTTACCTTTTTTGTTATATTTGATTTTTAAGGGAACATAGGTCTGTTCTAGTTTATTTATAGTTTGCTTAAATATGTCCCATGCTTGAGTTGTAGATTTATTTTGAAAGTCACTTATCCAATCAATTTGATTTAATAAAAAAATAATTTGTTTAAAGTTAGCTCTGCTATAAATGTTTTGTAATATTCCTGAAATTGTTTTACTTTTAGTAATACTTATATTTAATACTACTGCATTATGGTCACTATTTCCAATGGGAGCAGAAATATCTATATCTGACACTAAACTTCCTGAATTGGTAATAATTAGATCCAATATATTATTACCCCTAGTAGGGACTTTAACTAATTGCTCTAGGCCTTGGTCGATACATAAGTTTGTTAGTAGTTTTTCCTGTGAAGTTACTCCAGTGAATATTTCCCAATTTATTCTTGGCATATTAAAATCACCCATAATTATCACATAATTTTTTTTCTATAATGTCAGTTATTTGGTTTATTAACTAGTTTGTATATTCAAAGTCAGTTGAGGGAGGTCTATAACAGACTCCTATAACTAATTTAGGTTGTCCCTTAAATTGTAATTGTACCCTCAATGATTCAATGTTTGAATTATTTATAATTTCTGAAGACATTATATCATTATGTACAAATATACACACCCCATCTCCAATTTTATTCTGTCTGTCTTTATAATACAACTTATAGCCAGGAATCTCCTTTACCCATTTTGATGCAGAATCCCACCATGTTTCAGTTATAGCAATAATGCCAGTAACCAATAAATTACATTTACATTCCAATTCCACCATACTTAAATTATTCAAGGATCTTGCATTAAAGCTCAGGACTTTACAGTATTTAATTGCTGGTTGTTTAACATTGATGGTTGTCCCTTTTAGAGAAATTAGACCTTTCCAATTCTTCCTCTCATAATCTAGTTTAAATTATTTATTTCTGCTGCAATTTTTCTCCTGAGTGTAGTAGTACCCCTTCTACTCAGGTGGAGTCCATCCCAGCAAAAAAGTGAATCCCTTCTATAGAAATCTTCCCAGTGTTGAATACATTTTATCCCCTGCTTCAAACACCACAGTCTTAACCAGTTGTTTGTTTTTTTTAATTTTATTTGTAATGGCATGAGTGGCCCTAGGTACTGGTAGTATCTCTGAAAAGCAGACTGTACATCCTTTTCCACCAAGAGATTATTTAGTGCCACATAGCTTTCCTGTAATTTATTACTATATGATTGACAAACATCATTAACCCCTGCATGAATTATTACTAGCGGGTTATGTTCTGCTTGGGATAATATAGGATTTAACATATCAGTAATATCCACTATTTTAGCCCCTCTATAACTTGAGCAAGTTCTATTAACTTTATCAGGATTGCAGATTACCCTATCTATGCACTTAATTATTGAATCACCTAGTACAAAAATTTGTCTTGATGGAACATTCAATGACATTGAATGATTTTTATCCATTAAATTATCAATTTCCTGACTTATTGATTGATTGTCAATTCTTTGCTTTGATTTAGAAGCTAGAGTCAATGAGCTATCAAGGTTTATTAATGGTTCCTGAATGTTCTGGTCATTTACAATTTTCCCAGTCTCCAAATAAGATACATCTGAAGATGATAGTGATGGTAAAATGCTATTATTTTGATCATTAGATAGTATCTGGAAGCAGTTTTTAATTGGAATTTCAAGCTTGTTAGCTTTAAGTCCTTTTTTAATTGCTCTACCTGATGTTACTGTCGCCCAATCTTGTTCCTCTGTGTCCTCCTCTCTAACCGTTTTTCTAATTACATCTTGTTTTTTATTTGTTGTGATAATTTCAGGCACCAATGGTTCTTGTAACAAATTTAATTCTTAGTTAACAGTACTTAATGTATCATTATTTATTGTTGATACTCATGAAATTTTGTTTTGTTCAATATGACGTCTCAACATATCTGCCTGACTGTTTTTTAATATAGTCTTTTCCCCAAAGTGCCTAGTTCTTCTTCCATAGCTTTGTTTACTAAGCATTTTTCACATTCAAAGTTATTTTCCATGGTAGGTAAGGAAACTACTAGTTTGTACATAAGGCATATTTGACATTTTAAACCAATTTCCCCCTCGATTGTCATAATTGTGGGATTTACATGTTTATTAAATTCCATATTGATATATGGATTTAACAACGTAAGCAGTCACTGTATGTTTACTGCTCAGTAGTGATTTCACAAAATCCCTGGTTGCTATCACATTATTTATAATAAATAACTCAATCTGAAATGCAATTTTATCACTAAAAGTGCTGAAGCCACTGAATCCGCTGAACACGTTAAACACGCGCTAGATGCGCGTGTTTTGCACATGCATCTTCACGCGCAAGCAGCCACCCTGCTCTGCTCCCTGCTCACCAGAAGGCGAGTTAAATGTCCCAGATATCGGAAGTGGTTTCCGTTGTCACGGAGACTATTTTGCTGCCAACAATGAAAACTTCAAAATAATAACTTAAATAAAAGGGCTCTGACTACTGCAGGTAAACCTACAGGTCAGAATGTGTAGCTGAAAAGTGTATTTTGCAGCAACTGAGTCAGTAGTTCAGATTCTAGCTACAGTGAGCTACCACTCCTCCTCCTGTTTTCAAACTACAACAGGGCTCCAAGAAAAACAATAAATAAACTGCAGATTTTAATAGACATACAGTATGAATGGTATATTTAGAACAACCTGATAGCGCTATAACAATGCTCCTGTAAGCTGCGCTTCACTCGCTTTCTGTATACTGGATACTGTATACTGAAAATGCAATGGAAACTGAAACTGAGAAACAGCCAGATGACATTAATGTCACTGACAAGGCCTTTAATAATATTTGTAATGCTGCCCAAGAAACACCCGTCCATGAAGAACAAACCTGCTCTTATTCTATGGCACAACACTTAAATGACAATTTGGGTCAAAGAATGGACCCAAAGAAAAATATCTTGCAAGTTCCTACACAGGGAGCATGGATGCAACCCTTCTTCAAGTTATCAGACTTATTTCAGAACAAGGGATAACCTGCACCAAGAAGAAATGTGGTAAGGCTGATACATAAAGGAGGACTGACAGAACAGCCTGATGGGCTTTATATTACCAGAACTTTACTGAAGCAGTCAATGACATTTTTCTCCTTAGAAATATTTGCACTGATTCATTTAGGAGAATCTAATGTTGATATGTTTTAAACTGGTATCAGGTCTGGATAGATTCTGGACACAGTCTAACAACTTAAAAATACCCTGCTGTAGTCACAATTTTTAGCAATTCTGTTAACTAAACCAGCAATTAAACACATAAGAGTGAAGTTTAAAAATGAAGGGGTGAATATAGAAGACATACTTTTTTGTCCAAGACAACATTGTGAAGTGCAGGGAAAATCAACACCTATGCTAGATAGTGAGCATATTTGGAATGGTGGGAGGAAAATAAAGGTGAAACTATACACTATCAACAAAGGGACAGTACACCTCCCTAGCAGTTTCTATCTAGGAAGGGATAGGGGAATATTGTTCTACATAGGACAGCCAAAGTCATGTCACAAGAGTGAAGTCAGGACTCACATTAATAATGCTTGTGACACCCCAAGGTGCACCCATTGTCTAGAATATGACCACTTGTCAGCCTCACATGTGAATTTGTTTAAATGTAATCTGTGTGAAAAGCCAGGATATTTTTATGGAAGGTGCCCATGGGCCTTTCATAATAGAGAGGACTGTCCTTCCCATGATGGCTTAATTGCACAAGAACAGCAACTGGCAGCAAAGCAGGCATTGAAAAGAAGAATGGAAAACATAAGGATAGAGGAAACAGGACAAAGCACACAGACAGTTATAGATCAACCTGCGACAGAGGAAAACGTCACACACCCAGTCACTAAGAATAGTCAGCACCAGATTACAGAAGAGGCTATGGACAGTTGGACACAGAACAACCCAACACTAGCACAGGGACTGACACTCCTTTTGGGAAAACACCACAGGAAGACCAAAAGTTATCTACAACTCCCCCCCCCCGATCCAGTGGAGGAAAATCTTTACTAAGTAGTAAGTAGGAAAAAGAAATCAAGGAAAGGAAAAACTCAGATAGGAAAAAAAAGAAGGGAGACACCAAAAGCAACAAGACAACTAGAAATCCAAAGGCATCAGACAATAAGTATTTAGCCTTATACAGGGAAGGCAATGGGGAAACATGGAGGAAGAAGATTAGGACTCAGAAACTTCTGCGGCCTCTTCAGTACAAGATACCACCTCAGAATCAGAGGAAAATAAACTAGACGCATCGGTGGCAAAACTAACTAGGTAGAAAAGTAAAATTCAGACCCCTTAAGTACTGAAAAACACTTTTCCTCTTACCTACCAGAATGGCTCATTTAACCATAGTTACCCTAAATGTAAATAGCATCAAGAATCAAAAGAAGAGAATTACAGTATTAAACCATTTGCATTAAAACTATTTTTAAATAGTATGTCTACAAGATGTATGAATTAAAATTACACAAGAGTTAAATCAGACAAACACGCTATGCAGAAAGGGGGCCACCTTCTGGTCAATTGGAGAAGTCTGTGATGGCTTATGAATTCTTTTCACACACCCTGCCCTGAAAGTTTCTAGATTAGTAGACATTCTGCCACACAGGGCATTAATGTTAGACATGCGTTATGGTAGGGAAAGACTATGCTAATCAACATATACACCTCCCCCCAGACCAAAGCCCACAGAGTAGATCTCTTCAAAAAGATACAACCTTATCTTTTACAGCTAGACAGGCAAAATGGTGTGGAAACTTTAATTGCAGCGTAACCCAAGGAGATAGAAGAATAAAGACAGAAAAACTATTTTATAACTCAAATGCACTAAACTGAATCACACAAATCATACATTTAAAAGATGCATACAGGTGTGTACATAAAAAAGGAGGAAACACCTACTTTAGAGGGAACCTCTCCACTAGAATAGATTTTATTTTTGTTTCAATGACACTGTCCATAAAAGAAGCCCATACTTAAATATGGGAATTTCAGACCCATACCTCTCAACCTCCTGCCTCATAAATCAGGGACAAAGCTTGAAAATATCAGGGACAAAGGACCAAAATCAGGGACACATTTTCAAAATTAGTGATATCCACACAGGAAGCTGGTAGAATAAGGGGCTTAGTGTAAAATGCAATTTCTAAATGACAGCAAGTCTGTAACTTTAATGTTTGATATTAATTTGTGCTTATAATCCCCACAGCTTAATAATGGAAACACAAATTGTATGAGGGACAGAGTAAACTTTTTAGTTAAAATCAGGGATGCCCCTGAAAATCAGGGACAGTTGAGAGGTATGTTCAGACCACAAATCTGTTTTCATTAAATTAACATGGGAAAACACCTCCAGATGTGAAAAAAAAAGGATGGAAACTGAATACCTCACTCCTACAAGAAGAAGTACAAAGAAAATGGAAAAATTATGGGTAGCTAGGTTATCAATAATAAGTATGGATGAGGATATGGTAATTTTATTGGGCAAAACTAAAACAGAATGGAAACAGCTATTTGAAACACTATCAGGCAACAAGATTCAAAATGAATACTTACAGTATCTTAAGAGTACAATTACAAAAGCTAATTTCTAAAACGGCAAAAATGAATTACAATGCAAAAATCAAGGTATTAAAAACTGTAATGTTCAAGATACAGTATAACAGAGAGCAATCATTGCAACAAGAACTAAGATTGGTACACAAAACAAAAAACAGATATATTACCCCTTTAAAGGATGTACAACTAGAGTGGATAGTAGAATTTTCAAACAATTCAGAAGACCAGATGGAACATTAGTAACAGATCCAGAAAAAATGCTGCACTTAGTAGAACAGCATGTCACTCAACAATTTGGAAACTCAATTGCTATGGAAACAGATTTGAAATATTTAAGATCCTTACACCTTCCACAGGCTTCACCTCAGGATGCCATGGGCCTAACGAAAGAAATTACACAAGAAGAAGTAATGGAGGCTATTGCCTTCCTACATTCTGCCACAGCTCCAGGATCAGACGGGATGGGGTGGAATTTTATAAAACCTTCAAAACTGAATTTACACCAGTGCTAGTAGTATTATTCAATCACATGCTAGAAACAAAGAAAATATCCAAAACAATGCCCCAGGCCATGCTAGTATTTATACATAAAAAGCGGAAAAAGAGGACCTTACGAATTGGAAACCATTTAGTTTACTCAACACAGACTTCAAAATCGTGAGTAAAATATTATTAAAAAAATTAACAAAAGTGACTGAACAACTTAGTAGTCCAAATCAGACCTGTGGAATTCCTAATAGGAAAATACAGGACAACTTCATTATGATAAGAGAAATATTTCAAATGGGGGGGGAAGGGGAAACTTAGGATATATCATAAGCATGGATCAGGAAAAAGCATTCTACAACATAGCTCAAGAATACATGTTTTTGGCCCTTACAGCATTTGAAATTCATGACAGTTTTGTACAATGGATAGCAGGAATATATAAGACAGCCAGTTTAGTTCCAGATGTTAATGGCTGTATAGGAAAAGACATAAGAATAGAAAAAGTTAGACAGGGATGCCCTTTAAGTCTCCTTCTGTATGTATTTGGTCTGGACATACTATTGCACAGTATTTCTATGGAAGAACAAGTAAGAAGCATATCTCCTTTGGAAGGACACCCCCTCATTGACCTACGAGGATGATGTGGTACTAACCCTAGCACCAGAAACCTCAAACAGTAGAGTCCCACTTTAAGAAATTTTCCAAAATTTCAGGTTCAAACATTATGATATATGTTGAGGAGTACCACTAGGAATAACCACAATTCCCAATAGAGGGGAAGATGGCACAAATAACCATCAAACAAGAGGATATTAAAATAATGGGAATTATTTTTGGCAAAGGAGACATGAGTACCAAAAACTGGGAAATATGTATACAAAGGGCAAATAGAATTACATCTACTGTAGATAGAGGTGACAACTAATATCAAAAAAGAAGACAGTCCACCTTATTAAAACATTGTTACTTCCAAATTTCTTATGCATTAGTTATGTATTCCCACCTCCTTTGAACCTATTTACCATCTTATACACCAATTTTTTCAAGTGCTTTGGGGAAACAGGTTAAATCCAATCAAAAGAGATATCACGTATGGAGCAATAAATGAAGGGGGAATAAGCATGATAAATCCAGTAGCATTTTTCAGTAGCATATTCATGTAATATAACCTGGGCATCTATTTTAAGCCTGGAAACAAGACATGAAAGCCTATAGTGTTACATTGGTTAGAACCATGTGTAGAATACTGGAAGGAACGATTCAAAAATCAAGAACATAACTAGGTTAAATAATATACTGAGTTACGCTAAAGATCAGATCAAAATGATTATTAAACATGAGTTCAGTCTTTCAGACTTACAGAACACAGATAGAAAAAGACTATATGCTACATTACTAATAACGAACCAAACAGAGGAAACATCTTTCCCAAACTGTCTCCAGATAAAAATTCAGACAGTGCTGACACAACTACAGAGTGTGAGATTGCCTGCATTTACTTGAACTACCCTATTGCTCAGTTGCCATGGGAAACTTGGAGTTAATAATAATAATGAAAACTACACACACACAGATAAATGAAAGACACTGCCCAAGAGAAAACTGTGCAACTATTCCAGAAACACAAGAGCACCTTTTTCTAGAATGCACCTACTTCACTGAGTTTTGGGCTCTACTAGCAAAAGAATGAAATGAACTGTTATATGGGAAGATTAACTACTGTGAGCTAGTATTAGGGATCATAGAAAGGGGCTGGAGAAAATACATGAAAGACACAATTCAAGTTATTTTTGCAATAATCAAGTTCTATATCTGGCAATCTAGATGCCAATGGGCAATGCAACACAGAAAAATATTTCATCAAGAACTTTATAGAACTGTATTAATATCCATACAACAGGTACAAAAACAACACATGGGAAAATATCCCTTTGAAAAAGTGAAACAGCTATGGGTACATTGTAATGTATGGTGCACCCTTATTACTGCTAAAAGCGGCAAAATTATTTCTTGATAATCCCATCGCTATGGCGTAAATGGTTATAAACCTCTCTTGAGTACGTCATAGCGATGGGATTACAAATGGAGCCCATCTGCGCATGCATGTACCTGTGATCTTGCGCACCGACGGCCTTCCCGAAAACAGTGCAGTGGCCAGAAAATTACCCAGAACGTCCACGGTGGGGCTAAAAGTAAGCCATATTAGTTTGTTTTGCCAGTTTATGGGGACCATACACTTAAAATATAATGTATGGTCCTTTATCGTTAATCTGTCTGGTTATCGCTGAGGCTGCTATGGTGACGAAACCTCTTTGAGCTTCGCTCTCGAGGTTTCATGTTCACCCTGACAACCTCTCAATGGTTAACAAACCGGTTAATGATAGAAGACCATACATCATCCTCTATGTAACACAAGATAAGAGAATGTGGAATAAGTATGATCAGCAGAAAATGTTATGACCATGATTGTAAATGAATATTGTAACAATTCCTTTATTTTTTGTAATTCTTTGTATGAATTCTGTTTGAAGTCCTTTCAATAAAAAAAACTACTTTTGAGAACTGCCATGGGATCTTTAATATCCACCTGAACAACCATCAGAACAGGCAGACAGGACCTCGGTTTAATGTCTCATCTGAAGGGTGGCACACCCTGACAGTACAGCATCCCCTTAGTACTGCATGCCAGCGTTTTTATGGTATGGTATGATTTATGGTGAGAGCCCATTCTACTACAGAAACTATTGCATTAGAATGGGTATTGAGTTTCTTGAAACTGAATGGTCAAGTTTAATCCTGTGTGCCCCTTCACACTGAGGATAATACCTGAGTAACAGTGGTTAACCACGATGTAATCACCTCAAGCAGTTGCCAGGACAACCAAGTAAACCTCGAGAGTGCAGCTTGAGAGATTTACAGTTGTCCTGGCAACTGCAAGAGGTGATTACATCCATGGTTGACAACCGTTACTCAGGCATTGTATTTAATAGTGTATGGAAAAACTAGCCACTGTGGGAAAAAAATACAGTTTTTTCAATGTGCGTTTGTTCTCCTGCTTGGCTATGCATGGCTCCTGGTTTGAATGTTGAGCAAATGAAGTGCTAAAATTAGCCATTGTGATCTGTTCTGCAGCAGGTCTGTAACTGTCTGAATAGAATGTGTGTGTTTTGAATGAATGTCCAAGCAGCAGATCACCTTTCCTTTCCAAGAAGGTTGACAGGTGGCGACATTCTATCCTGTAATCCCATCATTATGACATAGTGAAGCAAGGCTTACAGCATACTGATGTCATAACGATGGGATTATCAGGTTATAAACTGTTTGAAAACAGGGGTTAATAGACACTGTCCATACATTATATTGACTTTTCTGGTGGTCAGTCATTCACACCTTTCTTCATTGTTGACCTGTGATAATGAGCTATGTCTAATCATTTGGAGAAGAAGACAATATTACATTTATTTGAGATTTGTTTAACTAGGATGATGATCACAACAAATCCATTGCCCTTGTGGAAGCTAATCTATATTTTTCCACAAATGGTCCAATTTTGTGCCAGGAATTGATCTTCAGTTAATATACTGCAAAGACTTCAACAGATTCTATTTTGCTACACTGACATTTGGAGAAATGTTTTTTGTTCAGTTGTGGAAATTACTTGAATGACCTTGATGTATTGTTACTGAAGAAGGGAAAATATTTGGAGTTTGACAGATTCAGTGCTTTTGTGTGCAAGAACCTCTTGAAAAGTGCACAGAGGTGAAATATTCAGGTATTTTGCAGTGCGTATTTTTAACTCATTTGCTGGTGTGTATCATGTAATCAAATTCTGGACTTATTATTTTTGCACCTAGTGGAATCTTTGTTCGTGAGTGAGTGCAAACATTTTTTTCTTTGCACTATTAAGTTCTGTTGACATAGTTTGGTTTCTGTTGAGTAATTTAAACTAGTAGGTGCTGGGGGAACTGGAGACAGAATAAATAACCCTAAATACATAAGGAATGAAATACGATGAGGTGTGGTTTATGGCGTGATAAAAGCACGCCCCAAGTGTGTAATGAGGCACGAGCCACTTGCACCGAATGCCTTTAGCATGCTCTTATCAGGCCATGAACCACACCTCAGGATGTATTATTCTGCTTATAAAATGGGTCCTTCAGTAAAAAAATTAATTAAAAATACACATAAAAAAGTAAAACATACTGTATGATGATTACACTGAAGAAACAACAAAAAAGTAATAATTTTCATTGTATTTTAAGGGACATGTTTAAAATACACTAGCGGGCCGGTCTGGTGGCACTGAGGATTGAGGCGCTGGATGCCACAAATAGCACCACACTGGTGATCCAGGTTCAGGAATAAGCTTAGGCCATCAGGGGTAGGAGGGGGAAGGGAGGAAAGGATCAAGTGCCTGGAGGACTGCTCTCCTTTCCTGGGAGGGAGGGGGGACAATGATCCCACCATCTGGTGACCCCCAGTGGAGACTGGGGATTTAGCAGCAGTTGGGATCCAGGCACCAGGGAATTGGCCATGGGAACGCGTATGCTCCTCGCTGGAGTGCATTGCACTGCCAGGCCAGTGGGGGGAGACAGAAAAAGGAAAAATCCCCATCATTGGGGATAGGCAATGGCACCACACTCCACTGAGCCACACTCCAAAATGCCAGGCTTTCTCCTTAGCATAGCAGGCTGCCCAGACTGACACACTGGATTTACAAATAGAGCACCCTGGGCAAATAGGGCGGCCCTACCTCAGAGGGTGCAGAGACGGAGGATCTGTCAGGATGGTGCGGGGGTGGTGAGACGCTTCAGGCAAGGAGGTAGAACTCGCAGTTACATAGGATGCCTGAGAGAGTTCCCCAAGGTACGGAGCATAAATAGAGTTAAAGAAAAAAAAGATGCACTGGAGGGCTGTGGTGTCTGTCTGCCCCTCTCCCACACACAAAATCCTTCTGAATACATTTTTTTCTTCTCTTTTTCCCCATATCTCATATTTTATTTGCTTTATTATTATGATGGAGAGAGCGGGACAGGTGAGTAGAAACCGAAAGTGAGACACACTGGGGCTGGGACTTGGTTTGTGGAGAGAGGAGCAGGTCTGGTCAGTAAGGTACAGCACGGAGGAAGAGAACAATTTAAAAAAAAAACATGTTGCTAATTCTGTTTCCATTGTAGACTTGGCCGGGATCAGTTCTGAACTGGTCATCATCATCCTTACCACTTTTCTCTTTCACTGTTTGCAAGTGGGACACTGCCACTGCCACTGATCTCTGCAGTGTTTCCCCACAGGTTCCTAATCCTGTTTCCATGGTAGACTCGGCCGGGATCAGTTCTGAATTGGTCACCATCATCCTTACCACTTTTTCCTTTCATCGTTTGCAAGCGGGGCACTGCCACTGTTTTCTGCAATGTTTCCCCACAGGTTCCTAATTCTGTTTCCATGGTAGATTCAGCCGGGATCGATTCTGGTCTGGTCACCGTCACCCTTACTATTTTTCCCTTTCATAGACTTTGATGGCAGATAAGGACCGCTAGACCCATCTAGTCTGCCCATTTCCCTACCTACAGGATAGGCCGCAGATCCTAGTTAACCAACAGCCTATTTCTTCCTACCCCCCACAAGAATTGCCTTATGTCTGTCCCATGCATTCTTGAATTCTCCCACAGTTTTAGACCCCACAACCTCCTCAGGAAGGCTGTTCCATGCATCCACTACCCTCTCTGAAATAATACTTCCTCACATTGCCCTGAACGCCCTCCTTCTATCTTTAAATTGTGTCCCTTGTTCTTGCAAGTCTCTTTTTCTGAAAGATGCTACCCTCTTGGACTTTGTTGATTCCACTGAGGTACTTAAAGTTTCTATCATGTCCCCCCTCTCCTTCTTTCCTCAAGGTATACATATTAAGCTCCTTTAGTCTCTCCTCATACGGCTTCTCTTGCAGACCCTGCACCATTTTAGTTGCCCTCCTCTGGATTGCCTCTATCCTGTCTATGTCCTTCTGGAGATGGGGTCTCCAGAACTGGACACAGTACTCCAGATGGGGTCTCACCAACTGTCTGTACAGAGGGATAACAACTTCCTGTTTTCTGCTGGTGATGCCTCTCCCTGTACATCCCAGTATACCCCAGCCCTCCCTACTGCCTTCTCACATTGCTTGCTAACCTTAAGGTGATCTGATATGATTACCCCCAGATCCCTTTCCATTTTTGTTGTCGTTACTACCTCCCACCCATTGTGTATTCTTCCCTGGGTTCTTGTTTCCCAGGTGCATTATTTTGCACTTCTTTGCATTGAATCTAGCTGCCATACTTCTGACCATTCCTCCAATCTTGCCAAGTCCCTTTTCATCCTTTCCACGCCTCCTTGTGTATCAACCCTGTTGCAGATCTTTGTGTCATCTGCAAAGGCATATTTTCCTGCCAGTCCCTCTGCAATGTCACTGATGAAGACATTAAAAGGACTGGACCAATCTGAACCCTCACGGTACCCCACTATTAACCCCCTTTCTTCAGAGTGGACTCCATTTACAATTACCTTCTGTGTCCTGTTGTGCAGCCAATGTTTTACCAGGCTACCACCCTGGGTCCCACTCCCAGGCTGGTTAATTTAACATTAATCTTTTGTGTGGACTGTGTCAAATGCCTTGCTTAAAGTCTAGGTAGGCCATGTCCACAGCCCCTCCCTGGTCTACTACTTTGGTCACCCAGTCAAAGAAATCTATTAGATTTGTCTGACATGACCTTCCCGCTGTGAACCCATGCTGCCTTGGGTCCTGTGCTCCACTGGCCTCTAGGTACTCAACTATTCTTTCCTTCAGAAGTGACTCCATCACTTTCCTACCACAGAGGTCAGACTGACAGGTCTGTAGTTTCCTGCCTCTGTCTTGGTCCCACTTTGTGAAGGGGAATCACATCCGCTTCCTCCAGTCCTCGGGTACCACCCATCCTCCCATGATTTATTAAAAAGAGTAGCCAGTGGTTTCACTAGTTCCTCCCTTAATTCTTTTAGAATTCTGGGTGAATTCCATCAGGACCCATTGCTTTGTCCACCTTCAGTTTTAGGAGTTCTTGCAGAACCCTTTCTTCTGTGAAAGGACTAGGATCGACCCCCCTATCAAGAGCGCTTCTGTTAATTGGATTAGGCACTTCCCCCTCCTCTTCTGTGAATACTGAGCAGAAATATTCATTCAGTATTCCTGCTTTTTCACTGTCCCCCTCTGCCCACCCACCGTTCATTCTATTCAGCCTCACTATCCCTCCCTTTGTCTTTCTACGCTCGCTGATGTACCTATAAAAGGTTTTATCCCTGAGTTGGCTATCTTTTCCTCAGTTTGGGCCTTTGCTATTCTGACTTCCCTCCCTGCTTCCTTCTGCCTTAACTGGTACAGCTCTCTGTCCTGCTCCTTCTGTGTTTCCTTATACTTCCGGAATGCTATCTTTTTCTTCCTGACTTTCACAGCCACCTCTTTTGAGAACCATAGTGGCTTTTTCTTTCATTTTGATTTGTTTATTTGCTTCACACAAAGGCTTGTTGCCTCTGTGATGGCAGTTTTGATAATTCCCCATTATTGCTCCACACCTCCTTCTAGCCTGTTTGCTAGTGCTTTTCTGAGGCACTCTCCCATCTTGCCAAAGTCAGCCCTCCTAAAGTCCAGTACCCTCACTTTTGTATGGCATGACTCTGCAGCTGAGTTTAATGTGAACCACACTGTTTGATGGTCACTTGTCCCCAGATGGCAACCCACTTCTAGATCTGAGATCCCCTCACTGCCCCTGTTTGAGAGTACGAGGTCTAAGATTGCTCCCTCACGAGTGGGTTCTGAAACTAGCTGTCTAATGCCTGCCACCTGTAGGGCATCATGAATGGCCCTGCTCTTGGATGTGGCTGCAGCAAATGTGCTCCAGTTAACATCTGGCATATTCAGGTCTCCCATCAACAGTATCTCCCCTTTCTCTGCCATTCTAAGAATGCCTTCTATCATATCCTTGTCCATTTCTTCCCCCTGACATGGGGGTCTGTACACAACCCCTGTGCGGATTGTGGTGCCCTTTTCAGTCTCCAAGGTGACCCACAGTGCCTCCTCTCCTCCCTGTTTACTGTTTTGTTCAGTTGCTCTTATCCCTTCCTTTACATAGAGGGCTACTCCTCCCCCTCTTCTCCCCTGCCTGTCTCTCCTGTAGGTTATGTACCCTGGTATGTTAACATCCCAGTCATGGTTCTCTGTGTACCATGTTTCTGTGACTGCTACGATATCCAGGCATCCCTCTTCCATTAAGGCCATCAGCTCAGGGAGCTTGTTGCCCAGACTACGGGCATTGGTACTCATTACCCTCCATTTCCTGATGGCCTTACTCCCTTTTGCCCCATCCCTGTCCTTCTTGCCTTTGTCACTTTCTCCATTTACCCCTGTCCTTCTCCCTATCGACACCTCTATGTTTGTGTTTGCTGCACTTACTACTGTGAATATTTAGGGGGGCTAGGATTCTCCTGCTCCTTTCCAGTGCCTCCCCCCTTGGCTAGTTTAAAAGCTTGCCAATGAAGCATTTAAACCTATCACCTAGGATCCTGGTTCCCCTCCCAGACAGATGCAGCCCATCATGCCAGTATAGGCTTGCATCACTCCAGGTAGACCCTCAGTCCCCAATGAAGCCAAATCCTGAGCTCCACACCAGTTTTCAACCACTGATTGAATCCCATGGTGCGGAACACCTAGCCTCTCCTATGCCATAGATGGGTAGCACCTCCGAGAAGGTTACGTGCATGCTACTTGACTAAGGCCCTCCCCAATTCCACAAACTCTTCCTGCACTTCTCTAATCCCTTTCTTAGCCAGGTCATTTGTCCCTAGGTGGACAATGACATCCAGCTCCTCCCTGTGCAGCTGCTCCGGCAATCCTGAGGATTCGCTCCTGTCCCTCAAGCCATGGCACCTGGCAGGCACCTTACCTCCCTCTCCCTTCCTCCCCAGTTCTACCTTCCTAACAATGAGTCCCCACCAGGAGTTGTTTCCTTCCCCTGCAGGGTCCCCTGCCACCCTCCTGTGGGTCTCCTTTGTGGAGGTTCCCAGCATCCTCCTTGGTCTCCACTGTGGGTGCCTCCATAGAGGAACCACACTTTTCCAGAATGGCATAGGAATTGTGGAGAGGTACAACTGTAGGGATGCGCCTCTGTTCCACCACCCTCACCCTCCCTGAGCCCACTGTGGTCCAACCGCTCCTCTTTCTTGGCAACCTCTGAGGCAATGGCAGTGGCACTGGTGGTCCCTGGATGGAAGAGGAGGTCCCACAAATCCTGGCCAACTCAGCCTGGAGATAAGCAACCTCCTCCCTCAGCCCAGAGAGGTGCCTGCAGATGGGACAACACCGCATCCTCCAGAACATCTCACGGAAGACTGCTGCTCCACAGCCACTGCACTGCACCACTCCAAACATGTCTTATTTCTGGCCCCTTAACTGTTTGCAATCCTTACTCTTTCCTCTGTTTTTTTCTCTCTCTCCTTACTTTCTGCCTGTGTGCCCTTTAAGCTCCTGGTTGTCCTGTTCTGAGACAAGAATATCCTATATTTCTCAGTAGACCACTTACTTGCTCAGAGGCAGACCTCCAGCAGCTAGAGGGGGCCGGAGAGCTACTCTTGCCCTTCTAGGATGGTGGGTCCTTGGTGGTTCAGTGACACTCACTTCCTGCCCCTAAACAGGAAGTTACTGTTGTCAGTCAAATCCTGTGCCTATAAAAATAGAACTAGCTTTGGGTGGGAGGGTGGAGCGGAGGGAAGGAGGGCAATATAGTCCCAGCAGAGAAGTTCAGTCACACAGCAGTCCTTTCTCCTGGTGTCTTCTGCCAAGCTATTAGCTGAAACTTTCTAAGGCAGTCTTTAAATGTAGCTTCCTTCTAGCTAAGCCACTCCCCTACTTACCAGATCTTTCTACAAGTAATTTAAACCTCACAGCAGTTAAGTCCTTTTAGTCACCTGAGATTTACACCTAGATAACTCTTTAGATACCCATTCAGTTCAGTTAACCCAAACACACACTTTTTTTTTGTATGTTAGTTTTTTTACCCTAAATTAAAGGTCCAAATACAAATGTTCTTCTACTTTAGTCCCAGCAGAGAAGTTCAGTCACACAGCAGTCCTTTCTCCTGGTGTCTTCTGCCAAGCTATGACAATGACATCCAGCTCCCTCCCCTGTGCAGCTGCTCCGGCAATCCTGAGGATTCGCTCCCTGTCCCTCCAAGCCATGGCACCTGGCAGGCACCTTACCTCCCTCTCCCCTTCCTCCCCAGTTCTACCTTCCTAACAATGGAGTCCCCACCAGGGTTGTTTCCTTCCCCTGCAGGGGTCCCCTGCCACCCTCCTGTGGGTCTCCTTTGTGGAGGTTCCCAGCATCCTCCTTGGTCTCCACTGTGGGTGCCTCCATAGAGGAACCACACTTTTCCAGAATGGCATAGGAATTGTGGAGAGGTACAACTGTAGCGATGCGCCTCTGTTCCACCACCCTCACCCTCCCTGAGCCCACTGTGGTCCAACCGCTCCTCTTTCTTGGCAACCTCTGAGGCAATGGCAGTCGCCACTCGCAAGTGGGGCACTGCCAGTACTTTCTTCAGTGCTTCCCCACACTGTCCAGTTGAATGTGAGTGTATCAATTGATAAGGCCAGCCTGATCAAGTGACCGTGTTCCTCAGCAGCGGCTGTACTGACTGGTTTCTGCTTCAAGCTTCTTGATCGAAAAGGCTTCTCAATCACTATGGTTTCTTTGGGCTGTACACTCTGGTAGTTAACTGGTTTGGTGTTATAAGATGCATTTAAAAATTGAGAGTTCTGTGGCTGGAAATGTCACGGTGAGCTGACGGATGGCCAGGTGGTGAGCCAAGTTCTTCAAATACCGCAGTGTAAAGATCACAGTAACGGTAAAGCTGTTCAACCGGGAAATTCAGTTTTAAAATGTAAAGTGTCATTTTTTATTTAAATTTCATGAATGCCTGTCATACAGGAATGGGGGATGTGGGACACAGTGACTTGTGTCCTTCTGGTACAGCTCTTCTGCTGCAGCTGTTGCAGTTCCATCCAATTGCAGTTGTGGAGCTGCTGTGAGAGAGCCGTGGCAGGCATTGATTTTGGAATGAGCTGCGTTTTGGTTGGCATAAGTAATACCAGTTGCCAGTATATGTCCTGATAAGGACATGGCAAATGGTACCTCTTATCCAGTCAAAACACAGAAAATTTTCTAGCCATTTTAAAAAGTAAGTTAAACTTGCATTAACTTTCTTTTAGAACATTGGGAGAAATAGATAAAGAACAGCCAAGGACTCACTGAACATGGATATCATCACACATGCAGATCTGGAAGGGACTGAAACCAGAAGTAAACAAGATTTGAATACTAACAGAAGGAATTCAAATTGTTTGTATGCAAATTAATGGAGTATGATTAATTAAAAGGATATGTTAGTGGCACTAGTGGCTATGCAACGCTATTACATGATAAGAATAACAGACCTAGTGGGGAGATGACATTTTCTGAGAACTGGATTGGAGTTATATGTATTATCTGGGAGAAATAGAAAATGTAGAAAAGACTGAGGATTGGCCCTTTACATAGCACGAGACATTAATGCTGTTGAAATGAATGATCCAGTGTCAATCATTATGCGTAAAAATCCTGGAATACTGAGGAGAGAAAACAAGGATATATATATATATATATATATATATATATATGTATGTTTTACACTTGCAGAGCAGCATGAAGAGAATAATATAGAGTATAATCCCTGTGCAGGTGTGTGTTATGAAGGTTTTTCACACCCGCTGTGTGTGATAATCTAGTCACTGTTTATAAGATTATCACACTGAGGGTGTGTCAAAAATTCTCAAAAAACAAATTTGTTAGGCATGTTTTGTATTACTGCTACAAGGTTTCAACATAGAGAAAAACTGTAAGTTGTATTTGTGTGAGTGTGTCCCTGAGCAGCAACCATACTCTCACAAATACAGTGTGCTTTCTTTCACGCTTCAGTGAAGTGAGAGTGTGTGGAGGAAAATGCTGTAATAACCCGCTATAGAGTTATTATGGAATTCAGTGGGTTATTACGGTGTTTTTTCTGGGCTGCATATCCAGTCACTGTAGGGGGTCACCAGTTATAACTGGTGAGCAACTTTTTTAATGGACTCATCCAGCTATTATTCCCCGCAATAACTGTCCCAGTAATATGGCACACGTGCACTCAAACTGACAGTCTCAGCATGTGCCCCATTCTCACAGCTGTAACAGCTGCTTACAATCAATCATATGCACTGCTGCTGTGAGAACCTTCATGTTGAGTGACTGAAAAGGAAAACTAAATGCATTTGAAAATAAGTACCATGTCTTTTTAGAATTTACCTTTGACTTCATTTACCTGTAAAATCCATGAAGTTCATTCACTTTTACAGTTTGTCTCCAGCTTCTGTCTAGACAAAAAAAATGACAGCTCAGTTTACACTGGAGCACTACAAGAGAGAGCTTCATACAGGAACAGCATAACATAAGTACTAAGAGAAAAAAAAATTACAGAAAGTTAAGGATTTTCCAGCAAATTTTAAGGGAGACAGGTGAAACACTTGATTTTACACAACTCCCTATGACCTTCTTAGACAATATCATTTCTAATTTCATATACTGCCTAAAAAAGGCAGACAGTGGTAACTATGAGCCAGGCACTATCCGAGGAATTGTTGCCTCAAATGACTGCCATCTGGTCAAGGAAAACTATCCTCGTTCAGAATTCAAGGGGGCCCAGACAGTTTTCATAGAAACAAGAATATTTGCTGCAAAGCAAAAACACTTCAAGCAAGCGTTTGTCAATGCTGAATGTTGGCTTGCTGGCATCGGCATTGGTAGTGCAGGAGTTAGAGAGATGCATATTAGGAATGGCAGTGAAGCATTGAACTAATGCCAACCCCCCTACAGAGGATGAAAGGCATTTGGAGTGTGGCTTTGGGTCGTCGACCATAACACTTACACTATTCCACCTCACCCCACCCTGAAGACACCGACAGGTGTCGTGGTGTGCTTTGGGATCTTAGGCCCTTATGCTCACCCCATTCCTTAAGAAAATAAGCTGAGATGGGTGCAGTATAGGAGAGTGGGGTGAATGTTAGGGTGACAGACCCCAAGGCACACCTCAATGCATGTCAGTGGCTGTAGGGTGGGGAGTGGGAGTAGAATGCCGCGAACATTACAGCTGACAAAGTTACGCCCCTGACACCTCTCAGTTTCTACAGGGTGGGTGTATGGTTGGCAACCTTAATGCCCCAGATGTTTGTTGGTATTTTCACTCCAGATTTTCAACATGGGCTTTTTGGGACCCCACCTCATGAACAGTGGCACTATCATTTCATTACTCAATCCTGAAAGGTGATTTCGCACAGCAACTGCGCCATTCAGAGCTACAGGTGCGAAAACACATTTTGGGCAGGATGTGAAAAATGGCAGCTCTATTGTTCATAAGGAGGTGGGAAAAAATGGCAATGTTGAAAATCTGGAGTGGAAATATTAAAAATTGGCAAAGTTAAGAGTGTGCATAAAAACTGCGTAATGCATGCTTGCAATGCAGTCATTTTTGGGAATTTTTCCACAAAATTTGCAACATGGGCTTTTTGGGACCCCACATCATGAACAGTGGCAGTGACATTTCAGTAATTGGTCCAAAAAGATGATTCCATTCAGCGACTGCGAAATCACCTTTTGGGACTGAGAAATGAAATGACAGTGACATGTTCATGAGGTGTGGTCTCAAGGACCCCATATTGAAAATTTGGGGCCAAAATTCCAAGAAATGGCTGAGATATCAACCTAAGTTGAAACCCCCCATTGCTTCCCATTGTAAAGCTTACCATCATTTCTTCACATCGCAGTTAGTCTTTGAAGAGAGCAGAAATGTCCCAGTTCAGAGAAGATCATGGCTTCTGACCTCTGGAGGTTAAGTATGGGTGGGGTGTGGGGAGGTGGGTGCAGAGGGCGGGTGGATGGGGAGACATCGATGGACTGTTTTCTTATTTACAGGGAAAAAAGAAATGCAAGGGAAGGTTTTCTTCATTTACAGATTAAAATACAATTCCGGGGGAATGGAGGGAGCGGGGAGGGCAGCAGCAGTGGGAGATTGTGGGACAGTTTTATTGTCTGTCAGGGGATGGGGAATGGAGGGAGTGGGGAGGTCACAGCAGTGAGAGGTTGTGGGAGGGTTTTACTGTCTGTCAGGGGATGGGGAATGGAGGTAGTGGGGAGATCAGGAGCAGTGAGAGGTTGTGGGAGGGTTTTATTGTCTGTCAGGGGATGGGGAATGGAGGGAGTGGGGAGGTCAGCAGCAGTGGGAGGTTGTGGGACTTTTTTTTCTGTTGGGGACAGGGAATAGAGGGAGCAGGGAGGGCAGCGGGGGGGGGTTGTGGTGTGATGGGCGGCAGGAGCTGCGAACATGCCGACATGGGGATTGGGCACCCTGATGTTGGCTTTCTGCAGATTGTGTGATGGACAGCAGGAGCTGCCATTTTTACTGAAATGTTTCACCAGGAAAGGCATGTAACGGAGGTGTGCCATCTGTTGCTGCAGTGATGAGCTAGTCTCTAATTGCAGTTGCACATTTGTTTAATCTCCATGGCTCTCTTTGAAACTGCTGTCATCAGCAGCATGTTCACTGATTGGGGACTGAGAGGTGCACCCACTGAAGCATCCCCTGCATTGGCCAACACTGACACGCCTCTGCATTTGTGCTACCACTACAAGATGTTGCTTGTGCATGTACACAAGCCAACATAAAAATTAGGGAAAGGCACAAGACCCAAGGCAGCATGGTTCACAGTGGGAAGGTCATGTTAGATGAATCTAACTGATTTCTTTGACTGGGTGACCAAAGTAGTAGACCAGGGAGGGGCTGTGGACATGGCCTACCTAGACTTTAGCAAAGCATTTGACACAGTCCCACACAAAAGATTAATAGTCAAATTAACCAGCCTGGGAGTGGGTCCCAGGGTGGTAGCTTGGATTAAACACTGGCTGGACAATAGGACACAGAAGGTAATTGTAAATGGAGTCCACTCTGAAGAAAGAGTGGTTGCTAGTGGAGTACTGCAGGGTTCAGTACTGGGTCCAGTCCTTTTTAATGTCTTTATAAGTGACATTGCAGAGGGACTGGAAGGAAAAGTATGCCTCTTTGCAGATGACACAAAGATCAGCAACAGGGTGGAAAGGATGAGAAGGGATTTGGCAAGGTTGGAGGAATGGTCAGAAGTATGACAGCTTGGATTCAATGCAAAGAAGTGCAAAATAATGCACCTGGGAAACAAAAACCCAGGGGAAGATTACACAGTTGGGGGGGAGGTAGTAACAACAACAAAAATGGAAAGGGACTTGGGGGTAATCATATCAGATGACCTAAAGGTTAGCAAGCAATGTGAAGAGGCAGTAGGTAGGGCTGGGGGGATACTGAGATGTATAGGGAGAGGCATCACCAGCAGAAAACAGGAAGTTGTTATCCCCCTGTACAGACAGTTGGTGAGACCCCATCTGGAGTACTGTGTCCAGTTCTGGAGACCCCATCTCCACAAGGACATAGACAGGATAGAGGCAGTCCAGAGGAGGGCAACTAAAATGGTGCAGGGTCTGCAAGAGAAGCCATACAAGGAGAGACTAAAGGAGCTTAATATGTATACCCTTGAGGAAAGGAGGGAGGGAGGGAGGGAGGGACATGATAGAAACATTTAAGTACCTCAGTGGAATCAACAAAGTCCAAGAGGGTAGCATCTTTCAGAAAAAGAGATGTGCAAGAACAAGGAGACACAATTTGAAGATGGGGGGTGGTTCAGGGGCAATGTGAGGAAGTATTTTTTCATAGAGAGGGTGGTGGATGCACGGAACAGCCTTCCTGTGGAGGTTGTGGAGTCTAAAACTGTGGGAGAATTCAAGAATGCATGGGGCAGACATAAGGCAATTTTTGTGGGGGGTAGGAAGAAATAGGCTGTTGGTTAACTAGGAACTACAGTTTATCCTGTAGGTAGGGAAATGAGCAGACTAGGTGGGCCAAGCAGTCCTTATCTGCCGTCAAGGTCTATGTTTCTATGTAACAGACCAGAGAAATCACAATCTCTGTCAGATGAAAACATCACTCTACTTTACACTTCAGGGACATTAAACATGACAGCCCTGACTGGCTTTTTAAACTTTCTCTTTTTCAATACTGGCATCTAGTTTGCTCTCAGGACAAAGGAGCATTATGATCTCACTTGGTGGGACATTTGTTGAATGAAGAGATAGTCAAGGAAACAGATGTCTGGAATACAAATAGTGTCAGTCTAAGATGCACACATAAAATAAATCCCAGAGGTGACTATCCTATTGAACCAAGAATTTATGAAAACGTCAGCAGTTCTGAAAGGAACACTCTGAGGACTTATGGTTATGGCTTATGATTTATATATAGACAAGCACTGTATATTGTAAAAGGCCAGATCACTTGCATGTATCAGAAGCCCCATTCTATTTGGCATCAAACCTAAATGCTGTTCAAGGTTCCCTACGGTATCATAACATGAAAGTGGGCATGAACAAACTCTGCCCATTGATGACCCAGATGAAGGCTGACTCGGGCACAAGCAATTCTAAATGCATTACAAACCATTCAACTCACAAAACCAGTATCCAGCGCCTGATAGACAGTAGCGTGCCCCCCATTGAGGTCTGAACAAGTACCAGGACATTACAATCTACAGAGCATAAATAAGTACTCTATCCTGTCTGAGAAAAAACAGTATACGGTTTCCAGTATTCTGCAGTGTCTGCCTGACTCAGGACAGCTATCCACCTCAAAAGTTGCAATCCGCCAGCCAAGATCGGATCGAATATCCATTGTAGAAAGTTCTTCTGCCAGCAGTAGTCAAACTATATTTGGGCCAAACTACACTTTTCAGAACAGAGTCATGGTAAGTATCTGCCCCCCCCACCCCCGAAGCAAAGAACATGAAACCAACTTGTCTCATAATTGTGACTGATAGTGATTCTGACTAAGGTAATTAGTCAAATTGCATTTAGCCTTTTATTAAAATGTTCAGGTTTGATCAAAAATAACAAGCATATTTGGTAAAAACAGCACCTAATGTTTACACTTTTTCTCTATCCTTTAGCTCCCCATAGCACCTTTGAACCATTACTGAACTCTTCATGGTAACTAGACCATGTGACTAAAGTCTTCAGGGGGAAAAAAACTGAAAGACAGCACAAAATAAATCTTTAATTTTTTTGACATATTAGTGTTTTTTTTTACTTTGCTGGGTAAAATCTAAACATTAGAAGCACACTACATATCACTGTGCATTTGACTTGTTAGTTTAAACTTTTGGAAAAAAATACTTTGCAAGAATTATGTTCCCATTTTCAGCACTGTTGCCGATCGTGTTGTTTCTATATTAATCTCTGCAGCTGTGAATTTTGTTTGTTCCACTACTCCAAAAAAGTATTTATTTAAATAAATAAATGTTTATAAGCTTCACCCACCAGCTCATCAGTTTTTTTGAATATGGCAACAGTTCTGGTGTACTCTGCAATGCTATGTAATATGGTGGGAAAAATTTGCATCAACAGTAATTATAAAAATTATTGATGTGGTGGAGTGTAACTTGAATTTAATACACACCCTCAATGTGAATGCTAATATAAGGCACTTGAGCTTCACTTTTAGGATTTATATAGCATCACACAGCTCATGTGTTTATTAAATATAGAATAATCCATGGGGTAGTGTGTATAATGTGAATTTTACACACCCCGCAGTGTCAGATGCTACATAAATCCCAAGAGCAAAGCTCAAGAGGTTTTTACAAGCATTCGGCACTGTGTGTGCGTATAAAATTCAAGTTTTACACACTACCCCATGTCTTGTTTTATATAATTTTTGTGGAGCATTTTTTTGCCACAGCAATTATATAAATACAGAATTATCTCCATGTTGGTTGCTACAGTCGGGTTGAAGTGGGGTGGCAGTGTGCACATGCATGGAACAAGGGAAGCCCAGTGTGTGTTACCATTACATCCAGCTGGTTATAACGGCAAATTGTAATCGGGGTTCCCTATGGGAGAAACCCTCCACAGTTATTATATTGTTATAATAACTGGCAAGCATTTTTTCCCATAGGGAAACCCGGTTATTATTCGCTGTTATAACCAGCTGGTTATAATGGTAAACACATGCCAGGTTTCTTTTGCTCCATGCATGTGCTAGCCTTTGTCTTCTCATCATTGTGCCTGACACACTGGACTCCGCAGCAAGTATATTTAAAAAAAAGCCCAGTAAAGTTTAAAAAAAGAAAATGAACGCGGCTCTTTTAACAAACTTCTTAGGTTTACTCTCTTTACAAGTAAAAAAAGGAAACATTTCTACAGCTGCTTCAACCCAACCATGGACCACACTTAAACTCGACCGGACTGCGGATACACAGTGATGTGTTTCTATTTTATAAAATGAAACATGGGGTGATGTGTAAAACTTGAATTTTATGCACATCCTTGTTGTTGGATGCTTAATCAAACCCCTTGAGCTTCACTCTTGGGGGTTTATGTAGCATCCAATACCTCAGGTGTGTTTAAAATCTCGTTAAACACACCACTACATGTATTATTCTATATATAATTACCAGCTTTCCCTTTTTACCATAGGAAATCTGTGGCATAATTTGCCATAATAAATGAGCATTTATTACGGCAAACATGTGCACAGTTTCCCCTCTCTCTGTGCATACTCTCGCCACTGTTTTTCCTTTCAGACCACTGCCGTTGGCCACCTTCTCTTACTCCCAGACACTAAACCAACACTCGGAATCGGTGGTAAGTAACTTTAAAATGGAAAATCTCCATTTAAAAAAACAGCTCAACTTTCAGCTGCCAAGTGAAACAAACAAAAAGGAAAAAATACAAAAACTATTAAATAAAGAAATAAGGCAGACTGTGCACTAAAACCAGACTGCGGCTGCACGGGATGTCTTTATTTTATATAACTGCTGATGTGAAAAAGGGAAAGCCATCAATTATATAAAATAAAATATGGTGTGGTGTATGTAAACTTGAAGTTTACACACACCCTCAGGATTCGATGCATTTCACAAACCTCTTGAGCTTCGTTCTTGGGGTTTATGTAGCATGTAACCCCTCGGGTGTGTGCAGACTTCTTGTTACACACATGATACACACACCACCCCATACTTTATCCTGCATGTAATATACTCCACCCCATGCATTATACGCTATGTATCGCAAGCGCAACAACAAGTAATTGATAATTAGGATGATGGAAGATTTCAACTATCTTGACATGAGTTTTTCAGTTAGAAAATTAAGTCAGGTACTAGTAATACTGTATATCCACAGATGTTATGGATTATCGTGTTCTGACGCAGTATGTCAATGAGGCAACCAGAAAGCAGTCTGCACTAGACCCTAACCTTAGTAACAGGGATGACTTGGTACTGGAAATAAAAGTGGTAAACTCATTAGGAAGGTGTGATCAACCAGTTTGTATGCATGGTAACGTGGGTTAAAAGTTCAAAGCCCTGTTTGTTATCCACTCCAGAAGGCTAGATGCAGCACAAATGAAATGAAACGGGGCAGAAACTTGCAACCACTTATAATGTTTTTATTTTTATAAATTATATTTCCTAATAATCTATAAGTAAGTGTATCTAAATAGAAGTTGAGGTAAAACTGTATTTTGTAATACATTCTTGTTATGGACACCATTCTGTGCAGTTCTTTTTAAAGAGCCTGGAATTTGGAATTTTGTGTAAGCCACATCCAGGATTCAGAACTCTGAATCCTGGGTCCAGATATTCAAAGCAGAGTGCCGGGCACAAATCCCTTGTACTGGATTAGCACCGAATTTGCACTCGACTGCAACATTCAAAAGGACATTTAGCGCCGGTGCTAGGTGTTAGCACTGACACTAAAGAATAATGTATGCAGGGGAGGGACTGAGGGGAGGGCCTCTGAATGCTGGCACACCAGCATATTCAAAAGTATAGTGCCGCGCTACAGGCATTAGCGTGACCTATAGCGTGGCACTAAATACTGCCAAGGAAAAGCTGACGGTAATGCAACGGTGCCCCCCCCACACACACACTCATGAATCCCAAACTCCGTTGTCTGTACAGTATAAGATGATACCCTGGTACATAGATACATAGATACATAGACAGTGTCGGCAGATAAGGGCCTATGGCCCACCTAGTCTGCCCATTTGAGCTTGTAAGTTCAGTTTGTTTTCCTAGAAGTCTATTTCCCCTTACCCCTGACCTCTAGAATTCCTTTATGTCTATCCCATGCATTCTTAAATCCCGTGATTGTTTCAGCCCCCACCACTTCCTCTGGCAGGGTGTTCCACTTGTCCACCACCCGCTCTGTGAAGAAATTCTTCTCATGTTTCCTCTGAATCGCCCTCCCTCCAACTTCATCCCATGCCCTCTAGTCCTGAAACATCTTTTCGCTTAAAAATAGTGTTTTCCTGCACCCTGTTCCTCCCTGTAAGATACTTGTATGTCTCTATCATATACCTCTCTCTCCTCTCCTCCAGGAGTACATGTTCAGTTCCTTCAACCTGTCTTCATAGGGACTTGTGATGCAACCCATGCACCATCTTTGTTGCCCTCCTGAACCTTCTCTACCCTGTCTATGTCCTTACGTAGGTATGGTCTCCAGAACTGTACACTGTACTCCAGGTGGGGCCTCACTAGTGTCTTGTATAGCGGAATTATGGCCTCCCTTTTCCTGCTGGTGATGCCCCGCCTATACATCCCAGCATCCTATTTGCTTTACCTGATGTCTTGTCACACTGTTTCCTCTACCTTGAGGTCATCAAGAGATGACAACCCCAAGATCCCTTTCCTGCTTGGTGCATGCTATATCCTCACCCCAACTGATATATTGTGCAGGGTTTTGTGCTCCATATGCATTATCTTGCACTTCTTTGCATTGAATTTCAACTGCCAAACCCTTGACCATTCTTCAAGTTTCTGCAGGTCCTTCTCATTCTGTCTACACCCTCTGGTGTGTCTACTCTGTTACAGAGCTTTGTGTCATCAAGCAACAGTGAAATTCTGCCTTCTATATCCTGTGCAATGTCACTGATGAAGATGTTGAATAGGACTGGTCCCAGCACTGATCCCTGTGGTACCCACTGGTCACTCTTCCTCTGTGGAGTGACAGCCATTTACTACCACCCTCTGTGTCCTGCCACCCAGCCAGTTACCTACTCACCACACTACTGTCCTGCCCACACCCATATTCCCAGTTTGTGTAATAGTCTTCTATGTGGCACAGTGTCAAGGCCTTGCTGAAGTCCAGATAGGCCATGTCCACTGCCCTCCCTGATCCACCTCCCAGTCACCCAGTCAAAAAATTCAATGAGGTTGGTCTGACATGACCTCCCCTGGTGAAACCATGCTGCCTTGGGTCCTGTAGTCCATTGACAACCAGATGTTCCACCAATCTCTCCTTCAGTAGTGCTTCCATGATCTTTCCCACTACCGAGGTGAGGCTGACTGGTCTGTAGTTCCTGCTTCCTCTTTGTTCCACTTTTGTATAAGGGGACTACATCTGTCCTCCAGTCTTTGGGTACCTCCCCGTTTCCAGTGATTGGCTGAACAAGATAGCCAGAGGTTCAGCCACCACCTCTTAGTTCTTTAAGGACCCTGGGTGCACCCCATCTGGCCCCATTGCTTTATCAGCTCTTATTACTTCCAGTTCCTTCAGGACCCTTTCTCGTGTAAAGGGACTTGTGTCCATTTCTGCACCATTCTCACCCCTTGTACTCCCTTCAGACCCATTACCCCACTCTTCCTTAGTAAAGACTGAGCAGAAATACTTGTTCAATATGTCAGCTTTACTGTCGTCATCCTCCACGCGGCTCCCATCCTCCCCCTTCAGTCTCACTATCCCTCCCTTGTCCTTCTTTTTCACTTATGTACCTGTAAAGGTTTGTCCCTTTAACCACTGATTTTGCAATGTGTTCTTCTGTCTGAGCTTTGGCTTCCTTACTGACTTCCCTGCCTCCCTTTGTTTCTCCTGGTACTTCTCCCTATCCCTTCTGCCTGTGTCTTTTGTATTGCCTGAATGCAATCTTTTGGCTTTCACTTTCTTTGCTACCTCTTTGAAAACCATAATGGTCTCCTCTTTCTTTTCCTCTTGCTAACCTGCTTAATGCATAATTCTGTTGTTCTTATAATCCCCATTTTAAATACTGCCCACTGTTCCTCAATCCCTGATTCCTGTCCCATCTCTTAATGCCTCTTTCAAGCATCTCCCATTTTCCCAAAGTCTGCCCCTAAAATCCAGGATACATGTTTTTGTGTGGTTTGGTTCTGCTCTTTCTGTGATTTCAAACCACAATGACTGGTGGTCACTGTTCCCCAGGTGCCCCCACTGTTCCCCCATCACACTGTCCCTGTTTGTGAGCACAAGGTCCAGTATTGCCTTCTGCCGAGTTGGTTCCATGACCAGTTGCTTGAGGAAGGCACCCTGAAGGAGTCCAGGATAAATCTGCTCCTAGTTGATGCTGCTGCTGGGATGCTCCAGTCCACGTCTGGTATATTGAAGTCTCCAACCAGTACTACCTCACCCTTGTCTGCCATCCTTTGGATGGCTAGCATCAACCTCTATCTGTTTCTTCCTCCTGGGCTGGTGGTCTATAGACCACCTGTGGGATGGCTGGCCCCATTTTCCTTTCCAGCTTAACCCACAGTATCTCTCCATTTTGTTCCTCCTGGATCTGTGTGGCCCTTATGTCATTTTTCACATACAGTGCCACCCTCCTCCCTTCCTGCCTGCTCTGTCTCTTCTGAATATGTTATAGCCAGGTATGGCCATCTCCCAGTCATGGTTATCATTACACCAGGTTTCAGTGATGGCCACAATGTCCAGGTCTGACTGTACCATGACAGCCTCCAGATCTTCCATCTTGTTGCTAAGGCTCCTGGCATTTGCACACATGGCTTTCCATGATTTGACCTCCTAGACTGCTTCACTGTTCTACTCCAGCCCCTTCCTTGGTTGTCATTTATCCTGGTTCTCCTTGCTGTCTGCCCTTCTGCTGAATTTTGCCCCTTTCTGCTTATCCACTTTTGGACACTAATCTCCATCTTTTGCACACTGCTTTGCAGAGATAGCCACTCCTCTGGTTCACTGGTTCCATTACTAGCTGTGGGGGTGAGCAAGTAGGTATCATCCTTGCTGGCCTGCCACCCTTTGCTAGTTTAAATGCTTGTCAATGTAGCATTTAAACTTATCATTGAGTGCTTGGATTCCCTCCAGGATGGATGCAGGCCGTCAGGCTTGAACAAACCTCCATCCTCCAGATGGGTCCCCAGTCACCAATGAATCCAAACCCTTCCTCACAGCACCAGTTCTTCAACCATGAGTTAAAGTTCCTGGTGCATGCACTCCCTATGCTCTCCTCGCCTCTCACAGGTAGTACTTCTGAGAAAGTGACAGAAGTAGCTACTTGCTTGAGACCCTCCCAGTTTCCTAAACTCTTCCTGAACTTCCTTTGGCTCCCCATTTGCCAAGTCATTAGTACCTAGGTGGATAATGACATCCAGCTCACCCTCCTGTCTTGCCTTCCCAGTGATCCCCAGTATCTTCCTTCCACCCTCCATGCCGTGGCACCTGGTAGGCACCTCACCTCCTGTCCTCCCCTCCTGTGTTCCTAGCTGGATCCTCTTATGATGGAGTCCCCACCAGGATTTGCTTCCTCCTCCTCTGGGGTCCACTGCTTTCCCACTGAGGTCACCTCCTTGCCTAACCTCCACATCCTTTCCTTCCACTTCCCTGGGTACCTCTATTTGGTTGTCCTCATTTGCCAGTGTGGCATATGAGTTCTTGAGAGGAATAGGATCTGGATGTGCCTCTGCCTGACTGCTCTAACCTCCCTGAGCCCACTGTCATCCAAGTGCTCCTTGTTCTCGGCATCCTTTGAGGCAGCTGCATTGGACTGGTGGTTCCTGGACAGGGTGATGGTACTCCTGACCCAGTTTACTTCCGCTCTGAGTCTGGCTACCTCATCCCGCAGTCCGAGAGATGCATGCAGATAGGCAGCACCTCAGTGTCCAGAAGGTCTGCCTGAATATGGCTGCCCCACAGCCACTGCATTGCACCACTCCCCACATTATACTGCAATTCCACTACTTATCTGCTACTGAAGCTCTCTTAGTTCTCTTTTATTTATTTACAGTACTAAAAATCCTGTAACTGATCCTCAGATATATATTTTTAAGGAAAAGAAACCAATAAATAAATAAATGAGTCAAAAACTTGTCGTGCTGAGGGTGGTCTTCTTCCCCTTATGCCCTCCTACTTCACACTCTTACTATACCCTGTGTTTAGCTCCTGTCAATCAGATTTATCAGGCATATAATTAAGAGTTGGGGAAGGGGTGGGGGCAAAATTTGCAGCAATTAAAGACAGCACAGAATTACACCACCACTATTTTTTAAATTTTCAACAGCCCAAAACAATTATAAGTAAAGACAACACAGAAAGAAAGTATAGTGTCACTACAAGCCTACAATCTAAGTTTAAAAGAAAAATACCAGTTACCAGTTACTCTGAAGCACTGAATTGAATATGTTTCCTTCCTTCACCTTCTGGCTTCTTCTGAGAAGATGAACTTCTGTTTGCTGCTTTACTGTGACTAAGCCCCACCTCCAGTTATCACGTAGCTGAGGTCAGAGGCCAGACAATTAACACCCTTCACCCAGCTACAGGACAGTCAGACAAGCCAAGATAAAATTTGCAGTAATTAAAGACAGCACAGAATTACACCACCACTATTTTTAAATTTTCAACAGCCCAAAAACAATTATAAGTAAAGACAACACAGAAAGAAAGTATAGTGTCACTACAAGCCTACAATCTAAGTTTAAAAGAAAAATACCAGTTACCAGTTACTCTGAAGCACTGAATTGAATATGTTTCCTTCCTTCACCTTCTGGCTTCTTCTGAGAAGATGAACTTCTGTTTGCTGCTTTAACTGTGACTAAGCCCCACCTCCAGTTATCACGTAGCTGAGGTCAGAGGCCAGACAATTAACACCCTTCACCCAGCTACAGGACAGTCAGACTAGCCAAGATAAAATTTGCAGCAATTAAAGACAGCACAGAATTACACCACCACTATTTTTTAAATTTTCAACAGCCCAAAAACAATTATATGTAAAGACAACACAGAAAGAAAGTATAGTGTCACTACAAGCCTACAATCTAAGTTTAAAAGAAAAATACCAGTTACCAGTTACTCTGAAGCACTGAATTGAATATGTTTCCTTCCTTCACCTTCTGGCTTCTTCTGAGAAGATGAACTTCTGTTTGCTGCTTTAACTGTGACTAAGCCCCACCTCCAGTTATCACGTAGCTGAGGTCAGAGGCCAGACAATTAACACCCTTCACCCAGCTACAGGACAGTCAGACAAGCCAAGATAAAATTTGCAGCAATTAAAGACAGCACAGAATTACACCACCACTATTTTTTAAATTTTCAACAGCCCAAAAACAATTATAAGTAAAGACAACACAGAAAGAAAGTATAGTGTCACTACAAGCCTACAATCTAAGTTTAAAAGAAAAATACCAGTTACCAGTTACTCTGAAGCACTGAATTGAATATGTTTCCTTCCTTCACCTTCTGGCTTCTTCTGAGAAGATGAACTTCTGTTTGCTGCTTTAACTGTGACTAAGCCCCACCTCCAGTTATCACGTAGCTGAGGTCAGAGGCCAGACAATTAACACTCTTCACCCAGCTACAGGACAGCCAGACAAGCCAAGATAAAATTTGCAGCAATTAAAGACAGCACAGAATTACACCACCACTATTTTTTAAATTTTCAACAGCCCAAAAACAATTATAAGTAAAGACAACACAGAAAGAAAGTATAGTGTCACTACAAGCCTACAAGCCTACAATCCAAGTTTAAAAGAAAAATACCAGTTACCAGTTACTCTGAAGCACTGAATTGAATATGTTTCCTTCCTTCACCTTCTGGCTTCTTCTCTGGTAGTCTAGTGGTCCCCCCACCCCCAAGCACAGCTCCCAGCGCCCGTAGGCAGTAAAATAACTGTAATGTCCCTGATAGTCTAGTGGTCCTCCCACCTCCAAACACCACTCCCGATGCCCGTAGACATTACAATAACTATAATTTCCCTGGTAGTCTAGTGGTCCCCCCAACCCCAAGCATGGATCCCCTCCCTCATAGAAACTCAAATATATAGTTTCCCTGGTAGTCTAGTGGTTCCCCCTACCCAGTTGTCACGCCCCCACTCATTCCAATCAGACCCCAAGAATGGAGCTGGTGACCGGCTCAGCCCTCCTCTCACCACCACAGCCGGCCACCGACTGAGGTACAAATGCCAGCTCCATTTTTGGGGTCTGATTGGAATGAGTGGGCATCATACCAGGTGGGGGAACCACTAGACTACCAGGGAAACTATATATTTGAGTTTCTACGAGGGAGGGATCCTGCTTGGGGTGGGGGGACCACTAGACTACCAGGGAAATTATAGTTATATTAATGTCTACAGGCATCGGAATCTGTGCTTGGGGGTTGGGGGACCACTAGACTACCAGGGAAACTAATTAGTTCTTATTTAAAACAGGGGTCAGGATATGTGCTGCGGGGGGACCACTGGACTACCAGGGAGTGGAACCAATATAGGTGGGAACAGGGACCATGACAGCTGAGAAGGGCTGCCTGGCCCAGCCTGTCTGCCCAGGTGCCTCTATACTGGATGGCTGCACTGCACAGCCAAGTGACCCTACAGCTGACATCCTCCCACCCACAGCAGGTTTGCCTTATGCCTGCCCCATGCATACTTGTGTTCCACCCACACCTGCTGTTGGTGTGGGGTGGGGCATCATCCAGGGCACATATGGCCACTGGTAGTGTGTGTCTATAGCTATATATATATGTAGATCATTATGTACTGCTTGCAGTGCTGCATAGGAATGTTGTATGCACTGCTTGTACCTGCCAGCACACAGTTCCTGCTGCTTCCAGTCTGTGCTTCTATTCTGACCAACAGGGGAAGCTGTGGGCATGCCTTGGCCTGCTGCATCCAGCATGTACTTCCATTCCAACCAAAAGGGGGAGCTTTGTGCTCCATGCAGTAGCATCGGGCCAACTGCACGGTAATACATGCTAAGCAGCACTTAATGAGATGCAAATGTACCTGTTTGCCCACGGATTACCTAAGTAGGCTCATTTGCATGGGAGCTTTTAATATAGCTCCTGTTTGCTCCAGACTAACCAGTTTGCACCGGACTAATGTGTTAGCACTGTGCAATCAGGTTAACCCCGGGCCAACCTCACTTCAGCAGAGCACAGTTCTGCAGTGTGTGGCTTACATTGTTGTTTGCAGTCATACCTCTCAATTGTTCCTGATTTTCAGAGACGTTCCTGATTTTACCTTAGTGTTTTACTCTGTCTCTCCTAAACATTGTGTTTCCATGACCAAACAGTGGGGGTTGTAAGCATACAATAATGTCAGACATGAATGTTACAGTCGTGTTCTTCCTTAGTAAATGCATTTTATACTACATCACTTATTCTACCAGCTTCCTGTGTGGATATCATCATTTCCTATGGTGTGTCCCTGATTTTATACCTTTGTCCCTGATTTTTTTAAGCCTTGTCCCTGATTTATGTGGCAGGAGGTTGAGAGGTGTGTTTGCAGTAGCTGTGAGACGTCTCTGTGCAATCATACACAATGTTCTCCACCTGCAACACTAGCTTGCTAAAGAGTCTAATGAGCTGCAGTTGCAGTTTGCACTTCCCTGTTGCTATATTCAGTGCTGTCTTATTCTCAGGCTATTTTTGCCCTGCACTACCAGACCAGTTTGCCTGGCTTCCTTAGACTGCTATATTCAGCAGGATTAGCTTGGGTTAGTTCCTTTGAATATAGCTTGCTTTGTGCTCCAGGCTAAGTTTGCCCACCGGGAAGTGCTAATTTAGCCCCGGGGCAAAGTTTTGAATATCTGGCCCCTGCTCTCTAGTAGGTTAATAACCCATGCTAAGAATTCTACAGACCTGCAGTGATATAGTTAAAAATCCAAATTCCTAGCTCTATTAATGAGGAACTCTGTACTTCAGTATGTGCTTTCATAAATGTTTCAGCTTACAACTTACTAGAAAATATATTTTTTCATTTTTGTTGTTCCTTTCCAGTATTTACAGCGCATCTTTGTAGTCCATCTAGAGTTTGTATAGAAAACATTTGCCTAACCTGTTACCCTCACAGTGCCACATTGCCTTTGTTTGTGGCATTATAGTGCTCACCATGACAACAGATTGTGATGTCACAAACAGCCATTGTGTGGTTAGTAGGGGAGTCAGATACAGTTTGAAAGACTCTGTGAAATAATTGCTGCATTATATACAATATTTAGTTGACCAAACAAAGGGGAAAGTAAAAATTAAAAAACAGAAAACTAGAAAATAAAAACATAATTGGTGTAAATGTAGTGTTTTAAGCTTTTTTGTTATGATAGAGAGTAGCTCTTTAAGAGAACTGCACATCATGTTTTCCATAAAATAAGACTATGCAAAACACAGTTTTTCATGTCAATTTTGGTTTGGGTACAGTAAATATGGATAACTGAGTGGTGTGACTATCATTTCTGAAAACAGGAAAATTACAAATTGCAGCAATCTCATACAAATGCTCTGTCTCTTTCATAAATTACAAATAGAACAAATGATGATAAAGTATGTTTTGCAAATGCTGATTCTACACTGTATAATTCTCGTCCCCAAAACATCCACAAAACTTACAGCCTTGTTGCTTTCAAAGGAGATGGGAAATGTATGCTGTTTAACAGCTGCTGGCATGCTGCTAAATACAAAAATGAGATCTATTTATATACCTCCAAATGATCTCTATTCAACCATTTCTAAATAAATACTGATGTGAAAAAAGTGTTTTCTTACTGTATGTTTCCATGTATGATTACCATTCTTTATAGTTTTTTTTTCAATTAAGTTTTTTTCTCTCCATTATGTCTGATCATCACCCATTGGTGATGCTAGGAAAGGAGGGCAGGGTGGGGGGTGGAAGGTGGTTACCCTTAATGCGAGGAGCCTTGGGAGAAAACTGCAGTTACAGGTGCTCATGGCAGAGGAAAGGTGGACATTGCAGCTATCACAGAAACACGGGCCACCCAATACAATGACTGGGACCTGTCTGTACCAGGGTACAGGTTATTTCGTAGGGACAGGGTGATTGGGAAAGGAGGGGGTGTGGTACTATATGTGAAGGAAGGACTGAAGTGTGTAAGGGAGGAAGGGGAGGAGGGTAGTACAGAGTCACTTTGGATGCAAATCCAGGATTCCAAGAATAGGATTCTTAGAATGGGAGTGGTGTACAGGCCACCATCTCAGACGGAGGAGTTAGACAGGGAACTAGCAGGACAGATCAGGAGGACCTGTGAGAAGGGTAGTGTGGTGATTGTGGAGGACTTCAACATGCTAGGAGTGGACTGGAGTACCCAACAACCAGGAACAGAAGGGAGCAGGTACTGCTGGATGCCTTCCAGGACAACTTCCTGCTGCAAATGGTCAGTGAACCAACCAGGTTAGGAAATACCCTTGACCTTGTGCAGGCAAATGGGGACTTTATGAGAGAGCTTACAGTGGAGGAACCACTGTCAGGGAGTGACCACCACTCAGTATGGCTCACATTGGATATGGGCAAGGAAGGAGTGGAATCTGGCACAAGAGTGCTGGACTTCAGGAGGGCAGACTTTAGGAGGATGGGGGAAGTGGTAAAAGGGTACCTGGCCAGAATTTAATCTAGTATGGACACTAACCAGAGGTGAGAGCTCATAAAGCTGGGGATAGTGGAGGCAACCAAAACCAGCTGCAAGGCCCAGAGCAAGAAGGCTAGTGCTAAGAAACTGAGCTGGCTGAGCAAGGAGGTCATGGAAAAGGTAAGGAGAAAAAGAGCTGCCTTTAGGAAGTACAAGAAAACAGGGAGGGGGAGGACAGGGAGGAGTACTTGACAGAATTGAAGGAGGTGACTAGGGCAGTAAGGGGAGCCAAAGCATCTACGGAACTCAGGCTGGCACAAGGCAGTAAGAAGGGGGAGAAGGACTTCTTTAGGTACATCAGGGAGAAAAGGAGCTCTAAGGGCCACATAGTAAGGATTAGGAAGAAGTGGGGTTGGGTGGAAGCAGGGTGCGATAAGGCAGCAGCACTAAATGAGTACTTCTGCTCAGTATTTACTAAAGAGAAGAGGGGGGTGACACCCAAGGGGGGAGAAATGGCAGAAACAGGGGGAAAAGGGGTGACAGATGGGGAAATCATGAAGGGCAGAGTTTGTGAGGGTTTGAAGGCACTGAGGGTGGACAAGGTGCCTTGCCCAGATGGCATCCATCCCAGGGTACTGAAGGAGCTGACAGAGGTCCTTGCAGGACCTTTGGCAGACCTATTTAATGCCTCACTACATTCGGGGTGTGTACCTCAGGACTGGAGGATGGCTCATGTGGTGCCCCTCCACAAGAGTGGCCCCAAGGATGAACTGGGAAACTACAGACCAGTGAGCCTCACATCCATCGTGGGTAGGCTAATGGAGACTATCCTGAAGGAGAGGCTGGTGGCCCTCCTAGAGGCTAAAGGACTAGAGGACAGCAGACAGCATGGCTTCATACATTGCAGATCCTGCCAAACCAACCTGGTGGAGTTCTATGACTGGGTAACTAGGCAACTGGACAGGGGCCATGCAGTGGATGTCCTGTATCTGGACTTCAGTAAGACATTCAACTTGGTGCCACATGAAAGGCTTGGAAGTAAGTTAGTAGGCACAGGGGCAGGTGCAAAGCTGGTGAGATGGGTAGGAAACTGGCTTCAGGGAAGGCAAAAGAGGGTGGTGGTGGGTGGGGAGCTCTTACACCCAAGGGTAGTGATGAGTGGTGTTCCACAGGGCTCGGTGTTGGGACCAGTGTTATTTGGGATATTCATTGCAGACATATCATGGGACATCAAGAGCAAGATCAGTCTGTTTGCTGATGATACCAAGTTAGGAGTGGTGGTGGATGACCTATTCAATTCAATTCAATTTTATTTATAAAGCGCCTTTCAAGGCCAAGGCGCTGTACAAAGTATTAAAATTAATAAAATCCAAGCATTTAAAAGTCAGCCACAACTAAAAGAGATACGCTAATCCAAAAAGATATGTTTTTAAAGCAACTTTAAAGTTTTCGACGGTCGGACATTCTCTCAACTAACGAGGTAGAGAATTCCACAGGGTTGGTGCTGAAAAAGCAAAGGCACGAGATTCTGCTGACTTTACTTGAACCCTGGGAATCTCCAGCAATCCCTCGTTGGCGGAATGGAGAGGACGGAGGGGGCAGTAGGGAATCAGAAGATCTTTCAGGTAACTGGGTCCCTGATCATGTAGAGCTTTAAAGGTTAGTAAACCAACCTTAAAGGTGATCCGCCACCAAACCGGCAGCCAATGCAGTTCACGGAGCACAGGCATAATATGACTGGTTCTAGAAGTCCTAGTCAATAGCCTGGCTGCCGCGTTCTGCACCAGCTGGAGGCGGTGGATATCAACCCCTGGTAGCCCTAGGTAGAGGAAATTGCAGTAGTCCAGACGGGTAGTGACAAAGGTGTGGACCAATGTTGGAAGGTCCTCCGGGGGAATCAGATGTTTCACCAGGGCGATATTCCTCAGATGGTAAAAAGAGGACTTGATGACAGCTGACACCTGAGATTTCAGGGTCAGACCATCATCAAAAATAACACCCAGATTTCGCACCTGTTTAGAGGTAGAGAGTGGCACACCACCAAGTAATAAACCTGTTGGTTGTCCAACTCCCACACCAGTCCCTGGACGGCCTGGATCCACAACCAACACCTCAATCTTATCTGGATTGAGTCTCAACCAGCTCGAACTCATCCACAGTCTGATTTCATCAAGGCAGCTATTAAGTACAGAGAGTGCATCATCCTGACCAGGGAGAAAGGACAAATACAGCTGAGTATCATCTGCATAGCAGTGAAAACTCAGACTGTATCGCCTGATGATTTCTCCCAATGGCAGCATATACACTGCAAACAACATGGGAGCTAAAATGGAGCCCTGTGGTACCCCACAAGGCAGGGAGTGAGCGCCAGAGGAATAAATTCCAGTGACAACTCTCTGAAACCTATCCGTGAGATAGGAACGAAACCATTTGAGGACTGTACCAGACAGCCCACAAAAGACCCGCAGGCGCTCCAATAGCACTCCATGATCTACAGTGTCAAATACAGCAGACAGATCGAGAAGGACCAGAATGGTACACGCCTTTCGATCTCTGGCCATTAGGAGGTCGCTCAGTACCAGGACACAGGCAGTCTCTGTACTATGCCTTTTCCTGAAACCAGACTGGAGAGTATCATAGACATTGTGAGATATAAGGTGATCATCCAATTGCAACGCAACTGCCTTTTTAATAACCTTACCAACAAATGGCAGGTTAGAGGTAGGCCGGTAGTTAGCTAGACAATCTGGGTCCAAGGAGGATTTTTTAAGGAGTGGTCGAACTACCACCTCCTTAAGGGGGGTCAGGAAAGACCCCCCCCAAAGACTTCCAGACAATGTCTGCAAGGATAGGGTAGATAACTTCTACACAACCTACTAAAAGTGGTGTAGGACCCGGATCCAAACTACAACTAGTTGGTCGCATTGTTTGGATGATCTTCACAATGTCCCCAAATTCTGGCTGGTGAAAATCTAACCAGACAGACTGAGGGCAAGTCACTTCCAATTGACCACCGCAGTCCCCCATAGGAGGGGTCGGACCGATGCCGGACCTGATGCCGACAACCTTATCTGCAAAAAAATGAGCAAACTCCTCGCATCTTAGCTAGGGGGATGGCAGGGGTTGCAGGATGATCTGGCAAAGCTCGAAACCTGGTCAGACACCTGGCAACTGGGGTTTAATGCCAAAAAGTGCAAGGTGCTGCATTTTGGGATGAAGAACCCAAAGAGGAGTTACCAGCTGGGGGGAGTGCAGCTAGCCCAGACAGAGGAGGGGAAAGATCTGTGGGTGCTCATTACAGGGTCAATGAACAACTTGGCACTATGTAGAAAGGCAGCTGCAAAGGCCAACAAAATGTTGGGTTGTATTGCAAGGGGTATATCCTCAAGGAGGGAGGAGGTGATTCTGCCATTGTATAGGTCATTAGTTAGAATGCACCTGGAGTATTGCATGCAGTACTGGTGCCCATATCTAAAGAGGGACATTAAGTTACTGGATGGAGTGCAGCGCAGGGCGACAAAGATGATCAAGGGGCTGGGGGACTTATCAAATGAGAGGAGGTTGAAAGAGTTGAACATGTACTCACTGGAGGAGAGAAGGGACAGGGGGGACATGATTGAAACCTTTAAATACATGAAAGGAATAAACAAGACAGGTACAGGGGGCTGTTCAAAGTAAGGGAGGGGAGAGACACCAGGGGCCATGATATGAGACTGGAGGGAGGAAGGTTCAGGAGGGAGATGAGGAGACACTTTTTACAGAGAGGGTGGTGGCTGGGTAGAATGCGTTACCTGTAGAAGTGGTATCCAGTAGAACAGTGGACTGCTTCAAAAGGGGATGGGACAGGACAAGGGGGAGGGTTAATGAAGGGGAAGGGTGGAAGGGAGGGGCAGCTGCAGAATAAGGGGTGCTAGCTGCACATTCGAACAGACTTGATAGACCTCTAGGCCTTTATCTGCTGGCAAATTTTGTATATTCGTATGTTTGTATCAGTTTACTAGGTCCATCTGCCTTGGTCATCCTGCCATCCCCATGACTTACCTTCTCCTCCATGGTCTCCCATGGATTATCCCTTGTGTTGGGGGGGGCAGGCCCCCCCCCCCAGAGTACAATCCAGCTCAGGAAGAGGTGCCTGATTGTTAGGAGCAGGGCCTGCAGTAAACTCAGCCTTCACCCTGCCTAGTCAAGGTTTTTCCTCCAGCATTTTCACCCCGCCCACCACCCTGACATTAGGTGCAGCCAACAGCCAGCATCGTCATGCATCTGGCATCCCTTACAGAGGAACAAGCTCCTGGCTTGCCTTAGGGGTCACCAGATGGATGGAACCTGATGCCCTTCCTCCCCAAGCTGGGAGTGCCACTACAAGGCAGCAGCTCCACTGGTCTTGGCCTGCCCGACTCAATTTGAAGTTCAGTCCTGAACCTGGGTCAACATCACAGGAACACAGCACGCTACTAGCAGGGCAATAGGGCGGCCTCGATATAGGTCTTTACATGGAATCAGTAATTTGACATTTTCACTAAGTTACAGACTGTGTATGGATTATGTACAAAATGCTAAACATGGACCACTGACCTATCAGAACAGTGGTCAGAGTTCTGTACACAATCTGTGACATAGTCAAAATTCCAAGTTATGGGTTGCAGGAAGAGAAGTGTACAGGATGTTGCCCATAAAAAAAAAAAAAAAGACAATAAATAATACAGTTTTTCACATAACATTTATTCAGATACTGTTAAATATGGATTATTTGTGGGTATGGATATCATTTCTAAGCAGAGAAACAGTACAAACAGCAACTCTTAGAAATAAGTTTCTGTTCTTTTTAAAATGATGATTACAGCTCAACACATTTTGATCCTAATAACATACATTTATAAATTTAGAAATATGAAACCTTGTATATTCTAGACCTCATGGAATAGTCATCATGGAACAAACCAATGTGTCTACAGGTCCTTATCTCACTGTGAGGGACCTCTAGTGTAAACACAACCCTGCTTCCATGGAAAAACACACTTATTGCCTTTGAATGCAGCACAAGAGGCAAGACACGTCTTGCTGAGCTCTGTAACCCCCCCCCATTGCAAATGAGCCATTTTTAATTTCAGAATATTTTCTAACAGTTTGTTTTTTGTTTTATTTCATTTATCATTAAAAACTATAGCACTGCACCCATTGTAACTTACTACGTCCCCTTCTTGTCTCAACCATTCTACAACTGTCCCTTTACCCACTGTAACTCACAAATGTCTTTGTCTGGATACTCCACTGTTTGAAGTTAACTTAATGTGTTATCTGTAATTAAGTCTAGGTCACCCTGAAAAAGGGACTCTAATGGTCTCAGAGGGCCCACTTGGTTATCAAAATTAAATAAATGAAATCTAGTGTATTTTTAACAACTAGTAGCAGCATTTACTTGTAATTTACCACAAAACTTATCCGTCTCCTAATGCAAAAAAAAAACAAAAAAAAAACCAGCTAGAAATACTGATCTTCCTAGTCAGTCTGAAGCAATTGTCAGCAAAGATGGCAGGTGATACAGGAATGGAGACCTTTAATAACTCTACTAACTCTGAACATTTGATCCTGAAAGGAGCTAAAAGATCTATGAAAGAAGCTGGGATCACAGTTAAAAATCCAGTTGTAATTGAAGAGGTGTTTACAGTACCCACGTCTCACCTGGATAAACTCTCTCAACAATGGATACACTTCATGCCATAATGTATTATTTATTTATTTATTTAGTTAGTTTTTGTTGACCGGGTAAGTGCACTAGACAAATCCTGCCTCTTTTCAGGCACGACCCGGGGGAAGGGGATACAGATGAATGCCAACTGAACTTGAACCAGATTAAGCTGTTGGTGGTATTTTTAGTGAATGAGGGAAGTTTGGCCAGGACACCGGGGAACTTCCCCTGCTCTTTTCGATAAGTGCCGTGGGATCTTTAACATCCACCTGAACTACCACCAATTCAGGCAGATGGGACCTTGGTTTAACGTCTCATCCGAAAGACGGATTTGGACCTGATTTTTGCATTTAAGGACCTGAGAGAAGATGTAAAGGAGAATAAAAAGCGAATTTCTGATGCCAAAACTAGGATCTCCAGTAGTGAAGATTGCACTGTCAAAGACACTAAGGATATCATCTCCAATGCCCACATAATCTCTGAACTTGAAAAAAAAAATGGAGGAGTAGGAGTCCCATAATAGTAGAAATAATCTAAGGTTAACTGGTATTCCTGAGGGCAAAGAAGAATCAAACATCATTGCTTATATCAATAAACTTTTAGTCCACCTTGCTGGTCCTCCCCAGAATGTGATGCCTATATTCTGGAGACAGCCACAGGTCATTAAAACATAAAACCTCCAAAAGAGAAAAAATGAGACCTGTAATAATTAAAATTCCCAAATTTCCAACAGAAGACATTCTTTCAGAGTGCCATCAGAGGCTAACCCTACCTGGAATATGATGGGTGCCATCTAAAGTGATTTAATGCCCTACCCTACAAACTACTTAAAAATGAGAAACTTTTTATCTGATTAAAAAAACTCAGGGACTCTGGTTTAAAGTACAGCTTGCTCCATCCAACTATATTAAAGGTTTGGACCTCTGTAGGTTTTGTTTCATATCTGAGCTTACAAGCTGCCAAGGAGGGGCTAAAAAAAAATCTACCAGCCTTATTCCAGAATGTTGATTTTAACAAAGCATGACTGACAAATTCATTTAATGCTGCAAAGTCCTCTTTATGATGAGTAGTGCTTGTCTTTGTGCTCCTTCTTGTCACTTTCTCTGCCCTGTTGGTCACTCAAAATTAAGTTGATCTTATTGACACATTAGTGAACAAATTTCCTATTTATACTCAGAAGTTTCTGTAGCATGACTTCTGCATTCGGCGGCAGGTATAATGGGCTATTTTCTCTTTACCAGTTCTTGGCTGCCACTTATTTTATAGGAGAGTGGTTGGGGCTCTGCTGGTGGGACTTGTCCATGGGGAGGGAATGCAAGTTTCCTCATTCAGCCTGGCCACTGACTGGTTCTTGTTGACCGACCTACTGTACGACTACCTCCTTTTCATCTTTAAAGGGGACAGGAAATCATTTCTAACTGGCAGCTGTTTATAAAGTACTTATTCTCAGAAATTGTATGCATTCCCCTGAATTACCCACATTTAACTGTACATGAATAAAAAGTGATAAGAAAAAATGTACTTTACATTGTTTTGTTGTTTTGGGCAGCATTCTTTTACAGTTCTCTTCATGGAACTAGAAATTTGGAGTTTTTACTATGTCACAGTTTGTGTTCAGAATGCTAAACATGAGCTATTGTCCTATCGGAACATGCTCAGAGTTCTGTGCACACATCGTGACATACTGTAGTTAAAACTCCAGATCATAGGTTCCATGAAGAGAACTGTAACAGAATGCTGCCCATAAAAACAAAACAATGTAAAATATTGTTTTTCATACCACTTTTTATTCAGGTATAGTTAAATATGGATAACTTAGGGGAAGGCATATAATTTCTGAGAATAAGAACTTCACAAAGAGCTGCCAGTTAGAAATGATTTCCTGTCCTCTTTAAATGATGTGTGCTTTTTTCTTTGAAAATAAAACAGGCACTGAATATTTTTTTTTGCTGTGTGCTGAGAGGTAACCCTTTACACTGTATGCCTGAGATCTTACATGCTCATATTAGGGGACTTTGTTCACCTAAAATTGGTTAGTCTTTTACTTTAAATGTTACTGCTGGGCCAGTTTGGGCTTAAGGGCTTTTAACTAACATACCATACTAAAGATGCTAACTTACAAGAGTCCTGTCTCTGAATGCATTATTTTTCCTTACTGTTGAAGGAAAGTCTGTCAGTGCAAATATTCTGTCTCAAGGTTACATAACTGTTACTGTTGCACAGTGTATTTGTAGGTTAGGATATATTTGAGTGCTTGTGTTTAATCTCAGCTACCTTGCTTGCGGAATACTTAGATGGCACTAAGGAGGACTGTATATAAAATTTAAATTTTCACCATTTTATGTACTTCCTTTGTTTTTTACTGTAGAATTTCAAAATCTCTGCTAGGTGGTGTGACAGATGGAGACTCTGTTCTGATTGGCAGTGACTGACTCCTTTTGAACTATAGGTTAAGCTGCACTGTGCATGTGCGAGTCTGCAGAATAAGTGCCAATGGATACAATCTATGCATTCCTTTTCAATTTCATCCTTTTTTTAAAATGTATTTTGAAATGGGAGCTACTCACACATACTGTACTTCTGCTGTCAATTAAGTCTCGAGGATAACACCTTCAATATATCAGCTCTCCTGACTTTTAGATTTTCTGATTACTGTCGGGTCCTGCACCCACATGGAGAACGGGAACCTCCAGGCTTCTCAACTGAGATAGAAGTAAGCAAGCAGGTAGTTATTTTTTATCTTTAATGCTCTATGACAGATTGTGAAATAGAATGCTGGATAACATTTTTAACTTTGCCATTAGTAAAGTGTTTATTATGGAAATGGGGTATAGGACTTTTTATGTTGATTGCGCGCAGGTGCAAGAAACATGTTGTGGCATCTTTCTCCACAGACAGGTTGTGGAGGTGTGGCACTGTTGTGCCCAATGCCCCCACAGCCTGCAAAGGCTTGTCCCCCATCTCCCAATGCTGTGGCACGCTGCTGCTGACAGTAGTTCAGCCAGCGTGATACAACCTTCTAAAAAATCAGACGCTGCAATCAGGGGCAGCCTTATCATTGCAGCCTCAGCCATCTGCTGCAATGAGGGAGCGATTCTTCATTGCAGGGCAGGATGTAGGATCCCTGATATATTTTGTGAACATGGCGGCGGCTTGCCGCCATATTGACAAACAATATTTACCCCCCCACCATGTTTATTTGCGGACGGGGAGCCCACTCCCATCAGCATAATGTAATCCCCCCCACGGTTTTATTGTCTGCCAATGAGGTGCCTAATCCCCATCTTCAGAAAGGAATTCTCCTTTGTTGTTTGTCGATCGGGGTGCCCAACTCATCGGCAGAAAGGAATCCCCCCTCCTTTTTGTTGTTTGCCAACGGGGTGCCCAATCCCCATCGGCCACAGCTGCTCCCCCAAAAGCAAGACTGGGTGTTATGCTGTGAGCCCACCCCAGTGTGCCACATGCCCCTGTAAAGTTAAAAATGGTCCCGCAATTTTTTTTATTTTTTTACCTGAAAAAAAGGAAACGGTCCCTCGTAGACCCACTGCCCCCCTCCCACAACCCGCACCCATCCACTGTGCACCCTGCCTCCTCACACACACCCCTGATCCCATACTTCCTCCAGAGCTCGGCTAGACGACCTTCGGCGCACCGGGAACATGTCTGCATTCTTCAAAGCCGACCGCGAACTGAGGAAATGCCGGTAAGCTGTATAATGTAATAAATAGGGTTTTTTCAACTTTAGTGCATATCTCGGGAGTTTTTGGGATTGTTAATATTTAACATAGGGTTTTGGGACCCCTCCTCATGAATTCTTGAACTGTCATGGTGTTACTCGGCCCAAAAGGTGGTTTTGTGGTCACTGCACAGAATCACCCTTCAGGGCCAATTAATGAAACAACAGTGCCAGTGTTCATGAGGTGGGCTCTCAAAAAGCCTATGTTGCAAATTTGGTGGAAAAAATTCCCAAAATGACTGTTTTAGGAGTGTGCATTGCACAGTTGCTACGCACGCTCGGAATTTTACGAATTTTGCACACATTTTCATATGCTAGATTTTTCAACACTGGCATTTTGTCACACCTCCTTGTGAGCAGTACAGCTGTTATTGTTCACATCCTGGCCAAAATGTGTTTTCACACTTCGCGCAGAATAAAGCGCCGCTGTGGGAAATCAATGTTCAGGACAGATTAAGAAAATGACAGTGACACTTTTCATGAGTGGGGTCCTAAAATGCCTGTGTTGAAACTTTAGTAATGATACTCCATAAAATTACTGTATTCTGGCGTGCGTTGCGCGGTTAACGCTTACGCTCGTAACTTTGCAAATTTATAATATTTTCACCCAGATTTTCAACATTGCCATTTTCCCAGACCTACTTATGAATAGTACAGCTGTCATTTTTCCCATCCTGGCAGAAATGTGTTTTCGCACTCGTGCAGAATAGAGTGGTCGCTATGCGAAATCACTGTTTGGGACAGATTAAGAAAATGACAATGATACTGTTTATGAGCAGAGGTCCTAAAATGCCTATGTTGAAAATTTGGTGATGATAGCCCATCAATTGACAGTGTTACAAGTGTGCATTGCACACTTTCCACACACCCTTGTAACTTCACAGATTTGTAATATTGTCACACCAGATTTTCAACAGTGGTATTTTTTCACACCTCCTCACAAGCAGTACAGCTGTCATTTTTCAAATCCTGACCGAAATGTGTTTTCACAGTTCCGGCGCAGAATAACGTAGTCACTGTAGGAAATCAACGTTCGGGACAAATTAAGAAAATGACAGTGGCACTGTTCATGAACAGAGGTCTTAAAATCCCTATGTTGAAACTTTGGTGATGAAACTCTATAACATGACTGTGTTACAAGCGTGCGTTGAACTGTTTCACAAGCACCCTTGTAACTCTCAAGAATTTGTAATATTGTCACGCCTACATTTTAACAGTGGCATTTTTTCACACCTCCTTATGAACACTACAGCTGTCATTTTTCACATCCTGGCTAAAATATGTTTTGCACTCCTGCCGGAGAATAGCACGGTCACTCTGGGAAATCAGTATTTGGGACAGATTAAGATTGACTGAGTGAGAGGGGGGAGTGACAGAGCTCAACTGAGCTCTGTCGGGACTGCTGCGGATTTGTTTGTGGGCAGACAAAGGCCCCAACACAACAGCCCAGTACAAAAGGGCAGCCTGTAGCACTGGGAGCAACAGAACGAGAGAGTGACTGAGGGAAGGGGAGTGAGCGAACTCACCAAAGCGCTGTCAGGACTGCTGCAGATTTCTTTGTGGGCAGAAAAAGGCACCAATGCAGGCAGAGTCCCAGTACAAAAGGCCATCCTGCAGCAGTGGGAGAAACAGTATGAGTGAGTGAGACAGGGGGACTTAGTGAGATCAACAGAGCTTTATCAGGACTGCTGAGGATTCTTTGTGGGCAGAAAAAGGCGCCAATGCAGGCAGGAGTCCCGTACAAAAGGGCAGCGTGCAGCGCCAGGACAAACAGAATGAGCGCATGAGAGAGAGAGACTGAGCAACCTCAATGGAGCTCTGTAGGGACAGCTGCGGATTTCTTTGTGGACAGACAAAAGTGCCAATGCAGCCAGGAGCCCCATACAAAAGTGCAGTCTGTAGCGCCAAGAGAAACAGAATGAGCGACTGACAGAGTGGTAGTGAGCGAGCTCAACGGAGCTCTACTGTGACTGCAGAGGATTTCTTTGTGGGCAGAAAATGCGGCAATGCAGACAGGAGCCCTGTACAGAAGGCTAGCTTGCAGCACCGGCAGAAACGGAATGCGTGAGTGACAGAGGGGGAGTGAGCGAGCTCAATGGAGCTGTGTCGGTACTCTTTCAGATTTCTTTCTGGCCAGAAAAAGTCACCAATGCAGGCAGGAGCCCAGTACAAAAGGGCAGCCTGCAGCGCCAGGAAACACAGAATGAGTGAGTGAGGGAGGGGGAGTCAGTGAGCTCAACGGAGCTCTGTTGGGATTGCTGCAGATTTGTTTGTGGGCAGAAAAAGGCAGCATTGCACGTAGGGGCCCAGTACAAAAGGGCAGCCTGCAGTGGCAGGAAAACCAGAATGAGCGAGTGAGCAAGCTCAACAGAGCTGTATTGTAACTGCTGCAAGTTTCTTTGTGGGCATAAGAAGGCAGCAACGCAGGCAGGAGCCCAGTAGAAAGGGGCAGCCTGCAGTGCCGGCAGAAACAGAATGAGTGAGTGAGAGAAGGGGAGTGAGTGAGCTCAACGGAGCTTTGTCAGGACTGCTGCAGATTTCTTTGTGGGCAGAAAAAGGTGCCAACAGAGGCAGGAGCCCAGTACAAAATAGCAGCCTGCAGTGCTGGGAGAACCAGAATGAATGAGAGAGACAGGGGGAGTGAGCGACCTCAACGGAGCTCTGTTGGGACAGCTGTGGATTTCTTCCTCGGCATAATAAGGTGCCAACGCAGGCAGCAGCCCAGTACAAAAGAGCAGCCTGCAGCACCGGGGCAAACAGACTGAGCCAGTGACAGAGGTCCACTGAGCGAGCTCAACAGACCAACGCGATCCACATTCAGCATTAACAAATGCTTGTTTTATTACTCTAGTTAATATAAAGGTGTATTCTTTTTACTATCTAGGTATTTGGAATGTTCCTTTAGTAGGGTGATTTATTCTTAGTCTGGAGTTGCTACCATAATATTAGTATAGCCTGACCATGAAAAACATGCATAATTTGATAACTTAGCATTGGGTCTGCAAAATGTATTATATTTTATTCTAATATGCTCCATATTCAGGATGTTTGTGTTGTGCTGCAGGTATGTGTTAGGAGGTTTTACTAATAGCGAGACCACTCTTTGGCTGGCATTTGGGTTTTAGTTAGGGTTTTTTTTCTGCATTGGATCAGTTCATTCCTCGTTTAGATAGAGTGTTTATGATTTTTTCCTTTTTTATTTTTACTCCTAGTTTTAGTGTTAGACAGATTAACGTTATGTGCTTTCAATGTTTATTTGATGTTTTTTAAATTATTTTATTATATCTTTCATCTTTCTTCTCTTGCTTCTGTTACTATTCTCTTTTTTTTTTGTCTGGAAAGTGCTCTGATATTTGTTCTTTCAGTATTAATCGTTATTGTCATTGGATACCTCTCCTCCCCTTTCAATCCTTTCTTTTTCTTGATACCCAATTTCCTAGTCTGCCACAAGGTTTGCTGCTTTCCTCCCTGTTTTTCTCATGAATCAGAAAATCAGTTTTGTAACCTGGAACGTGAGGGCTCTTAATGATGTTAAACTACCCCCTTGAACAACAACTACAGGACAACTTCTCTGCTGTTGAAGAATGGCTCTCTGTCCACAAACTCCTTAATAACAAAAAAAAATGAATTCTATGCTTTTCACCAGTCCTCCCACTTGGAACAAACTACACCAGCTGACCATCCTTAACAATCTTAACTCACCCCTTGAACAGGTCCAGCAGTTCAAATACCTTGGTATAACCCTAGATACCTTCATGTCATTTGTCATCCATGTGAATCATTTAGCTTATGCAATAATACACAACAGGGTGTGGGTTGTGCTGGGATAACCTCATGCCTGGGTGGTTGGGCACGAGGCTGCAGGCTGAGTGCGTCCAACATCCCAGAAGTGAGGTTATCCCAGCACAACCCACACCCTGGAGTGCATTATTGCTATTATACAATGGCTCATTATACAAAATCAAAAAAAGTTTTAAACATGTTTTTAGTAGATTTTTAGTGAGGCAGTATATCTTTGTTTATTAACAGAAGAGGAAAAAAGCTCATGCTCATCTATGGCAGTGAGGCTGTGCTGGGATAACCTCACTGTGTCAGGGACACATTGACCAATCAGAGTACAGGAAATTTTCTTGTCATTGTATAATAAGGCAGTAAACACCAGGATTGGACTCTTATATAGCATAGGCACTCTCTCACCCCTGATGCCCTCTGCATAGCAATCAACAGTTCAATATTCTCCTTAAATGACCATGAGCTAATTATTTATGGTACTGCCATTTATTGCACACTTAAAAGATTCAGCATAGCCCTTAATAAAATCTGCAGACTAGCTACTGGTGCACATAGACTCACTCATACTTGTGAGTTGTATGCTCGATTTAACTGGCTACACCTTAAGGCAGTATAAAGTATCAGACCTGTCTGTTTGCAAAAAAAAATCTGTCTTGGTCTAACCCCGCCAGTCTTCCTAAAGCTTCTTAACCAGGTAACTAACCCTCACCACACCCATGGAATGTCTAACCTGGCCAACCATGTCCTGTTCAGTTGCATCTCCATGGCACAGTGCTCCTTCAAGTACGGGGCACCAAGCTGGCTAAATGACCTCCCACAATCACTCTGTGACCAGTCCAGCATCAGCCCCTCTAAGTACAAACTTCACCAGCACCTCGCAACACAGTGCAATTGTTATTGTCTGACCTAAGCGATCCCCTCCATTTATGATGAAACTGACCCCCCCCTTGGACTGCTATTTCTCCTCTTCCCCCTTCCTCTATCCCCATTCCCAGTGATCTAAGCTTCCCTATTCTGTCTGTCTTATACCCCCTTTCCATATTCCCCACACTCCTATTCTACCTCCCCCATATCATGACATAGCCTTTGCCTGGCTGCATTGTTATTCTGTATTCTTCTTAAGTTTGCAGTTTATTTTGTCTATCATGCACTGTTCACTTTACCTGTTTTTTGTAACTTACTATATAACCGTGCTTGTCTTTCACCTGGTGTGGAACCTTTGTAAAAGAGCCTCTGGCTCAAAGGTATTGTAATCTGAGAAATAAATAAATAAAAATAAATAAATAACCATTATGAAGTTATTCGCCATCTGAGAAAGCCATGGACTTCTATTATTTTTCTTCCAAAAACCCAGCTTAAGCAGGCCCATGTTTCTGATACGAGAAGAGAATGGGTAGGACAAGCTGTTGGCGCTGGTAGTAGAACAAAAAACACAGACGCTGCTAGCCTTATTAACAAAAATGTACAGTTCTTAACTGATAAAACTATATCAGGTACAGATAGGATCTATCGGATTATTAGTGGTCACCTTAATACACATAAAACCACCCTAGTTAATATCTAAGACCCAAATTTACCTAATCATCCAAGATTTCTGAAGATATTATTTATTTTTTATTTTATTTATTATTAAATTTTGATAACCGGGTAAGCCTGCTGGGCTCTGAAGGTCTCTTTTTCAGGGGCGACCCGGGGAATTACATGGAATATTACATGGGGTAGTATACAGCACAGGTACATTACACTAGACAGCGAGGAACATAATACATAGTAGTTTTCAGCAGCATTTAAGAGGTAAGACATAGTAGCTTTTAGCAGTTAACATTTCCTGGGTAAGCTCTACAGATGGGGTGCAGTGTTATATAGATGGGGTGCAGTGATAGTCGCTATTTCCATATGAGGGAGAAGGTGGGCTTCCACTTAGAGCCTCTCACTTTAGCAGTTGTATATGGAGGTGACCATCATATGAGCCTTCAGCCTTGTGTGGAAGGTGTGGTAGAGGTAGCATCCTGAACACCAGGGGCAGGAGTCCATAGGGCGCCTGTGATGCACATCACTCTCTGCCTCCGCCCTGGTTCTAACCCTTGGCACTGCGAGGAGGGTTCTGTCCATTGTTCTGAGGAGCCTAAGGTTTCTCTTTTGGGCAATGAGTCCAATGAGGCTGGGAGGAGGGGATGGGCTGAGTAGTTTATGAATGTGGCAGAGTAGGGGGTATTGGAGCCAGGCCTCCCAGGAGGGCCAGTTTAGTTGGGACAGAGTGTCACAGTGGTGAGCCCAGGAGCTGGATAGGGTGGCGAAGCAAGCCACCTTGTGATAGAGAACTTGTAATCTGTTCATCTCTTGTTTTGCAGCTCCCTGTATCACTGGGGCTGCATAGGAGAGGGTAGGAAGGAGGACGCTTGTGGCGATGGAGGTCCTGGCCGCGGGTTTCAGCTGGTCTTTCAGCCTATACAAGGTCCCGAGTTTGGCATGAATATTTTTGGTTACCTGGTCGACATAATCCTTGAGGGAGAAGCACTGATCCAGGGTGAGGCCAAGGTATTTTATCGATTCAACCACCTCAAGTCTTTTTCCTGATTTGGTCATCAGCCTGAGATGTGGGCTTCTGTCCCGGCTGAAGGTTCTTGGGCCAAATAGCATGGCCTTGGTCTTGTTAGGGTTAATGATCATTCTGTTGGTGACAAGCCATTGCTCAAGGGAACCCAGGTCTTCCTGTAGCCCGGAGCAGAGATCTCCCAGATTAGAGGAGGGGCGGTATATGACTGTGTCATCCGCATGCTGTACCACTGAGCTATCCCCACAGTGTTTACTGAGATCGTCTGTGAAAAGAGAGAAGAGAAAGGGACCAAGGATAGATCCTTGGGGCACCCCATCCATTTGGGGGAGAGGCTCCAACAGGGAGTCTTTCCATTTTACCCTCTGTGTCCTCCCTGTGAGGTAACTGTTGAACCATGATAGGGAGTGGCTGTCTAACCCGACCTGGCTCAGTTTTGTAAGGAGCAGGTTGTGGTTTACAAGGTCAAAAGCCTTGGAAAGGTCAATGAAGACTGCCCCAGTGGGGGATCCCATGTCCAGTTCTCTGAGAACATCATTGGAGAACTTGATAAGCGCAGTGTCAGTCCCGTGATTGGTTCTGAAACCGTGCTGGGAGGGGGCAAGTAAATGGTGGGGCTCTAGGTAGTCCTGGAGTTGTCCATAAATTAGTCTCTCTTGAATCCTACCAAGGCTAGATAGCAGGGAGATGGGCCTGTAATTGTTGGTAGTCTCCCTTGAACCACCCTTGTGGATGGGGACTACATGGGTCAATTTCCATTGTTCTGGAATGGCACCTGTGATAAGGGATCGATTGAGGAGCCAGATGAGGGGCCTGGCGAGTGCAGGGGCCCCTTCCCTTAGTATGCGGGGGGGATGCATCACGTTCCATAGCTCCTGACATTTTGAGAGACTTTAGTAATGGGAGGAGCACCTAAACCACCTTCTGAACATCATCCATAATATTAGCAGGAGATACCAACTGCATTCTGGACCCTATTCTAGATCGGTCTAATACCAGATATAGAATTACCAAAGCAGACAAAGATTTAAAATTCTTAGCTGAAACTTTAAAATTGGTAGATGCTTGGAGGATTTTTACATACTAATATTAAAGAATTCTCTTTGTGGTCCTCTGTTCACAAAACTGGGTCTCAGATTGATCAAATGTTCATCCTCAAATCTGTTATTTCTTTTTTAGTGAATGCCATAATACACCCAACAGTGATTTCAGATCATGCCCCTCTTTCAGTTACTCTAACTAATTTTTAGGGAAATCCCGGCCCTAATAGATGATGTTTAAATACTTCCTTACTTGACAACCCTTCAGTTACAAGAAAAATAGCTAAAGAAATTGTTGAATTCCTGTACCTAAATGCCACTAATGAAATTTCATGGGCCACTATTTGGGATGCTTGAAATGCATCTTAAGTTCAAGTTTATTTTCAGGAAAACTCCACTGAGCACGCTCATTTTCAAAGATGTCCTGTCAAGGACAACATGATACAAATGCAAAATACAGTACAAGTGTAACCACCTAGTCTCTGGGGTTACTAGAATCCTATTAGTATTATTGTTAGGAAAGCAGCAGGCAGCTGGTAGGGAGTTCATTAAGGGCTCCTTACATAATGACATCATTGTTTACTCAGCTAGACTGAGGGAGGAATGATTAAGTCATTTAGAACTCTCACAGCAGCATAAACCACACCGTGTGGATAGCTACTCTGGGGAGCTTAGAATTCTCAGTTCAGTTCAGTTCAGAGTGTTGTGGAGTGAGGAGGTGAGGGTGGCAGAAGGACTGCCAGTGGGCTCTGACAGAGGATCCAGGGTTTCTCACCCTAATCAAGTGTCATTTCCAGCTTCTAGTTGAAGTGGTGGAGACAAGACCACAGCAGGATATCCTGATTTCTACTCCCTGTGAAGTGGAAGGATCTGCTTGTTCTCTGTGGATTCAAGGGGCAATCCCTTGAATGTTCTGTGGTGTTTTCAGCTGCCTTGGAATAGGATCTGAAATAAACTGTTTGGACCGGCTACCCAGAAGAGTGCCTTTCCTTTTCCTTTTGATTGTTCCATGTCCAGTGGATGGAACAAGTTTCTGTGCATACTGTAATGTAGACTATATCTCCACATGTTCTTACGGAGGTGGATAGTCTGGAGTGCATGTGCCCATAGATAAGGCTGGATCGCACCTGTCAGTGCCCCTAGTCTCACCAGTGTGAGTGAAGAAAGTTAAACTGTGGACCACACTGAGAGCAGTTTGATTTCTCTGTGTCACCCCAGTGTTGTGACAAGTAAAGTATGGGATCTCTATCATTTCAGTGGAGAATGCGGGTTTCAATGGTGTAACCCTGAAGAATGGCAGAGACTGTCAGTTTGGGCCAATGGTAGGAGGAACGCCATCTAAGTGCTTGCAAGGCAGGGCTTCCTGGTTCATAAAAGGGCACCAATACTTTTACCTGAGCAAGTGGACAAGCTGCAGGTTAAGGTATGTGACTGAATTTCACATCATTGTACCTATGTTTGAGAGGAATTCTGAGTGTGTGGCTTAGATTCACTAAATAACAGTCATGGGAAGAGAAATGTTCATGTGTGTGGCCAGGTGTCCACAAATGCATGTTTGGGAATTTGGGAAGAATATGTTTCTGTTTTGTTCATGAACTATACTGCATGCAAAGAGAGTTCTTGAATCTGTACCTGTCCAGCCTGGACCAACCCTTGGGGGTCCACTTCAGCTTTACATGCCATCTGTTGAATAAAGCCACACTGCACAATCCCAGTCACTATTTAGCTCAGCTTAGACACAAAGTGCAACCCTAGGAGGCATACGCCAAGTATGGTCCAGCCCCTAGCCTTACTGTCTGCTGAGCTTCACTGATCTTCACCGACTGGGAAAGAGACCAATCATGGAGGGAAGGCAGACTCTGACAGATGCAGAACCAGGGATTCCTTGACAGCAGTTCTACCTGGGTGAATCCCCCTTTGAGTGCACAGTCCAGGGTCCTATCTTCATTGAGGTGACTTCTCTCCTTGATCGCTCTGCTCAGACCCAGCCAGCAGCTGCTATCTCAGCATAAGGAGCAGTTGGAACACTTACCCAGAATTCTTGGTTGCTATATGTAAATCAGCATTTGTACTGCTGTACTACTACTACTACTACTGAAATAGTGGTTGACTAATAGAAAGCTCTCAGCTGGAAGCAACAACTCAGACACAAAGGGCAATCCTAAGAGGCATATGCCAAGAGCAGACCAGCCCCTAGCCTTACTGTCTGCTGTACCCACTACTGAAATAGTGGTCTGCTAATAGAAAGCTCTCCACCAGAAACAACCAGAAGCAACAGCTCAGACACAAAGGCCAACCCTAGAAGGCATACACCAAGTGCAGTCCAGCCCCTAATCTTATTGTCTGCTGAGCTTCACCAGTCTCCCTCTTTTTATTCCTTAGTGGTTGACCAGCTTACCTTGTCTCCAGGAAGGTACACACTTGCCTCTCCCCACAAAACAGAAAAGGGATGTGCAGGTGGGCTGCTCACAAATAGCTCAGCAGTGACTGATTTTTTTTTCATCCTAGCAAGGGACAGAAGGACTACCCACCCTCCCGCCCTGCTAATCCCACCTTCCCCAGCTATATATATATATATATATATATATATATATATTTTAAATATATTTTTCTGGTATTTCCTATTCTTTCTTCAACCTCCTTCTTTCATCCACATTAGGATCCTCAAGCAACATGGCAAACATTACATGCCAGTGGTGTGGGGCATCCTTTCAGAGGGCATGCATTCAGGCAATAGGGCACTGCCCCATATGCTGGATAATAACAGATCTGAGAGCACAACTCAGAGAGGCATGGGAGCAAATCAAACAGATACACAACCTGATTGCTAACCACAAACCTGCTCGCCCCTTTACACCTCACCAGCTCCACCAGGGGAGCATCCCTCAGCACCTCACCACCCCTGGTCTTGGAGAATGGCAGGTAGTAAAGTGGGGGGGCAGAAGAAAGTTGTGCAGGTTCCAAAAACAGGTGGCACAGCAGAAGGCGTCAATTGTGATGCAAATAGATACACACCTCTCACTAAGGAAGGGGAACATGGACATAACGCCAATCACTGCCAGTTTGGACACACAACAAGGTCAAACCAGGAAGGAACAACAAAGGACTTCAACAAAAGGGAACAAAAGAAAATACTTATTGTGGGAGATTCCATGATCCAAGGAGTGGAGTCACATGTAAATCAGGGTCCTGGAACACAGGTGGCAGTCAAATGCCTATAAGTGGCCTCTGCACAAAGGGATGCAGAACACATTCACAAGTTACTAAAAAGGCAAGGTAAATGCACAGGTGTTTTCATCCATATAGGTACAAACGATCTGGCAAACCAGACACTCGAGGAGACCAAACAGCACATATCTCACTTAGGTAAGACATTAACCTCTCACTCCTCAACTATTGCCTTCCCCCGAAATCCTTCCAGTATGAGGAAAAGGAGGCAGTAAGCAGAGGATACACAAGGGTCAAATAGAGGAACTTAACACTTGGCTCCAGGGCTGGTGCCAAGACAGGGTGCACCTCTTCTTAGGGAACTGGCAGGACTTCTGGGACAGGAGTCTCTTCAAATACAATGGTCTACACCTGACTAAAGAAGGCATGCAAGCTCTAGGGCAGAAACTTGACGTATACATTGAACAATTAAATTACACAGTGGGGAGGGGACAGTGCCAAAGAGCTGTTACACCAGCAGTTGCACCATAAACCCCCTGCGACATGGTGCTAGGGGGTTTATGGCAGCAGTTGTGTCTTATTCCAGAAGGGCAGCAACAAAGTCCCCAATGTCGGGATTCTACAAGAACCCCATAGGAGAACCGGCAACGTAAATTACACCAGCATTTAGCTGGTGTAACTGTATGTACAGCCTCTGAGGGTCCTGCAGAACCACCTGCAGCACAGCACCTGGTCCAGGTACCCTCCCCCATGCCCAGAACACCTCCGTTGGTGCCCCACTGGGCATCTCACACCCTTGCCCCATCCCCTGCACTATATATGCCTCCCATACCCCCACACAGTAAAAGCCCCACAGGGCTGCCCACCCACCCCATGCCCCCAAACCCCCACCGCTAGACGCCCACAGGGTGGCCCTGTCACCCCCACTCTGTGCCCAGACCCTAGACAGTGCCACAAACTGAACTTGCATGTATCCTGGTAGTCTAGTGGCTGCACTCCCAGCAGTGCCTCCACCATGCGCCCACCCATCCCCAGTCGGCACGCTGGCACAGCCTCCTCTCACCACCATGGCCAGCCACTGACTGAGTGCTTACTGAAGAGACACACTCAGAAATTAATGTACACATTCATTTCTGAGCATGTCTGTATGGTATGTGCCAGAAGGAGCTCCAGTCGAAAGCTGGCCATGGTGGTGAGAGGAGGGTGTACTCAGCTCACTGACTGGGGATGGGTGGGGATGCTGGGTGGAGTGGCACTACTGGGTGGGGGTGGGGACACTAGACCACCAGGTATACCTGTAAGGGATGAGGGATGTATGCTTGTACTGTACATACTGTACAGTACGCTGGCAATGGTGCAGTGGATGGGGTTGGGGACACCATGACAGTGGGTAGGAGGCCTCTAGCCCTGTGAGGCACTGGCAGTGTATGGGCAATGGGGAGAGAGCACTTGCAACTTGTGGCTGTGGCTTGTGACATCCTCACCAGGTACGCCCTCTGTTCGGCATACCTGGCTGTATGTTGCAAATTGCAGGACTTAGATGCGAGGACCCTGCCCCTTCTAGAATAGGGTGCAAGGTCCATGTCACACTGGTGATTGGCGCAAGTAAGTCGCAATTGGTGGAGACTTGTGCCAACCTTCTAGAATCAGGGCCATGGACTTTAGATGAGCAGATTTCATGGCAACAAAGGAAGGTCTTAAAGGGAGACTTGTAAATATAGTTTGGGGGAAGGATGTTGAAGAGTACTGGGCACATCTCATGGTAGCTATACTACAGACTGCAAACCATTGCATAAAGAGGTTGAGCAAAGCAGAAAAGAAAAGAAAACCACTGTGGTTTTCTAAGGAAGTAGCCACTAGGGTTAGGGAGAAAAGGGCTGCTTTCGGAAAATACAAAAAATAAAACAGGATCCAAAAAGGACCAGGAAGACTACAAAGAAAAACAAATGATAGCAAGCAAGGAAATCAGAACAGCAAAGACAACAACAGAGGAGAAGACAGCCAAAAAGGGAGACAAAACCTTTTATAGATATATTAGTGAAAACAGAAAGGCAACAGGGGGGTATTGTCAGTCTCACAAAGGAAGATGGAGAGACCACTGAGGATGACAAGGACAAAGCGGAAATTCTAAACAAATACTTCTGCTCCGTATTTACCAAGGAGCAGGATGGCTGTGGACCCACCATTAGAAGAGACAATAAAGGTGGTGATGGAGTATGCTCAGGATCCTTTACAAAGGAAGCAGTTCTTAAGGAACTGGACAAGTTCAATACACACAAAGCCATGGGACCTGAAGAAATGCAACCCAGACTACTGAGAGAACAAAGAGAAGAATTGGCAGCTCCACTGGCTGATCTTTTTAACTTATCATTTGAACTGGGCAAGATCCCACAAGATTGTAAAATGGCTACAGTTATCCCTCTACACAAAGGCAGCAGCAGAGTGAGTGCAGGCAACTATAGACTGGCAAGCCTCACATCAATTGTAGGTAAAACAATGGAAACCCTTCTCAAGGAGAGGATTATATCCTTTCTTAAGGACAACAACAAATTAGACACTAAGCAACATGGCTTTACCACAGGGAAGTCATGTCAAACCAGATTACTTGACTTCTTTAACTGGGTAACGAAAATAGTAGACCAGGGAGGTGTGGTAGACATAGTGTACCTGGATTTCAGCAAAGCCTTCGACTTGGTCCCATATAGAAGCTGCTAAACAAGTTAGACAGCATGGAAGTAGGACATCAGTTGGTAAACTGGGTAAGGAGTTAGCTGACTGGAAGGACCCATTGGGTATTAGTGAATGGTTCACTCTCAGGGGGGAGAGACGTAGCTAGTGGAGTACCACAGGGTTCAGTGCTTGGACCAATCCTATTCAATATCTTAATTAGTGACATTTCTGATGGACTGGAGGACAAAGTGAATTTGTTTGCAGATGACACAAAGATAGGAAATAGGGTGGACACCCCAGGAGGAGTGGAGAAGATGAAGGCTGACCTTGAGTCTCTAGAAAAGTGGTCAAGAATGTGGCAACTAATATTCAATACTAAAAAATGCAAAATCGTGCACCTTGGAAGGACTAACCCAGGGTGGATTACTACCTAGGGGAGAAAAACTGGAAGCCTGTAAACAGGAAAGAGATCTGGGAATAATTATACCAGATGACCTAAAAAAGTCCAAGTAATGTGAGAAAGCAGCACTGTGAGCAAATGGTATGTTGGGATGCATAAGCAGGGGGATTACCAACAGAAAAAGGATGTCATCCTGCCACTCTATAGATTGCTGGTGAGGCCACACCCAGAGTACAGTGTACAATTTTGGAGACCACACTTTAAAAAGGATATTACCTGGAAACAGTGCAGAGGAGAGCTACTAAAATGATTCATGGATTGCACGACAAATCATACGAGGAGCAGCTGTGTGAATTAAACATGTACTCTCTGGAGCAGCGTAGAGAGGGGGAGACATGATCGAGACTTTCACATTCCTAAAAGGAATAAACAAGGTGCAGGTTCAGGACCTGTTCCATGTCAAAAATCACTGAAGAACCAGAAGGCACAACACGAAGCTAGAGGGGAGCAGATTCAGAGGCAACACATGCAAGTTCTTCTTCACTGAGAGAGTGGTTGATCCATGGAACTGCCTTCCACAGGAGGCAGTGGAGGCAACAACAGTGGGGACTTTCAAGAAAGCGTGAGCTAGGTACAAGGGCATCATAACACTGAAAAGCAGTAAAGGGAAGGGGTAGGCTTATGGGCAGACTAGATGGTCCGCATGGCCCCCTTCTGCTATCACTTTCTATGTTTCTATGTTTCTGTTATGGAAATTCTGATTTATTGCTTCTGGTTGTGTGGATTTGCTGTGGCCCCCTCAGCAGGTTAGATCAAGCACGTGCCTAGCAGCCTTCACCCAGGACCTGGGCTGTGTTATTTACACAGGGTTCAAGTTGTTTTGTTTTTGTACCCCCACCCCTCTCTTCCTGTAGAAAATGAGCCAGGTATACATCCTAACATCAAGGGTGGTACCTACTTTTTAGCAAAGTAATTGGTATGCCAGTATATGGGCACCAGTGTTTCCAGATATTTGAGTTAAGTGAGCACTACAGAAAATGGGGGGTGCGTACACTAGTTAAATTAGTGGCCTGGGGGTTACACAAAGTTTGTTAGTTATGCAATATAAAAAGTGACCTGATACATACACTCCGAGAAAAACAAAGGAAACATACAGTGGTATTTGGGTTACAGGCTTTGCATACAGGTAACATAACATTTACACATACATGTGGGGCTACAGTAAATAGACATTCAAGTGTTAGGGAGGGGGAACCAAAGAATGGACATAAGTGCTGATATATGAAAGTACTGTAAAACCTTAGTGAAGGACTGCAAGATGGTATAGCATTGTCAAGTTTCCTGGACAGATGTTTTGGCTATGGATTTGAAGAGATTAAATTATACTAATTTGGTGAGCTTAAGTGATAACTGGAGTTTGCTCCAGGCCGACAGAATGGCATATTGAATAGCCACTTTACCATAGCTGGTGCAAAATTTGGGTATGACTAACAGGATGCTGGTATTTTTCCTGCAGGAGTAGCAGCTGCTGGAGCAGTGGAACAGGGACATGATATAAGTAGGAAGTTTGCTCAACAGTGCTTTGTAGGCCCACGTACAGGTATGCAGCATCCTTCTGGCGTCCAGGGATGTCCAGCCTACTAAAGAATAAAGGTCACAGTAGTGGGTTCTGAATGGTGCATTAGTTATAAAAGGTAGGGCACAGTGAAAAAGAATGTCTAGCTTGTGCAGGTTAGAAGCTGAACTACTATTACAAATAATGTCAGCATAATCCAGAAGGGGAAGGAAGGTTGCTTGAACTAACCTAATCCTAATGTCTTTGGGTAATAGTGTTTTGTTCCTGAAAAAAAAGCCCAATCTGGCTTTTAGCTTTTTTTGCAAGGGTTTCGATATGTTCCACAAAGGATAGGTTACTGCCAAGCCAAATTCCTAGGTATTTAAATTTGTTGACATCCTCTAGTCTAGGCAATCCCCTAGTAATGTTGTAATGGGTACAGGAGTGGCTTGTTTGCGAAGTGAGGTTGGAGGATTGCGAGGCATAAAGAACATAACTTTAGTTTTCTCAGCATTTAGCAGTAATTTGGAATTTATTAGATTGAGTTGCAATTGATTAAAGTTGGCCTGTAACTCAGCACTAACATTTGCTAGAGAGGGTTTAGAGTGTAAAGAACACTGTCGTCAGCAAAGAAGGGGAGATTGAAATTGTCGATATTGTCGCTTAGGGTATTTATATATACTGAAAAAAGTAGTTGTCCAAGAATGGATCCCTGTGGTACCCTCTTGTAAGTGGTAATGGGGAGGATAGAAGTCCATTGGCCATGTTATACTATAGTCTGCCTGCAAGGTAGCTGGAAAACCAATTTACAGAACAGTTGTTTAACCAAAGCTCTTTGAGATTAATAAGCAGTAGGTCACGATTGACTGTGCCAAATGCCTTACTTAGGTCTAGGAACACGGCTCTGGTGTATAGTTTATTATCGAGGATGGTAAACCAATCATTTGTTACTGTGGCAAGTGCTGAAGCCATGCTATGGTTTTGCCAGAAACCTGAATGTAATGGATTAAAAAAGTTTGAATTTTCAAGGTAGTCTTTTAGCTGATTGTTAACCACCTTTTCCAGAAACTTTGACAAAACAGGCAGAATAGAGATGGGTCTATAGTTGTTCGGGTCACTTGGATTGCCTGACTTGAATAGGAGCAGTAAGAAGTCTGTTTTTGCAGGAAGAGGGAACCGTTCCCGACATGATAGATATATTAAAAAGGTGTGTTATGGGGGCCGTTAAAAAGTAACACCCTAATTTTAAAAATGTGGGGTCAATGCTGTCGGTGCCAGTACTCTTTTTTGTGTTCAGTTTTACTAGTAGTTCCTCTACTTGCTTAAAAGTTACTGGAGAAAGATGAAAGGACTCTAGATCCTGCCAGTCAGCAGCGGTGTCCTTTGGTGTGGGGCTATCTACTAGTCCAGCAGCTGGGGAGGAGTCAAAAGCAAGACCCGCTGTTGTGAAACGAGCATTTAGTTTCTCAAGTATAGTCTCTTGGTCAGATATCATTGCTCCTTGTGATGTGATTTTTATGGGTATTGATTGGGGTGAGGGTGAGGGTACAGGATTCTATGACCTTCAACAGATTTGATTGCCATATTTTTTGCTGGATTGCCTTTGGCATCTTCGAGGGAAGACACATAATAATTGTTTTTGACGGTTCTGATCAGCTTGGTACAGCTATTACATGAGGATGTAAAAGCTGCCCAGTCTGAAGGGGCTTTGGTACATCTGGCTGTTGCCCATAGTTTGTCTGGTAGGGTTAAGGCTATTTTCAGTTCAGGGGTAAACCAGAGACAAGAAGCTTCTTTTACTCAGCATTTTATGAATGGGGCATGTTTATTGATTATATTTAGAAGAGATTTATTGAAGATGTCAACAGCCTTGTCCACTAAAGAGGCTAAGTAGAAGCTATGCCAGTTGATGTTCCTAAGGTAAGCTAGGTAATTTTCTGATGTTAACTTATGAAATCTGCGTTAGGTGATAAATTTAGTATAAGGGGTGCATTTTTCCTGAACTTCTTAAGCAGAAAACTATATTGTGATTGCTAAGACCATTATGAAATACAGCTGTGCACAATATTTTGCGTGGTCTTTTAGTCAATATCAAGTCCAATACAGAGCTATTAGCGGGGTTGTTTGAGTTGATTCTGATTAGTTCAGATACTGTATTTTAGTTTCTTTTATTGAGAGAAATCGGAATTACAACCTTTGAGTTAGAGACTCCTTTGCAAAGGCTCCACGTCAGAACATAATTAGGCATTACACATCAACAGATAATAGGGGCAGTAGTACAAGGGTAAATAAAGACTGGTACAGGCAATGTGCAAAAGAACAAATGGGCAGACATTTGACAGTAACAGGCAAATAAATGTACAAATTACTTTATACACTCATGTCGTGCAAGACACAGGAGAAGGTGCTGGTAGCTAAGCAGGAATTTATACTAATACAAATGGGCAAAACATTGACAGTAATAGGCAAATATTATGTACAAGTTACACATGTACACTCATGTCATGCAAGACACAATTATTAGGTAGTGGTAGCTAAGCAGGAATACCTATCAGGTCATTATAGGCCAGGTAAAGTAGGAGTTGATAACAGGTCATAGAAGGTAAGGAAGGACAGATTTAGTAAGTCACCCAGGGCCAGTAAGGCCAGAGTCTAGAAGCAAGGCTAGGTAGTCAGAGGAGACTTTGTCGGGGGGGGGGTCTAGTTGCAGACACAGCAGTCACAGATATGAGCTGTGAGATACCCAGTTCATCACACAGTTCTTTTAGGGCATTCACTTTTTGGCTGAACCAGTCCAGGTTGAGGTCTCCAAGGATAATAGACTCACTGGAATTGATGTCAATGACATTTCTTCGGGTTGAGTGTAGTTCTGACTCACCCCCCCCCGATGGGGATTTGTAGCAGCAAATTACATTGAATGCTTCAGCTGGTGATAATGAGAGCCTTACAGCTAGGTAGTCAAATTATTTGGGTTTGATAGTGGCAAGAAGTTTGGTAGTAGGGTATTTAGCATTAACATATATGACTACCCCCTCCTCTAGTGGGTCTGTCCAACCAAAAGGTGTTGAAGAATGGTAGCACTGTCTGCTGGTCACTGGTAGTGCTCTTAAGCCATGATTTCATAATTACCAAGACATCAGGACCTCTATGTGAAATCCATGTTTTCACCATGTCAAGTTTTTTTCAAGAGACTGTAAACATTAATTTCCATCAATTTCATGCTGTATGCTGATGCTAAGTCAGAAGGGGAAGTTATGGGCGAGACAGGGCCTGGGTTCATTTCAATATTCCCTGGGCAAAGAAGTAGAAGTGTTATGAGTTTTTTAGCCTGTGCCTCATAAATAAATGCTCCTTCTTGTAGGGAATATAGTTGCATGGCAATAGTGGGGTGGGATGTTTTAGACTACTATATACGCAGAATAAGAGGAATATTTATTGGTATTTTCTCCAAAAGGAAAAAGAGAGTCAGGCTGAAATTTCTGGAAAAATGAACACACTTAAAAAAACTAGAACAGGAATTACTGATAGATAATTCTTAAACTAAATGGAAACAGTGGTCCTCTGCCAAAAATGAATATGATGAGTTTCTCAGAGATGACACTGTCTTTGCCATAGCAAAAGTCAAGATTAGATATATGGAGATGGGTTCCAAGTTTCAAAAGCTATCGACTTTCAGACTAAAGAATGCTACTAACTGAGTAAGTAGAGTGAGCACAAAAGATCCTAGTTTGAGGACTTTAGTCACAAATGTTAATGGAATCAATGAGCCTTTTAGGATATTCTGCTCAGATTAATATAATATAAAATATTCTTCCTGGTTAGAAAATGACAACATTTTTAGATGACATTCCTCTCCCAAAGGTAAATGAAAATTTACACACTGAACTAACAAAAGAAATCAGTGTGGAGGAAATAATGGAAGCTATTAATTCATTAGTAAAAATATGTCCCCAGGCCCAGATGGCTTCCCTATAAACTTCTATCAAAGCTTTATTAAAGAAATTGTACCAGTTCTTCATAACATTTTCTTAGAGACATGGGATAAGGTACACTTCCGCAATCTATGAATAAAGGGTTAATAACAGTTCTACATAAGAAGGGTAAAGATACTGAAATATATGCCAGTTACAGACTGATTTATTTTATAAATTCAGACTCTAAAATCCTGGCCAGCATTACCTCTAGCAGGTTAAGTAAAGTAATACAACAGCTAATTGGTTCCCACCAGATAGCTTTCCTTAAAGGAAGACATGCAGCAGACAATGTTAGAAAGATCTTACATACAGTATAAGTAAAATATCTGAGAAAACAAAGACCTCTATAACATTCATCTCACTCTGAAAACGCACTTGATAGGGTAGATTGGCAATACCTCTATAGAGTTTTGAAGGCTTTGAATTTTCTGTACAATTTCATTAGATGGGGTCAAGTTGCTATATAATTCTCCTCAATCTGCAGTTCTAACTAATGGTTTGAGTCCACCTTACTTTAACATTAGTAGGGGAACAAAACAAGGATGCCCTCTTTCTCCCAGTTTATTCATTCTTTTGTTAGAACCTCTGCTACTCAAATTTAAACATGATCCTAATGTTCTGGGAGTAGATATAAAAGGGAAAAATACATAGCTTTTGCTTACACAGATGCCATTCTACTGTCTGACTTCAACCTGCTTATTTCCTTGCCCAAAATTATGGAGGTTCTTAATGATTTTGGGGTCATCTCTGGCTGCAAAATATATAAAAGTAACTCTCTGGTCCTGTCTTTAAATTATGTTGTTACGAAGGAAGATATAAATAAAATGGATTTAGAATTATCTAAAGATGAATTACAATATTTAGGGGTAGGACTTACTAAGTCCTATAAATTGTTTGCTAAATGAAACCTTACCCTTTTGAAGCAGGTGGTACAGTACAATCCAATCTAGACAGGTGGCATATATTGCCTTTTAATTTGTGGGATAGGATCTTCTGTGAAAATGACTTTACTTCCCAAGATTCTATATTACCTTATGCTCATGACAAACTCTATCCCCAAACATTGGTTCCTGTCTATACAGAATTCAATAAATGTATTTCTTTGGTCCCATAAGAAACCAAGACAGGCCTATTACAAGTTGACTAGGGCCAAAGATAATGGGGGCCTAAAACTTTCAGATTTTTTATCTGTATTATTTATCTTGTAGGGTAACACAATACAGTCGGTAGTTTGGTGTCAGAATCTCAAATTCATATCATCTAGACTGGATTAAAATAGAAACTGATATAGTTAAAGATAGTAATATTAATATTAATATAACCTCCTTCTTATTTTTTAACTCCATGCTTAAAAATTTCCGGAGAAAAACAGATAATTGCAGACTCTATTAGGCAAGTTGGACAAACAGCAGCTTTATTAAATTTAAAATTGGATAAGTTTCCACAGCAACCTATCTGGGGCAACATGAGTATTATGATGGGGAATAGTACACTCTTTAATGATCATCTAGTGAATTAGGAATTAAAAATATTCAAGATCTAATCAAAATCAACACTGGGGAAATAGTGGATCATTGGATTGGAAATGCTAACTTAAATCAAAATAATACTGCCTTTATAAACACAGTGAAGGAAGTAATAATGAGAAAGTCTTAAAGAAATGAGTCTCCCTTAATTATAAATGAAAATACTAGGAGATGTTTATTTATATGTAAGGTCAATCCATCTATTGCTGCTTTCTGTGCACTCCTGCTAAGCATAGTCAGTAGCCAGATGAAAGAAATCACAAACTGCTAAAGTGCAGTTACAAATGATGAGACAACAACTTGGAACTGGGAGGGAGTATGGTCTTTTCCTCACAAAACCTTCATGTTGTCTAACAACACCATATCATAGGAAAAAGATGGGTCAACAACAGGGCCCTTGAGAGGGTGGGGGCCCAGGGTATAATTCCCAAGGCCCAGTGCCAAGAGGGGCCCAAGCTACCCAGCATACTGTATGCAGGAAAGGGTCTGCAAACTGGTAGGGGCCACAGAGTCTGAACTTTTCCTGGGGTCCAGAATACCTCTCAAGGGGCCTGGTCTACAACATATGAATAACTGGCTCAAACGTGATTATAGAAATGCTGACTTCATTTTTTTTTCTGGGATTGCCCACAGATTCAAACTTATTGATCTCAAATTCATCATTTTCTGAGCAGATTAGATCTGATCGTTTCGAATTTCAATTTCTGCTCTTGTGTTATTGGTCACTTTCCTGATAATGACTACATATCCAGAGCAGACAAATATGCTTTAGCCTTAATTTCTATAGCTGCCAAGAACCTTATCTTAAGGAAATGGTTAGATAATGTGGCACCCTTCTTGGTTGAATGGAAAATTGAGATTATGGTTGCTTTGAAATTGGAGGCACTATCTCATAGTTTCAATGAGAGGAAAAAATTAATTCAATAAGAAATGGAATTCTCTATTTCAGCATTAAATAGCAATTATCATTTAGCTGTCTGGAAAACACAGTGTCTGCTCTTTCTCCTCTTTTTCTTCTTTCTTTTGCCTTTTTGTTCTTTATTTATTATTTATATTTCTTTATTTATTTAGATTATGTACTTTTATTATATTTAGTATTAGTATTATTTTATAATCCTAATTTAAATTAAGTGAGGTTTGGTATCTATCATATTTATTACTTTCAAATTTTAATGATTTTGTTATGATAATTGTTATGCATCTTTGTTATGTTTCTCATTTATTGGACTTTTTAAACGTATTGCATTTTCTTAAATTCAATAAAAATTTATGAAAGAAAAAAGCCCTTATCTCACTACAAAAGACCTCAAGTGTAATCAGAACCCTGCTTCCATGGAAACAGTCACTTATTGCCTCCGTTTGCTGGTGTTAGTAGAATGTAGCTATTATGGAAATAAAAATCTTTTAACTTTAAAAAGCAGAGATTAATGGACCAGCCCTTTGGTGTGGTGGTAGAGCTAACTCTCATGACACTTCTGACCCAGGTTCAGAAACTAGCCTGGGACATCGGGGACTAGCCAGGATGAAGAAGAATCCAATATCCCAGTAGATGCTTTCCTGTTCCATGGAGGGTGAGTGATGGATGCTACCATGTGAGTGCTACCTGGATGACCAATGGTTGAGCAGCATGTGGCACTGCTGGGGAATGGGAAATCCCAGCTGGTGCCATATGCTAGCATGCTTGCATGGGTGTGCTTGCATACCCTTTCCACTGATGTCTCATGGGAGTAGGGAGGAAAAAAGCAGAAACAACATTGACTGCAGCAGGATGATGCTGGTCTCCTGCAGGCCCAGCACTATCTGCCTTGACACCCCTCCTTCACTTGAATTCAGTCTCTATGGTGGCTCAGGCCACCCCTGTGACTCCACCAGGGAGGGCAATCTCTAAAAGATGGAGGTTTACTTATTTATTTTAAAGTTTTACCAGGAGGGCACACTGAGCAGAGTACTGCTTGATTCCTGGTGTGTCCTGGGGGAGAGGGACAGAGAGAATATACATACAGTATATACAGAATACAGTAGTGCAGCAATGATCATACAGAGGTTGGTGTAATAAGAACATAGCAAATTAAGTAAGAACATATTAACACATGAGGTACAGCAGCATTGCGGGACAAGCAAAACATCAAAAATCAAGGTCAGTACCAGGTCAAGGATAGTGGACAAGGCCATTTGCTTCTTGTCAGACACATCTTAAACACATACACAGGTTGAGGAGAAATGCGCATTGATGAGGGAGCTGAGGAGCTGAGACGGGGGCATGTGCCGGATGTCTGCAGGGAGGGAGTTCCGTAATTTAGGCATGTAATGTCTGAATGCTACTTGGCCAACCGAGGAGGACATGCGCAGTACGGCCAGAAGGCAGGTGTCTGAATTTCTGAGGGAGTATACAGGAGGGGTAGGGACAGCTAAAACAGAAGTGAGATACGGCGGCAAGGACTGGGACTAGTACTTGGCCATGAGCTTGGTGCAGTGGGAATGTTGGTGGCTCTGGAGCGAGGGAAGATTGAGAGTTCAGTAGAGCTCGCAGTGGTGAGTGGAGGGTGGGCAATCAAGGGTGAATCAGCAGAAAGAGTGGAAAAGGGGGTCCAGTCTGGCTAGGGTGAGCTTAGGAGTGGCACTGAAGGCTACATCCCCCTAGTCGAATATAGGGAGAATCATTTTCTGTACTAGTGCATGGCAGACTGGCAGTGGAATGAATCCACAATTGTGATAGAGGGCACCCAGCTTCGGGTGGAGCTTTTTGTGGATGGCATCCACATGTACAGAAAACCCAAGGCGCTGGTCAAACCAGACCCTGAGATATCTAAGGGAGATGTAAGCCTTCAGACTGGTCCCATCCAGAGTGTGGAAGGAGGGGTGGTGGGGAGCCAGGAGAGTCTCTGCCTCATGCCAAAGCTCATAGAGACGATCTTCTTGGCATTGAGAAAAAGCTGGTTTGTGCAAAGCCAGAGGTGGACATCACTGAAGTTCTGCTGTAACCTGGTCACTACAACAGTGGTCAAAGGGCCTGATGCATACAGAACCATGTCGTCCACATACATGTGTATGGACATGTGTGGGCAGGCAGTGGGCAGGTCATTAAGGAAGATGGAGAATAGGAGAGGCCTGAGGACCAAGCTTTGGGGGACTCCTGTGGTAACTGGAAGGGAGGAAGAGGTGGAGCCTCCAGTTCTAACAGATTGGGATCGGCCTACCAGTAGGAGTGGAACTAACTGGTGGCCATAGTAGACAGCCCTGCAAGGGAAAGCTTGTCTAGGAGGAGAGCATGGGAGATTGTGTCGGATGCCCTAACCAGGTTGACAAAAATTGCGGAGGTGATATGGCCTTTGTCCATACCATAAAGAAAGGAGTCTGAGCTGTAGGAGTGAGGTGGCAGTGGAGTGGGCCTTCCTGTAGCCAGACTGGTAGGGTGAGAAGAAGGAGGAGGAGTTGAGAAGGGAGGAAAGTTGTGAGAGGACTAGGTGCTCCTGAAGCTTTGCCAGAATGGGGAGGAGGGAAAAAGGATGATAGTTACTGGGGGCAGAGAGGTCACCACCCTTTGGGAGTGGGATAACAGTTGTGTGCTTCCATTCTGAGGGGATTGAAGCTAGGGAGAAAAAGAGATTAAAAAGAGCAGCAAGGGTGGTGGTGATATCAGGACCAGCCAGGTGGGGCATCTTGGAGTTCAGCTCAGAGGGGCATTTGCCTTTGTTTGGGTTTAGGGAGATCAAGGCATTGTAAACTTCTAAACGGGTGACCTGCCAGTAGGAGAAGGATGGAGCAAAAGAAGGGGCCTGAGTGGGGGGCAGAGGGGGAAGGATTGGGCTGGAACTGGGGGAGAGCGGAAAGCAGTGCTGAGGTGCAACTTGTAAAAAAGGAGTTAAATTCTGAGGTGACTGCGAGATGGTCCAGTACTGCGGTACCACCTACAGTACATTTAGCACAGGGTGGAGGGCTGGGAGGGTGCGGAGAAGAGGGATTTTTATTTTTTTAATTTTTATTTAAAATTTTGGTGACCGGGTAGGCCCACTAAGCCCTGAAGGTCCCTTTTTCAGGGGTGACCCAGGATAACAATACATATTTTCATACAGGGAAAGACTTGGGTTGCAGAGTAGTTTCAGGTGTGTGAGCAGGTTACAGCCATGATTATCATCATGCATCAGTCCTTACAAATATGTTGACAGTAGAATTAACAAAAGGTGCAGAAGAAATGTAATTTTACATGGTAAACTCATTGTTTACTACTGGCATGGTTCAGTGGAAAGTTAGCTGTGGCACTATGTCTAGAGGGAAGCACCGTGGAACCTGATAAGGTGCTTGGAGGATCTGGATATTAGGAGGATAGGAGCAAGTGGGGGGGTCATGAGTCGTGGCAATGACAAGTGCTAGTATCAGACATATAGGCTTTGAGTCTGGTGCAGAAGTTCATCAGTGAGGAAGCTTCCTGCACTAGAGGTGGGAGTTTGTTCCACAGGTAGGGGACTGAGTAGGAGAACGACCTGCCACCAGCGTTAGTCCTGACTCTGGGAACTTCACGCAGTGTATGTCCAGATGTCCATAGGCTCCTGGGGTTATGTTTGAGTGCAATAGTTCCAGTGATGCTGGGTGGAGCTGAAGGGCTGAGTAGCTTGAAGGTCAAGCAGAGCAGGGGGTAATGGAGACAAGAGGTCAGCGAGGGCCAGCATAGCTGGGCAAGTGTGTCACAATGGTGCCTTCACGAGTGGTCCTGGGTAGCAAACTGGACTACCTTGTTATATGGGATTTGTATCTTGGTGACCTCCTGCTTGGCCATGCCCTGTAAGATCGGGGCAGCGTAAGTCAGGGTAGGGAGGAGGACACTTATGGCGATTGAGGTCCTGGCCTCAGGGGTGAGCTGGTCTTTTAGCTGGTACAGAGTAACAAGTTTGCGGTGTATGGTCTTGCTGACCTGATCCACATGGTACTTGAAGGTAAGGCAATGGTCCAATGTTAGACCCAAGTATTTTAAGGAGGGCACAACCTTGATGTCATTTCCCGAGAGAGCAGTGAGTTGCAGAGATTTAGACCTGTCGTGTCCAAGGGCGTTGTTTTCGAATAGCATCGCCTTAATTTTGCATGCATTTAGGACCATTCTATTTGCTCTCAGCCAGGCCTCAAGAGATGCTAGGTCGGCTTGGAGAAGGGGACCTAGAGCTTCAATGTTATCCAGTGATCAGTAGATGACAGTGTCAGCCACGTACTGAACGACCGAGCTTCCCCCACAGTGTGGGCTTAGGTCATTAGTAAATATGGAGAAAAGGAGTGGGCCGAGGATCGAGCCCTGTGGTACTCCCTCTGTAAGGGGTAGAGGACCCGAGGCAGCACCCTACCAGATGACCCTCTGGGATCGGCCCGATAGGTAACTCCCAAACCATTTGAGGGCGAGGGGGTCTAGGCCAGTTTTATCCCATTTTAGTAGCAGGAGTTTGTGATCCACAAGGTCGAAAGCCTTGGACAGGTCTATAAAGATGGCGCCAGTGGGTGTCCCATTATCCATTGCTCTGAGCAAGTCATTCGAAAGATGGATGAGTGCTGTGTCAGTCCCATGGTTAGTTTTAAAACCATGCTGTGAACATGCAATTAGCTGATGGGACTCCAGGTAGTTACAGAGTTGGCCATAGACTAACCTTTCCTGTAGCTTTGCAAGTGTACTGAGCAGGAAAATAGGCCTGTAATTGCTTATGTTTTCCCTGGAGCCATCCTTATGAATAGGGACCACGTTGGCCTGTTTCCACTGGTCCGGAACAGTCCCTTCAAGTAGGGATCTGTTTATGAGCCATGTCAGGGGTCTGGTGAAGGATGGGGCGCCAGCCTTAAGTAGCCAAGGGTTTATCCCATCAGGACCTCCTGAGCCTTTGTCTTTCAGAGCCCTTAGGAGGGACTGGACCTCTTTTGTCTTCACCAGTCTTAGATGGAAGGAGGGATGGTCAAGGCGAGTAGGCTCGACAACATTAGGAGCCGAGGTCGGCGAGGGCAGGCTGAACTTGTAGGCATTGAGGTTACCAAAGTGATTGTTGAGGGCAGTAGCAATTTTGAGGGAGTCACTCACTGGCTGACCATTGACCTCAATGGGGCCTGGTTCAGTCTTAGTGTTACCCCTAATCAGTTTGCTGACGTGATACCAGAATTGTTTAGGGTTGCCCAAATTGTTTTTTTGTAGATACACCTCCAGTGACACTTAGTAGCTCGGTGTCAATATCGGTAGCTTGAAGTGCATAAAAATCCTGTTTAGCTGTTTTTTGTGGGGTTTTCAGCCATTTCATGAGTGACATCTTCGCAGATGCAGCAGATGCTGTTAGAGGACTGGAAAGGTACTGCATTTGTAGATGGCATTACGTGACAGCCAGTAGCAGTGCGCGATATTAAATTTGTGCAATCGCAGATTCAAATGCAGGTGCGTGATATAAACTTTGTGCGATCATTAATAGTTCTACAGCACTCCCTTTTTGCAAGTTTGATGGCTCTCTTGCATTTGTTTCTTAAGACCTTGTATGACACGAGGTCAGCAGGAAGGGAAGACAGCTTGAACTTCTTCCAGGCCTTGTCTCGACTGACCATAAGGGTTTTTAAAGATGGAGAGATTCACTTTTAGCAGCTACCCTTTGTTCTACATTTTTTTGAAGGGGCGAAGAGGTTAGCTGCTGTACATACTGCGCTGTGGAAATGCTCCAGAGCCTCAGCCAAGGTGGGGAGGAGCTTAATTGGGCTCCAGTCTAGACTGTGTAGGTACTCATTAAACTGCACTGCTGAGATGTTTGTGTAGTCACGAGCAGTGAGTATTCTGAATTGGATCTTGGGTGCTCTGTTCTTCCAGATGCAGAATATGGGGGAGTGGTCACTTAAGGAGTCCACCATTGTGTCGGCTTTCTGGATGTTGGCGGGATTGGACACCAGAGCCCAATCAAGGGTGGTGTGGTTCCCCGATTTGTAGTTAAGTCTGGTTGGTTCTAAGATGACCTGTACCAGGTTTGCTTCTTGGGTCAGTGCCATAAGGGCAGTGTCAGGGTCCTGGACCCAGTTTAGGTTGAAGTCACCCAGAGTAAGGAGCTCCGAAGAAACAACCTGGGCCGTGATTTTTCTTATTGCTTCTAGGGATTGAAGAGCCGATATGGGCGGGGGGTAAACTCAGCCAATAGCGAGTTGCTTGTTGTGCCCTAGGGTGACTTGGATGAATATAGATTCACCATCAGGGGAGGTGTGTTGCTGCATGGTGAGGAACGATACGGTTAGGGCTACATTGGCGTAAATGAGTACACCGGCCCCTCTTTTGGTCGATCTGTCCTTACGGTACATACTATAACCTTTGGCCAGTATCTCGTGATCGGGGATGTGTGCCTTAAGCTATGTCTCTGAGATGGCAAGGATATCAGGCTTGTAGAGATCAAGCCAGGTTTGTACCTATTGCATTTTTGATCTTAGGCTGCATACGTTCATATGCGCTATCTTTAGCCCCTTTGTTGTCGCCCAGTGGAGGCCATGAGGGATGTTATTGTGAAGCTGGTGGTGTTAGGGCCAGGGTTAGGTTAGGTGTCACCTGGAGTAGTAACGGTCCAAAGGCAGAGCAATTTTGGGCTGGCCATTGGGATTCAGTTGCCTCGGCACATCCTGCTCGCAAAGTGGAAGATATCATAGCATATCCCCTTTCTTATGAGCTCATGGGCTGAGGAGAGGGCAAGTAGGCTGCAGCATGGCATTCCATTGTAGAGGCTGACAGGAGAGGTGTCATTGTACATTTGTCCCTTATTTCTGGATGCCCTAAGCCTATGAGCCTGTCTACCCAGAGAAGGACAATTATATAGACTGTCATCAGAGAGTACTCCTATTGGAGAGAGAGGGGGCCCAAGGGTTGTGTGCCCCACGTGGCACGTGATCTTGGGTAAACTTCTGGAGAGGCATGCTATGCTGTATACAATACACTGTCTTAGGCAGTTATTCAGACATAGGATGGGTACCCTGTCTATGGAGGAAAGTCAGGTGAAAAACACTAAATTCTCCATAATAATCAGTCTTGGGGCAGATTATCAGGTGTGAAATGGTATCCTGTTTCTGCTGGGATTTCAGATTATGCAATATACCAGTATGGATTTTCTAAGGAATTGGAAGTCAGTAGGAGAATAGTCCTGTCCCGCTAGGATGGGGGGAGCAGGAAATCAAATCCCCCTTGTAAGCATGCCGTAGTGATCAGAGCAGTTTCTGTCCCTTATATTTTCCAGAAGCAGGACTTAGGCAGCAAACACAGTAGACTGCAGGTTCTAGGACTGCCCACAATTATGTGCCACACCTCTTTATCACTAGAGGCCAGTCAGATAGGGTATAGGGCAGAGCAAAGGAGTATTTACTAGATGGAGGAGGTGGGGGAGGGTGAAAAATTTCAGCTTGAAGGAGCACAGCTAACATCAGGTAAATGCAAGCAGCTCCCTCTGAATAGCAATGAAATTTAATTGGGCTACTGAACCATAAAAAAGTGGCAAGCTCAAAAGTTTTGGTGCACACAGTGCACTTAGGGCTCCTCCGTGTCCATACCTGTGAGACAAATTCTGGCAGAGAGCTGTCCTAGGTTGGGTTGGGGAGGGCTGCAGAAGCAAGCCCTCAAACCTTGGAAAGGAAAGGAAAGGGGGGTTTGACCACCTTCCAGAATTTAGACGACTGTCTAAAGATAGGTAAGGGGTAAGACTGGGATAAGATAGATGATGGGACTGGGCAGGCCAGCAGAAGTTGCAGGTCAGTGAGAAAATAGGAATAAATAATATAAAAAAGTAGAGATTAATGTCAAAAGAGAAATATCTTCATTAATGGGAGGTTAAATGTCAACTTTGTTAACTTTCTCACATGGGAGGTACATATAAGCAGTTTAAGTAAAAACATTTGGCCTAAATTAGGCTACTTGCATAGACACAAATGTATCCTGTTCTGTAAGTGCATCTCAGTTTGGCACATGCTACCAGCATCCCACTTGAGTCTTAGTCTGGTACACGCACCAGCATCCCACTTCTTGACTACTGTGATTTTCTATAAGGAAATGCATCCAAAGCCATCCTCACCAAGCTGACTTCAGCTTATCACAGACTTGAGCATTTCATTCTATCCCTTCTTTACAATACTCACCATTGCTCTATGTAGCAGGTTGGGCTAGACCCCCTGTATGCTCACAAGCAGAGATACTTGGTCAAGGTTATGTACAAGTGCAACACCCAGAAGGGTCCTCAGTATGTCTTCAAACTTCTTTTTTTTTTTAAATCAAAGTTTATTGAAGAATTTCTCAGTTAGAATACACATATACACAAACAAACAATAACCAACTTCTAACCTCTAAGCAATAATAAACAATATAAAAAGAAAAGAGAAGAAAAACAGAGAAAGAAAGGGGGAGGAAGAAAGGAAGAAAAGAAGAGAGAGTGCCATTGCTACCAAAGAAAAAGAGAAAAGGAAGGAGTGAAAATGTATTATTAGCTGTCAATCATAAGTTATGGTTTCATACCTAATACCTAGTGTCTCCAACTGATATAGATACAACTGCAGATACAGGAGACCCAAGGAGGAGTAGATCGAAAAGGGTGTAAGTGGATTATATATGAAAAATATATAAAATATAAGCCGGCAGGGGGGAGGGAGGCATCACCATTACATTCACAGCTTTTATATCTCAGCTAATCCTGGAGCAAAGCCCTAAGCATATCTGGCTAACAACTCTAGAATAAGTTTCCCCTCACAAGAAGCCATGAAATGCAGAAAGGGCAACCACTTCCCTTTGAGTTTGTCTGAAGATAATCTCAATTTGGCTGTCAGGTACTCCATGTCTAAAATCCTGATACAGATATCATACCAGGAGGTGGTGGAGGGCCTATCTGGGATGAGCCACAACAAATTGATGGCCTTGAGGGCTGCCGCCACTAAAATTACACACAGATGGTGAGAGGATCTGGAATTGAGAGAGGGTAGGGGCAGCCCCAGTTGCCAATATTGAGGGGCCTCTGGCAATATGGTCTCGAAAATCTTCTCCATAATATTCCTTATTTCCCTCCAATAATCCTGAACAACACTACATTCTCAGTAAATATGAAAGTAGGATCCAATTGACTGACAATTTCTCCAACAAAGGTCAGAGTGATGTAATCCAAAATGTTTTACCACCACTGGGGGTCTGAAGTACCCAACAGCCAATTTCCATCGAAATTCTCACCTGAAAAGGGATGCTGAGGTGCTTTGGATGCCATTCCATATGGAGGTTCAATCTGTGTCCGATAGGACCACACCAAAATCTTTGTGCCAGGAATCCTTAACTGATGTCAGGGGGTCTCCTTCTGCCCAATTTATCCCCTGCACTAATTTAGAGATCAATTTTTTTGGGTGGGGAACATTAATCAATGAAATCAGAATGGATTGTACTGGATTTTCCACTGGCCTCTCTCCAACCTTCGCTCTATTCCATTCTGATGGATATAATGCCTAAGCTGGAGATAACGGAAGAAATCTGTGTGTTGGAGGTTACATTCAACTGTTAATTGTTGGGAAGATTTTATTTGGTTCCCATTAAAACACTGACCCAGGGTATTTAAACCATTTCTGCCCCAACTGTGAAAAGCCAGATCCCACCTCAATGGGCTGAAGTCTTGACAACTTAGTATTGTCATGGATTGGCTAATCATTAGAGGTAGACCAATTTTCTGACTCATGTCCCTCCATGTCTGAGAGATAACCCTCATGAAGGGGTTCCTGAAATCCAGCAAATGCAATCTGGAAATATTCAGAAATATTAAATTTGAAATGTTGCCTAAGGGTGAGTCAGCCTATTCAATGTGAACCCATTTAGGAGGGGAGTCCTGAACCATAGTGATCAGTGGTTGTAGTTGGGAGGCCCAGAAATACTTCTGGATGTTTGGAATCCCAAAGCCCCCCCTCTCCTTGGGGGCCAGCATGACCCTCTATTTTATTCGAGGCCTTCTCCCGCACCAGATGAATTTGGAGAGAGTAGAGTTCAGATCCTGCCAGAATTTCCTTGGAGGTCTGAGCGGAATAGCACCCAGAATGAACAACAGGTGGGGAAAGATATTCATGCGGATAGATTCCCCCCTGCCAGAGAGGGAAAGGGGAAGCTCCCTCCACCTGTTGCAGTCCACCCGAATCTCCTGGAGCACCCTCAAGTGATTTGTGGAGTAGATAGCCTTGTAGTCCCTAGGAACCCAGATCCTCAAGTATCTGAACCCTGATTTATACCACTTAACTCGCTGCATCTCAGGCAGGGATTGACCTAAGGGGCCACCCAGAGGAAATAACTCAGACTTATCTAAATTTACATTGTAACCAAAAAAAGGGCTCCAACTTCGGAGAGAAGGTCAAAAATCCTGGGAATGGCCACCACCGTATTAGAAATATATAATAAAGTATCGTCTGCATATAAAGAAATTTTGACCTCCACCTCTTGGACTCGGAGACCCTGGAAAATATTGGTTTGTTGAGGGGTTCCAAACTAAGGGCAAACAAGAGAGGGGAGAGAGGGTAGCCCTGCCTAGTACCCTGCCCAGTCCCAAACTGGGTGGAAACTGACCTATTCACCCGGACCCTAGCCCTAGTTCTAGTGTAAAAATTGGTGATCCAGGACCAAAATTTATCCCCAAACCCAAAGCCCCCCAGGACCAGATCCAGATAGTTCTAATTTAAACGATCAAATGCTTTCTCTGCATCTAAGGACAGAATCACACAGAGAGGAGAATCCATGGGGAGCTGGGTCGAGGAAATAACATTCAGCAGCAATCTAATGTTGTCCTGGATGTGTCTGCCGGGTATAAACCCAGCTTGGTCCAGGTGAACGAGAGCGGAGACCACCTTCTGTAAATGTTCACTAATAATCTTTGCAAATATTTTTGCATCTTGGTTGAGCAATGAGATAGGCCGGTAGCCAGCACATAAAGCAGGGTCCTTACCTAGTTTGGGCAATACTGATATGAGGGCTTCTTCCCAGGTGTCCGGTTAGGCCCCTGGCCCCTGGCTCCTGCGCCACATTACAAACCTTAGTAAGCAACTGGGTTATCACATCTTGATATCCTTTATAAAATTCTAATGTAAATCCATCCAGGCCAGGAGCCTTGCCAGACCCGAGAGCTTTAATAGCCGCCCCCACCTCCCTCTCCTAGAAAGGAGCCTCCAGAGACTATTTCTGAGTATGAGACAAGACAGGGAGCTCCAATCTCTGCAGAAAATTCAAGACTCTCTCACCATGGTTTTGTATCTCCTCCACTTCATAAAGTTGCTTATAGAAATTGGCAAACTCCTGAGCTATCTCATTAGGGAGAACCTTATTGATTGGACTGGAAGATCCTGCACTGACCTTCACCACATACCTATCAGCCACCTGCTTCTGAAGTCTTTGTGCAAGCAACCTACCTGCCCTCTCCCCCCCTCATAGTACCTCTGCCCTGCATATCTAAGGGAGTTCTCTACCCGTCTTTGTACTAATGAATTATAGGTGTCTCGAGCTTCCCTGAGTTTTTTAAGAGTGCGATTCGACCCTGTACGCTTATGTGTTGCCTCTAAATTGGCAATAGTGGTAAGGGCTTCTTGTATACGAGCTTGATGTAGTTTATGCTTATGAGAAGCAAAAGCTATCATGTGTCCCCGCACCACAGCCTTTAAAGCATCCCAGAGGTATTTGGGTTTAGAAAGTGCCTGTGTGTTTTCTTTTAGGTAGCACTGGATAACCCATTTAGTGGACTACCTATACTGTTTATCATTTAATAAACCCGGGTTAAATCTCCAGAATCTACCTCCCACTGCTGTATCCCAACGAACCTGAGCCCTTATCATGGCATGATCAGAAATCGAGATTGGAAGGATGGCAATATCCCTGAATGTATGCAGAGCATTTCTGTGGGTGTAAAATCTATCTAGCCTGGAGTACATATTTGAGGCCGGAGATAAAAAAGTATAATTTCACGTGGAAGGGTTAAACTGCCTCCATGGATCCACAAGTCCTGCCTCTGTACATAGGTTATGAAGCAGTCGAGAACAGGACTTAGATCCCGGAGTTTTGGTGGCGCTTCTGTCTTTATTAATGTCCTCCACACAGTTCCAATCTCCCATAAGGATTACCTGTCCAGGGGGCAACTTAGCTACGGAATTAAAAAGGGAGCAGAAAAATTCTCCAGAGGGTGGGGTTGGGGCATATACCCCTATCAAATTTAATACCTGGCCCTTATACATACCGGAGACTATTAATTGATGTCCGGAGCCTGACTTAACAGACTGAATTTGAAAAGGAATCCCCCTACGAAAAAGGATGGTAACACCCCCCTTTTTGTTTTGTTGGTGTTCGTCTGAGCATACTGAACCTACCCAAGCCCTACGCAGTTTCATGTGCTCTCCCGAGGTCAATCTGGTCTCCTGTAAACAGGCAATGTCACATTTCTCCCTTTTAAATTCAGCTAAAACTTTAGCTCGCTTAATTACATTGTTGATTCCTTTTACATTAAGTGAACAGACTGTCAAATCAGCCATTATCTATGCTTGGGGAGACTCCAGGAACTTGTAGGCAACCTGTGTTCACTCCTACAACCACAGGCCCATACAACAGAAAATAATCCTCTCTGAGGAAAAAAAAAGGAAGATGAGTGTGGAAAGGAAATAGAGCAAAGAACAAAGAACAGTGGAGAAATACAAAAAAACGTTAAGTACAATGTAACCATAAATGCAACAAACATTTTGCTAGTTTTTGCTCCTAGGAAGGAGCTCAATGATGTAAAGCAGTTGGTACTGTGTGGCTTAAGAGCCAAAGCATCCAACAAGGGTAATAGAAATTACCCCACCTGGCGTGGAGGGGGGGAAAAGAACTACACCCCCAAAAGGGAACAACACTTTACTAAGGAGTGAAAAGATTAGGGGTCCCCAGAAAACCTAGGAGACCACAACCCGTGCCCTTTTTTCTCTTTTCGAACTTCCGGGATGGGCTGGAAAAAACGCTTCACTTCTCCAGCAGTAACACATGAACATTAAACATCATTAAAGAAGAATCAAGTGCAATAATAAAACTTATAATCTTGCAATGAGTCAACACTGATAACTTGAACCATCCTGGGGAGACACCAAGATGAACGCTCACCCAAATGCTGCACAATTGCGTGGAACAAGGACCAGAGGGGTGCAGCGAATTTAGAAAATAGTATGACTAAACATTACCCCAGCCACATCAGGATGACCCCCTTATAATTTAAGACAAGGAGTTCAACTGTGACAAAACTCAGGAACTGGAAACAAAGGCCATGAGGCCCCTCCCGACACTCTCAATGGCACTGCTATAACAAATTAGTGGGTAATAGCTATTATTGCCTGAAGCAAATGAACAATAATCTAGCAAAGCAGTATTCAATGGAGATAACTACATGTCATTGAGAGTCTGAGTATACTGCTTTTCGTCACTGTCTAAAAAGACTGCTACCTCCCACACAATGTAGAAACATGATTTAATGGATGGGGGGGGGTGGTATGAACAATATAGCAAGCTAACAGATTTAGCATTGTCACTTATCTCAACAAGTGGCGCTCTGGCCACCGTCCATGGAGAAATCCGAGGTTAGACATGTAAGCAAAGAGTCCCACAGCACCAGGCCTCGTACTAGACTGGATCCCATCTTTGGTGAAGGCAGGAGGAAGAAAATTAGGACCGGACTCCAGGAAGGTGCCTCACCATGAAATAAGCCCTCCCTGCATGACCTACCATAAAAGAAGGTCTTCCCTTCAACCCCTTAACATGCCAAGTGCAAAACACAACAGAAAGAAATCTGCTGAACTCCCTAAAGCCCAAAACGAAATGGGCCAACAGGAAAAATCGGAGAGGTAAGCATCTAATGGCATGAGATTTCACTTTGTGTGATACCGCCTTGGATTTTTCAGTAGTAGGGTGGCATTGACCTCTACAAACAACCCTAGAGAAAAAATATAATTAGAACAGTTCAGGTTGTCTTCTGGGAGTGTGTTCCCTTGGAGATCCACTTGGAGAGATCAGCGTGGAGGGGCAAAACGGAATCCGAACTAAAGTGGGGTCGGTGGTTCATTTTGGGACCCAGAGCCAAGGCCCAGAAAAGTTGCTCTATCTCCCTTTCTGTGATTTCTTCCTTAATATCTGGAATCTGAATATCTTTGGAAACCAGGAAATCGTTTGCCAGTAGTAATGTCTTAAAGATTTTGGGACCTTCAGGGAGATCTATCCAAAGTCGAGCAGGGTAGCGCAGTTGGGCCTTCATTCCCTTCTCCCTGAGCTGCTTGACTATATTGAGCACCTTTCTCCAACGCTTGGCCATCACAGGAGGGAAGTTCTGGTTTATAAAAACCTTGGTCCCGTCGAAGTTTAGATCTCTGTTTGCCCAAGTGAGACAGAGAATTTTATCTTTTGTTGGGTACCTTAAAAATGTAATAATGATGGCTCTAGGTGGGACACCCTGCTTGGGTTTTGGTACTAGGGCCCTGTGTGTCCTCTCAATTTCCAGTGGAGTCTCTTCATTGATTTACAGCTCCATTTTCATCCAGCACTCCATGAAGGCTACCATATCGGCTTGCTCTGCCCCCTCGGGGATACTGATAACTCGGACATTATTGCGCCTGGAGTGCGCGCGCCTCTACATCCTCCGTTTTGGCACTTAAAGCTTTCTCTCCGCCGTATAGAAAGGCTAATGAGTGACTGTAGGCCATGTGCTCAGCTTGTAGACCCTCGAGGTGCTGTTCCACTGAGGTTGTCCTGGACTCCAGTTTTTTGAAATCGCGCTGGATGCCTGAAACTTTGCCATCTATTTTATGTAGTAGCTTCAGGATTTTTTGTGATTCTGATCTGGTACTGGTGGAGCCAGAGTCCGAGCAGGAGTCTTCAGCCCCGGACCCAGAAAGCACAGATGACCAGGAGGGAGCTGGACTAAGGCCCGACATGGGTCTAACTTGTGGGTTAGCTGTAGCGGATTTTGAGATCAATGAACCCCTCTTTTTTGTATGGACCATCGCGGGTCCACTCCCATAGCCACAGCACAAGAGAAAAATGCAGGATGCCGACGTGGTGCACAAGATTCGGTGTAATATGTTGCCGGAGAACTTGGAGCGAAGAGTTAAGAGGCTATTTTCGACCGCTATGTTCCCGGAAGTCCTCTGTCTTCAAACTTCTGAAGGTCAAGGGCAACAGTTTGGATCTGTGCTTGGCTGTCAGTATTTGATTCAAATTTCTAGGTGTAAGAAAAGATCTGAAGAGGCAGAGTTTTGCTTTTACAGCTCTTACATTCTAAAACACGTCACTCATCGACCTTAGGTCCTGCTGAGGCCTGTTGCGAGCATGGTTGATTCTAGCTCAAAGATTGCTAGATAATGTACCATTGTTGTGTGGTGTTCAATGTTTAGATATCAGATTGTATCAGCTCATGCATGCATTCATGCATGTCCCTGTATTATGGAAATGCAACTAATTTTTCAATATTATTCAGGTTTGCAATATTACATTAAATGGTTAGAATTGAATTGTCTATTTACAGTCTGTCAGCTTGTATGTACCATGTAACAGTTTTTTACTAACTCTGATTGAAACACCACTGTGAATGAATGTCTGCACATTTATCTTTTTTTCCCCTTTGATGAGTCTAATAAACTTATTGATTGATTAAGGCCAGACTTCAGGGCAGAGGTGGGAGGGATTTGGGGATTGGGAGGGACAGAGACAGAAAGGTTCATTTGGTTATCAGCACTTTGGGACTTCTGTCAAATCACCAGCAGGCATGGAAAGGATCCTAGTAGTTTGATATTTACCTCCTACAGGACCAGTGAGCCTAGCGCATGAGGACCATGGAGCAAAAGGACTTCATCTGCAAGGGCATCCACAGGTCTGCACGGAACTCTGCCCATTTGCAATCAAAGGGTAAGCAGCTTTTGTGTCACCCAATAAGGATGTATTGTATTAGTCATATAGGTGTTTGTATCAGAGTCATATCAAGGCTGTACTGTTCACCAGTATCCCAGGTCTACTAGTGGGACTGGGGTGGGAGGACAGTGTGAATCAGGAACTACCTAGGGAAGAGATCTATAAGGAGCAAGACTCTAACTGAGGTGTTTTCTGTTGTACGACAGTGGTATAGCTTGTGAGAATAGAGAGTTTCATGGCTGAGGCAAGGGAGTGAAATTGTGTATTTAAGGATGTTATGAGCAGAAACTAGAAAAGCCCAGCATATCCTTATCTGGGTTATAGACACATCAGGGACTAATCAAGGTTCAGTTATATCAGCAGGGGCTCAGCTCATCGCCAGGATATAGATAAATGCCACCTAATATAATTTAGGGACTACTCCCTATAAGCTGCAGGGAAGTAAAGTCAATTCCTCATCTGGAGTACAGTGCAGCCACAGGGAGGATGTAGGGAGGACACTTCTGGGGGCATTAGACAGTATAAGGTGGGTGTGGGGCAATTGTGGTTAGGAGGGTGCTCTGAGACCATGGTTTCTGCCTTAGCTATAGGAAACTCCACCCCTTTACTGTTGAGCTGCAAGCGGCAAAAACTGAGATATGCATCATGAAAGACAGTATCAGTGGGGCTGTAGGAGGACTACATGAGACACTCCTTTCAAGGACACCTTGGCCCAGCAATAGGGTTTAGACAGTAGTTAAGGAGGGCAGCAGGGGGTGGATGGACAAGACTGGAGCCAGGAGTACCTTCCATGAACCCATTTCTGCCACTGAAAACAGAGATTCAGCCTGAGCCCTGCAATAAGCAGGCCAGGGGTGATACACCTGAGGGGGGCATCAACACCAGTAGGTGAGCCAGGCCTGAAGGGGAGTTATAAGGGGGCAGCAGGAGAAGAAAGGTAATTATGGTGGGAGACTACACAGTTAGAGGGATGGCGCAGATGGTGTGTTCCACTGACTCAGAAACAAAGACAATGTACTAGAGCCCTGGGGCTATGGCAGCCAGACTCAGATTGGAGGTGGAGCAACTCATCAAGAAGCAGGGCCATATGTGGTGGTACAAGAAGGCACAAACAAGCTGGCCAGGGTAAAACAGAAACATAGAATATGACAGCAGATAAGGACTACTGGGCTCACCCAGTCTGCCCATTTTTTTTAACCTTCATTTTTTTGCAACAGGCCCTTCTTGATCTGTGATGCAGTCTCTCTCCCCCTCCTTACCCCGACAATTCCCTTGTACCTGTTTCAGGCATTTTTGAACTCCATCGCTGTTTTCACCCTCACTACCTCTTTTAGAAGGCTGCTCCAAATATCCAACACCCTTTCTGTGAAGAAGTACTTCCTCACATCCCTCCTGAATTCACCCCTCCAGATTCATAGCATGCCTCTTTGTTCTAGAGCAGCTTTTTGTCTGAAACATACCCCTGTACCTTATTAACCCCCATGATGTATTTAAAGGTTTCTATCACATCGCCCCTCTCCCTCCTCATATTTAGCTCCTTTAGCCTTTCCTAGAGTGTAGACAAGTAATAATGGCAAGGAAATGGTGCACTCACCCATCTGGTTCTTGAGAAAAATGCTACTGCTCTTCAGGACTGAAGTTATGCCTAGGTGTGACAAGTGCTTTGTTTGCACCTGCATGTGAAAATGCAGTTTATTCAGTGTTCAGTGCAGATGCAAACAAAGCACAAGTCAGAGTCAGTGCTGGGATAGGTAATTTTTAACATATATTCATTTGTGACATTGACAAAGGTGGAGTGTGGGCACTAAGGAGGAAACAAGCACATTGAAAGAGGATTTACAGTAGGGAGGTTGAAGAGGTGGTCCAAGCTCTGATAGCTGAAGTTCAATGTAAGGAAGTGCAAAGTCATGCACATCAGAGAAATTAACTTCAGAACTTAATACAGGATGGGTGGGATGAGGATGGAACAGACAAGGAAGGAAAGGGATCTGGGGGTTATCATATCTGATAACTTGAAACATCTGCTCAATGCAATAAGGTGGTGGGCAAGTCCAAAACTGACTGTCAACTCTCTTGTGAGACTTGAATCTAACCAGATCTGCAGGTAGTAGACATAGCAGGGTCCGTGTACTAAAACAAAACCATTAAAGGTAGCCTTGTTAAGCTTAACATCCCAGTTTCTAATGTTTGGCTCTATGCCAAACATCATGAGCTGAGTCTTTTTAGAGTTTAATACCAGGTTGCTTGTGGCCAATAAGCATAGCATGTTGTCAAAACTTGTCTAGAGGCATGACTTAACTGAATTTACCTGCAACCCACTGCAATACATACAGTGCTCTCTGCATATAGATGCACCTTTACCAGTTGTACCAGTGGGCCAAAATTATTTATGAGTGGTGAAAACAATGGAGGGCCCTGGATGGAGCCCTGTGGAACCCCTCAGTCTACTGGCAGCACACTACACACCAACCTCGCAAAGGGACACAAAGTGGGTTCTGCCACACAGGTAGCTTTTTAACCAGTTCACAGCACTGCAATCAAGCCCAAAGAGTTTTAACCTGTCCAACAGCAAGTCATGCTTAAGGGTATCAAACGCTTTGGACAGGTTGGTAAAGATTGCTCCTGTTACTAAACCAGAGTCCATATCAATCTGAATGTCATTACTGCCTTAGTCATTGCAGTGGCAGTGCTGTTGAGTTTACAAAGGCTTGACTGATGGGATTTAGAGGATTATAATATGCCAGATGTTCAATTGATTTGCTTTCAGTTTCTCCTTGATGTTTGATACTGCAAGAAGGATGGATATAGGCCTGCAGTTATTTATTACTGTGAGGGGCATACAAATGATTGTGGCAGCATATTTCAGAAGTTTATTGCTACAGTAATCCCATCACTGTCACTGGATATGTTCATGTCAAGAGACAGCAGTTCCTTTAGTACATCCTGTGACACAGTAGGGTTAAGAGCAAAAGTGTGATGACTTGCTAGCCTGAGTTCTATAATTCATTTCATTTATTTAAAATTGCCTATTGTCGTAGGCGACTGTGGTCAAAGTTTGTAATCTTACAAAAACATGATGAAACATTTAACAATACATACATAAATTAATTTTTAAAACATTTGCAGTTATAAAAGACACTAATATGACATCTTAAGGTTGTTATAAAGGTCTTGTAGTTTGTCAAAGTCCTGATATTTTGAGGTAACGAGTTCCAAAGGTTGAAAACTTGATAATAAAATGCAGCTTGACCAACATTTTTGCAACATTTAGGCAATTTAAAACATAGATAATCCATAGACTTAGTTATTATATTAAAACACAGATAATCCCTAGATTTAGTTATTATATTAAAACATAGAGAATCCCTAGATTTAGTTATTGTATTAAAACATAGATAATCCCTAGATTTAGTTATTATATTTGTCAAAGTTGATGTTTTATTCATGAGGGAGCCACTGATGTTTGGAGTACTGGTAATCCAGGAAATATTACTAGAGTCTATGAAATATTCAATAAATCCATTGCCTATATTGGAGAGGTATTCAGTGTCCCTGCTGTTTATATTTTAGGCAACTGGAAGGTTGATATATGGTTTTGTTCCAATGATTTCACCATTTTCTAGATGACAGCAGTGTTGGATTCATGGAAGGATTTCAGATTGTTACAGAGGAATTTTGCCTTGGTCTTCCTTGTTCTTGTAGATACCTATGTTTCCCAATATGTTTTCCTTTCTTTCTATATTTTACATAAGTTTAGGAAGAACCAGGGAGCATTGTTAGGATTTACCCTTCTTTTCTTTATTGGGGCATGCCTGTTACAGACTAAAGTAAATTCATTGGCAAAGAAGGTGCAGGCATCCTCAATGTTAGGTATCAGCTCCAGTCTGTACTGAGGGATATTTGCAAGCTCTGCCATGAACGGAACATAATCAAAGGCCTTAAAAGATCTATAGGTTATGAACTTCTCATCACAGGTTGCCTACCCCTTCTTTCTAATTCAGAAAGTTAGTTAGTAATCACTAAATGTGTCTGGAAGTACACCGTATTGGGGGTAGCAGTCTGGTCTGTTTGTTAGAAGAAGGTCTAGAATAGCTGATGAACCTATGTTTATCGTGTTTATTCTTGCTTAATTGATAACCAGTTGTTTTATGTCCAGATTCAGCACAAAATCACTGTAGAATTGGATGCATCTCGGGGCACCTAAGTCTAAGTAGAGATTCGGTTTCAGTTTTTTTTAGTTTATTTTTTATACTGGACAGGTATGTGAGCAGAATTGCCTGTTTTCACAAGCATCCAGTAAGGACAAACAAACAGAGGTTACAGTAAATATAAACAGAAAGGAGCATTATGAATGAAGCAGCGTAACAAGGAAAAAAGTATCAGTGTGTGCAATTATACAATGATAACACTAATAGTGTGGAGCAAAGTGCTTTCAATGGGTATATTTTATACCAACAAACTGAAGAGGGATATGAGTCAGGCACACATAGCCTCCAACAGGGAGGAACATTTGGGTTAGACAGAACATTGATGGGACAGTTATAGCCTGGGGCATTTACATGCCAGGGAGCCGGAAAAGTGACCATTAAGGTTGTGCCTGAATGAGGCAGCTGAGGGACACTGGATGAGTGCAGGGACAGATTGTTGAAAAGTTTCACACTTTTGTAGGAGAGGGTGTTTTGGCCTTGGGAGGTCCGACAGTAAAGGAGAGGGAGAAGGAGCATCTAGTAGACCACATTAGGGTAGACTTGGGGAAGAGGAAGATGATGCTGGTTGGTAGAAGTTCCAGTGAGAGTTTGTAGAAAAAAGTAAGGATTTTGCTGTCAACCCTGTCCTCGGGGGCAGTGGGCTGATTTGTAGAGGTTACAATGGTGGGTTAGTCTGGGAAGGCCAGTGGCAAACTGGATGACATTGTGGTAGGTGCTGAACAGCCTGCTCAGGTTGTTTGGGGAAAGGGAGAGGTAGTAAATCAGAGCTCCATAGTCAAAAAGGGGGAGAAGGAAACTGGAGGTGAGTAGTGTTCTGCATTTAGGGATAAGGAAAGATCGGACTTGATATAACATGCCGCGTCTTTGGTGGACTTTCTTAATTAGTTGAACGATATGATGATCGTAGGTCAAGTGGCAGTTGAGGAGCAGGCTGGCGGGGGGGGGGGGAATTCACAAAACAGAATGAAGCCAAAAAAAATATCTGCAAGTACCCAAAATTACTGCAGGTGCAGGAATAATGAGGGAGTTGCACTGTGGCATATACTCAAAATTCCTGCAGCTGTGCAAACAATAATCTGGGGGCTGTGGGGAAATCCTGAGGGAGATAAAAGCCAGGGAAATATATACCCCAGTGCCTAAAAGGCTATACTCAGTCATGGAATTTCTGCAGTTGCGGAAAAAATGTTGCACAAATGCTACTCCACAGAGACTGAGGTGTAATGCTCCCTGAGGAAAAAGCAGTGAATCAACAATTAAAGTGCAATTAAGCTGTGTCCAAGCAACAAGCAACAGCAAGCATGTGGGCTAAGGTAATGCAAGGCCCTGTTCACAGAGCACACACAACCCCACACACAAAACAGAGTTGGAAGGCAATGGAACACAACCAGGAGCAGGCCAGCCCATAAAGAGGCCCACTGGCAGCGTAACCAGAGGCACAGACGGTGTGACAGCCAGCACTGTGTGACACAGGAGCAGGCCAAATAATACACAAAACAAGTGACAAAATGCCACTGGGTGTGTAGTACCACTACACATGGAGACAAAGGCGAAAACATCAGCAAGGAGCAACACAGCCAACACATGCAGCAAGACACACTTGAGACCGTGGTGTACAATGTAGGAGACCTGCCAGATGACAGTACCATCATAGGCTGTCATACAAAGACCTTACAGAGCAGCAATGCATAGCAAGATACAGGCTAAACATGGATGGCATACATGACCTCTGCAACACATTGCGTTGTGAATTGGAGACCCGAACACAAAGGAGCCATGCATTAACAGTGGAGGTAAAAGTCACAGCCGCCCTATGTATGCTAGCTACTGGAACATTCCAGATGCCAACTGGGGACACCACAGGCATGAGCCAAGCAGCAGTGTTGAGTTGCCTAGACCAATTCCTGCATGCGATAATACCAAAAGCCCCTCAAATGGCAAATGGGGCCTTTGTGAGAGAACTTACAGTGGAGGAACCACTGTCAGGGAGTGAAAACCACTCAGTACGGCTCACATTGGATATGGGCAAGGAAGGAGTGGAATCTGGCACAAGAGTGCTGGACTTCAGGAAGGCCGACTTTGGGAGGATGGGGGAAGTGGTAAAAGGGTACCTGGCCAGAATTCAGTCTAGTATGGACACTAACCAGAGGTGGGAGCTCATAAAGCTGTGGACAGTGGAGGCAATCAAAACCTGCTGCAAGACCCAGAGCAAGAAGGCTAGGGCTAAGAAACCGAGCTGGTTGAGCAAAGAGGTCATGGAAAAGGTAAGGAGGAAAAAGAGCCTTTAGGAAGTACAAAAAACAGGGAGGGGGAGGACAGGGAGGAGTACTTGACAGACTCGAAGGAGGTGACAAGGGCAGTAAGGGGAGCCAAAGCATCTACGGAACTCAGGCTGGCACAAGGCATTAAGAAGGGGGAGAAGGACTTATTTAGGTACATCATGGAGAAAAAGAGCTGTAAGGACCACATAGTAAGGATTAGGAAGGAGGGGTTGGGTGGAAGCAGGGTGGATAAGGCAGAAGCACTAAATGAGTACTCTGCTCAGTATTTACTAAAGAGAAGGGAGGGATGATACCCAGGGGGAGAAATGGCAGAAATGGGGAAGGGGTGACAGATGGGGAAACCATGGAGGGCAGAGTTCGGGAGGGTTTGAAGGCACTGAGGGTGGACAATGCACCAGGCCCAGATGGCATCCACCCCAGGGTACTGAAGAAGCTGGCAGAGGTCCTTGCAGAACCTTTGGCAGACCTATTTAATGCCTCACTACATTTGGGGTGTGTACCTCAGGACTAGAGGATGGCTCATGTGGTACCCCTCCACAAGAGTTGCCCGAAGGATGAACCGGGAAACTATAGACCAGTGAGCCTCACATCCATTGTGGGTAAGCTAATGGAGACTATCCTGAAGGAGAGGCTGGTGGCCCTCCTAGAGGCCAAAGGACTACAGGACAGCAGACAGCATGGCTTCATACGGGGTAGATCCTGCCAAACCAACCTGGTGGAGTTCTATGACTGGGTAACTAGGCAACTGGACAGGGGCCATGCAGTGGATGTCCTGTATCTAGACTTCAGTAAGGCATTCGACTTGGTGCTGCATGGAAGGCTGCGAAGTAAGTTAGTAGGCACAGGGGCGGGTGCAAAGCTGGTGAGATGGGTAGGAAACTGGCTTCAGGGAAGGAAACAGAGGGTGGTGATGGGTGAGGAGCTCTCACACCCAAGGGTAGTGACGAACGGTGTTCCACAGGGCTTGGTGTTGGGACCAGTGTTGTTTGGGATATTCATTGCAGACATATCATGGGACATCAAGAGCAAGATCAGTCTGTTTGCTGATGATACCAAGGTAGGCGCAGTGGTGGATGACCTAGGGGGATGGCAGTGGTTGCAGGATGATCTGGCAAAGCTTGAAACCTGGTCAGACACCTGGCAACTGGGGTTTAATGCCAAAAAGTGCAAGGTGCTGCATTTTGGGATGAAGAACCCAAGGAGGAGTTACTAGCTGGGGGGAGTGCAGCTAACCCAGACAGAGGAGGAGAAGGATCTAGGGTGCTCATTACAGAGTCAATGAACAACTCGGCACAATGTAGGGAGGCAGCTGCAAAGGCCAACAAAATGCTGGGTTGTATTGCAAGGGGTATATCCTCGAGGAGGGAGGAGGTGATTCTGCCACTGTATAGGTCATTAGTTAGACCGCCCCTGGAGTACTGCGTGCAGTACTGGCGCCCGTATCTGAAGAGTGACATTAAGTTACTGGAGGGGGTGCAGCACAGGGCGACAAAAATGATCAAGGGGCTGGGGTACTTATCATATGAAAGGAGGCTGAGGGAGTTGAACATGTACTCACTGCAGGAGAGGAGGGACAGGGGGGACATGATTGAAACCTTTAAGTACATGAAAGGAATAAATAAGACAGGTACAGAGGGGCTGTTCAAAGTAAGGGAGGGGAGGGACACCAGGGGCCATGATATGAGACTGGAGGGAGGAAGGTTCAGGAGGGAGATGAGGAGACACTTTTTCACAGAGAGGGTGATGGCTGGGTGGAATGCGTTACCTGCAGAAATGGTATCCAGTAGAACAGTGGACTGCTTCAAAGGGATTGGACAGGACAAGGGGAGGGTTAATGAAGGGAAGGGTGGGAGGGAGGCAGCTGCAGATAAGGGTGCAGCTGCACATTCAAGCAGATTTGATAGACCTCTAGGCCTTTATCTGCTGGCAAATTTCGTATGTTTGTAATACATTAACTTCCCACTACAGGCACAAAATCAGCAGGTGTTGCTGGAGAAATTCTATGCCATGGCTGGATTCCCAAAGATCCTGGGTGCTATAGACTGCACACATGTAGCAATCAAGGCACCCAGTGAAAATGAGGCAGCATATTTGAATCAGAAGGGCTACCACTCTATCAGTGTACAGGCGGTGTGTGACAGTGAATGTTGGATACTTGATGTGTGTGCACGACTCCCTGGATCATGTCATGATTCATATATCCTGAGGCAGAGTACATTGCGCAACCTCTTTGAATGGGGAGCTATAGTGCATGGGTTGCTGCTTGGTAGGTACAGACCTGACTAAAAACAACCACAGTAACATAGCACAGCCAAGGAACCAAAATCATAACACCCTGTGTAGTGGCTGGTGATGGACTGGGACAAAGTGAGCAGGTGTGTAAATGGCATTGCAGGACACATCCACAAACACAGTCATGTGTGTTACATGTCACTTGCCACAGCTTGCCACTGTGGAACTGGTGTCGGCAGCCTGAGCAACCATGGTAACAGAACCGTGGATGGCAAACATTGAAGTGGTTAACACTGGCAGGATACACACACAAACCATGCACTAGTAAGCTGGCCCACCAGCGCAGCAGGAGAGCCACCATTTGTGATGCCAGTGACCCAGGTTTGGGAATGGACTCGGGCTGCTGGAGGGCTGGCTGGGGCAGGAGGATTGGCTGCTCTCCTTCTCCAAGGAGGGTGGGATGCCTGTCCAGCTGCTCTACCACCACCTGGGTGACCATGAGTGGAGGTGCAGTGGGACGGCATGAAGCGGGTGGAAGGATGTTGGCCACGAGCTGGAGTGACTGCATGTTACAACGTGCTCCACCCCTAGGCTTCCTTAGCGTGCTGGCATCCTATGTGGGCGGCACCAGAAAAGTGGAAAAACCCTGCACCAGATGCCTGGAGATGGGACCCGGCTGCCCGAGACAATCCATAACCAGGCTTCAAAAGGGGCCTGAGTGGACCACCTGATGCACACTTACAGACTGGGGGGACTTTTGGGAGGTCTCTCACCTCCCCACCCAGGGAGAAAACCATGGCAGAATGTGGGGGAGGTAGGTCTGCCGGAGCCAGATGGAGTTACCTGGGGAGGAACTATGGGAGCACACACAGACTAGGGCTCCCTGAGGATAGGAGTCTGGAGCAGTGAGTAAGGGGACATAAAGAATAAATATAAAAAAAAACGGTCATGCACTAGTGCACACCCAGTCGTGTGTGGGACATAGGCAACCCTCACCAGTAATAATGACAGATGCCTCCAGTGTGCCAGTACATCATCACTGATGGACAGACACCCCAGATACACAGTAGTAGACACAGATAGAAACAGCGCAACATCTGGTTGCCAACAGACTGCAGGACCCAAGGCAGCATGATTTCACACTAGTCCGAAACATGTCAGGCATGAGATAAGCTGTATCTGTCGTTTTGGCTTTAAAATCTTTATTTAATTCAATTTGAAGACAGTGTCCCTCTTTCGAGGTTATGTGTGTGCCTAAAACTTTTTTTGACACTGTATACACTGTTCCGGCAAAAATTATGTTCCCGGACTATAGGGCATGGGTTGAGGTTTGAGGGAGGGAGATTCAGAGGAAACACGAGGACGAATATTTTCACAGAAAGGGTGGTGGACAAGTGGAACACCCTGCCAGAGGAAGTGTTGGGGGCTGAAACAATTATGGTATTTAAGAATGCATGGGATAGACATAAGGGAATTATGGAGGTCAGTGGCAAGGGGCAGCAGACTTCTAGTAAAACATAAAGGGAACTTACAAGCTCAAATGGGAAGACTGGGTGGGCCATAGGCCCTTAGCTCATGTATCTATGTATCAGTGTAGTGCACTACAGTGTGTACACATTGCACTGGGCAGCACAGTACAACAGTCCGTTTGTACAGGCCACAACAAGTAACAGACCACACCAGCAATGATGTAGCATCATTGTATGACACAGATACATGTGCCCACCAACCAAGACAGATGTACACGATGCAGCAAAACCTGGGAGCTGTATGTGGAGGTAATGCCAATGTTGTCCAGCTGCACAGTAGGCACGGTCCACAATTGTTGCACACAGACACATGCCTGACACACCAGAAGCAAATGTGTGTAACGGAACACGCCACCACACGTCCACAAAGTGACATAGCAGAACAACTGCAAGACAGTGGCATTGACCTGACATCAACACGTGCACTGTACAGCAGTACACAATGGGGATCAGAATAGTCAATAGGCATGGCAGAGAACACGTGCACATGCCTCCACATATGATACAGTTGTGGCTACAGACACGGACAAATATTGTCACATATGTTGATGAATCTCCAAAGAGTGTCTCTCTGCTGCCCCTACTGTGGAAATGCAGAAAGCATGAGACTTTCTGAGAAATAACACACAAATGTCACGAAATATCTAATCATATCTATGGTTGTGACTGTATGTGGGGATGACAAACTTGAACCAAGCAGTCACAGAACAAAATAATATTATGGGCAAGCTGTGGCTAGATCAGCTGCATGGATCCTGACAGCCTGACAGCAATCCATGTCATACTGTCATGTGCAGCCCCAGAACTATAGCACATGTGCCCCCAGCAGTCAAACAGTACCACACCACAGAATGACTGCCATGCTGCAGACTCAGACAGAACATGCAGTGTACACTGTTGGTGGCAGTAACAAGTTATGAAATACCACCCTGTGAACCATGAAAGACAATCAGTAAGTACCCATGTCACACAGTACAGTTGGGGTACATATAAGCAACAAGTCACAAAACGGTGTGGGTCATTGCTGGATGAACCCACGCCTTGTGTGGTGTGTCACAAGGCACAACTGAGTGAATTAAACACAAAATAAGTGGATACATCTCCCAATAACTCACATCCTGGAGTGACTCATTGTGATCATACAGTACAATGGACCCATATGTAAATAACATGTCAAATGTGTTTAAGCACGTTTGTTAGAACTGCCAGTCCACAGGCATGGGTTATGCAGGAGTTACCCACAGTAACGTGACATGTCCTGAACAATGAGGTTACAGGATCTGCAAACACATTTGAACAATGTACAATAGCTAAAGACACCACCATATGACAATAACACACTGAGGGACACTACAGCAGTCTTCTGCATCCCATCCCACATCACTCCCTTACTGAGTGAATATCTGACTGACAACGTAACACCTGGAATGCTGTGCTGCTGACATACATGAGTTGGCCCAACAACAGTCACATCCAAGATGAGCATGATCCAGGACATGAAACAGAAATACATGTACCACATATAACACAGAGTATGACACCCACAAGTAATGAAAAATAAGGCACAATGGGGTGTGGGTTATTGGTGGATATACCCCACGCCTTGTGTGGTGTGTCACATGGCACAGCCGAGTGACTTAACCACACAAGAAGTGCATCAATCACCCAATAACCCACACCATGGACTGGCACATAACTCTAGGATGTGTTTATTACTGTACAATGGCATTTCTCAGCTGTTCGTCATTAAAGGAGTAATGCTGTCCAGGGTGGATGTTATGCTGGGATAACATCCCGCTTTGGGTGGCAAGGGCATCCAACAACTGAGAAGGGATGCTATCCCAGCATAACACCCACCGTGGAGGGCATTATTCCTATTATACAATGGTTTGTTGTTTTATACAGAATAAAAATAGATAATTTTTTTTGTTACTGTTTAAAAATATCTTGTAATCCTAAGAGCAGATGCTAACTATGATAATGCAACAAATCATCTGGGATGTTATGCCAGGATAACATCTCTGCTGTGATGGCCAACTGACCAATCAGAGGCCAGGATTCTTTCTTGCCATTGTATAATTAAGAAATAAGGCACGACAGGGTGTGGTATATCATGGGATATCATCACGCCTCGGGTGGTTGGGCATGAGGCTGCAGGCCGAGTGTGTCCAACCGGCTGAGAAGTGACAATATCCCATGATATACCACACCCTGGAGTGACTTATTGCTATTATGAACTGGATTGAATTAATTTTTTTCAAGAAAAAAAAAGTACTTTTAAAACCTTGTGAAATTGCTTCTTTTAGCATGTTGGAAGAGTATGTTTTGACAAAATAGTCCTGAAGGGCTCGGCCAACAGTTGGCACTGTTATAACTAACACTGTGTCACTTTGGTAATACTGGTCCTCTCAAGTATACTCTCCGTGGGTTTCACGTGGTCGTGCTGCCTAGTCTGGGACAGAGTGAATGTGTGTTTAATTTGTGGTTTCTTTTCGGTAGTTAGGTAGAGCTTGTCGGCGCCACAATTGTGATTTTCTTTTTTTTTTTTTTAACATGACAGTCAAGCACTAGTGACGCTGTGGAAATGATGCTACTCACTCTGTCAACATCATATTCCTCGGGAGTGTGGCTGAGGTAAGAAAATGTATGGCAGGCTTTGTAAAGTACTGGCAGTAGCAGCGGTTGTAGGAGGGATGGCATTTATTTTGATTTTTGGAGCATGTCTCCGTCAACAGTTGTGCCTTTTTATAGTTTGGTGTGAGGTGGAAATACTGGTGGAGTGAAGCGATGTGTGGTGCTGCAGGTGAGGAGGTTGGTGGCCGGAGGTTTTCTGAAGCCGTGATGATGTAGCTCGATATCATCACGGCTTCAAAAACATCTCAGCCAATCAGTGACGTCTATTTACGATCCCCAATTCATAATGCAGGATATACCCACGGTCATCTGATGTGTTATGAACAATGAGATAACAGGAGTTTCATAAACCATAGTATAATATGGAGAAGGACACACCAGTGTAGTGTAATCCATAATCAAAACAGAATGGAGTGTAGTCAACATGCATGGGTGCAGAACCAACACAGATGCACAGGTGTGATACCAAATCAGTAAGTCAAAATGGAGTACACCATGTAACAATCACAGACAAGCAATTCTCAAAAATTACATTTAATCTAAAACTTTGAACAATGAATATGCAAACATCCAAACTTGAACACTATAAACAACAATGAAATGAGCAACGACAATGAAAACTGAACTGAAAAACTGTTAAGAACACTAAAGTATACAGGCAAACAATGGAAAGGGGTGTTAACAGTAACAGTGAGCAGTCACAGCAAAGAAGAAAAAAGGCTGTGCACACTAATGGTCATGTGCAACATGCGTGATAGGTATGAAGGCACGCTGCCCTACAAAGGGTCTCGCAGGTGTTTGTGATGCTCTGACATGCTCATGCAGTGTTGACCACAGGTGACCACAGTTGCAGTCACTCCCCATGGCCACATGTCTCTCTCCCACAGCACTGCCTACATCTACTGGCACCATTAAGGCACCATCCCCTGACAACAGAAGTGCAGCAACATCAGGAACAGTGGCAATGTCCTCCAGGTCTCCACCAACAGCAATGTCCACCGTGGCACTATCAGGCTGTCCTTGGGATGCTGACACCTCTAGCCCTGGCTGCTGTGCTGCCTCTCCATGCCCGTGCACAGTGTCATCATTATCATCATCATGTCCTGGAGGCACAGGCAGTCTGCGTGGGGTGTGAACATCCCTCACCCTCTTTGCAGCCAGAATCCTCTTCGCTGCAATGAGCCTCTTGAGATTGGCTCTCTCCCTGTTGGCAACCAGTCTTCCTGGAATGTCAGAAATAACACATGGTAAGCATAGACCAGCAGAATAACATTCCAAGACATGAGCAGGCCTATAACAGAATGTAGCACAGCAAGACATGAGCCTGAGATGTCAGGATCATCAACACAGTAAATGCAGTATAATACATGTTCCCACCAGATGAAAGGTACCACCATATATCCCAGACACAATTATCAATACGATTTTTGCCCCTGAGGTCATAGCATCTGTCATGTTGCCCCACGACATCCAATAATAGTAATCCATGATGCACATCGCAAACATTGCTCAACACATTATGTGTTTCTGCACCAGTTCAAGTGACAGTGTGACCTACCCGTCCAACATCCTCTCTGTGACAGTGGTGCACCTTGAGTCATCCCTGACTCCACCACTCCAGGCTTCAGTCAGTGCCACCATGTCAGCTAGCATATGTTAGCCAACAATAGGTCACTCCCCAGTATCATGTCCCACAGCTGTGGAGTATGTATGTATCACTGTCACAGTCCACCACTGCATATTGCAGTTCATGTATAACAAATGCATTTGTTAACAACAAGGCCAAAGGGAATGGTGATGGAGGCCAGGTGACAATGAGGCTGGATGTCACATGACCATCAACATCCTATTGAAGTCCCGGTACACAAATCGATCTGTAGAACATAGGTTGTGTGCAATGCATAGGACAACACAAACACAGGTTGGTGGATATGTGTGACACATAACTCTTGATGGCCAACAGTATGCCAAATGCATACTGTGCAATGGGCCATGTAACATGCATGGAGACTGCACAGCACCACAGCGTAAGTATGGACAAACACATGAGTATGCGGGCTAATAATGTCCAGATGCACTAAAAAGTGTGCCTGAGTGTGATGCACTTGGTGTTGAGTACAAATGTGGCATCACAACCCAATGCAATAACCGCACAGACTGAGGCATCCCATATCCTGACCTCAATCCCATACTGAACCAGGCCCAAACATTGAGCCAACCACCTTGAACACCACAACAGATGTACGATGCTGGGATGCATATCTAGATGGATCAGTAGTAAGATGAAGGAGATTGTACTGCACTTGTACATGTCACTGGTAAGGCCACATCTGGAGTATGGAGTGCAGTATTGTTGACCACACCACAAAAAGGACATTTATCTGTTGTAGAAGGTCCAGAGGAGGGCTACAAAGATGATAGCGGATCAGCAGGATAAGGCATATGAGGACAGGTTTAATGCAATGAAGATGAACTCCCTGGAAGACAGAAGAGACAGTACATGATTGGGACCGTCAAGTACTTGAAAGGGACCCATAAGGCTGACAAGGAGAGTCACTTTAAGCTGAGTGTCAACCATAAGATGAGGGGGCACAGTCTTAAGATGGACTGTGGGAAGTTTAGGAGGGAGGTCAGGAAGCATATCTTCACAGAGAGGGTGGTGGACACTGAGAATGCAATGCAGGAGGATATGATCCCGTTGAAGACAGTGGGCACCATTAAGAGAGGCTGGGATAGGCATGGGGGCAGGTAAGGAGCATGGGAGTGTAGGATGGGAGGAGTGGAGAGGGAGGGCTGAGACATTAGCACAAGCTGTAGGCCCTGAAACATGTGCAGACTACATATACCCAATGGCCTTCCTCTGCTGGCTCATTCGTATGCATATACGTATGCATATCCAGTCCTGTACAATAACATACCATGATGATACCACCCTCAGTGTGAGACAGTAACACCTCAACCTTCCCCTGCCCCCCCCAAAGTACAGACCATTGGCCTGTCATGCACCCTCCCTTAACATGTGACATGTGGCAAACAGGGCAAAATTTTCCAAATCCATTATGTATGTGAATGTTGCAAGCATATTCCACAGTCACTACTGTCCACCAGGGAGTATGTATGGTGCTAACGTAACACACAGTCACTGGTCACTTGCCCATCTGGAGTAGAATCTCTGTTGACTGCCCTGTATCCACAGCAACAGTCTTCACACAGTGCCCAATGTAGGTTGGCTACTATGGCTTGGTAGCAGTCAACATTGCACAAGTGTGCATTATATGCATATGAGACTGAACCTTTAGAGAGCCACAGGGCACAGCCAAGGTGGGACAGTAGTGAGGGTCATTGTGCTCTGTGATGTGCTCACCATGCACATGAAGCACTCCTGAAAGTGTGGTACATGCCATAAATTGATTGTGGCAACAAGCTCAGGATGGCTGCATTGGCTGCATACAAGGTTGACACACAGGCATATGAGGTACATAGTCAGTAACTAACTACACCAAAACAGCCATGTAATTGGAAACAAAATGGATGGCAGAACATTAACAACCATGTGGTTCTACAATGTAGTTCACGCAGCAGAGGTGCAGTGGTGCATGGGATCACCATGTCCCATCATTATAAGATGTCAAGGCAGTCCACATCTGACACACATTACAGGTTTATGGGGTGCAAACCCCAACATATGGTGTCAGTACCACACCACAGGTGCACATAACAGACAATGCTGGGCTTGCAGCCAACACAGCACACGTAACATTGCCATGGATGTTCCTCAACAACCACTGTGAAGGTGACTAATACAGGCTTGTATACACTGGTGTATCATACACAGTAATGTGAGATATGTAACAAACATTCCACTGCACAACATGGAATGTCAAGGATCATGTGACTCTGCCTTGATGATCCTATTTTGAGGGCATTATTTCCATGTTGTCTTGTGTAAGGGAGTGTGCCCAACCATGCCTGTGTGACGGAACCAATGACACAGGTATGTACAGATATGGCATACATGGTCCTGTATTCCCTGCATGTTACCGTCCCATTGATGGAATGTAAAGTTAAAATGCTACTCACAGGGTTTTTGGGCAGCACTTGCAGCAGCCTGTCCACTCTGAGCAGCTCTTGTGGCAGCCTGTCCTCTCTGGCCGGACTGTGTCACCCTTCCACTGGACACACCTGTGGGTGGAATGCATAACAACTGTCATCATCGCTCATCGATGTCACATGCAGAACATTATCTCAACAGTGCAACAGTTACTGTGATGTCAATATTTCCAAAATGTTTCAAATATGAGGCATACCTTTCAAGTCATAGTGATGTCTGAAGTCAAAACTACACACACGTCTGTGCACAACACTTTTTTGTGTACAACAACAATAAATGACCTACACAACCCAAGTATAGGCAGCACCAGCAAAATGTGAATAACAGATTCATGCAGCAGTGACAATTGTGTCCAGTGGGCAGATTACTGCCTGATCATTGCACAACTGAAACAGTCAATTATTATGTGGACACATGCTACGTACAGCAGCTACTTGGGGCATACATGTGACATACATGCATTGTACTGCACTGACTGTGTGGTTCAGTGCACAACACTGTGTTCAACATCACAACATATGTTGGTGTAACACAAAAGGGGACATGCTGTGCCAACCGTGCCTTGCCACAGCTATGACACAGCAGTATAGGCCCTGCTTATCATGTGTTTGGCGCATGACCAATCAGAAAGGATAAGACATTGTGTCATGCTATGATAGTTGTCACACCACACGTGTGAACATGTGTGATGTACTGTCAGGTCAGCATCATCAATAGGAATGACCATGTGCCAGCTGGCCTGCTGGTACAGAGGCAAAGTGTCTGTCAGCAATGCTGATGACCCGTGTTCGGTAACTGCCTCAGAATGTCATAGTGCCGGCTGGTGGTTGTAGGATTTAGCATCCAAGAGGCTACTCCACTACTCCGAGTGCAACACACACTGCGGACAACTGGCAGAGTCTGGGAGGGAACCACTGTGTCAGCTCCATTAGCTACCGTGGGGCTGGCTGGACACAAGATATCAATGCACATCCCCACCTGAGGTAACGACACACACACCAGAGACATAGCTTACACTAACTCTATCCATTATACAGTTCTTGCGCAGCCACGCCCTTTGCCAACAGTGTTGGTCAGAGGGGGTCATGCTCCCGTGGCTCCACCCTGGATATCAAGCCACAGTAGCCTACATTGACTGTGAGGAGGTCGTATCTGCCCAGGTGAGCACACCAAAAAGGGGTAAGCATGGACATGGTGTGTTGGCATCCAGGGCTGGGTCAAATGCTCCATTGACTGCATCCGGGGACAAAGATTGTTAACAGTGTACTAAGTATAATCAGAATATAAATACAATGCACTGAACATGTGCAATGTAACTTTAAATGCCTAATGTACACTTAGAACTTCAGTGCAAAAGGGAATGAGCACATTGCAACTGCATGTACTAACCTGGTGCTGTCCCCTGTGACTTCTGGCATTCGCTGGGTATCAGCTGACAAAGGCACAGCTCTCTCCTCTCCACATCACTCTACTTGTGTTTCAGCTGTGAAACACTGCGATGCACGTCACTGTTGAGGTACAGGATTCCGGCAATTGCCCACCACACCTTGTCCCTTTTCTTAGGAGCATGTAAAGACCTCCCTGGTGACAGGAGTATGTCCCTATTTTATTAATCAGCTCCAGCAGTATTGAAGTCTCTGCATCACTGAAATTGGGTGATCTAACCCTATCTGCCATGCTACTTTGCAATAATGCAACTGTGAGGCTGAAAATGACACTGCCTGTGACACCCTTTTCCCTAAACAGCTCTCAAAGTACTCAGGTTGACAGTGTGAAGCACATGCACATGTTCCTGCACGTGCGAGACACATGGCCAAGGTTTTCACACACATGCGGAAATATTTGGATACATCCACGCATGTGCTGTAATATCATATGTGAGCCTTTGTATTCCACGCAAGTGCAAGAACATGATGTGATGTGTAATAAATTGCTTGCAGATGCCTTGCATGCACTCCCATGCCACCCACCCCCCATCAGCACTGTGGACATACCTTCGTGAGGTGTATGTATGACACAACATAGACATGTGACCATGCTTATGTGTACAAGGTGATGGGACAATCTGGCTGCTGATTGTCACATCTAATGAGTGACACTTCACCAGGTTTGCTAATTTTCCACCATGCAAGATGTTTGCAGATTCATTCAAAATACTCCCATGCCCTCCCCCCGCAGGTTATGACATCATGCATGTGTACTGATGGCGATGAATCCATGAATTAATACAATGTACATAAGTAACACATGTGGAAATGCATCTCAGTGGGCTGTGACCAACTAACATAATGTGTCATATACAGCTATATGCTTCATAACATACCTGGGACCACCTGACACAATAGCATAATTAGCAATAGTGGCATGTGATACAAACATGTCTGGGTGGCCTGGTATAATGATATTGTGACACATGGCATGAGGGACATGTGGCCTGCTGACCTGGCACATAGAAATAGCATTGTTATGTACATGTTCATAGTGTTGTGATGCTCGACAGTGAACATCCCATCAGTGTCACTGGGATATTTGGGATCTGCAAACATTATTGTCTGCTGTGTGTGCAGGTATATACATATCATTATACATTTAATGTTATATGGGTTTAACATTTCAATAGGTGACAGTGGATACCCACTAAGGCCCAGGCTCATGACACCAGTGACAGCACTGCAGACACAGCAGGAGGACAGATATAATGCTGCACATGCCCACACAAGATCTGTGATTGAGCATACCTTCGGTGTACTCAAAATGAGATTTAGATGTTTGGATCGCTCAGGAGGGTCACTGCAGAATAGTCCTGAAAAGACGTGCAAAATCTTTGTAGCCTGTTGCATACTCCACAACACTACCCTGTCATAGCGGATGCCCTACCAGATGTACCATAACAACAGGACCACGATGATGATGACCATGCACAACCAATGCCACATGCACCATCACCACCAGCACCACCAAGAGGTCGTGGCGGTCCAGCGGCAGTGGCACGACATGCCCATGAGCAGCTCATAAGAGACTGTTTTTAGCCTCAGAAACAAGTGCTTATGCTGACATTGCAGCACCATTATGTACATTCAGGATATTGTGATGAATTGCCTACATGAGAGGTTTACATTACTTTAATGTACAATGTGCGTATTGTTGTAAATATAAAGTATATTGCTATGTCATGTGTCTTTGTTTCCTGGGGGGGGGCTGACAGTGTGTGCTACTATGTATCTTGTGATGTGGCAGTCATATACGCCAATGGCCTAAAAGACAAAGAACCTCTGTGCACAAGCACTGAGGCAATGGTTACCCCAAAGGGCATTTGACCGGGAAGCCAAGTTTCAAAGAAATACAACATCACACATGCCCCCACAATGCAAAGCATCATGGGCTGCATATGCAAATCACCACAGAATATTATGCTGGTTCAACTTTAAGCAGAAATGCATGGTGCCGAAAGGCCTCTCACACAGTTTGCAAAGGGTGCCAACAGAAGGCATAGACACGTGTTTCGTCCTACCAGGACTCATCAGTATGCCTCATCTGTCTGACACCCCAGTGGAATGAACCAGCACCCTAAGATGGTCTATTTGGGTTATGTTGTGGTGAACCCAATTAAAACAAAAAACAATTTAAAAGACAGAGAACCTCCGTGCACAATCACTGAGGCAATGGTTACCCCAAAGGGCATTTGGCTGGGAAGCCAAGTTTCAAAGAAATACAACATCACACATGCCCACACAATGCAAAGCATCATGGGCTGCATATGTAAATCACCACAGAATATTATGCTGGTTCAACTTTAAGCAGCAATGCATGGTGCCGAAAGGCCTCTACTAGGTAGTGGACATGTCAACTGGCCTAGGGCATGTCCTTCTGAATAAGGGCTAAGTATGCATCCAGTAAGTGATCGCCATTGTGTCATTGGTCACTGTCATGTGCACTTGGGACATGTCCATGACACAGACAGGCATGCCATGAGATACCTCAGTATACCCTGTGAGTGGGCTAAACGGCTTGATACAGTGTTTACATTATATAATACACCTTGGTAGGAATGCATGGTGCTCATGTCTGTATTAAACTGCATTGCATGGCTCTAACATGAAACGTACCCAAACAATGTAATTAGGTGGACTACATCATGGTTAGCCCATCAATCATCCTTAGGCATCTTGTGACAGCTAACAACTGTACACCATATGGTGGTCGACAGGAGAGTCACAGCATCTATGCTGCATCACCATTATGTACAGTATGCAATATTTGCTGTCATGTCCCAATGTATGATTGAGGGGTGGGCACCATGCTGCCATTCAGCTATACAACACAATGACAATAATGCACAGTGAGCGGTAATTCAAATTATCTTTATGTAAGGATGTCCTTGCAACAGATACATTACCATAAATGGATGTGACATGCATACAGGCTGCTTAGCATCATCTGGACATCTGCACATACACATTTACATTTGTATGTTAAATTTACGAAGGCTATATACATTTGATTGTAGTTCTGGGACACATGTCAGCTTAACAATAATAAGTATCAATTACAATAAGCACTTACAATCAGAGGTAAGCTAAGAATGGCTGCATGACTGGAACACAACAAACCGTATTGCAGGGCTGGGGATACATAATACTGGGCACTATGCACAACATGGGCTTGGAGTCCCCCTAGGTCTGTGAGGCATAATGTCTATGCACCCAGCATTGCCACATGTGCAAATGGTGTGTGTTACTAAAGGCAACAATCATGGCATGCACACCATGTAAGGGCCTTGTCATGACATTGCACCATTCACAAGGTGCTATATGATGCTATGGATGCCAGTGTGAGCACCCTGTATAATGTTACACACACCCTCCCAATCCTTTGTGTACAGCCTGGCACTGTGTTGCTGGGTGTTCTTTGTTTTGGTGATGTTGTAGTGCAGCACTCCATGCAGTGCAAAAATGCAGCAGCAAAGGCAAACAAGATGCTTGGATGCACATCTAGGGGGATCAGTAGTAGGAGAGAGGAGGTTATATTTCCCTTGTACAGGTCCCTGATAAGGCCTCTTCTAGAGTGTGGGGTTTAGTACTGGTGCCCACACCTCAAAAGGGACATAAAGCTGCTAGAGAACATCCAGAGGAGGGCTACAAAGATGATTGCAGGTCAGCAGGGTAAGGCATATGAGGAGAGGTTGAGGGCACTGAACATGAGCTTCCTGGAAGACAAGAGAGAGAGAGGACATAATTGGGACCTTCAAGTACTTGAAAGGAATAAATAAGGTGGATAAGGAGAGTCTGTCTAAGCTGAGTGGCAACCATAACACGAGGGGGCACAGTCTTGAGCTGGAGGGTAGGAGGTTTAGGAGGGAAGTCAGGAAGCACCTCTTCACAGAGTGGGTGGTGGACACTTGGAATGCGCTGCTGGAAGAGGTGATCTCATTGAAGAGAGTGTGCAGCTTTAAGAGAGGCTGGGATAGGCATAGGGGGAAGGTAAGAATCATAGGTAGGGAGGATGGGCGATGTGGGGAGGGAGGTCAGGGACAGTAGCTCAACCTGTGTACTCTGCAATACAAGTGGACTAGATATACCAAATGGCCTTCTTCTGCTGGCTTCATCGTATGTTCATATGTATGTATGTATGTTCGCATGTTGATTCTGGTGCCCACACAAACAGAAGACCTTACAGAGTCCCTTGCATCACAGAACACCCCTTCCATCCACGGTTACACAATATGTTTATTATGACACTCCACTCAGTCACACATCCCTGAGACACTCTAACTACAAGTCATGACCAGATGTGTCACAGCCATAGCACATGCTGGTCCTACCCCTATAGACAGGAAGTATCACAACACTCCGTGCTCAACAATGTGAGGCTTGTGATATATCTTGCATGTCCCTGCACCACGTTCCAAAGGCTGCCTGCACCCTTTCACACACACGTTAACTGGGCAGGAAGAGCTTTGTACCCCTGTACCGCATAGCACTACAGGTACACTAGTGCCTCAGTGTGGCTCAGAAGTAATTGTGTCAACTTGTGAGCGTTGGATGTGCCAACATACTAGGCCCTTGGTCTGTCACGTGTGTCCCCAGAACATTTTGTGCCCTCAGCACAGACATAGTATGCCAGTATATAATTCCAGCCCTGAATATACATATGACAGTGTATTACAATGAAAAATGGAGCCAGCATTGCTATGTGAGACCTATGTTGCAGTAAATGCATTCCATGACATGAGCAACATGCCCGTTGTGCTTGGATATTTGAAATCTTATAAACAGTCATATTAAACAGTTTCCACAATAAGTTGGTTTAGCATGGTTATCCAGAGTTAGCAATGCAGTGGCAACTCGTCTTATATAACATTTCAAAGCTTAAACACCTGAAGAGACAGTTTTTTATACATTGTCAGGATTTGTTGGAATACATTTGCAGTCCAGTCACAAGGCACTGCACAGCAGCATTGTGATTCTTCTGAAACATTTTGTGCAGGACTTTGTGCTGGATCCAGCAACAACCATGCAAACACTCAGCTTTGATTAAGCAACCCAATGTAGGAAGAGTTAACATTGCCTGGTATTGCACCCTATTTGAGTGCAAGTGTGGTAGGGTGATTGGGATCTGTGCCATGTGAGTCGGTATGTTCCTGTCACATTGGCAGTGGTTCGCAATTATCAGGTGCATGAGACAGGCATTGCTGAATTAAAACACCCATGGTTCAGGTATGTCTGCATGCAACAGGATGCTAAGACAATGGCTATTCAATGCGTGTAGGACTGTGGCGAGGGGATGGACAATGGGTCACTGCAGACACTTTCAATATGTACTATTGTACACTATAAGCTGCGGGTGTCTTTGGCACTTTCTGTTTCTCATTGGTCACAGCAATGGTGTCATGGGGGACTCCTTATCATTACAGTGGTATATACACATATCATTGTCTGAGCCCATGGTGTACAGGGCTTTCTGACATGGTGGATGGGGCTGGCACCTAGGGTGACATGATACATGCTACATACATTCCTGTCAGGCTAGTGCTTGGTTATAATACATGTCCTGGTGGCATGGGCCAGGCCAGTCATATGCACAATGCCACATATACACAGTATGTCATACTGGAGGTCAGGAAAGCACAGCCATGCAGGCAGAGTCACATGTTGATTACAGTACTGGGCGCCATTCCCATGTACAGGATGTTTATTATATTTTTACTGTATCACAAGTCATGTGGATGCCATGGCTACTGGCAGCATGGATGTCTGGGGTGACCTCTACACATGGGCCATGGTGCAGGGAGCACTGTCAACCTATTCTTGCATGATATTTATTTATTTAAGGTCTAGGAATTACAACCCTTTGAGTCAGAGACTCATTTGCAAAGGCTCCTCGTCTTACATAAATGGATTAGAGCACAGTGTTACATAGAATATACAATATAGACAACAGCACTAGTACAGAAAAAATGACAGTAAAAAATTATAATGAACACAAACAATGGAACAACAGCAATTTTGAAACAATGGTGCATTCAACATTTTCAAAGTTTCATCTGCAGTCACAGTGGGAGTTTGACATAATGTGATTAAGTAACTCCTGTTTGAAAGGCCCAAGCCTGGGGATTGATCGACAGGGTCAGTGATTCGTTCATTCAAGTGGTGCCCTGTAGCAAAGGATCTTTGGCCAGCAGTGGTCCTTACAAAGGGACATGGAAGTGGCGGTTCCGAGTGTCTGAGTGGGGCGGGCTGGTGGGTTTTTTGGAGGAGCTTAAGACAGCCTGGGGGCTAGGCCCAACTGAATTTTTTGGCCAGTAGGCAGGTCTGATAAACTAGTCGCCCCTGGAAGTTTAGCCATGATGAGAATAGAGGGTCACAGGTGTGCGTAAGACGATCACATCCTGTGGCCAATCTTCAGGCCTTGTTTAGGGCACGTTTAATGCTGGACAGAGCTGTGTCAGACGAGGCCCCATAGATGATTATGCCGTAGTCTACCAGTGAGAGGATGGAGCTGGAGATAGCTAAGCATAGCACCTCCGTAGGTAGACAGGACCTAAGCCTGTAGAGGAGACCGATTCTTTTGTTTGTTTCAGTACAAGTTGACACAATATGTTCACGATAGGTGAGGGCGGAGTCTAGAGTAACCCCGAGATATTGAAAATTGGAAACAGGTTCCAGCGTGGTGCCCATCACATTGTGTATGGCTAATTTTGTAGTGCTGTGCTTATGTTGTGGGTGGGCAAATAGCATGACTTTTGTCTTTTTTGTATTGAGTACGAGCTTGTGTGAGGAAAACCAGGCTTCAATTTGAGTGAAAGAGCCCTGCAAGGATTCTTAGAGTCGCGTGGGATCAGTGTGCCGACTGAAAATCACTGCATCATCAGCATAGAGGAGAAGATGCCCAGAGTTGGCCAGAGGTAGTGAGTTCAGGTAAAGTGAGAAAAGGAGCGGACCAAGGATAGAACCTTGAGGGACACCTGATCGGACAGGAAGGTTTGCAGAGAGGGTGTTTCTTATCATCACTTGTTGAGTGCGGCCATAGAGATAACTGGAGAACCAGCTTGTGGTTTCTTTGGAGACGCCGACAGAGAGAAGGGAGTTTATGAGCATGGTGTGATTGACAGTGTCAAATGCCTTTGAGAGATCTATAAAGACTGAACCAGCCAGATCTCCCTGGTCAAGAGCGTCATGAACAAAGGAGGTGAGTTCTAGTAGAGCAGTGGTGGTACTGTGACCTTTTCTGAAACCGTGTTGTTGCTTGCAGATTAGGTTTTGTGAGTCTAGGTAGTTAGTAAGTTGATCAGCCACAATTTTTTCCGGTGTTTTTGAGAGTGGAGGGAGTATAGAGATGGGCCTGTAGTTACTAGTTGCAGTACGTGCTCCATTTTTATGTATTGGCGTAATCCTTGCCTTTTTCCATAGAGACGGGAATTGTCCTAGGCACAGGGACATGTTGAAAAATTTTGTAAGAGGTACTAGAACAGTATCAAGGGTTAAAGATAGCTATTTAGTATCTAGTGAGTCACCACTATGTCTAGTCTTTTCTAGGAATCTGGAAATATATGAACGGGCAACACTAGTGGAGTTAGTTTTGAGACGAAAAGGTGGCACACTGGGCGGTGGCGGGAAATATCCCACTTCAGTGCTGAAAAAGTCGGGGGGGGGAGAATAGAGTTTAGGTCTGAGAATGCTTTATTGAAAGCATCTGCTATTTTGCTGGGTTCTTGGGTAGGGATACCATCTAGGATAAGCATGGCAGGGGGAGGGGAAGGAGACTTTCCACTAAGTTCCTTAATATTATCCCAGAACCTCTTACCATCACCCCAAGTGGCAGTAAGTTTTTTTTTTGTAGTAAGCAACCTTTGCCAACCGTATCTCCCAGGTGCAAGTATTTCTGGCAGCATGGTAATGTTGTCGGTCAGCGGGTTTACCTGACTGAAGGGCTCTGAGCCACAGGTCATCACACACCTTCATTTGATCAAGTAAGGATCTAGTTACCCAAGGGGATGATTTAGACTTTTCAATCCATTTTACATAGGAGGCAAAGATGTCACAGGCTGCTTGGAAGGAACATGAAAAAAGACAGGGCGGCGTCAACTGACGTCAGGTGATCAAGAGGGGACCAGTCCAGATCACAGAGTAGGTTTCTGAGATGTTTTAGAGCTCCCCTCTTGAGTTGGCGACACATGGAGATCCTAGGTGGGGGTGGCTTCCAGCTATTTGTCCAGAGACAAGTCACCGGGGAGTGATCACTGATGGAGTCCGAGAGGACCTGGACATCCAGTATGTGCTCAGGATGGTTTGTAAGTATTAGATCCAGGAGGGATCTATGGCACATATTTTTGTTTACTCTAGTGGGGGTGAGGACCATTTGAGACAGATTTTGGGCAGCAGCTGCATCCCTGAGGGTGGATGTCTGGGGGGCAAGCCAGTTTGAGTTGAAATCACCTAGGGCTATGACTTCCGAATTATTTGGGAGTTGTTCGATTATATCTAGTATGGACGTGAAGGCATCCCTTTGGTTACGATAGGGTATATAAACAGACATTATGTAGAGGGAATTTTTCGAGTTCCCAACTTCAACCCTAACAGTGAGAGACTGTACACCTTCCGAGGGGCTTATGGTAGTAGTGTTTATTCCTTGTAGGTGCTCACAAAGATACAGAGCACTACCCCCGCCCCATTTATTTAGTCTGTCCAACCTGAACAGTGTGTAACCAGGTATACTTACAGCCGAGTCAAGGATATGCTGTGAGAGCCATGTTTCAGTAACCGCTATTACATCAGGGCAGTGGAGGCAAACCCAGGCTTGAAATGAGGCAAGTTTCTTTTGTAGGCTACAAACATTAATGGTGGCCAGCTGCAGTCCCTTTAGTTTATGCTGGTGGCCGTGGGGTATGGAGAGTGGGACCAGGATTAGGTGGATATTGCCCATAAGTAGCAGGATGATGATTGCTGTCCTTGTTAGAATAGTTTTGTTGATCTTTTTGAGGTGCTGACGAGATGTGACCCCATGATGGTGCGGTTTATTTGAAATACAGGAACACGTAAAGCTAATATTCCTGATCATAAAGTAATGGGGTAATCTTGGTTTCAGAGGTGGGCGACCTGGCAGAAGAGGAGGAGGGATATAAGACATAGTAACTGATGAGGGGTTTATTGGTCAGGTTACGAGGGGTAAAATTGGGGCAGAGGGAGGGTAGTACTAGAATAAGTATGATGAAGGTAGGAGGGTAGGGGTTGGGAGAGGGTTAAACAGGAGGATAAGCCATGATTTTAGCAACATCATTTGATTTTTTTTTTAATTTACTCACACCAAGGGGTAAACCATGAGATCATCAACACAGGAGTAAAAGCAGAGAGTGAGAGCAAGAAAGGCTATGAGAACAACGGTAGCCCTCTAATGGCAGGTCCTGATAACCTGCTAGTGGAGAAATTGCCTGATAGGTTTTTTCTGTTCACCAATCAAAAGAGCTCACCTTCTGTATATAAGGAGAACACGGCCAAGGGTGGTGGTGGGGGCAGCAGGGCAGCTGACGCGCAGCGTCAACGGGGCTCGAACGGCTGGAGAGAGAGAGCGCTCAGGCTGTGTTCCTCACTCTACCTGTATTCACGGCTTCCCCGAGGCCAAACGCGGGTCCCTTGCAATACTGCCGCGGTTCCTTCTTTTATTTTTATATACATGTTGGCTATTAATCTACATATTATGATTGCTTACATGCTGTGAAATTATTTTAGTTTGCTGTTTGTATAATCTGCCTCCTTGCTTATACCACACAATATGCATGTTGATGCATAGCTATGCCTAGCTTTGTTTACCTGCAGATCTATGCAGTACTGTCAGTGCACACTTCCTGAACAGTGGCAACAACCTCATACAGTGCACTCACACATGATACAATAGTCTTCTGTCCCCCCCCCCACTGCATGGTCAATGTCAGGATTGTGTTGTGAGTGCTCGTGTGTCCAGGATACATGCAGATGATAGAGCACTGTGAACACACATGCTTTAGTATGATAAAAACAGTGTGGTTCATACACAGTGTTCACCTTTTAAATGCCAGACGAGAGAACTGAATCAAGGTCCTGGTACTATCACATATCTCAATGGACTGTACACAGTCGTACAATCTGTCTCAAACTTTTGAGTCACCTAGAAGGCTGGGGGGCTGACAATGTCCCTGTAATGTAAGCATCTGTGGCTATTACATGGACTCTGGGTGATGCCCTGGGTTTGGACAGATGTGTCACCCCTCAGGTCATTTCCAGTGTGGGACATGTGCGTCTAATGGTTTAGGTATCCTGTGCTGGCATGCTTGTGTGATGGGGGGCACCATCATCAAAATGGTGTTGCTGCCACAGTACAGGTCATTGGGGAGCCATCCCTTTCCAGATGTTTCACAGTCCTGTTGCACTGATCCCTATTGGTATGTAGGCAGGCTTTAGTGTGGGCATGGAAGGGCAACATATCTGTTGCAGGGCCTACCAAAGTGATCATATCAGAAGTGACTGGGAAATCACAGTTATGTATGACCTGGTGGAGTGGAGTGACAAGGGTGATATGATGGCTGCATAATGTAATCTATCTGACAGCCATAGATCGCATACCTGTGGCTAGCATATGGCAGTCAGGGTGATGTCCCAAACCATTGGGTGTGTCAAGACGATGGCCAGGGGTTGACTTTGTATTGGTGGCAGGGGGTTTAACTCCATGGGAAGGGTTCCAGATGCATGCAATAGATAGCCATTGGAGATGCTGTGGGCATAGCAAGTGTGTTGACCCAAGCAGTCATGGCACATGCCTACTGAAACCCTGCAAATATGTGCAGGGATGTGACAATGACAATCAACACTGGTCTTTTGCTTCCCCTTTATCAGTTTTGTTTAATCTGTCCCTGCATTCAGGATCCTTTCCGTTTGAATGGAAAAAGGCAAATATTAAGGTTCTGTTACTGGGAGACTCGATGATTAGGGGTATCCATTGGGAGGGACAGGAGGGTGGATGCCATAGCCAGGTGAAGGTAGTGAGTATCTCTGGGCTGACAGTGCACAGAGCAAAGTTCATGGTGTATGAAATGGTTAGGGATTGTGGAGGGAAACCGGATTTCCTGGTGCATTTGGGAACTAATGATCTAGAGGGAAATAGCAGTTTGGAAATCCAAGCAAGATTCCAAGAACTTGCCAGAGTCTGTCGGGATCATGGATGCAACATTTCCTTTTCGGAGATATTGCCAGTACCAAAGGCCTCAGTGGAGAAAAAAATGAAGCTCACAGAGGTTAATGACTGGCTCAGGAAGTGGGGTGAAGAGAGTGGGTTGGGAGTGTTAGGGAACTGGAAAGGAGTTTGGGAGGATAAGGGACTGTATGCCAAGGACAGGCTTCATCTTGCCCCATTAGGGAAGGAAGTCCTTAAACAGGGGATGGCTGACTACATTCAAGAAAGGTGGGGTTTAAACTTGTGAGGGGGGGAAGGGATAAGGGAGGGGCTGACCAGAAGCCCTCTCCTCCAGATGAGGGGAGTAGCCTTCAAGCCCAAGGGGAGGGGGGAAACAGACTGGAGGTGGAGGTTTCAGGAGGAGCAGGGGAGGATGGAAGTATAAGGAATCTGGGTGGGGTTCGACAAAGAGGATCAGGGATAAGGGGGGGGGGCTGGTGTTAGTAAATGCCAGGAGCTTGGGAAACAAGTTGCCAGAGTTCCAGGCCATGCTGTTCGGGGGTGGATGTGTCGGCAGTCACGGAGACTGGGCCAACAAAACCATGACTGGGACCTAAATGTATGGGGTACACTATGCTTAGGAAGGATAGAAAAGGAGGGCAGAGGGGTGGAGTGGCTATGTTCATTAGAGATGACATAGAAATTGCTATGGTAGAAGAGGCAGAGGGAAACGTGGAGGCCTTATGGGTCACCTTACGATCCCCAGCAGGAGATAAGGTCAAGCTGGGAGTAGCATATAGGCCCCCCGGGATGAGTGATGTTCTAGAGGATGGTTTGGTGGACAACATCATTGCCCAGTGTGGTCCAAAAGGGGAAGGAATGGTGTTGATGGGGGACCTTAATGTGCCAGGTACAAACTGGGGAACCATGTCCTCTAAGGTGGCCAAGGAGCAGAGGCTGCTGGATGGCTTCCAGGATGTGTTCTTAACACTGCATGTGATGGAGCCCACAAGGGAGGGGCATGTCCTGGATGTGGTTCTGTCAGATGGGGATCTGGTAAGGGACATGGTTGTACAGGACCCCCTGACTGGGAGTGACCACAATACTGTCTGGTTTCAAATAAGCATGGGGGGAGTGGGGGTGAGATCTGGGACACTGGCAGTGGACTTCAGGGGGGCAGACTTTATGGGCATGGGAAATATTCTCAAGGATCACTTGAAGGGGATTACCTCAATGACAAACGTGGAAAGGAGATGGGAGGTCATAAAACCGGGACTTCATGAGGCAGTCAGGATCTGCGCTAAGTTGAAACGTAAGGGAGCAAGGTCACATAAACCATGCTGGTGGTCCAGTGAGGTACAGGTAGCAGTCAGAGAAAAGAAGGCGGCCTACAAAAAATATAAAACAACAAGAGGGGATAGGGATAAGGAAATGTACCAGCTTGCATCTAGAAAAGTCACCCGTATGGTGAGGGGAGCAAAGTCCAGTAAAGAGCAGCGGCTGGCACAGGGGATACATGGAGGGGAAAAGGGGTTCTTCCAGTACATTGGGGAGCGGAGAAAAACTAAGGGCCATCTCAGCAGATTGAGATCAGAAGGAGGGTGGGTGGAAGAGGCGAGGGACCAGGCAGAGGTATTTAACGAGTACTTTGCCTCTGTGTTCACTAGGGAGGGGGATGGGATATCTACAAAGCAAGGCACGAAGGGGATAGAAGTGGCAGGGTGGGATCAGGGAGCAACAGAAATGGAGCAAGAGGGAGGAACGTACCCCAGGGTGTCACATCTGGATAAGGATAAAAGACCAGTAAGGTGGAGGGGACGGATGATGCTATCTCTGCCAAAGGGTGTGGTTAGCCCTCAAGGCCCTAAAGAAAGACAAATCTCCTGGGCTGGATGGCATTCATCCGAGAGTGCTATGGGAATTGGCGGACATACTGGCTGCACCCCTGGCGGAGCTTTTCAGCAGGTCACTTGAGACAGGGAGGGTACCTAGGGATTGGCGAGAGGCACATGTGGTACCAATCATAGAAACAAACATAGAAGTTGATGGCAGATAAGGACCGCAAGGCCCATCCAGTCTGCCCATTTCTTTTTCTACCTTATAAATGTGCCATTGGCCTTTGCTCTGTCAGTGACCTATCTATTCATAGTCATTTGTATTGCTCCCTTATGCCTATCCCATGCCTGTTTGAAGCCCTGCACTGTATTCATAGCCACCACTTCTTGTGGTAAGCCATTCCATGCATCTACCACCCTTTCTGTGAAGATTTCCTCACATTCCCCTTAATCGGCCTCCTCTAATCTCATGCTGTGTCCTCTTGTCCTGCTATTTTTCTTATATTTAAACATGTTAGACTCTTTCACCTTGTTTATGCCCTTAAGGTGTTTGAATGCCTCGATCTATCACCTCTCTCCTCTCCTTTGCTCAAGGGTATACATATTGAGCTCCGTTAATCTGTCCTCATATGTCTTCTGATGCAGTCCCTGCACCATTTTGGTTGCCCTTCTGGACTGCCTCAATTTGGTTAATGTCCTTTGAGGTGTGGCCTCCAATACTGTATGCAGTACTCCAGATGGGGCTCTAACCAATGTCTTGTACAGAGGGATTATTACCTCCTCTTACGACTTGTGATACTCCCTACTAATACACCCCAACACCCCTAGCCTTACCTCTACTGCTTTAGAGGTCTGCTTGGATGATTTCAGGTCATCAGTGATGATGATGCCCAAGTCTCTTTCTTCCTTTGTGACTGCTAGCAACTCCCTCCCAGCCTATAAGTGCTTCAGGTTTCTCTTCCCTATGTGCATGATTTTGCACTTCTTTGCATTAAATCCCAGTTGCCACTCTTCTGACCATTCTGCTAGTTTATCCAGATCTCTTCATTCTGCCCACCCCATCTGGATCATCTACTCTGTTGCAGATCTTGTGTCATCTGCAAACAGACAAGCCTTACCCTCTAGTCCATCTCGAGGTCACTAATGAAGATGTTGAATAGGACTGGCCCCAGGACTGATCCCTGAGGTACCCCACTTGTGACTTGCATCTCTTCTGACTGTATACCATTTACCACCACTCTGTTTTCTGCCAGTCAACCAATTTGCCACCCAGTTGACCAACTTCTGACCCACCCCGAGCCTACCTAGCTTATTTATCAATCTTCTATGTGGAACAGTGTCAAAAGCTTTGCTGAAGTCAAGGTAGGCGACATCAACTGCTCCCCCTTGGTCCACCACTCTGGTTACCAAGTCAAAGAAATCTATGAGATTAGTTTGACAGGACCTTCCTTTTGTAAACCCATGCTGTCTTGGATCCTGTGCCCCTATGGATTCCAGGTGTTGCACTATCCTTTCCTTAAGGAGTGCCTCCATAATCTTGCCCACTACTGAGGTAAGACTGACCAGTCTGTAGTTCCCCGCCTCCTCCTGCTACCACTCTTGTGGAGTGGGATCACATGAGCCCGTCTCCAGTCTTCTGGGACCTCTCCTGTGCTCAGAGACTCACTAAACAATTCTGCTAATGGCTCTGCTAGTTCCTCCTTTAGCTCCTTAAGTACCCTGGGATGTATGCCATCAGGTCCCATTGCCTTATCCACCCTGAGCTTAGCAAGCTCTTGTAGGACACTTTCTTTTGTGAAGGGAGTAGTGCTCACCTCCCTCCCCCCTGTGTCCATGATGCTGAGCTGTGGGCCCTGCCCTACCTTCTCTTCAGTAAATACTGAGCAAAAGTATCTATTTAGGATAGATGCCTTTACAGGGTCCTCCTCCTCACTTGCTCCCTTTTCTCCATTAAGCTTAGCAATACCCCCTCTGGACTTTCTCCTTTCACTAATGTATCTATAGAAAGTCTTGTCACCTTCTTTTACTGTTCGTGCTAGTGTTTCCTCAGTTTGGGACTTTGCCTGCCTTACTGCCTTACCTGCTTCCCTTAGGGCAGTTTGGTATGCCTCCTATCTTCATCCCGCTGTGTTCCCTTATATTTCCTGGAAGGCCAGCCTTTGGCTCTGACCTTTTCTGCTACTGTATTTGAGAACCAAAGTGGTTTCCTTCTTCTTTGCACTTCCTTTTCTGTCTAACACAATGGGATGTTGCTTCAAGTATTGCATCCTTAATGCTTGCCCACTTTGCCTGTACCTCTCACCTGTGTTTCTTTTGCCAGGGCTAGCTTAACTCTGTTGGCCATCTTATCAAAGTCAGCTCCTCTGAAGTCCCATATTTTTGCCTTGGAATGGGATGATTTAGATGTAGTAGCCAAATTGAACCATACCATGTGATGGTCACTGGCCCCAGGTGACCTTCTACCTGGAGATCTGTGATCCTTCTTTGTTAGTCAGTACTAGATCTAGGATAGCTCTGTCTCTTGTGGGTTGCTGTACCAGTTGTTTGAGGCCCTCCCTGCAGGGAATCCACTATGAGTCTAGTTCTGGCAGATGTTCCTGCTGGTATTGACCAATCTGTATCTGGCATGTTGAAGTCTCCATTATCAGAACCTCCCTTTAGCTGTCATGTTTTGTATATCTTCTAACAGTAATGTGTCTATGTCCTCCCCTGGTCTGGGGCCTGTAGACAACCCCAGTTCTTATGGCTGTCTCATTTCCTGTTTCCAGGGTGACCCACAGTTCTTCTGGCTCCTTATGTGTATTCTGAATTTCTGTAGCTTTGATATTTTCATTAACATACAGGCCACTCCTCCCCTTTTGCACCTCGGTCTCTTCTGAACAATACATAGCCAGGTACTGAAGCCTCCCAAGCGTGGTTGCTGGTAAACCACGCTCTCACTAATTGCTACTATGTCCAGTTTAGCCTCTGATATTATTGCCTGCAGGTCTGGGATCTTATTTCCCAGGCTGTGAGCATTTGTGTACATGATTTTCCATTGGCCAGATTTTGGTGTGTTAGTTGTTGGGTGAAGTTTGGCATTACCCCTGTGCATCATATGGGGAGACAAACCTTTTTTCTTACCTGGTGATGCAAATGAACGGCAAACACGCTGAATTCCTGTTTGACCACTAGCTGAGGGGTGAGGGGTGTTCTTCCCATTTGACGTATGGGGTGCTGCACCCCTCTCCCCATTTGCTAGTTTAAATATTCTGCAAAGACGTCAAACTTCTGCCCCAATGCACTGACTCTCTTTAGTCAGATGTAGTCCATCAAATTTAAAGAACTTTCGCCTCCCAGAACTGTTGCCAGTTCCTACAAATCTGTGTCCTTTTCCTGGCACCAGTCCTTGAGCCACGTGTTTAGCTCTCTATCTCCCCTTCTCTGACCTTCCGTCCATCTGCTCCCTTCTCCCAGACTGGCAGGATCTCAGAGAAGGAGATGCCGGATGAAATAGATGATAGTTTGTCACCCAGCCTAGTCAGGTGTTCCTTGGTCTCCACAACTGACCGGCTGGCAAGATCATTAGTCCCCTATGTGTACTAGGACATCAATGTTTTCTCCTGCTTTGTGAACAATTTTAGCAATGCGGTCAGTGTCTTCCATGCTGATGTACCTGGGAGACATCTGACCATCACCCTGGCTGGAGATGGGTATCAACTCCGAATCATGGAGTCTCCTATGATCAGAAGTTTTTGGATTTCCTTTGTGCTTGTTTAGTTTTGGTTCCTGATTTGGGTGAGTATTGTTGTGCTAGCTCCTGTGCAGCAGTGTCCTGCTCTGCAGTGTCTTCTGCCTCTTTATATGATTTCAGAGATAGAGGCAGATACCTGTTTGTAGTGTTTATATGGTTTTGTAGGTAATGTGTTGGAGAGCAGAGTGATGGGGCACCTGATTTGCTCCTCCTAACCACCTGCCAACCTCCTGACCAACTACCCTCTGCGGTCGAGGTTTTTCTGTTGGATGCTGGGGAAATGGCGGTGATTCTTATAATGTATTTCCTCTTCAATATGAAATTTGAGGCGTGCAATCTCTGCCCATGCTGCCCGGAGCTGAGACCTAAGATCTCCAAAGGCCCAGCATGTAGGACAGTGTCCTAAATCCTGTAAGACTGTCCTTCTGAAAATTGTTCCACAGTACCTGCAGTTAATGAAATCCATTCCAAATAAGTTGCTGGGTTTGTAACCTAGTCAGAGTAATTAGAAGGAAAAAAAGAAGGAAAAAATGCAAGTAATTGTTTAATTGTGCTTTGTTTAACTTGTTATAACAAGTTAAATTACTAGTGCCCTGTAAATGAGATCACCTTGTGGAGGCCCCACTGATCCGCCTCTTCCTGCTCTGCCACAGGAAATGTCACAACTGAGGTACCTATAAAAGGAGTGTAGCGGGTGGGTTGGGTATGGGGTGGGTGGCTGGCCCTTCCCTGCCTAAAAAGAAGAACCACGGAGTAAAGAACAAGGAGGTAAGAGCAGAAACAATCAAATCAACAATAAATGCAGTAACCCTGAAAGCTTATCCTAATGTTAGATAAAACTGTAAAACCTAAAGCACCACCTGTAATAATTTCAGAGAAGATATACCCTGTAAGAAACACTTTGCTCCAGAGAAAATAAAGCAGTAACAGAAGATATACCTTGCAAAAGACAATTTGAATCAGAAGATTACAGCAGTAATCTGTTAGCACACACCTGTAGGCACACCTTGTAATAATGCAGAAGAAGGTATACCAGCAACAACAATTTGAATCAGAGAAAAATAAAGCAATGAAATGTTAGCAACAAACAGTAGCAATCCTGTGAGTAAAAATATAAAACACCACCACACAGTAAATCTGCTTAGCCAAACTAAGTCTTAATCCTTCTCCCTTGCTCTGGCAAGTTTCTCTACTCTGCCTTTCAAGCAGTCTTAGAAGGAAAGAGCTCAGGTGAAGCTAGGTGCCTTGGCCAGCAAACCAAGTCTTCTACCTCCAAGATATCAACTAACCTGACTTTTTAACCCTTCTTTCTGTTGGAAATTACTGACAGTTTGCCAGCTCCACCCCCCACATACACACCTAATCCTTTGGAAGAGCTGTGGGAGGAAAAACAATTAGCTCCTTCAATGTGAGAAGGAGACTGAAACACCTCTGAGACAACAAACCTTTTCAACAAACAAGAATAAAATAAAACACAGTGTCAAACAGTAATTTTGCTTAGCCCAATGATAAAAAGTCACAAAAATGTAAGCTCCACCTGTAATACAGTAATTTCAGAGAAGATAGACCCTGTAAGAAACACTTTGCTCCAGAGAAAAATAAAGCAGTAACAGAAGATATACCTTGCAAAAGACAATTTGAATCAGAAGATTACAGCAGTAATCTGTTAACACACCTGTAGGCACACCTTGTAATAATGCAGAAGAAGGTATACCAGCAACAACAATTTGAATCAGAGAAAAACAAAGCAATGAAATGTTAGCAACAAACAGTAGCAATCCCTGTGAGTAAAAATATAAAAACACCACCACACAGTAAATCTGCTTAGCCAAACTAAGTCTTAATCCTTCTCCCTTGCTCTGGCAAGTTTCTCTACTCTGCCTTTCAAGCAGGCTTAGAAGGAAAGAGCTCAGGTGAAGCTAGGTGCCTTGGCCAGCAAACCAAGTCTTCTACCCATAAAGGGAGGTCGAGGGAAGTATCAGGGAACTATAGACCCATCAGTTTGACCTCGGTGGTGGGAAAATTAATGGAGAGTATTCTAAAGGAACGATTGGGGGTGTACTTGGAGGAGGTGGGAGGTCTGGATAGTCGGCAACATGGGTTTGTGCCAGGTAGATCATGTCAAACCAACCTTGTGGAGATCTATGAATGGGTAACATCAGAACTGGACAGGGGTAAGCCTGTGGATGTATTATTCTTGGACTTCAGCAAGGCTTTGACTCTGTTCCCCAATGATCTGGTGGAGAAACTGATGGGGTTAGGTAGGCCCTTTGATGGTCAGATGGATTGGAAACTGGCTAGCTGGATGCACTCAGAGAGTAGTGGTCTGTGGGGAGCTCTGAACCCTAGAGAGGTAGGTAGTGGGTACCACAGGGCTTCAGTCCTGGGTCCGAGCCTGTTTAATGCATACATATCGGACATCAGGAGGGTATAGGGTGTGAAATGAGTCTATTCATGGATGACTCCAAGATGGGAGCAGAAGTTGAGGAGAAGAGGGAGGCTGGCCCTGCAAGGACCTGGACACCCTGGAAAGCTGGGCTCACACATGGAAATTAAATTTCAATATCACCAAGTGCAAGGTGTTGCATCTTGGTCGGGAAACCCTAAACACAGGTACACCCTGGGAGGGAGGCTGGAGGCCTCAATAGGGAAAAAGACCTAGGGGTCATGGTGGATACATGTGAATAACTCTGAGCAGTGCAGAAGAGCAGCTAGCAAAGGCAAACAGGATGTTGGGATGCATCGTAAGGGGATCACCTCTAGGAGCAAGGAAGTGATTCTGCGCTGTACAATGGACTAGTTAGACCACACCTTGAGTACTGTGTAGAGTACTGGAGACCACACTTGAAGAGGGACATACAGCTCCTGGAGAGGGTACAGAGGAGGGCAACAAAGATGATACGAGGGCTAGGGGATTTGACTTATGAGGACAGACTTGAGGAGCTCTGCCTGTTTTCATTGGAGGAGAGGAGAGACAGGGGGGGACATGATTGAGGTCTTCAAGTACCTCAAGGGAATAAATAGGGTAAACATGGAGGGGATCTTTAGACTAAAGCAGGGAGGTATCACCAGAGGGCATGGTTTGAAGTTGGAAGGTGGAAGGGTGAGGGGGAAAAGAGGAGGAGGTTTTTCACTGAGAGGGTGGTGGACCCTTGGAATGCACTGCCTGGTGAGCTGGTTCAGAGATCCACAGTGGATGGCTTCAAGAGAGGGTGGGACAGACACAGAAAGTGGATGTATCAGATGATGGCCTGTCCTGGGGGGGTGGGGATGGATGATAGGAGTTTCTGGAGCACAAGGGATGGGAGGGTCTCGGCACCCAACTAAGGATCTAGGTTCGAGCAGACTCGATAGACCGTAAGACCTAATCTGCTGGCAAATAGTATGTTAGTATGTTAGTATTAAACCAATCCTCAAAAATGAAAATCATTCTATAGCATCTAATTATCGCCCCATATCCCTCCTGGCCCCACTTTCCAAGGTGTTAGAAAAGATTATTTTGGATCAAACCACTGGGTTTTTGGCAAGTACTGGGTTGCTTTCAGAGCTACAGCATGGTTTCAAACAGAAACATAACACTGAAACAGCCTTGGTGGGGTTCACTGGCTGCATACAGGGCACCCTAGACAAGGGGCGCTTTGTTGTGGCCATTTTTATGGACCTCACCAAGGCTTTTGATTTAGTTGAACACAATCTGGTACCCTGTATTCTTTCTGAATTTAATTTTTCCCAAAATGTTATTAAATGCTTCTCTGACTATTTACAGAAAATATATCATTGGACCATAATAGATGGATTTTCTTCAAATCTCCATGAAAATCTGTGTGGTGTTCCCCAGGGTTCCATCCTGGGCTCAATGATTTTTTTCATTATTCATTAATTCTGCTCCTCAAAGTTTTACCTATTCTAGAATATCTCTTTATGTGGATGATGCTGTATTATACTGCATTAATGGTGATTACTCTTTAGCATTGAAGTATGTACAGGACGACTTTACTCCATTCCAGAAATGGCTTATTTCTAGACATATGGTGCTTAATTCAACAAAAACTAAGTTGATGGTTTTTACTGGGTCCAGGATGGAACTCTCATATTTACCCCTTGTGTTAGACTTAAAGGGTGGTACCATAGAGAAAGTTGAGATTTTTAAATATTTAGGTATTTACCTCAATTCCCATTTGACATTTGAATATCATATTAATTCTCTCTGTAAATCCCTTCATCGAGATTAGGAATGATATATGGGGTACGTCCCTTTCTTACCCAAGGTTCTCGAAAATTACTGACTTACAGTTTCTTGTTTAGTTTGATGGATTATGGTTTAAACAGCTATACTGCTACTACAGATAGTATTTTAGGTCACCTGAAAGTAATGTTTAATTCAATTTTAAGATGTCTGATGGGTGCTGTTCCATGTATTTATACCCGTGATTTGCTCAAACTCTCAGGTTGTATCTCATTTCATAATAGGGTACTATTTAAGTCAGCTCAATTCCTAGTTAAGGGTACTGTTGGCCTGTTGCCTGATTCTATTATCTCAGTATTTCGTAAGGCATCAAATGAATGTGGCACTTGCTCTCAGAGTAAACTCACCTTTTCAATCCCATTATGCAAGAAATCAATTGGTCAGAGGTCTTTTTTATTTACAGCTCCCTCTTTTTTAATTCCCTTCCTCTTTACTTGGTAAAGTGTACATCTTTATTTACTTTTAAACATTTTTTTATGGAAATGGTTGTATGATAAGGAGGAATGTAACTGTTTTGTGAAATAGTTATTTTATTGTGATTATTGATTAACATAGAAACATAGAATTTGACGGCAGATAAGGACAGCTTGGCCCACCCAGTCTGCCCATTTCCTTACCTAATTGATAAGCTGCAGATCCTAGTTAACCAGCAGCCTACTTCTTCCTACCCCCAACCCCTAGAATTGCCTTATCACTGTCCAATGCATGCTTGAATTCCACCACTGTTTTTGACTCCACAACCTTCCTCCGAAGGCCGCTCCATGCATCCACAACCTCTCAGAAAACAATACCTTAAATTACCTCTGAGCCGCTCCCCCTCTATCTTCAAATTGTGCCCCCTTGTTCTTGTACACCTCTTTTTTTGAAAGATGCTACCCTCTTGGACTTTGTTGATTCCCTTGAGGTACTTGAAAGTTTCTATCATGTCCCCCCCCTCCCTCCTTTCCTCGAGGCTATACATATTAAGCTCCTTAAGTCTCTCCTCATTTGTCTTCCGGTGCAGACCCTGCACCATTTTAGTTGCCCTCCTCTGGACAGCTTCCATCCTGTCTATGTCTTTGTGGAGACTGGGTCTCCAGAACTGCACGCAGTACTCCAGATGGGGTCTCACCAGCTGTCTGTACAGAGGGATAATAACTTCCTGTTTTCTACTGGTGATGCCTCTCCCTATGCATCCCAGTATCCCCCCAGCCCTCCTTGCTGCCCTCTCACATTGCTTGCCCACCTTTAGGTCATCTGATATGACTATCCCCAGGTCCCTTTCCATTTTTGTTGTTGTTAGTATCTCACCTCCCCATTGTGTACTCTTCCCCTGGGTTTTGTTTCCCAGGTGCATTACCTTGTACTTTTTGGCATTGAATCTAAGCTGCCATACATTTGACCATTCCTCTAACCTTGCCAAGTCCCTTCTCATCCTTTCCACCCCACCTTGTGCATCAACTCTGTTGCAAATCGTTGTGTCATCTGCAAAGAGACATACTTTTCCTTCCAGTCCCTCTGCAATGTTGCTTATAAAGACATTGAAGAGGACCGGTCCTAATACTGAACCCTGTGCTACCCCACTAGTAACCCACCTTTCTTCAGAGTGGACTCCATTTACTATTACTCTCTGTGTCCTATTCTCCAGCCAATTCTTTACCCAGGCTGTCATCTTGGGACCCACTCCCAGGCTGGCTAGCTTGTATATTAATCTTTTGTGTGGGACTGTGTCAAATGCCTTGCTAAAGTCTAGGTAGGCCATATCCACAGCCCCTCCCTGATCTACTACTTTGGTCACCCAGTCAAAGAAATCTATCAGATTCATCTGGCATGACCTTTCCGCTGTGAATCCATGCTGCCTTGGGTCCTGTGCCCCTCTGGCCTCTAGATACTCGACAATTCTTTCCTTCAGAAGTGATTCCATCATTTTCCCTATCACTGAGGTTAAACTAACAGGTCTGTAGTTTCCTGCTTCTGCCTTGCTCCCACTTTTGTGAAAGGGAATCACATCTGCCCTCTTCCAGTCCTCGGGTACTACCCCATCCTCCCATGATTTGTTAAAGAGGGTAGTCAGTGGTGTCACTAGTTCTACCCTTAGTTCTTTTAGAATTCTGGGATGAATCCCATCAGGCCCCATTGCTTTGTCCACCTTCAGTTTTAAGAGTTCTTTCAGAACCATTTCTTCTGTAAATGGGCTGGTATCAACTTATGTATCCAGAGTGTTTCTACTGTTTGTTTTAGGTACCCCTCTTCATTTGTAAATACTGAGCAAAAATATTTGTTTAATATCTCTGCCTTTTCACAGTCACCCTCTGCCCATCCCCCTCCCTTTATTAAGCCTCACTATCCCTCCCTTGGTCTTCCTTCGCTCCCTGATGTACCTATAAAAAGGTTTTATCCCCCTTCTCAACTGAGTTGGCTATCTTTTCCTTGGTTTGGACCTTTGCTGTTCTGACTGCCTTCCCAGCTTCCTTTTGCTTTAACTGATACAGTTCTCTGTCCTGCTCCTTCTGTGATTCCTTGTACTTCCTGAATGCTTTCTTTTTCTCTTGAACCTTCACTGCCACTTCCTTTGATTGATTGTTTAATGTGTTAAATATGTTGCTATATTTGTTAATGTATATTTCTGTCTGTACTTGTCGCATGTGAAAATGGACAGACATGCTAATTTTGCTTACAAGTATAAAATAAAAAATGAAATGAAATGGTCTGCTGCATGTACCGTCGGGTAGGGACACAGGTGGTGTACATGGGCCTGTTGGTCCTTCCCCATTCAATGTCCCAGTGTGACTACATGTTTCCAATTCAATGATAGGGTGCCATGTCAAATGTCATTTAACACCAGGACCAGTGTTCATGGCATGGTGAAAGTCCTCCTGTACATGTCTTGTCAAACGCCGGGAATGTATCTGCATATGACACATCACACATGTATGAAACATCCTTGGTGAACCACGGCTCTCCTGGAATTCTCCCAACACCTGCATGCTGCTCTCAACTCTGGCAGCCTTGCAGGAGCAGTGTTCCTTTACCTTTCCAGGGCCTTTGACACTGTCTGTCATCCCCTTACACTTGACTCTCTCCACCAACTTGGCTTCTCTGGTGGTCCCATTTCCTGGTTCTCTAGCTACCTCTCTGCTAGATCCCAGCATGTTAAGATCAGCGGCTCCCTCTCCAGCACTCTACCCATTTGCTCCAGGGTCCCTCAGAGCTCCATCCTGGGTCCAATACTTTTTAGTCTCTACCTCAACACCCTCCCTAGCTCATGTACCGATAAAATGCTCCTCTACGCTGATGATGCAGTCCTCATTGCCTCACATCCCAATCCCACCTCCCTCCAATTATCCCTCCAGCAAGCTTACAACCCAGCCGAAAGGTGGTTCAATGACTGCAGACTGGTCATTAACCTAGAGAAAACCAAATCAATGCTCTTCTCCCACCACTAAAATAAAGCTAAAAATACCCCCCCTCTTGATTATCCCCAGCACTCTGCACCCGCTAGAACAAATGACCACATACAAGTACCTAGGCATCACGTTCTATACTGCCTTCTCCTTCCACACCCACATTAATGCCCTGTCAGCCGCCATTAACTCTCAGATTGGCCTGCTATACCAGCACAGGGACTGCCTGCCTCAGGTTACCCTCAGACTAGCCATCACCGCCTCCATCTTGTCCCTTGTGGACTATGGCTTGCCCATCTATGCTGCAGCTGACAACACTGCCCTCTTCAAAATCCAACTCTCCATCAATAAGGCCTATAGGCTCCTGACCAGTGCCCCCCAGCCAAACACACCTGCCTTCTCTATACTACCACCAATCTGCTCAACTTTGAGGAGCGACTGCTCTACCAGACCTGCCTACTCGCTAAGAAATCACTGCTAGGACTCTCCCCCCCGGGGGTCTTCACCTCCCTACAGCAGTCATCATCGTTTGTCGCCACCCGTAGCTCCATTAAGGCCACTTTCAAGGTGCCCAGAACCAAGACCTCTCTTGCCCAGAGATCCTTCCTCTACTGAGAACCCACCTGGTTCTACTCCCTCCCTAGCTGCATCTCCAACTTGCCAAAAATTGGCTCCTTCGAAACAGCCCTTCGGAACCATATCTTTAATACCCGCTGTTGTAGGTGCAACTAACCTCTGTTGTAACCGTAGTTCCCGCCCGCCTTGCCCCCTGGCTCGACAATGTCCACTGGAAAGCCTCTCCCTCCCCCAGACCCACTCTTTTCCTACTAGGTCCAAACAGGGATGTAACCCGCTGTCTTCTCTGAGGACCTACTATATCCATGAGTGTAACTCACAGTTTTGTAACATTATGTAACCTAAGTAACATACTAACTACTACATTATGTAACCTAAGTGTATCTATGTTAAATGTTCCTTTTACTGCACCTGTAATGCTATCCTCTGTTTTAATCTGCACTGTAATAACTGTCTTGATGTCTGCCCCCCCACCCCGCGACGAGGTGCCTTTGTAAATGAGTCTCTGACTCAAAGGTTGTAAACCCGATTTGTAATGAATAAATAAATAAAATGAGCCACATGGCCTTGCACTCCTGTGGTTAACATGCCTTTGCATGTTGTGTGACTCATGACACAGGCTACGGTTGTACATGCTATTAGATGACACTGTGAGGGTCCACATTGCTACTGATATACACATGCACCATGTGTGTTTGTCAAGCAGACATCATATCCAAACAAACCCTTCTGTAGATCCCGCACAACTGCCACATACAGTACTTTGTATGAGCAGATGGTGACAGACATGACCATGCTGCCATGGCAATTACACAACTGTTGTCATTGTCAGTGCAGTCATGACCATGTCAACATATCCCCCACATTGCACCCCTCAATTCACAATACTACGCATGTTTGCGTATCCCATGCTTTCTTGTACACCACTACCCACTCAATACCGCAAGACTGGCACACTGTACCATAACCCCATAACAACGGCACTCAATGGCATGCAGGCATCTGACATTGCCATCACGCATTTGTTTATCCCATGGTTCATGTCACATTACACAGGGTGATCCCTCTCTTGTGATATGCCCCTGTGTAGTCTGTTATTGCTATTCCCCTGTGTAGTCAGTTAGATTCCCAATTTGAGTCAGTCAATATACCTGTCATGGCCAGCATCTCATACCCATGGCATGTACATTGTGACATTTTTCACATGTCTCGGTCTGCTTTTTTTTGGTGGGTGTCCTCTGCCAACATGCCTTGATGTCTGGTTTTGTTTAGTTTTTTCAAACACTGTCTATGTTTGTGTTGTTCCAGGCATGCAGTCCTGTCAACAACTAACAAATGTCCCTCATGACTAACATGTGTGTGTCATGGATGCCACATAAAATGTCAATCTGCTGCTGCTGCATAATTTCATTGTTTCTGACAGTGGCATTGGAGATGGTGTGTAGTGCACCCTCTATGTCAGAGCTCAATTGGCGCTGTGTTTGATTGTTTACATGTACAGCTGTGGCTGCAGACTGCACAGCATCTATCAATTGTGTGTGCTATGAGCTACTCTTATGGTGTTGTGTGAGTGTATCCTGCAGGTTACGAATGGCCACACCTATTTGCCTCTCCACATTGAGTATGGCATCTCCATAGCAGCTATGGTCGCTGTGTGATGCACCACCATCAGCCTCAGACTGTTGCAGGCTCTGCTGTGATGTGGATGTGCTTATATCAAAGTCTCGTAATGACACTCCTGAGATTTGTTCACTCTCAGGGGAACATTCAGGGGTGGATAGTACAATGTCCTGTGCAATATTTTCTATGGGAACACTGTCCCCCGGCTCCTCTTCCTCCCCCTGTCTATCTCCTTCCACAGTACCACTGTCATCAGCCAAGTGTGACTGTGTTCCAGGACCTGCATCCCTGTGTTGCGCAGTTGCTCCACTGTGCTGGGAGTCATCATACTGCTGGGACTGGATTTCAACAGTTGCTGCTGACACTTGTCGTGGCTGTGGCCTCACAGTGTCTCCTTTGAATGTATAAAAAGAAAACACATTATGAATGTGATGTCCCTACTGTGCCTGTCCCTTAATGATGCATACATTTCATGCATTCTGACATTGTACAGTATCACTGGTAGCACAACAGTCTTGCCATATCACTAAACTGTGGCACAGGACACATTAAGTACCATGCTACAGTACAGTGCAGTCACCAATGCTGTTGAGCATTCACATGCACTCTCAGGTGCTGTATGTTACCTTACGGGCATTCATTTATGTTGTAGTGTGGTCACATGTGTCATGTTGTGCATGCGGCCCCAGATGTTTGTACCATTACAACCACATTTGCTGATAGCCACACATCCATGCAGGAATGGTAGTGCTCATCCTGCCATCATGTCAACTCACATTGAGGATGTGTGGCTCTGTGAACTGCTCAGTGTCAGTAGTTTACATTAATTTGGCATTCTGCATGTTTGATTCATACAGATCTTAATGTATTTATACTGTCTGAGTGATGGTCATGTACCAACAACCATGTTTCCACACCACAACCCAACCACTGTGCATCTCAGACCCATTGTTGTTCAGCATCATTGTTATGTCTGTAGATGTTACACATAATTACTCATGGCATGTTGCTCCCCCCTTTGTCCTGAAGTGTTAACTGATAGTTGCAGGCCGTGTATCTTGTGGTCCATTGCAATTGGGTTGTGGGTGTGACTTTCAGGACACAGATCAACTGACTTGTGGGCATGGGTTTGTATCCCACCAGGCACCACTTGCATACCTTGTGAGCACAGGCAGGTCATGCAACATACATGTGCCCCCAGGTCACACCTTGACACCAGTGTTTGTTCTCGTTAGTATGGCTTACCATTTGCCTCCCTCCTTCTGTATATTCCCTGTGATGGCATCCATCTATCCTGCACTGTAACATTGGTTTACTTGTACATGTTATCCAGAGCAACACAGCTAACCACTGTACCAGTTATCAGTTAATTGTCAGAGTATTGTTCACAGAGTACACAATAATGTCGATATTGTTGCCATACTGTATGTTAGACTGCTGGTATGCCTAGTATTCCATCCTGGAATCTTGATTGTTTGGCTGCATAAGTGACATCATTTTGTGTGCTGATTCAGTAGTGATTTCACTCCTAACTCAGAACAAAAGCCCAGCACAATAAGAGATACGTGAGATCAGCCGGTCAGTATAATGTCAGCCACCAAAGTTGACACTGATGACCTCACATGGAGAACTACTTGTACTGGCATAGTTTATGGGAAAGGGAGGGCAGACCAAAGTACCAGATGCTGCTGGATTTGCAGAAAGGCAGAGTCCCCTTTCAGCAGATTGGGGGATGGATTGCTCCTCTCCTGCTTCACTGCCTAGCTACCCCTGGTGACTTTAGTGACTCAGACCTTGAAAACAGATCTGCAGTTTGTGGTACCAAATGCTGCCAGACAGGCAGTAAGGCAGAGTGCTCTTTCAGTGGATTGGGGAAGGGATGACCCACTTCCTCGCTACCCCTGGTGGCTTCAGTGGCTCAGGCCATGCAAACTGTTCAGCACTTCCATAGATTCCAAGAAACACGGTCCCAGACAGCACTGGTGCTCTTCCTGCAGCCGATTGGATAGTAATTTGTTGCTGTTTTTTTGGTTTATGGGGCAGACAGCAGAGGCAATCAGATGGAGCCTTTGCTTATTTGTTTACTGAGAGCAAACAGGTCAACTCTGTGACAGTGAAGAGTATTGCTATGCACTAAAGCAGGTTAAAGGCTGCAGTGATCCACTAATAATATGTGACCCAGCAACAGGTTACAAAAAATTAACTCAGAAAGAACACATAGAAGGTCTAAACAGATCAGCAGTAGTACTAAACTTGTGCACTGTTCTTGTTGGAGAGTTGACTAGCAATTGACCAGGCTGAAAAGAAAATTGGGGCAGTGCCACACATGGACAGTGCGTTCAGTTCTGCCATGGCTCTGTGTTGTACATACTGGTTTCATGGGCAACGTTGCCTCAAAAAAAAATTATGTGTGCGGCCTGAGTAGACCTGTCAAAAATTCACTAAACATTAAAGAAGGACCGAAGACAACAATACAGCATCCCACAGTGTGAGCTACTGGTTCCAAAAATTATGCGCCCATTCGGGGACAGTGGCACGCATGGACAAGGTATAGGGTTACCACATGTCCTGATTTTCGCAGGACAGTCCTGATTTGGGCAGCTGTGACCTGCAAAAAAACATGAAAACACTTCATGTCCTGACTTCATAGTAGAAAAAATATTTTCTAACATTCCACTAAATGTTGCAGAAAGCTATAATGCCTTAACTAAAATACCATAAAATGATAAGAAATAATAGAAGCAACTAAGAAACTACAATACTTAGCCTTAATTCTGATTATATAGAGAAAACAAATCTGTTGCATTGGTTGAGGTTACCTACTGTCCTGCAAAAAATCATGTTTCAGGAAGAAATGTCCCCATGTTGGCTTCCTAAAAGGTGGTAACCCTAACAAGGCATCCAGTTCTGCCATGGTTTCACATGGGTAATGTTACCCCCAAAATTATTTAGTCAGCCTGTGTAGACCTGCCAAATGTTCCCCAAACATTGAAGATTGACTGTAGATAGTGCAGCATCCCACAGTGTGAGTCACTGGTTCCAAAAATTGTGCACCCATTGGGGGGACAGTGGCACACATGGACAGTGTGTCCGGGTCTGCCATGGACCAGTGTTGAACACACTTCATGGGCAATTTTGCACCAAAAATGATGTATGCAGCCTATGTAGACCTGTCAAAAATTCAGACATCAACTCATTGAGCCTCAAGATGAAATTTTTTGAATAGCGTTAAGTATAGAACCTTTTGACTCATATGTACTCAGAGGCTGAAACAGTATATATATATATATATATATATATTCTCAAAACTAAAGAAGACAACAGTACAGCATCCCCCAGTGTGTGTGTGTGTGTTAGTAGGCTACTAGTTCCCATCCTCCTCTGTTGACCCAGCTGGAAGTGTAGGAGATTTATCCTCCATTAACTGTGGCAAAAAGGTGTTTGGAAAAAGGGTCCAGTTAATTTTTAAAAAAGTGAGCATCTCTACATGTTACATTGAAAGGCATGTTCTCCTGTTGGTGACAATATTGTCTGCAGCACTGAAAACTCTCTCTGAGTATGTACTTGCAGGTGGGCAACTGAGGTGCTTAACAGCTGCTTGTGTCAGTGAGGGCGAAATGGTCTTTTTTGGTACTGTACCAGTACAATAAATGCTCATCTCCTGCTAGTGGCACCTTCTCATCCAGGTAACCCTGCACCATTTTGTTTGCTGACATCTTAGGCTTCACCACGTCAGAAAGTGAACTGCCATGCATTTTCATCAAGCCATAGTCAGACAGTTGTTTCCACAGTAGTTTGTCATCAAGGGCTGTCTTTCTGGGGGTGCAGCAGGAACAGCAGCAGCAGTAGTAGCAGCAGTAGTAGCAGGTTGACTTGAAGACAAAACTGAGTGATTCCTATAACATTCAGTAGTAGTAGTGGAAACACATGGGGATCCTGCTTCTTCCCTGTCATCCACCTGGTCTGTCAGTGTGATTGATGAGTGTTGTTCTTCTGCTCTATTTGTGTTTGTGTTCTTATTTTGTGCCATATATACAGAGCCCAGATGGATAAGCCAGGCTTTATAGGACTGCTGATCCTTACTGCATTCTTGTGCATCAAACAATGTCTCAAATGTGTCTTTGAACTGAGGGTCCAGGAGAATGGCCAGGATGTAATGGTCATCTGTATTCATTTTTGAAATGCATGAGTCATTTCAGAAACATGATCTTATCCTGTCTATGAGATTGATAGCAGTGGTATCCTCCTTTTCCTCATGTTGAGTTTTCATATGAAGAAGCCACAGGTTAATAAGGGCAATGAGATACAGTGAAGACCACCAGGATGAAGCCCAATTCTGCAGAATTCTGCAGTAAGAGTTACTGCAGAAAACAATGCAGTTTCAATGGGAATTAATCCCTTTTGTCATGCAGGAAACCTGTGACACTGCACTTCATGCTGGCGGGCTTCACTGTAAGTCAGCTGCATCAGCACTTACCACCCTTGTGGCCTCCTCAAACGGCTTCAGCACAGTGCAGAGGGTCTCCATCACGCGTCACTGATTTGGACTGATGTTGACATCTCTCTTGCCAATACCATGTTCAACAGCATATTGGTGGATAGCCTTCTGTTGTTCTAGCAGCCTTTCCACCTTGTAATAGGTGGAGTTCCATTGTGTGGTCACATCCTGTTTCAGGTGGTGGAGGACAGATGGTCCCATTGCTGAATGTAACATAACTCCTTATGTGCCTTTACAGAATGACTAAAATGACCACAGACTTTATTGGCCAGATCTACACATGTCTGCACAGCGGTGCCTTCCTCATCTAGGAATCCCTGTACTATGAGATTTATACAGTGAGCAAAACATGGAATATGTGAATAATCACCATTGTCGATTGTCTTCATAATGTTCTTTGCATTATCTGTTACTATAAAACCTGGTGTCAATGAGTGTGGTCTTAGTCACTCCTCAAACTTCTGCTGAAGGAAGTGTAACAAGTGCTCTGCACGATGGTCATTGTCAAAGACAGCAATACATAAAGTTGCTTTATTGCGGGGGTTGGGGCCCTGATGACTTGTGGGTACTGCTGCTGCTGGCACTTAACCCAGAGGAGGAGGAGGAGGAAGAGGAGGGGAATGAAGAGGGGAAACTGATCCAGTGGGCAGTCACTGCTATGCAATACCATGCAACAAGTAGTCTGACCACTGGTCACAATGTCAGTGGTGATGTGAATGACTGGAACAAATGATGATTTCAGGGAATGTGACACAGTCTTGTAGACACTGATACAAATCAGAAAGAGCCACTGTGGAAAAGTAGGTACAGCTGGGCACTTGATACCTTGTCCCTGCAACTTGTATTAGTGACAGAGAACAAGCATTGCTCCCAAAGGTGAATGGCAGCAAGTTGGTGGTTAGCATTTCCACAATTGCTCTTGTTAACTTTCTTGCCTTTGGTCTGTTTTTATATTTCTGGCCCTTTTCCAGGGACTCAGCCAGTAAGAGTTGAGTGTTTTTTTTCCATGGACATGACAGTTGTTTACTAATTTTACCATATGGGGGGTGAAAATCGCTGGGGATTTGCGGCCCCTCAGAGGTGTGGGACTCAGTAGGCTAAAGAAGTGATGAATGGAAGATGTTGGAGTTGTGCATCAGCTACCACAAGAAGGACATTCTTCCATTTCCTCTCTACCTGGTCTCCTAGGTGTCATAATGTTCTCCTCCCCCTGGCCATCATCATCATCTTCATCATCAGCTTCACTGCCTGGTAGTGCTTCTGCTGATGCTGTGCACTAGCATGCCTTCTCATACTGAGATTGATGGGACTTCAGCAAATGCCTTTTCAAATCGGGTGGATCAAGCATAGAAACATAGAATTTCTTGGCAGATAAGGACTGCCCTGCCCACCTAGTCTGTCCCTCTTTTCCCTGCCTATTCTGCCACTGCAGACCAGACCTGGTCTTCAGCCTGCTCTCCACCCCACTTTGATACTAGTTTCCCTTTATACCTATCCCATACATGCTTGAAGCCTACAACTGCTTTGCACCTGTCACCCCCGCTGGAAGACTGTTCCAGGCATCCACCACCCTCTCAGTGAAGAAATACATTCTCAGATCTCCCTTGGGCTTCCCCTCCTAGTTTCATTGCATGCTCCCTTGTTCTTGTACACCTACATTTCTGACAAATGCTCTCTTCCTGTACCTTAATCATCCCTGTGAAGTATTCAGTGATCTCTGTCATGTTCCCCCCTTCCAGGATGTACATGTTTAGATCCCTCAGTCTCTTCTCATAGGACATTTGGTGTTATCCATGCACCATTTTTGTTGCCCTTCTTTGGAAGGCCTCTACCCTGTCTATGTCCTTTCTAAGGTGTGGTCTCCATAACTGGACACAGTACTCCAGGTGTGGTCTCACCAGTGACCAATACAGAGGCAACACCACCTCTCATCTTCTGCTGGTAATACCCATTCCTCTGCACCTCAGCATCCCAGTGGTTTTCCATGCTGCTTTGTCACATTGCCTTGCCATCTTAAAGTTGTCTGTTATGATTACCCCTAGGTCCCTTTCCTATCCTTTGTAACCAATCAGGAGGATATAGTCTCTGTCTTTAACAACTGCCTTGCCGAGATTTAGGACCAGATGAGTGCCAGCTGGTTAAGACTGAACCCAGGTAAGACTGAGGTGTTAGTTGTGGACCCAGGTCATCGGGTAGAGAAGTTCTCTGCTGTTCAGCCCTCTGGACTTGTGCTGGGGGGCAATCAGCTGAGGTCCTCTGAACCAGGTGTGGAATCTGGGTGTTATTCCTGATCATGAGCTGACACTTAAATCACAGGTGTCAGCCATCATCAAGTCCTCATTTTACCATCTGAGGAATATCGCCCGGGTAAAACACCTGGTTCCACCTGACGATCTTCCGTCTCTGGTCCATGCCTTTGTGACCTCCCGCCTTGACTACTGCAATGCTCTCTATTTAGGGCTTTCAGGGGTGGACATTCACCACCTGCAGCTGGTGCAGAATATGGCAGCAAGGCTGTTGATGGATTTATCTACTGTAGATCTAGCCATGTCACACCTGTGCTCTATTAGCTTCTCTGGCTGCCAGTGCGGTGGAGGATCACCTTCAAGGTCAGTTTGCTGACCTATAAGGGCCTATGTGGACAGGGGCCGTGCTATTTGCAAGACCTCCTGTGTCCCTACCACCCCCTTCGTCTGCTCCATTCCACAGACGAGGGATTGCTAGAGGTTCCCAGGGTCTGTTTGAAGACCTCAGGGGTGAGATCTTTTGCATTCATGGCCCCGACCCTGTGAAACTGTCTACCTCATTAGGTTAGAGAGTGCCTGTCCACTGAGACCTTCAAGACTGCCCTAAAAACTTATTTATTTAGATTAGCATTTTTAGATGTTTATTAATTGGAAAATGCTGCATATTTTAATGTGATCCTGTTGAATATTGTTCTTGGCATTTATTACTGTGCTTGTTTTAAAATTGTATGTACAGACTCTTTGATAACTTTGAAAGCACTTTTTTATAAATAAATATGACTTGACTTGACTGTTTAGTGATCATCAATACCCCCTCTGTTTTTATATTGTGCCTCTTGGTTTCAACACCCAAGGTGCATGATTTTGCACTAGTTTGCATTAAAAGACAGCTGCCTTACCATTGACCATTCCTCTAGCTTTTTCAGGTCTCTATTTATTTTCTCCTCCACCTCCAGAATGTTCACCCTATTGCGAGTGTCTCCCACTTCTAGTGAGTGTATCAGTTGGGATGCGTTCCAAGCCAATTTAAATGGTTGTCCAATAGATTTTTAAAAGTTAGGAAGGTTTTAGAGTTGACTACCTTCTGCAGTAATGAATTCCAGGCCTTTGCTGCCCTGATAGTAAAAATGCAATCTCTTTTACAAGTATTTATTCTTTGAATGTAAAGCTGTTTATTGTGGCTTCTGAGGTTAACTTTCCTAGATGCATATTTATATTCACATTGTGCTACTAATTCATTATCATTTAGTATTTTGTATAATTTCAGCAAGTACCCCCTTGACCTTCTGTCCTTTAACCTGACTAAGCCCATTCTTTGAAGTCTTAGTTCATAGGGCAGGTTTCTAATATATTATAAAGACATTAAACAGGACTGGCTCCAGTGCTAAGCCCTGAGGTGCGCTGTTGGTCACCCTCCCTTCCCAATCCTTATCTGCTGAAAAATTCTATGTTTCTATGTTGCTATGTTTTGTAATAGATTTGGTGCTGGAACTACTGTCCAGATATGTAAACTATGGCATATAGCCCCCGGCAGTACAAATGCTAACTTATGTCAGGGACACCATGCACTTTCCGAAGATCATCGAGGATTTCAAAACAAAAAATACAATATTTGGAAGGGTGACAATTCAAAAATGTTGTTGGGTACACTCAGTGTTAATGATCTATATAGCTGTATCTCACACAGAAGTGGTCTAAAGTTCAAGAAGTCTTTCTACTCTGCAGAGAACAAGGGTTCCCCCTACACACTTTGTAAACAGCAAAAATAGTTATAGAAAGAAATTATTTTACTTTTGATGGTCAGTTTTACCAACAACTGCAAGGTACAGCAACGGGGGGCTTCCACGTATACCAATTTATATATGTGAGTACTGGAGATCAAATACAATCTTTTTTTTATTTAGTTTTTATTGACAGAATGATCAAGAAATACATTGTTACTTTAAGGTTTCAACAGTGCATCCCCGTAGGGAGGAAGCATCTTTCCATATTCAACATATAAAGATACTACTTTCGTTCTTGCAGTACAGGTATAAAAGGAAGATACATTCGCAATTCTAGGTTTCTTCTTAGAATCACATTCCTACAATAGGTTATTTTGTCTGGACCTTCCTATATATATTATATATAATAAATAAGTTAGTAAGTCAATCTGGGCCATGTACTGTACCATCTCCATCATTGCCACTTTAGTTGAAATGTTGTGGCTCTGTTTGTGAGCTCTGCTATTATTTTATCAGTTTGATAAATAGACATGACTATTTGCCTCCAGTCTGCAGTTGAAGGTATTGTGGCAGTCATCCATTTACTGGTGATTGCCTTCTTGGCAGCCAGTAAGAGAGTAGGGGGTAATGGTTTGTACCAGAATGGAGCATGGGAAGACATTATTATTAATATGACCATTTTGTCAGTTATCTCTATATTTCCCCCCATACATTCTATCAATTCCTTCTGGAGGGAGCACCAGAAAGGCATCAACCTAGGACATGACCAAAGTATGTGGCCCAAATCTGCCATCTGGTATCTGCAATCCCTCCAGCATATGCCATATTGTGCTGGGAGGTGTTTTGCAAATACTGCTGGGGCTCTGAAGTATCTATTCCTGCATTTCCAGGAGAACTCACACTAAATGGTCAAGTATGTGAGTTTGACAGCAGGAAGGGCCGAACCCAACCAGGCTTCCCTAGTGACTGAAGTCCCTGGATCCTTATTCCAACTTTTAAGGATAGTAAAGGTGGAATCCACAATTTTGTCATTTAATATTTTGTATAGAAGACCAATAAGTCTCAAAGGTAGGGCTCCAGCTAATTGATTAATAACCAACTGTAGAAGTGGGGGCTGTGGATTGGGTAGTGCTACTGTCTCCCCTAGAATCCTGGTCAAGAAAGCCCTCACCCTCTGTTATCTCTCAAAGTCCTGGTGGGGAAGATCATAAGCCTGTTGTATAGACTCAAATAGTGCCACCCCTCTCAAGGTCAAAAACTGATGGATATAATTTAGCACCAGATGGCGCCAACGTCTATAGGTGAGGTCTTCTCGGTTGGGGTGAAAACAGTCATCAGCCAACAACAGCCTCATGTATGTGAACTTTGTTTGAAAACCAGAATGTTTGTACAGTCCATACCTAACACATAATGTCTGGCTGTGATGAGGGTAAAATGTTTAAGAAGTGGGGAAGTTTTATTTGTTGAAAACAGAATGGGATCTACTGTATGTCATGAAGGTCATTTATGGTAGCTTCTATGGTTTTCCACGGTGCATGGTAAACTGGGGACATCCATAAAAAGATCATTCAGAGGAATGCTACCTTTACATAGAGCTCAAGATTAGGCAGGTTGACCCCTCCTTGTATTAGGGGCAGTTGCAGTACTAAGAAACAAACTCATGCCCTATGCCCTGCCCATATAAAATTCGAAATAATTTTATTCCACGATGTGTGATAAAACCTAGCTGGTAAACAGGGGAGGGTTTGACAGAGGAACAACAATCTTCATAGTATATTTATACGAATAATTTCAATTCTTTGGAAGAAACTAAACCTTAATTTATCCCATTTATTGAGGTCTTCCTGTATTGTTTGTGTAAGTGGTTCATAATTAATTAGTTCAAGATGTGTAAAATTGTTTGGGATGTTGATACCTAAATATTTAATTTTCAGTCTAGACCACTTCAATGAAAACTTTCCTTTCAGCGAGGTTGATGGAGTGAAATTGAAAGGGATGATCTCTGGTTTGGTTAAATTTAATTTAAAGCCAGCTAATGTCTCAAACCGTGTCATCTAATCAAATACCACTGATATCAAGTCCTCTTGGGATAAAACTGTTAGTAAAATGTTATCTGCAAACAACCCAGTCTTATACTCCATCTGTCCTAGAGGGATCTCCTGGATCTCCTTGTTTCCCTGCAATGCTGTTGCCAGTGGTTTCATAAACAGTGCAAAGAAAAGAGAGGAGAGTGGACAACTCTACCTTGTCCCCTGTCCCAACTGTATTGGTTCAGACAATCCACCATTTACTCTAATGTAGGCACTAGGGCTGGCATAAATAGTTCTCAGCCATAGCAGAAATTTGTAAGGGAAGTGAAGGATTGACATGGTGTCCCATAAAAAGTCCCAGGACACCCTGTTAAACGCCTTTTCTGTGTCTAAACTCAGGAAGACCTCTGGGATTTTTCTAGTTTGTGCAAACTCTGCAAGGAGAAGTGACTGATGGATGTTATCCATCATGTTACACTTTTTAATAAATCCAGCCTGGTCAGGATGTATTATGGTTTGCAAAACCCCCTCTAATCTAGTGGCTCAGATTGTCATGTATATTTTATAGTCCATGTTTAAAATTGAGATCGGACAGTATGAGGAGGGTTTAGTTTCATCTTTACCAGATTTAAGGATGGGGGTTATAACTGCACATCCCAGGACAGGGCAAGGCCCTCGCCCTCTGCAACCTTCCAAAAAGTTGAAAGCATTGTGGGTAATAGCAACCCCATAACTTTTTTGTAGCACTTCACACTGTATCCATGTGGACCTGGACGTTTCTGGGTCTTAGTGGTATGGATGTGGGAAACAATCTCCTCAGAAGTGATGAGTCATTCCAGCGTTGGTCTTTGGGTGTCTCAGAGATGGGGAAGGTGTAGATCAACAGGAACCTCCGCCTTGCCTCTGTCTCATTAGTTCAGCTTGGGCATACAGAGATTAGTAGTAATTAAAGAAAATTGTACTTATTTCCTCATCATGGTGTATTAAATTGTGTGTATCAAGTCTTTTTAGCTTTAATATAGTGGAGGCTTTTTTACATATACTGAGCTTATGTGCCAAGGTTTGGATACCTCGAGGGCCCCCCATGTAGTTAGTCTGTTTTAAATATAATAAAATTTGCTGTACCCTGCAGTCCATCAGTTTTTGTAGGGTGCTTTTCACCTCCCAAATTTTGAGCTCTAGTTCTCTGTCCCTCTCTCTGTAAAGCAACTGGTACTGATGTAACTGTTGCATCAACTCTTGGAATTTAGTTTCATTTACCCTATGCTTTTTCACCAAATAGAACAATATCTCTCCTCGCAGTACTGTTTTCAGGGTGTTCCAAAGGGTTGTGGATATCTCTGGGGTAGTGTTTTCCTATACTATTTGTGGGATACGTTGCTATATTTTAGTTATACATTGGGGTTCTTTTAGTAGGGATAAGTTTAGATGCCAACGTTTTTGTTTCAATTTCTTCCTCAGGTCTAGTTTTAGTAGTAAAGAATGGTGATCTGACAGTAATTGGGGTCCTATTGTTATGTCCCTAACTAGTGAGTAATGCTCATATGTGGTGAAAAAATAATCAAACCTCAAATCGCTGTGGAAATTGGGGGAATAATAGGTATAACCATGTTGTGAGGTATATGTTTTTCTCCACACGTCAAGCAGCCCCAGCTGGTTGAATGAACTCTTAAAAAAATGGAGTGTGTTTGTTGTCCTGTGGACCCCTCTGTTACTTGAGTCTAGATCAGCTGACCATGTCATGTTGAAGTCACCTCCCATAATTAAAATTCCATCTAATAATTCCATAACTTTGTTCAAAAATGCTCAAACAATTGGGAGTGATGACTGTGGGGGCAGATAATTGTTGACCAAAGTTACCTTTTTAGAGTATAACGTACCCTGGAGGATGACGTATCTACCTTGGGAGTCTATGAAACTTTTTGAGACCTCAAGGAGGGTAGCACCTGGCACTAGTATTGCCATTCCCTGCCTGCTCCCACTTTAGTGTGAGAATGCGTAGACTTTATACCTCTTTCCCCAATGCAATTTTAAATGTTCTGTTCCTGATAAGTGTGTTTCTTGTAGCATGTATAGATCAGTGGACTGCTGTTTAATGTAATGCATAACTCTAGCCTTTTTTATTGGGTTATGTAACCCATTAATGTTTTATGAAATATCTTTACAAGTCATTCAATATCCATCATCTATCTGCTGTAAGATGGCATTCCAAGACAGGTTGTGCCTCCTCCCACTGCAAACCCATGATGAGTCAAGACCTGGAGGCCAACCAGCCACTCTCCCTGCTCTGGACATCCTGTAGGACCCTATGCAGTAGTCCAGAAGCAAGAAGAGGGCCGTGGACTGCCCGTGATCTCAACCCATTAATCTCAGTAAAAACAATAATAAAGCTTTGTTTGAAACCACATTCCAGTGTGTCTGTCTCTCATTTTTTGAAAACTGTAAACAAACCCATAAAACAATAAGAAGAAGAAAAGGAAAGAATATCAAAGTAATCTTTGCAAGTTCAGAGTTTAGAGTGAAAAACAGAAAGTATCCTATATATGTGTACAATAACCTCCAAATGTTTGGTGAGGATGCATTAACCTCAAGGGAACCACAGACTGGAGGTGTAGCCCACACAGTGTCTGAAAAAATAAGAAAAAGGATCACCGGGAGGGATCTGTCTCCAAATAATCTCAAATTGCACAACCAGATTTGGAGAAATTAGACCCACTCACCGGTTATCATTTTAATAATTAGAATACTATTTCTTGTCAGTGTCAATATGAAAAATTTATTATAATCGACATTTCACAGTTAAACACACTGCTTCTTCAGGAATCTATGGTTAATAAACAAATATTTTGTGAATATAGATCAATTATATAGGCTACTCAGGTTAGGTACACATAAACAAATGATTTTAACCAAAGTTCATCTTATAATGTCAAAAGAGAAAAATATTTCTTAAATATGACTTAGTGGTTATTTTTACTTTAGTAATTATTTGAGATCCACATAAAAAGAAGGAACAGAAAAAAAAAAACAATTTAAACATCTTCTACAGTATTAAATATTAAAGTAAACATATTTCCACCTTGTTAGTGAGTATGTTTCAATCATTTAGAACTTTTTTCATTCACAGTATTTTCATATGCTGCTTGATCACCTGTTATAAATAACAGTATATTGTTTCAACTTTTATATTTAAGCATGCATTATTAAGAAAACAAATCTCTAAAGAAGGTATAATTACCTTTTTCAGTATAAAAAGCATCTCATAATCATATTTTTTATAGCAGTATCACGAAGCTATTTGTTTTTAGCAGTCTGTAAATGAATTTAAAGGTAAAAAAAAACCTTTAGACATATTACTCGCTGTCATTTGGTGGTTCCATCGCTTTAAAAACTTCAAATTCATTACCTGTTAGAACAGGAGTTTCCTGTTTTTCAAAATGTAAAGGCTTTTTGTTTTCTCAGAGAAACACCTGGTTTCTTGTAGTTAAATGCCTAATGAAAAAAGTAATTTGCAACAAATAATTTTTCACTCTTTTTGTCAATGTGTCTATTTTATTAAGACATTGCACAAGTTCATTTAGTCTCACTGTATGTTTGTTATAAATCTTTAAACATCTTTTAACATTGCCATCATTCCCCTTTGTAAGTTTTACTGGCTTATCTTTGAGTTACATTTTCTTCTTTGTGCTGATATTTTGTTTCTTTTTTATATTCACCAATTTTGGCCAAATTTCTTACTCAGAATGCAGTTTCAAAAACATAGCTTTTCTTTTCTCTGTTAACAAGACCCAAACAACATTTGTTTTCGGTTTTTAACACTACTTGTTGTTAAATATTTTGGCTTGCCCACCTTTCTGTAAGTGCATACACTCCTCTGGCATGTTAGTGTGTCTATGGGCACCATTGCTGTGTCACATCACATTTTAAAGCTGGGGCTCCGCCCCTTTTCTTGGCAACACTATTTTTCATTGGTTATTACAGGGATCAAGATTCTAGGCTTCAAAATGAGTGTGTGAGATACCATTTTCTTGTGTCACGTGCAGAGAGACCAAATTGACTCTTAGGAAATCATTATTTATGTAACAATATACTTTTGTTTTTTCTAATAATTTTGTATGGGATTCCCAATGTTATTTTGCCATACTAAAGAATAAAGATATAAACCATCTGGCACTTTGTGAAGGTTTGTAAGGGTAAAATAAGTTTTCTGAAGTATGTCATTTAAGAAAAACATCAGAGGGCTGAATCGGGACAATGGTGCCACTCAAATAGTGCAGCCCTATGTCCCAACCCACCAGTGTCTAAAAACACATCAAAAGTGGCTACAGAAGTACAGTCTGGAATAACCAATTTCTACTACATGGTCAGCCCATTCCAGGAGGACTGTTTAGATGAAAAGGGCAAGCTTGACAACATCATAGAATTACCAAGTAATACGGGGAAATATCATTCTACAAATTCAGACCACACAATTTCTCTGTTAATGTCATAACGTTATCTAAAGTTTTGAATCTGTCAATCCAAAAGGCCTCTCTTTTCAGTAGGCTAGTTTGGATGTTGCCACCCCTCAGTGAGGTGTCCACTCTTTCAAGACCTATAAAGCAGAATGTTGATAGATCATAGCTGTTTTCAGTGTATTGTATAGCTACAGTTGAGTTTAAATCACCTCTCTGGATATCACTACAGTGTTCATTTAGTCTCAATTTTAGAGGTCTCAAAGTTTGTCCAATATAGTGAAGATCATGGGGACATCTCAAAGCATAAATGACCTGGTCTGTCTGACATATTATTAACTGTTTAATCTCAATGTGCTTGTCCCTATAGGGGTTATAAATCGTTTTGGTCTTTCTAGTACTGTTGCAATTCTGGCACTTCCCACATGGGTAGTTCCCTATAATTTGTGTTCTTCCTTTGAATATTTCATGTTTTGTTTCTGAATTTTGATACATAGCAAGGCTTAGTCTAGCACTTAGAGACTTTGTTTTTTTTTGCTATCACTAGTGGCTTTTCTTTAAAGGTTTGTTCCCCCGGCTGGTTTGATTTCAAGATGTCCTAGTGTTTCAAAATGGATGTTCTGATTGTGTTAAAATAGTCTGAATAGTCAAATGATACTGTGACCCTATTGTGTGTAGTGTCTAATTTCAATTTTGGCACAAGTAAATCAATTCTGTTTCTGGTATCACTCTTCTGTCTAGCCTCCAACAAAACTTTTCTTTGCAACCTCTGTCTTTTAAATGATCTACAAGGTCATCAACAGCCTTGCTGTAGTCTTCAGTACCTGAACAGTTTCTTTTTACTCTGATAAACTGCTCATATGGAATGTTATCAATTACAGAATCTTTATGGAAACTTTTTGCATGTAGTAATACATTTCTATCTGTGGGTTTCCTGTATACAGTAGTTTTAAGTATTACATCTTCTTTTTTGATTGTTATATCAAGAAAGTTCACTGTGTTTTTGTCATGGATCATGATGCATTTTAGGTAGTCAGTACAGTTGTTAATATACGTATGGAATGCATGTAATTCACTTTCTGTTCCTTGCCAAATGCAGAGGCAGTCATCAATGTATTGTTTTCAACTTTTTATGTTGGATTTGTAAATGTTGTCTTTATTGTATATGATTTGTTTCCCGAAAGAATCCATAACAATATTTGCATAGCTAGGGGCCACAGAAGACCTTATTGCTGTGCCTTTATGCTGCCAGTAGTATTGGTTATTGAATCTGAAATAATTCTTGTTCAATACAAGTTTGACAAGGCCCACAATAAATTCATTTGGTGGAGTACTATCAGTTTCCCTATTGTTCAGTTTTTCTGTTAGTGCATTTAGGCCTACAGAGTGGGTGGTGCTCATGTAGAGGTCCTTTGCATCCATTGTGACAAGTAGACAGTCATTTGTAATTATCTTTTTTTATTGCTATCCTTTAATAATAAAATAGTGTCCTTACTATCTTTGAGGTACAATTTTGTTGTAGTTACCAATGGTTGTAGGTAATAGTCAATATATACTGACAGGGCTTCAAGTGAGGAGCCAATTCCTGCGATGATCGGGCAGCCTGGGGGATTTGTCAGATTTTTATGAATTTTAGGTAAAATGTAGAACACAAGCATTATAGTGTGTTGTCTAAAACGTACTTCTTGTTCCCACTCAGAGATACAGACTTCCTCTACTCCCCCTTCCAGTATGTATTTATTATGTTTTTAACTAGTTCTGTGGGGTTTATATCACTTTTTTTGCAGAATTCTCTGTTCTTCAATTATTTCAGACATTTCATTTTGTATTTCTCCCTATCCATAATGACAATTCCTCCCCTTATCTGCTTTTTTGATAACACTTGTAGTCTAATTTTCTAAATTGCTTAAGGCTCCAAATTCATTGGCTGTTAGGTAATGTATCTGTCATCTATCCATTACATTTTCTCAAATCTTTCTAAATCTCTATCTACTATTTCTTTATATGTGGTGATATTGGCTGGTATCGGTCCTGGGGGGAGAAATGTTGATTTAAAATTTAAATGTAAAGATAATGTTTTCCTTTGTTATCTTTGAATTGGATTGGTTGTATCTTCTATGGTTGCAAAAAAAATGGCTTAAGCAATTTTTTCTATAAAACTTTTGCATGTCCATTTTCAAATGGAAAAAATGTAATATTTCATGTGGGCAAAAAGTCAAGCCAAAGTTTAAAACTTTTAGTTTGGTTTCATTAATTTTTCTTCTTGATGAATAAAAAATTATACTTGTCCCCTTTTCTGGTGTAAGTTCAGTGTTAAAGGCTTCCATTAAAAGAAGTAAAACATCTAAAGAACATTTATTGCAGACACCATTCCATTTTATTTCTAAATCATTTGTGGGGAACCCTAATTTGGTTCAGTTGGTACTCTTAATCCTTTTGGGATACATTTTTGTTTATAATACTCAGTCAATGTGATGCAATGCAATTCTAATCTCAGTTCTCTCTGTCTTAAGTTCTCATATTTATGTATAAGATCTTTTGTGTTTAAGTCACCTGACAGTTTTTTCTTACTAATTATATCTTGAATGATTCTTTCCTCATCTGTCTTAGTTAATGTTCTAGGTATAGATTTTTCATCTGTTATATCTTTAAGAGATTCAAAGACATCCACATTTAGAGAAATTATATAATTTATCAAAAAAGAAACAAAAATGATGTTGGGTGATAAAGTTAAGTGTGTCCCAGAAATATAGAGTTAAGCGTGTCCCAGAAATATTATTCAAAGTCTCACTGTTACAATTTTAAGGTCAGAGCAAAACAAGTTGTGACCTTTTATTTACTTAGTTTTAAAGCTAGAGCCAGAAAAGTCAAAGCTTATTGTGTCCTTAGTCCAATCAGTAACATATTCAACTGCCTGTCTCTTTTCATCTGGTAGGGCCTGGATTCTGATGTTGATAGTTGTTAGTGTTCTCTCAAGCTAGTCTAAAATCTCTTTTTCTTGTATAATCTCTTTTGGCATCTTCAGTTCCGTATGTTTAAACTGAGGGGCCTCCTAGCCATGGTCACCGAGGAAAAGTGACCAAAATTATTCTCAAGGGACCCACAGATTGGTGGCGTGGCCCACACGGTATCTGAAAAAATAAGAATAAGAATTACCAGGAGGGATCTGTCACCAAATAATCTCAAATTGTGCAACCAGATTTGAAGAAATTAGACCCTCTCACTGGTTATTGTTTTAATAAATAGAATAATATTTCTTGTCAGTGTCAATATGAAAAATGTATTATCATCAACGTTTTGCAGTTAAACACACTGCTTCTTCAGGAATCTATGGTTAACAAATAAATAGTTTGTGAATATAGGTCAATTATACAGGCTACTCATGTTAGGTACACATCAAAAAATAATTTTAACCAATGTTCATCTTAGAATGTCAAAAAAGAAACATATTTCTTAAATAATATGACTTAGTGGTTATTATTACTTTAGCAATTATTTGAGATCCACATAAAAAGAAGGAACAGAAAAAGACATGTTAAACATTCGAGAGTATCAGATATTAAAGTAAACATATTCCCACCTTGTTAGCGAGTATGTTTCAGTCATTTAGAACTTTTTTCATTCACAGTATTTTCATATGCTCCTTGATCACCTGTTATAACAGCAGTATATTGTTTCAACTTTTATATTTAAACATGCATTATTAACCCTTACAGGGCCACAGACTGATATATCAGTCCAAAATTCCTATACGTTCTAATTCTGTCAGCAGCCTGAGGATTAAGAAAACAAATCTCTAAAGAAGGTAAAATTACCTTATTCAGCATAAAATGCTGTCATGTGGTGGTTCTATCACTTTAAAAACTTCAAATTCATTACCTGTTAGAACAGGAGTTTCCTGTTTTTTAAAACATTAAGGCTTTTTGTTTTCTTAGAGAAACTCCTGGTTTCTTTCAGTTAAATGCCTAATGGAAAAAAGTAATTTGCAATTAATCATTTTTTACTCTTTTTGTCAATGTGTCTATCTCATTAAGACATTGCACAAGTTCACCATGAAAGATTTAGAAAAAAAATTGGACGGTGTCTGCAACAGATGTTCTTTAGATTTTTTACTTCTTTTAGTGGAAGCCTTAAACATTGAACTTACCAATGTTAGTGGTGAAATAAGGAAAGTATACGACCAATATAATCTTAAACAAAATATCAAAGATTTCTCTGACTTCTTGGAAAAAATTAATAAGGCTCTAGATGATTATGAAAACAACCTGATATACCAAAAGCTAAGAAAATTCAGATGAGAGCTGAATGATTACAAAGAAGGAAATGTATACACATATAATACATTTACAATATATAAAATGCAATATGCATATAACCCAGACTCTGATAGCAATCTATACAGTTCAGACAGCAGCAGTGAAGGTAGTGGACAACAACAACAAAGCTTCAAGACTTTGTTTGGGAGAGGCCAATACAGAGGCAGAGGGATATTGAACAGATGCCAGTGGAAAGGCAGGGGACAGAGAGGGAGATATATTCCAAAAGACCAAGCAGAACAAGGAGGAAGTGGAGACCCAGATACAGGCATTGGGTCCACACAAGGACAAAGAAACAAACAAGAACAAGAGACAATAAGGAACAAAGTAGTACCAAAACACCAGAAGAGGGGACAGGTATAGTTTTTAATTTATCAAGAAGATAACTTAATGAAACCGAACTAAAAGTTTTAAACTTGGGCTTGACTTTTTGCCCACATGAAAGATTACATTTTTTTCATTTAAAAATGGACATGCAAAAGATTTATAGAAAAATTTCCTTAAAGCATTTTTTGCAACCATGGAGGATATAACCAATCCAATTGAAAGACAAAAAAGGAAAACATTATCTTTAAATTTAAATTTTAAATCAAAATTTCTCCTCCCCCCCGGACCGATACCAGCCAATATCACCACATATATAGAAATTGTAGAAAGAGATTTAGAAAGATTAGAGAGAAATATAACTGATAGACAACAGACACATAATCTAACAGTCAATGAATTTGGAGCCTCAAGAAATTTAAAAAAAATTACACTACAATTGTTATCAAAAAAGCAGATAAAGGATGAGGAATTGTCATTATGGATAGAGAGAAATACAAAATGGAATGTCTGAAACAACTTAAAAGTAGAGAATTCTATGAAAAAGTGATATATAAACCCCACAGAACTAGTTAAAAACCTAACAAAAAGCATACTGGACAGGGGAGTAGAGGAAGGCTGTATCTCTGAGTGGGAACAAAAAGTACTTTTTAGACAACACCCTATAACACCTGTATTCTACATTTTACCTAAAATTCACAAAAATCTGACAAATCCCTCAGACTGCCTGATCATGGCAGGAATTGGCTCCTCACATGAAGCCCTGTCAGTATATATTGACTGTTACCTACAACCATTGGTAACTACAACAAAATCGTACCTAAAAGATAGTAAGGACATTATTTTATTATTAGAGGATATCAATACAGAAAAGATAATTACAAATGACTGCCTACTTGTCACAATGGATGCAAAGGACCTCTACATGAGCACCACCCACTCTGTAGGCCTAAATGCACCAAGAGAAAAACTGAACGATAAGAAAACTGATAGTACTCCTCCAAATGAATTTATTGTGGATCTTGCTAAACTTGTATTGACTAAGAATTATTTCAGATTCAATAACCAATGCTACTGGCAGAATAAAAAGGCACAGCAATGGGGTCTTCTATGGCCTCTAGCTATGCAAATATTGTTATGGATTCTTTTGAGAAAAGACTCAATTTACAATAGTGACAACATTTACACATTCAACATTAAATGTTGGAAACATTACATTGATGACTGCCTCTGCATTTGGCAAGGAACAGAAAGTGAATTACATGCATTCCATACGTATATTAACAAATTTGTCATGATCCATGACAAACACACAGTGAACTTCCTTGATTTAACAATCAAAAAAGAAGTTGCAATACTTAAAACTACTGTATACAGGAAACCCACAGATAGAAACGTATTACTACATGCAAAAAGTTTCCATAAAGGTTCTGTAATCGATAAGATTCCATGTGAGCAGTTCATCAGAGTAAAAAGAAACTGTTCAGGTAGTGAAGATTACAGTAAGGCAGCTGTTGAACTTGTAGATCATTTAAAAGACAGAAGTTACAAAGAAAAAGTTTTGTTGGAGGCTAGACAGAAGAGTGATACCAGAAACAGAATTGATTTAATTAGGCCAAAACTGAAACTAGACACTACACACGATAGGGTCACAATATCATTTGATTATTCAGACTATTTTAACACAATCAGAACATCCATTTTGAAACACTGGGACATGTTGAAATCAAACCAGCCGGGGTAACAAACCTTTAAAGAAAAGCCACTAGTGACAGCAAAAAAAAAAAAGGAAGGGCCCAATTCCAGAAGGGGATATGCCGGCGTAAGGCAAGATATGCCAAACCCCATAGCGTATCTCGCTACTTATACTGGGTGATACACCAGACCCTATTACAAGAGGTGAGAAGCACCAAAGCATCTGCGGGCTGCAACAATCGCAGGATACGCCAACACATATGCCGTAGCCTGCAACACCTGTTGCAACTGTGGGTTATGACAGCAACATAGCACAATTCCAGTAGGGCGGCTGTCATAACCCACAGTTGCAAGTACAAGAGATGCAGTGGTTTACCTAAGGTATGACAGGTCGGACCTGTCTTAAGTAGCATCTGACGGCTGGCACTGTCAGATGCCACCACACAGCACCCCGGCAATGTTGCTAGGTGAACCCCCTGAGCTCGCACCTACACAATCCTGCCCCACAACCCCTGATCTGCCCAGATCCCCGAGGGTCTGTTTTTGGTGCATCACCCCCCTGGACACCTGTGCCATGTGCCCTGTCCCTCCCATGTCCCCTGATGTCTGCCAAGGTTGTCTTGGGCTGGGGGAGCTTCGGGGGTGCCACCTGTCACTTGCTGTGAGTTACAACATGTGGCTGCGATATGCCATGTGTGGGCTACCACCACATGCATGGTGTATCTTGCATGTCACAACTGCTGGGACCCTACCACTTCTGGAATGTGGCATAGGATCCTCAGCATAGGGGTGACCAGTGTAACTTGCAACTGCATGCAAGTTACGCTGTCCATCCTGGATTTGGCCCCAAAGTCTCTGAGTAATAGACTATGCCATACTATGTATCAAAATCCAGAAACAAAACATGAAATATTTATAGGAAGAACACAAATTATAGGCAACTACCCATGTGGGAAGTGCCAGAATTGCAACAGTACTAGAAAGACCAAAACAATTTATAACCCCACAGGGACAAGCACGTTGAGATTAAACAGTTTATAACATGTCAGACAGACCAGTCATTTATGCTTTAAGATGTCCCTGTGGTCTTCATTATATTGGACAAACTTTGAGACCTCTAAAACTGAGACTAAATGAACACTGTAGTGATATCCAGAGAGGTGATTTAAACACAGCTGTAGCTAAACACTACACTGAAAACAGCCATAATCTATCAACATTACACTTCACAGGCTCATGTCATCTGACATACCAATGAATTGCCCCCCCTCGAACTATTGTACTATTCACCCTACATCCCTCTTATACCCTCCTGAGGGTATGGCCAGCCTTACATGTATGCTTCTGTCCACCATGCCTGTCCTACACTTTTATCTACCTCTTGATGTAGCCTTCGAGTCTGATGCTCTTGTATGTACCCTGATCTGATGGATCTTGATGTATTGTACCTTGTTAATCTAATGGGTCATCTGAAGACACCTGTCGCCCATGCCTGTACTTTGCTGCTTGTTACCTCCTATAGTAATCTATGTACCTGATTCTGATGTTATTAATGTGCCTGATCCTAATGTATGTTATCCTGTTTTTGCCTGATGTTCATGTTACTTGCCATTGTAACCCTCCCGGGTCACACCTGAAAATAGGTACTTGGATGTCTAGTGTGCTTACCTGGTTAACAAAAGCACATAAATAAATTGAAAGAGTGGACAACCCACTAAGTGGTGGCAACATCCAAAATAGCCTACTGAAATAGAGGCCTTTTGGATTGACAGATTCTGAACTTTAGATAAACTTTAATGAAGAAATTGTGTGGTCTGAATTTGTAGAATGATATTTCCCCGGATTACTTGATAATTCTATGATGTTGTCAAGCTTGCCCTTTTCATCTAAACAGTCCTCCTGGAATGGGCTGACCACGCAGTAGAAATTGGTTATTCCAGAATGTACTTCTGTGGCAACCTTTGATGTGTTTTTAGACACTGGTGGGTCGGACATGGGGCTGCACTATTTGAGTGCACCATTGTCCTGATTCAACCCTCTGATGTTTTTCTTACATAATATTCTTGAGAAAATTTATTTTACCCTGATAAACTTTCACGAAGTGCCAGATGGTTTATATCTTTATCTTTCAGTATGGCAAAATAACATTGGGAATCCCATTCAAAATTCTTAGAAAATCATTATTTATGCAACAATATATTTTAGTTTTTTCTAAGAGTCAATTTGGTCTCTCTGTGCTTGACACAAGAAAATGTGATCTGACACACTGATTTTGAAGCCTAGAATCTTGAACCCTGTAATAACCAATGAAAAACAGTGTTGCCAAAAAAAGGGGCGGAGCCCCAGCTATAAAAACTGATGTGACACAGCAATGGCACCCATAGACACACTAAAATGCCAGAGGAGCATATGCACTTACAGAAAAGTGGGTAAGCCAAAATATTTAACAACAAGTAGTGTTAAAAACTGAAAACAAATGTTGTTTGGGTCTAGTTAACAGAGAAAAGAAAAGCTATGTTTTTGAAACTTCATTCTGAGTAATAAATTCGGCTGAAATTGACGAATATAAAAAAAACACAAAATATCAGCACAAAGAAGAAAATGTAACTCAAAGATAAGCCAATAAAACTTACAAAGGGGAATGATGGCAGTGTTAAAAGATGCTTAAAGATTTACAACAAACATATAATGAGACTAAATGAACTTGTGGAATGTCTTAATGAGATAGACACATTGACAGAAAGAGTGAAAAATGATTCATTGCAAATTACTTTCTTCGTTAGGCATGTAACTAAAAGAAACCAGGTGTTTCTCTTAGAAAACAGAAAGCCTTTACATTTTGAAAAACAGGAAATTCCTGTTTTAACAGGTAATGAATTTGAAGTTTTTAAAATGGTAGAACCACCAAATGACAGCGAGTAATATGTCTAAAAGTTTTTTACCATTAAATTCATTTACAGTCTGCTAAAAACAAACAGCTTCTCGATACTGCTATAAAAATATGATTATGAGATGCTTTTTATACTGAATAAGGTAATTTTACCTTCTTTAGAGATTTGCTTTCTTAATAACACATGTTTAAATATAAAAGTCGAAACAATATACTGTTATTTATAACAGGTGATCAAGCAGCATATGAAAATACTGTGAATGAAAAAAGTTCTAAATGATTGAAAAATACTCACCAACAAGGTGGGAATATGTTTACTTTAATATTTGATACTGTAGAATATGTTTAAAATGTTTTTTTCTGTTCCTTCTTTTTATTTGGATCTCAAATAATTACTAAAGTAATAATAACCACTAAGTCATATTATTTAAGAAATATTTTTCTTTTTTGACATTATAAAATGACATTTGGTTAAAATAATTTTTCGATGTGTACCTAACATGAGTAGCCTATATAATTGATCTATATTCACAAAATATTTATTTGTTAACCATAGATTCCTGAAGAAGCAGTGTGTTTAACTGCGAAATGTCAATTATAATACATTTTTCATATTGACACTGACAAGAAATAGTATTTTATTTATTAAAATGATAACCGGTGAATGGGTCTAATTTCTTCAAATCTAGTTGAGTTATATTGACCTTCCAATGTTTTAACAAAACTATGTACAATTTGACCTCCATTTGAAAGGCAATACAACCTGCATGCCCTTCGGTTCGCAGGTATGAGACTCCAGTGTAGGGGTATCCCCCAGGGCAGGGGGGCGACATCAATGGATCTGTTGTGTCATCCCCCTGCTGGGCCTGTGCCAGCCCTAAAGGGGCCACTGCTATTATAAAAAAAAGTAGCAGTAACCCCAGTATGGTGAAGTCATGAATATCCATCTAACCTGCTTTTGGGAGCTTCACTTCGCTCTTCTTTTCCTAGTGAGCATAAAAAAAATTACTTCTTATTAGTCCCTTTACGTCACCAAAGTCTTGGGTCAGAACTCAGGCGAGAGTCTAATAAGTGGTGTCTGCTGGTTTCCAGACCTTGTTTCAGGATCAAGGCTCAACCACTCTCCCCCCGTGGTGTCTTTCTAGCTAGCAACATTTTAAGCATTCCTACTCTGAGCTATTCTTACAACGTTACATTGCAATGTTATGTTTGGTTCAATGATCTGTTATAAAACTAACTTATAATACATTTACGAAATCTGGAACACTTTAGCTTCTAGTCAGGTGAGTAGAGTATAACAAGAATCACCCTCATTCTCAAAACTCCTCTCATTTCATTTGGATGTGGGCAGGTGGGGGGGACTATCAGTTCCTTTCCCCTCTCACCCCATCCCCCAACCCATCTTCATAGAGTCATGGCTCAGCAGTTTGACTCTTAAGTACATTTCCTTGCCACCTTGATTTGTAGGCAGTGTTTCTGATTGACTACCACCCTAGTAATCAGTGTCCCAAGTCAGTTTGAATGCTCTAGAAGCATTTAAAGTTTTGGGGTATCATCCTCAGGTCATCTTGTGCAGATGTAAGCACTGGGAGGAAGTACTTCGATAGGGCAGGAGGAGTGGGGGGAGCAATTGCACTCCAGTAAGGGCAGGGTAATGAAGGGCAGCTGCATGACCTCCCAACCATAGATTGCAGCTCAATCACCAACCAGGTCACCCAGCCTGGATCAGCATCACGTGACCAGCATGGCAATCTCATGATCAAGAGCAGTTTTTTATTTGGTCTAATATTGTATTTTACTGTGCCTTGATCACCAAGTGGGCTTCAGGCTCAACTGCAGCTCCCCCCCACCACCTGCCAGATGGAGCCCCAGCCCCCAGCTCCCAGTCAGCAAAGGATAATTAAATGATTATACTTTACTTGTAGTTAGCCAGTTAACTGCACTGACTCTGCCAACAGTTCCAATCTCCCAGGAATCAAGTCTGGAACATTGGGTTGTGGTATTGCTGCAGTTTTTTAAGTATCTCAGCCAGCAATAGTGAATTTTCTTGTTGTTGCTTTGTGGGTGCATTCTGAGATCTGTTCCTCTGAGCTGTCAAGCTGAAGCCCCATTCTGTATAGATGTCTCGGGTCTATAGATCATGTTTGACTTTTATAGCATTGTTGTAGACCACTGGGCCTGATGTGAGATGAATCACCAGTTTGGCAGGGTAAGGGGTTCGAAACTTCTGACTCTGAGCTCTTAATTGGAGAAATATTGGGATGTATTCTCTCCAAAACTGTTGTGTTGCTTGTGCACAATCATTGTCAAAGAATAAGTGATGGGTGTTGTAAAAAATATTTTGCATCCTCCAAACTTTTTGCAATAAATAATCTTTTATGGAAAAGGAATTGAATCCGATCACTAAAGAATATGGTAGAGCATCGGGCCTAGATGACTTTGGGCCCAGAGCCCTATGAGCACACACTAATTGTAGGGGGTAGTCTGGAGTTAGCCCCAAGGCAGTGCGCAGTAGCTGCTCAGAGAAGGCCATCACGTCCTGACCCTCTGCCTCCTTAGGCAGCCCATAAACTCATATGTTTTTTCGTCGGCTGCGGTATTCTGCATCCTCTTGCCTCAGAGAAATTTGAAGCTGCTCATATGCCAGCGAGGAGACCGTGGCCTCCAGTTGTTCGATGTGGTCAGTGTTACTGGATATTTGCTGATCCACTTCATCTGCTTGATTTTGCAAGTCTCCCAGGTCAGTTCTTATATCTTTCAAGGCTTCCTTCATTTCAGCCCTGAATTCATTGATAGCTGCCAGCACTGTAGACATTTTTGGGTTCTTTTGCTCCCCGGTTCTGTTTTGTAAAATATTTCTTCCTGCGTTCCAATGCTTTGGATGTTGGTATGTTGGAACGAGGGTCCTGGTCTGAAAGGCTGCTCTCCTCACCTTCTTCCTCCTCCCACAGGGCCTGATATCTGTTTCTAGTCTTGCGAGACATTTTCAGTAGTTGTAGAGAGAAAAAAAAAAGGAAAAATGTTCTTGTTGCTCCTTTTCTGTGTTTCAATAGGGGCAGTAGCTTGACTTTAAAGTATTGTTTTACAGAGATAGTATCTCGATTTAGACACTTTTATTCAGTGGTGTGAAGGAGCTCCTATTAAGCTGCTGCTCACTGGTTCATGGCATCACTGGAAGTCCTGGAGATCAAATACATTCTTGACTCAGTGAATAATCTATACTACAGTATCTGGATGAGATACAGTATATAGATGATAACAGTATTTTTTGTCTGGCAAGGTGATGAGAAGGGCCTTTATGAGTTTGTGGTTTATACCAGTGGCTGTAGCAATAATCTTATATTCAGTTTCACAGCAGATCAGAAATCAGTTCCATTTCTGGATCTCAGAATAGCAGTAGGCAACAAGGGTCTGGAAACTACTTTGTACCATAAAGAAATTGGTTGTAATATGACTCTAAATGGGCACATAGCTCATCAATAACATTCCTTATTATCAATTTCTGCATGCCAAAGGAAATCGTAGCACAGAAGATTATTATGAACAGGACTGTAACATAATTTCTCTGAGATTTATAGAAAGGGGTGTATGGTAAGGGCACAGTGACTGCAGAAAAACCAAAAACAGATGTAACCAGAGAAGAGGCATTATGGGCTAATGTCAAGAATCAGAGTCAGAACAGAATTGTGTTTAGGACTAAATATACACATTCAACTGCACACATACTGTATAGTAAGTAGAATTATACAAAGTAATTGGCATACACTGCAAGCAGATAATGTTACCAATACTGTATTTAGTAATAAATCACTAAAGGACCACTAGTGCTCTGTGACACTTTTTCCTGATTCCTGCAGCAGGGCTCCTAGGTTTTTGCGGCAGCATTTTCTGATTCCTGCAGTATGTGTTATTTATTTCTGTGGCAAAATGCAGCCCTGGAATTGGCTAAAGCATGATGTGATATCATCGATGACATCACATGCCAAGCACAGAGGAGGGGCTTCAGGATAAATGAGATGGGGAAGGGAGCCAGGCATTATGGAAAAACTGTATATTCAAACAAAAGTTTGCCAAGAACAATGAAATCTGCAGCACTATGTATATTCTGCAGCACGATGCAAACTCTATGGAAAATTCCATGGCCTTGGAATTGCAGAATTGCAGGGGCTTTGCTAGCAACATAGAAAAAAACCCTTAAAGGGCATATTGGTCCAAACTATGTACCTAACTCTTGAACAACATGAAGCAGAAAAACCTCCAAAACACATTTTGTGGTGCAGTAAGAAAATTACACTTATGTGTCCATGAGGTGGGTACTGATATGCCAAAAACAAACCAAAGTGAAGCACACACAGGGTGAACAAAGAACACAAATAAACTCTTTGAGCAGAAATCAGTGCTAAATTTATTGGTTGCACAGCCCACCAGCATACAGTAATTACAAAAAACTTGGTCCCAGCACCGAGGTGCAGTTTAGTTTGTTGTCTGTTTGTTCTGGGCTAGCTAGACCCTGCAGCTGCACAAGCACACCTGAGCTTGGAAGCACTGGATATATATATATATATATATATATATATATATATATATATATAAAAGACAAAGAACCTCTGTGCGCAAACACTGAGGCAAGGGTTACCCCAAAGAGCATTTGGCTGGGAAGCCAAGTTTCAAGAAAATATAAAATCACACATGCCCACACAATGCAAAGCATCATGGGCTGCATATGCAAATCACCACAGAATGTTATGCTGGTTCAACTTTAAGCAGAATTACATGGTGCCAAAAGGCCTCTCACACAGTTTGCAAAGGGTGCTAACAGATGACATAGACACTTGTTTCTTCCTACCAGGACTCATCAGTATGCCTCGTCTGTTTGACACCCCAGTGGAATGAACCAGCTACCCTAAGACGGTTTGTCTGGGTTATATTGTGGTGAACCCATTAAAATAAAAAACTATCTCGATCTATATCTATATCTATATCTCAATCTCGATCTCGATCGAGATATATATATATACATACATACATACATACATATATATATATATATATATATATATATACATATATACATATATACATATACATACACATATGCCTTGAGCTACTGATATGCCAACGCTGGAAATTCTGGGGCAATTGGACCCCAAATGGCCAAAGTGAAAAAAAAAAGGAGGGAAATTATTGTTTCCATGCCTTGCAACATGAACACAAACAAACAAATCCTCCCATCTTTTGTTTGGCCACTGGTGTGTCCAAGCCGCTTGACTCTTAAACCAGGGGTCAATCTTAACATTGTTTTACTAGCCCAAACACTAGTGCAAATTGACCAGGGCTTAGTGCAGCTAACTCTCTACTTGCCCACCTGGACTTGTGCAGGTTTTCAAGGCTTAGTAAAGTTAAAAAAAAGTCTCTACTTTAGCAGGCTATGGTCCTCATGCTTATCTCTCTCAATGTTCCAGATAATGAGCTGTTAATCACACCAGATTAAGAGCTGCAATTATCTGGCAGTTTAAGAGGGATATCCCACAAAAGACTAAATGTGAGTCATTATCACTCCACTGTTAGGAATTTCAGCTATTGTCCATGGTGTGATCAAGGGTAGAGTGATGTTAAGTCACTAGCTTCCAGTTTTCTGAATGTGTCTCTAACAATTTGACCCTCATTTTCCTACATTTTGACTGCCTGTATCCAATATTTCAGTGACAAAACGCGAAGAGGTATACAGAGTTGACCTGCAGGTGGTGGGTTTTATCCCAGCCTCACAATGACTTCCCACTTCCCTCCAAATCTCCTAACTCTGTTCTTTCCCTGGACACCACTGCAGACCAGACTCTGAAATGACCCTCCATAGATCCATAGCTGCCATTACTGGCAAGTGTAGGGGGCCCCCAGCTCTTCTAAATGGACCATGCCAGCCAACGCCATCCATGCAGTCCTACCCTTATCCCACCCAGCGTGTCCTTTCATCCTAAAAACAAAGTGCTGGATCATGTATGGTACAAAAATAAACCAAAATATATAATGTGCAAGCTTAAAAAAGACTTTTCTATGTAGAAATAGAGATAGTATAACATTATGCCTGTGTACTGTTTCCCCTGGGCTGATGAAAATACATTGTTAAAGAAAAATCTGTTATTGTTGAGGCAGAGCATATTAAAATCAATGCTTTTAAAAATAAAAATGTCATAGTTTTCTATTTCCCAAGCCCCTTAGGTCTGTGTAGACCCCTCCCCAAAGAAATCTTAGGTGTACGCCTGGCTCACTTGAGACTGGACGCAAACTTACAGAAGTGTAGGTCTCCACTTAACTATAGGGTGGGTGCTGAGAGTGTCTTTTTCTGCCTGACTCTGTTTATTGCCATGTGGGTGGTGGTTACAGTGTTGTGAGGTGCATGATGATGTCGGCTGTTGTGTGTGCAGAGCTGGGACTGCTTGACTGAACATTTGCTGCTGTGATGTCCTCTAGTTTGGTGGGGGAGTGGGTGGGGGTGGCAGAGAGAGGAAAAGAGGAGGCCATGGTACAAAAAATTGAGGTGGGGCAATGTGGGAGCAGGATAAATGTGCAATAAGTCAGAGTATTTCTTGGCTTACATTGTTTCCTGTGTAAGTGATCAAAATTTACCATTATAATTGAGGGCTAGTGCAATCATCTGTGGGCTAGTGCAATTCTGAATCAATTTGCCCTGCTAGCTAGTGCAAAAAAAGGTCAAGGTTGACCCTTGCCTTAAACACCACCCTAAGACTATTGTATCCTCTGTTCTTTATTTGGCAACTGGGCTGCCCCAGCCCCGTGATCATTGCTCTTTATATATGGCTACTTGGCCACCCAAGCCTGTTGGCCATTGTAAATAATTTAACCACTGGGTTGCCTAAGCCCAAGGCCCCAATTACTCTATAGAAACTTGGGTCTATGTTCTGTGGCACATTCCCATTTTGCCACAGAATGTCTGTGGCATTAATTTCCTATTTATGTTGAAGTTTTGCAGTGGCAGTTAAAAGGCTTTGACAGTAAATAAGGATCCCCACCAGCATGCAGGTAGTGGGGAGCATGTTTGTTTTTGGGGTGGGACCCACAAACCAGGGCAGGTTGTCAGTTAACTCCTGATTTCATATACATACTGTATTAAAATAAAAAAAAAACTCCCCTTCAATGTCAGCCCAATCATCCTCTCCACCCCACCCTGAGAGCCCCCAGTGTTGCCATATTTGAAGAAGGAATATTTTTATCAGGTCCCATGCTGCACAGTGATCTTCATCTTTCTAGTTACACTGCCAAGCAAGAATGGCAGTTTTCTCACTCCAGTAGCGTTTTGTGTAGCTGTTCCTAAAACACTTCTGGAACAAGAATCCAGAATTCTGGCCTTGCAGTGAAATTATAAGGATGAGGATTACTGCACAGCGTGGGACCTGATAAAAATATTACTACAGCACAGTACTTTAATAAAGGGGATTCCAGGAAGCTGTCAGGGTGGGATCGCGAGGCTAAACATTTTGGGCAACATTTGAAAATTGACAACTGTCAGGTTCATGAGTTGGGGTGAAAAAAGACCTATTTGAAAATTTGGGATCAAACTCTCAAAAAAGAGTGAAGTTATAAGGATAAGTTGAAAAAACTTGAAAATGAAACCCGTACACAAAAACAAATAGTGCCAACAGTGAAATACTATTCAACTTTGACTCATAATTTTGCTGATTTGAGAGTCTGATCCCAAATTTTCAATGTGGTCCTTTTTTCACCCGACCACATAAACATTGCAGCTGTCATTTTTCCAATCCCACCAAAACATTGTTTTAAGGTAAAAAAAAAAAAACACAGGTTGAGTGTGCACAAGGATAGTGTGCTGCAATGCTGGAACAAAGCACATACGTAACACAGAAGCAGATCACACACAAATCTCGATAACATACCAGGGCACCAGTCTCTTGGTTTAAAAAACATTTATTACTACATAAATAAATAAATACAAAATGAGGCATAGCCTGACGCATTTTGGATGTACTCACATCCTTTATCAAAGGTTAAAAACATCTGCAAATCTATGGCTTTTATACATACATCCAGATGAACATCATTATGACATAATCACTTACCAGTTACTCTACCTTATTTACATCTTTGACTCTATATGTAAAACTTATTAAAAACAATCGGTGATATAACACACCTGTGACAAAATTCATTTATAACACATACATATTTTTCAAACACAGTACTATCATACAGCAGCAAAGCCTACACATCACATAAATGCACATATTTCTAAGAGCAGCTAGCTTCATCACATAACGAATACAAATTACATACACATCTTAATTTCTATCTGTAAATGTGGGGTATTGTATGTAGGAAAAACAATTAGAAATTTCAAAGTTAGAGTGAAGGAACATATCAGAGCAATAGAAAAAAGAGATTTCTCGTATGCCACAGCGGCACATATTGTAAATGTTAATAATTTATCTGAGCATGGATTTTGTTTTATGGGAATAGATAAAGTTAGCCAAAAAGCAAGAGGTGGAAATTTTTATGATTTATTACTCTCCAAGGAAGCATTTTGGATAATTAGTTTGAATGCAACCAAGAAACAGGGTTTAAATGCTGAATTTGAGCTGAAGCCCTTCTTAAAGAAAAGAAGGTGTAAATGAATGTGAACTAGGATGTGAAAATAGAGCCATGTACCTGTGTAGTGGTCAAATACATCAAAGAAGCACTGATGATGTGATGAACTAAGCTGCTAATAGAAATTAAGATGTGTATGTGATTTGTATTCATTATGTGATGAATCTAGCTGCTGTTAGAAATAAGTGTATTTATGTGATGTGTAGGCTTTGCTGCTGTATGATAGCACTGTTTTTAAAAAATATATATGTATTATACATTATTTTTATGTGTCAAGGGTATGTTATACCACTGTTTGTTTTTAATAAGTTTTACATGTATAGTCAAAGACGTAATTAAGGTAGAGTAACTATGTCATAATGATGTTCATCTGGATGTATGTATAAAAGCCACAGATTTGTAAATGTTTTTAGCCTTTGATAAAGGAAGGGAGTACATCCAAAACACGTCAGGCTATATCTCTTTTTGTTATTTATGTAGTAATAAATGTTTTTTAATATAAGAGGCTGGTTTCCTGGTATTTTATTAAGGTTTGTGTGTGCTCTGCTTCTGTGTTGCTTATATTGTTTTAAGGTCTTTCTGTAAAACAACATTTTGGAAGGGATTTGAAAAATGACAGCTGTCACATTCATTAGGTAGGGTGAAAAAAAGACAATCTTCAAAATTTGGCATCAAAATCTGAAATAAAACCACAAAATTAGGGTACAGCTCCTTTTGGCACTATGTGTTTTGCTTCACATAGGTCCCTAGGACCTACCCTTCTCCTACCACTTCCCCAAACTGTGGAATTCTCTTCCCCTTCCTATCCTCTCTGTGACTTCCCTATGTACTCTCTCCTCACAAATTCACTCCTCACTCCTGTAACTGCACCTAATTCCCACCTATCACTCTCCCATCCTTTCACTCCCTTCTCTTCTCCCTCCTTTGTCTCTCCCCTTTAACTCATTGCCCTTATCCTTGGTACTGTCCCCACTTTTTCCTACTTTCCAACTGCACTCTATCCTAGTTTCCTCTGGATAGACTCGATACCACATGCTTACATTTATTGCCCTATGCCCTTAAATTAGCACACTCCATCTTCCCTACTGGATGCTTTTCTGCTATATCCCAAGCCTTTGTACACAATGTTTAAAATAGCCTTTCTTTTGTAGCTTGTAAATGATGCTTAGCCTATTGTATGTGTTGGTCTAAATTGCATTTCTATTGAGCTTGTTTTTATGCCTGGTTATGTTTCTTCCTCCTATGTAAATTCTGATTCTATTGTTACTCTAGGCTCTCCTCTAACCTTCCTCCCCCCAGGATGCATCTGGAAATGAGCTGCTATTCAGCTCAGTATGTCTTTCCTGGTGAAACTTTTGAAATACAAATAAATACATAAATACTTCTTAGTTTGTACAGGGCCCAAATGGCCCTGCATGTCCTGCTTTGTACAGGACCCAAAGGGCTCTGTACCAACTGAGTTAGAACTTATCTACTGATTTGCACAGCTCATGCGAGTTATGACTTACCTTCCAAAGGGCCCTGCATGAAGCAACTTTGGACATATCTTCTTTTTTGCAGATTTGCACTCCGTTGCATCACGCAGGGCCCAGCATGATTCAATCAACAAGGTACTATAGCTCTGTAAAAATAACTGGAAATTCATGGCAAAAAAAAACTAGGTTAATGCATCAGTTAGGGCTTTTGAAACATCAGTAGTAGGGAAACTGGTTGTTAGTGATGTTTTGAACCCTAACTCCTCTCCATGCATCTCCCCATAAATTCCATCAAATTAAATACTGTAGCAAAGCACAATCCAGATCCCAATCTTGGAAGGTCTTGTGCAATGCAAATTAGGACATGGGTCCTGTTTAGTGTAGGGCCCTAAGGGTCCTGTGTGAAGCAAGTTGGAAGTCAGGTCCTGTTTATCACAGAGCCCTAAGGTCCCTGCATATCCTGCTTTGCAAACCTGCATGAAGCAAGTTCAGACTTGGGTCCTGTTTTGTACAGAGACCAAAGGGCTCTGCATGAAGTAACTTAGGATTCCACTCCTGCTTTAAGCCTTACATAAAGCAAGTTAGTACGCAGGTCCTGGTTTCACAAAGGGCCCTGTGCGTTACTTGCTTTGAACAGGGACAGAAGGCAGTGCTATTGCCCTACACCGGCAGCCTTTTAGCCCTGCTTATGCACTGCCACAGCCCTACAATTGCAGTCTGCTATCCCTGCTTATACACTGTTACAGTCCTACAATTGCAGTCTGCTAGCCCTGATTATGCACTACTGTATCACTGCACTCCTGTTAAGGTGGCCCTGTTTGTGCACTGCTGTTGCCCTACACAAAAGCTCTGCACAGGACTGTGTAGAAGCTATTAATAGACTGTTAATAAGTACTGCAGAAGAACATTGTAGTTCATTAATACACAGAAAACTTGACCAGATGCAGGGCTACTCTGTAGGATAATATTAGGCTATTTACAATGCCCAGTACAGCTCCTAATCAGAGCTCAGGAAGCTCTACACTTTTGTGTTGGGAAACTGTCAATGACAGCTGAGACAGATAGGGTAGATAGGCCAGGAGACCAGTCTGTGTGGGCTAGGTCAATGAGAAATTGCTCTTCATTAAGCTTGGCATGGTCCCTGAGAAGAATGACCTTAGGTGGGACCTTAGGTGTCTGGACATGCCATAAACAGTAAATTGGTATATGGTCTGTAAAGGCATCAGGCAAGGTTCCAGAGAGAAGGATCCTATTTGTCCTTTTAGACAAGGCCCAGTCAATGACAGTGTGTTGTCCTTCATTTTGGTAGAGTTGAGCAGGGGAAGTGATTAGTTGTTTGAGGCTCAGCCTGGAAAGTAGGGTTTCATAATGTTTGGTATTTTATCCAAGCCAGTTGAGGTTAAAGTCACCCATAATGACCATATTGTTTGATTCTTTTGGCTGATACTTTCCATGAAGTAAGAGAGCCCATTTCAGCCACTATTAGGGGATTATAAACATAAAGTAAGTGAAGTTTCTTTGTGTTACCAAGGAGGAGCACTACATGCAGAAATTCGCCAGCTGATGTGGAGGTGGAGTGATATTGTATCAAAGAAACATTAAGGTGGTTCATATAATACAAAAGCAGACCTTCACCATTCTTTTTGCCAATACAATCAAGTCTAAGGAAGTTGTGGTTGTGGATGCTACAAGCAGCATCTGAGATAGTGGGTTTGAGCCAGGTTTCAGAGAGATCAAGTGTGTCAGGTTGGTAGAAACTTGCCAAGGCAGTGACTTCCATCAGGTTGGCAAGGATGCTTTGAGTGTTAAGGTGGGCGATTTGTAACTCTTTACTACCCCTCCAACAAGGTTGGGTAGAGAAGGAGGGGTAGGGGCATCAGGTCCAGGGTTAGGTTCAACATCTCAGCAACGGAGATCAGAAGGGATTTTAGCCATAGGGGTACTAAAGCACATGACCAGTAATAGCCTGACGGGGGGGTGTAAGGTTGCACCTGAGGTATAGGTGTAGACAGCCCATAACAAGTTACGGCAGTAGGTGATGGGGTGGGGCATTGCATAACCAGACTAGCACATCATTGTGTGAACTTTTAAGACCCGGGTTTGACTCCCCCTGCCACTTACTTGCATTGTGACCTTGAGCAAATCAACTGGAAGGGGAGGACACTGAACCGCTAACCTGGAGACCCACCTTTGTTTGACTCCTGCACCATGTTGTTTTGTGACCTAGAGCACTTCACTTTGGGGAGGTAGGGTAGAGCTCCAGAGTTGTGACCCTGGACACACTTTTACTCCCACCACTGACACTTACTGTATTAATTCTTTGCAGTGATACATCCTTTCTTACTGTATGCAATGCGAAGCACTCCCTTGTGTCCAGTGCACTCCCCTCCCTTACACCATCCTATGCTAGGTACTCCCTCGTGTACTTTGCTGGCACCCCTTCCCTTACCCTATCTCATGCCAAGTACTCCCTTATGTCTTGTGCACTCCCTCCTTCACCACAACCCCTGCCAAGCACACACTGGTGTCCAGTACACCACCTGCCATTCCCCATCCCATCTCATGTCAATTTGTCCTTGTTATTTAGGGGTGCCCCTTCCTTCCCCCATTCTATTTAAAACTGTCCCTGGTGCCTATTGGCACCCATTCCCTCTCCCCCTCCCATGTCATGCAGTCCCTGGTATCCAGTGGCACTCCTTCTGTCCTGTTCCATGGTAAGTACTCCCTGGTGCCCAGTGGTGGCACCCCTCCTTCTCCCCATACCATGTGAACCTGTCCATAGTGGCTAGTTGCACCCACCTCTCCTGTCCCATAGCAAGTACATCCTGGTGCCCAGTAGTGGCACCCTCTCCTTCACCCCATCCCACATCAAACAGTTCCTTCCTGGTGTCTAGTGGCACCCCTCTCCCCATCTCATGACAAGCTATACCTGCCATCCAGTTGACAAGCTATACCTGGTGTCCAGTGGTAGCCCACTCATATGCCAAATGTACCTAGTAGTAACTCATTCATCTTATTTTATGCCCCCAACTCAGGCACAGCCCTCCTCTCCCCCCCTCGGTCAGCTGTCCTTTTATTAAAATAGAGCTGTACTGCTATTCTAATAATAGCAGTTTAGAGTAATACTTAATCAGACAGCTGTGGAGATGAGGAAAGGTGTGCTGTTCACTGTCCAGGTTGGGGGAAAGTAAAATGGGGGAGAGTCTTGGCACCTGTGGATGAGCTCTTAGTGCTGGGTGTTATTTTGTGATGGGTGAAATGAGTAGGGCTTGGTATGTAAGGAGACCAAGGGCCTTTTTCTTGTAAAGGGAACAGCGGATCAAGTTCTGTTCCCCCCACCAGCAGGAGCCAAGACCAACAAGGGGTAATAAACTGGGGAACAAGTTTTTTTAGAACAAAGGGCATGGTGGCCCGACTTCACTATTCCCTTGCTGGCAGGAGCCAGGACCAGTGACAAGGAACAAAATAGGAACAAGTGTTTTTTTTTTTGTTTTGTGTGTGTGTGTGTGTTTGTTAAAAGTAATGGTCAAGCAGCCACACTCTACTCTCTCTCCTATGCCATGCTGCTGTCTCCTAGTTTTACTGGGCGACATCGGTAGGCTTAATGGGGTGTCTCTTCTTTCAAAGGTCCTGTCTCTGAGCTATGCTGGGGTAAGTAACATTTACATCCAAAGCATCTCTCTTTTTGGTCTGACACTCAACAGGTTTGCTTTACTCCTCATCTCGCTCTAGACTAATCCATCTTCAGGTACCGTAACTATTCTTTTTATTTTGGAGGTAGTGAGAGAGCCTTAGTGGATTTTAACACCTGTTAAATTCAGTTTGTGGCAGTGAGAGGGCCACACTTCCTGGACATTCTTACAAGGGTTGGGTGAGAGCTACCATTGTTGTATAAACTTTAAAGGACTTGGCAAAAGACATTTGATAATATGTCTTACTGGGCATTAATAAGTAACTTAATCTAGAGCTGTGGCCATCTTTTGGATTGTTGTTTTTGGTGTTTTAAATTTTGGGGTGGGTTGGGATTTTTTTTTTGTTTTTATTGAGTCAATTTTTTGTCTATTAAATCTTATAGCTTAGGGTATAAGAGTACTGTTATTAAGATTAGATTTATCTGTTTCATTTGGGGTGGGTCCTTGATTTTAGCCTATTTGGTTTTCTTTACCATTTTGCATAGCATCATCATGTGTTGGGGAGGTTTAGCAATGGTCAGGCACTATTCCCCCACCAGGCTCAGGGAATTATGTCCCTTTGAATGTCCCCCACTGTAATCTGACACCTATTTTAGGTGTTGTGCTTTGGGTATATTTAGAAAGTGTAAAAGAAGGGGGAGAGCTGGGCCTGGTGGGGGGACAGGAAAGGGGAGGGTGGATTGGAGTCGTGGGGTCCAGGAGATGCCCTGGGGTGAAATGGAGTCAGCATAGAGGTCCTCCCTGTCTTGTCTCTATACCCAAGGGCTCCGACATTAGTGGGCAGGTGCCGAGGTCTTCCCCGACAGCTCATCCTACCTTGGCGGTGCTATGCAATGCCAAATCTATTAAAAACAAGACAGCTATTATAGCTGATCTTGTTGGAACAACTGATCTGGCTTGCATAACCAAGACCTGGCTGGATGAAAATCCAAGCCCTGTATTGGCCTTGGCAACTCCGGCTGGGTTCTCTGAGATACACCATCCAAAGTTGGATCGTAGGGGTGGGGGTGTGACCATTATGTTTAAGGCTGAGCTGGGCCTTGTGGATGTGCCATTGGGGAGTACCAGATCCTTCAAATATATCCTGGGAGAGGGTGTAGGTTGTGGGATTCTCCTCATCTACCGTCCACCAGGAGATGGAGGAGAATTCCTACAGGAGATAGCAGACTTCATCATCAACATGGTGTTGAGGTTCCCCAGAAAGATAGTTCTGGGGGACTTCAATGCCTGTGTCAACGATGAACTCTTGCATTTTGGTCAAAATCTCCTCCAGTTGATGACGATGCTGGGCCTTACACAAGTAATTACTTCCTCGACCCATGTAGGGGGTCATTCATTGGATCTGATCTTTCTTTTGGGTATGGAGATAGCTGATCTGGGGGTTGAACCAGTCAGCTGGTCTGACCATCACACCATAAGGTTCAGCTTCAGGGCCCCCCCAATAGGTCTGCCCCTATGGAGATGGTTCAGTACTGCCCTTTAAGGGAGGTTAACCCTAGTGATCTATCAGCAGTACTGGACCTATCGGGCTTGTCAGGTGAATGCATGAGTCCAGATGATCTCATACTAGCCTATAATAAGGCTGTGGGAGATGCTCTGGACAAGGTTGCTCCTGTTCATGTTTGGCCTCTCACTCTTTGCCCAAGGAGCCCTTGGTTTGATGGCTCCTTGAAGGAGTTGAGGTGAGTTGGCCAAAGGATGAAGAGAGCCTGGTGGAAGTCCAGCCATGATGCTGACAGGCTTAGGATGATGGCTCATTATGATGGCTATCAATCAGAAATCACCCATAAGAAGGCAGAATTCCTGTCCAGGGAGATTTCTGCTGCACAGAACTGACCAGCTCAGCTTTTCTGGACTGTCGACAGATTGTGCAATCCAATCTGTCTCCAGCCCAGAGAAGCTTTTTCTCAGCTGAGATATGAGGAGTTCACTCTATTCTTTGCAGATAAAGTTGCCAGCATCAGGTCTGGCATCGGTCCGATCTCTCCCACAGGGGATTGCAGTGGTCAACAGGAAGTAGCATGCACTCGGTCTGTCTGGTCAGATTTCTGCCAGCTGGAATTCACGGACATTATGAAGATCGTCCAAACATTGCACCCAATCAGTTGTAGTTTGGATCTGGGCCCTACACCCCTCTTAGTGGGATGTGTAGATGTTATCTTCCCGATCCTTGCTGAAATTGTCTGGAAGTCCTTGGAGAGGGGGGGTCTTGTCTGACCCCCTCAAGGAGGTGGTCATTCAACCACTCCTTAAGAAATCCTCCTTGGATCCAGACTGTCTAGCCAACAACTGGCCTATCTCTAACCTGCCATTTGTTGGTAAGGTTATTGAAAAGGTGATTGCGTTGCAACTGGATGATCATCTTACAACTCACAATGTCTATGATACTCTCCAGTCTGGTTTTAGGAAGAAGCATAGCATGGAGACTGCTCTTGTCCGGGTATTGAATGACCTCCTAATGGTTAGAGATCGAAAGGCACGTACCATTCTGGTCCTTCTTGATCTCTCTGCTGCATTTGACACTGTAGACCATGGTGTGCTGCTGGAAGGCCTGTGGCTCTTTTGTGAGCTGTCTGGTACAGTCCTTAAATGGTTCCATTCATACCTCATGGGGCCAGTCTCAGAGAGTTGCCACTGGAATTTATTCCTCTGATGCTCAATCCCTGCTCTGTGGGGTGCCGCAGGGCTCCATTCTGGCCCCCATGTTGTTTGCAGTGTGCATGTTGCCATTGGGAGATATCATCAGATGATACAGTCTGAGTTTTCACTGCTATGCAGATGACACTCAGCTGTATATGTCCTTTCTGCTCAGACAGAATGATGTACTCTCCATGCTAAATAATTTCCTTACTGAGATCAGAACCTGGATGAGCTCCTGCTGGCTGAGACTGAATACAGACAAGACTGAAGTGCTGGTATTGGACCCAGGTCAAGTGGGGGCAGGTTTAGGGGATGGACAACCATCAGGCTTGTTACTTGGTGGTATACCGCTCACTACTTCAGACCAGGTGTGTAACCTTGGCGTTATTTTTGATGATGATCTGACTCTAAAATCTCAGGTGTCAGCTGTCGTCAAATCCTCTTTTTTACCATCTGAGGAATATCACCCAGGTGAAACACCTGGTTCCTCCAGATGATCTTCCAACATTGGTCCATGCCTTTGTCACTACCCATCTTGATTACTGCAATTCCCTATACCTAGGCCTACCAGGGGTTGATATCCACTGCTTGCAGCTAGTGCAGAATGTGGTGGCCAGGCTTTTGACTGGGACCTCTAGGACCAGTCATATTATGCCTGTGCTCTGTGAGCTGCACTGACTGCCTGTTTAGTGGCAGATCATCTTTAAGGTTGTCTTGCTAACCTTTAAAGCCTTACATGATCAGGGACCTGGTTACCTGCAAGATCTCCTGGTACCCTACAGCCCCTTCGACCTCTCCGATCCACCGATGAGGTATTGCTGGAGATTTCCAGGGTGCGATTGAAGACATCTGGTTCTCATGCCTTCTCTTTTTCAGCTCCAACCCTGTGGAATTCTCTACCTTGTTGGTTAAGAGAATGCCTGACCGTCGGTAGATTTAAAATTGAGTTAAGAACTTATTTATTTAATTTAGCCATATGGATGATTTGTTTTTATAGTTCCTGTTTTTAATCTTATTTATATTGGATGTATTTGGCTTTATGAACAGTGCCTTGGTTCTGAAAGATGCTAAAAAAAATAAAGCTGATTTAATTTGGTTTGATTTGATACTCTCCCTTTGCTTGCACAAGATAGGACCAATAAGAGGAATCATAGAAACATAGAATTTGTCAGCATAAAAGGACTGCTTGGCACACCTGGTGTGCCCAGTTTTTTCTCCCTGGCTATTCTGGAAACAAACCGTACACAGTTTTTTGGGGGCTGGTCTGCATAGCAGACCAGTTCCTATTTGAATCAAAATCAGAAAGTATTTTGCTGCTGCCTCATTAACATGTATTTGAGGGCTGGGAAATTATCCTTTCTGGCTGTCAATGAGTTGTACCTTGCTATTGCTCCTTGCAACTATCTGTAATGTTTTGCTAACTTTCTCTTTGCTGCAAGGAGGAGAGTACTGAGCAAATGAGGTTACTCTCATGAAAGTGCAGCTGACCTAGGTGGTAAACTGAAGAAGTTCTCAGGTTGTTTAGCCTATCCACTGACACTCTGATGACAAGAATGTCAATGAATAAACTCAGAGAGGAAGTACTAATAAACTCTGTCTCTGCACAAATTTGTGAATAGAAGGCTAATCTTTGTTTCCATCATAAAATGAAATGGCCTATATAAAACAGAGTTTTCATGCTGCTAAATTATTGCAATGCAAAATGATAAAGGATAGCATTGCTGTGGCACCATCTGATGCTTGTAGGAACTAAGAAGTATCTCTTCCAATCTCTCTGTATAATGAAAAAACAGCTGATTTTCCAGTCAGTTCAAGTAGTCTGGCCATGGACTGGGAAAAGTAAGTGGGGGGAGGGAGGGATCAGTTTCAGGAGCAAGAGTGGGCAGGGTGAGTCAATTTGCAAAGCAACACTTAGCCAACATGTGTTTTATACACACTGTATCCCAAAGTTCTTTTACAAGGTACCGGAGTTCCATACTGGTAATGCAGGGAATGTAGAAAAGAACAGAACAGAACAGAACAGAACAGAATAGAATTTCTGGTACCCAACCTGGCCCAACAGGATTTTCTTTTAAATGGCCCCCTCTCCCAATGACCTGATGGGTCCAGTGAGCAGCCCAGCCCATCAGGGAATAAAATAAATCTGTCGCCTTCACAAACAACCTGACCCTTTACAGGAAAAAAACAACAGATCTGCCCTCTCTAAATACCTTACTGGTCCAATACCCAATCCAGCCCATTAGGGAATTAAAAAAATATGTTCCTCTCTCACAAACTAGCTGAAGGGTCTGCTATGCAGTCCAGCCTGCCAGGAATGAAAAAAATCTGCCCCACTCCCCCCAACAACCTGACAGATCCAGTACCCAGTCTGACATGTCAAGGAATAAAACAATCTGTCTTCCTTTCCCAAACTGTCTGACAGGTAGAGTGCTCAACCCAGCCCATCAGGAAATAAATAAAAAAAAAACTGTCCCTCTCCCTCAACAACCTGAGAGGTCCATTGCCACACCTGGCCTGTAATGGAATAAAAAAAAATAACAATAGCCATCCCCCAGCAACCTGACAGGTCCAGCATTCAACCATGCCCATCAAGAATTAATAATACAAAAAAAATTGACCCGTTCTCCAACATCTTGATGTGTCTGGTGCCCAACCATGCCTGGCAGGAAATATAAGCATCTTACCCGTCCAGTTCCCAATCTAGCCCATCAGGAAAGGAAAAGAAAATCTGTCCCCCTCCTTTCAACTACAGTATCTGATGGTCCCGTGTCCAAACTCTCCCATGATGGGGGTGGACAACGTCCTCTGGCTGATCTATGGGATTGCACCCTACCTATTATACACTGGACCCTGGGCCAACCCAGCTTCTTCTTGATTGCTGCAGGACTCTCTGTCTGATTTTTGTGGAGATCAATAGGATATTCTCTTGGGGAGAGTGTTTTCCCTTCCACCACAAAAAGGATGGTGAAGCCCCTTCTTTAAAAAACATCCTGCATGTTGCCTATTTTGGAGTGTTACCGGCACCTGCCGTTGTTGAAAGGTTGTGACTACTGGCCCTATATTCTCCTGCTACTGGACTGAAATTACATCTCCAGGCTTTACAGATTGCAGCCATATCTCAGAGTCACTGAATTATGAGTCTAACAGCAGACCCTAGCTCATCAAGAAACAGGGCAGGAATTGGAGCAGGAATGGGAGACCATCACTCATTAGAGAACTCAGCTGCGGTAAATTTAAAAAGAGAACAGGTGAGACACACCTTGTTCACAGCAGGTAAGGAGGCAGATTCACACACTGAAGAGGTTAATGATTTGTTTTAAAAGCTTGCTAAACTTAGATTCTCTGAACTAAATCATTTTTCTAATGGTGTGACCCTAGAGAAATATTTAGATCAATGTATATCCCCACGAGGCTTGCGTATTGACAGACATCCCTCCTTTGGCTGAGCCCGGAGTAAAAGAAAAGTGGGAAGCAGCACTAACATTGTGCGCTGACACCTTAATGCAAATCATTATTGAATGGGAAAAAAAACACCAAGACAGACTGAATGAGGAAATTGAATCATTGCAGGAATTAATTACTAAGCACACTAGTGACCCAAATTTTGAAGAATTAAAGAATATATTAATAACACTTCGAAACATGAAAAATAGTTGTTTCTAAGAAAAAGGCACAAGATAAACAGAGACATTAACGACTATGAATGTGGTGAGGTATTTACGTGGGAGAGATGGCAGAGGTCTCAGAGCAGAGGATGCCCATGCTCTAGAGAAAGGGGTACAAAACAAACCCCCAAAAAACTAAACTGAAGGCAAAGCAATCCTCTGACTGACAGGTGCACTTTGAAGAAGCACCTTCTAACACTAGCTCCTCAGGTGGAGATTCGGACCTCTCAGAGGACGCCTCACCCCCACCTCCAAACTAGCAAGCTTTAGGAGCAAGACCTAAAACTCAGAAGCAAGGGGATAAAACAAAAAAAATAAAAACGTAGCACCATCCAACCCTAAACAGACAAAAAACAGCCAAGGTGGAAAAAGACGTGATGGGGGAGGAGGGGTAAAGGCCGAGCAAAACAAAACAAGATACCCACTGAGGAGATAACCATTATAAACCTCATTTAGCATACTCTTACTGAAAATCAAAAATTTGTCTTGTGCAAAGGTTTGTCTTTCGTACCAAGCCCCAAAGTGGACTTATTCAATATTAAAGTGGATATTTTTCAATTTATTAGAAAATTAAAGTTAAATTGGCACTTCAGAGATACCAGAGACACTTTCTTTACAAACAACATGGGTCACACCAGTGGTGAAGAACAAGCTGACTCAGTCTATGTTAATACTTTTCCTGAGCACACAGAGGAATATGAGTTCTTCTCAGAACTGGGAGCACGAATATGTGACACAGAGGAACTTTTTTTTTTTTTGCCATTCACTTTTTATTGATTTTAACAAATTAATACAGAGACTATGAGAACAAAGTAGAAAAGCCAGGTGTGCTGAGTGCGTACAATACAACAAGACCGAGAAAGACACCACCATAAATTGCAGTCTCTGTACCCCCCTCCCCCACCCCTCCCAACCCCCACCCCCGTGCAAGGTACTGTGTTGATCTCCACCATACATGGAAAGAGCCGCCTGTTAGGTTATGAATAAGCTATCACTAATGGGGACCAAATATCTTCATAAAGGGGCAACTGGTTACGAAGGATAGCAATCGATCTTTCCACCCTCAGAGATGCTAAGAGCTCAGATAGCCACTCTGAGTAAGAAATGACAATGGAATCCTTCCAGTGTTTAAGAACAAGTCTTTTCACAGTAATAGAAATCAGAGACATATGATATTTCCTTAGTCTAACCGGGAAGTCAGACATAACACCAAGCAGACACACCTCCGGGACAAACATGTCTTCAACCCCCAGTAATGGGCTAATTTTATCTTTAATCTCCCTCCATAAAGGTGCAACTTTTGAGCAATCCCAGAACATGGAACAGATCACCTGTTTCTACACCACATCTGGAACACATGGGAATGGAAGAGCTTCAAGTCCGCTAACTTCTGCGAGGAATAATAAATATTATGCAAAATCTTGAACTGAATCAGCCTGAGACAATCCTGTTTAAGAAATTTGTGACAGTTGAGCCAGATATGTGACCAATCCAGCCTAACCTCCGGAAATGCCCTAGACCAATACTGAGACGAGGCTGGGTTCCCGGTGAAAGCCCATTGGAGCAGTGCCTGATACAACTTCGAAACCGCATGGGAGATACCCACCAAAGGACGTATAGTGTCCCAAAATAGGATACGGGACGAGGAAACTCCACTTGGCCCTATTCTCTGCATAAGTAAGTGATGCAGCTGGTAGGCCCTGAAACACTCCTTTACAGACAGATTAAACTTATTTAGAATTTGAGGAGATGAGAGGAGTTTACCATCCTCATCCAAAAAATCTAGCATTTTGCAATTCCCTAGTTTCATAAGCCAACCCTGGTTGAGAATTTGATGCCCAATTAATAAATGAGGGTTACCAGCAATTGGCTGAGGGCTATCCCTGACATGTTCATATTTTAGGAACTTACAAAGCTGGTTATGTATCTTCAAAGAGACACCTATAGGCGAATCCCTTAAGGAAGAGAGCACACTAGGGGTGCTATAGTACAAAGCTTCCGGGTTAAGGCCCAAACTCTTAATTAAACTCGTCTCAAGGTTAGCCCACATTGGTACATAATCCTTGGGCAGAGAGGATGTCTGCCAATGTGTCCACCTACCATATTTGTTTACGTGAGCGGCCCAATAATAAAGAGCAAAATGGGGTAATTTCAACCCCCCTTGTTTTTTAGGTGCCACAAGTTTAGCGTAGGACATTCTTGCCTTCTTATAATTCCAAATGAAGTCTGCAATCAACCTATGCACTCTATTAAACCACACCAGAGGAATCCAGATATTAAGCATGGACAAGGGGTAGAAAAGCCTGGGAAAAATATTCATTTTAACAATGCTTATTCTACCCCACAATGATAACGGTAGCTGCACCCACCTTTTCATATCTGTCTCTAGAGTACGCACTAAGGTATCTAAATTCAGCTGGTGCATACGGTCTGGACTACTCACCAAATTGAGGCCTAAGTACTTAAGGGACTTGGAACACCACCCCAGGCCTAGCCTAGTAATATTGTCTTTGTGAACTTTGCCATTTAGGGGAAATACCACCGTCTTCTCAATATTTAGTTTGTAATTAGACAGCCCGCTAAACTCATGAAGCACTTCCAGCAATGCTGGGACAGAGGTGGGGATTGGTCACATAGATCAACAGATCATCCGCAAATGCAGTAACCTTTACAATTTGATCTCTAATTTTAATCCCCACCCTGCCAGTAGACACAATCTGCCTAATCAGTGGTTCCAAATACAGATTGAATAACAGCGGTGATAGAGGGCACCCTTGTCTAGTCCCCACATATAGATGAAACGGTGACGAAATCACACCATTACAAGCCACTCTTGCCATTGGGCTTGTATATAGGGCCTTAATCCAACTAACGAATTTGACTGGGAACCCTACGCTTTCCATCACCCAAAACAGAAAAGACCAATGGACCCTATCAAATGCCTTCTCGGCGTCCAAGGAAACCAGCGCTCTCGGGAGACCGGCCTCCTCAGACACCGAGAAGACATGCGATAATGTTCTAAAATGATCCGCTGAGGATCTGCCCTTCATAAAGCCCACCTGCTCTGGGCCTATTAATTTAGGGAGAGATTTGCTAATTCTCTCTGCCAGAATTTTAGATAAAATCTTTACATCGTAATTAAGCAGAGAATGGGCCTGTAACTACCTGGATTCTCAAGGGGCTTGTTTGGCTTGGGTATGAGCACTATAAGCGCCTCAAACAAACTTTGATCTGTGTCTGCTCCCGAGAGAATATGCTGATATAGCCTAAGCAATAAAGGAGTCAACTGAGAGAGAAAGATTTATAAAAATTGGGAGAACCCATCTGGACGGAGGTCTTGTCAATGGGCAAGCCCTAATAGCTGATTCTATTTCACTGCTAGAAATATCAAGCTAGGAGCAACTTATGGTCCATCTCAACCAAACAATGACAGCCGGTCCAAATAGTTTTGAATTTCAAGTTGGGTGGGTGGAGACTGCATCTCTCCATATAGAGTTTCATAGTAATTCCGAAAGACCAGAGTTATGTCCTCCGGGCTAGTCTTAATACACTTATCCTACTCCGACCAGATCCCCTCTATTAATCGAGATGCCTCCAGCTGGGCTATGCGCCGAGCCAAGAGCCTGCCTGGCTTCTCCCCTTGGTCGGTATACCTGGCCCTGGTTTTAATAATCGCCAACTCTGCCTGATCACCTAACATTTTAAGATATTCATCTCTAACTTTGATTAACTTAATCTCAGTCTCTTCTAACGGATTAATTACCAAGTCCATTTGCAGACCCTTAATCTGGTTTAACAAGTCTAACATAATGGCATTCTTCTCCTTCTTAGCCCTGGTAGCCTGGCTTATCAGGAGACCTCTTATGTATACCTTAAGTGCAGACCATAAAATGTCCGGACTTATACCCTCCTTATCGTTGTACAGCATGAACTCCTCAATTTGAGAAGTTAGAATATTTAATATTTTGGGAGCCCTTAGTAACTGGTTATTAATCTTCCATCTATTTCCTTTACCAATAACGGAAGGGAGGGAAATAGTGGCCTCCACTGCTGAATGATCAGACAGAGGAGCAGCCACTATCTCAGCCGCAACAATCCCTTTCAAAAGAGAGCGGAGAGGAGTATATAATCAATCCTCAAACCCGATTTATGTACCGGTGAGTAAAGGTAAACTCTTTTGTTTGGGGATGGAGCACCCTCAAACATCTGCTAAGCCCATGCGGCCATCAGATCCTCAAGAGCTAAGGCAGCTGGGGTTGGGTTTGCCGTATATTCGATGACCTATCAAGCAGCGATCTAATACCAGATTAAAGTCTCCCCGATAATCATGGGAAGGTGACTAAAGGACAATAACATCTTCATTAAACTGGTCATAAAATCCTGATTGTCAGAATTAGGCCCATATACAACTCAAGTAACATTTCAATGTTATATAATTTCCCTTTCACCAGCAGGAATCTCCTTCTCTATCTGGAATAACTTTTATGGGACAAAAGGGATCGATCTGTGTAATAGAATCAGCACCCCCTGCTTTTGAATTCCCTGAGATGAAAAGACTGTTCCAAATTGCATTCTTCAAACCTCAACTTCCTCTTGGAGCAAGTGAGTCTCTTGCAAAAGGCAATTCTAACCTTAGCCGCCTCTAGGTATTTCAATATTCTGTATTGCTTTGTCTTATGCCTAGCCCCTTTACATTCCAAGTGCAAAGTTTAACTAAAATGTCAGTCCCATATATAATGTATGACCAAACAGGCTGAAAGGCTCTCCCAAAGTACTAAGTACTACAACACCAGTAACCTTGCACCCACCCCTTAAGGTCCCTTTCCTCAAAACAGATCCAAACAAAGCCCCTCCCCAGCCAAAACCACTAAGTACAAAAAGCTCCCCCTTTTGACCAATCCCTTGCCCCCACCCCCAGCCCTCCATATCATTCCATGGCCCATGATGTCAAGATACCTAGCCCTTCCTACTTGGCTCCATACTCTACGCCCTAATAAGACCCAAGCTAATAACAATCCCCTTGCAATGACCGAGTCCCGAATTTCAAGGTCTATTTTTACCAGCCAACAGTTAAACATACATAAAATGTTCCTACATAGAAGGAGATGTCCCCCCAATTCTCCATCCCAACCAGAGAAGAAAAGAATAATGAACAGGAAATATTTAGAACATCCAAGCCCAAACAATTGCCGGGATATTAATTACAAAATTCAAACTCTCTTAACATTACCATTCCTACCAGTATAGGGTGAAAAAGAAAAGAATTCTGACCCTCCTGGTAAATTTCTTTTAACCAGACCCTTGGTACCCAAGCCCGAAATTGCTCAACATAGCAATTAAGAGGAAGGGTCCTGGAAATACATAAACTAATAATGACCCCACTACAATAATATACCCAACATTGAAACTGTACATCAACTAACGACCCTGGTAACCAAATGCCCTACAGAGGTGGACATCACTGTGCCCCTGTCTAGAGACCAAAACAAAGGCCCCATTTCTAATCCCCACTATGAGCTGCAAAACTACTCAAAAGAAAGTAGATAAATAAATGAATAAATTAAATTTGTGGGGCACCCTATTTAAAGTCATTACTCGAATCTAGACATAAAACCTTGCCAGAGCATATTAGTCTGTGATAAGTATGTCTTGCAGATAAGGCCTGCTCATAGCAATAGTTCCACATCAGTTAGGGCCCCTGCAAAGGGAAAAAAAAAAATATATATATATATATATATTTTTGCCCCAATCCAATCGCCAGGGCCATTATTATATAAAAATAGATGGTCCAAAACAAGATGAGGGCTCGGTCTAATCCACCTCCGTCTGTCGCAGATTCAGAAGATAAACACCCAGCAGAAGATGTCCATAGTAAACAGGGTTGTTGCAAAATGTAGTCCCCATCCACATCATGGGTCCTTGAATAGATCTGGAAGGGCCACCTTCAGAGCTGTAGATGCCAGGTCAACAGAATCAAAGGACTTCCAATCATTATTTATAGAGACCTGAAGCCTTGCCAGGTATCCCATTCTAAATTTGATCTCAGCAGCTATTAGGCATTTAACAATAGGGTGGAAAGTGTCCCGCTTTTGCCTAACAGACAGTGGAAGATCTTGAACCACCCTAATCCGTGACCCTTCCCAATATATATCTTTGTCTCCTTAGCTTATCGATCAACAATTGTCTCTCCTGATAGTTTAAAACTTAATAATGAAGGGCCTGGGCGGACGATCCGGGGAGGGCAGGGGTCTCAGTGCCCTATGAGCTCTTTCCACCATGTATTTGGGCCCAAAAGGCAAGGATCCAGCTATTTTCTCGGTAATTTTTTTGTGCAAACAGAATTGGCTCATTTGCCTCAGCTTTTTCAGGCAGGCCAATAATTACAACGTTATTACACCGACTATGGCCCTCTAAATCTTCCACCTTAGCTTCTAGCTTCTGTAACTTCTGAGAAAATCTGGTCACTGAGGCATCAGTCACCTCCTTGCTCCTCTCTAAAGATTTTAATCTTACTTCATTATCAGTTGTTCTCCTCGACAGGTCTTCCATGGCACTATTGATGCTTTTAATTTCACCAGCCACCTCCAATATCATTGCCTTCAACGGCCCTATCTCTTCAAGGAAGCGATAAAGTGAGAGGATCTTCCACCAGGCTGCCCTCACTAGCCCCATGCCTTGGCGCTGAGCCGAGGCCCTCGATTTCTTCAGCGCTTTTCAGGGGTCGCGATGGCGATGTTTGGGCGGCTGTTCTTCCTGTCCACCTCCATAAAGCACCTGGGTACAGTCACCTTCAACCCTGCAGCACAGTCGGGACAAGCTCCAAAAACCGAGATTTTAGCAAAGCAAGATGGGCGAGATCTGGAGCTCATGAAGCCAGCTAGTCGGCGTCCCGCATTACGTGACTCCGTGACACAGAGGAACTTTCACCAATAGCACCAGAAATGGAGTTCTGGGATCAGAATATTATCTACACTATGGATTTATCAGAACTTTTGGTGGACTCTGCAACAACCATGGAGCCCACTAATTTCACACGGACACCATATAGACCTAGATCTGCATTCTACCTAGGTGCTGCCACTAGCCCTGCTATTATATAATTTGAGAAGGTGATTGAACGTGAGATCAAGCAGATGGTGGAACAACAGGAAAAGCATTTTCATAGCAATATCACTTCACAAGAGAGAGAGAGGCCCTCAAGAAGTTGAGAGACCTAACATATAATATTATCAAACCCTCCAATACAGGGGGTAACATTGTCTTGATGAATACTGACTTTTATGTTCAAAAAGTTATGGTGCTTAAGGTGGACAGCGATTATGAAAAATTGGGCATTAATTCTGCAGAGACCTATAAGGGAGAATTGGAGCAGCTTGTAAACAGAGCATTGGAATTGGGGTGGGTAACTCATGCAGAAGCTGGATTTTTACAGACTAAACATCCTGTAGTTCTTACTTTTTACATTTTGCTGAACACCCATAAAAATCAAACAACCCCCCCCCCCGGTAGACTCATTGTCTCCGGCATTGGGTCTATCACCCAAAACATAGGCATTTACCTAGATTTTACCTACAACCTTGGGTGGCTAACTTAAAATCCTACATATGGGACACAAAGAGTGCCTTGCAAAACTTACAGGGTTTTGTGTGGGATGCTAGGTTTTCATGGTGAACTATTGACGTCAATAGCCTTTATACAAGCATTCCCCACACTAAAGGTTTGGAGGCTGTAAAACACTTTCTCACTAATACCACAGAATCTTTTTCAGTACCCACACAATTAATTCTAGAAGGATTGGAATTTTCTTTAAATAAGAATTATTTTACATTTGATAGTATTATCTACAAAAACGGGGCACAACAATGGGTGCCTCATTTGCACCCTTGTACGCTAACCTGTATATGGGCTATTGGAAAGAGACCCATATCTACAATGAAGCGCATAACTCCTTTAAGCATAACATCAGTGGGTGGATGTGCTTTATTAATGATATTCTTTGCATTTAGGAGAGAACATTTGAAGAGATGGAAGAATTTCAAGTGTACCTAAGCACTAACAACTTTAACCTTATCTTTACCTCACTTACTGATAAAAGTTCAGTTAACTTTTCTTGACATTTCTTTTCATGGTATTCCAGGTCAGTTCATCTCCACTAGGGGCTACAGAAAACCCACAGCTACAAACACTATATTACACTATAATAATGCACACACTAAAAAAATTGAAAGATTCCATACCATATTCACAATACATCAGAATTTGCAGGAACTGTTCAGATGATGATGTAGTACATTTGAAACCCAGGCAAGAGAACTCACGGATAGACTACTTTTAAGGGGCTATGATGTAACCATATTAAACACTGCCTTAGACAAAGTCCGACTTCTACATAGAAAGGATCTTCTTGTCCCAAAAGAAAAAGTGAACCAGGATTACAAAATAAACACACTAGTCCTTGATTATACATCAGTATCAGGACAAGTTGGTAACATTGTGCATAAATATTGGCTCATTTTACAGTCTGATAAACAACTTTGTGGTTGCATAGGCACCAAACCAAGGGTTACATTTTGAAAAGGGAAATCAACTGGAGACCTTCTGACATCTGGCCATTTTTCCAGGCCTGAAGTATAAACCACTTGCCCCCCCCCCAAACCTAAAGGATTCCACAAATGTGGTTTCTGTAACATCTGTGCCTATGCCTCAGCAGGAAATCTGTACATACACCCACACAGAAGAGATCTGTCTGTGGAAATTACTCAATTCCTTACTTGCAGAAGTACTTTATGTAGTATACTTGGTTTGGTGCCCATGTGGTCTGCCGTACATAGGGAGAACAAAAAGGTTCCTTAAGACAAGGATTCTGGAGCATATGTGTGCAATTTATAATGAAAATCTTGAAAATGCAATTAGTGCACATTTGGCAGTGGCACACAACTCCAGTCCATGTGGCTTGAAATTTACAGGCCTGGAGAGGGTACCCCCCACCTAGGGGTGGTGACAGACTTAATGTTCTTTTACAAAAAGAGAGCAGGAGGATATTCCGCCTCAGGGCCCTGTCACCATATGGTATTAATGAAGAATTGGACCTTACTCCCCTATCTTAAGTAACTATAACAACCATTAACCAGTATATTTACTTGTTTCTGCCTATCTGACAATTATGGTTTATGGTGATGTGTTATTTACCAAATGTCTAATTTTCCTCTGCTTTATTGGAAGATGTTCTCAGTCAATCATCTAACATTACTTCCTCGTATCTCCAGTGGTTCCAAATTTGGAATTTCATCATTGGATATTCTTAGGAATAATATCATTACTGTCAATCTAGACTATACAGAACTAGTCACATTTATTTTTTATCTATTTATTTATGACTTTGTTGCCTGGGTAGGGTGCACTGGTCCAGGGGACCATTTACAGGCATGACCCGGCCAAGTAGGCACAAAACAAATGACAGATTACAAATAACAAAAGTATAACAGCATTAGGTGAGAACACAATATACAGAGTATGCGTAGTATAGACATGTACAAGCAGACGATGGTAAACTTACAGGCCAATTAAATACAGACCAGTATAAGGATACAGTGCAGTTTTCAAATTCAAAACAGTGGCAGCAATAATTAGCTACAACTTAAGGCACAACGAGGAGCTACCTATTCTCCACCCCCTTCTGAAACAAAGATGTCCTGAACAGGCTATGGCATCTCAGGAAGATGAGGGAAAAATAGGCATTTATCTTCTCCATGAGCTACTAACATATTCATTTTATACCCTTTACATTTCTCTTTTTCTTCCCCTTATTATAAAATGTATTAAAATTCTAAAATATAACTCTAAAAAGTATTGATCCTACTACCTGATTCTCATTTTCATCACATCTCTCTCTTTTTCCTTTTTCAATTTTAAAAATCCCTCCATACTTTGATTATATAGTTTTCATACTTTACTTGGCACCATTGGTAAAGGTAAATGGGTACATGACAATACGGTCCTGACTATTCATAGTGGAGGTCTTCCTTTGTAAATATATTAAATAAGTTTATTAATCTGAAAGTATAAGCAACAACAATCCCACTCCTTTACTATATTGTTTGGGCCACATCTATAAACTAACACTTCTACATGCTCATAGAATTCTAACTTTTTTCTCTGAATTTCTTTGTGTGACATCCCTCCTCCCGCCTTCTGTTTTCTGGGGCTAATCTTTTCCTGTATTTTTTTCTTCATTTAGGCATTATTACTATTAGACAACATTAGAGCTTAAGAAATAGGGTTTGTACTTGCAAATAATGTTCTTAATTTGATTAACCTGTGTAACTTAAAATAAGATTTATTAGTTGTCCATTTAAAATGCCTATTGTTATTACAGTGTCACATCATCTGAGCTTCTTAGAATGGTAATTTACTTATATTTATTAGATTAGCTATGATCATAACTTAATTTGGAATTGATACATACATACAAACATTATTACAGAAGCTCGGTGATATGTTAACCTGTATTGCCAAAAATCAGCAATTAATATTATTATTTTTTCACCATTTTAATTAAAACTATTTGACTTTATTATATTGATTTATGGCTTAGTAATTAAAATTCTGAACTTACAAGGATTTTCCTAGATCTTATTTATAACATTAGAAATTTTTCTTATGCGTCTACATTTTTTTTGCCAAATTCTAATACAGATCTTATTGTTTTTTATCACATTTGCTTTTCTGAATGTTTGAATTCAGCATCCTTTCAAATTTACGCACTGTCTCTTTAAATGCAATTGTTTAAATAATGAGATTTGTACCTTACTGCAGACACACACCCTAATGAAGACCTAACAGTTGAAGTGCTGGGGCTGGGGTTGTTGGCATGTTCTCTATGCTAACACCTTCTTTTTCACAATAAAATATTGCATTATGAATACTTCTGAGTGCTGGACCCTTCTTTAAAAAAAACATTGTTGGACCCCGATGTTCTCTCAAATTACTGGCCTGTCTTGAGCTTTCTCTTACTAGGGAAGTTGATCGAGAAGGTGGTTGTGGTGCAGTTGGAGTAACACCTGGAGAAATACAACATCTATGGGCCTTTCCAGTCCAGTTTCTGGCCTCACCATAGTACCGAGACTGCTCTAGTCAGAGTGCACCATGATCTGCTCATGACTAGGAGTAGTTGGCATCACTCCATCCATGTTCTGCTTGTCCTTTTTTTGGCTTTTGACATGGTGGATCATTGGATGCTGTTGGCTTATCTAAAGCACTACGTAGGTCTCACAGGGATGGTGTTATGATGACTTGGATCCTACTTATCCGGCAGGGTGCAGCAGGTGGCACTTGGCTCACCATCTCAGGCAGTGCTACATTCTACTGCGGTGTGCCTTAGGAGTCTATGTTAGCATCCATGTTGTTCACTGTGTGCATTCTGCTGTTGGGGAAGACTGTTAGATGCTATGACTTGCGGTTTCTCTGCTATGTGGATGATTCCCAGCTGTATGTGTATTGTGTTGCTGACAATGATGCTGCTGTCTTGGAACTGAGTGAGTGCCTTAGTGAATTTCAGAACTGGATGGCGGCTAGCTGGCTTAGACTTAACCCACCAAAGACAGGTGTTATTGGTGAAACTGGGTCTGCATGATTCAACAATGATAAGGGTCATTACATAGAATGGGACTACCAGTGTGCCTGATATATATATTAATGAAATTAAAAAAAGAAAAGTTAAAATATCCACTGTGGTTGTAAGAAGTGAATTTTATAGATGGGCACACATACAGACCGGTAACATAATTTAAGACACCCAAGTGCAATCACTGTTTTGTCTTTTAGTGCCCAGTCCCAATTTTACTTTTTTCTACTTGCTAGTACCACTGCTTCTATGCAATCTTTTTGTGTTGGCATTTCAATAAAATTGTTTTAAAAACTTAATCTGGTTTTGTCTCTTGTATATCTCTATAAGAACAACATGGCTTGAACATTTTAGTATGTTTGTGAATTTCTTAAAGTTTTGTGGCACGTGCAGCCCATAGTGTCCCAACAAGAAGTACTCATTACATGACTCCAACAACTTTAAGAAAAGCCTCTAATATTGGGTAGTATGTGTTTTTATTCTCTTGATCTGCTAAGCTAGTGATACCTTTGAATTCTATTGCGAGCGCACACACCCACAATTGAATTTCACATTGCTTGATCCCTTTGTCAGTTTCATGTCCAGAAGCCTGGATGTGTGCAAGCCACAGCACTGATAGCTTCTCAATCAAAGAGAGTGGCATGGGATGCTGGGAGTGGGGGCAGAGTTTGTTACAGTGATTAAAGCCATCATTTTCTGCAAAGAAGCACCATTTGTGAGCGGAGCCTAAAGAGGAGTGTTGTTTGTGTTCTTCCTGGAGGTCCTGTTAAGTGCACCACACAGGTAAGGTGACTCCATGCCTGCACTACACATGCAGTTTGGAAGCTGTTCTGGCTGGCGTTCTTCATTACAGCACTAACTGCTTTAGAAACAGGGGTTTGTACTTGGGAGGGTGGTGTTAGCTCCAGGAGTTAAAGGATTTTGACTAAGGTTTATTGCTTTTATTTTTGAAAAATGAGTGCCCTGAATGCTTGATCAGTCTCATCCCTCTAAGTGACCTGAAATTATTTTTTCACTGAGCTTTATAATTGTAAATACTTGCTTCTTTACTGAACAAACTAGTTACCATACTTTTACCTGCTTTCTTCCTGTGTTTAAAAAAAATGTTGAATACTGGCTTCTTTTACTCTGCAGACTAGCTACCATGCTCCTTAAGGATTTTTTTTTCCAATTGTTTAACCAGGTGAGACACACTAAGCTGAACGCTTGTTTACAGATGCAACCTGGGAGCACAGGGCTGTCAAGTGACTTGCTCAGGGTCACACAGTATGCAAGTAGGGGCTGTGGGATTCAAACCCAGGTCTTCAGATTTGCAGCTGAGAGCCTTAAACCACTGCACAATATTGCCTACCACTAGCTTGCTTGGATTTACTATATGTCAGCTGATCACTGCTGTGCTTTCACTATATCCCCTCCCACAAAGCTACTGTGATACTGACTGCTTGATTTTGTGTGTGTGTGTGTGTGTGTGTGTGTGTGTGTGTGTGTGTCTGTGTGTGTGTGTTTGGGGGGGTCATGTAAAAGGGGCTGTAGAGGCACTGTGTTTGTTTGACACCCTCCAGCACTGCTTTATTTTTTTTACTCCTTTTTTAGCCAGGAAAGACACACTAAGCCAAGGCTTGTTTACAGGTGTGTTCTGTGAGAACAGGAAAGTGAAGTGACCTGCTCATGGTCTCACAGTATGTAAGTGGTAGCTGTGGTATTCAAACCTAATTCTCCAGCTTTTCAACTCAGGGAGCTTAACCACTATGCTATACTACGTTCCTGTGGGATAGGTCCCTACAGACAATGCTCTAAGTCTCACAATGGTTTTAATAAAAACACTATTAGTAAATCCTCCCAAACAATCACAATCAGTTGTGCACTTAAAGCTAAATACACGCTTTGGATGATGTGCACTGCTGCTCTGACCTTGGGATTACATCACAGAGCTGCTGCTGTTTGGTTTCAATTTAGGATTCTCTTTACAGAGAGTGGGGCTGCTGCTTTGACCTTGGGATTACATCACAGAGCTGCTGCTGTTTGGTTTCAATTTAGGAGCTAAACACTGGGTGTAGTAAGGGGTGTTGAGTAGGAAGGGCATACCAGGAAAGGAACAGCAGCAAGTGAAGAGGTGACTGCTCTCTCAGTGGAAGGGAAGTAAATGCAAATCTAGGAGCTTTCTTACTTCTTCGCATTGATATTGCATTGGGGAAAGGAGGAGTAGGAGTTTGAAGAAGGTTGTGCAATGGCTACTTAAAGCCTGTTTTTGAGTGTGGATAGGAAGGATATGAATATAAAAAGCAGTTACTCAATATATCTAAGCGTGTGCAACAAAGGAGGTAAGGAAATAAAGAAAATGTTTTGCACTGATAGAGGAGGGAGAGGGAGACTTGGGGAAGTGTTTGGTATCCTGCATCTGGAAGGGTGGGGGGTCACTGGTGGGCAACGACAGCAATGGGTAGGGTGGTAGGCTGCAACAACTGCGGCGCACCAATCTTTCTAAAAATTGCCTGGAGTGCGGGAGGATGTTTAGTGTGCAACCACATAGAAAAAGGAGACTGAGGGTCTGCAGGAGGAACTAAGACAGGCAAGGCAGATTGAGGGTGGGTTTAGCCCAATACTGGAGGGAGGAAGAAGGGGAGATGAGGAGGGTGATTTAAGCCAACAGTGGTGAGGAGAGGGTCAGAAGAAGGGAAGCAGAGACAAAGGGGCCCAGGCCAGGAAGAACAATTGCCGAGGAAACCAGGTCAGGAGACAAAAGACAAATGGAAGGAGGAGATAGGGACTTGTGAGGGAGGCAAAGAAGTGGCAAAAGTCATGGGTGGAAAGGAGAGAACAGGTTACTATGAAGAGAGAGGAGGCGGGCATTTGTGAAAAGCCTTCAGAAAATAGTTGTGCACTGCTAGAGAGGAAGAAGGTGGAGGAGAAATGATGAAATTAGAGGAGTAATTGATAAATGCCTGGACCAAACTGGAGCAGGGAAGTTCTGCTGGAGAATTGCAACAGGGCTAAAGGAAATAATGTGCAGGAGGAAGAGGAGCTGGAAATGAGAGGAGATGAATGGAAGCAATCAGGAGGTAAGAGGGTGGAATCTTAGTGCTGGGGACTCAATACTAAGAGGAGTTAGGTGGGTAGCAAGGGGAGAGCATAGTCGCATTTGGGTGGAGGCCATGCCAGGAATGACAGCGGAAAGGGTGGGACAGTTTGTTCTGAAATATGCTAGAAGGGGTAGGGACAAGCCTCATTTAATTATACATCTTGGGACAAACGACCTGGCTGACAAGACAGTAGATACAGTTCAGAGGAGGTTTGAGAACTAGCACAATTATGTGAGGAGCAGGAAGATCAGTAACTTTTCAGAGATACTTCAGTGCCAAACAAAGCACAACAAGGAAGCTGAGAATAGAGAAATTTAATGGATGGCTAAGAACCTGGTGTTGTGCTAAAGGGTATGTGCTGTTGGGGGGTGGGGAGGGACCTGGGAGGACAGTAGTCTCTATGCCAAGGACAGACTACACTTGAGTGAGGAGAGAAGGAAAGTGTTGAAACAGAGGATGGAGGAGTACATAGAGGAAGTTGGGAATTTAAACTAGGAGTGGGGGGTGGCAGTTGGGGAAGAGATATGCAGAGACCACAGGTTGGGAAATCATATGAGCTTACCCCCCATAACAGTGACAAAGGACAAATGGCAAGTACTGTTGGTGATGCTAGGAAAGTAGGGCAGGATGGGAGGGGGAGGGTGGAAGGTGGTTACCCTTAATGCTAGGAGCCTTGGGAGGAAAACTGCAGAGTTACAGGTTCTCATGGCAGAGGGAGAGGTGGACATTGCAGCCATCATGGAAACATGGGCCACCCAATACAATGACTGGGACCTGTCTGTACCAGGGTACAGGTTATTTCGAGGGACAGGGTGATTGGGAAAGGGGTGGCACAATATGTGAAGGAAGGACTGAAGTGTGTAAGGGAGGAAGGGGAGAAGGGTAGTACGGAGTCACTTTGGATGCAAATCCAGGATTCCAAGAATAGGATTCTTAGAATGGAAGTGGTGTACAGGCCACCATCTCAGATGGAGGAGTTAGACAGGGAACTAGCGGGACAGATCAAGAGGACCTGCAAAAAGGGTAGTGTGATGATTGTGGGGGACTTCAACATGCCAGGAGTGGACTGGAGCACCCCAACAACCAGGAACAGAAGGGCAGGTACTGCTGGATGCCTTCCAGGACAGCTTCCTGCTGCAAATGGTCAGTGAACCAACCAGGTTAGGGAATACCCTTGACCTTGTGCTGGCAAATGGGGACTTTGTGAGAGAACTTATAGTGGAGGAACCGCTGTCAGGGAGTGACCACCACTCAGTATGGCTCACATTGGATATGGGCAAGGAAGGGTGGAATCTGGCACAATAGTGCTGGACTTCAGGAGGGCCAACTTTGGGAGTATGGGGGAAGTGGTAAAAGGGTACCTGGCCAGAATTCAATCTAGTATGGACACTAACCAGAGGTGGGAGCTCATAAAGCTGGGGATAGTGGAGGCAACCAAAACCTGCTGCAAAGCCCAGAGCAAGAAGGCTAGGGCTCAGAAACTGATCTGGTTGAGCAAGGAGGTCATGGAAAAGGCCAGGAGAAAAGAACTGCCTTTAGGAAGTACAAGAAAACAGGGAGGGGGAGGACTGGGAGGAGTACTTGACAGAATCGAAGGAGGTGACAAGGGCAGTAAGGGGAGCCAAAGCATCTACAGAACTCAGGCTGGCACAAGGCATTAAGAAGGGGGAGAAGGACTTCTTTAAGTACATCAGGGAGAAAAGGAGCTGTAAGGACCACATATTAAGGATTAGGAAGGAGGGGGGTTAGGTGGAAGCAGGGTGTGATAAGGCGGAAGCACTAAATGAGTAATTCTGCTCAGTATTTACTAAAGAGAAGAGGGGGTGACACTCAAGGTGGGAGAAATGGCAGAAGCAGGGTGGGAAGTGGTGATAGATGGGGAAATCATGGAGAGCAGAGTTCAAAAGGGTTTGAAGGCACTGAGGGTGGACAAGGCACCAGGCCCAGATGGCATCCACCCCAGGGTACTGAAGGAGCTGGCAGAGGTCCTTGCAGGACCTTTGGCAGACCTATTTAATGCCTCACTACATTCGGGGTGTGTACCTCAGGACTGGAGGATGGCTCATGTGGTGCCCCTCCACAAGAGTGCCCAAGGATGAACCGGAAACTACAGACCAGTGAGCCTCACATCCATCGTGGGTGCTAATGGAGACTATCCTGAAGGAGAGGCTGGTGGCCCTCCTAGAGGCCAAAGGACTACAGGACAGCAGACAGCATGGCTTCATACGTGGCAGATCCTGCCAAACCAACCTGGTCGAGTTCTATGACTGAGTAACTAGGCAACTGGACAGGGGCCATGCAGTGGATGTCCTGTATCTGGACTTCAGTAAGGCATTCAACTCAGTGCCACATGGAAGGCTGGGAAGGAAGTTAGTAGGCACAGGGGTGGGTGCAAAGCTGGTGAGATGGGTAGGAAACTGGCTGCAGGGAAGGCAACAGAGGGTGGTGGTGGGTGTGGAGCTCTCACACCCAAGGGCAGTGATGAGTGGTGTTCCACAGGGTTCGGTGTTGGGACCAGTGTTGTTTGGGATATTCATTGCAGACATATCATGGGACATCAAGAGCAAGATCAGTCTGTTTGCTGATGATACCAAGGTAGGCGCGGTGGTGGATGACCTAGGGGGATGGCAGGGGTTGCAGGATGATCTGGCAAAGCTTGAAACCTGGTCAGACACCTGGCAACTGGGCTTTCATGCCAAAAAGTGCAAGGTGCTGCATTTTGGGATGAAGAATCCAAGGAAGGAGGAGTTACCAGCTAGGGGGAGTGCAGCTAGCCCAGACAGAGGAGGAGAAGGATCTGGGTGTGCTCATTTCAGGGTCAATGAACAACTCGGCACAATGTAGGAAGGCAGCTGCAAAGGCCAACAAAATGCTGGGTTGTATTGCAAGGGTATATCCTCAAGGAAGGAGGAGGTGATTCTGCCACTGTATAGGTCATTAGTTAGACCACACCTGGAGTACTGCATGCAGTACTGGCATCCGTATCTGAAGAGGGACATTAAGTTACTGGAGGTGGTGCAGCGCAGAGCGACAAAGATGATCAAGGGGCTGGGGGACTTATCATACGAGAGGAGGTTGAAGGAGTTGAACATGTACTCACTGGAGGAGAGGAGAGACAGGGGTGACATGATTGAAACCTTTAAATACATGAAAGGAATAAACAAGACAAGTACAGAGGGGCTGTTCAAAGTAAGGGAGGAGGACACCAGGGCCATGATATGAGACTGGAGCGAGGACAGTTCAGGAGGGAGATGAGGAGACACTTTTTTACAGAGAGGGTGGTGGCTGGGTGGAATGTGTTACCTCCTGAAGTGGTATGCAGTAGAACAGTGGACTGCTTCAAATGAGGATGGGACAGGACAAGGGGGAGGGTTAATGAAGAGGAAGGGTGGAAGGGAGGGGCAGCTGCAGAATAAGGGGTGCTAGCTGCACATTCGAGCAGACTTGATAGACCTCTAGGCCTTTATCTGCTGGCAAATTTCGTATGTTCGTATGTTTGGAACCAGTTTGTTGTGGGTGGACATGGACCCCTTATTTACCTTTGAGTGTTTTGCTTGCTTGTGATTTTTTCTGGGTGTGGGGGTTATTTCTTAATTATATTTAAACCAAAATTGCTGTGAGACAAAGTATTGTCCATAGCAAGTGACCCATTTACAGTATTTTTGGGGCTTGTTTTCCAGGTGTGTGTTGTGGGTTGAACAAATCAGGTCACACAGGAATCAACAAAGGTGGTACAACATACCTAAATGGTATGATTTTTATTAAACAAACAAAAAATTAAATCCAAAAAAAAAAAACAGCTTACAGCAGCGAACTTCTGATAATAAACAAACAAAATAAAGCTTGAAAACAGCACAGCTTCCCTGCCAAGGGTCTAGCAGTGGAACATAATCTTGTGCAGTATAACAGAGAGCAGGAGGTCCTCACGTGAACTCTCCCTAACAGCATCTAACCTGAGGATCTAGGCTGGCTTCTTTCAAAGAGTGGAGCTCCACCCCTTAGCTCAAAGCCCCACCTAATTATTAAGCCATTTACAGGAAATCTTCTTATTTCTTTGTACAATCAATTACATAGAATACACATAAATGAAAGGCATAACAAATAATCCATTATTATGATATCAACATAAACACCCTAATGCTCTATCAGATATGATTGCACATTTCTTGCAGAGTGGGCTGCATTATATACAACTCCTCCCCTTTTCTAAAGGTAACGTAGGAGCTGCAGCATATAAAAGAAGGGAGAAAGGTGCTGCTGACTTCCTATAGGAGACAGCACCTTGCAAGGACACCAGCACTGATTGGAGACATGATACTCCTGGGAGCTGTGTAGGTAAACCACATTTTAGTTCTTCTCTATTGTCCTGTATTTTAGTTAGTTTGCTAACTGTTTATCTTTTCAAGTACAGGATATTCAATCTGCACCTGTACATATCCTAAAGAAAATATTTAAACTGGCATTGGTAATTTCTTAAGTTTGACTGTCAATCCCAGCTTGCTTTTACATTGTGAAAAAACCTTTGCCTACCAAGTCTGTTTACAGACCTTTAGTTACTTTCATTCTTTAAGTCTGCACAGCTCATTTAGACCATTTTCTGCACATTTAAGGGCAGTACAGGGAAAAAGTGCTTATATTTAACTGGACCATGACGTAGAAGAGCAGAAATAGGAAGGGGAAGAAAAATAGTTTCAATTGTAATACACAGCGTCAGATGGCCAGTCTGACTGCAGCATATTCTGTATGTTTTACACAGAAAGGGGGAATTAGAAAGAGACAGAAAGACATAAAATGAAGGAGTAAAGTGCTGTTGCGCAACAGTCTTTGGAACAGATATAGGAGAGAAGAAGAAAACGTCAGGTTCAGCTAAGCACTATTCACATGGGGGTTCACTACCACATTTCCCCCTCTTTAAGAACAAACCAATAATTTGGTTTGAAGACCACATTCCTTTTCCACAACATAAACCCAAGGGAATGGGATGGGACTTCCACCCACCCTCACAGAAGTCCCATGGGGCACCCTATAAACAAAACAATAAATACAATTAACATCATTCATTGTCATATGTCATAATTTGCCCTGGGGTTGAAATAGGATACTGTATCCCATTCTAGATTAAATTTCCTTAAGCACCATATCTAGAAAGGAAATCTGCATTTTTATGTTTGTTGCCTGGTCTATGCTTAATCTCAAAATGATAGGGCTGTAGAGCCAAGTACCAACGGAGAATGCATGCATTTTTATCCTTCATCTGGTTAAGCCAGCATAAAGGGTTGTGATCCATAATTAAAGTAAAATGAGACCCCCATAGATAGAATTTCAATGTCTCTATAGCCCATTTAATTGCTAAACATTCCTTTTCTATTGTAGCATACTTCTGTTCTCTGGGATATAGTTTCCGGCTGATGAATAAGATGGGGCTCTCTTCTCCATTGATATTTTGACACAATACAGCACCTAGACCAGTTTTTGAAGCATCTGTTTGTAATTCAAAAGGTTTATTAAAATCTGGAGATTGTAACACTGGTGCTGAACACAATATAGCTTTTATTGTCCTAAAAGCTAAATCACAAGCAGGTGACCATGGGATTTTATTTGGGACTTGTTTCTTAGTCAAGTCAGTCAATGGGGTTGCAATTGTGGTGAAATCAGGGATAAAGCGTCTATAATAACTAGCTAAACCCAAAAGATCTCACTTGTTTTTTGTTTCTGGACTTGCACATTGGGCTACTGCCTCACCTTTCTATTTCTGGACGTACTTATTCCATTACCCAAAACGAAGCCCAAATATCTTGTCTCATTCATGGCTAGGGTACACTTGGAAGGATTAATAGTTAAACCAACTTTTTCAATAGTATATAAAACATTAGACAAATGGGTAAGATGTGTTGACCAGTCTGAACTGAAAATCACCACATCATCCAAATAAGCAGAACAATAGGAAGAGTGATCATTCAACAATTTATCCATATACCTTTGGAAGGTGGCAGGGGCCCCATGTAAGCCAAATGGCATATAAGCAAACTGGTATAACCCCTTAGGAGTGCTAAAAGCTGTTTTTTCTTTAGACTGTTCTTCCAAAGGGATCTGCCAATAGCCCTTGGAGATCGGAGTAGAGATGTATTTTGCCTGTCCAATGTGATCTATTATATCATCCAATCTAGGAAATGGATAGCTATCAAACTGAGATACTTGACTGAGTTTACGGAAATCGAGACATAAACGGATACCCCTTCCTTTTAGGTACAATTACCATAGGGATGACCATGGACTTCTAGAAGGTTCAATAATATTTAATTTCGTAATTTCTCAATTTTCTGTACAACCTCAGACCTACTTCTTTCTGGCAATCGATATGCCTTTTGCCTTATTGGGACAGAATCAGTTTTAATCGTATGTACTACATCAATGGCTTTACCTGGGATAGTTGTGAAAACTTTGTATAATGTTGTAGTACATTTCCAATTCTGCATGTTGCTGACTGGTTAAATTTGAGTTAATATGTACATCTCTAATAGTTTTCTCTGATTCAAGCCTTTCATAGGCAGAATCTAATTCAGTGTCTGAATTGGGCATAACATAAAGGTCAGCTTTAACATCAGAAGTAAGTCTCTATGCCATTTCTTTAAGAGATTTGCATGATAGTTGGTGTACACTTTCGTCTCGGGTATCTCAACTTGGTAAGTGACAGGACCAGTCTGGGAAACAATGGAGTAAGGTCCCTGCCATTTCATTAAAAGCTTATTGTCATTGGATGGCAATAATAACAGTACCTTTCCCTGGAAGAAATTGTTTTCCTGAGTTTGCTATCATAATGGCATTTCTGCTTAGTTTGGGCTACCATATTTTGTTCATGTGCCTTTTTGTGTACTGCACTAACTTTCTAAGATTAACCAAATAGTCTAGGATATTGGTATATTTCACTGTGGTCTCTCCCTCCCAAGTTTCTTTAACTATGTCAAGAGGTCCCCGGGGGTTTCTTCCATACAGCAAACTGAATGGTGAAAATCCTGTTGAGGCTTGTGGGACCTCTCGGTATGCAAACAGGAATAGGGGAAGATATTGATCCCACTTTTTACCTTCTTCGTCCACAAGTTTCCTAATCATACGTTTTAATGTCTGATTGAATCTTTCTGTAAGACCATCAGTTTGTGGATGGTAAGGGGTGGTTCATAATGTAGTAATTCCTAAAGCTTTGTACAATTCAGTGAGTAGTGCAGCATTAAAATTTGTACCACGATCCGTCAGGATCTCTTTAGGAATACCCATACGACTGCAGAATTCTACTACTTTTTCTGCTATTTTTGAGGCTGTAACTGTTCTCAAGGAAAAGCTTCAGGATATTTGGTTGCATAATCACAAAGGACAAGTATGAATCTATTACCCTTACTGCTTTTTACTAATGGTCCTACCATCCATAGCTATTCTTTCAAGGGTTGAGCTACAACTGATGCGGGCATTAAGGGTACTTTGTCCCTGTGAGTTATCTGGCTGATTTGCTGACAGGAGGACAACATCTGCAATACTCAGCAATGTCCTCCTGTAGACCAGGCCAGAAGAATCGTTGCAATAGTCTAGCAGAAGTTCGGTCTCGTCCTGCATGTCCAGCACTAGGGATGTGTAAAAACAGAAGATCCTTTCTAAATTTCTGTGGTACCAGCATTTGTTCTATCTGTTCTTGTGTTTTAGGATTTATACATATTCTATATAGAATTCCATTCTGTTGTACAACATATGGTGAACCAAAAGGTACTTGTTTGTTAAGCTGTGAAAAGAAAGGGTTAAGTGTATTGTCATTTTGCTGTTCAGTTTTAATATCTACAACATGATATTGAGGCATGACATCCCAGTCCCATTTTGTTTTTGTTCCAGTCTTTCTGTAATAATTTCTTTTCGCCTTTGTTTTCGTGGTCCTTTACCTCTTCAAACAAAGAATCATCAAAGAAAATATAGGGTCCTGTTGTATCAGTTGTGACTGAGCCCTCGTGGTTACAGCTGATAAGGCAGTGTCACATGAGGTTAAAAGGTCATTAAAGGATGGAAAGTTCTGACCAATAATCAAAGGCACAGGTAAAGTGGGTACAACTCCTAATGTCATATCACATGTCTGTCCGTTTATACATACTTGTGTCTGTGCAGTTGGGTACTGATGCACATCACCATGGATACAGATTACACCAGTGGGCTTAGTACTTAACAACTTGTTATCTAGTAGGTCAGCCCGGATTAAGCTTTGTCGGCTCCCTGAGTCCACTAGCCCTTCTACTTGAGTTTCATTTACCATAGTCTTTATAAAAAAGTTCCCCAAGTTCATAGAAGCTAGGTATGCAGACTTTTTCTTTGGGCAGAAAGGGGCTATGTGTCCCAGTCCATGGCAATAATGGCATTCTATGGTGGATTCAGTTTTTTTTTTATGCCATCTCCCGACCTTCCCCTCTAGTCTTAGCAATCCCTGTCCCAACTGATGAAACAATAGGTCTTACCGTAGTGGTTGCAGATGTTGTAGTAGGAATTACATTTTCTGTTCTCCTGTACCCTTTTTGTACCGGTTGTCGTGCAGATAAGAAATCCTCTGCTAGGGTAATTGCAGCTTCAGCATTATCAGGATGGTGTTCCCTTACCCATAATTGGACATCCGCAGGCATAATCTGTACAAATTGCTCCAACACAAACTGCTCAATGATGGCTGGTACAGTCTTTCCCTCAGGTTGTAGCCATTTGTGACACAAGTCATTCAATCTGGTATAGGTCTCCCTAGGTGGTACATGGGGTAAATGCTTTAAAGATCGAAACCTTTGTCTATATGTTTCTGTGTTAATGTCATATCTTTTTAGTATCTCCTTCTTTACAGAAGCATAATCATTAGCAATCTGGATATCCATACAGGTGTATGCCAATTGAGCTTTGCCCGATAGATATGGGGCAAGTCTTACCACCCATTGGGTAGCAGGCCAATTACAAGCCTGTGATACATGTTCAAATGTTGTAAGATATGCCTCTATATCATCAGAGGGAGTCATTTTTGTTAATTTTATGTCTCTGGGATTTGTATGGGCCACCCTTTGGCCAGCCCCAATAAGTTGTAAGGCCTGTATTGTGTCAGCCCACCTCTGGTCTTGTTGCTTTCTTTCAACCTCTTTTTCCCTCAGATCTACCTCTCGCTGGCGTTCCATCTCCATATGACATATAGCTAACCAGCGGAGTAAATCCCTGAGGTCTTCGGGGGGGGGTTCCAACTGTTCTTCTTCTGGTCTCTTCACACCCGCCTCTTCCATCTTCTGTATGCCCTGTTTAACTTTAGGACGTGTGGCAGCAGGTAATCCTTCAAGAAGTGGTTCACCAACAGCAGCCACTTGGGTTCTGGTCAAAACCCCTGATAAGGCACCAGCTTCCTCGAGTTTATGTGTCATGTACCTGTTGAAAACCACTTGTGACCTGGATACTATGTGCAGTATCTTTACTGGAGTCCACCTATTCCTTATGGATCTCCAATCAACCTCCTGGTACCAAATGTCGTGGGTTGAACAAATCAGGTCACACAGGAATCAACAAATGTGGTACAACATACCTAAATGGTATGATTTTTATTAAACAAACAAACAAAAAAATTAAATCCAAAAAAAAAAAAAACAGCTTACAGCAGCGAACTTCTGATAATAAACAAACAAAATAAAGCTTGAAAACAGCACAGCTTCCCCGCCAAGGGTCTAGCAGTGGAACATAATCTTGTGCAGTATAACAGAGAGCAGGAGGTCCTCACATGAACTCTCCCTAACAGCATCTAACCTGAGGATCTAGGCTGGCTTCTTTTAAAGAGTGGAGCTCCACCCCTTAGCTCAAAGCCCCACCTAATTATTAAGCCATTTACAGGAAATCTTATTTCTTTGTACAATCAATTACATAGAATACACATAAATGAAAGGCATAACAAATAATCCATTATTATGATATCAGCACAAACACCCTAATGCTCTATCAGATATGATTGCACATTTCTTGCAGAGTGGGCTGCATTATATACAATTCCTCCCCTTTTCTAAAGGTAACGTAGGAGCTGCAGCATATAAAAGAAGGGAGAAAGGTGCTGCTGACTTCCTATAGGAGACAGCACCTTGCAAGGACACCAGCACTGATTGGAGACTTGATACTCCTGGGAGCTGTGTAGGTAAACCACATTTTAGTTCTTCTCTATTGTCCTGTATTTTAGTTAGTTTGCTAACTGTTTATCTTTTCAAGTACAGGATATTCCAATCTGCACCTGTACATATCCTAAAGAAAATATTTAAACTGGCATTGGTAATTTCTTAAGTTTGACTGTCAATCCCAGCTTGCTTTTTACATTGTGAAAAACCTTTGCCTACCAAGTCTGTTTACAGACCTTTAGTTACTTTCATTCTTTAAGTTTGCACAGCTCATTTAGACCATTTTCTGCACATTTAAGGGCAGTACAGGGAAAAAGTGCTTATATTTAACTGGACCATGACGTAGAAGAGCAGAAATAGGAAGGGGAAGAAAAATAGTTTCAATTGTAATACACAGCGTCAGATGGCCAGTCTGACTGCAGCATATTCTGTATGTTTTACACAGAAAGGGGGGGGGATTAGAAAGAAACAGAAAGACATAAAATGAAGGAGTAAAGTGCTGTTGCGCAACAGTCTTTGGAACAGATATAGGAGAGAAGAAGAAAACGTCAGGTTCAGCTAAGCACTATTCACATGGGGGGAAGGGGTTCAACTACCACAGTGTGGTTGCTCACCGAAGGACTGCAATCTGTTTTGGAGGGTGGACAAACAACTGCATAGATGTGTTGTCTGGAGGCCTCATTTACTGTGAATTTTAGGTTGTGGCTGTGTGTGTGTGTCTGTGGTAATTTGAAAGGGGTCACTCTAGGTGTGTTTGTTCATTGAAGGCTAGCCATCTTAATATGCATCATGTTTTCTTTGTTGTGGGTGGCTGGACAAACACACCGGGAAAGATGAATCATCTGGAGGCCTTATTTCTTTCTGAGAACTGCTTGACATTTTTAAAAAGCTGTGTAAGGTAATTTAAGAGGGGTCACTCCAGGTGATGCTTTCTCCAGGTATGTTTGTTCACAGAGGGGCAGCCAATTAATGTGCACCATGCTTTATTTTTATTTTTTTTTTTTGTGGGGGGTGTTGGTTGAACAAATACACTGGGAAAGATGCATCATCTGGAGGCTGCCATTTTGTTTGCAGACTGGTGAGGATGCACCTCCATTTAGTTTGCCTGCAGGCAAGGGTGTACCTCCATTTAGTTTACAAGCATGTGAGGGTGCGCCTCCATTTTGTTTGCAGGCAGACCAAGGTGTATCTCCATTTGTTTGTAGGTAGGTAAGGGCGTACATCCATTTTGTTTGCAGACATGCCTGGGTATGCGGCCAAACCTTCTATTACTTCACCTTCATACAAAATGGCTAACCAGGCATGTGCTGTTTGGTCCTCAACTCCAATTTTTTGTAAATGTCTGGTGTGATTTTCTGATTAGGTGATGAGCAGTAAACAATTTTTTTAATTTACACACTTGTTTGGTGTCCAGTGTTGCACGCACCACACTGTTTAGTGTTCACTGCTGCACACGTCACACTGTGTTGTTTTTCTTCAATTTACTGCTAGGGACTTATATCACTGCATGGTTACTTTTTGACCTTTGGGTCAGTGTGTTCTGAAATGCTTATCAGAATTACTCTACTATGGTTCAGAAAAATTTACCTTTATGTCACACTTTGGTAACCCTTTTCCATGAATGTACCCGTAAGCAGTGATGGTGCCCTTCTATCTCTAGATGGCATCATGCTGAGAGCTGTAGATAGGGTGAGGAATCTGGGGGTCATTGTGGACTCTAGGCTGACCTTAGAACATCAGGTGTCAGCTTCTGTCTGAAGTGGCTTTTACCATCTCCATAACATCTGAAGGATTAAACCCTTACTTGAGACACCTGATCTGGTGACTGTAGTGTATGCCCTGATTACATCTAGACTGGACTCCTGTAACACTCAGTGCCTTGGGTTATCTGCAAAGTTGATGCATCATTTGCAGCTGGTCCAGAATGTGGTAGCCCATCAGGTTGTTGGAGCCTGCAGCATATCACACCGGTTTTCTGTGCCCTGCACTGGCTACAGACACAGTGGCATATTGACTTTAAGTTGTGCTTGTTAAATTACAAGGCCCTACACGGTCTTGGTCCAGGCTGCCTGAAAGGTTCCCTGACTCCAAACACTCCTGGCCACCCATTCAGATCAGTGGAGGCAAGCCTCCTTTCCATATCAAGATCTAGAGTTAAGTCCTCTGGGGTTTGGGCAATTGATGTGGTGGCCCTGATTTTATGAGATATCCTTCCCCTGTAGGTAAGAGGTGCTTCATTTTGACACGTATTTAAAAACTCATTTATTCTTTATGAGTTATAGGTCTGTTATTGTCTTATAACATTTTAATTATCTTATTTTAACTTATATGTATTACTTATAATCTGTTTTATAATTAGATGTCCTTATTATGAACTGTAAAGCATACCCAGAGCTCTTGGGATTGGGGGGCCATATAAATAAAATTGCCTTGCCTTGCATGTTGAGCCAAATAGAGATAAAGAGGAGCAGCAACAAAGTAGTAAGCAGAAGGTGGAATAGGCAGGGTAGTAAATCACTGCTCTCCCCATTCCCATCCACTCAGGTAACAGTGAGGGACTTAAACACTGCATGGGAGGCTTGGGGCTGCTGTGGTTCTGCTGCTGCTACCAGCCTGATCCAGTATCTCTACCTCCTATGGCCTGTAGCACATTAGCATGGGAGACTGGACCAAGGGGGACACTTTTGAGGCTGTAACCCCGAGTGTCAGTGATCCTGGCTCCACTGCCTATTTCCCCTTCTCTCACTCTTTCCTTTTCTCAAACCTCAATCTTAGCTTTACAGTCTCCTCAATAATCACCTAGGAATCACTCTGCCATGCACACTCCATCCAGCCTGCTGCACAGCAGAATGGTCTGCTACCCATCCTGGTCCATCAGGGACTCAAACTAAATTTGTTCCTTTCCTGTAAACAACCTGATGAATCCAGTGGCCAATCCAGCATGGAATAAAAGCTATCTGGCCCCTTCCCCCAACTTCTAATGGGTCCAGTGCACAACATGATCTGTTAGAGAATAAATATCTGTATTTCCTCCTCCTCCTCCTCCTCCTCCTCCACCCAGTTACTTGATGAGTCCAGGGCAAAACCAGGACCATCAGGGAAATCAGTCCCCTTACCCTCAACAATACAATGAATCCGAAGCCCAACCTGGCCTGTCATGGAATAAAACAATCTGTTTCCCTCCCCCAAACTGTCTGATGTGTCTGATGCCAACCTGGCCCATCCAGGAATAAAAAACATCTGGCCCCCTTCCCTCAACTACCTAACAGGTCTAGTGACCAACCTGGCCCTTCTGAGAGTAATAAAATCTGCCCTTCTTCTCCCAGCTACCTGATGGGTCTGGCATCCAATCCAAACCATCAGAGAATACTGAAAGAGTGATATGGAGGGAGGGCTATAAGTACATTTGGTGCTGGGGGGATGAAAAAAAGTGCCTTGTGTTGGGTGGACTTGAACCACTGGGTACAGTGTAGGGAGAAAAGCAGTGCTGCTTTGTGAAAGCCCTCCCTGTGAGCACTGTATACATAAAATCTGTTAAACTGATGTTGGAGGTGGTCCTCATATAACTACAGTCACAATATAACAATGAGACTGGTGAGACGGTAAGATCTGCTACAAAAATATACCAAAAGAGTAACCAAAAAAGCAAGACCAGTCTCGTTGGCACCAGCCATATCTTGCTTGTTTTTGTTTTTAAAGACAGGCTCAGCAGCCATAATCTACTCTCCCCTCATTGGCAGGAGCCAGACTGGTGAGGGGAAACAAAACGGGCAAGATGACATCTTCAAGGTTGCACCAGTAAATGTTTACCTGGACCATTGATCAAGAGTAGAGGTACAGTGTTTTGTTCTGATGCACTGCCAGGTTTTGGACCATGGAATACTTTTGATGTCAGGGGGTAATGGTGCTTAAAGTGTTTCTTTCAACTCCCCGAGGTGCTGTAACACCTTGAACATTTGAATAGTTGGGAGTCCTTTCAGAATAATTTCCTTCAAAACCAGAATTCTTTTCAATTCTTTATTTTATTCCCCCTATGTTTCGCTCTGTACAAGAGCTTGTTCACTGGGTTTTTCATTCTGTTAATATAAATACAATTTAACTTCTGCTATTATGCCTGACATCCCATACCACTTGGACAGGTACCTGCAGTCTTTCTCACTTTATGTCAGACTTGTTCTGTATTACTTTGTGCAGTCTTTATTTCCACAGAAATTATGTGGCATCTCCGTGTACACAGAGGTGCCACGTCATCTCTGTGGCATTTACAGACAGACTTGAAAGGATGTGACAGAACCAAGGTTTTAGAACTGAACAGATGCCATTAGTGCCTGGATGCAGTAAGCAGCAGCAATTGAAACCTGAAAGGTAAAAGAAATTTGATTTAAAAATGGAAACACAAGAACATAGTCAAACAAAACAAAACTTGGCAAAAATACGAAGAAAATGGTAACATTTATATTGTAGAAATAAAGACTGCATGAAGTATCAAAGAACACGTCTGACAAAAAGTGAGAAAGACTGCAGGTCTGGGGTGTCAGGCGTAATAGCAGAAGTTAAATTGTTGCACAAAGGGTGGTCATAAGGTGACACATAAGAATAAGTAAACGAGGTGCGCAGTTAACTTATGCATATTGATTAGAAAGCCATGGCAGCTCTAAGAAGTGTATTTCATACATTTTAGGCCAAAAAAAGGAAATGTTAAGACTGTAACACAGTTAAAAAAGGCATAGGAGAAACAGAAACAGCAGAGCGGTAAATATGAGGATTGTAACGTGAAAATGCAAAGCTTAAAATATAAATCATGATGAAATACAAATATTATATGAAAATGAATAATGTATTTATATAACAGAATAAAAAAAACATGAACAAGCTCTTATATAGAGCGAAACATAGGGGGAATAAAATAAAGACTTGAAAAGAATTCCAGTTTTGAAGGAAGTTATTCAGTTTGTACCATAGAATACTAGAAGAATGACAATTAGAGGACTTGAATATCCATGCTGCTGGTAGAATGGTTTTGTTAAACCATTAGCGCTAATACTGTTTTTTTTTTTGTTAAAGGAATCAGACAATGGCATTGATACCCTATTTCTGATTTGAGGATATTATAGCTAGTCATCATTTTCCCTTTAATTTAACAGGATCAACTCTCTGGCCTTGGTTTCATAATTTTTTTCTAGTATTTAGTTTCAAGGAGGGAACCAAGGCTAAAATTATTTTATTATTTTATTACTTCTCACAATGTCTCAAATAAGTTAGGAATGGTTTCCAAATAAGGTCAAACTTATGTTTCTCACCTTTTTGTGAATAACAATTCCTTTCCAAATTTGCACAAGTAAGTCTAGTAAGCTCTTAACTTGGGGTGGGTTTTTATCCTTCCAATTCTGTAATATCATTTTTTTAGCATTTATTAATGCTTGATTGAGAAATTTGATATTTTCACTTCTGCAATGCTCTGACTGTATGAAGGATTCACCAAATATTAAAATCCCTGGATCGAAAGGGAAATCTAATCCTAATACTGCTGTTATTATTAACTTTATGCCATTTCAAAAGTAGCTTTTTTTTTAGCTCAGGACAATTAATAAACATATGCTAAAAAGAACCACTTGCCAATAAGCATCTAGGGCCCCATATTCAGAGGTGGCTGGATGCACACACAAAATGGTGCACCAGGCAAATAAGTTGTGCTGGCTGGCTCTGGTTTGATATTCAAACAGAATGCACGATTGAAACAGACTGCGCAATCTGTTTGAATATCAGACCCTGGATGCAAAGAACACAGCAAGGGGCCACCATGTATGGCGCTGCGCAGCCAAGTTGCAAGGCTGAAGATGACCCATAGGGGACTGTGTGCCACATATCTGTATGCACTGCAGCTCCCATAGGTGATATTCAGCCCAAATATGAAGATGTGCCCATTTGGCATGCATGGTGCAATGGGGCCATTTGCATGCCCATTATGGGCTAATCTGCAAGTCTGCACCACTGTGGTATGCGCCGGGCCAGCCCTCCCCAGCCCTGATCACTGTTCAAAATACATACCACCACAAGCCTCGTTTCCATAGTGTAGTGTCCCCCCCTCCCTGAGCCATGATCACAGTGCAAATAATGCAGTCCCACCTCCCCAAGCCCCGATCACATTTAAATGAATGCAGTCCCCCTCCCTGAGCCCCACTCACATTTAAATTAATGAAGTCCCCCTCCCTGAGCCCTGATCACAGTGCAAATAATGCAGACCCCCTCCCTGAGCCCCGATTACATTTAAATGAATGCACTTCCCCTTCCTGAGCCCTGATCACAGTGCAAATAATGCAGTCCTGCCTCCCTAAGTCCCAATCACAGTTACATCAATGCAGTTCCCCATCCCCAAGCCCCAAACCATATAACATGACAACCGTCCCCTCCCCTGGTAGTCAAAAGTCCCCCAACCCATTAGGCATTGACCCACCATCCCACTCTCCCATCCCAACCCATACCAGTCACTTGCACAGCCGTCTGCACCCTGCCATGACCAGCCACCAACTGATGGGTACTGAAGTGCGTAAGTAAATAATTCGCACTCATTGATTGACCAATGAGCACGTACCATTTACTGTACATGCTCTGGTACCTATCAGTCAGTGGCTGGCCATGGCAGGGTGAGGAGGGCTGTGTCTATTGCCAGCAGAGTTTGGATGGGGGTGGAGCAGTGAGTCAGTGCCTGTTAAAGGGTGGGGGTGGGGCTTTTGACTACCAGGGCAGGGGACGGTTTTCATGTTATATGGTTCAGGGCTCAGAGAAGGGGAAATGCATTTATGTAACTGTGATCAGGGCTTGTGGAGGGGGATTGCATTATTTGCACTGTGATCAAGTCGGGGGGGGGCTGTGTACCCAGTCCTAGACTATGCATGAGGAACCAACCTACCCCGCGCATAGTTAAAGTAGGGTTTCAAAAACATAACTCTCCGCCAGTGCAGTCAGCCATTTTTACACCTGGGGCAGTTTCAGTATTGTGATATGTGGCATATACATGAGGGACCCGTCATTTGTATAGGGGCATCACAATACTGTGCGTGGCAGTGCAGTCGGGGGTGCGTGGTGCATCGGTGGCCTCTGAATATGGCCACGCCCTGATGGTCTGTGTCTGGAAATGCGTGGCACATCCAGGGATGTGCCATGCATATTGTCTAAATATGTGACTCCTAGGACATTTACCTTTGATATTATTGTTAAATTTATGTAATTTTGCAGGGATATAATACACTCTATGTATTATGTTAAACTGGATTTGTTTTAACTTGCTGTTTTTAGATATGTTCAGTATTACTGGTTTGATTTCCATCCATTTATGTTCATTTAAGCTAGGACCTATACCATTTTGCCAAGTTTGTTTTAATTTATCCAACAAGTCAACTTTCTTTTCCTGGAAAATACTGTAGTTTTCCATTTAGTTTTTTATTTGAGGTTTTACTGATAAGAATGTCCTGTATCGAAGACAATGGAGGTTCCATAAGATTTTCTATGTTCTTATAAAATCTTTAACCTGAAGATACTCCAAATGATGGCTGTTCTCCAGAGTTAACTGTTTCTTGAAGTTGGGGAATTCCATAAAGTACCCATTTTCATAAAGATGTCTTACCTGATATACCCATTTTGCCTCCCATATACAAAAGAAGGGGTTATTTTTAAAATCTGGGACATTTTAAATATATTTTATGTAAAGATAAGGAGATATTTCTTTCATTCGATTAATGCTCTCTTTCCTCTCTTCTCCAGGACCCCACTGCCCCTTCTTGTAAATGTCCTTAGCCCCATTGCCCTACACTTCTCCTTATCTACTCTGACCTCTATACTTCTCACCACCCTACCTCATCCCCCCTTACTCTCCCCCTTCCACTCCACCACTTCCTCCCACTCCCTTACTTCTTTCTCTCTCATTCCTACCCCCAGTAATCACCCTTTCTACCCCATTCCTAATCCTCAATACTCTATTCCCCCACCCTACCCAACATAATCTGTTCTCTTCCCCTCTCTCTTTTACTTCCACCACTATTTTACCTTTTCACCCCCCCCCCGAGTCTGTCTTTCTCACCCTACTCTACTTTCTCTCTCTCCTACCATTTGCTATATTTGCGAGGTTACTTTCTTGTGTGTGCCGGGTACTTCGCACTTCTGATGTTTAACCTGCATTATTATTTGCCCTGGTAATGTATATTATTGTACATACTGTGTATTGTTGTATTGTTATTACTGGTAATGTATATTATTGTACATACTGTGTATTGTTGTATTGTTATTACTGGTAATGTATATTATTGTACATACTGTATATTGTTGTATTGTTATTACTGGTAATGTATATTATTGTACATACTGTGTATTGTTGTATTGTTATTACTGTTCTTCTGCTTGTTTGTACTTATCCCTTACCGCCTCCCCAGGATGCATCTGGAAACGAGCTTCATGGCTCAGTATGTCTTTCCTGGTAAATCTCTTGTCAGTGTCAGTTACTCAGCAGGTAGCACACTCACCTCTGAGGCAGGGAGATCAGAAGGCTGTGGGTTCTATCCCACAGTAGGCACTTGGGTTAAATCCTAATATTGACACTGTAGTGCAGCATGAGGAGGGTGCTGCATTCTTGAGGTGCCGTCTTTCAGATGAGACGTTAAACCGAGGTTCCATCTGCCTGTTTTGGTGGTAGTAGCACTTCTCAAAAAGAGTAGGGGAATTTTATTAAGAAGTGGATTTCATTACATCTCTTAACCAAAAAAATGAACAGGAGTTATCATACGTATATACTGTCTTAGACAAAACATAAATAAACAAACTATTAAACAATTCTGCTTAATCACATTTGAAATAATCTTCATTTCTACTTTATTTGCTAATTATTAAGTCATATATTCACAGCTTATCCAGAGATGCCTAACTCTTTCTGCTGGACAGCACAGCATATCTTTTTGTTGTACTTTCAATAAGACTTTTTTAATACTGGCAAGTAGTTCTATACATGAAACAACTTTTTGCTGGCGTACCCACATACACCTAGCTTGCCAGAGATTGTACCTCACAATAGCCAAGACTATGCAAACAGTATCTGTGTGAAATTTTCCCCAACCTCCTGCTGAGGGACCATACATTATGTCTTCATATGCTAATGATAATAGAAGTAGTTTAGCTCACTGTGCTGCCAGATATTCCCAAAATGACCTGGCATACTGACAGTCTAAAAATAGGTGGTGTTGTGTTTCCATGATTTGTACACAAGCAGGTCTGAGACAGTATCTTTCTGATAGTTGCTTGTGTTTGTTATTGTTCTGTACACTTAGCCTCCCATAATTGCCTAGCCAGACACTGTCCCAAACAAAAGGGGGTAACCTGGAGTTAGTAAGGTGTTTGAGTACACTATGCAATTTGTTCTCAGGGCAAGATGGGAAACAGACTTCTGTTTGACATTCTGCCTGAACCATCGCTTTCTAGATATTTTTCCTTTCTGTGGTTTGTAACTGAATGGGTATAATCTGCCATTTTATGGCATTCCTTATGCTAGTTATTCCATATTGTGGAATTGTAGCAGTTCTCCCTATCATTCTGGATTTCCCCAATTCCCATGCTGGTACACATGGCATAAGCCATTTTCTTACCAGTGGTGTCCATATTTTTTCCCCTGGCTTTAAGGCATTCCCTAAATTATAGCATAAGAAAACACGGATGAAGAAGGCTACGGGGTGCACCATGTTCAGGCCCCCTTCTGAAACTTTACGGTATGTATATTCCCTTTTTATTGGGTTTAAGTGTGAGCCCCAAAAGGCCTGAAAAAACATACTATACAATCTAGTTCATATTTCTTGGGGTGGTGGAAATATGTGACTCAGGTATGGAAATATTGGGGTAGGAATAGAAGGGTTTTAATTAGCATAACTCTTTTCTTTTTTGACAGCTGCTATCCTTTCCAGTTTGACACTAATTTATTGGCATGAGCCAAACCTGTCTCCCAGTTGGCTGTTGCTGTGTCTTCTGGACCAAACATTACCCCTAGAATTTTGATGGGTTCCTGTTTGACTATTATACCTGCCAGTGTACCAGATTCAGGGAGGGGACTTCCTAGTATTACACCCCTGCTTTTCTCCAAATTTATCTTAGACCCTGAAAAGATGGAACATTCTTGTACAATCTCTATTAAAGTATTTTCACAGGTTTCAGGGGCCAGGGTCATCACTAAGTCATCTGCATAAGCCATCATTTTTATTGCAGGACAATCTGGTGTAACTGTAATCCACCGTATCACATTATCTATTGTTATCTTACATATTAAAATATCAAAGCCAAAGGCATATAGTAGTGGACTAAGGGGGCATCCCTGTCTAACACCCTTTAAAACTTGAATCTGCCTCCCATACCAGCCATTAACATTTGGAATTATATTAGCATTCTTATACATGCTCCTAAGCCTAGCTATAAACTTATCAGGGATACCAAAAGCCTTTGAAGTGCTAAAAAGAAATTCATGGGACAGCCTATCAAATGCTTTTTCTTGGTCCAGTCCTAATACATAGCCCTTTTGATATCCTTGCTTCCCTTCATAAAGAAGTTCTATCAGCACTATCAGATTATTATGTTGCTTTCTTTCTGGTATAGTGTATGTCTGGGTGGCACTAATCAGACAGCAGGAAATAGTGGACAACCTAGTCAAAAGAATTTTACTCAGAATTTTAAGATCTGTGTTAAGTAAGCTTATCGATCTCCAATTTTTTAAGTCTATTTTGGGTCCCTTCTTATGTAATAAGACAAGTAATGCTGTATTCATAGAGGGGGCATATTGAGATGTGTTTAGTATATGATTATATAAAATTGCCAGGGCAGGGGCTAACTCTTCACTAAATGTTTTATATATTCCTGCTCCCAGGCCATCCGATCCAGGGGCAGAATCTGTTTTTAGCTGATTGATAGCCCTCTCCACTTCTTTTTTAGTTACCTCCTTTGTTAGCTTTTGGGAATCTTGCCTATATACCTGTGGCAGCCCTAGTGAATTCAGATATTTTTCTGTATCTGACGTGTTAGTGCCAGTTCCTAGTTGGGCTTCTATGTGCTGCTCAACTACTTGTAGTAAGCCTTCCGGGGCCGTGACTCTTTGTCCTGAGAGGATATCAATTCAGTGATGATTCTACTATCTACCCTAGATTTACATTCTTTTACATTCTTTGAAGGGGTCCATAAACCCCTTCTGTACCTGGTTCTCAAATTGAAGCTCCTGATTAAGTGATTAAGCTCTATTGTATTGTAGCTCAGCCATCCTTTTCTTGATTTCACAGACCTGTTCACTGTAGTCAGTGTGATGTCTCTGCTAACGATACTAAGTGCTGGAGCTGGTGTCTCAATTGTAGACAGCTCATATATTCCTTAGTAGCAACAGACATTGCCAGCTATTTCCAGATATTTTGTGAAATTTCTAAAGAGTTTCTCTCTGCTGCCCCTACTGTGGAAATGCAGAAAGCAGGAGATTTCTCTAGAAATATCACAGAAATTTCAGGAAATAGCTGGCAGTGTCTGTGACTACTACTGCATTTGCTATATATCTGGCTCTGTTCTGAAATAGTGTTTGCCAGGATTTTTTTGTATCCTTCCACCATTCCACTACATCCTCATTGCATTCTATTACTGAAAGTCGGGCAGACCACTCTTGCCTCCACATTTTTTGGACAATGGAATCTTCCAGTAATGAGTCATTTAGACACCAATTATTTTTCTTGCACCTCGGGGTGTTGTCTCATGTGCACTGCATAACTATAGCAGTATGGTCTGAGAATTCACTGGCCTTATTAGAAACAGCTAAAATGGTCAGTACTGAGGACATGAATATGTAAATAATTCATGTCTTTAGTGCCCCTCTACAGTAGGTGTGCCCCCATGGGGATGCAGACTCCTATATACATTTACTAGACTGGCTGTAGATATAATATTTTGTAGGGCTATAGAATCACAATACCTTTTAGAAGTTCTTAGCCCACGGTCTGTTTGTTCTAACCCACAATTAAAATCCCCTACACATATAAGTAGACAGGAGGTGTGAAGATACGGTTGTGCGGTTGTATCTCTTTGAATAGTGCCACTCTCTGGCCTTTAGTTTGTTGGGCATATATACAGTAACTATAAGCCAGAATCTTTCTGTATAAAATGAGAAATCAAGTAGCAGTGCTCTTCATATATATATATACGTATATATATATATATATATATATATATATATATACACTAACCTAGACACTTTCATTAATGGGATGTTAAGCAAAATCCTTACTCCATCACATGTATCTACTCCCACTGACCAGAAGGAAGGCCCTGTGGTCCATGAGTTTGAGGCTTGCTGCAGCACTATATGTGTTTTAAGGCATGTGTCTTGTATGCAATAATGTTTCTTTTCCCTTCTTGTAGTGAAAAGAGCACTTCTATCCATTTCTTCTCACTTTTAATACTATTTACATTTAGGGTAGAGATGGAAAGAGAAGGCATTTTGTAAGGAATGGGCAAAAAGGGGTGTCCTACACATCTTAACTATGGGATCTTGGATATTTTTCTTTGCCTGGTCCGCTTGGGTATGGAATCCCCGTCCCCCCTCATCTGTATCTGTTGTGGAGGCAATAAAAGAGATATCTGTTCCCTCTTCTCCAGAGTCACCCTCTGTAGTCTCACTATGTAAGACTGCATATTTATTGCCTTTCATCCAGAAAGGTTTTGTAGATTCCTGTTGTCTAGTTGAATCTTTCTCAGAGACCACCCTTCCTTGCTGGTTATGTTTCTTCTGTGCTACCTTTTTGAAAGTCACCTCATCATCGGTGGGGGGGGGGGGTGGCATTTCTCCTGTCTTATCTATTATCATGTCTGCCATGGTGTTAGATGCAGTACCTCCCTGTCCTTCAATCACTTCCACTAGGATCTCTGCCTGCACTCCTACCTGCTGCCCTTCTGGTGTTTGTTGTTCCCTATCTGCATGGGCTATAGGGGTCTCTACTGTTCTCTTATTTTCCTCCCCTCTACTGAGACTCTGCTCCACCACCCTTTTCACCTGGTGCTGTTGTGCTAAATTAATCAGGCCCTCATATGACAGACGGTCCTCCCTGTTATGAGAAGCTCAGGGCACCTCCCATTTGCATGATCGGTTTGTTTGCAGAGGTTGCATTTAAAAAGGTTTAAACAATTTGCAGCCACATGCCCATAGTCTAAGCAGTGGCTGCACTTAGCAGTGTCACAGGCAGAACTTATGTGAGAACGTGAACCACATTTAAAGCAGGAGTGGGACTGGCCTGCATAAAATAGTAATCCACAATCTCTTCCTAAATAGAAACAACTGGGGAGATGAACGGGCCTGAATTTGTGGAGAATAACTTAACTCTTATCCTTCACCCTCCATCCCAGATTTGCTCACTGTCTAGAGTTGGGGTGGGCCTCCCCTGCATCTCGCATCACTGTCACAACCAAAACAGAATATCTCCGATATTCACCCCTTCATTCTTAAACATAACTGTAATGGTGTTTATTAAAGGTTTGGTAAGAGAGATCACATGAAAAGGAGTCCAGTCAGGATTATTTTTTTGGACCTGATACTGTACCCAAAACCTATCTAAACTGGACACTGCTTCGAAGCTGACATCGTAGTTAGAGTTTCCCAGACTAATCAATGCAAAAATTTCTGATGAATAAAATTTCATTGAGCCTTTAAGCAACACTTTTGCAATGTGTAGTCTATCTGGAGGTGATTGTAATCCTCCCTTGTATAGTATCCACACAACATTCTTTTGGGAGCAGGCTCACCTGTTTTTTGAAAAAGATCTGACAATTTAAACATAGGAGCCTGCCCATCCCTTTGTGCATTATCCTGCAGGACCTCTTCTGAGGGCTCCATTCTTATAGGCCCTTCGTCTATTTGAGCTATCTCTTCCCTATTATCAATTAAAACCTCCCCTCTATTTGTATTATTATTGTCCCTATTTTCATGAACATTTACATTAACATCTGACAAAGACACAGACAACATATTATCTGGTTGCAACCCAATATATAAAATGTCACCCCTGGGGTCATTGGAGCTCACTTCTGCTGGCTTGTCCTGTGCTGGTTGCGGCGTTTCAGCAGTCAGTCTTTGAAATTAAGGATCTTCTGGGTTTGGGAACCAGCATCCATCTTTTTCCTGCATCCAGCCTGCATCCTCCAGGACTTGTATTGGTTACCAGTTCCCTTCTCCTATTCCGGTATTCCGAGGTGCAGAGATCTGCTCTTTTGTAATATCTTCTAGAAGCTTATGCCCATTTTTGCTCCATCCAGCAGCATCTTTCTTCTTGGGGAAGGTAAATACTTGTTCCCTAATTTGTTTTGTAACTCTTGCAATTGGGGAAGAAACCAGATTACCAGCAGCTTTTACATCATGCTGCCCCACTCCCAGCTGTCTTCTAGTGGGGTTCTTGGCCACCAGAGTGTCGGGGGGAGTTTTTTGCAGCTTTTGGCACACAACTCTCAGGTTGTTATTACTGCCAGCTGTACTAGCCTCCCCTCCTGTTTCTATTCCCATCATCTTCTCGGAAGCGCCTTCATTGGCCGGAGCTGCTGCTTGCATGGACTGTCCATCCCTCTGAGTGGAACCAGGACCTATTTGTTCATAACTTCTAGCCCTTCATAAGGTGCTCCCCTGCAACATCCCCAATTGCACCTCCAATTTTTGTGCTTTTCTGAGGTAATTTTCTCTGTCTGCCTTCAACTGCTTCACTTGTTCAAGTCATTTCTGTCAGCTCAGTTGTTCTCCCGGCTCCATTATTTACCACCCGCTGCTCCATAGAGCTGGGTGGCTTTCCACCTTCTCTGGTTGGTGGTGTAGTGTTAGACCCTGCCATAGCTGAATCCTCCTCCAAAAAAATCTGCCACTGCTATCGCAACATCAATGGTCTCTTGTGTATCGAGAACAGGTGAGGAGGCCTGCTCTCCTGTCTTCTCCACATCCATCACCTCCAACATCTCCTCCAGACTGGCCATCCTGTCACAGATGGCCAAGGGTTCCCCCTACTGGAAGAGTAGGGGAATTTCTCTGGTGCCCTGGCCAAATTTCCCCCCATTTACTAAAATACCACCAACAGCTTAATCTGGTTCAAGGTCAGTTGGCATTCAGCTATATCCCCCTTCCCTGGGTCATGCCTGAAAATAGGCAGAATTTGTCTAGTGCACTTACCCGGTCAACAAAAACTTAATAAATAAAAATCTTTAAAAAGAAATTAATTAAATTACAGCATGTGCCTCTTGCCATATTTTAGATGATAATTTTGTGGTAAATAAGCATGTATTCAATTGTTTATTGTTCATCAGGTCTAAATATAGTGTGCCTGAAAGGTCTTTAAATGACGAGGCTCCTAGAGCTAATACCATTGTAGAGACCAGCTTCTCAGGTGGTCTCAAAAGCAGTTTTCCAAAACCATTCTACCAGGGCAGCAGTGTGGATGCAAACAGGTACCAGCATTGTTAAACTGGTTTAGGTTATTTCATCTGACTTAGTTACTAAATATGTGTGTGTGGGGGGGGGGCTGCTGAGCTGTGATTTCAATGCATGCATTTGCCTGGAGCTCCACTGTTAGGAAACTGAAATTCCATTTACAATTTGTTTAAAATGCTCTTGAAGTTTGAAAGAAAATATTTCCTGTTACTTTTGTTTTGGATGGAGTCCTAAAAATCCTATAGAAAAATACTCCCCAAAAGCAGCAGGGAGGGATGTTCCAGCCCGAGGGCCTGCTGGCTCTCTTGGACTGGCTGGAGCAGGAAGCTTTGCTGCAACAGTGACATGCATGGAAGGGAGTGTGAAGGCCAAAGCACTGGCTAAACTGACTCTCCCTTCAATACAAGCCCTCCTGAGTTTCAAGCTGAAGGTAGGATCTCAAACTCATGTATTGAAAGTTCTTTGGCAGAAATATCTTCTTGCTACTCAGCTGTAGAGTCACGGGTTGAGAGCACAGAAAAATCTATTATATACAGAAAGACAGAGATCAAAGCTGTCTTGACAAAAACCTTAACCCTGTAGAGTGCTGTGAATGCAGTGCTACATGAGCAGCTGGCCCAGGCTTTAAGACTGGAGTATATGGAGAATAACATGTTAAAAAGAAATGTGAGGCGTATTGGCCTCCTGGAACTGTCTCTAACATGGAGTTAAAAGAAACGATTCAAAATGCACTTTCTGTGTTTTTTTTCAGTTGAGCCCTCCTTCACTTCGGAGTCAGTATTTCGTCCTCCCACAGGTCAAGCAAAGGAGCCAGCCATTGAAAACAACAGCCAGGAGCAAGATACATTATATACTGATATTTTAGAAGTAAGTTACTCCAGCTGGCAAGACAAAAAAAAACAAGCATTTGTCAATGCCAAATGTTGCTTGCTTGTATGTGCTATTTAGGTATTTGGAAGTCATGGTTCCATGCCTTCATCCCAAGACATGCACTGTGTCTTTCCATTCAGTATTCACAGAAGAGTGGGAAGGGCAAGGGCCACAGCAGTACAGCGGTCGCCAAGGGGGTGAAGAGGTGGACAATAGTCCATTCAAAGGCAAAAGAGTCCTGCAGGAGCTCAGTAAACTGAAGGTGGACAAAGTGATGGAACCAGATGGCATACACGGTACACCCAAGGATATTAACAGAACTGCGAAGGGAGATAGCAGTACCTCTGGCAGCCATGTTCACTGAGTCATTCAACATGAGTGAATTGGAGGAGGGCACATGTGGTCCCTCTACACAAGTCTGGCAGCAGGGAGGAGGCGGGGAACAATAGGCCGTCCAGCCTCACCTGAGTAGTGGGGAAGATCATGGAGACATTGCTTAAAGAAAGGATAGTGGGGCATCTAGAAGCCATCGGAGCCCAGGACCATAGACAACATGGATTCACAGTGGGGACATCACGTCAGTCAAATCTGGTTGATTTCTTTGACTGGGTGACAAAGGAAGTGAATCAGGGTGGGGCAGTGGACAATGCTTACCTTGATTTCAGCAAAGCCTTTGACACCATCTCACATAGGAGACTGATAAACTAGCTGGGTAGGCTGGGCATGGGGGAAAGGGTGGTAAACTGGGTTAGAAACTGGCTAACAGACATGAGGCAGAGAGTGGTGATAAATGAGGTGCAGTCTAGGGAGAGGGGGTGACCAGTGGGGTGCTGCAGAGATCGGTCCTGGGGCCAGTCCTGTTCAATGTCTTCATTAGTAACATTGCAGAATGGCTGAAGGGAATTTTTTCACCACATTTTCAACATAGCCATTTTAAGACCTCTGCTCATGAACAGTATCACTGTGATTTTCTTAATCTGTCCCAAACATTGATTGCGCACACCAACTGCGTCATTGTGCGCTACATGCACGGAAACACATTTTGGGTGACGTGAAAATTGACAGCTGTATTGCTTATATGGAGGTGTGGTAAAATGGCAATGCTGAAAATCTGGAGTGCAAATATTAAAAATTCGTGAAACTATGAACATGCATAGGAACTGCGCAACACATGCTCGTAAAACAGTCATTTTTAGGAATTTTTCACCAAATTTTCAACATAGCCATTTTAAGACCTCTGCTCATGAACAGTGTCACTGTGATTTTCTTAATGTGTCCCATACATTGAGTTCGCACACCGACTGTGCCATTGTGCACTACATGCGCAGAAACACATTTTGGGCGAGATGTGAAAAATGACAGTTGTACTGCTCATAAGGAGGTATGGTAAAATGGAAATGTTGAAAATCTGGAGTGAACGTATTGAAAATTCATGAACTTACGAGCGTGCATAGGAACAGCGCCACGCATGCTCATACAACAGTCATTTTTGGGAATTTTTTCACCAAATTTTCAATATAGGGTTTTTGGGGGTCTACCTCATGAACTATGACACTGTTGTTTTGTTAATCGGTCCCAAAAGGTGGTTCCATGCAGTGACCGTGAAATCACCTTTCAGGGCCGATTAATGCCATGACAGTGACAGAATTCATGAAGTGGGGTCCCAAAAACCCCATGTTGAAAAATTGGTGAAAAAATTCCCCAAAATGGCTGAGATCTGCTGTAAAGTTGAAAAACCCCTATTTATTCCATTATACAGCTTACCGGCATTTCCTCAGTTCGCGGTCGGCTTTGAAGAGTGCAGACATGTTCCCGGTCCACTGAAGATCGTTGCACTGAGCTCTGGAGGTAAGTATGGCGTGAGGTGGGGGTGTGGGGAGGCAGGGTGCACAGTGGGTGGGTGAGAGTGGGAGAGGGGGGTCAAGACAGCAGCGAGGGAAGGTTTTTTCTTTCAGTTTTTTTAATTTCTTGGACTACACGGGACGCTTGTCACGCTGGGGTGGTCACCCAGCATGGCAGCTGGAAGGCTGTTGGGGGAGGCCGCGGAGCTGACGGGGGATTGGGCACCCCCATCAGTTTAGGAACTGTTGCCACACTGGGGTGGGCTCCCAGTGTGGCACCCGATAGTCTCGGGGGTGACAGTAGAGCCGACGGGGGATTGGGCACCCCCGTCAACCATACAGACTACTGCCACACAGGGGTGGGCTCCCAGCGTGGCACCTGGAACTCTATTGAGGGGGAGTGCAGCACAGCTGACGGGGGATTGGGCATCCCTGTCAGCTATACAGTGTCTGCGTGGGGGGAAGTACGAGCACACAGTATGCGTGTGTGTGTGGGGGGGAGCGCGCATGAGCACGCGATCTTATCGCTGCTCAGTGAAGCGTAGCTCTCCCTTTCAACTGTACGGCCACTGCATTTTCAACTACTGTCATAGACAGCTGCAGCTTTGATTGGAGAACTGTGGCTGTGCCTGCAAACACACTGACTGAATTGGAAGAGGGCTGCCACACCTCCGAAAACTCAGATGATGGCACTATGTTTCTTGCACATGCATGCAAGCAACATAAAAATGTATGTATGAAGGACACAGAGTTTATTTACACCTAGATTTCAGTCTACAAACTCAACACAGACTATCCTCTCAGAGTTCAAGGATGATGGGGTGCCAGCTGTTTTGCTTGCACCAGCTTGCTTAAGGGTACAGTTCCAGTTCTAAGGAAAAGTTTAGCATTTTGATGGCCCTGATGAAGTCTTTTTCGAAAACAACATCAAGATTTGTGAAGGACATAGGTTCTGACTTTGAGGAGGAAGAGGTGGAGATGACTGAGTACCATCTCATACAAGTAGCCAGACTGTGATTCTCTTCCCAGCAAAAAAAAAAGAACCTGCAATGGATTTTTTTCTGGTTTAATTTTAGCTATGGAACTATGGGGAGGGTATAATATAATGTGGTGCTTGTACATAAACTAGAGTTTCATCTTTTACTAACATACTAAAATGCCAGCAGAAAAGGCCTAATGGTCTCTCGAGTCTGCTCGATTTTCAGCACCCGCACTGAGGGTCAATTTTGGTGTCCCACCTCCCCCTTGGGTTATATTGTCCCCAGTTCCAGATGTTCCACCTGTACTGGGCCTGGTCAGATTTACTTTCCCCCTCTACCTGTCCCATCCCCATTTAAACCCATCCTCAGTCTCCACCTCTACCAGCTCCCTGGGCAGTGCATTCCATGGCTTCACCACCCTTTCAGTGAAATAACATCTCCTCCTCTCCCCTCTGAGCCTGACCCCTTCCAGCTTACACCGGTGACCTCTCGTTACCCCACCCTCCTTCCTTTGGAGCACCCTGACTGGGCCTCCTTTATTGATCCCTTTCATGTACTTAAAGACCTCTATCATGCCCCCCTGTCCCTCCTCTCCTCTAGGGTGTACATGTCGAGCTCCCTGAGCCTCTCCTCATAGGTCCTCCCCCCCAGGCCCCAGATCATTTTGGTTGCCCTCCTTTGGACCATCTCTAGGAGTGTAATGTCCCTTTTTAAATGTGGTCTCCAAAACTGCACACAATACTCGAGGTGTGGCCCAATCAAGCAGTTGTACGATGGAAGAATCACTTCCACCTTTCTGGAGATAATCCCCCTGTCGATGCATCCCAGCATCCTATTTGCCCTTGCCACTGCCCTCCTACAGGTCTCTGAGTTGTTCATTTTGACATCTACCACTACTCCCAGGTCCCTCTCACCCTCCGTGACTTGAATCATGTCTCTTCCCAGGGTATACCCCTGGCCTGGATTTCTGACTCTGAATTTTAGTTTCCATTTTCCCGACCACCTTTCCAGAGCCTCCAGGTCATCCTGCAAGGCCACCCTGCCCTCTTCCTCATCCACCACCGCACTCAGCTTTGAGTCATCTGCAAAGGGACTCATCTTACTCCTGATCCCCCTCCTGATGTCCGAGACATAGGCATTGAACAGGGGTGGTAACCCACCTTGGGGATGAGGTTAACCCTCCAACCACCACCTTCTGAGTATGCTCAGAGACCCAATTTCCTATCCATCTCAACAACTGTCTCCCTACCCCAGTTCCTTCAGCTTAGCCAGCAGGCCACTGTGGGGTACTGAATCAAATACCTTGCTAAAGTCCAGAAAGAGGACGTCCACTGGCCTACCCTGGTCCAGGGCCCTCGTCACCCAGTCATAGAACTCAACAAGGTTTGTCTGGCAGAATCTTCCCATGACAAAGCCATGCTGCCTATTGTCCAAGTACCCAGTTTGCTCCAGTAACCCCCCCAGCCTTTCCTTGACAATACCTTCCATCACCTCGCTGACCGCTGATGTCAGGATATCGGGCCTGTAATTTCCTGCCTTCTCTCTTGATCTCCCCTTGTGGATTGGCACAACATGGGCCACCCTCCAGCCTTGGGGCACCCACCCAGTCCTCAGAGAGATGTTGAAAAGTTCCACTAGAGGGACTGCCAGGACATCTGCCAGTTCCCTCAGCACCGTGGGATGTATCTTATCTGGCCCAAGTGCTTTCTTCATCTGAAGGGACCTGAGGGATTCCTTTACTCTTCAAAGACAAAACTAGGAGTCTCATTCCACCATATTCTGATTCTTTATTTTCTGAATTCACAGTTCACAAAGCTGCCCCTACGTTTCGCTGTATGTCAGCTTGTTCACGGGGCTTCTACAAATATAAAACATATAGTAATTAATTTTCATTCTTATTCATAATGTAACTACAAAATTATTTTTAACCATTTTAGATTTATCTACCTGCTGCCATCATACTTCTAATTAACTTTCATAAGGGATCTTAATTCTCCTCCAAACAACCTAAACCAAAATAATTTGTGATAATTATTAAGCCATCCATAAAGCTTAGCCCCATAAATCCATAATCAATAATAATTATTATGACGTACAAAGGAATCCATTACCAAATCTAATTCAGCCTTTTTTAAAACCTTTCAATAAATAGTTCTCTTTCTGTGAAAAAAAGGAAAAACTTCATAAATTTTACAAATGAATTATTTTTTATCTTTAAATAAATGCCTTCATTATCATTGCATTTTAGGGACATACCTGTTAATCAGTTTCCACACTTAAACAACGATGCTCTTTCACAGAGCTGTTTTAAAATCATAGCCAGTATGCCGTCTTTCGTTTATCAAGCGCTATTCCCAAACCGAATACTTTTTACTAAACCGGCTTCATTTAAACTCTAAATAACATAATAAAGCAGTTCTGCATATTTCAGTAAAAGAAATAATATCCACGGATGAACTGCGGCACTACTCAGGACAGTCCTCCACTAGATCCACCTAAGAATGAGCAACGCCAACAATCTTTATATTTATAGCCCTTAAAGTTAAAGGCTGTTACTAAATTGCGCCTATTTTTGAAAAGTACTAATTTCATTATAACCAATTAAATTGAATCCCCTGGACTTCATTCAGTAATCAATTCACTCTAATTCTGACGTAACAACTCGCCATTCAGTAAAATGCCTTGGATAATTTAAATACAACTTACCTCATTAGTATTCATGTATGCGTGTCCTAGTACGAAATAGTCTTTCATTGGACTACTTGGATGCTCATGAATATGGAGAACCTCCTTATAATTATTCATAGGCTACCCAATCCTACAGCTAAGAGTGTGTGTACTACGTATTTAATTCCTTTTAATGCTCAGTTAGCCTGAAAACAAAACTTATATCATAAGAAAATTTAATTTCAGTACTTCCTATCTCACTTCAAGAAATCTTTATTTTGAAATTAAACAGCCCATTTACGAGCTAAAATCATATATTTATCACATTATATGGTGGGATAGCGCTATCAATACATAACTTAAAATTCCTATTCTAAAAATTATAATGTAATTATTAAAGTAAATACCGTAACACAATTTTACCATTATTATCAAGCTGTTATTTGATAAACGGACTCCAGTGTACCATAATAATCTTATATTTTAAATTAATAATATCTTATCACAAATCTTTATAGTTTTACTAAAACTTGAGACATTTATTAACAAAAACATACCATGGGACCATCACTGCTCAACTCATACATTTAATATAATTGCAACTACCTCTCCATTTATTCTCCTAAATAAAAAATAATAGAGATATAACAATATCTACATCGTTCTATCAGCACTCCAAATCTAGAAAATTACTTGACGTTGCTCTCATTATATAAAATAATATCATAGTGCATTACTTAACTGTTCTTCATTAGATCATCCCACTACTTTAATTCTTTAATGAATGCAAAACCATCATTTTTTATTTAAGGAACACATTTTATGAATTACATTTCATGAGCCTTCTTTATACTAACCATATCATAATAATAGTTAACAATCCAGTAGATATAACAATATCTACTTCATTCAATCAACAATCTAGATCTAAAGATTTTACTTGATGTTGCTCTCATTATATATAATAGTACCATAGTGCATTACTTAGCTGATCTTCTTTAGGTCATCCCACTAATTTAATTATTTTAATAAATCAAAAACCCATTTTTTATTTAAAGAACACATTTTATGAATTACCTTTAATGGACCTTCATTACATTAACCATACCATAATAAAACTAATATTCATATACTGTATCTCAATAAAGATTTAGATTTACTTTGCGATTAATATAAACCATTTTCTATCACTATTGAGTCACACCAATTATCCCAAATTTTATGTACATGATACCCAATCACTCTCAATATTCATCCCAACTTTCTTGTCAAGCGTATTAAGTCTGAAAATCCATTTCATCTCTGTTTTGGTTAACAACGCTATAATCACCCCTCTGGGTGAAATTTTAATACTTCTAAACCCCAAAATCTGAGTGATGCACCAGTGTGCTTTGCCTCATTAAAATGTGTTGCAACAGGTGACTTTTCATTTTATTACGAATATCACTCTTATGCTCACCAATTCTTAGTTTAATGCTCTCTTGGTTTGTCCAACATATAGTTTGTCACATGGACATTGGATTACATATATTACTTCTTCCGTAGTACAATCTATATGGTCCTTAATTTTGTATTGCAAACTATAATAAGGATGTTTAAATAACACTTTTTGCTTGTATTATTGCCACGGCACATTTTCCACACTTTGTCATTCCAGGTTGTAATGGCCCAGTAATAATTGCTTGTCTTCTTGGACTTTTCTTAAGAACTGTGAATGCACTAGATAATCTTTCAAGTTTTTAACTTTTTAGAGGCAATAATAGGTTTCTTCTGAAAAATATTAATCTGTTGATTATCTGATGACACTAGATACCAATATTTATTCATAATCTTTCTAATCTCATTCATTTTATGGTTATACTTAGTTGCAAATATCAGCCTATCTGGTTTTTGCTCTTGTTTCTGTTTTAGTAAATCACTTCTATTGACTTTTGAAATTCTGCGGTTAGCTTCATATAGAACCCTCCTCAAAACCCTCATCCTAAACCTTTTCAACATTTCTTCTTTATGTTTCATAAATTCTAAATCATCCTTACAATTCGCCTAACTCTGATCAATTGAGGTATGGAATACTCTCCTTTAACTTAGGTTCATGATAACTTCTACTATGTAATAAAGTATTCCAATCAGTGGGCTTTCTATACAAAGATGTCTTACAGACTTCATTTTCAATGTTGATCTCCAGATCTAAAAATGCTATTGTTGTATGATCAAAATTCATAACAAATTTTAAGTTCTTATCAAAGTTATTTAGTAAAAAATGAAAATCTTGTAATTCCTGCTCCGTGTCTGTCCATAGACAAAATATGTCATCTATAAACCATTTCCAGAAGTGAATTTTACTAACAAATTTATTCATTTCCTCATTAAATACAAAATCTTCCTCAAAAACCATCATATAGGAATTTGCATAGCTTGGTGCCATACTATTTCCCATTGCTGTACCTTTTTCTTGTTGGTAGAACGTGCCCTCAAATTCAAAATAATTATTACACAATATAAATTTAGCTAATTCTTGTAATAAAATAGTCTTAGGATGCATTAGATTTGGTAATGGATTCCTTTGTACGTCATAATAATTATTGATTATGGATTTATGGGGCTAAGCTTTATGGATGGCTTAATAATTATCACAAATTATTTTGGTTTAGGTTGTTTGGAGGAGAATTAAGATCCCTTATGAAAGTGAATTAGAAGTATGATGGCAGCAGGTAGATAAATCTAAAATGGTTAAAAATAATTTCGTAGTTACATTATGAATAAGAATGAAAATTAATTACTATATGTTTTATATTTGTAGAAGCCCCGTGAAACAAGCTGACATACAGCGAAACGTAGGGGCAGATTTGTGAACTGTGAATTCAGAAAATAAAGAATCAGAATATGGTGGAATGAGACTCCTAGTTTTGTCTTTGAAAAGTATTGCTCTTCACCTTCTGGAGTCCGGAACATAAGTTTTTGAAAAGAAGGAGTCACTACCCAGATAAAGTTTAAGTAATTTTGATTTTCAAGGACTATAGGGTGGGTCCTTTAGTATCTGGAGGTTGACTTAATGAAAAATATAAGACTTGAAGTGTTATAACACGTTGTATGTATATATTTTCTACCTGCTGAATGTAATTTACTATATATATAATGGAGGAAGGTTTAGCTGTCTTTAAAGATATTGGTAGTAGTGTGCAAAATGTTTTACATTTCACTAGCTTCACGGAAGATGAAAAACACTCCTTATTTCAGAGAATGCGGGGGGATAGGGACCTTAATATACATATGGGGGCATCACCACGTAACATTATACAGAAAACTGAAAATCTAAAATTCAGGGATACACGACTTGAATGGCATGGATTAACCCTAACCCAGTATTTGGAACATAATAGAATCCCTAGAGGTTTACATATAACGGTAGAACCAAATATAGGTATAAATACAGCAAAACTATATAGTAAATGGGATGGCATCAGGAATAGAGCAAGTTGCGATTTTATGTATGCCCTCATTGAGGCTATTATAGAAGAGAGATCTGTGATAGCAGAAGAATTACAGAAACAACAAGAATTGCTGCAACAACATACAGTATTAGAAGAATGTAATACCTTAATGGAAAATCTAAAACAGAAAATTCTTGATTATGAAAACAAATTAAAACAGCAAAAAATAAGAAAATTCATTAGAGATACTAATGATTATAGAGACAATAGAATTTATACATATAAGCAGTTTAGGAGACAAAGCAATAATTATACACAGGACAGTGGGATGGACAGCGATAATAGTTATACAATAGATAGGTCAGTACGTTCAAGAGAGGAAATGTTAGGGTCAGGGGAATCCATGCCTACAAGCGGTGTCCCTGAAGGGAATTTGATGCGTAGGTATGATCTGAGAACCCTAAATGTTGAGTCACAGTTGTACAGAACACAAGCGGGTTTTCGAGGAGGCCGAAGAGGAAGAGGAGGAGGACAAGGAGGCAGGGTGAATCTAGACAGGAGAATGGGCAGGGATATACAGAGATGATCCCTGTATTTAATTTGAGTCATAGAGATTTAAATGACATAGAATTGGAAGTCTTGAGTTTAGGTCTAGGTTTTGCACCATCTCAACCAGTGAATACTTTTGAATTAATGGTTGCCCTACAGGCATTCTTTAGAAATCTAAGACTTAGAAATCTTTTTGGAGATCAAGATGTGGGATTTAATGAAGAGAGTAGATTAAAACAAATACTTGGTATCAAATCCTGGTTTACTCCCCCAAGTGGTAGAAATTATGGCATAGAATGCTTTTGTAAGTTGGTAGAAAAAGAAGTTTTGGACTTATTTAAAGATGAAAATTCCCGCTGGCCTCCTTTTAAAAACCTTAATAAAGAGCAAAACCAGGCATTAATTGATTTAAGTAATGACACTAGTATCATCATTAAACAGGCAGATAAAGGGGTGGTATAGTTTTACAAGACAGAGACCAATACAGAGATGTGTTTAAAATTATTACAAGACAAAGATAATTATTCTATACTAGATAGTGATCCAACATTAAGATTAATGAGTGAACTTAGAGAAATCTTAGCAGAATTTGTAGATCTTAATTGGATTAATGACTGGGAAATGAGGTTGCTATTAGTAGAACATCCCCGGATCCCCATTCTATGCATTACCTAAAATCCACAAAACTTAATTGATCCTCCAGGTAGACCCATAGTTTCAGGAATTAACTCTGTGTTTGAACATATTTCAAAATATGTCAACTATTATTTACAACCTTTAATTGAAAAAAATGTTACATATATTCAAGACTCGGGAGATTTTATTAGAAAACTTGAATTAGCATTATTAAGTAATTTAAAAGATTCCATATTAGTAACTTGGGATGTGAAAGACCTCTATACGTCAATCCCGCATGTTGATGGAGTTATAAATATGGGAAAAGTTTTGAAAAGAAGAGCTCGAGGGGAGCATCCTAAGACTATTTTATTACAAGAATTAGCTAAATTTATATTGTGTAATAATTATTTTGAATTTGAGGGCACGTTCTACCAACAAGAAAAAGGTACAGCAATGGGAAATAGTATGGCACCAAGCTATGCAAATTCCTATATGATGGTTTTTGAGGAAGATTTTGTATTTAATGAGGAAATGAATAAATTTGTTAGTAAAATTCACTTCTGGAAGCGGTTTATAGATGACATATTTTGTCTATGGACAGGCGCAGAACAGGAATTACAAGATTTTCATTTTTACTAAATAACTTTGATAAGAACTTAAAATTAGTTATGAATTTTGATCATACAACAATAGCATTTTAGATCTGGAGATCAACATTGAAAATGGAGTCTGTAAGACATCTTTGTATAGAAAGCCCACTGATCGGAATACTTTATTACATAGTAGAAGTTATCATGAACCTAAGTTAAAGGAGAGTATTCCATACTCTCAATTGATCAGAGTTAGGCGAATTGTAAGGATGATTTAGAATTTATGAAACATAAAGAAGAAATGTTGAAAAGGTTTAGGATGAGGGTTATTCAAGGAGGGTTCTATATGAAGCTAACATGAAATTTCAAAAGTCAATAGAAGTGATTTACTAAAACAGAAACAAGAGCAAAAACCAGATAGGCTGATATTTGCAACTAAGTATAACCATAAGATGAATGAGATTAGAAAGATTATGAATAAATATTGGTATCTAGTGTCATCAGATAATCAACAGATTAATATTTTTCAGAAGAAACCTATTATTGCCTCTAAAAAAGTAAAAAACTTGAAAGATTATCTAGTGCATTCACAGTTCTTAAGAAAAGTCCAAGAAGACAAGCAATTATTACTGGGGCCATTACAACCTGGAATGACAAAGTGTGGAAAATGTGCCGTGTGCAATAATACAAGCAAAAAAGTGTTATTTAAACATCCTTATTATAGTTTACAATACAAAATTAAGGACCATATAGATTGTACTACGGAAGGAGTAATATATGTAATCCAATGTCCATGTGACAAACTATATGTTGGACAAACCAAGAGAGCATTAAAACTAAGAATTGGTGAGCATAAGAGTGATATTCGTAATAAAAATGAAAAGTCACCTGTTGCAACACATTTTAATGAGGCAAAGCACACTGGTGCATCACACAGATTTTGGGGTTTAGAAGTAGTTAAAATTTCACCCAGAGGGGGTGATTATAAGCGTTTGTTAACCAAAACAGAGATGAAATGGATTTTCAGACTTAATACGCTTGACAAGAAAGTTGGGATGAATATTGAGAGTGATTGGGTATCATGTACATAAAATTTGGGATCATTGGTGTGACTCAATAGTGATAGAAAATGGTTTATATTAATCGCAAAGTAAATCTGAATCTTTATTGAGTTACAGTATATGAATATTAGTTTTATTATGGTATGGTTAATGTAATGAAGGTCCATTAAAAGTAATTCATAAAATGTGTTCTTTAAATAAAAAATGGGTTTTTGATTTATTAAAATAATTAAATTAGTGGGATGACCTAAAGAAGATCAGCTAAGTAATGCACTATGGTACTATTATATATAATGAGAACAACATCAAGTAAAAATCTTTTAGATCTAGATTGCTGATTGAATGAAGTAGATATTGTTATATCTTTTTTTTTTTTAACCCCATGCAGTCCGGATTTAGAGCTAAGCACAGTACTACTACGGCACTGGCCAACGTTACTAATGACTGGCAGCGGGAACTCGATAAAAAAAAATTTGTTTGTGCAGTGTTTCTAGACCTCAGCAAGGCGTTCGACACCGTCGACCACTGCCTACTTCTTTCCACGCTAAACACCATAGGTCTGGACTCTATCTCACTGAAATGGTTCCAGGACTACCTGTCTGGTAGGCAGCAACAAATCAAAGCTGAAGGAGAACTTTCTCCGCTCAAACCGCTAAAAGGAGTCCCTCAGGGTTCCATATTGGGCCCCTACTGTTCAATATCTACATTAATAATCTGGACTTAGGAATCAAGAAAGCCAATATCCACCTGTTTGCTGACGACACAGTGCTCTACCTAAGTCGTGACTCTCCTGGAGCCGCATGCTCAGAACTCAAGTCGAATTCAATACGCTACAAAACCAGCTTATCAACAAAAACTATTGCTAAATGCAAAAAACAAAGCCATGCTGTTCTCTCCATCCAGCACTGGGGCCAAATCCACACTAGCTGGTACAATTCCTCCTATAACCACCCTACTAGGTGAAAATCTTGAGTTCAGTAACTAAATTCAAATACCTGGGTCTATGGCTGGATAACAAACTCTCCTTTATGGAGCACATTGAAGAATTGATGAAAAAACTAAGGCAGAGGCTTAGACTACTTTATAGAATCAGACATCTCAGACAGTAACATAAAAGACAGCTAGTTCACTCTACCTTCCTTTCCTTAATCGATTCGCTGACATCATATATGGACAATGCTCTGCCTCACACCTTGCAAAATTGGATGTACTGTATCATAGAGCATTAAGATTCATTACTGGCCTCCGTCCTCCACATCACTGCTTGTTATACACTGCAGCAGGGTGGCCGTCCTACAATACAGGCGACATAAAATGCAGCTCTCTGGATACTCCGTGCACTACCAACAAACTCCTAACTACATTGTTGATTGCCTCCCGTTGTGTCCGCCAAATACCTATGCCATAAGAAGCCTCTCACTAACTTCACTAAAGATCCCCAGAATCAATAACCACTTTGGTAGGGCAGCTATAAGCCATGCCTTGCCTACACTCTGGAGAAGGATACAAGGCTCACTGAAACTTAACTCTCCTATCAGTATCTCCGTGTTTAGGAACCTGTATGACAGAACATTTGCCGAAATCTGCAAATGTTTCCATAGTACATAGTAGTCCTGTTGATAGCTCATGCTCTAGCCTCACCATATGCAGCTATACAGACCCCTCCCTCATACATAAACCTATTCAGCATTCAGCTGCCATGCTGACCACTAGAACCATAAACATTTTTCTTTTTTCCTTTTCCTTTTTCTCCCTCTGCCACCCAAATACGTGAACAACATGGGCTCCCCGAAGCCCTGGTCAACCCCCCATGCACTGAACCGCCCTACAGGGCCTGTAATGCTATTAAACTTGTACCATCCTGTAAGTCATGGACAAATATGCAACTCTAAATCCTATGTCATTAAAGGCTGTATTTAATGTCATGTAATCCTATGTGAATACTTGGAATTGTACTTATTGCACCCACCTCATGTTTGTAAGTTTATTCTTTTGCGTTCCGTAGATTGTTTAACTCATCTTTAAGTTATGTGTGTATAACTGTCTTTTTACAAACGCAGGTCCACCTTGTAAATGAGCTTGCTCAACGGTGTCCGCCTGGATAAATAAAGATTTGATTGATTGATTGACTGGATTGTTAACTATTATTATGATATGGTTAGTATAAAGAAGGCTCATGAAATGTAATTCATAAAATGTGTTCCTTAAATAAAAAATGATGGTTTTGCATTCATTAAAGAATTAAAGTAGTGGGATGATCTAATGAAGAACAGTTAAGTAATGCACTATGATATTATTTTATATAATGAGAGGAACGTCAAGTAATTTTCTAGATTTGGAGTGCTGATAGAACGATGTAGATATTGTTATATCTCTATTATTTTTTATTTAGGAGAATAAATGGAGAGGTAGTTGCAATTATATTAAATGTATGAGTTGAGCAGTGATGGTCCCATGGTATGTTTTTTTGTTAATAAAATGTCTCAAGTTTTAGTAAAAACTATAAAGATTTGTGATAAGATATTATTAATTTAAAATGTAAGATTATTATGGTACACTGGAGTCCGTTTATCAAATAGCAGCTTGATAATAATGGTAAAATTGTGTTAAGGGTATTTACTTTAATAATTACATTATAATTTTTTAGAATAGGGAATTTTAAGTTATGTATTGATAGCGCTATCCCACCATATAATGTGATAAATATATGATTTTAGCTCGTAAATGGGCTGTTTAATTTCAAAATAAAGATTTCTTGAAGTGAGATAGGAAGTACTGAAATTAAATTTTCTTATGATATAAGTTTTGTTTTCAGGCTAACTGAGCATTAAAGGAATTAAATACGTGAGAACACACACTCTTAGCTGTAGGATTGGGAAGCCTATGAATAATTATAAGGGGAGGTTCTCCATATTCATGAGCATCCAAGTAGTCCAATGAAAGACTATTTCATCACTAGGACACGGCATACATGAATACTAATGAGGTAAGTTGTATTTAAATTATCCAAGGCATTTTACTGAATGGCGAGTTGTTACGTCAGAATTAGAGTGAATTGATTACTGAATGAAGTCCAAGGGGATTCAATTTAATTGGTTATAATGAAATTAGTACTTTTCAAAAAATAGGCGCGAATTTAGTAACAGCCTTTAACTTTAAGGGCTATAAATATAAAAGATTGCTGGCGTTGCCCATTCTTAGGTGGATCTAGTGGAGGACTGTCCTGAGTAGTGCGCGAGTTAAGTCCGTGGGATATTATTTCTTTTACTTGTAAATATGCAGAACTGCTTTATTATGTTATTTAGAGTTTAAATAAAGCGGGTTTAGTAAAAGTATTCGGTTTGGGAATAGCGCTTGATAAGCGAAGATGGCATACTGGCTATGATTTTAAAACAGCTCTGTGAAAGAGCATCGCTGTTTAAGTGTGAAACTGATTAACAGATATGTCCCTAAAATGCAATGATAATGAAGGCATTTATTTAAAGATAAAAATAATTCATTTGTAAAATTTATGAGGTTTTTCCTTTTTGACAGAAAGAGAACTATTTATTGAAAGGTTTTAAAAAGGCTGAATTAGATTTGGTAATGGATTCTGTACGTCATAATAATTATTATTGATTATGGATTTATGGGGCTAAGCTTTATGGATAGCTTAATAATTATCACAAATTATTTTGGTTTAGGTTGTTTGGAGGAGAATTAAGATCCCTTATGAAAGTTAATTAGAAGTATGATGGCAGCAGGTAGATAAATCTAAAATGGTTAAAAATAATTTCATAATTACATTATGAATAAGAATGAAAATTAATTACTATATGTTTTATATTTGTAGAAGCCCCGTGAACAAGCTGACATACAACGAAATGTAGGGGCAGCTTTGTGAACTGTGAATTCAGAAAATAAAGAATCAGAATATGGTGGAATGAGACTCCTAGTTTTGTCTTTGAAAAGTATTGCTCTTCACCTTCTGGAGTCCGGAACATAAGTTTTTGAAAAGAAGGAGTCACTACCCAGATAAAGTTTAAGTAATTCCTTTACTCTCTCTACTAAGATTTCAGCCTCCATGTCTTTTCCCTTTTCACCCTGCACTGCTAGCCCCCCACCTGTTTGTGGTGGCCACTCCCTTTCCCCAGACCCATCAGGGCCCCTGGTCTCTACTGGTCCCACCCCTTCCTCCGGTTTGCCCCCGCTCCCCCCACAAGACATAGCTCCTCCACCCCCAGTAAACACTAAGGCAAAGTACTCATTTAGGACTTCTGCCTGTTCCCCTGCCTCATGTGCCCAACCATCCCCTACCCTTATCTTGTTGATCTTTCTCCTTATTTTCCTTTTTTCCCCCCTATGTATCTAAAGAACCTCTTGTTCCCGCTCCAGATCCCACTGGCCAAGGACTGCTCTTTTTTTGCCTTAGCTGCTCTCACCACCCTGGTGACTCTCTTGGCTGTCAGCTCATATTCCTCCTGATCCCTTTTACTCCTTGAGCACCTGAAGTGCCTATAGACCACCTTCTTTTCCATCACCACCTCCTGTACCTCCTGGGTCCACCAGCAGGATTTTATGGCCTCACCAAACTTACACCTTTCCCTTTTGCAGGATGTGGTAACCTCCTGTATTCCCCTCCTAATGATCTCCCACCTGCTGTCAGCATCCGTATCCGGCCTTATCCTGTCCAGGTGATCTTTAAGGGTCCTTCCCATCTCCCTGAAGTCTGCACCCCTAAAGTTAGTTACTACCATCCTTGTTCAGCTTTCCTCACCCCCTAGATCCAGGAAGAACCAAATTGTGGCGTGCTCACTCCCCGCCAAAGGGTCCCTCACCTCTAGGCCCCTATTCTGATCACTGTCTGCCAGGACCACGTCCAGTGTCCAGACCTCCCTAGTTGGCTTACCCACCTGTTGTGTCAGAAACACATCTTGGAAGACATCCAGCAGCATCTGCTCTTTGGCCACTGATGATGTCATAGTCCCCCAGTCTGTTCCTGGCATGTTGAGGTCCCCCATTATCACTACCCTTCCCTTTCCCAATCCACAGTTTCCCTCAAGATTTGCCACCAAACTTTCTTCCAGGACCTCTGCCAGTGACGGTGGTCTGTACACCACTCTGACCTTTACTCTTTTACACCCCTGCATCAGCAAGGTGACCCAAATAGCCTCCATGTTCCCCTCTGCCTCCTCTACCCCTCCAATACCCATGCCATTTCTGACTAATAGTGCTACACCCCCCCATCTTTTCTAAACATAGTATAGCCCTCCAGATTTAGGTCCCACTCATGCCCTTGAGTGGCTCAGGTCTCAGTGACTGCTGCCACATCTACCTCCCCCTCAACTAGCATTGCCTGGAGCTCAGGCCTTTTATTTCCTAAGCTCCTGGCATTTATCAGGACCACTCTCTACCCCTTTTCCCTCCTTGAGCTCCCATTTCTCAGCTGCTGCACCCTACCTGGTGACCCATTTCCACATCTCCCTAGCCCCCTAGAGGAGTGGAGACCATGTCCCTCATTTATCGTACCTGCTGGCACTGCCCCTTTTTTGATCCCTTCCCCCACCACAAGTTTAAGCCCCACCTTTCGTTGATGAACTCAGCTAGTTTGAGCTTAAGGATTTCTTTCCCCTCTAAATTAAGGTGGAGCCTGTCCCTAGCATACAGCCCCTTATCCTCCCAGGTCTCCCCCAGTCCCCCACCAGGCCATACCCCAATTCCCCATAGCCCTCCCTAAGCCACTGATTTATCTCCCTAATCTTCATCTTGTTTTCCCCACTAGCCCTTGGCACCAGCAGAATTTCTGAAAAGGAGATCTTACAGCCTATGGAAAGACATACCCTGGCCAACTCCCAGAACCTTGTCTGAATTTCTAGCTCACTATTACCATTTATGTCATTTGTCTCCAAGTGTGCTAGAATGTCTGAGGTCCCCCCGCATTCCCTTGCCAGTGAATACAACTCATGCTTGACCTTGTGCACTGTCAGGCCTGGGTGGCATTTGGTTCTGATCAGACAGGTTTTAACATCCCTCTGCCCCTCCCACTGGATGCCTCTGATCATGGAGTCCCCCAGTAGCAGTACTCTAGCCTCCCCCTTGCTTCCCTGTTCACCCCTCGGGTTTCACCTCCTTCCATGCCCCTCCTCATCCCTTTGTCTGGGTTCTCCCCCAACCGGCTCCTCGCACCTCCCACAATCTGGGTGTCAAAGGTAGCCTCTTCACTATTTTCCTTGGTCACCTCCTCTACCCATGTCCTGGCCATCTTTATCCCCCTCCACTATAGTATCTTTCTCTGTATCTCTTTCCCCACTCCTTACTAATCCATCTGTCCTATCCATTTGCTTATTTGGCTTTCTGCTCGCTATCATCCCATTTACGTCCTGCCCCTTCCTGCCTGTCATGCTCCCCTGTTCCATACCATCAGCCTCCTCCTTGTTCCCCTGATCCTCCTTTTTCTTCTCCCCCCACCCTTCTTCCCCCATTCTGTCCAGGACCCCCTTTATTGCACATTTGCCTCTTGTCCTCTTCCCCCTTTCTATCCGTCCCTGCCCCAGCTTCACCAGCATCCTCCTCCTCCCCCACACTCCCCCTTCTACCAATGGGTGTAGAGGGATAAAACAATTTGTGAGCCTGAGCCCATCCCCTAGTGCCCCCCGACCCTACCACTCCTCTCGGTTTCCTTTGGACACCCCCAGTCTCTTGCCTACTGCTGTGGAAATTTCTGCCTTTTGGGCCTCACCTGCCAGGGTCCCCTAGAGCCCCCTTTGTACCCCCTTTCCCTCCTCCCCTAGTCTGAGCATCTCTCTTTGCTCCTCCTCAGCTTGGGATGCCCCAGCACCTACTGCTTCCATGTAGGTGACCGCATGCTTCCTACTTCTCCAATCCCCCCCAGCACCCCCAGCTGCCTTTGGATCCCCTCTACCTCCTCCTTAAGCTTTGCCAGCTGGTAATACAGTGGGCATCCCCAAACTTCCGAGCCCAGTCCAGTATCGTGGCCGCACCACACCCTGTGCATCCAACCACCCGGCCAAACATACCTGCTCTAATGATATATGGTCCCTTCCCCATCATCACAGTAATCTTTTCTATGCCAAATTACCAACTCAGTGGCTCTACAGTTTCTCGAGCTACCAGTACCTATACCAAGGTGATCCCCCTAATACAGCATGCAGACTTTTAAACTTGCAACACTTGAGTGGCTGAACTTTTCCCCACCTGACTATTAGCCTTACGAGTTTGCTCACAGGGGAAGTTTGCAACTTCCTAAACTCCTCCCTCCCAACCTTTAAGCTCAACCCCCAATGGCTCTTCTGTATTTAAGAAAAGCTAATGCAAGGGGTGGGAGGGGTTAGGCTAATTTTAAAACACAACTTACAAACAATAACAACTTATGGAAACTTATGACAAAGTTAGCTTTCCAGAACCTCACCACATCTTCAAACTTCAACTGCTACCTCTGCCCACACACAGCAAAAGACTTAAAACACCTCAGTGAAGATTTTAAACAGAGATTAACTGAAATGCAAACAACCTTGATTGGCTGGCTGTGTTACTAGCCAAAGAACCCTCCCCCACAAGAACAGTCTCCAGCTAGCACAGAAAGATTTAACGATTTGTGTCCCTCTATTCCAGAAAGATCTTAAGGAGTTAGGCCAATTTTAAAACACAACTTACAGACACTTATGACAAAGTTAGCTTTCCAGAACCTCACATTTTCAAACTTCAACTGCTACCTCTGCTCACACACAGCAAGACGACTTAAAATGCCTCAGTGAGGATTTTAAACAGAGATCAACTGAAATGCAAGCAACCTTGATTGGCTGGCTGTGTTACTAGCCAAATAACCCACCCCCACAAGAACAGGCTCCAGCTAGCACAGAAAAATTTAAGGATTTGTGTCCCTCTATTCCAGAAAGTTCCTAAGGAGTTAGGCCAATTTTAAAACACAACTTAGAAACAATAACAACTTACAGAAACTTATGACAAAGTTAGCTTTCCAGAACCTCACCACCTCTTCAAACTTCAACTGCTACCTCTGCTCACACACAGCAAGAAGCATTCACTGGAATGATTACGCTTGGAGCACATTCAAATTTCATAATATACATAACTATACAAAGCTGATCTAATTGAAGTTGTTTTTTTCCCTTTTAACCCCTTACAAATAAAAAAAAAGGTTTTGTACAATAGTTAAATTTCTTAACTGAAATTTACTATAATAAGAATGTTTCTTTATGAATAAAAATAAAGTATATAAAAAATAGTTACTGAAATGTGTACAGGGCCTATATTGCATGCCAAAATGTTTTGAATATCTGACCTATTACAGTACAATATATCACTTTGGAGAGTGGGTTTGGGTAAAGATATTAAAACAGCGCAACTTTCCCCTGTAGTCTGCTTGCTGTACTGCCACATTTGCCCAGGGACCTGTGAGCAGGTAGGACTCTATTTGGACTTTGAGAAGGGGTGGAGGCAAAGCCCCGTTAGCTATTGCTTTGACTTCTTTAGCAGTGACTATCACAGCCAAAGAAGTGACATAAAACAACTGCTGAGATTTGACACTCTGAGGTGTTCTGGAGAAATATGTTATAGGACCACAGAACAAGTTCTTAGCTTTGCAGCTACTTGAGACTCTGACGCTGAGTTAGTCCTCCTATATGACTAGGGTTCATTAAGATACTGGAAGCAGTCAACACATTCTTTTACCTACTGGTGCCTTTCCTTTTTATTGTCATAGCAAAACTAGTTCAGTGTTTTATTTAGAGAATGTCAACATATCCTGCCCTTTGATACAGAGGTAGAGATGCTGTTCTTGGCACAGGTGATCTGGGTTCGGGAATGACCCAGGAATGCTGAAGGTTGGCAAGGGAAGAGAGAACTAGCATGCATGAAGATGCTCTCCACTTCCAGGGAGGGGGACAGCACACTTCCCAGCACTACTCTAGGAGTTACCAGCAGGGGGTGCAGTTGGATCTACTGTGTAAGGTAGTGGGGAATGTCACCTGATGTCAGCATGGCTGTGCATCAACACATGCCCTGGCATCCTTGCCACTTGCATCCCAGAGAGAGAGAGGAGAAGAAGAAAAATTAGCATTTATATAGCTCCTTTCATACACATTGCATCACAAAGTGCTTTACAAGCAATAAGAGACTGGTAGTGAAGTGAATGAATATGTAGTGGCAGACGTTTTGCACATCAGCACCCACATACAGCCTTGGACAATTGCATGAACTGATTATATGGGAAGGGGAATGTTGGCCTTTCACAAAAAATGCCTTGGGTACTTTTACTTCCACCTGGACACCCATCTGGACAGCACCAAAGATTGGTAGAGGGGACCTCGGTTTAACTTCTCATCTGAAGGACTGCACACCGCAACAGTATAGCACCCCCCAGTACTGCACTCAGGTGCCAGCATTTATGGTATGAGCCCAGTCTCGGAGTTGGATGAGAACCCACAACCTTCTGGTCCAGAGGTGGATGTGCTACCAACTGAGACACACTGATGCTGAAAATTAGAAGACAGAAACAACTGATACAGAATGACAACTAGTCTCCCAGAGGGCCTGTACAGAATTTAGACATCTGGAAGAGCTTTGTGACTCCTGACTGCCCACCATGGTGTGTGTGTGTGTGTGTGTAAGGGGGTGTGTAAGCCATGGGAGCATGGAGGCAGGGGTTAGTCATGAAAAAGGCAGATGATGGAGCCAGAGTGGCTGAGTAGATATGGGCAGGTTAGTGACAAAAGGAGAAAAGAGTCTTGATTATGTAAAAAAAGGAAAATATAAGAAAGAAAAATATAAATTGAATTTTTAGTAAAATGCAAAACTGCCTTGCAGGCATTATAGGAACAGGGTTTTGTCTGGAAAAATTGATTTTTGGGTGCCTCTGCTTTAATAGCAGGATAATTAAGGTAACCACAGGCTGCTCTCTTTCAGCAGAACAAAAGCCTATAGGTGTTCTGAAAAAACACATAAACTGCACCAAACCTACTACAGTTTCCATTTTTAGCTGAAGAGAGCAGTGACCCTAAAAATCAGTGAGGGGATAGTAAGATATCATTTCACTGATCCTTACAAGTATTCAGTAATGCATTTTAAGTTTGAGTTTAAAGAATGGTATGTGCTTGTGACAGGCATAAAACATAAAGCAGAAGTAGATGTATATTTATATATCCATCATACCATGTTATGATCTGAGTATGTGTAATCAGCTACCACAACTGCATTTTCTAAACATTTGTATCTCGTGCACTTTGACAACGTCTAAAGAGAACAAAGAAACTCTGGTCAGTGCCAAAATGGCTGCAAATGCATTCTTCTGATAAGCAATATAAAACTGATGTGTGGCTTGCATTGTAATTAACTTGTCATATTATTATGGTCTATTATTCCCATACTTAAAATCACAATGATAGCATAATAAAATAAACCATACTCATCAAGCTAATGCAGAAGCAGCTGTTGTTGGTACACACACACACACACACACACACACACACACACACAGCACACACACACACACACACACACACACACACACACCCATCTGACCAATGCAAGCATCAATAAAAGTGAAATCAGAATTTGTTTTACATTAAATTTTGGTTGCCCCACACCAACTGGTCTTATGAGGGCTGACACTATTATCAAGAACTTGAACAACAGAATGACTTTGTATTCTGTTCATTCAGAAATTTTACCACTGTTTAAGACATATGGAAAAGCTAGCAAGATGCTAGGATACATAGGTAGGGCCTTCTCCGGTAAAAGAAAAGATGAGATATTACCCCGCACAGGTCCTTGGTGAGGCTGCACTGGCAATACTGTGCACAGTTTTGGAACCCTTGCTTAAAACAGGACAAGGAACCCTTGGAGTCTGTCTAAAACAGTGACTAAAATGATTCCTGATCAGCTGGCGAAGACTTATGAGAAAAGATTAACTGGCCTTAAAATGACACAGTCAACCAGTTTTGCATCATGTTACTTCTAGTTGAAACCCTACCTTTTATGATTGCTTACCTTTCCTAAAATGATTAATGCTGCTGGTTTTTTTATTTGCTTCCTTGCTTACCAGAACTGAAATGCATTCTAATAGTATAATTATTACCAACCTTGTTTTGTTTCAAATCCTTAATCTACAGTTATTGCATACTTCCTGGTTATTAAGAATACCCCCAAACAGTGCAGCCACTCACGATGCAATAGTCTCTTCTCCTCTTGCATCTTATTTTGTGACTATATTTTGTTTCTTTTACATAAAAAACAATAATCTACAATACACTCATGTCAGGCATAAGACATGTGCAATAGGGAGCCATCCAGTGAGGTGCAGATAATGGTAGCCTGCAGCTAGTGCAGAACAAACTGGCTAGGCTGTTGACCGGCCATCCATGGTCATGTCATGACTCCCCGGTACTGCGTGATCTCCACTGGCTGGCAGTTAAGTGGTGTGTCTTCATTAAAGTTTGCTTGCTTAGTTACAAGGTACTACACGTGCTGGACCTTGGTTACCTGACTGATCTCCTAAACCCTTACATATCCTTGCTCACTGTCCATTCCACTGAGGAGGGCCTCCTTGTAGTTCCCAGGGCAAGGCTAAAAACCTTGGGGGACTGGGACTTTGAGGTGGTGGGTCCTGATTCTATGGAACTCACTCCCGAGAGCCCTAAGGGAGGTCTTCTTGGTGGAGGCCTTTAAGAGGAGTCTGAAAACCCATCTGTTTACCCAGGTGTTTGGGGAGTAATTTACCCTTTTCTGTCATCATCCCAGTCTGTATTTATTTATTTACTTATGAATTAATTAACTTATGAAGGTTTCATGATATTTTATTGTAGTTATAAATATTGTTTGGTCCTAGATCACTCAGTCAAGATATAAAACACCTACATCTTACCTCCACGTCTGGCAACTGCCTAGAAGTAGTGCCCTCCCTAAAATACCTTGGCCTTACCCTGGACCAGGGTCTCACCCTGAAGAACCACGTGGACCAAGTCACCAAAACCATACATGGGAAACTAGGCACCCTCTACTGACTGAAAGACCAACTGGTACCCGAAACCAGGATCTCTATCACCATCAGCGTCCTCTTCCCAACACTCACATATGCCACCCCAGTAGTGCATGGATTGGCAAAGCTGGAGAGGAACAGACTTCAGTTACTGTATAATAAGGTGGCTCACTTCACCTCCCAGGCCAACCCCAGGGATCACCACTGTGACTCCCTATCCCTACTAAACTGGCCCTCACTGGATGCTCACCTCCAGTACCCTCTGCTATGCCTAGCTTACAAGTTAATTGGCCTGACTCCACCCGCTAGTCTCTCTGGACTCATTACTCTAAAGACCAATCCCCAGCTCCTCTGCACAACAGGCCAAACTCTCCTAGATGTCCCCAGGGTAAGAACCAAGGTGGATGGAAAGTCTTTCACACACACTTCTCCCACCTTGTGGAACCTACTTCCTTCCGGGGTGCAGGAAGCACATTCTATTAAAAGTTTCCACACTAGGTTTAGGGCCCACATGATGGCAGCCAGTACTTGCCATTGCATCAGCTCCTGAGAGTACCCCACTGATAAATGACTTTCTGGGTCCTATCCTTCATCTAGTGTGTAACTACTAAGATAAGCACTACTTATCATCACTGTGGATCACCCTATGTACTCCAAATGTACTGTTATGTTCATGAATTGCCACCATGACTGTTTGTTGCTAGTGTTACCTGTAACTTGAGCTGACGTTGTCACACCATTTATTCTCTAATGCTATGTAATCCCGGGTCACCCCTGAAAAAGGGACCTCCAGGGCTCAGTGGGCTTACCGGTCACCAAAATGTAATAAATAATAAATAAATAGATTTATTTGTTTAATTAATTTGTTATAATAGTCATACTGTACTCTCTGTGTATGGGTGCCTTGAACCTCTGGGGAGGGGCACCAGTTAAAGAATACTACTACTACTATAATCTGACTTAAGAACAAGACGGTGTTTCAACAGACAGGGAAAAACAGATTTTTTGTTAGGAATAGCTGCACCCTACAAGAGTGAGCAATCAGTACTAAATATTATAAGAGTTCAAACATGGTGAAAAATCATGCAGTGAGCTATGATATGATCCCTATTCAAATATCAGTAATTTGAAAATGTTAAAGCATTTACTAGTAGCACTGCAAAAAAACAAAAAGCATTTATGATTGTTGGTGACCCACCATTAACAGGCATGTTTCAAATGCCATAATAACTGAAAAAATGGTTATTACGGCATTTTGCTTTAACGATCCCCTCAGTTGCAGAGTGTTTTGTGTCACTAAAGTGTAGTGCACCCCCTCATTGGCTTTCAGTCTGTATGTGGGCGGGCTGACAATCCCAACCAACATGGCGGCTCCGTTTCTCCACTACCGAAGACTCATGCTGATTGTCTGCCTCATAGTTTCCTCACAAGTAATGTATTCAATGTTTTCAGTGGTTATGTGGTTGATCCTGCCTTCACAACAAAAAAATATATCTAGTTGATCCTGCTGTACTCATGCTTCAGTTGGGGCTTTGGGAGTCAGTCAGGTTGGGAACCGACTGCGACTGACTGACTGCTCTTACGGTGCCACAGTAAAATGCATCAGTAATTATAAAGTCTAGGCAGGTGTGCCTTTTTTTTAAATGATCTAAGTTCCCCAGGTGAGCTGGGGGCAGGAACTCTGCCTCACACCACCCATCCATCAGCCTGACTACCCCGAGCATCCCTGAGATCCCCCCACAGATTACCCCCCTTATGGCGGGGCCAAGAAGGAAGCTACCTCCCTCCTCCTCCCAGAACTCAAGCCAAAGCCAGGGATGCCACGTCGGCTAACTGGTGGAATGGGGGTGGGACCTCATGGAGCCCCCAGCTGCCATTTTCCACTTTTCTGTGCCCCTCCCAGCACAAGGCGTGGCATGCACATGTGGGGGCACACACACGCCATGCCCACTGGCTGCTGGTCTCCCTGCCTGCATCACCCCACAGCTCCCACTAGTGGGTGATCGATGGGTGGGAAGATGATCCCTCCCTCCCTGAGAGAGGAAAGCAGTCCTCCAGATGCTCAATCCTCTCTCAACCCTGCCAAACCCTGATGACCTGGGCTTGTTCCCTAACCTGGGTCACTGGTGTAGCATGAGGTAAGGTGCCCAGCACTTAAGCCCTGAGTACCACCCAGCCGGCTAGGAAGCTGTGTCTTTATGATGTCATTGTACACACCCTCATTAAGTGATGAGCTCCCAAACCTCTTGAGCTTTGCTCTCAAGGTTTATGGCTCATCACTCACTGTAGGTGTGTAAAAAAGTATAACACACACCTGCCTAGCCATTATTCTCCATATAATACATGGATAGAGAACTTTTGCCATATAAAAGGCCCCTTATTCATTCCCCTTTATACCTGTGGGTAAACTAACAATTTAAAGTATACACCTACATTAACAAAATAAATAAAAGTATATTCTGTACCTACACTAGTAAAAAATATGTCCCATGCTAATTAATACTATATACAAACATTACATACAACCGTATGGAGCCACACTAATTGCTACTAATTAGCAAATCATTTAACCAATTTACAATACCCCCATTTCTTTCCAGACATGTCCCTTGAAGCTGCAGCTCCCTCTTCTCAGATCATGACCTCCACGCTGCTACTGCCAATGCTGAGCTTCTTCAGATGCTGCTCTTATTACATAAACCTGCTTCTTCCTACTGCAGACAGATGCCACTCTCGCAAACACTGAGGCTCCACTACTGACTGCAAATGCATGCCTCTCCTGACCACCTCTCCCAATCCCACTGCACGCCATTCAAATCCGCACCCTGTATGTATTATGAGTATGTCTGAGATATCCTGAGCACTGACAGAAGGTACATCTAATAGTTCATGTGGCTTCTACATGGTGGATGCCTTCAAAATCAAGTCAGTATGCCCAAAAGGTCAAGTCTAGAATCATTCTATTTAGAAGTTTTACAACAGTTTTGCTTTCATTTTTATTAATTTCTTTTGCTGGTGCCATAGAGTCAAGAGGGCCAGGGCCCAAATACTCACCCAGCTGCACAAGGGAGACACAAATCTGAAGATCTGTCCTTGAGGTCTCTTCCTTTGATCCAGATTCCTTATGTTGCCCAGCCACTTTGAACTCACAGGCACTTATCTCCACTCTATTACTGGCTTCACTGGGGTCAGTAAACTGATAGATGTGCTCCCCATATTGGATCCAGAGCCTGGTAGGCATAAGTAGCAAGTGCACAACACTGAGACTTTTGAGGTTTGCTTGTTGTTTGTACAATGTCAAATTTCTTCAGACATGCCCTGGTGGCAAAAGAAAGGACTGGGAAGATGTGCATGATCATGACATCTATATTAAAATTCTGTTACTCCCTTGATGCCTTCAAAAGGATTTCCTGGGAGACTACTCCAGTATTCAGCAGTAATATGGTGTGATGCGCATACTGTTCTGCCAGTCTTGGGAATCTGGTATGTGCTAACAGACTACTGTGGCACACTGTCTGTATTCAACCAGAGAACTCTGGGAACCAATTTTGCAGAACAATTTATGAGTTTTTGCATTCTCATCTTTCTGGCAGTCACACCAACTGCACACTGGAGGCCCCTTGATGTTCTCGAGGGCCTGCAGGCAGTATTTGAGTTGTGCATTCTCCTGTATAATTTTACTTATGGTCGCCAAGGCATGGGTTGCTTGAGTCTCAGCATAAGTTGCTGTCTTGGCAGCAGCCTTAATATTTTTTGTCTTGTTCACCCATGCGGTTCAGTATTGTCTCCACTTTATTATCAATGGTCTGCATGGACAGCATCAAGGACTGCCATGGAGGGTCCACCCCTGTGCCTGATGATGACGCTGTAGTTTTGGTGACCTGGTTACCCTGCAGAGACTGATATTTCTGGCCACACTGCCTGCCTTTATTTTGTCACACCATGATCAGTTTTGATATTAGTCTGTTTCTCTCAGCACTCACACTTGAACTATGCAGGTTTGAAGTAAATTCCGATACGTTTGTTGTTGGTATTTATAAAATCATCATTTCAGTTTGTAAAGCCCATTTGAAGTGCATCTACTTGGCAGGTGTCCTCCACAGTGCCCTTTTCCACTTGCATCTTGAGTGTCGAGACAGTGTTGGGGTGTTCCCAAGTCCAGGAAATGTGCAGTTGGTATTGATCAAGGACTGTCAACAAACACATTTCTGTGTGGTAACACCAGTATGGTGGGCAATGTGTTTTTCACATTTAAAAAGAAAAAAGGAATCAGAATCAAACTGCAAGTTATATCAGCAAATTCTGCAGAATGTGAGCAATCATAAAATGTGTGTTTCAATCTAGGGACATTTAGTGGCCTAAGGTGGTTAACACTGTTCATTTAATTCGTAATCACTGGAGGCCAGGAAGGGTGGTAAGACTGAAACTTTAAAGTATCTGAAGGGAATAAAGGGCTGTGTGAATACCTTTTCCCTGAATATTTGAGCAAAATATTTGATTCGGGGCCCCAAGTATTCGTGTATTCATTATACAGTATTCGGCCTGGGGAGTGGGAGGAGGAAGAACAAAAAATAATCCTCTCCCCTCACCTGGTGGTCAGGGTTAATCTTCTGGCTACCCTCCCAATGTATTACAATCATTTACCACCCACTGCCACCTTCCTAGTGGTTCAGAGAGCAAACATGGTAAAGCTTTTCAAACTATCAGCTCCTGCCACTATGCCATGAGCTGAGAGCATTTTTTATTTAGTGCACTCTCACCATAGCCTGATTCACCCATTTTTTTCCACTGCCACATTTATATTTTGGCCCCACAACCCCTTAGCTTGATTGGGGGAGCAAGTGGCAATCTATTTTCTGCTAGTCTGCCCCACCTTCCCACCATGTCCTTCATCCAACCTGCTTCATATGCTGTCTTGTATAGTTCTATCTGAATGAGTGAGTGAGCGGGCATGTGATCACAAGGAAGGGGAAGGGCAGTAGCGTCATTAGTTATGCTAATGACGCCTATTTGGCTGCATAACATCACTGATGGTGATACTGTCCAGACCCTCCCTCATGATCAAGCTCCTACTTGCTCTTTCCTTCAGATACAGCTATATAAGGCAGCATAAAGAGTGAGCTAGGCAAGAAATGCAGCAGGAGGGAGGCTGATAGATTAGCTGGGAAATGGATTGCCACTAGCCACCCCCAAATGCAGCTAAGGGGTCAAGAAGGGGCTGGCATATAAGTGTGATATTGTCAAGAGCTGTGGGATTTTGGCAAGGCTGGGAGTGCATTTGAAAGGATGCTATTAGTTTTCGGCATAGCACTAAGAGGCAAACAATTCTAAAAAAGATTCATTATCTTCACTTTCTGGTCACTGGGCTAGAGGAAGGCAGGTGGGAAAATCTCTCACTTGCTGGGGCACCGGAAAAGTGGTAGGTGGGTGGGGGAATAGTTTTGACACTATTTTTTTAAACTTTCTGTCTGAATACCGAATACCATGATTAGTCAGTTATTCAGGAATGGTTCGTAAACATTTATGAAGCCCATTGTTCATTGTATTTGGGATATACTATTCAACCCATGCACAGCCCTATAGACAGGGTGCATGATCAACATCTGTTTCAGTATAATGAAGGGTGAGTGACAAAATACAAGCTGCGGAGGATTAGTAAGAAGGGACATGAGGAAATATTTGTTTATGAAGGAGTTGGTAGAGATGTGGAATTGCCTCCTAGAGGAGCTGGTAAATATTGCATCAGTAACAAATTTTATTCCAAGCACAGATGGTAGTGGGCAGTGCCAAGGTTTGAATCCCAGCACATCCATAAACCCACTCCCTCACACAAATAGTTACATGTGTGCATGTCTTCATCAGTGTTGTCACCAGCTGTGGAGACTCCCCTGTCTGACAGTTAACTGACCACCCCCAAAACAAAAATTTATGGCCTGGCCCCAGCTGTTGATATATTTTTCCGGTTAGTAAAACAACACCCCTAGAAAGTTACACTGGTACTGTAGCAGAAGCAATAGAACAACACAGTGTGAGCAGCATGATAAGCAGCTGAGCATGAGATGAAGACTGTCCTGTCAGTGACTCCCATGTGTGTGTTGACATGCGTGCTACTACCCTGCACTGCAACTATATAGGAAAAAAGTTTGAATCAGTACTACAGTTCACTGACAGCACAGCTATACAGAACATGCAGCTAATGAATGGCCAACTCACACAAAAGGTAACATTAATCTTGAAAAAATTAACACAAAGTTCCAAAGACACTGACAGGCTCCAAAGAAAGTGATTTGTGTTATATAATTATTTCTGTTTTGCTTTATAATACAAGTAGGTAGAGCTCAGGAGATGTCGCTTGGGTAATCAAGCGTGTCTCCTCCTGGCCTCTTAGTGTTCAAGAACCAAGAAGCAAAACTGAGCGGTTCTGGAACAATACAAAGATAGATTGGGCTGCTTTCAATCAGCCAAGAGACATCCAGAGCCCCCTTTACTTTTTCTTTCCAACTCAGATTCGATTCCAAAGGAAAATGTGATCACTGTGGAGTAAACAGTGAAGCAAAAATGCAAAGCTAACTGATAGACCTGAAGTGCAGGATCATGTTTACTGCTTTCCTTAGTGCCAGGGTTTCATTTTGTCAATGTTTTAGCCCTTTTTCTTAAGTACATCGGGGCAGATTTGGAATTTTTTCAAGGCGGTAGCAATTTTACTGCTGCAGTGGGCAGAACCCTGTAGATGTTTTGAGATTATAGTGGAAAAAGGGAGCTCTGAAGATTCCTAATGGACTAGTTAAAATTGGAAGGTTTGTGTTATTCCTTCACTCTGCTGTATTCACTGAACTCAGCAGAGTTGAAATGCACTTTTTTATGTGCAAAGTTTCAATATGGGTAGAACTGTCTTTGAAGAAAGATTGGTAGCTCATAAACATGTAAGATTACTCACTCTTTCCCAGCAAGGAATCTCTTAAAAAGATTGACACTGTTTTTTTAATGTCTTAAGACACTATCTGATTAGCACTGCCTCAGACATAATTTACTATATCAAAAGACAGCGGTTTCTTTAATCCCTTTAACTCAAACAAACACACACATACACTCCATCCTCATGGCCACAATATTCAAAATAAATACTGTAGCCTAATCTGTTATAAAACAATGAAGAAACTGTTTGTTTATGTCAGACTTGGTTATATGGAACACAGTGAAGTTCAGTTTGCAGTGTGGAATTTGCTACCATGGTAAATGTAATTATTATATATTTACATTCAGCTGTTTAATGATTAAAATAACATATTCATCAACTTAGCCTCTCCCCCACTTCCACTACATCTCGACTACATGATTTACATAATGATAGTAAAGAAAGAATGATAGATTTTCTTTTAAATATTTCCCATCCTATATTTTGTATCCTGGATAGTACAGGGGGATGCTACATTTCATTCTCATAGGGATATTTATTTTGCACATTTTTGCACCGTATTTATTCAGGATAGCCCAGATTAGATGCAATATCTTGTTTTCAGTGGCATCATGATTTTACCCATTTTTTACAATGTATTTGTCCAGGGTAGCCTAGTCCAGATGTCAAATATTGTTTTTAGTGTGTTCTTACTTTACACAATGCAGCATAATGATGTCTAGATGTATAACCCCACTGAAAATAAGATGTCACATCTTCTGTGAACTATCCAGGCTAAATATCTAGCAATCAGCAGGCATATTCTAGGAAAACACATTGTAAAAATGAATAAAAGGAAGGCCACATTGAAACTGCCTCTCAGCAGATCTGCGTTGTGCAAATACATTAGAAAAAATGGGTAAAAACATGACCACACTGTAAATGACATATTGAATTTCTACTGGTATATCCTGTAAAAATTCAGTATTTAAAATGGGTTAAATGCTTTACCATATGAAATAAATATATCGGCTTGGCTAGTCTTTCCTCATAGGTCTTATCCCACATTCATTACAACCAGTTAGGAGAAAACTATACCACAGGGAAGGAATATAGGATAAACCAATTGATTACCCGTGACACCAGCAATGTAGTGTATCGAACAGAATGTACATGTTAAGGAAACTGTGTAGGAAAGACTACAAGGACCCTTAAGTTATGCAAAGGGGAGCACATAAGGTATATAGACAATGGTAGGAATGAAAATGTGCTAGCAGCACATATATATTTGAGCACCAACAAAGAACTACATAAATGGTGTTTTTATGGCCTGGAACAAGTGACTCTGGGAGCTGGAGGTGGAAGTCTTGATGTGACTTTATTAAAAAAAGAGGAACAATGGATGTTTTATTTAAATAGTTTAAAACTTCCAGGTCTAAATGAACGCTTTGAATTAAGTCCTTATCTTTAACTGCCCCAGTCAAATTCTGTTAGTTATATTGCCATTAGTAACATCCATTTGAATGAGTAAGAAAAAGTAAATGGAATGAATAATTAGCTTCATGGATGTAACTGTTTCTTTTATTGTTCCTTGTTTTTAAGACACTGGTGTGTATAGTATTTTATCCTGTGGGACCTGTGATAATTGAAGCAATCAAATACTGCACCAGAAAGTTAAAAGAAACCCTTTGAAAAAAAAAAACATAGATCAAGCCAAAGATGGAAGCAGGAGCTGACCTACCCAATAAATCATTGAGACTGAAAGCTACAGTTAAATACATGATAAAGGAGTGCTTAATGAATGTGGTTCATGATATTGGTTGCAGTTTAATAGAATAATAGACATTAGGTCCTTATTGTTGCACTTTAATGATGTTTAAGGGGGGGTGCCTTTTAAATGTGGAGGGTCATTGATTTATTTATTTATATATTTCACCTGTTATGACATCATCAATTATATGTATTTAAACAACAACTTACTATGTGAATTTCACTCCTGACAAAGTGCCATTGTAGGTATGAAATGCCATTGGGTCATTTAGTCAGGCAGTGGGAGTGCCTTTTTCTGTGTCCTTTTGACCTTTATGGTGAGCAATAAAATATCTGTGGTCATGTTGCGTTTACGCACTTAGTATGCAAGCCTTCTTTTGGGGTTTTTCTTATCCCAAAGGCCCTGCACCATTTTAGTTGCCCTCCACTGCACTGCCTCCACCCTATCTATGATCTTTCTCAGATGGGGCACCAGAACTGGATGCAATATTCCAGGTACGGTCTCATGAGTGTCTTATACAGGTGCAAGGTGACCTCCCTCTTTATAACCCTGATACCCCTCCCTCTGCATCCAAGCATTTGGCTAACCTTTCCAGCCACCTTATCACACTGCCTGGTTTCCCTTAGGTCCTCTGAGATGATAACTCCAAGGTCCCTTTCCTACTTCGTGACAGGACCTCCCCACCTAGTTCGTACTTTGCCCCGGGTTCTTGTGCTCTATGTGCATTACCCTGCACTTCTTTGCACTGAACCCCAGCTGCCATTCATCAGACCATTTCTCCAGTTTTTTAAGGTCTTCCCTCATTCTTTCAACACCCTCTGACATGTCCACATTATTGCATACCTTTGTATCTTCTGCAAAGAGGCATACCTTCCCCTCCAGTCCCTCTGCAATGTCCCCAATAAAGACATTGAAGGGGGCCAGCACCAACACCGACCCCTGTGGCACCCTGCTCATCACCTCTCCCTCTCCAGAGTACTCCCTGTTTACCACAGTCCTCTGACTCCTGCCATTCAGCCAGTTCTCCACTCACAGAACGATTTTAGGATCCACCCGTAGGCTACGCAGTTTGTTAATCAGCCTTCTATGGGAGACGGTGTTGAATGCCTTTATGAAGTCCAGATAGGCCACATTCACTGCACCTCCCTGGTCCACTACCTTAGTTACCCAGTCATACCATAGATTAGTACAATGAGTTAGTGCAAAACACAGTGCTTATCCTAAATACAGTAAAAATTATGGTTAGATGTACAAGTAAATAAATACCATAAAAGGCAGTGCATATGTATTACTGTGTGTGGCAATGCTCTGTGTGTGTAGACAGTGCACTGCTATGCTATACTGGAATATATATGCGTATATGTGTATATGTATTAGTGTGTGTGTATCACACCAATTAGAAAGTGTAGTTACTGTAGGTGGCTCAGTGGTTAGTGCAACAATTGCTAGCCTACATTCCCCCGCTATCTAGATCAGTTTCAGCCTTATGCATGTCATTGCTGATTTAAATGAGGGGCTTGATTCTCAAAGCCCATAGATTGACGCAAGGTGCCTGTGTCAAATATAAATAACGCAAGTGGCACCTTACGTCAAAACATGAGCCCTGAGCTATTCATAAAAGCAGCCTGCCTCAAACGCAGGCTGCATGCACCAAAGGGGACTTGTGCCAGCCGTGTGCCCCAAAATGGGCTGCAGCATGGCACTAGGGAGCTTGTGGCAGACTCAGGCTGCCATATCCCCGAAAGTGGGAATCACAAAACTCTCCCAGAAGAAGAATTTGTAAGTACCCTTAGACCAGCCTGGGCTGGTCTAAAGGTAATTAGACATACCCCTCTGGGCGAGTGTAGCACTTTGCGACACCCTGTAACTGTCCGGCTCAGTGTGCTTTTCCAGTTACCAAATGTAAAATAGAACCACTGCCTCCCCTCCCAAGCCCTGATCCCCAATGCTGCCCCTTACATCAATTATTAATAAATCGCCCTTACCTGGTGGTTTAGTGGCTCCCTCTCCCCGATCCCCAATGTTGCCCCATATATTAATTATTAATAAATCACCCATTCCTGGTGGTCTAGTGGCTCCCCACCCTAACAGGTAGTGCCCACCACCCCACTCCCCACAGTCCCGAAACAGAGCCAGCCACTGGCCAGCCACTGACTAAACTGTCACTGAGTTCGTAATGTAAAGTGTACAGTGCTCATTGAACGGCTGCCATTCAATTGGGGGATGCTTGCCATTGCTGCAGGAGCTTGTAACACACCCATCCCATGTGCCATGTGTTTGTCATGTGGGAGAGGTTTCCGCAAGTGTGGGAACATAGGCACTGGGACCCCTCCTGTACCAGGATCTGGTGCAGGGTCCCTGGTACACTGGGCATCAGCACAAGCTGCTGTTTGCCACAGCTTGCACTGATCCCATCCCCTTTTGAGAATTGGACAGAGGTGTCTAGTGGCAACCCCAAACCCTCCGATGTCCCTTGGAGCCTGAAAAGAAGAAAACTGTCCCTCTATATCTTTTTTTAATATGTAAAAATGTGTATAGAAACATAGAAGCTGATGGCAGATAAGGACCACAAGGCCCATCCAGTCTGACTATTTATTTTTCTACCTTATGAATGTGCCATCGGCCTTTGCACTGTCAATGGCCTATCTAGTCATACTAAACTGTATTGCTCTCTTATGCCTATCCCATGCCTGTTTGAAGCCCTGCACTGTATTCATATCCACCACTTCCTGAGGTAGGCCGTTCCATGCATCCACCACCCTTTCTGTGAAAAAGAACTTCCTCACATTACCCCTTAATCGGCCTCCCTCTGGTCTCATGCTGTGTCCTCTTGTCCTGCTATTTTTCTTAAATTGAAACATGTTAGACTCTTTCACCTTGTTAATGCCCTTAAGGTGTTTGAATGTTTCAATCACATCACCTCTCTCCCTCCTTTGCTCTAGGGTATACATATTGAGCTCTGTTAATCTGTCCTCATATGTTTTCTGATGCAGTCCCTGCACCATTTTGGTTGCCCTTCTCTGGACTGCCTCAATTTGGTTAATACCCTTGTGAAGGTGTGGCCTCCAGTACTGCCGCAGTACTCCAGATGGGGCCTAACCCGTGTCTTGTAAAGAGAGATTATTACCTCCCTCTTCCGACTTGTGATACCCTTACTTATACACTCCAACATCCTCCTAGCCTTACCTACTGCTTTAGTGGTCTGCTTGGATGATTTCAGGTCATCGGTGATGATGATGCCCAAGTCTCTTTCTTCTCTTGTGACTGCCAGCAACTCCCTCCCAGCCTATAGGTGGCTTCAGGGTTTCTCTTCCCTATGTGCATGATCTTGCACTTCTTTGCGTTAAACCCCAGTTGCCACTCTTGCAATCATTTTGTTAGTTTATCCAGATCTCTTCTCATTCTGCCCACCCCATCTGGATCATCTACTCTGTTGCAGATCTTGGTGTCATCTGCAAACAGACAAACCTTACCCTCCAGTCCATCTGCAATGTCACTGATGAAGATATTGAAGAGGACTGTCCCCAGGACTGATCCCTGAGGTATCCCACTTGTGACTTGCATCTCTTCTGACTGTATACTGTTTACCATCACTCTCTGTTTTCTGCCTGTCAACCAGTTTGCCACCCAGTTGACCAACTTCTGACTCACCCTGAGCCTACTCAGCTTATTCATCAATCTTCTATGTGGAACAGTATCGAAAGCTTTGCTGAAGTCTAGGTAGGCGACATCAACTGCTCCCCCTTGGACCACTACTCTGGTTACCCAGTTAAAGAAATATATGAGATTAGTTTGACAGGACCTTCCTTTTGTAAACCCATGCTGTCTTGGATACTGTGCTCCTATGGATTCCAGGTGTTGCACCATCCTTTCCTTAAGGAGTGCCTCCATAATCTTGCCCACTACTGAGGTAAGACTGACTGGTCTGTAGTTCCATGCCTCCTCCCTGCTACCACTGTTGTGGAGCAGGATCACATGAGCCCTTCTCCAGTCTTCTGGGACCTCAGAGACTCACTAAACAGTTCTGATAATGGCTCTGGTAGTTCTACCCTTAGCTCCTTTAGTACTCTGGGATGTATAACATCAGGTCACATTGCCTTGTCCACCCTGAGCTTATTGAGCTCTTGTAGGACCCTTTCTTTTGTGAAGGGACTAGTGCACACCTCCCTCCCCCTGTGTCCATGGTGCTGAGCTGTGAGCCCTGTCCTACCTTCTCTTCAGTAAATACTGTGCAGAAGTATCTATTTAAAATAGATGCTTCTACATGGTCATCCTCCTCACATGCCCCCTTATCCCCTTTGATCTTAGCAATACCCCCTCTGGACTTTCTCCTTTCACTAATGTATCTATAGAAAGTCTTGTCACCTTCTTTTACTGTTTGTGCTAGTATTTCCTCGGTTTGGGCTTTTGCCTGCCTTACTGCATTCCCTGCCTCCCTTAGCAGGGAAGTGCACTGGAGGCATGGAGGGAGAGGGGGGATATGATAGGAACTTTCAAATACCTCACAGGTATAAATAAGGTGCACTGCTATGTTATACTGGAATTTATTTGCATAAATGAGTATATGTATTAGTCAGTGTGTGAGTATCACAGTAATTAGAAAGTGCAGTTAGGTGGCTCAGTGGTTAGTGTAAAAATTGCTAGTCTACATTCCCCCACTATCTAGATCAGTTTCAGCCTTATACATGTCATAGCTGATTTAAGTGAGGTATCTAATGGCATGCCCTCACCCTCCGATGTCCCTCGGAGTCTAAAAAGAAGAAAACAGCCCCTCAATGTCTTTTTTTTAATCTGTAAAAATGTGTGTAGACAGTACACTGCTATGTTACACTGGAATATATACAGTATGCATATATGTGTATATGTATTAGCCAATGTGTGTGTATCATAATAGTTAGAAAGTGTAGTTATGTGGCTCAGTGGGTAGTGCAAAAATTGCCAGTTTGCACATTTCTCACTGCAGTATTGGCTCCTGCTACAACTTGTTTAAGGTGGTAGCACTTTCCCAGAAAAATGTAAAATGTTCTCTTTTAAAAGCTCAGATTAGGCTAAAACAGCTACTGAGTTACTGCATAGCTGGATCTGCTAGTGAAGCACGGTATCTTTGGATTTTGAAAAACACAACATTTTAAATTACCAGTCATGCTAGCTGAACACCCAATCTTGCAGTAATCATACACTAGATGTCAAGGCCTCTATATTCAGACATAGCCATTGGAGCTGCGTGAAATAGCCCTTGGTCATCAGGAGATATATTTATTATGCAGCAAGCATGAATATCATAAAAACATGGAAACAGAATTTGACGGCAGATAAGGACCACTTGGCCCACCCAGTCTTCCCATTTTCCCTACCTACTGTATCACTGCAGACTCTGCTTGATCTCCGGCTTATCCACCCTTGTCTCATGATTAAGGTTCTCTTATGCCTATCCCATGCTTTCTTGAACCCGTTACCATTTTTGCCCCACCACCACTGCTGGGAGGCTGTTCCAGGCATCCACACCCTCTCTGTGAAGAAGTACTTCCTCACTACCCCCTCCAACCTCATAGCATGAACCCATGTCCTTGAGCATCATTTTTCTCTGAAAAATTCTTCCCTCTTGAACCTTATTTATACTTGTGAGGTATTTGAAAGTTTCTATTATATCCCCCCTCTCCTTCCATTCCTCCAGTGCATACACATTAAGGTCCTTCAGTCTTTCCTCATAGGGTTTTTGATGCAGACCCTGCACCATTTTGGTTACCCCCTCCATTCTATGTCTCTCCAGAGATGAGGTCTCCAGAACTGGACATGGTACTTCAGGTGAGGTCACACCAGTGATCTATACTGGGGTAACACCACCTCCCTCTTTCTGCTGGTGATCCCCCTCCCTATGCACCCCAGCATCTTGCTAGCTCTCTCGACTGCATTGTCACACTGTCTAGCCACCTTTAGATCATCAGATATGATAACCCCCAGGCTTCTTTCCTGTTTGGTGGTCGTCAATACCTTTCCTCCTATTCTGTACTCCTCCCTTGGGTTGCTGTGCCCCAAGTGCATGGTTTTGCACTTTTTTGCATTGAACCCCAGTTGCCATACCCTTGACCACTCCTCTAACCTTTTTAGATCCCCTCTCATTCCCCCCCTGGAGTATCTACCCTGTTGCAGATTTTAGTGTCATCTGCGAACAGGCAGACCTTTCCCTCCAGCCCCTCTGCAATGTTGCTAATAAAAACATTAAAGGGGACTGCTTCCTGTACAGATTCCTGAGGTACCCCACTAGTCACCCTCCCTTCCTTGGGGAGAACTCTGTTTACCACCACCCTCTGTCTCCTGTCCCTTAGGCAATTTCTTACTCAGTGTACCACCTTTGGTCCCACTCCTTGGCTACCAAGCTTGCTTACTAATCTCCTGTGTGGAACAGTGTTGAAGGCATTGCTGAAATCCAGGTAGGCCACATCCACTGCTATTTCCTGACCCAATTCCCTGGTCACCTAGTCAAATAAATGTATTATCTTCATTTGACAAGACTTCCCCCCCTCCCCCTGTGAATCCATGCTGTCTTGGGTCCCATAAGTCACCTGCTATCCTTCAGTGATGATTCCAATAATTTCCCCACCACTGAAGTCAGGCTGACTGGCCTGTAGTTGCTGGCCTCCTCCCTACTTTTGTGAAGTGGGACTACATCTGCCCTCCTCCAGTTCCCCCAGAACCTCTCCTGTCTCCAGTGAGAGGTTGAACAGGACTGTCAGAGGTGCAGCCAGCACCTCTCTGAGTTCCCTCAGTATCCTTGGATAGACCTTGTCTGGTCCCATTGCCTTATTCACTTTCAGATTTGTGAGTTCCTTCAGTACTCTCCTCTGTAAGTGGACTAGTGTCCACCTCCCTTCCTTCGATGCTCCTGTGACTTTTCTGTGGCTCCTCTCCTTTGCCTTCTTCTGTAAACACTGAACAAAAGTATTTGTTCAAGATGTCAGCTTTTTCTTAGTCCCCCTTTACGCAATTCACCCCTTCCCTTCTAAGTCTTACAGAAGCTCCCCTGGTCTTTCAATTTTCGCTTACATACAGTACCTAAAAAATGTCGACTCCTTTCTTACTTTCTGGGCTATTTTCTCCTCTGTTTCTCCAGATACAGCTCCCTATCTCCGTCTTTCTGTGTCTTCTTATACCTCCTGAGTGTTAACTTTTTTGCCCTTAACCTCCCAGCCACCTCCTTAGAGAATCATAGCAGTCCCTTTTTCCACTTGCATGTGTTTACTAGCCTGATGGAGGGGTTTGTTGTCTTCTCTATGCCCCCTTTTAGTTTCACCCAAAGTTCTTCCACTCCACCCAAGTCCTCCCCCCCGCCAGGTTATCCCTGAGGCATTCTCCCATTTTTTATAAAATCGGCCCTCCTGAAGTCTAGAACCCTCGCCCTTGTGTGGTTCGATTCTGCCTCAGTCCTTTTATTGAACCACACAGTACGGTGATCACTGGTCCCCAGGTGGCCACCACTGTGACGTCTGCAACACTGTCCCTATTAGTTAGTACAAAGTCCAGTATTGCCCCCCTCTTGAGTGAGCTCTGAACTAGTTGCCTGAGGAACGCCCCCTGTAGGGAGTCCTGGATGTCTGGCAGACTGAAGTTTCCCTCCAGCAGCACCTATCCCCCTATCATGCTGTGGCAGCACCACACAAAGTGCATAAGCATGGCACACAACTCCCTGCTTGCAACAGACACCAAGGAGCAAAGGGTAATGGGCCATTCTAAGCAGAGTAGTGCATTTGCTCCTGGATGCCATATTCAGAGGTCTGCATGCTAATGACCTCATATGGCATGCAAGATGCTATGGGGCTAGTTGAGTGCCATTATGTGGCCATTAGCAGCTCTGCACAATGGCCCATGCATATGTACGCATGGAGGAATTATGCAGATTTTGACCATTGCCCCTCACCCTTACCTGATCACCATACACTGATGTGTAAATCCCTGGGAGTGTAGTGGTAACCCCCCCCGACACTCTGATTCCTGTTGTGTAAAGAAACTACCCTGGTAGTCTCTTGTTAGCCCTTCCCACCCTAATCCCTGCTGTAGAAAGAAATTGCTCTGGTAGGCCAGTGGTACGCTTTTTCACCCTGACCCCCATTCTGAAAAGAAAGTACCCTAGCAGTCCAGTGGTAACTCCTCCCTTCCCTGTCCCTGTTGTGCAGTGATGCCCTTGCTCCCTGGCCCAGTCCACCCTCACAGTACTGCCCAATTCACTCACTATCTAGCACCTGACTCACACTAAAAATCCTGCAGATGTGACGGGCAGAATGGTGTATGGTGACCTGCACAGACCCTGCTCTCACCACTTCAGCTGTCTGCTGTCTGAATGACCAGGACTGAGCATACACATACTGTGTTTTTACTGAAGAACCAGTTTTGATTCAAAGAGCTGGGGTTGTCTAATCTCTCTTGTTACACTTGCAACAATAAATGGCTGTTATTTGCTGTCCAGCTTGATTTCTATTTTTATGTGCATCAGTTTTATGTATTTGCGGCCCAGCTCTGTACTATGCTAGATGCTCATTTTTTAACTTTTTTTTTATTTATTTGCTAAATTTGGATTCTAAACAAAATATACACTTGCTTGCTGATATGATTAGTGTAATAATTAGATTACTTTTATGAACAAGCTCATCTTTTTAGACAACTGTAATTATGCTTGACAAATATTTATATTATCCGAAGTACTAGGCAAGGCAACTTTATTTCTATGGCACTCTTTCTCAAAGGCTCAGGGTGCTTTACAATAAATACAAACTACAGAGTTAATATAAAACAGGCATTGTGTATAGGTCATAAACAAACAATAATTAAAAAGTTCAGGGAGAAGCCTCAGAAGAAAATAAAGTTTTTAAATTAAACTTAAAGGCCCCTACTGTGTGAGTAGATCTAACATATTAGGGCAAAGCATTCCACAAGATAGGTGCTGCCACACAAAGCCCTGTCCCAAGATTGCAAAGCCTAGTAATAGGGACAGAAAGCAGGCCCTCATCGGAAGGGCAGAGTGAGCAAGTTGAGTGTTAGAGAACTATGAGGTCTTTTAAGTAGTCTGGTCTCATACCGTGCAGGGCCTTGAATGTTGTCAAGCATATTTTGAAGGTTATGCACTACCACATAAGCAGCCAGTGTAGTACTGATATAATGTGGTCCCTACAGGAGGAACCCACAGTCAGCTGGGCTGCAGCATTCTGGACTAGCTGCAGGTGTTGCAACAAACTTCCAGATATTCCTAGGTATAAAGCATTACAATAGTCAGGCTTAGAGTTGACAAAAGCATGCACTAACATCAGTCAATCAATCAATCATAATTTATTTGTTGAGAGCAATTACAAAAAGATCAACGCGTTGTACAGAGACTTAAAAATATCATACAAAACAAACAGTTAAAATCCTAGCAACAGCAATCTAAAACGTTAAACAGTTACTGCGTTCATAGTTTTAAACTTCAGAAGGGAATGCCTGGTTAAAAAGAAAGGTCTTCAGTTCTGATTTAAAACTCTCGGTGGTCTGGCACTCTCTTATCCAACAAGGTAGAGAGTTCCACAGGGTTGGCACCACATAAGCAAAAGAACGAACTCCAGATGTCTTCAAAGGAATCCTGGGTACCTCCAGCAATCTCTTGTCTGTGGAGTGGAGCTGATGGAGTGGTCAGTAAGGAACAAGAAGATCTTGCAAGTAGCTGGGTCCCTGTCTGTGTAGGGCTTTGTAGGTTAGTAATCCAACCTTGAAGGTGGTCCACCAATTTATCAGCAGCCAGTGCAGACAGTCGAGCACAAGCATGATGTGGCTAGATCTTGGTAGACCAGTCAACAGCCTGACAGCTGTATTCTGCACTAGCTGCAATCGGTGGATATCAACCCCCGGTAACCCTAGGTATAAGGCATTGCAGTAATCAAGGTGAGAGGTTACAAAGGTGTAAGCCAAAGTAAGCATATCACTAGGTGGAATCAGATGCTTTATCTGGATAATGTTCCTCAGATGGTAAAATGAGGTCTTGACAACGGCTGACACCTGATGTTTTAGTGGCAGACCACCATCCAGCACCATGCTCAGATTTCGCACCCAATTTGAGGGAGGCAGCAGGACAGACCCGAGCTGAAGTCCAGTAAACTGACCTGCTTGCACTTCAGCATCATAGCAACCTGGTTCAATCACCAACACCACAGTCTTGTCAGGGTTCAACCTCAGCCAATTAGCACTCCTCCAGTCCTGAATTTCTGAGAGGCAGTCATTAAAAACCTGAGATTACTCCACCCTGATTGGGCACAAAGGCATGTAGAGCTGAGTGTCATCTGCATAGCAGTGAAAACTCAGCCCATACCACCTAATAATGTTCCCCAATGGAAGTATGTGGTACCCCACAGGACAGGGGAAGAAGTGCCGAGGAAAAAATCTCCGACACCACTCTCTGAGTCCTGCCCATGAAGAATGATTGAAACCATCAAAGGAATGTCCCAGACAGTCCGTACAATACCCGCAAGCATTCCAACAATCACCCCATGGTCTACAGTGTCAGATGCCTCTGAGAGATTGAGGAACACCACAATGGAATGGCTCCCTCAATCCCTTGCCATTAGGAGATCATTAAGTATCCAAACCAGGGCAATCTCAGTACTATGCCTCTTTCCGAACCCAGACTGGAGAGGATCATAGACATTGTGAGATGTTAAATGGTCCTCCAGTTGTACTGCCACCACCTTCTCAATAACTTTGCTCACAAAGGGCAGGTTAGAGACAGGTCTGTAGTTAGCCAGGCGGTCTGGGTCTAGAGAAGTCTTTTTTCAGAAGCGGTACTACTCAGGAAAAATCCCTGTCTCCAAAGAACATTGGACTATCCTGGCCAGGACCGGGCTGATGACCTCCACACACCCCATGAGGAGGCGTGTAGGGCCCGAGTCCAAACTACAGTAGGTTGTACATAGTTCCTGGATGACCAGCACGATGTCCACGCTTACCAGCTGGCCAAAATTGGACTAGACAGTCTGGGTGCTTGCAATCTCAGGCCCATCACTGCAAGACCCGTTTGAGGGTGCTGATTGGATTCCTGACCTAATAGTGTCAATCTTATCAGCAAAGAACAGAGCAAACGCATCACACCTCATTTGTGAAAAAGCTCCCCAGACTGGAGACAGGTTGGATTGCACAATCTGTCCACAGTCTGGAAGAGCTGAGCTGGTCTGTTTTCTGCTGTGGCAATCTCCCTGGACAGGAACTCTGCCTTCTTAAGGGAGATTGCTGATTAATAGTCCTTTAGATGGACTGTTAATCTAAGTCTGTCATCTATCCGGCCAGATTTCCTTCAGCACCGCTCCAACCTTTGACCCCTTCTCCTCATCTCCTTTAGAGTCTCATCAAACCATGGCCTCATCAGGTGAAGAGAGAGGAAATGAACATGGACTGGCCCTACTGAGTCGACGGCACTAGTCACTGCCCTATTATAGGCCAGCACCAGCTCCCCTGGCTCTTCGCATGCACTCATCACACCTGAGTGGTCCAGCAGCTCCATTAGACCATCTGGGGCCAAACTCTTCAAAGGGTGATACTGGACCAACTCCGTAGGGGCAGGTCTATTAGGGGGTGCCTCAAAGTTGAATCTTATGGTATGGTTGTCTGACCAGCTAACCGGTTCCACCATAAGATCCAAAGCTTCCATACTGAGTAAGAAGATCAGGTCTAATGAATGCCCCCAAATATGTGTTGCAGTGGTACTCACCTATGTGAGGCCCAATGAATTCATCAGCTGGAGGAAGTCTTGACCAAATTGCGAGAGTTCATCATCCACCCAGGCATTGAAGTCCCCCCCAGAATTATTCATCTGGGGGACTCCAGTACCTGGTTGATGATGAAGTCCGCAACTTCCTGCAGGAAAGCAGGGGCTAGATGCTGTTTAATCCTGGTGATGTTACCAAGATGGTAAAAGACAGCATTGACAACAGCTGACACTTGTTGATCACGTGTCAACTTGCTATCCAGGATGGCCCTAAGATTCTTAACCACATCTATAGCTCCGAGCAGCAGACCACCCAGCAAAGGATGCAAGGTCAGTCCACTCGTCATTGCTGGGCCTTGCCTGCCACACTCGACAGGCATGATCTTCATCTTACCTGAATTAAGATATAGCCAATTTGAAGCCATCCCATCATTAATTTTAGTCAAGCATCTCTCCAGCACCAGGACTGCATTGGACCCACCAGAAGTTCCAGACAGGTAAAGCTGAGTATCATCCACATAGCAATTAAACTCAGTGCCATACCATCTAATCCAATGGCAACATGTACACTGAGAACAACACAGGAGCAAGGAGCAAGCCTTGAGAAACACCACAGGGGACCCCAAGGCCCTGGAGAGAAAATTCCTCAGGGACACTTGCTGCATTCTCCTGGTTAGGTAGAACTCTGATCAGCACAATACAGTGCTACAGTGCCAGTGAGTCCCACATAGTCCCTTAGGTGATTCAAAAGGGTATGCTGACCAAAAAATTAAACTTCTAGCGTGAAGACCATTATAGCAGCAGAAATCGACAGGTCGCTGTAATGGTCCCCACTGACACCAGCACTGCATCTCCTGGTGTTTTGCTTCCTCCCCGAGACATCTCCGACTCAGAGTTGGTTATATAAATACTGGGGGGTGTGGGGGTTCAGGTGGCACAGCCCCCTGAAGAAAACACACCCTCATACCAACAGCACAATGCCAGCACTCGGCATTGTGGCCGTCTGTGACAGCCGGGGATGTCGATGATTTTGGTGTCGCCAGTGGCATGGTAATCATTCAAAAGCACACCATGGTCAGTGTCAAATATCGCAGAGAGCTCTAACAAGACCAAGATGGTACAAAGCTCCCCAACCCCTTGCCATGAGAAGATCATTTGTCACTCTGATAAGGGCAGTCTCAGTGCTGTGACGTGCCTGAAACCCCGACAGGAGAGATTCACAGATGTCAAACTGCTTCAGGCATTCAACAAGTTGCTCAACCACCACCTTCCCAATAACCTTCCCCAAGAAGGGGAGATTAAAGACAGGCTTGTAGTTCCCCAACACATCAGGGTCCAAGGAAGGTTTTTTAAGACGGGACCTCACCACTGCCTATTTAAGGGCAGATGGGAAAACACCCTCCCTCATGGAACATCTGACCATCTGGGAAATAATTGGACCCAAAACCTCCCAGTACTCTAAAAGTAGTCAGGTAGGACCAGAATCCAGAAAACAGCTGGTGGGATGCAAACCTACTACCATTAACTGTACACAGTGTTTAAGCAAAAGTTGTGTGTTAGAAAAATATGGCATTTCATGGACATCATAGAAACTCTAATACCTGAAGATGATTAGAGTGTACTGTACATATTCATATTTTATTTTCCTTGAGGACTTTCGTTTACATTTACTTGTGCTCCACCTGGGATTTTGTATGATACTGTATCAATGTTTAAAGTTTCCTTTTCTAGTTTGAATGTTACATCTTTTGTACTAGAAAAGAATTAAATGAAGTGAAATTGCACATTTAAAGAAAATAATTTAAAGATGTGCCAGTTTTTTACAGCAACTGCTAGATATCATTGGTTAGGCATTCATTACTAAATACTCGTTGTGTGTGACCATGAGCAGCTTCTTTATTTATTATATTGTTTTTGTTTATCGGGTTGGGTACATGAGGAAAGTAAATGCCTATTTACAGGCACAATCTGGGTGAATACATAGGTAATAACAATCAACTACATAGGAGAAATAGAAGCCAGCGAACCTGTACGCATATGACATGACAACATGAGAAACAGAGAATAATGTTTTATATGTACAGAAGCATAAGCTCCACTGGAGCACAACTCAGATGTCCCAGTATTTACATACATAACAAGTTAACTTGGCTGTATGTAAATACAAAACATGAAATGGGTTAACAACTTGAACATAAGGCAGATTACAGTGACAAGTCCTTGTACAAGGTAAAAGAGGAAAGTCTAGATGTTAAACTGTTAACCTGAGCAGGAACAAGTGAAAGTTCCCTTTCCGTGTCCCTGGAGAGCTTCTTTGAAGAACCTATGCAAAGGAAGGCTGCAGATATCAAGTGGGAGGGAGTTCCAAAATTTCAGGAAGAAGATGGAGAAGGCCTGTTCACCCATCTTAGCGGAACATTTGGGAACACGGAATAGTGCTACCTCAAAGTATCTGAGAAAGTAGGATTGGCAAGTTGAGTAGGGAAGGGTTATGAGAACGGTAGGAGATGAGGGCCTTAAAGGCTTGTCAATAGAGCACCCTAGGAAGAAAGTCTGGGAAGCAGAGGGAGAGAACCAACCCGGAGAGGCATACAGTGAGCAGTGATGTGTTAGATCAGGGGAAGACAATGAGAACTGGCAGATGTTGGTGGAAATTTCCCATTTATAAAGGCCAACTTTGGGGGCATATGAAAATACCAACTGGCCATATTGGATACGTGGAAGGAGTACTCCCTGGGAAATGATGAGTCTGGCCTTGGATATGAGGGAACATCTGGCATGGCACACAAGCACGAGTCTGGAAATGACTGTTGTGCAGGCCAGGGATATATGGAGACAGAAGTCTAGGAGATGATCTAGGGAGATGCTTAGATATTTAAAATCTACCATGGTGGAGAGGCAGGGCCCATCCAGGCATTGAATTGAAAGGGGTTCTGTACAGGATTTGAGTCTAGCCTGGGACCCAAATAGTGTGGTTTTGGTTTCTGAGAAATTGAGAAGTCACTTGTTCTCAATGACCTATGCCTGGACCTGGAAAAAGTCCTGCAGAAGCTGAGTGCTTACTTGGGTAATGGAGGATGAACTGCAGTACAGCACAATGTCACTGGCATACATGATTGAGGAGCAATGGGCTGGGATGAAGGGAAGGTCATTGATGAAGATTGAGAAGAGCAGCGGGCTGACTATGAAACCTTGTGGGACACTGAGTTTGATAGGGACAAAGGACATGGCTGCATTGTTGAAGTTAATATACTGATGTCTATCTACAAAATAGATTAGGAACCAGTGGACAGCAGTGTGGTAGAAGCCAGCTGGGCTTAAAGGGGCACTGTCAGCTTTCTCCACTGGTTTGTGGTCTTATCCAAGCAGTGTACATTCTGACACAGACCATCCTACATGAGTTATAAAATGTACCCAGTGACATAAAAAAGAAGGATTTGTACCTGTTTCGCTAAATTTTCACAAAACTCAACATTTACTCAGTCCAATCTGAAAGCACGTGCCACCAGAAGCATCAGCAGGTTGAGAACACGCATTAGGCATGAGTGCAGTCTTGAGACGCAACTTTTTAGCATGCCTCTTGTAATAAAAGGCTTCCCCAGTAAATAATTAAACACTCAACAGTTTCTGGTGCCTAAAAACAAAAACCGAGCACTGCGAGCATTGAATTTTACATTTTTAATCGCGGCCCGAAATCCAGCACATGTATGTACAAGATCCCACGCATGTGCAAGACACAAGCCACTCTTTTGCATGTGTGGGATTTCAGGTTGCGATTAAAAATGTAAACCACAATGCGCGCAGTGCTCGTTTTTTGTTTTTAGCCACCAGAAACCGCTCAATGTTTACTCATTTACTGGGGAAACCTTTTATTATAAGTGGCATGCTAAAAAATTGTGCTCAGAGCTGCTCTCGTGCCTGACACACGTCCTCAACCTGCCGATGCTTCTGGTGGTGGGAGCTTTTAGATCGGACCAAGGAAATGTTTGAGTTTTGTGAAATGTAGCAAAACGGGTACAAAACCTTCTTTTTTATGTCACTGGATACATTTGGTAATGCATGTAGGATGGGTCTGTGTCAGAATGTACACTGCTTGGATAAGACCACAAACAAGTGGAGAAAGCTGACAGTGCCCCTTTAACTTGGAGTGTAGCAGGGAGTGATCAACTGAGTCGAAGACTTTAGAGAGGTCAATGAAGATAGCTGCAGTGAGTGAGTGACTGAGTCACTATCCATGGTGGACCTAATACCATTTGTTAGCCAAATTAGCTCAGTGGCAGTGCTATACTCCTTACAAAACCCATGCTGATTAGGAGAAAGGCAATTATGGAACTAAGGGAATTTGGTCATCTGGGAAACAACAACCATCTCAAGCTGCTTGATTAGAACTGGGAGGAGTGAAAGTGGCCTGTAATTATTTACAGGTTCAGGATCACCCTTTTTGAAGACCGGAGTGACTTTAGCAAACTTTATCTCCTATTACTTCATTTCACCCAGATATAGAAATGGGTGGAAGCAGGGCCACAATGGAATTGAGAAGTGGCATCTCAGCTGGGTTATCCTGGATAAATACCTTGTAAAAATGTGCACAAGAAGGACCCTTATGAAAATGAGATAATGCATTTCAGTTCATGTATCCTGGGTGAATGCATTACAAAAATGGGTAAAAGCAGGACCCCACTGGAAATGAGATATTGCAGCTTAGTTGGAGCTATCCCGATAAAAACACTGCAAACAAATATATACAGTATATACTACTGTATAGCAGTCACTGATGCTTTCCAGTCTCTCCCCTCCAGACAGTGGAGGCAGTGTGGTTTAACCGTTAGAGCACTGTTGAGAATTGAAAGATTGCAAACTCAAACCCCACTACAGCCGCAAACTCACTGTGTGACCCTGAGCTACTCACTTAATCTATCAATGCGCCGGTGCACCCACCCACCTAGGGAAATGGGTAGATGCAGAGCCCCACTTTAAATGGGATGATGCATCTCAGCTAATCTGTCTTGGGGAAATACTTCACATTGCAAAGAAAAAAACGAACAAAAAAAGCAAAACAAAACACATTGTCAGCTATTTTTTTTCCTTAGTTGGCCCCCTCCCCCTCCACCTCTAAGCAATGTGGCCTACCTAGACTTTAGCAAGGCATTTGACACAGTCCCACACAAAAGATTAATATACAAGTTAGCCAGCTTGGGAGTGGGTCCCAAGATGATAGCCTGGGTAAAAAAGTGGCTGGAGATCAGGACACAGAGGGCAATAGTAAACAGAGTCCACTCTGAAGAAAGGGGGTTACTAGTGGGGTACCACAGGGTTCAGTTCTAGGACCATTCCTCTTCAATGTCTTTATAAGTGACATTGCAAAGAGACTGGAAGGAAAAGTATGTCTCTTTGCAGACAACACAAAGATCTGCACAAAGGTTGATACACAAGGTGGGGTGGAAAGGATGAGAAGGGACTTGGCAAGGTTGGAGGAATGGTCAAATGTGTTGCAGCTTAGATTCAATGCTAAGAAGTGCAAAGTAATGCACCTGGAAAACAAAAACCCAGGGGAAGAGTACACTATGGGGGGTGAGATAATAACAACAACAAAAATGGAAAGGGACCTGGGGGTAGTCATATCAGATGACCTAAAGGTGGCCAAGCAATGTGAGAGGGCAGTCAGGAGGGCTGGGGGATACTGGGATGCATAGGAAGAGGCATCAGTAGTAGAAAACAGGAAGTTGTTATCCCTCTGTACAGACAGCTAGTGAGACCCCATCTGGAGTACTGCATGCAGTTCTGGAGATCCAGTCTCTGCAAGGACATAGACAGGATGGAGGCAGTCCAGAGGAGGGCAACTAAAATGGTACAGGGTCTGCACCAGAAGACATATGAAGAGAGACTTAAAGAACTTAATATGTATAACCTCTAGGAAAGGAGGGATGGGAGGGCATGATAGAAACTTTCAAGTACCTCAAGGGAATCAACAAAGTCCAAGAGGGTAGCATCTTTCAGAAAAAGAGATGTGCAAGAACAAGGGGACACAATTTGAAGATAGAAGGGGGATGGCTCAGAGGTAATGTGAGGAAGTACTTTTTCATGGAGAGGGTTGTGGATTTATGGAATGTCCTTCCTGAGCAGGTTGTGGAGTCAAAAAGAGTGAGGGAATTCAAGAAAGCATGGGACAGACATAAGGCAATTCTAGGGGTTGGGGATAGGAGGAAGTAGGCTGTTGGTTAACTAGGATCTGCAGCTTATCCATTAGGTAGGGAAATGGGCAGACTGGGTGGGCCAAGTGGTCCTTATCTGCCGTCAAATTCTATGTTTCTACGTTTCTGTAGTTACATTGCTATTAGGAACCAGAAAATGACAGTTGCATGCACTGCTAGTGGGAAATATTCACTGTGAACCCCATGAATATCCCTTAACCTCCCAGTGCTGCAGTCCACCATGCTACAAAAATGAATAGAAGCAGGATCCCACTGGATATGGGAGACTGCATCTAGTAAAAATCTTTATTTTTAGACAGGAAAAGTTAGTATATCACATCATTAGGACCGGAGTCCTATTTACAAGATGGTCCTGTAAAATTTCAATAAACATACAAAACAGCTTTTCAACATAAAAACAAATGATTTTACATTCTTAACATACAAACATTTACTTATAGTAACACATTATTTATTTATTTTTTTATTTATTGAATTTTGTTGACCCGGTAGGCCAACTGAGACTAGAAGTTCTTTTTTCAGGGGTGACCGGGAGTGGGGGGTGGGATACAGATGGTAGCCAACTGAAATTGAACCAGATTAAGAATTATAATCATTATATTACATGACATTATATTGTATTATAAATATATAAGATTATAATAATTCACAGGAATGTTCAGAGGAGTGTTCATGTACATTTACACATCAATTAACACATCTTGATAGCCATAGTATATCAGGAACATGTAGTTTAAATTATGGTCAGTCACTGCACATGCAGAGGATTTTAGCTCATGTTTTAATTTGGCCATAAAAGATTTAGTATTGCTATAAACTGTATTTGGGATGTTTCTGAATGAATTCCACAGTTTAAATCTAATTATTTCGGCTGCAGTACCTAGGATAGTGCATTTCAGCTGTACTATCCTGGGTAAAGATATTGAAAAAATGAGTAAAAGTAGGATACAGCTGCAATGCAGATGTTTTATCTCAGCAGTAGGGCTTGATGGACTGTTCTTTTTCAAATCGGTACCCCCCCGATCCAGCACTTCATCATGGACTTGGATAAATACAGACTTTGTTGACTGAGCCCAGTTCTGAGTCCATGGGCAACTGCAGTATGAGGTGCTGAGTGGAGCTGGTGAAGCTATGCTGCCCCTTCAGGCTCCTTGTGATCACAGCAGTGTGTATCTGGTGCATATGGAGGAGGGGACTGGGTGACGCAAACACAAGGACCATTGGCATGCTGTCGGCCAGGTGGCACTGAGGGTTGAGGTGCTGGATGCCACACCCCATGCTACACTGGTGACCTGGGTTCGGAAATGCGCCTGGGTCATCAGGGATCAGCAGGGGAGGGATTGGATCGAGCATTCATGGGACAGTTCTCCCATTCCTGGGGAGAGCTGAGGGTTATAACTGCTCTGCAGCGGCCCCTGGTGATGACCAGGAACACTACTAGAGTAGGTGCCTTTGGGGTGGAGTGCGGTGGACATCAGCACATTGTGCCTTTGACGTCATTGCACGTCTACATTCCAGGGGTCACAACTAGGAGGAACATGGCTGGGTGTGGCCATGCAGCTTGATGGTTGCTCTCTGCACCACCCGGAGGACTGTCGTGGAATTGTGCTGGGGGGTCTAGGCCAGGCCTGGTTCAGAGTGGCATGGGGGGCTCTCTGGTGGGTAGGGGTGTGGCTGCACCAGCCCCCCATCATGCGAGTGAGCCTGCTGCTCTCTGGGTGGTCAGAGCTGGTGGCTGGATCCACCCACTGGTTACACCGCAGTAGGCAAGAAAAAAGAAATTCAATAAAAAAAATAAGGACCATTGCCATGCCATGATCTATGCAGCACATCAGCAGGTGGCCAGTGGTAGCAGCCAATAGTGCAGTAGCTGCAAAATGGGGGTCATGAGACATGACTCAGCAGTATAAAGGCTGCTGTACCGCTCAAAACAGATGGAAAGTGTGGGCGGCAGTAGGGACATCTCACTGCAAGTCAGAGTGAGAGATGGTGAGTCAGAGACAGGAGAGGGAGCAAGAGGGAGGGCCTACTAGCAAGAAACAAGAAACCTACTAAATAAATAACTAAAAGAGCTTAACATTAAATAGAGAATCTTGGACAGGTAAGTGTGTGTTATGAATTTTTTTATACCCCTGAAGTGTGTGATGACCTGCTCAAGAGGTTTATGATGTCATCACACACCGAGGGATGTAAACAAATCCATAAACACACACTAACCTATACTTTCTTTTTTTATAATTACTGGTACAGGGAGTTTTTCTCTCTCTCAACACTTTTAGAAATAGTTCTGTGAAGAGAGGGAGAGACACCACACACACACACACACACACACACACACACACTTTCTTTGTCTGTCTCTTTGTAGAGACCTTTTTTTCTTGTGCTCTTTTTTATTTTTTTTCAAAGATGTACTGTGGAGTCAGCAAGGAAGCACAATAGGTAGACAGCAGTCAATGAGGTCCATTCCCGAGCTGATTAGCTGTCTAGCAAAGCTCCCCCCCCCTCGAAGTGTTCAACGATCAGGATCAACCAGATAGTTTTTTTCCTTTTTTCAGTTGTAAAGGCAGGATTAAGCAGTTAAAGAATGAGTTACCTTAAAGGAGAGTGAGAGGGAATCTCTTTGGCGCGAGTCCTCGGGAGTGAGAAAAGAGAGCCGCAATGTTTTTTTCAAGTATTTGGCCCACCCACACACAGCTGAAGAGCCAGTGAGGTGGCACACTCATAGTGACTGATGCCGAATGACATGCTACTGAAAGGAAAACGTTTTGAAAATGCCACAATAACCGGATTTCAGGTTATTACAGTGTTTTACAGTACTGGTAATCTGGTTGATAAATAAGGTCACCAGTAATTATAAAGGGGATTCTAGCTGACTGCTGAGAGGAAGTAGGAGAGAGAGAGAGAGAGAGAGCGAGAGGGAGGATATCGAGCAGGCAGAAGGGCCAGGGTTGCAAAACAATTATGAAAGACTGCTAAATAAACATTATCCATTAAAGATGGAAGTTCCAATTTAAAAAGGGGCTTCTTCTGGTAGCTGAGGATGGAATTCGAGAGAGTGGAGGAGAGAGAGAGAGAGAGAGAGAGAAGAGACTGTGCTGGGGGAAGACAAGAAGGCCAAAAAAGGCATGCAAGCTATAAAACAAAAGTGACCATTTTACAAAAAAATACTCCTTAAAGATCAAATGCACCATTTTTTTCATATTTTTTAATAAAATCTTGAGTTCAAGTCCCTGTGTCATGATTAGTGTTTCCTGAAAATATCATGTTGTTTAGGTTTGTGGTTTTCTTTAAATCAGCATTTAATTCTGTTAATGTGCTCTGCAGTAACTGAAAACAGTGATGATTTTTCTGTTCCTATCAGTGAGCGATGACATCATTCTTGTCTAGCCTGCTGCTTCAGCAATTAAGTTCCTGATTGACTGAAGAAGCTGTTGTAGTTCCCAGTCAGTGCAGTCTGTAGAGTTAATTGTTTTCACTCAAAGTTTGTTACTAACTCATCTGGTCTGTGTTTAAAGTGATTAGCTTAAAATAAGTCATTTTGTTCTCATAACTAGTTGATCATTTGAGTTTCAGTGCTGACGTGATGAATGTTTGTGAGAAATTACTTTGTCTATATCACAGCTGTTAGTTCTTTCTCATCACAACTCTGCATTATTTTCTGGCTATATAACACAGGGTTGTTTAATGGATATAAAATAAATCTAAAGTTTGTTAATTCATAGAATCAGTGTGTCTTTGATGTAGCCTTCATAAATAGGTTCATGTGAGAACAATTTTTTGGTTTTATATCATACTGACAAACAGGTGTCTGCCACACTGTACTATTTCAGGAACATGTACTGTATGAGCTCATAAAATTCAGTTCTTTGAGGGGTTCTGTGTGAAAATACATCATATATGTGTATAACTAGAAATACTATATGGCATCCTGATGCCCCTGTCTCCTGTCCCTCAGTTGAGGCTGCTGCACCCTGCTTCCCTCTGTCCCCCAACCCCACAGCCAAGGCCAATACACCCTGTTGTCCCCTGTTCCTGTCTCCACAGACAGGGCTGCTGTGCTCTGCTAAGCCCTAGAGTTCCAGACCCTCTGCCTCCACAGTTGGGGCTGCTGCATCATGTTGCACCAGGCCACCAAATGTGGGACTTTTGCTGCAGCCTGCTTCCCACTTCCATTGCCCCAAATGGGCAGGGCCACTGCACCATGTGCACCCCACCTCACAGTCAGGGCTGCTGCACCCTGATGCCTCACTGTGTTCTGCACCACAGTCAAGGCTTTTGCACCATGCTGTCCTCTGTTCCCTACCACCACTGTGCCCTGTTGCATCATAGAGCTTCTTGCCTCCACAGTTAGGGTTGTTGTGCCATACTGCTCCCTGCCACCAGAGTCAGATCCTTTGGTACACTGCCCAAACTGCTCGAAAAAACAAAACAAAAAATACTTTCATCTTGTGTTATAGGGTGGGGGACAGAGGGTAGCAGGGTGCAGCAGCTCTGACTGTTCAGACAGGAAACAGGGGAGGCATCAGGGTACAGTAACTCAAACTGTGGGACAGGATGCTGCAGGCACACCTGTTTGGGACAAGCAACATGGGCAGCAGGGTGTAGCAAATGATCTGACTCTGGTGGCAGGGGGCAACAGGGAGAAACTGCCCCAACTGTGGTGGCAGGGAACAGAGTGCAGCACTTGCCGTGCCTTGTCTTATGGCAAATGGCAACATGGAGCAGCAGCCCCAACTGTGGAGGCATGGGGCTCTAGGGCACAACAGGCCACTGCAGCCTTGACTGCGTAGACAGGCACAGGGTGCAGCAGCCTTGGATGTGGTGGCAGAGACAGAGGACAGCATTGTGTAGATGCCTTGACCATGTAGCAGGACACAAGGGGGCTTCAGAGTATGGCAGCCCTGACTGTGGGACAGGATGCTTGTGATGCAACAGACTTGTCCAGTTTGGGCAATGAAAGTGGGTAGCAGGTGCAACAAATACAACATCTCTGGTGTCCTGGGGCAGCATTGTGCAACAGCCCTAACTGTGAAGGTAGGGGACCTGGAATTCTAGGACTTAGCAGAGCACAGCAGCCCCAACTGTGGAGACAGAGACAGGGGGAAACAGGGTGCATTGACCCTGACTGTGGGGGTGGGGGACAGAGGGAAGCAGGATGCAGCAGCCTCAACTGTTTGTGCAGGGGGAAGCAAAGGTGCAGCAGCCCTGTGTGGGGAAGACAGTGGGTGGTGGGGTGCATCAGCCTCAAATGGGGCAGAAGACAGGGGCTTGTGGAGCAGGGTAAAGAGGGCAGCAGGAGACAGGGGTATCAGGATGCCATATAGTATTTCTAGTTATACACATACATGATGTATTTTCATACAGAAACCCTCAAATAACTGAATTTTGTGAGTTCATACAGTACATATTCTTGAAGTGGCAGATACCTGTTTGTCAATCAGACATAACAGCAACATTGATCTCACATGAACCTATTTTAGGAGGCTGCAGCAAAGACACACTGCTTCTATGAATTAATAAACTTTAGATTTATTTTATATCAAGTTAAACAACCCTGTGTTATATAGCCAGAAAACAATGCAGAGTTTTGATGAAAATGAACTGACAGCTGCAATATCGACAAGGTAGTTTCTCACATTCATTCATACCACTACAGATCAGCATTGAAACTCAAATGATCAACTTTTTATGAGAACAAAATTATAGATTTTAAGCTAATCTATCTAAACACAAACCAGATGGGTTGGTAACAAACTTTGAGTGAAAATAATTAACTCTATTGACTGCTTTGACTGGGAACTTTAACTGCTTCTTCAGGCAGTCAGGGACTTAAATGCTGAAGCAGCAGGCTAGACAAGAATAATAGGGACAGAAAAATCATCACTGTTTTCAGTTACTGCAGAGCACATTAACAGATGCGGATTTAAAGAAAACCACAAACCCAAACAGCATGGTATTTTCAGAAAACACTAATCATGACACAGGGACTTGAATTCAAGTGAATTCATGTTTTTGTAAAGGGAATCCGTATATTTTCTTATGAAATTATTGTAAAGGTTTCTATGAGGATCCAGTATGTAAATTGCTGGGTTATATTTAGAAAATGTTTTCAGTAAGACAGAAAAATGTTTTTTAAATAGGGATGTGGAGGCATCCATTTTGTGGACAGGAAGGGTGTTGTGATGATGTCACTGCCTCACCACTGTTAACAGTGTGCAGTGCAGCAGGTGAGAACAGTTCAACTGTGCTGTCAGGGATTCTATTACATTCTGAGGAACACCCAGGATTTTATGTTTGGCAGAGTGCAAGAAGAGAATCCAGTGCATCTCTTCATGATAGAACAGGATCCCTGTCTGTAGGAGCTATTTGTTTTAACCTGCTTAACTCCATACTGTTAGAGCTAGTGAGGCAGTAACATCATCGCAGCACCCTTCCTTTCCACAAAGTAGATGCCTCCACATTACAATTTTAAATGTATTTTACTGTCTGACTGAAAACATTTTCTACATATAACTTAATTTACATACTGGATCCTAATAGTAAACTTTACAATAATTCGATAAGGAAACATACAGATTTCCTTTAAATATGTATATTTGATCTTTAACATAAAAGTGGCTGCTGGCTGCTGGCTGCTGGCTGCTGAGGATTGAGTTGGAGAGAGATAGAGGAGACTGGCTGTGTCTGCTGAGCTCTACAGATTAAAGCACAACAAAAGTGATTTGAGAAGAAAAGCAGAATACAGAGAAAGAGAGAGAGAGTGTGTGTGTGTGGGGGGGGGGGGGCTGCTTTGCTAGCTGCCTGTACCTGGCTTCAAAAAAAAAATACAGAAGCAGAGATGACTGACTGTGTCTGTCAGCAGTGCTGCAGAAAATGCAGACTTGGAACCAAAATTGACTAAAGAATAAGGAAACTAGAGAGAGAGAGAGAGAGAGAGAGAGAGAGAGAGATTGAGGTACAGAGATTGAGAGGTAAAGAGATCAGTGAGTACTGTACTACTCATCCTGGCTCCCAGCAGACTGTTTTTAATTTTTTAAAGCAAAGAAGGGGAAACAAGCCATACAGGGTGTTTCTGACATTCGTTAATTTATTGAGACTACTACAACTGACACTTGTGCCTGAATAATAAAAGTACAGTATAAAAAAGTGCCATCATCAGTCATCATCTCTGTCCCCCTTATTTTCGTCATGACCACCATACCAATGTGCTCCGATAAATTAAAAATGTCCACATCACCAATTTAAATTCCAAGGCCATAGCAGCATAACACCGTCGAGCTGCTGAATACAGTGGACGAAAGTGGTGGTAGTCATTGCTGTGTGCTGTGTATAGTACAAATTGGGTCCCGTAGGGAATGAAAGTCAAGAGGCTTGGGACTCAGGAAGGATGTTTTTATACATTACAAAATTAAAAATACAAAAAAAAAAAGTAAATTCAAGTGTTCTGACTAGTTTTGAAAGTCAGGTAGACATTGCAGCTTCAGGCAACTGAAAGGGTGTGCCAAGGGCCAGGCTAAGCAATCGTTGTCCTGTGCAGAGCAAACAAAATCAAACCCCAAAAATGATTAAAATGATTCTGGTAACTCTATATAGTTTTATCTTCTGAATGGATGTTTGAATCTAATAACAGTGCATCTGTTGAATCAATCCCAATTAGAACAAAAGGTTCTTTAATTAAAACTAAAGGGTTGGCAGGTACCACACACACAGGCACTCCCAGGTATGGAACCATTGCATACTGTGCAAAAAGTGGGCCCCTGTGCACCCCCCCACATTACTACTCTTCCATTCTTCTTCTTCTCATTGGTTTCCTTCTCTGTGAAAGCCCTTCTAGCCATTAACCCTTGCAAAGCAGCAGCCCTGGTGGGCTAGACCCTAAGCTCCTGCACCTCTCTACCCTGGCCATTGCCTCTCCAGTCACCTCCCTTCTAAACCTTTCCTTCTCTCTCTTGCCTCCATCCCCAACTCCTGGAAGCATGCTACAGTAATTCCCCTGCATAAAGGAGGCGACTCCTCCACTCCAAGGAATTTCTGTCCTATATCTCTCCTCCCCACCCTCTCAAAGCTCCAGGAGCACATGGTTCTATCCTAACTCTCCCCTTCCTTGACTCCTCTTCCTTCTTCACACCTTCCCAGTCTGGCTTTCACAAAAACCACTCCACTCCACTACTTCTTCCGGTATCCCATGATTTAAGCAAGGAAATAATAGCGACTGAACTATAGCAAATCAAGAGTCGAGAATATAATAACAGCAACTGTATAATTATAGTGCAGGTCAACATCAGCGACTTTCATCTGTCAAGTTTGGCAAGTGTAAACAACAGTGACCACAGACCTTTCTGTGTGGACAGATTTAGGGGTCCCTGTGAATGAACTAGTTATTCCGATAATTACCAAACTACTGTACCATATAATGGTGGACTCCCAAGTTAACACATATTATCTGCATTACCATCTGTTCCCTTCAACGTCTTTAACCTCCTCTTCCTACCTCAATTACCTCAGCTGTGTTGCAGACTGACACCACTTCATTTGGCTATCATTGGATTTGTTGCCAACTTTAAAAGGGAGAAAAAAAAGAGAAGAGAGGTATTAATAGACCAGGTGAGAAGGTTGGAAAAGGAGGCTCTAAGAGATCCTGGGGAAGGGACACACAGACAACTTATGGCAGCAAGAGAAACACTTAATGCTGAAGTCCTGAAAGAAGCATGAAGTGCGTGTTTTTTTGCTAAGAACAAATGTTTTTAGTGCCGAATAAGGCTGGCCTGCTTTTGGTATGATTAATAAAAGCTGGGAGGATATCAACATAAGTTACAGGAATAAGAACAGCTGGGGGTATGCTGACCCGAGACAAGAAAGGAATAGAGGACCACTTTGTCCGGTTCTATCAGGGACTGTATACCTCTGAGTGTGTGGGCAAAGAAGAGAAAGCTAGGGAATTTCTAAGTAATCATAAATTGCCCAAGATTTCCTCTGGTCAAAGTAGAGAGTTAGGGAAAGAGATTTCTAAGGAGGAAATCAGGCGGGCAATACAGAAATTGAAGCTGGGGAAGGCTAGTGGCCCAGACGGCTTTCCGATAGAGTTCTATAGAGCTCTGCAGGAACACGTGGTCAGCCCATTACAGGAGTTATTTAAGGAAGTAAGGGGGGGGAGAGGCACTGCCCAGCTCCTTCCTGGAGGCTGTTATATGTCTGGTGCCTAAACAGGACAAGGATGCTCTGGAATGTGCTTCCTACTGACCGATCTCCCTCCTGAAATGTGATGCCATGATCCTGGCTAAAATACTTGCGGGGAGGTTAGATCTTATGATGCTGGGCCTGATTCATCCATATCGGATGGGATTTGTCTGTGGAAGACAGTCATTCCACAACATGAGGAAGCTGCTAAATGTGGTGTGGCTGGCTTCAAGAGCAAAATGTAAAACAGCAGTGTTATCTATGGACACTGAAAAGGCCTTTGATTGGATCGAGTGGGGCTACCTTATGATAATTTTGGAGGAGTTTGGCCTGGGGAGGGAATTTATTAGACTAGTGCGGGCTTTGTATTCTGATCCCATGGCCAGGATCTTGGTGAATGGTTCGGTGACGGGAAAGGTTCTTCTTCAGCGAGAGACAAGGCAGGGCTATCGCCATTGCTTTTTGCTTTAGCAATTGAACTGCTGACACTAAGCATCAGGCGTGATCCTAGGGTTACAGGGGTTGGGGGGATCAGGAGGTATACGTAATAAAATAACGTTATATGCGGATGACATGTTGTTGTTTGTGAGGAACCTGGGAGAGTCTGTCCCACCCTTGTTGGATTTAATAGCTCAGTTTGCAGAATTCTCAGGGTATAAGATTAATATAACAAAATCAGAAGTGATGATCTGGGGAACACCTAAGAAAGGTGGTGGTGGGGATGCATGGGGCTGAAGAGGGTGACAAATTATTTTAAATATCTTGGGACCCAAATAGGAAAGGACCTAAACTCTCTCCACAAGTTGAATTACATATCGTTAATTAAAAAATAATAGAGGGTGATCTGCGGAGATGGAGAGAGATCCGGATACCTTGGATGGGGAGAATCAATGTTATTAAAATGAATATACTGCCAAGGATTCTCTATCTGATGCAGATGTTACATATGGGACTTAGTAGGTGGACAATAAGAGGCTGGATAGGGCATTCTCGGGCTTCCTATGGAAAGGTAAGAGGCCTAGGGCAAGCTTGAAGTGACTTCAAGTGGATAAGGATAGGGGTAGCCTGAGCTTCCTGGACCTCAAAATGTACCATTTAGCAACCCAAGTTAGGTATGTCAGTGACTGGGTACATAAACCAGAGGTCACAGGATGGCTGGATTTGGAAGAAATTACATGTAGGGGTAGATTCTCAGCTTATTTGTGTGTAGGAGGTCTCAAAAGCTATCGCAGAGAATCCATTAGGAACCCATTGGTGAAAGACGTGCTGGTGGCATGGGCTAAACTTACAGTAGAAGTTTAATAGGAGCCCCATAGGACAAAACCCTATTGCTGCCTGTATTGTATAACCCGGCCTATCTGGCGGGCATGGAGGACAAGGAGTTTAAAAGATGGGAATGGGGGGAATTAAATGTCTGAGAGACTTTTATGTCAGGGACCAGATGGCCTCTATGGAGGAGATAAGTAGGGGATTAGAGCTGCCCTTGATGCAGGTGAGGGCTTATATCAAGGGCAGGGGAAGAGAAAGAGCATCCGACTCACCCATCTCACAAATAGAGCACCTGGTGTTGCTGGCAAGAAAAGAGATGAAGGGAATGATTGGTACGTGGTCAGGTTGGGGAAGACATTTCTACTGGATTATACACAAAAGGTGAAGGAACAATGGAAACTGGATTTGGATAGAGATATATCAGATGCAAATTGGAGAAGATGTTAAGACTGAACAGAGGAATTCTGATTTGTACTAAGTTTCAGGAATCTGCGTACAAATTTTTGCACAGGCTGTACTGCCCCCCAGTAATGGCCCACAAATTCAAACCAGGGATCTCCCCTGTTTGTGGTAGATGTAGTGGGGATATGGGACTAACTTGCATTATTTTTGGAGTTGCCTGAAGCTGGTGCAGTTCTGGGAGGATGTAATATGGGAAATGAGCAGAATCTTGGGTAAGAGGTTGGAGGTAGACCCAGTAACTATGCTATTTGGGATGGAGGTAACAGAGCAGGCAGAATGGGATCCCCTTCATCATTGGGGGAGAGTGCTGCAGGCCCTAGCGAGGCAATGCATCTTAAATACCTGGGTGTCACCGGTAACTCTGACACTGGCACAGTGGAGATCCCTGGCTATACATACATCGGCACTTGAAATGTTATCATTCATGCTTAAAAACAGGGAGGATAAATACCTGTGGGAATTGGGGCCATTTCTTGAGTCTCTGTCACCTGAAGAGGCACTGATACTTAGAGAGGGGGCTTGAGACATGTTTGGTATGCCCAACCAAAACGGGTAAATGCTGGTGATTATATCTTTTTTCAGAGAAGCTGGGGAAGGAAGGCTGCCAAACAAGAGTGGCAGAGTAAGAGGCCTTCACTGTGTCTGAGAGAAGTGGACCAACCTGAGCTGCTGCACAAAATGGCACTTAAGGACTTAAATACAGGATGTCTGTGTTTGTGTACATTTTGTTCATAGTTTGTCAGTATGTGTTTGTTAGCTAATTTACTGTTTGAATATGTAAAACATGCTTGGAGTGATTAAGATGTGATATGTTGATATGTATAAATAGTTGTTACTCCAATACAACGTTTTATGCAAAAAAAAAGTTTGGTAACAGGGAAAGACACACTGAGCAGAGGCTCATTTCCATGTGCGACCTGGGGGGGGGATTGAGAAGTAATCAGGTAGGTAGTTATAAACATGAGAAGTGCAATGACAACAGTTACAAGTGCAAAAGCTGTTGATAACAGTTTAACAGTTTAAAAAAGTTTTCAAAACCCAGGAGATACGTGGTGCATCTAGATGCACCGCCCAAATAAATGGTCTGGCACAAAAAAGTACAATATTCTAACAAGATGCGTGATCCCAACAGATCACACATCTTGGCTGAATAAAGCAATCTTAGCAGGTGGCACAAATGGGGGCAGCTGACAATGCACTGGTACATGCCGTTTGATGGCATGAATACCATGAATGCACCTGTACCAAATTCCTGATATTCAGTCAGAATATGCAAATGTGGCCATCAGCACGCAAGGCACAAATGGGCCATCTGCATGCTCATTATTTATTTATTGAATTTTGTTGACCGGTAGGCCCACTGAGACTAGAAGTCCCTTTTCCGTGGAGACCGGGGAGGGGATACAGATGATAACCAACTGAAACTGAATCAGATTAAGCTGTTGGTGGTATTTTTATTGAATGGGAGAAATTTGGCCAGGACACTAGGGAAATTCCCCTACTCTGACAGTAGGGGGACCGCTGGTCAGTTTGTTGCTCGGAAAGAAGGCTGCCTCCCTGGCTGGAGTGGAGCAGCAGATGGTCTTAGAGGAGAATGTCTATCTTAATTTCACCACAGGATGTGTCAGATTCGAGTATGGTGGATCCTGCGATAGGATATATCCAAGATGCTACTGACCCAAATGTGGTGGAGATGGAGAACCTAGTGGTGCCTATGTCTGGAAATACTGATGAGGAACAGCTTTTGAATACGGAGAACATAGAGGTGGAACAATCTCCTGAGTGTGATGGGTCCGCAGGTTTTTGTCCTGAAGTGAAAGCCTTATCGGAGCTGCTGCTGGCTGCTGAGCGACAATACTTCAGTCCCGGCTTTAGAAACAGATTAGAGACTTTCAAACTGATGCACAGAACTCTGCTGTCAATGATGCCCAGATGGAAACCTCTGATGTAGCAGCATCAAAGTCGACTGAAATCAGTTGGGCGGAACGAGTGGAACTGGGCAAGAAACAATCTCAAGGTATCTCTGTAACTGCTGCTGTAGCTGGGTCAGGGGGGAAATGTCAGGAATGGAAGCAGCTTGTACTGCTGTAGGTGGCCTCAGAGGTCCTGACTCAGGGGTGTTCTACATACCAAGGACTGGTCAGTGCATAAAGTACTGCGAGAAGCAGGATGGGTGTATAACTCGGTGCTGGGGCAGTGGGACTCAGGACCCTCTCCTATCTCGGTTGGTCCTGATGTTTCTTCATAAATTCAGGCTTTACTACCCAGATCTGACCTTAACCTTGATCTTCCTTCACAACTGGAACTAATGCTAAACCCCATTTTGAATTTGCCAAATAGCACCTTACCCGTTAAACAGTGTTGTGACTACTGAAACAGTAGACATTGTCAACAGGCCTTTGAATATAATAAATTGCACTGCTGCAAGGCCGTATGCTTCCCTCTTTAAAACACCTGTCTTACCTGCTAAACGCCACAACGCGGTGAGACTATTATATACTGGGGGATTGAAGGAAGTGCCTGATAGAGTGTGTTGCATAGCAACTTTTGAAGAATTCTATGAAGTTCTTTGCACAGGAACTGCATGCCCTGGTTCATGTTTCAGGTGAACCAACTTTTGATATAAGCTTTAAAACAGCTGGAGGACTTCAACGTTTTTGGTCACAATACCATTCTCTTAAGAAAACACCTTTGTGGTCACATTTTATGGCAACACCCCTTTCTAAACCTGAGCATAAAATTGTCACAGTGCTATTTCGTAATGAAGGTGTGCGAGTCCATGATTTAACGCACTAGCTGAAACAAAAATGTACTGTTTTGGAAGATCCTGAAGCAATCTTTAATGCTGAAAATATTTGGACTAGGTGAAAGTTTTGTTAAACAGGAATGAACAGGGAGTGATGCATCTACCTAATTATTTTTTTCTAGGTCGGGACAGAGGTGTCCTTTTTTATCCTGGCCAACCCAAGACATGCTATAAATGTGGCTCGGAAGGGCATTTAAGCAGTGTATGTGATCAGATGAGGTGTACTGTTTGTGGGGAACTGGGGTCCCAGTGTTTAAATGAATGCATTTGTAATCTTTGTGGTGACAATGGCCATACCTTTCAAAATTGTAAGTGAGCAGTCCACAATGTTTCAGACCAAGCAGATGGGGAAGAACAAAGACTTCTTATTACCTTGGCTCAAAAGAGTAGGATAAGTAGTTTTAACCTTCACAACTCTGAGAACCAACCAAATCTGGATCGCTCCTTGGACACCCCACCTCTGCAGGAGCCCCTGACTATACCCCAGGTCTCTAAACAAATAATACCACCTAGTGAGGTCGGAGGACAAAGAGGAGAAGATATGGAGGTAGTAATTCCCAAAATAGTGGAAGCACCAGTATCATTAGTAACCACTATGCCTCCCCCCCCGTTCCAGTAGATTCCGGGATGCAGCAAAGAGTGACGAGGCACAGACCACCAAGAACACCCTTAAATTCTCCAGTAGAACCACAACCCATTCTCCTGGAAAATAAGTATGATGCACTCCTCTCTGAACATTCTGAGGAGGAGTCTGATACCTCTTCCTCAGAGTCTTCTCTCCCTGAGACGTCCTCACATCACAACACTTTGAACCAGCCTTCAAAACAACAAAAAAGAAAGGTCACACAGAAAACTAAGGATAGGGGGTACTCCTTGAGGAAGAGAAGGTTCAAATGATTTCTACTTTGGCTAACACATGGTGGATTTAACCTTTTATACTGTTAATATTAAAAGTATTAAGAGAGCAGCTAAAAGAAATACTGTGTTTTCCTGTTTAGCAGATTTACACACGGGTGTTATCTTTCTGCAGGATGTACGCTTCCACATGACTCATGAAATAAAAACTGCACAGAACTCCTGGCTGTATGGACCTTCCTTCTGGTCCATTGGTCAAGATACGGCATCTGGGGTGGGAATTCTTTTCAAGGTACCTACAATAATACTAATTAAATTGATATATCTTGTACCGGGATGAGTTTAACTCCTTGATGTTAGTATACTGCATACAACTTATAGGTTAATTAACCTGTATGCCCCACAAGCAAAAGCCGATCAAATAGAAATTTTGAAAGTTATTCAGGCCTTTTTGTATACTTCAGTTAGTGTCATTTTTTGCTGGAGATTTTAACTGCAGTATAACTTCTAAATTACAGCATAAACATCCCCAGAGCAAAATATATTGTGACACAATTTTTTTGTGGGATACTATAACCAAAGCAAGACTTACTGATGCATATTTTGGTAAAACTAACTTACATACTCCTACCTTTCATAAGGGGTGTTTAGCTATTTGCCTAGATTATTTTTTCATCTCTTGGAATATCTCAGTGGGATTGGTTGCCACTCAGCTGGCAGAATTTCCACATCATCATATGGTTTATTTCTCATTAGATCAACAGTTAAAGATAGTTAACGGCCCAGGAGTATGGAAAATGAATGTCTCATTGATACAAAAAGAGTTTATGGTGAAGGCTATTCAAGACTTTATTGCAGCTAGAAAAATTATTTTCTTTCTTTTTGATGACCCCTCTCAGTGGTGGGAAAATACAAAATTTGATTTACGAAAGCTGTATAAAAAGTTCAGCAAGGCTCTTTGTCATAATCAGTACTTATCCTACCTGCAAAATAGGTCAAAATTTCAAAATTTATTGACACTAGCATACGAAACTAGACAAGACTTGACTTCCCAAATCTCTCAAATCAAAACTGAATTGTTGGGCTATCATGAACACAAATCTAAGGCTTTACATTATCAACAAAAATATGGAATTCAAGGGTCTTCTGCGACGGTCTGTCCTTACAATAGCTGTTTTCAAAAATTAGCTAAGACAGAGATGTCCAGCCTATGCACTCTGGATGGGTCTTTGTACATGTCCCATACAGACATAATGAATTTGGTTACTCAATATACAACAAAGATGCATGGGTCTTTAATTTCTAGCTCAGATCTTGCACATGATTTTTTTGACAGGTCTCGATATTCCGGTGGTGGATGCCATGTTGCTAGAGGAAATATCTAGCCCGATAACAGTACAGGACTTTTTAGATGCACTCTCTTCTCTTTCTACAGGGAAAATACCAGAGCCCAATGGGCTCTAAAATTAATTGTACAAACTTATAGGACCAGACAGTAGTGAGGAATTAACTTTGATGTATAATATAATATTAGCTTCAGCATGCATCCCTCTAAGTATGAATATGGGAGTTTTTTTATATATCTATTAAAAGGAAGACAAGGTGGACATACAAAATTGGAGACCGATTAGTCTTTTGAATTCTGATTTCAAAATCTTGACAAAAATCTTAATGAAACATTTGCCATTATTAGTAACAAAAGTCATCTTACATTCTCAATATTGTTCATTGCCAGGGAAGAGAACTGAAGATTTATTGCTATTAATCAGAGAAGTAGTAGAATATGGCAAGAGAGAAGTGGATTGGTATTTGGTCTCATTAGATCAGAAAAACACCTTTGATCTTGTATCCCATGATTTTTTATGCAAGTTTTGACTTATTATAGGGTGCCCCATAATGTCATACAATGGATAAGAGCTAGTTATAAAAACAGCTACAGTCATTCCTTTAGTTCATGGAAGGAAAGGCCCAGTGATTCATATACAGCGGGGGGTGAGACAGGGTTGCCCCCTCAGCCCTATACGCTATGTATTTTCTTTTGACCCGCTTATGGCTCATACAGATATTTGGTCTTTAAATATTAATAATTCAGGACTACAACACACCATAGTAGCTTATGCTGATGATATGAATTTATTGGTTGCAGATGACGAATCAGTTCAGACAGCAGTGTCAGTATATAGTGATTTTGGACACTGTTCTGGTGCATCTCTGAATATGCAAAAATGTACTGGATATAGTTTAGGTTCTACTCTCACATCCACAACCCGTCTATCTGGTATTAATACTAATACTGATTCTATAAATATTTTGGGTATATGTTTTGGACTGGGGAATATGGATGAGTTGAATTGGGAACCTAAATTAGAGGTGGGTAAACAAAAAGTTGCCTACTGGAATAAATGGAAACCTAATAAGAGAAAATGAGTTTATTTAATAAAAACTTACCCGATTCCTATTTTTTGTATGTTACTTATATTTTCCCCCTTCCCAAAAAATCTGAGACTACTTTATGGAGCATTTTTTTTCAGGGTCTATGGGGCAGTCATCTCAACATGATAAAAAGGACTATAACTTACTTACCAATAAATCATGGAGGCTTGAACATGGTTAATCCAATCCTGTTTTTCAATAGTATTTTTTTTCACTGTAATATTATACCAGTATTACTATTTAAAACTACTGGGTGGGAACCTTTGCTATATAACAGATGCCAGATTTGGTTTGATCAGTGGACTGTAGGAAGGCTGGGAGTGCTTAGAAAATCAGAAGCCATACCAAATTATTTTAGACAATTGTTCCTTAGATTAAAACAATGGCATCTGATGGTGGATCATATCAAGTCTTTCCACAGAAAACAACTCTATACCCATCTTTTACATTCACTTTGTCATGTAGATCAAGTGTTTGAAAAATGCCCATTTAATAGATTATCTGCTTTAAAGAAATTATTGGCAAATAACAGGATTCTGGAAGTCATGTGGGATATGCATTGATTGGCATGCCATGAGAGAATTAATGTTGGTGCTAACCATAAACATAAGCAACAGACAAAAAGATTATGTCATAGATTACAGTGTATAAATCAGGAGGAAACTATTGTACATTTGCTTTTTGATTGCACTTTTATTCATGATTTTTGGAAATTTGTAGCTCAGGAATGGGGGGACAATATATTTTCAACAATAACTTATGACAATGATATGTATGGAGCCTTTTCACCTGCTTGACGGAAATGGCATATAAGTACCTTACAAGTGCTGATTACATGTTTTAAATGGCAGATTTGGTTGGCTAGATGTGGCTTTTCATTACAGCAAAAGGTGGGAACTCATGCTGGAATTTAAAAAAAGTGGAACTTAATTTGAAACAGTTATATCTTAAAGAAACAACCCTATTTTCAAGGGAGAAACTGTTAGCACTGAAAGGCCTTCCCTGGATTACAACCTCAGATGCACCAATAACCTACAGGTTGGCAACTAGAATATGCTTACTGTTTAGTAATCTCACACAATATTAGACTATATTGGCTTATTTTTCTGTTCTTTTTGGGGTTTGTGGAGAAGGATTATTGAATTGTTGCTTTGTATTCTTTGGTTTCAGTATGTTCTTTGACTTACATTGTATTATCCAATCAAATATTTTCCCTACTCCTTTTTTTAAGGGGTGGTTCTTATTTTTTAGTTTTGGGGTGCTATACATGCTATTTCTGTTTGGAGTATGAGGTTAAATATTTTTTTATGTTTCTTTTTTCTATGTTTCAGCTGGGTCCAAGCATTCTTAATTATTTATGTTTTTTTTTGGCATGATGTATTACATGCTTATGTTTTATTTTCTGTTTTTATGATTTGTATGAAGTAATACTATTTGATTGTCTTTTCATTTTATGTTTATCAATAAAAAATTCCCCTACTCTTTTTGAGAAATGCCATGGGATCTTTAACATCCACGTGAACTACCACCAGAACAGGCAGATGGGACCTCGGTTTAATGACTCATCTGAAAGACGGCACCTCAGGAGTGCAGCATCCCCTTCATACAGCACTGCAGTGTCAGTATTGGGATATTAATCCAAGTGCCTGGTGTGGAGATAGAACCCACAGCCTTCTGATTTCCTGGCCTCAGAGGCGAGTGTGCTACCTGCTGAGCTACTGACACTCAATAGCCGCATTAGTGTGCGGCATATGGCAGGATGAGCAGGGCAGCCTGCCCCCCTGCCCAGTCCTATTCAACATCACGCCCCATAACTTTTCCATAGTGTAGGGACCACCTCTCCCCATCCTGAATCCCATTCAAATAAAATAAAATCAGATTCCCCATCCCTTTTCCATAGTGCAGGTACCACCCCCTTCCTGTCTCGAACCCAGTTCGAATAATAATAAAAAAAAATTCCCCATCCCTTTTCCATAGTGTAGTCACCACCCACCCCATACTGAGCCACAATCAGCATTCAATGCAAAATGATCCCTCAAACAATTTCCATCATGTAGTGGCTCCCCACCACACCATACCAGCAAGCATGAATCCTCCCACACACCCCAGCCCAACATGCCGAGTGGCACAGCCCTCTACACCTGCCAGGTCAGCCACTGACAGATCATCACAATCTCATACTGTCCAAAGTACAAGCTCATTGGTGACAACCAATGAGAATGTACTTTAAACAATATGAGATCAGGACTGATCAGTCAGCTGCTGGCCATGGCATGGTGTGGAGGGCTGTGCCAGTCACCGGCATGGGTCAGGTTGGGAGTGTGTGGGGAGGGGTTCACGCTTGCTAGGATGGTGGATTGGGGGGCCACTACAGTATGTAAACTGTACAATGGATTATTTTATATCGGATGCTGATTGGGGCTCAGGATGGGGTAGGGGCCACTATACTATGGAAAAGGGACAGGGATTTTTTTTTATTTGAACTGGGTTTGGGCTGGGGAGAGGGTCCCTCCACTATGGAAAAGGGATGGGGAAATTATTTATTTTTATTCTAACTGGGTTTGGGATGGGGAGGAGTGTCCCTGAACTATGGAAAAAGGATGGGGAATGTGTTTTTTTTTTTTTTACATTCAGACCGAGTTCGGGGCGGGGAAGGGAGATCTCTATACTAAGGAAAAGGGATGGGGTCTGTTGATAAACAGTGCTGGGCTCGCGGGGGCAGGCTGCTGTGCTCCTGTGTGCAATACAGGAGCCTGCCCATGGGTGGCCAGGACTTGGGCATGGTTCTCCCATGCCTAACTTTGTGCGGCACATCTCCGAGATGCGGGGGCAGTTGCTCCACACATGTTTGCTGAATATGGGGATGTGCCACATATTCATGGACATGCTCCCTCGAGATGCACCACATACATTATCACTGAGCTTGGTTACAGCTGGAGATGTGTGACGCATCTCGTCCCTTTCAATATCATGCTGTGGCACATTTCTTGAGATGTGCCAGTGCATCTCAGTTGTGCTGGCTCATCTCCTTTGAAAATGTCCCCTGAGGAGTACAAATTACCTTTGCATGTACTGATGCAAGACATTTCTACTAGGTGGAATTCAGTCTTTCTTATGTTCCCTAGGCAGCTAGAACAAAAAATACAAAAGCCATCAGACAGTACTGTATGCAAAATGAAACTGGTGATGTAGTCATTTTTATCACTCCGACACAATGGGCCATGCTGGATTTTCTAATTTTAGTTCTCCAGCCATTTGAGGATATTACAAGAGAGGTGACTGAAAACACAACAACTCTGAGCCAGGTGATATCCTTAATACAAATTTTTAAATACCGATTTAATCTGATTAGGGTCAATTTAGAGAACACATACAATTCCTTCTCAAATGCTGCCACTGTTATCAAAACAAGTTGTTAACCAGAATACAAAAAGGTCTGACCAAATGTATGATCAAAAAAGTTGACAATAAAAAACTGTGTAAAATACTTCAGTCTGACCACTGTATTAAAATAACAATCCTGTGCGCACAATAAAAATCAAATCAACTACTGTATGATGATAAGACTTCTCATGAGATAGACAAGAAATAACTGATGAAGTGCATGCTATCATGGAACAGAGTACAGAATCAGATTCAGAACAATCTCTTCACAACACAACACAGCATCATATGGCCCCTCCTCTGGTGTTTCAGTAGATTTCTCTTCTTTGATCACTGTACCAATGTCTTCTTTTTAGCCGCCATCAAAAAACTGCAGTGTCCCATAATTGCACTGTTCAGTTTCAGGTCTCTGGAGTCACTTGCAATATATATCATTGTAACTTCTTCATTCACTTCTTCTAACAGAGCCTCAGCACAGGCAATTGTTGAGATGTTCCTGGCAGAGCCCAATATTGATTGGAATGCAGATCCTTTGAAATACTGGAAATCCAAACAAAATATGTGGCCTGCTTTTGTACAAATTGCTATGAAGTACATGAATTGCCTTCCTACTAGTGTTTATTTAGAACAATTGTTTAGTTCAGCTGTTAATGCTATTACTGACACAAGATCTCATCTGTCACCAGAAAATGCTGAGTGTCTGACATTTCTGAAAGTTAACATTCTTCACTTTAATTTCAAATATGATACCTGAATTAAACATAAAACATACTGACTCTGAGGCCCTCTTCACAAAACAATTTCTCATATTGTAAAAATCTTTCGTGAATAGGGTCTATTTAATACAGGAGGCATGATATGATAGTGGCAACAAGTCAGATCAGGCCAGGATTACTTGCATGAACACAGTGAGTGCAGAAAAAAAATTACATCAGTGGGCCAGAGTCCATATTTCTTTGTCAACAGCAACTGCATTTCATGTCCCAAACTTTGCTAATACTGAATCTGATCTGTGTGGTAGGGTACTGCTCACTACTACTACTAATACTTGTCAGCAACTGCGTAAAATATTATTTTACCACCTGTAGTATGATATAAATACTTAATTGTTACTATTTTTATTACAACAGGTGGCTTAGCAGAATGCTCTTCTTTGGATAATATATTCACATCCATCCATATCTGGCTGCAATTACTTTAAATGAAGACGTTAGTGTTCATTCATTCATTCATTCATTGTAGTATGATGTAATACTGCATCCCAGTTACAGTAACTGACTAGGCTGCAGCTGAAAGAAGCTCTCAGCCAATCAGAATTCAGCATTATTTCTACCCATTTCATAATATATTTTATTATATATACTTACAGTACTTGGCAGAAATTGTTTGCTGGAACTAGGAAGGATATATTATGTGTGCTGTGAGGTGCACAGCACACTGTAAATAATTACTATTGACTGTACTTGACTGTTGTGGCTGGGTGGTGGTTAGTAGGAGATCTTTAATTGTTTAAAATATTTTGCTGAGATGCCTGAGGGTAATCAAACTTATCTTTCAACTTCTGTGAGATCAGGGAGGATTTTCCCCTTCCAAACCTCAAGAAACATTACCTAGCAGTCCAAATGTCTGCTGTCTGTACTTGGGCAAAACAATGAACAGACTCTGGGTGGTGTGACATGGAAAATGGTGTGGTCAGGGGACAACCCCTCTTTATTCTGGCCCTCACAACAATTTCCCCAGATGTAATATGCACCATACATAATAGGTGGGTCAAACACCTGGATTTTTTTACATAAGATTTGTTGCATTACCCCTATACCCTATCCTCTGTCTTTAATCTGGTATGAGAGTGGTTTTCTGTCACCTAGGTTGGATGGCAGCTATGTAAGGTGGGAGAGAATGGGGGTGATGAGATTCACCCAATTCCTGGAACACAGACACTGCATCGCATTCAGTAGAGCTAAAGAGAGAAATTTGGCTGAGATAACTCAGAATTTATTATATATTTACTGATCCAGCACTTTATAAACACACCAGGGAATAAGGAGAAGTTAGGCAGACCCTTATCCAGTTGGGAAGAGTATGTGTACTGGGAGGTAACATTGGTAGGTCCCCAAAGATACATTTCTGACATCTATGACTTACTACAAACAGCACAGGGGGATACTGTGCTTTAGGTTAAGGAGGCTTGGGAATAATACAAGAAAAGGATTGGGATTCTAGACTGAAAACAGGCTGGAAGATCACTTCAGCCCCCTTGTAGCATGAATTTTATTGGAAAGTGCTGATTCACTTTATTCGGATACCTACCATTACCAAGCACTACTAAGCTAATAATTTGGATAGGTATTGGCAAATGTGTGGTGGCACAGGTAGCCACTGGCACCTCTTTTGGCAGTGTCCCAATATTCTTTCCTTTTGGGAGCTGGTTCAAACTGTCACGCATCAAATCACAGGCATACTCATCCCTTTAGACTTTACAGAGTGGGGTCTAGGCCTTTCCAGTATAGCAAAACTGCCAGCGGACAACAGAAACATAATTTTAATCTGCATTGTGATGGCCCTAAAATTCATCACAGCCCATTGGTTTACTGCAGATATCCCTATCAGAGAGGAATGACTGAGTATAGTATCATAAGTTCATGATATGGAACTCCTGAACACTAAACTCAATCTCACGGGGGAAAAACACATAGTGTGCTGGAAAGGCTGGACTTTATGGTCTGCTGGACAGACTGACCCTCCCAACCCAAATTTATTTCCACTTCCTGTAGGGCTCATTTTGAAAACTGAAGTAGTACCCATCAGAAATTCATACCATAGACTCCCAGAACTGTATAGTTAATATCCATCCTTTTCAAGTTCAGGCAGGTAATCCCATACTATATTGACAGTGCAAAGATGGAGAGGGGGGAAGAATACTGAATCTAACCCTTAGTTTCATGTTTCAGTGTTATCTGTTTGCCTATGGTCAAGTTTACCATTATATGTGCATTCATTCTGGTTAAGACCATGGCTTGGTTGATTAGTTTACAGATATGCTTTACGTACATTAACTCCAGCTTATTTAATGAATCTGACATACAGAACAAATTTGGTGGTGTGACATCACAAAACTGGACTTTTTCTCTGAAAGGACTGCTCACATCATATTCTTATTTATTTTTTTATTTTTATTTATTTAAATTTTGGTGACCGGGTAGACTCACTGAGCCCCGAAGGTCCCTTTTTCAGGGGCGACCCGGGATAACAATACATATTTTCATACTGAGAAAGACTTATAGATAAACATTAACTTTTAGAGACAGTATACAGCAGTCTTATTACTCTGTATTGTCTATGAACATATTGTGTGAAATATCTTTGAGCTATGACTTTGCGCTAATGTCTATAATGTTCTGTATGTTCATTGCAACCTGAATAAAGCTGAGTCTTAACTTAAAAAGATTTTGCTGAGTAGTGTACCATAGTGCACTGAGAGATGCAGTGCAGCTTTATCACGTGAGTAGTGTTGGTGGGCTCTTACTGCTGCTCACTTGATCATTCTTTCATAGAATTTTTTTTTGCCTGGTGTCCTTTGACACAGCCAGCAAAAGAATACCCAACCGTAATACAAAATATCTTAGCCACTAGCCTTATTGGTTGATACTGTATTTGCATCTCTCTCTCTCTCACATCAGAGTCTTTTGTCCCATGGGTTCTAAAAAAGAGACTAAAAACCAACTCTGAATACTATGCACTGTACAGTATTTTAATTTAAGCAGAGTGAACTGTCTCTCTGTCTCCCAGAACTCACAAGGACCCAAGCAAGTGTGCCGCCGAGTGATGATTACTACATCATGTGTTATAGTTGTCCCCCTTCCTTCTCTGAGGGTGCCACTACCTGGCTTGTTTATCTCCCACATTAGCAGTTGTACTTTCTTTAAAAATACAAATAATAAATAACAGTATTCTCTCTGACCCTTAAGTTAAATGTCAGAGTTCAGCCCCTTTTATGCATTTTGTACAATTAGTCAAATATTTGTAAATAATCAGGACTAATCAGACCCCCCCCATGTTCCAGTTCTTATTTAATAAGGATCCGAACTTTACCGAGTTCTGCCAGCCCTGCTCAGCAAGGCAATTTTTGGTAAACAAATTGCAAAAAAAATGGTTGGCAGTCATTGGCTTTTCCCAGTGTTCCTCCTCCCCACAACCAATGGGGTTAGGAGTACCATGAGATTACAGGTTCAAACCCTGCTACAGCAAATACTGTGTGACCCTGAGCAAGTTACTAAAAATGAGATATTGCATCTAAGCTGGACTATCCTGGGTAAATATATTGTAAAAATAAGTAAAAGCAGGACCCTCATTGAAATTAAGATGCTGAATCATAGCTGGGCTTACCTGAGTAAATAAGTTGTAAAAAAGAAAAAAAATTGCCAAGAGTCAGCTGACTTTTCAAGTCCTACTAACCTACTGTAGTACATGTTTCATTAGAAGTCCTTTATATTAAATGTTCCTGTCACTTACTAAGCATAACAGTTTCACAAATAAAACTTGTTTAAAATAATTTGCCTTCATTCACTTGCCATGCATAATAATTTATCTTACGCATTATGCAAGTGAACTTAAGGTGTTCACCAATGCCTGTCTTTGTCATGTTTCAGCCTGTATGTGAAGTCTGACTTAGTTAAGATTCCCACCCTACTCTCATTAGAATGCCTGATTAGTATACCTACACAGGTGGTGTGGACTATGGAGCTTAGTCGGGGCTCCATGTTTTCTGCAATTCTGTGGTTGCAGCAGTGGCTGCAGAAATCAGGGCTGACCGCAGAAATCAGGGCTGACCACAGAAATCAGGAAAACCAGCCACACAGCCACAGAAATGCTTGCTAAGCTATGTGATCATACAAGGCAAGGGCATAGCTATTGATATGTTAAGTATGCTATGGCATACATGCTTATTAGAAGGGGCAGCAAACAGATGCCACCCACTACAAAGCTGAAAAGATAGTGACCGCATGGCATCTTGACTTGTGCTGGCTCTTGTTCATAACTCCTTCCAGCCAGTATTTTGGAGGGTGGAGGGACTGGCGCAAGAGCAGCAGAGCTTGATTAGGTCCACATCAGTTATGATTTGCTGCTGTGTAGGTGTGGGTAGCTCAGCTTTGTTAATTTTTCCTTCTGAGGCTGCTCATGTTCCATGCTGAATCCTTGAAAGATGAATTTGGAAGGACGAACTGGAAGGTGAGCTGTAGTCAAGTGATGAGAAGATTCAGAGGTGCCTGTGGAGGTAGAATCAATCTCGGTGTGGTGACAGGTATTGGAAGAGCTGATTGCAAAACATAGGGCTGGCAGCATACTGCGTAGAGGACTCGGTCCCCACTGGTGGACATCTATCACAGTTTTGATTTGTGGGCAGCAATTCTGTGCCTGCAAGTGTGAGAGTAATTTCTTGGCAGATTTGAACCTGCAGCCTAAGTGGTGGCTTCAAGCTCAGTTCTTAAGGAGGGTCAAGTTGCCAGCTGCAGCAGAATTGGGGACTAGGGTATACTAGAACTGCAGCAACAGGTATGGAAAAAATTGGAATGGAGGGTTTGATTGCTGCTATACACAAGTAAAATGAGGGTCACTGCCTGAAGAACACCACAACCCCCTGAGTTGTGAGAAGAAGAAGACATGCTAACCAAGGTTACTTCAGCTTAATAAGAATGATTTGCTTGCATTTTTTAGTGTGTCCCCAAAAGAAAAATCAGGAGTCAACAAATCCTACAGATACTGCAAGTTGCAGCCTCCTTCACTGTGATAGGAAGACAATTCCCACCCTCACCCCCACCACACAGATTTGCACACTACACTCAACATGTTTGTTGCAAGACTGTGTATTCCTATTTAAAAAAATAGTTATCTAAAAGAACACTGATCAAAATCAGAAAATAAATGTCTTTCAAGTTGGAATCTCTCTTTAGATCTGCTAACCTTAAATATAAACCAGAAGAAATCCAAGCAGGTTTTTCCTTCTGTGTAGTTTTAGCTAAGTGTGTATGTCCTCCTCTGATTATAACCTAGGAGAACAGCAAAGGCCACTAATTTCCAGAAGAACAGAGGAACCTTCAAATTTGGAGTGGGAGGGAAAATTAATTAAAAGAGAACACTGATGCCCATGGCTGTGCCAGGTTTGGGTTATTGCCGTTTAACATGTGTGATAAGAATACATACTGTTAAATGGCTTGCTGTTCCACTTTCAGTGTAGTGGAGTGGTTTCACAAAGGCAGTCAAAGGGTTAACTAAGACTTAATCCCTTTGAAGGTATGCTGTTTAGCCACAATTCAGCTGCTGCAGAATGGCCGTAGAATCAGCAGTTGTTCTGCCGCAGAAAGTATGAAGCACTGCCGCAGAATGTAGGTCCACTTTGCTGCAGTAAACACCAGGCCCTGAGTTTAGTAATCAACTGCAGTCTCTCCCTGAGAAGACTTGTTAGAGCACTTCCTGTTCAAGCTGCATTTAAACCTCAGCACAGACCACAGCTGGAACTAATTTGGATTGACTGTCTACAACATAGAGATAATAGTTCTATGGTCTGAAACCCTCTGCCAGTCCTATCACTGCCATCAAAATCCAAACCACTCAGAGTGAATGTAACACTAATCATTAGTAAATGCAGAAAAGAGTACATATGACTACAAGAGGTGCTACAAGCCATGCTTCTTTGCACCTAAAAATGTGTGGAATAGAGTAGACATATGGAAATGCTATGCATAAATAGAGGGAGGGACTGGAGTAAAGGAGGGAAGTGGTTTGGTACAAGTGGTAGTGAGGGATGATTGACCCACTAGAGGCCTAACCAGGGCTAGATTGATAAGACCCTAGGTAGGAAACAGGCAAACTTGATGGACTGCAGGTCTTTCTCTCTCTCTAAACATCTATGTATCTGTATGTTTTCAAATAATCACCTGGCCCATTTAATTCTCTACATTATAGTCTAATGCCCTAGTCTGGAATGAAAGGCACAGGGTGGGGTAGTAGAAGAGGTCTACATACATACAAGGACTAGGATGCCCATTGCTTAATAAACCTGATAAATGGATATGGCTGGAGGAGCTCTTCATTGCAGAATATGTCCACAATGAGCTAATAATAAGGTTCAACTCCTGTTCACTAAACAGTTTATTTTATCCAAAGTTGCTATCTTGGCATCCTGGGACCAGTCAACTTCCAGATGGCAGAAGCTTCTGTCAGTGAGAAGTCGGATGGTTCTGGGATACCAAGATTGCAACTTCGGAAGCATACAGTACATGATATGCAAAATGAGTCACCTGGGAGGTCAAGAAAGCTGTGATACCTTATAAGATAGTGCAGATATTTTCCTTGAGCTTGTTTGTATACTAAGCACCAGAAACCACCAAACTAAAGAAGTGATGTGGCCATGAAACATCTTGTCTGCGTGGAAGATAAAATAAACTTAAATTATTTATCAAATAGCAGTTGAACCTTCATTATTAGCTACCGTAATTGTGGTAGAAGTGGTCTTCAAGTCCTTGTACAGTCTTAGAACAAAGACTGGAGACATGCCAGCCTAATCTGCAATAGCTTTCTTTAGGACTGTACTAGTTTTCAACAATTTGTTACTGCCTGCCTTGTATTCATTCTGTTTATGATAATCTGTTTATTGTCTTACTGTATCTTTTCTAAGTGAGTAGCTTGCTCACTGACAATTTGACAATGAATATAACTTTGTGTATCTAAGCTGCTGTCCCCCCAGAAAATTCTTGTAAACTAGGTGCTGCACCTCAGTGAGGCTATCCTGGCTTGGAAGTTATAAAATGAAATAATTAGAGAATAAAACATACTGAGAATGAAATGATTTGTAGTGTAAGTGGCAATAAATTACTTTTCTCAGGTTATTGGTGGAATGGCACAAATGAAGAGACAAGAGTCAAGTGGTACACATAATAAATTAAATTTATTACAGGTCAGTAGTACAGACTTATAACAAGCAGTGATACCACTGAGAGAACTTAGCAAGTTTTCCTTATCTAGGTAAAATACAGTCTCATCTCTATTCTGTTCTCAGAGAAGCTATGTGCTACACAGGGTCTTATACCCTGATAATAACCATATTTACTACTAAGGAAGATACATAAAAAGTGTATAACTTGCCAGTAACAGGTGGCCTGAGAAACTATCCCAACTAACATGAGAAGTTGCTTAGCTTGCATAATAGCACAAACAATGGGCTTCTGTATAAGTCCAAGGTCGGCTGCAGTTACAGCGATGCACAAGCACTTAAGGTGACACTATTGCCTTACTTATGATTATATAGTAAAAATATAATGGAAAGCATCTCCCAGGACTAAGATACATTGGTAAAACATAATGGAGCATAATATGCAGTAGTATAATACAGTAGAACACAAATCCTGGCACTTATGCTTATATGATAAGTGTCTCTGCCCTAAGGTTAGTACATGTACCTATATATACTGTATATGTTGCTGTCCACAATGTGAGGGTACAATCAGGGGTGCTGGACCATGGATAACATTACCCCCCTTGTTGCCTTCAGAAAAAAGGCAACAACCACAGGAAAATAGTGGGATGGTGCTAAAAAGTCATTTACAGGCCCGGCGCACAAGCCTTGTAAAAGAATTTGAGTTGTTCTCGGTGTTGTCTTAGAGTAAATCTCAGACAGCAGAGAGTAAGGATCAGAAAAACAATCAAAAATGCTTGGATAATAACAAAAGCTTTAAAAGTCAGTTCTAACCAAGTATTGGATAAAGCAGTGCTTAAATGACCATCATGAATAAGATCATTAAGAGCATCACCAGCCTTAGAAATATTATTGCTAATATAAATCAAATGCAAATCTTTTCCAGCTAAGAGAGACTTCAAAGAAAGAGTCAAAGGGTCAATGTGCACGTTAAACATGGGCAAATATTGAGACAAGGCAAGCAAGTATTGCAGATCGGTATCAATAACATCTGGTTCAGGGAGAGGAACAGGAGTAATAACAGTGTGACCAATTACTGTTTTCTGCTGTGGAGTAAAACAGAAGTTAGGAACTGAAATATCACAAGATTTTTAATGAGAAGCAAAGGATTTATGATTTGTCACTACTTAATACTGCCCATCGGAATTCTAAGTAACTCTCACAGCTGGAACCTTCCATCGCTGTAGACGGATAGGACAAGCAAAGGACTGGTTGGTGAGTTGTGAAGTGAAGCAATGTACCTCTTCTAGGTAGCTTCGGGATGCAGCTGTTTTGGCGGCAGGTGCTGAAGATGCAGCTTGCGAAGATTCAGGTTCATCATCCAGGTCAGTCAGGTTGTACGGCAGATCATCACCCAAAGTGTAAGACCAGTCAAGATGTTCCAGGGCATAGCCACAAACAGGTTTCATAATATCGAAGATGTCACAGCTGCACAGGTAGTAGTATCCCTTCTTGGTGCAACAGTTCATATGGGGCACCACACAGGCTTGAAGAACAGAGTGGTAGATCAATAAGGAGGGTAGGTCAGTTCTTTCTTGGTAAATGTTCTCATCAAGATGTCTGATGGAATTAATAGTAGCCAATTTGTCGAAAACAAGAAGTTTATGGATCAAAGCATGGTAGTGAGACAGTAAAAGTAATAAACAATGCATCCGGGATCAAGTGCATTGACACTGACTATGGTCCTCCTCCTACTTCCTACATCAGCCCCACCTCACTTAGGACCATCACCCTCTACCCATTGTACCCCCCCTCTTATCTACAACACCTCTACCAGCTCCCCCGATGCTCAACCACCTCCCCCCTCGGTACCCGCCCCCACTTCCACCCCTGCAACCTCTTAGTTTCCACTCATACCTTGGTCTCTTCTCCTCAATGCCTTGCCTACCCCTTGCACCCCAGCACCCGGCCCTGTGTCCAGTTACAAGGGGGAGATGCCACAATCACTACCATGCTTTGGTGCGCCTAATCACCCTCCTGTTGCCTCTATCAGGTAACATTCATCCAAACCCTGGCCCTGTGCCCAACCTTATGAACAAGCCTGCCCAGGCTTAAGGACTCTGCATAGCTTCTATGAATATTTGCAGCCTCCTTAAGAAGGCTGCTGCATTCCAATGCTGGGTTGCTCAGCACCAACCAGACATTGTCGCACTCATCGAAACCTGGTTATCCAAATCCACTCCTGACTCCTTCTTCTCCCTCCCTGGTTACACCCTTTTCAGGAAAGATCAGGTGGGTAAGCGTGGAGGTGGTTCTGCTATCTACATGCTTGACTCCCTCCTTGGACTTGCACTTCCACCACCGTAGCTTGATAACGAGGCGCAAGCCCTCATGCTAAAAATCTCCCCCAACCCTGGTAAGGGCCCACTCATTCTCACCGTTACCTATATTCCCCCCAGAAAGCAAGATCTCACCATTCAGGTGCTTGCTGACTACTGCCTACCACCCAAAATGGCCCAAATAATTGTTGGTGACCTGAATATCAACTGGCTCTCTGCCATGGCCTCCCAAAACAGAGATATCTTTGCTGCCCTTGACATGTCTCAGCTTGTCACCACCCCAACTAGATTCAACCCCTCTACTGGCTCCAGCACCCTCCTGGATATCATCATTACCAACCGCCCTCAGAGGGTGCTCGATATCAGTGTACTTCCCAACTCACTTATTGACCACTCCCTGGTCATATTCTCTTGGTCTGCTGCCAACAGCAAACCTGCACCACAAACCACCCAGCGATGTCGCCTATTTCCAGGTGACCTGCGTTGCCTTAATCTGTGCCTCTCACAACTGGATTGGCCCCTAATCAGGCTTGCAGCATCCATAGATGAGGCATTGGATTTTTTTACTCGCACTTTTAACACTGCCTGTGACCTCTATGCCTCCTTTGTTAGAAATTGCACCAAAAAGCAAAGCACACCCTGGGTTACCCCCTTCCTCCTTCACAAACTTAAAATGAGATACAACCTATGGGACATTGCCATGGAATCTGGCAAGCCAGCAGATAGGCAAGCGTACAATGCTGAGTGCAGTAAGTGTACTTGGGCCATTTGACAGGCCAAAGCCCAGTACTACCAATCTGCTCTTGTCTCCTCCTGGGGTTGGCTAGAAACTTTTGGGATAATGTAAAGGAGCTGAATGGGAAATCCTGCTCCCCACCCCCCTCTCAACTATCCTTTAATTGAACTGTCTGCTCTGACCCTCTTGGCATTGCAGGCTACCTAAATCACACTTTCTCAAACCTGAGTTCAGTCCTGCCCAGTAACTTCTTTGACCCCATCCTAGCAGCACCCCTGCCCACTCTCCAGAGACCTCCTTTCTATCTATGTACCATCTCTTCGCTGGAGGCTAGACCCCTTCTGCAAAAAGCCGTTAGTAGTAACTACCCCGGCACCAACCTACTGGACACTAGGCTACTTCGTCTGACATTGGATGCTATCCTGGTCCCACTTACCGAGTTGCTCAACCACTCTCTGTGCCTGGGGCAGTTCCCCAGCACATGGAAAACCACCATCATCACTCCCATCCTAAAGAGCGGTGATCGGGCGACCCCGGGTAACTATCGACCTAGTTCCATCCTCCCCCCACTCTCTTAGGCCCTTGAATAAGTAGTACCAACCAGCTTGCAGAATACTTGGCCATGCACAATATCCTGTGCCCTGAACAGCATGGCTTTCATGCAGGTCACAGCACCACAACCGCGTTACTTGAATTCTCCAACTTCCTGCACTCTGCTCTTGATGCCGGAAGTCCTGCCAGTGCCATGTTCATTGACCTCTCCAAGGCCTTTGACATGGTTTGCCATTCCCTCCTGCTTGACTCCCTCAGATGCCTTGGTTTCTTCCCTGGTCCCTTGCATGGTTCACTAGCTAGCTGTCTGCCAGAACTCAGTGTGAAAAAATCAATAGCACCCTATCTGACACATGACCTGTCTGCTCTGGGGTTCCCCAGGTTTCCATTTTAGGCCTTCTCCTCTTCAGTCTCTACCTCAACTCCCTCCCCTCAGCCTGCCCAAGTAAGATCCTCCTCTACGCTGATGATGCTGTGCTCTTCGCCTCTGACCCCAACCCCAGCACACTCCAGGCCACCCTCCAACAAGCTTTTGATAGAGCTGAGCATTGGTTCACATCACAAAGGCTAGTCCTGAATCTAAAAAAGACCAAAGCTATGCTCTTCTTGCATTGCCAAAGCAAAGCCAATGGTGCCCCTCTTGTGATACTGCCTAGCACACTAAACCCCAATGAGCAGGTTTCCTCCTACAAGTATTTGGGCATTACATTTGATTTGGCACTCTCCTTCCATTCCCATATCAATGCCCTTTCTACTGCCTCCAATGTCAGGATTGGACTGTTATACCACTATAGGGACTGCCTACCACAAGAGGCCCTTAAATTGGCAATCACCTCCTCTCTCCTGTCACTAATCGACTATGGGCTACCCATCTATACTGCAGCTGACAACACTTCACTTGCAAGAATCCAGCTCTCTATAAACAAGGCCTGCAGGCTAATTCTGGGAGCCCCTATGTGCACCCATATGTGCCTGCTGTTCTCCATCACCAACTTGCTCAACTCTGAAGAAAGACTCCACTTCAAAACCTGCTTTCTTGTAAAAAAGACCCTGCTAGGGATCTCCCCCCCTTGGGTTGCCACCTCCCTGCAGCATGCCTCCCCCTCAGTCTCCACCCACAGCACTGTCAAAACCTCCCTTATTGTCCCCAGGGTAAGGACCTCTATGGCCCAGAGATCCTTTTGCTATCAGACTCCCTCCTGGTTCAATTCCCTCCCAGCCAACATAGCTGACTCCACTAAGCTTGGTCCTTTCAAGGTCTCCCTCAGAAGCCATCTGACAAGCACTCGCTGCTACAACTGCACATAATCCACACCTGCCCCTTACCCTCACCCCTAGGCTGGGTCTGCCCTGTCTATTTTTGTTGTATATCCCTGGGGTCTCAGGCAACATCTGCTGACTAGTGTAATAAAATATCTCTGGTTGCTACCTGATGTGGTAGTCGTGTACCTGTATTATGACTACTGTGATCTTCCTATTACCAAGCTTGTACCACCAGTGAATGCCTGTAACACTGGTTGCTTTTTTAATCTAAGCATTATGTACTGTACTGGTTTGTTTGCTGTGATGTTTTGCTCTCTTGACGAGGTGCCTTTGTCTCAAAGGTCAGTAAACCGATGTTCTAATAAGTAAATAAATAAACATATTGTCATGGATTGAGCAAGTCTTAGTAAAGTAGCAAGATGCTTGATTTGGATATCATGAAACATACCCAAGATTTCCAGTAGTAGACAAAGAAATATTAACAGAATTTGCTAAACATATAATAATGCAGACATTGGATTTGCAATGAGGACAATACCATTTAGACATTCTCCCATTATGAATAAGATCTGGAATGCGTCCTGTTTCCAAGTCCCTGAAGAGATTGTTAACAGTGGTTATTACGTAAGAACCATAGGCAGAGCATAAAAGTTCATGGGCAATATATTGCTTGTCTGCCTCCTTATTATTTTGAAAAATCAGTTCATTAATTTTATTCTTAGTATCATTGAACTCTTTGGCAATTTCCTGCATGTTTTATACAGTAAAACGTTCTTCTTTACTTAAACCATCTACACCATGTAACAGTGGGGTAGGATATCATTTTTAACAGCTTGCTGAAAATTAAATGTTTATGCTATAATAACTGGCAAGAAATTTTTCAATGGTGAAACCAGGTTGATATTTGCCATAACAACCGGCTGGTTGTTATGGTGAACACGCGCAGCGTGAGCCCCACAGCTTCTCTCCTGTCACCCGCTCGAACAACTGCCACCGCCGACAAGTAAACACTTTATCCATGACCTCTTGCCATAAATTTGCTTACCTCTACTAGCTTCTTAAGCACAAATGGCATACTACAAGTAAATAAAACTTTAAAAAATGCACAGAAAAGCCTAATATTGTAAACGAAAAACGTGCACTTTTACCACGCTCCCTTCTACCCACAGGAAAGACCAAGATTCACAGTAACTCTCCATCACAACCAACCCCCCACCGGGAGCCACAGAAAAAAAATAAGCCAACAGAAACGGATCTGAAAAACAAAACTGCAAGCAGCAAGTAATTCTCAGTTGTTAAATATTCAAATAAAAAAGGCGTTCAGAAATATAGACCTTAGCAAAAGACTCTTCATTTTAAAAGTTAGAATGGTTTTACCAGTCTACCTACATAGTCTCTTCAAAAAGGAAAAAAAGTTAGTAAATGTTACAAATCTTATTCTATGCTGTTAGGTTTTTTGTTTTTGTTTTGCATATCTATGTTCCTGCTGTTGTAACGGACTTGATAAACCTTTGGTCATAATTCACAAAAGACTGATATTTTCTAAAATATTTATATACAAAAGACACCTGTACTCTGGTGGGAAAAAATTCCTTGCCAGTTTATTTAAAAAAATTAAAGATGGGGATGTGTGAGAAATGAGAATTTAATGCACATCCTCGGGGTGGGATGCTTTCATAAACCTCTTGGGCTTCACCCTCGGGGTTTATGTAGCATCCCACCCCTCGGGTGTGCATTAAATTCTCTCCTACTTCTGCTATCAGGTAATATACACCCAGACCCAGGGCCACCAACCCCTACTGCCTTTTCAAATGGCAAACATGGTAGCCTCCTGCTGGCCACACTTAATATCTGCAGCCTTCAGAAAAAGTTCACCCCCACTTCCGGGCTGGATTGCCAAGCACTCACCCAATGTCTTAGCTCTATCAGAGACCTGGCTCTCCGATAAAATACCCAATGGAGCAGTCATCCTCAGTGACTACACCATCTATCGAGCTGACAGGTACAGTAAGAGGGGAGGCGGCTGTGCCATCTACGTAAGATCCTCCCTTCGTTGCCTGGAGGTCCGCACACCGCCACCACTACATGGATCCCAGACCCTAACAGTCAAGCTCAGCCTTGGCAACTCGGGTAAAACCCTTTACATTACAGTGGTTTACATTCCCCTTTGCAACCAAAGGCTCGTCTTTGATTCAATACTGGACAGTATCTCCCAAATCCCACCTAGGAGTGAAATCATCTTATTGGGAGATTTCAATGTCAGTTGGCTATCAACCACCTCATCCCCCTGCAAAGACTCAGCCCTAGCTTGTGATCTCACTCAGGTCATCAAATCCCCAACCAGGCTGGATGCTAGAACAGGTTTCTCTATCCTTATCTACCTAATCCTCACAAACAGGCCTTACAAACATCTCCCAAGTCACAGTGCTCTCTGACTCGATTAGCAACCATTCCCCAGTGACCTGCCTGTGGGCCACTAAAATCTCCCCCAAATGTCACTGTCCATAGACACCTCAAAAAAGGAGCCCAAGCATGGTTCAAGTCTCACCTTGCCTCCTGTGACTGTTCCCCTGTTCACACTGCCCAGACCATGGACGCCGGACTCACCTACTTTAGTGCCACCCTCAATACGGCCTGTGACATATTCACACCATACTCCAAACAAGTAGTAAAGTAAAGAAACACCCCTTTTATCTCACAAGCTCTACTTGACCAAATGCACAGAGGGAAAACCTATGGTATAAGGCCCTTGACTTGCAGCTCCCGCAGGACAGGCAACTGTACATAGAGTCCAGAAACCGATGCACTTGGGCAATCTGGCAAGCCAAAGCAGTGTACTATAAACAAACCCTCACCTCCTCCTGGGGCTCAGGGAAAACCTTCTGGAACAATATTAAGGAACTCTGTGGGAAAACTGCCCCCCCCAACCCTGTTCAGCTTATAGTAGATGGCGTTATCACCCAGGACCTTATTGCTATATCCGATGCCCTCAATAACTCCTTCTCTGATCTCTCTCTCATATTCTCCCACCAAACTTCTTTGACTCTACCATCCACCCCCCCACCAACATCTTGACCATCACCAACACTACCTCCTTCAGGCTAAGAGTCATCTCATGTAATGAGGCCAATCGCTATCTCACCAAAGAGCTGGTGAACTCTCATTATAGCAGTGATTCCCTGGACCTCAAATTCATTCAGCTTACTCTGGATGTGACACTATCTCATCTCACCAAAATCATCAACCTGTCCTTATGCCTTAGCCAATTTCCCATGGCTTGGAAGAGAGCTATAATTACCCCTATCCTGAAGAGTGGCGACCCCACCACCACAAGCAATTATAGACCTGTATCAATCCTGCCCCCCCTCTCTAAGGCCCTTGAAAAAATAGTATCTGATCAACTAACAGACTATCTATTCAAACACGACCTGATCTGCCATGAACAACACAGTTTCTGGAGGCGACACAGCACCTCCCCTGCTCTCATTGAATTCACTACATTTATTCATGAGGCCCTAGAACAAGGCTCCATGGCAGGGGCTCTCTACATTGATCTGATCAAGGCTTTTGATACCGTCAGTCATGAGCTACTAATCCATACCCTCCCATCCCTTAATCTTGCTATAGAGGTCACCACCTGGTTCAAAGATTATCTCTCAGGTCAGACACAACATATCAAAATAAATACAACTATCTCCACTAGCAAACTGGTTCATACTTGTGTCCCACAGGGGTCAATACTTAGCCCCCTACTCTTCACCCTCTTCCTGAACTCCTTCCCAAAAGCCTGCGACGGTCAGATGTTGCTTTATGCCGACGATGCATTAGTTTTTTTGGGAACACCCTCATCCAAATTCTCTTCAATCTGCTCTGCAGGGCTTCTTTAGGGAGATAGAAACCTGGTTCTCTGAACACCGTCTTATAATCAACTAAAAGAAAACTAATTCCATGATCTTTGTACACCGCCAAAGCCCACATTGTCATGCACCGCTAGTTGTTATGAACACCCATGGCTCTATGCTGGAGCAGGTCGCATGCTTCAAATACCTTGGAGTCACCTTAGACACCTCCCTCTCCTACCACTCTCACATACAAAATGTCTCCTCCTCTATCAACAATAGATTAGGGATCCTTTACAGGCATAAGCACTGCCTAACCCCCCAGGCCCATGCAGGTCATCTCGCTGTGTCCTCATCCATCCTGCCCTTGGTGTACTATGGAATCGTTATCTATGGGTCAGCTGACCAAACTGCCCTACGCAGCCTCAACCTCGCCCTAAACAAAGCTTGCTGACTGGTCACAGGTTGTGACAGGTTAACACACACATGCGAGCCTTATAAACTCACTGACTGGCTAAATTCCCAAGGTAAGCTAAAATACTATACCTGCCTCCTTGCCAAAAAGATACAACTTAAGAAAGCCCCAATTGGCCTCCACACACTTATTCACACAGCCCCCCCTTAGGAGGACACAAAGGCACTCCACTAACCACACCCTTCTAGTCCCCCACTGTAGAACATCTCTTGGACAAAGATCCTTCTGCTGCCATGCCCCGCTGTGGCTAAACAGCCTACCGTCCTCCATCTCCTTGGCCCAAGCTCTCAACCTATTTAAATCTGGTCTCAAAACCCTACTCCTTGACTCAACAACCTGTGACTGTAATTAAACCCCCACACACATCTCTATCTCCACCCCCCCTTAACCTCTTACCTGGGACTTTTGATACCCAGGAGCCTCCCCTATATCTCCCCTTTTTTCCCAATCGCCCTGCCTAGATAATACAACTCTGGGTCCCTCAAGATCCTATGAAACTGTATCCTGTCTTAACTCTGACCCGGGACCTTACTTATTCTCCCAGACGATGTAACCTGCAAACTATGCTTAAATCAGGACTGTATGACCTTGTATTATTTCAGCATTATTGAATGTGTATCTTTATTATTATTTCATTATTATTGAATGTGTATCTTTATTTCTGTGCTTCCTCTGTACTTTTTACTTTTATTTGACGTGGAGCCTTTGCAAAAGAGTCTATGACTCAAAGGATTTTAATTCTGTCATGTCAGACGAATCTAATAGATTTCTTTGACTGGGTGACCAAAGTAGTAGACCAGGGAGGGGCTGTGAACATGGCTTACCTAGATTTTAGCAAGGCATTTGATACAGTCCTACACAAAAGATTATTGTGATTGGTTGGCATCCATGGCACTCCAGACATTACCTCATGGGTTACAGCCCACCTGATAGGCTAATGATGCACATGACCCAGATCAGATTTCAGGATATCAGGTCCCAGGACCCCTGCTCTCAGTTTTGAATTGTGCATCTGAACAGGCAAGAAGCATACCAGGGACCCGGTCTGCTCTTTTTCAAGGTAGGAAGAATTCTGTAACTTTCCTCTGTGCAAATTGTTGTTAATACTGTTTATGCCTCATAACAGAGATTCTGTGGGGTTTTTTCTACCCCTTCTCCAATTCTATGGAAACTTGGTTTTAACTCCCCTACTGTCCTAGCAAACAGGGCTAGCATAGGGTTTTACTTGCGTTTTCACCTAGCAAACATTGCTAGGATAAGGCTGTTACATTTCCACTCCTATTTGTGAGCCTGGAGGATGAACTGGGAGAGGAAGCTCGCCCTCACCCTCCCGTTTCCTTTTTGTTGTGCCAGCATTTTCTGTGGGCCTGAGGGGGCCTCCTGGTAGCGTGGAGCACTCCCCTGCCCTCTCTCAGCTCCTCAGAGCTGTTTTATTGATCTGAGCGCCATCCGGACCTAAGGGGGCCTCCCCAGTAGCGTGATGCACTTCATGCCGCTCTTCAGCTCCTCGGAGCTGTTTCCGCTTCTCCTGGCCAGTCTCCCCTTAGGCCTCCTCACGGTGCACCCCTCTAGGCCAACGCCACGTGGCCGCTTGGTCAGGCGCGCCCTGGACTTCCCCCCTTCCCCCGGTGTGCTTATCGGCCCCGCTGGGCCACGCGGCCTCCCTCTCTCCCCTCGGGGCAGCCGTTCCTCCTTCGAGCCCTCGGCTCTCTTCCGGTGGCTCCTCCGCCTCCTCGAGGCTCTGCTGCATCCCGCCTCCTCCGCTCTGCCTCCAGCGTTCTGCGCTGCTGCAGGATTCCGTGGCCTAGGTCCGGGAGGGGATCCTCCTCTCAGCGACAGGCGGAAAGCTTCCCGTTGGCGACCTTGCTCTCTCGCGTTGCGAGATTCAGGGGGCAGGAGGCATAGGGTCAGAGACGGGCTCCTGTCTCAGCCACGCCGCATCTCTCAGGCCCCTCCGGCCTCCCACTGAACGGTGCCCTCCCACAGTCGCCTTCCCTCCTCAGGCCTCGCTAGCTTCTCCGAGGCTATTGCCTCAGCCACCCTGTTCCCCGGCCTCAGTCAGAGTGAGGCGGCGTGGGGTCGGCGCCATGGATTTAAAAAAAAAAAAAAAAAAAAAAAAGGGCATGCCAGCAGTCACCAGGCTACATCCACCAGCTGGCAGGTGCCCAACGTATCTTGAGGAGGCAGAGGGGGGAGACCTCCGGATCCCCAAGGTTCCCCCAGAGGGCATTTAGCCAGGGTTGCCTCACAACCAGGGCCCATCAGGCGCTCACCCCCTCCTGGGCCGATGGGACCCTCCACCTTCTCCCCTCAGTTCTTAAAAAAGGGAAAACGAGGGGGGGTGAGGGAAAGCAAACAAAGGGAAGCCAAATTCAGGCCTACTCAGGGTCCCTCCCACAGCGACCCAGTAGAGCCCCCATACATAGGACCTCGGCCCCCTCCCACAGCGGGCCTTGGCTCCCATTCAGGCTGAAAGCCATGGCTTCCGCGAGCCCTGTGATAGGGGTCCTCCCACAGCACCCCTATCCCAGGGCTCCTCCTGTACCTTCGCCAGACCAGGAATAATTAAATAAATAGAGTGAAAACACAGAGTCTTTCCTGTGATGTAGGGGATGTATCTAGTGACCCTCTCTCATCTACTTACAGATGGTCAAGAGCAAAAGTGCTCCTCTTGCAATGCCACCCTCCTCCCCAAACTCTAGGGCCACTGTGTGCAGCCTGTCTCCTAAATGATTGACCTCTCTTCAATGGAAGGACCCCTCAAACCCCTCCACCCGGTACCAGCAATTCGGCTTGGGTGGATCCAGGTTCCTTATTGATCCAGAACCAACAGGCAGCGGTGGCCATGATGGAGAGTCAGCAAAATTTTATACTCAAGATTATGGAGAGACTGGAGGCCATCCTCAGCACAGAACAAGACCCTCCAGCCGGAGCACCATCGGCAGACGGCGCGGAAGAACCACCATGCGGAGGCTCACCCTGTTGCCCCTTCCAATGGAGCACCGAAGATGGGGAGGGACGGCAGCGGAAGAGGAGGAAGAGGAAGAGGGACGGACTCGATTCGGACCGGAGGACACAGACCTCCAGACAACTCCGTCCCTAACCGCTAAACTATGTTCCTTTGACACCATACCGGACTCATGAAGAGTCATCAAGTCTACACTGGGCCTGGCCACCGAGGAGCCAGGAAGGAAAACCGGGTCAAACTTCGATCCATGATCCAGTTAAGACCCACAACCACAGAGACCTTCGGTATGCCCGGCCATTGAAAAGTGATGCTTTCCGGTGGCAGATCCTCTGACCGAGGAGAAGTGCCAAACCACAGGATCCTAAATAAGATGTATCCGGTACAGGGACGACCAAGGCTGACCTTTGGTGCAAGGCACCTATCATTGACCCTCAGGTGGTGGCCCTGAGCAAAGGACGGTACTACCTTGTGGCACCATAGCCCTCAAGGACCCCCACGGACAAGCGAGTTGAGGACATGCTCAAGAAGACCTTCAAAATCGGGGTACCGGCCAAGGCTATGACCACTGCCATCTACACCTCTGGGTCCCAGATCCGCTGGCTCGAGGGGCTCCAGGAACAGACTATCCCCAAGTCGGAGGAGGCAGAGTTACTAGAATGCTCCTAGATGCAGCCAAGTACCTCACTGACATGGCAGTGGACCCCTCGCCTTCAGGCCAGGGCTGCCGCCATCATCAACTGAGCAGCAGGCGTTATGGCTTAAGCTCTGGGATGCTGATACTGAATCAAAGACATTGCTACAAAACTTACCCCTGAGAGGAACCATGTTTTGGGGAGGGTCTACAGAACTATCTCAAACAGAGGGAGGAAGGTAGGGACCTTCTCAAGACTAAATCAAGATCAAACTTATCACTGCCCTCCACTAGAGCCGGAGATTTTTGGCCGGGATCAAGAGTCAAAATCGTGAGGGAATCATTACCACAGAACAATTCCTTTCAGAGTAGGGCTTCTCTTCGGCTCCCGGCCACCCACTCCAGCCCTACCAGCCCTCCTTCAGACCATGGGGTCAAAGATCTGGGGTCATGGTAGAGGCTTCAGAGGAAAGAGGTGACTCTCAACTACCTACCAATGACAGGCGGGTGCAGTACCCACCGGTAGGGCAGAGGCTGGCCCTATTCGCCCACTGCTGGCTACACACTACCTCGGACAGGTGGGTGAGGGACGTGGTGTCCAACGGTTACACCATCGAGTTAACCGGGTTAGCGGTCCCACACCGGTTCATCTCGTCCCCCAGTTCGAAAAGACGAGCCTCTCCTCACCAGGTCCAGCAGATTCTGACGGAGCTGATCTGGAACAGGGCCATCCAACCTGTCCCAAGCTGAGAGGAAGGCCTGGGCCTGTACTCCATTTTTTTCCTAGTCCCCAAAAAATCAGGGGAACTAAGACCGATTCTGGACCTAAAGCTACTGAACCGTCACGTGGTGGCCCATCGGTTCAAGATGGAGACCATCCGGTCCACCCTCACGGAGCCTCAGGGTAGGGACTTCATGGCGTCGATGCGATCTGAAGGATGCCTACCTCACATCCCTATCATCAGGAGCCACAGGCAGTTTCTCCGTTCCATGTCGCAGGACACCACTTCCAGTACAAAGCTCCCCCTTGGTCTGTCGCCGGCACCCAGAGTATTCACCAAGGTGTCGATCACCTTGATGGCCAGACTCAGGAGCAGGGGCTGGACATCATTCCTTATCTGGATGATTGGCTCATCCGCCCGCTCATGGAACAAGCACCGAGCACACACCGGAACTTGCCTTACGGACCCTCGACAGTCACGGTTGCGGTGAATCAGGAAAAGAGTCACCTCCGCCCCACCCAACAGATAGAGCACCTCGGAGCCATCGTCAACTCCTCCGAGGGCTGGGCAAAGCCATCACCGGCCCGAATCCAGAACATCCAGAGTCTGGCGCGTGACCTAAAATTGCACTCCCACACAACAATGGGGAAGGTGGCTCAACTCCTAGGGTGCATGGCCTCCTGTATCAACCTCGTGCCCTGGGCCAGGTGGCACATGCGCCCCCTACAGAATTACACCCTGTCACTCGGGGCCCCGGGCAAACACAACCTCCAGTGCACGGTACCTCTACCCATGGTGGTAAGGTCATCCCTGCGCTGGTGGACCACCTGGAAAATCTAAGCAGAGGAGTTCCTCTGGAGGGCCCCCGACCGATCCCGATAGAGACGGATGCGAGCCTATCCGGCTGGGGGGCCTGCTTAGGGGATGCCTCAGCTCAGGGAACTTGGTCCCCAGCAGAGACCCATCTCTCCATCAATGTCTTGGAGATGAGAGCGGTCTTCCACGCCCTACAGGCGTTCGGTCACCTCATCCGAGGTCACTCCATCTTAATCAAGTCCGACAATCGCATGACGGTGGTGTACATCACAAAACAAGGGGGGACCAGGAGCAGGGCCATGTCAAGAGAAACCGCAAGGGTGATGGCTTGGGCACAGATCCATCTATCACACCTGAGTGCGATACACCTAGCAGGAAAGCTAAACGTAAGGGCGGACTGGCTCAGCAGGCAACCGATTCACCCAGGAGAGTGGCGACTCCACCCGACCCTGTTCCAGTCAATTCAGGCAGCATGGGACCCGTCTCCCAAGACCTGATGGCGTCACGGGACAACGCCCAAGTCGGCTCCTACTACTCCCGATTCAGGAGCGCCACTCTCTGAGCACGGGCGCCTGTCTCAAACATGGACTCAGGAACACACTCACGTGTTTCCGCCATGCCTACTCCCGCAGGTGCTGAACAAGATCCCAGGTCACGGCTCACCATCATCCTGGTGGCCCCTACTGACCACGGAAGTCTTGGTTCGCTGCGGTCAGAAGATGTCACTAGCCAGCTTCCGGTTACCCGTCTGACCAGGCGATGCTATCACAAGGACGGTACTCCACCCATCCCTCGGACCTTAAGGCTCATGGCCTGGCTCCTGAGAGGGAACGGCTGATGGCGACGGGCTATCACGAGTCAGTCATCAGCACGTTGCTCCGATCCAGGCGCGGCTCCACCACATCCACGTATGAGAGGCAATGGGCCATCTTCTTGCAGTGGTTCCGCCTGAGGGGGTCTGTACCGGAACAGGCCGACCTGCCCACCATCCTCCTGTTCCTCCAACAGGGAGTGAACAAGGGACTAGCGCCCGCCTCACTGAGAGTACAGTTGGCAGCTATCGGGGCGGCCAGAGGGCTTGTGGAGGGGCACCCTCCTGGGGCCCACCCAGATGCCATCCGCTTCCTAAGAGCGGTAGAGCTCCTACGCCCCAGGATCAGACCGACCATCTCCCCATGGGACCTACCGCTGGTGCTGGGTTAGCATAGGGCCTCCCCTACGAACCGCTCTCGGAGGTGGATCTTTTCTGGGTCGGTCTAAAGACCGCCTTCCTCATGGCCATTTGCTCGGCCAGCAGAATCGGGGAGCTCGGCGCCCTATCCTGCACCGAACCTTACACCACGTTCACCCCTCAGGGGGTCAGGCTGACCACGGTGCCGGCCTTTCAACCTAAGGTCCCGACCAAGTTCCACAGGGAACAACCAATTGACCTACCTACCTTGCCCCGAGATGGTCCTCAGGGCGAGGGCAGTGCCCCCGACTCCCTGGACATCGGGTGACTCTTGCAGTTTATCTGGCCAGAACCGGTCCCATCCGGCATGAGAGAGACTATTCATTGTCTCTAAGGGCGGAGGAGGGGCTCCAGCCTCAAGACTACTATCGCAGGATGGCTCCGTAGGGTCATCCAGCAGGCCTACTCGGCAAACCAGCTGACTCCACTGCAGGGGATCAGGGCCCATTCCACCAGGGCGGTGGCCACTTCCTGGGTAAAAGGGCATCAGTGTCCCTTGAAGATATTTCTGAGTGCCACCTGGAGCTCCTCCATACCTTCACAGACACTACAGGCTGGAGCAGCTCACGGGACTTCAGGACCACCTTGATACCCGGGTCCTGCAGCGGCCCATCCTTCCTGACACTCAAGGCACCCGTTTTCCCACCGAGTACTAACTGCTTATTCCCATGAGGTAATGTCTGAGTGCCATGGATGCCAACCAATCACAATGGGTGTTTACTCACCTGGTAAAGGTGATTGTGTTGGTTGGCATCCATGGCACTCAAAACTCTCGAGTGCTTGGGTATCATCGTGGGCGTTTGGAGGTCCCTACTTCCTCTGGGTTCAAGGGGACATTATCAATGCCACAAGTTAGTCGAACTTGATTCGAGCTAGATTGTATCTAATAGGAAATAAACTTAGGCCTTGGCGCTGCATTGTAACATGTCGTAGCGGACCTCCTTCTTTATGCGCCTTTACCACTCTCTGCTGTGTTTTTTTTGGATTGTCTATTGTACTAACTAGATTCCTTTCAGCTATGGAAGATTCAAACTGGAGAGCAGGGATTCCTGGGACCTGGATATCCTGGAAATCTGATCTGGGTCATGTGCATCATTAGCCTATCAGGTGGGCTGTAACCCATGAGGTAGTGTCTGGAGTGCCATGGATGCCAACCAACACAATCACCTTTACCAGGTGAGTAAACACCCAATACACAAGTTAGCCAGCCTTGGAGTGGGTCCCAAGGTGGTAGCCTGGATAAAAAATTGGCTAGACAACAGGACACAAAGGGTAGTAGTAAATGGAGTCCACAGTGAAGAAAGGAGGGTTACTAGTGGGGCACCACATGGTTCAGTACTGGTACCGGTCCTTTTTAATGTCTTTATAAGTGACATTGCAGAGGAACTGGAAGGAAAAGTATGTCTCTTTGCAGATGACACAAAGATCTGCAACAGGGTTGATACACCAGATGGAGTGGAAAGGATGAGAAGGGACTTGTCAAGGTTGGAGGAATGGTCAAATGTATGGCAGCTCAGATTCAGTGCAAAGAAGTGCAAGGTACTGCACCTGGGAAACAAAAACCCAGGGCAAGAGTACACAATGGGGGGTGAGATACTGACAACAGTAAAAATGGAAAGGGACCTGGGGTAAGTATATCAGATGACCTAAAGGTGAGCAAGCAATGTGAGAAGGCAGTAAGGAAGGCTGGGGGGATATTGGGATGCATAGGGAGAGGCATCAATAGTAGAAAACAGGAAGTTGTTATCCCTCTGTACGGACAGTTGGTGAGACCCCATCTGGAGTACTGTGTGCAGTTCTGGAGAACTCATCTCCGCAAAGACATAGACAGAGTGGAGGCTGTCCAGAGGAGGGCAACCAAAATGGTGCAGGGTCTGCACCAGAAGACATATGAAGAAAGACTAAAGGAGCTTAATATGTATACCCTTGAGGAAAGGAGGGAGAGAGGGGACATGATAGAAACTTTCAAATACCTCAAGGGAATCAACAAAGTCCAAGAGGGTGGCATCTTTCAGAAAAAGAGATGTGCAAGAACAAGGGGGCACAATTTAAAGATAGAGGAACGGCTCAGAGGTAATGTGAGGAAGTATTTTTTCACAGAGAGGGTTGTGGATGCATGGAACAGCCTCCCTGAGGAGGTCGTGGAGTCAAGAACAGTGGGGGAATTCAAGAATGCATGGGACAGACATAAGGCAGTCCTAGTGGGGGGTAGGAGGAAGTAAGCTGTTGGTTAATTAGGATCTGAAGCTTATCTGTTAGGTAGGAAAATGGGCAGACTAGGTGGGCCAAGCAGTCCTTATCTGCCATCAAATTCTATGTTTCTATGTTTCTATTCTGATTCTATTCAATAAATACATAAAAATATCACACACTTCCCCATCCATTATTCTCTATTTAATAGCGGCTATATCTGCTCTATTCCAGATAGATATGCCTGAGCCAAAAAGGCCAGAGACAGATGCCTGCTGCACCAGTAACATCTGCAGTGTCATGCCTAGTGCGTGGTCTAGCTTTAGCATTAGGTGCAGGTCTGAAAACTCCTACATGATCAGTGGTATGAAGTTCACTAACTGGATCATTAGTGCAGGTTTGGTAAGCAGCTACAATGTCTGTAAGCATGATACTGAAAATTGTAGAAGTGTTGGTCATGTAACAGAGACCAATCTCAGTCATATTCCAATGTGTAAGATTGAAGATAACTGGGACATACATAAATTGTACATTATTAATCAAAGCTCCTGGAAGGGAAGTGGTGGTCAAACCACTAGGAGGACTATCCTCCTGGGGAGGGCAATCAGTTATTTCTTCTTTGGTGGTTGGGACTACAGAAAGTCTACAGAAAGAAACAGACCTTCAGTAGCTACATAGTTGTGAAGACAAAAAGCACGTGAGTCCTCCGAGTGAAGGCAGTCACAAAAGGCAGGATCTAGTGGAGCAGTAAGGTTGTAGTGACCAGTATGTCTGGGAGAAGTTTGTCAAATAGAGAGTGTACCGTTTGGAGAGATGCCTGTGTTGGGCCATCCATGAAAAGTACCTTTGGATAGACAAGCTACAGGAAGTGTGTAACCATTAAGATCAGTTTCCCATTGTATTTGCAATGTGGATTTGTCTGGAGCTACTACCATAGCATTAAGATAGGCATCTGAGCCTTCCTTAATAGTAATAATTTTGCTGGGAATATTAATATGAACTCCCATTGGGGCTGAGTGTTCAAGTTTGCTAAGCAAATGTTCTATATGTTGTTTGTGTGCATTCGATAGGGGTTTGTTCTGAGACTCAGACAAAGAGAGTAGTCCCACCAGGATGAGGAGGTGCAAGATAGCCATCTTGCCAGTGTAATTGAAAGAAACAGAAAAAGATTATTAAGTGAGGGGTGCTATTCCACCCTAAGTGGGATAGGAAAAGTAATTTTAGTCACCTTTGTACAACCTGAGCTGATTAGCATGGAACCACTGGTCTGTTTTTGCTGTTGAACTCAGACCTGATAGACAGCAGGACTGAGTTTGTTGACAATGGGGTATGGGCCTTCCCACTTGCTGGCAAAGGAATGAGTTCATTATCTGTATTGGAGAAGCATAACTTGGTCTCTGACTTGCCAGACAACTTCTTTGACATGCTTATCAAAATGAGCTTTAGCTTGTTGTTGAGCGTTAGCCATTTGATTAACAGGTGTGTCTTCATGATATCCTCATGAAGCTTTTCAATGTACTTATCCACAGAAACTCTATCTGCAGTAGGGGCGTGGAGATCAATCAACAGGTGCTCAGGTAATCTCATAGTTCTACCAGTCATAACCTCATAGGGTGTGCACTGGGCAGTTGCTGCAGAGGTACCCCTGATTGCTATCAGTAGTAGTGGCAAGAGGGAATCCCAATCCTTGGGATTGTCATTGATGAATCTGCATAACATCTGTTTGAGTTTTCCTTTTGCTCTTTCTACCTGGCCTGAGGATTTAGGATGGTAAGGGATATGGAATTTCTGCCGTACTCCAAGTAGTTGGAGTGTCTGCTTCATCAGCTCAGTGAGTCTACCTTTAGGGGTAGGCCCCACCTGGAGAACAATTGATCCACCAGGATCTTGGCAGTTGTCTGTGCCATGTTATTCTTAGTGGGAAATGCCTCTACCCACTTAGAAAACAAATCCGTGACAACAACTGCATACCTGTTCTTGCTGGAGTTGGTAAGGGGGCCAATGAAATAGATTTGTATTGCATTCCCTAGTCCAGTTTGCCTTTGTGCCAACAATTTGACATTTCTTTTCACCAAAATTGGGTTATTCTGGGCGCACACTATGCAGTTGTCCATATAGTGCTCTACATCTTTTGCCATACCAGGCCACCAGACGATGGTTTTGAGTCTCTGGAGGGTGTTGGCTGCTCCATGGTGTCCACCAGTGGGGGTATCATGAGCCATATGGATGAATTTGGTTTGCAAAAATTGTGGTGCAACCCACAGTTTGTCACCTGTATCTTCTTTTTGATACCAGATGAGCTTCTGATCACTAGACAAATGTATATTGTCTGAGTGTCTCCTGTATGGACTACCAACAGGTAGTTCTTGTTCAATTCCTTTGTCCAGGAATTTGAACACATCTTTTAGTTCTGGGTCAGATTTCTGTGCAGCAGAAAGGTCCAGTGGAGGTTCTGGTACTGGTTTCTGCCTAGTGTTGGTGGCTAGAAAAATAGCTGCCACAGCTACTGGATGAGCCATTGTCCATGTCTCCCCCCTTCATGCACCTTCTTTGGCAAGCGAGTCTGCTCAATCATTGAATTCATGGTAAGGGTCAGATTTATAGTGAGCCTTTACCTTGTGGATGTACAGTTTGTGAGTAAACTGTTGTTTCAGGGTGTGTATATACACAAACAAATCCCTGTATTTGACAGGTGTGCCATCAGAGGATGTAAGTTATTTTTCTCCCAAAATGGTAGAAACTCAATAAGGGATGAACAGACCCAACTAGAGTCTGCAAAGATGATGACATTCTTAGTACCATGGGGAATGATATCTAAGACACAGGCTACAGCTGTCAATTCAGCACACTGTGAATAGATAACAGTGCATTTCCTGGAAATGTGCCTAAAATCACCATCATGAGCTAATATGAGCACCCCAAGTCCTGCTACCTGCTCTCCATCCACATAGGAGGTGGAGCCATCTGTAAAGATGCGATACATGCTGGTATATTTTAAAACATCTGGTGTAGCCTGTAAGAATGGTCCTGGCTCAGGTAAATCAGGAGGTTGGAGTGCACAGTCATGGGGCTTACCTGTATAAAGTAGGCCATGGGCCAAGATAGATGGCATTTTTGCAGGTAGTACTTTGATTTCCCTGTCCTGCAAAAGCAAAGACCAGTGGGTAAGTCTGATGTTGGAAACTGAACCATCTTTTACTTTGTCTGAAAACAAGAGGTTGATTGGAGTGTGGCAGGTATGCATGATTATAGGTGCATATCCAATGATGTGCATGAAATGTTTGACAGCCCAGTAGGTTACCAAGAGTGTCCTTTCACAGAGACTATACTTTCTCTCTACTGGGGACAGCATCTGAGATGCATAGGCAATGGGCCTGAAGTTCCCTTGTACTTTTGTGCCAGCACTGCAGACATGGCCACATCAGATGTGGCAGTTTCCAAATGGAATGGGAGATTTGGGTTAGGATTGATCAGTTCTGGGGCTGAGGCTAGGGCCTGCTTGGATTGTGTTACAGCTTCAGTGTGACTGGGGCTCCATGTCCATGGGCCATCCTTTTTCAGCAGTTCGTACAAGGGAGCAGCCTTCAAGGCAAAGTGAGGGATAAATTCCCTGGAGTAGTTTATTATTCCTAAGAAGCATTTGAGTGTTGCCACACTAGTAGGAAGAGGCAGATCTTGCAAGCCATGGATCTTCTTGGCAGCTGGACTTCTGCCTTGGTCTGTGATACATAGGCCAAGGAAGATGACTTCTTTTTCACACAATTGTGCCTTAGAAGGGTTGCACTTGAGGCCTGCTCTCTTAAGGAGAGACAGAAGTTCATCTAGAAAGGCTAAATGATCTTCTTTCGTGGTGGTTGCTAGAAGCAAGTCATCCAAGTACTGCAGGAGACACTGGGGTGTGGAGAATCCCTGCAGGGCATCCATCATGCAGAGATGGAAGAGGGAAGGGCTGTTGTGAAAGCCCTGGGGAAGGCAGGTCCAGGTGTACTTGCGTCCATCAAAGGTGAAAGCAAATTTGTATTGGCTTTCCTATGCTAATGGGAGTGACCAAAACCCATTAGATATATCAAAAGCTGCAAACCACTTTTTGTTGGGTGTCAACAGCTTGAGCACATCAGGTGCTGATGCTACTGTTGGGGCACAACTGGGGGTAACTTGATTGAGTTTCCTGTAGTCAGTTGTGAGTCTCCAAGCTCCATTTGGCTTTTTCACAGGCCAAATAGGTGAATTAACAGTGGAAATACAGGTCCTAATCACTCCTTGCTGTAGCGGTGATTGGATGGTCTCCCTCAGCGATGACAAGGCTTTAGCAGGAAAGGGGTACTGCTTCTGCCTCACAGGGTCAGGTCTTTTGATTTCAATGGTAGTGTGCATCATACCACAGTCATGCATGCTGGTGGCAAACACGTCAAGGTGTTTTTGTAGCAGGGGTGCAAGTTCAGAAAACAGGTCATGACTTTTGAACAAAGCCATGACTTCATACTCCTTGTTGCTATGGGAGATGGATGCCACCACGTGTGAGTCTGGAATGGTGACAACATGACATTGTTCTTTGATCTGAAGAAGTAGCCTATTGGCTAGGTCCACTACACAGCCATGTAGTGCTAGAAAGTCAATTCCCAATAAGCTGGGATGATGACGTAAAACCATGAGGTCAAAGACAAAATCGGTTCTGAGGTGGACTACTACCACAGTAGAGGAACAGATCAGTAGGTGTGTAGCTGGGTACCATGTACACCTTGGGCATTGGTCTTCCAGCTGGTAGACCAGTCAGATGAGACTGGGTCCTCATCATGGAGGACTGACATAACTACTCTGGTATCCAGAAGCATGCTAAGTTGGTGGCCCCTGACCATGGTCTTTACACAAGGCCGTCTGTTTGTGTCAACAATCTAGTCACTCACAATCTGGACTGGGGCCTGTAATTGTCAATCAGTATTTTCAGAATCAGCATCCTCATCCTGTTCCTAGAATCTGAGGCCTGCAGAATCTTTCAACGCCTCCTGTATGTCTTGCACAGGATACAAATGTACCTGTGACATCACAGGTGTGACAGCAGCCTGCATGCATGGTTCCTCCTTGGTTGTCACATTGGCCTGGCCAGTAACAGGTGCCACAAAAGGATTCTTCCCTCGGCTGTTCATTTTTTCAGGAGCTGAGGCCAGGAAAGGGTTTCCCTGACTGCACGGTTGTCCAGCAGCCGGAGTGAGTGCTGCTACAGTTTGTGTAGGCTTAGCCACTCTTTCAGCATGGATCTCCTCCAGCAATTTGCGGACGGTCTCGTTTTCACCTTTGAGACTTCAATAGCTAGGACCATTACGGTTCTGGCCATCCTGTTGGGCATTTAGATTTTTCCAATTGTTTCTGACTCTGTTCCTGTTATTTTTATAATTCTGGCCTCCCCTCCTTGTGCGACTGCTTGTCATCAGAAGGGTCTCATTTTTCTGGTTGTTATCCTCCACAGTGTAGTGGGTAGGTGTATTGGGGGTGGGCTGTACTGCAGCCACTTGTGTTGCAGCAACCTTGTTGGTTTTGCCGGAAACAAGGTTACAGAGGTAAACCTGGTAGGCATGCTCCATTTTTGTACGAATGCTTGCAAAGCAGTCAGTACTCAGGTAAACATTGAGTTCAACCTTTTCCCACAAGGCCAGAGTCATGTTCCAAATGTACAAGTCCTTGCACTCAATTTGGCCTCAGTCTGCAAGTTCACCTGCTAGGCCTTTGCCAGTGTAAGCCATAACCATTGATGGTAGGTTGTGGGGCTTTCTTTCACATTCTGCTTTACCTTATAGGCCAAGCGGGCTCCAATGACACCCAGGGAGTTGGTGGCTATGAGGACCATAGCGATGTCATCATAGACAAGAGAGTGTGAGTTGTGTACTGTCTCTGGGAGTTTGGCCCGGAGGGTAGGTTTGATTGTCTGTCACAAGACTTGAACCTGGTACTCGGGTTGGAGGGAAATCTTCTTGCAGAGGGAGTGCACCTTCACCAGATGGCAACTGAGATTATCAGTTGGGACCATCTGTCCAATACTTTGGGCAATTTGCTGGACAGAGTGAGCAACTTGTAGGGGATTAGAAGTATGCGTAGTCGCATTCAGCTCAATACATTCCATGGCGCTGTGAAGAGCAGCTTCTGCTGCCGCATCAGTGACTGCCTTGTATGCATGATCCTGATTAACAGTTTCTTTGAATATTTTGTCAGTTTGGTCCCGGATGGCCCTCCTTTGGTCCTCTGGTACAGTGATGTTATTGATAGCTTCCTGAATTAGGCCATGACTCCACTGGTGAGAGGAGCACATGGAGGAGCACTGCAGAATACAGGCCCTCCGCCTGTGTCATGGGGTCTGCCATCTTGCTGTTGTATGTGACTTCCGCCATATTTTTGTAGATGTGGTGATGCAGAGTGCATGCCGATGTAAGCACCATCTTGTGAATGGCTGGCAGAAGTTACACCACCACGGGGGTTGGACTTGTGTATGACATGGCGTGCCTCATCATCAAAGTCAGAGTTGTCATCGCTGGATGATGCAATCTCAATGGGCATATACTGAAACCCGTTCATGGACTTAACATGGCCAGCAAGAATCTCCCATTGATGGTGCAGCTTCGACATCTTTTTGTTACACTTCTAGTGACAAACTCTTGCAGTGCCTTGCTCAATACCTTTCTCAACCTCACGCTGCAACACTCTATATGCGGCGCCCAATTTGACATTTTCACTAAGTTCTTTCTCCAACTAACAATTCATTCTCTGATACTCCTCTTTCAACTCAGCATTCTCCTCTCTCAAACCCTGATTCGTATTGCTCAAAATATCATTCAAATACGCTGTTTCTTGTCACATTTCAACCTTTCACAATCATCTCTTAACATAATTTCTCACTCAGTGTCTTGATCAGTATAGTGCAACTGTCTGTTATTGGCATCATGGAGTGACTGTGTGTCTCCTCCACTAGTTTCTTTTCCTTTTTCTGTAACTCTGATGCCTGCAAGCCCATCTCTTTTTTTAGAGATGCACTTTACAGTTTGAGGGAGGCACACCTCACTGTGAGACTCTCAACAGCGGTATGTAGAGACTCAACCAATAGACCTTTAAGGTTGCATTTCTTGGCTGTTTGTTTGGAGTCTAAGTATTGGTCAGATATTAACAGCAACGTTTATTCTGCAGATTTTGCATCCAGCATAAAATCTGTCCATCCGCCATGGGATGTGAGTAGTTTGAGACATCCAGTCTCAGTTCTGTGCACAAGTAAGACATAACAAAGAAGGGGTATACAAACAAACTAATAAGCAGTTGGAAAACTGGACAAAATCCTTGGCGCCATTACTAACTGCTTTCTGGTCCCTGGTGGGTGAACGGTGATTCCAAGATGGAAAGCTGCCACTCACAGTGGGAGTGTAAGTGGGTCTTGTGTGGGTCTGCCACACCCGAGACCAAGATGGTGTGGGTCTGCCACAACCGCTACCATTGTAAGCATGAGTAGGTCCAAGTAGGTGAAAAATGCACTACACTGCTCAACATTCAAATAAATTGAATGGAATCTTCTTTTGTACTTTCCAACCTGCACACAATTGCCAAAATGTAAGTAGTAATAAATTACCTTTCTCAGGGTCTTGGTGGAACGGTGCAAAGGAAGAGACAACAGACAAGTAGCACACATGTAATAAATGAAATTTATTACAGGTCAGTAATACAGACTTATAACCAGCAGTGATAACACTGGGAGAACTTAGCCAGTTTCCCTTACCAAAGTAAAATGCAGTCTCGTCTCTATTCTATTTTCTGAGAAACTACATGCTACACAGGGTCTTATACCCTGATAATAACCATAGTTACTACTAAGGAAGATACATTAAAAGTGTATAACTGGCCAGTAACAGGTGGCCTGAGAAACTATCCTAACTAACATGAGAAGTTGTTTAAATTGCATAATAGCACAAACAATGGACTTCTGTGTAAGTCCAAGGTCAGTTGCAGTTACAGTGATGCACAAGCACTAAAGGTGGCACTATTGCCTTACTGATGATTATACAGTAAAAATATAATGGAAAGCATCTCCCAGGACTAAGATACATTGGTAAAACATGATGGAGCATAATATGCATTAGTAAAATACAGCAGAACACAAATCCTGACACTTATGCTTATGTGATAAGTGTCTCTGCCCTAAGGTTAGTACATGCTTCTATATATATATATTGCTGTCCATGAGGTGGGGGTACAATCAGGGGTGCTGGACCATGGATAACAGTAGGGAGACAGTTTATACTAGTGCTTAGAGATTGAGCCATCTCACTGAGATCTAGGTTTGAATCCTAACACTACCATTCACTGTTTGACCCCGAGCTAGTCCCTTAACATCTCTGTAACTCACTGTTTAATCTCTTTTTGTGCTCAGGTCTCCAAGTATACCAAAATGGCAACACTTTCTCCCTTTATTCACCTGGATTTAAAGTGTTTGGGATGCAGTTGCTATAAAAGGTGGTATCTAAATCCCAGTTCTTTCCCTTTTGTAGAAGTAATCTGTAACATGCTCAAACCAGGACCTTTCAAATATTGGTATTTTTTTTATTATTTACAAGGATGCCCATGAAGTGGCTGTTCAATCAAAATCAGAATTCAGCCCACTTTGTCAAGTCACTGCTGCCCAAAATGGACCTGCATTTGATTTAAAACCTTTTTTTCTGTTTGTTCTTACTCCAGTTTGAATCGGAAACTCATTTTCCAGATTCAGACTGAAGTGTGAGCTAGTGTGGCTACCACTGTCAAAGTACCTCACAGTGAGCCACGTCCTATGCTGCTTTTAATTTAAACTGCTATAATGAGCAGAAGTAAGGCTGCTCTCTGAGTTTCTAATGCCAAATAACTGTCAAAGCTAGATTAGGTTTTAAATGTATACAGCTAAGCTCGTAAGGCTCATCTGGTAGCCAGTTAAAGAGCGCGTTAGATGGAGAAGGGCAATTCCCTCCCTAATTAGCAATTAGCAAACAATTTGCCAGATTGTAATATGCTCAGACCAGTGCTATTTAAATATTAGCACTTTAGTTTGTTTACATTTTTTATAAGGGTGCTCTCAAAGTGGCAGATCAATGAAAATCAGAATGCAGCACTCTTCATCAAGTCAGATTTTGGACATAAGTGTGAGCAGTAGCATGGCTACCACCATCAGGGTATGTTCCAATAAGTCACATTCTATGCTGCTTTTCTTTTTAACCTGTTAGAGAGTGCACTGCAGAGAACCATCAACAAAAAAGAGAGCAGAGCACAGAAGCTTTCAGAATGCTCCCTTCATAGCAGCCCAGCCCTGATAGATGGCTAGAGGAGTGCAATGGGAAGAAAGGGAGCAGCTCTGTACAGGGTGATGAGGGGTGCTTTCCTCTCACTCTCCTTTGCCCCCAGCCATTAATAGCAGCTCCACTGTCCTCCAGCAGCACTCAGCATTTTCATCGCTCCTGGTCCCCTTGGAACTTTTGCAAGCTGGCCAGGCAGCACTTGTGCTAGCAGCACGTCACTTTCTTTGTGCCTCCCAGGAGCAACAAAATGACTCAGAGAAGAGCTGCCACTGCGGTACCGAGAACGGGTACATGCACTTGTGACATGGACTGAGCTTAAATACATTTCTGGCTCCATGCCGGGAAACACACAGAATAGAACCACTGATGAAATGGGTCATTGTCACAGGTGGCTGGACTGATGCCAGAAACTGCAGGTACCCATCAAGGTCCTCAAAAACTGCCTTGAACCACAAGGGATGGGGAGTGATAAACTGTTATACAATGGTATAGATCCGTGGAAGAGCTATACTATTGCATTACAACTGTGCTGTGGACAGTATCCTGCTGAGTTTTTCCCTCACAGTGAAAAAAAGGGTAATTTACCTCACCAGGTTTTGGTGACACCCATAACTCATGTATACTAGCAAAAGGCCTGCTTCTGGCTATGCCAAGAAGTCTCATGGTGACTGAAGAGAATTCAGAGATCATAAGGGATCAGAAATTTTAGAAAGCAGCTTATATTAAACAAGCAAAAAACTGTATTGACCATTCGTTATCATCACCATCACCATCATCGAGTGGCATAATATTTAAGCAATATACCATGACAGGGTGTGGGTATATGGTGGGATTTACCACACCTGGTATGGTTTGGTCATGAGGTCACAGGATGAGTGAGTAAACCACACTAGAAGTGGTAAATCCCACCATATACCCACACCCTGGAGTAGCGTATTACAAATACAATGTTGTTCTTTATTTTTGTGAGAAAAAAAAAGGAAAACAGTTTTTTTTGGGGGGGATTTTAAATCATTTTTATGGCGTGTATTGCTGTGCCAGAAAAAATAGTTCTGGGATTCAAACCCAGTTGTTACAATCATGATTTTGCCCCTGTTTTATTTGGTCCACTGAGATAATAAGATTCATTTTGTAGGATGAGCAGTGGAGTGGCTCAGAGAACTCTTGCATTCATCATAAGTAAATGCATTGTCCGTATCGTGCAGTTCCATGGAAAGAGAGTAGAGGACTCACCGGGGGAATCACACTGACAATTTTTTTTGTGTACAGCAAGGAGCTGCAGCTGTAGACAAGCAGGCACCAAGCTGATTGAGAATGTGACAGAGGGTAATTGAAGGTGTGCAGTCCAGTTCAGGGGGCAGAAGTATAGAGTAGAGCAATCATGACATGCTTTGTAGAAACAGGACTAGGCTTTGAAGTGGGTCGAGTCTTTGTTTAAATTACTGTCTCATACTGTCGTGAATAGCGTTCAACATGGAAGTCACTTACAGAAATACACATGTGGGTTTGTGAGGTAAAGGAACAGTGCGAGGAGAAGCACAGCGTTCAGAAACAAGTAGATGGCAGTAATTAAGATTAAGATATTTTTTGGTTTGAATATCGGAATGGGAGCAGAACAGCAGTTCAGCAAGACAGTCTTTTAGGATTGCCATGTTTGCCAGTCTGTGGGCTTGAGATGCTTGGAGTGATTTTGGGGGGGGGGGGGAGTTACTGATGTGGCTAACTGGTGGCTGGCACCTTTTCCCGTTGGTATATCATAGGATTTACAACAGAGAAATTGTGCCAGCCAGCCAATCAGCAGCCAGGATTTTTTAAGCCATTGTATAATTGATCATTTCCTAGTTCTAAATCAGAAGATTTTGCTGTGCAGCACAACTCAATAATGCTGTGCTTTGATTGACTGATCATCAATCTGTGGTTTGCAAAATGAAAATACTGTATTGTTTTCTCTATAGGTCAACATCGGGGGGGGGGCTGCACTGCAGACAGTAGAGCTGAGTTCCTCCAGACTATGGGATTGTTAAGTTCAAAGACCCACAGAACATTTTGGGACCACCAACAGGTCACCATTCACATGCACAATTGTATGTGCATGAGGAAAGTGCATTGAATGTGGTACATGTGCATACACACAGGTGGTTATGGAACTCCTGGATCTAAACTTCCCAAACACTGAACCCAAATACCTGAACTCTATACCTTTCACCCCACCCCATCTGCATTAGCGTTCATTGATTAAAGAGGTAACTACTGACAAGGTAATACAGTGGTCAATATTATGTTTCATTTTTACAGTTTAATGTACCCATCTAAGGTGCAACATCATGTTTTCATTAGGGTCTTGCTTTTACCCTGTTTTACTGCTAGGATAACTAAATCACAAGGACGTCAAGTAAGAAGTCATTTGCATAGTGTCAAACATCAAGTCAGTGGCAGTTGTGGGTGGTGGGTGGTGGTGGGTGAAGTTGTAAAAATTCACTTTGTGGAGAATTTTGTGAAATTTCCTCAGTTTTTCTAAATCAATCCGCAAGGCAAAGTTCCATTTTGCCTTAAAGGTGAAATTCGTGAATTGTGGAAAATTATGACTTTGCTTAACTTTGCCTATGGAGTACGGTTCTAAGGTGAAGTTAGCAAGGATCCATGGGATAGCAGTTTACATGGTGCTGCTAGAAACTGTTTTGCCATGCATAGGCTGAATTCAGTGCAGTGTGAGGAACAGAGAGTTGCAGTTAGCTGTGCTCTGAAGCTGTGTGCTGAAAACCTTATTATAACTGCTAAAAATTGAAGTTTTTTCCCTCAAATCAGTCCATTTTGTGAGTACTATGCCTTGAGCCTCTGGATCACCAACTATCTGTGTAATTTTTTGTGATGTACCTAGTTTAAAGTAGTAGTTTTCATTTCTGTATTGCAGACTGTGCAGTTTGCAATGGGGGAAGGGAGTTAATCTGCTACAAAATCCAGTAAGAAAATGCCAGGCTTGCCTTATAGCCTAGGCAGTGTTTAGCAGTAGTGCTGTTCAGTGTTTTTGGTGAATATTTTTTCCTGTTTTTTTGTGCTTTGCTAGTTCTTTAGAACAATTTGGTTTGTTTTACTGAATTATTTTTGTCACTATTCAGTAGTCCGACTATATTGATTTCATTTTTGTCGCTTGATAGAAGTTAGCTTTATTTTGTATACTTTATTGCATCTTGAGTGTGTCCCCTACAATCTATTTTATTTATTGAAATTTTTCACCAGGAAGGCACACTGAACAGTACCTTGCTCGTCTCCCAGTGTGACCTGGGGGGAAAGGGTACGAGTACAACAATTGTATACATTAAAATCAAGTAATACATGTGACAATACATGAGATACAGCAAATATCAGGGAAGTATAACAATTACACATGTTAGGTTCTAGTAATACATGCAAGCAATACACGAGACACAGCAATGGAAGCAAGGCAGGTGTATAAGACAAACAATTTACAACAGGGTACGTAGAAAACAATTATTTGAATATTAAGTGCAAGTTCTGTGTGCATAAGTGGAGCAGGAAATGTTTGATTCAGTACTAACTGGGGGAGTGCAGGAGAGAGGGAATGGGTTGCATTAAGAATGCAGAAAACAAGTGCAGTTAGAGGAGAGGAAATTATGAAGGGCAGTGGTGAGGGAGTGGGAGGAGGAGGAGTGATGAATTTGTTTGGGAAGGGTGTTCCATAATTTAGGGAAATGATATGTGAAAGCAGACTAGCTTGCTAGGGTAGAACAACAGAGGATCACAAATGTACTTGAGTTTGAGGATTTTAAGGAATGGGCAGGAGGGTGAGGGGTGGAAAGAGAGGAGGACAGATGTGGGGTTAGAGAGCCTAGCCAGAATTTAGAGATGTCTTTGGTGCAATGGGAGAGGTGCCTATTAGTAAGTGAGAGGAATGACAAAGAGTGATAGAGATCACAGTGGTGAGTACGAATAGGAGAGTCCAGTACAAAGCGGCAGAAGGAATTGAAAAGGGTGTCCAATCTGGATATGGTGGATTTGGAAGTGGCACTGTAGACTACAACACAGTAGTCAAAAATTGGGAGAATCAACTTTTGGAAAATCTCACACCTGGCCATAAGAGGAATGCTATTATGGTTCCTGTATAAAGCGCTGAGCTTGGGGTACAGTTTTTTCAGGATGGTGTTGATGTGCACAGAGAAGTTGAGGTGTTGGTCCAGTCAAACCCCAAGGTATCTAAAGGACGAGGTGTTCTCAAGCATTGTCTCATCTAGGGTGTGGCAGGTGGGCAGAGCAAGGAGTCTAGCAAGTCTCTGTTTTGAGCTGAAGGTAATGGAGACTGTTTTCTTGGCATTTAGAAAGAGCTGATGGGCGGCAAGTCAGTGCTGGAGCTTATTAAAGTCGAGCTGTAGTCTGGTTTCCACATCAGAGGGAGATTGGCCAGAGATGAACAAGACGGTATTGTCAGCATACATATGTATTGATGAGGAGGTGCAGACTGATGGTAAGCCATTAAGAAAAATGGAGAACAGTAAGGGACCCAACACTGAGCCCTGAGGTACTCCAGTGTGGACTTTGCTAGGTGGGGAGCAGGACTCAGCTTTTCTCACTGATTGTGTCTGCCCAGTGAGATAGGCCCTAAACCAGTTAGTTGCAGATAGTGAGAGTCCAGCTGAGGAGAGGGATTGAAGAAGTAGGGTATGGGAAACCGTGTCGAATGCCTTGGCAAGGTCGACAAAGACAACGGAGGTAATCAAGCCATTGTCCACTCTGGTGAGGACTGAATCAATGAGCCTGAGTAGGGAGGTAGTGGTAGAATGATTTTTCCGAAATTCAGATTGGAACGGGGTAAAGAAATTTGAGTCAGAGAGAAAGGAAGAGATTTGGGAGAGAACTAGATGTTCCTGTAGCTTAGCAAGGGTAAGGAGCAAGGAAATAGGTCGATAGTTCCCTTGGGAGGTGGAGTCACCACTCTTAGGAAGGGGGAGGATGACGGCATTCTTCCAGGGTGAAGGGATCACAGCCGTCATGAAAGAGAGGTTTAAGATTTGAAAAAGAGGATAGGCGATAGCTGCGGCAGAGAGACAGAGAAGCTTAGGGTTGAGTTAATCTCTGGAGCTATCTTTAGACAGATTGATAGATAGTAGTGCAGTAAGGATGTCAGCAGGTAAAACCAAGGAGAAAGAAAAAGGATGATGGTCATGATTTAGGCAGGGTTCACAGTTGTCGCTTTTCATGGGGGGAGCCACGGTTGGGAGGGAAGCTAGTAGGGATGAAGCACACAATGTGAAGCAGGAATTGAATTCCTCAGCCACTGCTGCATGATCTGCTATAAGGGAGTTGTTTATTTTAAGTACCGGGGAAGGGATTGGGAAGGGGGATAGAAAAGGGCATGAACAACTTTCCAGAATTTGGAAGGGGAGTTTAAATTTGTGTGGAAGGTGGAGTTGAAATACTCAGCCTTAGCTAACCTAGTAGCTTTAGTGCATACATTGCAGAGTTTACTGTAAGTGAGAAAGTCACTAGGTAAATTTGTTGCTTTATGCTTCCGCAATGCTTGATTACGTGCTCTGAGGCAGGCCAGCAGTTCCGTAATGACCTCAGGGAAATGGTTGCCACATACACTGGTGAGCTTGTGAGGTTCATGATTCCAGATGGTGAGGAATTTTTCTTTAAATTATGCTAGGGTATTGTCCACTTAGGGTGTGGAGGTTGACAACCAGTTTAAGTTGAAATCCCCCATGATGAACAGCTCACCAGAATGTGAATGGTAGACAATGGTAGTAGTGAGGTCAGGGCCACTGATGGGGGAAGATTTGGGTGACAATAAATGTCCACAACAAAGATAGTTATAGTGAAGAGCAGGGATATCCGAATCACAAGGGCTTCATAATTTGCTGGTAGGGAGGAGGAAAGGGTAATAGTATATTGTGGGGGGGGAGGTACATTGCAACATCCCCACCTCTTCCGTTTCTATCTTGTCTGGATAAGGAATATCCAGGGATACATTGCATGGTCAGGAATCTTTTTACTAAGCCAGGTTTCTGAGAGGATTTGGATGTCTCGAGATATAGTGACAACCATAGTTTTTTTTTTTTTATTTAATATATTTTATTGATTATTTATTCATGACAATATAACATTAATATAAGTCGTTATTCCAAAACTTCCTAATATATCGAGAGATAATGACAGAAAGCAAGATTGTATACACCCATTAATCAAGAGCTGTTAAGACTCAATATAGCAAAATTAACCTCCCCTCCCCATTCCCATCCCTACGCTGTGGTGCATATTAATTCTTACTTATACGGCTAAACTAATTACTTATATAAAGAAGCAGTACATGTTAGGTCGGCATCATGAAAAATGAGACTACCTGAGAAAGCTAAGGACCGTCCATCCTAGCCATATCATATGGTTATTACCAGACTAGACACAGAGAGTTAGCCAGATAGGAAACCAGAAAATAACAGAGATATACATATATTCCGCCTGAATGCAAGAATAAGGAAAAGGAAAAGAAAATACGGGAGCCGCAGCCCATCATATATCCTAATGTCATTTGAGATACAAGGCATATAGCTTACCCCATTTTTAGTGAAGGAGGGTAGGGCAGTTCACCTGAGCTATCAGGTTCTCTACACGGAGAGCAAAGGTGATCTCGTAGCCATTCTGTATAAGTTAACACAGATTGGTCTTTCCAATGTCTAAGCACTAGTTTTTTAACCGCCATTGATATTAATGCCAAATGATATCTCCTTTCCTTCACTTGAATTTCGGAGTAATCACCCAAAATACAGGTTTTAGGGGAGAAGAGGCCTTGTAACCCCAATAACGGATCAAGGGAGGTTTCTATTTGTTTCCAAAGAGGGGATACTGATTCACATGATCAGAAAATATGTATCACAGAACCCTCCTCTTTATTACACCTGGAACATATTGTTGAAGCTATACGCTTCATCTGTGCCAATCTGACTGGAGTGTAATAAAGATTATTTAATATACAATATTGTGTAATCCTATACCTATCTTGAGTATGGTAAATATGTAGGTCTTTCCATATACTCTGCCAGTTAATGTCTCCGTCTGAGTATAGGTTTTGCCAAATATTAGGGCCGGCACTTGATGGGGTCTCTGGAAACCTGTGTAGTAGGTTATACAACCTAGAAACTCTATGCGGTTTGTTAATAATTGTGGAAATTTGATGGAAAAAGTCTGTGAGATAGGAAGTTTTAACGTTGCTCCCAAATCTTTGCACAGAAGATGCTTCAGCTGATAGACCTTAAAGGCCATCACTGTTGACCATTTAAATTTTCCTAGGATCTCGCTCATATCCAAAATACGATTAGATGAATGAAAGTCTTTCACGCTACATCCAGAGAGATGGTAACCAATTTTCAGTTATCATAGAGTTACCTATCCGAAGGTTAGGGTTTAAACAGATAGTTTGGAGAGAAGTCCAGAGTCGGGAGATCTTAAAGTACCTGAATAGCTGAAAACAACCTAAGGAAATCCGAGAGGTAAAGAGCAAGTGATGTAGGGATATTTTTGCTGGGCGTGTAAAAAAGAGCTTTTGGGTCAATATTATGACTATTCATGAGGTCTTGTTCAGCCTGAAGCCACAATGGTTTATACCCTTGATAGGCTGGGGAATCAGGTGAAGATAACCATTTCCCACATTTGTTCAAGTGTGAGGCCCAGTAGTAGTAAAAGAAGTTGGGGAGGAGGAGCCTCCCAAAATCTTTAGGTTGGGATAGCTTATTGTAGGATTTTCTGATGGATTTATTATTCCAAATAAAATAATTTATTCCAGAGTGGATACTCTGGAAGTAAGGCATTGGTATCCATATATTTAGCATATTTAGGGGGTAGAAAATTCTGGGCAGCACATTCATTTTAATAATATTAATTCTACCCCACAACGATAGAGGAAGTTTAGACCATCTAGCTAAATCTTGTTGGATATCCCGTCATAGATCTTCTAAGTTCAGTTTCCTCGACAGGGATGAATTAAGAACAATGTGAATCCCTAAATATTTAATAGAACGCGTAGTCCATTTCATCCCAAAGTCAGCAAAACATGAACTATGAGTGAAGTGGTTAAGAGGGAAAATTTCAGTTTTATTAATATTGAGTTTGTAATTAGAATACTTACTAAAGTCCTCAAGTATATCCAATGCTGCTCTTAGCGAAAGAGTTGGGTTTGACAGGTGTAGAAGCAGATCATCGGCAAATACTGAAATTTTCACAATGCTATTAACCATGGGAATGCCTGATATAAGTGGGGATGAATTTAAATGCCTAAGGAGAGGCTCAAGGTATAGATTGAATAGAAAGGGTGAGAGGGGGCAGCCTTGTCGCGTACCTGATGTAAGAGGAAAAGGGTCCGATAAGACCCCATTGCAATACAATCTAGCTCCAGGCGAGGCATACAGTGCCTGCACCCATGTGATAAACAAAGGGGGAAAACCCATAGCTTGCAACGTGGCCCAGAGAAAAGTCCAGTCAACCCTATCGAACGCCTTTTCTGCGTCCAGGGATACTAAAATCATCGGAGTAAGGATGACCTGGCTACATTAATAAGGTATTGTAGCTACGGTGATGATCGGCTGGAGATCTATTGGCAACAAAGCCAATCTGTTCGGAACTAATTAGGGGGGTCCATACCTGCTCAATTCTTTTAGCCAGAATTTTGGCTGGAATCTTAATATCGCAGTTTAGTAATGAAATAGGACGGTAGCTCGAAGGGAGGTGTGCAGGTTTACCTGGTTTGAGAAGGAGGATAATAAGGGCTTCTAGAAGCGTGGGATCCTGTGTATTTCCAGCGAGCAAATATTGGTACAGGCAAAGTAGGCCAGGTACTAGATCTTTGGCAAATTGTTTATAAAAGTTCGGAGAAAGACCATCAGGCCCGGGGGCCTTATCCGGAGTCAGATCATTAATTGCCATTAATATCTCCTGAGTGGAGATAGGAGAGATCAACAGTAATTGTTGATCCTGTTTAATCGAGGGCAAAGAAAGGGTTGCTAAATAGCTAAGCATCTCATCTAAGAAGGGGAGGGGGTATCTTTATTATAAAGTGAAGAAAAGAAAGACCTGAGTATCGAGATTACTTCCCTAGGGTTAGTTTTGACCTCCCCATTGAGGTCTTCGATTGAATTGATTAACCTGGAGGATTTCAATTTCCTTAACCTCAAAGCTAACAGGTGACTAGCTTTTTCCCCACACTCTACGTATCTTGCCCGAGTTCTCAAAATAGCGAACTCTGCTTTTTCCTGAAGTAAAAGAGAGTATTGATTTCTTAGAGACAAAAGAGCTTCAAAGTATCCGATGTGGAAGCAGCAGAAAGAGATTGCTCTAGTGTTTTAATTTGAGCAAGAAGTGCTGAGGCCTTAGCCTCATTCTTCTTCTTGCGTGTAGAGGCCAGGCGAATAAATTCGCCTCTCAGGCAGCACTTCAGCGCACACCATTCATGGTCAGCTCATGCAACCGAGCCCTGGTTACTAACAAAGAAGGATTGAATCATATTCGATATCCTAGTACCAACATAGTCCTCCTTGAGGAGCTGATTGTTCAGCCTCCAGAGAGGATCTCTACTGAAATAGGCATCAAGCATTGTAGCCACCCAGACTGGCACATGATCTGATATAACAATAGATTCTATGCCTGTATTACTCGTACCTTGCAAGAGAGTGTTACTAAATAGGATATAGTCGAGTCTAGTCCACATATTATGAACCGTAGAATGAAAGGTATAGTCACGAGCTACTGGGTTTTGTAATCGCCATGGATCACAAAGACCGAGTAATTCCATAAAATCTGAGAGCTTTTGAGCGGCAGAGATGGTTTAAATAGGGGTTAGATCTGTCCAGGTCCTGTGTGGAGGAGGCAAGTTCCAATCCCCCAGTATTATTGGTAGGGATAAAATGCTTGTAACTTATCTAGTAAATTTGTAAAGAAACCGGTCTCCCCAACCGGATTACAAATGCTACCTAATACTACGTCAGCATGATCCAAAATACCATTAACTAATATATATCTACCTGCAGGGTCTACTATAGTAATCTTAGATTGGAAAGCTACCGAACGATGTATGAGAATCGCTGTACCCCCCGCCTTAGATGATCCGCCTGAGGCAAATACTTGCCCAATACTTCTTCTTCTTCGTAGATTAACAGCCTCACTTGGGAGCAGATGAGTTTCCTGAATAAAGGAGACCCTTGCTTGTAAGTGGTCTAAATGTTTTAATATTTGTAGTTTCTTTGTAGGGTTGCGAGCTCCTCTTACATTCCATGTAACAAACTTAATGAGATTAGATGCCATTTGCTTTAAACTTCCCTATTACTTCTACTCTGGTAACTTTCGGGGTATGCACCACAGCCCCCTTCCCATAACTACAGCCCTTCCACGAAAGATTATTTAAGTAGATTCCAAGTTTAATATTGAGCAGTATAACACAACGAGAATGAAACCCCCCAACCCCATAATACCCTTCAGCAACTATAGTTGTGATCTCTTCCATCATTAGTCGCAAGTGTTTGCCCCACCCCTTTAGTATTAACCCACAAAAAACTATGTACAATCAACCTACCAACCCTAAATCTTTGAAAAATAAAGTTACCAATATGTGGTCCTACTACTCCCTTCTTAAAGGCCCTAGCATACTCCCCCCCCATAGAAAGAATTGAAAGTATCCTGAAAATTAAATTGAAGTTAAGATTAGTCCAATGTTGCTTGATCTTGAGATCTCTCCCATAATATCTTTTGCATGACTGAATAGCAGGTCTTATCACAAGCAAAGTACTATTACTTTCTATGAGGTAAGCTAGGAAAATCCCCCCTATTCTCCAGTACGTGCGGTCAGGCATGGTCAGCTCCACTTCCAAAGCCCGACCCCCACCCCTAACGCCATGGAATCCATTCCAAACCTAGAAGAAAAAAAAAGGGGGAGGGAAAATGGGAAATTAAGATGATTCTCTCTTTGTTGTTTTTCCTCTGTGTTACCCCACAGTCATTCCTCTTCCTTCCTCGATTTTGGTTTAATATGCTTTCCAGCCAATACAGTACTTTTGTAGTCCATAAAACCGTTATGATGTTTTAGTCCCACGAGGCTCATATTTGCCAAGAGGATGGGTTAAACTGACACAACTGCATCTGGATCGCAAAGTGGGCCTTTTATTCTGCTGTTGGTGATTCCCAGGGGGCTGGATATGTAAAGGACCGATAATGCTGTGTATCCTGCTTATGGGTCCCCGGAAAACGCAGACCATGTATCAAAGGGTCCCAACCAGAGTTCCACCCTGGTCCCATCAGCGCCGAGATCCACACTAGCCAGCAATTCACTGGGGCCCCCATCCCCCGAGGAGAACTGGGCAGACCAAGAGAAACAGCGCAGAACAAGACATCTCCCCAGTAATAAGTAAGGAAAGTCAATATATTTAATAGCGCAAAAGCTAGTAATCGGCTCCCACCAGCAACCTTGCCCATCACAATTTAGGGAGCTAAACCCAGCTGCAGGGATTATTAACTCTTATAACTACAATGCCTCATGTAGCTTTAAACAGAGAAGGTAGTATTCGAGCCAGGTCTTCCTGAGCCTGAGAGACTTCCTCGTATGTATGCCATTTTCCTTCCAGTGAGACCTGTAGGCGAGCAGGGTAAGCCATCCTAAATTTAATGCCTGCAGCTATCAGCTTGGAGACTACAGGGTGAAACGTGGCTCTTCGTTGTCGGGTTTCTAATGGGAGGTCCTGGGTTATGCGTAACTTCTTCCCCTCCCAGGAGATGGATTGCATTTCCTTTGCTTTTAACAAAATGTGTTGGCGTTCCAGGTAGTTGAGCATCCTGATGATTATGGGTCTGGGGGGAGCTGAGGGTTCGGGTCTTGGTCTTAGTGACCTATGAGCCCTTTCAATGATGTATGTGGGATTGTGCGGAGATGGGCCTACAATCTTGGTGAGCAGAGCCTGGGTAAATGCAATGCAGGAGGGGCCATCTTCTCCTTCTGGCAGGCCATGGATTAAAACATTATTCCGCCTACAGCGGCCTTCTAAATCCTCCGTTTTTTGTTGTAGTTTAGTTATTAGTTGTTTCAATTTGACCATATTGGGGTCCGTTTTGTCCCGCCAGGACTCCAGTGAGATAGTGCGGGCTTCATTATCTGAGATCCTTTGTCGTACACTGGATACCTCCCCATGGAGGTTTTTTAATTCGAGGGTTAGCTCCGCTAGTGCTTCCTTGAATGGATGCATCTCCTCTAAAAATCGTTCTTCCGACAGGGGCTGGAGGCGGAGAGAGCCATTAGTTGACTAGCTGAAGAGGACTGGGCCTGTTGCTTGGCCTTCTTAGCCTGCTTCTCTGGGAAACCGGCGGGGTGCGTTTGGGCATAGCTGCCTTCACATCTTAGCATCCATTTCGAGAATTTCCGCATCTGCATACATAAATCACCTCTGCGCCTCCCTGTCAGTTAATGTCACGGTTAGGAGGAAGGAATCGCAGACTGCGTTTTTAACAATTTTAAAATAATAGAAATAACGGAGGTGGGGTAGGAGCTCAAAAAGTTCTCCGCTATCCCGCCAGACACATCACGTGATCTCCTCGACAACCATAGTTTGAAGGAGGTCTAATGTGGGCAGTAGGCTACGTATGTGTAGATGAAGCAACTTAAATCCACTAGGTAGGGTTAAGGAACTTATGGGGTCAGAGGCAAGATTATTTTGGGAAAGCCCAAGTATATTATTGATGGTTGGTCCTGGATTGGGATAGATATTACCTGATGATAGTAGCAGGAGAGCTATAATTAGATAATGTAATAGATTTCTGTGGAATTGCGGGAACTTATTAGATTTATAAGTAGGGGGTAGAGAGTAAGGGGGTAATGTGACGTTAAATAGGAGCTTGATGAATGCAACCGAGGTGGGTATGGATAATAATAAGGCTGCATTGGGAAGTGGTTCCAGAGTTGGAGGAAATGGGCAGAGGTGACAGCATAGTTGTGGGAATCTGCTGCAGTAGGGTAAGCCATTTTAGAGACTTTTGGATTAATGCAGTGAGGAGAGAGGAGGGAGAGAGAGGGGAGAAAAAGAAGGAGAAGAAGAGCGAGTGGTATAGTAGGTATAGTTAAACTGGGAGTGGTAACAGCAGGGAGAGAGAATGAAGTGGGTTGGTAGTCAGCAGTTGAGGGAGTATTGAGTAACAGTTAGCTTGTTAAGATTAGAAGTTAAACAGAGATGCTAGCTAGACAGATTGTTGCTCAGGGTAGGTGCAGAGAAAAGGAACTTAATATGGGAAAAATAACTTAGTACAGGAAAAATATATCAGTCTCTGAATTTGAGACCAACTATGATGGTAATATAGAGGCATAAACAGCAGAACACTGCTGCTAAAATGTAGTCAGGTTAATAGTAGGGCAATACAGAGAAACAGAGAATGTGGAAGAAAACACACCCTAGATCAGCTACACTATGAGTGGCTGCAATTGAGGAGTTGGGTAGAGTGCAGAGAGGACCAGGAGCATTTAAAGAATGCTGGGGTGGGAAAAAATTCAAGTGAATAGGAGCCATTTCAAATTGAACTGCAGTGCTGAAAAAGCAGGAGCTGTTTAAGCTGAGCTGCAGTGCCGAAAAATCAAGCTAAAGTACAGAAAGGGGCAAATGTCCAATTAGCATGGATTGGGTAGAAAGCAACAATCAATGGCAGCCTTGAAGTAGAGGAGACAGACACAGAGGGGTCAGTGAGTGTACCTGCAATGCTGGGGCAGGCAACCTTTTATAGGTACATTAGGGAGCATAGAAAGGTTAAGGGAGGAATAGTGAAGATTAATAAGGGAGAGGAGGTGGGCAGAGGGAGACAGTGAAAAGGCAGAGATAATGAATGAATTATTTTGCTCAGTATTCACAAAAGAAGATGATGAGGAGTTACCTAAACTAGACAATAGAAGCACTCTGGGTAGGGGGGTTGACACCAGTCCATTTACAGAAGAAAGAGTCCTGAAAGAACTCCTAAAACTCAAGGCGGACAAAGCAATGGGGACTGACAAGATTCACCCCGAAATCCTAAAAGAACTAAGGGAGGACCTAGTGACACCACTGACCACACTTTTTAACAAATCATGGGAGGATGGGGTGGTACCTGAGGACTGGAGGAGGGCAGATGTGATTCCCCTTCACAAAAGTGGGAGCAAGGCAGAAGCAGGAAACTACAGACCTGTAAGTTTAACCTCAGTGGCAGGGAAAATGATGGAATCACTTCTGAAAGAAAGAATTGTTGAATACCTAGAGGCCAGAGGGGTACAGGACCCAAAGCAGCATGGATTTACAGCAGGAAGGTCATGTCAGATGAATCTAATAGATTTCTTTGACTGGGTGACCAAAGTAATAGACCAGGGAGGGGCTGTGGATATGGCCTACCTAGACTTTAGCATGGCATTTGACATATTCCCGCACAAAAGATTAATAATCAAGTTAGCCAGCCTGGGAGTGGGTCCCAGGGTGGTAGCCTGGGTAGCAAACTGGCTGCACAACAGGACACAGAAGGTAATAGTGAATGGAAAACATTCTGAAGAAAGGGGGGTCACTAGTGGAGTACCTCAGGGCTCAGTACTGGGTCCAGTCCTCTTCAACATTTTTATAGGTGACATTGCAGAGGGTCTGGAGGGAAAGGTATGCCTCTTTGCAGATGACACAAAGATCTGTAACAGAGTTGATGCACAAGGGGAGGTAGAAAGGATGAGAAGGGACTTGGCAAGGTTGGAGGAATGGTCAGATGTATGGCAAACTTAGATTCAATGCAAAGAAGTGCAAAGTAATGCACCTGGGAAACAAAAACCCAGGAGAAGAGTACACAATAGCAGGGGAGGTACTAACAACAACAAAAATGGAAAGGGACCTGGGGGTAGTCATATCAGATGATCTAAAGGTTGGTAAGCAATGTGAGAAGTCAGTAAGGAGAGCCAGGGGGATACTGGGATGCATAGGAAGGTGCATCACAAGTACAAAAAGGGAAGTGGTTATCCCTCTGTACAGATAGTTGGTGAGACCCCATCTGGAGTACTGTGTGCAGTTTTGGAGACCTCATCTATGCAAGGACATAGACAGGATGGAAGCAGTCCAGAGGAGGGCAACTAAAATGGTGCAGGGTCTGCATCAGAAACCATATGAAGAGAGACTGAGAGAGCTTATTATATATACCCTTGATGAAAGGAGGGACAGGGGGACATGATAGAAACGTTCAAGTACCTCAAGGAAATCAACAAAGTCCAGGAGGGTAGCATCTTTCAGAAAAAGAGATGTGTAAGAACAAGGGGGCACAATTTAAAGATAGAGGGGGGATGGCTCAGGGGTAATGAGAGGAAATTTTTTTCACGGAGAGAGTGATGGATGCATGGAACCACCTTCCTGGGGAGGTTGTTGGGTCTAAAACAGTGGGGGAATTCAAACATGCATGGAACAGACATAAAGCAATTGTAGTGAGGGGTGGCAGGAAGTAGGCTGTTGGTTCAGAATCTGCAGCTTATCCAGTAGGTGGGGAAATGGGCAGACTGGGTGGGCCAAGTGGTCCTTATCTGCCATCAAAGTCTATGTTTCTATGTTTCTATGAGTGGTATGTGGCCGGTGGCTCCAGAGAATGAGCTCCCACCACCGCCAGAGCCAGAGATGGAAGCTCGGTCAAAGGCAAATTCTGTAGGGAAGGAAAGGGGAGAGATTAGAATAATATAAAGTCTGCCGGAACGGCCACTGGTTAAGTGGTGGGAGGGACAGAATTATCAGAGAGTGGGGAGGGGGATTTGAAACAATAGAGGAGGATTGAAAAGGGGGTGTCTGTGCCTTGGTGCCAGACCCCAGAGAGACAAATTAGGTGTAGTTGAGGTGGGGGAGGGAGGGAGGGAGTGATTATCTGAATTAGAATGAGCAGGAGGAACAGAGAAGGAATGAGTTAAGATTAAAAGGCTTTTGTAAGGTAGAGTAGGGAAATGAAAAACAGGGCAAAAAGAGAAAAGTGGTGGAGTCAAGTTCAGAATTAGATCAAGCCCACCGTTACAAGCACAGACTACTGTTAACTGAAATCTTAGCACCTAGTAAATTCACTATAGTTAAACCAGTAACAGTACAGAATTCTAACACTTTGTGGAAGCACTATTAGTTTAGGAAAAATAACGGTACAGATTCAAACATGTCCCTTGGAAAAATTCAAGTGAATAGGAGCCGTTTCAAATTGAAATGCAGTGCCTAAAAAGCAGGAGCCATTTCAGCTGAGCTGCAGTGCCGAAAATGAAGCAAAAGTACAGAGGAGCATATGTCCAATTAGCATGGATTGGGTAGAAAGCAGCAACCAATGGCAGCCTTGAGGTAGGGGAGGAGAGCCAATAATACTCCCTTCTTTTAATCTGTGGCTAGATAGACACAGAGGAGTCAGTGAGCATACCTGCAATGCTGGGGAAGGCTGGGAGTGGTGTGCAACTGTTGACTCCAGAGAATGAGCCTCTGCCGCCGCTGGAGCCGAAAATGGAAGCCCTGTCAAGGACAAATTCTGCAGTGCTGGGGTGGGCTGGGAGTGGTGTGTGGCCAGCGGCTCCAGAGAAAGAGCCGCTGCCACCCCCAGAGCTGGAGATTGAAGCCTGGTCAAGGGCAAATTAAATCCCTGTTGTGTACTGTTTTGGTAACAACAAAAAAAAGGAAAAAAGAACAGAAATATTTTTGGTGTCTGTTGTTTCTGTGTAAAATCTTGTAAAGTGGGCTGGCCCAGTGGCATGTAGGGCTGAGGCATCTTTTTCCTTACCTACTACTACTCCGGTGACCCATGTTCGATGACAAACATGGGCTGGTGGGATCATCAGGCGGAGGGCTGGGTGAGGATCGAGTGCTCACTTAACAGCTCTCCTCACTTGGATCAGGGAGGTTAGCCTATGCAGCCTTCAGCTGCCACCACGTGGAGGTGTGGTGGTAATGTGGGCATGGAGGGGGAGCTAGGCACTAGCCCTGGGGTGGCTGGAGTGGGGCCGTTCAGGCCATGGCAATGTGTGCCCCTCCACGTGCATGTAACATCCTTGCACTGGGGCTCTGGGGACTTAAGGGGAGAAATGGGAGAAAATGGAAAAGAAGCATTGGGGCAGGTACATGAAGCCTCTTGGTATGATGCAGGGGCTGAACCAAGTCCTCTTGAGGGGGGGGACTGCTGCCAGCCTGTTCCGGTGTTCCTCAGGGCAGAAAAAACAATATGAAAAAAAAAATCTTGTACAGTGTTGTCTACTGTTGTGTATGTCCCCTATGGTCCCATAAATCCCTGTTGTGTATTGTTTTGATTAAAAAAAAAAAGAAAAAATATACCTGGTGGTGGTGTTTCTGTGTAAAATCTTGTAAAATGTTGTGTACTGTTTTGTGTGCCTCCCAGTCCCATAATCTTTAAATCCATGTTGTGCATTGTTTTTGTTTAAAAACAAAAAGGAAAAAAATTGCTGGTGTTGCTGTTGTTTACTTTTTTTTAATAAAGTGTACTTTATTGAGTTATTTCATTTTTTCCAGCATATACAGACTTACAAACATACCATTTACTTTTTTTTCGATCTATACTTTGTGTGCCTGCTCTCCCCACGGCTCCCTCCGTCTGCTCAACCCCCGCACCATCACCTGGTTCCTCTGGGATCTTACCTTAGAAGCCAACCTGGCCACAGGATCAGCTGCCCGGCCACTGGTGTGGAGCCTGCGAGGGGAGATTGATTATCATCTGCCGCCGCAAGGTATTTTCCACCATTTTCTCCCAATTCCTTCCCATTGCTGGGGCACGACATGTCAGTGTGTGTACATGGAGGTGCACGCATGCTGTGGAGTCTCACAGAACCCACCCTTCCATTGGTGTCCCAGTCCCATTTTACCTGTACCTGGGGGCAGTCATTTGGTGGAGCAGCCAAGTCACCCTCCCCAAGACAGGATAGTTTTCCTCCGGACCCTCAGTCCTCTCCCTCCCCAGCTGACCCCCAGTGACCTGCTTACAACGCGAACATGGGTCACCAGCATGGCATGGATGCCTCAGCCCTCCACACCACTGGGCCGGCCTCATCATAACATTTACGTACATTTACACTAAACAAGAGAAGTACATTACACGTCCCACTTGATGGTAATTGATAGTTAAATAATGCATTATTTGAGTATCACACCCTTGCATAACTTTAGTTGACTACAAATGATATGAAAGAGATAGCAGATGACAGAGTAAACTGAGGTGCTAAAACAATTAACATTGCTTAGACAGGTTACCATTATCCCTCCACTGGATCTAAAGTTAATAAGACATGTAATGGTTCCCATTTTTTCTGTAACTGTTATATTGATTGTTGGTGTTGGTGATAATTTTTTCCTTTTTCAACATAACTAGGATTTCATTGTGTCACTCCATATAAGATGGGGTGGTATCATCCATCCAGTGCCTTAATTTTAACTTTCTTAGCTGTTGCTGCTACCAAGGCAATATGGTACTTCTGGGTAGTCAGAAGCTGGCCACCATATTGACCTACTAACATATTTCTGGTATAAAGGCAGTTTCCAGACTGAGCAAAAGATCCATTTTAGCTTTGATGCCTTCTCGCAGATATTTTGCCTTGACACATTCCCATAAGATATAGTGTAAAGTGCCTACCAAGTCTTTGCACCTAGTACAAATATTGTCACCCCGCCCTCCCATTTTGTAGAGTTTTCAGTAGTGAAATACATAGTGTGAAGTATTTTATATTGTGTTAGGCATAGAGGTTCTATTTTTATGTATTTATATAGATTGATCCATATTCTATCTCAATTCCAAGTTGCAGTAGTGTCTGGCAAAGCTTGCACCCAGTAGCGTCCTATTTCTGACCCTATGGGAAGACATTTTGCAGAAATGGTAGCATATAGTTTCGAAATGGCATCAGGGCTATTTGCTAGCTGTTGCAGCTGACTTAATACTGATCCATGTACACCTGACCATGGGAGTGGGCCCATGTGGCTTCTTACCACATGAATCAGCTGAAGGTATTGAAACGTGGTGCCTTTTCCATTGCCTAACTTTTCTAGAAAAGATCTACTAGCTATAATTCTCCTATCCTGCATTAGGTGTTCCACTGAAGACATGGTCCAATGTATCCAGGGGCTGTATTTATCTTGTTTTGACCTATATGGAAGTTGGCATTGTCAAGAATAGGTGGGGTACTGTCCCTATGGAGCCCAATTTTAATTCTCGGCAGAGCTGTTGGTGGGCAGCAAGTAATGCTCCCATGGGTGTTGCCTTAATTTCTCTTGGTATCTTTTTCCTAAAGCAATGAATTAGTCCCTGAATGTCTATTCCTGTCTTCACACATAGATTTCATTCTATGGTTAGCCATATTGGTGTACACATTAGGTCTGATAAATCATTTTGCATTCTGAGCCATTTTAGATATTTACTACTCTGTGTAGCTTGGTGGTAATGATAGAAGTTCGGTAGTTTAAGTACCCCTCATGATTTTTGGAACTGTAAGCTTTATGTATGCTCTTCTTACCACCTTACCAGCACAGATGAATTGTGATATTATTGAGTGTAACCTTTTGAACCATTGTTTGGTGAGCACTAAATTAAGCATAGAAGTTGGATATAGTATCTTGGGTAGGATATTCATTTTTATCACACTAATCCTTATGGTAAGAGAGAGTGGGACTCTAGTCCACCTTTCTAGGTCTAACTTAATCATGCTTACCAGGTCATCTAGATTCTTTTTTTCATGGAAGAAGTTTCTTTCGTGATTTCTATACCAAGATATCTTAGTGTGTTAGTAGACCACTGTAGACCCAAATCTTCAATTTCTCTTTCCTGTATTCCTGCATTAAGAGGCATAACTACTGTTCTAATGACATTTAGTTTGTATTCTGATATTTCTCCAAAGTCTTTAATTAACTTGAGAACTGTAGGCAGGGATGTTACCGGATCCCTAATGTACAACAATGTCATCCACATAAAGTGACAACTTATGTTGGACATCACCCATCTGGAGCTCAATAACCTCAGGTGCCTGTTTAATTTTATGCACCAGCTGTACAAGGAACAGATTAGCAATGGCGACAGGGGACAGCTCTGCCTGGTGCCTCTTTGCAGTGTCAGGTCTTGTGACAATACGCCGTTGCAAAAAATCCTGGCCTTTGGGCTTGTATACAGCACTCTAATCCATTCTATAAACTTTTCTGGCAGGTTATAATATTTCAGTATGGTAGAAATATGACCACAACACCCTGTCAAAAGCCTTCTCTGCATCCAGGGAGACCAGCACAACTAGTGTGGCAGGATCCCTGGATGCAGAGATAAGATGCTCTAGAGGAATTTCTTGCTTGCATGAAGACTATTTGCTCATTTCCTATTAGGCTATCCCAAAGTCTCCCTAGTCTGGTGGCAAGTGCCTTCACCAGGATTGGGGCTTCAAGATTAATCAGTGATATAAGCCTGTAATTTGCAACTTGTTGTGCATATTTTCCAGTTTTGGGGATAAGTGTTATCACTGATTGTGTAAAGGCTAAATCAGACAACCACTGCTTGTGTATATGGGAGTAGACGTTGGCAAAATAAGGACTTAGCAATGGGCCAAAAGATTTATAGAAGTTTGGAGTGTATCCATCTGGCCCAGGCCCTTTGTCTGCTGTGAGACTTTTAATAGCCTTTTGGATTTCTGCTACCGTGATATCAGAACTTAAGAATTCTTGTTGACCTTCATTTATTGTAGGTAGGGTGATTCTTGACATAAAATTATAAATTTTGGTCTCTAGATCTTGAGAATCTTCTGCAGTATATATTTTCTGGTAGAAAGCCTGCAGTTCTTGAGCTATGTCTCTTACCCACATTATTAATTCATTTTTCCCTTGTTTGTGCACTCCTATAATTATACAAGCTGCTTGCTTTCTGAGTCAAAGGGCATCAGTCTCCCTGCCCTGTCTCCTTGTTCTACATATTTTACCTTTGTTCTAAATATCCTCCTTGCAGCTCTGTCTCTTATTAATTCTTATTATTTGTCTTTTACGTTGTTTAAACTTAGCCAGTCTGCTTCAGGGGTGGTTGATTTAAGAGATCTTTCTTTTATTCTAATTTTAGCAAGTGTGTCCTGTTGCTCCCCATCCCTTCCTTTCTTTTTGTTTGTTGCTATTCTAAGCAGTTCTCCTTGTACATGGCATTCCACTGCTGCCCATTCCACATCATTGTTTTCTACAGACCCAAAGTTGCTAGTGAGAGATTGTTCTGTAAAGGTTTTTAGATATTCAACTCTTTTCTTATCCTGAAGTAATCTATTGTTAAGGCATCAAGATTATCCTGTTCTGTTTCTGGTGCAAACTGATGTTTAAAAACTACAGGGCTGTGGTCGGACAAGACCTTGGCCTCTATCTCACATCCATTGCTTCCCTGAAGCAATCACCTGTGCTCAAGAAGTAATCTATTATAGATTCTGTCTGGTGTGCTGCTTAGGTAAATGCAAACTCTTTGTCTTGCAGGTGCAGGGCTCTCCAGGTGTCTATTACTCCTATATGGTCCATTAGGTCTCTCATACTTCTCTGAGCTGGAGTGAGTCCTGTTTTGCATCTACCTGTTCTGTCTTGGTCAGATGTTAGAACTAGGTTCCATTCCCCTCCTACCACGGGGGGGCCCTATAAATTGCCTCATAGTGTGCAGTTGGCCCACAAAGAACTGAGGGAAATTCCCTCTCTCCCCCCTCATGTCCACTCCCTACGTTCACTCTGTCTCTACAGACATCAGTCCACACTTGTGTTCCCCCACTCTTTCTCCCTCAATTGTTTCTGGGTATTGATCCTGATACCATGGTGCCTTATGAAGTAACCTGATTGTATTTACCTATTTTACTTATTTTATTTGATGTCTATGTATACAAACATTGCTTCCCACCAGAAGGCATAGTACTCTCTGTATAATTCTATATATAATCAATGTACTCAATTGTTTTTACTCGTATTGTATATATTTTTTTAATCTTTTTTATGTTTTGCATGCTATTCTACATGTGTCGCAGTCCTAAGTACTCATCTGTTTTACAAGATTGTTCTTACAGAATGGCTCTTCGAGCATTGGCAATTACTGTATCCTCTGGTGAATTGTCATGCTCAAAGTAGACTCCTAGTTGCTTTCAATTCCCAAGTGCATGCTATTGTCTTTTGTATCTCATAACATGTCTCTGTATTGTTCTTTTTATTGCTGTTCTCTCCCGGTTCGCCACTGAAAAAGGGACTGTAATTGTCTCAGTGGACTTACCCGGTTACCAAAATTCAAATAAATTAATAAAAATAAATAAATAAATTATTAGGTCCATACACACTACCCAATGTGACCCTATTATTAAATAATATCCCTTGTACGTAAATGTATCTACCCTCAGGATCGCTAACGTCTTTCTGTACCTGAAATCTAATATTTTTGGCTATCAGAATAATTATCCCTTTCCTATTCGTGTCTTTTCCTGCACCTAACGTCTGTCCTATCCACTGCCTACAGAATAAGTTAAATCTGTTTTCTTGGAGATGTGTCTCTTGTAAAAAGCAAATTCCAGACTTTAGTTGCTTAGGTGACGTAATATTTGATATCTCTTAGGTGCGATCTGGGCCCCTTTACTATTCTGAGTAACATATCAGATTTCATTATCCATTACAACTTTTAAAGAATGGGTATGGGGCTCTGCATCTGCGTTTTTTTCTAGATCTTGATCTTTATTGTAATACTCTGTTTTACCATTTGAGGTACCATCAACAAACCCCCTGATTCCCCCTCTCCCACATTTATTACAAACATACATTGAAATCCTCTTACTTCCAGAACTTGTAAGATGAAGCCAAAGTATAGGTAAATCACACAAAAGTGTAACTATTGTAAAATGGTTTAAGGTCATTTTTGGTATTACTTCCATACCTTAGGTAAATAACCTTATTCGATAACAAGTGTTCCACTTCAAACACTTGAACTGAATTGAGTTTTTGTTAGGTATTCTGTCAGAGTAGTGTTTCTCTCCCACTTAACATTTTCTTCTCTCTTCCTGGTCCACTTTTGCTTTCTGCTGATAAACAAGGAAGTGGCCAGCAATGTGTTGAGATCTGGCAGTTACTCATTCTTACCTGCCAGTCTCTGTTTTGATTTTTATTAACTCAGTTTGGTAAACTAGTAACCAAAAGAACAACGTTTTAATTTCCCCCCTCCCTCCCTACAAACTTGTAAGTAATAACCAGTCTGTACTTATGTGGGCAGCTACACATGTCTAACCAGATCTTTCAAAGATGGGGTCACTGAGCACACTGCTTAAGAATGGTCATGCTGTTAATCTACCAAAGCATGCTAATCTCACATGTTTGCTATTATCTTCAACTAGTTATTACTTTTATCTTTACACCACTTCAGTGTTGCTGAGGTTCAAGACCCCCCTTCCAGCTTCTTAAACAGAGCCTTTTAAGATTATTTCTAGTACTGTCAGCACCGCTTATAATGGACTTGTTTGCCAAAACCCATTTTGAATGTTATATGCAAAATCTTATTTACCCATCGGTTACCGTAAACCTGCTACCGCTGGTACCATGACATGACATGACATGACACTGTTACATAGTACAGTGAAATGTAATGCTAAATAAGTGGCAAATAAGGCACAGAATCAGACACAGAGTAAGGCATAGAATGAGACACAGACCAATTAAGCTGCTGCAAATAATTTTGTTTGAAATGCACAGTACAGTATTAAGCTGAGCTTCACTTAAGCTGAATATACGGGAATCCTTAATGTAGCAGTGAGGCTGATTAGCAGGTGATCACCTGCTAATCAGCTGTTACCCCTTAACAGTGTACAGCAAGGCTAAGACAGCTGTGATTCACACCTGTGAACTGCTGTAAAGTGAACTCTGGTGGCTGGTATAGATTGTTATAACCATCAAGTTTTACATTGAAACAATAGCTGGTGGTTTGGGTATACTGAATTTGAGCATTACAAGCGTCTGTCTGTTTTAAGGGTGGGCATTTGAAGTGGTGCTGACTGTATCTTTAATAGTTCCACTTTTATATACACTGAAGAATGGGGCAGTGCCGAAGTTTAAGCGTAAATCTTAGTATTGCAAAGGGTCACTAGTTAATCTGAAGTCAGCATCTCTCAGTGCATTCCAAATATGGTGCTTTAACATAGCATGGGAATAGAAATGGTGCCCACCATCATCAATATGTAAGAGTGTCCTGCTTCATTTGTCTTACCTGCGGTTTCACAGAGAGTCTGGTGGATTTGAGAGTGTGGTTGCCAAAGACATACAAGCTGCAATGCTTTGAAGGGTAATCCCAGTCAATCAGCCTCATTTACTTGTACTAGCAGCATAGAGTTCATGAGCCCGCTGGTTGGCTGTTTGCCATTTTCTTTGTTTATATTTCTTGACTTCCTCTTCCTTCAAGATTTGGCTTGTGATAACTTGTATGATTCACGCTCCATGTGCAAGATGACTGTTCTTCACTGTGATTGGTTGCTGGCTTTGGAGAAACTGTCACCTCCAGTCCCACATTGTTGCATCTTGTCTTTTACTAGCTGGAACCATAGCAGCTCAGACATTCCATCTCCTTAGCTTACAATGCAGCTCAATGGAATGGTGATGGTGATAAGGTTCCATTTGGCTGAAATAATGGGATATGTTCTGTTTTCCAACTGCCAACTATGAAATGCAATGCTAGTGTTTTTCGGTGCCAAGAGTGAAATCAAAGATGGCATAGTTAGTTTAAAAAAAACCTTTTTCTCTGAAAAAAAATCTGAAAAGGATCTGGGCATCCATGTAAACAATGATTTGAAATTCTCTGAGCACTGTAGACAGATAACAAAAAAAGGATATAACATACTGGGAGCAATTGCAAGGAATATAAAGAGTAGGGAAAGAGAGGTGCTGGTGCCACTTTATGTCTCACTGGTGCACTCCCACATGGAGTACTGCGAGAGCTTCTGGTCACCTCAACTAAGGGGAGATGTTGGTAGACTGAAGGGTGTCCAGCGGTGAGCAACAAGAATGGTACGTGGTGTTGGGGACAAGCCATATGGGGAGTGACAACAGGAACTATGGCTGTATACATTGTGCTACAGAAGACACAGAGGCAATATGTGCCTAGTGTACAGATCATTTAGAAATACTCACCTTTGGGAATGTGTAGGGCTAAATGCAAGACACTGTCAAAGGATAAATAGAGGTCACCAGTATCAGCTTCAAGGTCAAGCATACAACAAGAACCTTAGGGGTAAATGGTTTTCCCAGAGAGTGGTGAACCCTTGGAACACTCTGCCAGACAGCATAGTATCCTGTGACTCTGTGAATCAGTTCAAGCATGTACTGGACAATTACTATTTAACAGAACAATATCAAGTACCCTCATAACTGGTGCAAGTCTAATATGGCTAATGCCAATTGCACCCGAACTCCATCCTATGAATCTTACGTTTTTTTATCATAGTGAGGGCACATTGTTAGAAAGTCATTTTGAGCATCTCTAGCAAACACCACTGGCCTATTTGTTAAAATTTTCCCAGTTTTGCAAAGAGAAATCATAGCACAAGCATACTTTTCCTTAGTTGAGATCAATAGCTGACTCATTCCTAATCTGAGGTATCATTAGTTATGCGAGATGTTCCTGTGCCCACATTTCCTTTGATCTGGAGCTACTGCACAGTATTTTAATGATATCATAGTGTTTATTAGTAAAATCTTTGCATTCCCTGCTTTCACCCTTGTTTTAGATGTTTTCGGTTCAATTTTTGTGCAGGGTACATTTTTGTTGTCTGATTAAGCTTCATGGCTGTGACACTGCAGAGTTTTTGTTTGTGGAAGGCTGTTTGAAAAGGTTTGGTAATAGTCTTGTCAACTTGGCCCTGGACTCATCTGCTGATGAAATTGATATTCTTTCCCCTGTATGGTAAACATCAGTTTTGCTGGGTAGCTTATCCTGAATCAGATTCCAGCAATGTATAACATGCTTTTTATCTCTTTGTATGTAGCTTGCTTTGCTGTAGTTTGAGGGCTTAAATCGCTGAACAGCAGTTTCTTTCTTCCTCCACATTCTGTTGATTGCAGTTCTCTGATTTTTGCTTGGATGTGTACTTTATCCAGAAAATTGAGAAGCTTGAAGATTATGAGATGGGGTCTCTCTCCTTTTTTTGAGGGAAGAGGGCTCTATGGGCTCTTTCAGTAACATAGCTGGGTCCATTAGGAGAAAGATCTGCTGGCTTTTGGCACAGTTTTTGTATGAAAGCTACACAGTCTTTGCCTTATGTTGTTTCTGACAGCCCTATAATGACCACGCTGTTGTGTCTGCTGCTCCTGCCTTCTTGGCCTTCTATTCTATCCTAAAGTTATTGCAATTTCTTTTTCAAGATCATGATATCTCTGCCTTCCCATTCCATTTTATCTTCAACTGAGCTGATTCTGCATTCAGCATCACTCACTCTTGTTGTGAGTGTTTCCAGAGCAGGTTTAAATAACTTGATGTCTCCCACTAGGTCCATCAGGTTGGATTTAATGAAAGCAAACACTTACATTTATTTATCCAATTCCACTGAAAATTGCGGCTGGGACGGGTCTGGCAAGGATGCAGGCTTGCCACGCTTGACAGCTTGTGATCACGCTGTCAGTGGTGTGCTGTGGGTAATTTTGTTAATTTCTTCTTCAATAGTGGTCTGATTTCAGCGATCTCATAATATGCTGATTCCTTGATTATTGATTAGTTGAAGGCTGTGTTTTCCTTAACTGGTTTCAGTGCTATTAGCCGATTTTGTGGAATTTTAATTTTTGACATCTGGAGCTTTTCATCCTGGCTGCTTTCAGCTAGAAGGCATCACGTGATATCTCTTGCTGTTGTTTACTGTCTGTGTACATCAATAAAGAGTTGTAAAGTGTGATGTGTTCTGAAATCTACACCTATAACAAAATGCCGATAAAGAGATGCTCTGCTAAAGAAGTTTCTGGCAATAGCGCTGCTGACAAGAAGAGCGTAACTTCAGTGGTTCTGAAGGGGACCGTAAGCAGTTGTGATGTCACAGCTTCATCAGGGGCTGTTAGTAGTTAACAAGGAGTAGTTGCAAGTGGGGGCATTACTGTGGACAGATTTTTCTCTGCAAAATCTGTGGCATCAATGCTGGTGGGTGCTGGTGGTGGCAGTGCAGGCAGAGACTACAAGGGCAGTACAGGAACCCTAAAAAGGTCTTTCTCTGTGAATGTGGGTAAGAACAAGGACTCAGAGGTGGTTGATGTCCCCAAAAGTGGAGTAGTAGAACCTGAGCCTGAACCATAGTGTGATGTGGCATAGACAGATCTAAGTGTTTTATCATGCAGGGCCAGGGAATCAGATGCTGCTGAGAAGGAAACACAGGTTGATGAAAGGAGCACATATTCAGGAGGCTAGCATTGTAGGTTGGGATGGGGATGATGATATGGACCCTCTATGGGAACCAGAGAGAAAGAAAAAGAAAAGTAAGGGCCAGGGACATGGAATCAGTAAAGTTCCCCTTCCCCCAGTTCTCCAGCTGTTGTTGGCTATGGTGAGCTAGTAGTAATAAGAGATGGTGACTCAATGGTTGCAGCAGAGCAGAAATCATGCTCCAAAACACCCATATAGTGTATGATGGAACGTTGTTAGGGATGGAAATCCATCCTTAGAAAATGGGTAAAGGAAAACTCTTATCCTGATTGGCTGAAACAGACTGGCACCCGGGCTGTTATTTCTTAACAATGGCCCAGTTAAAAACAATTGCCAATTCAGGGTGTCCTATTACCAAGGGTATCCTTGGGCTCCCTTAATTCTGAAACTTCCTGCTTTCTCGCTCACTAAGCAAGCCATAACTAATGGCTTGACCGATCTCTTTCCATTTCTTTCTCTCCACGGCAACATCTTCAGAATATGTAAGCAAGCCACGATAATTTTTAGAAAGCAGCTGAACTGCAGAATTTCAACAAATAACTTCAGGGTGAAGCAAACAGCGGCAGCACCAACACTGTCTATGAAAGCAGTGGGACTTTTCTGATTTTCCATACCGCAGATGGACATCCATCTTCAGTACGAAGAGCCAAGAAAGTCCCGCTCCTTTCGTGTGCAGTACTGGTACAGGAGCTACCACTATTTCACTACTCCATAGCAGTTTGGAATAAACAAGCACCACACTATTGAAATATCTCTCCCAATACTGTTAACAAAGTGTAACCATACCAGAAAAATGCTATTAGTGTCACCTGGAACCAAATGAAATCAAATGCCTTCCCCACCATGTTCAGTAACCCAGAAGCACACAGCAGCACACACCACGGCCACAGTAATAAAAGAAATGCCAGCTCCCCCTTCCCCATTTCTAAACTACAGTCTCAAGTTGCACAAAAGTCCATCATAACGGCAATGCAGGCAGAGGAACTGTTTTATTACAACACTTACTGTAAAGTAATTTTTCTTTAACAATTGTTTTATTAAACTATTTTTTTCCATAGTACCCATTTTATAATAATGTGTCATAATACCCAACAGGGTGGGTGTTATGGGATATAATGGACCTTCCAGGGGCTATAAGGCTCTCCGCCTGTGGCGTTGGGCCTCATTACGCCCCTGGGCTGTCTGTTATATCCCAATAATGCCCACCCTGTCGAGTATCATTACTTACTTAGACTAGGGTTGTTATGCTGCAGTAGCTACACCATTGTAGCTGTTATGCTGCAGTAGCTACTGCAGTAAACAACATGGAATGTGCTTGCGCATGCGCGTCACCCTACCAGCTCAGTTCAGGAAGCGTATGCAGTGGTGAGGAGATTGCAGTGGACAGCAGCTCTGAATTAAAAAAACAGCAAAGGAAGAAGTAAAATGTCTTTCTTTTAACTGAGGATTGTAGACCTACACTATAAAAGACAATGTGTGGTCTACAATCAATAACAAGCATATGTATGCATCTTGAGGTTGCCTTGGCGACAAACCTCTCGAGCTTCACTCTTTATGTTCAAACTGTCACCACGGCACCCTCTCGATGCATAAATATACTTGTTATTAATTGCAGACCATACATTATCCTCTGTTTCTAGCACTCCAATAGTGTCACAGAACCCAGTTTACCATCATCATGTGAAAACAAGGGGTACAAAATTCCTAGTTACAGATTTTTATATTCTGGACCCAAAAGATGAAACAGTGGCTATCTGCCTACTATGCCAAGTGCATGCATGCTGTGGGAAAAAGGGTGGCCACCTCAGCACTGCTGGGCAACACACACATACCTCAAGTCCAGGCACCTGTTACGCTGGACTCAGCACCAAAGGGAAGCTAGTGTAGGGGGGCCTTCTCCCTTATTGACAGCATTGAGCAAGGCATCCCAAAGTGGCATAGATTAGACTACCAGAAAGTGATTAAAATGATAGGGGACAGCTTAGAGTCCACAGAGTTCAGATTCCCAGGTAGTAAATTATTACTAGCAGGGGATTTTAATGCGCATATTGGAAATTTCTTAGAGCAAAAAAAAAAACAGATTGGGTGTTGGATGATGTTTTTAACATCCCAATAAGAGACTTGAAAGATAAGCTAGTAACAAGTCAAGGCAAAACTATTCTTCAGTTATTTAACAAGTTTGGCTTAAGAGTTTTGAATGGGCGTACAAGAGGTGATTGGGTGGGAGAGTATACTTTTCCCACAAAAACAGGTGGTGCTGTGCTGGATTTGTGTGTACTAGAGCCAAGTGAATATAATATGGTTAAAAAAATTTAAGGTTTTAAAAATGTGGGATAGTGACCACTTCCCAGTGATGTGTACAATATATACAGCATTTAATATTAACAAAATAAATAAGGAGGCTGGACACATTGCAGACCAACACATGTGCATTAAGTTTGGGAAAAGAATTCAATGGAATAAGTATTCAAAGGTAATATTAGATGAGATCATTAAGAAAGAGGAAATACAATATAAAATAGCTGGTATTTTAGGAAATAATATGGGAAATGGTGAGAACATAATACAAAAATTTGATGTTTTGCTTAAGACCTTGATGGACGAACTAAGCTCCCATGACAGACCTAAAAGGAGTTATATGATTAAAGCAGATAAGCCTTGGTTTGATGTAGAGTGTTGTAAGCATAGAAAATAAATTTAAAAAGCTGTGAAAATTAGATCCAGGATGCCCTCTGGTTCAGTGTTGGGGGCCCTAAAAAAATTAAGATATGAATACAGGAAGTTGCTGGATTTCAAAAAGAGAAACTATAGTAGGAAATTATGGGAAGATCTCCAACACTGTATTTTAGGAAAGATTCTAATGCCTTTTGGACTATGGTAGCCTGTGGCTATAATGTAAATGATGTGCACTATAATACGATTGGTTTAATTAGTGCTGAGAAGTGGTCTGACCACTTCAACAAAATATATAAAAATACAAGTGGAAGTATGGACAGCCCTCAAAAAGCTCTTAGTATTGGGGTTTACTCTTTGGGGGAAAATCTGTTGGGGTTAACAGTAAAGGAGGTTGAGTTAGCTATTTTAGCTCAGAAAAGAAATAAGGCTGCAGGTGTGGATGGTCTCCCTGCAGAGATTTTTTTACATAATTCAGAATTTTGGGCAAAAATGCTTACCCCAGTTTTTAGTGCAATCTGTTCCCATTTAGTATTACAATATCGCTGGAATAAAGGAATTATTGTCCCATTATATAAAAGGGGGGATAAACAAGACCCAAAAAATTATAGACCTATTACGTTACTACCTGTTGTGCAAAAGGTGTTTTCTAGGTTAATTTTAACAAGATTACAGATATGGGTGGATGATAATAAATTGCTTTCTAAATTCCAGTGTGGGTTCAAAAAAGGGTGTAGTACTTTGGATCTACTGTTCACCCTGAATTTTCTGGTGGAGAAGTATGTCCATTGTAAAAAAAGACACCCTTTATATAGCCTTCTTGGATATAAGGGCTGCCTTTGATTCAATGAACAGAGGAAAGCTGTGGGATATATTAGTTAAATTAAACATTGCTCCCCCTCTGTTGGCTATCCTAAAACTTATGCACCAGGATACAGCAGCTAAAGTACGGTATAGGAGAGATGGTGCCTGTCTAAGGAACTTTAAACAGCGGAGTAAAGCAGGGCTGTTTATTGGCCCCTATCTTGTTTAATCTATATATAGAAAAACTTATTATCAACATTTCTAAAATTGATACCTTTGCCCCAGTTATAAATAAAGAGAAAATCCAAATACTGTTATATGCAGATGACACAATTATTATTTCCCAGACTCCTCTGGGACTTAGAAGGGGTTTGATTAACATTTTGTACTCATTATCTGAGCTGGATTTAGATCTGAATATAGATAAATCCAAATTATTTATTTTAGGAAAGGCCAAGAAAAAATAGGAAATTTGGAATATTAATGGGAATTGTTTTGAAGTAGTAACATAATTTAAATATCTTGGGATAAACATTGACTCTAAGTGGTCATGGAATTCACATTTAATAGATCTTAAAAACAATTCATACAAATCTATGGGTGCAATAAGAAAGTTTGCGAATACATTTGCAAATAATTCTTTTATGGCTCTACAGAGAACGGTTGAGGCCAAATTAATGACCTAAATCCTTTATGGCAGTGAAATGTGGGGTCTATCTTTAGGAAAGTCAAATATGGAATGTGTCCAAAATCAATTTTTAAGAGTAACACTGAACTTGCCTCAGGATACCCCATCTGCCTTCCTCAGATTGGAATCAGGTATACTTCCTGTTGATACCAAAATTGTGTTAAGGGTGATAAATTATTGGGAAGAATTATGCAAATGAATAGTGATAGATTACCTAAAATGTGCTGGGTCGAGTTTTCGAACAATATATTTAATCCGGGTTCAAGGAAATGTTGTTTTTTTTTAAATTAAATGAAATTTTAAAAAATATAGGCTGCAGAGACCTGTGGTGTTCTACAACACTAGAAAAGCCTCAATTTTATTTAAATAGTGCTAGGCAAAGAATTAAAGACATAGCTATGCAAACAGATTTTAGTAACATCCATGAGCTAGACTTAATAGGCTTATATTGAAGGGTCAAACTGAATTGGGGGCAAGAAAAATACTTAGCTCTGTGCGAGAATAAGTTGCATAGAAATATGTTATGTAAGGTAAGGCTAGCTTGTTTTGTAAACATTTACTATAATCTTAATAAATGTTATTACAAAATACGAAATGGAGGTTGCTCTTGTCAGATCAATTCAAACCCAGATATAATGCATACATTATTTGATTGCAAAAGCTGGTCAGAACAAAGGGAAAAGTGTCTTGGGGTCCTCTTTCCTCAGTATATGGTTAAGTATAATGACCTTTATAAAAGCCATATTTTAAAAATGGAGGCCCAGATATTCAAACTGCACCCAAAAAGAGCGCAACAGCAGGAGCAAGTGCAAGTCCACTGCGTCCATGTGCAAGAAGCACGATATTCAAAAACTGCGCAGGCCAAGATGCGCCTATGGCTGACAACTGAATATCACACCACCTGCACCATAGCGCAACTAGGGAGGTGAAGCTGAGCATATCTGATACACCATAGTGCAACAAGGGATGTTCATTTGAGCAGTCCAGATGTGCCATAGCACAACCAGGGATGCCCCCAGCAGCAGGGCAGCAATGCAACAGCACAACCAGGGATGCAGGAGCCCACCACCCATGCTACAGATGGGCAGAGGAACACACAGCAGAACAGACATCATCCCCAACACCCCATGCACTGCACAACTGGGGGAGAGCTGGAATAACCACCGGGCCCAAGGATACCAGTAACCAACCCACAGCCGGGCCATGGTGCTCCAGGACACCCCCTGGCAAGCTGTGACTGGCACACAAGGAGGGCCGACCACCCTGTACCACACCATCCTACCAATGCAGAGCACACCCTGCACCATGAGCCCCATTCACCCTGCCCAGGAGTAGCACCCAACAGTGCAGGACACCCCATGCATGCCACCACCCCCACTGTGACTATGCAACCCTGTGCACCATGGAGCCATGCAAGGCAGCCCCAACATATGCACCCTGCAGCGGGTGGCAGCAGACAGTGATGCAACAGATGCATACACAGTGCCGCCCTGCATGTCCCCCCGGAGGTACAGCTGAGAGACCGACCATGCGTCAGCACACGAGGTACCCCACATGTGACAGGGCATGCCCCAGACCCCAACTCCAGTGGTACAGCACCCTGCACACCATCCCAAGGACACATCTCATCCCAGCACTGGTAACAACAGCCAGCACAGACACGCACAGTGTAGCATGGAGGCATGCACCACACAGGGCGCAACACAGTGCATGGACAAACACCCACCCATACCCAAGGGCACAGCAACACAGGGACACAGTAGCCAGGTCAGCAAGCCACTGGCATGTGGCTTGGCACGTCTGTTTACAGCCCAGCACCCCTACATTGCACGGTGTGCCAGCCACCCTGCACAGGCACCATGAAGCTGTATGCCACCAGCATGCTACGGAGCACAAGTGACAGACACTGGAGCACATCCCTGCAACAGACACAAGCGACAGCATGGATGGTGGACAACAACAGCGGAGGCCACAGTGCCACCGGAGGCAGACGTGCACCATACTGGTGATGGTGGTCAACCTGGCATTGTGCCGGGTACAGTTGTTATCCAGCATGGACAGCCACCACTGACATGCCAGCAGACTGTGCATATCACAGACATGCAAGTGTGTCAGCTGCACAGGCCATGGACGGTCTGACAGGGGTGCCATGCACACAGTGCAGGCCCCATGGACCGCTGCACACAGGAATGCAGTGCACAGAGTACAACACACAAACCACAGACAGTGACTGATCCCCCTGTCCACACCATTGGTGGTTCACCTCTGCACACACACACACACACACACACACACACACACGCCCATGCATGCACCACCCTGATGCCATGCACACCACTGCAGCTGAGCACCTGTAGCCCGCTGCAAATCAGAGACCACCACAGTTGTTATAACAAAATGTATATATTTAAACTATGTACAGTAAAGCTATATACAAAACTATATACAATAGTGGGGGAAGGGCCACATAACAGGTGGGGGTGGGTAAGGGGCAAGGGTGAACATATGAGAGAGGAAAGAAGGGGTGTGAGGGTGGGTCAAAGGGGGGAAGGTGGTAGTTGGGGCATGGGGATGTCACTGGCCACCCCGGTCCTCTTCCTTCTGGTGGCGATGGGATCTCCGCCTCCTCCTCCTCACCCTGTGGCAGTGAATGTGTCTCAGGAGCTCCAAGGTCTCCCTCCTGACCTGCAGCAGCTCCTGGATGTCCCGCTGGATCTGCAGGAGTGTCCAGCCACCTAGGATGAGGGAGCAGAGCCAATAGGTGTGACTGTCCATCCCCCTGCAGCCCACCCATTGTGCATGGCATACAGCCATGTGACACGCCCCTGTGATGGTGTGCGACCACCCACAGTGACCGTGTCCACAAGACCTGCCCACCCAGGCAGCCACAGCCATGTGGACCACTGCATACACCCACCGCCCATGTCCTGCACAGCACCACCATGGCCATACAGTGACTTGGCTATGTGGTGTGAAGGCAGTGCCACAGCCATGTGCCTGGTGCATGCATGGACCACCATTGATGCACTTCCAGACATGCAGTGCCACTGGACAGTGCTGACTGTAACAAGTTGCGTGCATGGCAGTGGTGTTACTGGATGGTGGCCATGCCCAACTGCCCACCCAGTTATACAGCATGCAATAGTAATCATGGATGTAAGGCACTCACCATCAGCAGGCTGGTCCATGCGCCGCGGACCACCTTCATCCCTCCTGTTCCTCTCCTCCAACATGCAGCACCTCCCCTCTTGGTTGCACCTACGTTCTTCTGGCCCTAGGTGCAAACATGGAGAAGGAACATCAGTACAATCCGTAGCAATGTCCCCCGCCCCCATGTGTGTGCAATCCCACACAGCCAGACCCACCCACCCCACACCCGATACCACCACCACAGCCAACACTGGATGGCCTCCCTCATGTGACAGACACATGCAACCGTGGATACCCGTAAGGACGATAAAATTGTATGGATGTTGCACCTACCTGGCCATGGCACTATGCCCCTCCTGGCATGTGCCCACAGGTGGGCAAGCAGGTCAGGGTCCCTGCACCTCAGGTCCCCATAACGGTGGCGGCACTGCTCCGCTGCCTGCCCCATACCAGTGGCCTCCTCCAGGGCGTCAGCCACCTCCTGCCATACCACACTCCTGGCCCTGTCCAGGGGTGCCTCCCCAAACAAAGCCCCAACATGGGGCTCAACTATTGCAACAAGGTTTGCCAGCTCGATCTGGCTCCACTGCACAGCACGCCTCTGCGCCATCTCTGCTGCTCAGTTCAATCAAAATGGCGCTCTGCAGCGTGGTCCTGCCACGTGCAGATGCTAAGCAGTACAGCACTGCCATTCCCTATTGCGCTGTCACCGAACAGAGTGATAGTGGTGCACCCATGCCTGACGCATAGCGCCTAGGGGGCAAAGGTTGGGCACAGGGTCAAGGGTCTCTGGCGCACGGACAGCCACAGCATGATTGGATCCCAATGCATGTAGCACGATTGGGTGCCTGTGTGCCACCTCCTGTAGTGTCCTACCGTGCTGTTGCCCCAGTGCGCCTACGATGCCCCAGTGCCACAGCGCCATATAGGTGAACAGCGCCGTAGCGCCACTGGCACAATGGTGGCCGTGCCCTGCATTGCCTCCCGTGCACAGCACATCAGCAGCACGGCAGGCGCCTGCATCATCAACCCGGGCATGTGCAGTTAGGTGTGTACTGCGCATGTCACAGAACTGCGCCCTTGGCTCAGGACATTCAGCACAATTGCGCAAAGCGCAACAGCGCGATATTCAGCCGGCATATGCTAATCATGCATCCACTTAAAGATAAGCCTCACCTCATTTGCATGGGTTGCACTATAAAAGTGCGACATAGTGCTGCACTGGCCATAGTTGGTTACTGCAGTCTATTGCGGTGAGTTGCATGCTGTTTGGGAGTGTGTACTGTGGTGTTTGGGACATGCATGGGACTGCACAGTCACAGGTAACACCTGTCATTCTCACAGGATGAATCATGACCGAGTGTGTGGTGGAGGAAGAGGAACAGAGTCGTGGGAGGAAGAGGAGGCCAAATTTCACTAAGGCCGAGACAGATGCCCTGTTCGAGGCCTACCTAGACCAGGATCCACTTCTCAGCGGACACCAGGGAACACTACAGGCCCGTGCTGCTGCATGGAAGGAGGTGGCGTGTGCTGTAAACCTGCATGGCAGCCACCAGCACTCAGTGCAGGAGTGCTAAAAGAAGATGGGTACAGACAGGCGGAGGATTAAAGAGAAGGTGGCTGCCATCAGGGCAGCATGGTCTGCGACAGGTGGGGACAGCCGGAGGTGCTACACCTGACCCCACAGGAAGAGTGGGTTGCTGGCAGCATGCAGCGTTGCATCATTGAGGGTGTTCCGCGTGGTGGATTCCAGATGGGTGGTAGCCCGTCATTGCATGGTAGGTCATGGTCAGTCTATTGGGGGGGCAGGGTAGGTCACATGCAGTAGCGCTACTTTTTTTCCCTTACAGCTCTTGAGCACCTGCATGGGTCAGTGGTGGTGGGCTTCTCCACTGAGGCCAGTCACATGGAGATGGAGGAGGGCCCATCCACCTCCACAGGAATATGGGGGTCAGGGCTACAGTGGGCCCACCTGGACGTCTGGACTGATGTTGGTGGAGCAGGTGTGGAGGAGGCCCTGCCTGTGTCCCAGCATGCCGGCATCCATGGATGCCGGCATGCTGAGACTCGGGCTGGTGCCGGATCCGTCACCGATGATGATGGAGCTAACATCATGGTCAGTGACACGTGTGTGCCACAGGATGGCCACACAGCAGGTGACATCTCGGCCATGGCTGTGGGTGGTGCCGCTGTGGAGGCCTGCGTGTCATCACAGTCCCAGCCTGTGCCTGTCAGCACCAGTGGAGCAGCACTGGTGCGTGCCAAGGACAGTGGGACTGTTGCGGCCACTGCGGCAGCACCATTGAGCTCTGGGGAGTGGCAGCCGGAGGGGCAGCATCAGCAGTCGGCCAATGGCCATGGGGGTACAGTGTCAGGGGGCAGCATCAGTGCACCACCTGTGGACATGCCCAAGCCTGGCCCTGGTGTGCAGCACCCACCCTCAAGGGGTGATGAGCATCAGGGCCGCAAACACCCTGAGGGACAGCATGCCGATCAAGCAGATGACCTCTTGGATGAGCACACCCGCATACTGCAAGCATCCGTCAATCAGCAGATGTGGCTTGTGATGGCAGTGGATGCACTGAGTGTGGCTCTGCACCAGGCAAAGGAGCATCACAGCAGAGACACCGCTCTGCTCCTGGCAGGGATGGATCAGTTGCAGGAAGATGTGACCGCTGCCATTGACAGGCAGACACAGGCAATCACTGCTGTCATGGCCACAATGGGCACACAGTTATTGGCCCATGTGTTGCAGACACCATGCAGTGCAATGTCCACCCCCATTCCCAGCGTCATGCGACACCATCCTTGTCGACACTGGGTTCAGCTGTGGGCATCCCAAGCTCGCCTGGCGCAGGCATGTTCGGTGTGCTGCAGACCCCTGCGTGAGCACGGTTGCGTTCATGCAGTGGAACCCCTTGGGGACCATCGGTGCCACCCCATGTGGTCAGTGGTCAGCTTGTCACTGCTGGTGGGTCTCTGTGAGGCCGCCCATACATCCGTGGTGGCCGTGGCACTGTGGCACGTGACTGACCTGTCTCCCAGCGCGGCTACTGTCTGATGCTGCCCTGTGTTCATTGTGTCATTCAGCGGGCAATGCATGGGTGGGTACCCGGCCCTGCACGCACACACACAGTCCATCTGCACACCCTCCCGGCTGCTGTCCACAATTGCGTGTGCATGATGATGCCTGCGTTGCACTGTACGCCACTGTGCAATGGTGCCCAGCGTCTGACACACACACAATGACAGGTAGTGGGCGTGGTGGTCTGTGGACATGTGTGTGGCTAGGGGTGGCGGTCTGGGTCGGCTTGCCTCCTACCTTTTGTGCATGTCTGGTGAGGTGTGTGTGTGTATGTGTATGACCATGTGCCATGTTATACCTCGCCCATTCCTGGCGGTGTGTGAGGTTCCATGTCCAGCCACTTCCCTTGATGGCATGCACCCCTGGTGTGTGTCCATGCATGTTTGTGGGTTGTGCCTTTGTCACTGGTGGTTGCACATGGCCCCATGACTTACCTGGGTTGGCTGAAGTGCTCCTCCGTGATGGTGTCCCAGTGCAGCTGTGCCAGCCGGAGCAGTCGGGGGATCCCGTCGCCCAAGGGGGGGCTGCCCATCACCATCGTCACCAGCATCCTCATCGCCCACATCGCTGTCCCCCTCTTTGACCTGTACGGCTATCCCACATTCGTTGGCCATGTTATGCAGGATGCAACAGGCCAGGAATAGCCCACAGGCCTTTGAGGGGCTGTACTGTAGGGCACTGCCGGAGGTGTCCAGGCAACGGAAACGTGCCTTCAGCATCCTGAACACCTGCTCGATGAGATTGCGTGTGGTGGCATGTGCCTCATTGTAGCATTGCTGCGATGGGGTTGTGGGCCACCGGTATGGTGTGAGCAGCCAGGGACGGAGTGGGTATCCACTGTCACCTGTGTGTAGAGGATGGAGGTTAGTTTGGTGATCAGCATCACCCTGCCTCGGGCCATGTAGGCCACTACCCATGTCACCTCTGACCATGCCCCTCCCAAGCTCTATGTTTGTCTGTGTGGTTTGCATACTCACCCACTAAGTGGCCAGTGGGGATGTCCCCAGTCTTGAATCTGTGGCACAGTGCTGCCTGGTGCCAGATGAAGGCATCATGTGCTCCCCCAGGGTGCGTGGCACAGACATTGATTATGCGCCCCCTGGCATCGCACACCACCTGACAGTTGATGCTAGCATAGCCCTTCCGAGTAATATATGCCGCCCCCTCGGGCCAGGTAGTATGCGGATGGCCACATGGGTGCAGTCTATTGCCCCTAGCACGCCAGGCATACGTGCTACCCTGTGGAACTCCTGTATGTTTGCTATGTGCTCTGCCGGTGTGCTGGGGAAATGGATGTACTCTGCAGCATGTGGCAGCAGTGCGCTGAGGAATTGGGTGAGGTGGCATGATGCGGCCAACTGGGTTATGCCTGTGGTGTCCTCTGTTGGTCTCTGGAAGGTACCTGTGGCAAGCAAGCATATGCATGCTGTCACTTTAGTCTCCACTGACAGAGCATGGCTCCATTGTGTGGGTGCCTGCATTACATCACTGCACAGCTCACAGAGCCATCTCAGAATTGCCCGATTCAGGCGGTACCAGCCTACGATCTCAGTATCGCTGTACAGCTCGAAATGCAGACTCGGTTTACTGCTCTGTTGGGGGCATACCGCCGACGGGCTCCTTCCACGCCGCGCCTCTGCTGCCTGCCTTCACCCCTCATTACTGCTCTCCATCTGGATGGTGGCACTGGCCATGTCCCTGGCTTGTGTCACCCCCGGTAGCTGTTTCTGTGTTCCCCACTATCTTGGCTGCCACTTCCCCTGCACCGGGAACACCTTTCTGTGGTGGCCTCTGTGCTGTGTGGCACTTCTCCCTTCTGCACTGGCTGTGGCTCCCCACACCTTCCCTGTGTCTCTCTGTTCAGGGTGCTCTTTCCCTGGCCTGTTCTGTGTGTCCCTCCTGCCCAGTTTGTGTTGCTAGAGTTCAGCCTCATATGCCTTCCTTGTAGTGTTCTTGCACCTCTCCCTTGTTCCTTTTTATTTTGGCTAATTTCCGCTATCGCACAACTTCCGCTTGCTCCCCTATTGAGCATGGCGCATGTTGTTGAATATCGCACTGCGCCATTTATGCATGGTTCCTCCCCTTCAGTTGTGCATACATTCATTATCATTGCGCTATTGCTCAGCGTGATTTGGGGGGTGCATCTGCCTCCCGCTGAATATCGCAGAATGGCGCATTTTCGGACTTGCGCTGGAGCAACCCTATTGTGCATGGCACAACCCTTTTGAATATCTGGGCCGGACTCTATAAAACTAATGTTTGGCTGGCAAAATTCTTTTTTGGTTAACTGATGTTTGATTGTAAATTTCTATTTATTATGTGCAAAATGTTATATATTGTGAACATTGTTGTGTAATTTATAAAGTGTAACAAACTGTTGTTTTATACACTCTTTATTTTCTATTAAATAAACTGAACTGAACTGAACTGAAGTGGCATAGATACAGATCCAGGGTGGGACTTCAGAAGTAACTGCAGAGGACTGCTATGGACATGAAGATGAATACTTGGTGGGATTTCCTAGTAATGGGCAGTGTATCACCGGTGGTACGAGTATTAGTAGCCAGGGTCAGTGAATCACATCAACCCCTGTCCCTAAAACATCCAAAATCATGTAATTCATTTATTCAGCATCTGTGACCTCCCCCGAGAGCAAAGCTACTCCATCATCTGTGCCTCCAATGCACAGAGCCCAGCTGTTTGGTGTCTCCAGCCCCAAACCCCAAAACATGCAGAGCATGTTTCAGTGTCACATCAAATAGCCCCCAAATCATTTTGTTGCATGTGAACTTAGTGCAGCAACTGTAGAAATGCTGACAACTAATCTGCTGCCATTCTCTTTTGTGGAGAATGCAGGGTTCCACAGGTTGATAGCACATGCCTGTCCAAAATGGAAGATCCTGTTATGCACATATTTTTCCATCTGTGCTATTCCAGAACTATGTGCATCACCATACATCCTCCATAGTATGGATATGTGGATTAGTGAGCAAACAGCTGGTAGCTCTAATCTAAGTATTACAGTTCACCGGGCACAGGTACCTGAGTCAGTATTTGATGCTGGAATGGTGCAAAACTATGAAGCCCAGCTGTGCTGGTACCAACATTCCAGCTATTCACCAGCATGCCACGCTGGCATGAGGAGTGTACCAGGCTGACATACCAGTCAAAAAATGTTAGAAGTGCTCCTGACTGAAATCGAGTGGCTGCACCCACTGTCTCTGATAGCAGGTTTCATAACAAGTGAAAATGGCTCAAATGTGGTGAAATGCATCAGTGATGGTGGGCTTCCCAGGGTTCCCTACATGGTACACTGTCTTAATATTATAGTGCAGGAGCTTCTGGCATATCCTGAAATCAAGGAAATGTTAACTGTGGCCCGTCACATCTGTGTCCACTTTGCTCCTTCTGGAAAGGCCCATCAGCTGCAGATCCAAAACAAGCTGCCTTAGCACCATCTCAAGTTGAAAGTTGTTAGGAGATGGAACTCAACACTGTACATGATCAAACACTTGTACAAAGCCATCTCAGAATACTTGCTGCTGCATACAAGCCATGACTGTTCAGGAGCATCCATGTGTCTCACAACTGAGCAATGGTGACTCATGGATGGCCTGATCATGATGCTGAGGCCATTTGAGCATGCCATACCAGTTGTGAGTGGGGACATTGCCTCTATCAGTCAAGCCACCCCACTACTAAGGCTGCTGAGGTAGACCTTCTTAAATGTACAGCAGGTGCCAGAGACAGGCAGAGATAGAGCTAACTGTGCTTTACTGGAACACATGCTGTAAATATTAAGCTGCAATACCCATATTTCAAGCATTCTTCAGTCTCCCAACTTTTGAATTGCCACCATGCTGGACCCATGATATAAAAGGGGCCTGTCATCCATACTTGGAGATGGGTGTGATCAGGTACAAAATCTCACTGATCAGTTCGCAAGATGGGTTCATGGGACACAGATATCATGGGCACAGTTCTGCAAGCCACAGAACGACAGTGACAGAACATGTATTTCTACCACCTCAGTGAAGCATGGTTAAAAAACAGGGCTGTTCACAGGAGGACAAATGAGCATCAATCTACTTTGGGATGCTTTGTCACAGGTGGGAATTGCAGACACAGAGGAAAAGGAGGAGGAGGAGGAGGAGGAGGCTGATGAGTTGGCAGGATTGCGTAGAGCATAGCACATGGTGGATGCATATTTGGCAGACACCAGGCACCAGAATATATTGGAAGAGCCTCTGCTGTACTGGAGTAGCAAAGTGACTGAGAGGCCGGCACTGACCTCCATAGTAGTTAAATATCTAAGCTGTCCTTCCTCTAGTGTAAGTATGGAGAGGGTATTCAGTTCAGCAGAAGTCTTTGTATGGGACAGGCATATGAATCTATCACCTAGAAATGTTGCCATACTAACATTTATTAAAATGAATAAAGTGCACATTCCACCTAGGACATGTATGCCTATTTTTGTACCACAGGATGACAGTGATGAAGAAGTGGAAGCAGACCAGCATGGTGGTAGCGACAAACTGCATTCCATTAATGTGGATGAGGCACTCAGTGAAAGAATTCCTGAGTGGGGACAACTCCAGTGTGAAGAACTGTGAGGGCTGCTTCCTCATTGATGATGATGATGGTAGCAATGCATAAATTAAAAAAAAAGGTTTTTAGATCCATCCTTTCTGCTTTGAAAGTTTAATCCTTTTCCTTTGTGATTGAATTTTTTCCCCTGTCAATATTTTTCCCAGCTTGTGCCACGCTTCTGTACATTCAACACCATGATCACCATTTGCCATGTGTCATATGTAACGTCTTGGCAACAGGCACAGAATAACATTTTTAGTGACTGTTGCATCCAGCCAGCAAACATCCTGGTAGTTAGCACTCCAGCCAACCTGACAGCCCTGCCAATGCCAGTAATACCACCAGCCAGCATGCTGTTAGCCATCCTGCCAGTGAAAGTAATCCCACCCACCAGCCCGCTGTTAGCCACCCTGCCAGTGCCAGTAATACTACCAGCCAGGCTGCTGTTAGCCATCCTGCCAGTGATAGTAATCCCACTAGCCAGCTCACTGTTAGCCATCCTGCCAGTAACTGTAATCCCACTAGCCAGCCTCTTAGCCATTCCACCAACAATCCCATCAGACTGCCTGGAAGCCATCCTGCCGGCAGCCTTAATAGCCACCCTGCCAATGCAAGCAATCCCACCAGACAGCCCACTATTAGCCATCTTGCCAGTGCTAATAATCCCACTAGCTGGCCTGCTGTTAGCCACCATGCCAGTGCCAATAATACCAGTCAGCCTGCTGTTAGCCATCCTGCCAATGACAGTACTCCCACCATATAGCCTCTTAGCCATCCCACCAGCAATCCCACCAGATGCCTGGAAGCCATCCTGCCAGCAATCCCAACAGCCATAATGTGAACCATCCCACCAGCCAGACCATCACCAGTTGGCAAATCAGTCTGAATCCAGATCTCAAGCCGACCCTACAGACACACTGAGGCCAACAAGGCATGAACAGCTGATTTACAGCAAAGGCCAAGAGTGTATGCTGTAATGGAAAGTTCATTTAATTTCAAGCAGCAGTCTTTGTTGGTCACCAAAAAAGGTCATTCTATACTAAATACAGTACATAAAAAATGTATTTCTGACATCCTAAATCATCATCATGCTCCATTTATTCTTAATTTTTGCAGATATTGTCAAAAGTGCTTTTATAGGTAATGCTGTAATTAATGACTCACATCATTAAAGATGGCCACCATTCACAGTTTGTTAAAATTTGTTCTATTGAGAACACCCCATTAATTATTGAACATAGCTGGATTCTTCCACTAACTGTCCTGCAAAATTCTGGAGAATGCTCAAGGATATCGAAGGTCATGTTCCCACTGGTTCTTTTCCCTCAAAAATCTCGAAAGGTGATACAGTCATCAGTGACAAAGCAGGGATCCTTGATCTATTGAATGATCATTTTGCAACTGCAGGACTGGCCTTTGACTCCTCACTGGCCATCCACCTTTGCACCCAGTCCCTAGCACAGGTAGCATCTAATTCTCACCACATCCCATCTGTTTCTACCTTCTCCTTTCACCCTGTCTCCCTCAAGAAGGTAGAGGATCTGCTACTGCATCTGGACACCAGGAAAAGTGCTGGTGCTGATTGTATTGAGCCGTACTTCTTAAAGATCAGTTACCGTGTATCGGCTGCTTCAATCACACACCTCTTCAACTTATTTCTTTGTCTGGGTGTACTTCCTATGATTTGGAAGACAGCCCAAGTGATTCCCTTGTTCAAATCTGGTGACCCAACTGACCCCAATAATTACAGGCCTATCTCATTACTCCCTATTCTCTCCAAATTGCTTGAAAAAGTAGTAAACTCACAACTTAGAGATTATTTAGATTCCTCTAACCTACTCAACCCAGCTCAGCCAGGCTTTAGGCCCCGGCATAGTACAATTACTGCTCTCACAAAGGTAACGAATAACTGTCCGAAAGCCCTTGATGATAAACTATCTGTGTGTGCAGTCTTCCTTGACCTAAGTAAGGCCTTTGACATCGTTGAGCATGACCTGCTCCTGATTACCCTTTGCACTATTGGCATGGACAAGGCATTCCTAAACTGGTTCTTCTCTTACCTGTCCAGATGCACTCAGCAGGTAAAAGCTGTGGGTGACCTCTCCCCTCTGAAACTTATCAGTAGAGGTGTAGCTCAGGGTTCCATCCTGGGTCCTTTGCTTTTCACGCTTTACATTAACAATATCGACCTTGGGATCACATCTTCAGACATTCATCTCTCTGTGGACGATACTGTCCTATACTTGTCTAGACCTACTCTTGAGCAGGCATGCACAGATTTGCAGAATGATTTTAACATCCTGCAGCACAACCTACTCAAACAAAAATTGCTATTAAATGCCAAAAAAAACAAAGGCTATGCTTCTGACCCCAAATAGCTCTGCTTCAATGTTGCCTATGGCAGGCATTGTGCAACCTAGTACCACGTTGCTTGGCGAATCCCTTGACTATGTTGATACATTTAAATACCTTGGGATGTAGATTGACTGCCATCTGTCCTTCATGGATCATGTAGAGGAACTCACAAAGAAACCAAAACAGAGGCTCAGCTTATTCTATAGAATCAAGCACCTCCTCACCTATGAGGTCAAGAGGAGGCTGGTTCAAGCTACTTTTCTATCACTATTGGATTATGCCGACTCCATCTATAGTCAAGTTCAAGGGACAGCCTTAGCCAAACTTAATGTTCTTTATCACAGGGCCCTACGTTTCGTTTCTGGGGCACCTTATTCTACTCACCACTGCGACCTGTACTTGGTAGTGGGATGGCTGTCTCCTGCATTCAGGAGACAAAGGAATGCTGCCCTTTGGATATACAGAGCAGTTGCCAAGATGCTGCCACAGTATATCTCTTACTGTTTGCCCCTATGTGCTTTGGGTAACTATGCCCTGAGAAGCCACTCTTATATCTCTCTAGTGATACCGAAAGTATAAACCCATTATGGCAGATCATCCTTTAGCTTTGCCCTATCTCAGTTATGGAACAAGCTTCAAAAAACTCTAAAATTAACAAATCCCATAAAAGTCCCCTAATTTAAACTTCTTTATGCAAGATTCTTCTCTGAGCGTTGTAAGTGTTACTCCTGATGTGCCGTGCCAGGTTCTGACATCCTGAGATCAATCCTTACCACCTCTTTGCTCTATCTATAGCGTTCCTCTCTTGTCTTCTACTTTCTATCTTCTATTAGGCTCTCCTTTGCCTTTACTGCTCTTCAGTCTGCCAGGGCATAGAAATGTCTTGGTCAATACTGACGTTACATGTGTGAATATTTTACATCCTGCTTGATTATCCTTCTCATGTTATAGCTTTGTATATATTATTTGCTGTTACACTTGTGCTGCTCTATAGTAGAAGTAGCAATGCTGTACCTGTATATGTATTATTTATCTGATGTCATTTATGTATGACCAGGCCCACCTTGGAAATGAGCTTGCTCAACAGTGCTCCTCCGGGTAAAATAAAGATTGATTGATTGATTGAATTAGGATGGTTACCACATGTTTCTAATATGGTAAAGAACACAGCACTGTGCCACAATATTTAATTTCTTCATGGTGTGCGTGGCGTGGGACTGAGTAATCTTAAACAGTTTAAAATGCTGTATCTTCACTAAGGAATGAAATAAAATAAAAGCAACATGGGGATCTTACTATATGTGGCAGATAAATATTATTGCTGAAGAAAACTATACAGTAAGTAATAGAAGATCTCAGACTAAATTTACTTATGAAATTCCATTGTTCCGAACTGCTTTTGGTCAGAGATCTATGTTATTTAGGGCTCCCTTGTTTTTTAATTCATTACCTGTTGACATTATGGGAAGTACGACAGTGTGGTCTTTTAAATCTAGACTAAAATACTGGTTGATGGATAATGACATTTGCACAGGTTCATGTTAAATAACTGATTGCTAATTGTTTTTGTCTTTTTTATACTGTCTTAAATGTTTGTTTTATAATATATGTAAAGTTTGTTTTGTAACTTGTCACTGGTGAAAATGGGCAGAATTGCTCATCCTGCTTACAAGTATAAAAAATTAAAACGAAAAATGAAAATGAAATGAAATTAAACTGGCTAAAATCCGACCCCCCCCCCCAACCAGCAGCAGCAATGACAATCGAACCACTTCTGAACAGTTTTTACTGTTCAGAACAATTTGGATAACTCCTTGTTTGCCACCCAATTCAGTTGGTGGCAACACAAGGAGAAGGAAGGTGGTGCGAGACTGGTGTGTAGTACATGGGTGGGAGAGAGCTGTAGGAGGGAGTAGACAGAGAGTCATGGCTCCTTATTGGACCATGGGAACAAGGAACATCCCTGTGTTTCTTGGGTAGCACCTGACTGGGTTGGGCCAGGAGGAACACGGTGAATTTTACATGCTTGCTGTTTACTGCTGTACTGTAGTCTGCTCAGTGCCTGTCAGACATTAGAGAGAGAAGCAGCAGCTCTGCAGTCTGCACTGCTCCTGGTTTGTTGTCCTTAGTACAACTCCAGCCCGAAAGGTGATTTTGCAGTCTCTTGGTGAATTCACCTTTCAGGCAGGATTTGCATAATAACAGTCATATTGTTAATGAGGTGGGGTTCCCAAAAGGCCATGTTAAATATTTGGGGTCAACATGTCCAAAAATGGCTGAGTTATAACCATTCGCTGCAAGTTCTCTACGCATGCTCATAACTTTGTAAATTTAAAATATTTTGACTGCAAATTTGAAACATAGACTTGTTTTTACACCACCAATGTATGTCACAACTGTCATTTTTCAAATCCTGGCTGAAATGTGTTTTTGCACCTGTGGCACGGAAATGGCATGCAGTTGTGTAGAATTATGTTTCTTTGAGGATTTGAATATTTTCTGCACTGGGTGCATCAGGTGGAGTAATAAAATGGCTATACAACTTCAGCACTCTTCAGCTATACATGGAAGGGCAGGGCCCAGAGGGCCCTGTGCTTCCACAGCTAAGTACATATATGCATCTATGTAGGAATGGGGGCCCTGCACTCCCACAAGCAAATTATGATATAATTATATCTTAAAAAGTAAGGAAGTAAATTGCAAAAAACTTTATTAATGCACCAGTTAGGGTTGCTGCAACAAAAGTAGGGAAATGTACCATTGGGTTTCACCCTAACACTCCACCCCTACCCTGCGCAGACCAAGCGGTGTCGGGGGGAGTGGCATTGGGGTCATCAGCACTAATACTCACCCCCATTTCATTATAAAATAAGCTAGGTGGATACAGTATAGGAGAATGGGGTGAGCGTTAGGGTGGATGACCCCAATGTCACCCCCGATGCCTCTTGGTCTGCACAGTGTAGGGATGGGGTGTTAGGGGTGAAACCTTAATGCCACATTTCTCTACTTTTGTTGCAGCAACCCTAACTGATGCATTAACAAAGTTGTTTGCAATTTATAGTTTAGAGGTCTAGTATGAAGGAACCAGAATAATATAGCAGACCTATGTCTGAAATTCAGTTAAAATCTGACAGCCACCAGTACCACTTGTATACTGTCTGTGTGAGCCTGAATAAGTCAGTCAGCGCTCCTCCCTGTGCTCCATGGGACACACCTACAAGCTTTGGCTCAGTGGGCCTTCTATGGACTACAAATAAACAAAAAAAAATAATCCTTGCTTTTGAAGGACTGTGTCATAGATGGTTAGGCCAGATTTGTGACACCTGAATCTTCAGTTTGAACTAGCATTGTCTGTGAGAACTGGGTACCGGTAGCACCAGTCCTTACAGTTCAGAGGTCCAGTGTGAACCAGAATAATATAGCAGACCTGTGTCTGAAATTCAGTTACAAAAAAATCAGACAGCCACCAGTGCCGCTTGCATACTGTTTGCGTGACTCTTGACAAGTCAGTCAGCTCTCCTTCCTGTGCTTCATGGGGCACAGGCATCTGCTTTGTGGGCCTCTGTGGACTATAAATAAATAAATAATCCTTGCTTTGGAAGGACTGTGTCATAGAGGGTTAGGCCACGTTTGTGACCCTGAACCCTCAATTTTAACTGTGGCATTTGCTGTGGGTAGCACCAGCCCTTATAGTAGAGGTCAGAGCACCATTGTGAACCAGAATAATATAGCAGACCTGTGTCTGAATTTAAATTTAGTTAAAATGTGACAGCCACCACCACCTGCATTCTGTCTTTGTGACTGTGACTCTGAACAAGTCACTCAAGAAAGACTGGCATTATGATTATTCAAAACAATTGTAAAGCAAAAGTCAGGGGCAAATAAGGAAGTAAACGTTAAAAGTTTATTCAGTAGTCCAGAAAGGAGTGGCCCATCAAAAACTAAAGTACAAGCTCCACAGTCTATTGAATGGGCTGAGCTAAGTAACGCTACTACTATCAATGTGCCGACTAACTCAAAATGCTGAAACCTCGGCAACTGAGGTTGGACTGTTTATGTCAGAAGGGCTCAGTAGTGCCATAGCAAACAAACGTTCAAAAGAATCCAAGGCATCTACTATCAAGTTATCTGAGAAAATTGCAAAAACAAAGAGTATTCCTATTACACATAAAGTTAAAGCACTGGAGTTGTTTGATTTGCAACACATGCATATCGAATAACTCAGTCTCCAAGTAACAGTGCTAGCTCTGCTGAATCTGTTGATGATGATGATGATGACCATGGTCATGGTAATACTGAAGACATGGATGAGCTTGTGAGTCTGATTTTGCCTATTTCTCATTTTGACAGTGACAATGTGGATGAAGAGGGTAATAATATGGTGTCAAAGGGGAAAAAGAAAATTCAAAGTCACAAGCCAAACAAAGTGAAACAAAGTCTGACAGTAGTGATGGCAATGGTGCTGATGCAGAGGATTCTATGATTGTCGCACCCGATTAACCTGCATCCTCCACCGATATGTCTTCCCCAGTTAAACTCAGCCACTTGATCCCTACTGAGCTTGTAACTAGACATAGACAGTCTACCTCTATTTGAAATCATTTTTACACAAACCCCAAGGATGCTTGCCAAGCTGTATGTGTGCACTGCAATACTTGTGTTAGTAAGGGGAAAAATAAGGGTCATCTTGGAACCTCAACAATAATGCAACATCTTATGTGAATTCACCCTTTCACTATATATGGTTCAGATAAACAGTCTAACACTGGTGCCTAGAAATGTAGCAGGGTTCTCGGTGAACAGGAACATTCTACTGAAACAATAGGAGACGGTAATCACCAGCCAAGATCCAAAAGTCCACTTTTGCCTCAAGACAATTCTGTAAGGTCCTCTGTTTTACCAGGCAGCACATGTAATACAACACCCCCAGCCAAATCTAATGATAAGAGGCAATTGAAGTTACAAGAGGTTTTTGAAAGAAAGTCTAAATATTTACAAAACCATCTGATAACAGTGGCAATAAATCATAAAATAACAGAAATGATTGTACTTGATTTGCAGCCATACTCTATTGTGGAAGACATGGGTTTCTGGAGGCTTATGGAATAATTAGACCCATGATATTTAATGCCAAGCAGAAAATACTTTGCGGTAACTACTGTGCCAAGGATGTATGACAGTTTAATACATCAAATAAGGCATGCTCCCTGAGAGGCTGAAGACAAGATAGTTCACTTTACTACTGACATGTGGACCAGCATCCAAACCATTGCCTGTCTTCCTCTTACTGCACACTGGGTCAATTTTGTGGGTAACCCATCATCCTCACGCACCACTCTGCCTGCTACCCCTACCACTTCAACCACTGTTACTACCACTACTATTTCTCACAGCTCCAAAAAACACTTACGTTTCAGAAAAAGGGAGTTCTCCATGTATCTCACTTTCAAGACACACACAGCACAGCACATTCAGCAAGAACTGGAAAGACTAATTAGTGCTTGAATCACCTCACAGAGTTTGAAAGTTTTTTTGTTGTTGTTGACAATGGTTCAAATATTAAAAAGGTATTTCATGATGGCAGTTATGTACATGTATGCTGTTTTGCACATTGTCTTAACCTAATTATTCAAAACTTCCTGGATAATGACCGGCAAGTATCAACCATTGTGGGAACAGTGCGCAAAGTGTGTGGCCACTTCAACTATTCAGTAAAAGCCAATGACATCCTGCATATCTAGAAGAACAAAGGTCTTTCTCACCACTAGCTTTTCAGGATGTACCAACAAAGTGGATTCCAACTTACTTTATGATTGAACGCATCCTTGAACAAAAGGTAGCTACCAGTGAGTATATCATGTACAGTGATATTGAGGAGGGCATTGTACTCAAGTCTACCCAATGGTCTCTGATGGAACAGTTGTATCACATTCTGAAATCATTTATGAGTGCTACAAAAGAGGTTGGTGCAGAAAAGGCATCCCTTAGCCAAGTTATTCCACTCATTCTACTTCTCAAAAAAAGGTTGGAGAAAATGAGGAACAACTTAGATATGAGCCAATTTCTAGTCGATAACATGCTTAGCATTGATGACAAATTATTAGTCATTACATGGAGCAAAGAGTATATCTTAACAAGATTTTTCATTTATTTTTATTTATTTATTGAATTTGGTTGACCTGGTAAGCCCACTGGGCCCAGAAATCCCTTTTTCAGGGGCGACTGGGGGGGGAGGGGGATACAGATGGTAAGCAACTGAAATTGAAACAGATTAAGCTGTTGGTGGTATTTTTAGTGAATGGGAGAAATCTGGCCAGGACACCGGGAAATTCCCCTACACTTTTTCGATAAGTGCCATGGGATCTTTAACATCCACCTGAACTACCACCAATCCAGGCAGATGGGACCTCGGTTTAACATCTCATCCGAAAGACGGCACCTCAGAAGTGCAGCACCCCCCTCATGCTGCACTACAGTGTTAGTATTGGGATATTAACCCAAGTGCCAGATGTGGGAACTGAACCCACAGCCCTCTGATCTCCTGGCCTCAGAGGCGAGTGTGCTACCTACTGAGCCACTGACACTGACCAGATTGCTAGATCCATGTTTCTGAAACAGACACCTTCCTGATGTGGTTTCTGATGATATGGAAGAGCTGAACTACAGGCAACTTTTGATTGATGCAGTAGATAAGGTTTCATTTGGAAGCAGTACTACAATGGCATAACCTCAAATTCAAAAAACTAAAAAACAGTACAGAAGCAGACAATGATTGATTGATTGAAAAGAAAATACCCTAGTAGTCCAGTGGTAACTCCTCCCGTCCCTGTCCCTGTTGTGCAGTGATGCCCACACTCCCTGGCCCAGTCCACCCTCACAGTACTGCCCAATTCACTCACTATCTAGCATCTGACTCACCCTAAAAATCCCGCAGATGTGGCAGGCAGAATGGTGGATGGTGACCTGCACAGACCCTGTTCTCACCACTTCATCTGTCTGCTGTCTGAATGACCAGGACTGAGCATACACATACTGTTTTTTTACTGAAGAGCCAGTTTTGATTCAAAGAGCTGGGGTTGTCTCTGATGTAATCTCTCTTGTTACACTTGCAACAATAAATGGCTGTGATTCAAAGTCCTATCCGGGTGATCGACATCCTTGCAAATCAGACCACCAATGTGGTCTGATCCCCTCACTGGCACAAAACTCCCTAGAAGCAAGAGGATTCAAAGCCCTGTCCGGGAGACCTATATCCCTGCAAATCAGGCCACCAACGTGGTCTGATCCCCTCGCTGGCACAAAAATCTCCAGAAGCAAGGTACTTTGAGCGCAGCATTCCTTAATTTAAACAAAGAGATTTTGGTGCCCAAAATGGACTGTTGCTGGAGAAAGTGACCACGCTACACGCTGCTGCTGTGAGTGCCTAAGGGCAGCTCCTGTGCCCAGAGAGCTTGTCCCGAGCAGTTTGTGGTGGCCAAATTGTTTTCATTTTGCAAGGAATTGAATTACTGGCGCTACTGTAGCTTTATTACTATTTTCTGTCTATTTTTTTTTCTAAGCTGTGTTTGGGGCTGTGTGTAATTGAATAGGGTCCCTGACCCTATAAAGCCTCCTGATTTCAAATCCACCTGCCCCGTAGCTGCAACTTGAGATGTACTGAGCAGACTGCCCCCAGTTCTAAGTTGGAACCCACCCCTGCCTTTGTTTGCTTTGTGCTAATTTTTTCACCCCTCCTTCTGAAACCACTATTTATTCTGTTCTTTCTCCCTCTTTCCTTTAGGGGACTCAAAGCCCTATCTGGGTGACTGACATCCCTGCAAATCAGACTACCAACGTGGTCTGATCCCCTCGCTGGCACAAACTCCCCAGAAGCAAGGTACTTGGAGTGCATCATTCCTTAATTTAAACAAAGAGATTTTGGTTCCCCAAATGGACTGTTGCTGGAGAAAGTCACCATGCTAGATGCTGCTGTTGTGAATGCCTAAGGGCAGCTCCTGTACCCAGAGAGCTTGTCCCTAGCAGTTCGTGGTGGCCAAATTTTTGGCCCACCCTCCCACCCCTCCTCCATCCTTTATTAAATACTCTAAACTGCAACAAGCCCCACCCTCTCAATAAACAAGCCCAACCTCCAGTAAAGGCACAACAATGCCTACCTAGCAGCACCTGTGCAATCTACAGCAGCTAAGGCACCTGATCTAAACTCAGAAAACATCTTCTGGGTATATATCAGGGTTTCACCTCTCCATTGTCACAATGGCATTTACACAATCTCTCATTCCCTTCAGCTGCCTTCTACTCCTATTAATTACCCCCACCCTTAAGCTCACAGAAACTTTCTTTAAGTCAGGGGGTGCATGATAGAAGTGCAGTCTCATTAACAAACAAATCCATTATGTCCCATCAGCAACTAATCCCCAACAAAGCACTACACTCTTTTCCCACACCATCCTTTCCAAGTACTATCAGATATCACTGTCAGTACCAGCAAAAACAGTATTGTATGCAATGTCCCTCTTCAACAAGATCATTGCCCCCCACAGACCACCCCTTAAAAACCCATATACAAAGAAACATAACACACACATTATTAAGGGACTTATAAGTGGACTCAGGGACTTAATTGTTCTCTTACTACTATGCTCAGAGAATGTCAAATTAAATCCTGGTCCTCCCTTATTCTTATAGGCCCCATCAGAACTTCCCCAGCTAAAGGGGACCAGTTTTCTCCATTTAAATGTCTGCAGCCTGCTAAGAAAACAGACTTACTACAAACCTGGGTACTTCATACACCCCCAGATAGTCTAATGGTATCTGAGACTTGGCTCAGGCACTCCACTCCTGACCATAGCATCTATATCCCAGCATATAATGTCTTCAGATCTGATAGACCCTCCAGGGGTGGGGGTGTTGCTATATATTTAAAGGATAAGTTTACTGTTACAGTAATAAACGTAACCACAACCCCAAAGGAATTTGAGAGCCTCACACTGAGGGTGACCCTGACCTCTGAAGAGGCCATATCAATTACTGCCTGCTACAGGCCACCGTCACGTGGTTTAGGGATCATATCTCACCTTCATAACATCTTGGAGAAAGCCAACTCTGAGTGCATTTTCATGGGGGACCTAAATCTGAACTGGAAAGATGCCTGCTCCAAACCACTGAAGGATTTTTGTGATGAGCATGGCCTCTCACAAATTACCCCGACATCACCAGACCAAACATCAAAAACCCAAGTCAAAGCACCCTTCTGGACCTCATACTCATTAACAAGCTGCATAACATCTCACATACAGGAGTATTCCACAATGACTTAAGTGAGCACAGTGCTACCGCCTGTATACGTCGTACCCCAAAATTTACCTCAACATCCACCTTTAAAATAAAAAGATGCCTAAAAAACATTAGTCAATCTGCCTTCCTAGCAGACCTAAGTAAGATTAGATGGCAGAACTTTTACTTGGCTCCTTTGCTTGCAGACGCTTACAACATCTTCCATAACCTTGTTTTGGGTGTGGTGGATAGGCATGCTCCACATGTCAAACTTAAGACTAGAAAAATATCAACACCCTGGTTTACACCAACACTAAAAGCAGCCTTAAAGGATAGAGACAGATTGTGGAAAACGGTCCGAAAAAATAAATCTGACTGTGTTGCAAGAAATTCCTGCACAAAACTGATCCGAGCAAAAAAAGCACACTACCTTCAAACATCCTTAGAGGAATCCAAAAATAATTCCCACAAATTCTGGAATATACTTAGAGAGATTGAGGGCCGTACTTCATCCTCTCCACTGCCTTCAAAAATTGTTGTTGGAGATACTTCGTACACAGACAAGGCTGACGTCCTGGAGCTACTTAATAACCACTTTGCTAAGGCAGGCCTAGCATTCAATGTCTCCCCAGCTAGCAGGCTCCCAGCTCAACCCAGTACTAAGGTTGCCCTATGCCTTGACAGCGTGAAAAGCCAGAAATCATCCTCTTTTAGCTTTAGTCCAGTGATCTTTAAACAGGTTGAGGACCTACTACTATCACTGGACATTAAAAAAAGTGCCAGTGCCGATCTCCTAGAACCCCTATTCTTGAAAATTGGTTACTACCACTTGACTGTCCCCATTACACATCTTTTCAATCTATCCCTAACACTAGGTGACTTACCAGCAATCTGGAAAATCACTCACATTATCCCCCTTTTTAAGTCTGCGGATACATGAAATCTGAACAATTATTGGCCAATTTCCCTACTTCCTATTTTATCAAAACTATTGGAAAATATAGTTAATAACCAACTGAGAGATTACCTGGAAGCTGAAGACTTGCTTAACACTATACTGTCAGGTTTCAGACCAAAGCATAGCACGGTATCCGCCCCAGCCAAAGTAACTAGTGATTGGCAAAACTCGCTGGACTCAAAAGACTACATCTTTAGACTGTTTCTAGACTTAAGTAAGGCTTTTGATACCATCGAGCACGGCCTACTTTTGTCTGTCTTGCGACACCTCGGTCTTGACGCTATCGCTATAAAATGGTCCAGCTGCTACCTTACTAACAGAATGCAACAAATCAAAGCTCAAGGAGATTTTTCCCTACTTAAGATTCTTCCACGAAGAGTGCCACAAGGATCTATCCAGGGTACCATCCTTTTTGCTAACTACATCAATAATTTAGACTCCAAGGTTCATGTGGCAAAGATGCACCTCTTTGCAGATGACACCGTGCTATACACTGCTAGTCCCTTCCCTGAGGTTGCATTTAAAGAGCTACAGAATAATTTTGACTTCCTGCAACATAACCTTCTTCATCTTAAATTGCTTCTCAACGCTAAGAATACAAAAGCTATGCTTCTGTCCTCCCAACCGTATTTGCAAACCGCAATTACTCAAAACCTTACGTTACATACCTTACTTGGCTAACCACTCGAAACAGTGGACAGTTTTAAATACTTGGGTTTTTGGCTAGACAGTAAGCCTAACTTCATAGTTCACGTGGACGAACTAGTTAAAAAACTGAAACAGTGCCTGGGCATCTTCTATCACATTAGACATCTTCTCACCTTCAAAGCGAAGAGAAATCTAGTCCAAACTACATTTCTCCCCCTCTTAGATTATGCAGACATTCTCTATAGCCACTGTCCTAAGTAGACTCCAACTAAGCTTGACTCATTTTACCACCAGGCTTTGAGATTCATCACTAATACTCCTCTAAACACCCACCATTGCTTGCTCTATGCAATGATAGGCTGGACCTCCCTGACTGTCAGGAGGCAGAGAAACACGTGCCTTTGGATCCACAGAGCAATTTCTAATAAACTACCCACATATATCTCCAATCTCTTTATGCAAAGTTTGGGTTTCTACAGCTTGAGGCACTACTCACTTGTAATGTTCAAAATCCCTAAAGTCAGAACTCAATATGGCACTGCAGCTATCACTTTTGCCCTTCCATCCTTTGGAATGCACTCCAGAAGACACTAAAGCTCTGCACCATTCTGGGCATATCTACTCTTAAGACCTTACTATCTTCTGTTTTGAAAGAAAATTGCATATGCCATCAATAATTGCCCAGATCCTACAGCTAGCAACTCTCTGCACTTGAGCAGTTATCCCGTTCCCTGCACTTTTCCTACATCCCCTCCTCTACCTCTTTCCGTCCCTCCCCATACTCCCCCCACCTCATCCGCATTCCTTTTTCTACTACCCCTACCCCCCCTCTCCCCACACTCCCCTCACCTCCCAGCATAAGGTACTGCACAGGTATTTTTTGGGTTGCTATGTTTATACAGTTGTATCATGAATAACTTTGTATCCATCCTGGAACAAATTATATGTACTCTGTAATAGGCATGTGCGTATTGTCAGGTGTTGCAAAGTGGCGCATAAACGGATAAAAATCCTTGACCTCCTTACTTGTTAGATGCACTATTGTGTTTATGTATGGTCTGTATAACTATCATTGTATTGGTAATGTCCTCTATGTCTTCCAGGACCGTCTTGTAAACAAGTCTGCCCAAAGGTGTATAGCCTGGTTAAATAAAGTTTGATTGATTGATTGATTGAGGAGGATAAGATTTGGTGCCAGCTGCAGGACATTTAAATTCCAAAAAGAGAAGATGCATGCTCAGTAGTAAGCAAGGTAGATCCATATCTGACTGATCCCAACATTAGTATTAAGGATGAAACTAGCTTACTGGAGAAAGAAAAAAATCATGCTGGCCAAAGCTGGCTACCCTGGCTTGTAAGTATATTGGATAGCCACTCTCCAGAGTCTGCTCTGAATGTTTATTTAGCTCTGCTGGGGATGTTGTAATTGATAAACAAACAAGATTAATACCAGACAATGTACAGTAGAGAAACTAACGTTCTTGAATTTTAACTTTCCAAACTTTGGCTACATATGTGATGTGATATGCCGTTGCTACAGCAAAAATTTTACAGTGACCGACAATACAGCGACAACAGCGACAGGTCACTGTAGTGTTGATGCGGGACCCCAGCACTGCTTTCTGGGGGTTTTGCACCCCCTCCACGAATCAGCTCGGGCTCGAAGTTGATTATTTTAGTTGGGGGGGGGTGCGGATGGCAGAGCCCCCTGAAGCAAACACAGTCTCAAGCGACATGCATTATGCCGACCGCAATTGCAGTTGACATAAAGATGTTGCTGTAACATCGGTTGACAACATATTTGTCGACCGACTGTCATGGATCCACGTGATGCTAATCTTGAAGAAAATGGTACTGGCAGCAGTACCTGTGCTGCATCTGTGGATTAAGTGACAGTAACATCAGCTTTCAACTTTCAGACTGGACTGGTTAAAACTAGAGATGTTGGACTTGTCTGCCTTTTTTTAACCAAATCACTGTCATGGGGGTGGGGGGTTGGGGGCAACCAGTACATGACATTGTACTGGCAGCAACTGTGGCAGGCAAGTCCCTGTTCTCACACAGTTGCTTTCTCATTCTAAGGAGATCATTTAGCTAAATACGCCTCAACCGGATCAATTTAATTTAAATTCTGCTAGCTTTGTTTTTTTCCCCAATGGTAGTGGTAGTAGCAGTGGTGAAGTGCTGACTTTTGGACTGCCTGGTGCTCTTCTGTCATGTTGCTTCCTAATAGTGGTGCATTCACATTGCGTTCCATACTGAGAGCCATTGCTAAACAAAAGTGGTGCCTGTGACTGAGAAATAAAGCTAGCTGTACAAACAAACAGACTTGCCCTTCTACAAAAATCAGACTCAGGAGACTGCTTAAAAAAACAGAGATCTGCGACCTGCCTGCCTTTGGACCAAATCATCGTCATCTTGGGGGTGGGTGGGAGGTGCAGCCTGTACATAACATTGTACTAGTAACAACTGTGGCAGACCAGTCACTGTTCACACACAGTCGTGTTCTCATTTTAAGGAGATCATTTAACTAAATGTGCTTTAACTGGATTGATTTAATTTAAATGCTGCTAGCTCTGTTTTTTTACTCTCGATAGCAGCGGTAGTAGCAGTGGTGAAGTGCTCACTTTGGGACTGCGTGGTGCTCTTCTATCACGTTGCTTCCTAATAGTGGTGTGTTGACGTTGCATTCCATACTGAGAGCTGTTGCTAAATAAAAGTGGTGCATGTGACTGAGAAATAAAATTGGCCATACAAGCAAACACACTATCCCCTTCTACAAAAATCAGACTCCGGAGACTGGTTACAAACTAAAGAGCTAGGGCTTGGTTGTCATCACAGTCACTTTCTCATTCTTTTCTAAGCAGTCCTTTTTGGTAAAAGTGCCTTAGCCATATTGACCTCAGTGCTAGTGCAGCAGTTCTGTTTATCCCCTGATTGTAGTAGGCAGGGGTAGTAGCAGTCATGAAGTGGTAGCTGGCTGACTGACTGGCTGATGCTGTTTCTGATTCTCCATTACGGTGGTGCATTCCTCCTTGTTCATTAATCTTAACTGAGAGACTTTCACAGTGATGTCTGTTGAGGCATAAAAGTCACTACTGTTATTAACTATTACACGTAGTATTACTTTCTCAAATGTCAGAAACAGAAAGTGGTTAGAGAGCATTCTGGGAGTTGCCTGCCTTTTGTCAAAATCACACAGACAGTATGCATGTGGTGGGTGGCTGTCAGAGTTTAATACACACACAGCTCTACTAACTGCTATTATTCTGGTTTTCACTGGTGCTGTAACTACTAAACTATAAGGGCTGGTCAGAGTTCTGGGACTTGTCTACCTCTGGACAAAATCATCATCATCATCTTGGAGAGGGGGTGCTGGTTGTGAGGTTCAGCAGGTACATATTGCAGCACTAGCACTTCCAATAGGCACATCCACAGTCGCATCATTAACTCCTTCTCATCTCATTTCACTGATTATGCTGTTTATTACGACGAAACTGTGGTTTAATTGCTTTTTTCTACAGATATGTTGATTAAAAGTTGTTTAAAAAGATTTTTTAACATACAGTTACTACAAAACATAATGGTTCTAAAAGGTTCGGATAAGGTTTGGATAATTATCTGAACCTCTTTTTTTGCTGATCAGAACCTTTTAGAACCTCAGAATCTTTTGAGGTTCTCCTATTCTAAGTAAGTAACATGTTCTGCTGCTTTAAATGTGTGTTTCCTTTCCTTTTGTCTCCCTCTCACTTTACACAGCACAGCACAAGCCACAGAGTAAGGATGTGTCCTCCGGCAAAACCAACTGCTGTAGCACAGTTGTGCCATTACATGGCATGGCCTTCAATTTGATGGTATGTGACATGATTTTTTCCTGTCCATAATTTTTTTATCTTTTTTTTCTTTCCACAGGTGAACAGTAACACAGTGGCCATGCCAAGTCCTGTTAAATAATGTTTCTTTCTTTCTTCACCAGTGACAATTCATCTGTCTTGTGTCTAGGGGACCTTCGTTTCATGACAGGGCCAGGCCATCACCTATGTGACAGTAGATATCCTTTTAGAAAGGTATTTTCTGTCTGCTTTTCAAATTATGTTTTTCTTTCACAGGTCTACTGCCACCCAGTATGGAGCATATCAAAGTGTTTAAATAATTTGTATTTTGTATTCACATCAGGTCTGGCAGTGATACATCATGCCAGCAGCAAGAATACCAAGTCCTTCTACAGTACAGTAAGAAAGCCATTGCCACCTGCTAATTTCTGCCAGCACACCTTCATGGGCTCAGCCTTGCCAAGTACTGCTGCTTGTAGTTTGTCATCCTCCAGCGCTGTACATTGTGTGCAGTGAGCATGTCCTCTGCTGTGCATCATCATGCAAGACATTCCTCCGACTGACGGTGCTGCCTCACTGTGCAATGCCCAATTTACTGAGCATGTGTGAAACACCGGAAAAGAGAGAAACAGGAGAATACAACAGTTATCATGATTCCTGCTGTACAGCCATGGTCCAATGATTTTAGGAAAAGAAATAAGAAAGAAAAAATACTTACCTTCCCATGCTACATGAGAGTCCAAAATCAAATAATCTTGCGCAACACATCCATGTAACAGCAGGAGTGAATCAGCATGATAAATCCCTGCAAGGAGAGAAACAGTGACAAAATATGATTACAAAGACAATGCTTTTCAAATATCTCCTCACACTCACAGAACCAAATAAAAGGCAAAAAAATACTTTTGCTGGTATGTCACTACAGCCATCAGACAGCAGTAGCACATAAAAGCACCAGCACAGCAACTTCTCATTTTAAGCTCTCATTTCTGGACAACAGAAGAATTTCCCAAGGCAAGAAAGTGACCTTTTCCTTCTAATCCACATTTTTCATGCATTTTCTCAGCAGCAGCAGCAGCGCATAACAAAATGTAGCAGCACCAGTACAGCAACGTCTCTTTTCAAGTTCTCATTTCTGGACATCATCAGAATTTCTCAAGACAAGACAGTGACCTTTTCCTTCTCGTCCACTTTTTTCCTGTATTTTCTCAGCACTAGCAGCATGCACCTAGCAACAGCAAAGCATTTAGGATTTCCAGCTATACGGTATGAACTAAGGTGTGACAGCAAGATGTGGCAGCCTGCCCAATTTTTTACCAGACTCAAGAACAATTCAGGGAGAAGAGAATTGATGTACTTTGTGATTTTGGCACACTTCACATTAAATGAATAGCTGAACACTACATTGTTGGGGCACTCCATAAACACACAGTATAGTACCGTGTAGTGGTACGTGCACCAAAGTGTGACATAGTCATTCTGATAGTTGAGAAAAATTAAGAAAAAGAGACAGGCAGATACAGATGTGAAAGTTAGACAACTCATACAGGTAGGAATTTAAGAAATATAATAGAATTTTTTTGTATTTTTACACTTTTTTTCTTTTTGGGGTAGTACAAAGGATAGCTTGACAGAAGACACCAAGAGAAAGGACTGCTGTGTGACTGAACTTCTCTGCTGGGACTAAAGTAGAAGAACTTTTGTATTTGGACCTTTAATTTAGGGTAAAACTAACAAAAACAAAAAAAAGTGTGTGTTTGGGTTAACTGAACTGAATGGGTAACTGAAAAATCATCTAGGTGTAAATCTCAGGTGACTGAAAGGACTTAACTGCTGTGAGGTTTAAATTACTTGTAGAAAGATCTGGTAAGTAGGGGGAGTGGCTTAGCTAGAAGGAAGCTACATTTAAAGACTGCCTTAGAAAGATTCTGCTAATAGCTTGGCAGAAGACACCAAGAGAAAGGACTGCTGTGTGACTGAACTTCTCTACTGGGACTATATTGCCCTCCTTCCCTCCCCTCCACCCCAAGCTAGTTCTATTTTTATAGGCAAAGGATTTGACTGACAACAGGAACTTCCTGTTTAGGGGCAGGAAGTGAGTGATCACAGAACCACCAAGGACCATACCTCTGAACCTTTTGTCCCCCAAATGTGGAACATTGCCTGTCAAAATGTGGAACAAATGGGCAAAATGTGGAACACTTAATCAAATCTTTACCTAAGAAGCTCAAAACACTTTTAAAATGTTGCATTTATGTTCAGAAACTCTGTTATGAATTGAATAATATATTTTTTGCATCATTTGCTATGGATTTTTGCTTTAAAATGTTGACTTTGAATGTGGAACAAGTCCTCACAATGTGGAACATGGAGCTTTTGTGAAGTAAAATGAGGAACATTCCTCGTAATGTGGTACAGTTGAGAGGTATGCCAAGGACCCACCATCCTAGAAGGGCAAGAGTAGCTCTCCGGCCCCCTCTAGCTGCTGGAGGTCTGCCTCTGAACAAGTAAGTGGTCTACTGAGAAATATAGGATATTCTTGTCTCAGAACAGGACAATCAGGAGCTTAAAGGGCACACAGGCAGAAAGTAAGGAGAGAGAGAAAAAAAAACAGATGAAAGAGTAAGGATTGCAAACAGTTAAGGGGTCAGAAATAAGACATGATTGGAGTGGTGCAGTGCAGTGGCTGTGGAGCAGCAGTCTTCCGGGAGATATTCTGGAGGATGCGGTGTTGTCCCATCTGCAGGCACCTCTCTGGGCTGAGGGAGGAGGTTGCTCATCTCCAGGCTGAGTTGGCCAGGATTTGTGGTACCTCCTCTTCTATCCAGGGACCACCAGTGCCACTGCCGTTGCCTCAGAGGTTGCCAAGAAAGAGGAGCAGTTGGACCACAGTGGGCTCAGGGAGGGTGAGGGTGGTGGAACAGAGGCACATCCCTCCAGTTGTACCTCTCCACAATTCCTATGCCATTCTGGCAAAGTGTGGTTCCTCTATGGAAGCACCTACAGTGGAGACCAAGGAGGATGCTGGGAACCTCCACAAAGGAGACCCACAGGAGGGTGGCAGGGGGACCCTGCAGGGGAAGGAAACAACTCCTGGTGGGGGACTCCATTGTTAGGAAGGTAGAACTGGGCAAGGAAGGGAGAGGGAGGTAAGGTGCCTGCCTGGCGCCATGGCTTGAGGGACAGGGAGCGAATCTCAGGATTGCCGGAGCAGCTGCACAGGAGGGAGCTGGATGTCATTGTCCACCTAGGGACAAATGACCTGGCTAAGAAAGGGATTAGAGAAGTGCAGGAAGAGTTGTGGAATTGGGGAGGACCTTAGTCAAGCAGCACGATGGTAACCTTCTCAGAGGTGCTACCCATCTATGGCATAGGAGAGGCTAGGTGTTCCATACCATAGGATTCAATCAGTGGTTGAAAAACTGGTGTGGAGCTTGGGGATTTGGCTTCATTGGGGACTGGGGGTCCACCTGGAGTGATGCAAGCCTATACTGGCATGATGGGCTGCATCTGTCCGGGAGGGGAACCAGGATCCTAGGTGATAGGTTTAAATGCTTCATTGGCAAGCTTTTAAACTAGCCAAGGGGGGAGGCACTGGAAAGGAGCAGGAAAATCCTAGCACCCCCAGACAATCACAGTAGTAAGTGTGGCAAACACTAACATGGAGGTGTCGATAGGGAGAAGGGCAGGGGTAAATGGAGAAAGTGACAAAGGCAAGAAGGACAGGGATGTGGCAAAAGGGGGTAAGGCCATCAGGAAATGGAGGGTAATGAGTACCAATGCCCATAGTCTGGGCAACAAGCTCCCTGAGCTGGTGGCCTTAATGGAAGAGGGATGCCTGGATATCGTGTAGCCACAGAAACATGTACACAGAGAACCATGTCTGGGATGTTAACATACCAGGGTACATAACCTACAGGAGAGACAGGCAGGGTAGAAGAGGGGAGGAGTAGCTCTCATGTAAAGGAAGGGATAAAAGCAACTGAACAAAGAGTAAACAGGGAGGAGAGGAGGCACTGTGGGTCATCTTGGAGACTGGAAAGGGCACCACAATCTGCACAGGGGTTAGGTACAGACCCCATGTCAGGGGAAGGAAATGGACAAGGATATGATGAAGGCATTCTTAGAATGGCAGAGAAAGGGAGGTACTGTTGATGGGAGACCTGAATATGCCAGATGTTAACTGAGCACATTTGCTGCAGCCACATCCAACAGCAGGGCTATTCTTGACACCCTACAGGTGGCAGGCATTAGACAGCTAGTTTCGGAACCCACTCGTGAGGGAGCATCTAGACCTCGTACTCTCAAACGGGGCAGTGAGAGGATCTCGATCTAGAAGTAGGTTGCCATCTGGGAACAAGTGACCATCAAACAGTGTGGTTCACGTTAACTCAGCTCAGCTGAGCCGCTCCACAAAAGTGAGGGTACTGGACTTTAGGAGGGCTGACTTTGGCAAGATGGGAGAGTGCCTCAGAAAAGCACTAGCAAACAGGCTAGAAGGAGGTGTGAGCAACAATGGGAATTATCAAACTGCCATCACAGAGGCAACAAGCCTTGTGTGAAGCAAACAAACAAATCAAAATGAAAGAAAAAGCCACTATGGTTCTCAAGAGAGTGGCATTGAAAGTCAGGAAGAAAAGATAGCATTCCGAAGTATAAGGAAACACAGAAGGAGCAGGACAGAGAGCTGTACCAGTTAAGGCAGAAAGAAGCAGGAGGGGTCAGAATAGCAAAGGCCCAAACTGGAGGAAAAGATAGCCAACTCAGTTAAGAAGGGGGATAAAACCTTTATAGGTGCATCAAGGAGCCGAGAAAGACAAAGGGAGGGATAGTGAGGCTGAATAGAATGAACGGTGGGTGGGCAGAGGGGACAGTGAAAAGCAGTAATACTGAACGAATGTTTCTGCTCAGTATTCACAAAAGAGGAGGGGAAGTGCCTAATCCAATTAACAGAAGCACCTGATAGGGGTCGATCCCAGTCCTTTCACAGAAGAAAGGGTTCTGCAAGAACTCCTAAAACTGAAGGTGGACAGGCAATGGGGCCTGATGGAATTCACCCCAGAATTCTAAAAGAATTAAGGAAGGAACTAGTGAAACCACTGGCTACTCTTTTAATAAATCATGGGAGGATGGTGGTGTACCTGAGGACTGGAGGAAGGCGGATGTGATTCCCCTCACAAAAGTGGGACCAAGACAGAGGCAGGAAACTACAGACCTGTCAGTTTGACCTCTGTGGTAGGGAAAGTGATGGAGTCACTTCTGAAGGACAGAATAGTTGAGTACCTAGAGGTCTGTGGAGCACAGGATCCAAGGCAGCATGGGTTCACAGCGGGAAGGTCATGTCAGACGAATCTAATAGATTTCTTTGACTGAGTGACCAAAGTAGTAGACCAGGGAGGGGCTGTGGACATGGCCTATCTAGACTTTAGCAAGGCATTTGACACAGTCCCACACAAAAGATTGATAGTCAAATTAACCAGCCTGGGAGTGGGTCCCAGGGTGGTAGCCTGGGTAAAACATTGGCTGGACAACAGGACACAGAAGGTAATTGTAAATGGAGTCCACTCTGAAGAAAGGGCGGTTACTAGTGGGGTACCGCAGGGTTCAGTATTGGGTCCAGTCCTTTTTAATGTCTTTATCAGTGACATTGCAGAGGGACTGGAAGGAAAAGTATGCCTTTTTGCAGAAGACACAAAGATCTGCAACAGGGTTGATACACAAGGAGGTGTGGAAAGGATGAAAAGGATTTGGCAAGGTTGGAGGAATGGTCAGACGTATGGCAGCTAGGATTCAATGCAAAAAGTGCAAAATAATGCACCTGGGAAACAAGAACCCACGGAAGAATACACAATGGGTGGGAGGTAGTAACAACAACAAAACAGGAAAGGGACCTGGGGTAATCATATCAGATGACCTTAAGGTTAGCAAGCAATGTGAGAAGGCAGTAGGGAGGGCCGGGGTATACTGGGATGTATAGGAGAGGCATCAGCAGCAGAAAACAGGAAGTTGTTATCCCTCTGTACAGACAGTTGGTGAGACCCCATCTGGAATACTGTGTCCAGTTCTGGAGACCCCATCTCCGCAAGGACATAGACAGGATAGAGGCAGTCCAGAGGAGGGCAACTAAAATGGTGCAGGGTCTGCAAGAGAAGCCATATGAGGAGAGACTAAAGGAGCTTAATATGTTTACCCTTGAGGAAAGAAGGGAGAGGGGGGACATGATAGAAACTTTCAAGTACCTCAAGGGAATCAACAAAGTCCAAGAGGGTAGCATCTATCATGAAGCCACTTATAGGCTGGGAGGGGAGTTGCTAGCAGTCACAAAGGAAGAAAGAGACTTGGGCATCATCATCACTGATGACCTAAAATCATCCAAGCAGACCTCTAAAGCAGTAGGTAAGGCTAGGGGGGTGTTAGGGTGTATTAGTAGGGGTATCACAAGTCGTAAGAGGGAGGTAATAATCCCTCTGTACAAGACATTGGTTAGGCCCCATCTGGAGTACTGCGCGGCAGTATTGAGGCCACACCTTCACAAGGACATTAATCCAAATTGAGGCAGTCCAGAGAAGGGCAACCAAAATGGTGCAGGGACTGCATCAGAAGACATATGAGGACAGATTAACGGAGCTCAATATGTATACCCTTGAGCAAAGGAGGGAGAGAGGGATATGATCGAGACATTTAAACACCTTAAGGGCATAAACAAGGTGAAAGAGTCTAATATGTTTAAATATAAGAAAAATTGCAGGACAAGAGGACACAGCATGAGATTAGAGGGAGGCCGATTAGGGGAATGTGAGGAAATTCTTTTCACAGAAAGGGTGGTAGATGCATGGAATAGCTTACCACAAGAAGTGGTGGCTATGAATACAGTGCAGGGCTTCAAACAGGCATGGGATAGGCATAAGGGAGCAATACAAATGACTATGAATAGATAGGTCACTGACAGAGCAAAGGCCGATGGCACATTTATAAGGTAGAAAAAGAAATGGGCAGACTGGATGGGCCTTGAGGTCCTTATCTGCCGTCAACTTCTATGTTTCTATGTTTCATCTTTCAGAAAAAGAGACTTGCAAGAACAAGGGGACACAATTTAAAGATAGAAGGAGGGCGGTTCAGGGGCAATGTGAAGAAGTATTATTTCACAGAGAGGGTAGTGGATGCATGGAACAGCCTTCCTGAGGAAGTTGTGAGGTCTAAAACTGTGGGAGAATTCAAGAATGCATGGGACAGACATAAGGCAATTCTTGTGGGGGGCAGGAAGATATAGGCTGTTGGTTAACTAGGATCTGAGGCCTATCCTGTAGGTAGGGAAATGGGCAGACTAGATGGGCCTAGCGGTCCTTATCTGCTGTCAATGTCTATGTTTCTATGTTTCTATGTTTCTATGGATTATGAAAGTTGGAAAGAGTATAAAGAGGATAAGACAGATTTTTTGGTATTTTTTATACTTTTTTTTTGTGTTTTTAATTTTTTATGAGGGAACAAGGATAGGACATAAAGGAACAGAAACAGGGAGGAATATATTTAGAAAAGAAAGAGATCACATGCCCCCATGGCTGACACCACTACCACCCACACCACCATAGCAGACCTCCTCCAGGACCATCAGCAGCTTCTCCTGGTTCACAAGAATTGCTTTCATGTCCTGCTGGATCTCAGTCAGCTGGTGGTAGAAGTCCCTCACTTCCTCAAGCAGTGAGGCCATCTTAACTACTGTTGCTGTTGGTGGTGGTGCAGGTGTTGCTTCTACTGCCACATGAGGAGAAGCTGGAACAACAGGGGGCACGGCTTCCTCATCTGTCACCCCACCATTGCATGTGACATTGCATGCCACCGTACACCATGCCCACAACCATGATCAGTCACGGATGGGCCACCATCCTCCCCACCACCACTTGCTGCTTCCTCAAGCCTGGCCTCCCACTCCACATGGTGGTGTAGTCTTAAGGGGGTCCTTTGCCCCCAGTGCCAACATGGCTCCCTTTTTCCTCCTGTGGACCTGCTTGGCATAAACATTATAACTGGCCACACTGTGGTCACTTGAGTCACTTGTGAAAAATGGCCGTACAAGGAGATCTTGGGATATTTATTTATTTATTTAACTTTGTTGACCAGGTGCATGCACTGGCCAGTGAGTGCCTTTTCAGGCATGATCATTGGTAGCATTGCTGGGGTTGTGATGGACCAGGATCTCCGGGGTGCAGATGATGCCTAAACTGGGGACTGCTTCTGCTGCTTCTCCTGGTACTCCAGGACTGGAGCCACTGCTGCTGCTTCACAAGGGCCTGGATGACTCTGAGGTATAGTATTGTTGGGTGGGGACCCTGGCCAAAAAACTGTAGCCGATTCAGGTGGATGTCCCCGGACCTGCCATGGGTCCAGACACCCAGATGGCCAGGTCCATGGACTCTATGAATCTCCTGCTGCTCCTTTTAATTAATTTGGGGTACTGAAGTTAAAGAAAAATGAAGAAGAGAGAGAGAGAGAGAAACAGAAAAAAGGTTCAAAACGATTCAAAATAACAAGTTGTTAGAGACTGAAGAACAGAAGAGTAAACAGAAAGAGATTGAAAAATGAAGTCTTTTTAACTATTAAATTCAAACTGTGTTGCTTCCACATACCTCACACAGTCTGTCTGCAACTGAGAAACTGCACTTCCTGCCTGGAAGAAGGACCATGAGACCTGCAGAAAGCTTTCCCATGTGACCAAGCCTTTTTTTCACTAAACCTCGCCTTTGTGTTACAAAGGCAAGATCTTAAGGTGAAGTTGAAAGGCGAAGTTGGCATGGGCAAAATTCCTATTGCTGAGGAAAACTTCGGGAAAGTATCCATGGAGGTGAAGTCCGTGACCTAACCAAAACTTCGCCCATGGAATCAAACTTCGCCACATCTCTAGTGGTGGACTTTAGAAATGTAGACACTGCTGGTGGAAAAAGACCAATGGTCCATCCTATCTGCCCAAATAGATATCTCTGTCTCACCCCCTGGTGTAATGTACTGGTGGGGTTTCTACACCTGCCCCTCCCCTTGAATCTCTCACCTCCCCAGTTCTCCTCAGTGGAGCTATCAGTCCCTTTACCCTGCCCCAGTCATGCTCAAACCCAATTATGGTATTTGCTCTCACCACCTCTGCCAGTAGACTGTTGCACAACTCGGCTATCCCTCTCTGTGAAGATAAACTTCCTCACATCCCTCCTGAACATTCCTCCAGAAGCTTCCATTCATGCCCCCTCTTATTACTGCCCCCTATTTCTGTTGAAAAGCTCCTCACTGTTCACTCGGTTTGTTCCTATTAGGAACCTGTATGTCTTTATTATGTTGCCACTCTCTTTTCTGGCCTCCAGCAAGTATATGTTTAGGTCCTCTAGCCACTCCCCATTGGATCTGCCCTGTTGGCCCTGAATCAGTTTGGCAGCCCTTTGCTACACCAACTTCAGTCTGGCCCTGCCCTTTCTCAGGTGCAGACTCCAGAACTGAGTACAGTATTCCAGTTGGAGACTCACCAGTCACTTATACAGGGGCAGTATTACCTCCTTTCTCCTCATTTTGAAACCCCTCCCAATCCACTGTAACATTCTTGTTGCCTTACTGTAGGCCTTATTACACCGACTTGTTTGTTTGGAGGAGTCACTTATAATGACCCCCAGGTCCCATTCTTTGGTTGTAGTGGCCAACCTAACTCCTCCCATTCGATACTCCCTATGAGGGTTCCTGTTCACTCTGTGCATTACCTTGCACTTCTTGGCACTGACTCTCAACTGCCATACTTTCAACCATTTCTCCAGACTATCGTGGCCCCTCTGCAGCTCGCTTATCCCTGCCCACCCTGCCACTGAGCTTTGTGTCATCTGCAGTGAGGCACATCTTTCCCTGCATACCTTCCTTGATGTCACTAATAAACATATTGAAGAGGACAGGTCACAGGACTGAGCCCTGCAGCACTCCACTCATGATCTCTGTGTCCTCTGATTTAACCCCATTCACTATCACACTCTGTTGCCTCCCCCTAGCCAGTTCCATAGCCACCTGACTTACTCCTGCCCCACTGTCAAGTCCTTCAACTTCTTCAGCAGCCTTCTGTGTGACACCAAGGTAAAGGCTTTGCTGGAATCCATTCAGTCTGCCTGAACTTAAACTAGGTTAATAATCTCAAGGGTCAACACATCCTAATACTGACCGTTAAACAGAAATCAATAAACTGTATGTGCTACTATAGATAATTTAATGCTTTTTTTCATCAAGGTTGCTCTGTCCCTAAGCTGTCATTTTAACTGAGTTAAGCCTGGAGAGCACCACCAACATCTTGCCATTACACAACTCAGAGCCTGACAGTACTGACCATCATATTGACACCAGATAGGATTTGTGCTCTGTTTTTGTCTCTGCCCTCCTGGATATACTATGCTATCTAGAAACTCAGTATCCTGATGCTCAGGATATTGAGTCCAGATAACCAAAATTGACAAACCTGACAACACCACTTGCCTGACGTAATGTCGGGCAACACGGCAACAAATTAGTTCCTTTCATCGGGCGTAATGCTTCACACCTCTGTAACTAAAATAACTAATTTGAGGGGGGAGCAGACCCGGAGTAAAAACTAACAGTTACGGGGGTAAACATGTGGCTGTACTAGAACCCAGGTCCAACGGCACGCTGGCTAAGTTGCTCGCGCACAGCCTCCTCCACACCATGGGGGTAGTTCGCCAGCTCGGATTCGGACGGTGTTTTCAGGGGTAAGGTAGCAAGCTGTCACATCCACTACCTTGCTCCATCCCTTAACACCGTCAGGCATGTATCCATCAGCATGATCACTATCGGGACACTGCACCTGTCAGGCAATAGTGCCCGGACAGGTGCATATTGGGATAGTGAGCCACGGGTTAACATAAGGATACTATCCTCCCTCTAACAGCATCCCCTATTGCACTATAATGGAGTTATGCTGGCTTCATGGAGTGCAAAGCTTCACTGCAGAAGAAGGTGAACCTCTTTTGGCCCGCTACAGTAACTGTCTGTGGTTGCATACGTGCAGCATCACCACTCCCGGGCAGGGTAGCATTGCTGATGAGTAGGGCTATACTTTTCTCCTGGAAAAGTTCAGAGAACTTGAAAACCGCAGTAAAAGTAATGAAGTGCCATGGTTCCATTGGGTGTTAAACATTTCTTTTCCTCTATAAGATGTTATAAAAATGGCACAATATGAAATTGGATGGGGTGCATTAAGAGGTAATATAAGGAAGTTTTGCTACACAGAAAGGGTAGTCGACAGTTGGAATAGTCTGCCACAGGAAGTAGTGGGGGCAAGCACAGCGGTGGGGTTTATGCATGCCTGGGACAGGCACAAGGGAAGCTTGAGAGGGGAGGGAATGATGAAAAACCATTGATGACATAGGGTCAGTGGCCACATACGATGTATAGGGCTTACGGGCAGACTGGATGGGCCCAGCAGTCCGTATCTGCTGACAATTTCTATGTTTCTATGTTTCTAAATGAACAGTTTTATAACAAATACAAATACGTAATAAATATACATTAATTTTAACCAACAATTATTAACATAGAGAATCAGCTAGCAAAAATACAGTATATGAAAGAAATAAGTACAACTTAAAAAAAAGAAGAGCTTACAAAAGAAAAAATCTAACTATAAAAGGGATATAATAACTGATGCTTATTTTTTTCCCATAAGGAAACCAGTTGTAATTTCATCATTATAACCAGCTGGTTATAACGGTGAACATGCACCCAGTTTCTCCTAGCTCGGCGCATGCACCAGCAGCGATCTTCTTCTCCTGGGTGTCGTCAACCTTTCACCACTGGTCCACAGTTGGCTGCACTCTGACTCAGCAGTGGTAAGTTAATTAAACAAATGAGCAGTTTTTTGTAACCCGGCTGACACAAAAAAAGGTGGCTGACTAAAAAATTAAAAAGTTTTTTACGAGCCGCAGACCATACTAAAACCCGACTGGTCCATGGCTATCTTTATTTCCCTGGTGGTCGTGAGGGCGCCCGAGGAGCCTGCCCTCCCCCGAATCTGTTGCAGCTCAAGCTATTACCCTGGTGGTTGAGAGGGTGCCCGAGGAGCCTGCCCTCCCCCAAATCTGCTGCAGCTCAAGCTATTACCCTGGTGGATGTGAGGGCGCCCAAGGAGCCTGTCCTCCCCCCGAACCTACTGCAGCTCAAGGTACGATGGTCGGCTTGCTGGGATGTTGTTTGTGTGCTGCGGACGGCTCACCGGTTGCCCACTTTTGGTGCCAAATTTAAAAACTTTATTCTAACACTGTCTGGACTTCCACCTTAGCCTAAAAGTGCCTTCCAAAATAGTGCCTTATTAAGTTACTGTCGGCATAGGTGTGCTGATAGTTTTATCACCTTGAATTTATCAGATTTTCACTGATTTTCACTGTGTGCTCATGTTACCTTAATGGGATTGCTTTTCTGCTATTTCCAGCTCAAACACTGGGCTTAAGGGATCCGTTTAAATCAGCCACTTAAAGGAACCAGTATTAGCCCATTACAAGGTTGCTTAAGGGATTAATTCTGGCAATTAGAACTGTTTGTACATGCTGGGCTTCTAGTTTACTAATGCAAGGTGGCCACAGTATTTAGCCCAGTACAAGGCTGTTAAGGTACTTAATTTTTTGATAAAAAAAATTATATAAGAAACTATGGTAATTGCTGGTGTATATATGCCAGGAAGCAGTTGTACTTGCTGGGCTCCAACTCTACAAATCCCCTGCATGTTTACTTAAATTTCGCCAGGCTGTGCTGCTTTTTGTGCTAGCTCCCTGCCCCCTGCAACCCCCCTCTTTGTATTGCTCAGCCACCCCCCTTACCTGCTTTAATTATGGTTCTTTCTTTCTTTCTATCTCCTCAGCTATTACCCTGGTGGTCATGAGGGTGCCCGAGGAGCCTGCCCTCCCCCTAATCTGCTGCAGTTCAAGGTATGATGGTCAGCTTGCTGGGACGGCATTTGTGTGCTGTGGATGGCTCGCTGGTTGCCCACGGTAGCCCCGCCAACGCTTCACATCAGCTACCCCACCACCCCCACCGCCACCCATGGTCAACCACTGGCTATATAGCGTGGACCACGTGTGGAATTTAAACCTATCAGTTGATATTTCCATTAGCAAGCTATCTCTTTCCACCACTAGAGGTCGCCTCCATGAAACCTCCACTAACTGGCTTCTCTCCCTCATAAATATTTCACCATATTACCGTTTCTTATCACACTGCTAGCTTCCCTTATACCTGCAGCCTCTTTCCCTCCCACCATTTATTCTTCAAGGGAGACTGATAAATTAGTACTCCAAGCTGAGGCAGTGGGGACTGTACAACAGTTCACCTCTCACCCTGCAACCCCCCTCCTGTCACTACCCTGTACCTGGTGTATCAGCCACTCCATACTACCACCCTCCTTTCACACTGGACTCTTAGCTGTGACTTCAGCCATTCGCACTCCACCTTCAGTCACGGTCCAGCCCTTGACCACTTCACCCAAGCCCCAGCGAGTCATGCCTTTAGCCAAACTCCTGGTAACCTTGCTTCTTCTAATTGCTGGGGACATTGAATAAAATCCTGGGCTAACCACTACCCCACTGTTACTCCCTTGGGGGCTCAAACTTCCTGGGCCACCCACTACCCCACTGTTACTCCCTTGGGGGCTCAAACTTATGCACCTAAATATCTGTAGCCTTCTGCACAAAATAACCTCGCTGCAGCAAGCGGTCTGTTCACTAAGGCCTGATATTCTGATTATTACAGAAATCTGACTTAAGCCCCACAACAATGACCCCGAATTCCCTATCCCTGGCTACTCTGTTATACGTCATGACCACCCTGGCAGAAAAAAGAGCGGTGGCATAGCAATGTATATCTCGTCCTCCCTCCAGTACACCATAGTTAGTATTCCTATGACCCCACAGGCAAATGATGCCGTGATGATTAAACTCTCCCTCCCCTACCCCACCCTCATCTTCATAGCCAGCTCTTATTGCCCCCCCTGGCTCCCCCTCACAAACCCTCCTGGACCTTTTGGGATCTCTGAATTCCCTCACCTCAGGGGGCGAGATTCACATACTGGGGGATTTCAATGCGAACTGGCTTGCCAGAGGTATGTTGAAGCTTCGGAACCAGGGAGCCACCCTTAACTTGTCACAGCTGATCTCTGAACCCACCAGGCTGAACCATACATCGCAAAACCACACCCTCCTAGACTGGTGCCTTACCTCCCACCAGCAAAGTATTATAGCCTCGGGCATCCTGTCTGACTCACTCAGTGACCACCACATGATCTACTCTGTCCGAAAAATCTGCAGGCCCAAAGCGCACCCCCGAACTGTCCTCACACGATCATACAAATCTCTGGACCTCACTTTGTTTCTAACAGACCTAACAACCACCGACTGGTCCTTTATCCCCTCAGCAATCTCTATCGATGCAGCATGGGATTAATTCAAGCTCATATTCTTAGCGGCTTGGGATCACCATGCCCTGCTCTGACGTACACGGGTTAGGGGCGCCCATTTGCCCTGGATCTCTTCCAACATTCTGTCCCTCACTAAAGCCAGAGACCAGGCGTGGAAGTCATACAAAGCCTCCAGAACCCCTTCTGACCAAAATAATTACCGCACACTGCGAAATATCTGCACTAGACAAATCAGGCGAGCTAAAGTGAACTAATTCAAAGCCTCCTTCCAGGCAAACCTAAACTGCCCATCAAAATTCTGGAAGGTGGTAAAATTCCTTTTCTCACCACCCTCCCAACCTCCAAATCCTACGCTGATTATAGGCGGGCCTGTCGTAACGGACCTGCACGCAGTTGCCTTCGCATTCAATTCCTCCTTTACCAACTGCACCTCAGTCCTGCTCTCCACTCCCCCACCTTCCAGCCTAACCCCTCCCCACCTGGCCTCCCTGCTCAGCCTCCTCCTCCCACTGCTCTCTCCTTCTCCTTTCGGCAGGTCACCCCACCAGAAATCTATCATGCCTTGCTTTCCCTGAACCCAAGCAAAGGCAAATGCCCCTCTGGGCTGGACTCAAAGATGCTCTACCTGGCTGACCCCGCTACCGCCGCACCTCTGGCCAACTTTCTAAACCTCTCATTCTCCTTAGCAGCTATTCCTAAGGACTGGAAGCACACTACAGTTATCCCACTCCACAAGGGTGATGATACCTTGGCACCTGGTAACTACAGACCCATTTCCCTCCTACTTATCATAGCAAAGCTACAGGAGCATTTAGTCCTCTCTCTACTCTCCGCCTTTCTCAACTCCTCCTCCTCCTTCTTCTCACCCTACCAGTCTGTGTTCAGGAAATCTCACTCCACTGCCACCTCGCCCCTCAGGCTCACAGACTCCATCCACGATGGCATGGACAAGGGCCTTATCACCACAGCATTTTTGTCAACTTGGCAAAGGCTTTCAATATGGTCTCCCATGGCCTCCTCCTTGACAAGCTCTCCCAAGCTGGGCTCTCTACTTTGGTCACCAGATGGTTTTACTCCTACCTGGTCGGCTGATCCCAGACGGTTAGAATTGGTAGCTCCATCTCTCCTCCCCTCCCAGTAACCTCCGGGGTCCCTCAAGGATCAGTCATTGGTCCACTCCTACTCTCCATATTCCTAAACAATCTGCCCTCAGCCTGTCCACACTCATCCATTCATATGTATGCAGATGATACAGTCTTGTATACATTTGGCCAGTCATCAGCTGATGTAGCAACCAGACTGCAGCAGGACTTAATGATGTTCAACACTGGTTCCGTGCAAATCAGCTTTTTCTCAACACCAAGAAGACCGTCTCCTTGACCTTCGGCACAAGGCAGAGACTCTCTAGGCTCCCTGCAACCCCTTCCTTCTACACCCTGGATGGGACTATTCTGGAGGTCTGCACCTCCTTCAGATATCTTGGGGTATGGCTAGACCAGCACCTTGACTTTTCTGTACATGTCAATGCCATGCACAAAAGGCTACACCCCAAACTGGGTACTCTCTACCGGAATCATGTTTGCATCCCGCCACCAGCTTGCCACGCACTCATACAGAAAATGATTCTCTCAATATTTGACTATGGTGACATAGTCTACAGTGCCACCCCCAAGTCCATCCTAGCCAGACTGGACCCTCTTTTCCACTCTTTCTGCCACTTCATGCTGGATAGTCCCACCTCCACTCACCACTGTGTACTCTACCGGTCCCTCGCTCTTCCCTCACTCCATGATTGCCGATTTTCTCACTGTGCCAAGCTCACTTGCAAATACTGGTCCCAGTCCTTGCCCCCTTACCTCTCCTCTGTGATGACTGTCCCTAACCCTCCTGTGCATTCCCTCAGGAACACAGACACATGAACCCTGGCCATCCCAAGTGGTCAAGCATCCTTCAGATACCGGATGCCCAAATTATGGAACTTCCTCCCTGCCGTCATCCCCTGGAAAGGCATTTCAGCTCCCTCATTAATTCGCATTTCATGACATCATGTGCCTGTGGGTAGGCTCAGACTAAAAACAATAAAAGAACCGGGGAGCCCTACCGTTAGTCAATATATTCTCCCATTGCAGTGTCTAGACCCACGGCATTGTTGTACTGCCTGAATCTTGTCCACAGCCCTTACTGTCATGCTGTTCTCCTCATTCTACTAGATGCGCTTGCTGTGATTAAATCTGCTCTGTACATAATGCTTCTGTATAACTTGTATATTCCTGCAAATTCTTGTAACAATTTACCCTGTACTCTTTACATGTATAGTTGTTCTATTGATGATGTGTATGTACTGTTTCCCTTTGCCCTTCCCCCAGGACGCTCCTGGAAATGATTACTAGTGCTCAGTGTGTCTTCCTGGTAAAACGTTTAAATAAATAAATAAATAAATTTCATTTAATTACTGGGGCAAAAAAACAAGCACCAGCAATTATATAAAATAAAGCCTGAGTAGGGGGGAGTAAAACTCAAATTTTATACACACCCTCAGTGTGGGATGCCTTAATAAACCCCTTGAGCTTCGCTCTTGAGCTTTATGTGACATCCCACACCTCGGGGATATGTATAATTCTCATTATAACCCCCTACTCAGCCATTATTCTCTATGTTGCTCCACCATTCTTTGAAAAATATTCCCCTGGCTCAAGGGTGTTAAACAATTTACCTCTGTTTTGACATTATACAGCCATATCAACAAAGATTTAAATGTTTGTAACAACTTCATTGTTAGGCTGATCCAATAGCAGGAGTCAGAACATGTTATGCCATCTGTGAGACCAGGGCTTGTCTACAAGCCCCAGAATCCCATACTGGGGCCAACTGGGGACCAAGTGTGTTACAGTACTGAGGAACAGGATTATGGATTCACCATTTACAAGCATCAGACACTAACGTGCTTTCTTAAAAAATGTTAAACATCACGATGTTGTCATAGAAAATGCAAAAAATCACAGGGTTGTCATGGAAAATGACAAAAATCATGGAGTTTACTGAATAATTTGGAAAATTGTGGCATCCATGACTTCCATGACAATGGTAGAGCCCTACTGATGACACAGGCCAGATCCCAGCCTAGGGTCACTTGATGCAGTGTGTAACACACAACCACTGGGCCCTTAGGTGAGTCTGAATTTAAGACTTGACACACTTTAATTCCATCCATTGCACAGGAGAGGACTGCAATTGGGAGGGACCCACGAGGGGAGCCTTTCAGACCCCTTAATGAGCATCTTAGGACCTTCTTCTTCTACCCCAACTACAGTACTTGCATACTCTCCTGTTTCCCTTAAAGATGATAGGACACAGTTTTATACACCTCTAGATGCCCTCCTGTTGTTCCTTTAGCATCTAGCCAATGTTCTGATATGTTTTTGACCTTTTTGGTTAAATTAATACTCTATCATTGTGATGCTTTTATAACTACCCTGAATCCTTCTCTCCTCAGCAGTTGTGCCTCTCTCATTTCATACTGCCTGAACATTCTATGACATCAATAACACAGTTCCAGACCATTCAGTTATAGCATGGAATGTTGTTATTGATGTCATAGAATGTATTAGAAATATGAAAAGAAAGAACAGCATCTGTTAAGGAGAGTGTGCTCTGAGGGCACCCAAAGCTTGATAATGTTTTGATCAAAGATCGGTTAAAGCATATCAGAATACATAACTGGCATGGAAAGGAAGATTAAAGGGCAGTTTACCATGTAAAAATCATTTCCTATCTCCTGAGCAGTTTTCTATCTCCTTTAAGTAAGTGCCCAGTGGGGACCCACGCCACATATCAGTACCTTAATTTTCTGGAGGTCTCACTTGCTGAGTCTGCAACAGCAACCAGATGCCAGTTCTGCAATGCATCCTTGTTGGTACACTTGGGGAACACCCAGCTAGGTGATCTAGACCCTGGATGGGGAACCTTTATGCTGCCTCTGCCACATTAACTCTGCAGCTCAGCTTTCAGGAAAACAATGCAGGCCCTGCAGTTGGAACTTCCAGACTCCTACTGCAATGACAGTGAACCTGCTCTCTCTAGCATGTTTCTCCTTTTCCCCATCTTCTGGGTCATAGCTTCTACCTTTTTATGCCCAGAAGCAGAAATAGAATTACTTAAAAGGTAACTAAACTTGAAAAAATAACAGCATTGAAGCCATGTGAATAACAAGTTCAACACAGTTTTCCTTTTAAGTGTTCAGTACCCTCTTCTCCAACCTATGAATGATTGTGGGCCCCAAAGGTGGTCTCAGCTCATCTATGAAATACTAAATACCCAGTAGGCCTATTCTTTTGTATTGCCTACTTCTACCCAGGGATTCAGTTAACTCCATTTTGGGAGTATTTAAGTTCCAAAAATAAGGCAAAAACTTCCAAAATTAAGAAGGAGGAAGTCATTGACTTCCAGATATAAAACCAAAAATTAGATGACTTCCAAAATTGCAGGCATGGGAGTCAGAAATGATGGATTGTTCTGAAAAGATTGTGTTTTATCACTAATGTATTATATTAACATCCATAAATCTGTCCTTCCTAGAATATTGACTTCCAAAAATGGGATCCTGGAAGTATTTTGACTTCCAAAAAATTGGATTGACTTTCAGATTTCAACTCCTGGAAGTTTTAGACTTGCACTTGAAATAAATTAACTGATCCCTGCTTCTAACCCCACCTGACACTGTCCTAAACCCCAACCTTCCTAGCCTAACCCCTCCAGCCCTGTACTTTTTATGAGCCAAGATTTAGTATGAGTAGTTTCACCATTCCCAGTCTCTGATCCATCATAGTAGAACAATAGCAGTTGACATCAATTTCTGCCAATTCAGCCAGAACCACCCACCACAGCCCCATCTCTGAAACAACAACTAAGGCGAATAGGGAAACATAGAAACATAGAATTTGTTGGCAGATAAGGACTGCGTGGTGCACCTAGTCTGCCCAGTTTGTCTCTGCCTATACTGTCACTGTATACCCTTCCTGATCTCTGACTAACCCTCTTCTACTTTTCTACTAAGATTCCTTTGTGCTGGCCAGCCTGGTGGCACTGAGGGCTGAGGCACTGGTTGCCTTACCTCATGCTACGCCGGCGACCCATGTTCGGGAACTAGCATGGGCCACCAGGGGCTGGCAGGGTTGGAGAAGGATTGAGCATTCAGAGGACTGCTCTCCTTCTCCAGGGAGGGAGAAATTAGTGGTTGGCACTTGGCTGGCCCTGAGTGGAGACTGGGAAGCAATGTGCTGACACTGCAAAAAGAGGGGCGGGAGGGGGCAGACGATGAGAGAAGCATGTATGGACATGTGGAAGCTCCTTCCACTGCTGTCATTGCACACCCAACCCCGCAGGGGAGAACCACAAGAAAAATCTCTCTTGGCAGCATGAAGGCTGCCTCGATGGCACTGCCATGGTTGCGCACAAGCTAGCTCTCTCCTGGTCCACCCTCCAGGCCTCTGCAGTGGTGGGGTAAGTACCTGTTGTGACACGGCCAGAGGGGCTGTGAAGGGGAGGTTTGAGCTCTGTCCATGACCGGGGCAGCAGCCATGAAGGTTGGCTGGATGGGGGGAACAAAAGGTACAACCCTCCCAGCTGAGGAAGTAAAATAAATAAACTAAAAGAGATTCATTTGTGCCTATTCCATGCATACTTGTAGCCCATCACTGTTTTCGCTCCCATCACCTCCGCTGATTGACTGTTCCAGGCATCCACCTCTCTTTTGGTGAAGAAGTACTTCAATTCTCCCTAAACATCCCACCTTCCGGCTTCATTGGATGCCCTCTTGTCCTGGTGTTCCTTCTCCTCTGAAAAATACTTCCCTCCTGTACCTTGTTCAGCCCCATGATGTACTTATAAGTCTCTATCATGTTCCCTCTCTCCCTCTCTCTTCCAGGGTGAACACATTGAGATCCCTCAGACTCCCCTCATAGGGATTTTGGTGCAACCCCTGCACAATTTAAGTTGCCCTCCTCTGGACTGCCTCTACCCTCTCTATGTCCTTCCTCAGATGTGATCTCCAGAACTGGACACAATACTCCAGGTGGGGTCCCACCAATGATCGATGCAGTGGCAACATCACTGCTCTCCTTTTGCTGGTGAATATCCTCCCTATGTACCCCAAGCATCCCACTGGTCCTGCCTACTGCTTTGCCGTACTTCCCCACCACCTTGAAAGCATCGATAACCCCAATGTCTCTTTTTTCTGCTTTATGACCATCAATAACCCCCCCCCCAATTTATATACCAGTGTTCCTGGGTTTCTGTACCCTTTGATTTTGCACTTTTTTGCATTGAAACCCAGATGTTATACCCTTGGCCATTCCTCAAGTTTTATCAGATCTCTACTCATTCTCTCCACCCACTCCAGAGTACCTCCCCTGCTGCAAATGCTGGTGTCATCTGCAAAGAGGCATGCTTTCGCTTGCAGCTCTTCTGCAGTATCGCTTATGAAGACATTGAAGATGACTGATCCCGGCACTGAGACCTGAGGTAACCACAAGTCACTATCCCCTCATTAGAGTGAGTGCCATTTGCCACCACCCTCTGTCACCTATCCATCAACCAGTTCCTTACCTAATTTACCACCTTGGGTCCCACCCCTAAACTGCCCACTTTCCTTATAAGCCTCTTATGTGGTACGGTGTTGAAGTCCTTGCAGAAGTCTAAGTTGGCTACATCCACTGCCCCACCCTGATCTTTTTCCCAGGTCACAGGGAGAGAGCAGTCTGACTAGGGTCACTGATGGATGCTAGGCAGAATGTAATTGAACAACCACAAAGGAACTCATCAAGCCCCCACACACCTTAGAAACTGTTTGAGATCAAGTGCTGTGGGGAGGGGTGGACTTGCTGAGCTACCAGAATTGATCCACCCAATTATGTATCGGGGGCAGCTTTTGAAGAGTAACCATACTGGGACCTGGTCCATATAATTAGGATAGGAAGGTGGGGGTTAGGACAGTGTTGGGAGGGGAATGCTTTGCAAGACACCAGATATGCCCACTGGGTATTTGTCATTTGGCAGCTGAGCTGAGACCACCTTTGACCCCCAATGATGGATTGGGAGTAGAAAAGGTAGAAGATTGTCAAGGGGCCTTATTTGCTTCTATGTATTATGGCTTTGGCAGGGTCAGTTAGAGAGGTGGGAGGTTTTTAAAACACAGTGTCAGATAGGAGAGGGCTTCAGGACACCAGATATCCAAATATTTCTATAAGGTATGAGAAGACCAGCAGTGAATGGGTAGGAGGTGACTGAAGGGGTGGGGGTGGGGTGGTTATAGGGCTACTATAGTCCTGACCAGACTGAGGAGGGGGGAGGCTTTTAAAAGTGTGCCTCAAATAACACCTGAGTAATGAATATTAGTCCTTATGTTTGTTGTTTGGATCTGAAAACCAGATTAGTACAATCCACATTTCTGCCACTGTTAGACTATGCAGATATCCTGTATGCCCAAAGTACTAACTCTGCCTTGTCTACACTAGACATCTTCTACCATCATGCACTACGATGTATTACTGATGCACCCTACTCTATTCACCACTGTACCCTCTATTCCCTTGTTGAGTGGACCTCTCTTACATGCAGGCAGCAAAAACATGCAGCCATCTGGACATATAAAGCAATTACACAAAGTCTACCTCAATATATCTCTGACTTCCTGCCTACCTGCACACCTGGAAAGTGTGCCCTAAGAAGCCTATCTTATATTATACAATGGGGGTATGAAAATCATGTAACCTCATTGGTCAAAACACATCACATGACCATGGTATATCCTGCAAATAACCCATGGCTGAGAAAAGGCATTTATAAAAAACATACTTAAACACATTTTAAATGTATTTTACACATGGGTCCATTGTATAATCACAATAAGGCACTCCAGGGTGTAAGTTATTGATGGATTTACCCACTTCTTGTGTGGTTAAGTCACTCGGCTGTGCCTCGTGACACACCACACAAGGCATGGGTAAATCCCCCAATAGCTCACACCCTGTCATGCCTTATTGCTTAATTCTACTTGCTATCACCAAAATCAAAACACAGTTTGGCCATACATCCATAGGTTATGCTCCTCCCACCCTGTGGAACAAACTACAAAAAATTCCTGAAATTGGCCATCCCTGTACAGTTGGCCAACTTCAAGAGTTTGCTTAATCAGTCCTTCACCAAGACCTGTAAATGCAACCGTGGATAGAGGATTTCCGACCTTGAGGCTACCATGTTCCCTAATCGCCACTTTTCTTATGTGCTACCCCTCCTTCTCATGACCTCTGCTATTCCCTTTCCTCTATGTTTTCTATGGTACCTTGTGCTACTAGTAACCCTCCTCCTTAAACTTGTAAATCTATTTTTTTTGCAGTCCTTAATTTTTCTTGCTTTTCCCTTTTAAATAATTTTTCATTTGAATTCCAACTTTCATTTTTTACTTGTAATTTATTGCTCTGCCTATTTTTGGAATGTATCTATCTTTAGGTGGCCCTGCTTTACTATGTCCATGACATGTTGGCCTTCTGCATAATGTAAGCTGTACTCCTTATTTTTTATTCACTGTATTCATATCATTGTCAATTTTTACTTATACCTTTGCCCAGTTACACCTTGCAAATGAATTTTTCTTAAGGGTGTTCTGCCTGGTAAAATAAAGAATGATTGATTGATTGATTGAATAACACATAGCCTGTTATTCATAGGATTTGGGAAAACTAATATTCATTACTTATTAAGCCTCATTTTTTGTATGACGTTTGTAAACTATTTTGTATTTGATATGTTTTTTCTCATTTTCTGAGTGTTAGTAATACTACTGTCAATTTAATCATATGCTACAATTTTGCTGAATAAATTTATGCTCCTATAACCATCACACACATCTCACTGCTTCTCTTCACTATCCCTTACCTTCCCTGCTTTCACAGGCTTCACCTGCAAAAGCATCAGAAGTGTGTGTGTGTGTGTGTGTGTGTGTGTGTGTGTGTGTGTGTGTGACTCACACACACACACTACAATATGAACAACTGTTATGTTCTATTCTGCCACATGGCAGGAAATGGCAGACTGTGGCAAATCATGGCACAGAACCACTAGCAAAATATCCAAACAATAAAAATAATTGTTTGCCTATAGTTGCACCACAGGATAACAGAACAGAACTTATAAAACGGCATGAAAAATACTGCATTCTGATTGGTTGCTAGCCCTGTATTAGAAGTGTTTAATGCACAGCTAGCAACAAGGTCAGGCATCTACAGGCCAAGTACAATAAGTAGGTATTCTTAAAGTGATTTTGAACAACTGAAATTTAAATGAATTGCTTGCAACAAATTATACAGTAGCTGATGCTGGTGATAGTCCCTTTGCATAAATCATGATAATTTTGGTGCAGCAGTTATTTAACTGGAAATGATTGTAGTTGAGTGGTGGCCTTCATTAATCTCCAACTTGCCATCATAATGCATAAAATAACAATAAAAAAAAAATACCCACATTCATTTCAATGGGGCTCACCCCATGCCCTCTCTTGTTGCATGTCATAGTGTGCCTGAGTGCAGGGTTGTGGAAATCAATTGGGAAGTGGAAGGGATCAGCTGGCTACCTTGTCGGGGCCAAACTGTGATCCCTTCCCAATAAATAATGGTGACACCAAAATCCTAATGATTTTTGGAAAGGGGCTATTGCCAGCATAATCAATACTTTCATGTAAGTTAACCCCCCACCATGCTCCATAAATCACTTTAAGCCAAATGGAACTTCGAGTTTTGAAAATCTGCCATTTTGTTCTTGGTAGCCAGACAGTAGCCCTCACTCTCTCACTGAAAAGGGCTGCACATTTTAATATATTTGAATGAAGCACCCCCACATTTGGTTAGCAAATCAGTGAAACTGAAAACAAGCTTTCTGCTCTGATACCACCAGATGGTGTTTTTATCAGCCGCTCCCACGCTTTGTCTCAATGCCACTTTGCTTGCGGTGGTGGTGCCACCCTCCACCATTACCCTTGCACACTTACATGACAAGGCTGCAAATTAAAATATATTGAAAGATGCACACACATTTACTTACCAAATGTTTGAAAAGGAAAATACAGTTTTCACTACCACTTTGCTGTTTTCTCTGTTGAGCTGCCAGATGGCCAGCTTCTTGGCCACTCCCTCGCTCTTTCTTAATGCCGGTACCCCTGCTTTCTTCATCTGTGTCTATGGTACCCTTAGCCACCAATCACAGCTCACCCAGTACTTGCTGCATCTGGCTTTCTGGTAACAAATTTGGCCAGTCTCCTCTTTCCCCACTCAGCAGCTCTCTGGCCTCACTGTTGCTGTGCTCTCTTACTATCACTGATGGCAAACAGCCCTGACAGCACTTGACCTGCGGCTGCTCCTGCTCACTTCAGGTAACTACAGAAGACCCTGCCAGTACAGTCACCCTCTGTATTGAGTTCTGGGACAAAATGTTAATTTAATTATTAGTATGTTTAAATCTAGCTAATCGCTAAATTTTACTGCAGCTTGTTGTCTAACACACACGGCTCTGTAATCTCAAACAGTAAAAGAACTAACAGTATACCACAACTATGGCAGCCTAAACAAGCATTTGTCAATGCTGAATGTTGTCATGCTGGCATTGGCAGTGGCAGAAGTGGAGAAGCATAGCACTGTGAGTTTGTTAATGTGTCCCAAAAGGTGATTTTGCACAGTGAGTATGCCACCGTGTGACAGAGCTGCGGAAACGCGTTTTGGGCAGGCTGTGGAAAATGACAGCTGGACTGTTGATAATGAGGTGTGCACAAATGCCAGTGGTGAAAATGTGGCATGAACATATTGCAGATTGACGAAGTTACAAGGGTGCGTGGAAACTGTGCAATGCATGCTTGTAACACAGTCATTGTCTGGACTTTCGCCACCAAATTTTCAACATAGGCATTGTAGGACCTCTGCTGATGAATATTGTCACCTTCATTTCCTCAAAGTGTCCCGAAAAGTGATTTCGCACAGTGACCATGGAATTCTGCACTGGACATGTGAAAACACATTTCAGCCAGCTGTACTGTTCATAAGGAGGTATGGAAAAATGCCAGTGATGAACAGCTGGAGTGAAAGTATTACAAATTCACAAAGTCACGAGCTTGTGTGCAAACTGCGCAATGTGTGCTCATAAAACACTCATTTTATTGACTTTCGTCCCTAAATTTTCAACATAGGCATTTTAGACATCTACAATGAACAGTGTCACTGCCATTTTCATAATGTGTCTCAAACACAGGCTTTCCACAGCGACCGTGCTATTGTGCACTGGAACTGCGAAAACAGATTTTGGTCAGGATGTGAAAAATGACAGTTGTACTGTTCATTAGGAGGAGCAGAACAATGGCACTGTTGAAAATGTGGAGTGAAAATGTTATAAGCTATAACCCACAGAGTAAAGGGAAGCTGCTATAAGTGGATCTTGCCTCCTCTAAAAGCTCTGATGTCCACCCGGGACAAGGCCTGGAAAAAGTACAGGAAATCAATGCTACCGGGGGACTTAGCCAGTTACAGGGCTCTTAGAAACCAATGCAAAAAGGCCATAAAGTTAGCTAAAAAAGACTATATCACCAACCTTCAAAAAACTAGCCTAGGCAATCCCAGGCTCTTCTGGTCGCACATTAATGAACTCCTCTAAGGGAGGAAAAAAACTACACCCAGCCCAATCCTGGCTAATGGGCAATTCATCGATGGGGGATCTCTCATTGCTGAGTCCCTTAACAGTTACTTCACAAACCTGGATGCTTACAAGACGGGACCCACTGACAGGAGGAGTGAGCCGAATGCTCAACAGCCCCCTGACCTTGACCGCCCTTTGTTTCACCTGAGGCTGGTCAGGGAAAAGGAGGTTTTGACCATCCTTAAATCCTCACACTCGAGAGGATCTGGGGGCTCGATGGGATCCAAACCAGAATCCTCAAGGAGGGGCCCCAGCTTTAGCTAAGCCCTAACCTGGCTGATAAACTGGTCTATCATGGAGGGTCTGTACCCAAGCTTTGGAAACAGGCCCTAGTGATTCCTATACACAAGGGAGGGCCAACTGAGCCCATTGAGAACTACAGGCCCATCTCTTTGCTGTGTGTCTTTGCAAAAGTACAGGAGAAGCTAGTCTACTCCCAACTCCGAGAATACCTAGAAATCCACCGGGTAATCTCACCATCACAGCATGGCTTCAGAGCCAAGCATGGGACGGATACTGTGCTAACTAAACTCTCAGCCGATGTCCTGAGCAATAATGATGCAGGGGTCAGCACAGGGGCGGTCTTTATTTGACCTATCTAAGGCATTCGACTTGGTAAACCACAACCTCCTACTACAAAAAATGTGCTCACTTGGCCTTGACTCTCATTCACTGGGATGGTTCAAGAGTTATTCTCTGACGCACTCAGATGGTCAAGTGGGAGTATAAAGTCTCCAAGCTAGCTCCACTCAAAGAAGGGGTACCTCTAAGGGTCAACCTGCCCCCTTCTCTTACACTGTTCATAAATGATCTGCACACACGCTGGAGCAGTAAGCGTATCCAGTACACGGATGATGCGGTCATTTACAGAGCTTCCTACTTTACCTGAGTTGGAGACAGCCCTCCAAGAAGACATCATTCAGCTGGAGGACTGGCTCACTCTGAACAAAATGGTTCTAAACACCAACAAAACAAAGGTAATGCTCTTGGTCCTAGATCCCTGGGATCTGAGAGGCACATCTTCTACAACTCCAGTCCAGGGGGTACAAAACTTGAGGTGGTCTCCTCTACCAAATACCTTGGACTTACCCTGGACCAAGGCTTCATACTAAAAAATCACGTAGACCAAATCACCAAAGCCATCCATGGAAACTTGGAACTTTATAGACTAAAGGACCAGATTATCCCTGAAGCTAGGTAGCCATTGCCGCAAGCTGCATTCCTCCCAAAGCTCACCCACGCCGCCCCATTCTCCAGGGGGCGCGCGTGACGGGTTAGGGAGGCTACAGACCTTGTACAACAAAATAGTCCACTTTGCCACTATGTCACACCCGAGGACTCACCACTGCGAGGCCCAATCTAGGCTCAGGTGGCGCCTCTGGAAGCTCGCATCTCCTACTCAACCCTCTGCCTTACATTCTAGCTACTTGGGTCCCACACTCCCCCAGCCTGAATGGTCTCGCTAGGGTGAAACCCAACCCACGGTGCCTGCGCTCATCAGGCCAAGCTCTCCTCGTGGTTCCCAAGACCAGGACAAAAGCCGGGTCCAGGTCCTTTGCATACACCGCCCCTTCCACCTAGAACAACCTCCCCTTGGAGGTACGGGAGGCTGGGTCCGTCACCAGCTTCCGGACAAAGCTCAAGGATCACTTGCTCATCAGGAGCACATGTCTTTGCTACAGGACTTGACCACGTACAGCCATCCGGGTAGCTCATCAGACCCGACCTTGCATAGCCTACTGGAAGCATAACGGACCTCCCCCTAAGACGGGGTGCACTTTGTCCCTCTCATCCCCCTTCCAATATGCCCACAACGAAGCTAACCCCAGGTCTTTAGCTTCTGCTTGTCTACCAGAGCACTTCAACCTAATTCACTAACCTGGGATGAATAACGGTCTCATTATGTGTAACCTCTATGTCCTTACTGCCTGCATGTTGTACACTACCTGCCGCCTGTATACCTATGTATTTCTTACTGTTATACTTTACAATCACATGACTGTACTGATCCGTTACCTGTAATGTTGTTGATTCACCCGGGTCGCCCCTGAAAAGGGACCTCCGGGCTCAGTGGGCCTACCCGGTCAATCAAATTCAATAAATAAATAAATAAGTTTGCGAACTTACGAGCGTGCATGCAAACTGCGCAATGCACGCTTGTAAAACAGTCATTTTATGGAGTATTGTCACCAAATTTTCAACACAGGCATTTTAGGACCTCTGCTCATGAACAGTGTCACTGTCATTTTTGTAATGTGTCCCAAACACTGATTTTGCACAGCAATCGTGCGATTCTGCACCGGAAGTGCGAAAACACATTTCGGCCAGGATGTGAAAAATGACAGCTGTACAGTTCACAAGAAGGTGTGGTAAAATGTCAGTGTTGAGAATGTGGTGAAAATAGTGTGAATGTGCTAACTTACGAGCGTGCATTGAGCAGTTGCAACGCATGCTTGTAAAACAGTAATTTTTTGGATTTTTCCCACCATGCTTGCAACATAGGCTTTTTGAGAGCCCCTCTCATGAACAGTGGCACTGTCATTTTGTTACTTGGTCCCGAAAGGTGATTCCATGCAGTGACTGCAAAATCACCTTTCGGGACCGAATAACGCCATGACATTGCAAGAATTAATGAGAAGGGTTCCCAGAAACCCCATGTTGAAAATTTGGGGCCAAAATTCGCGAAAACGCCTGAGATATGCATTAAAGTTGAAAAACCCCAATTCATTCCATTATACAGCTCACCGGCATTTCTTCAGTTTGCGGTCAGCTTTGAAGAGTGCAGACGTGTTCCGGTCCACGAGATCCATCACGCCCGGACTCCGGGTAAGTATGGGGTGAGGGTGAAAGGAGAGGGCAGGGTCGCATGAAGGTTGGAGTGCGGGTGGGGGTATCGAGACTACAAGGAACCATTTTCATTATACAGGGAAAAAACCCATTGTGGGACAGTTTTGTCTTTAAAGGGAGTTGGCATGCTGGGGTGGGCTCCAGCGTGCACTAACTGTTTGGGGGTGTGTCTGTAGCCAACGGGGATTGGGCACCCTCGTCGACACACAACACGGGGATGAGGAAGTAATGCCGATGGGGATTGGTACCCCCATCTGCACACAAAGAAAGGGCGAGCCAAGGTTGGGCACCCCTCGGCATTCAACAATGGGGGATTTATGCTGACGGGGAGTGGGCTCCCCCATCGGCACACAAAGAAAGTGGGGGGGGTTAACCAACAGGGGTATTGGGCACTCCTGAAGTTGGCAGTAGTTGGGTGGCCTGCTCACCAACCATCCTCATAATGTCGGCAAGCACGTAGAAAGGGTCCGCTGTGTATGACGAGCTTTGCTCAGATTGCAGCGGACATTTTCTTAGATGTACTCGCCACATTATGTATGCATGGTGTGGCACCGGCATGCAGGCTGATTGGGGAATGAGGGATGCACCTACTGGTGCATGCCCTGCATTCGCCCAACAGTGACCCCACCTCCAAAGCTGCACTGTCCCACGATGTTGGCAGCACAAGTGCGCCGACATAAAAAAACTATACTAAAAAAAGCCTCACACTCATGCAGGTGGATGGACTATTTTATGTAAAATTTAGGCAAATATGTTATTTGTTTTATTATTTTAACCCATTAATTTTATTTTTTTCATGCATATAAACTATTGATACCCATTTTATAAGTGCAATAAGACACTCCAGGTATGTGCAGTAGACACTTCTAATACATTGCCTGGGGCAGGAGGCACTCGCTGCGTGACCTCGTGCCTGATTATGCCCCTGGCCATACATTAGCAGTGTCTAGGGCACACCCTGTTGTTTCTTATTGTTTACATATCGCATGTCTGGATTGTATGAGGGTGGGAAATGCATGCATGCTATCTTTTATTTTTTAGTTTTTTTGCGAATACTGAAATGATGAGCCAGGGAAAAATGGTCAGACTGGGTCGGCCAAGTAGTCTTTATCAGCCAACAAATTCTATATTTCTAAGTTTAAGTGTATGGCACTATACAGGACATTCTGAACTAGGAAATGATGTCAGAGGTTGATAATGGATAGGGCTGTGGGAATACCTTTTCCTGAATACTGTTCTGAGCTGAATATTGTATGTGGATCCTCAAATATTTGGATACTCATTATTTAGCATTTGGCTTGGTTTGTGGGGAGAAGTAAACACATAAAATAACCCTACCCCCTCACCTGGTGCCCAGGACTAATCTTCTGGCTAACCTCCAAGCCCTTTCCAAACATTCCCCCTACCTCCCCTTTCCCTGGTGTTCCAGAGAATGCCAGAGTTCAAGATATAACATTTTATGCTCCTGGCATTCTGCCAGAAGCTGACAGTATCTTCTGAAGCTGACTCACATCCTAGCCTGACTCCCTAATTCTCCTAATACATAATTATTTTGTCAGCCCCACTTGTTGACCCCTTACATTGATTCAAGGGCTAGTGGCAACTGATATTCATTCCAGGCTAATCAATCAGTCCCCCCTGCTGTGTCCCTAGCCCAGCTTATTGCTGCTACTATGCTATAACTGCTGTCTCTCATCGTAGCATACACAACCAACAAGACCATACCAATATTCATTATCCTTCTCATCAACATTACATGAGCATCAAGTCAGTGATGGGGTGCTCAGTCACAAAGAGGGGCAGGGTAGCAGCTTGATTTACCTGCACTGCACCACGACAGTGGAATGCATTGCCTCCTTATATCCAAACTGGCTCCTCCCTCTCTGCCTTCAAAAGCAATCACAGGGCTTTCATCCTTGACAGCAGGTGTTGTATCTGCTCTTGCTGACCACTGTTATAATGTTGTACTTCCAGCCTGTGTAATTTTATAACCGTGTAACACTAATTGTGAGGTAATGAAGTCTCTTCCTATGTCTGTGAAACCTGTACTTTCCATCAGCTGTCACAGTATCTGTTATTATCTGTAATCAATTCTGGGTCACACCTGAAAAAAGAACCTTGGTCTCAGTGTGCCCACCTAGTTGCCAAAATCCAACTAACTAACTAACTAACGCAGCCTATCTGGCTGTATAACATCACTCTATGATCCTGCTGCCCCTTCTTTCCTTTGCGATTGCGCGCCTTCCCTTTGACACGCTGCTTATGTTGAGGATAAGGATATCGGTATAGTCCAGTCACGATATAGCAGCTGGAACTAGACCCTACAGTAGTCTTGCACTTAAGGTAAAGGGGGGGGTAGAAGCAAATGTGGCGGATGGGAGGGACTTTGATTTGAAATATGTTGGTCCAACAAGCCTGTTTTGAAATATTTGAATCTTATTTGCTCCCTGTTGTACTGGGTGACTGGAGGTTTAACTGTAGTTGGATGCTGAATCAGAAGTGGGTTTTGCATCCAACCCCTTTTTGCAGAATTTGGATTTTCTGCCTTCGGTACAATGCCAAAATTCCAAATTCTGAAAAAGCCCAGAATCTGATGAATCACGTTCTGTGAGATGTGGTCTAGGCAACCCTAGTGGCCAGTGCTGGCTGAATATAGAGAATCCTGGATGGGCAACCATGCTGAACCTGTGTGTTCTGCCACAGAGGGGTTCTGATTACCTGTGACCTTGAGAGCGAAGCTTGAGAGGCCCTTGGTAATCAGAGCCCTGAGGTGGCAGAAAACACTGGTTCAGCATACGGTTGCCCATCCTATATTTTTTTATTGTGTATGGATCCATCCTATGTAATTTAGATGCATGTCAAGTACATATACATATTTTTTAATTACACAAACTAACTGGTTGCTGCCCGTTATATTCAGGAATTTAGTGCTTGTTGCAAAGGTGAGTTTGTAGTTGCTATGGAACGGACATCTCCACATCTGTGGTGTACACTCTGATTAGTTGTCAGTCGGGTTTGGGAGGGCTTTTCATAAAAATAAACATGGCAGCCGTATGTCTTCTTTAGCGAGTGGGGGATCAGACTCTATTTTAGTAAGTTGTTATAAATATTTGGTTGATCCTGCATTTAGTTTTTCACATAGAAGGATATATGTGGTTGATCCTGCATATTTGTAACTGTATCTGGTTGATCTTGCATTTGCTGAACTGCACGAATGTCTGTGCTGTTGCATGGTTGGTTCGTTTGATCTAGCTGATCCTTGTGATTTCATTACTGTGTCTCGTGTGATTTTCAAATGAGCTGGAACAGTGTTCTGCATGTAAGGTCTGAACAGTGTTCCATGATCTTTGCACTGTAGTTGAACGTTTCAGCTCAGTTGAAAATTAGGTTGGAACAACGTTCCAACATACACTGTAATCAGTATTTCCACAAAACAAAGGAGTTTTTCCTATATCTTACTTACTGATGTAGCCCCCCTGGTGCCGTGTGCCACTTGGCTATCCCTCTTGCTGACTGTCTCCGGTATCTGGCAAGGGACCTGGGTCCTGCTATGGTGACTATTGGGGGTTCGTTCCTGGAAATAGTGAAAATAGTGCAGTGCCTCCACCCAGAGTAAAGTATTAGTGGGCCAGATATCCGCTTGGCAGAGCCCCCTAGGATACTGTGCCTACCCACCTTCCCAACCAACCACTCTGCACATTGTGTCCCCCAATACCTTGTCCCACCATTAACCTTATATTTCAGTAATAAATGCATGCAATGGAATTCACTAACACAGCAGATTCAAACAACAAATTTACAGCTTTATTTGGGGGGTAAGGAATAGGAAAAGGGATACCTGGATGTAGGAATTGCTGTGAAGGCAAAAAGTGTTAATGAGATATGCAGTTTTTAAACATGTGGGCCTGCAGACCAAGCCCTCCCCCACTGGTACCAGTGCCCTCTGAATTGTCCCTATGGGTACCCTCTAAGTGCAGGCATGATCAGTGCTGCAGGGTGGCCAGCTGTTGGGGCCCTGAAACATTTGAGAAAACTTGTAAATTGAAAACAGAACAATTTCCCTTTTTCCACTCCTAGAAACCAAGTCCTGGGTACTCACAGTTTGACTACCTCAGCACCAGGGACAATGGAGCTCCTTGATTCAATGCAGCAAACACAGTCCAGCCAGGATCCCGCCACCTAGATGGAACTTGTTCAAGGATCTTGCAGCTGGTCGACTTGATTGCAGTTCTGGCCGCTTGTCACCTTCAGCCACTTCTGGCCCGGTGTGAAGCACTGTGGCAGAACAACACTGGACCAGAAGGCCCAGACCTGGGAGTGGCTCTACAGCCCATCTCCTTGATTGGAGTGCCCTAGCACTTGGGGGCAAGCCCTGTGACCTCCTGAGACAGTGAATCCAATTTGGGAGGGGTTAGCAAGTTGCCCCCCTGGCTCTGAGTAAGGACTCCCAAATGGTGGGGGTCCTCCCGCAGTCCCTGCACTGAGTTCTCACTAGGAAAAAATTATAGACAGTCACTCCACTGAAGTCCAGTGTCAGTTTTAGCAAGGGCTAGCCTCCAATTCAATCCGTGTCAGTGCAATCCAACAGATGGGGATTCAGCAACAATGGCCCCCTGTACACCAGTCTGCACTTTCAGCTTAGCAGTGTTCAACTCTTTTACTCGGCTGCAGCAAGTCTGCCAAAGTTCACTCAGGACACACGCACACACACTTTCTGGCTAGCACCCCACAACCTGAGATGTTCTGCCTCTTTGAAGAAAATGCAGCTGCAGTCCTCACAAGCAAGTGACCTCTCAGCAGCAACTGTAAAAACTCAGATAATCTGCTCAGTATTTTCAGTTAGCGCAATCTCCCAATGCAGGGTATCTGCCACCTTTGATTTCTCCCAACAATCATTCAGCAACTTCTCAGTACCTAGGGAAACATTATCTTGATTTAGTCTCTCTTCCTGTCTTTTCCCCTTCACAATCCAGTCCTGCTACCAGCACCTGGGGAATCCTTCAACAGCTCCACACTTCTGATTAAGGCCTGGATAAGCCCCTGAAGTCCACAGTCTGCTCTCACACCACAGTCCTGACTCAACCAGAGCCCAGCAACAGGCTACCCCAGTCCCAGAAAGTCCCCACTGTATCAGCTGAAATCCCAGTCCTCTGATTGGCTGTTGAAGCCTTTCACTAACTGATACCCATAGTGATCAATGTTTCCTCCTCGTTTATTGGGGCATAATCTAGGCACTAGAATTAGTCCCCTCCTTTTACCAGAAGGCCCTCTGACACAGTTTTGGGTGCCTAGATCACTGATTGGCTAATAATTAAGGGGTTAGAGGTCACCAACATGTCAGCTCCCATTCAGTCTAATGGAGCCCATTCAATTCTATGCAGTCTCTCCCCTTCTCATGACTGGTGCAGCCCAACACCTTACCCTAGCTGCACCATCCCACCACCAGATGGTAGCGCAAACGATGCCCTCTTAAAGGAGCCCACTCTCATCTGAGGGCTTCCAAGAATGGTACTGTAAGGCAGTAGGCAGCATCTCATTTTTATTCATGGGGTCACTCGTTAATATTCATGAGCTTTGAATGGCCCCCGTTGTTCAAGTTTCCCCTCCAGTTGCTCCCACGGTCCTCTGCCTGATCCCTTTCTGGTCTTCAGTCCCCCGGACATGAAAGGGGCACCGGGACCAGAGACAAAACTCCCCAGTTCACTTGATTGCAATGACTATTGGTGCATCAAAGAGCCCTTGCGCCTAAGCGAGTGCCATCCAAACAACTCACCAGCAACTTGCGTCCTATGGATTACACCCCAAAGGGGCAGAAAACAGTCTGCTAATGGCAAAAAACCAGGGGGAATACAGATAAGCCCCCAGAGTAGGGTTAGACTGAGTTACAAAAATGATTACATAGTTTAAAACACATACACACACACACGCACATGCAAGTGTTTTCATAGTCAACAGTAGGAGCGGGTAAACACTCGGCTGGTGGTGCCAATCTTTAACAAACACAGTAGTGAGGATTTGAAAATCTAAACTGCACTTACCCCTCTTCAAGGAAGAAATCAGAAGCCAGAAAACTCTCAGGACCTCTGATGAAGTCCATTTAATGGGCGAAACGTAAGGTGTAGTGCTCATGGAGGCACCACGGCAATTTCTGTTTGATTTTGCCTAACGTTTGGATGTGGAATAAAACTTTTTGAAGCAGCAGAGTTTCCTGGCTTCTAATTTCTTCCTTGAAGAGGGGTGAGTGCAATCTAGATTTTCAAATCTTCACTACTGTGGTTTCATAGTCAGTTTGGTGACCCTTGGGTGTCAGGTGCAGACTGCACAGTCAGTACACTTCCACTCTCTCTGAGTATCAAACTGGCTGAATAGCAGCAGAGCCCCTTATTTCAGCTCTCAGGTTCCCAACATTATGCTCATTTCACTCCCTTCCTGTACTCATGTGTGGCTGCAGGTGGGAACTGCTCAGCCCCCCCCCCCACACACACAAAAGAAGTCATGGACTACTGGTGTCAGGAGGCAAAAAGTCAGTCCAAAACCTAAGTTGGAAGGGGTAGGGGCTGTGGGATTATACTGGTGTGGTAACACTACTACAGTTAGAGTTGCATAGTGTAGGAAGTGTAATGTTAAATCACAATTTTCAGCTGCATCCCAGCCATTTCTTGATTTAATTACGGCAGTTCCAAAAGCATGTATTCTGGTGCAAGATCTCATAATCTGCCAATCTTGGAGCAATGTACTTTAGTGCTTTTTTTGCTTGGGAGTGCCAAAAAATCAGCAAAGTATGAAAACTGTCTCTGATAGGCTTATTCATGTGCTAAGTGCCTCTGACATGTGCAGAAAAAACAGTGGTGCATGAATTACCCTTATAAGGCCCATGGAGCAAAAGTGAAGCCACCATTACTGCCACTTGCATGACTGGTGGTCAAGAGCCCATCCCCACCACTGGTAGTGTCACCAGTGCTGCACCTCCCTCCCTCCCTCCCAAAGGCACTCATTCACCACTTTTGTTTATTTAAATTACCAACAATCAGGAGCCCATCCCTTCCAATGTACTGTGGTACTCACCTCTCTCTCTCTCTCTCTCTCTCTCTCTCCTTCTGCCCAACAAAGTGAAAATATATTACCTCCATAGCACTCCACTATCCCCCCCTCCCCCAAAAAGGATCTTTTCATCCCTTGGTGACCGAGTTTCACAGCCATACCTCCACCTCAACTGCCACTGTCTAATGAATGAAACCATGGTTTTGCAGTTTCATCGTTAGGTGGTGGCCAGCCGAGGTGTAGAGAGGGCTGTGCTAGTTGCCTACTGAGAAATGTAATGGATCATTTTTTTGGGGGGGTGTGAGGGGTGGATGATTGTGGGTGCCAGAAGAGAGTGGGGCAGGAGGTTTTACATATTTAACTGCGTCAGGCGGGGGACTTGGGTGAGTTTTTGCAGTGTGCTCTAGTGGTTAGTGCACTGCATTGGGAACCAGAGGATTGCATGCTTAAACCCCTGCTAGAGCTAAAATACTCACTGTGTTACCTTGACCAAGTCACCTGACCTCTTATTGCTCCAGTTCATCCAGCGGTTGAAATGGAGAAAAGAAGAACCCCGCTGAAAATGAGATGCTGCATCCCAGCTGGACTGTCCTTGGTAAAGAAATACAATTGAGTGTTTTTTTTAGACATTGAGTTGGGGGATTTCCATTGAACTTCACCTAGGAGTGGGGGCAAGCGTGCTACATCTGTCTCCTCCCTCATCCTGAGGCAGGAGCAGCAGGGCCCAGGTGGACAGGGACACTAGAGTCAGCACACGAGATGCAAATGCCAGAGCAGTCAGGAAAAGAATAACTGTACTGTAGATGTATTTTTTAATTAGGACAAGTGGGGTGTTTTGAGTGAGGGTGGGCAACAAGGATAGATGATAGTAGTTGTGGTGATGGTCATGGCAGGCCGTAAGTGTGTCTGGTATGTGAGGGGTGCCTGAAGGGGTGGAGGTGTACTGTTAGTGTGTGCAGTGCTTGGAGGGGGAGGATCAGTGTAGGATGGGTCTAGGAGTTCTAGGGAGTAACAGTGGGGCAGGGACTGGGATCTGGGGTAAGAAGGGGTGTGAGTTCCAATGTGAGGGGTCTCATGCACAAAGCACGTTATAAACCTGAGCCTGTGTGCAGGGCCCCATGCTTTGGTCCATTCACAAAGCATGCTATGGGTCAGAGCCGATATGAGGGGCCCCGTACATTCACAAATCATGCAGTAGGCTGGAGCCAATGTGAGGTGCAGTGTGCTTTGTGAATATCAGTACAAAGTTGTGAGCACTGGCTATTGAATATGTTTTCCAAACAGTAATGACATTTTTTTGTAAAAAAAATGTATTAACGTATCAGTTAGTATTGTAGCATAAGTCAAAGTTAGGTCCAGGGAAAGAGGTGAGACCTGGATGCCTGCAAAAGTGGCACCATGTAACCAAGCTCATCAAGAAGTGCTCTTTTCCTACCATTGTGGAGAAGGTGGACATCTGCAGAAGGTGTTTCAGTCCCTAAAGGATTATAATAGGTGACCAACCAGTTCAGAAAATGAGCCATGAAGCAGGGAAGCTTCACTGGGGGCTTAAGGGAAAAGTGACCCAGAGATACTGAGGTTGAGAGTTCCACCCAACTAGAAGGAAGAAAGGAAAAGTTTTATTGTTCGGTCAAAAGACCTTTACAAAATCTAAAATTTACGTGTAGCATAAATACAATTTATACAAAATAAATACAATTTTATGCATATAATATGATATCAGCAGCACATTTGCACTGTTAAAGCACTTCTGCACAGTATTTCACCCACATATTGCCCTGATTTTTAAAAGTACAAAATCAACTTTTAACCCCTTATACCAAAATATATACATGGATTAAAATGTTACAGTGTATTTCCATTACCAGAGTACTTTTATACAATGCAACAAATCATTCTCATATTTCCTTGATTGTAGAGATAGGACCATTCTCCACTGTATCACTTTATACCATATATAATTAATTAAAGTTTCAAGTGCATTTGTTCTGTTGAATAATTCTAATTTTAGAAATAGCTATCAAATAAGCTGCAACACCCTTAATTATTATTTCATCATTTGTTGTAAAAAGGAGTTTCAGAATCTGGTCTGTATCTGCATGCCATATAGCTGCCCACAGTGGTTGTAAATATTGCAGTCTTGGCTGAATATAGCAGTCACAGTTGAATATTACATAATATAAGTCTTCCATTTGGGTTCAATTACAAGTACATAACGGAGCTTGTCATTAGTAATTCATCATACCTTGCTTTTAAGACATTGCTAGGGAACAATTCCAAGCGATATCTAGTGTTCAGTTTTCATTTTTTATTGTCTGTTAAGAAGTCCAAGTAATACCTGTAATAATGCAGTATATCATTCTGTACTAGCCAGTGAGAGATGTGAAGTTTGGCAATAATTTCCAAATCACATATTTTGTAGTATTCTATTAGTTTATCGGTGACATATTTCTGATATTTCAAACTTATTGTAATACCTTTGGTATTATAATATTCTAGTGTACCAAGGCCTGCTGTTTTTAATATTGTCCGTACCCTTTGTAACCAATTTATTGGCAGAAAAGTTTTTGGTTACCCAATAATTATTTTCCTGCAAACATATATGTGGGATATGATGTTCTTCAAGTCAAAGCAGTTTGATCCAATAATTTACTTTTTTAGCATGAAAATATCCTATTATACCAGGCAGTCCCAACTCAGCTCTTACGAGTGCTATAGGCACTGAGTTTCCCAACTGCAGAATTTCTTTTAATAACTTGTTCATTGGTCCCTCTATAGATTCAGTTTGCCAAGATCCCAAACTTTAGCGTTATAGAGTGCTTGTGCATTATATTTTGCTTTTAATGCCACTAAAAGTGGTTTGAGCATATTCCCTATTGAATAAATTAAGAGAAGTTGCAGTCTGTTTTAGCTTTTTTTCAAAAGTTTAATGTGTGTAGACCATCTACAATCGTTTGAAAAGGTGAGTCCTAAATATGTATATTGTTTGACTGCTTCCAACTTCTTTTCACCAATTTACCAGGCTCTGTTTATATGTTTGCCACCAAACACCATGACCTTGCTTTTTATTTCATTAATTTTAAGTAAATGGTCAAGTGCATATGTATTCAACAATTTTAGATTTTTTTTGTAGTCCAGACTGTGTCAAGGAAAACAGAACTAAATCGTCTGCGTATGCCAGGGCAGCACAATGCCTGGTCAAAATTTTCAGAGAATCAGACTCAGTAGTTTCTAATTGTATCAATAAGTTATTTATGTAGATACAAAAGAGCAATGGAGCAAGGACACAGCCTTGTCTGACTCCCTTCTTGATAAGAAAATTGGTTGATAACTGTCCAGATCTGTCTAACCTAATCTGCGCCCATGTTCCCATATATAATTCACTGATTATAGCAATAATGGGTCCTGACACTCCCCATTGTTTCATCTGCTTTCATAGGGTACCACGTGCAATCGTGTCGAAGACTGATGTAAAATCTATAAAAGCTGCATACAGTTTTTGTTTTCTCAGTTTAACATATTTCTCAATTAAATGTTCAAGGATAAAACAGTTATCAGTAGTAGAGAATCCCTTTCTAAAACCAGCCTGTAGTTCTGACAAGCCACCTAAATTGTGAATTTATTCTTTTAGCCTGTTTAGAATGACTTTTGCAAATATCTTACACATGTGATCCAAAAGTGAAATAGGTCTGTACATCATAGGATTTTTCTTATTGCCTCTCTTGAATATGGAAATAATTAAAGCCCCTTTCCAAGATAATGGGAACACTAATTTAGTACAGCAATAATTAAAAAAGCCAGCTAAAGTTTTAGCCAACATTGATGGAGCAACTAAAAAGACTTCAGTCGGAATTAAATCTGGTCCAGGGGCCTTTTTTCGTTTTAGGACAGTGATTGCAAAATAAACTTCAGACGGTGTGATTTCCCTAAATTGCATCATATCTAAATTGTTATCTATTATATGTCACTTATACTTGGATCATAAAAAATAGCTGTGTAATATTCAACCCATTCACTCATTGAAATGTGGGAGCCAATCTCATATTTTAACGTATCAGTTTCTTTAGGTACAAAAAGCCAATATGTTTGATAGTCATTGTTGGTAACATTTTGTTCCACTGTTTAAACTGATGTTCCTTTTGTTTTTTAACCAAACGTGCTTTGTAGCTTTTCCCGGCTTGATTAACAGTCTTGCTTTTATCTCTTAATTCACTATTTTATGTGTTTTTAATGAACTGTGTAAGTTTAGCTTTTCCTGCACGATATTCTGCATCAAACCATGTATCCAGGATATAGTTCTTTCGACCTTGAGGTGCTGCATTTTTTAGTGATGCTCTTATTGCCTCAAGGCAATTATGTAGCGGATAGTTCAATTCTTCTCCTGTGGTGTTACAATCTATTGCATTAGTTAAAGTCTGAACTTTATGCTTAATAATGATTTCTTGAGTGCCACTCCATCGGATTTTAATTTGGTTTCTTAATTCCATTGGGGGTAATACATGTTTTATAATCTCAGGGGGGTCTTGAAATTTAGGTTTAATTACAGCTGGGAGATGATTGCTATCTGCACGCCTTACTACCTCACAGTTTTCCCAAAACTGCATATCCCCATTCCAGAAGATATAATCTATTACAGAGGGGCCATGTACAGAGAGATGAGTGTAGTTCTCAGGTTTATCACCTGTTGTTCTCCCATTCAGATGAACCAAGAAGTGGGTAGAGATAACATTAATTAGTTTATATCCTGCTTCATTGATTTTTAAATCTTCTGAAACTCTATTGTATATATGGGCCTTACCAGGACACCAATTATGATATGTATTGTCTGTACAGTATATCCATTATAACTGCCAATTCTGGCATTAAAATCTCCACAAAGAAGAATATGCAGCTAAAGCCCAGGTTTTATGTATTAGATCATCCAAGATTTCCCAGATTCCTTCTGTATTGAATTTAGAGGCCAATGGGGGGTATATAAGTGTTTATAACACATGAATTATATTGAAGTGTGCAGTCAGCAGAGCTTAAGGCTATAATGCTACAGAAACCCGTTTTACTTTGGTGACAGATGGAGCCTCTGGGTACCAACAGAAATATGTGGAAAGCTTTTAACAATGAGAAACAACAATGGAGGAAGCACATGGAAAATTCAGATTACATCCAGGAGCATCGTTGGAGCGCACCACTCCAGTGCGACCCTGCTTACTCTGAGTATGGAATATTTCACTTGGAGAAACAGAGAGAGAGAGAGAGACAGACCAACTAAGGAAGGTCATTCATTGGGTCTTAGATGCTGTGAACTGCAGGTCCTACAAATATCAGACCCAAGATGCTGCTCAGGGACCAGCCACTGAGAAACCTGCCATGAGGCGACCCACCAAGCCACCATTGTTAATGAGCCACCATGACAATCTTTATCTAGAACTACCCCACAGAAGGAACGCAAAGAAAAGACAGCCAGTAACCATCCTAGATCTTGCAAGACTCCTGCAAGATCTGGACATAACCCCAGAAGCAATACCTCCACAGGAGTCAGACATAACTGAGTCACAGCTGGACTCCACAGCAACACCATTCATGCCTTCACATACAGGGCCCGTACCTGAACATGTTACAATTGAGGAAGAAGATGGAGATGCCCAGGAACAGGAAGATGAAGTGGAACTCATTTTGATCAAGGGTGTTCCCTTGCTGGTCAAGAAGACAGGTAGAGCATTCCTGAATTCCGATGAAGAAGTGTCAGTAACACTTAATCACTCTGATCCAAGGCAGCATGGATTCACTGGGAGGAGGTCATGTCAAATAAATCTGATAGATTTCTTTGACTGGGTGACCAGGGAATTAGATCAGGGTGGAACGATGGATATGGCCTGCCTGGATTTCAGTAAGGTCTTCAACATCATTCCACTTAGGAGACTTGTAAATAAGGTGAGCAGCCTAGGAGTGGGTCCAAAGGTGGTAAACTGGGTAAGAAATTGGTTGGGGGATAGGGGACAGAGGGTAGTTGTAAATGGAGTTTACTCTGAAGAAGGAAGGGTGACTAATGGGGTGCCACATGGATCAGTACTAGGACTGGTCCTCTTTAGTGTCTTTATTAACAACATTGCAGAGGGGCTAGAAGGGAAAGTATGCCTTTTTGCAGGTGATAATAAGATCTGCAATAGGGTAGACACTCAAGGGGGGCTGCAAAAAATGGATAGGGATCTAAGAAAGCTTAAGGAGTGGTCAAGAGTGTGGCAACCAGAGGTGTGCACAAAGTCAGTGAACAAGGGGGCCATAAACCTCACAAAGCTAGGGGGATTTGGGTATGCACCCCCTGGAAATTTTTTTAAAACATCACTGTAAATTGTGCATTTTCCTGTATTTTAGAGCTAAGTAAAATACATTACAGCCCACCAGGATGAAACACTCGGTGATAAGGATGTTACTGTTTCCTGCAAGAATGTTCTAAAAATTTATCTGTTTATGAAATTGCATTCTTTGTTTCTTTTGTAAAGTGGGTGGTTTCTCACTCTCCATTTCTCTCACATTCTCTGTGAAATGGATCCTCCAGCTCACACTTAGCCCCTTTGTTAATTACCCTCTTCTTCCACCACTACCAACCCCCTAAGATTTTTTGCCAGCCCTCTGCCTACAAGCCACGCACCATATCCCAATCACAAGAAGGGGACAAGCAAGGCAGTTTAGGCAAAGGATTATTATCATGTCTCTCCCCTCCCTTATGACTATCCTGTGCCCCCCCCATTGTTTTCCCTCCTCCTACTACTGCTTCCTCCCTCATCCCCTTCTCCTGCTCCATCCCACCCGCTCCTCTCTCCTTCTCTCCTCCACTGCCTCCCCTCTCCTCTCCTCTCCTCCCCTCTCCTCCCTCCCCTCCACTGCCTCCTCTGTCTCGACAAAGCCTCCCTCAAAGACTGCTCTACTTTCTCTCTGCTATCCTCTCAATTGCACCCTCCCTTGGGTGCCTCCCTATCCTCTCTCCTCTCCCCACCAACTGCTGCATTCTGACTATTTGTTATCATTACTGAAAATGTGCACTGACTTATTTCTTATAAATGACTCTGTTTTTCACTGTAAATGACTCTGTTTTTCATTGTTACCAAATGCAAAAAGTCAGCCTTGCAATGTCAATTGTTATTTTACTCTAACTAATGTTTGTATATCTGATGTGAAGCCTTTGTAAAAGAGCTCTGCTCAAAGGTATTTTCTGAAACATCAAATAAATAAAAAAATAAATAAATAAATCACACGAGCTGCCATTCTAATATGAGCACAGGCAAAAATGGACACAGCAGCAGTGCACTAGAGTGACAGGCAATGAAAACAGAGGGGAGGGGACCCAGTCCACTACTGCTGAGAGCTAATTAAAAACAAAACAAGCTACACCCATATAAAAACACAAAGTCTGCATGGATGGGGTCTCCTCCATTTTCATTGCTTGCTGCTCTGATTCTAAAAGGTTGAAATGCTAAATTAAACACATCAGGGACAATGAATAAAATAGCATGCATGCAGCACAAATTCCCCATGCTATCTACTTGTACAGTGAGTAACAGAAAGTGTCTGCCACTGTAGTTAAAAGTCAGTCTGGTGAGTTTCATGGACCGAGTGCCCTGTGTTAGGGAGGATGGTCAAATGATTGCAGCTTTCACAAATGCCAGTGCTGCCGGGTCTTGGACTTGACCCTCATAGTGAGTGAGTGAAAGTGTGTGTGTGTGTGTGTGTGTGTGTGTGTGTGTGTGATTGACCAGCAATATCCTCCATGTGCAGTGAATCAGGTCACCTGACCTGATCCACCAGCCGACTCACAAATTTAAAAAAAACCAAACAAGAAAGTAAGGAGAGAGAGAAAAAAAAAACAGAGGAAAGAGTAAGGATTGCAAACAGTTAAGGGGCCAGAAATAAGACATGATTGGAGTGGTGCAGTGCAGTGGCTGTGGAGCAGCAGTCTTCCGGGAGATGTTCTGGAGGATGCGGTGTTGTCTCATCTGCAGGCACCTCTCTGGGCTGAGGGAGGAGGTTGCTCATCTCCAGGCTGAGTTGGCCAGGATTTGTGGGACCTCCTCTTCCATCCAGGGACCACCAGTGCCACTGCCATTGCCTCAGAGGTTGCCAAGAAAGAGGAGCAGTTGGACCACAGTGGGCTCAGGGAGGGTGAGGTGGTGGAACAGAGGTGCATCCTCCCATTGTACCTCCACACATTCCTGTGCCATTCTGGAAAAGTGTGGTTCCTCCATGGAGGCACCCACAGTGGAGACCAAGGAGAATGCTGGGAACCTCTACAAAGGAGACCCACAGGAGGGTGGCAGGGGACCCTGCAGGGGAAGGAAACAACTCCTGGTGGGGGACTCCATTGTTAGGAAGGTAGAACTGGGGGAGGAAGGGGAGAGGGAGGTAAGGTGCTTGCCTGGCGCCATGACTTGCAGGGACAGGAAGTGAATCCTCAGGATTGCCAGAGCAGCTGCACAGGGGAGGGAGCTGGATGTCATTGTCCACCTAGGGACAAATGACCTGGCTAAGAAAGGGATTAGAGAAGTGCAGGAAGAGTTTGTGGAATTGGGGAGGGGCCTTAGTCAAGTAGCACGCACGGTAACCTTCTCGGAGGTGCTACCTATCTATGGCATAGGAGAGGCTAGGTGTTCTGCACCATGGGATTCAATCAGTGGGTTGAAAAACTGGTGTGGAGCTCCAGGATTTGGCTTCATTGGAGACTGGGGTCCACCTGGAGTGATGCAAGCCTATACTGGCATGATGGGCTGCATCTGTCTGGGAGGGAACCAGGATCCTAGGTGATAGGTTTAAATGCTTCATTGGCAAGCTTTTAAACTCAGCCAAGGGGAGGCACTGGAAAGGAGCAGGAAAATCCTAGGCCCCCAAATAATCACGGTAAGTGCGGCAAACACCAACATAGAGGTGTCGATAGAGAAGGGCAGGGGTAAATGAAGAAAGTGACAAAGGCAAGAAGGACAGGGATGGGGTAAAAGGGAGTAAGGCCATCAGGAAATGGAGGTAATGAGTACCAATGCCCTGTAGTCTGGGCAACAAGCCCCTGAGCTGATGGCCTTAATGGAAGAGGATGCCTGGATATCGTAGCGAATCACAGAAACATGGTACACAGAGAACCATGACTGAGATGTTAACATACCAGGGTACATAACCTACAGAGAGACAGGCAGGGAGAACAGGGGAGAAGTAGCTCTCTATGTAAAGGAAAGGATAAAAGCAACTGAACAAAAGAGTAAACAGGGAGGAGAGGAGGCACTGTGGGTCACCTTGGAGACTGGAAAGGGCACCACAATCCGCACAGGGGTTGTGTACAGACCCCCATGTCAGGGGGAAGGAATGGACAAGGATATGATGGAAGGCATTCTTAGAATGGCAGAGAAAGGGGAGATACTGTTGATGGGAGACCTGAATATGCCAGATGTTAACTGGAGCACATTTGCTGCAGCCACATCCAAGAGCAGGGCCATTTCTTGATGCCCTACAGGTGGCAGGCATTAGACAGCTAGTTTCGGAACCCACTCGTGAGGGAGCAATCTTAAACCTCGTACTCTCAAATGGGGCAGTGAGAGGATCTCAGATCTAGAAGTGGTTGCCATCTGGGGACAAGTGACCATCAAACAGTGTGGTTCACGTTAAACTCAGCGACAGAGTCAAGCCATACAAAAGTGAGGGTACTGGACTTTAGGAAGGCTGACTTTGGCAAGATGGGAGAGTGCCTCAGAAAAGCACTAGCAAACAGGCTAGAAGGAGATGTGGAGCAACAATGGGGAATTATCAAAACTGCCATCACAGAGGCAACAAGCCTTTGTGTGAAGCAAATGAACAAATCAAAACGAAAGAAAATGCCACTATGGTTCTCAAAAGAGGTGGCTGTGAAAGTCAGGAAGAAAAAGATAGCTCTCGGAAGTATAAGGAAACACAGAAGGAGCAGGACAGAGAGCTGTACCAGTTAAGGCAGAAGGAAGCAGGGAGGGAAGTCAGAATAGCAAAGGCCCAAACTAAAGAAAAGATAGCCAACTCAGTTAAGAAGGGGGATAAAACCTTTTATAGGTACATCAGCGAGTGTAGAAAGATAAAGGGAGGGATAGTGAGGCTGAATAAAATGTACAGTGGGTGGGCAGAGGGGGACAGTGAAAAAGCAGGAATACTGAATGAATATTTCTGCTCAGTATTCACAAAAGAGGAGGGGGAAGTGCCTAATCCAATTAACAGAAGCACTCTTGATAGAGGGGTCGATCCCAGTCCTTTCACAGAAGAAAGGGTTCTGCAAGAACTCCTAAAACTGAAGGTGGACAAAGCAATGGGTCCTGATGGAATCACCCCAGAATTCTAAAAGAATTAAGGGAGGAACTAGTGAAACCACTGGCTACTCTTTTAATAAATCATGGAGGATGTGTGGTACCGAGGACTGGAGGAAGGCGGATGTGATTCCCCTTCACAAAAGTGGGTCCAAGACAGAGGCAGGAAACTACAGACCTGTCAGTCTGACCTCTGTGGTAGGGAAAGTGATGGAGTCACTTCTGAAGGAAAGAATAGTTGAGTACCTAGAGGCCAGTGGAGCACAGGACCCAAGGCAGCATGGGTTCACAGCGGAAGGTCAGTCAGACAGATCTAATAGATTTCTTTGACTGGGTGACCAAAGTAGTAGACCAGGGAGGGGCTGTGGACATGGCCTACCTAGACTTTAGCAAGGCATTTGACACAGTCCCACACAAAAGATTAATAGTCAAATTAACCAGCCTGGGAGTGGGACCCAGGGTGGTAGCCTGGGTAAAACATTGGCTGGACAACAGGACACAGAAGGTAATTGTAAATGGAGTCCATTCTGAAGAAAGGGGGGTTACTAGGGTACTGCAGGGTTCAATATTGGGTCCAGTCCTTTTTAATGTCTTCATCAGTGACATTGCAGAGGGACTGGAAGGAAAAGTATGCCTTTTTGCAGATGACACAAAAATCTGCAACAGGGTTGATACACAAGGAGGCGTGGAAAGGATGAAAAGGGACTTGGCAAGGTTGGAGGAATGGTCAGAAGTATGGCAGCTAGGATTCAATGCAAAGAAGTGCAAAATAATGCACCTGGGAAACAAGAACCCAGGGAAGAAAACAATGGGTGGGGAGTAGCAACAACAACAAAAAGGAAAGGACCTGGGGGTAATCATATCAGATGACCTTAAGGTTAGCAAGCAATGTGAGAAAGCAGTAGGGAGGGCTGGGGAGCATACTAGGATGTATAGGAGAGGCAACAGCAGCAGAAAACAGGAAGTTGTTATCCCTCTGTACAGACAGTTGGTGAGACCCCATCTGAGTACTGTGTCCAGTTCTGAGACCCCATCTCCGCAAGGACATAGACAGGATAGAGGCAGTCCAGAGGAGGGAACTAAAATGGTGCAGGGTCTGCAAGAGAAGCCGTATGAGGAGAGACTAAAGGAGCTTAATATGTATACCCTTGAGGAAAGAAGGAGAGGGGCATGATAGAAACTTTTAAGTACCTCAGTGGAATCAACAAAGTCCAAGAGGGTAGCTTTTTTTCAGAAAAAGAGACTTGCACGAACAAGGGGACACAATTTAAAGATAGAAGGAGGGCGGTTCAGAGGCAATGTGAGGAAGTATTATTTCACTGAGAGGGTAGTGGATGCATGGAACAGCCTTCCTGAGTAGGTTGTGGGGTCTAAAACTGTGGGAGAATTCAAAAATGCATGGGACAGACATAAGGCAAGTCTTGTGGGGGGTAGGAAGAAATAGGCTGTTGGTTAACTAGGATCTGCGGCCTATCCTTTAGGTAGGGAAATGGGCAGACTAGATGGGCCTAGCGGTCCTTATCTGCTGTCAAAGTCTATGTTTCTATGTTTCTATGTTTCTATAAATACTAAAATTTGGTTGGAGGATGACTTTTAACAGGGGGAGGGGGCAGGGCCAGGGTCAGCCCCCCTGCACACACCTATGGTGGCAACTAAGTTTCAATGCGAGGAAGTGCAAAATCATGCTCTTGGGGTGCAGAAACCCAAGGGTGGAGTACAAAATGGGGGGAGTAGTACTGGCAACCACCAAACAGGAAAGAGTCCTGGGGTAATCATATCTGATGACCTAAAGGTGGCCAAACAGTGTGACAAGGCAGTGGGGGGAGCCATTGGGATGCTAGGTTGTATAGGGAGGAGTATCACCTGCAGAAAGAGGGAGATGGTGATACCACTGTATAAATCACTGGTGAGACCTCACCTACTGTAAAGTACTGTATCTAGTTCTAGAGACCACATTTGCAGGAGGACATAGACAGAGTAGAAGCAGGGTTGCCAACTGTTGGGTTTTTTTACCTGGTGATCAGGTTTTCAGGGTCTGTATCAGGTAATCCGGTTTTGCTCTGTGCTGATCAGGTTTTTGAGCCATTTTGAGTGCTCACATACTTTTGAAACAGATTTTGTCATATCAGATTGTTTTAGCTACATGTCCAGGTCACAAACAAGTTCTGTTGTTAATATAACCCTTTGTTTGTGAAAGCAGTCAACCTGGGAGGTGTAAAGTATGGCCATTAACACCTTTAGCACTTATTTAACCTAATCTTTTCCTCTGCATCTTAAAGTGGCGTAGCATCAGAGCTGCCCCCACCTTCTGTAACAGTAACAGAGTCAGTTGTTTTCCACTTTCATTTTCTGGTAAACATTTTCACCTCTAACAGAATTAAGGCATTTTTAAATGATTTAAATTATTTTTTTCCTAAAGAAAAAAATATGGCCACTTTTTTGGCTTTAAAATAGTACCGTGGACATAAACATGAAATAGAGGCAGAAAAAGATATAAAGTACACATTACAGGAAAACATTTCTTTATTATGTATTATTATATACTGTACCGTGTATACAACTGTTGCATGCTATTTACAGTATTCCCCTTGTCTCCTCCCCAGATCATATCTGTATATGAGATTTCTTTAATCTCTGTATGTTTATCTGGTAAACTAGTGTCATTAAATAAATACATAAGTAAATAACTTGGAAGAACCTAGGAAAGTAACTTTAACAGGCACAGTGCAGTATCTTAACATTTTTGTTGAACTGCTCAGTGGTGGAGCTAGAGGGAGGCTGGGGGGGCAGTCGCCCCTCCTGGCTGCCCCAGTGTGAGCAGTGGCACCCTGCCACCATCTTTATTCACTGTTTAGTGCCCCTTGTGGAGCCCGTGATTGACTGAATGCCCCCCCCAGCTCCCCAATGCTCTCAAACCTGGCTCTGCCACTGGAACTGCTGCTTTAAGTGTTGTCTTTTGTTGATATAACAAATGGCCTTCTAGATGGAACAATGCATAATGAGTCATGAAAAGGGGTGGGGCTAGGGGTGGAACTTAGGATCCGTTTTTGCCTCATCCAAAGGTGCCAATCCTAAGTAGAAGCAGTCAAGAGGAGGGCCACTAAAATGGTGCAGAGTCATCTGCATCAAAAGCCCTATGAGTACAGACTGAAAGACCTCAGTAAGTACACCCTGGAGGAAAGAAGGGAGAGAGGGATATGATAGAGACTTTCAAATAACTCATGGGTATAAATAAGGTTCAAGGGGGGAGCCTTTTTCAGAGAAAAAGTTGCTCAAGAATAAGGGATCATTCTATGAAGTTGGAGGGGGATAGCTCAGGGGAGATGTAAGGATGTATTTCTTCAGTGAAAGAGTAGTGAATGCCTGGAGCAGCCTCCCAGTGGAGGTGGTGGGGGCAAAAATGGTAGTGGGATTCAAGAAGGCATGGTATAGGCATAATGGAACCTTAGTAGTAAGGAAAGGGGGAAGCCAGAGATCAAGTAGGGTCTGCGGTGTCACAGTAGGTAACGAAAATGGGCAGACTAGGTGGGTCAGGCAGACCTTATCAGCCATCAAAGTTTCTATGTTTGTAATCACGCCAATAATGAAGTTAACTGACAGTGGTGGCCAAAAAAAAGTTCTCCCTTGCTGTGAAATTCTGCAGGAAATGAGGTACTGCATAGTGCAGCAACCTTATTATTTTCAAAGGGAAGTTAATGCAGTTGGTCGAGGTACCTTAAAGGCATGCTGCATAGAGATGGAACTTTTTTATGGTGAGCACTGTATGGCTATCCAGGTACTTCCACTAACCTGCCCCTGTAGGTAGCACACATAGGTGTTTATGTCACACCTAGATCCACACCCCTTATTGGCTTTTATTCTGCCCAATCCAGAACGTTAAAGGTAGTACAGCAAGTACAGTAAGGGGAATTGTAAGGGTGAAAGTTGCTAGTTGGAAAATAAAGTATTTGTTTAGATAGCAACTGTTTGTCTAGATAGGATGTGCTGATGACTGACCAATGATATACAATGCTATTATCCCCCATCTTCCCATTTCAGTCTCTTTTGAATTCTTGATACCCCTCCAGGTTGATATCCCATTAGTCAGAGCCATACCACCAAGTTTCTGTCAAACTAACCTGTCTTTTTGTATTTACAACGTATTTACTCAGGATAGCCCAGCTGAGATACTTCTCATTTCTTGTGGGGCCCTGCTTCCAACATATTCACAACTGAGTGAACTGGGACACTGGGAGGGGGAGTAACTTGCTCAAGGTCACTTAGTGAGTATCGGGCTATAGAAGGGTTTGACCCTAGTTCTCCTGGTTCCCAAACTGGTGCTCTAGCCATTTGATTACACTGAATCTAGTTTACCCAGGTAAGGTTTATGCATTCATGCAAGCACATTTCCAATTTAATTAGCCTGCCTTTTTATTTGTTTGGATATCATAAGTAATGCACCATCCTGCACCAGACTTCTACTTACTGCAGTATGTTGTCTTTTCCATTATTTCTATTTGATTTTTGATCATATGGGCATTGGAGCTTTTCCTTATGTGCCTCAACCGTATGCTAAAAAACAAAGTGAGAGAAATGAACATTGGTAGGCAAACAGGAATGCCAACACGGAAATAGGAGGAATGGGGAGCGTAGAAAAGAAGAGGGCAGACTACATGCACACACCGAAGAAGTCAAGCAAAAAGGGGTAAACAAGAAAAAAAGGAAAGGTAAAAATGTCCATCAAAGAGAACAGGAGGGAATTTAGAGTGAATGGGCACACGAAGACAAGGGGAAGACAGGAAAGAACGATGGCAGCAGGAGCAGAGTAAAAATGGAGACCACAAGGGATGCCAGGTTAGACAGAAAAAGTAAGCGAAAAAACAGGGAGAAATAAATGAGACGTAACAGCAACGTGCAGGTAAGTCAATTATGAAGCAAATAGGGAAGAAGTGTTGGATTGTGGAGTTTAATTAAGAGTAGCAGTTGTAGTAAAATATGTTACTTTGACACAGGAAAAGCCAACAGAGCAAAGCTAATTTTTAGTGGCAGTCCAAGGTACAATATAATAAACAAGACATCAAAAAGACTGCACAGGTGGAGTAGTGGGAGGAGGGTGGGAGGAGTTTTTTCAGCTGTCTATTGAACCCAGACTAAGCCTTCAATTTTAAGAGGAGAAAATTACAATATTTCTTTGATGAGCTATATTCTGTGCTTCAGAGCCTCCCTTATCATTTCATAGAAGGGATTAAATTGGCATTCAGTGCAGTGCCGAGCCCTATAAGAACCGGAGAGGCAGTTTGGAAAAAAAATAACAGTAATTTAGGATGCATAAGCTATACAGGGAGACTCAAAATTTTGAATGTGTTCAGTTTCTATAAATCTCTCAAAAACTCACAAATACTCTCTAAAAACCTTTAACTCAGCACAGGGTAACACATGCATGAAAATCCTTGTGTGGAGCCCTTTGAACAGACTTTTACTTCTGTTTCATATAAGTCCAAAAACAAGAAACTGCAATCTTTTGGTTCATCTGGTTATGATTCAACAATACAGCTCAATGCAATCACTCACTCACTGACACCCACCCAGTTCACTACAGACCACCATATCTTAAAATTAGTACAATCCAATGTACTGTAGTATACCAGAAAGGTGGCATAACAGAGAAGTAGTTTGGAGGAAGAGCAGAATGTAGGATGCATAAACAATATCAGATACATTTTTTTATATTTTGGGGGGATTCTGTATATGAACATACACTTTTGAGCATCAGACTCAACACAAAGCATCATGAATATGCAAATCCATTTGGATTTGTGTGTAGGTTTTTTTTTTGACTGAGCACACTCTTTACTTACTGTTTCCCCCATGTCCTGCACTTTGTATATGATGCACAAATTATTTATCTGTAATGAATTTTTTTTTACAATCTTTTGTACCATTTTACTTGCATTTTTACTGCCTTTGCCTAATTATTGTACACATAACTGACATTGTATGTTGATCTCACCTAAATTGTAATTTGTTGTACACAATACTTGAAATCGTATGTTGTTCTCACCTATATTGTATTACCTATTGTTTGTCCCAGGTCCACCTTGAAAATGAACTTGCTCAATGGTGTCCGCCTGGTTAAATAAAGATTTTGATTGATTGATTAATTGATTGATTGATTGTATGTGGTGGGGGGGTAGGGTGAATAAGAAATGGGTCAACAATTACTATATTCCATTTGCCACACCACTAAACTGTCTGGTTTGAAAGAACAGTCAAATCAAATCAAATCACTCTTTATTTATATAAGGCTCCTTTCTTAAACCAAGGCGCCTGTACAATATTACATAAAACAATAAATAGTTAAAACAACATTAAAATATTCAGAAATCATTATAGGCTTTACTAAAAAGGTAGGTTTTCAAAGCTCCTTTAAAACTTTGGGCAGTCGGGCAATTTCGCACCTGAGTACTATCAGTTATGAGGAAACTGATCATTTCCAATGTGTTATGTTTCTGTGGCATAGTAACAGAAATTTACATTTAGAAAGGTACCTAGGTCCATCATGTTTGCTCCCCTGTTTCACAAGAAGTGCTGTACAAAACTGCAAAAATCCAGTTTGTGCATTTTTTACATACTTTTGCACGATTTCACAAACTGCAAAATGATCTCCTCACAAGACAGGATTGTCCACAGTTGGACCTTTTTGCATCCCCACACAAAGGAAAACTGACATGTTTCTGCTTGCTCACTCCAGGGCCTGGAGTTGTTTGGCAAAACACGCTGTCCCTCTCTTGAAAAGTAAAATCCCTGTATGCATTTACCCCAGGGTTCTGCTCAAGTTATGGTAGAAACCACCACTCTCATTCTCATTCCTCCATACTGGCCTCAACACACACGGTTTCCACTCTTACAACATCTGGTGGTGGAGCATCTTGTTCCTGTACCTCTGTGTTGGGGTCTGTTCTCACAGGGCAAGGGTCTCTGGTCCTTCCGGACCTATAGTCTCCACAGCTGCATGCATGGCACCTGAAAACGTAGCCATTGCACGTTTTGGGGTGTCCTCTAAGGATGCTGATGTCTTACATGTGGTTATAAAGCCTTCTACCAGACATACTTATTCCTTAAAATGGAAGTGTTTCACTCTGCTTTGCTTCCGGAATATGGACCCTTTTTCATGTCCTGTGAATTCTATGCTGGAATACTTACTTTCCTTCTCTGATTCAAGCTTGCAGTATTCCTCTATTAAGGTGCATTTGACTGCCATATCAGCTTTCCATGCCAATGTTGCTGGTGATATGGTTATCCAATTAAAAGTCTAATGTAAGAATAATTTCACTAAAGCTCTATATGCCTTGTTGAAGTTGTCTTGGTGGTGCAGCTGATAGCCCAATCAGAATGGTACAGCGGGCAGCCTGGGTTCAAGTCCCAGCTGAGGCACTTACTTCTTTCTCTCCTCTGTTTGTATGTGTTCCAAAAAATATTCACACCACACTCATGTGATTGAATAAATGTAATTATTTGTGCAGCCACCAGATTGTACATTTGAGAAAGAATAATATGCTCTGGGACAGCCCAGTTTCCAGTTGCCTTGGTTGTGCAGCTGGTAGTGCATTTGTAACGGTACTCTGGGTGGTCTTGTTTCAAGTCCCTGTCAAGGCACTTACGTCTTTCTTTCCTTTGTTTGTATGGTGCTGAAGTTGGCAAGCATTTGCTGCATTCCACTTATGGTATTTCTGTTGCTTCCTTCAGGATGTAGCCTCCTGTATCTGCATTGGATGTATCATTGGCTCAGAGTGGCTGGTTTTGTCACTGATGTACAATAGGCGGTTTTGAACGCTCCTTTTAAGGGCTCCAAACTGTTTGGTTATACTATGGAGGAAGCTCTCCATGGCCTCCAGACTTCTAAGATGACTTTGAGGTCTGTTAAATCCCTCTACCCCACTTCCACTAGAGGGCATAGTAGGAGCACTTTCCATAGGTCTGATACCGGGGAAACTGTGCATACTATCTGCAAGGCCATAGCAGAGGTGATGATCCCCTCCACTTGGTGCCCATGCTAAAACACCCAAAGGAATTTGTTCTAGTGGCCCTGCTGCTCCCGGTCCTGCCTTACTATTTTCTGTCTTTTGCCCCACTCAGCTATTGCCTTCAGGGTTGAGTGTGATAATGGCAGGAGGTCATCATAGACAAATGGGTCCTGGAGACAATTGCAAAAGGAACATGATCTGGATTTAATAGAAATCCCTCCAGATCATCCTCCACCTCCTTCCTTTTGTCCTCTGGGTCACTTGTCCCTACTGAAGGAGGAGATTCAGACCCTGTTTCAAAAGCGTGCCAATAAACCAGTTCCTAATTAAGACAGGAACAAAGGGTTCTATTCCTGTTACTTCCTAGTCAAAAAATGGATGGGGGACCTATGTCCTCTATTGTATTTTAGAGATTTTAACCTATCAAATGCAAAATGTTTTGAATGGTAGCTCTTCAAGCCCTGATTCCCTATTACAAACAGGGGACTGGCTTTGTTCTCTGGACATAAAGAATGCATACCTTCATTTTTTTTTTTTTTTAGTCTTTGGTAATCAGGTAAGGCCCACTAGGCACAGTTGCCTGTTTTCAGGGGTGACCTAGGAGCATTTGGGAGGTTAAGTGACTTACTCAGAGTCACACAGTATGCAAGTGGATGTTGTGGGAATCAAACCCTGGTTTGCTGGATGTATCAAGCTCATTCACAGCTCGTTACTCTAAACTCTAGGCTATACAGCCAGCCCCAAAATAAGGGTATAAGGGTACAGATATAAAGATCTAGAATTCTCACAGACCATACCTTCACTTTATGCTGGAGGGCAGGCACTATTAATTCAAAGCATTGCTTTTTGGCTTGACCTCTGCACCATGGGTCTTTACAAAATGCTTGGCAGTGGTTGCAGCAGCCCTTCTCGGGGAAGGGCTTTACATCTTCCCTTATTTACATGATTTGCTCCTGAAGGCTAATTCCAAGGAAGCTCTTATTCATACTCTTTTTTTAGCAGGTCAGCTGTTCAATGACTTGGGGATCATAGTGTATGTGCAAAAGTATGTGTTAACACCATACCAAAAGACTGCAATACATGGGGCAGTCTTGGACATGGAAAAGGAATGTGCCTTCCTAACCCAGGATGGGGCAGACTCGCTGATTGCTCAAGCACACTTGGTTCGCAGGAGCCATTACATCTCTGCTTAAACAATGTTGTATCTCCTGGGCCTCATGGCTGGAGCCATAGTGACTGTGCCACTAGCTCACCTACGTATGTGAATCCTGCAGTGGATGCTCAGGGTGCAGTGGGATTAACTGATGGACAAATTGGATCAAATGGTCCACATCACATCTCCTCTTTGCACAGTGTTGCTATGGCGGATGGACTTGGAAAAGTTATTCAAGGGCGTTCCTTTCCTTGTACCAGCTCCTGTACAGATCCTCACCACAGATACCTTGGTGTCTGGTTGAGGTGCTAATCTCAGCCCATTCCAGACACAAGGGTCATGGACTAAGGTGGAGATTGAGCTACACATAAACGTCTTGGAGATGTGAGCTGTTCAGTACAGCCTTCAGGCATTTCAGAATAATCTCTGCCCATGTCCCCTGTTAATCCAGATGGACAATGTCAATGTGATGCATTACATCAATAAACAAGGGGGCAGTAACCCCTACCTCCTATGCAGGGAAGCAATGAGACTATGGTACTGGGCACTGTCTCATGACCTTCAACTGTTGGCCATGTTTCACCCAGGTCTCCAAAACATCATAGCAAACAGGTTAAGCAGGTCTCAGTCCATGGTTCATGAGTGGGAACTGCTGACCTCCATGGTAAACAAACTCTTCATAAGATGGGGTCATCCAGAGCTGTACCTTTTTGCATCCCCATACAATGTAAAACTGCTGCATTTCTGCTCACTTGCTCCAGGGCCTGAATTTTTTTTTATTTATGTTTTCTGTGGTTTTTGCCTCATTTTCTCCCCTGTTTCCCAGAGCCCCAGCACACGGCATTGTGCATGCGTGGAGGTGCATGCACACCCCGTGATGTTGACTGAGCCCCTTCTGACCCTCCCTGTGGCTATTGCTGGAACTCCCTCAGGTCAGTGCCACCATCCGTACTCCACCAGGTGGTAGCCAGCAGCCACGGAGCCTCCAGTCCCTCCCAGGAGGAGAGAGCTGCCTGGCGGTGGCTCGATCTTGCTCCTCGCCCCCACTAGTTGACCTCCAACAACCCAGGCTAGTTCCCAAACCTGGGTCGCTGGCACAGTACTAGGTGTGGCATCCAGTGCCTCAAATCTCAGCGCTACTGGGTAGGCAGTCTGGAGTATTTTGGTGAGACACATTGTCCCTCTTTTAGAAAGGTAAGTTTCTATATGCATTTCCCCCATTTCCTTTAATTCAGAGGGTTCTGCCTAAGTTATGGGTAGAGAGTGGCACTCTCATCCTTAGTGCTCCATTCTGGCCCCACCAGATACAGTTTCCACTCCTACAACATCTGGTGGTGGAGCATCGTGTTCCCCCTACCTTGTTGTCTGTCTGTTTTCAAAGGTCAATGAAGCCTTCTACTAGGCATAGGTATTCCTTGAAATGGAAACGTTTCCTCTGTGATCTACTTCCCGGAATGTGGACCCTTTTACATGTCCTGTGAATTCAGTGCTGGAATGCTTGCTTTCCTTATCTGATTCAGGCCTGCAGTATTCCTTTATTAAGGTACATTTGGCAATTATATTAACTTTCCATGCCTCTATTGATGGTCATACGGTTGCCCAATTAGAGGTGTCCCATACTTTTCTGAGTGGTATCACATATGTGAAACCTCCTATCAGTAGTCCAGTCCTGCCTTGGGACTTGAGAAATTGACATTGGCTCCTTCTGAGCCTGCTACAAGTTGCAGCTTATGTTTTCTGTCATAGAAATAACTTTTAGTTGCTATGACTTCTGCTTGATGGATTTCTGAGCTGCAGGCTTTAATGTATGAAGAAGCCAGAAGGGGGAAGGAAACATATTCAATTCAGTGCTTTACAGTAACTGGTAATTGCTATTTTTCTTTTAAACTTAGATTGTGGGCTTTTAGTGACACTGTACTTTCTTTGTTGTCTTTACTTAGAATTGTTTTTGGGCTGTTGAAAATTTAAAACGTAGTGGTGGTGTATTTCTTTGCTGTCTTTAATTGCTGCAAATTTTCGCCCCCCCTTCCCCCAACTCTTAATTATATGCCCTGTTAAATCTGATTGACAGGAGCTAAACACAGGGTATAGTAAGGGGTGTGGAGTAGGAGGGGCATAAGGGTGAAGAAGCCCACCCTCAGCACGACAAGTGTTTTGATTCATTTATTTATTTCTTGGTTTATTTTCTTTTTTTAAAAAGAAAAGTATCTGAGGATCAGTGGCAGGATTTTTAGGACAGTAAATTAATAAAAAGGGAACTAGGAGAGCTTCAGTAGCAGACAAGTAGTGGAATAGCAGTATAATTGTAGTATAATGTGGGGAGTGGTGCAATGCAGTAGCTGTGGGGCAGCCATATTCAGGCAGACCTTCTGGACACTGAGGTGATGCCCTATCTGCATGCATCTCTCTGGACTGCGCGATGAGGCAGCCAGACTCAGAGCGGAAGTAAACTGGGTCAGGAGTACCATCACCCCTATCCAGAGACCACCCAGTCCAATGCAACAGCCTCAAAGGATGCCAAGAACGAGGAGCAGTTGGATGACAGTGGGCTCAGGGAGGGTTAGAGCGGTCAGGCAGAGGCACATCCCAGATCCTATTCCACTCAAGAACTCATATGCCACACTGGCAAATGGGGACAACCAAATAGAGGTACCTAGAGAAGTGGAAGAAAAGGATGTGGAGGTTAGCCAAGGAGGTGACCTCAGCGGGGAAAGCAGTGGACCCCAGAGGAGGAGGAAGTGAATCCTGGTGGGGACTCCATCATAAGAGGGATCCAGCTAGGAACACAGGAGGGGAAGACAGGAGGTGAGGTGCCTACCAGGTGCCATGGCATGGAGGGATGGAAGGAAGATCCTGGGGATCAATGGGAAAGCAAGACGGGAGGGTGAGCTGGATGTCATTATCCACCTAGGTACTAATGACCTGGCAAATGGGGAGCCAAAGGAAGTTCAGGAAGAGTTTAGGAAATTGGAGAGGGGTCTCAAGCAAGTAGCTACTTCTGTCACTTTCTCAGAAGTACTACCTGCGAGAGGCAAGGGAGAGTATAGGGGTGCATGCACCAGGAACTTTAACTCATGGTTGAAGAACTGGTGCTGTGAGGAAGGGTTTGGATTCATTGGTGACTGGGGACCCACCTGGAGGGATGGAGGTTTGTTCAAGCCTGATGGCCTGCATCCATCCTGGAGGGGAATCCAAGCACTCAATGATAAGTTTAAATGCTACATTGACAAGCATTTAAACTAGCAAAGGGGGGTGGCAGGCCAGCAAGGAGGGTACCTACTTGCTCACCCCCCACAGCTAGCAGTGGATCCAGTGAACCAGAAGAGTGGCTATCTCTACAAAGCAGTGTGCAAAAGATGTAGATTAGCACCCAAGAGGTGGATAGGCAGAAAAGGGGCACAATTCAGTAGAAGGGCAGACAGTAAGGAGAACCAGGGATAAAGGACAACCAAGGAAGGGGCTGGAGTAGAACAGCAAAACAGTCTAGGGAGTTCAAATCATGGAAAGCCATGTGTGCAAATGCCAGGAGCCTTAGCAACAAGATGGAAGATCTGGAGGCTGTCATGGTGCAGTCAGACCTGGACATTGTGGCCATCACTGAAACCTGGTGTAATGATAACCATGACTGGAGATGGCCATACCTGGCTACAACATATTCAGAAGAGACAGGGCAGGCAGGAAGGGAGGAGGAGGGCACTGTATGTGAAAATGACATAAGGGCAACAGAGATCCAGGAGGAACAAAATGGGGAGAGATACTGTGGGTTAGCTGGAAAGGAAATGGGGCCAGCCATCTCAGAGGTGTGGTCTATAGACCACCAGCCCAGGAGGAAGAAACAGATAGGGAGTTGATACTAGCCATCCAAAGGATGGCAGACAAGGGTGAGGTAGTACTGGTTGGAGACTTCAGTATTCCAGACGTGGACTGGAGCATCGCAGCAGCAGCATCAACTAGGAGCAGATTTATCCTGGACTCCCTTCAGGGTGCCTTCCTCAAGCAACGGGTCATGGAACCAACTCGGCAGAAGGCAATACTGGACCTTGTGCTCACAAACAAGGACAGTGTGATGGGGGTAACAGTGGGGGAGCACCTGGGGAACAGTGACCACCAGTCATTGTGGTTTGAAATCACAGAAAGAGCAGAACCAAACCACACAAAAACACGTATCCTGGATTTTAGGGGGGCAGAGTTTGGGAAAATGGGGAGATACTTGAAAGAGGCATTAAGGGGAATGAGGCAGGAATCAGGGGTTGAGGAACAGTGGGCAGTATTTAAAATGGGGATTTCAAGAGCAACAGAATTATGCATTAAGCAGGCTAGCAAGAGGAAAAGGAAGAGGAGACCATTATGGTTTTCCAAAGAGGTAACAAAGAAAGTGAAAGCCAAAAAGATTGCATTCAGGCAATACAAAAAGACACAGGCAGAAGGGGATAGGGAGAAGTACCAGGAGAAGCAAAGGGAGGCAGGGAGGTCAGTAAGGGAAGCCAAAGCTCAGACAGAAGAACACATTGCAAAATCAGTGGGTAGAGGGGACAAAACCTTTTACAGGTACATAAGTGAAAAAAGAAAGGCAAAGGGAGGGATAGTGAGACTGAAGGGGGAGGATGGGGACGCATGGAGGATGACAACAGTAAAGCTGACATATTGAACAGGTATTTCTGCTCCGTCTTTACCGAGGAAGAGTAGGGTAATGGGTCTGAAGGGAATACAAGGGGTGAGAATGGTGCAGAAATGGACACAAGTCCCTTTACGAGAAAGGGTCCTGAAGGAACTGAGTAATAAGAGTTGATAGCTACTGGGGCCAGATGGGGTGCACCCCAGGGTCCTTAAAGAACTAAGAGAGGTGGTGGCTAACCTCTGGCTATCCTGTTTAGCCGATCACTGGAAACAAGGGAGGTACCCAAGACTGGAGGATAGCAGATGTAGTCCCCTTATACAAAAGTGGGAACAAAGAGGAAGGGGAACTCCAGACCAGTCAGTGTCACCTGGGTAGTGGGGAAGATCATGGAAGCACTACTGAAGAGAGACTGGTGGAACATCTGGTTGTCAATGGACTACAGGACCCAAGGCAGCATGGTTTCACCAGGGGGAGGTCATGTCAGACCAACCTCGTTGAATTTTTTGACTGGGTGACTAGGGAGGTGGATCAGGGGAGGGCAGTGGACATGGCCTATCTGGACTTCAGCAAGGCCTTTGACACTGTGCCACATAGAAGACTATTACACAAACTGGGGAATATGGGTGTGGGCAGGACAGTAGTGTGGTGGGTAGGTAATTGGCTGGGCGGCAGGACACAGAGGGTGGTGGTAAATGGCTGTCACTCCACAGAGGGAAGAGTGACCAGTGGGGTACCACAGGGATCAGTGCTGGGACCAGTCCTATTCATCATCTTCATCAGTGACATTGTGCAGGACCTAGAAGGCAGAATTTCACTGTTCACTGATGACACAAAGCTCTGTAACAGAGTAGACACACCAGAGGGTGTAGACAGAATGAGAAGGGACCTGCAGAAACTTGAAGAATGGTCAGGGTTTGGCAGTTGAAATTCAATGCAAAGAAGTGCAAGATATTGCATATGGGCACAAAAACCCTGGTACAATATATCAGTTGGGGGGTGAGGATATAGCAAAACCAAGCAGGAAAGGGATCTTGGGGTTATCATCTCTGATGACCTCAAGGTAGGGAAACAGTGTGACAAGGCAGCAGGTAAAGCAAATAGGATGCTGGGATGCATAGGCAGGTTCATCACCAGCAGGAAAAGGGAGGTCATAATTCCACTATACAAGACACTAGTGAGGCCCCACCTGGAGTACAGTGTACAGTTCTGGAGACCTTACCTACGTAAGGACATAGACAGGGTAGAGAAGGTTCAGAGGACAGGCAACAAAGATGGTGCATGGATTGCATCACAAGTCCTATGAGGACAGGTTGAAGGAACCGAACATGTACTCCCTGGAGGAGAGGAGGGAGAGAGGGGATATGATAGAGACATACAAGTATCTTACAGGGAGGAACAGGGTGCAGGAATATACTATTTTTAAGCGAAAAAGATGTTCCAGAACTAGAGGGCATGGGATGAAGTTGGAGGGAGGACGATTCAGAGGAAACGTGAGGAAGAATTTCTTCACAGAACGGGTGGTGGACAAGTGGAACACCCTGCCAGAGGAAGTGGTGGGGTCTGAAACAATCACGGGATTTAAGAATGCGTGGGATAGACATAAAGGAATTCTGGAGGTCAGGGGTAAGGGACAACAGACTTCTAGGAAAATATAAACTGAACTTACAAGCTCAAATGGGCAGACTGGGTGGGCTATAGGTCCTTATCTGCCGACACTGTCTATGTATATATGTATCTATGAGCATCCTTATTTGATTTTTCACAAAGACAGAGTCTCTTTGCCTACAAATCCTAAGTTTCTGCTGAAGGTTATATCAGGATTTACACTGATCAGATGATGCACCTTCTTGTTTATTATCCTGAGCATGCCAAACAGGGTGAAGCATTGCTCCATACATTGCATGTACATAGAACACTGAAATATTATGTTACTCATACTAAGGACTGTAGAAAGTCCTCTCAGCTTTTTGTTTCATTCGCCCCTGGGAAAGAGCATATTCCTGTCTCTAAACAATGCCTGTCAAAATGGCTGGGGGAATTGCATTATGTTTTGTTATAGATGTACGGTAAGGAACTTCCTGGTGCTATAGTACCTATGAAGTGAGCCGTGAAGATAGAAGAAAAGTGTATATATATATAATGATGATGGTATATATCAGAGGATGAGTGTTTCAATTGCCTGAATACTAGAAATCAGACTTTCAAAGTACATCCATTAGGTGGTAAGGCAGTTCTTTTCCTGTTTGGCTACATGTTGTTATTTTCACCAAAATGAAGAGGCAGGAGGCACGATTTGAGAAAGGAACCAGTTTATTCAGCAATAGACCACAGGGTAGGAAACATGAGAAAAAGGTGAATAACAACAACAACAACATGAAATACTACTCCTGATATCTTACTAATGCCCTGAGGCCTTATGCTACGGCTCTCATCTCCTATAAGAGTAGGACTGTAAAAAGAATCAGCTATAACAGCTATGCTGTAAGGGTGTCCTATCTATACTCCCTGTAAGAGGGTAACTCTATAGCAAGATTAGCACAATGGATCAACTGGCTGTAACAGCTATGCTGTAAGAGTGTCCTATTTCTAATTCCTGTTCAGACTTCTACACCAACCCTAAGGTGACCTCTAACTGTTATCTGGTATACTCCACACTATCAGTCACTCTATATGCTATAGGAAGAGTCTATACATAAGGCAGATGGCAGTTTGTGCACGTTTAGATTTTCTCTGTCATCGAGAAGAAAATGTCAAGTAACACAACTGGCTTTCCAGTGCAATTCTGAGAATCTTTTTGGGAAACTAAGGGATGCGAGAGGATTTTAACAGACCATGAGTTCTCGGTCACACCCCGCCTCTCTAAGGTTGGTGGAATACAAACACAGGATCAAAATTTTTTTGGCTAAGAACCCACGGAGGGCTTCTGGAATGGAAACACACAAAATCCAGCTGCGGTCTGCTTCTGGACTGCCCAGAAAAGGGGAAACAATGCAAACCACCCAGCCACAATCCACTTCTGGATTGCCAGGTGAAGGATTTGATGCAAACCACCCGGCCACAGCCTGCTTCTGGACTGCCAGATGAGAAGACAAAGAAGAAGATACAGCCCACTTCTGGACTGCTGAATGAGGAGAGGAAGAAGATCACTCTGTCACAGCCCACTTCTGGAATGCTGGATGAGAAGACGAAGAAGAAGAAGATCTCCCTGCCACAGCCCACTTCTGGACTGCTGGATGAGAAGGATGATGCAGACTCCATGGGATACAGAAGTCTGGATAAGAAGGTCTCTGGACGTCGGAGCATGACGGTCTTCTGGTTGTCGGAGGATGATGGTCTTCTAGGTGCCAGGGCTGGACGAGCCAAGGGGACACACAAAACAACAATCCGTACGTTGAACTGTGACAAAGTTCAGGGTCCAAGGCTGGATGAGCCAAGGGCACACTAGAAACAACAAACAAAGTGTCACTCATGGAACTGGAACTGACAGTTTGGATGGTACTCAGATACGGACATCAAAATAAGAAACGGATGGCAGATTCTGCACTGGGCAAGCCGTACTTGGGGAACTATAAGAGGAAAATAATAAACAGGGCGATGCAACTTTGAGACGAGTGCGGCACGGTTCTTGGTGGAGTTGCTGTTGACTGCTTCCAGGATACACTGGAGGATGTTTCCTGAAGAATTGATGAAGACTGACAGGGTTGCACCAGGATGAAGTGACTCTAAAGATTGTTGAAGACTGATTCAGGTACTTTCCCAGCACCGAAATGCTGGCACAAAACAATGCAAGATAGTTCTGACACTTAATAATGTTTGTAGGATGAATAGCAATGCAAGAAATTGGTCAGCTGTACAGTCTCAATGTCCAGACCACAGTAAATAAACAGGCACTTTTATTCTTCGGATGAGCCCTAGCATTCAGTGGACCTAACTACATGGGGTCCCCCTAGCTAAATCGGGTTCTCCTGTTACTGTGGATATACTACAGTTGGGAATAGGCTCTCTGGAAGGCTACAGACTAGGATGTATGACAAGGCCCCTTTAACACTTGTAGGCCTACATGGCTGGTTAGGCTCCTATCACACCTGGGATTGATTATGCTGCTGGGCCCCTATAACATCTGTGTGCCTAATTGGTTAGCTATGGGTCCTGGGCCTTGTGTTGCCCCTTTAAGTGGCTGTGGCCTTTCCTTTGATCAGGCCCCTTTAACACCTATGGGCCTAAATTTGGCTTCTAAAAACTGGGCCTAGTCGCCTTCTTTAACAGCGATGGTGAGCCTAACTTGCTCCTTTAAGATCTGGGCCTAGTCGCCCTGTTTAACACCTGTGGGTCTAACTTGGCTGGGCCCCTTTAAGATCTGGGCCTACTTGTCTGGGCCTCTTTTAATGCTAGGCCTTTAGTAGGCCTGGGAGACCTGTGGGCTTAGTTGCCCTTTTAACAACTGTGGGCCTAATGAGTTGCTGCGCCCCTGTGTCACCTGGGCCTTCCCTTTCCTCTGGCTAAGCCTATCTGACTGGGCTCCCTTTAATTCACTGGGCCTTGCTTAGCATGCTGGGCCTATCTGGCTGAGCCCCCTTTAATTCACTGGGCCTTGCTTGCCCCTTTAAATCTTGTTTGGGCCTGTTCTAGGCCTTCCTGTCAGTCTCTTTTGACCACCCTGCCTCTGCTCCACCCTCCAAATGAATATTCATGAACCCCTCTGGGCCTTTCTATGCTAACCCCTCCCCATGGGTGTCACTGCACCCGATGAATATTTAAATGAGGGGTTCCCTTTCTTCATGGAGCACGGCCATTTCACTTTGCGCCTAGTGGTAAAAAAAAATAAAAAATAAATTGTAACTTCAATTGTGATGGTCAGCACCTTAGAGTTGTGCTGCCGCTGACTTACCACACCAGACCGGGATGAGGAGATGCTGGATCGGGAGGTGGGAGGACTTGCTGGCAGAGGAAGGGCTTCTGGCAGTTCAGCAGTTGACTGGGGACCTAGCGAGGTCCCAACTGCGGCACAAACGATGTGGCACTGCTACCGCAGCCTCTGGGGGACCAAAACTTTACTTTTTTAAATAAAAATAATAAAATGGATCACCAAGCCCTTTCTAGAGTGAGAACCGGATGGCTTTTCTTCTGGTACCTCATGATGGCACCACCAACTATGCAACAGCTTATGGGGCAGTCTTCAGCAGCTGGAGGCAGAAGAGGCACACAGGCAAGCCCTCAGGGACAGCTTCAATCCTCCAGGTAAGCTTTTCCTTGTCCCTCCACACTTGCTACATCCTCTCTCCTCAACAGCTACCAGGAACTCTCAACTGATCAAAATTTTAAAACAGTAACGCTCTGAGTTCTGGATTTTTGGATTAAAATGCTGTACACGTGGAGCTCAGCACAGCTTTCTGTCCTGGGCACATTGTTTACTTTTGCTGACATAGCAACCGAGCTTGTATTGTTTATTCTGTGCTCTGGGCACTTTTGCTGGGGTATACTGAGGAAACTGGGGACTACTGGAGAACTGCAGGGAAACCCCAACTTTGGGGTATTACAGCTACAGTACTACCTAGGTAGAATAGTAAGTGGGAAGTCAGATGTCTTTAAACTCTCAGTGGAAGACTACCACATGAAAAATGTAATCACAGAATCTGATGTGACTGGGCAAGCCCTACACTAACATTCAGGATCTAAAAGGTTCAAACCTCACCACATGGGTCTGTGAGCACACAAAATGTATAGCTTCTAGACCACTGTGGGCCCTGAGGAAGTGGCCCCCTTAGCCAGGAAACATTGACAAGGAGAAAACTGGTTGCACATCTATCACCTTAGAATAAAAATGAAAAATATTTACCAAATGTTTTAGGTATCTGAATTTACACTGAACCAGGTGATACACCTTTTGGTTTATTATCCTGAGCATGCAAACCAGGGTGAGGCATGGCTCCATACTCTTGACGTACAGTACATGTTACTCACACTAACAGCAATAGAAAGACTTCACAGCTTTATGTTTCTTTTGCCCTGGGAAAAAAGTTGCTTCTGTGTCAAAACAATGCTTGTCCAAATAGCTGGCTAATTGTATTGTTTTTGTTACAGGAAGTACAACTAAGGAATTTCCAGAGTTCCAGGTGCTGTTTGTGGTCACCCCACAAAGGGTATGGCCACTTCTGTTGCTTGTTTTAGAAATGTCACTGCTGCTGATGCGCTGGAGCATAATGGAGCACTGTCTACACTTCACTAAAGACTACGGTCTGGACATTATCTCTCATAGATGTGCTGGCTTTGGGCTTGCTGTACTACAATGCCTTCAGTGATCACATATCAGACTGTACCATCCTCCTGGGCTGCTTTGTACTGCTTGGGGGTCATTCCAATGGTGTGGCATAATGGAGGAGATACTGTTGATGAAGATAGAGCAGTTACATAAGAACTTATGGTAACAGTAGATCTTCGAGAGAATCTCCTCCATTAGCCAATGCCATACTGTACATTTCTTCCTTCCCCCTTTATTTCTCCTGAGGGTTACGTAAGCTACTGTGCCTAAAGCCTTATTCCATGCATCTTGTTTCCTGTCCTGTGCCTCTCCATTTTTTGCCTGGTACTGGTTTAGTCACCTGGTTCCTCATGGTAAGAGGCCCTCTGAGGCTTATCTCTGGCGGGAAACTGAGGAGTGTTGGAGCCGCCCATGTTATATATGTGTCAATGCTGCATGTCATTGTGGATGGCCCCTGGCTAGCAAAATGCTGCTGAGTGGTCCTGATGCTGATGGCTTACAGTTCCAAAGTTGTGGCTTAGTGGAAGAGATTCTCTTGAAGATCTACTGTTATGGTAAGTTCTTATGTTACTGTTATTTTAGCTAGCAGGTTAGTCGACTTAAAAGCTGCAGCTTAATGAGCACAATTTCTAAATTTGAGGGTGCTCTCTGATACCAGGTCACCCCAGTCTGCCTCTGATTTGCTCACTCCAACTAAAAATAAGAAAATATAACTAAAATATCTTTTCTTTAGAGAGCTCAGTCTATGCAGTCTATGAGAAAGATATTTAGGAAAGAAATGGAGGGAAAGGGGAAAATAGGGGACATGGAGGAATTATGGGACTCTATTAAAGGGGGTTATTGAAAGCCACTGAACTTTGCATAAAGAAAGAACAAAAAAAGAAGGAGGCCACTCTGGTTTACCAGGGAGGTGCTAGGGGCAATTAGGGAAAGAAACAGGACATTCAGAACATATAAGAAGATCCAGAGGAAGGAGGACAGGGAGACTTACAAGGAGAAGCTGAGGGTGACAGGGCAGAAGATTAGGAGGGCTAAAGCTGACACAGAAGAGAGAATTGCTAGGCAGGAAAAACGCGGGGAAACAACTTTTTTTAGGTATGTGGGGGAGAAGAGGAAGACGAGGCCAGAGATAGTATGGGTGAGGAGGGAGTACAAGTGGAGGGGAACTTTGAGAAGGCAGAGGTGCTTAATAGTTACAGTACTTCTGCTCGGTCTTAATAGTGGAGGAGGAGGGAAGGGGGAAGGGGACCAGAGTTAGGAGGGGGAGGGCAGACAAAAGCATAGATCCTAGCCTGTTCAGCGAGAACAGGCTGAGAGAGGAACTAGGAAGGTTGCAGTGGACAAGGCGATGGGGCCAGATAGCTTGCATCCTAGGGTACTCCAGGAACTGAGGGAGGAACTGGCAGCACCTTTGATGAGGCTGTTTAACTTGTCCCTGGATACAGGGTGGGTGCCAAGTGACTGGAAGAAGGTGGATGTGGTGCCACTGCATAAGGGGGGCAGCAAGGAGGAGGCAGAGAATTATCGCCCAGTCAGCCTCATCTTGGTGGCGGGTACAGTCAAGTCAAGTCAAAGTTCATTGGCAGGAAAAAAACTCACTGAGCAAGCTCATTTACAAGGAGGTCCTGAGCACGTACAATAAGCCAAGGCCAAACATATAACAGGAATACACACAACAATACACATCATCATACAGCTTTCTAAGGGAAAATATATAGTGGTACTAATAAAGGAAAGTTTGGTAAACTACCTTTTGGACAGTGGACTACAGGATGACAGGCAGCATTTCTTCACAAATGGGAGATCATGCCAATGAAGCTAATAGAGTTTTTTGATTGGGTGACAAAGGTGGTTGATCAGAGATGGGTGGTGGATATGGCCTCTCTGGACTTCAGAAAGGCCTTCAACACGGTCCTTTACAGAAGGCTGGTAAATAAGCTGGAAAGCTTAGTAGTGGGACAGAAAATAACTAGGTGGGTGGAAAACTGATTGAAGTATAGATGCCAGAGGGTTGTGGCTAATGGGGTAAATTCCAAGGAGATGGGGTGACGAGTGGAGTGCCACAGGCGTCGGTACTGGGGCCCCTCTTTTTTAATATCTATATCAGTGATAAAGCAGAGGGGCTGGAGGGGAGGGTGTACCTATTTGCAGATGATGCGAAGATCTGCAATAGTGGACACCCTGGGGGAGGGAGGCCATGAGGGAGGACCTGAAGATTCTGTAAGGATGTTCAGAAACTTGGCAGCTGAAATTCAATGCCAAAAAGTGTTCAGCAATGCACATGGGGCATAAAAACCCACAAGCCACTTACACACTAGGGGGGAGGTAATTAAGCCAATTGAGCAGGAGAGGGATCTGGAGATTATAATATCAAACAACCTCAAAGTAGTTATCCAATGCAGCAAAGCAGTGGGCAAGGCAAATAGAATGCTGACATGCATAGGGAGTGGCATAAAAAACAGAAGAAGGGAGGTATTGATGCCTCTTTGTAAGACCATGGTGAGGCCTCACTTGGAGTACAGGGTTTAGTTCTGGAGCCCTCACCTATGCAAGGACGTAGAGGGAATTGAAAGGGTTGAGAGAAGGGCAACAATGATGGTACATGGTATGCATGAGAAGCCATACGAGGAGAGGTGGAGGGAATTGGATTTGTATCCATTGGAGAATAGAAGGGAAGGGGGGACATGATATAAACATTTACGTACGTAAAGAGGATTAATAAGGTGAGGGAGGGGAGATTATTTACAAGGAAAGTGGGAGCTAAAACTAGAGATCATAGTCTAAGATTCGAAGGAGAAAGATTTAGGGGAAATGTGAGGGGGTGTTACTTCGTGGAGAGGGTGGTGGAGTCCTGGAAAAAACTACCTGAGGAGATGATGGGGCCAAAACAGGGGTGGGGTTCAAGAGGGCATGGGACAAACATAAGGGATTGACAAGTGGGGGGCAGGGAGGTCACTTAACAAAGGTGACGAGTAGCGGGGTAAAAGGCAGACTTGATGGGCCAGATGGGTCCTTTTCTCCCATTACATTTCTATGATTCTACCCTTCAGTGGTACAGAAAAGACTAACTGCTACTTTCTGAATCCTCATGCCCCCAGGGTTCTGTGTCGATTGACAGCTTTGGGCTGTACCACTACCCCAGTGAGATAGTTCATTATTCATACGTATGAACTCTCCGTTGACAAAACTGGAGCTATCAGAAAAGGAAATTATGGTAAAGATGACTGAATTTCTCAAGTTCGCTCCACAAGATATTGGTTAATTTGCTTGATGTAGACTGAAAAGTTTTCCGACCTTATTATCTGAAATTTGAAGACCAGATAATCAGTCATTACACATGTAAATCTAATAATTTTATGCTGTTCCCTTTAACTAACTCTGGGTCACCCCTGAAAAAGTGACTTTGTCACAATGGGCCAACCTAGTTGGCAACATTCAATTTTCCCACTATATATATCAAGCTGACTGGTCTTTAATTCCCTCTCTCATCCTTCCTTCCACTCTTGCATAGAAGAATCATGTATGATGTCCTCCAGTCCATATGGACCACCACTGTGGCCAGTGAACAGCTGAATGTCTGCAAGTGGCCCTGCTATCACATTTGCTACCTCCTTCAGCATCCTCTCATGTAAGCTGCCAGGTCCCATTGATTATCTTTTGATGCTGTGAGCTTTTCCAGTACCCTTTTATCTTTTATTTTGTCCATGTCACTTGAGGCCTTGCTCTCTTCCTTTCTCCGTAGCCCCAAATTCTGGCAGATTTTCATCAAGAGTATCTCTTCCATTAGGCCACACCATTAAAACTTCAAGTTGTCAGCACTGGAACCACTCAGAACCTTTTTGCTCTCGGGGGCCACCCACAATGATGTGTAGCGTCGACGCATATATGCTGCATATGGCACAAACAATTTTCAGTTCTTTCTCCCAGTGTCAGTCATCCTTGTTGGACCTGCTGAGAAACAATGTCAAAATAGTTGTTGCTGTTTTTTATTTTATTTTATTTAAATATATATATATATTTTTTTAACTTTCCTTCTTTATTATTTTTCCATTTTACAGAAAATGGTTACATAAAAATTACAGTTCCAGGATAGCTTATAGAACCATAGTACTAAATAAAGCTGTAAGGTTACTCACAGAGTTAAAATTAAAATTAATAAAATTAAAATTAATAAGGTGCCTTCAGAAGTCCAGAGTCTTAAATTTCACATGGAAACATTAGAGTCAGGGACTCAGGTGTATGACCATAAAAAGTTAGGGAACAAAGTCTTTTCGTAAAGGAGTAATATACATCACCCATCTTCTCCACCTAGTCTCAAATCCCCCCAATGACTTATTACGCATAGCAATTAATCTTTCCATCTTATATAACTGTATCATTAATACGGACCATTGGTCTAATGTTGGAGGAAGTGGGGAGAGCCAGTTTCTAGTTATGGCCTTTTTAGCCACAAGAGTGGCCACATTCAAAAAGTCCCTTGTAGGGGTATCTTTACATGTTTGAGGGTACACACCAAAGAGAAAGAAAAGGGGGTCCACTACTACGTCTGGTGAAATTATTTGCTGCAGAGCTTCTTGTAGCCCAGCAAAAAAAGTATGTGAAGTGTTGCATGTCCAAAATATATGTCCCAAAGTAGCTGAGGTATGTCCGCACTGCCTCCAACATGCACCCATAGCAGGGTTGAATTTCTGGCTAATAGCTGGAGCACGAAAATATCTTATAGCCAGCTTCCATGCAAACTCTTTCCAAAGCCCTGAATTTATACCCTTTCCCATAGTCTGCAGGTATTTCTCCCACTGCACTGAGGTGATTTCCATTCCTAAATCTTTCTGCCAGGATACTCTATTTTTTTCCGTAGAATCAGCTTTCACCAAGACAAGAGCTCTATATAAGGCAGATATCAGATGGAGGGAGACACAGTGCTTGTCTATGGCCTTAATGAAAATCTGTATAAACTCAGGGATTGGCGAATCCCCCCATTTAACCAATCCCATTTTCTGTAGGTAATCCCTTTCTTGAAAGTATCTAAATCTGTCTGTGTAGGGGATCCGTACTTCTGGTTTAACTCTGTTAAGGGTAAGAACCCTCCCTGTGGCATAAAGTGATACACCAAGTGAAGGCCCCACCTCTCCCATTGCTGAAATCCCTGGTCCAGCTTGGTTGGGATGAAAGAGTCCATGTATGGTAGGGAACATAATGCTAGTCTCCAATTTACAATCCCATCTTGTGTCAATATTCCCTGCCAATATTTTAAAGTGGAGTGGATATATGGATTACTTACTCTGTTAAGTTTTATAACAGGAGGGAATGACAACAGGGTCTGATGCAAGTTTTTAAGTTCCACCTCTTGGTTTTCTATGGATTTCCATCTCGTCACATAGCCTCCATCTAACCAGTAGAGGGGTATTCTAAGCTGAGCAGCTGTATAGTACTGTCTGAAGTTTGGTACTGAGAACCCTCCCTGCCTTTTGGGTAGTTGCAATATGGATAGTCTTACCCTTGGTCTCTTGTATGCCCAAATAAATGGGCCTAGCTTTCTCTGTAAGGTTCTGTAGAAAGCTTCTGGTAATACCAACGGTATAGTTTGGGCTAGATACAAGAAACGGGGCAGGATTATCATTTAACTATTTCAGCTCTATGATGTAAAGCTAAAGGCAGCATTCTCCACCTCTCTAGATCTGCCGTAAGCGTTTCCAGAAAAGGAATATAATTTAAAGAAAAGAGGTCTGTATGAGATCTTCCAATGACTACCCCTAGATATTTAATATATTTTAAATCCCATCTGAGAGGAAATTTGGTCTTCATCTCCAGAGATGGGACATAATTCATGGCCAAAACCTCTGTTTTAGAAAGGTTAATTTTATACCCAGCTAATTTTCCAAATTTAATCAGGAGTTCCCAGAGACAAGGGAGAGAGTTCTCAGGGTCTGTCATAAAAATTAATAAGTCATCCGCATATAACGCTAGTTTATGCGTTTCAGGATCTCCTTCCACTCCTGCCAAACCCTGTTCTTTTCTCAGTGCCTGAGCCAGGGGTTCTAAATATATGGCAAACAGGAGGGATGACAGAGGGCATCCCTGTCGAGTACTGTGAGACAACTTGATAGGAGGGGAGAAGGAGCCATTTACCCTGATAAAAGCCCTAGGGTCAGAATACATTAATTTTATTATTGTAATAACCTGTTCAGGTATTCCGACCTTCTCCAATACCGCCCACAGAAAGGACCATTCGACTCTGTCGAATGCCTTCTCTGCATCCAACGAGAGGAGCAGAAAAGGCGCCCGATTTCTCTCCACCCTGTGAATCAGATGCAGGGTTCTTTTGACATTATCATGTGTCTGCTGAGCAGGAACAAATCCTGTCTGGTCTAAATGCACTATATGTGGTAAGAATTCTTTAAATCTGTCCGCCAGAACAGACGCAAATATTTTATAATCTATATTGAGTACTGAGATTGTCCCATAGGATGAGCAGGATGTTGTGTCTTTGCCTGGTTTTAAAATGCTCGCTATGTAGGCATATCTCCATGAATCTGGAATTGCTTTACCTTGCTGCACCTCCCTATATGTCTCCATCAGGATCGAAATTAGGTCTTGTCCAAAGGTTTTATAAAATTCACCGGAGTACCCATCCAGGCCTGGGCTTTTATCAGCCTTTAAGGCCTTGAGTACCCGATTCACTTCCTGCTCAGAGATTGGTCTTAACAAAGTTTGTTTTTGTTCACCTGTTAATGTCTGAAGTCCGAGCTCCTGCATGAAAGACCCTATCTCCTGGGGTTGTAATGTTTCCTCAGATTGGTATAAGGAACTATAAAAGGTCTGAAATGCTTGTTCAATCTGTTTGGGAAGGGAGACCAATTTATTAGTTGCTGGGTTTCTAATTTGAGTTATATTAGAATGTGTCCTATGCTGCCTAAGCCTGTGTGCCAGTAAACGAGTAGCTCTAGGGCCCTCTTCATAATATTTTTGCTTAACAAGCTGCAAGGCTAATTCTGTGTGGACATCTAGAATCCCCTGTATTTGCTCCCTGGTGGCCTGAAGGAGAGGGAGAACCCCTACATCTCCTGCCGCATGTTGGGCCTGAAGTGTACCATATTGCTGCTGGAGTTTATCTAAATGCTTCTGTTGCTGCTTTTTGTAGTGCGATGCATATTTTATTATATCCCCCCTCAAAACCACTTTCAGAGTATCCCATAAGGTGCTCTTGGTGACTCCTTGGTTGTTGTTTTCCGAGATAATTTGTTTAACTCTCATCTGAATTATATCTCTAAAGTCTTTTCTGTTTAAAAGAAAGTTATTAAATTTCCATAGAGTGCTAACTCTCTCCCTCTCTCCCCAAGACACCCTCACTGTGACATAAGAATGATCAGAGAGAACTGAGGGAGACTGCACACATTCTAGTATCTTATGTAAATATTCCTTAGGGGCATGTATGTAATCTATCGTGTATAAATCCCATGTGGGAAGAAAGTGTATACTCCGTTTATTAGGGTGTAAATGCCTCCACACGCCTACCCATTGAGCTCCGCGAGAGGAAAACCTGAGTCGGCCCTTTGTGCGGGGCTTTTTCTATACACTCAAATTTGTAGTGTCCATAGGGGACATCGTCTGGTTATGGTCCCCTCCTAATACCAGCATTCCCCTATGTACCTCCATAACCTTTTGAAGCAGTGATTTTCTTACTCCGCTCCCAGCACCAGGAGGAACATATAACGAAGCGAGGGTTATGTCATGGCCTTCTAGTTGTCCTACAGCTATTGCTAATCTACCTTCTGGGTCTGCATACGAGTTCAATAGTTGGAATGGGATATTTTTGGGAACCAAGACTGCTGCACCCCTTCTCTTACCTTTCTGAAACACTGAGGCCACTATAGTAGTAAATCCAAATTTCAAAAGCTTTTGATGTTCTTGCTTACTTAGGTGAGTTTCCTGCAATAGTATGAAAGCTGGTTTCAGTTTTTTAAGGGAGCATATTACTCTGTATCTTTTAATGGGGTTGTTAAGCCCGTTAACATTATGTGAGCATATTAATATTGTGGGGGTCTTACTCATATATATGGAATATAAATCTTACACCTGTCTCCCATGAACTTATCTGGACTTCAGCAAGCAAAAGCGTATCCTTTCCTATTACCAGTAGGGTGAAACATAACCTTCCTCCCCTACCTCTCTCGGACTCTCTTCTTCCAGACACCTGTGATTTTTGAGGTATACTACTACAAACCAAAGAGATAATCTTTACAGTATTTATAACATATTTGTCTGAAAGAAACACTATCAGATTTATAAGCAACAACAAACTGCATAACCTATTTACAATTGTACTTCCAGAAAGGGGATTGATACTTTTCACTCTCCGAGACATGGAACGAAAGTCCCCCTGGGAGGAAAGGTGGCCAAAAAGCTTAGCCAGGCCTCCCTGACCTCTCCTGCGTACAAGACCGAGTGCAAGGTGCGCCACCCAGTGAGGAAACAGACCACTTGCCTCCATTAGCAAGGTCCGAGCTCTTCAAACTCCAATCAAGCGCTATAGAGAGAGAGAAGAAAAAAAATTTATGTACCTGGGGGGAGGGAAGGAGAGGGAAAATAGGAAAAGGTGTCTTGACAAGGTGGGAAGGTACGGGAACAGACAAAACTAGGGCAAAAATTATATGGGCCACATCACTACTGAGATCATTTGCATTCCAGTTCAAATAGTGTCTTTATCCATAATACAGTTTATAAATCCTGCCCAATTAGAGGGCTACTGTGGACTAAAAGTTATTTATTATCTATTGTCTGTAGGTTTTCATAGACAGTCCATCCTTCCAGAACTTGTACAGGAGTTACTCAAAAGAAGGGAGTGTTCAAAAGGATCTCCTTGTTTGTGGAGAAAAAGAGACATGATCCCTGAAATACTTAGCTTAATCCTTATTGTCCCGGTCAAGTGCTCTGGTCATTCACGACGTCTTTCCCAGTAGGATTCTGCACTTTCCGGAGACTCTTCTTAAAGTTCTTTATAGTATTGAGGACATCCCAGTGCTTATTGAAGCCTTCTCTCTTTCGTGCGCTCCTCTGCCAGCTCGAGTGTGGGGGATGTTTTTCCTGTTGCACCGGACCTGGTGTCTGGAAACTCCAACCCTTGCTCTTTAGTTCCGGGAGTATTTCTTCTGGAGATGCGTAGCTTTTATTACCGGAATCCCAGAACACTCGCAAGGTCGCCGGGTAAGGAGTCTGAAAGTGCACTCCATGTTCTTTGAGTACCCTTAATATGGGTGAAAATGCTGCTCTCCTCCTCATTATTTCAGTTGAATAATCATTATCAAAGAGGAGCTTGGCTGAATTGTAAGTGACGTTTTTCTTAATCCATGCAGCCCTTAGAACAGTTTCTTTGTCTCTATAGCTAGAGAATTTCAAAACTACAGATCTAGGTCTTGCAACCTTGTTTGTGGGTTTTTGTGTAAAAGCTCTGTGGGCCCTTTTCGATTCGAAACTGAAACGTGGGAGGAAGGTCCAAAACATCCCTGAGAATATCTGTTAAGAAGTTCTCCATTTTCCCTGTTTCTGAGTCTTCTGGGAGACCATATATGCGTAGGTTGTCTCTGCGGGACCTGGCTTCCAGATCCAGTAGTTTCTCATGTAACACCACATGCTGGTCTATCATGAAGTCCAAGGCCCTATGTAAATTCTGGGTCTCCTCTGCTATCTCGCTCGACGTGGCTTTGAATCTGTCCAACCTTTCTTCCACATCTGCAAGTCGATTTTGCAACAAATTGAATTCTTTTTAATTTTCCGCTCGAAATGCACGGATTTCCGACAAGAGCATTTCAAACCGTGATTGGGATAATTTCTCTCCTTCTCTGTCAGTGTCCATATCACCCATGGCACTGCATGCAGGTGAAACACTACAACTGGGGCTAGGCCTTCATTGTGATCCTATCGCATCCGCTCATCCTTTATGTCTCCCTGAGCACGATTTAGCTCCCTCTTTGCCTTCAAACATTCTCTGATTCATAGAACCTTAAATTTAAGCCTTTCTTATTTGTTTTAGAGACTTTGTTAAACGGACCTTGCTGGAGCTCCTCTAACAAGCAGCCATTCCTAGGGTGACATTACCGGAAGTCCTTAAATATATTTTTTATCATTGTCTCTGTATGCCACCAAAGGACAAAGAACGTTTATACTGATATTGTTCCTGTGGCTATAAAGTCTACAAGGATTACACTCACACTGTTTGTGTGTACTATTTGGGCCCACCTCACAATGTGTGGGTCTGTGAGATTTGCCAGAGTTTCAACCAGGCAACAAGGCAGAAAACTTCCTTGCCCAAAAAAGCGTTGAAAACCATGGAGTAGGCTGAGGGGTTCGGGTCAGCTTCTCTCTCACCACTGACTAAGAAACAGTCATTGAAGTCAAAAGAAAAAAACAAGGACTGGTATCGTCATGGGCCACTTCGCTTCTAGCCATAAGCATAAGCAAAAAGATAAGGCTGCTTCACTGGCAAGGTCCAGGTCACCATTGAAATCAGGCACACCCTTGTCGACGCCATTGTTTCAGGCAATGCCATGCCTATATGCATGGTATGTTGTAGGGCTGGGCAGACTGTTCTGCAGGAGAGCCGGAGCCCCTGATTGAACCCATGATCCATGGACCTGGATAAATACGGATCTTGTTGCAGAAGTCAGGTTCTAGGTCTGTGGAAATGTCATTTTGTTTACTGTTGCCATGGGGATGCCATCGGCATGCTCGCTCCACGTACAGGTGGCCGGCGGCATCCAATCAGGCAACAGATGGTCACATGACACACTCACGGTATATAACCATGCTGAGTGAGCAGCGTGGCCCAAATGAGAGAAGAGGATGGTTGGAAGAGCAGGAGCACCTCGGCAGAGATGCCGTCAGAAAAAGTTGCCAAACAAAACCAAAAAACCCCCACAAATATAAAAAAAAAATATATGAAGGGAGGGAAGAGAAACTAGGGAGAGTCAAAGAAAGGAGACTTACCGGGGCGAAGGGGGAGAAGCTGATCATCGGGGAAGGCGGCGGGTCTGGAGTCAGGACTTGGGACTGGAGAAAGGAATCCGGAGGGACTGGGGAGATAGTGGTGGCCTGGGTGGCTGCTGGTGGGGGATGAAAAAGGCAGACAGTGTGGCAGTGGGACTGCATGTACAGGAGCAAGGGCAGGCTGGCAAAATCTTTGACTTGTGCCATTGCAGAAGATCCATAGGAGAGACGGAGAGACTACTGGAGGCCCAAGAGAAATTTTACAGTTAAAGAAAATCTCAAATTAAAGTTTTTTTTTCTTGGCCTCAGACAGTGTAGCTGTGTAAATGAGCAAGGGCAGGCTGACAAAATCTTTGACCTGTGCCATTCCAGATCCAGAGGAGAGAGGGAGAGACTACTAGAGGAGGCAGGGGTGGATGGAGGGTGAGCTTGACTTGCTCAAAACAGAGGGAGCAGAAGCTGGTGACTTAAGTGGAGGATGGGGAGAAGCTATGTCTCCCCCATCGAATTACAGGTCGAGCCTTCCTATTCAATGTGTAGTACATAGCTCAGTGCTTCTGATACATCAAGCTGGATTAGATGTGGTTGGTGCTTAGATACGTTAGAGTTGGACAGATACATAAGTCACTGCTTGTAGTACGTATGAGCTATAGTTGGTGCTTAGATACACTTGAGCTGGATGAGATATGGCTGATATAAGTAACTTGATATTTGGCCTTTCTTAATATCCCACCTTTTGGTTGGATGCTAGCTGTGTGTAGGACTGAAGGCCCAAAATGAATGTAATTGCCGTGTGACTACCTCCTCCAACTCTGGATAGTGTGACCAGTAGCATGCAGTAGAGGAAAAACCCCATTAGGAGGAAACCTCAGAGGACCTGCGGCTACTGACCTGCATGTCTTCTGGGCATACTAAAGAAGAGTAATCCTAATTAGCTTAAAATACTTAACTGGTTATCTTAGTACTATATCCAGTTATTGGTAGTAGAGGCAACTCCTTGAATTGATGGATAGCAGTAATATGAAGGACGAAGTATTGGCGGATGAAGGTCCAACATGGAGATGATGGCATGTGAAGGTGGGTAACCCAAGTCCATGATATCTATGGCAGAAGAAGGTTAGGAGCAAGGGGTCCAGCGGAGAAGGTGAGACCCCCCACATGGGTCGGCCAGGGTGGCAATGGATGCAGTTGAACAAGTAGCCAAGCTTCCATGCAGGGTGAAGCAGGAAGATGGCGGGACCCCATGTGGTACGCTATAGCATAGATTCCTATAGAGAAGGCAAGACCTCCACGTAGGTCAGCTGAGGTGAGATGGAATATGTTTAAGCAGGCAACGATGTCCTTGACTGGGAGCAAAGCTAGGTGCAGGTTGGGGAAAGGTAAGGCAGCTGTCAACACACAGTAAATGTAGAAATGCTGGTGAAGGCCAGACATCACTGGTAGAATTCCCAGTCCTGTCACTTGAGGTTGACGATGAGCAAGATCGATGCCAAAGATGACTGTTACGGCAGATGAAATCCAGGTAGGGTTGAAGTCTGATGAAGGACGATGGTTAATCCGTGACCAGGGGAGCAGTAAGTGAAACAGTTGGAATCGTACATGTGCAGTCAGCATGGTTGAGGAATGAGTGCAATAGTAGTGTGAAGTCCAATGTAAGGAGGACAAATCTGAGTGCAATGAAGGAAGAAGTTTCTCCCGGAAGGTATGAAGTACAGTGAGCAAGCAGCCAGGCTCCCAAGCAGGTGAAACTGTGATAAACCTCCAGGCCCCCATGCAGAGCAAAGCAGGAATGCAGAGAGCAGGTAGCCAGGCCCCCAACTGGGTGAAGCAGGAATGCATAAAGCAAGAGCCAGGCCCCACTGTGGAACGAAGCTGTGAGAAACCACCAGGCCCCAAGCGGGGTGAAGCAGGAATGCATTGAGCGGGTAGCCAACCCTCGGTGGGGAGAAGCAGGAATGCGGTAAGTGAGCAGCCAGGCCCCATTGTGGATGATAAACTTGCGAGACGAAGCAGGAATGTGTAGAGCAGCAGATAGGCCCATTTAAGGGTGACGTAGGAGCACATTGAGCATGTAGCTAGGCCCTCTGCAGGGGGGGAAGCAGGGGACATAGCGGCCCCCACATGGTCTGCCATGCTCAGTTCCAGTAGAGATGGTGAGACCCCCATGTGGGTCGTCCAATCGGTGACAGAATACTGATAGACAAGCAGCTAGACCTGATGTGGGCAAAGCCGGAGACGTGGAGAGACCCCACTTGGCCCACCAGAGTGCAGGTTACAAAATGAAAGTGAGACCCCCACATAGGTTGGCAAGGTGAAATGGAATGCATTAAGCAAGTGCTAGGCTCCTGTGGTGGTGCAAAGCAGCAGTGGAAAGACTATCCCAGGATGATGCTGAGACCATATGCTGGAGTGGTAGGCCACAGTATTGGAGACCATATGTTTGACGGATGTCCTGTGATGCTGCCAAGATAAAAGCAGAGGTATGATATGCACAGTTTTTCCTGACTGGGAGTAGAGCTAGGTTCGGTCTGGTGAGAAAGCAAGACAACTGTATATGCACAGGTAATGGATAAAGGCAGATGAAGGCTAGACTTCCTTGATAGATTTCCAAGTCCTGTTGACCAAGTCGATGATGAGCAGGAAGTCAACGCTGAAGATGAAGGTCCGGCAGATGGAGATCCAGCTTGGAGTGACATCTCAACACGGGATGAAGGTTAATCAATTGAGGGAGCTGTGAGTGAAATGCAGTAAAGTGGTCATTGACCATTACCATGGTGAGGAGGAGTGCCAACGTAGCAAGTATTTGAGAATGTAGAGTAAATAGGAATTGACTGGATGGAAGTGGTGCCCAGCGGGGAACAAAAATGAGGTAAGAGTCTATGCGATTGGAAGTCTTACATGGAGCTGTAAATCTGGCGACACGGTGTTATGATTGAGTCTATTACAGAAAGGAAAATTGTCTCAAGATGTCCAAGAAATTGAAGTATACTCCACGGAGATGTCCAATGTATAAACTCAGTTTTGAAATAGACCAGAAAGTCGATGGATTACAGTAGAAACATGAGGAAATGTTGAAGTAGGGTAGGTCCAGATGTGGGTTAGATGGAGCATGGACCGATACAAGTCTGGAGTCTGCAATGTTCGAATGCCCAATTGATAGAGTAGGTCACTGGTGTGTCATCCTAAGGAAGATGAGTCCCCCACGTGGGTCTGCTTCAGTGAAGATGGAATACGTTGAAATGAGAAATACCCCTCGTGAGCACAATGGATTCAGGATGGTGATAGCCCCACATGGGTTCGCTATTGCCACAGTAAAACAAGCTCTGAGGCAAGGGGGTGATACCCTGCATATGTCTGCCAGGAGAACTTGACGTATGATTGAGCTAAGAGTAGGGCCCTGAGAGGGACGTATATGTTGAGATAGTGGGACCCCACGGTGTCTGCCATCACCATATGCATTGTCCAAGGTAAGGATGGTGGGAACCCTTGCAGTCTGCCATTGCGGTTGTAGTGCAGAAACCAATATAAGGAGGACATGACCCCAAGTGAGTCCATTGTGGTCGATGGTGGATGCCAAGTTGAGAGTACGGGGTGCTGGAACCCTTGCGAGGGGTGGCGAGGCAGTTGTACATGTACATTAGTGGTTATCCACCATGGTCACAAGATGCATGAAACATAGAAACATAGAATTTGATGGCAGATAAGGACCGCTTGGCTCACCCAGTCTGCCCATTTCCCTACCTGATGGATAAGCTGAAGATCCTAGTTAACCAGCAGCCTACTTCTTGCTACCCCCACCCCCTAGAATTGCCTTTTGACTGTCCCATGCATGCTTGAATTCCACCACTGTTTTTGACTCCACAACCTCCTCTGGAAGGCCGTTCCATACATCCACAACCCTCTCTGTGAAAAATACTTAAAATTACCTCTGAGCCGCCACTCCTTCTATCTTCAAATTGTGCCCTTGTTCTTGCACACCTCTTTTTGAAAGATGCTACCCTCTTGGACTTTGTTGATTCCCTTGAGGTACTTGAAAGTTTCTATCATGTCCCCTCTCCCTCCTTTCGTCGAGGCTATACATATTAAGCTCCTTAAGTCTCTTCATATGTCTTCCGTGCAGACCCTGCACCATTTTAGTTGCCCTCCTCTGACAGCTTCCATCCTGTCTATGTCTTCTATGGAGATTGGTCTCCAGAACTGCACACAGTACTCAGATGTGGTCTCACCAGCTGTCTGTACAGAGGGATAATAACTTCTTGTTTCTACTGGTGATGCCTCTCCCTATGCATCCCAGTATCCCCCCAGCCCTCCTTGCTGCCCTCTCACATTGCTTGCCCACCTTTAGGTCATCTGATATGACTACCCCAGGTCCCTTTCCATTTTTGTTGTTGTTAGTATCTCACCCCCCATTGTGTACTCTTCCCCTGGGTTTTTGTTTCCCAGGTGCATTACCTTGCACTTCTTAGCATTGAATCTAAGCTGCCATACATTTGACCATTTCTTTAACCTTGCCAAGTCCCTTCTCATCCTTTCCACCCCACCTTGTGCATCAACTCTGTTGCAGATCTTTGTGTCATCTGCAAAGAGACATACTTTTCCTTCCAGTCCCTCTGCAATGTCGCTTATAAAGACATTGAAGAGGACCGGTCCTAATACTGAACCTCATGGCACCTCCTACTAACCCCTTTTTCAGAGTGGACTCCATTTACTATTACTCTGTGTCCTATTCTCCAGCCAATTCTTACCCAGGCTGTCATCTTGGGACCCACTCCCAGGCTGGCTAACTTGTATATTAATCTTTTGTGTGGGACTGTGTCAAATGCCTTGCTAAAGTCTAGGTAGGCCATGTCCACAGCCCCTCCCTGATATACTACTTTGGTCACCCAGTCAAAGAAATCTATCAGATTTGTCTGGCATGACCTTCCCGCTGTGAATCCATGCTGCCTTGGGTCCTGTGCCCCTCTGGCCTCTAGATACTCAACAATTCTTTCCTTCAGAAGTGATTCCATTATTTTCCCTACCACTGAGGTTAAACTAACAGGTCTGTAGTTTCCTGCTTCTGCCTTGCTCCCACTTTTGTGATGGGGAATCACATCTGCCCTCCTCCAGTCCTCAGGTACCACCCCAATGATGCATCGAGGGTTTCATATGACAAGTAGTGTCATGAATTTCCAGGTGGGTAGACCAGTGAGACCTAGCAGAGATTGTCTAGAGGACAGTGTAGAAATGAGCAAGTAGTAGCTAGGCCCCCATGTGGGCTAGCTGGAGTGGCAGGACCCCCATGCAGGTCTTTTTATATAGTAGAAGAAGTGAGTTGGGCTAGGCCCCCATGTAGGTCAGCTGGACCAGCAGAACCTCCATGTAGGTCTGCCTGTGGAGGAGTAGAAGTGAGTGAGTTGAACCAGGCCTTCACATAGGCTGGCTGGCCAGTGGAGCCAAGCAGAGTATGCGAAGTGGTGTTCAGGATGGCAGGACACCTCGCGGTCTGCCAGTGCCATGCCAAGACACTAAGGATTAAAAGAAAGCCAATGCAGGTTGTTCAGGGTTTGAATATCCAGGCTGGAGGGAGCGCCCCCAGAATGAAGGCAACACAGGTGACAATGGACCTTAGACTTTCAGGCAAACTGAGGAACTGTACAAGAATGAGCTACAGTCATACGAGGAGTTAGGAATCCTTGGGGCCCATGGCAGGTCAGGCAGGAGAGTGCAGATGAACACAGGGCACAGATGTGACATCACATCGGAAGCATCAGCAAGACAAGTAAAATGGCAAGGAAATGAAGGAATATGGAGTGGCGAATGGAGGCAATCTGGGGCAGCAGGTATGAATCCAAGAAAAAGACTGAGTGGAGCAGTGCTGGGAAATCCTGGGAGGCGCTGAGGTGAAGAATAATCCAGGAGATGGCAGTGAGCAGCTGCTAGAGAGGGAGGAATCCAAAGGACAACAGCGGTGGCATGGTGTGAGCATGTGCTCGAAGAAGAATTCAGGACCGCAGTGACGGTATGATGTGAGCAGCTGCTCAGGGGAGAGGGATCAACGGACTGCACAGCTGTATGGTGCAAGTGGCAGCTTGAGCTAGCAGTGGCATGGTGCGAGCAGCTGCACAAGGGAGAAACAGCAGACTGCAGTGGCAGTATGGAGTCAGTGGCCACTGGAGAGAAGAACCCCAAAGGAAGAAAGGAGGCAAAAAACAAATGAGATATGGGGAGAAACAAGGGAGCAAATGGGGGGGTGGGGATAAAAGACAAAAGGGGCGGCAGTGAGCAGAGACATCCAGACCAGGCAAGCACTGACACTGTAGTGGCTCAGCAACTAGGACCCAGGCACAAGAAATCTCAAAATGAGAGAAAGCACAGAGAGTGAGAAACAAAAGGGGACAGGAGACAAGAAAGGGAGGAAAAATGAAGGAGCAGCCATGGATCATGCAGTAAAGCCACTAGCGAGCTTGACTTGCTCAAAACAGAGGGAGCAGAAGGTGGTTACTTAAGTGGAGGATGGGGGGAGGAGCTATGTCCTCCCCATCAAACCATAGGCCAAGCCTTCAAATTACAGAAAATCACAAATAAAAGCTTTTTTTTTTTTCTTGGCCTCAGTTAGTGTAGCTGTGTACATGAGAAAGGGCAGGTGGGCAAAATCTTTGACTTGTGTCATTCCAGATCCAGAGAAGAAAGAGAGAGACTACTGGCGTCTCAAGAAAGATTTTTCAGTTACAGAAAATCTCAAATGAAAATGTTTATTTTCTTGGCCTCAAACAGCTAAGTGTAGCTGACTGTGTATATGAGAAAGGGCAGGCTGGAAAAATCTTTGCCTTGTGCCATTCCTGATCCAGAGGAAAGAGAGAGGGAGAGACCACTGGGGATTCAAGAGAAATGTTACAGTTACATAAAATCCCCAATTTATTTCCCTGGCTTCAGTGTGGCTGTGTGTACAGGTCAAGGACAGAAGGGTGGCAAAATAAATCTTTGACTTGTGCCATCCAATCATGAATCACAAACACTTGTTAACATTCATTCACGATCTCCTCTAGAGGGGAGAGAAAGAGACTGCAGGGAGCTGACGATAAATGTAACAATCCCAGAAATCCCAAATAAAGTTAATTTTCCTGGCCTCAGTGTGGCTTTGAGTACAGGGCAAGGGCAGTAGGGTGGCAAAATAAATCTTTGACGTGTGACGTCCAGAAGGGGGAGAGAGAAAGAGAGAGACTGCAGGGTGGCCCACGATAAATGTAACAGTCCCAGAAATCCCATATAAAATTGTTTTTCCCTGGTTTCAGTGTGGCTATGTGTACAGGGCAAGGGCAGCAGGGTGACAAAATAAATCTTTGACTGGTGCCATCCAATCACGAATCATGATTACTTGTTAATGTTCATTCATGATTTCATGTATTAAAAAAAATACTGTTCAGGCAACCAGCATACAAGTTGATGCACCTGTGCTGCTGGCTGTGGGTGGCCCTGGGGATAATCTGACTTTGTGACTTATAGCAGGTTGTTCACAGTACAACACAAGTAAAGTACAAGCACTGTACACACAAGTGCCATCATCATCATTACTCATTCCCCATTATTCCTCCTTATTATCATTAGTTTTATAGTATATCACGTTACATAACGTATAAGCATTAACCAACCCCAGTGTGGGACTGTGTTGCGTATGGCTATGCACCAGATGTGTCTGCATCTCCAATTCATATTCTGAGGCACACTTAACAGTTGCCGAATTTGGTCACTTAACAGTAACTAACTGTATTGCAGGAGTCAGTCTGATAATCTTGGAAGGAAGTGGTGGTGGACTGCTGTGCTGTTGGTGTGCTGGGTACAGTCACAAGTCATGACAGTAACTTTGTCCCTGGTCTATGGGTAGGAGTCATCAGAAGGACATCACATTAGTTAGACGGATCTTTTCTTACAGGTTTGAATACTAATGAAAAATGGATCAAAGTATTGCTAAGGCACATTCTATTTCTCAGGTAGGCAGTGGCACTGCAAAAGACAGCAATCAGCCTGAAAAGGGAAAACAAAATCAAACCCCAAAAAGTAGTTTTTTCACGTCTAACGTTTCATCCTTCAAGCGAATGCTTGAATCCAAAAATGGTGAATGTCTTGGATCATCATCAGTCCCAAGTAAAAAAAAAAGTTATGTAGTAAAGGCGTGGAGGGTACCACCCACCGAGGCACTCAATGGTATGGAAAAATTGCATACTATGCTACTTCCAGTCCCTCATCCGAGTCTTCTGAGGTTGAACCCAATGAGGGTAGTAGTAATAAGGATGAAGAGAATGATCAGGCAGCACAAGGTTTACTGGAGGGTATGGAAATTGCAGATGAGGAAGAAACAGGCAGAAATGTTTTGGTTGTGGAGGGGGGCAGTGGGAATAAACCACAAGAGGAACAGGCCCACGAAAAATCTGGGGGTAGGGGCACTGGAAAGGTGACCAAGGTGCTATGCCTTCCTGGGAAAAAACAAAAAAAATATCTTTTGTTTGGTCATACTTCTCCATTAGTGCTTCCAATGAATTGGTAGCAACATGCTCTATTTGTAAATGCCTGGTCAGCAGGGGTAAAAAGAAAGGAGCTTTGGGAACTTCAGCACTGAAAAGGCACCTAAACAGATGTCATAACATTACTGAGAAGTCCAGTTGTGAGTCTCGAAGAGAAAGTGACAGTGATAGCTCACTACACTCAAGGGTAACTCCCATAGATGAAAGCAGTGGCAGCCCCCGCAGCACTACTGAAACACCTCCACCACCACTTCCTACCATTTGAAGGACTCCTCCAACTATTACTGAAAGTAACCATGTGATCAAAAGTCCTCCTTCTTTAAGGAGACAGCTTACTATCTCAGAAACATATGAGTATAAAGCCAAATATGCCTTGACTCACCCAGCTGCTGTTACAATAACCAAGAAAATTTCAGAAATGATAGCTGTTGATTTGCTACCATATAACATGGTTGAACATATAGGATTCAGGCAGCTGCTTGAGTACCTCAAACCTCAATATAGTATGCCATTGCAGAAATACTTCTTGGCAGCAGGGATTCCAGATCTTTACGATGTTGTATGTAAAACAAATTAAGACGCGTCTTGTGCAATGCTATTGGGAGGGTGGTGCATCTCAACAGATATCTGGACAAACTATCAGCCAGAACCCGTCATGTCTATCATGGCACATTGGGCATGTTTAGATAATTTATGTGGGACTGGAGACAGTGAAGGATCGCAGTTTGCTATTCTAAGAATGTTTTATTTTCCATCTGAACATACCTCATACAACATCAATGAAGAGCTCCAAAAACCAATACAGCAATGGCTCACTTCACAGGGACTGTCAGTTGGCTTTATAGTTGCAGATAATGGGTACAACATAAGGAAGGCCTTGGGGGGGGCTTTGTTCACATCTGCTGCTTTGTGCATTGCTTACATTTAATAGTTCATGGTTTTCTCAATGATGACAGGGAGATTAGGGCTCTCATTAGCACTGATAAAAGAATATGCACTCATTTCAGTCACTCAAGCAAAGCCCATCACTTGTTTGAAAAAATACAGCAGGATCACAATTTACCTTTGCACAGACTGATCAAAGACATTCCCACTTGATGGAATTTGACCTTTTATATGTTCCAAAGGCGGCTGGAACAAAAGAAAGCTGTCAGGCAGTACACCTTAGAAAATAAAATTAGTGATGCATATGTCTATATTACTCCACCACAGTGGGCTATGCTGGAGTTTCTAATTTTCCTGCTCCAGCCATCTGAGGAAATCACCAGGGAGGTTAGTGCAAACACAGCAACTCTCAGCCAGGTGATACCCCTAATAAAAAATTTAAAATTCAGATTGAATCTGATTAGGGAAAAGTTAGAGAAGCAAGATAGTTCCATGATCACACAGGCTGCCAGTGGTGCTGCTGACACATGCAGATTGCCCCACAGAATACAAGAAGATCTAACGAGATGTATGATCAAAACAGTTGAAGTAGATAAACTATATAAAATGCTTCATTCTGAGTACTACATTAAAGCTACAATCTTGGTCACATGATACAAATCGAAGCAACTATTGAGTGATGATGATGACACTTGTTTTGAGCTACACAAGAAATAATTGACGAGGTGTGTGCTGTCATGGAAAACAGTAGAACAGGAACACCACATTCAGAATCTTCTTTGCAACACAGCGCAGCATCAGGTGGCCCATCTTCTACTGTTGCAGCATTTTCTCCCTCTTCCTCCTCAGCTACTGCAGCCAAATCTTCTTCTTCACCACCAGCCAAGCATAGCACTGTCCCACAGTCACTTGGTTCAGCTTCATGTCTCTAGAGTTACTTAGAAGATGTAATTGTAACATCTCCTTCATCTGCCTCTTGTAACACAGCCTCAGCACAGACCATTGTTGAAATGTACCTGGCAGAGCCCAATATCAGCTGGAATGCTGATCCTTTACAATACTGGAAATCCAAACAAAATATGTGGCCTGCTTTAGTAAACATTGCAATGAAGTACATGAATTGCTCTCCAACTAGTGTGTGTTCAGAACGATTGTTTAGTTCAGCTGATAACGCCATTACTGACACATGATCCTGTTTGATACAAGAAAATGCTAAGCACTTCGCATTTCTCAAAGTCAACATTCCTCACTTTAATTTCAAATATGATACCTGAATAAAACATACACTGACTGCTCTGAGCAGGCCCAATCCACAAAACACTTTCAAGAATTCGGGCCTGTAGTGAAAATCTTTTGTGAATAGGGTCTACTACATGAGGTAGCAATTAATTGCAACAAGTTAGGTCAGGTTGGGCTAGGCCAGGCCACTATTACTTGAATGATCACGTGAGCAGCACAGAATAGAAAAAAAATAACATCAGTGGGTTCAGAGTCCACATACAGCAAGCAACTGCATTTCATGTCACAAACTTACTTGGTGGTACCTGGTACCGCTATCTGATCTGAAAGGTAGGGTACTGCTGTCTACTACTACTACTACTACTACTACTATCACTTTTTGTCCTCATGAGTCATGACTACTACTTATCACATTTTGTCCTTACTCCAGTCCTTACTACTACTTGTCACTTTTTTTGCCCTCAGCAACTGATCCTGACTGTACTGTTTTAATTTTCATACAGTGCATGGCTTAGCAGATGCCTGAAACCCAGAAACTGAAGAATCTTTGTATATTTCTCATGACCCCCATATTTGGCTGTGAATACTTCACAGAAAAAAATGCTACTAAATTGAAAATTCATATCATTTCTTTATTGTTTGTGTGTGCATGGTATGCTAGCCTGGTTACATCTCACTTACAGTAACTAGGCTGAGATTATTATATTACTATATTTTATTTTTGATACTTAAATTACTTGGCAGTGGCTGGCAGCAATTGTGGAACTAGGAAGGATATAATTGTGTTGTTTTTTTTCACTGCGGGAGGTGAGGGTGTTCTTTTATCCAGCAGGGCGAGAGGGGAATACAGGTCTTGACCAGGGTGAGCAACAGGAGGTGAACGGAGATTTGAGGGCTGCTAAAAAGGGGAGTTGGTGCATGGATTAGGGTCAGGAGTATAGCTCCATTACCAGTTTGGTGTAGGATCATGGGAGGTGGCCGTGAAAGGCTGAGGGGCTCAGGTGGTAAGGGTTGGGCTGATAGACTCCCTTGAGAGCCGGCCAGCTCATCAAGCAGGATGGTGAGTACCCGGGAGTGTATCAAGGCGGTGGAATCCTGTTAGTCAGAGGAGGGGTACCATGTAGATTGGGAGAGGTACACTTGTAGGCCTAAATAATAAAGGAGGCTTTAAGAGCAACATTAACCATCGTTGGTATACAAAGGCTATAGCAACATAGATGTAGGATAAGGAGCGGTACAGGGAGGAATACACTAGGGGGTGGAACAGCTATAATGGGGGTGGTGGGTGGTACAGGGGGCAGCAGGGGACAAGAGGGGGTGCCATGGGTAGAATAGTGGGCTGCAATGGGTGTGGGGCAGCTATTTGGATGAACATATTATGGAGACTAGGAGGGTGTCCAATCTACCACAGGCTAAGAAGGCTGGAGGAAAGAGTGCAGTGGCTTGGTGGAGAGCTGGAGAAGATGTGGGTGGAGAGGGTGGGAAAGGGGGCAGGAAGGCCTCTTCCTGGGGGGGGGGTAACAGGAGGGCACAGCAGGAGAAGAATATCAGGTTGGTGGAGGGGACAGGGAGGGGGTGCAGGATCACATCTAACAAGAGGTCAAGCATTAGAAGCAGGTCAAGGGACGGGGGAAGGAGCCAATGCATAGCAATACAGGGGTGGCAGGCAGCAGTTTTGCGGTGCTGGCAACAATGGTGGAGGAGGGGGAGTTGAGGGAGCACCAGGTGAGGGAGGCGGGGGAAGGGAAAAGGAGTGCACATGGGTCAGGCATTTGATGGAGGGAAGTAAGGGGCAGGGGAGAGGGTCACAGCTAAAAGGAAGGTGTTGGCAGCAGGGTGAAGGGAGGATGGCAGTGCTGATGAGTCAGACAAGGGGTGCATAGCTAAAGGGGGGCAGGGGCCAATGGTGGAAGGAAAGGTGGATGACAGCATGGGACTAAGGGGGATGGGAGAACACAGGTCGGGAGGAGGGTGGGGGAGTCATGGGGAGACGTGAAGTGACATAAATGGGAAAGTAAGGCAGACGCTAGTAATAGACAAGGAAGTAAATGGGGGAAGGGAGGAACGGGGCATGAAGAGGGGTGTGTGCAAGTGTTGGGGGACTCCATACTGAAAGGGATCAGATGGGGCAGTGAAGGGGAAAGACGCAGTTTAATATGGGTCGAATCTATTCCCGGGCTGATGGTGGGCAGGGCAGAGCAGTCCAATCTCAAGTGCACAGGGAGGGGATGGAAGAAACCGCATGTTGTGGTGCATGTGGGTATGAATGACCTGTCAGGGGAGATGGTGGAGGTAGTGAAGGGGAGATTCGAGGAACTGGGAAAGCTGTGTGAGGAGCTGGGGAAATCAGTGGCCTTCTTGGAGGTGCTCCCAGTACCCTGTGCAAGTACTGGGAGGAAGGGAAGGATGCGGGGGGTTCAACATCTGGCTGTGGGAATGGTGTCATACAAAGGGGTATGGTTAGTAGGTGGCTGGGGCAGAACCTGGGACAATAATTACTTGTATGCAGGGGACAGGCTACACTTGAGTGGGGAGGGGAAGTGAGTATTGAAACAGGGGATAGAGGGGTACATAGCAACAAGGGTAGCTTTAAACCAGGAAAGGGGTCTGGCAAGTAGACAGGGTTTCCAGGGAGGGAAGCCACACAAGCCTACCCCCCAAGCTATAGGGGAGGACATCAGGGTAGGGGCAAAAGGGGGAGTACATCGGGGAGGGAAAGGGAAAGGAGCAGGTTGAACACCAGGAGCTTAGGTAATAAATCAGTCAATTTACAGGCTCTCTTGGCAGTGGGGCAGGTGGACCTTGTGGCCATAACAGAAACTTGGGCCACCCAGTACCAGGACTGGGATATGATGATCCCTGGATACAGGCTGCTCAGAAAGGACAGGGCAAACAGGAAAGGTGGGGGTGATGGTGAACTATGTAAGGGAAGGAATAAGGTGCATAAGGAAAGAGGGGGAGGAAGGAGGGACAGAGGTCCTGTGGATGCAGTTTCAGGAGTCAAAGGGTACGGTACTGAGGATAGGGGTAGTATCTAGGGCATCAACTGAAGGGGAGGAGCTGGACAGGGAGTTGTAGAACAAATTAGGAGGATTTGCAGGAAGGGGAACATAGTGGTGGTGGGGGACTTCAACCTACCTGAGGTGGACTGGAGCACACCAACCACCATGAGTGCTAGGGAGCAGGTTATACTGGGGGCATTTCAGGATAGCTTCCTGGTGCAGTTGATACATGAGCCAACTAGGTTGGGAAGGACTCTGGACCTTGTTCTATCAAAGGGGAAGCTGTAAGGGACCTGGAGGTTGGGGACCCTCTGGCTGGGCGTGATCACCACTCAGTGTGGTTCACACTCAGAATGGGGAAGCAAACTGGAGGTTTGGGTACCAGGGTGATTGATTTTAGAGGAGCAGACTTCAACAAGATGGGGGAAATTTTGATAAGTAATCTGGAAGGAATTTAACCAACCATGAATGCCAATCAAAAAATGGGGTATTATTAAGGCAGGGCTGGCAGAGGCTACTGGAACATGTACTAGGGCACAGAGTAAGAAGAGAAGGGCAGAGAAGCCCAGTTGGCTGATCAAGGAGGTAATGGAGGGGTGAGAGCCAAAAGGAAAGCTTTTCAGAGACTCAAGAGATCAGGGAGGAGGGGAAGACAGGGAGGAGTATATGAAGAAGTCCAGGAAAGTTACAAGACTAGTTAGAGCCGCCAAGGCATCCAGAGAGCTGAGGCTGGCACAGGACATTAAGGACGGAGAAAAGGACTTCTTCAGATACATTGGTGAGAGAAGGAAAAACAGGAACCAGATAGTGAGAATTAAGAAGGATGGGGGAGTGGGTAGAGAAGGGGGAGTGGGTAGAGGCATTAAATTAGTACTTCTGCTCTGTTTTCACAGAAGAGAGGGGGGGACAGATACCTCAGGAGTGGTGGAGTGGGCAGAGAAAGGGAAGGGGTGACAATTGGAGAAATTACAGAGGGCACAGCACTGTAAGGACTGAGGGCACTGCAGGTGGAAAAGGCTCTGGGACCTGATGGCAATCACTGTAGGGTACTCAAGGAACTGGCAGGGTGCCTTGTGGGACCACTTGCTGACCTATTCAATACCTCTCTGGACACAGGATGCATACCACAGGACTGGAGGTTGGCAGCCCATGCGGTGTCCATTCACAAAGGTGGCCTAAAGGATGATCCCGGTAACTACAGACCAGTGAACCTCACGTCAATTGTGGGAAAGCTCATGGAAACAATCCTTAAAGAGAGGCTGTTGACATTTTTGGAGGACAATGGTCTCCAGAACAGGCAAAAGGAGAGAGGGGAAATTGTTTAACCAGGAAAGGCACACTAAACCGGAGCTTGTTTCCAGGGGTGACCTGGGAGCACAAGGAAGTTAAGTGACTTGCTCAGGGTCACACAGTATGCAAGTGGAAGCTGTGGGATTCAAACCCAGGTCTGGTCTGATCTGCTGGATGTCACCAAATTTGCAGCTCAGAGCCTTAGACCACTGCGCTATACTGTTTCCTCAACAACACAGGTTTGTCTCATGCAGGTCCTGCCAGACAAACCTGATTGAGTACTATGATTGGGTGACCAAGGAACTGGACAAGGGCCATGCAGTGAATATCCTGTACTTGGACTTCAGCAAAGCCTTCGATTCCGTGCCACATGAGAGGCTAGAGGGGAAGCTGGAATATGTAGTGGTGGGTACTAAGATGGTCAAATGGATCACTAACTGGCTGAAGGACAGGCAGCAAAGGGTGGTGGTGGTGGAGGGGAAACTCTCATCACCAAAAGGAGTGGTAACAAGTGGGCTGCCACAGGGATTGGTACTGGGATCAGTGCTGTTTGGGATATTCATAGCAGATATCTCACACGGGACCCAGAGTAAGATCAGTCTGTTCACAGATGATACCAAGATGGGAGCTATAGTGGATGACATCAAGGGGTGGAGGGGACTGCAGGTAGACCTGACTAAACTACAGGAGTGGCTGGTAACATGTCAGTTGGGGTTCAATGCCAAGAAGTTCAAGGTATTGTACTTTGGAGCTAAGAACCAGAGGAGGAGCTATCAGCTGGGAGGGGTACAGTTGGGGAACACAGAAGAAGAAAAGGATCTGGGGGTGATTATAATGGGGAATATGAACAACTCGGCTTAGTGCAGGAAGGCAGTAGTGAAAACCAAAAAGATATTGGGCTGTAGAGTGAGGGGGATCATCTCTAGAAGCAGTGAGGTGATCCTTCCCTTGTAGCGGTCACTGGTCAGGCCGTACCTGGAATACTGTGTGCAGTACTGGTGCCTGTTTCTGAAGAAGGACATCAGACTGTTGGAAGGGGTGCAGTGCAGAGAAACTAAGATAATCCAGGGTTTGGAGGGGAAATCCTATGAAGAAAGGCTGAACATGCTTAACATGTATTCCCTGGAGGAGAGGAGAGATAGGGGAGATATGATTGAGACCTTTAAGTACCTGAAGGGGATAAACAAGGCTAATACAGGAGAGATATTCAGGATCAGAAGAGGAAGGGATACTAGAAGGCACTAGGGGGGATCAGAAGCACTCTGGAGAGGGGGGTCGATCCCAGTCCCAGTCCTTTCACAGAAGAAAGGGTTCTGAAAGAACTCCTAAAACTGAAGGTGGACAAAGCAATGGGGCCAGATGGAATTCACCCCAGAATTCTAAAACAATTAAACAGAGAACTAGTGACACCACTGACTACCTTTTTTAACAATTCATGGCTGGATGGTGTGGTACCTGAGGACTGGAAGAAGGCGGATGTGATTCCCCTTCACAAAAGTGGGACCAAGACAGAGGCAGGAAAATACAGACCTGTCAGCTTGACCTCTGTGGTAGGGAAAGTGATGGAATCACTTCTGAAGGAAAGAATTGTTGAGTACCTAGAGGCCAGTGGGGCACAGGACCCAAGGCAGCATGGGGTCTGCTGGTGGAAGGTCATGTCATATGAATTTAATTACCTTTGACTGGGTGACCAAAGCAGTAGACTAGGAGGGGCTGTGACATGGCCTACCTAGACTTTAGCAAGGCATTTGACACAGTCCCACACAAAAAGATTAGTAGTCAAATTAACTAGCCTGGGAGGTGTCCCAGGGTGGTAGCTTGGGTAAACATTGGCTGAACAACAGGACACAGAAGGTAATTGTAAGGGGGGTTACTAGTGGGTACCACAGGTTCAGTACTGATCCAGTCCTTTAATGTCTTTATAAGTGACATTGCAGAGGGACTGAAGGAAAAGTATGCCTTTGCAGATGACACAAAGATCTGCAACAGGGTTGATACACAAGGTGATGTGGAAAGGATGAGAAGGGACTTGGCAAGGTTGGAGGAATGGTCAGAAGTATGGCAGCTTGATTCAATGCAGAAGTGCAAAGTAATGCACCTGGGAAACAAAAACTTGGGAAGATTATACAATGGGGGGCAGGTATTAACAACAACAGAAATGGAAAGGGACCTGGGGGTACTGGACCTTAAGGTTGGCAAGTACGTGAGAAGGCGGTAGGGAGGGCTGGGGTACTGGATGTATAGGGAGAGGTATCACCAGCAGAAAACAGGAAGTTATTATACCCTGTACAGACAGTTGGTGAGACCCCATCTGAGTATCATGTCCAGTTCTGAAGACCCCATCTCCACAAGGACATAGACAGATGATGGAGGCAGTTCAGAGGAGGGCAACTAAATGGTGCAGGGTCTGCAAGAGAAGCCATACGAGGAGAGACTAAAGGAGCTTAATATGTATACCCTTGAGGAAAGGAGGGAGAGAGGGGACATGATAGAAACTTTTAAGTACCTCAGTGGAATCAACAAAGTCCAAGAGGGTAGCATCTTTCAGAAAAAGAGATGTGCAAGAACAAGGGGACACAATCTGAAGATAGAGGGGGGACTGCTCAGGGCAATGGGAGGAAATATTTTTTCACAGAGAGGGTGGTGGACGCATGGAACTGCCTTCCTGAGGAGGTTGTGGGGTCTAAAACTGTGGGAGAATTCAAGAATGCATGGGACAGACATAAGGCAATTTTTGTGGAAGGTAGGAAGAAATAGGTTGTTGGTTAAATAGGATCTGCAGCTTATCTTCTAGGTAGGGAAATGGGCAGACTAGGTGGGCCTAGTGGTCCTTATCTGCCATCAAAGTCTATGTTTCTATGTTTCAATTGAGGTTGGAGGGGGGAAAATTCAGGATGGAAATCAGGACACATTATTTCATGGAAAGGGTGATAGACAAGTGGGACGCCTCACCTGAGGAGGTGGTTTCCTGTAGGACGGTGGTCTGTTTCAAGAGGGATGGGACCGAGATGGAGGGGAATGACTGTGAGGAGGGAGGGAAGGTGGGGCAGCAGCAGTCGATAGACCATGTGGCCTGTTTCTGCTGGCATTTTGTATGTTCGTATGTTCATATGTGTGTCTATTATCAGGTCTTCAGGTGGCAGTGGCAAACTTTTTATGACTGCACTGCACTTGACCGATGCAGTATATGACTGGCTGCCTGCCTGGGTGGTGGCGATCACTATGTGAGACTTTACTCCATACTCTTGCTGTACATGGAACACTGAGATACTCAGTTATTCACACTAAGGGCTGCAGGAAGACTTGTCAGTTTTTGTTTCATTTGCCCTTGAGAAAGAGGGTGCCCCTGTGTCTAAACAATGCTTGTCCAAATGGCTGGTTAATTGCAAACATTTGTGTTATAGGAAGCATGGTAAGGATCTTCCTGGTCCTGTTCATGGTCACAAGCTGGGACTGAAAAAAGTATGCTGTACAAACACCTACCATACCAAGTTATTGAGATTCCCTACCCATTCTACTACGAAGTATACAGTACCTGGTCACTCCCATACTAAGCAGAATTTTGCCCAGGCTTACCTTCAAGAGCAGGGGCCAGATTTTCAAATCAAAGTGGGACTAAATTGCACTCTGCAACTGCAATTGCAGCCTGAAATCTCTGCAACTGCATTGTATTTTCAGTCTGCTGCAGCTGCAGGAGACATTGCACCTGGTTCCACCAGGCATAACGTTTTCCCAGAGCTGTGGGGAAAAAAACAGCCACAAGCTGCCAGAAATCATGGAACCAGTCGTAAACTGGCTCCATCTTTGAAAATACCACAGCTGTAGGAAAAACTATAGCTCCACAAGTGGCAACACACTTGAGCTGGGATTTTCCCGCAGCTGCTGGAGTTTCGTGGGCTCTGATAATCTGGCCCAAGGTGTTTACTTCTAAGAAATAGATAACTGACTGCTACTTTTTGCATTTTGATCTGTTAGTAATTACTTTCTACTTTTATAATGTTTGTGTAGTAAAACATGGAGTTTCACTGTTGCTTTTCACACTGCTAGTAAAAAAGAATTCAATAGAATTCAAGTATTGTGATGTAAGAAACTGGCAACTACTTAGTAGTCCAATGTTTTTCACTGAGAAACTAAATATATTTTTCTTTTTCAAAACAGACACTTTCAGCAACAAACATTGCCTTTTATGTGTTTGCACTATTGTTATACATCTGTACGATTTTACAATTTTTAAAGCAGTCATTGGCTTCTGTTTTCTTCTTCCCAGTTAAAATCTGGTTATGAAGAAAGTTATGAAGAAAATGCCACCTGCTAAATTACAACAAAAGACCACAGGTTATCAAAGATCACACATTTCTATTAAATATATAATATTTTAGTGGTAGAAAGTGTTACAAGAATGGTGCAAGGAAAAAGGTTACCATTTCATAGGCGACTGGGGGAGCTTCTGGTATAGAAGACTATTGAAGCCGGATGGACTTCACTTAAACATGCAAGGAATGAGTGCATTAGGACAGAAGTTCGACATACACCTCAGGCTTTTAAACTAGGCAAAGGGCAGTATGGCGCTAGGAAACATATCAGCAATAGTTTAGAATCAAGGCATACTGATTCACACCACAGATACAACCAGAATGAGCAGAAAAAGGCACTGAAGAACCGAAAAAGGGTTTAGGATAATGAAAAACACAGGAATTTGCCAGGTGGAAGAAGCAACAATTCAGCCACAAGCTTGTGGACAGGGGTGTGCATTAATGCCAGAAGCCTGGGTAACAAGATGACTGACCTTCAGGCACAGATGGTGGAGTCCTGTATGGATCTTGTGGCAGTCACAGAGACATGGGCATCTGACAATGACTGAGATCTCGCAGCCCCTGGGTATGTGCTCTTTAGGAAAGACAGGAGGGGTGTCTTGGAGGGAGGGTTGCACTCTACATTAAGGAGGGGAGAGAGGCCACATCCTGCAAGATGAGCCTTAGAGAAGGAGTAGAATCCCTGTGGGTTCAGCTTAGTTCATCCTCAGGAAAGAAAATCCAGGTTGGGGTAGTATATAGACTTCTGAACCAAGCAGAGGACAAGAATATGGAGCTTTTGGAGGAAATCAAAGAAATGTCACTAAAAGGAGAACTAGTGGTAGTGGGGGACCTTAACATGCCAGATGTGGACTGGGGCATCCCGGTGGCTAGATCATCACGGAGTCACTCGGTGGTAAAAGCCTTACAGGATTGCTTTCTTACACAGTTAGTTACTGATCCTGCTAGGCAGAACAACCTCTTGGATGTGGTCCTCACTAACTCAAAATAAATTAAGGCAGTCAGAGTCGGGGAGCCGCAGGCGAACAATGATCACAACTCGGTTTGGTTTAAAATAGCCCTGCAGGATGTCAAATCCCAGTCAAGGGCAGAAGTCCTAAATTTCAGAGAGGCAAATTTTGATAAAATGAGGGAACTAGTAAGAGAAAAACTAATTAAGATTCACCAGCATTTTGTAGTAGAAGACATTTGGGGAATGATTAAACAAACCATTACAGAGGCTACAAAGGCATGTACAAGGACAGTGACCAAAAGGAACAGACACAAACTCTCCATCTAGTTCATGAGTCAAGTTAGGGCAGTCATTAGAGTGAAGAGGGAAGCATCCCACAACTTCAAAAGTAAGCTGGGTAACAATCTATGGGAGGAAAACATACTACAGAATAAGGAGGCTAAGTCAGCAGTGAGACAAGCAAAGGCGGCTCCGGAACTTCAGATAGCTAAAGGCGTCAGGGAGGGGAACAAACAGTTTTTCAGATATTTACAAGAAAAGAGAAAGAAGGGTGGAGGGGTAGTTAAAATCAGGGATGGGGATAGGCTAGTGGAAGAGAACAGGCAAAAGGCCACCATTCTGAACAAATGCTTCTGTTTAGTGTTCACCAAGGAACACAGTGGCCCAATGCCTGACTATGACATTACAGCACACGTCAAGGGAGTGCCAAAAATGGAAACACCAAGTATTACTGCAGGCAGGGTCAGAGAGGTGCTTGAGCATTTAAAGTTCAACAGATATCCTGGTCCAGATGGAATACATCAGAGAATAATTAAGGCATTAGCAAGTGAGTTAACAGACCCCTTAGCACACCTGTTTAACCATTCTCTCCAGACGGGAGTCATATCTAATGACTGGAAAAGAACTGACATGGTGTCTCTGCATAAGGGTGGTAGCAGGGAAGCGGTCAATAACTACAAGATGGTCAGCCTCACATCAGTACTAGGAAGGCAAATGTAGGCCCTGATTAAACAAGACCTAGTAGACTACTTGGATAAGCATAGCCTACAGGATAACAGACAACACGGTTTCATTACAGGGAGGTTGTGCCAGACAAACGTGATTACTTTCTTTGATTGGGTGTCTAGGGGAACTGGATAGTGGCTTGCCAGTGGACCTCCTCTATTTTGACTTCAGCAAAGCCTTTGATTCAGTACCATACAAACGCTTGCTGAAGAAGCTAGAGGATCTGGGCATAGCAAGCGGCATCGCTAAGTGGGTGGGAAACTGGTTGGATGGAAGGAGGCAAAGATTGTGGTTAATGGGGAGATTTTAGAGCAGGGAGATGTGATGATTGGGGTCCTACAGGGCTTGGTCTTAGGCCCAGTCCTGTTTAATGTGTTCATCAGCAACATAGGAGTAGGTATCTAGGGCAAGATTGCACTGTTCGCGGAGAACACTAAATTAGGAGGAAGGCTGGACAGCGAAGATGCAGTGAGAATCATACAAAATGATTTGAAAAGGTTAGAACAATGGTCTAGTATCTTGCAGCTGAAATTTAATGCCAAGAAATATAAAGTGATGTATATTGGCAGGAATAATCCTAAAACAACCTATTGCCTAAATGGGGTCAAATTCAGTGACTCAAAATAGGAAAGAGATCTAGGAGTTATTATTGGCAACATCCTTAAACAAACCTGCCGATGCAACAAAACATATAATAGGGCAAATAAAATGCTGGGATGCATAGGGAAAGGGTTTGACAGTAGGACAGGGAGGTGATACTTTCACTGTACAGATCTATTGTGAGACCCCATTTGGAATACTGTGTACAGTTTTGGAGACTATACCTTAAGGATAGGGACAGAACAGAGACCATTCAGAGACGGGCAACCAAAATGATACAAGGGCTTCAGGGGCTGCCATATGAGGGATGTCTGGAGGTGTTAAACGTACTCACTTGAATCTAGGAGAGAAAGGGGGATATGATAGAAACTTTTAAGTACATGCAGGGTTTAAATTCAGTACCCGACGCTGACCTATTCACCAAGGCTCCCAGCTCCAACACAAGGGGGCATGGATGGAAACTGAGGGGTGGGAGTTTCAGGAGGGATCTTAGGAAGCACTAATTCTCAGAAAGGATTGTGAAGCCATGAAACAAACTACCTGCGAAGGTGGTAGGAGCTAGGACCGTATCAGCATTCAAAAGGGGTTGGGATAAGACATGTGCTAGAATCAAATCCACAAGGGAATCTACCAGCTAGGACCCAGGATTACCTGGGATCTAGGGATCTCATGGGCAGACTTGATGGACCTTTGGTCTCCTTCTGCCATCACCTTTCTGTGTTTCTATATTTCTATTTCTGTTTAAAAATCTGAAAGCAGGTTTGCAGTTTCCCATTGAATTGCATTGCCAGCATTGCCAGTAAAACTTTTCTGACATCATAATACAATAGTTCCATTAGATTCTTTTTACTAGTAGTTGGCAAAATACAAATAAAATGATGAAAATATAGTTAAAGAAACAAATAAAAGCAAACAAAATGATTACAGAGGCATCTAAAGGCCCCAGATCTTCATTTTTCCCCCCAGATTTTTACCACACAGGTGAAGCCCTGCACCTGCCTACGCCTCTCCTTGGCCAGCACTCACCTTGTATAGAGGCATGCACATCCTGTGGCACTGTGGTCCCTCCATTTTGGCCACTTGCTTGCCTACATTATGCGCTCAACAAATAAAGATATTATTATCATTATTACCACCAGACCTCCACCTGATGGCAGTCAAAGGCTGACATGACTGGCCACCCCACCCCAGGAGAGGAGAGCAGTCCCTGGGATGTTCAATCCTCTTCCATCCTGCCAACCCCCAGCAACCTCACATGTGTGAGCTGTATGCACAATCAGGTTGGTTTAACTTGGACTGTCGAATACAATACCCAGTATGCCTACTTGCAAAGAAATCCACCCTGGGCCTAACTCCCCCAGGAGTGAGAAATCTCCTCTGCATGCCCAACAAAACCAGGTGCACCAGGGGAACAAATAGCCAGCCCCTAAAAGTCCCATTCCATCAGACAACTCATGGCCAATGGTCCTATGAGTACCGAGTGCCTTACTGGCTAAATTCACTCAGTGATGACATACTGACGGAAACTAAACTAGGCCCATTCAAATCTAAGCTTCGTGCTTTTCTAACCTCTACCAGTAGCTGTGACTGTAGGGCCTAACTGAACCAACCTATCATGAAAACCTAGCTCTACCATTTTTTTATTAGGTCACCCAATACTTCCACCCTCTCCTTCCCTCAGTCTAGTATTCCCCACCCCCTTCACCCCTCCTCTCCAAGACCTCCTAGCCTAGTCATGAAAATCCAGCTCTACCATTCTTTAGGTCACACTGTACTCCGCCCCCCTCCTACCATCTGTCTTGAATACCCCCGTGCTCCCCCCATACCTCCCAGCCCAAAGTCCCCTCTCTACTGTTTACCCCACTTCTAAGCAGACACATGGCAGCAACCCCTACCCCTCTTCCTTCTAATGTACCCTGTCAATCCCCTAAGATCCTCAGTTGGTCTCATCTTTATTCAATATTTTTGTTCCCGCCCTCTAACTGCACATAATCTTTCTGCTCTGCAATTAGTGCAATTGGTTTAAATATTTTCTGAACTGTGTGTGATGCACTTAAGACAAGAACTGTTTTTCAAACATGTTTGTTGTACCTCTCTCCAATAATGTCCTTTAATCTGTTTGTACTGTAATTGATCTGTAACTGTTCTGTAGTATCTCAATTGTTTTACCCAATTTCTGATGTGGAACCTCTGTAAATGAGCTGCCATCTCAAAGGTACTGTAATCCTAGATCTAATGAATAAAATAGATAAAACCTGTACTCGTTCCTGAACACAGGTCATTGATGTGGCATGAGGTAAGGCGTTCAGTGCCTTAGCCAGCCAGACCACCTGACCTGCTCGGAATCTTCATTAAGATATACAGTGGCGTGAAAAAGTATTTGCCCCCTTCCTGATTTTCTCTATTATTGCATATTTGTCACACTGGATGTTTTCAGGTCTTTAGACAAAATATAATATTAGATAAAGGGAACCTGAGTGGACAAATAACACTTTTTTTTTTTACTTATTTCATTTATTTAATGAAAAAGTTAACCAACACCAACTGGCACTGTGTGAAAAGTAATTGCCCCTAGTTAAATCAGCCCAATTAAAGGGATAATTAGAGTCAGCTGATTGAACACAGCCAGGCTTGATTACAGCCAGCCCTGCTCAATATAAACCTCACTTATTTTGGCCCTTACCATCAGAGTCACATTGCCAGCACAAAGATTAAACAAGCACATTATGCCATGATCAAAGGAAGTTCCTGAAAAGATCAGAAAACATTTTGTTGCCCTCTATCAGTCTGGAAAGGGTTACAAAGCTATTTCTAAGGCTCTGGGACTCCATCGAACCACAGTGAGAGCCATAATCTCCAAATGGAGAACACTTGAACAGTAGTGACCCTTCCCAGGAGGGCGGCCTGCCAAAATTACTCCAAGGGCGCAGTGTAAAATCATCCAAGAAGTCTCAAAGGATCCTAAAACAACATCCAAAGAACTGTAGGCTTCTCTTGCCTAAGCTAAGGTCAGTGTTCATGACTCCACAATCAGAAAGAGACTGGGCAAAATGGGCTTATGTGAGTAGAAAGGCGGAAACCACTGCTAACTAAGAAGAACATAAATGCTCGTCTCTCATTTGCCAAGAAGCACCTGGATGATCCACAAGCCTTTTGGGAAAATGTTCTATGGACAGATGAGTCCAAAGTGGAACTTTTGGACAACATGGATCCCATAATGTCTCGTGAAAGCAAACACAGCAATCCACAGTAAGAACACCATACCAACAGTCAAACATGGTGGTGGTAGTGATGGTGTGGGGATGCTTGCTGCCTAAGGACCTGGATGACTTGCCATAATTAAAGGAACCATGAATTCTGCTCTGTACCAGAAAATTCTTAAGGAGAATGTCCAGTCATCCTTCCGTCAGCTGAAGCTGAAGCGTAGTTGGGTCATGCAGCAAGACAATAATCTAAAACACAAAAGCAAGTCCACATCAGAATGGCTAAAAAGAAGTAAAATTAAAGTTTTAGAGTGGCCTAGTCAAAGCCCAGACTTAAACCCAATAGAGATGCTGTGGCAGGACCTGAAACGAGCAGTTCATGCTCGAAAACCTACCAAATGTTACTGAATTAAAGCAGTTCTGTGAGGAAGAGTGGGTTAAAATTCCTCCACAGCGGGTGAAAGACTGATATTGAATTATAGGAAGTGTTTGGTTGCAGTCATTGCAGCTAAATGTGCGTAACCAGTTATTAAGTGTAAGGGGGCAATTACTTTTTCACACAGTGCCAATTGGTGTTGGTTAACTTTTTTTCATTAAATAAGTGAAATAAAAAAAAAAACAAGTGTTATTTGTTCACTCAGGTTCCCTTTATCTAATATTACATTCTGTCTAAAGACCTGAAAACATCCAATGTGACAAATATGCAATAATAGAGAAAATCAGGAAGGGGGCAAATACTTTTTCACGCCACTGTACATCCTTACTAAGCCCTTACTCTTTAAAGTCCTGTTCTGTCTTCATTTCCTTGTCTCTACAGTACTAGTAGGCTGTTCCATGGTTCATCACCCTCCAAAAGAAAAGGTGTCTCCTAATGTTACCCCTGAACTTACTGCCCCTGAGCTTTAGGGGATGCCCCTGTGTCTGCTTAATTTGTCATAATTTGGTAGCTGGGACTCAATGTCAAAAAAAGCAAAGTCATGTACATTGGACACAAAAACCCCAGAGTCAAGTACAGAATAGAAGGAAAGATCATGGCACGTACCTTGGAAGAAAGGGATCAAGGCATTATCATTACAGACAGCCTGAAAGTACTGTAGCAGCCCAGTGTTCAAGGGGTGGACAAAAAGAATGATGGGCAGCACAGGGATGGGGAAAGCAAGCAGACAAAAGAAAAGGAAAAGCACACCCTCAAAGGCGCTGCTAGTTCAGGTGCTGTATAAACTGGAAAAAAAATGGCGCATAACACCAAGATTGGTGAGAGTGATTTGAAATTTATTGAGCCAGTAAAGCAGCTAAAAATGTAGGCCTAACGCCCCATACATATTGTTGCAGTCCTGAGGCTTCATCAAGTGATGATTTGTAGGGGAGTTAGGTTTGTGTTTCTGGCTGCTTTACTGGTTCAATAAATTTTAAATACCTCTCACTAACCTCGGTGTTGAGCCCTGATTTTTTTTCAGTTTGGAGAGCAAGCAGAAGGGACGTTATACTTCCTCTGTACAAGTAATTTTCCTGCCCCCACCTTGCATGCTGTATGCAGTTCTGGAGCTCTCTCCTTAGAAAGGACATTGCCAAGGTGGAGGCTATGTGAAGAAGGGCAACCAAGATGATACAGAGGCAGCAGGGGAAGCTCTACAGTTAAAGGCTGAAGAGTCTCAATAGGTACTCCTTAGAGAACAGCAGAGCTGGAGAGTACATGATTGAGACCTTTAAATACCTCTGGGGATAAACAAGGCAGAGTGAGTTTAGGGAGCTTTTTAGGTTGAGCATAAACATGGTTACAAGGGGGAACACAACGTAGTGGGAAGAAGTTTCAAGAGGAAGGTGAGATACATATCTTCATGGAAATGGTGGTATATGGATGGAGCAGGTTACTTAGGGAAGTGATGGGGCTGAGATAGTGACAGGATTCAAACATGCATGGGGAAGGCATATGGGCATCATTAAAAGTAAGAATCACTGGAGAGGGTGGAGGAAGCTAGGGCTGCATAGGGTCCCTTGTCACCACGCAAAGTAAGTAGAGCTAGCACAGACTAGATGGACCTTGTGGTCCTTTCCACTGCTACAGAGCACCTGCAGATGTTTGTTCTTGTCAATAACCTTGAGTATGCAAAAGACTAAGATCATTTACCCTCTCAGCATCCTTTTTTGCCAGGGTGAGCATGTTAAGGGCCTCCACTTTACTTCATAGCTTTTGTTTTCTATACCACTAATCATTTTGTTGGCCTTGTGTTGCACTGTTTTATAAAGCTCCCAAAGCACACACATACTTTATAAAGTCTCAAACCCAGCAGAAGGCATCATGGGAATGGATATCCATTTGTGTACTGCTGTACCTGTGTTGTGTACCAGTGCTGCAGCTTGTTATGTGATTCCAGGGTTCCTTCCATCCCCGGGTTTTGCAACCATCAGCCCATCTACTTGTCCACTACCTTCTAACCCCCATTGTGAACCCCTGTAGGCAACCGAGGAAGAGGAACAGCAGGAGGCATCCCTCCCCCAGCCCCTACTCTGACTTGTTCTGCAGCTGGTGCAATATGATTCATTCTGCAGTCAGTTTGGAGTAGAGTATTGCCAACCTCCTGCAGACTGGGCAACCTCCACAGTGTACCCTGGACAAGTGTGACACAACTGGTCCTGCAGCTAACTAAATTCCTCTCCTAAGGGACCTGCATCTGTCTGCTGTACATGGCTAAAGTAGCACAACCGAGCTTCTGCCCGAGGTCTGGTGCCAGAGGTAAAAATGTCACAATGGAGCAATTCAAAGGAAACCTTGGCACTCTCCATCAAGAAACAAAAGTCCACTGGAGCTGAATTGCTGTGCAAATGATGGGGTACTTTATTAAAGAGATAAGGAAAACAAGCAGGTATAGAAACACTAGAGCACAACCCTCCTTTGCACAGCAGTTCAACTTGTTCCATTGCATTTTTTTTCTTGATGGTGAGTGCCGAGGTTTCCTTCCATTGTTCCATTGTACATGGCTACTCAAACCCCCCGTTATGCCTTTAATTTAATGTTTCCTAGATTGAGATGATACCCTCCTGTATACTACTTTGGTGCCTTTAGTTTGAGGAAACCCTAAATAAAGTTTTGCTAATACTTCACAAGTTACTTCCCAACAAGTGTAGATGTTCTCTAGATGATTACAGTGCTAGCAGTGTTGGGTAAGTTACTTTTTCTATTACTTTCTATTACGTTTGGAAACTTGTTCCAGGAAGCTCTGTGCAGTCACTAGCAAGGATGGAGAAGTACTAGAAAAAGTAATACACCTTACAATTATAGTTACTTCTTTTTATACAAAAACAATACAAAAATAATAAATAACTATAACAGATTACATTTTTTTTGAAAGCAATAGGTTAGTTACTTTCTAATAAATGTAATCAGTTACAGTTACATATTTCTTTGTATGGCCAAGGCACCTAGCTTCACCTGAGCTCTTTCCTTCTAAGACTGCTTGAAAGGCAGAGTAGAGAAACTTACCAGAGCAAGGGAAAAGGATTAAGACTTATTTTGGCTAAGCAGATTTACTGTGTGGTGTTGTTTTTATTTTTTAATCACAGGGATTGCTACTGTTTGTTAACATTTCATTGCTTTATTTTTCTCTGTAGCAAAGTGTTTCTTACAGCGTATATCTTCTCTGAAATTATTACAGGTGGTGCTTTACAGGTTTTACAGTTTTATCTAACATTAGGATAAGCTTTCAGGGTTACTGCATTTGTTGTTGACAGATTGTTTCTGCTCTTACCTCCTTTTTTCTTTCGTCCGTGGTTTTTCTTTTTCGGCAGGGGAAGGGCCCAGCCACCCACCCCCATCCCCAACCACCCCACACTACACTCCTTTTATAGGGTACCACAGTTTTGACATTTCCTGTGGCAGAGCAGGAAGGGGTGGATCAGTGGGGGGTCCACAAGGTGAGCTCATTTACAGGGGCACTAGTAATTTTACTTGTTGTTATAACAAGTTAAACAAAACACAAGCAAAGCATTACTTGCATTTTTTTCCCCTCTTTTTTTTCCTTCTAATTATTCTAACTAGGTTATAAACCCAGCAACTTATCTGGAATGGATATCATTAACTGCAGGTACTGTGGAACAATTTTCAGAAGGACAGTCTTGCAGGATTTAGGACACTGTCCTACATGCTGGGCCTTTGGAGATCTTAGGGCTCAGCTCCGGGCAGCATGGGCAGAGATTGCATGCCTCAAATTTCATATTCAAAAGGAAATACATTATAAGAACCACCCTCCATTTCCCCAGCATCCAACAGAAAAACCTCGACTGCAGAGGGTAGTTGGTCCAGGAGGTTGGCAGGTGGTTAGGAGGGGCAAATCGGGTGCCCCATCACTCTCTGCTCTCCAACATATTACCTCCAAAAACCATATAAACACTACAAACAGGTATCTGCCTCTATCTTTGAAATCAAACAAAGAGGCAGAAGACACTGCAGAGCAGGACACTGCAGCACAGGAGCTAGCACAACAAAACTCACCCAAATCAGGAACCAAAACAAAAAAGCAAAAAGGAAATCCAAAAAACTTCTGATCATAGGAGACTCCATGATTCGGGGAGTTGATACCCATCTCCAGCCAGGGGTAATGGTCAGATGTCTCCCAGGTACATCAGCGTGGAGAGACACTGACCGCATTGCTAAAATTGTTCACAAAGCAGGAGAAAACATTGATGTCCTAGTACACATAGGGACTAATGATCTCGCCAGCTGGTCAGTTGTGGAGACCAAGGAACACCTGACTAGGCTGGGTGACAAACTATCATCTATTTCGTCCGGCATCTCCTTCTCTGAGATCCTGCCAGTCTGGGAGAGGGGAGCAGATGGACGGAAGGTCAGAGAAGGGGAGATAGGGGAGCTAAACACGTGGCTCAAGGGCTGGTGCCAGGAAAAAGGACACAGATTTGTAGGGAACTGGCAACAGTTCTGGGAGCGAAAGTTCTTTAAATTTGATGGACTGCATCTGACTAAGGAGGGAGTCAGTGCATTGGGGCAGAAGTTTGACGTCTTTGCAGAATATTTAAACTAGCAAATGGGGAGAGGGGTGCAGCACCCCATACGTCGAATGGGAAGAACACCCCTCCCCCCTCAGCTAGTGGTCAAACAGGGATTCAGCATGTTTGCAGTTCATTTGCATCACCAGGTAAGAAAAAAAGGTTTGTCTCCCCATACGACGCACAGGGGTAATGCCAAACCTCACTCAACAACTAACACACCCAAATCTGGCCAATGGAAAATCATGTACACAAATGCTCACAGCCTGGGAAATAAGATCCCATACCTGCAGGCAATAATGTCAGAGGCTAAACTGGACATAGTAGCAATTAGTGAGACGTGGTTTCCCAGTAACCACACTTGGGAGACTTCAGTACCTGGCTATGTATTGTTCAGAAGAGACCGAGGTGCAAAAAGGGGGGGAGGAGTGGCCCTGTATGTCAATGAAAATATCAAAGCTACAGAAATTCAGAATTCACATAAGGAGCCAGAAGAACTGTGGGTCACCCTGGAAACAGGAAATGGGACAGCCATAAGAACTGGGGTTGTCTACAGGCCCCAGACCAGAGGGAGGACATAGACACATTACTGTTAGAAGATACACAAAACATGACAGCTAAAGGGAGGTTCTGATAATGGGAGACTTCAACATATGCTGGATACAGATTGGTCAATACCAGCAGGAACATCTGCCAGAACTAGACACATAGTGGATTCCCTGGAAGGGGAGGGCCTCAAACAACTGGTACAGCAACCTACGAGAGACAGGGCTATCCTAGATCTAGTACTGACTAACAAGGAAGGGATCACAGATCTCCAGGTAGAAGGTCACCTGGGGGCCAGTGACCATCACATGGTATGGTTCAATTTGGCTACTACATCTAAATCATCCCATTCCAAGACAAAAATATTGGACTTCAGAGGAGCTGACTTTGATAAGATGGCCAACAGAGTTAAGCTAGCCCTGGCAAAAAGAAACACAGGTAAGGGTACAGCAAAGGGGCAAGCATTAAGGATGCAATACTTGAAGCAACATCCCATTGTGTTAGACAGAAAAGGAAGTGCAAAAGAAGAACGAAACCACTTTGGTTCTCAAATACAGTAGCAGAAAAGGTCAGAGCCAAAAGGCTGGCCTTCAGGAAATATAAGGGAACACAACAGGATGAAGATAGGGAGGCATACCAAACTGCCCTAAGGGAAGCAGGGAAGGCAGTAAAGCAGGAAACGTCCCAAACTGAGGAAAAACTAGCACAAACAGTAAAAGAAGGTGACAAGACTTTCTATAGATACATTAGTGAAAGGAGAAAGTCCAGAGGGGGTATTGCTAAGCTTAATGGAGAAAAGAGAGCATGTGAGGAGGAGGACTCTGTAAAGGCATCTATCCTAAATAGATACTTTTGCTCAGTATTTACTGAAGAGAAAGTAGGGCAGGGCCCACAGCTCAGCATCATGGACACAGGGGAGGGAGGTGAGCACTACTCCTTCACAAAAAAGGTCCTACAAGAGCTTGCTAAGCTCAGGGTGGATAAGGCAATGGGACCTGATGGCTTACATCCCAGGGTTTTGGCGAGCTAAAGGTGGAACTAGCAGAGCCATTAGCAGAACTGTTTAGTGAGTCTCTGAGCACAGGAGAGGTCCCAGAAGACTGGAGAAGGGCTCATGTGATCCCGCCTCCACAAGAGTGGTAGCAGGAGGAGGTGGGGAACTACAGACCAGTCAGTCTTACCTCAGTAGTGGGCAAGATTATGGAGGCATCCTTAAGGAAAGGATAGTGCAACACCTGGAATCATAGGGCACAGGATCCAAGACAGCATGGGTTTACAAAAGGAAGGTCCTGTCAAACTAATCTCATAGATTTCTTTGACTGGGTAACCAGAGTGGTGGACCAAGGAGGAGCAGTTGATGTTGCCTACCTTGACTTCAGCAAAGCTTTTGACACTGTTCCATATAGAAGATTGATAAATAAGCTGGGTAGGCTTGGGGTGGGTCAGAAGTTGGTCAACTGGGTGGCAAACTGGTTGACGGGCAGAAAACAGAGAGTGGTGGTAAATGGTATACAGTCAGAAGAGATGCAAGTCACAAGTGGGGTACCTCAGGGATCAGTCCTGGGGCCAGTCCTCTTCAACATCTTCATTAGTGACCTTGAAGATGGACTAGAGGGTAAGGCTTGTCTGTTTGCAGATGACACCAAGATCTGCAACAGAGTAGATGATCCAGATGGGGTGGGCAGAATGAGAAGAGATCTGGATAAACTAGCAAAATGGTCAGAAGAGTGGCAACTGGGATTTAATGCAAAGAAGTGCAAGATCATGCACATAGGGAAGAGAAACCCTGAAGCCACCTATAGACTGGGAGGGGAGTTGCTAGCAGTCACAAGGAAAGAAAGAGACTTGGGCATCATCATCACTGATGACCTGAAATCATCCAAGCAGACCTCTAAAGCAGTAGGTAAGGCTAGGGGGTGTTAGGGTGTATTAGTAGGGGTATCACAAGTCGTAAGAGGGAGGTAGTAACTCTCTTTACAAGACACTGGTTAGGCCCCATCTGGAGTACTGCATGCAGTACAGGAGGCCACACCTTCACAAGGACATTAACCAAATTGAGGCAGTCCAGAGAAGGGCAACCAAAATGGTGCAGGGACTGCATCAGACGACATACGAGGACAGATTAACAGAGCTCAATATGTATACCCTTGAGCAAAGGAGGGAGAGAGGTGATATGATCGAGGCATTCAAACACCTTAAGGGCATTAACAAGGTGAAAGAGTATAACATGTTTAATTATGAGAAAAATAGCAGGACAAGAGGACACAGCATGAGATTAGAGGGGGGCCCATAAAGGGGGAATGTGAGGAAATTCTTTTTCACAGAAAGGGTGGTGGATGCATGGAATGGCTTACCACAAAAAGGGGTGGCTATGAATACAGTGCAGGGCTTCAAACAGGCATGGGATAGGCATAAGGGAGCAATACAAATGACTATGAATAGGTAGGCCACTGACAGAGCAAAGGCCAATGGCACATTTATAAGGTAGAAAAAAGAAATGGGCAGACTGGATGGGCCTTGCGGTCCTTATCTGCCGTCAACTTCTATGTTATGTTTCTATGTATGTAACTGTAAGGTGTATTACATTTTCCAGTACTTCTCCATCCTTGCTAGTGACTGCACAGAGCTTTCTGGAACAAGTTTTCAAAAGTAATAGGAAAGGTAACTTACCCAACACTGAGTGTTAGTAATAAACAAGTTGTCTTTTACTGCAGTATACTTTAGGGTACCTCAGGGTAATTGGATCAAATTACCATTGAGAACAATGGAGTTGCTGCAGCATGATTACCTCACTTACGGCAGCATTTCAAGGCAATGGGAACTTTTTGTGCGATCACCATTGTAATGAAGGCTAGTCACAGTGGAAGAAACCAGATGGCTTTTACCATGGACCAGGCAGCAAAATGGTCAGATTGCCATGCAGACCTGTGGACACCCTACAGATACTGTCTTCCAGCTTTATGGTCCTTATGCTTCAGGGTAACCTGGTGGTACTGGCCGTTTATAGCACAGAGATGCTTTGCGTAGCCCTAACTAGTTTCATTTGGGACGCAATCTCTTTTTTTCTATGCACTTGACCCAGTGTCCTCTAAACTTCTTGGTACTTTAGATTTAAAAGAATTAGTTGGTCATGTAGAATAAATTGGACCCATTCTACCTCTAAAACAAAAAAAACACACACACACAAAAAAAAACACATTATCTTAGCTTTTAATGAATATTATTCCTCACACTTCCCCTTTGCTGGCCCAAGTTAAACTGCTCCTCCACAAATTTAAAATCTCTCCCTACACTAGTTACATACAACTGTAGGGTTGGTTACTGTGGAAGGAAGTGTGGGATTGAAGGATGAAGACACCAAGAAGTCCAACAAAAATTAGCCTTATTTAGCAAAATGAAAATAAAGTGCTAAAAGGGAAACTGTACATGACAAAGAAAATAAGCATTCCAATACAAAAGAAAACTGCAAACTCTAGCAGTAGCTAGAGTTCCAGGTGGGTCAGCTCCTTGCTAATCCCTAAAGCAGACTGACTAACCCGGTAGTAACCACTTCTTTTATCGTGAGATGCATCAGGTGGTAGGGCCAAGCTCCACCCCCTTTTCTTAGGTTTGAACAAAATTCCAGAATAACTAATTCTTTTTGCAAATAGACCCATGTTCCTAGTCATTTCTTCAAGTAAACCAGTATAATGCACAAAAGAAGGCATAATATGCAAAGAATAAGAAAATAAAAATCAGAGGGGTGTTTCCTTGTCCCCAGACTCCTCCTGGTTCTCTACACTATATTAGTAGCAAAGAGTAGGCCAGCCCTATAGGGATCAGTGTGGAGACCTGAAGAGGATCTGGAAGGGAGAGAACAAACACCAGGCCCTGATAAGCAAAACAAGAAAAACAGCAAGAACTGCTTCTTTTTAGTTTTATAGTATTTGAATTATGCAGGAAATGTATTTGGAGCAAGGGAGTGGAACAGAGTTGCAGCGCTAAACAGCTCTTGAAAATAACCTCCCACTGCTCCAATACAGCTTCCTTTAACCTTGCAAGTCTCCTTTGTTTATTTCCTCACATTGTTTTAGCCAAGCAAAAGAACACACGATACAGAACCTGGTTTGTTTACTACCTGTAGTCACCAGCTGTCTCTGTTTGCAAGGGTTTTTCATTATTTTGCTGGCTGTGCACTAGTTTAACACGTTTGTTAGAGTGTAGGGTGTGGTTTCTAGAACAGCAGAGAAAACACTGCTGTGAGCTGAGTACCCTTTTCCTTTAGCCCTTTCTATCAGGGACACAAATTAGCCACAGAACTGAGAATTTAAGTGGAGGTGCTTGCACTCTGTACAGGGAAAGAAACTACTGAAATGAATGCAGCTAATTGTTTACTTTTGCACAGAGTTTTTGCCCAGACAGTAGTCTGGAATTTGTAAACAATATCCTTGCAGTATTGTACTGCTATCAGCATAAAAAAGGCTAGCTTTCCTTAATTATTACACCAGCTACAGTAGCTAGGATTTCTGAGAGAGAATATGTCAGGACTGGGTTCTCAGGAGACCAGAACATAATGTTAATTCAGGGAGAATAAGAACATTTACCAGATGGCCTGCCTGAAGATGGGGAAAGCAGAGGAATAGAAATGACAGAAAAAGGGGAAGAAAGAATGTTAGTGCTGTTGCAACAGACTTTTAAAAGAAAGGTCTCCAAAGTCCACAGACCCTTTCACAGTTACCAACAAGCTATTTCTTCAGAATGTTCTACAGCATATACCCTGCAACACCATATACCCTAGCTACCACCATGGTCCTCCCATGATATCCCAACAGAAGACCACGGAGGGCCATAGTGAGAATCAGCTTGTTTTTTGCTGACAGCCCAACAGTGAAGTAGTGAGCTAGTGAGCACAGGCTTATTTGATGAATGGAATCTTACAGAGGGCCATAGTGAACACTGGGCTGTTTGATCGCTAGCAGTCCATAGAAGGCCATAGCGAGCATCAGTTTGTTTAATCACCAGCAGTACAACAGAGGTCCATAGTGAGCACTGGGCTGTTTGATCACTGACAGGCCATAGAAGGCCATAGCGAGCATCAGTGTGTTTAATCACCAGCAGTACAACAGACGTCCATAGTGAACACTGGGCTGTTTGATCACTGACAGGCCATAGCGAGCATCAGTTTGTTTAATCAGCAGCAGTACAACAGAGGGCCATAATGAGCACTGGGATGTTTGATCATCAAGTGTCCAGCACAAAACTGTAGTGAGCATTGTCTTTTTTTTGATTAGCAACAGCCCAAAAGAAGACTTAATGAGCACTGGCTTATTTGATTAGCAGAAGTCCAACTGTGAGCCATAGTTAAAATCGACTTGTTTGATTAACAGAAGTCCAACAGTGGGACATAGTTAACATGGATTTGTTTGATTAGTAACAGACTAACAGAGGGTCATAGTAAGCATGAACATGTTTTAATACTGGCAGCCAAACAGAGGCCATAGTGAGCTCTGGCAGCCTCCCGTAAGGAACTGCAGCAATGCAGCTCAGTGCAATGACTCAGAGAGCCACCGACTGCATGCCGCAGTCCTTACAGTGTGATGTAGCATCCCAAAGAGGCAGTTTGGAAGAAGAGCGTATGCAGGATGCATTAATAATACATAAAAACTATTAATTTCCAATGTGTTTGGTTTCTGTAAATGTACATTCATACTAAAGCCATAAACCTAGCACAAAGCATCAAGAGTTTGTAAATCCATATTTATTCCTGCTCTTGCATATTGTACTAATGCTGCACCTACATATAAATATTACAAATATAATTTAAACCAATTAAATGTCTGCAGTGTTAGTATGACTTGTTTCCTTCTCTAAAATTGTCACTCTTCCCTTGTTCAGGTTCTTCATTTTGAATACATAATCTTTAGCAATTTTTTTATCTTTCTTGCTTAGACTTCATATTTTCTTCAATTGCCTTAGCTCTGTCATTTTCTATAGAGGTTTTTCTGCCGGCCAAGTTCATCCTTCATGGATATACCCTGGTCCAGTGATGTACCTTCCTCAGGCCTGTGTTCCTGATCCGTCCCCCTGGCTCAGGCAACCTGCAAGTTACCCTTATGGCTTTCCCCTCCATGGCAGGGACTCTGGGGGAGGGCTGTCCTCTCCCCACAGGCAGGCCATTATGTGGACTAGGATCTAGTACCATCAGGCACTAGGACCCAGGGGAATGCAAGACCCAGAATATCATTTAGATGGTTGTGCTTTTTTCTTGTTTTCTTGATCCCTCTCACCTCCCTGACATGAGCACAATCTATGTCAGCATAGCATGTGCTCAGCACATCCTGTGTAGCAGGGGCAAGCTCCTTGGCCCAGTCACAGGGGTTGCTACAGTGCTGGAGCTTGTAATAAATCCACCCTGATTGAGGCACACTGCCATGCAGAAGCTAACTCAGCCTAGCCTGTCTCCTGATGCAGCAACTTGGGTTTGCTCCCCAGTGTGATAGCCCGTGACATGGGTGTCGGCGATTAAGTGCTTGCAATAATGGAGACTCAATCCCGGTGCATGTTGATGGGGCTACTGCTGAGGAAGGCTGACTGGATGGGGGAGGTGGGCACATATAGTGACAGGACATTGCTGTATGTGTATATATATATATATATATATATATATATATATATATATATATATATATATATGTAATAGATATACCACTCTGAGGTGTGCGGTGCGTGCTCTGATATCGCACCCGAGGCCGCAGGGCCGAGTCGTCAACCACTGGGCGTGCGTATATCAGAGTGCGACTGCACACCTCAGAGTGGTATATCTATCTTATAAAATGTCAAAATTGTTTTGGAGGGGGTAAAAGTGTAGGTAGCTCGTGTTCTGATAATGCGCATCGGTCACCTGATGGTATTTGTCCAATGATATTGATCCCATCCATCACTTTTTTCTCACCCATTTTATAAATATATATATATACGCACGCACAGGGGAGAGCATGATGGAAGGGAGGGAGGGAGGGAGGTTGGCCTGGCATGGTTGGCGTGGGGCTGCCGAGCTGGATCCATAGTGTGGTGGGTGGGTGGCAGCCTAATGCTGCAAGGGTTCCGGGTTTGGGTCCAGGTGCACTTACATTTTGTGCGCCTGCCTGAAATTTTACTTTTTAGATTTTGCCCTCACCCAACATGCACCCCACTGAATTAAGAATTCTTTAGTGGGGGGGGGTGCGGGTGGCAGAGCCTCCCGCATGAACAATTAAAATCTAAGTCCCCGGCACCTTTTCTTGTGCACTGGAGATGTGCATTCCTGAAATTGATTTTCAGCGATGTACGCTCGCCCTGCCACAGATCGCGATTGGGCTTTCACCCTTATCACATAGATCCCCCAAATGTGGATCATCTGCACAGCAGTACAACCTGCTGCTGCTGCTGGGCCATTGGGATGGTTCTCCTTAGCTCTTTCTTTCATTCTATGCCTCCATTCCATCTCCTGGATTGTAGAGCCACAGTGAAAGCTGCCTCCTTTGCTTGCTGACAGCCTAACATAGGGCCATATTGTGCATCAAATTGTTTGAGCTCTGACAACCCAAAATGGGGCATTGGCTTGTTTGATCACTGATAGCCCAACAGCTGGCTGCTGTGAGCAATGCCTTATTTGACCTTGGACAGACCAACAGGGGTCCATAGTTAGCATTATGTTGCTCCATTCTCTGGTGCCTACCCCAGAAGATAGTGCCCCACCCCACTCCCCTCCATCCCGACTCCGAGCCAGCAACCAGCGCAGCTCTCCACTCTTCACCATGGCTGGCCACTGACTGAGATGTTGTTGAGTGCATACTGTTACAGTGCGCACTCATTGACAGCTTGGTCAGCAGCTGGCCGTGATGGAGAGCAGAGGGCTGTGCCAGTCGCTGACTCAGAGTCAGGATGTGGGGAGGAGGAGGGTGGTGGAGTACTACCTGCTGGGGTTGGGGGTGTAGGGTCTGCTAGACACCAGGGAATGGTGGAACATTATGTTACAGGGGATCAGGGAAAGGGAGGGAGGTCGATTAGACACCAGAGAAAGGTGTAACATTATTTTACAAGGGATCTGTTGGGGGGAGGGACCACTGGCCACCAGGGAAGGATTATATATTACATTGGGATGGTGACTGGTGAGGGGGGGACAACTAGACAGATGATATTTTACATTGGGATGGCGATCAGCAGGGGGGCACTAGACACCAGGGAATGATGATATTTTATATCAAGATAATGATCAGTGGGGGGGCACTAGAAATTGAGGAGAATATATTTTTACAATAGACTGGTGATCTGTGGGGGCATTAGACACCAGAGAACCTTTTATTAGATATATAAGGACATGGGGGCTACTAGACACCGGGGAAAGTTTATTTTATATGGTAGGCTGGTGATCAGTGGGTGGAGGGACCACTAGTCACCAGTGACAGTTGTATTTTGCAAAGGAATAGTTGGTGGAAGTCATTTTGACCCAACTTCGCTTTTGTGTACCCCATTAAGGAGAAGCTACAGGCGATGTTGCAAGGCAAAGTCACACATTGTGAATTTCCTATTAATTATTATTATTTCAGACAAAGCCACCTTAGGCTGCTCCTGTGTGTTGTTAATCGAGTTTAAAAAAAAAAAAAAACACCTATCTTTTACTGAATCATACTGTAGTTGAATGCTTAAATCTTTTTTGTGTATAATCTGTTTAGCTAGAGACTCTTGTTACACTTCCATTGTATGTTTTCCCACCCTTACGATGTGGAATCTTTGTAAATGAGCAATTTCCTGCTCAAAGGTATTGTAATCCAAGATTGAAATAAATAAATAAAAAATTGAAAAACTTCATGAAATGATTCATGGAGGAGGACTGGTCAACTTTGCTGGAACTTCTCCGGCAAATTAAAACTTCGCAACATCTCTAATTGTATGCCCCATGATCCTGGTGCTCTTAGCTCGTTTGAAAGAGACTCTGCTCCTGCACCTTGTTCACCTCTATGAGGTACCTGTAGCCTCCATCATGCCCCCTCTTGCCCTTCTTTCTTCCAATGTGTACATGTTGAGATCCCTCTGACTCTTCTCATGGTACTCCTGCACTGTTTTAGTTGCTTCCTCTGGACTGCCTCCAGTATAGCCTAGAGGTTAGAGTAATGAGCTATGAATGGACTTTATTCATCCAGCCAAATATGGGTTTGATTCCCACAAACTCCATTTGCATACTGTGTGACCCTGAGAAAATCATTTAACCACCTTGTACTCCCAGGACTTACCAGGAAATGAGCCATTGGAAACCTTATGATTAATTCCAGTGCAACTTATATATTTCCGTTGTGATATGCTCTAACTTCTAAATGATATTTTCCCGTCCTACTGTCCTGCTGACCTTTGAGATTTGGAAGGTTCTTGGCTGGTAGGTCTGGGCACTGAAGAAAAGACAAAAAGAGCTCAATCTGGTTTAGAAACAAAATTACTTCTTTTCCTGGATATCAGAATGTGATAACACTTTGGACCCTATTTTAAGCAATTTACTCAAAGGTCCAAGTCCATTTTCAATAGTTCTTACGACCCATCTTCTTTTCCTGGAAAGAATGCATTCCAACCATTTCAGGAACTGTAGTCTTACATACTCATTATTATGCTGTATTTTAGGTTTTTGCATTTTTGCTTCCAACATTTGTGACAGGCTTGTCCTCAGCAAACTGAATCTAGTAGTCCAGATCTGGTGTTTCAGCAATACTTCGGCTTGTTTAAATTCCTGTGATAGTGTGAGGAATGCTCTTAGGCAGCAATAGGAAATTTGCAGGAGGGTGTTGCAAAGATAGTTTTCCTTGAATGTATTCTGTATTGTCCCTGCTTTCACAGGGTTCTCATCCTAGTTTGTACCAATCTTTCTAAAGCTCATTTAAAGCAGTGTGATATGATAGAATCAGCATGCATTCTCTGTCATTCATTTTCATACATTTCTGAAATTCAGTTGAGGGGACTTGTGGACGATTATGTGATATTTAAGCAATAAGGCATGACAAGGTGTGTGTTATCTTCACCTCGTGCTTCAACCCACCCCAGGAGTGATGTTATTACACGATAACACACACCTTGGAGTGCCTTATTGCAATTATACAATGGCTCGATGTTATACAAAACAAAAAATAAAAGTAAAAATGTTTTTAGTAGATTTTTAGAGAGGCAGTATATCTTTGTTTCTGAAGAAAAAAAAAGGCTCAGGCTCCATAAAATCAACACAGTGATGTTATTGTGTAATATCATCACTGTCTCAGGCACACACTGACCAATCAGAGTCTAGGAAATTTTCTTGCCATTGTATAATGCCTCTTCAGGTACAGTAGTTTATAAGCTGAAAATATGCTGCGACTACTGTGGTGCTAGGCACTTGATCCATTGCCAGCCATTTTGAATGACTGTCAACTAGTGACGGGTGAAGTGCTGAAACTCATGTCATGAAACTCTTGAGAAATTCTGGTACTGTTCAAAGTGCTTCATTACAATACATAGTGCAAAGAGCAGTCACTTTACACGACATGTAGTTGCAAAGTGAAACTTGGCCAACAAAGCTTGTGTTTAAAAACCCTTCCACCAGCCTCAAGCTCCCCATCTCACCTTCCTCCTTCCCTCCCAGCCAGCCACCAAACATGCAAAAGTGCCCCATCTCACCATCCACTTAGCACCATATCCCACCCAGTTAGTGTAAACATGATAGTGCTGCATAGCAGTTGTAAAGCATAAACTGTGATCTATTCTCTTCCATCACCCTCACAGAACCCATCTCACCCTCCTTCCTACCGCAAAACAAAGGCGACTTTCTTCCCCTAGTCCACTGGCACCCCATCCCACCCTTCTCCACTATGGCATCCACTTAAATTTGTGATCTATGGTGACCAACTCAGCCCTCCTTTTTTCACCTCAGCCGGCCCTATTCTGAATGCATGAAACCCAGGCACTTGGGTCAATATCCCAATACTGACACTGTAGTGCAGAATGAGGGGGGTGCTGCACTCCTGAGGTGCCGTCTTTCGGATGAGACATTAAACTGAGGTCCCATCTGCTTGTTTTGGTGGTTGTTCAGGTGGATGTTAAAGATTCCATGGGCACTTCTCGAAAAGAGTAGGGGAATTTCCCCAGTGTCCTGGCCAAATTTCCTCCTTTCACTAGAAATACCACAAACAGCTTAATCTGGTTCAGTTTCAGTTAGTTACTATCTGTATCCCCACCGCCGGGTCGCCCCTGAAAAAGGGACTTCTAGTCTCAGCGGGCTTACCTAGTCAACAAAATTAAATAAATAAAAAAGCTGCAGGAGAATTTGTTGGGGTTGGGGTGGGAGGATGGTGGGATGGGGTACTAAGTGGACTGGGGTATTTTTGTGTGACTAAGGAGTAAAGGAGGGAAGGAAGGGTGATTTAAGGATGGAGAGATAAAAACGTTTTTCTAATGAAAACCCATTTTTTAAATAAAGCACTTAGGCAGGCAACTACATCTCTATTGTCAACCACTGCTTGAAAATATTGAATGTCTTTTTCATCAATATCCAAGACAATCCACTGCCATATATAAGTCGGCCATTTACAGCAATGCAACTGGTATGTGGATGTCAGATTCCTTACTTTAATAAACACTGTGGAGTCCTGCACTGTGATTGTCAAGATAGGGCCACCAAAAAAAACTTTGTGCCAGTGCTTTCATGTGACAAGTTCCTGCGTGTTCACAAAGCAGGCCATCAGTAATCTTTCACAGTATGCAGGGGGTGTGATATGCTGTAGTCCCCACATGACATAGCCTTGTTCTGCAGTTAGTTGGTTCCTTCTTACACATTATTGCTTTAGTGATTCCTCAGACACATAACGCGGCCATCTATTTAGGGTATAGTCACACAGTCTTGATAGCAATAGATCATTCCTGGATCCTTTAGCTACCATATGTCTTTAGCTGACACAGGCGATAACTCCCATTACTGAAAAAGAAAATATTCATATTCACTGTGGAAGGGTTTTGTTTTGGGTATGGAAGTGTGGATAATACTGTGCATCAGCGTTTCCCTGGTTTGCAGATCTTCAGTTCTTTGCACTGTATAGAGTAGCATACTAAGGGCAGCCTTGATGGACCTGTGGCCTCCTTCTGCCATCAAACTGTACTGTCAAGCTAACAAAATGAATGCCAGCAGTCTCTGCATTACCATTGCTGCCAGTGCTGGTATAGCAGACCTTTGGCCATAGATTTGCAATCAGTGGCTTATGGTCCATCACCAACATAAATCAGTGGCCATACAGATATTTATGGAATTTCTGCACCCCCAAAGAGGATAGTTAGACCTTCTTTTTTAGTCTGGGTATAATTTCTGTCATTACTCATCAAGGTTTTAGAGGCAAAGGCAATCAGTTACTGTTCCCTATTACCCTTTAAATGGATAATAATGACACCCACTCTACATAGTACTACGTCTCTGGATGATCCGAGTGGCTTACGGTTATCTTGAACTATTGCTTGACATTCAAGTAGTTGCTGTTTCCATTTATTAAATGTAGTAACTCAGTTCTCAGACCACATCCAGGGTGTGTCCTTTTGTAACAGTTCATGTTATGGTTTTAGAGTAGTGGCCAGGTTCCCCCAAAATGTCCATAATAGTTTAAAAGACTTAGAAAAGGATCTCCACTTTGAAACATTGTTGGATCGGGGGTAGTCTTGCTACAGCTTTTGCTTTCTCTATGGTTGAGTGCAAATGTTTTGCATCTAAATGTGAACCAAATACTCTACTCAAGGCTATAGGAAGCTTTCTTTGTATATACTCAACAAAATTCTAAGTGGGTTAGCATTTTCTCAAGTATTTTTAAGTACTCTCACTGTGCGACCAGTGACCAGTTTATCATCTGGAAAGCATACCATCCTCACCTGTCCTTTCAGGATCTATTCTGATCCATTACAGACTGGAATATTACTGGGGCACTTACTGCACTGTAGCATAATCTAAGGTCACAGTACCACCCTCTGTGTTTATTTATGGTTAGCCACTCCTTTGAATTTGGATCCAACTCCAGTTTTCTTTTTTTTTGGGGGCATTAAAACGATTAAGTTTGCTGTAACAGTTACTGTACCTCCAGCCAAGGGAAAAAGAAAAACTTCAGCATTTACCAAAATGTTATGCTTCATTCTCAGTTCAGTTCACTGATCGATGGTGACTTTGTAGTCTCTGTCAATATGGATTTGATCTGTCACTCTTAGGTACTGTACTACTACTAAAGGGGTTGCCCATTTATGTTTGGCCACTGTTGACAACACTTTACTGGCCGTCAGCCTTACCAGTTCCTTGTCTATGGCCTCTCACAGTGCATATGGCATGGAACGTACTTTATGAAACTGGGTCTAGGCTCCTGAATCTAATTGGATTTTATTTTTAAACTCTTTATGGAGTCTACCCCATCCTCAAACACAGCTCTGTGACTGTCTAACATGTTCTTTCACTAGACTATTTGGCTTTTATCTACTTAGCACCACTTGAAAAATATTGCCTTAGTCTAATGCAACTTTCTTCAGCCAGTTTCTGACCAGTAGTGCAAATTTATGCCCTTTCCCAGTTTCCATAGTCAATGTTGCTGCCTATTTGCTATATGAAACTGGCCCTCTTAGTTGTCTGAGCAATGGAATTATCTCAGCAGAGTGTTTGTTGTAGATTTATACACTGTAAAAAATAGTTCCCAGCAGCTGACAGTATACAGTGTTTGGGCACAACTGACACTATTGCCCTATACCCTAATACATGCTTATTTAGTTACTATCTAAAATTAATTTCCCATTTATTTCTTTTTCCACTTCATTTGCAACAGAGACTAAAAGATTCCTGGGCAGCCATTCTCTGAGTCACTCTGTCTGGATGCTCCTCAATGCTTGCTCCTGTAAAAAGAAAGCACTTTCCAGAGAGCTAACCTGGTTAACAAAATAAATGTAATCAAATGTATTTAGACTGCCCTGGCCCCTCTGACACTGACAGCATCCTGTAATCGCCCCAGTAAATAATGCACATGTGGCATTTTTCAGTTTTAAATCTGCAAACATTAGCCACGTGTCTTCCACCATATCAATGGCAGTTTTGCTGACCTTTGTTATTTGCTCTTTTCTCCTCCTTTGTTAGAAATAGGGGATACATGATGGGCAGGCGTGTGATATGGAAAATATTTTCACTCCTGTAGAGTGTGACCTCTGGATACTCATGAGTGGCGAAGCCACGGATGAGAGTATCCAGACATCACTCTGCAGGACTGAAAATAATTTTCCATAGCACATGATTGCACATCATGTGTCCAATTTATACAACAGGGGCTTCCAGAGCTTTTTTTTATTTCGCTTTATCTTGTGGAATAAACAAAGAAGACACAGGACAAAAAAGGAAAATTCTGCTAAAAAGCTGGAACACTGTCTTGCTATTTGGGATGAAGCAGGCTGTATTTCTTCGTAGTTCAGGTATTTGTGGATGTGTAAGGCTTTGCTCTTTTTTGGCTTCTTTTTCAATATGAAACTCAGGCTGCTGTTTGATTGCTTTGGTTCTGTGCAGGAACACAGTGGGCTTTTCTAGGGGTAGCAGGTGAGTTGCAGGTGGAACTGATATACTGATTAGTTTCCTAGACTACTGAGTGTTTGGTGGAGTTCCTGGGCAGAATTCACAAAAAAAAAAAAAAATTGGAATTCCCGCAGCTGAGGGAAAAAGGCTTGCTGCAGTGTGGAAACGCAGTTGCACTGTATTCTCAAAGAAAACCAGCGCAGCTGTGGATATTCGTAAAAAGTGCTGCAGGTGCAGCAATTTAGCTGCCACAGGATTTACGCAAGTGCTGCGAATCCGCAGCTGCGGATGCTGTGAAGGCACAGCAATAGGGAACCACAGTAGCTGAAGCAGCAGACTGTAACAGTGCTGCTATAATATGAAGCTGACAGCACACACAGAGACCAGCAACCAGTCCCCAACTGGGACCACAGCAGCACCACAGCTACCAGCGATACCTTGGTACCACAGTGGCTGACTGTCCCTGCTGGTCGTCCCTCCCTGGGGTGTTCCTGTGGCCTGCGGGGGTAGCACTTGCTGCTGGCTGGTCAGGCTCTACTGCTTGTGGGGCTCTGTCATGGGCTTCACTGGGTCTAGTGGTTGATGCCTGTTGTCATAGCATGGCAATGTGTGCTTTCAGTGCTATAACATCAGCCACTGCTATACTGTCTGATATGCTATTACCTGTGGTACACCTCCACCTTAATTGATTCCAATTGCTGGGGCACTACTGCAGTGTGCTGAGGGCGAGTTACACCTCATTCCACTATGTGTAACATTCTTTCCTCAGCTGTGGAAAAAAACTGGCTGTGAATAACCTTTCAGGGGCTGTGCCTTTCTTATCTCACACCTTTCTGTCCTGAGGGACTTCCAGAGCTGCACTTTTTTCCACAGTCTATAGTGTTTTTTCCCACAGCTGTGGAGGGTTTTTTGAATAGCACTTGGAGCAAACTCCCATTTTTTTCCATAGCTGAGGAAGTTTTGGGGACTTGGGAAAGGTTTTGCACCTTCTGAAAGCTTTGAGAATCCTGCCCTTTTTCCGCAGCTGTGGAAAAAACTGGTTGTGAATAGCCTTTCAGGGGCTGTGCCTTACTTATCTCACACCTTTTCTTCCCTCAGGGACTTCCGCAGTTGCACTTTTTTCCCACAGTCCTTAGTGTTGTTTTCTGCAGCTGCAGAGGGTTTTGTGAATAGCACTCAGTGCAAATTCCCCTTTGTTTCCATAGCTATGGCAGTTTTGGGGACTTAGGGAAGGTTTTGCACCTTCAGAAAGCTTTGTGAATCCAGCCCCCTGACTGCTGTGTTAGGGAAACCTGCCTAGAGTGATGATATCTGATGAGCAGGGTGTGATAAATGGCAGATATCATCACTCTAGAGAGGTGAAGGAGATTTATCACACTCTGGTGGATGATATACTGTTTTATCTCACTCATTTACCACTCACCCGTATTGTATAATGCTTCTAATCTCTCCAGAGGGTCATTTCCATCACATGGGGTTTTTATTGTGAATCTTGGTTTTTGTTGTACCCAGCACTTTGTGTACTGTGAATGGCTGTGCAGTCCATGTCCTTGAAAATACTTGCATAGAGGCTAACTCTGCTGCAACCCCCATTTCTCAGTCTGACTGAAAAGTTAGGTTCTTTTCAAGTAAGAGCTTTTGGGAGTCAATTCATTCTGCAGCCCACACAAAAATCTGCCATGTAGAGCATAATTTAAATTCACAATGTGTACTTAGTTGTTTTAGAGCCATATTATAATATGAGATGTTTGCATTTTCCTATTGACTTCTATGGTACTGCTGAAGCCTTTCAGCAATGATGCATGACTTTTGTTTCTGATGACTAGCCAAGATCCGAGTTAACTTGTCATATGATTGATATTTCTGTTTGTCTGGTGCTTAATGTTTTTAATTGCCTGTAAGCTTGTTACCCTGTGAGAAAGCTGTTAACTGTGAGAAATACACCTCATTTGTGGCCATTCACTGTTCTGACTGATCCATAGGAGCCGGGTTTGTAAAATCTTTGGTGGGGCCCAGGGGTCAGGGGTCCAAGCCATGCCCCCCATGCAGGGGTCTATGAGAGCAGAACCTCCGTACAGTAATGTGGAGATCTGGGGGTTAAGTCCCTGGCCTCAGGTATAAACAAAACACTGAGAATACTCTTTAAAAACTCTACTGCAGTATGGGCAACACAAACCCCAAATACATGCTAGTTAATTCAAAAGCGTGAGAGACTACCCATAACTTGCACTATACAGAAAAGCTTCCTTCATGCCTCTTAATATCTCAGAATAAAAATGTGCAGCACTAGTGGCCCTGGATTCAAGAGTGCCAGACCGTGGAGAGCTTTAAGAAGGCCTTAAAGATCCCTCTGTTTTATCTTGCCTTCTGGGATTTTATGTAATATATTGTTGTAATGCAAATTGGTGCTAAAGCTGGATTGCACTGTGTTTTATTGTTTTATCTTGTTAATGTTTTATTGTTATATTTGTATAGTGCTTTGATATTTTAAATTGCGCTTTAGAAATAAAGAATATTATTATTATATTATTAAAATATGGAGGACAACTGCCAGAAATCCATGCAGGACAACAGGGTAGTTTCATTTGGAAAGTCACCATAAGCTAAATTTAGCCTCATAATTGATGGATGCTTTCTTTGACCACTGACACAGCTGAACTGCCAACTGCTGGACTTGCTGCCGTGATTGGTGACAGGATTGTCTAATGAGAATGTGGTTCACCAGGACCCTGCCAGTGTGTGAGGGTGTTCAAGTCAAGAACCCTTCTTAATTCAAGAGTTGGTAGCACATAGAGGGGAAGGGACCCAGTTGGTATAGGGGGTCCACCTGTAAACTACATCTCAACCCCCAACTTGCATACTGTGTGACCCTGAGCAAGTCACTTAACTTCCTTGTACTCCCAGGTCACACCTGTAAACAAGCATTCAGCTTAGTGTGTCTCTCCTGGTGTAAAAAAAAAAAAAAAAAAAAAATGGTTGGCACAGAAATGACGGACATGGACACAGGCACTCAAAATGAGGGACAATGAGCGATACTGATCCCCAAAATAAGGAGCACGTCTTCAAGATAGAGTGAGATACAAGCTCAGACCACAGTGGAAACCATTGTGTTAACATGTAACAAGTTTATTTTTGAATTTACCCCTTAGAATAATTTGCCTTTCTGTTTTAAAGAACTGCACTAAATCTACACGTCATTTTTCATAGTAGAAGCCTATTTTTAAATACTAATCCAAATTATGTAATTGTTTTCTATCTCTACAGGATATTTAGTTATCCCAGTATGTGTCTCTGGTTTATACACAGCTAGAAAGGGCCATTTCATTTTAGAAGTGTATAATGTGCATTATGTCCCTTGCTTTGTTCTTTCATTGTTGGCACAATGCATGTGTGTTCTATTATAGAACTGTGTGGCTGGAAGGGACATAGCAACTACATCACACAGTTCTAAACTGCCACATACCACCAGAGTATAAATCCAAAACACCCACTGTGGTTACTGACAGACTTGTAGAAATAAAATTCCAAACTTTGAATTAGTTTTTACAAACAAGCTCCCCTAGGAAAATTAGTTGCAGATTCAGTGCAGTTCTCCTTCATGGTCCGAATTTACAGCACATGCTGTGTGATTCTGTGTGATGGCAACCCATTTTCTTTGAGGGACTGTCTGGACAGGGCAATTCTGAGGGGTGAAAAGAGGGACATCCTTCATAATTAGGGACAGTTGAGAGGTATGGCTGAAAATTCAGACTCTGAGCGAGATGCAAGGTGGGGGTGCCATGGCCCAACTGATACTGGTAGCCCTCCTGGAAAAATAAATGGAATCCTCGGAGAGAGAGAGCCGGGCACACTTACATCAGCATCCAGTCCAGTGGGATATTGTTACTCTGCATATTACAATCTGTTCCAGAAACCCCTTAAAATTAGAAAAGAGGATTTATAGGCACATGTTTTTATAGTTTTAATGGTGGGCAGGTACCCAGCAGAAGGTACTTACAGTGCTGGAATTACAGTGGGCTTTCTAGGGCTCATCACTATAGCTACATGAGCTCACAACATCATAGCCATTGACTTATAATTGAACTGGGTGGGTGTTGGGGGCCTAGTTTAAAAGTAAAGCCCTCATGCCTCCCCCCCCCCCACCACACACTCCCAAAGCTCAGAATTCAAATTCTAATACTGGGAGAGTTCCTGATTCTACCAGCTAAAATATTCACATCATGTCCTTGCTGCTGAATATAAGAAACGTAGTGCTGTACCAATTCAGTTTAGTGCCTGCTATTTAATGATTTGGCAGGACTGCAGTGGTGCCATTGCCATAAGAAGCATGGGCAAAATCAGGGAGGCTCCCAATAAGGAGACTTTGAAAATGTGGTCACTGGATTGGACCAAGACCCCTGGACCACAATCAGGGACATCATGATCACACACCTCTCACCATACATTTGCAGTGATCCCCCCTGGATGCCCATTCAGGTGACATTACTTTCTATCATAAGGTAAAGGCACTACAGATGAGGGCATTGCTGCTAGCTTTCTGACAAATTGCTGACACCAGTGACCACTACCACATGTCACATACAGGCTCTAAGGTCTCTGGCCTTTACACTTCTGTCCCTAAATTTACTACATATCACCTTTCACTCTTACTGTAGTAACACTTTTTCTTACTGTAGGTCTAACTTATTATTACCTGAAAGTACTGCTTTGGTCACACATACTGTACCTTGTTAAATAATGTTTACTTTTTTTGCTATGATTGTACTATGAGTTTGTTCTTGGACCTCTCTGCGTATCTGTTTTGCACTGTTTTAGCACATCTATTCATGTCTTATATATTACTTATATACATTTCTCTTCAGTATTGAACATTTCATTGTCCTATCATGTTCATTGTGTTTCCCCAAACATTTTTAGCCAGTATGCACACATCTAGAAATAAACTGTTCTCAACTCAGTATGGTAGTCTGAAAGTTTCACCAGGAAACATCAGTAAATCAAAGATCTCTTTCAGGATAGTGTGAAATTTCAACAAATTCCATCTAGCACAATGATTTCTTTCAGAAGTGGAATTGGAGAATTCTGCCATATAAAGGAGGAAGCCAGAAGGAGAGCCTACGCAGTTTTCCATGTAAATCTGGGGATTGTTCATGGAAAGTATTTCATGACTAATTATTTCATGGGTGTTCCACCTTTAAGTTACCAAACTTGATCAGAAATTAACCCACTGATTGCCATTTTGTGCCTGTGACAAACGGAAACATGCTGATAAAATTCTGCATGATAATTTCATATGGACACATATTCACGTGGTAAAATTTTGGGAAAAACGAAAACATGAACTAAAAACATTAACAGAGACAACTAATTCTCATTATAGACTAGAATAAAAATGAGTCATCTGTTAATATTTTCAGTTCATGTTTTCATTTGTCCCTAAATGTTACCACGTGAATCTGCATCCATATAAAATGACTGTATCATGCCGAATTTAATCGCTACATTTGTGTTTCAGAAAATAAATTTCTACATATTCAATATCTTTCAGTTCATTTCACAGAATGCTTTACTGTGGTTCATTTTTTTACTCATATTTTTTTTTAACCTCATCATTCAGCAGAACATCTACCAGAGGTCTTTCTCATTCCACTCATGGCAGACCTTGCATTTGATAAAAAACAAACAAACATGATAGATAAATCTGGTGCTGCTCAGTTGTGTCTTGTAGCCTTCTACACAGACACATGTGGCCTAGTATAGTGGCCTGTCACTGGCTTGGGAACAAGAGCAGTCTCCTCTCCCTCCTCCCGTCACCAGGGAGTACTACTTAACAACTGGACATAGGGCATACTTTTTCTTAAATTGCAGATGTAAAATTGGCAGCAGGAATAAGTGTTTGCTTGAGCATCTGACCTCAAGTTGTAGAACCACACTAGTATTGTGATCCATCCCCTAGCCTATACAGTTGTGACCCCCACCTTTTGGTGTGCTCCGCCACCAATTTTATAACCCCCAAATGCTTACAGCAGTGAAGCTGGGTTCTCATAGAGTAGCCAGCCTGAGGCTCAGTTTACTGCCCAACCCTTTTTGGCATTATAATGCCAGGTATAGAGTTATGACAGACATCCTAATTCTGAAAGAGAGTTTGTGGTTCTGTACTGGCACAAGAGTCAAAATAAAAGCATAACAGCTAAGGACATATTGCATTAAACAAGGGTGTGTGCAACTACAGTTAGCAGACCAGTGGCAGGACCAGGCAGCCTGTGATGATGCAACTTACTGGCATCACAGCAGTGACAGAGAGAGAGGGCAGCCACAGCAGAACTCAGTAACCAGGAGGACCTACCTGCACTGCCAACCATTTGGTGTGGTGGTCGTGCACAATGGTCCTCCTTCTCCTCAGCATGTATTCTGTCCTGATGATGAGAAGGGAGAGGACCGGAGAACAATGGGGACAACTCTTTCCCCTCCCTCCCGCAGCTCATGGCCTACAAACTCCAGAGCCAGTCCACCCCTGCCGCATCTGTCAGCCACTCTTCCGGCCACTGGCTTGCTCCCCCTCACTAATCAACAACGACTGTGCATTTGCACACCCCACCATGCCAGAACCTTATTTACATTATTGTTTAGCTGGCAGACAGAATATCCAGAGTCATTTTCAGCCTTGAATGACCATGTTTACTATGGTACAGTAACTTAGAAAAAGACAATTAGTAAAGTGTCTATCAAACAATAAGAAAACAATCCTAAATAAAACTAAAAAATTGATCTGGCAAACAAATCATTATTACAAATCAGTGTTGCAGAACATGAAATATGCTACAGATCAAGCCACACCTTACTTATAATACAGATGTGAACAGAAAATGTTAAATTAACCATTTGATATGAACACAGAAGGTTCTTTACATAACGACTTGAGATGCTTGGTTTAAAAAATGTGTAAAGTGTTAGTCTGTCAGTCTCCTGTTGGGCTTGTCCTAACCAGGTGCACCAGAAGGCACTTTTTATAAGTAATGAAGACGGAAATAATCAGTATGCAAGGCTGAACAATGATACTGTATGTAGAGGACAGCTGGAGGTCAGAGTGTAGTGAGCATGTGATGTTAACCTATGCATCTAATAAGCACAGAGAAAGAAACAAACACTATAAAGTAATGTCATTTAAGTGCCAATTCCCATCTCTGTGAAGTAAAACAGAACATTATTTTAATTGTGGAAAGTAGCATAGCAGTTCAGTTCTGTGCCTGCTGGCAGCTGCCTACCTTTGCTGGGATGATGCTGGCTGTGCTGATGCCCTCCTCCTCTGCTGCTCGCCTCACTCCTCCAATTGACCTGCTGCTTTGTGCTGCTAGTGCCTCCAGCCACCAGGACTGAAGGACCCCACCTGGCCACTTGTAGGCCTGCTGCCTGCCTAAACCTCCCTGACCCTAACCCCATCCGGTGTGCTCAAGTCGCCCACTTGCTATACTCCCCCTCTGCTGCTCAGACTGGCCCTCCCTCTCTTTTGTTTGTTGTTGCTGCTGGCTGCCTGCTGCCCTGCCCCACTGGTGACCATCCACATCTGGACTGCATCTGGCCTGGCTCATAACACTTCCCAGCTGCCCGACCCCGGCCCTACCTCTCCCTCCTCGCTGACCCGACTCCTCAGACTATAGTATGACTGTTGCATTGGCTTCAGGTGGGCCTGCTGGGCTGCTTTGCTGCTGCTTGTGGGGGGGTGTTCTGGACAACTGCTGACTCCTGCTCTCTCCCTCTTTGGCTTGGCTCCTCTCTCGTCTGGGCTGACAGATGTCTGGACCACCACCACCTCTTCTTCTATACCGGCCCACCCCTTATGTTCTTCCATCTCCCAAAGCAGGATGAGTGCCTCCTCAGACATGCAGAATCGCCCGATGCACTGCACGCTTATCGCGCTCAATATAAGCCTCCCCCATCTGGCCAATCACAGTGGGGCAAGTTGAGCAGTCGCAATGATCTGGGGCGGGTGACTATTCAAATCAAGGGTAAGTTAGCATGGCAAAGAAGGTGCAAATTTTAGATAATGATTTGCTGCACCACCCCTGCTAGCTCAATTGAACAGCACTGCACATGGGAGGGAGGGGTATGACGCGCGGTCAAAGTCAGCAGAGGGCACATGCAGGACAGAAAAAACAACTGGGGGGGGGAATAAAAAAAAGGAAGCATATAGAAAAATATTGCTGGGGCTCAGCCCAGGTCAAAAAATATTGCTGGGGCTCAGCCCAGGTCAAAAAATATTGCTGGGGCCAATGCCCCACGGACCCATACAACCCGGCACCTATGGACTGATCCAAAGCAGAGTTAAAATCATCCTCTGTTTCTTTTTACTTTGTGCTTCTTCCAAGCCTTGCCATTTTCAGCTGGTCTGCTCCTTCTTAAAAAGTATGTGCTTTATCTTCCTGTCATCAGTGCTCATATTTACATTGTCACAGTAGTTTATATGGTATCTTGAAGGAGTGAACACATTGAGACCCTTCATAAAGAAGACCACACAGTTCTACTAAATCACCCAATGCTTTATTCCTCTTTGCACACCAGTAACCACTTCTTGCACACTGGGTCATGATTTATGGGAGTTAGTCTTCATACATTTTTTCCCCGAAAACTACTAAGAACTAGAGATGGGCAAAAGTTGCGAATTCCACTTTAGCGGCACTTTTGTGAAAAATTTCCAGTTTTTGCGGCGTTTTCTGAACTCCTGCCTTTGGTGAAATTAGAAATCTTTTGAACGTGTTTGGTGAATTTTCACTCTGTTCCACAGAATTGTCTTGCTGAACTGTGGAATAATACACATGAACTGCAGAATGAATACATTAATCCACAATTCATGTAATTATTCCACAGTTCAGTTCTGTAACGTGCTGGTAAATGGGAATAAAATGTTATCTGGTGTCCAGTAGCACCCCCGATCACACCCTAATAATTTAATGTTTCCTTGGTGTCTAGTGGCACCCCTTACCTTTTGATCACTAACCCCATAATAAATTAATGTTTCCCTAGTATCTAATGGCACCTCCCAACCTCTGGTCACCAGGCCCATATTAATTTAACGTTTTCTTGGTGTCAAGTGGCACCCCCACCCTCCAGTCACTGGCCCCATATTTGCTGACGTGCCTCAAGTGTGAGAAGAACATACCATACCATACAGCACCCATAGCAACAGTAAACTGGCAAGACACAAGTGTTGGCTGTAAAATCAGTCCTTTTCTTTATTATAGTAGTGCCATGACACACACACACAGTGTGAGCAAACGATAGTGGTGTTTTTGTGGCTTAGCCATACCTAACGTTTCACCTGGCTACTGCCAAGCTTCATCAGAGTGATCTCAAGTACATTACAAATGGGCCCAGCATTTATAACAGTGAATGGTGAAACTCATAACACATCAACCAGTCAGGGTCTTTCAAATGTGGAGGGCAATTACATGTTAAAAGGTCGCACTGAAAGAGACCAGTTACAGTCATTAAAATAGGAAAACATGGACTAGCACAGCTAATACACTTCAGTATTTGATCCACCATGATGTAAAAGGTTAAGTATTTATTTGTTCTTGATTGCATGGTGGTCCATATCAAAGTAGTTGCATGCTAGAATCCAGGCACCAACTTAATTTGTAATAGCTAGCTACATAATGGAAACCCAGGCAAAATCCCTCTGAACATAAGATTTATATGTAGTGCTTCCCTTTGCTGTTTACACATTTGTATATATTTTTACTGGGGGTACATCACAATATTAGCATTTGAATTTCTTTAAAAATGCTGCCAGATCAATGCTATCATTGATTCCATTTGTGTTTCTAGCCTCCAGTTCATATATCCAGAAACTCTCTCTCCTGCCAATCAGTTTTTCTATGTCACCACCCCCCCGGTCCCACCGTTACAACGTCTATGCCAATGAAGCTAATGTTGTGTCTTAACTTGGGTGTATATTTTACATGCTTCACAATGGCATAGGAGTTATCTCCTCTAGCAAGAGCTCATACATACTCACCCACTAGAAGTTTTGACGTGTTGTGTGGCCCACATAGAAGGCCCCACAGCTGCAATTCAGTAGGTACACTACCCCCTGGCTGGTGCAATTGATGAAATTATGAATTAAAATTGATTTCCCAGTTCTGGGGTGTGGGAACAATTTGCACAGCTGAATGTATTTGCAATAAACACATCTCCCACATTTATGGGTTCCCGGGGGGGGGGGGGACTGTGATCTAACTGGTTCTAGACTTGGCAGAATATTGGTAACCATCATGTCTTTTATGGTTTTACAGCACCTGTAAATCACCCGTGGACCTTCACTGACAATATTTTGGAACTTGGGTTTCAACTGCAAAATTGACCAGTTTTCAACTGTAATCTCTTTGATCATTTCAGCTTTTCTGGAATATGTGGTGACAAATGGGCGTATGTATTGGGAACTTCTATTACATTCTGCATATTGCAAGGTGTCTGCTCTACCAAGGGTCTCAACTGTTTCTACTGTACAGTATGTACTATACTGCGATTGCTGTATCCCCACTCCCTAAAATGTGTCATTTGTGTATTGTATTTCAGTTCATATTCTACTTGCTCAGTGCAATTCCTTAATGTCCATACTAATTGCCCCATGGGGGGGGTGACAGCTCTCATATCGCAAAAGACTGTTGTGATTCGTGGTCTTTTGAAATAATGTAGTACATACATCACCCTGTAAATTACAATAAATCTTCAGGTCTAAAAGTGATTTCACTTGGATGGATGGTGTGTTTATATCTTAAGCAACTACTAGTGCTCTCTAGCCATTTCACAAGAGTCAAATTCCGCAGTGGTGCCCTTCCACACAATCAAAATATCATCTATAAAGTGCCACCACAAATTCAAGTATGGATTTGTGGCGGCACTGTACAAATAATCAGTTTCTCACTTTCCCACAAATAAGTTGGTGAAACTGCGGGCCATTGTGGCCCCCATCACAATGCCCCTGGTGTGTAAATACAGGTGATCCTGAAATAGAAAAACATTTTTAGTCAAAACGCTTTCAACCAGTTCTACCAAATAGTCTGTGGGCACTTCAACTTGCTCTCCTTCTGTCCTCATGTTCAATAAGTAGCCCATCACCTGCGATCCTTCTTCGTGAGGGATCACTGCGTATAATGAATTTACATCCAGTGTTAAAAAAAACAGTTTTGTTCCATGTTCAAATCTTCTATGAGCTTAATAATCTCAGTTGAGTGCCTTATATTGGAATGCAGATTTTTAACTAAAGGTTGTAAAAACTGGTCGGTGAACAAAGAGATGGGCTTGGTGAGTCACCCCCTACCAGAAATGATGGGTCTTCCTGATGGGTTTTGTAGTCCCTTATGGATCTTAGGGAGAATATATATTACAGGTATAACAGGGCGAGCTACAGTTATGATTTTATATATACTGGACCATTAGAGATATATCCATGAATGAACCTCTTGCTAAGTAAACCATCAATCTGTTTAAATTCAGAAATACATGTATTGCTAACCCTGGTATAAAATTGTTTACTCAGAAAGCTGTCTTAAGATTTCAGAAATGTAGTCTGATGTATTCTTTATAACAATAGCCCCGCCTTTATTGGCGGGCTTCACTACAATTTCGTTATTAGCAGCAAGTTATTTTTTGTAGCCTTCATTTCAGTGCTCTTGCAGTTAGATAACGCTGGTCCCATTGCCTTATCACACACGATTTCTAAATCCAATTCACACTTCCTAATGAAAATACAAATGATTAGGTTGTAAGAGGGCAATACTAGGAACTAGCTTTGAAAGTACTGATTTGTCCTTGTGCTGAAACATTATCTATAATAGGGTCACTCCCATGTTCAGAATACCCATATTTAAACATGAGATTTCTTGCAAACTTATATTCAAGTTCAAGTTTATTGGCAGGAAAACTCCATTGAGCATGCTCGTTTACAAGGAGGATCTATTAGGACAAGGTGATAATATACAACACTCAGAATTGGCAGACAATACAGTTACATTAACTAGCATACAGAGCGACAGTCAAAAATGGCATTCAATACAGTTATATTGCAGAGACAATAAGACATTCAATACAGGTGAGCAGTATAATAATATGACTATACGTACTGATGTTCTAACAGATACAGTAAGATAGGGAGAAGTTCTAACAGTAGCTAAAAGTAGAGAGAGGGGAACATTGATAAGTGCATATTAAACTCGATTTATCAAAGCTGGATGTGCTAGCTAAGGTAGCAGTGGCAAGTATCCGTAAGTGCCTTGTTGAACAAGGATTTAAAGGAGTTTAAGGAAACTATTTCTGATAGCTTGAGTGAGGCCTGTATTATATTCCAGGTGGTTGGGATGGCATGACTAATTGCAGGTTTGTCATAGAGGGTACGGAATTTGGAGACATCTAGGAGGACGTATACGCTTTTTCTGAGGGCATAGTGGCTGCATGTTTGACAATAAAGGGAAGTAATGTAAGGTGGGAGCTTGTTAAGTAGGGCTTTGAGGGCCCAGGTACCAGTGTGGAGCAGCCTCCTTGTGGCGAGTGATGACCAGTCCACAGCTGAATAAAGGATGCAGTGATGTGTTCTAAATGGTGCCTTGGTTATGAAGCATATGGCATGGTGATACAGAATGTCTAGTTTGTGAAGGTTGGATGCGGAGCTACAATTGTAGATAATGCCTGCATAATCCAGCAGGGGGAGGAAAGTGGATTGCACAAGCTTTTTCCTAAAGTCTGCTGGGAATAGGGATTTATTCCTATAGAAAAATCCCAATCTTATTTTGAACTTTTTAGTGAAGGATTCAATGTGTGCAGTGAATGACAGTTTACTGTCCAGCCATATTTCTAAATACTCACATTTTTCAACCATCTCAAGTGAATCTCCAAGAAGTGTTTTATAATGGGCACCAGTGAGACTTGCTGACGTAGGGATGTTGAGGGCTGTAAAGGGAGGAAGTACATTACTTTGGTCTTCTTACAGTTTCAAAGCAATTTAGAGTTGAGGAGCTTGCGTTGTAATATGTTGAAGTTGGCTTGCAATTCAGAGCTGATGTCAGACAGGGTGGATTTAGAAGTATAGAGCAAAGTATCATCTGTGAAAAAGTGTGGTTTAAAATTTAGAATGTTGTTGCTGAGTGGGTTTATGAATATATTGAATAGTAATGGCCCTAAAATGGAGCCTTGGTGGACCCCTCTTGTGAGTGGAAGTGGGGAGGATAGGAGCCCATCAGTTTTAATGCATTGCAGCCTGTCAGTCAGGCAGCTAGCAAACCAGCCCACTGAGGGTCTATCCAATCCAAGTTCTTTAAGTTTGGTTAACAGTAGACTATAGTCAACTGTGTCAAAAGCTTTGCTTAGATCTAAAAAGACAGCTCCTGTGGCAAGTTTATTATCGAGGGTGGTAAACCAGTCATTTGTTACTACAGCTAAAGCAGAAACCATGCTGTGGTTTTGTCTGAAGCCTGACTGTAATGGGTTAAAGAGGTTTTAATTTTCTAGGTGATCCTGTAATTGATTATTAATTAATTAATTAATAATTTTTTTTAGAAGCTTTGATAGGGCTGGTAGAATTGAGATCGTTTTGTAGTTATTAAAGTCACATGGGTTGCCAGATTTAAATAGGGGCAATATGTGTGCTGTTTTCCAACATGTGGGTACTGTGCCATATGAGACTGAAAGATTGAATAAGTGTGTTATGGGGGCAGTAAGACATTTAAACCCTAATTTTAGGAAAGTAGGTTTGATTCTGTCAGCTCATATCCATTTTTTTCAGTAGATCTTCAGCCTGTTTGTATGTAACTGGGGAGAGGTAGAAGGAGTCCTGTATCTGAGGATCCACATAAGCATCCATAATTGCAGAAGGGTTGAAGAGCATGGCGGCGGGGGATGAATCGATCGCTAAGCCCGCTGTTGTGAAATGTGTATTAAATTTTTCTAAGATTGTGCCACAATCAAAAAATAATATTACCTTGCAAAGTAATTTTTATGGGAAATGAGGGGAGAGTTCTGTGATCTTCCACGAATTTGATTGTTTTCCAAATTTTTGCAGAATTACCTTTGGTGCCCTCTAGGGCTTCCACATAGTAGTTGCATTTGGCTGATCTGACAAGCTTTTGCAAGCATTTCTTGCTGTTCTAAAAGTTGTCCAATCTACAGCGGCTTTGGTGCGTCTCGCTTGAGCCTACAACTTATCTCGTCGAGAGAGGGATGCTTTTAATTCAGCAGTAAGCCACGAAACAGATGTTTGTTTTACTCTAGGGGACATGCTTATTTGCTAAGTTTATTAGGTTTGAGTTGAATGTATCAACAGCCACATCTACTGAGGCAGCCAGGTAGACATTCTGCCAGTTTGTGTTTCTGAGATCAACTAGAAAATTTTCAGGTGTAAATCTGCGGAAACTTCGCTTAGTAGTGAATTTGGAACCAGGGGGTCATTTTTCTAGGCTTCTTGCGCATACAACTATGTTATGATCACTTAGATCATTGTGAAACATAGCTGTATGAAGGATTGTGTGTGGTCTGTTTGTAAGTGTCGAATTTAGGATAGAGCTTCTAGCATTATTTTTTTCATTAAGTCTGGTAGGTTCCGTAATCAGTTGCGAGACACCCAACTCAACACAACGATCTTTCAGGGTGTTTGCTTTTGGTGAGAACCAATCCAAATTCAGTTTACCAATAGTAAGGGATTCATTCAAGTTGGTTTCAATTAAATTTTTAAGGGTGTATAGGCGTTCAGTGCCCCCTGATGGTGGTCTGTAGCAGCCAATAATATTGATTGTTTCAGACGAGGGCAGAGTAAGTTTTATGGTCAAGCATTCAAATTCCTTAGGTTTGGAGGCTGCATAGAGTTCAGAGGCAGTATGTTTAGAGTTGGCATAAATGACTACCCCCTTCCCTAGTAAGCCTTTCCAATCTAAAGGAATTGAAGGATGGGAGTGTGATCTGTTGGTCTGTTGTAGAGCCCTTTAACCAAGTTTCTGTAACTACGAGTAGGCCCAGTTTAGTGTGTGAGACCCATACTTTGAGTAGATCAAGTGTTTTCACAAGACTACATACACTGATAAGCATTAGTTTCAGGCCAGGAGCCACTGCGAACTTTGAGGGTGAGTTAAGGGGTGAGGGAGGGCCAGGGTTAAGTTCAATATTCCCTGGGCATATCAGTAGAAGAGTGATGATTTGTTTTAGTTTGTATCTTAGGGCTGCATGCTCTTTCCTAGAGGAGCTAGTGTTGCGTGGCCCTAGTGGGTTAGGTTGCTTTGGTGCTGGGTAGAGACATGGTGGGGTGACCACATAAATAAGTGAAATGGCCCGGAAAGGTCTTTTTGTGGTGATATAATGAAGGACGCTGGGGAGATGGATGATTCTGTACACCTCATGGGGGATGTGGGTTGGGGATAATGAAGGAGTGAACATATCTGGGGATGTGGAAGGGGCTTCAAGGGCTCAGGGTGAAGCACCAGCTAGGGGCACAGAGCAAACATTAACGTTAAAGGGAGTAACATGCTGGTACAGCAAGGTACTTTGAGTTAGAATAAACTTATTGTGACTATAGTTGGTTAGCCAGAAGTGTTTGGGGGATACGGCAACACAGTAGACAGATAACGTTAGCTTGAGTAGTGCTGGCCCTACTAGCTGTTTAATGGGATATAATAGTGCAGAGTTCTGTTCCCAGCTAGCATAGGGGCCGGTGACTATTAGTAGCTTTAATAATCAAATAAGGGAACACTGTATTGAGCACTGGGCTGGTTAAAATGTACTAGATAGTCAAGTTTTAATTGGACAGAGAAGGAGCAGGGAAGTCAGGGGTGCAAAGGTGGAGAGGGGAAGTTACTTAAACTGAGAGGCAGCAGAAAAGTGAGGTTTGAGGAGGGGGAGAAGAGCAGAGTATGAGCAAGGATTGACAGGCTTGAAGATATTTAGAGAGTTTAAAGCTCTTAGCTTTGACCACTGCTGAAGGGTTTCTACTACTGACTAGGGGCTCACACAGAACCTTGTCAGAACTGTACTGTTCACTTTCCTTTAGAATACACAGATCTTAAAGTAACATGAGCAAAAAGGTTCATGCAGTAGAGAGAAGAGAAGCAACGAGAGAAAGGATGTGCCACCTGGAGGAGTCAGTTATTAGATGCGGGGGGGGGGAATAGAGTAGAGCAGAACAATAGGAGGTACCAAGAGCAGCAAAAAAGAGGGGGGCACTAGTAGATATCAGCTGCAATCAAGTACTGGTGATATGGCCTAGTGGAGAGAGCTGCAGCCAGTGGGCAGGCCAGATAACAGCAGCCAGTCAGAGGTTCAAATCCTAAGGGGTGAGAATGGGAACTTAGAGAGGGGAAAGGAAGGAGAGGCTGGATGTAAGGAGGGTGGGGAGAATACTCAGGGAAATTAAGAGGAAAGAGTGTAGAGCTCAACCATTATACAATCACAGATCACAAGAGCTGTTCCAGAGCAACAAGGCATACAAAAGCTTTTTTATACCTACATATATTCAACTTGAAATGTTCTAAAGCTTAGAAAAGTCCTACTAAGGAGGTGTCAGTACACCTTTTACAGGGGGGCGTGCCGGGGGTGAGGTACAAGTGAATCACTACAGATAAAAAAGCAGTTACAGGCAGTATGGCCTAGTGAGTTGAGCAACAGGGTATGAATGAGCTAGGTTAATGCTGTTGCTGAGGATCAAATCCCACTATTGGATTCTCTGCTGGAGTAATAGCTAGGATATAAGAATGGGAGGCTGATTACTAGAGTAATATAGGGGGTGGTAAATCCTGTGTCATGAGGGGTGCCTTAGGCTAAGGCAATAATTTCTATAATAATTACGTAAATCTACACACACTCTGAAAATAAATCAATATGTGCTGTGGAAGAAAAAGACAGTCCTTTACTGAGCAGGTCTGAGATGATATTGTGAAAGGTTCACAATGGGGGTCAAAGCGATAGAATCTTCAGGGAGTTGCGCCATGGTCTCAATATATTGTTGGATTAATAAATGCTCCTTCTTTTTCCTCCATGCCACCCCGCCCCCTTGTCTTCCTCCTCAGACTTGGTAAGTGTCCTGGAAGCTAGTTTTGCGATTGCTGCGCTGAGTACCCTGTATTTGTAAATGTCTCTCTTGTGGTTCTCCTGAGTCTTCTTCTCCTAAAGGGTCAGTTTCAGAACCATCCATGTCAGATGGTCCGGTGGTATAGACAAGCACTAATGATATCATCTCCTTTCATATTTGACCCTGTTGGTTTCAGTCTATTTATGTTCTCGTTTTTGCTATGCCAATCATAGACTCTATTAAATTTGTAGTCATTTTCATCCCTAGTAAATTTCTTTTGCTTTTTTAATTGAATATCATATCTAGAGACCTTGTCAAAAAGAGTTTTGTTGTATCTTTCAAACTCTTCTGCTGTGCACTTTGATTTTAACAGAGTTTCTGCGTTGGCAATGTCCTGGGTCAGTTGTACACGCACAGGCTTCGTGTGAGCAAGGATTAGTGCCATGTTTTTAAGTGATGCCTCCTCCATATTTTTCTGCCACTTGCTCATAAAATCAGGGTCATCAGTACCATGGGAGGGTTTCTGTAAAATACTTAACCCCGCGATATACGTTTTGCTTCAATATACTCCTCTAAGGTAGTCTTATGCCAAAACATTCCCCTACCTTTTAGTACTATCTTCTCCAGATTTCTGAACACAGTTTTGGCTTCTGGTTCCGATGCTGGTTTTATGGTTCTCGAGTCCTGGTTCAAAATGGGGATGCCGTCTCCAGTAGTAGAAAAAATCATGCCGGCAAATCCTCCTATTGGAATGCTCATTGTTCCTGCAGGCTCTTCTCCATTCACTTGATTGACCATTGCTCCGAACTGGAAAGCTCTGAGGGCTCACCGCCAAATTCAAAGTAAAGAAGTGCACTTGCAGCTGATTATAATTAATGTGGTGTAGCACAGTCACAGATTGCAGTGGGAAAATTCTAAGATCCCACTAATATTGCCAGTAGTCCTGTGTTTACTTCCCTTACTTAGGGGAAACCCATGCTACACAAAAAGCAGTTACAGAGAAACATGGGTAAAGTTGAGCACTGGGACGGATGCTGTGATGCTCAATGAAACAATCCAAAAACGAGAAGCACCTACCATACAGCACCCACAGCAACAGTAAACTGGCAGGATGCAAGCATTGGCTGTAAAATCAGTCCTTTTATACCATTCAGTATTTGATCCACCATGATGCACAATGTTAAGTATTTATTTGCTCTGAATTGCATGGTGGTCCATATCAAAGTAGTAGTGTGCTAGAATCTGGGCACCAACTTAATTTGTAATAGCTAGCTACATAATGGAAACTCAGGCAAAATCCTCTGAACATAGGATTTATATACAGTGCTTCCCTTTGCTGTTTACACATTTGTATGTATTTTTACTGGGGGTACATCACAATATTAGCATTTGAATTTCTTTAAAAATACTGCCAAGTCAATGCTATCATTGATTCAATTTGTGTTTCTAGCCTCCAGTTCATATATCCAGAAACTCTCTCTCCTGCCAATCAATAACCTGAGTTAAGACATCACATTAGCTTTATTGGCATAGAAGTTGTAACAGTGGGATGGTGGGGTAACATAGAAATATTGATTGGCAGGAGAGAGAGTTTCTGGAATATAAGAACTAGAAAAACAAGTGAATCCAATGACACTAGACTAACGGCATTTTTTCCATATACTTTTTTTATCCACCCCAGTGGAGCTGGCAGGCAGCTCCTACTCCTCCCTCGGAGGGGCTCATCCTCCGGTCCCCAACTCTCCCACATCTGACCCTTCTTGGTAAGTCCCCCATGGGTTACCCCCCACCCTGTGACAGGGTCGAGGGTTAAGGGCATTTACTTTTCCCCTCTTCCCCGGAGACCAACATCCAGACCTCTGGGGGGGCTGGTGCGGGCACTGCAGGGCCATCGTGGAGCCTGCCAGTTCCATTTTCCACTTTTTTCACCTCTTGCCATGGTTGCTTGGGTGTGTGGAGACACACATGCAGCAATTGGTGGCACCCTCCCTAGTCTAGCCGTTCCCATCTGCACTATCCATGGGCCTCCTCCCGGGGGTAGCCCTGCAGCGGGCATGACTTGAGTCCTTACCTGGAAGAGGAGAGCTGCCCTACAGCTGCTCAAGTCACTTCCCAATCTCCCCCCCACCAACCCCCGATGACCCAGGCTGTTTCCTGAACCCGGGTCGCCGGTATGGCGCGAGGTGTGGCATCCAGTGCCTCAACCCTCAGCACCACTGGGTCAGCTTGGCAGCATTTTTAAAGAAATTTAAATGTTAATATTGTGATGTACCCCCTGTAAAAATACATACAAATGTGTAAACAGCATAGGGAAGCACTATATATAAATCCTACGTTCAAGGGATTTTGCCTGAGTTTCCATTATGTAGCTAGCTATTACAAATTAAGTTGGTATCTGGATTCTAGTACGCTACTACTTTGATATGGACCACCATGAAATTTAGAGCAAATAAATGCTTAGCACTTTGCATCATGGTGGATCAAATACTTGAAGTGTATTAGTTGTGCTAGTCCATGTTTTCCTTTTTTAATGACTGCAACTGGTTTCTTCAGTGCGACCTTTTAACATGTAATTGCCTTCCACAACTGGAAGACTGATTGGTTGATGTGTTATGAGCTTCGCCATTCACTGTTATAAATGCTGGTCAGTTTTGTAATATACTCTAGACCACTCTGATGAAGTTTGGCAGTAGCCAGGTGAAACGTTAGTGGCGTTTTTATGGCTTAGCTGTACCTATCGTTTGCTCACACTGTGTGTGTGTTATGGCAGTACTTGAATAAAGAAAAGGACTGATTTTACAGCCAGTGTTTGTGTCCTGCCAGTTTACTGTTGCTGTGGGTGCTGTATGGTAGGTGCTTCTCGTTTTTGGATTGTTTCATTGAGCATCACAGCATCCATCCCAGTGCTCAACTTTACCCATGTTTCTCTGTGCCTCAAGTGCTTGACAGTTGTGTGCTTGCTCCCATTTCTTTGTCTTTAAATTATGTGGTAGTCATGGAGATGTGCAAAGACTAAGAAATGGGAGCCAGTACACAGCTGTCAGGCAGTTGAGGCACAGTAATCAGCAAATATGGGGCCAGTGATTGGAGGGTGGAGAGTGCCACTAGACACCAGGGAAAAATTAAATCAATACAGGGACAGTGGGGGGGTGCAACTAGATACCAGAGATATATTAAATGATTATGAGGCTGGTGATCAGAGGGTGGGGAATGCCACCAGACAGGGAAGCATTAAATTATTAGGGGGCCAGTGATCAGTGGGGATGCCACTCGACAACAGGGAAACATTACATTTTATGAGGCCGGTGACCAGCGGGAGGGTGGTGCCACTACACACCAGGGAAACATTAAAATTATTACAGGGCTGGTGACTGGAGGGTGGAGGTGCCACTAGACACCAGGGATTGGAAACATTACATAAATATGGGGCCGGCAGTGCACGTCATTTCATACATTCCTTCTTCAGTTTAGTGACACACTGAACTGCAGAATGAATGTATGAACTGTGGATTAATGTATTAATTACAGAAAGAAATTCCATAGAACTGACCTCTGACAGTGATGAGGTCTGCATAATTTCATTCCACAGTTTGATGCATTAATCCGCTGTTCATACTTTTATTCCACCATTCTAAGTTGAAATTTCCATGAACATTGCCAAAATGATTTCCAGACTTTAGTGGAAGCAAATGTCTGACCTTTGCACAAATTCTGCCAGTGAAAGTTTTTTTCACACAGCTATACTAAAAACAATACTACATTTGATCATAATCTGGCAGTAATAGTATCCAGCGTAATATAAAATACTACAGAAGGGGCTAAAAAAGGTTGTGTGGGAGTCATAGCTAGTGAGTTGGTGACTGAACTGTTATTCCAGTAGTTTGGAGAAGGTGGGCATGATGGAGATTAGGTAGTAGTTTTCAGGTTTGACCTAGACACCACCTTTGGGAATTGGGATCATAGTGACCTATTTCAAGACCATTAGGACGCTTCAGCTTTTGGGAGAGCTGTTGCTGATATATGTCTATATGCCAATGATTCAGTTTCCTGTTGGAGGATGTTTGGTGCAAGGCCTTCATGATGTTTGTTTTGTATGGATCTAGGAGTTGAAGTTCCTTCACTCTGCTTCAGGGATTAGAGGAAGCAGATCTGGAATGTGGGAGGGCAGAGGAAAGAGGGTAGGAGCATTTTGTGGGACTGTTGTGGTTCTTCACACGGGGTCATTCACAAAGTGGATATTAAACTCTCTGCAATTGCCAGCTGATTTATGAGGAGGGAGGTCCTAGACTTAATTTTAGTACTACAGTGGTGCCCAATATCAGGTTCTCTCATGACATATCTTATTTAGATACTACTGTCATAATTGTCCTCCGTTGTAACTAGTTGAAATGCTTGGTGTCACTGTTTTTAAATGCAAAAATATACATTCATCAGCAGGTTTGTGAAATAGTTCAGCAGATGGTATTGAACAGACACAGTGCAACACATGAGTGTTTCTGCACAAGCCCTGTAGCCTGCAGGCTCGAGTAGTCAGCTTTCAGATTGCAAGAAAGCAGACAAATAAAAAGTTGTAGCATTGACTATTCTTTCCTGTTCTTCACTCAGGACATTGGTTGACATGAGAGAACCTGACATGGGGCACCAGGGCAATGGTAGATTTTGGATCACTATCCAGAATTTGGACAGGTCTGTTAGTGTGTCTTGGAACATTCTTTGGAAGTAATCAAGTCTGGTACATCATGTCATGCTTGTACATTTGTTTTTGAGCTTAGTGAAAGTAACATGATCAGGGGGTTATCAGAAGCCTTGCATTTTGCCCAAGCATTATAATGTTGTTGGAACAACTCAATAATGTATGGGAGTCCCATGAAAGATTGACACCTATAACTCTGGAAAATACAATGGTTATATATGTTGCTATGGTTACATACATTGATGTGATTACATACAGTGAACAAACCACAGATCTTTGACAAATAGCACTGTAGCATTGAAATAAGAATATATGATCAACGCATACTGGAATAGGCTGTAGCAAAGATGGGAATTCAACCATAAAGAAACTGGGCTGTGTGTAGTTTCTTGTGGCCATAGTTACATTATTTCATGCGAGGGGGATGTTGTAACAGAAAGCTGTCTCCCCAGACTTTGAGCCTTGACCTTAATGTGGGCAGTTTTTGAAATACAGTGGGGTAAATAGAGTTGTACTGTATGTAAATAAGTGTTTATTGTTTTATCAGTGCTGCTGAGGAATATTATAAATAGATCAACTTGGAAACTATTCCTGTACACTATATAACAAGCACAAAACTACTATAGTGTAACTGTGAAAAAGTGACTATAAAATCACAGGAACTGATAAAAGCTGGAGAATATTATAAATAGATCAACTTGTAAACTATTCCCGTACAGTATATAACAAGCACGAAACTACTATAGAGTAACTGTGAAAAAGTGACTATAAAATCACAGGAACTGATAAAATCTAGAGAATATTAATATCAATAGAAAGATTACATGGGTTAATCACACATTGATGCTTCTATATATAATAATACTATACAATACAAAGTAGCAATCATTACACCTACAATATATTGGTGCAAATAAAAATCATTCCATCTGAATATATTGTCTTCATGCATTATAGGTTTGTAAGGAACCTATGGACACACAAAAAAATGAATCAAATAAAAACATTTGTTTAATCGTAGACATTTGCCTTCGACTGCAACTATGGCTGATCCAAGTTCTACAAAAAATGGCACAAAATCTTAGATATAATTTCATTCATGTGGTAAACTATAGCTTAAAAATCCAGCCAGATTCCTTTAGCAATAGAATGTGTGTATTCTATCATCAACTCTTGAATGTAAAAGAATGAGCTCAGTACCCACAAAGTTCAAATCTTTAGAGTTGGACTTATGAAACTGTGGAACCTGAGTCTCCAGGATATTATAAAGTTTATTTTTTGTGATGGCTTTCACATGCTCCTGCAGGCATGTCTTATGCAAACAGATGGTCAGACCCACATATTTTCAAGCAGCAGTGCAACAGAATTGGGCAAAAAATGTGATCCTACCTTGTTTTCCCTATAAAAGATTCCAGGCATCTTTCAGTTTTATTTGGTGGTAAAATCTTCTAGTTCCACCAAAATCCAAGCATTTTATAAATGTTTTTATTAAGTTTTTTATCTCAAGAAAGAAAGATGACCGCCACATTTAGTGTAGAAATAGCATTGTAAATCCTGAGGGAGTGGAAGCAGCCTATGCCACCCTCCTTCAGGAGCTGGTTTGCCACAAAGGAGAGCTGCTGGATGCTGGAGAAATTGGTATACCAATCCAAACAAAGAAACCATGTGTATACCAGAGTGTGGGACAAGTTTGCCCTGGACTGAGGGGAGCTGCTGGGGGTCGTGGGATGAGCAATGAATAAGGCAGGAACCCTAACTAAGGGGACCCCAGTGGGCCCAGGACAGAAATATCCAGTAAGGGAGACATGCCCCAGGGATGCCCACCGACCTGACCCAGGGGGTGCAGAGTGCAAAAACCTGTACATACTGGAAACACTGGAAAATATGTCAAACTATTGCTGCTGATTTGTAAAACAGTTGATGGAAACGACTGCATGATTGATATGTAAAGTGTCTGAATTATATAAGCCACAATGTGTCTCTTTATGTTTCTTATATTTCTTATACTTTTTTGTATGCTTTCTATACTTTCAATATACTTCCAATAAAATTTATTTGAAAAAAAGAGATAGCATTGTAGATTTGGCAAAGGTAAACAGAAATACAAAAAAACCCTCATGGTGTACAGCATAGTAAGTACCTAGAAATGCAGATTTAACAGATAAACTAATATTTTTATTAATTGTAACAAAGTAGCTTTTTGGAAAAACATTTGTGTTGCATTGTTGCATTAAACTGCAGGAATATTAGGCCACATAAATTACAAAAGTAGTATGACACATTCTTAGTTGTGTTATTTCTACTTTTTTTCTGGGGACACATCAAATGTAAAAAACACGCTGCCCTTTATTCCATATTTACATGTGTTACAGTTATTGCACATAAAGAAGCCCATAGGTTTTGTTAAGAGCCAATTTCTATTCTCAGTTAATTTAGGTTTGAAATGACTGTATAAGTTGACCCGAGAGATTTTTGCCTCTACGGTAAACAATTTTTTGACCTTCACCTACAACATGTTCTAAAATTAGTTCTGACTTCAAAATATGCCAGTTAGAGTTGATATTTTGTGATTGTTGCTAATAAGTTATATTCTGTACTAAATGGAATACATACATTCCCAGATGGGACTTCCCTTATCTTTGGTACCAATAAAATTTCTCTCACTATAGAGCTGGCATTTTCTCTACCTTTTTCTAATATAGTACAATTGTATTCCTCTGTAGGAACCTCTTAGTCATGTCTAGTGACTAAGCATCTCAAATTCAAAGAAAATCCTAGGTAGCACATGTCTCTGTCAGGAAACAAAAAGCCCATTGAACTGCAGAAAACAAACACATGACTGCTAAACACTCACCAGAGATTATTTTTTTATATATTTATTTATTTGATAACCGGGTAGGTACACTGATCCCAGGGACCATTTTCAGGCATGACCTGGGCCTTCGAGATGGAACAATACAGCACATAATCCAAGATGACGATAGCAAGAGCAGTCTCACTGCACAAATAAGGTAGGAGAGAGCATAACAGTGCAAATCCAATACACAATTGTAACAATGAGCTAGAATTTGGAACAATAAGCAGGATGCAACTGCAGTAGCGAGACCGAGAGACATATAATACACTATAATAACCGGGGTATCTACATAAAAGTACAAAATCAATATACGATTGGAACAATGAGCAGGGTACAATGCCAGCAGCAAGAATGAGTAACAAAAAATGTATAATAACTGGGGTAACAACCCAAAGAAGGCAAATATAGAGAGAGAAGTGTACAAAATTCAGCTTAAGCACTGGGTACAAGCAGAATGGCACCACTGAATCATGGGTTGAGGGGCATCCAGGGTAGCTTTGTAGCAATTACAAATTGTGGTTGATAGTAATAACTTCTTGTAATGCTCTGACCTTGAATATCTGGGGGGACCCTGAGGATCGGAACACAGTTGGAAGAGAGTTCCAGAGCTTAGGGAAACTCTTGAGAAAGCTCTCTGTCCCAGATCAGTAGTAGACCTTGGACAGGTGAGAAGACATTGGGTGGAGGACCTCAGGGATCGGGAGCCCTGTTTGTTACAGAGGAGTCTTGATAGTGGGGAGAGCTAGTACCGACATGCAGTGTCTTAAATATGAGAGAGCCTAGGAAAAAATCCCTACAGGCCTGAGGAGAGAGCCACCTGAGTGCTAAGTAGAGGGAGCAGTGGTGATTGTGAAAATGGGCAAGGGTGACATATCTGCTGATATTATTGAATGCAATATTAAGACGAGACAGAAGATGGGGGCGAGGTTAAGGATATAATGGGTGAGCAGTAGTCGAGGAGAGACTGGAGGATGCCCTGGCCATTCTCACTTCAGGGATCATGAGATGCTTAAGGCGGTAGCAAATGCTCAGTTTCTGATTCACCTGTTTAACAACTAGGCTGATGTAATTTTTAAATGTTAGGGAAGAGTCAAGTGTGACCCCCAGGTATTTAAATGTTGAGGTGTTGTTTTTTTTTAATTTAATATACTTTATTAAGATTTTACTGCACACCATCATACAAAACCAACAGCAACATACCAGTAAACAAACAAACATAAACATCACTACAAACATAGATCCCTCCTCCCATACACACCTCCCTCCCTCCCTCCCCCCTGGAGATACCTGCGACAAATCAAGTAGGGGTTGGTATAATATGTTGAAAATGCTACGGAAACAGAAAATACTGAAATATGAGGGATCACGTGATGCAGCAGGCCTGAGAAGACGCTTTTCCATTCTCTCCTGCCCACTGCCGTTAAATTTGTGCATTTTTTCTGAGCTTCTTAATTTTGAGAGTCAAATTCTTGCTTATATCTGGTGGGGGAAGACCTCGAGTGGTTAATTCGGGTGTTTGATCCAGTATGGAGGCTGAGATGAAGAAACCTCCGCCCAAACATACACCCCCGGTTACCCCAGAGAAGGCCCCTAAGAAACTGCGGGCTGGATCCACTGGTTCAACGCAGACAATGGCGCCTACAAGCTCAGACCAGGAGCCATTAACCCTTGCTGGATTCCTGTCCGAATTTCGGCCATTCAAGGAAGAGTTAAGAAACCTTACCTCTGAATTCAGAACCCTCTCCCAGGCTATTGAAGACATAGCATTGAGAACCTCAGATGTCGAAATTCGACTTACTGCTTTAGAGAGGAAGGTGGATAAGCAGAGTCCTGAGGTGACCGCGCTTTGGCAAAAAATCAGCAGAATGGAGCAGAAGCTTGAAGACCTGGAAGGTCGTAACCACAGGAACAATGCGGTCATTATTAGATTGCCTGAGATGGAAGAAGGAAATGATGCGATCTTGTTTGTGCAGAAGTTCATCGAGAAACTTATAGGACCCTCGCCCTATGGCCCTCACTATATTATAGAGAGAGCTCATAGAGCATTGCTTGCTATGCCCCCGAGGGGGGTTTCTCCCAGACCGTTCATTTTTTGCTTTCTTAACTATCTGGAGAAACAACACTTCTTTCTCAAGTTAAAGAATATACAAGAACTGCAATGGGAAGGAACGAGAATCAATTACCCAGGACCTGCCATTATCTGTCAGGCAATGTAGAGCTGCCTTCCACCCGGTGGTTAAAAAGCTGTTGGCTGCGGGTCTTCAATTTAGGATATGATATCCTTATAAGCTTCAGGTCCAGATATCTGATCAATGGCACTCATATGAAGATTCGGACTCTGCGATGGATGGACTAAAAAAAGCTATGCCTGATCTCTTTAAAGACTCCTAATTATCACGGGGGTTATTAGAAGGGACTAGTTAGGAAATTTACGATGTGAACGAACACATGGATATATGTAGTGTTTTATTCTCTGATCCATAAGCATATATTTCTGGTTACTTTTCTAGTGGGGGTTTAAAAGCTAAAAAGTTACTGTATCTTTAAGCTTCGCGGTTAACTAGCTGCGCTCTAGATCTCCGCGGGCATAGGTTTGGTGAATAATGGGGATATTTCAGATCGCAGCTATACAAGGAAATCGCTTGTTTGTGCTTGTGGGCTCCTTCTGGGGGGGCACAGAAGGTCTCTTGAGTGTAAGGGGGCCTAGCTCTGCTGATTTGTTTATTATAGAGATCCGAGCCAGTGAAACAAGCTTTAGGACAGGGCTCTGTTTGTATTATGTCTCCCAATTGAATGGAGCCAATTTGGTGTCCCCCTTTCTCTTTTTTTTTTTTTTTATGTCTGGATAGGGGGCCTTTCTCTTGGTTTGGTTGGTCCTTGTGATGGGAGTCTGGATGGTCGGGTTTATGGGGGTCTTGGCAGGACTTGTTGAATTCTGGGGGATGTCGGCGAGGTAGGAGTCTTTTTGGGGTTCTCTCTCTCCTTGCTGCAGTTTCACAGGGGGATGCAGAGACCATTTATAGGGGGGACACTTGCCGTGCAGTACTCAGTGGTGGTCACTAGAGGGGAGCATTTCTCTGGATTGTTTTCACTTATCGCAGTAGTGAGGAAATGCTAAGGCAGATCTGGTGACAGGAGAGAGATTGGCTAAGTTCAGAGGGGCAATTACCGGTCTGGAGTGTATCTGGTGCTTAGTTTATTTGGAGGTTTTTAATCTCCCTTCTATTTGCGGGGGGAACTTCCCGCATTTTGGGATTTAGACCACCTTGGTAGACTATTCTTTCTCTATTCATCTTTCCATACCCTGTTTTGTTAGATGATAGGGAGAAGATCTGTTTTTGTTTAAAGCTGAGGGTGGCGGTTTTATCCTCATTTGGTATAACAGTCTTGAGGTGAGGCGCCAGATAGGAGATGTCTCTGTTTCATGTTAGTCTATACCAGGGGTGACAGCCATTTTTATAGTAATAGGATTAAGGGTAAGTTTGATGAGACTTGCTATTTGTATTTTGGTGGTTATACAAGAGGCTTTCACATGTAGCACTGATGTTTGTGGGCCTCATATGGGTTTTGATATTGTTCTACTCTTTAACCTTGGTTATTAAGATGAGAGGCTGTGCGGGTGTAGGGAGGATGGAGAGGCTGTTTCTGGAGGAGTGCTGCTTAGAGATGTATAGGAAAGTGGGTGGGTTGGGAGGCAGGGGGACAGGAGGTAGGTTGTTGGGGTTTGTTTTGGTTGGACATTTCTGGGGTTGTTCATAGTAGGAGGGGGCATGTTTGGGGAGGGAGATATTATTGGGTGGGGCACAGTTCGCTTTAGGTCGGTGGAGGTTTTTCTTTTTCAGAGTAGTCTATGACTTTAATTACTGCAATTACCTAGGGTATTTGTACAATGGCTAAGGAGCTCTCTTTTTCAACTTGGAATGTTAAAGGAGCCCATAAAAAAACTAAACAATACAAGATACTGAAGCATTTAGATATATTATGTTTAAATATTGGGTTTATTCAGGAATCACATTTGCTTGACTCGGAAGCCATTCAGATGAGACAAATGCAGATTGGTCAGGTCTTCTCAGCCCAAGGAACCTCAAACAGCTGTGGGGTATTAATTCTTATTAACAGAAGTATTCCTTTTCAGGTTACCCAAGAAATTAAGGATTCCCATGGTAGATTTATTCTGGTAAAGGGCACCCTGTATTCAGTAGATTTTGTCTTAGGAAGCATTTATGGCCCGAACAAAGATGATCCCCTATTTTTTGTGAGATTACTTAATAATATTCTTTCCCTGTTACCGGCCACCATAATTTTAGGGGGTGACTGGAACCTGATGATACATTCAGGTAAGGGCGGTATAAGCTCACTCCCGGTCTCGTTTTCCCTGGCACAGCATGCATTGCATGAGTTAACAGATAGATTGGGACTCTGTGACATTTGGAGGGTTCTCCACCCTGTGGACAGGGAATACACTTTTGTGTCCCCTGTTCACAGGTCCCTTTCCTCCATTGACTATCTCTTGGTCTCCCAAGCTTTGTTACTGGGGGTGACAGGCTCCACTATTCACTTGGGTACGCCTTCAGACCATTCACTGGTCCTTTGCAAATTGGTTCTCACATCCCTGCCTAAGCAGCAATCCAGCTGGAAACTGAATGGCCAACTGCTTAAGGATCCCAAGTGTAGAAATCAAGTTAAGGAGCATATCACACAATTTTTCTGGTTGAATACAATACAAGACACTAGGCCAGATGTTTTATGGTGTGCTTTTAAAGCATATCTTCACAGTATCCTAATTGGGATGGCTGCCACAAGGAAGAAGGGAAGGGAGGCCAGGTTGAGGGAGATATTAGCCCAGATAACAGCTTTGGAAACAACTTTACAGTCAAATCCTTCAGATCACCTTAAACAAGAACTGGCAAAATTGAGAGACTCCTATGTAAATATGCTCAATGAGAAAGCAGAGTTTGCTATTTTATGTACTAAAGCCTCATATATAGATCATGGGGAAAAAGCGGGTATGTTACTAGCCCAGAGAATTAAGCAATTGGAATCTTCTCGGTTTATCCCCCCCGATTCGCTCCAAAACAGATGGAACTCTCAAATCTAAGCCCCAAGAGATTGTTTCGGAGTTTAATTACTTTGAACACCTATATGGGGAAATGTCTAACCCCCCCTCAATAAGCACTCTTTCTTCCTACTTAGAGGAGGCCCAATTGCCCCGCCTATCGGAGTCCCAGGGTAGGATGTTAGTAGCCCCTATTACGGAGTCCGAAATTCTAGAAATGATAAAGGGCCTACCTTTAGATAAATCACCTGGATTAGATGGTTTCACAGCAAATTTCTATAAGTGTTTTAAGGAGCAAATTACCCCCCACCTTCTCTCTCTTTTTCATTGTATATTATCCGGTGTACAAGTCGACTCCTCTCTATTTGAGGCTCTCATTGTGTTGCTCCCAAAACCGGGTAAAGATCGAGAATCCATTGAAAGTTATAGACCTATATCATTGCTGAATCAAGACATAAAAATTTTAACAAAGATATTGGTGGATAGACTTAGTTTGGCTCTTCCCATTTTAATTGGCTCACATCAGATGGGATTTATGAAGGGTAGATTCTCTGCAGACCACCTCCAGGTCCTCTCGCATGTCTTCTCGGCATCCAGGGACGCCTCTTTTCCTGTCACATTGGTCTTCCTGGACACTGAGAAGGCTTTTGACAGAGTAAATTGGAGTTTTTTGTTTCAAACGTTAAATTCTTTTAGATTCCCTCATCAATTTCAATCTTGGATAAAAGCCCTATATCAGCATCCAACGGCTAAGATCTCGGGGAATGGGGTATTCTCCAGGACCTTCACTTTACATTCCAGAACCAGGCAGGGTTGTCCCCTTTCTCCCCTACTTTTTAATCTCTACCTGGAGCCTTTAATTTGTAAATTAATTAATTGTATGAAGGTTCAGGGGATTACTATCCTAGGTAATGAGTTAAAAGTCGCTGCATATGTGGACGACTTTCTTCTATACCTCTCCCACCCAGAGACTTCCATTCCAGCCATGTTGGATGTAATAGGGCAATTTAGCAAACTATCCAATTATAAGTTAAATGTAGGGAAGTCAACTGTGTTTCCCTTAAATCGTAAAGTTTTTAAGAATAACATTACCGCCTTGGGTCTGGCCTGGTCTAGAGACTCACTACAGTATTTGGGCATTGTGCTAACTAGAGATCTACAGAGTACCTTTAAACATAATTTGGAAGCACTGCTGTCCACGGTAGCTCTAGATTTGGCTAGATGGTCGGCATTACCCATTTCTTTTTGGGGAAGAGTTAGTCTGGTAAAGATGAATGTGCTCCCACGTCTCCTATATCCCATTCAGTTACTTGACATTTGTCTACCAAGCACCTGGCTTAAAGGTCCAAAGTTTGATCAGGGATTTTATTTGGAGTTAAAAGAAGCTTGATTAGCTTTTTACAAGCTGGTGGCGCCCAAGTCTAAGGTGGTCTTAAGACTTCCAAATGTGAGTATGTACTATTGGGCCAGTAGCGCAGCCAAATATCTAAGATGGATGGTATATAATTCCTCAGATTATGTGCCTGCATGGCTTAAAATAGAGAGGGAAATGATTTGCTTGGCTAATATAGCCCCCTCCACATTATTATTTCTTAAGATTGCTTCTATACCCAAAGAGTTAAAAGGCACCACAATTGAAATTTCTATGAAGATTCACTCGTAACTGTGTAGATTCCTAAAATATAAAAACTGTTAGATGGGAGCAGTCGATTTGGAATTCCCTGCTTTTAAAATAGACAATAAAGTGTTATCCCCCAAATGGTTATCCAGTTTAGGTGATGGTAGGGTTAGCTTATTTCTTAAGGAGGATGGTACCTGGTTGTCAGCCAAGGATATTGTGGTGAAATTTAAGCTCAAGGAAAATGAATACTTTAAGGTATATCAGCTTAGACATCTCCTCCTTAAAAAATTTGGGGAGGGCACTCCCTTATCTTATAATTTTGCCTTCCTTACTGAGCTAGCCCCATTGGTTAGTTCTCCCCGAAGTATCTCCAAATTGTACAATATTTAGTTTGATGCCCCGGTGCCGTTTGGCCCCACTGAATTCTGGGCTGCTCTCTTCCACATTGGGATAGGGATTGGACGAACATCTGGAATAACTGCTATCGTTTTGTAACGCAGGATAGGTTACGGTTAATGCAGTTTCGTATTCTTCATAACCTTTACTACTATCCTCAGAAACTGGCTAAGCTGGGAATATCTCATTCTAATGTTTGCATGAGATGCACCCAGATGGAAGGTTCCCTACTTCACATCTTCTGGGATTGTCCTAAGATATCACCCCTCTGGGAGGCTATAAGGGACAAAGCTGACCCACTCCTTGGGCTGAGGGACCTGTTTATCCCAGAGGTCTGTATCTTTGGGGATTATTCACAGATATCTGTTAATAAGCGTAAATTTCATATTGCTTTGATCTCGATGTCTGTCAAGAAACTAGTGCTCAGGCATTGGAAAAGCTCTGAAGTTATTTCCTACTCTGAATGGCTAAACAAGTTATTATTTAATCTTGGAGTAGAGAAGACTGTTTCAAGTATTAATAATAACAAGTCGAAATATGATCGGATCTGGGCCTCTCTTCATACATTATATACTGTCTAATGGCTAATATTTAGCTTTCAATTTCAGGGATGTCATGGATTCTTATGTTTCTCGGACTGTGCGGTGGAGGTTGGTGAGGGTGTGTGTGTGGGGGAGGGGGACAGGGTCAATTAATCTGTCTCGACATAATTTTTATGTCAGGAATGTTATGACCCTGTCCATTGTTTATTGTGAAAATTTCAATAAACTTTGAATTAAAACAAAAAAAAGAAAATACTGAAATATGTACTGATTTATGTAGCCCTTGACTGAACAGTTGACTAAAACAATAAAGACAATTATCATATCCAACTAATAGGATTCCTAGATGCTCTAAGGGTTTGTCTGAGAAGAAGAGTGTGTCAATTAAAGTATTTCCAACTTACCCCATTTTTTAGTATATATATTCAGACAATTTAAGACTGGTCTTTCCAATACGCAAGTTGGCCATGACTTCATTGAACCATTCAGAATAGATAATCTCTGTATGGTCCATCCAATGCTGGAGGACCAGTCATTTCACCGAGAGGGAGATTAGATACATAAAATACCTCCTTTCTATAACTGAAATTCCAGAAAGATCTCCAACTAAGCAGACCTAGGGGAGAGAAGAATTCTTCTAACCCGAGTAAGGGGTCTGCATGAGATTTTACTTTCCCACATAAAGGAGCCACTTTAGGGCATTCCCAAAAAATATGCAACAAGGAGCCTTCCACCTGACTGCATCTGGTACAATTCAAAGAGGGGAGTTTACCCATCTTCCTTAGGTGGGTGGGGATGAAATAAATGTTGTGCAGTATATAAAATTGAGTAAATCGCAACCTATCATTAGTCAAATACCGATAGATATCTGGCCAAATACGACCCCAATGGGGAGCTATATTGGGAAAAATTGATGACTAGTAACTCGAGTGGCCTATGATGGTGGGAAATAAGGAAGAGAACAACAGGGAGATAATTTGGGATACAGAGTGAGGCTGCCAGGATTGGGCTTGGAGTATGGAGAGAAAATCACTGCGGTCAGTGTTCCATACTGCCACTCCAAACCAGTGGGTCAACATATGCCGTAATTGAAATATGTGAAAATGTTCGTGTTCGGGGGAGATTGAAGTACAGCACAAGTCACATTAAACTGTTCCTTCAATGAGTTGTTTTAGCATTTCTGATTGAGTTGCCTAAGTGTTGCTGAATCCAGTAAAAAGCCCTATACAAACTGTTTCTTAAGAGTTAAAACTCATTTTTGTATTGCATTGTGACAGGACTGCTGATGCAATCCAAATGAGTTGCAAAAACATTTTACAAACATTATTCTTGAGCTCATTCAGCATTGAAAAACAATGCAATATGAGTTGCCAATGCACTGCCAACTGTAAAAAACAATGCTAAACCAACCTTTTGATGAAACAGTTTAATGTGCCTTGTACTGTAGGTTAGGAGAGCTTGATTACTTTGTAAACGGCCATCCACTAGGAGGTCAGAAACTTTTTTGTCTTTTAGCCAAGGCATTCACAAAGGAGACAATGTACTCCCTCCTATTGTAAAATTGAGATTAAGACATAGTGGTTGAGAAGTATCTATCAGAGTATTGTACCACATGGTTCTACAAAGTTGGGAGTGGATCCTCACCAAGGCATAAATAATTGTGTTTTTAATCTGAAAAGGTAGTTTTTGGGGGGCAACAAAGAGACTGTCTGGAGATAAGCTAACCTCTTCCATTTGGTTCCGATCTAACTGAAGCCAAAGTGGTGTATATTTAAATGGACCAGCTAATGTGGATGATTTAGGCCATCTAGCATATTTAGAAATGTGGCTTGTCAGGTAGTATTTAAAAAAAAATTAGGCAGGCAGACTCCTCCAAGATGTTTGGGAGCTCTTAACTTGGTATATGCTCTGTGTGGGGCTTTCCCTCTCCAGAGAAAATGGGAAATAATGGCATGGAGTCTCTTAAACAAATGAACAGGTAAAAATAGGTTTAGCATATTTAATGGATAAAAAATCCTGGGTAAGATGTTTGTTTTAACTATACTAATACGGGCTTGTAGCAATAAGGGGAGAGATTGCCATCTTCGAAGGTCATGTTGAAGGGTCTCAATCATGTGATCCAAATTATAATTTTAAGTAGGGTACTCCATGTGGACAAGAAAATACTAAGGTATTTCAGTTTAGATGCCCAAACCATCCCCAGATGAACAAGGTCAGCCTGGAATACTCTGGAATTCAAGGGCATTATGATTGTCTCATCAAGATTTAGCTTTTAGTTGGAAAATCTGCCATAATCAGCAATAATGTTCAAAGCACTAGGTATAGATATAGCCGGATGTGACGGGTGTAGGAGAATGTCATCCACACATACAGAGAGTCTGAGGTCCACAGCACTGATAGGGATCCTGTGAATAGAGGGTGAAGATTTGAGCAAACATAGTAAGGGCTCCAAATAGAGAATAAACAGTAGGGGGGACAAAGGGCATCCCTTTTGCATACCTGAGGACAAGGTAAAGCCCCCCAATAAAACTGCATTGCAGTAAACTCTAGTGTGAGGCTTGCTATACAACATATGAATCCACTGGATATAAGAGACCAGGAACCCAAATTTTCCTAGAACTGAAAATAGGAAGGGACAGTAAACCCTGTTGAAAGCTTTTTTTGAGTCCAGGGATACCAGTGCCATAGGGGAGTTGGCCTCCCTGGATGCAGCAAAAATGTGGGACAGTCTCCTTGGGTGATCAACCAATGAGCTACCCCTCATAAAGCCCACCTGTTCTGGCCCAATCAGTTCTTCCCAAACTTGTATCATTCTAGTAGCCAGAATTTTTGCAAACAACTTCATGTTACAGTTCATGAGGGAGATAGGTTGATAGTTCTCTACCATGTTCGTGGGATGATTAGGCTTGGGTAAGACAATTACAAGGGCTTCCAGGAGGGACAAGTCTGAGATACCTTTTTCACAAAAGAAAGTGAAAAGTTGGTGGAGAATGGGAACTGGTTCGTCTGCCAGCATCTTATAAAAGTTAGAAGGGAAGCCATCTGGGCCTGGGGCCTTGTCAGAGGAAAGAGATTGGATAACCACATGGATTTTTTGTCGATATAGGAAGCACAAGAAAGGACTGTTGAACTGGAGTTAAGGAGGGAAGCTGTAAAGGACCCAAATAATGTTGGATATCAGACAGGAGAGGGGGATTAGGTGGGGGATTATACAGCTGAGAATAAAAGCAATCAAATTCATGGGCTATTTCCCTAGGGCACGTCTTGATGGCACCATCAGTAGGGGAGACAATAGCTTGAACTAAGTGAGAGGCTTCTTGTTGTTTCAAGCGTAGTGCCAATCCCCTTGGTCTACGTATATGGAATGGGTTTTTAGACTCTCCGCATATCGGTTTATCAGAAGTGCCAGGGAAACCTGTTCTTCCTCAGAGAACTCCAAAGTGGGGTTGTTTTCTAGCCTCTTTATTTGGTTGAGAAAAAGATGCATGGTGGCTTCAGCTTTCTTTTTTTTTGGTTGAAAGTGGCTCCAGGACCAGATCCAGAGGGTCGTAGTTGGCTGGATAGTCTCATCTCCAAGGAGGGTCATTAGTGGGGTCCCACAGGATCGGGTCCTGGGCCCCCCCTGTCAACACCTACGCTCTGATATAAAGACAGGTATCAGGAGTGAGATGAGTCTCTTTGCGGATGACTCAAAACTGGGGGCGGTGGTGGATGGGGAGGAGGGGAGGGTGGCCCTACAGGGGGACCTGGAGGCTCTGAAAAGATGGTCTAGAAAGTGGAAGCTGAGGTTCAATGCAGAGAACTGCAAAGTACTGCACCTGGGGGCCAGAAACCCGGGCCAAGTGTACACCCTGGTGGGGGGGAATGCTACAAGTCTCGATGGCTGAGAGGGACCTGGGGGTGGTGATGGATGTCAAGATGAACAACTCAGAGACTTGTAGATGGGCAGCAGCCAAGGCCAACAGGATGCTGGGATGCATTGCTAGGGGGATCACCTCCAGAAGGAGGGAAGTGATACTCCCTCTGTATAAGACAGAAGGAAGCAGGGAGGGAAGTCAGAATAGCAAAGGCCCAAACTGAGGAAAAAATAGCAAACTCGGTTAAGAAGGGGGATAAAACCTTTTATAGGTACATCAGCGAGCGTAGAAAGACAAAGGGAGGGATAGTGAGGCTGAATAGAATGAACGGTGGGTGGGCAGAGGGGGACAGTGAAAAAGCAGGATACTGAATGAATATTTCTGCTCAGTATTCACAAAAGAGGAGGGGAAGTGCCTAATCCAATTAACAGAATCACTCTTGATAGGGGGTCGATCATTCCTTTCACAGAAGAAAGGGTTCTGCAAGAACTCCTAAAACTGAAGGTGGACAAAGCAATGGGGCCTGATGGAATTCACCCCAGAATTCTAAAAGAATTAAGGGGGAACTAGTGAAACCACTGGCTACTCTTCTAATAAATCATGGGAGGATGGTGTGGTACCCGAGGACTGAAGGAAGGCGGATGTGATTCCCCTTCACAAAAGTGGGACTAAGACAGAGGCAGGAAACTACAGACCTGTCAGTCTGACCTCTGTGGTAGGGAAAGTGATGGAGTCACTTCTGAAGGCAAGAATAGTTGAGTACCTAGAGGCCAGTGGGGCACAGGACCCAAGGCAGCATGGGTTTACAGCGAGCAGGTCATGTCAGACAAATCTAATAGATTTCTTTGACTGGGTTACCAAAGTAGTAGACCAGGGAGGGGCTGTGGACATGGCCTACCTAGACTTTAGCAAGGCATTTGACACAGTCCCACACAAAAGATTAATAGTCAAATTAACCAGCCTGGGAGTGGGTCCCAGGGTGGTAGCCTGGGTAAAACATTGGCTGGACAACAGGACACAGAAGGTAATTGTAAATGGAGTCCACTCTGAAGAAAGAGGGGTTACTAGTGGGGTACCGCAGGGTTCAGTATTGGGTCCAGTCCTTTTAAGTCTTCATAAGTGACATTGCAGAGGGACTGGAAAGAAAAGTATGCCTCTTTGCAGATGACACAAAGATCTGCAACAGGGTTGATACACAAGGAGGCGTGGAAAGGATGAGAAGGGACTTGGCAAGGTTGGAGTAATGGTCAGAAGTATGGCAGCTAGGGTTCAATGCAAAGAAGTGCAAAATAATGCACCTGGGAAACAAGAACCCAGGGGAAGAATACACAATGGGGGGGAGGGGAGGTAGTAACAATAACAAAAATGGAAACGGACCTAGGGGTAATCATATCAGATGACCTTAAGGTTAGCAAGCAATGTGAGAAGGCAGTAAGGAGAGCTGGAGGTAAACTGGGATGCATAGGGAGAGGCATAAGCAGCAGAAAACAGGAAGTTGTTATCCCTCTGTACAGACAGTTGGTGAGACCCCATCTGGAGTACTGTGTCCAGTTCTGGAGACCCCATCTCCAAGGACATAGACAGGATAGAGGCAGTCCAGAGGAGGGCAACTAAATGGTGCAGGGTCTGCAAGAGAAGCTGTATGAGGAGAGACTAAAGGAGCTTAATATGTATACCCTTGAGGAAAGAAGGAGAGGGGGACATGATAGAAACTTTTAAGTACCTCAGTGAAATCAACAAAGTCCAAGAGGGTAGCATCTTTCAGAAAAGAGACGTGCAAGAACAAGGGACACAATTTAAAGATGGAGGCAGTTCAAGGGCAATGTGAGAAATTTATTTCACAGAGAGCGTAGTGGATGCATGGAACAGCCTTCCTGAGGAGGTTGTGGGGTCTGAAACTGTGGGAGAATTCAAGCATGCATGGGACAGACATAAGGCAATTCTGTGGGGGTAGGAAGAAATAGGCTGTTGATTAACTAGATCTTGCGGCCTGTCCTGTAGGTAGGGAAATGGGCAGACTAGATAGGCCAGCAGTCCTTGTCTGCAGTCAAAGTCTATGTTTCTATGTTTCATGACTGCTTGGTGAGGTCGCATCCTCGAGTACTGCGGCAGTTTTGGAGGCCATACCTAAAGAGGGACATTAAACTCCTGAGAGGGTCCAGAGGAGGGCAACCAAAATGATTTGGGGCTTGGGGACAGGACCTATGGGGAGAGGCTCGAAGAGCTAACTATGTACACATTGGAAGAGAGAAGGGATCAGAGGGACATGATAGAGGTCTTCAGGTACATGAAGGGGTAAATAGGGGAGGAGCAGTCAGGGTGCTTTGAAGGAAGGAGGAGGGGGCTACTAGAGGGCATGGGTGGAAGCTGGAGGGGGGAAGATTCAGGGGAGAAAGGAGGAGGTGCTACTTCACTGAGAGGGTGGTGGAGCCATGGAATGCGCTGCCTAGGTGGCTGGTGGAGGCAGAGATGGTGGAGGGGTTCAAGAGGGGGTTGGACAGGTACAGGGGAAGGCATCTGGAAGCAAAATCCAATGCAGCGAGAATATCCGGAACTGGGAAGGGAGAAGCCAGAGAAGGCGAGGGGGGCAGCAAAATCAGCTCCCAGGGTGGGGGCTGACCAAACGAGCAGACACAAAAGACCATTAGGCCTATTCTGCTGGCATTTTAGTATGTTAGTAAGTTAATCTTATAAATTATCCCTGCAGGACACATTTCAGGGAGCACCATATTTTGTCAGAAATAGAATTTGTGAACAGGGGAATAGAAGGTGTAACTTCTATCCAAGGGGTGCAAAACCCTCCATGGATCACAAAGCCCTCCAACTTCCATCAGTTCATGCGTAGCGTGCTGAACGGGGGAGAGGTTATGGTGAGGGTGACCAGACCCATCGAGATTGGGTGTAATAGTTATATTCCAATCCCCTGCCAAAATAAAGGCAAAGTGTATGTAAAGGGATAACAGATTAACTATAGCAGAGAAGAATTTGGAGGAGGTATTATTGGGGCCATATATGCATCCCAGGAGAACTTCGGAGTGGTCTAGCCTCTCTCGGAGAAGCAGGTACCATCCGTGTGGGTCCTCAATACTTTGAAGCATATGAAAGTTGATGCCTCTAGAAATTAGTATCATCACCTCTCGCTGAGTAGTGGAGTCCCCAGTTGCAAAAAGTTGACCCACCCATTGTCTTCAGAAAAACAGGCTTTCTGTGCCCATAAGTTGGGTTTCTTGGAGGAAGGCATGATGAGGTGTTGAGGGTTCCATCCAGGGCCCGAACACAAAAGAAGTCAGTAGGACCAGCAGAGCATCTGGGGAGCCAGGGCTCAAACCCCAGTAACATGGATTTGGTCTTTTTTGCATTGTCGGTAATATTATGCAGAATAATGTTCTATTCCTTTAATTTTTTACTGGTCTAAATAATATGTCACCCCAACATTTTGTAAAGATATCATGTCCACAGGGGAAAAGTTTCAACACTTCTTACATTTAGGTTACTCACAGATTTCTCTTTTATTAACTGTCCCACTATTCTTTTAATTTGTAATTTACAGTTAACTTGTATTTTGACATGGAGCCTTTGCAAAGGAGTCTCTGATTCAAAGGTTTGTAATTCCAATATGTTCAGTAAATAAATAAATAAAAAAAATAACTGGTGCCTCGAACCATATCTCTTTTTAAACTTGCAGGATGTCCTTTGGTGATAAAACAGACGGGGAATTGAGCAATCCCCAGAGAATCCTAGGTGAGAGACATCTTGGGTGGGATATTCGGAAATACACCAGAGGCAGGCGCAGTAGCCGTGCAGCGCAAGAACACTGCACCAGTGTGCACCGAATGTGACATTCAAAGGTTGCGCATGATGGCATGCGCCAGCACAACACAGCTGAATATCGCAAGGATGCACCATAGCACAACCAGGGCTGCACCAGGGAGCAAGCCAGCAAGTGCCATAGCGCAACTAGGGCTGCGCAAGGGTCAGAGATGCATGGGCCAGGACACAGGACAATAGACACAGCAGGGAGCATGCCACCAGAACAGGACAGACCACCACCAGGGTGCAGAGGATGCCAAGAGGGAGGCATGGCAGGCGCATGGCTGCAGGCCCCCGACCATGCGCACCACAGTGGTGCACGGAGGCAGTGTGGCACCAATGTCCACTGGCAAACAGCCACGGACAACACCCACAGGAAGGCACGGGACATGCCACCTGGACCATAGTTGACAACACACATGCCAACAGCACACAACATGAACAGAGTGCACACGTATGCCCCAGGGCACGCCCACTGGCCACAGACCACCAGGCACATACCCCAGTCAACCCCAGACGTACCACTCGGCCACCATGCACACCACTGCAGCATGGCTCCACACGCCAGCTGCAAATCAGACACTGACACAGATGGCTAACAATAGAAATGTGTATTAAAACATATCAATAAAAACTATTTTTGGATATACAGGAAGAGGGAGCAGGGAATGGGGAGGCCACAAACAAAACAGTAGGCCGGGAAAGGGAGGCAGAGGGACAGGGGACATGGCTGGGTAAGGGTACAGAGAGGAGGGTCAGGGAAGGGGTGCAGGCCAACGGGCCCCACGGGCGTCCATGTCCTACCGGCGCTGGGTGCGCAGTCTTCTCTGCAGCCTGCAGAGGGCCTGATGAATAAGCCATGCCACCTGTAGCATGGCCGTAGTGACCCACAGTATCCGTCGAAGGAGTCTGGTGTTCACATCCTCATGCCGGATACCTAGGGCAAAGGAGGGGACATGGTATGAGTGCATGTCCATAGGACCGTAGCCCACCCACTGTGTGCAGCGGACAGCGGTGACATGTGCCCTTGAGACTGCACACAGCCACCTGCAGCATGTGTGCCCATATAAGCCACCATCCTGACCATCCACAGCCATGCACAGCACTGCACACCAACACCACCCACGTGCGGCACACCACAACCATGGCGGCCAGGCAACAGGGCTAGGCGGCAGGATGGCAGTTGCATGGCTGGAACCCGGGTGCACCCACAGCCCACCTGCAGCAGCCACACACATGTTCGATAGCCATGGCATGGTGCAGTGGACCCCTCCGGCATTGCACAGCTGCAATGGCCATGTGCACAGGGGGCTGTGGCCCACCCCTACCCTGCACAACAACAAACCCTGATAGAGTGCCTACCTGCTTGCTGTGGTGCAACCGGCGCCACCACCCATACGTCCTGCATTCCGTGCCTGTGCCCCAGCATTGGCCTGCCCACGTCCACCAGCAGCACCTGCCATTCTGGATCATCACCTATCCTCAGGGCCTAGTAGGGAGACAGTGAGAAGGACACATCAGTACTTGGCAAAACCCCATGCGCCTCACCCCCCCTCCAGCACAGTATATCCCCTGGCCCTGCGCAGTGGCACAGCACACCCATGGTGCGCTGCCACAGCCAGCGGAGTGCGCAGCCACAGCCCCCCCCGTAGCATGGTGTGACACCCTGCTGGCCCCAACAGAACACTGGCATGGCACAGACATGGACATAGTGCACTCACCATGGTGCGCTGCCATGGCCAGCAGAGCGCGCAGCTACAGCCCCCCCACAGCATGGTGTGACACCCTGCTGGCCCCCACAGAACACTGGCATGGCACAGACATGGACATAGTGCACTCACCTGGACGTGGCATGGCACCCCTCTGGACGCATGCCAGCAGTGACCTCAGCCTGTCAGGGCCCCTTCTCTGCAGGTCACCATATCGGTGGCAGCACTGCTCCCCACTTTCGCTGAGCCCCAGTGGCCTCCTCCAACCCCTCAGCCACCTCCTGCCACACCTCTGTGCGAGGCCGGTCCAGGGGCACCTGGCCATATAGGGAACCCACATGTGGCTCCACCAGTACCACAAGGTTCACGAGTTCAACCTGGCTCCAGTTTGGTGCCCTCGCAGTGCTCCACTGCGGCATGCTCGATTCTGCAATGGGAATCCAAAATGGTGCCCAGTGGCACATGAGCCGCACATGCTTTGAGTGCATGACTTGCTTGGTGATGCACTGCCATCCCCAACCGCGCACATGCCCCGTGATGCGCGATACAGCTGGGACAGCACTGGCACATGCCACAGGCACACAGAGGGTCAGGACACTCGTGGGAGTCGTAAGGATTAGCATGTGCACATTATCTTGTTTTCTTGATAAAGACACGCCATGCATGATGCGCATAAGGGCTTGTGTGCCCCACAGTCCATGTGCCAATGGTGCATGGGCACCATAGGGCATAGAGCGCACGAGCACCACATGCCCAATAGTGGCAGAGCACTGTAAAACATATGGTACACTGTGCGTAGGATGTGCCATCGATGTACATGACGTCAGTGCACGCATGCACTCTGCCAGGCCTACTGCACATGTCATACAGTTGCACCATGGCTTGAGCATGCGCATCACCAATGCGCCATGTGCAACTTCACGATATTCAGTCAGAATATGCAGATGGGCTGATCAGCATATCCGCTGCACATTGTAGGCGTTTGCATCTCATTACAGTTGCGCATCCCCTCATTTGCATGTGATGCACTATAAAGGCACCATGGGAATGCACAGGCACCAGACCGGTATTACATCCTTCAGAGGTAAGCCACCAGGCTGTGGGTTGTCGAGACAGTGGATTGGGAGGGCATTGTGTGTTGCAGCCATCACTGACAACATGTTCATACCCACAGGAATAAGCATGTCAGAACACGAGGAGGTTGAGGAGCAAGGGCCTGCACAGAAGCACAGGCCCAACTTCACGAGGGCAGAGAGTGATGCCCTGTTCGACGCCTACCTGGACCAGAAGCCCCTCCTGAGTGGCTCAACAGGCACCCCACAGGCCAGGGCAATTGCATGGAAGGGAGTGGCCAGGGCTGTGAACCAGCAGGGCAGCCATCAGAGGACTGCACAGGAGTACAAAAAGAAGGTAGGCACGGACCAGGGGAGGATTAAGGATAAGATGGCCGCCATCTGGGCTGCACGTGCTGCCACGGGCGGTGGACAGCCTGATGTGCCACCGCTGATGCCGTAGGAGGAGGAGCTGGTGGTGGTGTCCATGTGGCGCAGCGCCGTCTAGGGTGTGCCCAGTGAAGGATTCCAGACGGGGGCAGCCCATCATTACAAAGTGGGGTCAGGGGTGTTTGCCAGTGCACTCACGCGTCTGTGTTCCTTTAAAGCTCTGGAGCACCTGCATGCAGAGGTGGGGGTGACCACCATGGGGGCGGTCCTGGACCCGGGGGACCATCCATCGACCTCCACCGGTGTCTGGGGTCCAGACCGTAGTCAGCCCATACCCACTGTCTGACCGGATGCCTGTGGTGTGGTTGCGGACGAGGCTCTGGCAGTGTTTCAGTGGGACGCCAGCCATGGTGTCCAGTATGCTGAGACACAGATCAGGGCGGGGTCCGGGACTGATGACAACGTGACTATTATCCTGGACAGTGGTGTTGCAAATCAGGGGGAAGCACCCATACCACACACCCAACATGGCAGCTCAGATGGTGCCCTGGTGGCGGTAGTCCACCCACCGGCTGCAACGCCCGGTGAGGCTGTGGGTGCCAACGGTGAGGCGCAGTCCGAAGGGGGTGGTGGTGGTGCAGCTGCCCCGGCGTCGTTACACGCATAGTGGCCCGAGAGGCAGCAATGGCAGCAGGGTGGGGATGAGGGGGGGCCGGGTGCAGTGGCTGTTGACATTGCACCGCAGACTGATCAGCCCCAAGGGGGCCCCGCTGTGCAGCCCCCACCAGCATGGGAGGCTGTGCTGCGGGGTCATGCAACACCCGTGGGTCAGCGCAACACCCATGCCCCCCAGGGCACCACTCCTTGACCGAGCACACCCATCTGCTACAGGTCTCCATGGAGCAACAGATGCTGGTCGTGGCAGGGGTGCATGCACTCCGCACAGAGCTGCGCCAGTCCGCAGGGAGGAGTGACTGGGACTATGAACAGCTCCTGGCCGAGTCCACATGCATGCAGGAGAACATGACCGCAGCCCTGGATCAGCTTACTGCTGTGGTAACAGCTGGCCTGGCACCACTGGCAACCCTGGTGCATGGCCATCCACCGCAGACCCCGTGAAGTGCAATCTCCACCCCTCGGTCCTGGCATCGTGCGACCCCGTCAGTGTTGATGCCAGGATCTGCTGTGGGCATTCCGGGAATGCCTGGAATGGGCCTGTTCGGGAGCCTGTAGACACCTGCAAGGGACCAGTTGCATTCCCGCAGTGACACCCCCTGTGGCTGTCGCACAGCCTGCGACTGTTGGGCAGTCTCAGTGGGCCATCCACGTGTCCATGGTGGCCGTGTGACCACGCGGTGGTCCTGATCCGCCACCCTCCCTGTCCGCTGTCTGCCACAGCCCTGTGTGCACATTGGTGTGGCATGTGCATGTGCATTCCAGGGACATGTCATCCATGGCCCATGCCACACACCCGCCTTGTGCACACCCACCTGGCTGCTGGCCACTGTGGCATGTGCATGATGATGCCAACACAACACTGGCTGCTACTGTGTACTGGTGTTCAACGTCTGACACATGCCCGTTGCGGCCTCTGGGTGTGCGTGTGTGGGCGCCCGTGTGCATGTGCGGGTGTGTGTGGGGGTGTGGGGGTGGGGTCTACAGTGCTATACAGGGTGCTTCCACAGGGTCCAGTCTCATGGCCGTCCACGCTTACCCTCCAGCCGTGTCTGTCATGGGGCCCGGCCTTACATGCCTGTGTACTGTGCCACGGACCCTGGGACATATGTGTGGTCATGTTCACCTACCTGCATGCACCGTAGTGCTCCTCTGCCATTGTGTCCTGGTGCTGCTGGGCCATCCTGTTCAGCTGGGGTTCCCATCACCCGGGGGGGGGCTGCCCACCGCTGCCTGGCCCGGCATTCGCGTTGTCCCCACTGCTATTCCCCTCTTCAACCTCGATAGCTATCCCACGGTCAGTGGCCATGTTGTGTAGCATACAGCAGGCCAGGAATAGGCTGCAGGCCTTCAAGGAGCTGTACTGTAAGGCACTGCAGACCTGTCCAGGCAAAGGAACCATGCCTTCAGCAGCCCAAACACATGCTCGATGATGTTCCGTGTGCTGGTGTGTGCCTCATGCTGTTGTTGATGGGCGCTGGTATGGGGTGAGCAGCCAGGGCCTGAGTGGGTATCCGCTGTCACCTGTGTGGAGACGTGTGGTTAGCATGGTGGTTTGTGTGGCTGCCCCCCCGCCTACCCAGCCCCACCCTCTGATGCCCCCAGCCTAGCATCCTCCTACACCCAGCCCTGTTGTGCCAGGCTGCCCGTTCCAGCTGCATACTCACCTACTAGGTGGCCGGTGAGGATGTCCCCACTCTCGAACCTGTGGCACAGTGCTGACTGGTGCCAGATGAAGGCATTGTGTGCTCCACCAGGGTGTGTGGCACAGACATTGATTATGCGCTCCCTGGCATCGCACACCACCTGGCAGTTGACACTGGGGTAGCCCTTCCTCTTGATGTAGGCCACCCCCTCTGGGCCAGGTGGTGTGTGGATGTCTACGTGGGTGCAGTCAATGGCCCCTAGCACGCCAGGCATACGTGCCACCCCATGGAACTCTTGCATGTTCGCTGTACGCTCTGCCTGTGTGCTGGGGAAATGGATGTATTCCATAGCATGTGGCAGCAGTGCGTTGAGGAATTGTGTGAGGAGCCGTGACGCGGCTGACTGGATTATGCCTGTGGTGTCCACTGTTAGTTTCTGGAAGGTGCCCGTGGTAAGCAGGCACATGATGGCCATGACCTTGGTTTCCACCGACAGGGAGTGGCTCCGTCTTGTGGGTGCCTGCATCTCATCACTGCACAGCTCACAGAGCTGCCTCAGAATTGCCCAGTTCAGGTGGTACCAGCCCACAATCTCGGTGTCACTGTACTGTTCAAAGGTGGTGCGGGCACGGTACCACCTGTTCTGGGCATACCGCTGCAGGGCCCTTCCATGGCAGCGCTGCTCTGCCTCCTGCCTCCTTACACCCCTCATTACTACCTCCATCTGGAAGATTGCACTGGCCATAGCCTGGCCTGTCCTGTCTCCCTTGGGCAGCTGTCTCCCTGGGCACCCCCGGCTGTGTGCTGCTGTGTGTGCCCCTGCACTGGGTGCACACCTGTGGTGGGGGTTCCCTGCTGGCAGCCTGTTGGCTATGGCCTTCACCTCCCACCCGTCTGTGTACTCCCACTGCCACTCCAATGTCCAGGCTCGCAGGCTCACACTGCCATTGCTGCCCCCACAGATGTCTTATTCACTCACACACACACACACACACACACACACACACACACACACACACACACACACACACACACACACTGGGATGCTCACACACACACAGGCACTTTCAGGGTAATGCGCCCTGTTCCACAGCCTGTTGCACTTCCTGCCTTTGTGCCTGTCTTGCACCCCTGCTGCTGTTCTGCCTGGCCACTGGCTCTCTCTCTGTCTCTCTCTGTCTGTCTCTCTCCCCTGCTCCTCTGTGGTGCAGGCCTCTGTCCCTTGCTTGCTCCATCTTTTAATGGGCTCAAGTTTGCTCCGTGCATGTCCCTGTTGCTCCGCGCTTGTGCCATCGGCTTGCTGTTGAATATCACACTGCGCCACTTATTCATGGCTACACCCCCTGCACTTGTGCATGCTTTCATTAGAGTTGTGCATTGGCACACTGCGATTTGGGCTGTGCATCTGCTCCCGCTGAATATCTCTCATTGGCGCACTTCTGCACTTGCGCTGACACATCTCCTGTTGCGCACTGCACAACTGCTTCGAATATCCCACCCCAAGTGTTCTTGTTTTATAAGGGTACAGATAACTCATTTTACTGCACAATTTGTGTTCTGCTTCTAAGAGCATGTTACTAAATCAAAATGAGGCCACTTCAAGTACAGAGGACCAGGACTGAGGCCACTCCCAAATACAGAAGCAGTGCAAGTACTGCCTGAAGCAAATAGTCCTTATGTCCATGTTTTGTACTATGTTGGCAAATGCATAAGTGGGAAAAGGACACAATCCAGTGGTGGGTTTGTAACTGACTGGTGGCAGTTAAGGTGTAATGTTTCAACTGCTTACAATAGTTGAGAGGAGCGCATCTCAGATTTATATATTTTTTACATTTGTCACACCAGTGACTTGAACAGATGGACAGCAGTAAGATTTTTCTACAGAATGGGTACAATGCCAGTCCTGAATGACAGGCTTTGAAATGGATTAATAGGTATTATATCACATGTGAAGCTTTAGTAGGTGAATTTCAACACATCTCTTCCAGCTTGTGTGAAAGGATCATTATTAAGTCATTATTTGAGACCCTGCCCTGAGACTCCCCTAATATTTAGACAGGGATTTGTTATAGGTTGCTGTAATAGTTTGTGAGGGAGGAGGCTTTTGGGTCAGCTGGAGGGCAATAAAGTTTAGAAGGCTGGCAATCTCTTCAGGCTACATTAGGTCTCTACCATTACAGTATCTGTCAGTCTCTTAATAAAAGGGGTGGCATTTTCAACAGTACTCAAAAATAACACAGTTGCATCATGCAGATGTGACAAATAATTGTGGTGTATTATCAAAATTGACACAAATTTGCATCATATTTATGGAACGGTAGGAAATAACAGTCCTAGCAGCTAGCTAGGCATACTGGGCAGACTAGGTGAGCCTGGCTGTCCTTTTCTGCCATCACATTCTGTGTTTCTATGTTTCTGTATTTGTAGCACAAATGCAGGCTACTTCATAGTTGCATCAGTTTTGTGTCACTAATCTGGACGCAATTGCAGATGCAGCAGAAAGTGGCACAACCATCTTCTGATGGTAGCAAAACCTTCTGACACAGGCGTAACTGCGATTTGTGAGGCAAAAGTGACACAACTTGGTGTTGCACCTGTTGCAACTCTAAGAGAAATGTAGGCCCTTAGGTCTGTGAGTTCTGTATTGTACTTGATTATTTAGGGATGCTGAGACTTTTTAGTAGTTGAGATCTGTAGTAAGCTTATTTAGCATCAACCCCAGGAAGTGGCTGAGGTTTCATTTTGATACCTGCAGCTCTTAAAATCTTATGTCAGCCTTGTTTGGGCCATCATAAATATTTTCAGCTGTATTCAAAGAAGGGTGGCAACATATTTCCTATTTTCAGAAGAGAGCAGGAGGAAAAGAAGAGAAGAAAGTGGAAGAAGAAAAAACTGTCTAGACCTGATGCTCACATCCATGTCCATGATAAGATAGTAAATGTGGTTGGAAGAGACTCTAGGTCCGGTATATCTGCACTCACACTTCATAAGCAGGGATAAGAACATAAGAAAAGTGTTGGCAGATGGGGACCGTGGGGTCCAGCTAGTCTGCTGAAGGTGGCTATCCCTCCCAATTATATTTTTTTCCTAAGTTGCCCATATTGCCTATCCCAAGCAAGTTTGAATTCCCTTACTGTCTTTGATGCCACCACTTCTGGTGGCAGGCTGTTCCATGGGTCCATCGTACTCTCTGTGAAAAAGTACTTTCTAGAGTTGCTTTTAAACTTGCCTCCCACCAGATGCAAGCTGTGCCCTTTTTTCCTGGAAAAGGTTTTTCTTCTGAGTTGTGTTAATTCCCTTGACGTACAAAAATGTTTCTATCATGTCCCCCTGTTTCTTCTCTGTTCCAGAGAGAATAAATTCAACTCTTTGAATCTTGTCTCGTATGGCTCATGATGCAGCCAATGCACCATCTTTGTGGCCCTTCTCTACACCATCTTCAGATGGTCGATGTCTTTTTTTAGGTGAGGACTCCAGAACTGGACACAGTACTCGAGGTGTGGCCTCACCAAGGATCTGTAGAAGGGCATTATAGCTTCCTGATTTCTGCTCTTAATACCCCTTCCTATGCATCCGAGGACATCACTTGCCTTGTGCGCTGCTTTTTCACGTTATTTTCCTACCTTTATGTCATTGGTAATGATAATGTCCAGATCCCATTCCATCTAAGACAGTAGACAGGGGCCAAGCGGTAGACATCCTATATCTCGATTTCAGCAAGGCCTTTGACTGTGTTCCCCACAAAAGGCTGATCAGGAAGTTGGTGGATTTTGGGATTGGGGAAAACAGGCCAGATGGGTGGGAAACTGGCTGAAGGACAGAACCCAGAGGGTGGTTGTGGGGGGAGAGTTATCTGGTACCACAGTGGTAACCAGTGGGGTCCCACAGAGCTCTGTGCTGGGGTTGGTGTTGTTCAATGTCTTCATCAATGACATTGGGGAAGGCATTAAGGGAAAAATGTGCCTATTCATGGATTACACCAAGCTCTGCGGGAGAGTGGACACAGCTGAAGGGATACAAGACCTACAGGAAGATCTGGAAAAGCTGGGGAGGTGGTCCAGGATCTAGCAGCTTGGCTTCAATGCCAAGAAATGCAAAATGATGCATATTGGAGCCAAGAATCCCAGGACAGAGTACTACCTGGGTGGAGTCTGAGTATCTGCATCAGAGGAGGAGAAGGACCTGGGAGTGATAATCATTAGTGACCTGAAGCACTCCACGCAGTACAAGAAAGCAGCAGCAAAGGTAAACAAGATGATGGGATGCATATCTAGGGGGATCAGTAGTAGGAGAGAGAAAGTTATGCTGCCCTTGTATAGGTCACTGGTAAGGCCGCTGTAACCCCCCTACAAATGGGGGTTCCCAAAAAGTCTTCCTCGAGCTTGCCTAAATGCTCACTGCCAGGCTGGTGTCCTGCATTTTAGCAGTTTAAATGTGATTGCCAGAGAGTGCCTGTTTAGCCTCTGTGTACTGTCTCTTTAAGAGCTGCCTGGATTACAGTCATAAGCAATCTGAGAGGGAGCTGTGTTGAAAGATGTAACTATTTGCTGAAAATCATTTAGAGTGATAATGGTAATGTAGTTTGTCTAACCTACCTTCTTTGCAGCAAGGACTGTTTTGTTTATCTCCACTATCTTGGTCCTGGACTGTGAATTGGACCAATCGGTTCTGGTGGGACCTAAAATGGAGCCGGACTACAGGAGCTGTCTGAAGTCAAACTCTGTAGGAATTTTAGTTTTGGGCTTTTGGTGCCTTTTTGCACCTGAAGAAGGAGCCTTTGTTGTGATTGACAGAAGATCAGCCAACCAAACCTTTTGGATTCTGGGGAAAGTCCCTGGCTTGCTGGCAGTTGAGTCAGATCTCAGTTGGGAACTGAATAAGCAAAAGCTTGAGACAGTCAAGCAGTCATCTGAGTAGTTTCACGTGGGAGAACTGTGGAAAGGCCTGAGTTGTGGCCTGCATGTCTGCCTGCTGCCCCTGAGAGGGAGAGAAGAGAATTACAGTATTTTGGACTAAATCCAAGTTTGTGAGAACAAAGTAAGCCACTGATTTTTTTTACCAGGTTTATACCTGAAGAAGACTGAAGATTTGCTGAATGTGATCGCCTGTCAGGATTTCCAGCTGCTTTTGAATCCCCGGTTTGTGCAGAGACTTTGCGATCGTGACCGGAGAGCGGTTTGCCTGGTATAGTAGAACTTCCTTACACGTAAATGTGCTGTGTATTGAAAGTGGGTCGTGATTTGGTTCCCCACTGTGTGAACTGTGTTCTGCTTGCTGGTACCGTAGAATCCTTTACATGTAAATGTGCTATGTATTGAAAGTGGATCGTGATTTGGTTTCCCACTGCGTGAACTGTGTTCTGCTTGCTGGAAGTTTTATCCAGCCTAATCGGACTGAATCTGCGTTTATCTCCATTCGGCCTGGGCCATGCCATGCTGGCCCTGCCAGACTACCCCACTGCACAGAGAAAGCCACCGATGAGAGACCTGCCTGGGGATCAGCCCCCTGCTCCACGCTTGAACAGGAATGATGCCTCGGCCAATCGTGTGGGCCCTGCTTCTCCTGGCACTCCAGATTAGCCACCTGCTGTCTCAATTTTCGTCCAGCATGTGTTCAGTCTTGGGTATTGTGCATAATCATCAGGGTAGCTCCCTGCAACAACAGCCTAATCTAAAAGTGTGTCATCTGATTGTCTTGTTGTTTGCTTTTCACAAACTGAGCCCTCCGGCTCTGGATTACAAATAGTGTGTGTTGTGCATGTTGTTTTCTTCTATCACAGGGCCCCAACCAGCAGCAACGTTTCTGGCTAGCCCACCATTCTCCATCTGGGTACCCAGAGTGTGTGACTGTTTATGGATCCTGAAGTGCATGCATAACTGTTTGATTGATACAGCCTTTAAGCAAATTAACCTGATTACGCCCCAGCCCTTGTTTAAGCCCCTTAAATAAATCAGATCTAACTCTTTTTTGCATTTACCCTGACTGTGGTTCCAGTTTGTGCAAGAGTACTGTACTGCTGTTATTTGCTGTGTATAACCTTATTTTACAGGAGGTCCCCGGTGCTGGGCCAGAGGAAAGCCCTGGTGGTAAGTGCAAACAGTGTAGGTACTTGTGTGGTGTATCAGGGGTATTGTGAAAGTGATTATTGTGTATTGTTCCGGCCACTAATAAGGAAAGAGGGGGGTTACAGTGTCCCAGAGGGCTGTGCCCAGGTTAGCTTGACCACTACCAACCCTGACCTCAGGGTGGAGGCACCCGTTTCAGAACTCGGGCCCCTTAACCTGCTACTAGCCAAGCAGGCAGGGGTAGTAGCCCTTGGGATAGCGCCACCTAGGGGTTACATTGCATCTAGAGTATGGAGTTCGGTACTGGTGCCCACACCTTGAAAAGGACATTAACCTGCTGGAGAAGGTCCGGAGGTGGGCTACAAAGATGATAGTGGGTCAGCAGGGTAAGGCATATGAGGAGAGGTTGAGAACACTGAACGAAAGACTTGTATACTGTCAACTCCGTGACTACCTCGAGGCTAACCAGTTACTAGCCTCCACGCAACACGGCTTTAGGCAGAACCATGGCACTGATATAGCCCTCATAAAATTCTCAACCTATGTCCTAGGGGCCATGGACAAAGGACTCCCCACAGGAGCCATTTTTGTTGACCTATCAAAAGCCTTCGACCTAGTGGACCACAAACTCCTGCTAGCCAAACTGGCCTCCTTCGGCTTGGATCAACATTCCCTTTCCTGGTTCACCTGCTACCTATCTGGTCGCTCCCAGAAGGTCAAGTGGAAGTCTACGACCTCAGATCCACTCCCCCTAAGTGAGGGGGTGCCCCAGGGTTCCATCCTTGGTCCTCTCCTCTTCTCGCTATTTGTCAACAATGTTAAATCCCACTGTGGCGGCAGCTCAGTCATTCAATATGCAGATGATGCTGTTATCTATTGGTCCTCGAGCAACCCATCGGACCTGGGACCCCATCTCCAAGCCGACTTTACTAAGCTTGAGTCCTGGCTTACTGGGAACAAACTTATTCTAAACACCACAAAAACCAAAGCAATGGTATTTGGTCAGAGAAACCTAGGCGCAGCCTGGACTACCATGCTTCCTTTGACTTCATCCTCAGGCTGCCACATCGAGGCTGTGAGTTCCCTCAAGTACCTGGGGCTAACCCTGTATCAAGGATTTACCCTCAAATCTCACCTAGACCAAGTAACCAAAGCTATTTACCATAAATTTGGCCTGCTGTACCGCCTGAATGACCAGCTCATTCCTGATTCTAGAACTCCATTGCCAACAGCCTACTCCTCCCAACACTGACCTATGCTGCCCCAATTCTCCAGGGATTGGCTAAACAAGAAATGAATGGGCTGCAAGTTCTCTTCAACAAAGTTGCCTAGTTTGAGTCATACTCCCACAAAAGACGGCATCACTGCGAAGCCCTTGCTGCCCTACAATGGCCATCCCTTGAGGGTCGACTCCAATACCCTCTACTGTGCCACGCATACAAACTCTTACACCGCAACCCCCCCATCAGCCTAGTCAGTCTCCTGGTCCCCAAGCACTCAGCATGTACACTACGAACCACTGGGCGCAACCTCCTAGTTAAACCCAGGGTTCGGACCACTGTCGGCAGTAAATCCTTTGCCACCACGGCCCCTGCCCTATGAAACAAGCTACCTCCCCTCCTTCACCTACTAGAAGCTAGCATCTGCTCCTGTCAATGAGGGGCCTCAACCCTAGGCCAGTCCCTCACTAGCCTAGACATGCACTGCCCTGTAAAGAATTACCTCCCTCCAGATTGCTGCACTCCTACCCAAGCACATCCCTTGTAAACTACTTCTGGTACACTGTCAGCTCTGTTCCATTCAAGTATTTACTTTCCTTGAATTGCTCTTAACTTATTTCTTTGTTGTACCTATACTCCTCTGCAACTAAATGCTGTACCAATACACCTCATGAATTGCTTTGAACTTGTATCCTTGTTGTACCTGTATTTCTATGTAACTAAATGCTGTACCGATACTTCTCTGTAATCAAATACTGTACCTGTATACCTCTGTAACTAAACCCGGGTCACCCCTGAAAAAGGGACCCTCGGGGCTTAGTGTGCCTACCTGGTTACCAAAATTGAATAAATAAATGTACTCCCTGGAAGACAGGAGAGAGAGAGACAGAGAGCGGACATGATTGGGACCTTCAAGTACTTGAAAGGGATAAATAAGGTTGATAAGGAGAGTCTCTTTAAGCTGAGTGGCAACCATAACACAAGCAGACACAGTCTTAAGCTGGAGGGTGGGAGGTTTAGGAGAGGGGTCAGGAAGCACTTCTTCACTGAGAGGGTGGTGGACACTTGGAATGCACTGCCAGAAGAGGTCATCTCGTTGAAAACAGTGGGCAGCTTGAAGAGAGGCTGGGATATAGGTACAGGGAGAAAGTAAAGATAATGGGTAGGGAGGATGGGAGGAGTGGGGACGGAGAGAATGGACATTAACTCAAACTGTGGACCCTGCAATATGAGCAGACTTGATAGACCAAATGGCCTTCTGCTTCTTCTTCATATGTTCGTATCTTTGTCTTCTCTGATCCGGGTCGCACCTGAAAATAGGCACTTGGTTGTCTAGTGTGCTTACCTGGTAAACCTGGTTACCTGGTAAACAAAAACAAATAAATAAAATAAATAAATTGATGCCCTTCTAGTACATACTTATTTCCTGAGTTCCACTTTCCCAGGTGCATTACCTTACACTTCTTGGCGTTAAATTTTAACTGCCAATTTCTGGACCATTCTTCCAGTCTCCTTAGGTCAGCTTGTATACCTAATGCCCCCTCTAGTGTATCTACCCTGTTGCATAGCTTTGTATTGTCTGTGAAAAGGCAAATCTTCCCCTCCAGTTCATCAGTGATGTCACTAATAAATATGTTGAAGAGGACTGGACCCAGCACCAGTTCCTGTGGAATGCCACTGGTCACACGTTCCTCCCTTGATAATGCCCCATTGACGCAAACTCCCTGGGTCCTATTTTGCAGACAGTTTCTAGTGCAGTTTACTATTTCCTATCTGACTCCTGTGTGTTCTAGTTTGTTAGCAAGTATCATGTGCAGAACGGTGTCAAAGGCCTTGCTGAAGTCTAGGTACACCACATCCACCGCCCTACTCTGGTCCACTGTTCTGGATGCAGAAATATGCTGTGCAAATCTGAACTAATTTAAAGGGGTTCCTTACCCACACTACCCAGGATACTTTGTGATTCCCTTGGCAAGCTGGTACAGTTTTGGGGGAAATCTCTTTACCTCTTACTATGAGGTCTACTATACTAAACATTTTGCTCAGCTCAAATGATCAAACAGTCATTAAAAAAGTGCCATTGTTCATGATTAGTTTCACATAAGGAAAATGGACAAAAGGCTGCTCTGAACTCACATAAGCCCTTTATAATAGTTGCAGTCAACTTCATTTTCTTTTTAAATGTGTGATGGTCTGTTTTGAATGCTCTTTATTGTTTTTGAAAGTCTGTGTTCTTTTTATGTAACAAGTTGTAAAGATAAAGGGCTCAATTTTCAAAGTCCCCAATTGCTACAAGCCCTGGGTGCACCGAAGATATGGCATACAGGGCTTACAGCAATCACCCGGCCGGCGGTTGGCAGTTTCAGCTCATGAGCCAGGTGCCACTAGTTAGACCAACTTTTTTTGGTCTAGCTTGCGACAATCCCGGGGCTGTTTTTTTTTTTTTATAATTAGTTTTCTTTATTGAAGTTTTTGACAAGACTCAACAAGAGATAACAATAACAAGAAAGAACAGGCAACACACAACACAAAATATATAGGAACAATCAAACAAGCCAATAAGGCGTAATAAATTCAAATTCTAACCTCTCAGACAAACCCCAGGAAAAGAGCCCACCAAATCCCTTACCCTCCCTCCCCAAGACCTGCATTCCCCGGAGGCACAAATAAACCAAAAAAAAGGAAATCATGGATGTAGACCCAATACTGTTATCGAGAGAGAAGATAAGCCATGAGGAACATAGCGTATATGGAAAAAATGCACAAAAACAAAACTGAAACTGAAATAAAGGGGCCTATAATTATACTATCTAATAAATACAAAGAACAGATGAATACATTGCCTATAGTGAAAGTAAGGTCAGCAACACTTCCCATTTACTACGAAAGGATGGATATCTATGATGAATAGGTGCTATAGTGCGTTCAGTGTTAAGATCAAATAACATCTCCTGGTGCCATTCAGCGTAAGCTGGAATGTCCTCATCTAACCAGTGTCAAAGGATTATCAATTTAGCAACTGAGGCTATAAGCGCTATATGTTTTTTTTGAAGACCAAGCACAGTATCATCATAGATACCTAAAAGGCATATCTGAGGAGTAAAGGCCTCTTGAAGACTGAATAACACAGAAACATAGACTTTGATGGCAGATACGGACCGCTTGTCCCACCCAGTCTGCCCATTTTCCTACCTACAGGATAAGCTGCAGATCCCAGTTAATCAACAGCCTACTTCCTCCTACTCCCCAACATAATTGTCTTATGTCTGTCCCATGTATTCTTGAACCCCCCCACTGTTTTAGAAATAAAAGATCTAATTTACTCTGAATTTCCAGCCATAATGATTGGGCTTTGGAACAGGACCGAAGGATATGGCAAAGTGTATCAACCTCATTTTTACATTTGTGATGGGTATCAACATCCCATTTATGCATCTGATATAGCCTGCTCAGTATATAGATATTTTGGGCTCAATTTTCGAAGCGTGGCACAGGGCTTGCACCAAGCCATGCACCATGACACTTAGGTTCCTGCAGTGCTCCAAACCTCTTTGCCACAGCTGCGGCTGATTCTCGAATCTCAGGCACAACTGTGACAGTTTCCAAGTATTACGGCAGCTTGCACCAAATATCTGGTGCATGCTCCATAAAAACATCCCCTGGGGTCCAAATAATAACATTTTAAAACTGAAACTTGGTAAGCATGATTTTGTCCAGGCTTACCTTGAAGAACGGTACTGTCTTAATGTACAACGTACTGTATCTGTTGGCGGGCTGTTCCATAGGCTCCACACCATCTGGCAGAAGAGGTACTTCTTAATATTACTCTTGAATCTTTAAGCTGCATGGTGTGTCCCCAAATCCTGCTGGAGGACACAAGATCAAACAGATCTGTCTGTTCCATCTTGCCAGTACCAATGAGTATGTGAAAGACTAAGGTCATGTCCTCTATCAGGCTTCTTTTCTTTAAAGAGATATGCTAAGGGTCACTAGCTCCTCCTAATATCTTTGTCCTCCATTCCCCTTATCATTATGGTGACTCTACGGTACACCCTCTTGACTATCTCAATATCTCTTTTGTGTTAAGAAGCCAAGATCTACACAATGCACTTTAGGTAGACTTGGCCAGGGACTTGTAAAGTGACAGAATTATTTCCACTTCCTTGCTGGTCAGTCCCACTTTGTGGCACATCAGCATTTATTTACAGTATTGTTTATTTGGTAACTGGGAAAACCCTTGAGCAGCACTTGCCCATTTTCGAGGGTTACCCAGAAAATATTTACATAAAACAATGTACCGTCTGTCAGCCCCCTTGACAGTAATCAGGACCACAAAAAGGAGCACTCAACCACTCATGACTCAGTTATTCCTTTAATGGTTCATGAAAAGGATGCTCAAAGCATCAATAAGACTCAAACATTATTTGTCAATATAGTACCCAGAACAAAGTCCCTAGCAAGTCGAGGTGGACCAGCCTCTTTATCAGAGGCCCCTGTCATGAGTGGTGGAGTGCTCCTATTTGTGGTTTTGGTTGCTGTGCTTTGTTGGGAGCACCTGGGTTTACCTACTACTCTGTACTGTCCTCTGCAGCCCAGTCCTCTTGAAAGTGGCTATACACTGCTTGTCATGCATCAGCGCCTTGTGTGTTATGATCCTTTGGCTTCTTTTCTTCCCGATTACAGTAAGAGGAGTTCCACAGTTTATTGGTTCTATCTCTGTTTTTGCTCTGCAAGTGTAATGCCTTGAAATTAGCTATATTGAATCTGAGACACCAGGAGTCGGCTTATCATCAAGTTTATTCAGATCCTATTGAAGATTTTCCCACTTCAAAATGGAATTCACCATCCTGACCAGCTTACTGTCCTCAGTTAACTTTAATAGCTACTGGAGATCCCAACTTCTAGATCATTGATGAAAATGTTAACCAGTTGTCCCAGTAACAGTTCCGGAAGGAAACTACTGAGTACTCCTCTCCACTTGGATTACTGCTTATCCCTCACAACCCTGCCATTATGTCAAAGTCTTTACTGAAGCCTTGATAGACTATGTCTGTAGCCTGCCGATGATCACCTCCCTGGCCACCTTCTCACAGAATGTGATCAGGTTGGTTTGGCATGCTCTGTTTCTCACATGGCCATGCTAAGAGGTGCAAAGACCTTGGCTCAACCAAATATGCCATTATGCTGTCCTTGCTGATGGCTTCATTGACCTTGCCCAGCACTAATACCGGCTGACCAGACTTTAGTTGCCTGGGTCTGACTTTGCCCTCTTCTTAAAGATGGGGACCACATTGGCCACTTTTCACTTTACTAGTAACATGAGTGTCCAGACAGACTGAAATTTTACTGGAGGTGGCCCTGCCAGTCATTCCTTTAGCTCCACTATGATCCTGGGTTGTGTAGCATCTATCTCTTGGAATGTACCCGGCTTGATCTTTGGGAGGTAGTCAGCTAACAGAACAGGTGTAATATCCACAGTCTTCATCAAGACTATTGCTGAAGATGGGCCTTTCCAATGAATAACCTTCATTCACAGGGATCCCCTTGTTGAACACCAAAGAGAAGCATACAAGTCCATTATGAGAGAGACTCCAATTACAATATTCGAGTAATCAATACATTGTTTTATGCATTATTTTTATCTTTTAAACATAATGTAAAATGTCTCTGCTGTTTAGCTTGCCAAGTGGCTTTAAAAATGCAGTGATGGAAATGTATTTTATTGTCAGAATTTTAGAAAACCCTGCAGAGAAACTAATTTAGAAGGTGTTTTTATTGAGAGTATCAAAAACAGTACAGTATTGCAAAATAAAAAAATAAACACAATGTTTTGAGATGAAATGGGCCTGAAAGGAAACTCTGTCTCTATGCCTGATGTAAGAACTGACAATTCTGTTCCAAACATTACTGTATATTGTATTGCTATTAGTTATATTCAAACACATTTTGGTAACCAAAAATTTAAAAAAATTGTGCATCTATTTGATTTAAATATGTACAATTTTTTTTACATAAGATTATATGGGGGAAATTGTGCATGCTGACCTTAATCCATATGTTTGCCCCCCAAAAGTGCTCTACCAGTCTGCCTTTGAAGAATTTCACCCTGTCTGCCTCCACCAACCCTTGAGACAGACTGGCCCATACTGTCACTTACCTCTGGGTGAAATAGTGTTTCCATGCCCCCATAATGAAAGGTATACAGTACAAGTCACATTAAACTGTTCCTCCAGTGGCTGGCCCAGTGGCACTGAGGGTTGAGGCGCTGGAAACCACACCTCACGCCACATCAGCGACCTGGGTTCAGGAATGAGCCTGGGTTGCTGGGGGTTGGCAGGGAAGGGAGAGGATTGAGCATCCGGAGGACAGCTCTCCTGTCCCAGGAAGGGATGGGGTCCCTGTTCGGTGCTCTGCTGATCTCTGGCAGAGGCTGGAGATACAGCAGGCACTGAGGAAGTTGAGAGAAGGAGTGGGGGAGTGGCAGACATTGGTTATGCCTTGATGTCAGGACACCAGCCACTCCCCAGAGGAAAAACAGAGAAAATGCCTCTCCGCTCTGGCGGAGACAGAGCACCGGAGCTTGCCTCTGATTTGTGGCCGTCGACCTGACATCCTCCCGACCAACGTTACTGCAGTGTTGGGGCATTGGGGCCTGCCCCGTCCCACCCGGGGGGGGGGTATAATCGAGGCTACATGGGCGATGGAGGATGGCCAGGTAGGGTGTGCGCCATAGGGGACGACTCCATGTGCTCCCGAGGAAGGCCAGAGCCGAGGGGGCTAGAAGGAGGCATAAATAGTAAAATAAAAAAAAAAAACTGTTCCTCCAATGAGTTGTTTTAGCATTTTTGACTGGGCTGCATAAGTGTTTCTGGATCCAGCACAAAGCCCTGCACAAACTGTTTCTTTAGATATAAAACTCAGTTTTGCATTGCATTGTGACTGGGCTGCCAATGTATACCAACTGAGTAGCAAAAGCATTTTACAAACATTACCCTTGAGCTGGTTAAATTTTAAAAAGCAATGCGATATGAATTGCCAGTACATTGCCAACTGTGAAAAACAATGCTAAATCAACTCATTGGTGGAACAGTTTAATGCAACTTATACTGTAGATAATAAAGGGAGCTATATTTGAGAGATATTAAGATCTCTATGTAACACCCCAACAGGTGGGCCCTACCTGGATTGCTTACCCAGGAGCTGTTTTGCCTTCCTGATAGTCCTACCAGTCCTGGGTACCATATTTGGACCTCTGTTGGCTCTTGCCGGCCCTGTGTGCCCAGATCTTGTGTAGGGGAAAAGAGGAGTGTGTGAAGTAAGCCACCCATTTGACAGTTTTCACAAACGCTACACAGTATAGTGTGCACATGCTCCAGCAGGAAGCCTGCTTGAATGTGTTAGCTTGGTTGTGTATAAGTGCTATGGCTCTATGTGTACAAGCCACTGTGGTGGCTCTGTCTAGTGATTCCCTCTGTGTGCTCCAACTCTTGGGATGCCAGAACGTGTGTGGGGGTCCGGAGGCACACAGGGAGGGGAAGAGAAAAGTAAACTTTAAACAAGTGCTCTTAAGCGCCATTACAATAAGAGTGCTACTGCTTTAAGAGTAGCCTATGCTGCTATATATAGCACTAGCAGCAGGCAGGGTAAGTCCAGTACCAGCCCCACTCTGCCAAAGGGTACAAAGGCAGTGGGGCAGCTACAAATTCTTGGGGGCAGTAAATGGTAAAATGTCACTGTTTGCCTGCAGTATGAACTTAAAGTTGGGATCTGTATAAACTGTTTATTTGCAGCCATATTTGCATCTTTGACCTGCAAGTAGTCAATCGGAATCCTAGGAGCCCTGGAGGACTTTACACTGGCTCCTGTGAAGGGGAAAAGACAATGTTTTGCACCCAAAGCAGGCAATCAATTGGGCATCAAGGGTAACAAATGCAAATTAATTTGCCCGTTGGATAGCTGTTTGGATCAGTGAAAGCTGCTATTTTTCCACTGAGACCCCGGGACAGTGTTCAGCTCAGGGCAGTTGCTGCCTGAGACTCTGAGTAACAAGAGGAGTGCTGAAGAGTAAGCGAGATGTTTTGGGAAGTTCTCCCAAGGCTTCCATAGCAGTGGCAAGGAGACTTGCTCAAATCTTACATCAACTAGAAGAGGTGGATTTCCAGTTTCCAGTGGAGAAGAGATAATTTGGCACCCTGAGAGTAGCCCTTAGCCTGTATGGGAGATGGGACTGAATATCCAGAGCTTAAATTGTGTTCCAATGGCAGAGAGCAGCAATGTGAGAAGCTTCTGGATTCCCATTGCCTGGGAAGCCAGAAAGTGTTAAAGATTGCTGCCAGAGAGTGTGGAAACCTGCAGAGACTGTTTGCCCTGTCAGCCAGTGTGTACATCCAACCTGCCACTGGAAAGTCGTGTCTGCTGTCCGCAGAGAGTGAGAGACTGTTTGAAGCCATATTTGGGAAGAGACTTCATACCAATCAGGATGATCTGGGGAGTCAGGCCATTACTGTCACTGTTTGACAGTACCGAACATTTACGCCTGAGAAATAGAAACCTTGACATGTGGGGTAGATGTGTGTCCCCAGTTCTGGAGACTGGCCTAGTCCAGCTTCCACAAAACCATGACCTGAAGGTGACAAGCTACCAGACTTCAGCAGCAGCCAAGACGTTTACCAGTTTGCCAGTCCAGGACCCTGCTCAGCTGAGATAAACTGCAACTGTTGACCTGCTCACAGTCTTTGAATTAGAACTGCAGAACTGTACATAAATACACGGCCTGCTCTGAGCAGGGGATCAACTACAACTATTTAAAGTTCTTCTTTATAATGTCAAGTGCTCTGACACTGGCCAACCCATGGCAATGTACAGGTCTGCACCCCAGTCGGGGTCCCCAGGTAGATTTTTAGGGAGACTTGCAGCATTGTGGAGGTGGGCTAATTTGAATGTGTTGTTGCTGTTGAGGGGTGGGCATCATTATCATTATTGTTATGGTTTGTTGTTTTCAATCTGCCAATGTTGTCAACTGTTGTATCCTTGCATTTCCCATTCCCCTTTCCCCAATAATAAATTTGTTGTTGCTACTGTTTAAAACTGTCCATGAGCATATTATTAGTGATAGCTATTAACTGCATGCCACTTTGAGTATTATTTTAGCATACGGTATTCTGTGTGTGGGGTGAGTAGACAGGAAGGTGGGTAGATACAGCATACCAGGGTGTTGTACACTACAAATGGCTGTCCCACTATATATTATTCTGGGTGGAGGCTCTACACTATTTAATTCCATGCTGGGAAAGAACACCGCCATTACTACCAAAACAGAGCCCAGGCCCCTCAACCTTGTTTGTTCTCACAACGCAAGGGTAGAAGCCTGTCGTTACATCACCCAGGTTACATCTTTGGAGACACTGCTGGGATCTCCTGTTTATCAGTAAAGTCCAACATAGAAGCTACTGCTCAGAAGGACAGTGTTGTGACCCCCAAACTCAGAATTTTGGAGGATATCTTGGCTGCCCATAGATTTATTGACTGGTGTGAGGGTGAAGACTTGGACCCTCAAAAAGCCAACCTGGTCCTAGGAGTCTCCCCTGGGACTGACAGGGAGAAAATAGAGGAGGCCCTGTCAGAAATCAAATGCTTGGGTGTAATTGCTGTCCTGGGGTGGCAGATAGGTTCTGCCACAAAGACTTTAACTGAATGCAGAAATGTAGTTGAAGCCACTAGAGTGCCTGGTGTACTGACCCCAGAAGGTGCCAGTGTGGCATGGACTATAGTGACTCAGACCAGTGTGACTCCCAAAAGGGAAGCCTCACTCAAGTCTGAAGACTTCACAGAAAGATTCAGTAAATGGGTACAAGCCAAAGGCAAGTCAGTTGAGGAAGTTTGAAAAGTACTTAATGTCCCAGGGGGTGCCCCTCCACAGGGTGAGGGGACCAGACCTTGTTATTGACCACCTTCCTTAGATTCTTATTGTGGAGTAAGAATGTTTTCAGGAGTAAAGTCCATTCTGGCAGGTGAGGATGATCTAGAGACTTGGATGGACTATGTTGCCCCTTTAGTGCAAGATTGGCAGTGTTCTGAGTCCGAAAAGTGGAAATGACTTGGAGAAAGTCTCCGAGGCCCTAGAGACTGTCTGTTCATTGAGGTCTGCAAAAGCAGATGCTACTGCCCAAGAGCATTTGACTGCCTTTGAGGATGTTTTTGGGAGGATGGAGTCAAGTGATGATTTGATGCGGAGACTCAGATCGACCCAGTAATTGAAAGAAAAGCCCCTGTCTGTCTTTCTGAGTCACATTGAAAGGATTTTGCAGGGAGTGTTTCAAAAGGGAGGTGTGGCATCTCAGGATGTGAACCGGGTACAGTTGGAACAGTTACTCAAAGCTGCCTGTCATTCTACAGTGCTGATCCTCAAATTATGCATGGCTGAGAGACGGGACAACCCCTGACCTACAGTGAACTTATGAAAGAAGTATGAATGGCAATCAGCAAGCAGGAATGCCTCAGAGGGATGGGTTTTGCCAGCGTTTAAATCCCCGAGCCGTGTTTCAGCACAAGCGTGGGGCATGAGTGTGAGTGGCGCAAGCACCACTTGGTTAGAGAAATTAAGGATATCAGATGGAGAAGCTGCACATCTCTTGCCAGATCATTTGGGCTGACACCCTAAAGCTATGGGGTTATACATTTAAAAATATCCATTAAAAGGCAACACAACAACCAGTCTTGGTTGCATTACTTCCTTAAAGAACAGCTGTAATAATACTGGTGTGGACCTTGGCTGTGTAATTGAATTTTTTTTTTTAAATAAAAATGGTGAAGTTTGCATTTAAATTGGTACAGCTAGTATTGGTACTAGCATAGGCAATAGTAATTCATGGGAATAACAATTACTGTATAACGAAACATTAGACCAACAAATGGTATATAGTTTAATTGGAGACACTGCAATACCACTTATTTTTTCCACTCCATACACAGCCTCAGGCCTAGCCTCTGGTTCAATAATTTAATGAAAGCAACTATATCTGCTACAAAACCTTTTCTGGAGGTAAGAATGTAACACAAAAATGGATGTCAGCACAAAGTAATGTTAAGGGTAAGATTGTATCTAAAAAGACTGACAACAGCTAAGGGTATGCTTTTGTTGTGCGTAATACTGGCAGGGGATGTAGAGCTAAATCCAGGCCCTTATACAACGAGCATTTGTCAATGCCAAATGTTGTCGCGCTGGCATTGGCAGTGGGAGTGGTGGAGCTAGAGACGCATAGCGCTGTGATTTTGTTAATGTGTCCCAAAAGGTGATTTTGCACAGTGAGCATGCCATTGTGCGCCACAGCTGCGGAAAGATGGTTTGGGCAGGCTGTGAAAAATGTCAGCTGGACTGTTGATAAGGAGATGTGCACAAATGCCAGTGGTGAAAATGTGGCATGAAAATATTGCAGATTGACAAAGTCAGAAGAGTGCTTGAAAACTGCGCAATGCACGCTTGCAACACAGTCATTGTATGGACTTTTGGCACCAAATTTTCAACATAGGCATTTTAGGACCTCTGCTCATGAATAGTGTCACCGTCATTTCCTTAAACTGTCCCGATAACTGAATTCGCACAGCAACCGTGCAATTCTGTACCGGACGTGCGAAAACACATTTCAGGCAGCTGTACTGTTCATAAGGAGGTATGCAAAAATGCCAATGATGAACAGCTGGTGTGAAACTATTACAAATTCACAAAGTCACGAGCGTGCATGCAAACTGTATGATGCACGCTTGTAAAACACTAATTTTATTGACATTCGTCCCCCAAATTTTCAATATAGGCATTTTAGGACATCTGCTAATGAACAGCATCACTGTCATTTTCATCATGTGTCTAGAACATGGACTTTCAACAGCAACTGCGCTATTCTGCGCCGGAACTGAGAAAACAGATTTTGGTCAGGTTGTGAAAAATGACAGCTGTACTGTTCATTAGGAGGTAAAGAACAATGGCACTGTTGAAAATTTGGAGTGAAAATATGATAAGTTTACGAACGTACGAGTGTGTGTGCAAACTATGCAACGCATGCTCGTAACAGTCATTTCATGGAGTATTGTCACCAAACTTTCAACACAGGCATTTTAGGATCTCTGCTCATGAACAGTGTCACTGTTATTTTCATAATATATCCCAAACACTGATTTCACACATTGACCGCGCTATTCTGCGTCGGAAGTGCGAAAACACATTTCGGCCAGGATGTGAAAAATGACAGCTATACGGTTCGCAACAAGGTGTGGTAAAATGCCAATGTTGAGAATCTGGCATGAAAATATTGTGAATTCGCTAACTTAAAACAATCATTTTTGGGATTTTTCCCACCAAATTTGCAGCATAGGCTTTTTTAAGCCCCCCTCATGAACAGTGGCACTGTCATTTTGTTACTCAGTCCCGGAAGGTGATTCCGCGTAGTGAATGCAAAATCACCTTTCGGGACTGAATAGCGCCATGACAGTGCAAGAATTCATGAGAAGGGGTCCCATAAACCCCATGTTGAAGATTTGGGGCCAAAATTCACAAAAATGTCTGAGATATGCATCAAAGTTGAAAAAACCCTATTTATTCTATTATACAGCTTACCGGCATTTCCTCAGTTTGCAGTCGGCTTTGAAGAGTGCAGATGTGACTCTCTGTCCACGAAGATCGTCGCACCAGACTCCATGGGTAAATATGGGTTGAGGGTGTGGGGAGGCAGGGTGTGCAGAGGATGGATGCTGGTGGGGGAGGGGGCTGGAGACTTACTAGGGACTGCTTTTCATTTTACAGAAGAAAGAAAAAAACATTGTGGACAGTTTTTTGTTTTTTTTTGCAAGGATTTGGCATGCTGGGGTGGGCTCCCAGTGTGCCACCTAACTGTTGGGGATGTCTGTAGCCGACGAAGTTGGGCACCCTGCTGCAAGCAACACAGGATTTATACCGACGCTGGATTGGGTACCCCCGCCGGCACACAAAGAAGGGTGGAAGGGTGCAGAGCTGAGGGGGATTGGGCACCTCCTCAGCATTAAACAATTGGGGGGGTTCTTTATGCCGATGGGGAGTGGGTTCCCCCATTAGCACATTCATAGGGGGCAGGGTCAACCAACAGGGGACTGGGCACCACCGAAGTCGGCAGTTCGGTGGCCGGTGTGCCGCCATATGCATAACGTCGGTGAGCACATAAAGAAAAGGTCCTCTGCATGTGATGAGCTTTGCTCGGATTGCAGCAGACCTTTTCTTAGATGTCATTCTCCACATTATGTATGTATGGTGCAAGCGCTTGACATGCAAACTTGATTGGGGAATAGGAGCACACCTACTGATCGTGCCCTGCATACGCCCAACAGCGACCGCGCCTCCAAAGCCCCACTGTCCCAAGATGTTGGCTGTGCAAGCGCGCCAACATAAAAATGAGAGAAGTAACAGGAACTATGGAAAGTATGTGTGGGGGGAAGGGGACAGTTTCATACATTTTAATGTTCACAGCCGAGTACCAAAAATGAGAAGGGTGAGCGAGTGGATGGTAGAACATAACCCTAAACTGGTAATAATTACAAAAACCTGGCTAAATGATAGAACAGAGGATTCTGAGCTACAAATACGGGATATCAAAGCTGGAGACAAGATCGCAACAAAAGGAGTGGGGGAGTTTTAATATATGGGCAGACTACATTAAAGTTGTCATTTATTGATTCCACTTGTGCACAGACTCCCAGGATGGAGAACATTGTTTTGGAACTTAAGTTGCTTGGCAATAAGCCAATTTTAATTCTGAGGTGTTATCCCCCCCCCCCAAAAAAAAGGTAGGAAGGAAAACTTTGCCAAAATTTGGGATTTTCTGTATTCTAACAGGGACAGTAATGAAATACTGATGATGGGAGATCTTAATGTGGACTGGTCTATCGCTCCTCTAGGTGGTGGATTACTTGATTTGACACTTGGAGCAGGGCTGGCTCAGTTGATTGGAACTCCACTAGACTAAACTCTGGGAATATAGGTTCATCAGCTATATTGGATCTCATTTTAACATCTGACCATGAGAGCTATATAAATTATGGTGTGTTGCCAGACGCATTTAATGACCATCAGGTCATGTTTTGTTACTGGAAACCAACAAAAAGGGTGGACAAGTTTAGAGTTAAGAGCTCACGACAAATAAAACAGTTTAATTATTTGAGTTTCATGATAGACCTAGAGGGGAGGGAATGGAAGAGATTGGGTCTTATTCCTGAGGTAGACAGTGCCTGGAGTTATTTCCACAATGAATTTATGGCTGTGTGCGACTATCATGCACCAGTCCATAAAAGAAAGGTAAAGGTTAAAAGCACAACTTGGTATACTGGGGCTTTGAGCTCATACCAAAGAAACAAAGACAGAGCATGGAGACTAGCTAAAAGACTAAACACAAAAGTAGAATGGAACAAATACCATAATCTGAGGAATAATTATCCTTAAGAGATCAAGAAAGCTAAAAGTAATTATTTTAATAATCTTTTTGGGGAAGAAAACATAAATGATTCAACAAGATTCTGGAATGTGTACTTTAAATTAAAAGAGCAAAAAATAAATGAACCCCCTTAGAATTGAAGGTAAAAATGCATCTACATCTAATCATGCAGCAGATGTAATTAATATATGAAGTAGGCTGAAGGGGTATGCACACACCACCACCAAAGAAAGACTCACAGATTGCTGCTTAGATTAAGGTCATTTATTTGCAGCACATGCCAGATGCAGGCTGCAGTGCAAGATAGATCTCATGTTTCATCCATCTTGGTGTGGGCTTCATCAGAGAAACCCACACTGAGGTGGATGAAACATAAGATCTATCCTGCACTGCTGCCTGCAGCTGGCATGCGCTGCAAATAAATTACCTTAATCTAAGCAGCAATCTGTGAGTCTTTCCTTGGTGGTGGTGTGTGCGTTCCCCCATCAGCCTACTTCAGTGACTTTCAGTTGGTACACGCACCACCTGCTAAGTGCGAGCCCTTTTGTGACTTTTATGATTAATATATGTTTTATAGATTTTTGGAGGTGCAGAAGCAGGGACTGAAAAATATAATAAAGGGAAAGGACATTCAGTAAGGAACCCAGAGGTAGATGGTAAAGAGGAGTCAGTGAAAAACAAGGGAGGGAAAAAAGAATATATTAAGGGGAAATTAGCAAACCCAAATTTCACATTCTGTAAGATTAGCACTAGAGAGGTCATGGATGAATTTTTAAAACTAGACAAAAAGAAAGCTATAGGTCTGGATGGTACCCTTACACTTCTCTTGAAATTTGCGGCTCCTGTCATAGCACAAAAAATTACTGATATTTTCAACCTGTCCATAACTACTGTTACATATCCTAGTGCTTGGAAAGTGGCGTATGTAATCCCCACACACAAATCTGGACCGAAAGATGATATACAGAACTACAGACCAATATCCCTCCTCCTGGTGATTTCAAAGCTTTTTGAAAAACTTATAGGGAAAGAGTTACAGGACTACCTGGAGAATAATAAACTGCATAATCCATATCAATCTGAATTTCATTCTAGACACAGTACACTGACAGCACTTACAAAGGTGACATCTGATATACAGACCACAATGGATAAGGGCCCCCTGGTTGGGGCCATATTTATAGATTTGTCCAAAGCATTTGATACTTTGAATTGTACAATATCATTGAATATACTGAAGGACATTGGTCTCAACCAGGTGGCCCTGAATTGGGTCAGAGAATATTTATCTGGTAGGACACAATTGGTTTCCTTAGGAACCTTCACATCACAGTTGGAGAATATTAAGTATGGGGTACCTCAAGGGTCGGTGTAAAGACCGATATTATTTAACTTGTATTCGAATGGTGCCAGCCCCCTTATTCGAGGGTCAGGTACCATTTGTACACAGATGATCATGCAGCAGATGTAATTAATATATGAGGTAGGCTAAAGGGGTATGCACACACCACCACCAAAGAAAGACTCACAGATTGCTGCTTAGATTAAGGTCATTTATTTGCATCACATTCATCCAAACCTATAGCTTTCTTTTTGTAAGACACCATGATAATTCCATTATTTGATTAAGTGAAGTGCAGTTCTGGAGACTCAATCTCTGCAAAGACATAGACAGGATGGAAGCTGTCCAGAGGAGGGCAACTAAAATGGTGCAGGGTCTGCACCGGAAGACATATGAAGAGAGACTTAAGGAGCTTAATATGTATAGCCTCGAGGAAAGGAGGGAGAGAGGGGACATGATAGAAACTTTCAAGTACCTCAAGGGAATCAACAAAGTCCAAGAGGGTAGCATCTTTCAAAAAAAGAGGTGTGCAAGAACAAGGGGGGGCAGTTTGAAGATGGGGGGGGCGGCTCAGAGGTAATTTAAGGAAGTATTTTTTCACAGAGAGGTTGTGGATACATGGAACGGCCTTCCGAAGGAGGTTGTGGAGTCAAAAACAGTGGTGGAATTCAAGCATGCAAGGGACAGTCATAAGGCAATTTTAGGGGGTGGGAGTAGGCTGCTGGTTAACTAGGATCTGCAGCTTATCCATTAGGTAGGGAAATGGGCAGACTGGGTGGGCCAAGCGGTCCTTATCTGCCGTCAAATTCTATGTTTCTATGTTTCTATGATGCAGTTTTGTGTCTAGAAGGTACATCAATCCTTGAAATTCAGAACACACTCCAAAGTGAGTTTGATGTTTTGCAGGATTATTTTAGATCACATAAACTAATAGTAAACAGTAGGAACTCACAGGTTATGATTTTTGGGAACAAACAGGTCACCACTTCCCAAACTCTTCAAATTAAAACATTCACAGATCATGCATTAGAACAAGTATATTTTTATAAATATCTTGGAGTATGGTTAGATACACAAATGAAATGGGATAAACACATAGTCTGCTTAAAAATCTAAATTCCAAGTTGGGGGTCTTGTACAGGTTGAGAAACCATGTTCCACTTATGGCTAGAAAACATATAGTCAACGCCATGATAATTCCATTATTTGATTAAGGTGATGTGGTCTAGTGGGGGGGGGCAGGGTAGAATTGGATTGGCTGGATGTAGTTTTGAATAGGTTTGCCTTGGATGCCCCCCAGTTGACACATCACTGTTAAATGTACAGAGCGTTGAACTGAACAGATTTAATGGAACGTAGACACCTGCATACAGTGCACTTATCAGAATTTGAAGAAAAAGACACCATCTTACTTACAGTAGATAATTTATTTAATACTCACACTACTAGGGTAGACCTGCGGACAGCTCAAAATTAGAACTTAAGATCCCTGTGATGAGAACAGCAAAGGGAAATTACATTGTAGTTGCTCATGGATCTAGAGCCTGGAATGGGCTGCCAGCCCATATAAGACCTAAGGTAGCCCCCCCCCCCCATGGAGCAGGATTAAAAGTAGGTTGCTTTAAGTGTTTGCACACTCAAAAAGATGTTGTTGGCATTTTGTGTTAATGTAGATGTATGTGTCTTTGTATGCAATTCATATGCATTTATTTTTTAAGATATTTATCTACTGAAACAATTGTATTTTACTTATTATGCATGAATGTAGGACACCATTGTAAATGAAATCCTGCTCAATTGGGCTATCCTATTACTTGAATGCTTTCAGGAATAAACTTTTACAAACAAACAAACAAACAACAGTGATAGTGACCCTACCCTGCCATGGCAGCTACTACACAAGTTAATGAAAGTGCACCCATAGCAGAGATCCAAGAATGGAGAGAGTTACTCAAAGGGTATCAGGAGGTATTTGACAAGGCCCCTACAGCTCTTATAAAGGCCAAGATGCTCACTAGAACCAGTCTGTTCCCCCAACCTCCCAAAACCTTTCTGTTACTGGCGTGGGAGCGCAAGCCCAGCCCCACCTGTGACTCCAGACCTTGAAACTCTCCTTAGTAAATTGTGCAGCATGGTAAATGAAGTGGAAATAAAATGCAGTATGTAGCCTGATGCTGGGCATGGGGAGAGAGCCAGAATGAAGACCAGCGGTCATCAAAGCCCCTGCCAGTAGGCCTCTAATGTTCTGGCTGGAAAACCAAATGGTCAAGGCTGGAGGCCCCCTGCTGGTGTATCGCTCTAACCCAAGCAGAACCGAGAGGGTGTCTTTTGTTACAACTGTGGTGAAGATGACCATGTGAAGAAAGTGTCAGTCGCAGGAGGACCCATGGAGAATCAGAGACAGACTAGTCAAAGAAAAGTTATGCACCGCCTGGCCTGTGAAACCCTTTATGGCAAAGTCATCAGTCAAAGCATCTGAAATTGTGCTACCTGACCTTGACAAGCTTGTCGGGCCTACCTCTGAAACAATAGTCACCGTTGAAAGAGTGTCTGCTCAAGCTGTGTTGGAGAGTGGTTCTCAAGTGACAATTATTTTCAAAAATTGGTATAACCAGAACCTGTCTCATCTAAAACTACTGCCATTAGAAGGTCTGAATGTATGGGGATTGAACGACGAGTCCTACCCATATATGGGCTACATCAAAGTGTGGATTGCCTTCCCTTCCAAAGTAGTTAGAGTGGGAAATCCAGTCGAGACATTGGCCTTAGTATGTCCAGAGTCCAGGATGTACAACGGAGTACATGTGTTAATGGGAACTAACACACATACGTCTGGATGCCTGGCACAGCTCTGCCAAGAAAGAGAAGCCAAGCAGAAAGGAAAAGTGTTATGTGTACATGCCTTAGTGCAAAAGGCCTACCAGCAACAAACACAGACAACAGCCGAAGTTCAGGATGATCCTGTGGGTATAGTACAGCACCATGACGCTGAAGAGCTTATACTGCCCCCAATGATGAATGTAATATCAGTGGCATGGTACGTTTGGAAAAAAATGCAAAAAACCAGATTCTGTTGCTTGATGCTCTAGAAGAGCATAGTCTGCCAGAAGAAGTGTTAGTAAAGCCCAGTGTGTTACCAGCAAGAGCTCATGCTTACGCCAAGAGAGTTACCGTTTAAGAAAAAATGTGACAGATTGAGAAACTGTCATCAGGAAGGGATGCACTTTGGTTTGTGTGTACTGTGCAGATACAGCTGTGCAACCTACTCCTACCAAAGATGCTGCCTGCCCTGGCATTGACCCAGAACTGTTTGAATTTGGTGACTCTCCTATTCTTGAGCAGTGGAAGACCTATGTCAGCCAAAAATTAGCTGAGAGAACAAAAGTGTTTTCACTTCATGAATGGGATGTGGGATGTGTAACCAGAGAAGAGCATCACATCAGGCTTAAGGATGAATGCCCTTTCCAGGAAAGGTTCTGCAGCTTGGCACCTGCAGACATTGATGACGTCCGAAGACATCTACAGGAATTGTTGGAGGCAGGTATCATCTAAGAGTCAAGAAGTTCATATGCGTCACTGATCGTGGTAGTGCACAAGAAAAATGGAGCAGTGCACATGTGTGTGGAATACAGAACCCTTAATAAACAATTCCTGACCAATATAACATACCCATAATTCAAGATGCCCTTGATTGTCTTAATGGAAGCTAGTGGTTTTCTGTACTTGACCTCAGAAGTGGCTATTATCAAATACCAAATGGCCTCCCAAGATAGAGAAAAACAGCCTTTATATGTCCACTCAGATTCTATGGATTTCTGAGAATGCCTCAGTGTATTTCAGGCACCCCAGCCACTTTCCAATATCTAATATAAAGAGTTGGTAGAGAAATGAATCATCTGTTAGAGTGCTTAGTATACCTGGATAACATAATTGTATTTGGGAAGACTCTGGAGGAGCATGAGGCCCAATTGCTGAAAGTTTTAGATAATCTGGAAGATTTGGGGCTTAAGCTCTCTATTGATAAGTGTCAATTCTTCCAGACTTCAGCTAAGTATGTGGGAGACATAGTATCGGCCAAAGGCATACAGACTGATCCCAGTAAAGTGAAAGCATTCTAAATTTCTAAATCTCTCCTAGTCTGCTCAGACTACATCCCCACCCAGGAATCAAAGCTAGCTTTCCATGCTATCCTCAGTTACATCTCCCAACTACCTAACCACGTTGAAATCATTGCTTTGGGAGATTTTAACGTGAACCGGCTGTCTTCCCCTGCTGTCCCATACAAGGACGCCATAGTTGCTATTGATCTTACCCAGCTAGTAACCTCCCCCACGAGGCTGGATAAGAAAACTGGGACATCTACTCTCATTGACCTTATACTTACGAACCACCCTAATCGACTTTCCAATGTTACTGTCCTCCTTGATGTGTTTAGCGACCACTCCTCTATGTCTTGCCGGTGGTCCACTAGAGCTAACAAATCCCCCCTAAAGTTATCTATCAATGTTGACTAAAAACTGGTATGCTTGGCAAACTTAAAAAACACCTACACAACTGTGACTGGTCTCCTCTTGCCTCTGCACCTAATATTGATGCAACTGTCTCCGATTTTATTTGTGCTTTCAACCATGCCTGTGACTCATTTGCCCCTTTTGTAAAGAGTACTGTTAAAGTGACAGACTCCTCTTGTATCGCCAAGACCCTCCAGGACAAAATGCACCACAGAGATAACCTCTGGCTAAAGGCCCTTGAATCTCGCCACCCCTCTGACAGACAGTTGTATAGAGCAGCTAGGAATTGATGCACTAGGGAGATAAGACAAGCCAAGGCTGACTACTACCATAAAACCCTCACCTCTACCTGGGGCTCGGGACTTAAGTTTTGGAATAACCTAAAGGAGCTAAATGGGTCTTCTGTGTCCCCCCTCCTCTCTGCTTAATATAAATGGTACCCCTACCCAAGACCCTCAGTGCATTGCTGACTCTCTTAACTCCACCTTCTCTGACCTTGGTACTATTCTCCCCGCTAACTTCTTTAACTCTATTTCTTCTCTCCCTCCCCCTTCCACTACTGACTTCCCCCCTTCTGATTCAGAGCTATTTCTATCCATGCAGTCAAATCTTATTTGTCCAAGTTCCTAGATAAATCTCATCATAGTGGCAACTCCTTAGACCTAAAGCTCCCACATCTGGCTATTGATGCAGTCCTCTCTCCCATTACAAAAATCTTCGATCTCTCCCTCTGCCTTGGTCAGTTCCCCTCCTGCTGGAAGGCCACCGTTGTTACCCCTATCCTTAAGACTGGCGACCGTGCCCTCCTGGGTAACTACTGACCCATTTCCAACCTGCTGCCTCTTTCCAAGGCTCTTGAAAAAATAGTTGCTGACCAGCTCACTGATTATCTCACTAAGCACAACCTACTTTGCCCTGAATAACACGACTTCCAGAAGGGCCACAGCACCTCCTCGGCCCTCCTGGAATATACCAATTTCATCCACCAGACTCTCGACAAAGGACACCTTGTTGGGTCAGTGTACATTGACCTGACAAAGGCGTTCAACACTGTAAACCATGCCATCCTCATCAGGTCTCTCCTATCAGTGGGGTTCTCGCAGGATGCCTCCTGCTGGTTAACAGACTATCTGCAGAACAGGTCCCAGAAAGTCCAGGTGAATAACACTCTTTCCTCCAGCCTTCCCGTTAGGTCGGGGGTTCCCCAAGGATCCATCCTTGGGCATCTCCTGTTCTATTTGTTCCTGAACTCTCTTCCTAAGGCCTGCTCTGGTAAACTCCTACTCTATTCAAATGATGCGGTTCTCTTCTGCAGTCACTTTGACCTCACCCATCTCCACTTTGCCCTTCAAAATGTTTTCTCAAAAGCTGAAACCTGACTCTTCTCCCATAAGCTGGTACTCAACTACAAGAAAACCAAGGTCATGTCTTTTTTGCACCACCGGAATAAACAGGATGCCCCCTTGCTAACTAGCAACTCTCACAACCTGTACCTGGATCTAGTTTGCTCCTTTAACTACCTTGGAGTTTCTCTTGATTCTGCCCTCACCTTCCATGACCACATCCATCAGCTTAGGACTGCCGTCAATACCAGAATAGGTTCATAGAAGTGTACGAGCAATGAAGGCATATGTAAGGATGCCCATTGTATGCTCGCCACCCATATGTCCTATGGGTGGAAATCACATTTTTTGTTTCCCACATGTTTATCCAATCTTTGCTTAAAGGTATTTAAATTATCACTATTAACGACACTTACAGGTAAGTTATTCCAGAAACCCACAACTCTCTGTGTGAAAAATGGACTCCTTCTAGTGGATATACATTTTTCTCCAATGAGTTTATAACCATGACTCCTAGTTGATTTGATGTTGGAGGCAGTAGTAAGTCCAATTGTGGTTCTTAAATAATAATTTTTTAAGGTTTGATATACCAATATTAAGTCACCCCTTATTTGTCTGTATTTTACAGAAAATAGGTTAAGTTTTTTTAATCTATCTTCGTAACTACTACTATGTAAAGATGATACTTTTTTAGTGAATTTACGCTGAACACCCTCAGCGAGTTTTAAACCCCTTATAGAAGTTAGTGCACAAAATTGAGAGCAGTATTCCAAGTGGGGACGTACCAGACTGGTGTAGAGTGGCATAATAACCTTGGAGTCTCTACTTTTGATATTTCTTAAAATAGAGCCAATTATTTTATTACATTTTTTAACTTTAATTATATTATTTTTTTCGAAAGTTAAATTATCTGAGATTATGACACCCAAATCCTTTTCTTCCAAAATACTTTTTAGATAAACATTGTTTAAGGAATAATTGAAGGGGATGTTATTTTTGCCCAAATGTAAGACTTTACATTTGTCAACATTAAAAAACATACCATAAGCCTTTGCCCAGTTTGATAGGTTGTTTAAATGATTTTGTATGGAGCATTTATCATGAAAGGTGCTTACCAAACTACCCATTTTACAGTCATCAGCATATTTTATGCACCCATATCTTATCAGTAGTAGGCAGTGTAGAGACCATAATATTAAATAGTATCGGACCCAGGACGGAGCCCTGGGGAACACCATTATCACCACACCTGTCGCAGACAGGTGACCTTGACTGATACCTGTTGAGTTCTGTTTTCCAACCATGACTGTATCCAGTTTATAATATTAGGTTGCAACATAATTTTGACCAATTCTTGTAGTAAGACTTTATGTGATACTTTATCAAAAGCTTTGGAAAAATCCAAAAATATTACATCTACCAGAATACCCAAGTCCAAGGCAGCGCTTACCGGTTCAAAAAAATGTAGTAGGTTGGTCAAAACTGATCTTTCAGTCACAAAACCATGTTGAAAGATATCTACTATTTTATTTCTTTCTAAATGATCTATAATATGGGCTTTAAGCAATCTTTCCATAATTTTGCCTATGATGGAAGTCAGGCTTATGGGCCGATAATTGTTAGGGTCATGTCTGGATCCACCCTTATATATAGGTGTAACTATAGCCTCCTCAAGCCTGAACAACTTTTACCTTCTGATTGATGAATTAAATAACACGGCTAGAGGACCAGAAATTGAATGTCTAATTTTTGTAAAATCTGGGTGGAATACCATCAAGACCAGGAGAGCTGTTTGATTTTAAAGATTTAATTTGTTTTGCAACCTCCATTTTTGTAAAAACAGGAAAACTAGAATTATTTACTAGAAGAGGCGTGTTGCAGCTTCTTAGTTTTGAAAACTTTTAGAAATGTCTCATTTAGAATTGTAGCAGTAGTTGTTTCATCTAAAATAGGTATATCATTGATGTTAAAGGGTCCAATTGTATGATTTCTTTCTTTCGTGGAACCAATATAATTATAAAATTGTTTTTGTTGTCTTTAACTTTAGTAACTAAGTTGAATTCAATTTTAGATTTAGATGATTTAATCATGTGTTTTAATTTTTGGCTGCAATTTGTATTTTTCAGGAGACTGTTGGAATTAACTTTTTATATTTTCTATATAGTTTTCTTTTTTGTAATTGTTTCTTAATTTTTGAGGACCACCAAAGAGGGACACGTTTATTGTTGCAGTACTTCATTCTATAAGGAACCCAATTTGAGAGACAAATATTGATTTTGTTATTAATTAAATCCCAAATTTGTAATAAATTTAGGTTATTTAGTTCTGTCTCCCAATTCCATTTAGATAAAAAATCATTTATTTTTTTATAGTTTACTTTACTAAAGTTTTTGATTTTAGTAATACCATTTGTGCTTGGAAAGTCTTCTATGTAGTCATAATTGACCATGCAATGATCACTATCACCCAGAGGAGGAAGTATTTTGATGTTATCAATTTTCTCATTAACATTGGTGAGTACAATGTCAAGAATATTGTTACCACGGGTAGGTTTATTAACTATTTGTTCTAGGTTAGATTCAAGAAAAGTATCCATAAACATCTTTTCAGTATTTGAAGCCGATGTATAATTGTCCCAGTTGACAGTTGGAAGATTGAAATCACCTATCAGTATATAGGGAGTATCAATGTGTACCTCAGATATTTCTTCTATTAAACTTTGATTTTCATCATTAGTTAAACTAGGAGATCTATATATTAGCCCAATTACTAATGGATTATGGGGGAGAAAAATGTTGACCCATAAGCTCTCACTATTACTTGTTTTAGTTTTAATTGTGTTTGCTTTCAATTGTTCATCAATGTATAATACAACACCTCCTCCCTTTTTATTTTCATTTTGGTTTTTGTAAAACTTATTATATCCCTTTATGTCAGTGTTCCAGTCTTCATCCTTATACCAAGTTTCAGTAACTCCACAAATTGATATTTTTTGTGCTTGAAGGATGTAAGTAAGTTCTTCTTTTTTGTTGCGTAGACTTTTGGCATTAGTTAATATAATATTTATATTTGGTTTAGAAATGACACCAGTAGTGTTCGTTTGGGGGAATTTACGATTGATTATGGATGCAGGGTTTGAAGAATAGTTGAAAAATTGAGGTTCAAGAGTTGTATCTAGAATATACAACTCCCCCCTTGCTGGAAGTTTAAACAACTATTGATAGAATGCACTATGCTTTTGCCCAATAGCCTACTACCCCTCCTGCTGAGATGGAGTCCATCCCAACAATAGAGGTCTGATTTACCATAAAAGTCCTCCCAGTGAGTTATACATTGTATATCTTGTTTAAGACATCAACATCTCAACCAATTATTTATTTCTCTCATTTTACATTGTTGGGAAAGATTTGCTCTTGGAATAGGCAAGATTTCAGATAGGACTACCTCACATCCTAAATCCAATAATTTGTTTGTTAATGCAACATAATCTTCTTTTAGTTTTTGAGAAGAATCCTTTAGAACAGTGTTGGCTCCTATGTGAACTATTACCAAAGGTTTAAAACCTGAGTTTTGTAAGATGTTGCTGGACATCTCTGTGATGTCAGTAATGCCAGCACCCCCTGAAGCTTGAAAGAGTTCTATTTGTGTTGTCAGGGTTGCAAATGATTCTATCAATATGTTTGATGATAGAGTCTCCTAGCACTATAACCTGTCTTTTTTTTTGCAAACATCATCTTGATTTAGGTCCAAGTTGTCACAATTTTCTAGTGAAATCAAGGGATTTACATCAACTTGGTCATGTTTTTTGGCCTCTCTGGTGTCAGTAACATTTTGTAGATTGCTGGGAAAAAGAGGTGAAGATTTAAACTCTGCATTTGAAAGATTCATATTTGTTATAGTAAATATTGGGTTTCCTATATTTTCAAAATTTTCAGAAATGGGGACACTTATTGTTTCTGGATCATGGCCTGTATCTGAGATATATGTTAAGGGATCAAAGGAATTGAAAGTAGAAACCGTAAATTGGTCTGCTCTTCTGCCCTGTTTTGGATTTTTTTGAATTTGTAAAGTGTACCAATCTTCATCTGCATTATCATATGGATCTTCTTCCCTTGTTCTCTTAACACTAACTTTTTTCTTTTCTTTTTGTGCAGGGGGTATTTCAATAGGTTCTTGACAAGTGGTGATAATTTCGTTTGCCTTCTGGCATTTTGATAATGGTCTAAGTTTTTTTCCCTGACGTTTGGGCTTTTTGCCTACCACATGTACTTTGGTGGGTTGGGAAATATCACTAATTTGATTTTTAAATCTACTAGACATTTTCTGTTGGCTGGTCTCTAAAAGCTTAACCTATTGTTAAACAATTCCAATTGGAGTTAAATCCTGGTTAACTTTACATTTAACACAGGTAAAGGGCAAGGTGAAGTTGTTTATCTCAGATATTAAGTACATATTACAGGATTGACATCTGCAACCAAAGCACTCTTTGTTTATTTGGATAATATCTTCCATATTTTTATGTAGTAAGTTTAACTCCAAGATGGTATATTACAGTTTATGAAGGTATTTGACTTCTCAAGCTGTCTGTTGAGCAAAATACAGTAAAGCTTAAAACAAGCTACAATAGAGTATAGGAATAGTATTGATTGTCTGGAAAACACAAAGTCACCTTCCACCTTCTTCAGCCTACAGACGCCGACAGACACCGCTGGCCTCTGCCCACATCGCCTCCACTCCGCCCTCGACTCCGCTCGCTGGAGCCGACAGTTATGTAGCGCTATCGCGCTGAAGTCACCAGTTGCTATGGTGATCAAAGGAGACAACAAAGCAAAACAGTGGGGCCGGGCAATGTGTATAGCTCGCCTTTATAAAGGCGAGTTAGCCAACACCAAAAGCAGCTGCAAAGGGCTGCCTTTTCAGTACTGAGGAGCAATGCCTGCCCAGTTTTCCAAGCCCTCTAAAAGGGGGTTTAAAAAACACCTCTACACTGATTTCCCTGTCAAAACAGTCCTTGAATTTAAACAGTAGGCAGTACCTGTTAGCAATGCAGAGAGACTAGGAGATGAGCTAAAAAGCTTTCTGGAGCCCACAGTTTTATAGCCCTATCACGCTGACATCACCAGTTGCTATGGTGATCAAAGGAGACAGCAAAGCAAACAGTGGGGTCAAGTAATGTATATAGCTTCGGCCTTTATAAAGCGAAGTTAGCCAACACCAAAAGCAGCTGCAAAGGACTACCTTTGGAGCACTGAGGAGCAATGCCTGCCCAGTTTTCCAAGCCCTCTAAAAGAGGGTTTAAAAAATGCCTCTACACTGATTTCCCTGTCAAAACAGTCCTTGAATTTAAACAGTAGGCAGTACCTGTTAGCAATGGAGAGAGACTAGGAGATGAGCTAAAAAGCTTTCTGGAGCCCACAGTTTTATAGCCCTATTGTGCTGACGTCACCAGTTGCTATAGCTTCTTTATCACATCAGGTGCTGTCTGCCCCTTGATACGCTTCACCTGGCAGTCACTTCATCTGTCCTCTCCCTTGTGGACTATGGTATCACTATCTATGGAGCCGCAGACACAATGCCCTTCATAGGATTAAGGTGTCACTGAACAAAGCCTGTCATCTTGTAACTGGTTGTGACAGGCATACACATACTTGTGACCTTTATAGTCTGTCTACCTGCCTGAATTTTGATGACAGACTAAAATACCAAACCTGTCTAATCACCAAAAAGATCACAGTAGGCCTCGTCCCTCCTGGGCTCCATTCTCTCTTGCAATCCACCCCCTCGCTGAAAGCAGCTAGAAGCTCTTCCAAAGCCCTCATGCAAGTTCTCCTCTGTAGAACTGTCCTTGGCCAGCGTTCTTTCCACTACAAGGCTCCCCTCTGGCACAACTCTCTACCAGCTGCCATCCCTGATGAACCTAAACTTGGTACCTTCAAAGCTCTCCTCAGGGACCACATTGTCTCCACCTGCTCTTGTGACTGCTTCTAACCTTAAGATGTACTCCCGGTCTAGTCTTGTTTCCAGACCAAATTCATGTCCCCCCTGCTGAGTTTTCATGGACTTTGTTTTAATTATGCTTATCTGTTTGATTTATTACACAATTTGTTTTTGACTATGGATAGTTGCTATCTTGTATAATAATTGCTTGTTATACGTGTTTCCTTTTCCTTGTCATTTGCTGTTTCATTGTTTGCACCTCTGTGGCGTGGAGACTTTGCAAAAGAGTTTGACTCAAAGGTTTGTAATTCTGATTCATTTAATAGATAAATAAAATAAATAAGTAAAATTAACCACCTAGCACAAACCAAAAAACCTGAAAGACTTGCAACAATTTTGGGGGTTCTGTGGTTTTTATATAAGTTTTAAGATTATACCCTAGTGGTGAGACTACAGCTGAACTTAAAGAAAGGCTATCCACCCACCAATAAAGGCAAGAGAGCAAACACACCTGATGTTACTACTGAACCTAAACAGTAATTCAAACCATCTGAACCTTCTGGCCAGAGCTGGACCTATGACTGTGACAAAGCTTTTGATTAAATCATTTACCGATTGACTCATGCACCAGTTTTAGTGTAATCAGAGCCTCAAAAGCCCCATGTTCTACATATGGATGCCAGCTTTAGTGATCTTGGAACAGTCCTCTATCAGAACTATCCAGAAGGACTGCGCCCAGTTGCTTTTGCAAGCCGAAGTCCAAATAGTACTGAAAATAAATATTTTGTACATAAGTTATTTCTTGCTTTGAAGTGGGCAATTGTGGACTAATTTCATAAGTGCCTTTATGATGCACACATCACTGTTAAAGCTGACAACAACCCCCTAACATATTTACAAACCACTGCAAAGCTTGATGCAGCCGGACATACGTTAGGTGGCTGTCAGCCTTGTCTACCTATGACTGTTGTGTTGAGTACCAGCCTTTCCTAAATTATTTTGATGCAGATGCGCTGTCCTGATGCCCAATGGCATCTTCAGCTGACAAACAAGCCTGAGTACAAATCCCAGAACATACTGTGAAGGCTTTGTGCAAGAAATTTGACACAGATGAGCAGCCAACCATAGAAACTGCCCCTCGTCTTGTAGACAGCCCTTGGCAACTCTCCTGATTGTATCCCAGTTGCCTACTGTAATTTAACTGCTCTGGATTTGAAATCATTGCCCAACTGACCAGCCAAGATTTCCAGAGAGGACAAAGGTTAGATCCCAGTATAAGTGAAGTTATCAACACCCTGCAGATGGGGGGGTGATGCAACTCAAGTAATTACCAGTGAACCGAATGCCAAGTTGTTACTAAGAGAGTAACCAAAACTTAAGCTTAAAGGCCATTTATTGTACTGAGAGATCCAAGATTCACAAGGCTTCCCTCATCTACAATTGGTCTTGCCAGTCAAATTCAAAAGGGTCATATGTTATGCTCTCCATGATGATATTGGCCATTTGGTGAGCGAGCGCATGCTGGATTTGGTTTGTGCCCAGTTCTACTGGCCTCATGTGGGAAGTGATATAGAGAAATACTGCAAAAGCTGCAGCCAATGTGGTCAAAGAAAGCATTGCTGCAAAGGGCTACCCCTCTTGTTAATATCCTGACCAGTGAGCCCATGGAGCTCGTATGCATTGATTTCCTAAGTTTGGAATTGGACTCTAAGAACGTAGCCCATATTTTTGTAGTCACAGATCATTTCACAAGATACACCCAAGCTTATCCTGCTAAGGATCAAAAAATTTCCACGATTGCCAAGATCCTGATAGAGAAGTTTTTCATTCATTACCGAGCTCTCCAAAGAATTCATTCCAATCAGGGAAGGGATTTCGAGAACCACTTGGTAAAAGAACTGCTGTCTCTGTGGGGTATCACCAAATCTTGAACAATCCCAGGAGACCCCCAGCCTGAGGGATTCAATGGAACTCTTTTGAACATGTTGTGCACCCTGAACCCAAAAAACAAAAGCAAATGGAGCCAGGAAGTGAGTGCTTTGGTTCATGCATACTGTAACTGCACCAAGAATGATACTACTGGATTTTTCCTATATAGTTTAATGTTCGGCTGAAGAGCAAGGTTACCAGTAGATATTTGCTTTGGTGTTTCTGCTGATGGGGCCAGGACAGAGACTTACCTCCAATATGTGCAGAAGTTAAAAGAACAGTTACATTCAGCTGGCTGCTAAAACCACAGTCAAAAGAAATAAAGCAAAGAAAGAAAGATATGATAAGAGTAAAGGTCCATGAATTGCTACCAGGTAATTGTGTGTTACTCAGGAACTTTGAGATCCCTGGAAAGCATAAGATTGCTGACTGATGGGGCAGTACCCCTCATATTATCATTCAAAACTGCAAGACTTGCCTGTTTACAAAATCCTCCTGAAGGCCGTAGAAGTCGCACCATACATCACAACCACTTGCTGCCCATTGGCCAAATGGTCATTGATAACAGACAAAACAAACCAGGACCTCCCAACCCTCCTGTAACAAGTTTCCCACTAGTGATGTGAGACTGACCAGCTTATAGTTGCTAACCTCCTACCTGCATTTGGTCTTGTGAGAGGGACCACATCTGCACTCCTCCTTTCTTCTGGAACTAAACCTGTTTCAAGAACTATGCCTGTTTCAAGTGAGCTGTTGAGTAAGTCAATCAGTCAGTAAGTCAGCTGGTACCTGCTCTATGAGGTCCTTTAGTACCCTTGGATGTATCTCATCCAGTCCCATAACCTTTTCCACTGTTAGAGCTGCAAGTCTCTCTTTAGGTTTCTTTCCTCTTAAAATGGACTTGTGACCCCCTCCCTTTGTTCCTCTTGCTGTTCCCTGTTAATCCATTCCTCCCCCTTCCACTGTAAAGACTAAGCAGATATACCTGTTCAGGATGTCTGTTTTTTCTTGATCATCTTCTGTGCAGTCTCCCCCCACTATCATCCTTTTCCTCACTATCTCTCCTCTTGCCATCCTCTTTTCACTTATGTACTTGAAGAAAGTCTTATGCCCTTTAGCTACCTCTTTGGCTATCCTTTCCTCTGTCTGCACCTTTGTTTCTCTCAGTGCCCTCCCTGCTTCCACATGTTTTATTTGTAACCTCCATGTCTTTCTCCCTCTGCATTTCCTTATGCCTCCTGAATGACACCCTTTTTTTCCTCACCACCATGGCCACTTCCTTAAAGAATATAATGGTCTCTTTTTCCCTTTACTTTTACTCATTTCCTTCATGCAGAGGTTGGTTACCTTAAGTATGGTCTCCCTTATTTTTCCCCACTGTGTGTTTAACCCTCACTGTTAATCCCACCCCCAATGAGGCAGTCTCTCCATCTCGTATAAATCTTTTTTTTCCCTCCCACTACACTGGCATGCTCCTTCACCCCTCACAGCTCCCCCAACCCCATAATCCCCCCATCTTTGAGACTTACCTGGGGGACCACTGAGTGCTCCACAGAGTGCCTTCTATGGTGGTACCATCAGGGGGTCCCCAAGCCTCCTTCTGGTGACATGCTGAGATTGGTGGTCCCTGTTCCCAGTAGGTGGTGTGAGGTCACTAAGTCTCAACAGGATGGCATCCTACCACCAGTGGTGATATCCATTGTTTTCAGTCTGTTGATTCACGGATGCTCTATGGAGGTGATGGCTGGATATGTGCACATCAGAGGACATGCTTCCATCTTCCATCAGGGAGTGTCCTCCACCTGGAACTGCCTCTCTGGATCACATCACCACCCATGGCCACCTAGGTGGTGATGCTGAGGTGGAACAGTCTGCCATCCCTCCCCAGAGGAGGAGGGTGTCAACTGGGATGCTCAATCCTCCTCTCCCTGGCTGACCCCCAAGTAGCACAGGGTCATTCCTGAACTCAGGTTGTCAGTGTAATGGCAGGTGAGGCATGAATGCCTCTGTACCACTGGGCCAGCTAATGTTTTATAAATCTGCCTTCTTTAAGTCCAGGACCCTTGTCCTCGAGTGGTTTGCCACTGTTCCCATCTTAATGTTAAACCACATTATACAGTGATCACTGGTACCTAGGGGACTGCCCACTGTGACATCTGCAATGCTGTCCCCGTTTGTAAGCACCAGATCCAGCACTGCACCATCCCTAGTTGCCCGAGAAAAAACCCTTGTAGGGTGTCAAGGATGGCCCTGCTACTTGCAAAAGGTGCAGTTGTATGACTCTAATCCACATCTGGCAGATTGAAGTCCCCAACTAGCAGCACCTCCCCCTTACTTGCCATCCTTAGTTTAATTTAGTGTGGTTTATTTAAAGCACAATTGTAACTCACCAAGTGGTGAGTTGAAGTTTGATACAATAAAAACAATAACATACATATTAATCATGAAACACATCATACACTATCAAAAACCAAATTAAACAAGCATTTGTTAATGCCGAATGTTGGCTTGCTGGCATTGGCATTGGTAGTGCAGGAGCTAGAAATGCAAAATAGGAATGGCAATGAATTATTGAAGTAACGCAACACCCCCCCACACAGAGACTGAAAGGCATTGGGAGTGTGGCTTTGGGTCAGCCATAACACTAACACCATTCCACCTCACCCCATCCTGCAGAGTGACAGGTGTTGGGTTGTGCATTGGGGACTTTGGCCTTTATGCTCACCCCACGCCATAAGAAAACAAGCTGAGATGGGTGCAATATAGGAGAATGGGGTTAATGTTAGGGTGAGAGAACCAAGGCACACTTCAATGTCTGTCAGTGGCTGTCGGGTGGGGGTGGGGTAGAATTCTGTGAACAATATGGCCTCGAACCCAAGTTACGCCCCTAACACCGGTCTGTCTCTACAGGGTGGGTATATGGTTGGAAACCTTAATGCCCTGTGTGTGTTGGTATTTTCGCTACAAAATTTTCAACAGTGACTTTTTGGGACCCCACCTCATGAACAGTGGCAGTATCATTTCGTTACTCAATCCTGAAAGGTGATTTCACACAGCAACTGTGCCATTAGGAGCCACAGGTGTGGAAACACATTTCGGGCAGGAAGCAAAAAATAACAGCTGTACTGTTCATGAGGAGGTGTTAAAAAAAAGGCAATGTTGAAAATCTGGAGAGAAAATATGAAAATTTGCAGACTTACGAGAGTGCATAGATACTGTGCAACACACACCCATAATGCGGTCATTTTTGGGATTTCTTTTACCAAATTTTCAACATGGGCATTTTGGGACCTCTCTTCATGAACAGTGGCACTCTGAATTTGATACTGTGTCCCAAAAGTTGATTTCAAACAGCGACCATGCCCATTGTGTGCTACAGGTGCAAAAACACGTTTCAGGCAGGATGTAAAAAATGACAGCTGTACTGTTCATAAAGAGGTGTGAAAAAATGGTAATGTTGAAAATCTGGAGTGGAAATATTAAAAATTCTCAAAGTTACGAGTGCACGTGAAAACTGTGCAACGCACGTATTGACATAGTCATTTTTTGAATTTTTTCACCAAATTTGCAGCATAGGTTTTTTGGGAGCCCACCTCATGAACTGTGGCACTGTCATTTTGTTAATCAGTCCCCAAAGGTGATTCTGCACAGTGAATGTGAAATCACCTTTCGGGACTGAATAACAAACTGACAGTGACTGATTGCATGATGTGGGGTCCCAAGAACCCCATATTGAAAATTTGGAGCCAAAAGTCGAAAAAATGGCCCAGATATCCACCTAAGTTGAACCCCCCCAAATGTACGTTATTAAACAGCTTACTGGCATTTCTTCAGTTCACGGCCAGCTTTGAAGACTGCAGACGAGTCCCCACTCCACCGAAGATTGCTGCCTCCGACCGGAGGTAGTATGGGGTGGGGGTGGGGAGATGGGATGCAGAGGTGGGTGCGGGTTGGGACAGGGGGCACCAGGACAATGAGGGACAGGTTTCTTGTTTTGCAGGAAACAAAAACCTTGGGGAAGGTTTTTGTTTTGCAGGTGACACCAAGAGATTTGGACACACTGGGTGGGCTCCAGGTGCCACCTGTTTTTTTTTGAGGGACTGAAGCCAATGGAAATTGGGCACCCCATCGGCAGTAAAAGCATGTCTGTGTGGGGCGCCTGATACTGAGGGGGACTGGGCACCCACGTCAGCAGACAAATAAAACTGGGGGCGTATGCTGATGGGGATTGGGCACCCCCGTCGGCAAACAAATTGAATGGGAGAGGAGGCATGCCAACAGGGGGGTTGGGCACCTCCAAAGTTGGCTTTCTAAGGATTGCGAGAAGTGGACGGTGAGAGCCGCTGCCATGTTTATTGAAATGTTATACCAGGAATGGCACGTAACGGAGGCGTGTCAGATCTACCACTGCAATGATGAGCCTGTCTCTCATTACAGCAGTGGATTTCTTTCAAGGTGGTGGCACTCTCTGAAACTGCTATCATCGGCAGCATACTCACTGGTTGGCGCTGAGGGATACACCAACTAAAGCATCCCCTGAATTCACTAAAACACTGACACACCTTTGAAAGTGCTAGTACAGTGCTGCTACTGAAAAATGTTGCTTGCGCGTGCGTGCAAGCCAACATAAAAACCTCTAATCTGATATAAAATTTAAAAACTATCTGCACAGATTTACCACATTCAAAGCAAAGATTTACTTTTAGAAGGATTTACATCCACTTTTCACAGGAAAAATACACCCATTGTACACAGTGTTGTCAGTACTTATTTTGTAAGAGCCAGGCATGAATGTATAACAAAAGGGGGAAGAGAAGTGGGGAGGGGTATTACACCCATATATTGAACAAAAAAGGATATCTCATACACCTTTGTTCTTATTTTGGGTTTATTCCATTACACCTGATTCCTTAAATTATAACTTGAAATCTCAATCAGGGGCAGGAGTTCATGCAACTTGTGATTTTCTTTACAGACAGTATTTGCAGAAATATATCTTTATGTATTCCTGATGATGGCTTTCCCAAGTGCTTTATCCAACTCCTCTCATGGGGATGAAGGCCCATATACCACTCCTGTATGGATAGTACCTGTCTCGAGAATGACCCACATCACCACCAGACCTTCTTCCTCCAGGTACTTCCATGGCCTTGATTCCCTTCCTCACATATAGTACAATCCCTCCTCCCTTCCCTGTCATTCCTGAACAGAGATTGTCCTGGTATGGTCATGTTCCAGCTATGGCTGTCAGTGCACTACTACTCCATTATGACCACCAAATCCAGGTTGGCCTCCGCCATGATGGCCCCATGGTCCAGAATTTTATTTTCCAGACTCCTTGCATTGGCGCACATGGCTCTCCATACTTTACTCCCTCCCTGCCTACTTTCCTGATTCCCCCCTCCTACCTGTGGTGTTCCTTAAAGCTTCCTCTGACCCTGTATACCCTTGTTACCTTCTCCTTTATTGGTCTCCTTTATTCCTTTCTTTTTGCTTTTCTGATTTATACCCCCTTGTCCTCTGCCTTGTCCCCACCCCTGTCTACTTGTGCCCCTGCCCTGGGAGAGCTTACACCCTAGACTGCCCTCCCTACTGCTTCATCATCTGGGGGCAATTATTGCCTCCCTTGGTTTACAGCCTCCCCTCCCACCAGCTAGTGTAAATGCTCATCCAAGTAGCATTTAAACCGGCACTGGAAATGAGATGTATCTCAGCTGGACTGTTCTGGGTAAACAAATTGTAAACAAATATTAATCCTGGCATTCTTAATGGTGAATTGCTGTCATTTTGCCTTGCTTTCCCTTAGCAGTTGGAATAAGTCCTGATTCTCACTGCGCCCCTTACCTCTGAGAATTTTGTTTCCATATATTTAATATTTTTGTTTTTTGGTGTTTGTGAATGTAATGGTTTTGAAAGGCCGTTATTGACAGGAATGGAAACTGACACCCTCTGTTTATCAAAATGAAAAGAACAGTCTGGAAAACACAGTGCACGCTTCCTCACAGTGGCCCCCAATGTGCTTCACCAGGCCTGGCATGTAGGTGAGAAGGTAGTTCATACTCCACTCAAATTCAATCCTTGATCTCTCATGTGAGACTACCAATAAGGGTTTCAATTAGTGTCAGTAGCATTGGCGGTTTTGAGATGTGGACACCTGCCCACTGGGAACTGGACTAAGACCACTGTAACTCATTTCACATAGGTCACTGAAGTGAACAGCCCTCAAATGATAATGGCTTTCAGCCACTACTAACCTTGGCTCAATTTGAATTGGTGACCAAGAAGTGAAAGGCTCCTTAACCCACTACCAATCTACTGAGTAACCCATATCAGAGAATATAATGGGCAGGATTTTCAAAGCATAGTGCAGACCTTGTGTCCAGCCCCTCACCATGTCACTTAGGTTCCAGTGGTGCACCAAACCCCTTTGCCGGAACTACTTCCGATTTTAAAATCTCGGATACAGTTGTAACAGTTTCCTCAATTTATGGCAGCTTGTGAATATCTGGTGCAAGCTCCATAAAAAAGGCCATCATGACTGCCACCAGCTAGACCACAAAAAGTTGGTTTAACTTGTCACAAATGTTGCACGGAATAGAATATCCTGAATGCCGGCGGGTGAATGCCGAAAGCTCCGTGCACCGCATGTACGAGTTATCAAGGGCCTGCAGTATTCACAAGCATTTGAAATCCTGCCCAATGTCTCAAATATATCCCTTCTTGGGTTTTTCTTCATTGAGAACAGTTCAGTTGCCCCAGTCTATGTTTTAATACGCAAACATAGGATAAAATAGTTGTAAAATGTGCGTAATAATGGAAGGAAACATATTTGCTTCATGTTTTTATTTTCACTATATAAATCCTGTTTATATTTGTTTAATTGCAAACAGGATTCATTTTTCTTTTTTTAATACTTTACCCCCCTTTCACCAGCACAAACCCCTTATCAGCAGGCTATGCCCTCTGCATTCACCGTCATTGAAATATCAATCTGTCAAGACCTTCTAGCTTGCAAGAGGACTAGTAGGACACTTGTCAAACAAGGTGTCATAATTGGCCTCTATCTGTGTCAGCAGTACTCTATCTCCTTCTGAATAATATTTGGCTTTCTCATTGATTCCTCAGACTGCTTTGCTGCCATTCTGCTTTATTTTGTGTTCCTGTAATCAACACGTGACAATTTTTGTCACAAACTGCTATGCCCAAGACATAGTATGTAATCTGCATAGTGCAAATGATATTTTAAATGCATGTTTGACTCAGACTGTAAGTGCTTCTAAATGTGAAAATTGGCCGCCAATTTAGAGCTGCATTAGGTGGTGGTGGTGTTTGGGGCAGGATAAGGAATGACTAGGGTACAGATGATCTTTCATAAGGTGTTTTTGTTAGTGACATGCTGAGGGTGAAACAGACATGGAGTTATATATTGCACATCTGCATAGAAATATTTTAGGTGTCATATTAAAACTGATAGGCTTTCCAAGGTCACATTTGATGTAGGGCTCTGTGACTGACCACTGAATCTACTGTCACACATTCAGCCATACTCCAGTGTCTCCCTCTGTTACCAGTCTGCCTCATCTGGGTTTTTAATTACTGCAGCCTCTCTTGACTAAAACTCAGTGAAGCCTGATATTCACCTATGACAGTCACCCATTTTGTTCCAGACAGTAAATGAGTTCTGTCTCACTTTCTGTCTCTTCAGACTCCTGCTGAGTGTAACAATATATGTTAGTGGAACCTTATGCAAGTATATAGTTGCAGTAGGGAAACCTTAGGGGGACACTACACATATAAGTAGGGACCACAGGAAGTAGAAGTTGGGCTGCCTGCTCTCCCTCATGCTGTTTAATCTGTACCTGGAGCCTCTAGCCCTAAAAAGTTAACAGAACAGCAACACCAAAGGGATTAAGATTGGCAGCCAGGAACTTAAATTGTCAATGGATGTGGATGACATTTTATTACACCTGTCGGATCCAGTAACTTAAGTTCCAGAGGCTCTGAATGAGATTTCTCAGTTCAGTGCCTTTTACATAGATACATAGACACTGTCAGCAGATAAGGGCCTATGGCCCACCCAGTCTGCCCATTTGAGTTTTTAAGTTCCCTTTACATTTCTTCAGAAGTCTGTTGCCCCTTAACCCTGACCTCCAGAATTCCCTCATGTCTATCCCATGCATTCTTAAATCCTGCGATTGTTTCAGCTCCCACCAGTTCCTCTGGCAGTGTGTTCCACTTGTCCACCACCCTTTCTGTGAAGAAATTCTTCCTCATATTTCCTCTGAATCGCCCTCCCTCCAACTTCATCCCATGCCCTCTAGCCCTGGAACATCTTTGTTGTTGGAAAATAGTGTAATCCTGCACCCTGTTAATCCCTGTAAGGTACTTGTATGTCTCTATCATATCCCCTTTCTCCCTTCTCTCCTCCAGGGAGTACATATTCAAGTCCTTCAGCCAGTCCTCATAGGACTTGTGATGCAATCCCTGTACCATCTTTGTTGCCTTCCTCTGAACCTTCTCCATCCTGTCTATGTCCTTATCAGGGACGTAATTATAGGGGGGGACGGGGGGCACCCGTTCCCCCCAACTTTCAAGTCACCTCCTTTTATGCCATTTGTACCCCCCAACCCAACATCTTTTAATTTAATTTAAATCAGCCGCACCGACGCCGAGCCACGTTCATGTCATGTGCCCTGCCCACCAAGTACCGTGTGAGTGTGTGACAGCCCACCCTGGCCAGTAAAAAAAAAAGTATTCTCTCTCGTCTCTCCGCCTAACCAATCCGACCAATCATGAGCTGACGGAGGAGCTGGCGGGAGACTGGCTGCTGTGGCGTGCTCGCCGTGCTGTGCGTGCTTCGTGAGGCGGGAGATGGAGTAGTCGATCGGACTGAGGTGGAGACGTACAGACTACTCTAGTCTCTGAGACCGACAGAGGAGTAATTTTGATGCCAAGGTTGGGGGGGACAACCGCAATCTCAACCAGCTTCGGATAATGGGTACTGTGGTACATACGAAAATGAAACGTTATATGGAAAAATACTAAATTTCCTATCAACATGCCTTTGAAATGTAATACATATGGAAAACAATGAGGACAATATTTTCACAGGACACGTTTTTATTTTAAATATATTGTTTATTTGTTTTCCTTAATTTTTATTGCAGTTCTCAGTATATCAGAGTACTTTACTTGGTGACAATTAAGCAATGAGGCATGACCAGGGTTATGTTAACGGTCTATTAATCACCTTCTAGGGGTGTACCGTGGCATGAGGTGTAATGAAAGTGCTACATGCCCCTAGAGGAGTGATTAACTGACCATTAACATAATCCCTGGGAGTGCCTTATTGCTATTATAATAAAAGCATTTTTAAACAGTGTTTAACCTTGTTCACATATGGCTAAGCTCTACATGTGTGTTAATAAAAGATTAACATAAGGCTGTTAGAATGTTTGCAGCCAATAAGAAAGCTCCATTTCTCAGGCCCTTTTATAATACCTAATAAGTATTACAGAAAAGGAATTGTAAGAAAAGGATCATTTTCTTGTCTCTCTTTGTTACAACATGTCGGTGGAACCAATACAGAACTATAAAATCCTGCAATATGTACAAATAGAACACATGTGGCAAAACACCAAGACCACAAGCCAAGACCCTGAACCATAACTGTAGTAACTTGATAATATCCAGAGTGCTAAAACACTCGAGACTGTGTCCTTTGGACTGTAATGTAGTTTGTGTCATACCAAGAATAACATGAGTGTCCAGAAAGGCTGGAACATGCCCTCAAGAACTGCCTTACCTGCTTCCTAATATGGCCACCAATTGTGTTAATAATGACATCATTGGAGCCAGATAGCTACATGGCTCTTTATAGTGTTAACTAATTATTTTTCCTCTGTATAGAACTGTTACACCAAAATGGTCAAGACCATGTGCACTAAGTTGATCAGTACACATGCAAAGCTATGGTTCTGTTCATTGTGTTTAGTTAAACATGTTAAAATTGTGTTTTAATCGAAATAACTTTATCTTTTTGCAAACCACAGTGCAGTACAAATCTTAAATAACCTGATGGTCCAGTGGTCATGGCAGATTCAGGATGTTACAATAGGGATGCTGGGGTGGTATGCATACTTGATATGCACTTTTAACATTTTATTAAACCTTTGTATTGTCTGCTATTCTTTTAGCATGTTTTGACAGAACCTACAAATGTGATCAATAGATTTGAATGTAAACGTTTGTACAATCAATAAATCAGACTTTAACAAAGTGAAATGTACAACAAGTAATTTACAATGGGTGCGGAGGTGCAGCTGCACTTTACCTAACCCCTTGATCCAACACTTATTTGTAGCAAAATGCTTGTGTAGTCCAATGCCAGAGTTAATACTTTCTTATAAATCAAAAATATGGTTGTCTTGACTTCTTTTCCCATGGGAAATAATAATAATAATCAAAAGAAGAATCAACATTTATATAGCGTTTTTCATACACAGTGTATCTCAAAGTGCTTTACAGGTATGCTAGACTGGTAGTGAAGTGACTGAATGTATAGTGGCAGTCATTTCACACAATAATATTCACATGTAGCATTGGACAATTGCATGAAATGGTTTTATGGGAAGGGGAACGTTGGCCTGGACAACGGGGTCAGGTAGCGATCATGGTGCTGGCAGCCCCAACTCTTATATCTCACAGTGATCTACTCTATATTTTTCCCTTATGTTCTCCCTCCCTGAATATGCCAGTACCTTGCAGGAGGTCCTTCTCGGTACCCCTCTGGTATTCATTGTTCACTACTTCTCCCACAGCACAAATGGATGAGCTCATCACCTTTCTGCATCATGAATACAGGCAGTACAGTTCCTGAGATAAGCAGATCTTTCCAGTAAGTCAGGCTAATAGCAGCAGGAACAAGGGAAAAATGGACAATCTGTCCTTCAAAGATTTAGGCTACCTTTAATTAGGCACTATTAAATGATGGGTGTGTGCATCATTATGCACATCATTTAAAGGAGAACTGCGGCAATATAAAGCTCCCACTCACTGAAAAGCTTACCTCATGATTAAGCTTTTTAACCATAAACCCTCTTTTTTTTCAGCAGGCAATTTACTTTATATTTATTTTTTAAAATCCATGAACGAGTAAGGCAGACTGTGTGCAGCTCCATTTACTGTCAGTGCGCATGCACAGCTCACTTATATTAAGTGAGCGGTGCAGCACCGCACTGTTACAGTAAATGGAGCTGCACACAGTCCGCCATACTTCCGGTTCGCGGATTTTAAAAAATAAATATAAAGTAATTGCCTACTGGAAAAAAAGAGGGGTTTACGCAAGCGCAAAGCTTAATCGGGAGGTGCCATGGGGTCGGAGCTTTGTATTGCCAGTTCTCCTTAATTGCGCAATCATAGGTGGCTTATATCTTATATGGGAAAGAACGCCTATTTTCACCTTGTGCTCTGCTGCTGTCAGCCTGACATTATCAGAAGATGATGTTTTACTATTAATATGCAAAAATAACATAGAAGACTGTACCAACTACATTCATGATGCAGAAGGTAGAAAGCTCACCAGTTTTTTATGTGGAGGCAGGACAGAAGAATGAATGCCAGAGAGGGAGTGAATAGAGTAATTCGCACAGTATAGCTATATTCAGGTTAGTGAAAGACAGGAAGGGGAGCGTTGAGCGATCATTGTGATATCTGAGATGGGTGCCAGCACTGTGATCACTACCTGATTGTGGATGAGCAGCCAGTGATGAAAATACTCCAAGAGTGGCAGGTCTGCACCCAAACTGTTACTTTAATTCAGTATAGGAGATTACCCTTGGGTCACGGTGAGGGGGAATGTTAACGTTTATTAGGACATTATTGAGGAGCTGTGTATAGCTCATTCAAGATTTGGAATGTTGGTAGCCAAGCCAACTACGCACTGTGCAGTAGGGTACGAAAAGTACTGCAGAAGATATGTGGGAACCGTCCTGCGAGTTCTGCAGATCACAGATCAAGGTAGATTGATACTGGAAGTCGGTGGATTTTCTCAAGCATTAGTATCTCTCTCCTAATAATATTGTTAGCCTTAGAAGTGCAGCCCTTATGAGGCCATGAACAGCAGTTGTTCAGGTGTGTACTGATGCTTATTGCTTTGCTTCCAGGAAGACCTAGCTGTTGGCTAATGAGGTGGGGAGAAAAACAGCAACGGGGGGAACTGTACATACTGCCTTCACTGTGTGGAAGGGTGGTGATCCACTCAATGTTTACTGTGGGAGCAGAAGTCAAACATTGAGAAAGTGGATTGGACAGTGAACTGGGAGGTATTTTTTAACAGTATCAGCTAATGAAGCGAATCAGTATAGGTGTGCACAATTATCTGAGGTACAAGGTTACAATGATCTGAGGTGTGATAATTCTCTTCATGAGATCGCAAGTGGATATGCAGCCCCATGCAGTACCAAGGAATATGATGTGCTTGCTTGAACACATTTGAATTTTTGGTGCATCAACCCATTGCAATATTTTTATTGCTACAGTCCAAATACAGCACAGTGCCTTTCATGAGCATGAACAAATTTACGTGCAATGGTGTCCAGACATAACTCATCAAGTCTGGTTTGGTGAACATGACATACAGCAACTGCGTTCCAGGCGACACTGGTCATTGTAGACCGCAGCCATGTTTTAGGCACCTAAGTGCACTGAAACTCGCTCTGCTTCACAACTGCTTACTGGTATCACTGTCGCAGTAGCAGAAACTTTTGTAACTCTGTAAAAGGCCACGGACATCTAAGGGTAGTGCTTTAAATAGGACTACAGCCTCATTCAAAGAGGTATATGTGTTACTCTGTGCAAACATCTCAAGCTGAACTTTCAGCATTCTGGGATTAAGCTCTGATATTTTTAATGCAGTCAATCATTTCCTCCAGCTCATGGTCATTCTCATCACCTTATGTACTGCAGCAAGAGGGAACTGTTCTAAAGTCGAATACTCAGTCAGCCCTTGCTGATGGAACCTCTCTTCTAGCTGGGCAACTGAGATGTCTACCATCTTAAAGAATTCCATTCTGAAATAATCCTCCACTGTTGCATGATTGTGCTGCTCCCCCTTGCCAGCAAAACGGACTGGGACCCATTGTTGCCTTGGTGGTGCAATGGGATCCAACTCCAGCTTCTGGACAACTTCATCAGCTTTTCTGATGGCTTGCAGGACAGTATTTTCATTCCTTAGTCTTTGAAGCTGAGCTTTTATGAGGCTTACTTGGGTAAGCATGCCACCTACTGTGCAGTTCGGATTTTGAAGGCTCCTATTCAGACAAGTCAGTGGTTCCATAACTACCTTGACCAGCAGCAGGCTAACTAATGTGTTGCCCTTGCTGAGCTCTCTAAGAGACCACTTGCCCTTGTTGCAGCATCATTTTCCAACTCCATTTGTTGGAGACTCAAGGATTTGCTCATATTGCTGTGACACAGCTTGACTACTGCTAGTCTTACAGTCCATCTAGTTGGACATAAGGGTCGCAGTTTCTTGAAGGAGGTAGATGCATTATCAGATGTAGCAATTTGAGAAAAATTGTTCTGTACTTTTGGGATTCACTAAACAGTTTGCCCAGTTCATTTATACAGTGCAAGGAATTTCTAATACAGGGCTTGCTTCCACAGCCTCTCTTTCGCACAAGATTTACACAGTGAGCACCACAATTCACAAATGTGGCAAGTGGCTGACTTTCCTTTATGATAGCCTGTGCAACTACGATAGCATCCTGACATGTTTGCAGCGCCATCAAATGCCATACCTCAGAGGAATTCAATTGGCAGAGAAGTCTTGTGAGGACATCCATTATGACTTTTGCTATTTAGGTCCGATAGTATCCTGTGGCTCATAAAACCCAATGAACTCCTCCTGGGGCTGCATGTTTCATCAACGATCTAAGGCAAATGCTTTCTTGTTCTTTACCTTGGCAGTCTTGTGTTCCGTCAATGATAATGGAATAGTATGATGACTTTAATATCCTTCACGACAGAACGGATGATCTCATGACTCATGAGTCCGATTAGTTCATTTTGAATTGCTGGGCTTGTATAGTCCTGCTTTCATTTTAGCCAAGTTCTTTGGGGTCTCATCTTCATTGCTGAATAGCTTGAGCAGTTCAGCAAAGGGTTTCCCTCATCAAGCTGACGCTGGAATGCCAATCCCTGTCTTCCAAGTAATGAGCGGCTATTAACTTAAAACAAGCACTTACGAGACACATCTTGTGAGATCTTTTCTGTTCCACTAGAGCAGAATCAATGCTTTGACCACGGATACATGAGCCACCTTCCAAAGGGCATGCGTGTGTTTCTGAGCTCTGATGAGTAATAAACTTACTCCGTGCTTTCCTCCAGTTGGTGAAGCTATTGTGGTGAATACTGGTTCTCGCCTCTTTGACAGCTCAAGCATCCCCATTTGTTCACTCTTTTGTGCAACAAAAGCAGAGCACAGCTTTCAACTCAGGACTATAGTGCAGCCATGAAAATTCTGTACCATGATTCCTGAATCGAGTTTTTTATTTCCACAGTCCTGCTTTGGTATTTCCTCAGATGGTGGTTGGTACGGCTGATCCATATCATGAGTTGTCATCTCCATTCTAGGCACTGTTTCTGTAACAGATGGTGATTGTGGTTGGGGTGGCTGATCCAGAGGCACTGTTTGGATCTCCAGTACAGGAACTGTGCTGTCGACAGTAGGAAAGGATGAACTTGTACTTGGTTGCTGTTCTCCCTTGTTAACATTAGCATTGAAGCCTGATCTAGCTCCTCATACACTGCAGTACATATTTCTTCAGTCGGGATCTTCAGTCGGATGAAGGCACGGGATCTATGTGAGGTTTCTTCTGAAGAACATGGCAATCGAAGGTTGGTCTCTCTGACGCTTCATGTTATGAGATTTGCAGTTAACCCTGATCTGAAAAAATGAACAACTGTTACAGATTCTTCTTCATTAAAGGAAAACTCCTGAGTTTGTGGGTTCCCACACAACTGAAAAGCTATCCTTGACTTAGCACCCTAGCAGCACAAGTGGAATTTTCTTGAGCCTCAACTTTTTATTATTAATTTTAAAAGTACGAAACCGAAAGTCCAGAGGACAGGGGCTCCATTTTCTGCAAAGGTGTAGTGATGCACCATACGCCAACACTTGTATTGATGCATGTGGTGCGCTCTCGCACCTTGGCAGAAAATGAGCACCCCCGCATCCTCCAGACTTCCAGATTCCGTACTTTTTTAAATTTAAATATACCAATTCTCTCTCTCCATCAATTTCTTTTATTTCGGGCATTGTAGCTGTTTCTCAGCACTCCTGCATGGACCCCAGTCTCAGCCTTGCAAGCTGTACAGACTGGCCCCATTTCAACATGGTGTCATTTTTCCCTGCGATTTCTGGACCAGGCCATCCACATCAGGAGCTGGAATCTGGCCAGTAGAGATTTGGAGCTAAAAATCGCCACCAGAATATTTTGGGGCAGAAAAATCAACACCAGAGGGCTTATCCAGGATATTCCCTCACAAAGGGCAGCCCCAAATGTTTCCGTCGATGACTGGCACATTGGACTGTGTTCTCAGCCACTTGTTGACTGTTACTTGCTCTCGTGGCATTCATCGGTTGGCTGCCTGGGATCCCAGCTGATCATCCACAGGCCCTGCTCCCTGACACAGCTCAGAGGCTTCTAAAGAGCACCTCAATGAGGATGGTCTGTTCCAACTTACAGTCTGGACAACATGCGGTATACATCGACCACCGTGACCAGGGCGGCACAAGAGCCCAAAACCGCTAAAAGATTCCTCTTCTTTCAGTGGGGCGAGCACTACTAAAAGATGTATATTCCTGGACAGGAAAATGACAGCAGTCTGGCTCAATTCACAAGGTTGTTCTTCCAGGGAATGGGAGCTGGAGGACATTGCCTTCCACACTCCAACAGAACAGGGGCAATCCTCAGACAGATCTTTAGCCTGTAGGCGGAATTTGAAGGTACAGCAATTTGCTCCTGGCCATGGACAAACCAGCGGTGGCTCAAGATGCCTTCTCCTAAACTGGGATCAGTTCAGCCTCCTGTTTGCCTTCATCCATACCTTCTATCAAGACTCCTCCACAAGTGACCTTGGACAGGGCAGTCATGATTCTAGGGGTCCCTTATGGCCAGTCACACATGGGTTTCCAACTATCACTCATCTTTTGAGGTGACCACTTCTAACCTTCAGTTTCAGCCCAGACCTTCTTCTTAAGGGCTGGTCTGCATCTCAATTTGAACAACTTGTCTCCGGTACCTGAAGATTGGAGCAGGAAAAGTCCAGTTCTGCACCCAGTTTTAACAAACTGGCCTCTCTAGACTGGGAAAGTGAGTGGAAAACTTTCAGGAGCTATGCAGTACAGCTCCTGTTATTGGAATGATGAGGAGTTCATATGCCTCTTCTTCCTCCAAAGTGCATTATAGAACTGGAGGAGATTTTGTTTCTGGCTTCATTCCAGACACATACAGAATGACACAATATAATTGCCTGTACTACTGCAGTTCCTTTAAGACAAATGGGCAAAAGACTCCAACCGGTCACCTTACAAATTAGAGTTTCTGCACTGGGGGCACTCTTGATGGGACTGGGGAATTGTTGGGCTCATATCCCCACGTCTGGTACTTCTACAGGCAGCAGCATTGCTTTGCAACATCTTCAATTCACCAAAGCTATCACCTTGGAGTCTTGATATGGTGCTCAGGGCCGTGACCAAGGTCCCCTTTAGAGCCTCTCATGCCATCCATCATGCATCTCAAAATAAAGATTGCCTCTTTTTTCTCAAAGCTACTACTCCTGCTAGGAGTTTCAGCAAACTAAAAGCGTTGCTGGCCTAAGAGCTGTACACTAGTTCATCAGGCTAGAACAGTTCCACTTTTTATTTGCCAAAGTTATGTCCTCCTCTATCAATCAAGGTTCATGCTTCCTCCTTCTGCCCACTCTCTAAAAGCAACAAGAATGGAAAGTGGCAACACTAGACATGGGAAGGAGAAATATGGAGATTAAGAGAGAGGCTAATCACAAAACTTCAGCTGTGTTCATGCCAGCTAAAGAGGAAAAGATGGGCAGCAAGGATGCAATAGGCTCTATAGCCAAACAGATTCTATCCATCACCTCTACAGCATATGATCAGGCCAGAGTAACTTCCTGACCCAGTGAGAGTCCATGGCCCCCTTCGTGGGTGTAATTCTGAGAAGCATCGACGGCATACTCGCACTGAGTGACATTTTGATGAGATGGGTGCTGTATAGGAGAATGGGGTGAACTTTGTGGCTGAGCAGTCCAAGGCAAACCTTGACGCCTCTCGCTGGCTACAGGGTGTGGGTGGGGGTGAAATGGTATCAGCATTACAGGCAACAATCCCAAGTCACACCCTTATGCCTGTCATTCTCACATCTGGAGTGAAAATATAAAACTGGTGAAGTCAAAGAGCATACGTAGAAACTGTGCACCACACCTGTAATAATGGGGTGTGGGAGGTGGATGCACATAGGGTGGGTGCAGGTTGGGGGGCAAGACAATCAATGAGTGACCAAGTAGCACATCTGCCTCTGGACCAGAAGGTCATGGGTCTCATCCCACACCGAGATTGGACTTGCACATAAAAATTGCTGGCATGCGAGTGCAGTATTGGGGTGCTGTACTGCTGGGTGTGCCGTCCTCGGTGAGACATTAAACAGAGTTCCTCTGCCCCATCCTGGTGTTGTCTCGTGGTGTCCAGGTGGAAGTAAAAGAACTACGGGCACCTTCACAAAAGAGTAGGGAACATTCCCGTGTCCTGGCCATCATTCCCTTCCCATAAACTAGTTCATGCAATTATCCAGGCTGTGTGTGGGTGATGGCGCAATATGGCCACCACCACGCGCTCACTTCACCAGTTTAGCATTGCTTGTAAAGCGCTTTGGATGTATGAAAGCGCTATATAAAATGCTGAAACAAACAAAACAAACATGGTGTGATTTAGCTAGTGCGACAGCGATGCCACTGGCGGTTGAATCAGAGCCAGGACACGGTGTGCCATACATGGCTCCATTTTGGAAAAAAATAATTTGTTTTCTAATTTGAAAACTAAGCAGTGCGGAGAAGTTAAAGTTAGAAGTCGGATTGACAGAGCAGGGTGGCAGCAGGAGGAATGGACTGACACCCACACAAAGTAATTTCAATAAAATAATGAGAAACAAAAAAGCCAAAACATATACTATATAGAACAGTGGATGGCTGAACACCCACAACAAGGCTGCGTTTCCATCTCAAGGTCTCTATGATGTCATCAACTCCTCGATGGAAACACAGCCTTGTTGTGTGTCCATCCATCCACTGTTCTATATATAGTGTATAGTGGAATGCTGTTATGCATGAAATTCCATGCCTGGAATATGCTTGTTCTGCTGCAGTAGTGATAAACATTATGTTGTACCTGCTGCAGCAGTGATGTCACTACTGCAGCAGAACCACCTAGGAATCCTAGCACATCGTTGCTTTCCTCTATTTAATTATGTGGTGACAGTATTCTAGAACCTCTAGAGACTTTTCAAATCAGTTTCATTATGAGAAAGGGAGAAAAAAACACACAAAGCACACATTTCACATAGTACTACTATACACTATACAAATACAGGATGAGTAACTTCATGCACAACCTCTGTGTTCTCCACCTCAGGCTGTGATTCCCATAGACCTCTTGAGCATCGCTCTCGGGTCAGAGGAATCAGAACCCCTGTGGCAGAACACACTAGTTGTGCATAGTTGCCCATCCAGTATTCTCTATTTTTATCATCCTGGTGTCCTAACATTTCCAACTGCCTCCCAAGTCTCTCCTTGATAAATCCCTCTATTACTTTATGTACCACAGATGTCAGACTGATGTGCCCATAATTGACCATCTACTCCGAGACCCCAACCCAGGCTCATGTCCCTCCTCCTCCACCTCCCTTTCCTTTGAAACAGGCTCCATCATCCATCACTGTCCCCCTCTGCCTATTGACCAACTTCTCCCTGTCCACTCGCACCTCCCACCATCCTCATCCACTTCATCTCCGGTATAGTATGGTGAAATGGTTTCAAGCTTGATGCTCACACCCATACTGCTCTCTCCACTCCCCTCCCTCATCTGCTCCTCTGAGAGCCTCCTTGGCATACTTCACGTATGATGCCAACTTTGCCCCCACACCTCCAGATACCATATGATCCACCTATCCTCTGGGATATATCCCTTTTGCCTTGTCCTGTTGTCCCCTGTGGAATACCATTTGACATCCTCCAAACCTCCATGCCCAGTTTATAATATGGCTGCCCCACACCCTTACACCCAACCCCCCATTTTGTGTGTGAACCCCTACTATCATCACAATACACAGTCAAACCTACACAGCCCCCACCAACAATTAATATACCACACACACACACACACACACACACAATCTCCAGCAACACAATATACAAATCTTATGTCCTCTCCCTTGGTCCTACACACAACCGAAGTTTTATTGCTCAGTCTCAGCTAGTCACACTGTGCACTCCCCAAAGGATCCACCCCACAGACTATTTAATACAAGTTGAGCCGGGTAGTTGGTGTGGACACAATTACAGCTCTTCCCGAGTTTGTGAGGATGGGCCAGACTTATAGCCCAGACGAGAATTTAAAACTTGGCACCCTCACAGCCAATTGGTCCTCCAGCAGCAGACAGCTCCTCCAACCCAGGCCCACTGCCGACTGCAAGCCACCGGGACGCCCTTCCTGATGTCTTCCTCAATCTCTGTCCTTAAAAACCCTGGCCCACTGCTGACTGCAGCCGCTGGATGGCCAGAACCTCACACCTCTGCTGCCAATGCAGCCCTGAAGCCGCTCTTCCTTTACGTAGCTCCAATTTCTCACCACAGCAGCCCCCAGACGATTCTCCACCGCCAATGCAGTTAGCTACCTTTCTCCCAGCAATTTACAGCTCTTCCTCAAGTTCGTGAGGGCTGGGCCAGAACACAGCCTAGATGTAGATTTAAAACTTGCCACCCGCAGCCGATTGGTCCTCCAGCTGCAGACAGCTCCCTCCAACCCTGGCCCACTGCCGTATCGCAGTCATGGGACGCCTTTCTCTGATGTCTTCCTCAATCACTACTCTCCAAAAACCCTGGCCCACTGCCGACTGCAGCCGCCGGATGACCCTCCAGTGTATCCAGATCCCTGGACTGTGTCCAAAATTATGTCATTTAGAAGTTATAAAACTATAAATTATGGCATTTACAAGTTAGAATTAGCACTGCTCAAGAACCTCTCCCACACAACCTGGAGTACAGTAAATATAAATGTTCGGTTTGTACCTCCCTACATCCTAAACTGGGGTTGGCAGGGAGGAGAAGGATCGAGCAATCCAGAGGACTGCTGTCCTTCTCTGGGAGGCTAGAGGAGATGGGTCACTGCCCACTGATGGAGGATGAGAGGCACAAAGTCATGCCATAATATGGGTGGAGCTAGAACAGATGCTTGCTGTCAGCATCATTGCATGTTCCTAGCTCCAGGGGAATATAGCATCAGAAAATCCACTGGCACCTGTGTATGAGCTGGGGCTTGGTGGCCTGACCCTCCAGACACATTCAATTCTGCCTCAGTGGCGGCATTCCCCAGTTGAGGGTCCCCGAGCCAGGCTGGGGTACCGGCAGGCAAAAATATAAAAAAAAATATGGGTTAAAATATTTAAAAATTACAAACTTAGCAGGTGGAAGATTGATTACAGTCACTGGTCTGATAGGAGAGTGCGCCTTGAACCTGGGTCCTGGCATCATGAATCAGGGACAAGGCTTTAAAAAAATCAGGGACAAACACCCCAATGGAGGGACACATCTTAAAATTGATGTTATTCATTCATAAAGCCTATAGAATGAAAAGATTTGTGTAAAGCTGCATTTTATGAAGAAGAACAAGTCTGTTACATTAATGGTTGACATTATTTTGTGCTTTTCATGAGGAACAGTCAACAGAGGACAATTTGAGACAAAATCAGGACAATTGAGCCTTGAGCGGTATGCATCTGGGGACTTGCACATTGCTAATTTTGCACATAGTCACTTCATGAAATGCAGCACTTTTAAAGAAATAAAACTGGTTCGAGCTTCATTTACTCCTAGTGATGGGTGCTAGATTTTGGTGATGAGTTGTCTGATTTTATCTCTGCATCACCAGTCACATTGCAGCCTTTACTCCTCTATTTGGCAACCTTACATACTCCTTGTCAGTCAAATCACTGTCCACCTGCCTCCCAGTTTACACCCAGTCCCGTCCCCTGACCCCTCACCATTCATTAAAGGGAAACTCTGGTAAGGCTGCAAATGCAGCACTAGTGCAGAAACACCCTGACCCAGATAGGGCTTTGGCGTAAAAAGAGTTCTCTTTACCTGCTGCTTTTCTGTTTTAGTCAAAACAACCCACTCCTTGCTTGCTTAATGGTGGCAGAACCACGACCACCATTTCATGCTCCACATGCTGCTTCCAGCATGCAGGGTATGCAGATGAGGGCTACTAGCTAACACTGTGGTTTTTGCAAGAACCTCCCCAAATCACTATCTGGTTGCCTTGCATCACCACAGGACTCAGAGGCACCCGTCCAGTCCCATGTCACCATTTTACCCTCAGAAATCCTCTGCCCCACCAGAAATCCTCTGCCCCACCACATGAAGAAGGGGATATTCCATTTTTCCCAGAAAACTTTAACGATAAATTAATAATTATGCTCTGGTAGTTACTTATACTTATCAGCAAATATTATTAGTGCACTGATAACTGCATGCACACACACTGCAAATCTGTGTGGGTTGAAATTGAAAATCCAATCAAATGTGGCCTGCAATTCTGCAAAGGACCTAGGGATACATTCCTCCCCAACACCCCACATCTGGACCAGCATTTACCTGCTGAAAATCTTTACTTATGAAATACTAGCACTGCTCTGCTACACGCAGTACAGACACATTTAGAAATTACCTGCTAGTTTTTTTCTGATGCAGCAATGCCAGCAGCAGCACAGCACTCCAGCAGTTGGGTTCCCGCCACAAGCAGTGCAGTCTAAGTGAACTGTTTTATTTTGGTCTAGACAGACCTGGCGTCAACTCCCCACAGCCACAGGGATGCAGACCAGACTTGCACCACCACAAATGCACTTTAGACCCCCGAACTGAACTCAGTCTGTCCAGCTGCACTGTCTCCACCGCAGTTCTTTGTTGTTTCTCCTTTCGCCGCTGACGGACCACCTCGCTAAAGGGTCAGCGACAATGACGTCAGAGTCGACGTCAATGACGATTTGAGTTACTCCATTCCGAAGTCCTGGTGGTAAGCAAAGCAGGCTAACAACAAGCCTAAGGCTTTCGAGTCAGTCACTGGCTGCCACAGGCCCAAAGCCACAACACAACAGAATCCACGCGACGACGATGGACCGCGGCGGTCCGGGTCACCTCAAGACAGTTCGGACGTTCGCACTTCGCAAAAGACACTCACTCGGGAGTCGGTCTTGTAGGTAAGGTCTCCAGAACTGTACACTGTACTCCAGGTGGGGCGTCACTAGTGTCTTACAAGTGGAATTATGACCTCCCTTTTCCTGCTAGTGATGCCCCTGCCTATTCATCCCAGCATCCTATTTGCTTTACCTGCTGCCTTGTTGTACTGTTTCCATACCTCGAGGTCATGAGAGATGATAACCCCAAGGTCCCTTTCCTGCTTAGTGCATGCTATATCTTCACCCCCCAACTGATATGTTGTTCCAGGGTTTTTGTTCCCTATAAGCATTATCTTGCACTTCTTTACATTGAATTTCAACTGCCAAACCCTTGACCATTCTTCAAGCTTCTGCAGGTCTCTCCTCATTCTGTCTACACAATCTGGTGTGTTCACTCTGTTACAGAGCTTCATGTGATCAGTGAACAGGGAAATTCTGCCTTCCAGGTCCTGCGCAATGTCACTGATGAAGACGTTGAACAGTACTGGTCCCAGCACTGATCCCTGTGGTACCCCACTGGTCACTCTTCCCTCTGTGGAGTGATAGCCGTTTACCACCACCCTCTGTGTCCTGCCATCTAGCCAATTACCCACCCACTACACTACTGTCCTGCCCACTCCCGTAGTCCCCAGTTTAATAGCCTTCTATGTGGCGCAGTGTCAAAGGCCTTACTGAAGTCCAGGTAGGCCACATCCACTGCCCTCCCCTGATCACCCAGTCAAAAAATTCAATGAGATTGGTCTGGCATGACTGCCCCCCAGTGAAATCATGCTGGCTTGTGTCCTGTAGTCCATTGGCAACCAGATGTTCCACCAATCTCTCCTCCAGTAGTGCTTCCATGATCTTCCCCACTACTGAGGTCAGGCTGACTGGTCTGTAGCTTCCTCTTTGTTCCTGCTTTTGTATAAGGGGACTACATCTGCTGTCCTTCAGTCTTTGGTTACCTCCCCTGTTTCCAGTGATCAGCTAAACAGGATTGCCAGAGGTTCAGCCACCACTTCTCTTAGTTCCTTTAGGACCCTGGGGTGCACCCCATCTGGCCCCATTGCTTTATCAACTCTTATTCCTTCCAGTTCCTTTAGGACCCTTTCCTGTGTAAAAGGACTTGTGTCCATTTCTGCGCCATTCCCACCCCTTGTAATCCCTTCAGGTCCACTACCCTCCTCTTCCACAGTAAAGACTGAGCATAAATATCTGTTCAGTATGTCAACTTTACTGTTGTCATCCTCTACGTGGCCCCCATCCTCCCCCTTCCATCTCACTACCCCTCTCTTTGCCCTTCTTTTTTCACTTATGTATCTGTGAAAGGTTTTGTCCACTCTACCCACTGATTTTGCAATGCGCTCTTCTGTCTGAGCTTTGACTTCCCTTACTGACCTCCCTGCCTCCCTTTGCTTCTCTGGTACTTCTCCCTATTTCCTTCTGCCTGCATCTTTTTGTATTGCCTGAATGCAATATTTTTGGCATTCACTTTCACCACTACCTCCTTGGTAAACCATAATGGCCTCCTCTTTCTTTTCCCCTTGCTAACCTGCTTAATGCATAATTCTGTTGCTCTTGTAATCCCTGTTTTACATATTATCTAATGTTCCTCCACCCTTGATTCCCTCCCCATTCCCATTAGTGCCTCTTTCAAGTATGTCCACATTGTCCCCATTTTCCCAAAGTCTGCCCTCCTAAAATCCAGGATACGCGTTTTTGTGTGGTTTGCATCTGCTCCTTCTATGATTTGAAACCACAGTGACCAGTGGTCACTGTTCCCCATGTGCTCCCCCACTGTTACTCATATCACACTGTCCCCATTTGTGAGCATGAGGTCCAGTATTGCCTTCCACCAAGTTGGTTCCATGACCAGTTGCTTAAGGAAGGCACCTTGAAGGGAGTCCAGGATAAATCTGCTCCTGGTTGATGCTGCTGCTGGGAGGCTCCAGTCCACATCTGGAATATTGAAGTCTCCAACCAGCACCACCTCCACCTTTTCTGCCATCTTTTGGATGACTAGCATTAATTCCCTATATGTCTGTTCCTCCTGGGCTGGTGGTCTATAAACCACCCTTGTGCGGATGACTGACCCCATTTTCCTCTCCAGCTTAACCCACAGTAACTCTCCCTCATTTTGTTCCTCCTGTATCTCTATGGTCTTTATGCCATCTTTCACATAAAGTACCACTCCTCCTCCCTTCTTGCCAACCCTATCTCTTCTGAATATGTTGTAGCCCGGTATGGCCATCTCCCAGTCATGGTTATTATTACACCAGGTCTCTGTGATGGTCCCAATGTCCAAGTCCAACTGCACCATGGCAGCCACCAGATCTTCCATCTTGCTGCTAAAGCTCCTGGCATTGTCACACATGGCATTCCATGATGTGAACTCCCTGGACTGATTAGCTGTTCTACTCCAGCCCCCACCATGATTATCCTTTATCCCTAGTTTTCCCTGCTGTCTGCCCTTCCAATGAACTTTGCCCCCTTTCTGCCTATCTATCCCTTGGATGCCTATGTCCATCTTTTGCACACTGCTCTGTTGAGATATCCCCTCCTCCTGTTCACTGGTTCCACTGCTAGCTATGGGGGGTGGGCAGTTAGGTACCCTCCTTGCTGGCCTGCCACCCCCCTTGGCTAGTTTAAATACTTGTCCATGTAGCATTTAAACTTATCATTGAGTGCTTGGATTCCTCTCCAGGATGGATGCAGGCCATCAGGCTTGAACAAGCCCCCATTCCACCAGGTGGGTCATCAGTCACCAATGAATCCAAACCCTTCCTCACAGCACCAGTTGTTCAACCATGTGTTAAAGTTTCTGGTGCATGTGCTCTTATGCTTCTCCCATGCCTCTCACAGGTAGTACTTCCAAGAAGGTGACAGATGTAGCTACTTGCTTGAGACCCCTTCCCGATTTCCTAAACTCTTCTTGAGCTTCCTTAAGCTCCCCATTTGCCAGGTTATTAGTACCTAGGTGGATAATGACATCCAGCTCACCCTCCTGTCTTGCCTTCCTGGTGATCCCCAGGATCTTCCTCCCATCCCTCCATGCTGTGGCACCTGGTAGGCACCTCACCTCCCTGTCCTCCCTCTCCTGCATTCCTAGATGGATCCCTCTTATGATAGAGTCCCCCACCAGGATTCTCTTCCTCCTCCTCCTCCTCTGGGGTCTGCTGCTCTCTCCACTGAGGTCACCTCCTTGGTTGACCTCCACATCCTTCCCTTCCACTTCTCTGGGTACCTCTGTTTAGTTGTCCCCATGTGCCAGTGTGGTATCTGAGTTCTGGAGTGGAATAGGATTTAGGATGTGCCTCTGCCTGACTGCCCTAACCCTCCCCTAGCCCACTGTCATCCAAGTGCTCCTTGTTCTTGACATCCTTTGAGGTAGTGGCATTGGACTGGGTGGTCTCTGGAAAGGGGTGCAGGTAATCCTGATGCAGTTTACTTCCACTCTGAGTCTGGCTACCTTGTACCACAGTCCAGAGAGATGTCTGCAGATAAGGAAGCACCTCAGCATCCAGAAGGTCTGCCTGAATATGGCTGCCCCACATCCACTGCATTGCACCACTCCCCATGTTATACTGTACTTATACTGCTATTCCCATAGTTGTCTGTTACCGAAGCTCTTCTTCTAGTTCCCTCTTTATTAATTTACTGTCCTGAAAATCCTGCCACCAATCCTCAGATACTTTTTTTAAAGAAGGAAACAACAACAAAAAATGAGCCAAAATACTTGTGCCGAGGGCGGGCTTCCTCACCCTTGTGCCCCTCCTACTCCACAACCTGTGCTATTGCCTGTACTTGGCTCCTGTCAATCTGATTTACCAGGGCATTTAATTAAGAGTGGGGGGGCAGAGGAGGGAGGGAGGGTGGTGGAAAATGTGCAGCAAGTAAAGACAGCAAAGGAAAACAGCACCACTAAATGCACAACAAACTAGGTTTGAAATTTTCAACAGCCCCAAAACAATTCCAAGTAAAGACAGAAAAGGAATAACAACACCACTAAAAGCACATAACACTAGGTTTAAAACAAAAAAAGCAAAGAGCAGTTACCGCACTGCACTGAAATGAATCTAGATCCTTCCCCTTCTGGCCTCTTCTGAGAAACCAAAAATCAACCTGCTACCACAAATCTGTCTTAGCCCCACCTTCAGTTATCATGTAGCTGATGCCAGAGGTCAGACAATTAGCACCCCTCCCCAAACTACAGGGCAAGACAGATAAGACAAGACAAAATTTGCAGCAAGTAAAGACAGCAAAGGAAAACAGCACCACTAAAAGCACACCAAACTAGGTTTCACATTTTCAACAGCCCCAAAACAATTCAAAGTAAAGACAGCAAAGGAATAACAGCACCACTAAAAACACACTAAACTAAGTTTCAAATTTTCAACAGCCTCAAAACAATTCCAAGTAAAGACAACAAAGGAATAACAGCACCACTAAAAGGACACAAATATAGGTTTAAAACATAAACAAAAACAGCAATGAGCAGTTTCTGCACTGCACTGAAATGAATCTAGATCCTTCCCCTTCTGGCCTCTTCTCTTTTCTTGAACATAGGCGAAACTAGTGTTGTTCCTCTGAACCAGCAAGTGTGTAAGCAGGACATTAATAATATGGGTCTGCAGTGGGAGTCTAAAAGCATAACTTGCTTAGGAATTTTTTTTTTATTTAAGTCTAGGATTACAAGTACCTTTGAGCCAAGGCTCTTTTACAAAGGTTCCACATTAGTTGAAGTACAGTACAAAAGATGACAAATTGAATAACGAGACAGAACAACAGGTTTACAGTTATTTACATGCAAATGTATACATACATTTTGGTGATACTTGGTGCCAGAAACAAGGACATGGTACACAGTGTAGATGAAGCTTGGTAGAGACTCATATATATTTAGTGCAGCCATGGGCATTTGTCAGGCATCAATGAAAGTGCATTTGGTGGAGGGGGGATAAAGGGTGGGGAGGGAGGGAGGGAGGGGGAGGGATTGTAGGAGGTGGAAGAGAGAGTAGTAAAGTGCTAGGTGGAGAGAGCAGATTAGAGAGGACAGTTGCAGGAGCTAGAGGCAGAGAGGAGTTGGTGGAGGTTGGATTTGAACGGGCCAAGCGTTTGCAGTGAGGAGATGTCATTGTTGAGAGCATTTAACCAACTGGGAGCTCTGTGCACAAAAGATCTTTGTCCCTGCATGGTGTAGCAATGTGGTGTCTGCAGTAGTTGAGTTTCAGAGCCCCTAGTGAGGTGGGTGTTCCATGCTGTGCAGAGGAGAGCTTGGACTCCTGGGGGTGCAAGGCCCAGTGTTATTATCTTAGCCATTATGCAAGTTTGATACTCAATATGGTTTGAAAGTTGGAGCCACCAAGTTTGGGCATAGAGATCACATGTGTGGGTGAGATGATGGGATCTGGTAATGAGACGACAGGCTTTATTAAGGGCCAAGGATAAGTGTCCGAGGGTGGTGGCAGAAGCAGAGCCGTAAATCATCAGGCCATAGTTGATTAATGAGAACACAGAGCTCTGAACTGCGATCCTTAAGGCATCTGTGGTAAGGCATTGCCTGTGCCTGTAAAGAAGGCCAATGCGCATGTTAGCAGCTTTGGTGACGTTATCAATATGGGCACCATATGATAGGTTGCTGTCAATTGTGACTCCAAGATATTTAAAGGATTGAACCTGTTCGAGGACAGCACCATGGCAGTTTGTAATTGTGTGGTGGAGAAGCCTGTGCTTGTTGTGTGAGCTGCAGAAAAGCATTTACTTGTTTTTTTTATAGTTGAGGACCAATTTTTGTCTACTAAACCAGTTTTCAATGGAGGCAAAGCCAATCTGAAGTTTGTTTTGAAGGAGGTGGGGGTCCTTATGAGTAGTGTCAGCACAGAGTAGGATTTGACCTGAACAGGATTGTGGAAGACTGTTCAGAAAGAGACTGAAAAGAAGTGGCCCGAGAATGGATTCTTGAGGGACTCCTGAGCATATGGGTCTTGCATCGGAGAGGACATCAGCTATTTTCACTCTTTGGGAATGGTTTTCCAGGTAGCTCTTAAACCAAGTCATAGACTCTGGGGAGAGCCCGGCATTTAGCAGCTCCATGATTAGTAGTCGATGAAGGATGGTATCAAAAACCTTGGTCAGGTCTATGAAGACCTACCCAGTTAGAAGACTATTGTCCAGGGAGTTGTGGATAGCTCCGGTGAATTTGAGGAGGGCAGATGTAGTATTGTGGCCTTTTCTGAAACCGTGTTGTTGTGTGCATAGGATGTCGTCTTTGTCCAGGTATTTCATAAGCTGGTCAGCTACTATACGTTCAATGGCCTTGGGGGGGTAGTATGGAGATAGGCCGATAGTTCCATGAAGGGCCTTGTCCCCACTCTTGTGGACTGGCATAATGGTGGTGGATTTCCATCTGTCAGGGAACTGGCCAAGGATGAGGGAGAGGTTGAAGAGCTTAATTAATGGTGATAGCACTTCATCGAGAGTAAGGGACAGCAGTTTGAGGTCGAATGTATCCCCACTTGTTCTTGATCTGGCAATAGCTTTACTGATGTATTTTTGGACTTCATGTGTCCTGACTGCTTTGAAGTAGAAAGGGGAGATTTGAAGAAGGGGGTGGGGGGGTGGAGGAGAGTGCTGGAGTATGGTCTTCATCGAAGAAGTCGGTTGGAAGAACACTACTGAGGTCAGAGAATGTGGTATTGAATGTATTTGCTATAGTGGCAGTGTTAAGAGTTATAACCCCATCAACATCCAGCATAGTAGGTGAAGTTTTAGGCTGCTTCCTAGTAACTTCTTTAAGATTATTCCAGAAAGAATTCCCCTTTCCCCAGGTGTTTGTGGGAGCATCTTTGTAGTAGATACTTTTCTTCTGGTGTATTGATTTTATGCAGTCATTTTAAGCACGTTTGTAGTTTTGTATATCTGCTTGTCCACCTGTGGCCCATGCCCGTAGCCAGAGGTGGTCCCTAGCTTTTAGTTGTGCTAGGAGCTCAGTGGAGAGCCATGGGTTGCAAAAGCCTTTGACATTGTACTTTTTGAAGGAGGCATAGGAGTCACAGGCTGCACTGAAGGAGTTGATGAAAAAGTCCAGGGCCGAATTGACATCAGACGCGTAGTAAATAGGAGACCAGTCTTGTTGTCTGAGGTGGGATTTGAGGTGTTTCAATTGACCACATGGAAGTACTCTGCTGTTGATTAGTTTGGGGGAGGGAGCTGAATTTGTTTCACCATTCGCAGATGACTGGGGAATGGTCCGTTAGCGTATCAGGAAGGATGGAAACTTTTGAAATGCGAGATGGGTGGCTGGTCAGTATCCAGTCCAGAAGGGTGCTTGAACCAGTTGTACAGTTATGCCTGGTGGGGGAGATAACCAGCTGGGCAAGGTTGGCTGTAGAGATGGCATCCTTGTAGCTCCCTATTTCTGATGCATGCCAATTGATGTTAAAATCAACCATTAGAATTGCCTCGGAGCCTGGAGGCTGGGAACGGATAAGGTCCAGGATGGAGTTGAGACCTTTACCTTGCTCTTTTGGAGGGATATATACAGCAGCAACAGTCAGGGCTTTGTTGTGGTTCCCTAGTAGAATTCTAATAGGTAGAATCTGTGAGGATGTATTCAAGGCGGGGGTTTCTGCGTGGTGGCCCAGGAGAGAGTCTTTGAGGTAAATAGCACAGCCACTGCCTCTTTTAGCATTCCTGTCAAGTCTGAAGACGTTGTAGCCTGGCAGGGTAATTGTCTTGTTAGGGATTTTGTATGTAAGCCAGGTTTTGACAACCGCAAGAATACCTGGGTTATGTTGGTTAGAAAATATTTGCAGGGCATCGAGTTTAGGTAGGAGGCTACAGATACCTATGTCAACAACTGAATTAAAGACTTTGAATCTTGGCCCCCTACTGACAGCTATATTCCAAGATTTTCAAAGATGGTCTTCATTACCAATTATACTCTGAGCAAAATATATATTAAAATTAATGCCTACCAATGTTATTACAGTATATATCCTGGGAGTACTAAATACGACCCTACCCATTAAGAGGCTTAAGAATCTGCACTCACTGATCACCAAACTTCCATGATAATGCAAAGGAGTGAGGAGGGCTTACAATAAGCTAACAAGCCCAAAGGCTTTAGGAGAGCTACAGTATGTCTGCTAAATTTCCTTCTTTGCTGCTTTGCTCTGTATGGCAGTAAATATGTGACTCGGGGAGCTAATAGTGCATAGATTACCAACAACCACTACAAGCTCCAGTAGTTACAGATTGAGGAGGACATTTGTGGACTGCATCACTGTCAACAGAGGACACTACTATTTACGGTACCTCCCCAGACAAGGTACCAAAATCCCTTCATGCTACTCTCCTTTACTGGTCTATCAGAGCTCACCAGCAGCTTTTGCTGATTGTTGAAACTGAAGCTTTACAGAGATCGAACCCAATCAGTGTTTCAAAACTCAAATGCAAAAATAGGAAACAGATACTTGGAAGAAGAAATTTGGAAGGGTATTCATATCCCCACACTGGGCCAACTAATTTTTGGAGAGAGCTTTTTTTTCACTTTATAACTTTCCAGCTGAGTTGCAGAATATGAAATGCTGACTGTTTTAAGTTTATGCAGATACAGCATAGTTTAACACAAATGCTAGGACCCCCACTGTGATACAAAGAAAGGTGGCTTACTGCTTGAGAGGCTAGTTGCAGTCACCCACATGCTTAACGCAATATCTAAATTTTAGAAAATGGGGTTTTTCCTTGCTGTACTCTGATTGGCCAGTACCCCTAAGAAAGGGGTACATTAACTTTCAATAGATGACCAGCAAGGAAAAACTCCCGGTCAGCTGACCAAAACACCAGCTGAGATATCAAAGTGCCGCACCGTCAAAGTATTCAAACCTGGTGAGGCGACGAAAAATCAGCTGGCACCTCAAAAATGTCTGACAACTATTCTGTCAATTTTGACTTGCTCAACATCCTAAAAAGAAACAGGGTACTCACCGAGGATGACGAATGTCAAACGGAGCCAAAAGTAACTGAACCTGACAAAAAAAAGCAAAAGTAAGTGAGTGTTTTGTGGCACTAAGTGACACACAGCTAGACACCATAGAAAGCGAGCAGCAAAAGCTTAACACAGTAAAAAATACCAAGTGGGCAATTTCAGTTTTTAAACAGTGGGCTGACCATAATAAAAAATTAAAATCGAGTGGCAAACAATAAGTTTTGAAATCCTGAATGAATACCTCAGGCGCTTCTATGCCAAGGTCCGTACAACAAGCGGGTCTGAGTACTCTGTGGCTGGCTACTGTGCTCTGCAAGCAGGCATAAACCGCCACTTAGGCACCACGGACGTTAGAAGGCCCATAAGCATCATCGCTGATGCAGTGTTTAAATCCTCTAACAACATCCTGCAAGCTGTGTTAAAACGGCTTCGAAAGCAGCACAAAGATACCTCAACTCACTACCCTGCAATCACAGAAGCCGACCTAAACAAGTTACGTGCCAGTCCAGCCCTAGATCCCAAAACCGCGCCTGGGCTAGTGAAAAAAGTGTGGTTTGACGTTCAACTATACATGGGCAGGCGCAGCAGGGAAGGACTGAGAGAGTTAACCAGAGACAGTTTCCTTGTAAAAGAAGACGAAGCAGGCAATCGGTATATCACCTTAAGCCACAATCAGGAAACCAAAAACCACAAAAATCCTTAGGAAATAAAGAAAATACCAAAGGTTTCATCTTCAAGCAAAGAAACAGCCCACTCTGCCCTGTCACCTCGTTCTTAAAATACCTTGAAAAGTGCCCACCTGACGCCACAAGTTTCTACCTCCACCCCAAATGCCTACCACAAGAAAAGCTGAACCATCTAACCTACTGGTACAGCAAAGAAGCAATGGGCAAAAATTACTTATGATCCTTGATGCCCAAATTAAGCGAAGAAGCAAACCTCTCTCAGCGGTATACTAACCATAGTATATGCACCACAGCAGTGCAGCTCCTCTCACAAGCAGGTCTAACAACAAAGGAAATCATTGCAGTTACTGGGCACCGATCAGAGCAAAGTCTCACCACGTAGTGGGCACCATCCACATCTGATCGAAAAGCGTGGAGCTCTATATTAAGTGCACCAAACGGAAACTGGAACCAAGACTTCTCATCTGAAGCACCAGAACAGGACAAGAATCAGCAAGCAAACCAGACCACTAGCAGCAGGCTGCCACCTACAGACGGCTCATCGATGGGAACAAGCAACGTTTTCCAGCCCTCCAACTGCACATTTAACAGCCCAATCCAGTTCATTACCTACCAAAAATAAATGAAACCCTCACCAATTTCTTGTTTTGTCCACACCATTAAGTTAACAGTTTAAAAAAACGTGGTTTACCAGCGTTTATGTTCATTTGAAGTGTCCCAAAAAGGGACTGTTTTTTTTCTTCAACACAGTTTTACTCATTAAGTTAAAAAAATAAAAAGTATTTATTATTTACACTGCAAACATTGACTCTGTCTAGTTATTGTGCAAAGACCCCCATTTTCTAAGCGCAATAATGCCCTCCAGGGTGGGCGGTATGGGCAATACTGGACCGCCCAGGAGTTTTAAGGCCCTCCGCCTGCGGCGTCGGCCCTCATTACACCCTTGAGCGGTCTGGTATTGCCCAGTACCACCTACCCTGTCGGGCATTATTGCTTGCATATTCCACATTACAAGATAATTATCCCAACAAACTTAATGGCATATGCCACTATTGGAAGGAGGAACTGATACCAGACCATTGTGAGCTGGAGTGGCAGAAAATGTCATCAGATTTGTACATACATAAAGCAAGACCAACTCAGGTTACAGTAATTTAAAATACAATAAAATCTTTATTACACACGTACAAAGCTGTTGGGTATGAGTAAGATAGACACATCCCTTTGTGTCAGGTGTAATAAAGAAGAGGGCTTCTTCTACCATGTCTTATGGCAATGCAAGTTTTGCCCTTCTGGTCAGTAATTAAAGAGTCTTGACCCTTTACTAGGGTTGCAAAGTGCATTTACAACAGAAATACTTATTCTCGGTCAGTACTCTGACAAAGTCTTTGGCACAGGAAAGGGTCATATAGCTGTTATAGCTGCCATTGCAAAGTTAATAATATTAAGGCATTGGAGGGACAAAGATGTGCCAACGTAGGCAGAATGGCATAAAGAAGTTCTATTTGTACTAGAAGCAGAAAAAAAAACTATTGCCAGTATTCACTATCATTATAAGACTTGGTGTACTTAATGGTAATCTCTCCGTACATTGTTGCTGTTGATATGATAGTCAGGCCAGCTCAGTGGCACTGATGGTTGAGGAGTTAGATGCCATGCCTCATATCATGCCAGTGACCCGGGCTCAGAAGCAAGCTCAGGTTGCTGGGGGTTGGCCAGGGAGGAGATGACTGAGCATCCGGAGGACTGCTCTCCTCTCCTGAGGCGGGTGGGTTGTGGTTCCCCAACATCAGCGACTCCTAGTGGAGACTTGGTGTGCTACAGTTGGGGATCACATCAGGAAGGGGTGGAGGTGATGGTGGCCATCCATAGGCTGGGTTCATCATGCTGAATGTCATTGCACATCAGCACCTTCGGGGATAATGCTCATGGAACAAAGGAAAAAGCCCTGCTTCCCCGAGTAGACGATGATGCATGGCCCCCATGTCCACTGCCGGATCCCACTTGCCTGGCCCTCAATCTCCTCCAACCCTTGCCCTGCCTGCAGACAATTGGATTTAAGGAGCACCAAGTGGTAGTAGCTCTGCCCTGGGGGGTACAAGCCATGGGTTTTGCTGCAGTTATGTGTGGTGGGTTTGGAGCACCGGGGACTCGGGGGTTCTTAGGCTGGGCAGGAGAAAGCTGGGACATCTGAGGGAGTCTCATGGAGTGGTGACTCGGTGGAAATAAAGCCCAAAAAAGAAAGTGATAGTCTGCTTTCAGTCATATTATGATGGTATAATAGTAGATTAAGCTAATAGCATGGTATCATGGACGTATGAAGGACATCAGGGGACCACACTATCCAGAGAAGCCTTGTGAAATTGAATAGTTGGTTTCCTGGCTGAGCCTTATTATGCTACCTACTAACTCACTTTGCCAGAAGGGGGTGGGGTGGGAGATCCTGTGTATGTTATTATGTGTGATTTGTACTGTGACTATCTTGTGTATGTTAACACTAAAAAAATTATTTAATGAAGTTTACTGAATTAAAAAAGTAAGTAGAAGTCAGTGTGTGAGTGGTATGTAGTGAGCTAGGATGATGCAATCTGAATATAGCAATCATCTGGATTAAACAAACAATTAAAAACTCAGTTGTTAATCTTGATTCCTGTGCAATTCATTGTCAAATGTCTTCAAGCATGGAGTTTGTAAGAGCTGTGAAACATGGTGGCAGTGGTCAGACTGGCTTTGCTGTAAAAAAACCAAAACAAAAAAAACTGAAGACTCTGTAACAGAGATAAAGGCAGTGGAAGAGACCCAGGGCCAGATATTCAAAACTTTGCGCTGGGCAAAAACCGTTTGTGCAGGTTTAGAGCGGGATTAGCGCGGGTCTGCTATATTCAAAAGGCCAAATAATGTGGGCAAATGTCATTAGCACTGGGCAAAATTATAATGTATGCAAGAGTCAAACTGACATGAATACAGGCACAATGCTATATTCAGCGACTAGCGTGCGCTAAGTGGTTTTGCGTGACTTAACGTGACACTTAGCGCAGTGCAAAGTACCGCCCAGGAAAAGCTTGTCTTAACCCTGGGCAATCAGCTTTGCACGACACTTTGGCTTTGCGCGGTGTTTGCGCGGGTTTAGGCGGGTTTTGTGTGACCCTAACAAATAAATATGACACATAGATAAAGCCAAACATAGAGGAAGCATGCTGCCAACTGATGGCATCACAATGATGCCATCATCTGCCACCAGTCCCAGCCATGCCAGGCAGTAAGTGGTGACCCTGCCGCCAGTGGACAGCATGGCAGTGTGGCCATACAGCACATACCTGTAGACCACACATCTGTGGACATGAACAGATGCCAGCACACATATGCAGCACTGTGGGCATGGAGGATGTTGAGGGGAGCGTGTATGGGTGGCGAGGCTGTGCCACAGACCAGGTGTGGCCACAAGGCTGGGACACATCATGCAGTGCACATGGGCCAGTATTGGGAATACCCCAACACCAGTGTGCCTTTCGGATAATATATGCCCCCCCCGGCCATATATTGCACAGCTGTACAACTGCCACAGCACACAAAGCCAGAAATGTACATGTCTCTGTGAGCATCCCATGCCAGAGTTGCAGCATCTGTGGGTCACACGACAGTGTAACAGCAATGTCCACTGTCAGTAAACACCTGCAGGTTGGGCCTGTCACTGTGTATAGTGCAGTCATCATCAGTGCCCGACACACCATAGGCAATGCTGTGTTCAAACACTACTGGTCTCCTTGCTCCTGTAGTTTCTGCTGTGCACTGTAGCATGACCTACAATGTGACAGTTGCATGCAGCACTACCACTACCTGTGCCTATGCTGTGTTGTCCCCTGGGGTACGATATGCTATGCTATGCTGCACTTTTTACATGAAGCCTGCAGCTATCATCATGCACTGCCTGACTGACCTACAGGTGGAGCTGCGGTTGGACCTGGCCAGCCCCTGTACCTCCAGACTGACCTACAGGTGGAGCTGTGGGACCCTGCAGTAACGCTTTGCAAACTGCATGCAAACCAGAGCATGATGAGAAGCTAATGTGGCTGTTTGCCCACAGACTATCTAAGTAGGCTCATTTGCATGTCACTTTTGAATATGGCAAGGCTTAGCATGGGGCTAACGTGTTTGCACCGGGCAAAACACTTAGCTCCGCGCTAAAGCTGCGCTAACGTGTTAGCGCAGCGCTAACGGTTCGGGGAATATAATACAGTTTTGAGCACAGTTTTATTATGTGTGCTGCTGCCTGCAGCTGTACTGGGTCCCTGCATTTGCCAGAACACACATTGGCCACATAGTTCCTCTCTACCTACCCTCACGTCTCTGTGCACTGTGTTGTTGTTGTGGTTTGCACTTCCTGGTTGCTGTATTCAGTGCTGTCTTATTCCAGGGCTACGTTTGTCCTGCACTCCCAGCACAGTTTGCACGGCCTCATTCCCATGCGATATTCAGAAGCTGTTTGCCCTGGGCTATTCCTTTTGAATATAGCTTGCTTTGTGCTCCAGGCTAAGTTTGCCCACCAGGCAGTGCTAATTTAGCCCTGGGGCAAAGTTTTGAATATCTGGCCCCCAAGGTCATAAGGGCTGTAATCACTATTCAAAGTAAAAGGGAGAATAAGTCTTTTTGGTCTAAAAGACAAGATGGAGCATGGGCTGCAACCTCAACAAGGTTATATATATGTGTGTGTGTGTGTGTGTATATATATATATATATATATATATATATATATATATATATATATATATATATATATATATATATATATATATATATATATATATATATATATATATATATATATATATATATATATATATATATATATATACAAAATCTAGCACAGGTTTAGAGAAATTGGAAAGAGGAGTTTAACTTGTACTGTATGTGAACATTGCTATGGAAGATAAAGATGAAAAAGTGAAAGCAATGTTATTTTATTATCACATTGGGAAAAGGGGCAAGAAAAATGCAGATGTACCCCAGGGTCAGCATACTATACTCTGGAACAAATAATGGTGAACTTTGATGGAAATTGTAATCTTTCCAAAAATGAGAGTGGAAGATATACATTTTTCACAAGAAACCAGTAATCAGAAGAAAATATTGACATGTTTCAGATTTGAGAATGCCAGCTGCAAACGACAATTTTGGGCCCATTAATTGTTCTCCCATAAGAGATCACATAGTACGTGGCGTCTAAGATTCACAGCAAGGGAAATGGCTATTGAGGAGAGGAGATCTGACCCTAGATAAAAGTTTGCAACGTAGAAACATACAGTAGAAACATAGAATTTGATGGCAGATAAGGACCCCTTGGCCCACCTAGTCTGCCCATTTCCCTACCTAATGGATAAGTTGCAGATCCTAGTTAACCAACAGCCTACTTCCTCCTCCCCCACTAGAAATGCCTTATGTCTGTCCCATGTATTCTTGAATCCCCCCACTGTTTTTGACTCCACAACCTCCTCAGGAAGGCTGTTCCATGCATCTACAACCCTCTCCATGAAAAATACTTCACATTACCTCTGAGCTACCCCCCCATCTTCAAATTGTGCCCCCTTGTTCTTGCACATCTCTTTTTCTAAAAGATGCTACCCTCTTGGACTTTGTTGATTCCCTTGAGGTACTTGAAAGTTTCTATCATGTCCCCCATCCCTCCTTTCCTCGAGGGTATATATATAAAGCTCATTTAGTCTCTCTTCGTATGTCTTTTGGTGCAGACCCTGCACCATTTTGGTTGCCCTCCTCTGGAAAGCCTCCGCCCTGTCTACGTCTTTGCAGAGATGAGGTCTCCAGAACAGCATGCAGTACTCCAGATGGGGTCTCACCAATTACCTGTACAGAGGGATAACAATTTCCAGTTTTCTACTGGTGATACCTCTCCCTATGCATTCCAATATTCCCCAGCCCTCCTTACTGCCTTCTCACATTTATAAAGTCCAGACCACTCCTCAGACGTGTGCACAGGTAACCTAGGTGCAGAGTATGGGGTTGCTGGCCCCATCCAATAATGAACAAAATCCAAGCAATCTCTGCACTCATGTGCCAATAATGTTGCAAAACAGACACCAACCTTCTTTTTCTTTCTTTTTATTGTATGATGTCAGGATTCACAAGTAAATCTTCCTGCTCCAAGAATTTCAAATGACAGCCATTGTAAGTGCATCCAACAAACACTATTAAGGGTAATGGTGTTTGTTGGATGCACTGTAACTGTCATTGAAACGGAACAGTGTCTAATAGTCTGACATCATAATAAAAAGAAAGAAAAGAAGGTTGATATCAGTTTGCAACATTAATACATGAGCACATGAATGCAGAGATTGCTTATCTCACATTAGCTTGCTCTACCTTTGGGTGGTCTGATATGACTACCCTCAGGTCCCTTTCCATTTTTGTTGTTGTCAATATCTCACCCCCCATTGTGTACTCCTTTCCTGGGTTTTTGTTTCCCAGGTGCATTACCTTGCACTTCTTTGCATTGAATCTAAGCTGCCATAATTTGACCAGTCTTCCAACCCTGCCAAGTCCTTTCTCATTCTTTCCACCCCGCCTTGTGTATCGACCCTGTTGCAGATCTTTGTGACATCTGCAAAGAGACATACTTTTCCTTCCAGTCCCTCTGCAATGTGACTTATGAAGACATTAAAAAGGACCATACCCAGCACTGAACCCTGCGGTACCCCACTAATAACCCCCCTTCCTTCACTGTGGATTCTATTTACTATTACCCTCTTGTCCTTTTGTCCAGCCAATGTTTTACCCAGGCTACTACCCTGGGACCCACTCCCAGGCTGGCTAATTTGTTTATTAATCTTTTGTGTGGGACTGTGTCAAATGCCTTGCTAAAGTCTAGGTAGGCCATGTCCACAGCCCCTCCCTGGTCTACTACTTTGGTCACCCAATCAAAGAAATCAATGAGATTCTTGGGATGGCAGTATAGCCTAGAGGTTAGAGCAATGAGCTATAAACGAGCATGGTACATCCAGCAGACCAGTCCTGGGTTTGATTCTCACAACCTCCACTTGCATACTGTATGACTCTGAGCAAGTCACTTAACCGCCCAGTGCTCCCAGGTAGCCCCTGAAAATAGGCACTTGTGCCTAGTGGGCCTTACCAGGTTACCAAAGACTAAAATAAGTAAAAAAAAGATTCGTCTGACATGGCCTTCCCACTGTGAATCTATGGTGCTTTGGGTCCTGTGCCCCACTGGCCTCTAGGTATTCAACAGTTCTTTTCTTCAGAAGTGATTCTATCATTTTCCCTACCACTGAGATCAAACTGACAGGTCTGTAGTTTCCTACCTCTGTCTTGCTCCCACTTTTGCAAAGGGGAATCACATCCACCCTCCTCCAGTCCTCAGGCACCACACCGTCCTCCCATGATTTGTTAAAAAGGGTAGTCAATGGTGTCACTAGTTCTCCCCTTAGTTCTTTTAGAATTCTGGGGTGAATCCCATCAGGCCCCATTGTTTTGTCTACCTTCAGTTTTAGGAGTTCTTTCAGAACCCTTTCTTCTGTGAAAGAACGGATACCCACCCCCCTATCCAGAGTGCTTCTATTGACTGGATTAGGTACCTCTCCCTCCTCTTCCTTTGTGAATACTGAGTAGAATAATTCGTTCAGTATCCCTACTTTTTCACTGTCCCTCTCTGCCCACCCACCCCTCCTCTTTATTTAGCCTCAGTATCCCTCCCTTTGTCTTTCTTCGCTTCCTAATGTACCTATAAAAGGTTTTTTTTTTAATTTTAATGTTTATTACGTTTTTCCAGGAATAGGGAATTACATTATAGAAAGTTTATCATACAATCCAGGAGTACAGTACAGTAGAAATACCTCATTACATCAATATGCACATTTAATGGTGTAAGTAAGCATAGTTAATAGACTTTATAGGTGTCCAAAAAGGTGGGGAGGGAAGAAGGTGAGGGGGCCCAGGCCGAGACATGTCTACAACAACTCAAGCTTCCAAGAGTTAAATTATTCAAGTGGGATGGTCAGAGCTCAGGAGTGACTCCTGAGGGCATTCCCTGAGAGGGGGCAAGCTCCCCAGTTTCAACTTTACTATGGGATCAGATCAGGTCTGTGGTCCATAATCCATAACTACCATACATTCCATTAATTTGTATTTTGTGGAATTCTCCCCTGTATTTTAGCTGTCATACATTCCATCAAATAGACATCATAAACCAGGTCTTCCCATGCAGTCAGTGTTGGGGGGTTGGTACTAAGCCAATTCTTGGTAATAATCTTCTTTACTACAATAAGCACCGAGGCTAGGTACATTTTAGATTTTTGTTTAAATCTGGGAGGGAAATGTAGTAATATAGCCAACGCTGGAGTCAATTGCACCAGATCTGAGCTTATATTCTCCAGAGCCCTCTCCACTCCCTGCCAAAACTGAGTTAGCAAGGGACAGTCCCAGAATATATGTGTGTGGGAGGCCTCCGTATATCCGCACTTCCTCCAGCATGAGGCATCTTGTGAGGACAGAAACTTTGCAGTTATATGTGGAGTGCGGAAAAAAATGGGAGACCACCTTCCAGCCAAATTCACGCCACCTATATGAACCTGTGATTCTGTGCTGGCATCTCCATATCTCCAACCAGTCCCTGTTAGTAAGTGGGATGTTCAGCTCCTTCTCCCATGTCTTTTGTACTTTCTCCCAGTCATGCTTAGGGCTCAATCTTTCTGCTAAATAGAATCTGGATATCAAGTGTTTAGGGTTCTGCTCGTCAGAGACTGCCATTAAAAGGGAAAACAGGGGTGGAACATTCCCAGGGTCTGCCTTCAGTCCCACAGTAGTCTCATGAAAATGGCAGATCTGGAAATATCGAAACCAGTCCCGTGCAGGGATGGAGTACTCCTCTTGTAACTGGATGAATGTTTTGAATTGGCCTCCCGAGTAGCGCTGGTACGTATGTCTCAGGCCTCGTTCCTCCCATCTCCTAAATCCCTTATCTATTTCTGCTGGGCCAAATCCCCGGTTCCTCCAGCGTATCCCCATCCAGCGAGCACCAAATTCATTGTCAGGATGAGCTAAATATGTTATCCAACTCTTTAGATAACTCTGTATATAAATATAAATAGAAGTCTCTGGGCCCAGTGACCCCAATGGAGGTGGTTGGAAGACTATGGTCTTGTTTAATTTGAGTCATTAGGGCTTGCTCTATTTGTGTCCATTGCGGGCCTTTACCCCCAGAGGCCAGCCATTCCTTGACATGAGTAAGCTGGGATGCTAGTGCATACCCAGAAAGGTTAGGTAAAGACAGCCCACCTCTTTCCTTAGGAGCTTGTAGTCTATCCAGTGACATACGTGGTCTGCCTCCCTACCATATAAAATCCGATATTAATCCATTCCACTGTTTCTCCTCCTTTCTTGTGAACCTTTGAGGAATGGATTGCACTAAATAGAGCAAACGGTTTAGGATGTTCATTTGGATGGCCTGTATTATATTTATAAGAGATATCAGGAGGTGAAAATAATGTTGAATATCTTGTTTAATCCAGTGGAAAAATGTGTCGTAATTAAGTGAGAAAGCTTGCCATGGTTTCTCTGTTATATTAATGCCCAGATATTTTAGTGGTTTGTTATTCCAATTAAAATGATATTTGGTCTGTATAGAGGCTGGTAAACGTGGTCCAATCCTTAATGTCTCCGTCTTTTGAGTATTAAGTTTATAACCTGCAATTCTTTCTATTACATTCATAGCCTGTACTAGTTTTGGAAGGGAATTCTCTGGGTCCATGACATATAGTAACAAATTGTCAGTGTAGAGAGCTACCTTGTGTTCTTTATGTCCTATCCAGTATCCCTTCACATCCTCCATTTGGCTGAGGTATTATACCAGGGGCTCGGTGTATAAGGCAAATAAGTATGGGGAAAGGGGGCAACCCTGTTGCATACCTCTAGACAGTGGGAACTGGCAGAACACGAGCCATTTACTTTCACCACCGCCTGGGGGGATGAGTAAATACCCATAATCTTATTAATAAATTCAATAGAAAAGCCTCGATAAAAAAGGTTTTTTTTGAGATGTGTCCAGGGAACTCTGTCGAATGCTTTTTGTGCATCAAATTCTAGTATTAAAAATGGTGTTTGAGATTTATGTGCATGTTCAATTAAAAAGAGGGTTCTTTTAATATTACCTGATGTTTGTTGTGTGGGGATGAAACTGGTTTGGTCCAAGTGCACCAATGAGGACGTAATTTCGTCCAACCTGTGTGCCAGTATGCTAGTGTATATTTTATAATCTTGATTTAAGACTGAGATTGACCTATGTGAGTCACATACATATGGGTTTTTTCGTGGTTTAAGAATTACAGATATAGTTGTCTGTGACCATGATAGGGGATATTTTGCTGTGGAGTGAATCTCTCTTAATATTTCAGTCAGTGGATCTTTAATCCACTCCCGTGCCCACTTATAGAACTCTGCCCCATAGCCATCTGGGCCAGGGTTCTTACCATTTTTAAGGTTCGAAATAACCAACTTTACTTCTGGTGTGGAAATTGGGCAGATCAGGGATTGTTTCTGCTCTTCTGTAAGTCAGGGTAGATTAAGCTCCGAAAGAAAGGCATCCATTTCCTCCCTGTCTGCTAAAGGTTCAGCTGAATAAAGCCTTGCATAATACGCTATAAAAGCTGAAAGTCTAGATGTTGTGGTAAGACATGGGAGGCCCGAGAATCTGTTTCCTGAGGTGGTAGGCCAGTATTCTAGATGCCCTAGGGCCCCCCTCATAGTATCGCTGTCTGAGCCATAGAAGGGCTTTGTCTGTCTTCGTGTTAAGTAATCGCTGAATAGAGTGTTGGGTGGCAGTTATCTGATCTAGCAAAGAGTTATCGCCATGCATATGAGCAAGTTGTAAAAAACTAAAATTTTCCTGTAATTGTGTTAGGTCTCTTTCCAATCAGCGTAAGCTATAAGATAACCCCTTAGTACTACCTTCATTGTATCCAAGATTAATCGGGATGAGGTCTGTGGGGTAGAATTATTAGCCAGAATCTCCGCTATCTTTGTTTTGATGATGTCCCTGTATTCTGGATCTTGTAGTAATTAATTATTAAGTCTCCAATAAGTGTTCTTCCTCTCTATTTGAGAGTATAAATCTAAGGTAATTGGGGCGTTATCTGATAGAAACATAGAAACATAGACTTTGACAGCAGATAAGGACCGCTTGGCCCACCTAGTCTGCCCATTTCCCTACCTAGAGGATAAGCTGCAGATCCTATTTAACCAACAGCCTATTTCTTTCTACCCCCCACAAAAATTGCCTTATGTCTGTCCCATGCATTCTTGAATTCTCCCACAATTTTAGGTCCCACAACCTCCTCAGGAAGGCTGTTCCTTGCATCCACCACCCTCTCTGTGAAAAAAATATTTCCTCACATTGCCCCTGAGCCATCCCCCCTCTGTCTTCAAATTGTGTCCCCTTGTTCTTGCACATCTCTTTTTCTGAAAGATGCTGCCTTCTATGATAGGATTATATTATGTAATTCCATCTCTTTGACTTGATCTGAATGTTACTTTGATATACAAAAGTAATCCAGGTGGGCGTAATGTCTATGGGCATGTGAATAAAAGCTACATTTCCTGGTGGTGGGGTGTAGGTGATGCCAGGTATCCACTAGACCCATCTCTCTAATCAACTTCCTCATGTGGCATTGGCCTGGTGTTTGAAAGGGTGGTCTCGATGCCGAGGTGTCTCGTCGTGTGGGGTCGAGGAGGCACTTATAGCCTCCTCCTAGGATCAGAATCCATTGTTTAAATTCTATAATTTTGTCCATCAGCTTCTGGACAGAGGACGCATCACTACCCAGTGGTACATAAATATTGGCTATAGTGTACTGCTGCCCCAGGAGGGTGCCCGTCACTGGTACTAATCTGCCATCAGGGTCAGAATAATGATCCGAAACAGCAAAAGAAGAGTCCTTAGTAATCAATGTAACCACTCCCCTCCATCTCCCTCTATGGTAAGTGGATTCATAAAGTTGTTTGAAACCCAGTTTAAGTAATTTTTGGTGCTCGCTGGACTTGAGGTGCGTTTCTTGTAGCAAAAGAACTTCAGCCTGAAATTTCTTAAGTGCCTTAATACTTTTATATCTTTTGACCAGTCCAGTTAAACCATTCACATTGAGCGAAAGCACTCTAAACAAGTTACTCACATAGTATCAGTAAATTGTTACATCTCGATCCATCCCCCCCACCAAAGGACACCCCTCCCCATATACACCTCCAACTCCTGGTCCATAGTAAGATCCCTATCCTGGTTTACTGATTGAACTACCTCAAACCAGTCCCAACTGGGGAGCAGGTGAGAAATTGGGATCAAAAAATCCCGTAACTATAAACTATATACATCAGTGACTTCCACCTTGTAGGCAGCCATCCAGGGTCGGCCTATTAGTTACAGCCTATCCGGCTGCTGAGGGAGGGTTGTGGCAAGTCTCCACCAAGAGTCTCCCTCCAGGTATCTGAGACCCGAAACAAGAAACAATAAGGTTAGGTAGAAAGGGAGGATGGGGGGAGGGAAAAAATAATCCTCATGGGTTAAGTGATCGGGAAAATACAGTAGGCGGTACGTAAGGTGTAGCACCTCAGTGGTCCCATAGCCCCAGTGCCTGCCCCCCCAACAGTGATGAAAAGGGCATTAACATAAAGTTGCTATGTATCTGCTCAAAAATATTTTTGCAGTGGGCCCATGGTCAAAGGTCATAAGTGAGAAAGAAAAAGAACTCCCCTTAAAGAATCCCCTCAAATATGCTTGGAGAATAAGTAAGTTCAGATATGTTAATAAAAGATATATGAGAGTCAATCTTCACTGGGGTGGCCTTGAAAATTCTTTAGATATCTTTTGAAACCTAAAACCAATGGCCATGAACCCCCTAAGGAGTTACATCCTCTGAGTCATCCAAGCATAATCTCAAGCTTAACTTAATAGGCCTCGTGGATCGGTTGACCCCCTCGCTAGGTCAGGAGCACTGATCTGCAGGCTCCAAGCCCCCCAGGGCACCCCAGTGGACCCAATCTCCAGATCAGTCATTGCTATTAATATACAGGCAGGTACCAAAGTAGTCTACATAATAAGAATATATATTTTTTTTAAATATTTAGTAAATCTGTCATTTATCCAGATCTGGGGAGTCTCCAAGCAGACCTCGCCCAATATGTATCCTTCTGTTGAATGGAGAGACCCCCGTGCGCACTCAGGCACTATTGAAAGGTCCCCCCCCCCGATTCATACAACCAGCTACAGGGCCCGTGGTTGGAGAAGCCCCCCGGCCAGAGCCATTTTAATAACATGTGATCCTGCACACCTTTATTTTGTGGGAGTGCTCTTAAAGTTCACCAGCTTCTGCAGTCCATCAAGGGCCTACACCCCCAACTAAGCAGCAGGCCTCTACTTCACTCCGAGTCCCCCAAAAGTCCAAAATGGATTCCCCTGCTCAGGGTGAAGCCAGGTGTGTGTATAAGATCCCTTAGTGAGTGTCTGGCTCAGGAGGCCCCCCAGACCCAGGACCCATATATCAGGTACTCAATAATAAGGGGCCAAGGATAGCATCCCCAGATGCATGAATATTTTTAATAACTCTCCATAGGCCCGGCACACCCAGAGGGCCCCCCCAACCAGACATACCATGGAGAAACTCTTTGGCCTGCAGCAGGATCCCCGGACCAGTTCCCTATGCTTGTAAATCATTTTAAACACTGGTAGGTCTGCCTCGCACCCCTCCCAGGACCCGGTGCCCACCGTCAAGCGCCTGTGATGGAGGTACTCACGAGACCAGTTGACCACCAAAAGGGTCCGATCCTCAGGCTTCAGTTCCCCTGTTGGCCACGTTGTGTAAACTTCCTGAGAAAATCAAGGGCTTGCTGCATCTGAGAGTCCTGGTCCTTTTGCCATTCTCCTTGTGTTCCTCTGAGTGGGCTTTTAGGTAAGGAGATACTAGGTGGCATCGAGAGATTCTGTTTCTGAATATCCGCAAGTGCTTTGGTAGCTAAGCTGTAAGTTTGTTGTCCTTCTGGGAATTGTGCCACCAACAAAGCGGGGTATGGGGTTCTAAAATTATATTTATTCTGGCGAAACACCTGGAATAATGGAATATATTCCCTTTGTTTCCTCCTGGTATATGGGGCGTAATCGTTATCTATATAAATCCTTGTAACTACATAAAAAACTTTTTTTTTGTGCCTGCACTTTCTTCAGAATGAGCTCTTTGGTGGTATACTTTAGGAAGCGAATGATGATGGAGTGAGGACGTGCTGCGGAGGATGTGGGCCTTGGGCCCAAGGCCCGATGGACCCGCTCGAATTCCAGGAGAAAGTCTGCATCTAGAACTAATGCAGTACACAGTAAGGTGTCCATAAACCCCATCACAGCTCATCCCTCTGCTCCCTCCGGCACCAAATAAACTCTTAGATTATTCCTCCATTGCCTATTTTGTGAGTCTTCCTGTCGTTCTACTATAAGCTTGCAGATTTGAGTGGTTTGTTTTAGCTGGTCCTTCATTTGAGTAATTTGTATAGAGGTCGAGGTCTGATCCTGATCCAGGGTTGTTACCTTAGTTTCTAGGGTCTAAATATCCTCTTTAATTTCAGTAATCGTATCCTTAAAAGATGTAACCTCCGTTTTTATGTCTGAGAGCTCAGAGAGAATTTTGTCAAGCTTGCGATCCATCGATGTCTCCGAGGTAGCAGTAGGGTGATGTTTGTTTGGTTTATTGCTGTTTTTAGATCGGACTCCACATCTAGGGGTAGTAATAGTGTGCAGGCCGTGTTTCGAGGAGGCCGAAGTGCCCAAGTCAGAGGCATCATTGTCCACGTCTGCAGATTCCTGTGGCAGTGCCGAGCATCGGTTTGAGAGTTCCATAGCAGAGGTATTATATTGTCCCTAAGAGTCAGTTTAGAAATATTATTTTTGAAATATGTGCTAATTAGTGGGGAAAATTGTAGGAGGGCTCATGGAGCACAAGAGTTAAGCGACCATACTGAAGGTGACTTCACCGGAAGTCTCCCTATAAAAGGTTTTATTCCCCTTCTTAACATAGCTGGCCAGCTTTTCCTTGGATTTGGCCTTTGCTATTCTGACTGCCTTCCCCATTTCCTTCTGCTTTAACTGGTACAGTTCTCTGTCCTGCTCCTTCTGTGTTTCCTTATACTTCCTGAATGCTGTCTTTTTCTCCCTAACCTTCCCCGCCACCTCTTTTGAGAACCATAGTGTTTTTTTTCTTTCATTTTGATTTGTTTATTTGCTTCACACAAAGCTTGTTGCCACTGTGATGGCAGTTTTGATGTTCCCCATTGTTGCTCCACCCCTCCTTCTTGCCTGTTTGCTAGTGCTTTTCTGAGGCACTCTCCCACTTTGACAAAATCAGCCCTCCTCAAGTCCAGTACCTTCACTTTTGAATGGCTTGACTCTACAGCTGAGTTTATCATGAACCACACTGTTTGGTGGTCACTTGTTCCCAGATGGCTACCCACTTTTAGATCTGAGATCCTCTCTCCATCCTCATTTGAGAGTACCAGGCCTAAGATTGTTCCCTCCCGAGTGGGTTCCAACACTAGCTGTCTGAGGCATCCCCCCTGTAGGGCATCAAGAATGGCCCTGCTCTTGAATGTGGCTGCAGCAAAGGTGCCCCAGTTAACATCTGGCATATTCAGATCCCCCATCAGCAATATCTCCCTTTTCTCTGCCATCCTAAGGATGCCTTCTATCATTTCCTTGATCATTTCCTCCCCCTGAGATGGGGGTCTGTATACAACCCCTGTGTGGACTGTGGTGCCATTTCCAATCTCCAGGGTGACCCACAGTGCTTCCTCGCCTCCCTGTTTACCCTTTAGTTCCATTGCTTTGATCTCTTCCCTTACATAGAGAGCAGCTACTCCTCCTCTTCTACCCTCCTGTCCCTCCTGTAGATTGCGTACCCTGGTATGTTGATATCCCAGCCATGGTTCTCTGTGTACCATGTTTCTGTGACTGCCACGATATCCAGGCATCCCGCTTTCATCAAGACCATCACTTAAGGGAGCTTGTTACCTAGACTACAGGCATTGGTACTCATTACCCTCCATTTTTTGATGGCCTTACCCCTTTTTGTTCCATCCCTGTCCTTACTGCCTTTGTCATTTTCTCCATTTACCGCTGCCCTTCTCCCTATCGACTTCTCTGTCTTGGTGTTTACCTCACTAACACCCTGATTTTTTGGGGGGGCTAGAATTTCCCTTCTGCTTTTCAGTGCCTCCCCCCTTGGCTAGTTTAAATGCTTGCCAATCAAGCATTTAAACCTATCACCTAGGATCTTGGCTTCCCTCCTGGACAGATGCAGACCATTACACCAGTATAGGCCTGCATCCCTCCAGGTGGACCCCCAGTCCCCAATGAAGCCAAAACTCTGAGCTCTGTACCAGTTTTTTAACCACTGATTGAATCCCATGGTGCGGAGCACCCTAGCTTCACCCATACCATAGACAGGCAGCACCTCCTAAAAGGTTACCGTGTGTGCTCTTGTCTAAGGCCCCTCCCCAACTCCACAAACTCCTCCTGCACTGCTCTGATCCCTTTCCCAGCCAGGTCATTTGTCCCTAGGTGGACAATGACATCCAGCTGCCTCCCCCGTGCAGCTGCTCCCGCGATCCTGAGGATTCGCTCCCTGTCCCTCCAAGCCATGGCGCTAGGCAGGCACCTTACCTCCCTCTCCCCTCCCACCCCCAGTTCTACCCTCCTAACAATGGAGTCCGCCACCAGGATTTTTTTCCTTCCCCTGTGGGGTCCCATGCCACCCTCCTGTGGGTCTCCTTTGTGGAGGTTCCCAGCATCCTCCTTGGTCTCCACTGTGGGTGCTTCCATAGAGGAACCACTCTCTGCCAGAATGGCATATGAATTGTGGAGAGGTACAAATGGAGGGATGCACCTCTGTTCCACCACCCTCACCCTCCCTGAGCCCACTGTGGTCCAACTGCTCCTCTTTCTTGGCAACCTCTGAGACAGCAGCAGTGGCCCTGGTGGTCCCTGTGTGGGAAAGGAGGTTCCCCAAATCCTGGCCAACTCAGCCTGGAGATGAGCAACCTTCTCCCTCAGCCCAGAGAGGTGCCTGCAGATGGGACAATACTGCATCCTCCAGAACGTCTTCCAGAAGACTGCTGCTCCACAGCCACTGCACTGCACCACTCCAATCATATCTTATTTGTGGCCCCTTAACTGTTGTTTTGCATACTTTCTCTTTCCTCATTTTTTTTTTTATAATTTTTAAAACATTTTTTTGTGTTTATTTTCTCCCTACTTTCATACTGCCTCCGCACCCTTAAAGCTCCTGATCTTTCTGTTCTGGGACGGTAAGTTCCTATGTTTCTCAGTAGTCTCCTCCTTACCTGCCCAGAGTTAGCCCTCCAGCAGCTAGGGGGGTATGGAGAGCTACTCTTTTCCTTCTAGGATGGTGAGTCTTTTGTGCCTCTGTGATCACTCCCTAGTCCCTTCCTGCTCCCAAACAGGAAGTTCCTGTTGTCAGTCAAATCCTGTGCCTATAAAAGTAGAACCAGCTAAGGGTGGAGGGGAGAGATGGAGGTCAATATAGTCCCAGTAAAGTTCTAACAGCAGCTCCTTCCTCTTGCTGTTCGCCAATATACAGAGTGGCAAAACTGTCAAGGGAAAGAATCTGAAACATAGAGGGGCACATGGCTGTGCAAGTACATGTGACAAAGTAGAGAAAGAATCATGTGTAAAAGTCTGGTGCAGGCCTAGACATTCTGATATCATGTAGATTTGGTGGAAAAAAACCGTGAGAAAAATAAGAAGTTACCAGCTTACAGGCAAAAGTATAGAAACTGTGGAAAATAGAATCACTTTGCAGCTAATTGCCAAGCTAGGCAAAAGTAAAGAAAGCCTAAAGTGCATGGGCATAAGACAGGCAGACTCAGATGAGGAATTTTGTGAGGATATCATGTGAATATTTGTGGAGTCAGAAAAGCAAACTCTAAACACAGTACTGTAAGCCAGAATAATTGTTTGCAAGAAAGATAAAGTCAAATTGAAGCTGAGAAAGGTACCATATATAGGACACATGCCTACTTCAGAGGACCTGAGGGTGGACCCTGAAAAAGGGAGGCCAGAAAAAAATGTCAAAGCCGGAAGATGTGAAGAGAGTGCAGAGGTCTACTGACATGGTGAACTATATAACAAAGTTCTGTCAGTATTTGTCAGAAAGCTGAACTACTGAGACAGTTAACCCACAAGGACACGCTGCAGGAATGGATGAAGATATGCAAAGATGGTTTTAGGCAAATAAAGGATTCGATAAGAAAAGCACCCATGTTAAAATACTATTACCCAGCAAGAAAGTCTGATTTTGCAATGTGATACATCGGAGTCAGTACTGGGGGCAGCACTGATCCAGGAGAGCAGCCTGTTGCTTTTGCAAGCAGAGCATTAACTCCAACAGAAAGAGGATATGCACAAATGAAAAATAACTTTTAGCATGAAGAACTTCCTCTAGTATACTTATAGCAGGAGATTGAATGTGCAATCTGACCATAAGCCACTGGAGAATATAATGGTAAAGCCCTTGTTGTAAGCACCGATGAGACTGCAGAGAATGCTATTGCGATTGCAGACGTATAAGGTTTGCATTGGTAATTATTCAGTCTAAGAACTATTGCTTACTGACACACAGAGCAGAGCTTATCTCTCAGAGAAAGAGTTGAGATCAATTCAAAGCCAACAGAGGAAGATAAAACCTTACAAACACTGTGGTAATTCTGCATGGGAGGCCAAACGAGAAGGAACCAGTGCCATGGGAAACCAGGCCATATTTTCAAATGTGATATATGCTGAATGTGCAAGATGGAATGATTTTCTGGAGAGAAAGAGCAGTGATTCCAGAGGCTGTAAGAACTGAAATAATGTACAGAGCATATACATTACATCTGGCAACTGAAGGATGTCTAAGGAGAGCAGATGAGTGTGTGTACTGGCCTGGGCTAAACCGGCAGTTTCATAATTTCATGCAGAAATGTAGCATTTGTAGGTTCATAGAACACAGTCAACAAAAAGACTTTTTGGTCAAATGAAGTACCAGGTAGGCCTCAGGCAAGATCATTACAGATTTATTCAGCTCTGATGGAAGAGATTATTTAATAATTGTGAATTACTTCTCCAATTTCTAGGAAATTGATTACCTACCTGATACCTAACAACAGAGACTAATACGCAAGTTAAAAGTACATTTTACCAGGTATTGAATCCCAGATAATGTATGCGCTGATACTGGACAATGGTATTTATCAGAAGAGTTTAAATCTTTCATCCAGAAATCGGACTTTAAGCGTGTTACAGTACCTCATTCTCATAATACCCATACAGCAACGGTGAGGCGGAGTCCATGATAAGAACTGCTAAACGATTTGTTGCATAGTGCTAAATATACAGGGAATAATTAATTTTTGGCTGTGTTGGATCACAGAAATACACCAAAACATGGATAAAGTAGTAGCCAGTGCAGACACTAATGAATGGGAGAGCGAAAGCACTGCTGCCAACCAGAGAAAACTTACTCCAGTTGGGGGGTATAGCATGGAGTGAAAAATCAGCTAACAGAACAACAATGCAGATAGTAGTACTACCTTAGAAACAGCAAGAGATGTACCAGAACTTAGTCCAGGGGATCAAGTTAGAGCACAGCCAACAGACAATTAAGCAATGAGGTACAACAAGGGGTTACACTAATCACATGCTAATCACCCCCTTGGGGTGTAATGTGGCACAAGGTGAAGCTGAATGTCACATAACTGCCAGGGGGTGATTTAATATATGATTACTGTAACTGCTGGGAGTACCTTATTGCTTTTATAGCAATGGGACCCACATGTCTATTCATTTTCTGTCAGTTTTAGTTTGTTTTTAAAATAACTCGTGACTTTTTGCCAGGTAGGCTAGTTTGAGTAATTTACTACCCTATCCAACATAACAGTGTTCTTCGTGGGTTGGGTAGTTTTAACATGGGTAATGGGTGGGGTAATGGGTAATTATTTTTAAAACAGGCATTACAGGCAGCCTGAGGGGTCCAGGGACTCTTCTGAGGTTGTAAACAGGCATGAAAGGGCATCCTCTGGGGTCCTCTCAGCAGAAAGGGGCATATGACACCAGGCTGACAATCTGATTGGTCAATGCTGGTGTCTGGTCCGTGTCTGCTTTGACCGTGCAAATAGCAGCAGAGTGTGGAAGATGAGGAATGAATCAATGCTTGTTGTGCATTAATCACGACAAAACATAATAAAACAAGAAGACCATGAAGGAGCAAGGGGTTGGGGACTGAAGGGGGAATCAGGGGATCATCCAGTGTGGTGTTCAGGAGAGGAGAAATTGGCAGGGGGACCGGAAGGCACTCATCCTTGGCAGTAGCTACTTTCTATGCAGTATAGTTAAAGCCATTTAGGCATCGCAAGCCCTGTCTCTGATATAGCTGTATTACACTGTCTGTTATGAGCCCTGAGCCCTGCCTGTGACATAGCTACTCTGTCTCTCTCTCTGCTGTATAGTGAAAGCTATTTAGGCTGTATTACACTGCCTATTAGGTGCCCCTACCTCTGTCTGTGTGGCATTAGCTACACTGTGTGTGTGTCTCTCTCTCTCTGCAGCATAGTGAAAGCCATTTAGCCTGTATGACAGTGTCTGTTGTTAGGTGCCCTGAGCCCTGTCTGTGACATAGCTACTCTTTGTCTCTGCAGTACAGTGAAATCCATTTAGGCTGTATTACACACTGTTCTGGTAGGTGCCCTGAGCCCTGTCTGTGACATAGCTACTCTGTGTTTCTGTAGTATAGTGAAAGCCATTTAGGCTATATTACACTCTGTCAGTTAGGTGCCCCAAGCCCTGTCTGTGACATAGCTACTTTGTGTTTCTGCAGTATAGTGAAAGCCATTTTGGCTGTAGTACACACTGTCTGTTAGGTGTCCCGAGCCCTGTCTGTGACATTCTGCAGTTACTCTGTGTTTCTCTGCAGTATAGTGAAAGCCATTTAGGCTGTATTACACTGTCTGTTATCCAGTTAGGTGTCCTGAGCCCTGTCATAGCTGCGCTGTGTGTGAAGTCTCTCTGCAGCATAGCAAGAGCCATTTAAGCTGTATTACACTGTCTGCTAGGTTCCCCTGAGCCCTGTCTGTGTGACATTAGCTACCCTGTGTGTGTGTGTGTCTCTCTCAGAAGCATAGTAAAAGCCATTTAGCTTGTAATACACACTGTCTGTTAGGTGCCCTGAGCTCTGTCTGTCACATAGCTACTTTGTCTCTCTGCAGTATAGCAAAGGCCATTTAGGCTGTATTACACTGTCTGTTAGCCTGTTAGGTGCTCTGAGCCCTGTCATAGCTACACTGTGTGTGACGTCTCTCTGCAGCATATTGAAAGTCATTTAGCCTGTATTACACACTGTCTGTTAGGTGCCCCGAGCCCTGTCTGTAACACAGCTACTCTGTGTCTCTCTGCAGCATAGTGAAAGTCATTTAGGATGTATTACACAGTCTGTTAGGTGCCCCAAGCCCTGTCTGTGACATAGCTACTCTATGTCTCTCTGCAGTATAGCAAAAGCCATTTAGGTTGTATTACACTGTCTGTTAGCCTGTTAGGTGCCCCAAGCCCTGTCATAGCTACACTGTGTGTGACATCTCTCAGCAGCATAGCAAAAGCCATTTAGGCTGTATTACTGTGACTGTTAGGTGCCCTAAGCTCTGTCATAGCTACATTGTATGTGACGTCCCTCTGCAGCATAGCGAAAGTCATGGCTGTGTCTATTATGTCTCATATTTCCCAGTCTAAGTCTACTGAAAGGAAACACAGTGCTGGTGCATGTACAACTGAAAATAATGTGGTCAATATGAATCCTAGCACTAATGAAGAACATAGCGACAATAATAATAACATCACCAGGACTGGCGCTAAATGTCCTCCTGAACCAAAAAAGCATGTTAGCAATGAAATGATAGCGGAGTTTCAGAAAGAACTGACTGGAGTTACTTGTAGAGATACTGACCGTTTTGCCACGTGTGTCAGGATACTTTCAGCTGCTGAAAGAGCATGCCAGAACAAGAAAGCATCCTCCTCAAATATAAGCTCAGATGCTGAGACAACAAATGCTGATAGAGATGGTGGTGATAGTGGGGGCTGGGATTGGGATAGCCCAAGCTATGTCCCACCTGATGATGATGATGGCACTTAAAGTTCTTCTATATCTTGTGGCAATGAGGTCTGTAGTTTCGATGAGGGGGTAGGAGAGGTTGCTGCTGTAAAGCATGAGAGACAAGTGCAGAAAAAAAATTCTATGCCAAACGTAAGAATAAGAAGATGAGCATAAATGAGAACAATTCATGCCAACAAGGAAATGGCAGTGTAGGGTTCCTCCAGGTCCCTTGACTGTACAAGAAATAGTGTCAGACATTGTAGTATAAAGCACAAAAGGTAAATATTTAGAGTGGAATCTATTTTATATTGACCCTGCAGACAACTCTTGAGCTGTATGCAGTGTGTGCAAAAAGATCATCAGTTGTGGTGGCAAAGCGGGACACTGTGGAACATCAGTAATGATACAGCATGCAAAGGCAAAACACCCAACTGAGTGAGGCAGGGCAAGGGACAGTGTGGTTGGTATGGGCAGTAGTGGAGGTGGTGGTGGCAGTGACCATAGTAACAGTGAACTGGAAGCAGGAACTGACACTGAATCACTTGATGTGTCCTTGTAGTCTTCCCAAACATAAGCAGTTTTCTTCAGACACCATCAAGTACGGCAAAATCCCAAAGTAGTACTCTACGTGAAAAAGGCATGAAAAATACAATCCCCCTAAAATTAAAAATATCTCATCATTCTCATCAACTAACATTAAAAGACAGTGTTGTGAAGACATCAGAATTTACCCACAAGCATCCAATGTGCCAGCTATTAAATAGAGCCATCACAGAGCTGTTGGCTGATTGTCAAATCCCTTTTGCTTTTTTTGCCCAGAAAGGTTTCCTCAAGTTCATTAACTGGATTAAAGCATGGTACACTGTTCCCTGTTGAACATATTTCTAAAAAAAGTCTGTTCCACAATTGGATGTCTTGGTGTGTAGTGCAGTCACTAAGCAGTTGAAATTCTCTGAGGTGAAGCAGGTTCACATAACCACAGATATATGGACCAGCAGCCAAACAATTGACTGCGTGACTGTTACAGCTCATTGGCATGTTTTAAGTCAGAAAGTAATAATTCCTCTCTGCTATAAGTAGTAGGAAGCAGGCCGTATTATGCGTCACCACTTTTGATGAAAACCACACTGCAGTGAATATTTTGCAGGAGCTGCAAAATCATTTCCAGAAATGACTTACTCCGTATTCATTATCTCGAGGGTTTATAGTGTCAATGGTAACCTGTCAATGGAGAGACTGAATATGGTCGAAGTCAGAATAGTGATTGTGTATTGGATGATGTGTGCTTAATAGCTATGGCTATTAACAGCACATCATAATTTGAGCTGCTACATTCTGCAGTTGTTTTGGAGGGTTATTGTAGGTTTGGTTTTCAGGTTGGTTTTGACCTGGCCATCTAGTGTGCTGACTAACATCACCACCTTCGAGGCAGGTGACCCGGGTTCGGGACTGATTGTGCTGCAGAAAATATTTTGTTTGTTACCTGGTATTGTGTTTTATTTTTTTTGTCTTGTACCTTAGCGTTCTGACTCCCCTCCTGCCAGTAGGTTGCCCCCCCAAGTGTTCTCCCCTTTCGCAATCTGTCTCCCATTATAGGCTCCCTGTCTGAGTTTGACACTCTCCCCCATTGACATACCCCTCATTGGAGTTGATTATTTTAAGATTGGGGGTGTGGAGGGCAAAGCCCCCCACAATAGGGGATGCAGCGGGCCTAACCCCCTGCATTAAACATAGAGAAGTATTGTTCTTTTTAGTGAGTGAGTGATAGCCTGTTTGTGATGGATACTATGGTGCACATCACCATTTTGCATTTTGGTGAAGTGCAATTGCTGTTGTTGTAAGCACCATTATGCTGGTGCTCTTATCACATGGTACTGATACCAACATAATCAAAACTGTTAGATATGGCAGCCACCAAAACATACCTTATTGTGCACATTGTTTAAATCTTCTTATCCATAGTTTCTTAAATGGAAACAGAAAATGTTCAAGCCCTGTTAGGTCTTGCTAGGAAAATAGGTAGAAATTTCAGCCACTCTGTGAAAGCACAAAAAATCCTGAAGGGACTGCAGAGGTGAAACAACTTACCCTGCATACATTAATGTAGGAAGTTCCAACCTGCTGAAATTCAACATTTTACATGTTGGAATGGCTTCTTGAACAGAAAAAAGGTGCATATGACTACACCATGCAGAATCAAACAGTTAAAGTAGACATCATTCTCATATCCAGCAGCTGGACTCTACTTGAATGTTTGGTCACCTTATTGGAGCCATTTGAGGTGGCCACACATAATGTCAGTGTGGACATTGCAACTCTGAGTCAAATTCTTACTCAAATCGGATTTCTTCACATTTTCCTTGAGGACATAAAGAAAGACTTTTAGTCAAAAGAAGACACCACTGTTCTTATGCTGGCAAATGACTTGAGTCTCAGATTGTTAACTGATCAGAGAATAAATGCCATGTTTAAGAATGACACCAATGTGTTGGCTACGTTGCTAGATCCCCGCTTTAAGTGGAACATTGAAGCCATTCTTTCTGCAGGGGAAGACATTGAGTATTGGAGATATTTTCTGCTAACCAAATGTGACATTGACTTACCAACACCATTAACTGATGTACAGCAGTCAACCTTGCCGAATCATCATGGTACATCTCTGGCACAGACAACAGCACATCTATCAATTCTTCACAATCACCAGTGTCATCAGCAAGGGAAAGGACATCTACAGCTACTTCTCAGGCATCCTACATTCAGGGTCAGAAAGGCAAATCACTTCTGAGTCATCTGCAACAACATGGACTAGTACCCTGTAAAGAAAGTGTAGCTGGTTCATCTGCCAGACTGGTAACTGTCTCATGCAGCACAATGATCCTGGAGTATTTTGCAGACCTCACTGTAATTTGTCTCAAGGAAGATCTATTACTCTACTGGAAACAAAAAAGAACAATATGGGCAGATCTAGCAAATCTTGCAGTAATGTACCTCATTTGTCCACCTTCAAGTGTATATTCAGAACACATATTTAGTGCAGCTGGAGGAATAGTCACTGACCACAGAACACTGCTAAGTCCAGCAAACATGGAACTGCTTACATTTTTCAAAATGAATGCTGATAATTTCCCTATTGTTTGAAACACTGACTTATGTTAGTCTGACCCCGAACATGAACAACAGCCTGCAAACAGTGATACTGAATATGATGACTAGGTTGTGTATGAAACAAATAGAACCATCACCACTGCCACCATGCCAGGCACATGTGTCACACTACTCTTAGTTTTCTTTTGTCAGTCATCAGCTTTATATCATGTAAGTTTGATTGATGCCCACCATCAGTATAGGTTCTTGAAACAGCAGCAGCCTCACTCAGAACAGCTGTGCCTCTTGTACCTGCCTCAACAATGCCCACCATGGATATAATTTTTGGAAACAGCAGCAGGCTCCCTAAGAGCAACTGTGCCTCTTGTATCTGCCTCAGCAATGCCCACTATGGGTTTAATTTTTGGAAACAATAGCAGGCTCTCTAAGAACTGCTGTGCCTCTCATACCTGCCTCAGCAATGTCTGTCATGGGTATAATTTTTGGAAACAGCAGCAGGTTCACTAAGAGCAACTGCGCCTCTCATTCCTGCTTCTGAAATGCCTGCCAGGGTATAATTTTTTGGGATCAGCAGAGGCTCAGTCAGTGCAGCTGTGCCTCTTGTACCTACCTCAGCAATGCTGACCATGGGTATAATTTTTGGAAACAGCAGCAGGCTCAATCAGAGCAGCTGTATCTCTAATACCTACCTCAGCAATGCCCGCCATGGGCATAATTTTTGGAAACAGCAGCAGGCTCAATCAGAACAGCTGTGCCTCTCATACCTACCTCAGAAATGCCTGCCATGGGTATATTTTTTGGACACAGCAGCAGGCTCACTAAGAGCAGTCATGCCTCTCGTACCTGCCTGAGTAATGCCTGCCATGGGTATAATTTTTGGAAACAGCAGCAGGCTTGCTAAGAACAGCTTCACCTCTCATACCTGCCTCAGCAATGTCTGCCATGGGTATAATGGTATGGGGCATGTCACAAACCGTGTAATAGTCCCCCCAAAAAACAGTCTTTAACATGATTTTTGTTATGGTCACAGTTGGATAACTGGGTAGTAGAATAAGTTGGATAGTAACTACCTGACCCAACCTGACTACTCAGTTTTCATCTGGGTATTTTTATGGTACTTTTGAGGTACCTGTGGGTAGTCTTGGGGGTCAGGTATTTTAGTACCTGCTCATCCCTACTTTAGGATGCACCTTCTGCTTGTGGATGGACTGAAGGGCCCTGTGAATTTCCTGCTTTTCAGAGGGACTAAAGAGACCTGCATGAAGCAAGGTATGACACTATTTTTATGACTGCAATGGGAGGAGCCCTGCAGACATCTTGCTGTGACAGTAGAAAAAAGGGAGCTCTCCAGATTCTGAATGGACTAGCTAAAATTGGAGGTCTGTGTAATCACTCCACTAATTGGAAAAGTCTCTATGTTCATTCAGCTGATCAGTGTTGCACTGGACTATTTTGTGGTTACTAGCTTGAATCTAGGTACTGTTTTCTTTAAGAAAGGTTCATAGCTCTTAAACATGTCAGCTTAGCCTTTCCCAGTCATAAACTAGGTGATTTTATACCTTTTATTGGACCAACAAAGATTTACAGAACATCCAAAGCTTTCAAACCAACACAGAGCTCTTCTTCAGAGGAATGACAGTTTGCCTATACGAGCTGCCTTTTAAGAACCCAGAGCAAAACTGGACATATAAAAATCCATTTGCACATCAGTGTGACAGATCAGAGGAGCAATTAGTTAAGAAATACAACTAAAGAGATAAGGAAATATCCCTGAAAATCATAGGAGGGAGTTGGTCAAATGTCACAGAATGGAATGTTTATGTAGTAAATTATCTGATGTTAAATGTCTTACTGAAACTAAGTGTGTGTGTGTGTGTGTGTGTGTGTGTGTGTGTGTGTGTGTGTATGTACTAGAAACAGCAGGTTTGCTGTATGAAACTAAAATCTATGAACTCATCACCCACCAGTTAAAATCAAACCTCTAACACACATAGTTCAATAAATTAGATAGAACCTTCTTATATATAAGCATAATAAAAATATATAAGACCAATATCTGTCCATGTGTTGTACCTGACTCTATTTATTAATTAATTAATTAGTTTGTTTATGTCTTTGGTGACCGGGTAGGTGCACTGATCCAGAGGACCATTTTCAGTCATGACCCGGTCCACAAGGTGGCAATAAATAGTTACTGGTACAAACTGTCAATTACAAGATACAATACGTGTATGCTCAACAGCTGGTAGTGAGGGTGGAGAGAAAGAACAGTGATAATGCAATGACAATGTACAGACAGGGTGGACAGGTGAAGCTACATCAGTATGTACATGAGCATAGCCAAAATTCAGATGGTGCAAGACACAAGCAGTAATGGTATACAGGTACATGGTTCAATTCAAGTACAAGTGAGAAAAAACAGTTGCTGTAATAAAAATTCAAATAGGAAACCAATCACAGTTCATAACATCAAAGGAGCAAGACAGGAGGAAAGGGGGCAGTGGTAGGCTTAGGGGTGGGGGCAGGAAGAAGAGAGGTGGGAAAAAGGGTCAGGCTAGTGGGGGCAGGAGGGGGTATAAGTGCTGTAGGGCATCAGGTGAAAGTCTGATTGCTATAAGAGCATAGTCAAGTTGTAGACCCTAGTGCTGCTGTATGGAACAGTGACATTTTGCAGCAGTGAGGAGCCAGATCTTCAGGCTATGTTTAAAAGCTAAGTGGCAGGGGGACACATGAACAGATGGGGGGAGTTTGTTCCATAGGGAGGGTGCTGTAACTGAGAAAGCTCAAGTTCCCATAGTGGTGGTGGCATGGGGTACTTCTAGCGGGAGACTGAGGCTGCCCTGAGATTCCTATGGACCACTCTACCTATCAAGAGGGATTAGTAAGGGGACATATGTTGGTTCCTGAGGGAGTTGTCCACTAGATAGCCCATCACATAGTCAAAGCGACCTTGTAGGGTGAGCCACCCAAGTGACTGGTAGAGTGAGCAGTGGTGGGAGCAGTAAGGGCCTTAAAGGACGAATTGACAGATAGAATTATATGTCGAGTTTAGCTGCTTGTGCAGGGTGGTGGAAAGGTGTGAGTAAATGGGGGAGCAGTAGTCAAGGAGGGGAAGTAGGTTGCCACATGCAATGGCCAGGCATGCTTTGGCGGATAGGTAATGTTTGTGGTGATATGCGACGCCTAGCTACTGGTAGATCCAGCGCACCATATTGTTGACATGTTCTGAGAAAGAAAGGGAGGGGCCAAGGGTAACACCTAGATATTTGAAGGATATGACAATTTCAAGGGGAGGACCAGCAGGGGTGAGAACAAGGAGGGAGGAGTTAACTTTGGTGGCTTTGGATAGGAAGGGTTTGGAACTGAACAGCATGGATTTAGTCTTTTTTTTCATTGACTAGGATCTTGTTTGAAAGGAACCAGTAATGGATGGATGCGTAGTTTTGTGTGAGGGTGGATGAGATTGAGTTGATAGATTTGTCGCTATGCTAGAAGAAGATACAAGAAGGAAGCAGGAGCACAGACATATTAAAATGAAGAAGACTGAAAAACCAGTGGGACAACATTTCTCTCAGGCTGATCACTCCATCTTTGACCTCTCAGTCCTGGTTCTCATGGGACATTCTGAAAATACACAATGAAGATGGGCATTTGAGGTCAAACTTATCTTTCTTTTTAATAATGCAGACGATGGCATGAATATGGACATTGGGTTCATGTCCCATTACACTGTTTGAAGTGCTCCTGCTTCCTTCTTGTTCTTCATGCAGTGCTTCTGAGTATCATTCCTCCATGCAGGCAGTCCCTCACCTTTCACTAGCACGCAGTATACCACCGTGATGAGTGTCATGTCACCCCACTGTGTCAATGTGGTGCTTATGAGCATCACTCACCTGTGCAGGCAGTCCCTCACCTTTCACCAGCATGCAGTACCCCACTGTTTTGGGTGCCATGTCACCCCGCTGTGTTCATGCAGTGCTTCTGAGCATCAATCCACAGTGCATGCAGTCCCTTACCTTTCACCAGCATGCAGTACACAACTGTAATGAGTGGCATCTTGCCCCACTGTGTTCATGCAGTCCTTTTGATTATCACTCCACTGGGCAAGCAGTCCCTCACCTTTCACTAGCATGCAGTACACAGCTTTTTATGGGTGCCATGTCACCCAACTGTCTTCAAGCAGTGCTTCTGGGCATCACTTCTCAGTGAAGGCAGTCTCTGACCTTTTATCAGCACACAGTGCACATGCATGCTGATTGCCATGTTGCCCCACTGTGTCCACACAGTGCTCTGAGCATCACTCCCCAGTGCAGGCAATCCCTCACCTTCCACCAGCACGTAGCACACCACTGTGATTGGTGCCTTGTTGCCCCACTGTGTTCAAGCTGTGCTTCTGAGCATCACTCTCCTGTATAGGCAGTCCCTCACCTTTCATTAGCACATAGTACACCACTGTGATTGGTGCCATGTCACCCCATTGTGTTCATGCAGTGCTTATAAGCATCACTCCACAGAGCAGGCAGTCCCTCACCGTTCACCAGCATGCAGTATGCAGCTCTTGTGGGTGCCATGTCACCCCCTGTGTTCATGCATTGCTTCTGAGCATTGCTCCCCAGTGCAGGAAGTCCCTTACCTTTCACTGCACACATTATGCTTCAGGGATGAGTGCCACGATGCCCCACTGTGTTCATGCAGTGCTTCTGAGCATTGCTCCTCAGTACAGGCAATCCCTACTAATTCACCAGCACACAGTACACTACCGTGATTGGTACCATATCATCCCACTTTGTTCAAGCTGTGCTTCTGAGCATCACTCCAGAGTACAGACAGTCCCTCACCTTTCACCAGCATGCAGTACACCACCTTGATCGGTGCCATGTCACCCCACTGTCTTCATGCAGTGCTTCTGACATTACTCCCTTGTGCAGGCATTCCCTCATCTTTCACCAGCAAGCAGTACACCACTGTGATATGTGCCTTGTCATACCATAGTGTTCATGCAGTGCTTCTGAGCATTGTTACACACTGCAGACAATCCCTCACCATTCACCAGCACACAATACACCACCATGACTGGTGCCATGTCACTCCACTGTGTTCATTCATTGATTCTCAGCATTGCTCGTGTGTGCAAGCAGTTCCTTACTGTGTTCATACAGTGTTTCTGAGCATCACTCCACAGTGCTGGCAGTACCTCACATTTCACCAGCACACAGTACACCACCGTGATGGGTGCCATGTCACCCCACTGTGTTCGTACAGTGCTTCTGAGCATCATTCCACAGTGCAGGCAGTACCTCACATTTCACCAGCACATAGTACACCACCGTGATGGGTGCCATGTCACCCCACTGTGTTTATACAGTGCTTCAGAGCATCATTCCACAGTGCAGGCAGTACCTCACATTTCACCAGCACATAGTACACCACCTTGATGGGTACCATGTTGCCCCACTGTGTTCATGCATTGCTCCTCCACACAGGCAGTCCCTTACCATTCACCAGCATGCAGTACACAGCCATGATGAGTGGAATGTCACTCCACTGTATCCATAGGACAAAGCTGTTTATCTCTTTCAGCACCCTGACTTGCCCCCATCTGGGCCAGTCTTCCCAGCCCCATCACCCACCTTCTCTGGGACTTACCTTTTCTGGTGGTCCTGTTACAGGACTTTGGATCAAAGGTGCCTAGTCATCTGTGTGGGGCCTGTTAGAGGGCAGGCCATCACTGTTCTACAGTTGGAGAATTTTTCCTCCTATTTTCTCCCCTATTGGGCCCAGACATCTCAGGCATCCAGGTGTGGGGTTCCTTCCCATGCTGTCCCATGGTGCTGCCACCTAGATTCCTCTCCCTGTCCTATAGATGTGCATTCTCCCTCTCAGGTTAGTCCACAAGTGACCCAGGCCCATTTTTGAACCTTGGTTGCTGACAAGGCATTAAGTGGCTAAAAGCAATTCAGTCAGTGGCTAAAAGCTTGAAACAGAAATAGATAGACAAACCTAGAACTGGAAACCAGAACTACACAAGTAATGGCCCCATATGAAAAGGTATCAGGCTGCCCCTTGCAAAGTCCCTTTCCTTAGTGCAAATTAACACAGCTCACTAAATTTGCTATACTCAAACACGTTTGGAGCAAAGTGTGAGTGCCCCAAACATGTTTGAATATAATCCCCAAAGCAAGAAGCACTGAAATATGTGGTAGCCAGTGAACATAACGAATACAAAATAGCAAATGACATAAAGTAGTGACTCATATTTACATTGCTCCGAATATGTAATTCTCTCCACCATCAATGAGCGGCGTGGTGTTAGAATATTTCAAATAGGGGTGTGTGGGGGGCACAGCCCTCTGTATATGTCACTAGCGATCATGCCAAGAACAGTTGTTGAGAGAACTGGTAGTAGTAGCTGTTATGTGCTTTGGCATTCGCTATTTTGACGTTCACTATTTTGTATTCACTATTTTGACATGGAACCAAATGTGCACTCAGCACAATTCACATCCCCCTGCTGGCCAATGAGAGATACATTATCTGGTCACTGAAAAATACAGGCTGTGATGAAGCCAACTCATTCAGGACATTCCAGATCTGTTACTGTTACAATAGGTACAATCAGGACCTTGCCGAAAATGAGATACCGCATGTTAGCTGACCTATCCTGGATAACTACATTGTAAAAATGTATAAAAGCAGATCCTCAGTAAAAACTAGATTCTGCATTTCACCTGTGCTAACTCTACTAAATACACTAGAAAAATATGTAAAAGCAGGACCCCACTGAAAATGAAATATTGTAGCTGCTCTGTCCTACTAATGACACACACATCCTATGTGTGTGCATAACTGTTGTAACATATATATGTGTGTGTGTGTGTGTGTGTTGTATGCATTTTCAAGGGGTTGTATATGGCCAGAACCAGAAACACTTTTCACTGCACTACTTTGATGTTTATGGTTCAGTTTTTTTTCTACTATTGTGGTGTGAATGTGGGACTTTTACATTATTTATGTATGCATGTATGTATATTTCAAAAGTTTCACCAGGAATGACACAGTGAGCTGAAATCCTGCATCCTGGGAGAAGGGGGAAGAGCCGTGCAAGAATAACATAGAACAATAACTTATACAATAAAACTTCATACAGAGATCTACAATATACAGTACAAAATGAAGATGAATGAGGTTCTTCAGGCAGGTAAAATTATAGGCAAAAATTTTACAAGGACACAGTGGGGAATCTGTCTCATGGGTATAAGCAATAGTACTTTTCAATGGTGAGGGTACCAGGGGATAGGGCACTGAAGGAAGAAGCACAGATGGGGTGTGGGGGGGGAGAAGGGAACGTGCAGACAAATGAGGGAGGAGGAAGAAGAGAGGGAAAAGGGTTGGTGAGGTGGGTGGAGGGGCCAGGAGGAGGAGAAAGAGGGGAAGATGGTAAATTGAGGAGTGTAGAAGGGCTATGATTCAAGGCAGCCACAGGAGGAAGTGGTATGGTTAAAGAAGACAGAGGCTAAACTGAGGAGTGGGGAAGGGCTATGGCTAGGGATGTAAGTTTGTCATGGATGAGGTTTTAATGACTCATTGTTCATGAAATCATTAGTAAACAGTAGTAAATGTTGTGGCACTGTCATCATTGCTACATTCTGATGACACTAGTGAAAGTCATGGAAGTCCTGAATAAAGATCAAATGTCATGGAATCAATGACGTGTATGACTGCCATGACAAACTTACATCCCTACCTATGGCTCAAGGACAGGCACAGGATGTAGCAGTGTGGTCATGAAGCAAAGAGGATAGAGAGGATTTGGAAGAGGCAGAATGAATTGTTAGAGGGAGAGAGTTCTAAAGTTTAGGATAGTGGAAAAAGGAGGCAGCCTGACCAGTGAAGATTTTACATCACAGTAATACAACTATGTCACACATTAATTCTATATCTCTCTCCCCACATCAGCCATAGAAACATAGAATTTGATGGCAGATAAGGACCGCTTGGCCCACCCAGTCTGCCCATTTCCCTACCTAATGGATAAACTGCAGATCCTAGTTAACCAGCAGCCTACTTCTTCCTACCCCCACCCCCTAGAATTGCCTTATGACTGTCCCATGCATGCTTGAATTCCACCACTGTTTTTGACTCCACAGCCTCCTCCGGGAAGGCTGTTCCATGCATCCACAACCCTCTCTGTGAAAATACTTCCTTAAATTACCTTCTGAGCCACCCCCACTCTATCTTCAAATTGTGCCCCTTGTTCTTGCACACCTCTTTTATGAAAGATGCTACCCTCTTGGACTTTGTTGATTCCCTTGAGGTACTTGAAAGTTTCTATCATCTCCCCCCTCTCCCTCTTTTCCTCAAGGCTATACATATTAAGCTCCTTAAGTCTCTCTTCATATGTCTTCCGGTGCAGACCCTGCACCATTTTAGTTGCCCTCCTCTGGACAGCTTCCATCCTGTCTGTCTTTGCAGAGATTGGATCTCCAGAACTGCACGCAGTACTCCAGATGGGGTCTCACCAGCTGTCTGTACAGAGGGATAATAACTTCCTGTTTTCTACTGGTTATGCCTCTCCCTATGCATCCCAGTATTCCCCCAGCCCTCCTTGCTGCCCTCTCACATTGTTTGCCCACCTTTAGGTCATCTGATATGACTACCCCCAGGTCCCTTTCCATTTTTGTTGTTGTTAGTATGTTTTTATTTTGATAAGTTGCTGTTTTTGTTCTTTGGTCAGTTCCACAACTTATTGCTTGGTAACTTATTTTTGTCAATTTATTCTTAGACATAATTGTCCTCTTTATCTTTATTACATTTATTCCATTTCTATGAACTTTATATTATGAATTTTTGTATCTGTTATTTTTTTCTTTTTCTACTTCCCGCAGGACACATCTGAAAATGAGCTGTTACTAGCTCAGTATGCCTTTCCTCATGAAATCTTTGAACTAAATACATCTCTTATTACATTAATAAACCATTGTAGCTCTGACCAGTTTGTTTCAAAAGCTACAGGTATTAACATGGTTTATGCGGCACCCTTCAGGACTGGGATCTGGATTGTGCTTTGGCATTCCATCTGGTGGAGTTCATGGGGGTGGCACACGGGGGTGGGGTAGTTAGGTTTGAAAAATCTCCAACACGGGATTTCCATAATTTTGATCTTTCAAGATCCCAAAGCGAATTATTAACAAGTTTCAGTTTTCAACTCAAAGACATTTTTGTGCTAGCAGTGTGCAAAAAAATGTTCTTTGTCTCAATATTTCTTCGTGTTTTCAACCTTTCTGAATTTAGAAACCCCTAAACAGACAATTACGAAATTTACAGGATCCAGAGATCCTAGCATTGCCTCTGTCCTTGCCACGCTGCAGGTTTTTCAGTCCAGGAGTGGATGAGTTATTAAGAGCAAATATTAGGGTTTAACACTGAACTGCCTCCTTAACCCTAATATAGCTGCACTACAGTATCCCTATAATATACAATATTTATTGTAAAAAAAAAAACAACAATGTTCTAATCTACTAGGGTTGAAACATAAAGTGTGGAAAGCTAGCTAAAGAAAAATTAGGGTTCAAAGTCTCTGGAGTCTTCACAAATAGGAAATGGGCTGTTCCTCAGTGTTTGAACAATCATTTCATTTTATTTATTTGTTAATGGGTTAGCACACTGGAAATAACATTCCCTTTTCAGATGCAACCCAGATGCCAAGGAACAACTTATAGAAATAAGCTAGAAATACATTATTTCACATCATGTACACTACAATAAACATACAATACAAATGATACATTTAAAAACATTCACTGATGTTTGAGTCTTTAAAATATTGGGACACAGAAGCTGAGAAAATCTTGTATGTAGGATAATTTTTAACATTATCAGGAAGTTTGTTCCAAAGACGCCACACTGTAAGCTAAGGTACAGTGTCCTGTGACAGTATGTACCAAGGGTTGTTGTAACATGCAGAAATTCACAGAGGACTGAGAAATCTGGTTTATAATTCAGTAGCAGGTCTCTCAAACATTCTGTGGTTTCTGTCTGTTGAATTTTATTAACTAAACATACCAGTTCTGGAGACCACACCTCTGCAAGGTAATCAACAGAGTAGAAGTGGCGCAGAGGAGGGTTGCCAAAATGTTGCAGGAGTTGCACGAAAAAACATATGATATGAGGTTGTGGGAGCTCAACATGTGCAAGGCAAGTTCCTTCATCTCCACTGAGTCTACCCAGATCCCTGTAGGCAAACTAGTCTTGAAGCCTCCCAGATGGTGGGCTCTGAACCAGGGTACCCTAAATTCTATTTTAAGACTGTTTCAAAGACACCTCAATACATCAGTAAGATACTGGCAAAACTTGGTGTAGGGGGTGACTCAGTTGATATGAATCTTCTAACCCTGGTAGTAAAGGAACTTTTCCACTCCATCTCAAAAATATTTTAACTTTTCCCAGTGCTACTTGCAGTTCCCTGAGAAGTGAAAATCTGCGCTGGATATAGCCATTTTCAAAGGAGGAGACTGCACCAGCCTAGCCAGTTACAGACCCATTTCTATTCTCTTTCCCCTTGTCCAAGGCCCCAGACAGAGTAGTCTCTAACCAGCTTGTCACGTACCTTTGAATAATACAGTGTCCAATTTGTACAGCAGCATGGCTTCTGGAAGCTCCAAAGCTCCAACATGGTGCTGGTGGAATACACCAGCTATACTCATAAGGTCCTTGTCAATCATGATCTTTTTGGAGCTTTATATATTGGCCATCGATCTGGTCAACCATAAGCTCCCACTTTTACAAACTCCTTGGCCTGGGTTTGTCACAGAACACAGTTGATTGGTTCCACAGCTGTCTCACTACTCGCTCACAGTGTGTGAAGATTAATAAATCTTTGTCCAACACTAGCGGAGTAACTATTGGTGCCCCCAGGGCTCCATCTTGGGCCCACTCCTATTTGGCCCCTTCATAAATTAACTGCTGATGCCTGTCAGACAGCCAAAGTACTCCTCTGTGTTAATGATGCAGTCATTTATTCCAAAAATCCGGACCTTGACAGCCTTGCCACCACTCTCCAAAGTAACTTTAGGTCACTACAAAGCTGGTTCTCTACATCATACTGGCCGTCAACTAAAAAACCAAAAAGAGCATGCTCTTCTCTAGCCTTCTGAAGAAGAGGAAAATTCTACCCTTTGAAATGGTCAAGGGCGAAACCTTGAACAAGTGGAGACGTTCATATACCTTGGAGTATCTTTGGAAGACACCATATCTTTTGCCCCCCATGTTAGCAATCTAGTGATCGTAGTTACCAGAAGACAGGGTGCCATGTACCATAAGCGGAACAATCCCACTGGGGATGCTGATCACCTTATTGTAGCCAGATATCTTATTGTAGCCAGCTCCATTCTGTCAATTATAGAGTATGGTCTCCCTGTCTATGCAGCTGCCTGTGACTTGGTGCTAAACAGAGTAAAGCTGATCTGTAAAAGGCATGCTGCTTTGTACTTGGTGTAGCTAACACACTCATAGTTGTACCCTTACACACTCACTAACTGGTTACCTTTACCCAGCAAATAAAGGTCTAGACATATCTGTTAGCCATAATGGTGCTCCTGGGCCTAAGAACCCCTGCTCTAACAAACTGCTTCCGCACCACCTCCAACCAATACAACACAAAGAACATGGCCAGGAATGCCCTTAAGCCTCCTTTCTGGCGTACTCTGCTGGGCAAGTGATCATATGCTCTCAGGGCTGCTAACTGGTTAAAGGAACTGTCAGACAGATTGCGGAATCTCCCCAAGTTTAATCAGTTTAACAAATCTTTGTGGTCTACCTTGTAATCTGTTTGATTTGTTTTCTCTCTGCATATAACCTATAACTTTTTATACAATGATCTGCATGGATTTTTTTTAAACTGTATGTAATTTTTCTGTCTTAAGTGCTTTGAGCCTGACTCAATTTCATTTCCTCGGGATCTGCTTATTGTACTTGTAATGTTTTTTGTGAGTATGTGTTTGACGTGGAACTTTTGTAAATGAGCACTTGTGCTCAAAGGTAATGTCTGAAGTTTTCAATAAATGAATAAATGTACTCCCTGGAGGAGAGGAGAGTGAGATGGCACATGACTGAGACCTGTTAGTACCTCCTGGGGGGTAAATGAGGTACAGAATGGGGGTCTCTTTCAGAGGAGGAAAAGTACCACAGCACAGGAGCATGTTATGAAACTTGATGGGGGGAGTTTATAAGGGATATGAAGAAACACTTCTTCACAGAAAGAGTAGTAGGCAACTGGCACAGCCTGTAGAAGATGTGGAGGGTGAGAAGACAGTGGGGAGTTTTAAATATGGGATGGATAGGCAGATGGGTATAAAAAGTAGAGGTAAGGGAGGAGGGAGGGACACCTGTGACTAGATAGGGTCCAGGGTGTAGTAACAGGTAAGGAAAATGAGGAAGACAAGATGGGTCTACATGTCCTTTTCTGCTGACACATTCTATGTTTCTATGTTTCTATCTTTACAAGGCAAATTTACAATTTAATGGAACAGAGAACCAACCCAAATTATTTAAAACATCACAGTGGTGTGCAATTTGCCAATTATTTGTAGCAACACCAATTTCCTATTTAAGGTGCTGGAAGGAGCCAGATCCACAGCTGCAGCAGCATAATATATGATCAGAAATATAATTATTGGTGAAAACAGCCAGTCAGATTTCAGGAGAAAGATGATTATAAATTCTATAAAAAGTTCCTAACTTTGAATGGATCTTAGATAAAGCAGTGTCCATCTGAGGGCAAAAACTGACAGTGGGATCTAAAATGACCTCAAGATATTTAAATATTAAAACACAATCAATTGAAACAGCATGTGAATCAATAATTTTTAAAAGCTCAGCATATAGATTTAGCCTTGGAGCAGCGCCAAACATCATTGTTTAAGTTTTATTTAAGACCAGGTTATTTGTGAACTGTCATTCTTGTATCTTTCTGAATTCTTTGGGAAGGATGTAGATGATGGCATGAGCAGTGGCACCATGGCAAAACACCAAGGTGTCATCTACATATAATAGCAGCTTTGAATCAGAGCTGACACTAGATAAAGGGTAATTGAACAGGGAAAACAGTGTTGGACTTAGTGTGCAGCCTTGAGATACTCCATACTGGACATGCAACATACTGAATGGGCCACTGTCAGATCTGATGCACTGGTATTGTTCATGCAAATGATCCATAAACCAGGCCAGAGAAGAGTTCCCCAACCCCAACTGCTCTAGGCAGTTTATTAAGAGGGGCATGCTCAACATGGCTGAATGACTTGGTTAGGTCTACGAACACAGTACGTGTTAGATGACCGTCTTCCATAGCTCTAAATACTGTGTCTGTGAACGTAACCAAGGCAGTCTCAGTTCCATGCCCCTTTCTGAACCCATGTTGATTTTTTTAGAAGTACTGTAAGATCATAATTTTCAATATACTCAATTAATTGTGTATGGACGAGCTTCTTATGAGATTTGGAGAAAGGCAATAGGATTTAAATCAACTTGTAGTTGTCAAAATCCGAGAAAAAGAGCTGGCCTTCAGTACTGGAATAACCACTCAACTTTTCCAAAGATTGGGAACTTGTTCCAAAGTAATGTAAATGATAAATTAAAAATTAGTCTAAGAGGATATGCAATTTCAGCAGCAGCCACTGCCAACAACTTTGGAGCTAACCAATCACATCCACAGATTTATCTGGTTTGAGTTTTTTTAGTAGTTTGAACACCTGACGTCTGCTAACAACTTACAAATAAAAAGGAGGATTGTTCAAATTAGGCAACCGGGAAGAAGTAATTAAATGACCTGCAACATCAGTGCAATAGTTTTCAAGGTTAGCGAACATAGAATTAAACTCATTAGCAATTGTTAGTGGGCAAGTTAAAATGTCACCTTCTTTGTATATACTTTGTTTTTCACCTACTGAAGGATTTAGTAAGGACATAATGGACCCCCAAAACCTTCTTGTGTCTGATAAATGTTTAGTTTTTTGGTCTGTGAAGAAACAAGCTTTTGCAAAATAAAGTTTACATCTGTTTCTTGAACAATGGTAGGTGTTTAAATCTTGCATCAAATTGCGGTTACTAAATTTGGTTCGCACTCTGTCTCTCTTTCATGAGATGCAAGGTTGGCGTTACCCTAATATCGACACTCTCTATGGAAGCATTGTTATGTCATTAACATTGTGTTATAAAACAGTGCTGATATTAGAATAACACCAACCCTTGTAATGTTTATATTATGCTGAAGTTCTCAATAAACGTGAGCTAGAAAAAAGAATAATGCCACCATGCACTGCATGATCCTGTCCATTCAGTCAGCAAGATACAGGTCTCAAACATATTGAATAAAAACCATCTAGTATTTAAAGTGCAGGACACTTTGTTAGCTCCACCAAAAAATCCATCTCCCCAGCTTATCCTAAGCTTATGATTGATCTAAAAACCATGTGCTATAATAAAAAAATGGAGCATTATATTAAAAAGATAAAATATCACACATGAACAAAACCTTTTTAAAAGAACAGTTTATTACAGAACAAAGACCTAATGGTTTTTATATATATTTTTTTTTATAGATTAATAGCCAGCGGTTTAAAAATAAAAAATCAGCACCATGAAGTACTCCACTGAGAAGACTATAATGTTGACTCAAGCAAGTCAGTTCCTCCTGCTTCTATAGTCTGCAAAATAAAAAAGGAAAATTATAATTTTACTTTTGAATTCGAATATCTCAACTTGAGTGCGTATTGGTAATTTTGAATCTTTTTAATTTTAAAAGCCCTATAGCTCTGAAGAAGGGACGTCTAGTCCCAAAATGTCAGCATCTTTAGAAAAAAAGAAAAATAAAAAAGGCACATTACTAAATAAATTACATTTAGGATGGAAATTCCAAAGCATGAAAGGTGATGAAAAGATACTTGAATGAAGAATAAAATCTTTACAAATTAAAATTGTGTGGGCTGAGTGGCTCACTATTGTTATAATTTTGACTTTCTACCAGACTTCCAGAGGGTCTTCCCCCAATTTTTCCATTTCTTTGTTTCAAAAATAAGGAGCCTTAGGTAAATATCTTCGGAACACACTTCCTGATACCCTCAGTGACCACCATATGATCTTTACTGGGTAGCCCATCAAGATAGCGAGTACGGAACAGCAAGTAGTCAGAATGGCACACAAATTACGGTGAGTGCCATATCAGTGACAGATGGTTCCCCCCTCCCTGTGTTCCACCCTCCAGAGTTGTTATATTGAGTATTAGACGGGGTAAAGCCCTCCCCGCAAAGTCAGAAATATGCCATCTATATGGTACCCGCTGTAAATGTAGTGCCATTTTGCACCCTCGCTTTCCCATATTCGCAGTCTTGACATGGAACAGGACTACTGCATGCACAATACATGGCCTCTATTTGTGCCCCAGATACATCCAGGTTCTGATTATTTCAATCTCTGTACCTGTGTTCCCTTTATGTATGCTGTCTTGATAGATACTGTCTGGTCCCCCATTTCAGCAGCTAGTAATATCCATATTGCCCTTGAGTCTTTAAGTTCATGTCTGTCTGGGACCACCATGCCCGCCTGAGGAAAATTAGGGTCTGAGGTTCACACCTCACCTGGATCTCAGTGGAGTTGCTGGCATATCACTGAGTGTGTGACTGTGCCTGGTGGACTTACAAGTCCACTGACTCCTCTACTGACCTTACTAGTTACAGTGCCCTCTGCAACACCTGTACTAAAGCTACTAGGCTTATGAAGGACAATTTCTTTTATTCACACCCCAGAGCAAGATTAATCAGTCCTCTAAGTTCTGTAAGGTCATTCACACCTACATCTCCCCTCTGCCCCAGTGTCCTCCCCAGTTCTCAATGTGAGCGATTCCCCTAACCCCAGCCCAGCTACAGTCATCTCATCTTTCAACTCCTTTTTTACCTCCTGTGCCTCCTTCCCTACATTCCTCCTCCTCCTCCTCCTCTCCCTCTTCCTTTTTGCCTCAATCCCTCCTCCCATCCCCCTCTTCTCTTTCTCCTTCCCCCCGCCGCTTCCCTCAAAGCTCTCCTGACTCTAAACCCACACAAAGATACGGTCCCAGATGGGACTGACTGCAGACTCTTGCCTCTCTCTGCTGCTACCATTGCACTCCCTATCATCCTTCTCCTTAGCCTCTCCTTTGCCCTAGCCTCTGTCCCAGACACATGGAAACAGGTCATGGTCATCACCCTCCCTAAAGCAGGTGACCCCCTCCTTCCCTGGTTACTACTGCCCTATCTCACTACTCTCCACTCTGACTAAACTCCAGAACACCTGGTTCTCTCTCACGCTCCCCTTTCCTTGATTCCTCCTCCTGCTTCACTCCTTACCAGTCTGGTTTTAGGAAATCCCACTCCACCTCCTCCTCCTCTCCCCTGTAAATCACTGACTCCATTCTCTCAGGCATGGGTTGTGGTCTGGTCACCTCATTCATTTTTGTCAACCTGGCCAAAGCATTCTACACTGTTGCCCATATCATCCTTCTGGACAAGCATAAGGCATCTGGGCTCTGTGCCTCCTCAGTTGAGTGGTCCCTCTCCTCCCTTGAGAGCAGGTCTCAAGCTGTCCATATTGGTGATGCCATATTCCTTCCACTCCCTATCTGCTCTGGCGTACCCCAAGGTCTGTTCTTGGCCCTATTCTAGTCTCCATTTTCCTGGATAACCTTCCTCCTGCCTGCACTTCTGCATCTATTTACATGTATGCAGATGACACAGTTCTCTGTTTCTGGCTTCTCTGCCTCTGACTTCATGTCCTGGCTCCAACTGGACTTAAACAGCATCCAGCACCAGTTCTGGGCAAATCAGCTGTCCCTCAGTACCATAAAAAAACTGTTTTCATGATTTATAGCACAAGTCAGAGACTTGCTAGGCTCTCCTCCTTGGCTCCTTCCAAACCCTTGATGGTGGTGGAATTGGGGATGTTTCCTCCTTTAAATACCTTGGGATCTGGTTGGCTCATCACCTTGATTTCTCAATTCATGTGGATGCCATCCACAAGAAGTTACATCACAAACTAGGTGTGCTTTACAGCAATAAAGCATGTATGCCATCTCCTGTGCAGAGACAGATCATTTTAAAGATGATTCTCCATATCTTTGATTATGATGACATTGTTTATAGTGCTGCTCCCAAGTGCACCCTAGCCAGACCAGTCCTCCTCTTTCACTCCTTCTGTTGCTTTGCTGTTGATTATCCCTCTAGAACCCACCACTGCTCACTATATTCCTCCCTCTCCTTACCATCACTTGAGGCAAGGTGCCTTTCTCATTGCCCTATCGTCATTACTAAATTTTGGTTCAGGACCCAATTATTTAACCAGGAGTGGCACACTAAGCTGAAAGCATGTTTACAGGTGCAACCTGGGAGCACAGGGAAGTTAAGTGACTTGCTCAGGGTCAGACAGTATGCAAGTGGGGGCTATGGGACTCAAACCCTGGTCTCCAGATTTCCAGCTCAGAGCCTTAAACCACTGTGCTATACTGCCTCCCACCCTATCTCTCCTCCCTCCTCAATCTCCCTCCCTCCACCTCCTACTTCCTTCACAACTCTAGCTCTCACTCCTTGGCACTTCCCTCAGTAAAATACTCCTCAGGTCAAGCTGCTTTCATCTTCTGCTTCCCTAAACTGTTGGGCAATCAGTCCCCTTCCATTCACACTGCTTCTTCCTTCCATGCATTCAGATCCCTCCTCTTTGAATTCTCTTCTCACTCCTGAAGTTGCCCCTGACCCTGGCTTGGGCTTTATTTATTTTTACCATCCCCCAGCTCCACATCCCCTGTGCCATTGTGCCTGCCATAAGTCAGTCACCCCCTCCACCGCCTTACCTTCTCCATTCTTCTCTGCCTGCTGTACTCAGTAGTGTCCTATTTACCCTACAGTTCTGGCCTCAATCTGTAGTTTTTGTTGAACCCACTAGTGCTTTGTTCTCACTACAGTTTTGCTACCATCTGCTCTTTACTATACTGTTTGTTTTTGTTGCTATTTATCTTTAACTTGTACTGTTTTGCTTATTGCAACATGTTCGTTGTAACTTTTCTATGGTGTTCTCCACCCCCCCCGCCATATGCATCTGGAAGAGAGCTGTTTCAGCTTAGTATGTCTTTCCTGGTCAATCATTTGAAATAACTAAATAAATAAATATAAATAAATAAGTAAATACAAGTGGTACTGTTATAGTGGCATTGGGGTGGGGTCTTGAGGTACTCAGTAGCGGCTCTAGCCACAAATGTTTACCAGGGCACAGCTGGGGCACATCAGGTGGCAGCCAGGGCACTGATATAGTGTTAATATGGGTGAAGCTCTGTACCATATGGAGCACCAACTGGGGCACAGCATTTTTTTACCAGGGCACATGCCCTGGCGGGCCCTGGTGTAGAGCCGCCACTAGAGGTACTGTTGGGGGATGGGGAATTTGAAATGCACAAAATGTTAAACTGTTGAAACGCTGCTTAGAGATTAAATGAAATAAAACACAGCACGATATTACTTGAAATTATCCACAAATACAAAAAATGACTATGCATAGTGTGTCTTGATTTTTTTAATTCATCATTTGATAATACTTCTTTGCGAGCAGAGAAGAAGTGTTAGTGTACTGTACTGTATGTAGAAACCATATTTCAAACACTGGCCAACATACTGTGCAGTACTGTTATTGTTCCACCTTAACTGGCCTTATAGTAAAATCCAGTGAAATACAGGTTCACAAGTATGTCATTGTTCCATCTATGCAGGCTGTTTAGCAGCCTACGGTAATTGAGTTTTTGTGCTTTAGAATGTGATATAGTAGCCAGTGCCCAGGGCTGTGACCAGGGGGGTGCAGAGCTGCAGTTGCAGTAGTGCCCACACTATCAGGGGGCCCACTGCCTCAGAGGTCAGCATTAAGTAAAATCTTTTATCGTAGACAAACTTGTAATTTTCTCTTTGGACATTGCTTATGTACTTGAAAGTGGGGCTATCAGCAGTGGTGGCAGAATACTCCAACTCCTGTTTCACATGGTGGGGAAGTGCAGAACAAGGAAGCAATAGGGCCCATTGCTCAAAACATTTAATCTCTGTGCCAGTATCCCCAGAAGGAGCACGGGCAAATTACATTGTTTAGTTCCTTGATCGTGGTGCCGGTAATTGGGACAGGGGAAGCATGGACAAGCTATGGATGCTCAGCAGGACTTATATGAAAAAACTTATAAAATAAGCATTTATTTTGCACTAATGGTTATTTTGTGCTTATTGATAAGGAGGTGGGCCCCACAAAATATTTTGCAGGGGGTCCCTTACAGTTGTTGGCACAGCCCTGCCAGTGCCTTTTTAAAACTGTATGATGTAGTTTATGCCCCCAATACAGAAGAACAGGGACTTAAACTACATGGTACATTCCTGAATTTGTTCTTACCAGCAACATGCAAATCAGAATCACTCACTAGGGTACATTAAAGGAGTAGTCCACCCAAAACATGAAAAAATAGATGTTGTGCAGAGTGTTTTAATTTGTATGTGAAGTTCTAGTGTTTCCTTCCCTCTGACTGGTATTAGGAGTTTTTCCTAAATTAGCCTGCTAGCTTTATGCTAGTTTTACGACCCCTGGGGATCTTCATCCCTGACAGCGTAATTGTATTTCTTGTTCCCACAGTGCATCTTGTCTCATGTGACTGTGATGTAAGAGAGACCCAACATTCGGCACACACATGCCAAACAAACTAAATATCTTGGAAGCTTCACAAGCGGCACAAAAATTACCAGCAGCAACGTTTTTCAGGACAGTAAGACCTTTACGATGAGGGTGGTCACCAAGCTGAATTCTACAGATTTTAAAATATAGCCATCTCTACTGTTGTGAACTGATTGTAAGGCAATGCTGTCTGCTGGATTTATGGTCTCTGCACCATCACATGAAACAAGGTGCATTGTAGGACAAAGGAATATAAGTAAGCTGTCTCATATGGAGATCTCCAGGGGTCATAAAACTACCCTAAAGCTAGCAGGCTAATTTAGGAAAAACTCTTATTAGCAGACAGAGGGAAGGACACACAACAACTTAACATACAAATCAAAACACTCTGCACAACATATGTTTTTGCAAGTTTTGGGTGGACTTTTCCTTTAACTGAAAGCATGTAGATATTCTGTGAGATGGAACACTAACAGAATCATTAAAAGGTGAACTACATTGAACCATAGGTGTGAAAACAAGTTAGGAAGAGAGGATGTGTGTATGTCAACAACAAGAAAGGCAAGATATTGTTCTATGTCATAGTACAGCAACATCATTTACATCTTGAGCAATTGGCTCTTTAACTAGGACTGAGATCATACCCCTGCTAACCCCCATTGCAGCCTGAGCTGTACGAGGTCGGTGCCAAACCCTGTGATTTATTTTAACTGCTGTACACTGCTGTACACAGCAGGGGTTGAACCAGTTACTTCGACACAAAGGGCACTTAGCTCCAGTTTTGAGTACAAGGACTCAGTTATTACCGAGCCCCGGCATGGTCACCAGGCTCGATTGTATTGTATACTAGTCCATGTAGACATAGAATTTATCAGCTAGCAAGATGATAACTAACTTTTCACTTGCAAGCAAGCTACATAAGTGCCACTAATAAATATTATCTTGTATTTTTGAGGCACAGTTTACACCACCCTCGGTGCTAACATTCACTTCCACATGGCCTGGTGAAGCATTAATGGGGACAATGGGGGACAGCCATTCTGGACATTCACACTCAAGCCTACTCAATTATGTACATGTTCGAGAAGGCTTGAAATGTCTATGGTCCCCCAAACCCTTGAGAGAACAAACAACACTGTGGTTCAGTATCTGTTCCCTATTCTCAAAACAGATTATGTAAGCTTACTCTATCTGTTCTCATGGAAAAATTCCTCTATTCTTATGTGGGAGGAGGAGGAGGAGGGGAATACAGGATGTGATTTGATTGTCTTTTGAAGGAGGTACCCCCATGTGTATAGTCCCAATAAGCGACCAATTACTACTTCCTCCTTAAATCTTAAAGGGTGGCCCCACAGACCCCCTTCCCTCTCAAGCACTTAGCTCACTGAATGAAACTGATAGCATTTCTGTTCTAATCATCAGTACCACAGGATCCGCTTGTGGACTTCGGAGAGTCCCATGATTTATTACAATGCTGTAGACAGGAGGCATTGACAGACTAAGCCAACTACATTTGAAATAAAGGGTGCTCAGCTCTCAATTATAGAGACCACTTGTCAGTTTTCTGACCTGTTCAGATAGTACCACCTCCCACCACAGCCTGTGCTGAGTTCCTGATGATGTAGCCCTACACAAGTACTATGGGGCTAACCTAAGAACTGTCAGGGGTGGACAGAGCCACCCTGCCTGATCGTATGCTTGTTTCCATAGACATAAGATTCATTAACTTGACACAATTTAAATAATATACCCCTTGCAAACAAGCTACATTAAAGTGCGTAACATCAATTACCCAGCCTTTGAAGCACAATGAACTTCATCGAGGGTGCTAAGATCCACTTTCACATGGTTCGGTGAAGCAATGAACCTGGGTCTATGAGGATGGCTGTCAAGGACATACCCACAGAAGCCTACTTGATCGTGCACTTGTTTGAGTAGGCTTGAAACTTTTAGGGTCTCAAATGCCCTTAAAATACTAAACAACAGTGTGGTTACTATTGGGTTCCTACCAAGGAGTCAGTTTATATGTTTGCTCTACCTATACACATGTGCTAAAGTGAAAAAGTGCATCCATGGGGGGGGCCGTGTAGCAATGGAGAAAGTTGAGGGGTGCTGCCTGTATCAATGCACAGTGGTTTCTTTTTTCCTATTTTGGGTGTGTGCACGCTAGTACAGGCAGGCCTGTTCTGATGCATGCACAGTCTGGCAGCCCTCCTGTGCTCCATGGTGGCTCCCATGGGCACCCTACCCCACCAAACACCAGTGGCTGCATACTACTGGCCCTAGCTGGAGGGCGACCTCTCCCTTTCTCGATGGCTGTGCAGACTGTGCTGAATTAAGTGCTGAATGATCTGTCGTAAAGGGCCTCATTTCAGGGTCCACTGCTCATGGAAAGATTACAGAATGGCACATAAACACATCGATTCAACTGTCTCCTTGCCAAATTAGCATGCCCCCATGATGACATGTTCAAAGGTGTAACAGGGGATCACTGCTCTATTCTGTTTGCAGAGATATGGTAGAATCTATGATTGTCACAAAGTGTCCTATTCACCCCTTCTGCCTTTAGGCTAACATCAGACCAGTATTACAGAAAAAGGGATGTAGGTTTAATGGTACTTACCTCACCTAGGTGAGAATCATCCCAAACAAGGAACACCTCAATACAGGGGAATAAGGCTAACTCCATCTCCCACCTACCCTCACCTCAGGATTACGCTAATCTATTACCTGTATCAATGCATTACATGACCAGTTAATGGGGGATGAGCAATGCTATAATACACAGCTGTACCCATGATTTGGTCCAGACACACTCCTCATACCCGCTTGGCCTTGTAAGATAGGTAGCTGATTAAATACCCAATTCCTCTGGCACTTAGTGGCTTCTGAAACAAACCCCTATCACCCCTTCCCATATCCCCCCTTCCCCCCACTTCCCTTGCATGTGGAACTTATCTATCTCAGTAGGTAGGAGCTTGGATATAGGTGCCTTTTGACCTTATTGTTCTCCGGGCACACCCTTGCACACTGTACTGCTCTACATCAGTAGTAACGCTCGGGACAGGGGGCTCTTGCATCAGAGATCTCAACCCCAGTGCAGGATAAGCACCCCTGGCCCAAGAAAGTTTTACTGTAATTTCAACCTATTTAGGGTACACACAGTGTTCTGGTTAACTTTTGGGTTCTGCTTGTTTAGTTTTATACTGTTAGATCTGCTAAAATTATTGACAGAAATTTTTATTTAGTTGAATTGCACAAATTTTACTACCTGCATTCCCCTTCATATGGGGGAACATGGTTCCATCCCATGAACACTACGCAAGGATGGTACTTGGGACATGGACTCATATTCCTTACGAGTGGGTAAATTACATATTAAGGTTTATACTCTTTGGTTCTCCTCACACTCTGTGTAATGGTAGGTCTCTCAATTAAATTCATCTCATGGAACATTAAAGGTATAAATTCCCCCATCAAACACAGGAAATTTTTAGATCACCTTAAGAGGGAAAGAGTGAGCATAGCCTACCTGCAAGAGACCCATATTTCTGAAACTGAAGAACACAAAATGGGTTGGGCCTCTCAAGTTTATGGTAGCTCATATAACTCGAGGAGTAGAGGTGTGACAATCCTGGTCCACAAATCAATTCCTTTTCAAGTGAAAGAGATCCATACAGATAAAGAGAGGAGGTACATTATCACAGGTCTGCTATATGACCAGGAGGTTACACTATGTAATATATAAGGGCCCAGTCCACAGAGGTAGGTGTAAGCCCCCCAACATTGTTGGGCTTTCCGGTTATATGGTCACATTTGCTCTGCAGTGTCGCCATTCAGAATCCCCGCTTTCATGTGGGTCGGTAGCCCCTGCATGGGCAGTTCACGCATCTGGTTAATCACCACTGTTGCAGCACCCTGAATGATCTCTCCATGCTCCCAACCCCCTGGATTACCAGAGCGGGGTCTGCAGAGCAGGAGGAGGTCCAGTACAAGCCCCTAAATTATTTATTTTTAGATCGCTAATAAGTGCTATGTCTTAGGGTCATGAATATTAATTCAGGCTCATGAATGTTAATGAGGTCCTGTCTGCTGCCTGGGGACAGTGTTTTTTTGGCAGCAGCGATGGGCAGGGAAGTGAAAGAAAAAAATAAATTCTGCATGTGGGTTGATGGTTGGGGGGACTGCTACACATTTGCTGGAGGTATAAATGTTAACGTTTATTGTGGTTGCAAAATACATCTAATTGTGAGGGCTTTTCTGGGACTGAACATCAGCAGCCATGCTTGTGACCCCTAACCCCTGAACCAGCCAGTAAGAGAGCCAGGTTTCTGCCAGAGGCTTATAGGATTATACAAAAGACTTTTGTGAATTAAAACGGGGACTTTTCTTGGCACCCTTTTTCAGAGCCTATGAGGTATCGAAGGAGGTTAATGAATATTAATTTTATGGAATGACAAGTGTGTAGGCCAATCAGGAGCTAGACAGAGGTCTCAAAACCTGAGACTTTTTGTTCAGAGTTCAATTCTTCAGAACCCTCTCCCATGGGGGGGGGGGCTCCAGTACTAGGGAGAAAAATGTTGTTTCCCATGTGGAAAAAGGCCTCATTGGGGGTTGCCAGTGTTCTGCCCCTATGGTCAAAAGAAGCTGGTAAACCCTTCAGCTGTGAGAGAGCTGTTTAGCCCATTTCCATCCAGCTGTGAGAGAGCTGTACTGTAAGTCACTGTAACCACAGTTGTGGCAGCGCTGTGGAGGACTGTGACTTCATGGGCTTAAGGTTTTGTTTGCAGGAAAAGTTTTGAGTTTTAAGGACTGTGTGTTTGTTCCTTGGTCTAGTTGGTCACAGTATAGGACAGGCTGCACTGAACCTTTGCGATTTTGTTTCAAGGCCATTGGGAGCTGTTGCTCAGAAGGGAACCTTCAGCTTTGAGAAGAGAGTTCACTCCAGAGAAGGAGCCTGAGATTTGAGAAGAGATTTTGCTCCAGAGATGGAGCCTGAGGTTTGAGAAGAGATTTTGCTCCAGAGATGGAGCCTGAGGTTTGAGAAGAGATTTTGCTCCAGAGATGGAGCCTGAGATTTGAGAAGAGATTTCGCTCCAGAGATGGAGCCTGAGGATTGAGAAGAGATTTTGCTCCAGAGATGGAGCCTGAGGTTTGAGAAGAGATTTTGCTCCAGAGATGGAGCCTGAGATTTGAGAAGAGATTTCACTCCAGAGATGGAGCCTGAGGTTTGAGAAGAGATTTTGCTCCAGAGATGGAGCCTGAGGTTTGAGAAGAGATTTTGCTCCAGAGATGGAGCCTGAGGTTTGAGAAGAGATGCCGCTCCAGAGATGGAGCCTGAGGTTTGAGAAGAGATGCCGCTCCAGAGGAGGAGCCTGAGGTTTGAGAAGAGATTTTGCTCCAGAGATGGAGCCTGAGGTTTGAGAAGAGATTTTGCTCCAGAGATGGAGCCTGAGGTTTGAGAAGAGATGCCGCTCCAGAGGAGGAGCTTGAGAGACTTGAACCTGTGACTTGGAGCAGTAGCTCCAACACTTGAGAAGAGGGAATTGTGAAACTGTTCCTGAAGGGATGGGACCTTCTCTGCAGTGCAGAAAGTGCACTGGAAAAGTTTGGACTTCAGAGACTGTATAGGCAGATTCCTAACAAACATAAAGATCCAGTATTGTTACCTTTTTAACAATAAGTTATTGAGCCCCCCCCCCCTCTTCTGGACATAACTGGTTTCTCTAGACCTGTATAAGTAAATATGTGTTGATTTCTTTTTTTTTTCTCTATACACTATACTCTATACTCTATAAACTGGGTGCAATCTTTCTCACTTTTGACAGGTTTGATTTTAATGATGTCAATGGATGCTGTATGGTAAAGTGTTATATGAAAATGTTGCATTTTATACTTTGTGCATAATGTATCTGTTATCATTAATTACTGGAGACTATAAATACCAGAGAAATTGTTTACAATAATGATTTAACAGTTTATAATCATGCACACCATATTTTAATTGCATTTATTCATTTAGTTTTTGTATTGTGTGTTTTACTGGGTTTGATGGTAGTATCTCTTTAAATTCTGTTACATTTAAGGTCCTGGTTTAGCAGGGTCTCTGAACTTTTGAGAAAGCCTCTGATTGGGCGAAACACGTCAGGTGACGAGACATCATACCAGGAAGTGTGTAATTGTGTGCCAAGTTACACTGTTCCATTGTGTTCTCTGTTGGATTACACCTTGGATTTTACTCTGTTGGATTATTAAAGCATACTGTGGATGCAGTCATTACAATTCCAGAGTTGGTGAGTCATTTAAAGAACTATCAGTCTCGAGTGAGACTTTTTTCTATATGAGCCTTGGTTACTGTGCTGGTTTTCTGTTTGTATTTATTTACTGTTGTCCAAAACCTAAAGCACGACCTACCTAGGTGTGTCGCGATCTCTGTGCACCATTAAGAAGAGCTAGAACAAGCTTTACGTTCTTTGCTGGGGGTAAAAGACCTGTGGCAGATGGCCCCCATGCAGATTTTCTCTTCCACTTTAGAAGGCTCCTTTGAAACCTCTTACAGAGGCTCTAAAAGAAGTCACAAAGTAGGGCCAACTGCCACCTTTCATACGGACTGCAGCTATCACTCTGATACCCAATGAGCGTAAAGACCCCACGGTTTGCAGCAGTTATAGACCTATATCCCTCATAACAATTTAATGTAAGGTCTACACAAAGGCACTATCCACTTGCCTTAAAGAGGCCATAGCCACACTTATAGACACAGACCAGGTTGGCTTTGTCCCACAGGGGAAGGCTACAGGCAATACTTGATGACTCCTTAACCTTATTTGGAGAGTAACATCCTCTCATCAATGGGCAGTATTCGTCTCACTTGATGCAGAGAAAGCATTTGATAGGGTGGCATAGCCCTACCTGTTCCAGGTACTCAAACATTTTGGCCTGGGGGACATCTTTATGGGCCACATTCAAACCCTATACAATGGGGCCTCAGCTTCAGGGACTGCAAATGGCATATATTTGAGTTCATTTGCCCCAGGGAGAGGCACTCAACAGGGTTGTCCTCTCTTGCCCCTGTTCTTCATTCTAGCACTGGAGCCCCTACTACAGGCTATAAGGCAAGACGCCGCTATACGAGAAATAGATGTGGGAGAGGACCATAAAGTCTTAGTGTATGTGGATGACATCATGCTAGTACTATCCAGGCCAGAACAGTCAATTCCAGCAGTTCTTGACTCACTGTCCACATACGGTAGGCTCTCCAGATACAAGGCAAATGTATCCAAGTCTGTCATTAAGCCCTCACATAAGAGTATTACCTCACTCCCATAATTCTTATGGGGCCTCCAACTCACTCAACAATGTATCAAATACTTGGGCATGAGTTTTTCATGGAACATACCAACACTTGGGCCATTTGACCTCTGAGAAGTACAGATAAACTTGACCAAGGATTTAGACAGATAGAGTTGATTACACCTCTCGCATTGGGGCAAGGTACATGCATACAAAATGATGGCTGCTCCCTGAGTACAATATATTCTGGATAATCTTCCTATCTGGATCAGCTAGGATCTCTTGTGCAGACTCCAAAAACAGATGCTAGACTTCATCTGGGGCTCAGGACCCAAATGCATCAGTCACCACAAACTAATAAAAGCCCTAGTAGGAGGGGTTGGAAACTTTCAGACTTCTCTCGGAAGCAGGACACACACCTGCTGGTGCAAATCGCCTGTACCATGCCCACAACAAATATGGTCCCCCCCAAAATGGACCAATTGCGAGGCCCATGTACTAGGGACCGGACTGTATGAGACTCGTCACGTTCTCAAAGTCCCAGTGACATTGTCTACTCACCCTACGCTACTCTAAACTAAAGTCACTTGGGACAAGCATAGTAGGTTCTTCAAGTGGCAGCCAGCAAAATCACCCCTTCTCCCTCTGTGGCATAATCCATGTATCCGAGTCACAAAAATAATCCTTAACTGGTGTAGCTGGGCCCATACAGTATCAGATGCTAGACCCATAAACTGGATATCATAAAACCTTCAGCCAGCTTCAGACTGAATTTGGCTTGGGCAAAACACAACACTGGCAATACCTTCAAATGAAGCAAGTCCTACAATCTCTCTTGGGTCAGAAAAACAGACAGGATCTGTACAAAATCCCGACACTTGGATGCTTGACATGAAAAAGCCTGACTCCACTTTCCCATCCAGTACACAATCCCGTCATAATAGTAGCCGACACACAAAATCCCTTCATAGCACATGCTGCATTGCAAACACATTTAACCTGCAAACAGCACAGGCATAGCAAACATTTAAATTGTTTTTAAACAGCAGCAACAACCTGCTTACATCCACCTGCATACAGCAAACAGTGCCTGTGGTTGTAAACATTTGCCAAATATCTAAATGTGGCAGATGGTTTGAAAGACATTTAACCTGCAAACAGCGTACACATAGCAAACATTTAAATTGTCTTTAAACAGCAGTAACAACAAATGGCTTGAAAGTTGTAGATGGCTTGAAAGTACACGCAAACAGCAAACCTACTCCCTCCTGTAAATACTGATCCTGCATCTGGCTTCCTGTATCAGCCTCAGCCCTACAAACTTACATTAGATGTGCAATAACAGCTACCGTACGTGTTGCAAGCTATGTGGACCAGAGCGGTGTCACTTTCAGTCTACACTCAAACATCAGTGCTAGTATTAAAAGACTGCACTATGAATGCCTCAGATCTAAATGGAATTTTCATCTGAGATTGCATTTCTTTAATGGACAAGTGTAGGAACTGGCCAACCCTCTTAAAAGTACTGTGAACAATGCTAACCCTTACTTGTTAAGCAGAATCCCAGGTGGTGAACCAGTCTGTGTCTATGTACGTTTGCAAGGTTAACATTTTAAAAATGTGTACTTGTGCACTCATGGAAAGAAATTGTGGACTGCAGCTGCATTGTAAAAATGTGTACTTGTGGAATTGGGGGATCGGGGAAAAGGAAACAGCAGGCAAAAAGCAACATGTGGCTTTATTGACGGGGTTTAGAGTTTCGGCTAACTGAACCAGATGGTAAGATAAAGGTGGGGATTTCAGTGTCGGGAATGTAAGCGTCGGGAAAATTCATGTCGGGAAAATGTACCAGACCCAAACAGACTTGGGGGAAAGCAGCCCATGGACACATTGATGTGGCACAAAGAATACACACTACCTTCAGCCAGTGACATGTACAGGTGGCTCTTGTGCCTTCAACTGGACCATACTGATATCTTCCGGCAGAAGTGTAGCACTGAGTGCCATATGAACTTAACCACCCAAGACTGGGCGGAAGTATGGCGGAACTGTCAAATGGCCACAAGGGACATAAAGAATAGGTTCACACAGTTTAAGATAGTACATCGTTGGTGCAAGACTCCTCAACAGCTATATAGTTGGGGACTAGCAACCTCTGATAAGTGTTGGAGGTGCGCAAAACATGTAGGTACAATTATCTACCTCCTCTGGGAGTGCCCTACCCTTCGAACCTTCTGGCATGGAGTACAAGAGATTCTAAGGGACATACCTGGCCGCCCAATTCCATTAACATATTCCCTTGTTATGCTAGGTGTACCCACTAAAGATGATGTTCAGGACACTCTTAGAAAGACAGATATACAGGGATGCTTAGGGCAATAATAACCACCAAATGTGTCTTGATACGTCATTGGTGAAACCACTTTTCCCCCCAATGCCACAGAATGGTTAACAGAATTAGGGAAAATGGCAACCTATGAAAGAGTGCATGACAGAGTTAATGGTAAAATGGAATACTACAAAGAAACATGGGGACCTTTCCTTTCTTCCCAGTACGTAAGATACCCCCAGGACACTATCTTCCCCATTACCTCCTACAAGGAAATAATTTTGGTTGTCTGAACACAGTCTAGCAATTCCACTGCCATAATAACACCTAGTCTTAGGAATCTTAGCTATTTCTCATTCCTTTACTCCCCTGCTTGTTTGTTTGTTGAATTTTGTTGACCCGGTAAGCCCACTGGGCCTAGAAGTCCCTTTTCAGGGGTGACCGGGTGGGGTGGGATACAGATGGTAAGCAACTGAAATTGAACCAGATTAAGCTGTTGGTGGTATTTTTAGTGAATGAGGGAAATTTGGCCAGGATACCGGGGAAATTCCCCTACTCTTTTCGATAAGTGCCATGGGATCTTTAACATCCACCTGAACTACCACCAATCCAGGCAGATGGGACCTCGGTTTTAACGTCTCATCTGAAAGACGGCACCTCAGAAGTGCAGCACCCCTCTCATGCTGCACTACAGTGTCAGTACTGGGATATTAACCCAAGTGCCAGATGTGGGAACTGAACCAACAGCCTTCTGATCTCCTGGCCTCAGAGGCAAGTGTGCTACCTACTGAGCCACTGACACTGCTTATTAATACATTCTCTCACCCATAGGTTTCAGGGCCTTACATATCAGGAAGCAGGTTCTGTATGACTCACTTTAATTAGAGTGAGTCACTCCTCTTAATATAATGTATGGTAGAACGCTGTTAACTTTAGGAAATCATCATTTCCTAAGGTTGTTAACCCATCGTCCGTCCATTCCAGTGTTGTTAACCTATCAATGTGAGGTTGTTAACCTGTCAATGCTTTGTCACATCAATAGGTTAACAACACTGGATGAAGCCATGTGATGATCTGTGAAGCTGTGAGGCTCTGTTCAGGCATCAAACAGTTGAAGGGTTTACGGTGAAAATGAACTGTCACTTTTTTTTTTCTGTAGCAGCTACTTGCCTATCTGTGCATAAATATGACTTCTTTGTTTTTTCATTTTTTCCCTTGTTTCCTCAGATTAGAGTCCTAAGACACACCACATTCAACTGACTGATGACCTCACCAACCGTTTCACAGCCTAACGGAAGTGGCACATTACATGATCAGTAACTCCGGTCATTGTGACCTTTTTTTTTGCTCAGATTGAACATGTATGGGAGGCATAATTTCAAGGTAAGGCGCAGTTCTTTTGATAACCCCAATACCCATACACTATAAAAGACAATGTATGGGCATCAGTGGTCAACCACATTATGCGAGCATCTCGTGGTTCCCTTGGCAACTGCGGTAAACTTCTCGAGCTGCACTGTCGAGGTTTACCTAGGTTGTCAAGGGAACCACTCGATGCTAGCATAGTGTGGTTTACCACCAATGCCCATACATTATCCTCTATATAGTGTATAGTAGAGCATTGTTCTATATAGAGCTCCAACGCTTGCAAAATGCTGTTGTACCACAGTTCAAAGGTCATGGAATGTAATTGTACCCTTCTATGGTAGAACAGCATTCTGGAACCTCTAGAGACTGCACAAGTCAATTTCATTGTGAAAGAGAAAAAAACACAATGCACACATTTTACATAATACCATACACTATAAAAAATACAGGATGAGCAATTTTATGCACAACCAGTGTGTTCTACCACCTAGGGATTCTGATTCCCAGGGACCTCTCGAGTTTCACTCTTGTGGTCAGAGGAAATCAGAACCCCTCTGTGGCAGAACTCACTGGTTGTGCATAGTTGCCCATCCTGTATTCTCTATAAGGGGAATGCAGGTATTAGTTTTCTTAGTTTTTCAGTAGTTGTAGCCTGAACAGTCTTATAATAATGTTTGTTGTCTTTGCCACTTGTCTTGCCCATTCTAGTAGTTCAAGTTATATATTAGTCAATCTTGATCCGCTGTATTATCAGATCTTTTAAAAGATCATATTGGTGATATATAACAAGTTAAGATTTTAATGTCTCATGTATTTACTTATTTTTACACTCTACTTCCCTTGCCAGTCTCTGCAGATCTAAGTTTGTACTAAGGATGGAATGTGTATATTATAAATGTTCTATTACTATGATAGCCTGTAAGCCAAGGGAAATCCCAGCTAGGATTGTTTTGTTGATTTCATTTCTGAATGTTATGTTATTGTAATCAATACATTTTTAATCACAAAAAAACAGTAGAGCAACACCCACCCCTACACTTACCAGCCTGAGTGTGGCTCTTTGGCTGGGGGATGCGGGGGGGTACAGAAAGAGACAAGAACAGCATTTTTTATAGAGTAGCTCACATCTATAGCAGCAATGCATAATTTCTTTAGCAATACATTTAAGCAATGGAACTGTAGTAGGGCACATAACTAAAAGCAATCACCACCAAAAATGAGATAGAAGTAAACATTAAACAAGAATGACTGCCTGAAGAAGCCAGTGGAAATAAAAAAAGAAATGTGTTCCACATTAGATGTCCACCATAATACATAAATTAATTCTAGCTACTAGGGAGCAAATAAAAACATGACCATAACAGAGATAAGGGCCTATGTCATTAAGCCAGGAAACATGGGTGAGGACAGAGAGGTAGATAACTCCTGGAAAAACACTAGTACTGCTGAAGCACATGATATTATTGTACAGTTATACAGAGTGTTTACTGGAGTGCTTATTATAACCTGGTACATCTTCACATTGCTGCTCCAGACCATGCTTCTGGGGGATACATGTACTGCATAAATGTCTTATTGCAACATCTGCTGGCCTCTGCAGAAACTACAGTGCCTGAAAAATTCTGATGTCGGAGCAGAACGGAAAAACAAATGACAACGCAAGTCCGCTGCCTGGCACCATGGCGCAAAATCATTATGCATGGTGATGGCAACCACTGTAAAGTGTTGTACTGGGTGAGGAGTGGCCAGTGCTGATATGAGAACCAGATTGAAATACCCTAGTAGTCAGCCAGGTAGTGGTACCATTGAACTACAAGGAGCCGTCTGGGCATCCGGTCACTCTTGTGTGTGAATTTGTGAGACTGGTGACAGTGGGGAAGACGTTTGTCACACTATCCCATTGGGTTCTAAACCTTGAGATTTCACTGGCATTGACTACATCTTCATGTAATTTGTTCTATTTATTGATAACCCTTCCTATAAAACATACTTTTTCATGGCTTTCTTAAAACTAACCCTCTCTAGCCTGAGATTTAGACCCTTCAAATCTGTGGCATCTATTCTGTTATGTCCTCATAAGTATTATGTATGTAAGTACTGTGTATGTGAGTGCTGTGTACGTAAGTGCTGTGTATGTAAGTTTTTATCATGCCCTCTGTCTCCCTACTGACCTCTAATGAGAAGATGTTTGTTTATTTATTTAAAAGTTTGATAACTGGGAAAAGCACTCTGAGATAAGGCTCATTTTCATGTGCGACTGGGAGGGAGCAGAATAAGACTTAACAGGCATATACAAAAACAAGAAAGCAAATAATGTCAAATAAAAGTGCTGTAAACAATTGGCAGCAATTCAAAACACAGGGGAGTGCAGAATCTAATCAGAGAGGCATAAAGTAACTTGATTAGGTACAAAACCAGGTTGTGCAGGCAGTGAAGGCTGCATCAAGAAAGGGGAGAGGAAATTGTGGGGGAGAGGAACAGGGAGGAGGAAAAAGCCAGAGTAGCAGAAAGGGTGGGTGTGGAGGGGAAAAGGCAAGAGGATCAGGGATGCGGGCTAGGGAGTTGGGTGAGATAATGTCACATAGAAAGGTGACAAAGAGGCTCCAGATTATGGGAGGTTATGGAAAGGGGGGAGGGAAGCTGTGGCAAGAGGGGAAATGAGGGATCGGGGGGCAGAAACAGGGAGGAGGGGGAGACAGCCTGAGTAGACATTTTAGAGAGGGGAGGGAGGGGAAAGGCAAAGAGAATAGGGGAGTAGGTTCCACAGGGAGGGGAGCTGGTAGTAGAAGGCAGCTTGACCAGAGCATGAGCGGGGGTGAGGTAAGTAGAAGGTGCAGGGGTCCCTGAAATGTAGAGGGTAGGAGGGGGAGAGGAAGAGAAGACAAATAGGAAGGACACAAGCCAGACCAGTATTTTGGCTATGGAAGTGGTGCAGTGGTGATGGCGATGGAGGGGTAGGGAGGGGATGGAGAGGAAATAATATAGAGTACAGTGGTGGATGCAGGGAGGAGAGTTGGAGGCAAAGCAACAGAAGGCAATGAAGAGGGTGTCCAGTCTGACAAGAGTGAGGAGGAAGGGGCAGATCTGTATACCAAGTCTGCATAATCAAAGATTAGGAGGATCATTTTGGTTAACAGTTCTCGGCAGATGTGGGAGGGAAGGCAGTCCTTGTTATGGTAAAAGGTGCAGAGCTCTGGGTGGAGCTTGGCATGAATGGCATCAATACGGGTGGAGAAACTGAGTTTGCTATCCAGCCAGACACCAAGATATTTGAAGGCGGGAACAGACTCCGGGTGGGTGCCATCCAGGGTGGAGAAGGTTGAGAGAGTTGAAAGCCTAGCTAATCTCTGGGGGATGCCAAAGGTCATGGTCATGGTCTTTTTGGTGTTGCCTTTTGAGTTGGTTATTCTGAAATTAGAGTAGCACATTGTGGAAGTCACTTTGGAGTGAGACTTCAACTGTAGAAGAAGAGGGGCCCGAGGAGTAAATAACTATATCATCAGCATACATATGTATCTGGGAAGATACACAGGCAGAGGGGAGATCATTGAGAAATACAGAGTAAAGTATGGAGCCCAGGATGGAGTCCTGGGGGACACCAGCTTGGATGGGGAGGTGGGGTGACAGTTCGCCACCCACCTAGACATACTGCTGTTGGTCCAAGCGGTAGGAGCGGAACCATGCTTCTACAGGGGCAGAAAGGCCAGCTGAGGATAGTTTACACAGAAGAAGGGGATGGGAGACTGAGTCAAAAACTTTTGCAAAGTCAATGAAAGTGGGAGCAGTGATGTGAACCTGATCCATTCTGGGGAGAATGGAGTCAGTGAGGTGCAATAGGAAGGAGAAGGTGAAGTGTTTTTTTTTTTGAAAGCCAGACTGGAATGATGAGAAAAAGGAAGAGGAGTCTAGAAAGTTAGCAAGTTTGGAGTACACTAGGGATCATAGTCGGCTAGTGACAGTACTGAGCTTGCACTATGAGGTGTCTAGCATCTGCATGGGTTGGCCTGGTTATGGTACAAAACTCCCAATCTTCTGTTTTCCATGGACACAAGGTGGCCAACATGGAGGCAAAATATATGGTATCATCCAGGATCACCCCAAGGTATTTAAAGATTTGTACCTGTTAAAGCGTATGTCCCAGCTGATTGCAGATGACAAAGGGGGGGGGGTATCCTTTTGTTCAGTTGTGGGCTTGTGAAGAGTATTGTCTTAGTTGTTTTTGTAATTTAGAACCAGTTTGTTTTGGGAGAACCATTTTCAATGGCCTCAAAATTACTCTGGAGGACATAAGGCTGCCAAGGTTAGGGTTCTTGGACTAGATAACCACATTGTCAGCATAGAGAAGTACTGTACATTTTCAGACTGACAGGCATCAGGTAGGTGGTTTATGAATTAGCCAAATGGTAAGGGGCCCAGAACAGAGCCCTGGGAAACTGTCTAACAAAGAGCCATCTATCTTATTGCATTGAGTGCGATTAGTGATGTAACTCTGGAACCAGGTGAGTGTGTCCTGTGACAGGTCTAGGCCATGGAGTTTGTAGAGAAGGATCTTATGATTGACCAAGTCAAAAGCTTTTATAAAGTTGACACAGATGGTGCCAGCTTTGTCTCCATATTGGAATACTCAATTAGTGCTGTATTGGTGCTAGGTTTTTTTCCGAAATCCATGCTGCTGGGAACACTATTACATATTGTTCATTATATGAAACAAGTTGATTCGACACTATTCTCTAAAGGGCTTTGGACTGGGGGAAGGTATGGAAATTGGCCTGTAATTGGAAAGGTTAGAACAGTTACCACTTTTAAAAACTGGTGTAACCAACATGGATTTCCATTTTTTGTGGAACTGGAAGTAGCGCAGAGAGAAATCGAACATTTTGGAATGGGGTAAGAGAGTTCCCCAACTACCAGGGTAAATAACCTCATATCAATTGAATCAACCCTGATTCTGATTTCACCAAGCACCTTTATTATATAATTAGAGGTGCCTTGTACTGAGACAGGTTTACAATAGACTTTAGGATAGCCTGACTCCAGTTATCCTAATAACCGGTCTTTAATCAGGTTCATTTTAGTCAGGCTATTAAAAGCACATACGCTTTTGTCATTTTAGCACAGTCTGTTTGATAGGGACTCTGTTAAACAGATTTTTTCAGAGCCTGGTGGCTATGTATATTTTTTCAAGCATTTTCTAATCCACCGGCCTGCCAGACTGCACCCCCCAGCCCCGTCATGGACCTGATGGACTTACTGATTATCCTTCACTTGCCTAGAACCACGATAGTGATGGTGGCTTGCCATGTCAGTTTTGTATGTGCCTGCGGTGGGAGCTCAATCAGCAGTGGGCCAGGCTTTTTCCTCCAGTTCTAGCTTTCTACTCAAACATGCCAGCACGCAATAATGTGCATGCGTATGTGCTGTGGCATATGTACATTTTTAGTGTACAGCTGCTGCCCCGCGCTCCCTCTAGGTTCTCCCATTATACTGCCACCTGGTCCTCACCAGGGACAGTCAAGTAGTGAGATGCATGTTCCCATCACTGAGGAAGGAAAGCTATCCTTGGGATGCTTGATCCTCCCTCCCCAGCCAGCTCCCAAATGATCTGAATCTGTTCCCAAAGCAGGGTCACCAGCATAGCAGGGGGTAATGCTACCACTGCACTGCAGGGCTGGCTGATTGGTATATTTTTAGCTAAGCAGGCCTACTACTTTGTTTCTTAATTAACTTTGAAGATGACTCATGATAGGGTAGATACCTGATAGGACCAATGGAGGCCCTGTTTTAAGAAGGTAATTTTTTTTTTTTTTACTTTTTCTTCATTGTTATCAAGTAGACAAACAATACAGACTATATTCTCATGCAAGAAATTGGAAGAAAAACAGCAACAAGTGCCATGACAGGTACTAAACTTATACACATTTAATCGTCCTGCAATTTTGTTCAATATGAGTGGAGAAAAAGTAGGAACTGAATAGAAATACCATATAGTGTCCCAAATAATGCCATCCACTTCAATGGTCATGGTTGTGTCCATTAGGTAGAATAAGCAAGAAAACAAATGCACTTATAAAAGTGCTATTAATCAAACCCGATATATTATCATCAAGGGAAAATAGTCTTCCTCAGTTCCCCTAGAACTCACATGCAGTATCAGAACAGAGCAGGGTTAATAGCTATAACTATAACTGGGTGCAAGAGAACAATATTTGAAGTAAAGTCCAATGCAAAAATGTTGTTTCCATTTGAGAGTACTGGCCACTAAGAGTAAGGGCGGAGATCAGAGCATTAGCTTCCGAAGGAGATCTGCACACCTGTAAGGACAGCAGTTTCAAAGGCCTACCTCAGCAGGCTAAAATACCCAAATGCCCTTCCAACAACACCAAAGCCCTCAATGGAACATACAAAGAATAACATATAAGGAATCGGGTAAAATCCCATGGTTAGCTCTCTAGAGAAGCACAGGACAAAATCACTTCACTTGCCCACACCAGAAAAGTCTTTCAGCCATCTTCAGACTCTGATTACTCAGCTACAGGTCCCAAAACAAGCTCTGTTGCAAATTCTGACTCAGCCCATTCAAACCAGTGGCCAGCATCTTTAGGGCCTGAAAATTGCCATGACTTTCCCACGTAGGTAATTCAGAGTTTTGCAGGCAGCAGAAAAAAGTGCACAACTCCCAAGGCCGAAGTCGCTGTCGCAATGCATCGAATACTTCCTTCTAGCTCTAGTTTGAAATGAGAGTTTGGGGAAAAAAAATTGACATCCTGGATGTTGATAAGCAGTGGATATGCTGCCCGGGCCACAGACAGGAAAACATCTCGGACGTCAGCCCCCATCGTCCACAACAGGACAGTGCGTGATTGAGTCAGAGAATCAGGCTGGACCCAAGAGTTAACCCGGTTAGCATGACTTCACCTATGCCACAGCGACATACATTTTACTGACACTGGTTACAGCACAGACAAAATGCCACCTGGCATTACAGTGCCTGGCATTTTGTCTTCCAGGAGTTACAGCGCCAAAGCGCCCTCCTGGGCAATAATCACTTTTGTGGGGGGCTTCGCCCACCGCACCCCCTCAAACTAAATATAACCTCCTCCATAGCAGGCATGCCCTGGAGGGGGTAGAAACTGTGTGGGCGCAAAGGGCAACAGGAGTAAGGGGAAATCTAAAATTAAGATCACCCGTTTCACTGACACCTTTGTTTCGGTGCTGTAATTGCCACGACCAAAATGAGTTGGTAACTTGAGGGACTATGGTAAGCATATCATAGATGGGACCAGTCAAAGTTTCTGGAACAGAAATCATGTCTGTTAGCCAGCTTTTCAGGAAACCCAGCAGGTTAGTGCCCCCCACTCCCTCCAGGACCCCTACCAAACGTAGGTTATCAGCTCGAACTTCATTCTCTAGGGCTTCCAGGCACCATCAGAGTTGCATATTTTCTTTTTTCATTATGGAAGCCATTGCTTGCTTGGCAGTAGATCTTTTAGCCACCTCTGGTACAGAAGAAACAAGATCTTTGATAGCAGTGTCATATGACTCCAGTTTCTATTAAGTTTTTTTTCTATTTTGGCATCCATAGCTTTTGGTTGGTCATTCCACTAAGTTGGTTCCTGCCTGACCTTTAGAATCTCTGGCCTTGTTGGTTTGCTATGCAACTAGTTTCAGAGCTTCTGACTGTTGATTCTTCGGGTGCCCATAGGAGTTCGTGGGTTTGTTCGACAGCTGGGTTGGTCAGGAGTATAATGGTGCTGAAGAAAAAAGTCTGCTCGTAGATTTGAAAACTTTAATTTTTTTTTTATTTTATTGCATTGAAATGTGGAGCTTGTAGAAGAAGCATCCTACCCAGAAGCCAGCTCTCTGGTGCCCCCCTCCCCAAAAAGCTATGGTCCCGATTCTAAAAGATTCCTGAAATCTCCGAAAGCTGCAGTGATCTAGGACTGTGGCAAACTCCAGATACATTAGGGACCATGTACCCAATTCTAAAAAAATAGGGGCCCCTGCACAAAAAATCTGGAAGTTACCACAGAGTAACACCAAACAATAGGCACACCTGCAGACATTGTTGGAGGGATCCAGCTCACCCCCACCCATTGCAGCCAAAAACAAGATTGCCAGGAGGTATCTGGGGCAGACAGGGGCAAAGGAAAGCCTTAGAGTGTATTGGGGAGCCAGTGGGCATGCCAGGGGGTGATTGGGCACCCGGCAGGGGTGTCGTTATTATAACTATTATGGTACTGGATGGTAGGGGACGTTCCAGAGACAAACATAGGCTGAGGCTGCTGCCAAGGCTGTGCTCACCTGAGGCTGTGGCACTGTTTGTCCCTGGAACCCCTCATACCTTTATTACCATAATAGTTATATAAACGGCACCCCTGCCTGGTGCACAATCTCTCCCTGTCATGCGCACTGGTTCCCCAGCATCCCTATGGTACTCCCCTGTCCCTTTTGCACCTGGACCCCACATTCAGAGCCCCCTAAATTTGTCTCCTTGTGTGGCACTGGCACATGGGGCTTAGATCATCTCCTAGCTGGTCTAACTCAAGCCCGTTGCTGTACCCATTGTGGGGCTTCCTGAATCCAAAAAAGAGAATGTTGCAGCTCCACCATGGTGCTAGCCCCTTTGAAGCCTGGAACACACCAATGTAGGTTGCAGGGGTGGTGCAGTACCCCTTTGGTGCAGCTGCTCCCCTTTCTGATGCAGACTGCTTTTCAGAATTGGGAATGCCACATCTTTTGACATAAGGTGCCAGTTACATCATTCTTGTTTGACACAGGCACCTTGCGTCAGTCTAAGGGCTTTGAGAATTGGGCCCAATGTTTGAAACCAAGTATCTGTATTTTGTATTTGAGGAGAAGATCCTTATAGGGAGACTGAAGTCTTAAGTACTGGAGTTGCCTTGACAATGTGTTAAGTTTGACAGTTTGATTCAGTTTAAATCAATTGGGCCAGAGGCTCCTGAAAAGACTTGAGATTTGCAAGTACATAAAAGAACTACAATCTAGCATCATGTGTACTGTATATAGGTACTGTATTACACATACAATAGTGATTTTTTCCCATTAGTTCATTTACTTTTTATATGGGGAATACTCAAATATTTACCCTCATTCACTGTATCAGGTCTACATGAGGTTGTTATACAGTAACATGTCCTGCACTTCATGTAAATGACTTTCCTTTAGCATCATCTTACATTTGCTGTAGGTAGTATATTATTAGATCATGGCACAGTAAAGTAGAGAAAAGTTCCTCAAGGTCTGCCTGTTCACAAAAATGCATTTATAACTGATATAAATAATAATAGCACAATATTAAACATATCAGCAAAATAAAAAATAATGGAGAAATTGTCCACTCACAGCTCTATAGATTCTTATTGTGGAGTAAGTTGTTAAATAAACATCAATCTGTTTTAGCCTTTTACTTCAACCCCCATATCTGTAATTAGATTTTCAGGTGAAATTTACTTAGCAAAATGTAATAAGAAGTTCAGTGGTGCAATATTCTTAGACCTTAAAGAAAAGATTTGACACTGTCAGTCACAGCACATTTTTGTAAAAAGCAATGAGTTCTTGGATTGTTCCTTTGGTATTAGCCTGACTTAAATCCCATCAGCTATCATTTTCTAAAGGTTGCAGTTATAGCTTATATCACACAAACCTCGATGTTAAATATGCTGCTGTTCTTAATATATCTTAATGACATTCTGTCACTGTATTAGGTATTGATGTTTTGAATATGAGCTTTTGATACTACACACATTTATAGCTTTCTAGATTGGGAAAAGTGGACATCTAATTCTGATAGTGCTGTGGTCCCTCTTCAAAAGATGGATCTTGATAAAACAAAAAATTGTATGGGGACATAAGAATTATCCATACAGGCAAGCTACAATCAACAGCATAAGTTAAAAGAATAATGACACAGAACATGAAGTATGAAAATTACATATGAATGAGATATGGATATGAATTATATCCAAGGAAATAAGGTACCCTAGTATGGTCTCCATTATATTAAACATAAACATAGAAACAGAAACTTGACGGCAGAAAAGGACACAAACCCCCCCTCTGTCCTTTTATCTTGCCCCCTTCCCTCCATGCCATTTTCTGCCTTTATTTAGCCCCATGTAGTCATCCCAAGCCCTCTTGAATTTGCTCACCCAGTCTACCCCCACTCCCCCTTCTGGTAGCCTATTCCAAGGACCCACCACTCTCTCAGTGAAGAACTTCCCCCTTACATTTCCTCCAAACCTTCCCCTTCCCCTAGCTTGAATGCATGTCCCCTCGTTGATTTGTTTTCACTCATCCTGAATAATAATAATCTTTATTTATATGGTGCCTTTCAACAACCAAGGCACCTTAACATGATTAAAATCACATGAGCAACAAATAATAAAAACAGTAAAATCACACTAATAACACCTATAATTAGTCACCAAATGTTTGGTTCCATAAATAAGTTTTTCATGCTTGCTTAAACCCCTCCACGGTCGTGCCCTCCTGCAACCAACAGGGTAAAGAATTCCAAAGGGCAGGGGTGGCGAACATAAATGCCCTCTCCCCAGAAGATTTCAAGCACACCTTTGGAATCTCTAGCAACCCCTCATTGGCTGAGCGGAGCAATCACCCAGGGCAGTGAGGAACCAGGAGCCCTTTCAAATAGTTCAGGCCCAGTCTGTGTAGGGCTTTAAAAGTCAGAAGACCAACTTTAAAGATGATCCGCTACTGAACTGGCAACCAGTGCAGACCACGCAGCACCGGCGTAATATGACAGGACTGGGATGATCCCGTCAAGAGCCGGGCCACCGTGTTCTGCACCAGTTGCAAGCGACGGATTTCCACCCCTGGTAGCCCTAGATACAGGGACTTGCAATAGTCCAAATGCGAGGTCACAAAGGCGTGGATCAGAGTAGGCAGGTCACTGGATGAAACAAGGTGCTTAATCCTGGAGATATTCCTCAGATGGTAAAATGAGGATTTGATGACAGCTGACACCTGTGAATGCAAGGTCAGCCCTTCATCAAAAATTACCCCCAGGTTCCGCTCCCGTTCAGAGGACAAGAGTGGGACACCCCCGAGAAAAAGTCCAGAGGGCGAACCCTCACCCCGGCCCCCTATCCGGTGACCCGGGTCCACAACCAATACCTCAGTCTTATCTGAATTCAACTTCAGTCAGCTGGCATCCATCTACTCCTGGATTTCAGTGAGGCAGCTGTTAAAAACCGTGACAGCTCCATCCTGATCAGGTGCAAAAGAAAGGTAGAGCTGGGTATCATCAGCATAGCAGTGAAACCTCAGATCATACCTTCTTACAATGTCTCTGAGGGGCAGCAGATACACTGCAAACAACATGGGGGACAGCACAGAGCCCTGAGGCACCCCACAAGATAGAGAGATTGGGTCAGAGGAATAAACCCCAGACACCATCCTCTGAGATCTTCCAGTGAGGAACAATGTAAACCACCTGAGGACTGTTCCTGACAGTCCACAGATGAACCTCAGATGATCAAGCAGTACCCCATGGTCCACAGTGTCAAACGCTGATGAAAGATCTAGGAGGACCAGAATGGAATGGCTCCTCCTATCTCTAGCCATCAGGAGATCATTGAGCACCCAAACCAGCGCTGTCTCAGTACTATGCCTCTTTCGAAAACCGGACTGGAGGAGTTCATAGATGTCATGGATGGTCAAATGATCCTCTAGTTGAGTGGCTACTACTTTCTCAATCACCTTCCCTAAAAAGGGAAGGTTAGAGATAGGTCTGTAGTTTGCAAGGCAGTCTGGGTCCAAAGAAGCTTTCTTCAAGAGTGGTGTCACCACCGCTTCTTTCAGTGAGCTTGGAAACTCACCTGTCTACAAGGAGCACCAGACTATCCGAGCTAGGACTGGACTGATGGAATCAATACAACCCAAAATTAGGGAAGTAGGTCCTGGATCCAAACTACAGCATGTAGGGCACACACTCTGGATGATCCTCATGAGATCCATGAAAATCAGCTGGACAAAGGTGATCCAGAAAGGCTGAGGAGAAGTGACCCCGCGTTGATCCATGGCAACACCCATAGAGTGTGCTGGATGGAGCGCCGACCTGATATCGGCCACCTTATTTACAAAAAATCCAGCAAGTTCATCGCACTCCTCTTGCAAAAAAGCTTTCCGAACTTGTAGGCAGACTGGGTTGCACAGTCTGTCCACAGTTCGGAACAGCTGAGCTGGTTGATTTTGAGCAGCTGCAATCTCCCCAGACAGGAACTCTGCCTTCTTATGGGTGATTGCAGATTGATAGACACGATAATGGTCCATCAATCTAAGGTGGTCGGCATCAAGGGCAGATTTCCACCAGTAACGCTCTAACCTTCGTCCTAGTTGCCACATCTCCCTCAAGGTTCCATAAAACCATGGGGATCGAGGGCGAAGGGAGAGAGGATGAACTCTGACTGGAGCAAAGACATCCAGGGCTGCCGCAGTGGCCGAGTTATAAATCATCATGAGGGCCTCTGGGTCACTGTTTGCCTCTGAGAGGGATGAGAGATCCAGAACCACTATCAGACCCTGAGAATTTATATCTCACAAAGGGTGGTACTGGGTCATCTCCATAGGGGTAGGCCTACAAAGAGGGGTGCTAAGACTAAACCCCACAGTGTAGTGATCAGAGCACCTCCCTCACCTTGTTTATTCCCTTCAGATATTTGAAGGTTTCAACCATATCCCCCCTTTCCCTCCTCATCTGCAGTGTACAAGTTCTGTTCCTCTAACTGCTCCTTGTATGTCCTCCTGTGCAGTCCTTGAACCATCTTGGTTGCCCTTCTCTGAAACTTTTTCAACATGTCTCTGTCCCTTTGCAAGTGTGGCCTCCAGAACTGGACTCCGTATTCCAGATGAGGTCAGACCATAGTTTTGCATAAAGGCATGATCACCTCCCTCCTCCTGCTTGTAAAGCCCCTTCTGATGCATGCCAACATTTTGTTTGCCTTCCCCATAGCCTTATTGCATTGGTTCCCTACCTTCAGCTTATCCAAAATGATGATCCCTAGGTCCCGCTCTTGCTCTGCTACCTCTAGTTTCTCCCCCCAGCCAGTATTTTGCCCTTGGGTTCCTACTCCCTATGTGCATAATGTTGCTTTTATTTTTGCATTGATTTTCAATTGCCACTTCCCTGACCACTCCTCCAGTCTCACTAGAGCCTCCCTCATCTTTTTCATCCCTCCCATTGTGTCCACCCTATTCCAGATCTTCGTGTCCTCTGCAAACAGACACAACTTCCCTTTCAGGCCTTCCAAGATGTTTCCAATGTATATGTTGAATAGTATGGGTCCCAATACTAACCCCAAGGTACCCCACTAGTCACCCTTCCTTCTATGGAGGGCACCCCGTTTACCACCACCCTCTGTGTTCTAACCTCCAGCCAATTTTCCACCCAGTTCACTAGTTGGCTCCCCACCCCTAACCTACCCAATTTGTTTATTAACCTCCTGTGAGGGACAGTGTCAAAGGCCTTTCTGAAGTCAAGATATGCCATGTCCACTGCCCCTGCCTGATCACATATCTCCGTTACTCCATCAAAGAATTTAATCAGGTTGGTCTGACACGACCTACACCTTGTGAACCCATGCTGATTTTGGTCTATGAATCCCTCCTCCCCCAGATATTGTGCTAGCCTTTCCTTTATAACTGCCTCCATCAGCTTACCCACCGCAGAGATAAGGCTGACTGGGTGATAGTTTCCTGGTTCTTCCTTTCCTCCCCCTTTGTGCAAAGGCACCACATCAGCCATTTTCCAATCCCCCGGGATCCTCCATATGTCTAGAGACAGATTAAATAACTTTGTAAGAGGTGCCGCTAGCTCCTCCCTCGACTCCTTAAGCACCTAGGGTGGATTTTGTCGGACCCATTGCCCTATGTATACACAGTTTTCCTAACTCCAACACCCTACCCTCTGAAAAGGGTCTTGTGTCCATCTCACTATCCACCCTTTCCCTGTTGCTTAGTTCTGGCCCCTTTCCTACTTCCTCAGTTGTGAAGACTAAGGTAAAGTATCTGTTCAGCAGATTTGCTTTCTCCTCATCTCCCTCTATCAGAGCTCCCCCCTCCTCTCTGAGCCTCATAATCCCCTGCTTGCTTTTCCTATGTTCACTTACATACCGTAAAATTTATCTCCCCTTTTGGCTTCCCTCGCTATTTTCTCCTCCATGTTCACTTTAGCTCTCTTGACTATTTTCCCTGCTTCCTTTAACTTCTCCTTGTAAACTTGCCTATCTGCCATCCCCTGTGAAGCTTTGTAGGTCCTGAACACATTCTTTTTTCCCTGACTGCTGTCTTCACCTCTGAAGTGAACCATAGTGGCTTCCTCCTCCTTTTGCCTTTACTCACTCTCTTGATGCATCGCTCTGTTGCCGTCAGAATTCCCCTCTTTATTGCTCCCCAGAGTTCCTCTACTCTCTCTAGGTTCTCTTTCCCTACTAGTTCCTTTTTGAAAATGTCTTTCATTTTTCTAAAATCTGCTTTCCTGAAGTCCAGAACCCTAGTGGTGGACCTATACTTACCTGACCCAGTCTGAAGCCAAAATCTGGCCATCCTATGGTCAATATCTCCCAGATTTTCTCTGACCTCCACCTCCTCAACACTATCTCCATTGGTCATTACCAAGTTGAGTATGGCCTCTCCCCTAGTTGGTTCCCTGACCAGTTGATGAATAAATGCCTCCTGACTCCAATTGCCCCCTGCTCCTTTCAGAAGTTGCTGTTGGGATCTCCCAGTTCACATCGGGAAGATTTAGATCTCCTACCACTAGAATTTCTCCTTTGCCAGCCATCCTCTGTATTTCTTTAGCTAGCTCTCTATCAACCTCCTCTCCCTGGTTTGGTGGCCTGTATGCCACCCCTGTCCTTACTAACCCTCCAATCCTCTTAGTTATCATGACCCAGAGGATCTCAGCTGATCCCTGTCCTTCCCCACTAACTGTTGCTCTTATCCCATCCCTTATGTATAGGGGTGACCCCAGACCCCTTTTTCTCTCTTCTGTCCCTCCTATATAGACTATACCCTAGTAATTCCACTTCCCAACTGTAGTTATCAGCCCACCATGTCTCAGTTACTGCTATCAGGCCCAGGTCTTCCACCCCCACCACCGCCTCCAGATCCCCCATCTTATTCCCCAGACTCCTAGCATTTGCTAGTAGACACTTCCACCTATCTCTTTCTCCTCCATTCCCCTTCCTTCTGCCATTCCCTGCCCCCATTTGTGGAAGAGTGCAAGTTAGGTAAGTCCCACTATCTACTTTCTCTGGTTCGCCCCTAACTTCTTACTCCCCCTCCTTAGTTTAAATCATTCCCTAGTGTTTTATCTATATATACCCTTGCAGCTTACCTCTTAACAGCCTAGCTCCCTCATCATTTAAATGTAGTCTATCCCTTGCATACAGGTGTACGTCTACCCACATGTCCCCCATTCCCAATACATGCGTATCCCTCTCTTCTGCACCACTGCCTTAGCCAGTGATTAAACTCTCTGATTTTTAGCTACCTGGCTGTACTTGCACAGTGCACCAGCAGGACTTCTGAAAAAGCCAGGGAGCTGACTATCCCCTTACACCCCCTGGCTAACTCCCTGAATCTCCTTTGTATCTCTTCCACCTCCTCCACCGTCAGGTCGTTTGTTCCAAGGTGAAGGACTAGGTGAGGTTTACCTCCAATTTACCTAATATTTTCCATGGTTCTAGGTAATGCCCTCCTTGCCTCCGACCCTGGGTCACAGAAAACTGATCTCCCTTTATATTCTACTCTCTTCCTTAACCAGTGTATCCCTTTTATGATCGGGTCCCCATATACCATTACTGAGTTTTCATTTCCTATCCCTAAGTATGTCTCTGTAACTCTACTCTGCTTACTTTCCCTTGATTTCCTTGCGTTGCTGTGCTGGTTCCTCTGCCTTCCCACATCTACAGTCACCATCTCTGTTTCCCCTTGTCCTACACTATGCTGCCCTGCCAGGACTCCTATTCCCCTCTCATTGCCAATACCATTTCCCCTTTCTGTGCTCCTTGTGTTATCTTTCCTCTGCAGCATCCTCCTCTGCCCTATTTCCTTTGCCCTTCCTGCCCTCACTAGCTTCCTTTCCTTTTTTTTCTTCACCCTCTCCTACTGTGCCACCCTTGTCTCCCTGCTCCTGTACTCAAGCTGTGGTCCTTTCTTTTACTTTAGGATCTCTTTGATTTCCATGTTTCAGCTCCTTGCTTTCCTCTGTCCCTGTCCCCCCTTCAGTCTCCTGTGCCTGTAATTCTGATAAGGGCCAGTACCTGTTTGATCCCAGATAAGGTCCAGTATATTTTCCTTGTTTCTGCTTCCAGCTTATCTTTGCTCCTGTTCCTCCTTCCACCTTCTGTTCCTGCTGACCGGATAAGGGACATTTCCTGTCTGATCCCCCTTTGTATCCATGACAATGAATATTTAATAAAAGTACAAGGGCTATGTGTATATCATATAATTGTTTTACAAAGACCACCTCCATGAGTAAGCAGTTATGTTATGAAACATTGGTATTAAATGCTAGTCAGTAATACAGTAGTTAAATAATTTTTGTGTCAATGGTGGTGAGTGGGATTCTTATGTTGTTCTAATGTTCCACATAGCCAGTCACTTTTGAGAAAAGTCTCTCCTGAATTAAGCAGTTTTACTTTCTCTGGAGACCTGGTCACCCTGGACATTTTTGTTTTCAAGGAAGAAGTTGAAACACTTTATTCAGAAATAAAGAAGGGACAAAAAACAATAATTTGTGATTTTAGCCTTCCCTCCATGACTTTGGAAATACATGAGAGAGGTGGTATAATGGGTTTAGTACTCATGGATGTGGTAAAACAACCGATACAATTTCTAACCTTAATGGTTCCAGAGTTATTTCATTTTAAGCAAATGATCTTTTCAAAACTCTAACTCTGGAATCATTGGGATTAGAAACATAATTTTTATTTAAAAAATGAAAGCGTGGAGTCTAACTATTAAGAATTAGCCCAGTCAATACTGTTCTCATGTGTTGATAATACTGTGGACAATTTTATTTATTTATTTATTTATTGAAATTTTTCATCAGGAAAGCACACTGAGCAACAAGTTGCTCATCTCCTGGTGTAACCAAGGGGGGAAGGGGTACAATTGGAATGAGACATTAAACATTCAAGTTACAAGATCAACATTAACATACAGTTGTAAGGCAGGTGTTACAAACAGTGTTGCACATAACAGATAGAAAGAGTGAACAATAATAAGTGCTGGGTTAATAAGTAAACAAGTGCTTATGTGAAAGAAAAGGTGGAAAAGGGAGGGAGGAGTGAGGTGGGGGAGGGGGAAGAGTCATGTCTCTGGAGACCCCTTCAGGATGCAAGGTATCCTGCAGGGGACTGTGGTAGCCAGAGAGAAGTGGATAAGGCAGTGTATCAGAGAGATCCCTTCAAGATGTTGGGGGAAGGGAGTAAATGAGAGATACAAGCCCCTTGGGGGTAGGAGAGGGACCCATGTAGAGCATTCAGGGTCCTTTACATTCTGTGAGAGATCAAGGGAGACCAGTAAGGGGGAGCAATTAGGGGGAAGGGGAGAAGGACTAGAGATTTGGGGGGTTGGTGTGCACAGGGTAAAATGAAGGTGAGGGTAGGGGGTAGGGTTTGTCCAGGGCTTAGAGGAGGGAATTAGGGAGGGACATGGCAGGAGCAGCTAGGTGCAAGGTAATTATTGAGGGCAGAGCTGATGGAGTAGGCAGAGGATGAGTGCCAGATTTGGTGGGGGAAGGAATTCCAAATTTTGGGGAGGTGGTGAGAGTAATCAGATTGACCAATTTGGGTGGATCTTCAGGGGACAACCAGGGTACGGGAGTCAGTTGATCTAAGGGAATAGGAGGGTGGGGAGTGTTATAAAGGAGGAGGAGGTGAGATAGGAAGGGAACTCACCCAACCAGTGCTTGGAGGTGAATTTAGCACAGTGGGAGAGTCACCTGTTTGTAAGAGAGGGGAAGGATAGGGCACGCTAAAGATCACAGTGATGGGCACAAGGGGGGCATCCAGGGCAAAGCAACAGAAGGAACTGAAAAGGGTGTCCAGTCTGGCTAGGGAGGACTTAGTGGCAGCACCATAGACTATGTCACAGTAGTTGAAAATGGGCAGTATCATCTTCTGGACAAGTTCATGCCTAACCATAGGAGGGATGCAACTATGGTTCCTGAACAGGGCACCAAGCTTGGGGTGCAGTTTTTTCTGGATGGTGTCAAAATGTCCAGAGAAGTTTAGGTGTTGGTCCAACAAAACACCTAAGTACCTGAAGAAGGATGTGTCCTCAAGTAAAGTCCCCTCAAGGGTGTGAAAAGTGGGTAGGAAGGGAAGCTTAGAGAGTCTCTGCCTTGTGGCAAAGATCATGGAGACAGTCTTTTTGGCGTTGAGGAAAAGTTTATGGCTACCATAACCAAGAGCATAACCAAACCAGAGCTAAACTTTGTTGAAGTCTTGCTGTAAGCTGGTTGTAACCTCATCAGGACAGCAGCCAGATACTCACAGGACTGTATTATCGGCATACATATGTATAGCGGAGGATGGGGAGCAAACAGAGGGAAGGTCATTTAAGAAGATGGAGAATAGGAGGGGCCCTAATACTGAGCCCTGGGGAACTCCAGTGCTAATCCAGAGGGGAGGGGAAGTTGCGTCCAAGATCTTAACTAATTGGGTTCTACCAATAAGGTAGGCCTTGAACCAGTTTGTGGTGGAGGGAGGGAGATAGGCCAGCTCTGGGAGTGAGTCGAGGAGAAGGAAGTGAGAGACAGTGTCGAAGGTCTTGGCCAGGTCGACAAAAATAGCAGCGGTTCATTTGGCTATTGTCCATCCCGGTTAGGTTGGAGTCTGTGAGCCGTAGGAGAGAGGTGGTGGTTTAATGGTTTTTCCTGAAATCAGACTGGAAAGGGATGAAAAAGGAGGTGTCAGATGGAAAAGAGGTGAGTTGGGACAGGACAATGTGTTCTTGAAGTTTGGCAAGGGTAGGGAGGAGAGAAATGGGGTGATAGTTGTCAGGGGATGAGTGGTCACCCCTTTGGGCAGAGGGAGGACCACAGCATGTTTTCATGAAGAGAGGACTGAGGCAGTAGAGAATGAGACATTTAGGATTATTGAGAGGGGGTAAGCAATGGCCGAAGTGGAGAAGGAGAGGAGTTTTGGGTCAAGGCCATCTGGGGAGGCACCTTTAGAAGGGTTGATGGTGAGGAGGGCACTTAGGGCATCGTTTGGGGTTATAGTAGCGAAAGAAAAGTGAAGGTGGGAGGGTGGTGGAGGGCATACCGGTAGAGGGTGGGGGGAAGGGTAGGAGGGGAGGGATTTCAGTAGCTCATTGGTGCAGTAGGCATAGAAAGAGTTAAATTCTGCATTTACAGCTGGTGGGTCGGACACTAATGAGCTATTTACTTTAAGTACTGGGGATGGTGGGCGAGATGAGGAGGTAAATAGGTTGTGTACCACCTTCCAGAACTCTGAAGGGAGATTTATGTTGGTGATGAAGGCAGATTTGAAATATTTGGACTTGGCTAACCTTGTAGCCCTGGAGCAAGTGGTTCTGAGCATGCGGAAGTTCGTGAGGTCACTAGGATGCTGGGTAGCTTTGTGACACTTCCAGACTCAATCTCTAGCCCTGAGGCAGGCCAGAAGTTCAGGGGTTATCCAAGATAAGTGGTTACCTCTGACTCTGGTTTGTTTGAGTGGGGCAAAGGTGTTCCAGTTTACAAGAAAGACTTCTTTGAAGTAGGCAAGGGCCTTATCAACTGAGGGGACGGAGGGAGGTTGGGGGGACCAGTCAGAAGTGGCAAGGTTAGTCAAGAGAGGTTCAAGGTTAAGAGACTTGAAAGAGTGTAGTTGTATGGTTTTGTGTGGTGATTTAGTTCTGTGGACTTTCCTAACTATGAATATTGGGTTATAGTCACTGAGAGCATTGGGAAGGATGCCAGAGGTGATGACGCATTAGGGGTGGGAGGTAAGGCCCCAGTCGAGTAGGGAGTGTTGTTGTGTCCTGTGGTTTGGGTGGGTGGGTTCAGAGATCAGTTGGGAGAGGTTTAGGGCTTCGATTTTGTTTTTAGTTTTGATAGTTTTAGGTGACAACCAATTTATATTGAAGTCGCCTAGGATGAATAATTCCCCAGAGCGAACACGGGAAGTGATGGAGGTTAGGAAGTCTAGCGCGACTGAAAGATGGACATTTGGGCAGCAGTATATGCTGGCTACAAAGATTGGGAGAGTGAAAGAGAGGGTCACATGGATAGTTAGAGCATCAGGGGTCTCAGGATTGGAGGATGAGTAGATGATGGAATATTGGATGGAGGCTAGGACATAAATGGTCACACCACCACCCCTGCCAGCACGGTCTTGCCTTAGCAGTGAGTAGCCAGGAATGGAGACCGAGTGTTCAGGGATACTGCTCTTTAGCCAAGTTTCTGAGATGATTAGAATGTCTGGTTTCAGAGTGCACACCATGGTCTCAATCTGGTCTATTTTTTGCAACAAGCTGCGGGAGTATAGATGTAGGATCTTTAAGCCTTTTGGGAGGGCTGAGAGAAGAGAGTGGGGGAGGTAGTAGAGGAGGCGCACCAGAGAAGCAAGGGGCATTAGGGCCTGGGTTGGGGTGGATATCCTGGTGGAGAGCAAGAGGAGGGCAACTATGAGAAAGTGGAGCTTAGATGATTTTGAAGGGGCTGGCGAGGAGATTGGGAGTTTTGAGGAGAAGGGAGTGGATGAATGAGAAAGAAAGAAGATGGAGAACCGCAGTGAAAGTGGGCACCGTTATTTATTTATTTCATTTTTGTTTACTGGGTGGGTGTGTTAGCCATAAAGATGACTGTTTTCAGGTATGATCTGGGAGGTTACAGGGCAGACACTACAGGTATAACAGTTGATTACATTGAGATACATAAACAAGGTGTTGTGAAACATTAAACAAAAGCCTAAGCAGCACAGGTAGTATACAGGGTATTTCGGAAAACATAGAACAATAAGCTAAGCATTACAGGTAGTACACAGAGTGGTCCTGGTAGGATCATAGAGATTTTTACGGTCATAGCATGATGAAAAACATACAGTAGCAAGAGTATTGCAGTAGTAGTCCTGAAAATACGATTTAGAAAGTACAACAAAAATACATAAATAAAAATGTGGTCAAATACTGACAAGTGCAGAGGGATAATGGACAGGGTAATGGCAAGACTGTGAACAGTAGGGATAATAGCAGGTCAGGATAAGGAAAGGTAGGGTATAGGACAGGATCGGGCAAAGAGAGAAAGGGATGGCTACAGGGGGCTGGTGTCAGGAGAGAGAGCTGGGATAGGCTGTACCGCAAGGGGAGTATTGTGGAGAAAAGGTAAGAGCTTTGGGATAGGCAGGATACCCAGAGGAGTAAGGAGATTTGAAACAGGAACATTGGTTGGTGGAGTTGAGATGCTGGCTGAGCGTTTTTTTAAAAGCACTGTGTGTAGGAGCTAGCCAGATGTCCAGATCAGGGTTTTAAATAATTGATTAGCAGTTTTTTTTCTTGGGATGATACTAACTGTACAGAAAGTATTTATATAGATATCCTAGAAGTGCTGTGTTTGTTAAACACAGTGAGGCAAGAGCTATGCATTTTCACAAAGATTTAGCACTTTTATGAGCAAAACGCTAATCAATTTTTAGAGTTAAATAAAACCCTGCATATGGAGTGAGTTCCATAAATGAGGTGCATGGTGGGCAAAAGCTCTAGAGCATTTGGTGGTACTGCATTTGGGGATCATAGTAGGGATTTGTCAGCCGAGCATAGGCTATAGTTGGAGGTTTGGTAGGTGAGCAGCTCGGCTAGAATTGTTGTGGTATGAGATCTCATGATGCTGTGACAGTGGAGCCGAGAGAGTAAAGTCTAGTATCGTTGGGGGATAACCAGTTTAGATCCAAGTATAGTAGACAATGTTGTTTTAGTCTGTGGGAGACTGAGGTGAACCTGCAGATGTTATTATAGGTGACATACCATCTTTGAAGATTTGATTTTGGTAAAGGAGCATAAGTTGCCACTTCATAGGTCAGAGTAGGTAGGAGTATTCCCCGAGCTATAGCTACTCTAGCAGTAGAGGTTAGCATGTGGCTGGCCCGGTATGACATGCCTAGCTTGGAATTGACTGATCTGCACACGTTGATGATGTGGAGTTCAAAATTTAGATATTGGTCAAGGGTGACCCCAAGGTATTTAAACAATGTTACAGGAGTTATGATTGAGCCATCAAAGCAGGAGACCCTGAACTTATCTTGGAATGTCTTGAGTTTAGGGTGGGTCTTGAATAGCATGGACTGCATTTTTGCCTCATTTAGAACAAGTTTGTGGTCCCATAGCCAGGCTTGTGTGCATTGGAAATCAGAGGCAAGACGTAGGTTGATATTGGACACATCTTTTGCACTGGCATACATGACTATGCAATCCGCATAGAGTAGAGATGAGGTGTCAAGGAGATTAGTGGTGATGCTGTTGATAAAAATTGAGAAGAGAAGTGGCCCAAGGATTGAGCCTTGGGGAACTCCAATGTTTACCGTCTTTAGGTCAGAGCATGTAGAATTGAATATAATGATTTGGGCCCTATTTGACAGGTAACTGTTAAACCAACTGACAACACTAGGAGCAAAGTCCATAGAGTGGAGTGTGTCAAGGAGAAGTGGGTGGTCCACCAAGTCAAAGGCTTTTGACAAATCGATGAAAACCGCTCCCGTGAGAAGCCCTGAGTCTATGGCAGTGACGGTGTCTAGTAAATTTGAGTAGGGTGGTTGTGGTGCTGTGACCTTTTCGAAAGCCGTGTTGTGGAGCAGTTAGGAGGTCATTGTCTTGGAGGAATTCAATGGTTTGCATGGCAACTAACTTTTCCAATATTTTGCTTATAACTGATAGGATGGCTATGGGCCTATAATTAGAGGGGTCTTTAGGGTCGCCTTTTTTTTGAAGACAGGGCTGACTCTCGCTGTTTTCCAAATGTCTGGGACTCTGATATGACATAAGGATAGTGTAAAAATTCTAGCTAGGGGTCCGGTAATGAGAGGTGCGGCAATTTTTAGCAGCCTGGGCTCGATACCATCCAATCCAGTGGCTGTGCTGTCCGAGATCTTTCTGAGGAGTTTTGTGACCTCCCTACGTGTAACGGCCTTAAAGCAAAAGGAGGGGATTTTTGATGCTTGGCAAGAGGGAGTTGAAGGACCCAGTTGATTCAAGGCAGGGAAAGCAGATACGTATTTGGTCAAGTCTGTAAATTGGTCATTAAAGAAATTAGCGATGCTCTGAGGGTTGTTGCAGTGGGCACCATTTAGTACCATGTCATTTTAGTAGGGGAAAGGTTAGATCCCAGGAACGTTTTTATGTGGGACCAGAATTTTTTAGGCTCCCTGATGCACTGGTTAATAAGCTTTTGCAATAGGAACTTTTAGCTGCCCTGATCTCATTTTTGCATGTATTTCTAAGTTTCCAGTCGTGATTTGGTCTTCCTGTAAGCCAGAGGACTTGAAACAGCTCCAGCTTTTATCACGCTGTTTTATTTTGTTTGGTAGATCTTTTTTAGCCATTGGGTAAGCTTCCCTTTGACTTGACGTGTTATCCGAGGGATGTGAGTATCCTGAATAACTGAGAAATTTACAGTGAAGATGCTGAGAGTGGACTGCACGTCAGAGGTCAGATAGAGACTGGGCCAGTCTACACTGGTTACATCATGAAGAAAGCTTTTGGTATTCATGTTACCATAGTTTCGGATGATAATGTAATGCGTTTTTTGTGGGGGTGATGGAGCCGGCCCCCAGGAGCAAAAAATTGGATGATGGCCCGTGGTGGTGTCTGCAAGAGTGCCAACAGAGAGGATATGCTCAGTATAGTTTACTAGCACCCAGTCAACTAAGGTGCTGGAGTTGGAGCTGGATGCAATCCTTGTAGGTTCAGTGATCATTTGATGCAAGTTGTAGCTCTGTATTTTGGAGAGTGAGGTGGCCTGGCACTTTCCTAACCAGTTTATATTTATATACCCTAGTAGGAGTACTTCATTTTTGCTAGAGAGCATGGCCATTTAGTTGAGGAGCTCATATAAGCCACAGTGGCCACTGTTTGGGGGGTTGTATGCACAGATAATATACAGCTTTTTTACCCCAAGTGTAAGAAGGGAGTGAAGAGACTTGCACTGCGTCAGCGGGTCTGTGTTCAGGACAATGAGATGCAGGTGACTTTTTGAATAGCTTGCAATGCCATCTCCTCATTTAGTGGAAGTTCTATCTTTCTGGAGTAGGTTGTAGAACGGAATAGAGCACCGAGAATGTGGGACTGTGGGTTTCAACCAAGTTTCGGTCAAACACAGGATGTCAGGCTTGTATAGGGATACCCAGGCTTCTAGTTCAGGGAAGTTGTGCTCTAGGCTCCTAATGTTGTGGTGGACAATAAGGATGCCTTTAGTACTGCATAGTAGAGCATCCGAGTGGGATAGGTGGAAAGAAGGGCCAGGGTTAGTTTCAATGTAACCGGAGAGCAAGATGGCCAGTAGCAGGAGGTACCAGAGTTTCCGATGGTAAAAAGGGGATAGAACCAGGTGGCATAGGAAGCATTTCTTAGTATCTGATACAGTGTGGTAGATCATGCCTTTAATTATTAAAAGAGATGTCGAGTCTCATGGTAGTTCATGGAGGCAGAGGAGATTGGAGAAGTGAAAATCATTCAGAGGTGGCATAATTATGGTCCGTTTCATTCTGTATTGAATATTCTGTTAGCAGACAAGTGGATCAGGAGTGGCACGATGGCTAGAAAGAGTAAGTGCTTAGATCGGTCCATGGCACTAGTTCCCATTGCACAGTGTAGGAGGCCTGGTTGTAAGTCAGCAGGGGTGTTCAGCCAGGAAGGTACTTGGCAGTGCATGTAGTGTCACAAGAAAGGAGCTCAGTTGAAGTGATGGGGGCTTTGACCAATCAGCAGTCAGGCACTTCCAGTTCAAAATTCTGGATGGCTTGAGTGGTGGCTAGGCACCAAAGACGTACCTGGGGAGTAACGTCTTTCAGTCAGCCGAACCAGCAGAATGGATCGAGGCTGTGCTCCGGTGGCAGAGAGGCCTTGTCTGATGGGTGTTTGCTTGGGGGTGGGCAGGTGCCTTTTCTTGTTGCTTGTCTCTGGAGAGCATAGGACCGGCCTGTAAATCAAGCACAGTCCATAACGCTCAAGCTCCTGAAGGCAGTTCCTCTGGTCCGTGGGAGTGGATGTGGAGTTGGCAGTCCAGCAGCCCCAATATAAGGGACCAAAGGAAAAATAGGCACTTAGTCATCTGACCACACAGTGTCTATGTAAGGCAGGGTCCACCTAGAGTGGGTGGGAGCAGGCATGAAGTGCTGGCGGGGTAAGACTTTCAGCCCAACCAGCAGGGAGGCTCAAAGCTGTTATCTGGCATGGGAGGCTTGGTCTGAGGTTTTCATAAATTTTTCCAGCCCTGCTCCACCAGCCTGGAAGTGGTGCAGGAGCAGGTGTTTGAGTCTTGCAGCTTTAAGAGGATGAGCTGTGGTCCAGCCCAAAAAACAGGCGGGAACCACAGCTCATGCCCAGGGGATGGTCCCAGAAAGAGCAGTGTCCAGGGTACACTGGAGCGGAAGAGGAAGGAGACAATATTAGGTGCTGCAGCTTTTATAGGAGAGACTGCTGTTGTTGCCCTCTAGTGGCTTTGCAATATAATTTGGACAAAAAAAAAAAAGGAGAGAGGCGGCCTTTCTTGCTTTACAAACTGAGATCTTCCAATCAGAGTGTTGGCACTGAAAATTCAAAATGTCCAAAGGAGCCAAACACCAACATACCTATAGATTGCTGGACCCTGCAATGAAATGGAGTTTGGAAGATCCCAGGTGGCAGTTACGGCAGGGGAAAGAATCCACACAGTCTGCCAATTAGCAAGAGCAGGACCAGGGGTCACTTCCCAGGGCAGGCTTGTAGCTTCTTGTCGGGTGGCGAAGTCCGAACCCCGGTTGGGCATGACACACCTGAGGGGGAGAGGAAAGGAGATGGATTAAGTAGGGGCAGGCAGGGGAAGGGTGGTTATCTCAAACAAAGAAACAGGGCAGGCCAAATTACTTAGAAGGTGGAGGCTAAAATATAGGGTGGGCAGAGAAACAGAAACAGGGAGGAGATGTAGGTGGGTGAGGGAGCAGACAGATGGGAAAGTGAGAGGCAAGGATTAGGCTATAAGCTTAGAATATGAAGCAGTGCAGTAGAAAGGTCTGTCAAACTTAAAATTCTACAGCTTTACACATGGAAATGAATTCAAACAAGGATTCAGCTGTAAGCTTAGAAAACCAGGCAGTGCAGTACACAGTCTGAAAAACTTAAAAACTCTTTAAGTTTTTCACAACAGAATTAATTCTAAAAAGCAAGACGCTGTATGCTTACAATATCAGGGAGAGCAGTCAAAGGTCAAACTTAAAACTATTCAGCTTTTCACACAGAGTTAATTCTAAAGAGGGCTGTAATCACTGTTCATTCAGAGGAAGTAAATCACTTTAAACAATGGCACTGTACCACTATATAGCCCAAACTGGATTGAGAGTTATGGAGAGAAACAGTGTGGGGGGGGGCCTTTCTTGCTTTACAAAAACTAAAAATTGTCTCAGGGGAAGCAGCGCTGATAAGCATCTCTAATGAAGCAAGGTAAAATGGAGACCAGCTGGATAGAAGTCAATGAGACTGAGATCCTCCAATTAGAGTGTTGGCACTGAAAATTCAAAATATCCAAAGGCGCTAAACACCAACGTACCTGAGGGGGTATATGGTTTTCTGACCTGCAACTTCAGGTGAGACACCAGAGCGTGGTTCAGTACAGGCTGGGCTAGTGGGTCCTAATTCAGCTGTTTCTATAGATTGCTGGACCCCACAATGAACCGGAGTTTGGAGGATCCCAGGCAGCAGTTACAGCAGGGGAAAGAAGCCATGCATTCTGCCGATTAGCAGGAGCAGGACTGTGGGTCACTTCCCAGGGCAGGCTTATAGCTTCTCCTCTGGTGGCGAGGTCTGAGCCCCGGTTGGGCACGGCACACCTGAGGGGGTGGGATATATGGCTTTCTGGCCCACAGCTCCAGGTGTGCCACCAGAGCGTGGTTCAGTACAGGCTGGGCTAGTGGGTTCTAATTAGGCTGTTTCTGTAGATTGCTGGACCCTGCAATGAACCAGAGTTCGGTGAATCCCAGGAGGCAATTACAGCAGGGGAAAGAAGCTACACAGTCTGCCGATTAGCAGGAGCAGGACCACAGGTCACTTCCCAGGGCAGGCTCGTAGCATCTCCTCTGGCAGCGAGGTTCAAGCCCCAGTTGGGCATGACACACCTGAGGGGTTATATGGCTTTCCAACCCGCAGCTCCAGGTGAGACACCAGAGCATGGTTCAGAGCTAGTGGGTTCTAATTTGGCTGTTTCTGTAGATTGCTGGACCCTGCAATGAACCGGAGTTGGGAAGATCCCTGGTGGCAGTTATGGTAGGGGAAAGAAGCCTCGCAGTCTGCTGATTAGCAGGAGCAGGATTGGGGGTCACTTCCCAGGGCAGGCTTGTAACTTCTCCTCTGGTGGCGAGGTCTGAGCCCCGGTTGGGCACGGCATACCTGAGGGGGTATACGACTTTCCAACCCACTGCTCCAGGCGAACCACCAGAGCATGGTTCAGTACAGGCTGGGCTAGTGGGTCCTAATTCAGCTGTTTCTGTAGATTGTTGGACCCTGCAATGAACTGGAGTTCGGAGGATCCCAGGCGGCAGTTATGGCAGGGGAAAGAAGCCACACAATCTGCCGCTTAGCAGAAGCAGGACTGCGGGTCACTTCCCAGGGCAGGCTTGTAGCTTCTCCTCCGGCAGCAAGGTCCAAGCCCTGGTTGGGCATGAGGAATAGTGGTAGTGTGAGACCATATTTCAAATGGCAGGGAGGGAGTGATAGCATGGACGTGAGTAGGGGATTGGAGATAGTAACTGATGGGTTTGGGAGAGTTATTAGGAATAGGTGAGCAGAGAGCAAGTGGAAGTGGTAAAGAGAGGGATATGAGCAGAACAAGGAGGAGAGAGGACAGTAGGGGATGCATTGTTCATAAAGCAGAGAAATTAGTGAATAATTGATTTAGGAAGAGGAAGAATTTGTAAGCAGGGAGCGCGGAGGAAGGGGCTGGTCAGATGGAGGGGGGAGCTGTAGTTTAGGAAGGTATCTATACGAACAACAGCCAGGGATCGCTTAGATAAAGATTATGTCCCTCTAGTGGCAGTACAGTATAACTTGCTAATGGGAAGTAGGGAGCCAATCAGGAGCCTGGATTCGCCAGTGCCATCTAATCAGGAGCTTGAGGTAACAACGGGGAGAGAGTGGGGCAAGCCGCAAGGAAGTTCATACCTGCAGAGTACAAGACAAGTCTTCACTATTTGAAACTGCCTTTTTTAATGTTGCTGATACAATCTTTTTAGTTGTGACACAGCTTAATATTGAAAAATATAATATGTTGACATATTTTTTAAATGCTGATAGAATACGTCAGCACTATTTTTTTTGTATCAACACTATGTATTGCATGATATTTTTTAACACATTTTTCAACAAAATATATTTCTCAACTTTTTCTTAATTTTGGCAATAGTACACATTATTTAATTAGTAACTGTGTAATTTGAAACTTAATTTTCATTCATCTGTTGATCTTTATCATGTTGCAAACATTTCAGCCTCCCCACTAGCAGTAACGTAGGGCAGAAGAGGTGGTTCGGAGGATAAAAATTAATTTTTTTTGAGCCTCAGCAAATTGTAAAAGTTGCAATAAGTGGGAGCTGGGCTGCAAAATAGTTTCACAGAACTGAAGAGAATCACTTCTGGGTTGTAGAATTACCTAAAATAGTTTATGCAATATATTACAACAAGAACAGGGGACAGTGCTACTGTTGTAATGTACAGAATAAACTGTTTATGTATTCGTATGACTGAGTAGTGGTTCTCTTCAGTTCCAAGAGACTGAGTTGCAGCCCAGCTCCCACTTGTTGCAACCCCCTCTAGCAGTACCTGTTTTTCCTTGTTTTTGTAGGATAAAAAAAAGTAAAAAAATGCATAATATAGATTTTACATTACAAAAAATGTAAGAGATGCACTTTTTCATACCTGATTTCTGGGGTTCAGTTGATTTATTTTTAGTGGAAGTCTAAAACTTCCATGAGTGAAAATTTGGAAGTCATTCCAATTTTTGGGAAGTCAAAATACAGTATTTCCAGGACTACACTTTTGGAAGTCAGTATTCTAGGAAGGACCAATTTATGGATGCTAATATAAAATATTAGTGGTAAAATACAAATTTTTTCAGAAAAATTGATAATTTCTGACTTCTATGATTGCAATTTTGGAAGCCATCTAATTTTGGTTTTACATCGGCAAGTCAGTGACTTCCTACCCCTTAATTTGGAAGTTTTTGATTTATTTTTGGAAGTCAAATACTCCAAAAATACTAACTGAATCCCTGCCTGATTTCATGGGATACAGGTTTTCTTCACAATTTCATGGCAACAGTTCTCTCATTGTAATGCTTGACCTGTGCCATTACTGAAGTCAGGGTTAGTGTTCCATGATCCAGCCCTTTTACGTGCACTGTGACACTCAGCAGTTACTATAACATGGTCAGCCTTTGGGCGCTCATGCTCAGCTGCTCACTTTTGAAGTGGCCTTGTTATGTTATATTTAATTCTTGACATGGCCTGTGTCCAAGCTTAGGGATTCTGTTGCACACTCCATCCTGTTAACAAGCATTGATACTTTCAGCAGCTGTCTCATCATGGGTTATCACTGAGTACTTAAGTCACTCCAAAGTCATCCTCCTCTGCCTCAACTTCGCTGTTTGTAACCTGACAAATGCAGCTCCTGGAAATATGTGAATGGTTAACAAAGCAACATTGACCATAGTAAAAATGGTACCAGCATGCACAAACAAAAACTAGTCACAATGTATCGTGAAGTCTGTAAAAATGTAATGAGGCAAAAGTCAATCCAGTGAAAAGAAATGCTCTCCAGCAGAATGAGCAGGGAAACACCTGGTACAAGAGACCCTCAAGTAGTTTCACACTTTGTGCTTTGTCAAGAAATACCAATACTATTGAATTAATTTTTGTTTTGATTAATTTGATAGACTGTTCAATGCATTATGACTAGTCTTTGTTGGTGTGTGCAGGTGTCATTTTTTTCTGTCAGCCTACTGTATCTCAGTGTGCATAGCATTAGACACTTCAAGGTCCATCATTCTCCTTCTCAGTAGCCTACTGCAGCATGCCATACTAACATACTAAAATGCCAGCAGAATAGGCCTAACGGTCTTTCGAGTCTGCTCGATTGGTCAGCCCCCACCCTGGGTGCTGACCTTGCTGCCACCCTCGCCTTCTCTGGCTTCTCCCTTCCCAGTTCCGGATATTCTTGGTGCATTGGATTTTGCTTCCAGAACCCTTCCCCTGTACCTGTTCCAGCCCCTCTTGAACCCCTCCACTGTCTCTGCCTCCACCAGCCCCCTAGGCAGTGCATTCCATGGCTCCACCACCCTCTCAGTGAAGTAACACCTCCTCCTTTCTCCCCTGAATCTTCCCCCCTCCAGCTTCCACCCATGCCCTCTAGTGGCCCCCTCCTCCTTCCTTTGAAGCACCCTGACTGTTCCTCCCCTATTTACCCTCTTCATGTACTTGAAGATCTCTATCATGTCCCCCCGGTCCCTTATCTCTTCCAATGTGTACATATTTAGCTCTTCGAGCCTCTCCTCATAGGTCCTGTCCATCAAGCCCCAAATCATTTTGGTTGCCCTCCTCTGGACCCTCTCCAGGAGTTTAATGTCCCTCTTTAAGTGTGGCCTCTAAAACTGCACGCAGTACTCAAGGTGTGGCCTCACCAAGCAGTTATACAGAGGGAGCATCACTTCCCTCCTTCTGGAGGTGATCCCCCTAGCGATGCATCCCAGCATCCTGTTGGCCTTGGCTGTTGCCCTCCTACAAGTCTCCGAGTTGTTCACTTTGACATCCACCACCACCCCCAGGTCTCTCTCAGCCATCGAGACTTGTAGCATTCCCCCCCCAGGGTGTACACTTGGCCCGGGTTTCTGGCCCCCAGGTGGAGTACCTTGCATTTTCCTGCATTGAACCTCAGCTTCCACTTTCTAGACCATCTTTCCAGAGCCTCCAGGTCCCCCTGTAGGGCCACCCTCCCCTCCTCCCCATCCACCACCACCTCAGTTTTGAGTCATCTGCAAAGAGACTCATCTCACTCCTGATTCCTGTCCTTATGTCAGAGACATAGGCGTTGAACAGGAGGGGCCCAAGGACTGATCCCTGTGGGACCCCACTAATGACCCTCTTTGGGGATGAGACTATCCCGCCAACTACGACCCTCTGGGTCCGGTCCTGGAGCCAACTGCCTATCCATCTGATAATCTGGTTCCCCACCCCAATTTCTCCCAGCTTATCCAACAGGCCCATGTGAGGAACTGAGTCAAATGCCTTGCTGAAGTCTAGAAAGAGGACATCCACTGGTCTACCCAGGTCCAAGGGCCACGCTTCAGACAATCCAAAAACTCATTTTTTTCTCATCTTAATTTAACAAATAAATATATATATATATATAAGTAAATGTGTAAATAAATTATATAACAATTATATAATAGATGCATTTACTCCAGTGTGCCTTGCTTCAGTCAATCCAAATAGCCGCCTCCTCAGGAGCCTACTCTAGGTTGCCTAGCTTCATATTCACTTATTTATTTATTTATTTAAAAAGTTTTACCAGAAAAGGCATACTGACCTGGTAACAGCTCATTTCTAGATGTGTCCTGGAGAGAGTGGGAATGAAGGAACAGAGGTACACTAAGAACAATAAAAAGAACAATAAATACTAATACAATTAATACAAATGGGTAAGTAAGCATAATAAATAATAATTGTGCAAGGACAAAGATTCTGTGTAAGTAAACGCAGTACAGTACTATAAAGTGCTTGAGTATAACAACATTTACAATGTGTAGAAGGCAAGACAGAGTTGAGGGAGGGGCCAATGCTTGTGGGCATGGGAGGGTGAACAAGGGGACTGCACTACTGTGGGGGTACAGGGTGAAGGGGGAGCAGGAGTTTGAGGATGGTGGGCAGCAGCCCAGGGTTCAATATCAGAGATAACTGCATGAGTGAGTACTGAAGTCACTGAAGAGAGAGCAAAGTGAGTAAGTGGTTGAAAGAAGTGGAACAGATAGCAGGGGGAGAGAACCCCAAAGTTTGGGGAACTAGAAGGGGAAGCCAGCTTAATCAGCAGTGGATTCCCTTGATGTGAGTGTGAGAGAGCGAGAGCCAGAGTTGTGAAGGGGGTAGGAAGTAGTGGGGAGAGGTGAGGAGGGAATCAATGTAGGAGAGGAGGGAGCCAAGCCAGTAGAGATAGAGGAAACACAGTGGGCAAAGTGTCTGGACTCAATGGAGGGGAAGGAAAGGGAGGAGTACAGAGAGAAGTGGTAAGGGCAGGGGCAGTCTGGGCAAAGTGGCTAAAGGAGTGAAAGAGGGGGTCCACACTGGCCAGGGTGGTTTGGATTAGCACTGTATACTATGTCATCATAGTCAAAGATGGATGATATCACCTTTGAGACAATGTCTTTATGGGGAGGAAGCAATATACCCCCTTTATTCCTGTAGAGTGCACCAAGTTTGAGGTGAAACTTTTGGTAAGGCAAGGCAAATTTTATTTTTCAGGCGCCCAATCCCGGAGGCTCTGAGAGCTATATAATAAAAACATACTATAAGCACAACAATTTAAACTAATATTAAATAAAAACAATAATAATAACAGCATAAATAAATATAGTCTGTAAGCAGATATTTTAAGAACAGGTACTCAGAGGGAAAGGAGCAAGGGCTCTCAGGGAGGATTAATATAAAAGGTCCAGAAAGGCCTGATTAAACAGGAAGACCTTGAAGCGGGCCTTGAAAACCTCAACCAAAGGGGCCTCCCGAATAGATGGAGGAAGCCAATTCCACAGGATGGGGCTGGCAACACTAAATGCTCTGTCGCCTGCAGTTTTAAGCCTCATTCTGGGAATCGCCAGGAGGCTCCTAGAGGAAGACCAGAGGGAGTGAACTGACATAGCCGGTGTAAAATGTCCGACAGATGGTATCTACATGTGCAGAGAAATTGAGATGCCTGTCCATCCAGACCCTGAGGTACTTAAATGAGGAAACATCCCCAATCACTGTACCATCAAGAGTATGAAAGGAGAAGAGGGTGAGCCTAACAAGCCCCTACCAAGTGCCAAAGGTCACAGAAACCATTTTGATGGTGTTGAGAGACAAGGTATTTGCCAAGAATTAGTGCTGGATGTTAATGAAATCCAGATGGAGCCTGGTAGTGAGGTCGGAGTCAGTGGAACTGGAGCCAAAAAGTACCATATCATCTGTGTACATATGGGTAGATGCAGATGAGTAGGCAGTGGGAAGGTCATTTACTGTACGAAGATGAGGAAAAGGATAGGCCCAAGGATGGACCCTTGGGGCATGCCTGAGCTGATAGAGAAGAGGAGGAAGAGATGGATTCACCAATCCTGACAGCTTGAGACCTGTCCTCAAGGTGGGAGCAGAACCATCTGACTAAGGAGTCAGAGAGTTCTACTACCTTGTGATTGTCCAGGAAAAGGGGGTGGGCAACAGCACTGAAGGCTTTGATCAAGTTGACAAAGATGGCAGAGGAGATGGGCTCTGATCCATGCCAGTTAAAATGAATTCAGTAAGCCAGAGGAAGGAGATGGAGGTGGAGTGGGCCTTCTAAAAGCCAGACTAGAAAGGTGTGAAGAAGGATAAAGAATCAAAGAAGGGGGTAGCTGGAATATCTCAAGGTGTTACTGGAGCTTGGCCAGAGTGGGGAGAAAGAAGGTAGGATGGTAGTTGCCAGGAGAGGTGGGATCACCGCTTCGGGAGGAGGGATAACTGTAGCCTGTTTCCAAGAATCAGGGACAGAAGCTAAGTAGGAGAGGTTGAGACGGGAGGTTATAGGTAGTGCAATAGCAGGGGTGAAGAGGTGCAAGAGTTTGGAGTCAAAACCTCAGAGCTTACACTCTTGTGGGGATCTGGAGTCAAGAGAGCTATTGGCCCAGGCCATCCCCATATTCCTATACTCAGCATATGGTATACATGCAGACCTGCCTGACCTGCAGTCCCTTACGTGGACTAATGTGATGTCATAGTTTAGCATCTTACGTATGATTTTATGCTTAGTTAGGAATGTTATGTATAGTTAGGGATTAGTGTAGAATGTACTAGATATGTTTCCATATCTAGTTCTGCTTATAAAATGCTTAAAAGAAATCCTAAATCCTGATTGGCTGAAACTGCTTTTCAGCTGTGTCCTTATGGGGGCATAACCTTACAACCGGCACTACTTGTGTCAACCTGAGCCCTGGGGCAGCAGTCTTCTGGGAGACTTTCTGGAGGCTGAGATGCTGCCCTATTTGCAGGCAACTCTGCTCTGAGGGAGAAGGTTGCCTGTCACTAGGCCAAACTAGACAGGAGTACAGGAACCCCCCCACGCAGGGAACACCAGGGCCACCACATCTGCCTCAGAGGTTGCCAAGAAGGAGCATCGGTTAGACCACAGTGGGCTCAGGGAGAGTGAGGGTGGTGGAACACAGGCGCATTGCTTCAGACGTACCACTCTACAATCCATACACCATTCTGGTGGAGCATAGTTCCCCTATGGAGGCATACATGGTGGAGACTGAGGTTGCTGGCAACCTTCACAAAGGAGGCCCACAGGAAGGTGGGACAGGACACAGCAGAGAAAGGAAGCAGCTCCTGGTGGGGGACTCTATTATCAGGGGGATAGAACTGAGGGGGCAAGGGAAAGTGAAGTAGGGTGCCTGCCTGGCGCCATGGCTTGGAGGAACAGGAAGCAGATTCTAAGGATCACGACAGCAGCTGCACAGGAAACAGAGCTGGATGTAATTGTCCACCTAGGTACAAATGACTTGGCCATGCATGGGATTGGAGCAGTTCAGGAGGAGTTTGTGGAGCTGGGGAGGGGCCTTAGACAAGTAGCTCATACAGTATCCTTCTAGGAGGTGCTTCCTGTCTATGGCATGGGTGAGGCAAGGGTACACCGCACCATGCATTTCAATGAATGGTTGAAAAACTGATGTAGAGCACAGGGTTCTGGCTTCATTGGGGACTGGGGTTCCACCTGGAGGGATATCCACCCATACTGGCTCGATGGTCTGCATCTGTCCAGGAAAGGAACCAGTCTCCTCAGTGATCGGTTTAAATGCTTCTTTGGCAAGCATTTTAACTAGCCAAGGGGGGAGGCACTGATGAGCAGCAGGGAATCCCCAGCCTCCCCCTCCAAAACAGGGTACTAAATGAGGTAAAGACCAACGTAGAAAGGTCAGTAGGGAGCAGGACTGGGGTAAATGGAGAAAGCAAAGTCAGTAAGGGCAGGAATGGGGCTACAAGAGGTAAATCCATCAAACAATGGAGAGTGATGAGTACCAATGCCCGTAGTCTGGGTAACAAGCTTCCTGAACTAGTGGCCTTGATGGAAGAGGAACATCTGGATAGTGCGGCAGTCACAAAAACATGGTACACACAGAACCATGACTGGAATATAAACATACCAAGGTACACTATTTACAGGAGGGAAAGGGAGGGTAAAAGAGGAAAAGGACTAGCTCTCTACATAAGGGAAGAAATCGAAGCAACAGAACAAAAAGGTAAACGGGGAGGAGAGGAAGCACTGTGGGTCAACTTGGAGACAGGCAGTGGCACCACAATCTGTACAGGGGTTGTATACAGACTCCCATCTCAGGGAGAGGAAATGGACAAGGAAATGATAGAAGGTATTCTTAGAAAGGCAGAAAAAGGGGAGATATTGTTGATGGGGATCTGAATATACCAGATGTTAACTGGAGTGCATTTGCTGCAGCCACATCCAAGAGCGGGGTCGTTCTAAATGCCCTGCAGGGGACATGCCTTAGACAATTAGTATTGGAACCCACTCTGGAGGGAGCAATATTAGACTTGGTACTCTCAAATGAAGATAGGAGAGAGGATCACGGATGTAGAAGTGGGTAGCCATCTGGGAACTAGCAACCATCGAACAGTATGGTTCATGATAAACACAGCAGTAGACTCAAGCCAAACAAAGGCAAAGGTCCTGGACTTTAGGAGGGCTGACTTTGCCAAAATGGGTGAGTGCCTAAGGAATGCACTAGCAAATGGGCAAGAAGGAGGGGTGGAAGAACAATGGGGAATAATAAAAACTGCCATCACAGAGGTAACAAGTCTTTGTGTGAAGCAAATAAACAAAACAAAATGATGTAAGAAACCACTATGGTTCTCAAAGGAGGTGGCAGTGAAGTTTCAAGAGAAAAAGAAAGCATTCAGGAAGTACAAGGAATCACAGAAGGAGCAGGATAGAGAACTGTATCAGTTAATGCAGAAGGAAGCAGAGAAGGCAGTCAGAACAGCAAAGGCCCAGACAGAGGAAAAGATAGCCAACTCAGTTAAGAAGGGGGATAAAACCTTTTATAGGTACATCAGGGAGCGAAGTAAGAAAAAGGGAGGGATAGTGAGGCTTAATAAGGGAGGGGAGTCGGCAGAGAGTGACAGTGAAAAGGCAGAGATACTTAACAAATATTTTTGCTCAGCATTCACAAATGAAAAGGGAGGTACCTAAACCAAACAGAAACATTCTGGATGGGGCGGTGGATACCAGCCCATTCACAGAAGAAAGAGTTCTCAAAGAACTCTTAAAACTGAAGGTGGACAAAGCAATGGGGCCTGATGGGATTCATCCCAGAATTCTAAAAGAACTAAGGATAGAACTAGTGACACCATTGACTACCCTCATTAACAAATCATGGGAGGATGGGCTGGTACCTGAGGACTGGAGGAGGGCAGATGTTATTACACTTCACAAAAGTGGGAGCATGGCAGAGGCAGGAAACTACAGACCTGTTAGTTTGACCTCAGTGATAGGGAAAATAATGGAATCACTTCTGAAGGAAAGAATTGTTGAGTACCTAGAGGCCAGAGGGGCACAGGACCCGAGGCAGCATGGATTCACAGCAAGAAGATCATGTCAGATGAATCTAATAGATTTGTTTGACTGGGTGACCAAAGTAGTAAATCAGGGAGGGACTGTGGACATGGCCTACCTAGACTTTAGCAAGGCATTTGACACAGTCCCACACAAAAGATTAATATACAAATTAGCCAGCCTTGGAGTGGGTCCCAAGATGGTAGCCTGGGTAAAAAACTGGCTGGAGAACAGGACACATAGGGTAATACTAAACAGAATCCACTCTGATGAAAGGGGGGTTACTAGTGGGGTACCGCAGGATTCAGTTCTAGGACCGGTCCTCTTCAATGTCTTTATAAGTGACATTGTAGAGGCACTGGAAGGAATAGTATGTCTCTTTGCAGATGACACAAAGATCTGCAACAGGGCTGATACACAAGGTGGGGTGGAAAGGATGAGATGGGACTTGGCAAGGTTGGAGTAATGGTCAAATGTATGGCAGCTTAGATTCAATGCTAAGAAGTGCAAAGTAATGCACCTGGGAAACAAAAACTCAGGGAAAGAGTACACAATGGGGAGGTGAGATAATAACAACAACAAAAATGGAAAGGGACCTGGGGGTAGTCATATCAGATGACCTAAAGGTGGGCAAGCAATGTGAGAGGGCAGTAAGGAGGGTTGGGGGGATACTGGGATGCATAAGGAGAGGCATCAGCAGTAGGAAACAAGAAGTTGTTATCCCTCTGTACAGGCAGCTGGTGAGACCCCATCTGGAGTACTGCATGCAGTTTTGGAGACCCAATCTCAGCAAAGACATAGACAGAATGGAGGCAGTTCAGAGGAGGGCAACTAAAATGGTGCAGGGTCTGCACCAGAAGACATATGAAGAGAGACTTCAGGAGCTTAATAAGTATACCCTCGGGGACAGGGGGGGCATGATAGAAACTTTCAAATACCTCAAGGGAATCAACAAAGTCCAAGAGGGTAGCATCTTTCAGAAAAAGAGGTGTGCAAGAACAAGGGGGAACAATTTGAAGATAGAAGGGGGACGGCTGAGGTAATGTGAGGAAGTATTTTTTCACAGAGAGGGTTGTGGATGCATGGAACGGCCTTCCTGAGGTGGGTGTGGAGTCAAAAACAGTGGGGGAATTCAAGAATGCATGGGACAGACATAAGGCAATTCTAGGAGGTGGGGGTAGGAGGAAGTAGGCTGTTGTTCAACTAGGATCTGCAGCTTATCCATTAGGTAGGGATATGGGCAGACTGGGTGGGTCAAGCGGTCCTTATCTGCTGTCAAATTCTATGTTTCTATGTTTCTATGTCACCCTCAGCTAAAGCTGTGCAAGCCTAGCCTGAGCAGCCTAGATGAGCTGGAACCCCCCCCCCCGTTACAATTGTAGCTAGACAGGCAATTTGATAGATAGTAAACTGTGACCTCTGCTGCCTGCACTTAAACTTGATGGCAATGAATGAACACAGCAAAGTGTCACCTGCAGGTTTGAAATACTGATAGAGATCCAGAACCGGTCCTCCGTTAGCAATCAAGTGAACCAGACAGAACCAGCGACTGTTACCACAGTTATGCTCCGTCCATTTCCAGAATCTCCTCTCTCTGTTCTACAGCCCTCCTCATCCATGAGAGAATGGAGCAACTAAAGTGAAAATACACTATTTGTAACTTATGAAAGAATAACTAATGCTTTGAAAAGTGTGAAGCGGTAATCGCTCTGCACGAGTGGTGGTAAGGGACACTCTCGCTCTCAGTCTTGCCAGCAGGTGGCTTCAACTCAAAATGAAATTATAATAACAAAACTAAAAGAAAGCAAAGAAGAAAAAGAAATGGTATGTGTTTTCAGGGTGAGACAGAGGTGAAAGGAAAGAGGGCGAGGCAGACACCACATCGAAAACTGCTCTGTATGGCCGCTAAGAGATATGCTGGCTCACAGTCAACCGAGGTGGTGGCTGCAACTGAAAAGCAAAGGCTAAAGAAAACTTAAACACATAAGCAATGAGACACGACAGGGTGTGCATGGAACAGATTTACTGCACGGCCAGGGCGTAATAAGGCACGAGGCCTTGCTCAGTGCCTTTAGCCCCTGGCGTGCGTAAAATCTGTTCCATGCACACACCTGGAGTGTCTTATTGCATTTATAAAATGGTCTACTTTAAAAACAAAATGTTTTACACTTAGAAAATTAATTTTTATACATAGTAAATAGCATTTGTTTATGTTGATTTAAGATAAAATAATCCTTCCGCCTAGTACAAAATGACGTAATACTGCTGTCTCTAGTCTGTGGGAAGTGGAGGTGCTGAGAGAGTACCTGAGCGGGGCAGCATGTAGTGAATGGGAGAGATGAGGTGAGCACTGAGCAACATAACTTTGTTTCTTGTTCCTCTTTATTAATGGTGCTGAAGACCCTCTCAGAGAAGATGTGAGGCAGGGAAGGGAGAACTGGGGTAGGGTTACATTGAGACCGGGGTTGCTGTCTGTACCAGCAGAGCCAGAGATCTGAGTGTGATATGAACACAGCACTCCGATTGTGACATGCTTTCACACATCCGGCACTCCGACATGGGCCAAAAGAAAAAAAAGTGCTGATAAGAAAAGGATAGCAGCTGAACTGCACGCCGCTAAACCAAAGCGGGACTGGGGAAGGGCCGCATCATCGGGACCCGCACTGGCCTGTTTACTTCAGCAGAAGCTTCTGGGTCGATCCGACCAGATTGTGCCATCCCTTCACAGGCGCTCACAAGACCGCTGCAACAGACAGGACAACTGTACACCCATTGCACCACACCACCGGAGGCGTACCAGTTCTGTGCGCATTCACACCATATCGATGCTTTGGAGTTGTTTTATTAAACATTAAAGATAAATTGAAGCTGCTTCATTTGTCTCATTTATTTGGGCAGCGCAGCACGAATCTGTGTGAGTGGAGGTTGTACCAAGGAGCACTGGGGTAAATCCTCCTAACGTGTGGCAAAAAAGATTTTGTGGGCTATTTCAGAATGGAGCGCAGGAAGGAAACTGACTTTTTGTACTATGAGCAGGAGAGGGTGCTTTTAGCGAGAAAGCAACAAAGGCTTAGTAATTTCTACCTTTTTACTGCCGTCCTTTTTTTTACCCATGCATGGAACATGTTTCATGCATGGGTAAGTAGCCAATCACATTGCTGGATTTAACCTATCCATTTTATAAAGTAAATTAAAAAGAAAGTGTTTGTCTGGGACACACACACACACACACACACTGAATAATTCATATGTAGTAGAGTACTGATGGACTGTTTTTCTGTGCTCTGCATATTTAACACTTTTTTAGCATATTTTTTAAATATTTATATATTTTTACTGGGGAGGTTACCAGATTGGGGCCCATTTTATAAGCACAATAAGACACTCCAAGGTGTGGGTTATGGCCTGATAAGAGCACTTCCCAGGTGCTAAAGGCACTTGGTGCAAGCACCTCATGCCTCATAATGTACCTGGGGTGTGCTCTTATCAGGCCATAACCCACACCTCGTCATGTCTTATTGCTTGCTTATGCTTAGTTATTTGCTTGTCTAGATGTAATTCTACTATGAAATTCTATCACCAAAAGTATGCCTTTCCAGACAGAGTGATCGCTGAGTGGAAAAAACTGAGAATGTAGAAATGAACTATGTTTACACATTTGTGGTCTACAGTGCCACCTGCTGCTATAGGAAGATAACTATAATGCTATATAATGCCTGTGATATATTTGTAATCCTAGAGCACCCTCTACAGCCAGGATGCACACTGCTGAAATCAGCAGACAATAATAATAATAAGTCAGCGAATCTGTGACTGGGCCATTGTCCTAGCTGCAACATGTAAGGACACACCAAACCTGCAACATTTTAGATGTTGCAGCAGAAAGGGCAACTTAAATAACAGTTATACTTCCCACCAAATTAGCCAATCAGGTTACTGTAGAATACGCACTCTGTGCGTACATGAGCCATTGCCATAGCAATGAGACTTGATCTTATCTTAGTATAAGTATGATTGTTTACTGTAAGCTCACTTGAGTTTTTCTGTGATGACATCCCTATGGTGGGGGTTCCAAACTCCCAGCTGACAATAAGCTGTCTTTTCTGCATGCATGTATCATGTATTTGGGAATAAACTTTTACTCTGTAAGTACCTGCTTCCTGTGTTGTGCTTTGCCATCAGGTGTAGAACCTGCCAAATCTTACAGGGCCTTAAGGGATGCTGCAAGTGTGGTAGGAGAGAAGGAGAAGGGATGGGGTGGTAGTGGGGGAGGGGAGAGGCAGGGAGAAGGGGAAGAGGAGGGAGTGGGTACAGGAGATGAAGGTTGAAAGCTGAGGTGAGAGAAGAGGTATCAGAAATTAATGACCTTCCAGAACTTGGAGGGGTGATTACAATTGCTCTGGAGCATGAATGAGAAATATTTGGACTTTGCAAGCCTGGTAGCTCTGGTACAGAGGAGGGTCTGGTACTTGATTAGGTCAGCAGGGGAGCCAGAGGAGTCCGCCAGGCAAGGTCTTGTGCATGGAGACAAGCCAACAACTTGGCTGTGATCAGTGGGAGGTGGGAAATTCAGACCCTTGTTTTTCTAAGGGGGACATGTAGATTCAAGGCAGACATGAATTTGGAGTTGAAATATTGGCAAACAGAATTTATGTTGCTGGTTTTAGATATGGAAAATCTGTCAGCAGCCACCAGGTCAGCATGAAGGGAGGACAAGTCCAGTATCCCAAAGGACTGGAGCTGGATGAATTTAGGTGGTGCTTTGGACAATGACTCTTGCACACACAGTAGACAGTATGGAGCTCTTTGAGGGCATCAGGGATGGTACACGTGATATGTGGCTGATGGGAGGCAAGAACCCAGTACAGGAGGGAGTGAATGAAGAATCTGTGATTGTGTTGGGTGAGGTCAGTGGTAAGCTGAGAAAGCTAAAGGGTCATTATGTTCTGGGACAATTTATTTAGAGGGAGGAGATACAACTGAGGTTAAAGTTTTCAAGGATGAGAAGCTCACCACAGGAGGCATGAAACAAGATAGTGGCAAGAAGCTCTGTGACTAAAGATGGTGACAAGCCAGAACAGCAGCAGGCACCATCTACGAATATAGGGACAGATTAGGGGAGGGAGAGCTGGAGGAGGAGCAACTCATATGCAGAGAGGGGAGGAGACAGCACAGTTCTCGAACTTGAAGCTAGAAGAGAGGTAGATAGCAACAGCACCACCTCACTTAATGTGCTCCTGACTGATAATTGTGTACCCAGGGATGGCAACAGCAGAGTTGGGAATCTTTAGGAAGAGTCAAGATCAGTCAAAGTCATCAGCATATCAGGTATGAGAATGACCATGAGTGGTTGCCACTGGTCAGTCTATGGAAGGAGGCTTTGGATATTGAGATGAGTCACTCTCAGTCCTTTGCAGAGATGAGAGGGAGATGACTGAGCAGGGCTGGGATTTTCACCTGCTACTATAAGCAGCAAGGAGACAATGAACTTGAGGGAGACTATAATTGCTTATGTAGAGAAGGTGGGAGTGTGTGTGGTGTGTGTGTGTGTGTGTGTGTGTGTGTGTGTGAAGGATGAGAGGAGTAGGAGGGTAGAAAGTACCTGAGCACTTCAAGGTGAAGCCAGGGAGAAGGGATGAGACTGCACCCAGGAAGCCAGGGGGTATGGAGTAGGGAGGGGAGGCAAGAGGTGTGGAAGGTGGGTGAGAGGGTTGGGGGGAAGGAAGGAAGGAAGGAAGGCAAGGATAGGCATGGGGGGAAGGAAGTGAGGGAAATAGGAGGGGGAGGAGTGATAGTTTGAAGAAACATGATGGAGGGATAATAAGCAGTTGTCATCCTGAACTTTGCCAGAAAATAAGGTGGGAGATTGTTTCACTGCTGTAGGGGGAAAGTTAATTATGAGGTGGAGAAGACTACACCCAGGTGGGGAGGAAGCCAAGTTACATAAATTTGGGGGTGGGGCTATGAGACTACCACCAGATAGAGAGAACCCTAATTAAAAATGCTTGGGGATACAAGCTTCACCCTGAGGGAGGAAGCTTAGATTAAACAAACTGGGGAGAATTGGGCTTCACCCTGATGAGGAGGAAGTCTAAACTAAACAATTGGAGGGGCAGGAGGGAGATGTGGGCTTCACCCATATAGGGAGGAAGTCACATTAAACAGCTGGGAGGATGTGGGTTTTACTCAGCTAGGGAGGAAGGCTAAATAAAACAATGGGGGGAGATGCAGGCTTCACCCAGATGAAGAGGAAGCCTACTTAAACAATTGGGGGGTTGCTTTACACATTTAATGAGGAAGCCAAGTAACAGAAAGGCAGGATGGCACTACACCAAGGTGGGGAGGAAGTCTTACTCAAACATAAACTTAATGAAAGTCAAACTTCAGCACTTCAAGCCTATCACACTCCTTACATGCCACACAGGCATATTTTTTTTAATTTAGCAGGGACCTACACCCCTTGCTGTATGCACCTGTATCATCCTGACCGCAAACTCATGACTCCCCAACATTCATCTCTTTGACTTCCACTCACAGCTACTAGCACTGAGGGTGCAGTCATGACAAATGTCTGTGAAAACACTTTTTCATCCTTTTGCACACCATGTAACCTTCCTAATGTACAGGTGCCTTTGATGGCAAAGCACCACAAATAGTTTCATGAAGTGCACTATGCCCCGGATTTGGCAAAGTGGGGTCACTTCATGAGGTCTTCATGAAGGGCAAAGCTTGTGACTTTGCCACATTGCCCCCAGCATAGGAAAGCTTGCCACATAAGACAAGAACCCCAGAACAAATGCCCTGAGGCAAGGGTTACCCTGGAAGGGCATTTGGCCATACAGCCAAATTTCAAAACGAGAAACATAATTTCACATAACACAATAATGCAAAGGAATTTGGACTGGTTCAAATTTAAGCAGAATTGCATGGTACGAAAAGGCCTCACAATGCAACCAGCAAAGGCTGAGAACAGTAGACAGACATGTGTTTCATCCTTGTTAGGACTCTTCAGTGTGCTATACCTGAAACTCAGCCCAGAGGGAAGCAGCCAGCCTTAGGATGGTCTTACATTTTTGGATCATGGGGAGCCCATAGTAGAGCAGAACTACAAAAGACAAGAACCACAGAACAAATGCCCTGATGAAGGCGTTACCCTTCAAGGGCATCTGGCCATACAGCCAAATTTCAAAGAGAAACACAATTGCACATACCCCAATGATACAAAGCATCATGGGAAGCCCTCTTAAAGCTAGCTCCCTTCCTTTTGGCTGAGTTACAGAAATGCACACTGATGTGTCCTAACAAGAACAAAACGTGTGTCTGTCTCCTGTTCTCAGCCTTTGCTGGTTGCATTGTGAGGCCTTTCGTCACCATATAATTCTGCTTAAAGTTGAGTCAATCCAAATTCTTTTGTGGGGATTTGCTTATGGACTGGTGATGAGCTCAGATGGCTAAAGTTGCAGGTGCAAAGGCTGGAGTATGGAAGCAATAAGATATGACAGGGTGTGGGTAGTATGCAAGGCAAATTTTATTCTGGGTGCCGAACATATTAAAATGTCATGCAAAACTCAAAATCATTATGAATACATGAACAACACAGTACTGGACATAAATACACAGTATTACAACAATTATTATAAAATTTATAAATTCTACCCTTAGCAACAGTTGCTAAACTCAAAGATAGCCAAGGACCAGCTAAGGCATATAATTCAGGAATCAGGGTAAGGCTATAAAGCACAGTCCGGGAAGGCCTAATCATACAAGAGGGCCTTGAGACTGGCTTTGAATACCTCAATAGAAGGGGCCTCTCTAACAGCTGGAGAAAACGAATTCCACAGGACTGGGGCGGTGACACTAAATGCTCTGTCACTTGCTGTTTTTAGCCTCATCCTGGGAATCACAAGGAGGCCCCAAGAGGAGGAGACGAGGGAGCGGACTGAGACAGAAGATGTAACAAGGTCCTTCAGGTAACCAGGGCCCAGGCCGTGTAGGGCCTTAAAGGTGATCAAGCCCACCTTAAAGAGGACCCTCCACCTGACTGGCAGCCAGTGCAGTTGACGCAGCACAAGAGTGATATGTCAGTACTTAGGCTGTTCTGGCAACAGCCTAGCTGCCACATTCTGCACCAGCTGCAGCCAGCGCAGGGTACCCCCAGAGACCCAGAGATAGAGCGCATTACAGTAGTCAAGCCTGGACGTCACGAAGGCATGCACCTAGTAGTAGTGTCATCACTGCCTGCCCAGTGACATAACGTGCCTTATTGCCCCTGAAAGTGCAGTGATCACACTACTAACCACATCCTGGAATGTCTTATGACACTTATTATATAAACCTTAACCATGAAACACAGAAACATTGAACTGATGGCAGATAAGGACTGCTTGGCCCATCCAGTCTGCCCATTTGCCCTACCTACTGTAGCACAGCAGACCCTCGTGACCTCCAGCTTTAACCCCCTTTCCTTTCCACTAAGGTTCCCTTATGCCTATCCCATGCATTCTAGAATTCTGTTATCATTTTTTGCCCCCACCATCTCTGCTGGGAGGCCATTCCAGGTATCAACCATTCTTTTTGTGAAGAAGTACTTCCTCACATCTCCCATGAGTCTACCCTCTCCAGCTTCATGGCATGGCCCCTTGTTCTTGAACATCTTTTTTTCTGAAAGATGCTTTCCTCTTGAATCTTATTTATAACCATGAGGTATTTGTAGGTTTCTATCATATCCCCCTTCTGTCTTCTTTTCTCCAGGGTGTACATACTGAGGTCCTTTAGTTTCTCCTCCTAGGACTTTTTTTTCCTTTTAGTTTAGTTCTTTACTTCCTTGGCTGGGAGGGGGTTGTGCCATTGGTTCCCCCCCATGCAGCTAATCCTCACGGCTGTCACCCTGGTCGTGGACAGAGCTCAACCTCTCCGTCACATCCCTTCCAGCCGCATCGCAACGGGTACTTACCCACCACTGCGGAGACCTTGGAGGGTGGACCCAGGAGGGAGCTAGCTTGCGCATGACCATGGTGCCATCATCGGGGTAGCCTTCTTGCTGCTGAGAGAGAGATTTTCCTTCTGTGGTTCTCCATTGCAGGTAGGGGTATGCAATGACGCCAGTGGAAGGAGCACGCACGCATCCGCACGTGCTCTTCCGGGCATCTGCCCCCTCCCACCCCTCTTTTTTACAGTGTCAGTGCACTGCATGCCAGTCTACACTAGGGGCCAGCCGAACGCTGCCCACTGGTGTCCCCCCTTCCCGGAGAAGGAGAGCAGTCCTTTGGACTCTCAGTCCTTCTCCAACCCTGCCAACCTCCGGTGGCCCATGTTCGTTCCCGAACAAGGGTTGCTGGCATAGCATGAGGTAAGGCATCCAGTGCCTCAGCCTTCAGCGTCACTGGTCCAGCACTCCTCATAGGGCTTTTGATGCAGATCCTGCACCATTTTAGTTGCCCTTCTGTGGACCGCTTCTTCTCTTTCTATGTCCTTCTGGAGATGTGGGGACTGTAAGCATAAAATAATATCAAACATTAAAAATACAGACTAGTTCTTCTTCAGAAATGCATCTTATACAAATCCCTTATTCTATCAGATTTCTGAGTGAATATTACCAATTGTTAAGATGTGTCCCTGATTTGGCATCTTTGTCCCTGATTTTTCAAGCCTTGTCCCTGATGCATGACACAAGAGGTTGAGAGGTATGGAGTAACATGAACCCCCCGCCTACACACATCTCCCACAGCCCGATCAAGGGCATCACAGTTACAGAAACCCACACACATATCCCAAAGCCCGATCGGGCATCACAGTTACATGAAACCCCACACATCTCCCTCAGCCCGTCGTGGGCAGAGCGTGTATGAACCCCTCCAGTGCCCGATCTGGCAGAAAGTAACCTCCCCCAACCCGAATATCCCTGGTGGTCCAGTGGATCAGAAGCCCGATCGCGGGCAGAATGTCACATCACAACCATAGAAACATAGAAACATAGAAACATAGAAGTTGACGGCAGATAAGGACCGCAAGGCCCATCCAGTCTGCCCATTTCTTTTTCTACCTTATAAATGTGCCATCAGCCTTTGCTCTGTCAGTGACCTATCTATTCATAGTCATTTGTATTGCTCCCTTATGCCTATCCCATGCCTGTTTGAAGCCCTGCACTGTATTCATAGCCACCACTTCTTGTGGTAAGCCATTCCATGCATCTACCACCCTTTCTGTGAAAAGAATTTCCTCACATCCCCTTAATCGGCCTCCCTCTAATCTCATGCTGTGTCCTCTTGTCCTGCTATTTTTCTTATATTTAAACATGTTAGACTCTTTCACCTTGTTTATGCCCTTAAGGTGTTTAAATGTCTCGATCATATCACCTCTCTCCCTCCTTTGCTCAAGGGTATACATATTGAGCTCCGTAATCTGTCCTCATATGTCTTCTGATGCAGTCCCTACACCATTTTGGTTGCCTTCTCTGGACTGCCTCAATTTGGTTAATGTTCTTGTGAAGGTGTGGCCTCCAATACTGCACGCAGTACTCCAGATGGGGCTAACCAATGTCTTGTACAGAGGGATTATTACCTCCTCTTACGACTTGTGATACCCCTACTAATACACCCTAACACCCCTAGCCTTACCTACTGCTTTAGAGGTCTGCTTGGATGATTTTAGGTCATCAGTGATGATGATGCCCAAGTCTCTTTCTTCCTTTGTGACTGCTAGCAACTCCCTCCCAGCCTATAAGTGGCTTCAGGGTTTCTCTTCCCTATGTGCATGATTTTGCACTTCTTTGCATTAAATCCCAGTTGCCACTCTTCTGACCATTCTGCTAGTTTATCCAGATCTCTTTCATTCTGCCCACCCCATCTGGATCATCTACCTGTTGCAGATCTTGTGTCATCTGCAAACAGACAAGCCTTTACCCTCTAGTCCATCTGCAGGTCACTAATGAAGATGTTGAATAGGACTGGCCCCAGGACTGATCCCTGAGGTACCCCACTTGTGACTTGCATCTCTTCTGACTGTATACCATTTACTACCACCTCTGTTTTCTGCCAGTCAACCAGTTTGCCACCCAGTTGACCAACTTCTGACCCACCCCAAGCCTACCTAGCTTATTTATCAATCTTCTATGTGGAACAGTGTCAAAAGCTTTGCTGAAGTCAAGGTAGGCGACATCATCTGCTCCCCCTTGGTCCACCACTCTGTTTACCCAGTCAAAGAAATCTATGAGATTAGTTTGACAAGACCTTCCTTTGTAAACCCATGCTGTCTTGGATCCTGTGCCCTATGGATTCCAGGTGTTGCACTATCCTTTCCTTAAGAGTGCCTCCATAATCTGCCCACTACTGAGGTAAGACTGACCGGTCTGTAGTTCCCGCCTCCTCCTGCTACCACTCTTGTGGAGTGGGATCACATGACCCTTCTCCAGTCTTCTGGGACTCTCCTGTGCTCAGAGACTCACTAAACAATTCTGCTAATGGCTCTGCTAGTTCCTCCTTTAGCTCCTTAAGTACCCTGGGATGTATGCCATCAGGTCCCATTGCCTTATCACCCTGAGCTTAGCAAGCTCTTGTAGGACCCTTTCTTTTGTGAAGGGAGTAGTGCTCACCTCCCTCCCCTGTGTCCATGATGCTGAGCTGTAGGCCTGCCCTACCTTCTCTTCAGTAAATACTGAGCAAAGTATCTATTTAGGATAGATGCCTTTACAGGGTCCTCCTCCTCACATGCTCCCTTTTCTCCATTAAGCTTAGCAATACCCCTCTGGACTTTCTCCTTTCACTAATGTATCTATAGAAAGTCTTGTCACCTTCTTTTACTGTTCGTGCTAGTGTTTCCTCAGTTTGGGACTTTGCCTGCCTTACTGCCTTACCTGCTTCCCTTAGGGCAGTTTGGTATGCCTCCTATCTTCATCCTGCTGTGTTCCTTATATATTTTCTGAAGGCCAGCCTTTTGGCTCTGACCTTTTCTGCTACTGTATTTGAGAACCAAAGTGGTTTCCTTCTTCTTTGCACTTCCTTTTCTGTCTAACACAATGGGATGTTGCTTCAAGTATTGTATCCTTAATGCTTGCCCACTTTGCCTTACCTCCTCACCTGTGTTTCTTTTGCCAGGGCTAGCTTAACTCTGTTGGCCATCTTATCAAAGTCAGCTCCTCTGAAGTCCCATATTTTGCCTTGGAATGGGATGATTTAGATGTAGCCAAATTGAACCATACCATGTGATGGTCACTGGCCCCAGGTGACCTTCTACCTGGAGATCTGTGATCCCTTCTTTGTGTCAGTACTAGATCTGGATAGCCCTGTCTCTTGAATAAAGACATCATTCCTAAAATCTGGACTGTCATATGCGGTATGGGCTGCGCCATTGGCTGTAGCTCTGCACCAATGGGCGTGCAGCCCCTGCGGACAATCAATCGGCGGCGGGGCGGCAGGCGGGTGGGATGCTGTCGCCCGCCGGCTGCAGAGGAAAGCGGGGTGGAGGGACCTTCGTGGGTGGGTGGGGGGACACTAGACACCAGGGAGAGATGTTGCGGGGTTGTGATGTGACATTCTGCCCGCGATCGGGCTTCTGGTCACTGGACCACCAGGGAGATATTGGGTTGGGGAGGGTTACATTCTGCCCTGCATCGGGCACTGGGGGTTCATACGTTCTGCCCTGATCGGGCTGTGGGAGATGTGTGTGTGTGTGTGTGTGGGGTTCATGTACCTGTACTGCCCTTGATCGGGCTGTGGGATATGTGTGGGGGGTTTCATGTACCTGTACTGCCCTTGATCGGACTGTGGGATATGTGTGGGGGGTTTCATGTAACTGTAATGCCAGCGATTGGACTGCTGTACATCGGTCCCCGACGGCTGCTGCCTGGCAGGGTGGCCAGGAGCAAGTCCTCGGGGATCGGCGCACCTACATGCAAATGGCATGCAAATGGGGCCATAAATAGATGCAAATGGCCCCCCCTGCGCCTTGCATAAATTATGGCCCCATTTGCATGTCACCTTTTGAATATCGGAAATTTGAGCATGGCGCAATGGTACTTGCGCCACCGCAAGTTTAATGCTCAATTCTGGCAACTTGCGGTGGCGCAAGTTCCACTGTGCCATGCGCAAGTGCTGTGGCTGTGGGGTGATATTCAAAGGTTGCTCAACAGCGCAACTCCTTTGAATATCATCCCGGCCACACCCCTGCACAACTATTTTGAGCAGCGCAGGGGCTTGCGCCTCAGAATGGCGCGGTTTGAAAATCTGGGCCTTAATCTTTTGTTTTAAGTCTGCCCTAAAAACTTACTTATTTTCTCTAGCATTCCATGATGCAAGTGTGGGTTAGCCTACTGCCATCTTTTATTTTAGAATTAATGTTTTAAATTTTATAACTGTTGTTTTATTGATTTTATTGTTTTTACCTTTGTACAGCACTTTGATCTATCGGAATAGCGCTTAAGAAATAAAGATTTGCTTGCTTGCCTGATTTGCTATCTTTGGTCCCTCACGTTTCCCTTCCTCTGTGAACACTGAACAAAAGTATTTATTCAGGATGTCCACTTTTTTCTGGTCCCCCCCTCACACTTCCCGCTTTCCCTCCTAAGCCTTACAATCCCTCACCTAGTCTTTCTCTTTTTGCTTACATATCTGAAAAATGTTTTGTCCCTATTCTTTACTGCCTGGGTTATTTTCTCCTCCGATTGCGCTTTTATGCTCCTAATTGCTTTTTCTGCCTCATCTGTTTTTCCTGATGCACCTCCCTATCCTCCTCCCTCTGTCTCCTTATATCTCCGGAAAGCTAACTTTTTTGGCCTTACCTTCCCCGCCACCTCCTTTAAGAACAATAGTGTTCTCTTTTTCCTCTTGCTTTTGCTTACAAGCCTGATGCAGAGGTTTGCTGCCTTTACTATCCCCTCTTTTAGTTTTGCCCACTTTTTCTGCACTCCACCTAAGTCCTCCCCCTCCAGGGCTTCCTTGAGGCATTCCTCCATCTTTTTAAAATCGACATTTTTGAAGTCCAGGACCCTTGTCATTGTGTGGCTTGATTCTGCCACCGTCCATATATTGAACCACACTGTATGGTGATCACTGGTCCCCGGGTGGCAACCCACTGTGACATCTACAGCACTGTTCCCATTGGTGAGCATAAGGTCCAATATTGCCCCCTCACAAGTGGGCTCTTTTACTAATTGCCTGAGGAAAGCCCCCTGCAGGGAGTCCAGGATGTTCCCGTTCCTAGCTCAAGCTGTGGCTGGGATGCTCCAGTCTACATCCGGAAGACTGAAGTCCCCTACCAGCAGCACTTTCCCCTTATTTGCCATCTTTTAGATTACTTTTATCAGATCCTTGTCTAACTCCCCCCCCCATGACGGAGGCCTGTAGATCATGCCAGTGTGAATTGCAGCTCCACTGCCCATTTCCAGGGTGACCCACAGTATCTCTGCCCCCTCCCTGTATTCATTGAATCTCTGTCGCCTTTATGGTATCCCTCACATAAAGAGCCACACCTCCCCCTTTCTTTCCCACCCTATCTTTCCTGAACAGAGTATAGCCTGGGATGGCTATATCCCAGTCACGGTTTTCACTGCACCATGATGACTCAGCAATAGCAACCATATCTAGGTCAGCCTCAGCCATAATGGCCTCTAGGTCCGGGATTTTATTTCTCAGACTTTGAGCATTTGCACACATGGCCTTCCAGATTCTGCTACCACCCTGCTTGTCAACCCCCCAAGTCCCCTTTCATCTTCTCCCCTTATCCTCTCTGCTCTCGTTCCTATCTTTCTTCATTTGTACCATTAGGTTATTTTTGTTGTTCGGCGCCCATAGGGATTTCTCTCCTTAGAGTTCTCCCTGTTGACTTTTTCACCTTGTGGGGGGGGGCAGATTATGTCTTCCCTGCTTCCTTCCGCCATCCCCTCGGCTAGTTTAAATGCTTGACAATGTAACATTTAAGCCATCCACTGAGGACCGAGGTTCCCCTCTTAGATGGATGCAGGTCATCACCCTGTAAAGGCTCTTATCCCTCCTGGTGGGACCACAGTTCCCAGTGTAGCCAAACCCCTCTTATCTGCACCACTCCTTCAATCATTGGTTGAAGCTCCTGCTATGGAGTACCCCATCCTCTCCCCTGTCATCGACCTCCAGTACTTCAGAAAAGGCCACTGAATATGCTACCTGCTTAAGATCCCTCCCCAACTCTCTGAACTCCTCTTGCACTCTTCTAGCCTTGTCCCTAGCCAGGTCATTAGTTCTTAGGTGGACAATGACATCTAGCTCTCCCTCCTCCTCCTTCCTGCTGTCCATCGCTATCCCCAGGATCCACTTCCCATCCTCTGCCATGGCACGGGTGAAAATCAACTCCTCTCCACCTCACTTCCTGTCCCCAGATCTACCCCCTCATGATGGAATCCCTGCCCCCCAGGAGTTGCTGCCTCCTCCTCTGGAATCCTCTGCTCCTCCCTTTGGGGTCTCCAATATGAAAGGCCCCCACATCCTCCTTGGCAAAAACTGCGGATGCCTCCATGGGACAGTCCCACCCTGCCAAAGCAGCGTAGGAACTGAGTAGTGATACCATCTGGGAGGATGTGCCTCAGGCACAAAATATATGTCTTAATAGTAAAATCAGTTTAGTTTTGGTTATGTGTCATTACACCAGTGGAGAAAATACTTCTAAACTTGGCATGGGGGAACAAAACATATTATACTGTGTCATTTTTATTTCTTATTTTTTTGTATACTTTGGGAGATTCTGTGGTGAGAGTCTTACAGTTATTTTCTGTAGCGCTTCAAATTGGGACCCAGCACTGTTATCAGTAGTGCATTTTTCTCCACAACAGACTTTCGGTATAGCGCAGTGTGAATCATGATGTTTCATTTCTACTTTCCCTTTCAGGAACACTGATTACTATTTCAATTTGCTGGGCCTAATTCATGAGTGGGCAAGATCGATTTTCAAATACGGTGTACTGTAGCCATACCATGCCGTTAATCTATGAGATTGTGACTTTTACCACTGAGTTTGTTCAGTATGGTACTCAAGTGCTCCCATGCTCCCATACTGTTTCCTGATGATCAACTGCTACCAATATTTTGTTTTGCAGTAGTTCAGAAGGGGTAAGTGACAATAACAGAATCAGAGAAAGTGCCACTGGTTACACAGAAACAGAAACATAGACTTTGATGGCAGACAAGGACCACTTGGCCCACCTAGTCTGCCCACTTTCCCTACCTACTGTAACACCGCAGATCCTACTTGATCTCCGGTTTAGCCCTTCCTTCCTAAACCACTAAGGTTCCCTTATGCATATCTCAGGCATTCTTAAATCCCATTAGTTTTTGCCCCCACCACCTCTGCTGGAAGACTGTTCCAGGCATCCACCACTCATTCTGTGAAGAAATACTTCCTCACATTTCCCCTGAGTCTCCCCCCCTCCAGCTTCATAGCATGCCCCCTTGTTCGTGAGCATCTTTGTTCTCTGAAAAATGCTTCCCTCTTGTACCTTATTTATACCTGTGAGATATTTGAAAGTCACTATTATATCCCACCCTTTCCCTTCTTTCCTCCAGGGTGTACATATTGAGGTCCTTTAGTCTCTCCTCACACGGTCTCTGGTGCAGACCCTGCACTATTTTAATTGCTGTCCTCTGGCCACCTTTACTTTGTCTATGTCCTTCTGGAGATGTGATCTCCAGAACTGGACAGAGTACTCTAAGTGAAGTCTCACCAATTATCTATACAGCGGTATCATCACCTCCCTACTTCTGCTGGTGATAACTCCCTATGCACCCCAGCATCCCACTGGCTCTCCCCACAACCTTGTCGCACTGTTTGGCCACCTTTAGGTAATCAGATATAATTATCCCCAAGTCTCTTTCCTGTTTGGTGGTCATCAGTACCACTTCCCCCATCTTGTACTCCACCCTGGGTTTCTGTACCCTAAGTGCATGATTTTGCATGTCTTCACATTGGAACTCAGTTGCCACACTCTTGACCACTCCTCAAGCTTTTATATATCCCTATTCATTTTTTCCACACACACACACACACTGGAGTGTCTACCCTATTGAAGATTTTAGTGTCATCTGCAAAGAGGCATACCTCCCCTTCTAGCCCCTCTGCAATGTCACTAATAAAGACATCAAAGAAGACCGGTTCCAGTACTGATCCTTGTGGCACCCCACTGATCACCCTCCCTTTCTTGGAGTGAACTCTGTTTACCACCACCCTCTGTCACCTGTCACCCAACCAATTCCTTACCCGGTTTACCACTTTTGGACCCACTCCAAGGCTGCCCAGCTTGTTTACGAATCTCCTATGTGGAATGGTGTTGAAGGCCTTACTGAAATCTAGGTAGGCCACAACCACCGCTCCACCCTGATCTACTTCCCTGGTCACCCAGTTAAAGAAATCTATCAGATTATTTTGACATGACCTTCCCCCAGTGAAAACCAAAAAGAGGTGAGGGGCTCAGTTCAGGCCTGGTGAACTCGCATGCAATATCAGAGCCCATAGCAAACTGCGAGGGCAGAGCACCCAACAAACAAACCTGCAGCACTGACCCAAAAGCTAGAAAGAACTTCAAAATACAAAAAGACACTCTTACCAGTGTAATCTTCTTTATTGTAAAGTACTCATAATTTCTAAAACTGTAGCAAGACAGAGGGTGAAAGTGGTGACAGGATAACTCAATGGCTACTCAGAAAATAAAAATCCCATAGGCACTACCATAGTGCTGAACTGGTGTGGTGGAGTTTGTCTGGCTCACGCCTTCCTCAGAGCTTTGAGGAGCTCTGAGAAAGGCATGAGCCGAAACATCAGCTGATTCTTCAGTGCATCATCACGTATGAGGGCTGTCTGTTTGGCCACCGGTTGAACTTAGCTGCTCCGGTTCAGCACTATGGTACTATTTTGTGAGTGGTCTTTTGAGGCTCTTTCTAGCTTTGGGTCAGTGCTGCAGGTTTGTTTAATGGGCGTTCAGCCCTCAGTTTGCTCCCCCCAGTGTATCCATGCTGCCTCGGATACTGTAAGCCACTTGCTCCAAGATATTCTACAATCCTTTCCTTGAGCAGTGATTCAATTAATTTCTCCACCACCAAAGTCAAGCTGACTGACCTGTAGTTGCCAGCTTCCTCCCTACTACCACTTTTATGAAGTGGGACATCTGCTCTCCTTCAGTCCTCTGTGACCACTCCCGTCTCCAGTGAGTGGTTGAACAGGACTGTCAGAGGTGTAGCCAACACCTCTCTGAGCTCATTTGATATCTATGGATGTATTCCATTGGGCCCCATTGTCTTGTCCACTTTCAGATTTGCAAGTTCCTTCAGGACTCTCCTCTGTGAATGGACTTGTCTACCTCCCTTCCTTCTATGCTCTTGTCACTTATCTGTGGTCCCTCACCTTTCCCTTTCTCCTCGAACACTGAACAAAAATATTTCTTCAGTACGTCTGCTTTTTCCTAGTCTCCCTCCACACATTCCTCCCCTTTCCTAGCCTTATAATCCCTCCCCTGGTTTTTCTCCTTTCGCTTACATACCTGAAAAATGTCTTGTCCCCTTTCTTCACTGCCTGAGCTATTTTCTCCTCCGTTTGCAGCTTTGTGCTCCTGACTGCTTTCTCTACCTTACTCTGCTTCTCATGATACACCAGCCTATCCTCCTCCCTCTGTGTCTTCTTATACCTCTTGAATGCTAATGTTTTTGCCCTTACCTTCCCAGCCACCTCTTTTAGAACCATAGTGGTCTCTTTTTCCTCTTGCTTTTGCTTATTTGCTTATTTGCCTGACACAGAGGTATGTTGCCTTCACTATGGCACCTTTTAGTATCATCCACCGTACCTTCACTCCACCCATGTCCTCCTCCCCTGCAAGGGCATCCCTGAGGCATTCCCCCATCTTTGTAAATTCTGCCCTGCTTACATGCAGGACCCCCACCTTTGTGTGGCTCAAATCTGGCACAGTACTTATATTGAACCACACCGTATGGGGATGACTGGTCCTCAGGTGGCCACCCACCATAACGTCTGCAACACTATCCCCGTCAGTGAATACAAGGTCCAGTATTGGTCCCTCACAAGTGGGCTCTCTTACTAGTTGCCTGAGGAATGCCCCCTGCAGGGAGTCCAGGTTGTCTCTGCTCCTAGTTAAAGTGCAGCTGGGATGCTTCAATCCACATCCAGCAGATTGAAGTCCCCCACCAGCAGCACCTACCCCCTGGTTGCCATCTTTTGGATGGCTTCCATCAGTACCTTATCTGTCTCTCCATCCCCTGTGCTGGAGGTCTGTAGATCACCCCAGTTCGAATAGCAGTTCCATTCCCTGCCTCTAGGGTGATCCACAGTGCCCCTGTATCCCTGTATTCCCTGTGTCTCTGTTGCTTTTATGCTATCCCTTATGTAAAGAGCCACTCCTCCCCCTTTCTTACCCTCTCTGTCCTTTCTGAACAGCGTATAGCCTGGTATGGCTATATCCAAGTCAAAGTTCTCATTACACCATGACTCTGTAATGGTGACAATGTCCAGGTCAGTCTCTGCTATAATGGCCACAAGGTCTGGGATTTTATTTCCAAGACTTCGAGCATTTGAGCACATGGCCTTCCAAATTCTACCATCCTTCTTGTCAGACCCCCGTTTTCCCTTTTGCCTACTCTCATTACCGCCTCTGCCTTTTTTCCCCATCCTTCTTCATTTGTACCACCATGCTTTTCCTGCTATATGGAACCCTTGGGGATTTCCCTTACTTATGTGTTTTCCCTACAGACTACTTCAGCTTGTGGGGGTGGACAGTTTGTCTCCCTGCTTCCTACTGTCACCCTCCTTGTCTAGTTTAAATGCTTGCCAATGTAGCATTTAAACCCTTCAAATGAGAACAGTAATTCCCCTCTCAGATGGATGCAGGCCATCTCCCCTATATGGGCCTTTATTCCTCCAGGTGGGACCCCAGTCCCCAATGTAGCCAAAACCCTCCTCTCTGCATCAATCCTTCAACCACTAGTTGAGGCTCTTGGTACGGAGTACCCTATCCTCCCCCCGTCATAGACAAGCAACACCTCAGAAAAGGCCACTGAGCATGCTACCTGCCTAAGGCCCCACCCTAATTCCCTGAACTCCTCCTCTACTCTCCAAGCTTCATCCTTAGCCAGGCCAATTCATTCCTACAGTAGGTGGACAATGATATCCAGCTCTCCCTCCTGTCCTGCTGCCCTAGTGATCCTCAGGATCTGCTTCCCATCCCTCTGAGTCATGGCGCCAGGTAGGCTCCTAACCTCTCTCTCTCTCTCTCTCTCCCCCTCCCTCCCTGTCCCCAAATCTATCTCCCTAATAATGAAGTCCCCCACCAGGAGTTGCTTCCTTTTCCTCTGGGGTCCTCTGCCAACCTCCTTGGGGCCCTCCCCTATGGAGGACCCTCACATCTTCCCTGGTCACTACTGTGGGTGCCTTCTTGGGCCAGTCCCACCCTGCCAGAACAGTGTATAAGTTGCATAGTGGTACCATCTGGGGGATGTGCTTCTGACCCACCACCCTCACCCTTCCCAAGCCCACCATAGTCTAGCCACCCCTCCTCACTGGAAATCTTTGAGGCAGTAGTGGCAGACTACAGGTGGTCCGGGGGGGGCTCCTGAATCCTAGCCAACTTGGCCTGGAGATGAGCAACCTACTCCTTCAGCCCAGAGAGGTGCATGCAGATGGGGCAGCACCGCAGTCTCCAGAAAGTCTCCCTGAAGACTGCCGCCCCACAGCCACTGCACTGCACCACTCCCAGCATATCTATTGTTTATCTTGTCTGTTTTTGTTTTGCTTACTCTAATTCCTTCTTTTCCCTTACCCTAGATGAGGTGTTTCACCTATTCCCACCTTTTTGCTTACGTTAAACCCTTTATTACCCTTACCTTACCCTACCCTAGATAGGCTGTTTCACCTAGTCCCACCTTTTTGCTTACTTTAAACCCTTTTTTTAACCTTACCCTAAACAGGGTGTTTCACCAACACCCACATTTTTGCTTACTTTGAACCCTTTTTTAACCCTCCCTTAGATTTGGTGTTTCACCTATTCCCACCTTTCTGCTTCCTTTAAACCCCTCCCTTTTTTTCTTTCCTTATGAAACTCTTGTGTTCCCTTACCCTATATAGGGTGTTGCACCTAGACCCACATTTGTGTGTACCCCTACTCTCAAATTTTTGTGTACCCCTGACTCTCCTCACTTCCTTGCAGTGTTTGTGCTAGATCCAGAGTTTAAACAGGAATCCTACCACAGTTGTTAATTCCCTTCTCCTGGCCCTCTGCTTCCTCCTGCAGTCTCCTGCTGCTTCCTGACATCTGTTCAATTGCCCACTGACGAAGTGCAGAGAGTACAGTTGCTAGCTGCCTCCCTCCTGGCAAACCCTCTCTTGATGTCCTTAGTGCTCGGTCCTTCGAGCAGAGGTCTGCAGTGTGGAGGTCCACTTGATGGATACTTTCTTATATATCAGACAAGGTCTGATTGGCTCTCTTGAGGAGAGACCTAATTGGCTGTTCTGAGGTCAGGGGCATGCCGCTCTTGCAAGATACTCTCACCCAAAGGCTCTTGCTCCTACTGAGTGCTTTCTTTAAAAAAGGGAAAGTTTCATGCTCTGGTGGTGGGAGGGCTCTTGCCTGACTGTGAACCTCCTCCACCTGGTTTTGCTTTGCTCTGAAGTAGTACAGGGTTTTTAAATCCCTGGGACCACTTCCTCCTTCATCCTGATTGGCTGTTCTGAGGTTGGGAACGTGTCTGCTCTGGCAAGATACTCCAGCCCAAATGCTCTCACTCCTAATGAGTGTTTTTTTTTTAAAAAGTGAAGTTTTAAGTTCTGAAGGAGAGAGCGCTCTAGCCTGATTCTGAGCCTCCCTGGCTGCTTTGAGTTTTATTATGACAAATTAACAATGCCATCCTCCATACTGTGCTCTCTCCCTAGTTCTACTTACCGCATGTCCACATGAACACATGAACACATAGTGCTATCCCAACTCTCTCCTTTCCTTGACTCCTCTTCCTTTTTCACCCCTTTCCAGTCTGGCTTTCATAAATTCCATTCCACCTCCTTCTCCCTCCTCCGACTAACAGATTCCATCCATGCAGCTATGGATCAGGGTCTTCTCACTGCTACTTTTTTCATCAACTTAGCAAAAGCATTTCACACCATCTCTCACCCACTCCTACTCCACATACTCAGCTCAGCTGGTCTTTCAGCCCCTGCCACCCACTGGTACAGCTCCTACCTCACAGGTAGATCTCAGTCTGTGAGGCTAGGAGGAACCATATCCCCTTCCCTCCTCTCCCCATTACCACCATAGTAGTAGTAGTAGTAGTATTAGTAGTAGTAATACTACTACTACTTGGTACTACTACTACTACTACTACTACGACCATTACCACTGGAGTCCCCCAAGGCTCCATACCTGGTCCACTTTTATTCTCCATATTTCTAAATGACCTTCCCACTGCCTGCTCATCCATGTCCATACACATGTATGCAGATAACACTGCCATAGTTGCCTCTGGTCCATTGCCAACTGAGCTAGTATCTAAACTCCAACCCGATTTCAAGTCAATCCAGAAATGGTTTTAGTCAAATCAGTTATCCCTAAATGCCAAAAAGACAGTCTCTATGTGCTTTGGCACTAGACCTAGGCTCTCTAAATTCCCAGCCCTACCTTCTTTCCACACCCTAGACGGCATCTTAATTGATGACATACCTGCCTTCAAATACCTCAGCATCTGGCTTGACCATCACCTCCATTTCTCCAAGCACATAGACACCATTCATCAAAAGCTACACCCTAAACTTGCTGCCCTCTATAGGCACAAGAACTGTATCCTCCTCCCTGCCCGCCAAGACATCCTTACCAAGATTATTCTCCCCATCTTTGAGTACAGCAATATTGTCTATGGTGCTCCCCAAAATACACTCTGGCCAGACTGGACCCCCTCTTCCACTCATTCTGCTGCTTTGCTCTTAACTGATCTACCCATGCCCATCACTGTTCTCTCTACTCTGCTCTTTCCCTTCTCTCCCTGAAGGATCACCATCTTTCCCCCTGTGCCTCCTTCACTTCCAAACTCTAGCAATTCTCCATAACCCCCTATTTTGACTCCCTACTCTCTCCTTCAACTCCCTCCTCTTACTCCCTACGAAACTCTGGATATTGCTCCCTCAAGCTCCCATCCAAAAAACTCTTGCTGGTCAATCATCCTTCTCCTTCTGCTTTCCTAAACTGTGGAATTCTCTCCCCTTAAACATTTGCTTAGCCTCTTCTAAACCCTCACTAATCTCTCTTCTCCGCTCCCACATGTCTCCCTCCTGCCACTGTCCTTAAGCATACACTACCCTCCCCCTGTTTCCCAGGGTCCTAATTTAGTGTGACTGTATTTTGCACTTATTGTATTCACATGCCAGTACATTGTATGACACCTGTACCTTACTGCTGCCACTGTATATAGCACTTATTGTATTTGCCTACAAATTTCTGTTGCATTTTGTATATTAAATCCCACCTCTGTACTCATTATTCTCTCTGTATTTCAACTTGTGGAACTGTTATATATGTAACCTCCCCCCAATTTCAGGGGGCTTACATTGAGTTTCTCCCTGGGCTCCTCTGATGCTCACTGCTTTGTAGATGTCCAGAAGGGGATATAAATCCATGTACAGTAATGTTCTGATGTTATCCTGTGTGGGACTGCGTGAACCTCTAAAAGTTCTACCTTGCGAACTTTCTGAGTAGAACCCAAAAAAGTTCTACCTGTAGAATCAGGTTCTACCAGGTAGAACTGGGTTCAACCATTTATAATCAAGTTCTACAAAGTAAAACCAGGTTCTACCAAGTAGAACCAGGTTCTACCAAATAAAACTAGTTCTACTATGTAAAAAAACAAGTTCTAAGTAAAACCAGGTTCTACATGGTATAACAAAGGTCCATAATATATAACGCAAAAAAAAAGTTTACATGGTTCTACTTAATTAAGAAATCCACAGAAGTATTGTTTTTTGTTTGGGAAAGTACATGTAGTACTAATAATTGTATAAATACAATTAAGTATTGCAAAGCTTTGGTGCATATGATTCTGTCTCAGTGCTCGAAAGCTTTGCAAAACTTATCATTCTTAAAGTTAGAATCTTAGTATTACATGTATACTCCCAAACGTGCAAAATAAAATATGTGAATTTTTTTTATAGTTAAGTAGAACCAGGTGGAATGAGCTTACTGATTATATATTTTAGAACCACCTGGTTACCCAGCAGATGCTTAAAAATACTAGTGTTGAAACAGATTTAGCTAGCGGTAAAGGTCAGGGATGATATGACTCGTATATTATCCCTAACAACTCTAGCTTTTTAAATCTAGTTACAGGCAGCCCAAAGGGTTAACCCCCTGAGCTACACCCTGTTACAATAATTTTAAATATTCCCCCACTGTTAGACTCAGGCACTACTAGAGCCCAGTTCAAAATAACTGGTGCCTGTGGTACCTATAGCTTCAGCTGCCTTAGTACCAAATAAGTACATGGACAGAAGTTTACAGTATAAAATATGTTTAATCCACACAATGTGGTAAAGCAAAATGCCACACTGCCCTAGCACATCTGTACCTTACCTTCCTCAGTACCCCCCCGAGAAAGGCATGGTGCCGATACGCTGGGGCAGTGTGGCGTTTTGCTTTACCACATTGTGTGGATTAAATTATGTTTCTGCTTTAAACTTTGTCTGTGTAGTTATTAATTTGGGGCTTTCTGTTATTCTGAGTAACTGTCAATGTTAGTAATACATTACCCACCATCATTTTCTCCTTTCCCTCTAGTACACTCTCTTGTCCTGATCCCAATACCTCCCATAGGTAACTATGTCAATATTACTTCATTTGTCCCACCCTCCCAAACATCTGGCCCTTCCTCATCTTTACTAAGAATAATTGAAAAACCCTTAACAGTATACCATCTGCAAATTGTGTTTATGATGCCAGGTCACGTGCATGGTTTGGTGTCTAACAATGGAGGGCGAATTGTATTTGTAAGAGGGAGTGTCCCGGGGGGGTTGGAGGGCTTGGAGTTTCAGACGGGAACTAGGGTAAGATCAGTAATTTTTTTTTTTATTGTCATGATAGTCAGTTAGTGCAGTATGTGGGAACAGCATTTTGTAAAATCTATTCTTTTTTTAAAAACAGTTTCTATCTGGTGAATGGTTCTTTAGATCAAAACATTGGATGTCATTGGGTACAGCACTGACTTTGGGAATGTATTGTAAAGTTGACATTTTACAGCAAAAAAAAAAATTAAATTCCCATCTGGAATTGAAACAGAAGAACAGTTATTTATTATTTATTTAATCTATTAATGTTTTTGTTTAACAGCCAGTAATAAGTATTCATTGACTGTGTATTTTGTAATAAAAATCCAATAAAACAAATGAAGAGCTGTGTGACAATGTGTAGTCATTTCTGGTTATTTTAGCTGAACTGCCATATGCAGTGGTCCTTCAGTTTCTGGTGCTAGTCAGATTGGGCCTTAGTGGCACATGAGACCCAGCAGTGGATGTTTGTTTCTGAAATTAATGGAACTCGAGGATGAGGAGGAGACAGGGGGAGGCCCACCAGTGGAGGAAAGACAGCTGGAAAGCTGGAAAGGCTAGTGGCTACTAGTGGCAAAAGAATCCTTCGCCATCATCGTCGTCGTCATCAGCGTGGCATGATGCCATCTGTGTGCTGTCAACCTGCATAAGTTTGGGACAGTATATGTTTTTGAATTGAGGCAGGTTCATTTTTAAAAAAGTGAGCCTCTCTACATTCTTCGTGGAAAGACATGTTCTTTTGTCCTTCACTATTGCCCCAGCAGCACTAAAAATTCTCTCTGAATAGGTGCTGGCAGGTGGGCAACTGAGGTATTCAATTGCGATCTCAGTTAAAGAAGGTCAGATCAATTTTTTCTGTTGCCAATAAAGCAATGGTTCATCATCTGCAGTAAGATGTACAGTCTGTTCCATATAATCCTTACCCATTTTTGCAGCAGGGACTTCTGGTACCACTATTGCTGGCTGAGCCTTCCCAGCTGTCTTTATTAGACCGAAGTCTGACAGCATGTCCCACAGTGGTTTGTCCTCTTGTGGTGTAGCAGCAGTTCTGGTTTGTGTTTTATGAGCCAAAACATCAATAGTGGTGGCAGCAGCAGCAGCAGCAACAGCAGATTGTGCTCCCTCCCTCTCCACCAGATTTTGTTCAGAATTTGAATGTTGCCAAAAGGGCACTGGTGATGTACTACTTTTCTCAACTATGCATGCTGACACTTTGTCAATTAACAGTTCATGATAGTGTTACAGGTCTTTAAAGTCATGTGGTTTGAAGAATGTCTCAATTGTATCCTTAAACCGAGGGTCCAGAAGTGTGGCCAAAATGTAATGTTCTGCTTTGCACATATTTACAATTCGCTCGTCAGCCAGGAAGGTTTGTATAATTTTTCCAACAAGTGATGCAGCATTGATGTTCAGCATTGTCATAGAACTGTGACTTGAGACGCTGCAGTCTCATCCTGATGGGTGAAATTAAGGGTAGGATCTGACTTAGTCTGGCACCATCAGAGCTCACCACTCGGGTAGCCTCCTCAAGGGTTTAAGGATACAACAAAGATTCTCCATCAGATGCCACTGATTGGGGCTGATATTCAAATCTCCTTTCCCAATGCCATGTTGGACTGCATATTGATGAATGGCTTTCTGTTGTTCAAGCATTCTCTGCATCATATCGTAAGTGGAATTCCACCAGGTTGGAACTTCCTGTATCATCTGGTGGAGAGGGAGGCTGTTTTCAATCTGAATCTGCCGCAACAACTTTCTGGCTTTCACAGAATGGCTAAAGTGAGTGCACACAGTGTGGGTAGCTGCAATCAAGTTCTGCACATTTCGGTCCTCACTGATGAAGTCTTTTACCACCAAGTTAATAGTGTGTGCAAAGCATGGTACCTGTGTAAACATCAAGTCTTACTGCTTTCACAATATTTGAAGCATTGTCAGACACTATAAACCCTGGTTGCAAGGACTTCGGAGTCAGCCACTCAGCAAACTTTTCTTCGAGGCCCTCCAGAAGATGTTCCGCTTTGTGATCTTTTTCAAAACCATAAATACATAAAGCTGCCTGCCTTCGAACTGTGAAAGTCCCTTGCTTCTTGCTGCTGCTGCTATCACCAGTACCACCACATGATGATGATGATGATGATGATGATGATGATGATGATGATGATGATGATGAGGAGGAGGCGGCAGAGGGAGGAAAGTTTACCCAGTGGCCAGTCACAGCCATATAGTCAGTCATCTGACCACTGGTCCACATATCTGTCGTGACATGAACCTTTTTGCCCACTGAACCTTTCAGAGCATCAGACACTCTTTTCCGAACAGCATCATACAAATCTGGAATGGCAACACTGGAGAAATAGGTCTGACTGGGGACCTGATACTTTGGCACAGCAATTTCCATGAGTGCTTTAAAACCTGGGTTAGCCACAAATGAGAATGGGAGCAAGTCAGTGGCTATCATCTTTCCAATTGCCTTTGTCAATCATCTTGCTTCAGGCCTGTTGGGCTTATATTTCTGTGACTGCTCAAAGCAGTCTTTCAAAGAAATTTGATGCCCGCTATGCTTGCTGCTATCACCTGATTTTCTGTGCTGCTTACCTTGACCTTTACCACCATGAGGGGTGGATGTTGTGGCCATGGATGGTATATGACTCCGGTTGGGCTGTGGTGGTGGACTCAGAGGGGTAAAGAAACGAGAAATAGAGAATGCTGTGCTTTGACTGGAAGGAAGACTTTCATCATCCTCCACCTCTGCATCAGTTACTTCATCGCCTTGATAAACATCCATTACCTCATCCTCCTCAACTGAGTGCAGAAGTGCAACAACTTTTGTGTGCTCCTTTTGTGCTTTTTGATGCTGATAAATGTGAGACTTGTTAATATATCTTATCATTGTTGATGTTCCCAGTCAAACACCCACTTTACCATGACTTAATTTTGTTTTGCATAATTTGCAAACCACATGGCTGCCAGATGATTTATCTTGTGTGAAAAAATCCCACGCAATGGATTTCTCAGATTTTGTTGCACTGCTGCTTATAGGGAGGATAGGTTCATTACTACCACTGCCATCACCACAGCCACTACTACTTCCACTATTTCTTTGAGGTCTTTCCATGCCCATCTGCACGTAATTTTGAAGATGCACATCCTCTTTGACTGGTTGAACTGCATCTCTTTCTTCCCCTCGTGAAGCCTGTCAATCTTCTGTCCTCTGTTGTTCCTCTGCATGCGTGAGTGTCTGACTCTCCAAGTTATACCCCACTATCATTAATGTTTTTTTAGCACCACAGCCATCCTTCTGAGAACTCATTTTTGTTCTTTTTCTGCCTCTGTATTCCTCCTCTTCATCCCATTCCCCAGAGCTACTGCTACTTGACATACTGACTGCTGCCTTATCTACTACAAACTCAGGATCTGTTCCACTGATTTCCCTCTCACTTCCATCTGTTTTCTCCTCCTCCTCCTCATCATCCATCACTCTGCTTACTAAAACTGGCTGCCTCACTATTATGGCCCTTGTGCTCATCCTCTGAGTACCACGACGGGTTACTCCTGCAACATTCTGAATTTTCTGTACTGTTGTTACTGTTGCCTGAATTGCCTGAGAAGTGCTGCTATTTTTTTTTAACCACTCATGGCTGCATCGAATCAAGTACTTTAAGCAGTAAGACAAAGGGATAATTTCTCCCTAACTGGTAAATAACAGCACTGCTGGCTGCGTTGAGTCAAGTACTTTAAGTAATAAGATACAGGGATATTTTCTCCCTAACAGGTAAATACATCACTGCTTGCTGGGTTGAGTCAAGTACTTTAAGTGATAAGACACAGGGATATTTTCTCCCTAACTGGTAAATAACAGCACTACTTGCTGCGTCGAATCAAGTCCTTTAAGTGATAAGACACAGGGGCCCGGATATTCAGACTGCACCAGGCTGTGGCGCAAGCCTGGGTGCAGCGCAACTTGGCTGCGCAGGGGCGTTGATGGAGTGATATTCAATGGAGCTGTGCCATGGCACAGCAATGTTGAATATCTCACCCTGGCCACCCGCAGTGCATGTGGTGCAGTGGCATTGCGCCAGTGCAAGTGGCCAGAGTGGAGCAGGGGGATGCATGAGCGCAAGTTCCATTGCGCTAGGCGCAAATCCGCGATATTCAAAAGTGCACATGCAAATGGGGCCATAATGCATACAAGGTGCAAATGAGGCCATTTGCATATCATTATGGCCCATTTGCATGCAGGTGTGCTGATCCCTGGCGACTTGCACCTGGCGCCCTGCCAGGCTGCAGCCATCGGGGACCGACGCCCCCTGCACAGCACGGCAAAGTGCCCCACTGCCCGATCGCGGGCATAAGTTGAATAATAATAAATAAATAAATAAATAAATAAATATCAACATCCTGTATCCCTGGTGGTCCAGTGGCCTGCTCGCAGCCCGATCGCGGACTTAAGTATTAAAAGTAAACCGTCCCATATCCCTGGTGGTCCAGTGGACCACATCATGCCTGATCGTGGGCATAAGTTGAATAATATCAACGTCCAATATCCCTGGTGGTCCAGTGGACTGCTTGCAGCCCAATCACGGGCATAAGTTGAGTAAAATCCACATCCTGTATCCCTGGTGGTCCAGCAGTACCCCCCTTCCCACCCGCCTACTAAGCCCCACCACCCCACTCCCCCCCCCGGTCAGCGTCGGATGGCAGCACCTCACCTGCCTGCCGCCCTGCCTACTGAGTGACACCGTACAATAGGGCTGTACACCATTGGTCCCTGGCGTGAGCCAATGAGGCGTGCAGCCGTACCATACTACACAGTCCAGATATGTGAATGGATCCATTCCACATATCTGGACTGTGTAGCTGTCAGAGCTGCGCCAATTGGCATACACTGTGGACCAATGGGCGTACATCCCTATCATACAGTGTCAGTCGGCGGCGGCAGGGCAGCAGGCTGGTGGGATGCTGCCACCCGCTGCTGACCGGTGGGGGGGAGCGGGGCGGTGGGGCTCAGTGGGCAGGTGGTGGGGGGGTACCACTGGACCACCAGGGATATAGAACATGGATTTTATTCAACTTATGCCCGCGATCGGGCTGCAAGCGGTCCACTGGACCACCAGGGATATTGGACGTGGATTTTATTCAACTTATGCCCGCAATCAGGCTGAAAGCAGTCCACTGGACCACCAGGAATATTGGACGTTGATATTATTCAACTTAGGCCCGTGATCAGGCTTCAAGCAGTCCACTGGACCACCAGGAATATTGGACGTTGATATTATTCAACTTAGGCCCGTGATCAGGCGTGAAGCGGTCCACTGGACCACCAGGGATATAGGACGGTTTAATGTTAATACTTAAGTCTGTGATCGGGCATGTAGCGGTCCACTGGACCACCAGGGATATTGGACATCTATTTCTACTAAGATGTCCGCGATTGGGCATGGGGAGGCGCCGCCACGAAGGTGCAGCTGGAGCTGGGGTGGCCACCCACAGGTGGCAGCTGCCATGTTGTGCCCTGCAATACGGCAGCTCACTTGTGGGTGGTCAGCCATTGTTCCTTATTTTTTTGGCTCACCTGTGTGCAGCGCAAGTAGGGGTTGAGCATGTATGGGCTCAGCACATCCCGGGCTGAATATCGGGATGTGCGGAGTATGCATGGGCATGCCCCCCTACCTGTGCCGCATACATTATAATGCGCTCCAGCACGTGGAATTTGTGCCAGGCACAATCCCCGGTTGAATATCGTGCCAGGGCGCATCAGTGGGTTGCACATGGCGCAACATTGTTGCGCCATGCGCAACCCTTCTGAATATCCGGGCCAGGGATATTTTCTCCCTAACTGGTATATAACAGCACTGCTGGCTGCGTCGAGTCAAGTACTTTAAGTAGTAAGACACAGGGATATTTTCTCCCTAACAGGTAAATACAGCATTGCTTGCTGCATTGTCAAGTGCTTTAAATAGTAACACAGAGGGATAATTTTTTTCTCCCTAACAGGTAAAAAAACAGCTTGCCTGCCTAATGCAAAAAAACTAAATATTATTTATTTTTTATTAATCTGCACAAAGGAAAAAAACAGCCTGCCTGCCTAATGCTAAAAAATTAAACAGTGGCGAATGGCACCAACAGTGAAGCTGAGCATTTTGAGCAATGTATCTTACACCTCCCTCTCCACACACTCTGCTTTGCTTTGCCTTGCTGTGTACTGTAGTGTGTTTGTTGGCGCTATTATAGTACAAAAAAAAAAACTTTATTTCCTTTAAGAACTGCTGGGGTTAATATAGTTCACTTTTAGTTCTGATTGAATCATTCAGTCACTACACCATGAAGGATAGACAGCGTCCCCTGCCCCTAAGACTGGACACGTGGCTCCCGAGCTCCTGCTGGCTTTTTCTCTTCCCCCTCGAGTCCCACTCCAATGTGCTCTAGTCTAGTTTTTTCCTTCCCACAGAGTAATGAAAAAAAAATAAACTAAAAAATGCCTTGTGACACAGGCTGTTTGATCCAATTGAGAAAAGAAAAGACAGCCATTCACTGCTGTCTTCCGTAACTGTTCCTGATGAGTCGCACAGATGCACACCAACTGCCACTGTAACAACTTAGCTGGTGCTACGAGACTTACCCAGCCAACCACATGACTATTTTGCTGTCATAGCCAACACAGGAAGATGTCTTTTCAGACAGCCTTTCAGCAGCCAATCACCCATACCCTTACAAATCTGTTCCAGGTGGGAGCTTGGGAAGGAAAATGCCAATGGCTGATGGGGGGGGGGAGCTGCTGAGGCTGACGTGGAGGGGCTGCTGACAACACAGAGAATTAGGATGAGTGAGTCACATGATGGTGGATGGTGGAATTTGAAATATGTGAACTTTGGTTCACCCGGTTTGCCCCTGCAATGCCCATTATAATTTTTTATGGGTTCTGCAGGTGTGAACCAGACAAACCAGGCGAACCAAAGTTCGCACATTTCATTCATATGTTCGCGCATGTGCGGACTAGCGTGAACATCGGGGGTTCGACCATTTAGACAGAATGGTCGAACCGAACTTGCAGCCCTAATCCTGTGTGAGTGTGCAGATTCATGCTGCCACACTGTCTAAGAGATCCAGCTTGAGCATGATGTATTATAGCCTGGGCTGGGTCTGAGTAAATCTAGGCTCGTGACCAGCCAGGCATAATCCTAATTTACTCCACTCTGCAGTCGCTTGATAAAGCAGAGGGAGCACTGCTAAAATCTGTAAATGTTTATTTCTAAATCTCTACTGTTGCTAAATAAATGAGTTGTTTACTTTCCCTGTCGGTCCCTCCTCTATGGGAGCCACCATGTTTGGTTTGGGATTTGGCATTTGGATCAGTCGGAACCAAGGGGTCCTCAAGGGGTCCTAATTAGTGACTTGTGGGAAAAGCTGTGTACTTTCCTGTTGGTGCTTAATTAACCAATGAGGGCTCTCAGACTGGGATTGACAGATAGGGTAGCCAACCATAGTACTGATATCCGGTCCTTGTGTGGAACTGTTTTGAAACAGAGAGCGAGTCTGCTCGAGCCACTGAGAAGGAAACAGCCTGTGTATGGGCTGAGAGAGACTCCACAGGGACAGGCCTGTACTTGCCTCCTGTGGACCCAGCTTGGTCCCAAACAGGATCGATTAAATCCAGGACTGCATACACAGCAGAATAGAAGTGACATTCAAGGTTTCTGTAGTCACAGAGCTAGCATTTGGAAACTGGCCTTACAGTGAGAGGGAGAGCTGTCTTGTTCCTCAGGCTCCTCGTGGTGTGGTGCGAACTGTTGAAAGAGAAAATTGCTTTGGGATTCCTGTCTTGTTCTGGGGAGCCAGCATTCTCTGGAGACCAGTCTCTGGAAATCTCCAAAGTGGAGAAGTGTGTCGGTGGACTTTTGTTTCTGGAATTCCAGCTGGGGGACCCTAGTAAGAAAGCCAAACTATTGAAAGAACAATTTTCCAGCCTGGGCCTATGCCACCAAAGGCCCATCCAGACTGTGTCTGTACCAGCCAAAACATCATTTTGGCAAGAGACCAGGTATGGGGAATCGGCCCCTGCACAGCAGTCAAACTCAGGTTGTGGCCACCTACAGGGAAAGGCCGTGAAGCAGAGGTGAATTGTGTCAGCCCCAGTCCCCACCAGCAGCTTGAGAGAGCCACAGGTCTTCCATGATGCCAGCTACAGCATCATTCCTTTTGGGTACAGTGAGTACAATCAGGGTAGCTCCCTGCAACAAATAATCAATTGTTTAAATGGTACCATCTGATTCTGTTTGCCAGTTTCATGTGTTTAAATGTGACTGGGTCAACCGGCCAGGATTACAAAAGGTTTTACAAGTGTGTTGCTCATATTTAATCACCCTTCTTTCCATCAAGGGCCCCAACTACAGCTGCAACGCTGGCCAACCTGCAGCACTGCCTTAGGCATGCTTGTTTTCCAGTCTGGGTACCCAGTAATTGCCAAGATGATAACGTCAGGGACTAAAGTGATTAAAAGTGAATAAGCCTGTATCAGTACAGTAAAGCAATTATTTGCCTAGATTCTTACCCCTTTCTTGTTCACACCCCCACAATAAATCTGGTCTACTGTGTTACTGCTAACCTAGCTTGTGAGCATATCATTACCTGGCCTAAAAGTTACTGAACATTATCAATGCAATCTGAAAGTGCATGTTTGTGTTATTGAAACTATTTCTTACAGGGGGTTTGCAGGGTGGATGCCAGGAGGCTGAACCCTGCTGGTAAGTGGATTGTACATGAGCATAGTATTACTGCTGATATTAGCCTGTACTCTGAGTGTAAAGTGCTGCAGTTGTGGAACTAAGTGTAAAAGGTCACTAGGTTGGATTGTGGGTGGTTATAGCTTCCAAGAGGGCTGTACCCATTTTGCTAGTAACCCACTTAAGCATTACTCTGGGTGGAGGCGCCATAATTGTATGTACTGTACACTGAGGGTAGGGAGACCTCAGTAGCAGCTAATTCCTAACCCAGGCCCCTCAACCTTCAGTTAGGGCAACAGGCGGGGTAGTAGCCCTTGGTATAACGGTGCAAGGGTTACAAACGTGGAGGCACCGCTGGGTTTACTGCCCCCTAGTGACCCAAATATGAAAACTGCAATTTATCTTTCTATGAGTACTGGTATCAAAATTGAGGATGGGGATGGTCTTAACTTGGGACCCCTGCCCATAAATCATCTGAGAGGTTGTGTGAAGCTGAGGAGGCTGATCCTCACAAGGCTGTAATGCTATTAGATATCCTGTTGGGTACCAACAAGGCTGCTATAGAAAAGGTGATAAATAAAGTGAAATGTTTAGATAAAACCACTGTACAAGGATAAAATTCTGATTTATTTAGTCAGAGTCTAGTAGTTGCAGCATTGTAGTGGATCCCGGACAGGTATCACCTGTTATTATCCCTGATGAGTCCCAGGTGGGTTGGAGAGTAATCACTATGCAAAGTGGGACATCTTCAGCTAGGGGATCACCTATGTTAGAGAAATTTAAAGATAAACTGGGGAAATTATTAGCAGCTGAGGGAGAAACTTGGGAGGATTTAAAAAAGACATTAGAGACCCTGGGAGTGTCACACCGATGCATCCCTCCCATGCTCCCTTGCCACCTCCCTCACTGGCACCCTCACCCATGCCCTCACCAGTGCTTATACCCTCAGTGAATTTTGACACTTATCACAGGCTGAGAGTGTTGTCTGGCACTGTGCCCACACCAAATGTGGAGGATGACTTAGAGACTTGGATGGACAATGTATCCCCTCTGGTCTAAGAGTGGCAATGTGCAGAACCAGAGAAAATGAAGAGACTAATGGAAAGTTTTCGGGGCCCTGCACTTGAAGCCATTAGATTTTTAAGGTTCACAAACCCTGATGCTTCAGTTAATAAGTATGTATCCACATTAGAAGGCGTTTTTGGCAGTACTGAATCAGGAGAAGATCTGATGTGGAAATTCAAGTCCACCAAGCAGTGGAAAATTGAACATTTGTCTGCATATGTGACACAGCTAGAAAGGGCCCTTCAGAGAGCACACCACAAGGATGGAGTACTAGCCAGTGACTTAGATAGAGTGAGGCTAGACTATATACTTAAGTCTGCCAGATTCTCCAGTGTGCTGATGCTTAAGCTAAAGTTTCAGGACCGCAAAGAAGACCCTCCTGCATATTGCTGGCTCATGAAAGAAATTAGAGAAGCTGAGAACTATAAAGAGTTTTGGGACCCTTATGCAGGTGCTGCTCGAGCAGCCCCAGCCCCTGAAAAGCCTGTTGAAAAACAAACTGCTCTTGATGTCCAACAAATTAAAGACCTATTAAGAGAGTTAAGGGAAGTGAAGGCCAGTGCCCAGAGTGTTGTGGAATTGGTTAAAGATCAAGCTGCTCACCCCCCTGCTCCTGAAGCCATCAGTGAGGTGCAGTCTTCTGCCACCAGTGCAAGTGCTCAGGTTCCTGGTGGGGAACTGAATGATGACATGCTGAAACAGATGAGAGAATTAAGTGCATTAGTGTATGACCTTGCTCGAATGTCTCACCAATCCTTGTCCTGGAGAAGACCCAGTGAAACTGAACCTGGACCAGGCCTAAAGAGGATTACAAACCTAGTGCTCACCTTACCCACAATCAGACTGAAGAACATTGAGCAACTAACTCCAGACCAAATGTCTTCTGCTACCATTGTGGAAAAGATGGGCACACTAAAAGAGTATGTAATTCCCCCGAAGACTTGCGGAGAGTAACAGCAAAGCTACTTAACCAAGTGAGACAGAGTGGATTAAAGCCTCAGTCCAAGCCTCCCTACAAGCCTTATTGTTGGATGGTCTGCTGTCACGCATCCTAAAAACAATGCTCCTCCTGACTGGTCAGAGAAGTAGGGTCCCTCCATGGAGACTACGGTACACATAGATGGCATCCCTGCTCGAGCTGTGTTAGACAGAGGGTCTCAGGTCACCATAATATTTAAGGAGTGGTATGATCAGCATTTATCTGACCATACTCTACAACCTCTTGATGGACTGCATGTGTGGGGGTTAAGTGACAAGTCATACCCCATCTTGGTTTTCTTTGTGTGGCTTTCTTTCCCCTCTTCAGTGGCAGGTGTCAGAGATCCAGTGGACACCTTAGCTCTTGTGTGTTCCTCATCTGGCCTGTATGATGGAATTGCAGTACTGACTGGCATTAATGCACATATGTTCAGCCAGATGGCACAAATGTGTCAAGAAAGACAAGCACAAAAGACAGGTAGGGCTCTACACATCCATGCCATGGTGCAGAAGGTGTACGAAATATAGAGGCACCCTGGTGAAGGTGACCAAGACAAACTGGTGGGATTTGTATGGAAAAAAGATTCTTCACCACTCATTCTTCCCCCTAACACTCAGTGTAGTGTCAGTAGAGTGATCCATCTGTACAAAGAAGTAACTAATAAGTTACTAATACTGGACACTCCAGAAGAGGGAAAAATGCCTGAAGGACTTCTGGTTAAATCAAGTGTACTACCTGTTCATGCTCGTGTCTATGCCCGGAGGGTGGTAGTTCAGATTCAAAATGTTACAGATCGGGATATTAAGGTTACCTGAGGTTGCACCCTGGCCAAGGTCTACTGTGCTGATACTGCCATGTTGCTATCCAAGGGTCTGAGTGGAGCAGAGTGTGACGTGTCACTGGACATGTTTGATTTTGAACAGTCCTCCATCCCTGATAGCTGGAGGGATAGAATCAGTCAAAAGCTGGCTTGGTGAACCAAAGTGTTCTCTCTTAAAGAATGGGACATTGGTTGTGTTACTGGTGCTGAACATCACATTCACCTGCATGACAAGAGGCCTTTTAGAGAATGATCTCGATGGCTAGCTCCTGCGGACATTAATGATGTCAGGTGCCATTTACAGGAAATGCTTGCAGCTGGCATCATGCAGGAATCACATAGTCCCTACACCTCTCCAATTGTTGTGATACGGAAAAAGAATGGTTCCGTCCATGTGTGTAGACTATAGGATGCTTAATAAAAGAACTGTGCCTGACAAATTCACTATGCCACGCATACAAGATGCATTGGACTGCCTAAACAGGAGTAAGTGGTTTTCCGTCCTTGATCTCCATAGTGGGTACTATCAAATCCCAATGGCACCAGTGGACAGGGAAAAGACTCCGTTCATTTGTCCATTAGGCTTCTATGAGTTCCTTCGCATGTCCCAAGGCATATCAGGTACACCAGTGACTTTTCAAAGACTAATGGAATGTGCCGTGTGAGATATGAATCTTCTCAAATGTTTAGTCTACCTCGATGATGTCACTGTTTTTGGCAAAACCCTTGAAGAACATGAGGCTCGCCTATTCAAGGTGCCAGACAGACTTGAAGAGTTTGGGTTAAAGTTATCAATTGACAAATGCCACTTTTTTCAGAGCTCTGTAAAATATGTAGGCCACATTGTGTCATCTGAAGGCATCCATACTGATCCTAGCAAGGTAGAAGTGCTAATTGATTGGCCAAAGTCAAACAACTTAAGAGTTACAACATTTTCTGGGTTCTGTGGCTACTATCGCCATTTCATCAGTGACTACACCAAAGTTGTGTGTCCACTGTTGAACTTAATGCAGGGGTACCCTCCATTCATAAAAAGTTCAAGAAAGGTACTGAGATAGAGACTGAAAAAAACTGTTTCAAGCCTCACAAGTTTTTTTTGAGCAAGATGGATGTCAGATTGTGACGCAGCTTTTCATGAAATCATCTATCAGCTAACTCACGCACCTGTTTTTGTATATGCAGGCCCATCCAAACCCTATGTGCTGCATACTGATGCTAGCCTGATTGGCCTCGGGGCTGTGCTTTACCAAGAGTTTACAGAAGGATTGCGCCCAGTGGTGTATGCCAGAAGAACTCTGACTCCTTCAGAAAAGAACTATCCCATGCATAAATTGGAATTTCTCGCTGTCAAGGGGGCAATTGTGGAACAATTCTGTGAATATTTGTATGTGGCACCAAGATCTTGGTTAAAAGATAATCCGTTAACGTATGTCCAAACATCTGCTAAGCTACATACTATGGGACACCAATCTCTCTCTCCATTATCTACATATGATTATGCAGTGGAGTACTGACCAGGCCTCAACCAAGTCAATGCCGATGCCTTATCACGAAGACCTGCCCTCAACCAAGAGTGGGTACACATGTCAGAGCAGTCCTTAAAAGCATTGTGCCATAAGTTTGATCGAGATGAACCTCCATCTGCAGAAACTGTGAACTGCTTGGCCAATTGCCTGGAACCTCCTGATATTTGTTTGCCAGTTTGCTTATTATAACTTTGCAGCCCTAGATCTAAGTGCCCTGCCACAGTTAACTCCAGCTGACCTTCAAATGGAACAATATTCTGACCCAATGATCAGACCAGTCCTAATTGCACTCACCAAGGGAGAAGATGTTTCAAAATTGTGGTCCCATGACCCCAAAACTGCTGTTGTTTCAAGAAGGACCTAGACTTAAGTTAAGAGAAAGTCTGCTGTGCAGAGAGTTGACTAATAATCAAGGAGAGGTTGTGAAAGGACAACTGGTGTTGCCTACAATGTTCAAGTACATTGTACTAAATGCTCTACATGACCAAATGGGACATTTGGGTAGAGAAAGAACTCTGGACTTGGACCATGCATGTTTCTACTGGCCTAAAATGGGTATAGATGTTGAGCAGTATATAAATACTTGTAGTAAATGTCTCCAGCGAAAGGCTCAGCCACAGAGAGCAGCCCCCTTGGTCAACATAACAACCAGTGTGCCAATGGAGCTAGTATGTATAGATTTCCTGAGCCTAGAGCCGAATTTAAAGAACATTGGTAATGTGCTCGTAGTGATGGACCATTTTACCCAGTATATGCAGGCATACCCAACCAAAGATCAAAAGGCAGCCACAGTAGCAAAAGTCCATGTGGAAAAGTCCTTTGTTCACTACGGTACTAGGCAAAGGATCCATTCAGATCAAGGTCGGGACTTTGAGTGCAGGTTTATTAGAGTTATTTTCTATCTGGGGTGTGAGAAAATCTAGAATTACTTCCTACCATCCGCAAGGAGATCCGCAGCCAGAAAGGTTTAACAGGATCTTACTTGATATGCTTGGCACTTTGCATCCCAAAGATAAACCATGGTGGAGTCAACAAATAAGCTCCTTAGTGCACGCTTATAATTGCACCAAGAATGATGCAACTGGGTTTTCCCCTTATCACCTCATGTTCAGCAGTGAGGCACTCTTCCTGTTGATGTCTGTTTCAGAGTTTCACCTGATGGAGTTCAGTCCGATAATTATCTGCAGTATGTCAAGAGATTAAAAGCCCAAATAAACCATGCCAATCAATTGGCCAACACCATAATGGCAAAGAAAAATCTAGCTACCAAGGCACGTCATGACAAGTGAGTGGAGCCCATGAATTAAAAGCTGGAGATCATGTGTTAATGCGCAGTCTTGGTTTCCAGGGGAAACATAAAATAGTCAACCACTGGAGTTGCACATCATACATTGTAATCAGCAAGCTGGATGACCTAGCAGTATATAAAGTACAACCAGAAGGAGATCCTTAAGCTATAAAGACAATACTCAGGAATGGTGATTCTGCCCGTTGGGCAAATAGTTTTGGATACAGCACCTTCAAATACTGTTCTAACAGGGCCTGTCACCAGATCTGCTGCACTTAAGTCAGTCTCTTGCTGCTCCCCAGCCAGAGCCTTCAACTAGTACTGCCATAGTAAATAATGATGTTGATTCCAAAGATAATTACAATAAATGTGGTGTTGCTTATTACCCTTCTGTCAAATTAGGCCAGTTGTTCCAAGGAGCCTATCGTACTACCTTTGTTGATGACTCTATCAAACCCAGTGACCTCAGACAATCCTGTTCTATCAATTGCACTTGAACCTCCTGAGTGTGATGTACAAAGTGTGACTTCTGACATAGCTGACTCCCTTTGCTTAGTGGAAATGTCTTATATTGAAGTGCTTGATTCTGACAGAGAAAATGGTGAACCAGACAATAAATCTCAAGATGTTGGTGAAACAAGTAGGTAAAATGAGCTGATTCAGGTACAAGAAAGTATGACCATTCCTGAGACTGCTAACAGTGTGTTGAATGATTCCAAATTTGTTGAAATACCTCTATCTGATGAAGATGAGCCTCAAGAACCAGAGAACCCAAACAAGGTGCAAAGTGAAGGACCTGTAACCCATCCTGAACCTCAACAGAGTGCAGAGGTGCCGCTTTCATCAGAAGCTGCTTTATTGGTGGACAATGAGCTGGGGGTAGCTAACCAAAATGCTAATACTGAGTGGCCAGTGCCAATGCCCCCTATGCCACGGAGATCATGAAGAATTGTAAAACCAGTAGTTCAGCTCACATATGACACGCCAGGAAAACCTGTAGACCTGCCCATGAATGTAGATCATGAAGGGGTATACAGTATGTTACAACCAATTCCCTGCCCAAGCTAGTGTTTTTAGCATCTTCTAAAATAGTAATCAGGCCATTCTCCCAGTATGCTGGGGGTCACCTTTACCGAGGGTCACCTTTACCGAGTGAAAGGGGTCAGTTGAGAAAAGTGCAGGATGTTAACATAATATGTGTCACTGCTTAAAGTTTTCAAAAGGTCAAAAATGATGCTATTTCATATGAGTAACTGTCTGAAACAGTATGTTGGTAATAGATTTAAAGTGTTAGGATAAAATGCAACTGTTTTAAACTATGCAATTGCTTAAAGAAAATATAATTTAAAGGTATAGCATGCTGTTTTGTATATACTTGTTTTATATCTGCACAGATGTTTTTATATACTACTGTATGGTCTAGACCTGTATGTAACAGAAAGTGTTAATAGTAATGGTTATTTATATTGTAGACTTGACGCGGATGCCACGTTTCATGGGCAGGGGAGAGTGTAATCCCCTCTCCCAATTTTGGGGGGCTTACCTTGAGTTTCTCCCTTGGCTTCTCTGATGTCCACAGCTTGGTAGACATCCAGAAAAGGGATGTAAATCCATGTACAGTAATGTGCTGATGTTATTCTGCATGAGTGTGCAGATCCAATGCCGCCGCACTATCTTTTTAAGAGATCCAGCTTGTGTATGGTGTATTATAGCCTGGGCTGGGTCTGAGTAAATCAAGGCTTGTGACCAGCCAGGCACAATCCTAATTCACTCCACTCTACAGTCGCTTGAAAAGCAGAGGGAGCACTGCTAAAATCTGTAAATGTTTATTTCTAAATCTCTACTGTTACTAAATAAATGAGTTGTTTACTTTGCTTATTGGTTCCACCACTATGGGAGCTGCCATGTTTGGTTTGGGAGTTGGCATTTGGACCAATCGGAACCAAGGGGTCCTCAAGGGGTCCTAACTACTTTGACTTGTGGGAAAAACTGTGAACTTTCCTGTTGGCTCCTAAATTGACCAATGAGAGCTCTCAGACTGGGACTGACAGATAGGGTAGCCAACCGGAGTACAGATATCCCAGTCCTTGTGTAGAACTGTTCTGAAACAGACAGCAAGTCTGTTCAAGCCATGGAGTAGTTAACAGCCTGTGTGTGGGCTGAGAGAAACTCCACAGGGAGAGGCCTGTACTTGCCTCCCGTGGACCTAGCTTGGTCCCAAACAGGATCGGCTGAATCCAGGACTGCATACATAGCAGAATAGAAGTGACTTTTGAGGTTTCTGTAGCCACAGAGCTAGCATTTGGAAACCGGTCTTACAGTAAGAGGGAGAGTTGTCTTGTTCCTCAGGCTCCTTGTGGTGTGGCGCGAACTGTTGAAAAAGAAAATTGTTTGGGACTCCTGTCTTGTTCTGGGGAGCCAGCATTCTGTGGAGACCAGTGTCAGGAAAACTCCAAAGTGTAGAAGTGTGTCAGTGGACTCTTTGTTTTTGGAACTTCAGCTGGGGGACCCCAGCAAGAATGTCAAACCATTGAAATAATTTTCCAGCCTGGGCCTATGTCACCAAAGACCCAGCCAGATTGTTTTTTTACCAGCCAAAGCACCATTTTTGCAAGAGACCAGGCGTGGGGAATCAGCCCCTGCACAGCAATCAAATGCAGGTTGCGGCTACCTACAGGGAAAGGCCGTGACATGGAGGTGAGTTGTATCAGCCCCAGTCCCCACCAGCAGTTTGAGAGAGCCACATGTCTCCCATGATGCCAGTTAAAGCATTATTTCTTTTGGGTACAGTGAGTACAATCAGGGTAGCTCCCTGTAACAAATCATCAATTGTTTAAATGGCACCATCTGATTCTGTTTGCCAGTTTCATGTGTTTAAATGTGGCTGGGCCGACAGGCCAGGATTACAAATGGTTTTACAAGTGTGTCACTCATATTTAATCACCCTTCTTTCCATCAAGATCCCAACTACAACTGCAACACTGGCCAACCTATGGCACCACCTCAGGCATGCCTGTTTTCCAGTCTGGGTGCACAGTAGTTGCCAAGACTGATAAAGTTAGAGACTAAACTGATTAAAAGTGAATAAGCCTGTATCAGTACAGTAATGTAATTGTTTGCCTAGATTTTTGCCCCTTCTTCATTCACGCCCACTCAATAAATCTGATCTACTGTGTCACTGTTAACATGGCTTGTGAGCATATCATTACCTGGCCTAAAAGTTACTGAACAATGTCAACGCAATCTGAAAGTGCATGTTTGTGTTATTGAAACTGTTTCTTACAGGGGGTTGCAGGGTGGATGCCAGGAGACCGAACTCTGCTGGTAAGTGGATTGTACATGAGCATATTATTACTGCTGATATTAACCTGTACTCTGAGTGCAAAGTGCTGCAGTTGTGGAACTAAGTGTAAAAGGTCATTAGACGGTATTGTGGGTGGTTGTAGCTTCCCGGAGGGCTGTACCCATTTTGTTAGTAACCCACTTAAGCATTACTCTGGGTGGAGGCACCATAATTGTATGTACTGTACACTGAGGGTGGGGAGACCCCAGTAGCAACTAATTCCAAACCCAGTCCCCTCAACCTGCAGTTAAGTGCAGCAGGCAGGGGTAGTAGCCCTTGGTATAACAGCGCCAGGGTTATATATATCTGTTAGAATGTTCTTAATCTTATTCCTCTCCCCTTCCCCCCAGGACACATCTGGAAATTAGCAATTTTTGTGCTCAGTATATTTTTTCCTGGTGAAACACTTTAATAAATAAATAAATGTTCTTCTTACTGGTTGTAAGTGCCATATCAAAATGTCAGGGTGGAGGGTCTGTTGTTGGAGGATGTGCTAGCACATAACTAAAGAATTAATATTTCATCCTATGATACAGTATGTCTACAGTGCAGCATGTCAAGAGCTCATCACCGTGAATTTCATGTGCAATGATATCACTGATGAAACTGGCATGGCACTCACAAGCCGGTTTGTAAGTTTTTGCTGGCAACATTTCAACGTCAACAACAGTGTCAGTTTCAATTTCTACATTATTGTGTTGATTTCTACAGGCAGGTACACTGTCACTGTCGGCATGCTGACATTGTGATTGCTGGCTTAGAGAGATAATTTCAATCGGAATGCTGTTTTGGGGTCAGTTCTCAGCCTTTGCAAGAATGCTTACTAGAAATCTCCTCACATCCCCCCAGGTGAAATGTTCAGTTTTCCTTTGCTTTGCCGGTGTGCTGGCTAAGGAATTATCTTGTGAGAATGACTTACCTAAAATGTCACTTAGGAACTTCTAAACTTATTTCTGCTAGACTGGCTATTTTTGTTGATTGTTGCTTTCTTGTTTGGTAGGAGAAAACAAAGGCACCTGTTTTGAATTTTGAAAGGGAATGTGTAATGCACTGATACCTGAAATGTGATTTAGCCAGGCAACTGGACCTTTTTCATCACCACAGGCAGTAGTGCCATCATCCATTTGCTGGTAACCAATCATATTTCAGCTTTTCTTTTTCTCATATAAGTCTGTAGTAAATCACACTCTGTGGCTGACAAAGTGGCTCTACTATGAAAATCAAAGGGCAATCATAGTGAGAAAGGATGAATATTTTTTCTGGGGTGATTGCTGCAGGAAAGAACAATCTTGGTCAACTCTTTGAAACTGTACAGTTTACTACATTTGTGTTGTCTTTGGTTCATTGGAGATACAAGTGAGGAGTTTAGCTGGTTTCTTTTCAGCTGGGTTTTGGCCATATGCGACGCTGATGCCATTTTCACATGGTCATTTTAAAACTGTCAGGGTCTCAGGATGGGTTATCGTCAATACTTTGTGGTTGTGGGTGAAGTTTCAGCCAGTCATTTGTGAACTGGTGTCCCAGGTGCTAGCTGGGTTCCAGACCACCTACTGTGTGCTGAATCCAGGGCTTGCCTGGTTAATACCCCAGACTCAGGATATCCAGACTCCAGTGGTCATCATATTTGCAGGTGCTCTTTGGAAGAGATTAGTTTTACTTTTGCACTAAAAAGGGCTATGATGAAACTACTCCTTGAAAAACATTTTGGACTCTGACATTTTGGTAAACTTTAGACCTATTTTTAACCTCCCTGTTTAGAACATGTAGTCAAGATGGTGACACTACAGCTTGAGGCTCATCTGGAATGTTTTGACATCTATGATCCCCTCCAGGTTGGCTTTAGACCTCAGCATGGCACCAAGACTGCTCTTATCAAGGTGCTGAATAATCTTCTCCCAGTGAGAAACAGTGGAAAGCTATCTATTATCATCATCCTCAGTGCCTCTTCAGCCTTGGACATAGTAAACTATCAGGTTCTGATAGACTACTTTGAGCATTATGGGGGACTCATCAGAACAGTCTTGGGCTGGCTTACAGCCTTCCTCACTGGCAGATAACAGAGGGTGTTGGCTGGCAATGTCTCATCCGGGCCAGCTATATTTAGCTGTGACACGCCCTACGGTTCAATCCTGTCTCTGATGCTGTTTGCTGTGTACATGCTGCCACTGAGTGAAATCATTACAGTATAATGTGGCATATTACTGTTATGCAGATGATACTCAACTCAATCTGTTTTTTTGGGCCCTTGGCAGGATGGACATGGTGTCTGCATTAAACCACTGTTTGTCCGTGGTAATGTATAGGATCACTTAAAGGTGGCTGAGACTTGCCTTGACAAGATGGAGGTGGTCATGATCAGCTCAAACCTTCCTCTGCCAGTAATGACTGATCATAAAAACAATGTTCCATTTTTGGATGATACCCTGTTGAGAACTGTGGATGTGTTTAAAATCTAGGCGTCACCCATGACTACAGGATGTCGCTGAAGTCCAGGTGACACCTAGAGAACGCCGTACTGTCAGACAGGAGCCATGTGCTGGGAGGGCCTGATCACACTGCTGCAACATGTGTGACATCATGCCTAAATTATATTAATATTCCACTGCAACTGAGATCTTGCATCTTAGCTGGGCTATCCTCGGTAAATATATTACAAAAAACATCAGGTATCTACAGTAGCTGCAGCTTCATTGAATATCGATGTGCTGCCTGCAGCAAGTGCAGATTGCCATAGTCAGTTTTACACCAACAAGCCTTACAGAATAAAGGCATAGAAACAGAATGTGGGAACAGATAATGACCTAGCTGCCCACCCAGCCTGCCCCAGCCTGTCTAATTTTGGGACTGTGCCCCTCTTTGTCCTTCTTACTCCCTTCAGTCTTCCCCCATTGTGCACTGTTCCCATGTGCATCTCCCATTGTTTTTGAACCTTCCCACTCTTTTAGCCATGATAACCTTCTCTGGAAGTTTGTTCCAGTCCATCACCACCTTTTCTTTAAATGGGCACTTCTTGACATCGTTCTTGAAGCTCCCATCTGACAGTTTCAGAGAGTTTCCTCTGGTACTGTGTTACCATTTATTGTGAACAGCTCACTGCTGTCTACCCTGTTTATTCTGTGGAGGCACTTGGATGCCTCAATCATGTTGCTCCTCTTTCTTCTGTCTTCCAGCGTGTACATGTTGAGCTCTTCCAAGTGTTCTTCATAGAGCTGACATTTCTGTTACTGTATCATTTTTGTGACTTGTCTCTGGGTTGTCTCTAACCACTCACTTTCCTTCCTCAAGTGTGAGCTCCAAAATTACTCCCTAGAGGAGAGAAGTGTGAGATGGGACATGATTGAGACCTCTAAGTACATTATAGGGGTGAACATAGCATAGGATGGGAGTCTCTTTAATAACAGAAGGAGCACCAGAACATAGGGGTATGCTATGAAGCTTGGGGGGAGGAGTTTAGTAGTTTAATAGGGATATGAGGAAATAATTTTTCACAGAAAGGATGGTGGGCACCTGGCACAGCCTGCCGGAGGAGGTGGGGGGTGTAGACTGTGGGGGAGTTTCAAGCATGTGTGTGATAGACACATAGGCATAATAAGTAAGTAATAAGTCATGACAGGGTGTGCATTAAAGAATTTTAATGTGTGCTAAGGCACAAGGCCAAAGGCTGAGTGTCCTTACACCCCCTAAGAAGTGCATTAAAATCCTTTAATGCACATCCTGGAGTGGCTCATTACACTTATAAAATTGGCCACCATAATAAAAGAATTAGTTTGAGTCACTCTGATAGGGATTAAAACTTTTTTACTGTTTTCAAAAGAGTGTACAACAATTTTCTCTAAAAAGTCTAAACACTGGAAAACGTAGTCCCTATTAATACATAAAATACCATATTTCAGCACAAGATTAACTAGCACTTTCAGTAAAAGTATTTATTAGTAGTGTTGGTTGAAAGTATGTTTTTTCTGAAACATGTAAATTCTCACATAAATGTACCGTAACACGTGTACATTTGTAAATATAATAGTTAGAACTCTAAAACCAGAACAATGACAGAGTACTTAAAACACAAAAACAAGAAAAAAGATATATAACATGAAAAACGTTTTACATGCCTAGAGTACCACTAAATTTGCATGTTAAATGCCCATGTAGTACTGCTATAAATATTGAAAATAAACTATTATAATTTAAAAACTCAAACAGATCATTTACAGATGGAAAGAAGCTGCCTGAGCAGAAAGCAATCTTAGCATAGGCACTCACCTTCACCTAAAAGGGTTTTCTTTTGCGGTGATATAAATAGCAATTTGGCTTTTTCTTATGATAGTCATGAAGCGTATCCTGTTAAAGTGCCGACTGATTATTGCTACTGTAATGTTGCCGAGAAATTTATTTTGCACACTTTTCCTGTGACTTTGATTTCTTAGCAACCTGCAATCTTGCTGTTCCAGTGACCCTCCCACTTTCTGCCATGGTGCAACATGGAGTTTGTTATATAAATAACTCGGGGAAGCAGGGGGCACAGCGGGGTGAATCAATGGGTACGTACTATCTACTGTACGTGTTCAGTACTGTCAGTCAGTGGCTGTGGCAGTGTGAGGAGGGCTATGCTGGTCACTGGTGCTTGTCAGGTTGGGGGACAGCAGGGGTCTCTGTCAGTCGGGGGGGCGCCACTGGACTACCAGGGAGAATGGGGATTGTTTTTATAAAATGGGCAATTGGGGATCAGGCAGGGAAGGAGGATAGTAGACTACCAGGGAAATGAATGGGAACTTTCATTTATAAAATGGATGATCAGGGATCGGGGGGGAGGAGCACTAGATTACCAGTAAGATGAATGGGAATTTTCATTTACAAAACAAGCAGTCGGGGATTGGGGGAAGGGGACACTAGACTACCAGGGATATTAATGGGAATTTCAAGTTTATAAAACAGGAGATCAGGTGTCGGGGGAAGGGGACACTAACTGACCAAGGAGATGAATAGGTATTTTCTTTTAACAATGGGCAATCGGGGGAGGGGGTTCCTGTGGTCCACCAGGGATAGATTTCTTGTACAACCTATGGGGATTGTGGTGTGATGGGTCCACTGGACCACCTGGGCTGTTTTTATTTTTATTTCTATTGGGCTCTGGGCTTGGAGGGAGATGGCCCGGCACATTCCGCCATGTGGAGCCATGCAAATAAGCCCATAATGGGCATGCAAAAGGCCCCTTTGCACCATGCATGCCCACCATGCTTATTTGCATGTTTGGGCTAAATATCGCCCATGGGAGCTGCAGTGCATATAGGTATGTGCCACGCATTCTCCTATGGGCGGTCTTCAGACCCACACTCTGGATGTGCCACACCATACATGGCGGCTGCTTGCTGTGTGCCACGCATCCAGGGTCTGATATTGAAACAGATGGCACGCTCATGCCATCTGTTTGAGTATGGCTCCAGAGCCAGCTGGCACATTTTTTTGATATGGCGCATCTGTCTGCTCATGCAAATGGCCTGCTCTGAATATGGGGCCCAAGACATACAAAACAAATGACTAACTATTAACTAACACTTTAACTATAACTGTACATCTGGTAGAGATAGCAAGTGAAACTAGGTGAGACTGCCCGTAGCACCTTCCTGATTGTTGTATTTGAAAATGAAGTAGGGGAATGGAATCTTCTGACTAGCCAACACCCATCTGAACGTTTATGTAAGCCATATAGGGCTTCCAACAGCTGTAGAATCTGGACATCTGATTAGTTTCAGAATGGGATAGTATGCCCGGTTCCACTAAGTTCATTCGGGAGGTAAGAATTTCTTCAGTAGTGGGCACAAGTGTACTACGCCATTTGCAGAGCAGTATAAACTTGGCTTGCATACTTAGAAGAGCAAGCCATCTATATTCCTGTGGGCTGAAGGCTCAGGTGCTGTGCTACAGGCTTTATACCAAGCAATAGTAGAGAAGCAGAAAGAGGGATTACCTTGTGGAGTATCCGGCTTCCTAGTTGGCATAACCTTGTCAGAAAGGGCTGGAGTTTAGGGCAAGACCCTAAAATGTGATATAGATCAGCTTTAGGCTTATAACAGTGCCAACATTTGTCATGGCTAAGCAGTTTGACTGTATATAATGTGGTGGGGGTTCTATACCATGAGTGTAAGATTATGTTTTGAATTGGTCTACTTCGGGCATCTTTATATATGTTCTGTGCAGTTTACCAGCATTGAGCGCATTCTGCTTCAGTAATAGTTATACCCATAGCTTTTTCCCACCTAGATTTAGTCTTCAGATTGGATTGGTACAGTGCCCCTCAGCAAGGAGCATATACTGCCAGACAGCCCTTTACAGACAGATAGCCACTTAATCAGGGGGGCATATTTTAGTGACAGAATTTGTCCCTAGAGAAGAGGCCTAACTGTCTCTCTGATTTGGAGATATCTCCAAAAGTAATTGAAGGGAAGACCCCATCTGTTTTGTAATGTTTGGAATGGAGCTACCACCCTCTCATTTGGTTCTATAAGATCCCTGAGAAAATAAATACTTTTGCTAGCCCATTGTAGCCACATGATGGGTTATCAATTAGAATATGAGGATTTTGCCATTGAAGTACATGCATTGGAGGGACTAGAGCAGAGCCCAATTTGCGATGGAGCTGAGACCAATACTTTATGGAGGGGTTTGCTGTAGCATAGGGGTTCCTGTGTTTAGAAGGGGTAGACTATAAAAGTGAAGTGAGTGTGGCTCTCCCCCCTTAGTCTTGTTCCATATGAAATCCATTGCAGGGTGAGCTCAGAGCAGAACCTGAGCCAATGCATATTTTGTGCTGCTTAAAAAGCAAGCTTGTACCCTTCTAATCAAGGCACCATCCTCCCTCTTTCCAATGGAACCTAAGTTTATTATGACTGAACCTTGGCTTCTTCTCTTCCCATATGAAGTCACCGAGTAATTTATCTAGTTTCTGGAACCAACCTGAGGGGGAGTTCCAGAGGAACATGTGCAAACAAATAGAATACTTTAGGGGCTGTAGTTAACTTGATAGCAGCAATCACTACTGTGCGAATAGACCATTAAAATGCCATTAAATATGGGATGGCCCAGTAGTGTGGAGGGCTGAGGCATCATACCTTACCTCCTGCCACGCCCGTGTCCGTGTTCGCGATGTGAGCAGGTTGCTGGGGGTCACGGAGGTGGGAGAGGATTGAACATCTGGGGGACAGCTCTCCTGGGCAGGGAGGGACATGGAGGCTGGCACATCTGCGACATTTAGTGGTGACTGGGTGTTGGAACGCCTCGGACCCATACGTAGGGGATGGGGCGGATTAGTCAGCTGGTGTGCTGTGGGTCGAAATGTACACAGCTTGGGCTTTGCTGGCATTAACATTACTCTGCCTCTGGGAGTAAAACCAAGAGGAGAAAATTGTCCTGGGTGTGGCTGGATGACGCTGACCCCTGCAGGCGCTGCTTCTGCGAATGGTAGGCACCTCCCAAACCAGATTCGTGTTCGGCTGTTTGAGAGATCCCTGCTGCCCCACCATGGGGGGGAGCTGCCGTGGAGGAAGAAAGAGGTGCACTGTGAGTGGTGGGACAGGGCTGGGGGATTGGTGAGATGTAGGGTCGCCCAGGACAGAGCACAAAAGAAAGTATAAAAAAAATGCCATTAAATATACCTATTAAATTTCCATTACATTTTACTTATGTCTGCCATTAAATTACTATTAATCAATACATAATTATTGATTAAAATTATACATTAACCCTTGCATGGCCGTGGACTATCAGTCCAAAATTCCTATACATTTTAATTCTGTCGGCAGCCTAAGAGTTAAAGTCTTTCTAACCATTAACATGTCATTAAATGTAATGGGGTATGTCACATCTTCTTGCCATTAATTTTTTTAATAGGCATGAACTTGTAATGGTCATTTTAAAGATGAGATGGCCATTAATTAATCGAGCATTAATATCTGTTAATGGCCATAAAAATTACAATAATGGTCACCATTAAAATGCCAATTAAAATGACCATGAAAATTCAGAAATGGCTTAATTAATTAATGGCCTTTTAAATACTGCACCATATTAATGACAATATTAATGGGCTCTGACCCATTAAAACATTTATTTTATTTTTTTGCTTTGGTAACCAGGTAAGGCCCACTAAACACAAGTGCCTGTTTTCAGGAATGTCGCGGGAGCACTTGGGGAGTTAACTATCTTGCTCAGAGTAACATTGTGCAAGTGGAGGTTGTGGGAATCAAACCAAGATCTGGATGTAGCAAGCTCATTCACAACAGCTCATTACTCTAATCTCTAGGCTATACTGCCAGTCCTAGCATATCACATCACATATAGCATATCATTACTTTCCCCTTAATTGGTACGTAAATAATGGTACCATTACATTTTGATTACCCATTCAATAGCAGTTTTCCTCTAATGGTATTTTTGTATTTTAATGGCCAATCAATTATGTACAATACCAGCATGACTCATGCACCAGGACTCCATTAACTTTCTTTTTTTTTATCATATCACTATTTTTCCCCCGCAGCCACTGACCTGCCTTATTTTCCAGCCACTGCTCCACCTCCACCACCGACCCCAAAGTTGCATGCCCAGCTGGCATATGCAGCTATACCTTTGAGAGGGGCACCTCCATTGCCCCTGGACCAGGCAAGGATCCAATACCGGCATGCAACTGTCCAAGCATCGCCGGTTGATGGAATAGCAGCCATTAAGCTGCCGTGGTCTGTGTTGCCATTTTCCGTGTTTTCGCCCCGGGAGTGCAAGCGTGCAATGACATCGGGTACGTTATGCGCCTACACTTGCCGCACTCCATACTTGCTGCACCACCTCTAGCAGTGCCCCCAGTCATCACCAGGGGCCGCTGCAGAGCGGTGGCACCCTGGATCCCACCTCGGGATAAGAGAGCAGTCCTCTGGATGCTCCATCCTATCCCCCTGCAGACCCCGGCTCATGTCCGAACCTGGGTCGCCAGCATGGCGCGAGGTGTGGCGTCCAGCGCCTCAACCCTCAGTGCCACCGGGCCGGCCAGGACACCATTAACTTTCATTTGGATGAACTTGATTACTGTTCCCCCTAAACAGCACATGAGATGAATAGCAGAACCGATCTGCACACAATTTCCTTGAACAAATAAATTAACAAGACTTTTATTGTAATTTTTAAAAAAATCTGCAGCAAAGTGGACAGAGATTATGTGACAAGACTTCAAGGTTGCTGTGGCAGAACAACTGCTGATTCTGCAGTGAACCGATTGACTGAAGCAGCTAGTTTTCCTTTCTCTTGATCATTATCCTTAATCCCAAGATTTCAGAAACCCTAAAGTTATTATGAGGGGTCCTGAGTCAGTAGCTTTAGCTGATCGGTGCTCAGCTGGATGCTTGAGATGAGCTGAAGTGGCAGAAAGTTGCAGGTTTCCATGTCTGAGAGGCTTTGTAGGAACCAGTGACTGGCCCATTTGGCTGTCATGTGGCAACATCTGGGCTCTTCACTGCAGCTACCCCACAGTCAGACTGCTGGAAACTGACCACATGGCAAGTGAAATGGGCCAGCTGAGGTGTTTCATCTGATGCATCCATTTTATTTATTTATTTTTTAATAATTCACATTTTATTCCATGAATCTCCAGCCATTCCCATCAGGGCAACCCCTCAGCACCTTCCACTAGTCCATGTCTACCTGTTCAACGTCAGCCCCCATGTAGCCTTGGATTCCCCCCCGGTGGGGTTCAGGGGTGGGGGGATATACCCCCACTAGCACACAGAATCTGACAATGGAGGCACTGGAGGGGACTGTCCTGGATATACCAGGGTCCCTTGGAGGGTCGGCACTAGGGCCAAGCACTTTTTTCCCATTATGCCCTTGGAGACCTCAAAGCACAAGGGGGGACCAATGTGCATGCGCATGGTGGGCAGTCTGTTTTTCACTTTTAAAAAGAAAAAAAGGAATTATAATCCACCAGCTACATCAGCAAGCTTTACAGAATGTGAGCTGTCAAAGGTGTGAGTGTGTTTATTTAACTAGGGACAGTCTGAGGCCCAAAGGGGTTGAGAGTGTCCATTTAAGTGACATGCTCAGGGTCACACAGTATGCAAGTGAAGGTTTGGGGAATTAAACGCAGGACTGCTGGATATACCCAGTTTCATTCACAGCATGATGCACTAACCTCAAGATGTGTTGGGGCTTGAGAGGTAGGTTTGCGTTATTTGTGGCTCAGCCCTTCATTCTGTAACGCTTTCTGGTGGAATACAATAACCTTTTTGTGTATGGGTGGTGATGAATCCACCTATTTACACCTCACCAGTGGCAGAAATGTGAAGGAATGTAGCCAATGGCCCAGAGTAAAGGCCCATTTTAGCTGGTATAGTCTCCTCCCCAATTTAATTTTCACTTGTTTAGGGGTTTATAATCATCGGGCACATCCCCCCCCCCCGTGCCTGCATAGGAAAAGGATTGTACCCCAGTCTCACTTTTGATTAGCCATTCCTTAAAAAATATACCAGCTGGCAAAAGCAGTTGCCCATTACTGACCCAACTAGATAAGTTAGCAAACACTGGAAAATAGTACAGTAACACCAGACTTCAAAAAGAAAGAAAAGCAAGACACAAAGGAAAAAACTGCTGCAGCCACTTTTTAAAGCATTTAAGACCAAGTGTCAGAAATAAAAAGTATTGTTTAAAAAGCCTCAACATTGAGTTGCAATAGTAATATCTGATTTTATTGCATAACTTAACTACTGTTAATTTCAAAGCTTTGCTCCTAATCCTAACATAATGGCTCTTTAACCTCTACAGCAGCTTCTCTGTCTACCACTTACATGACTCTCAGTCAGCTAGCCACACCACACCTGGAACAACAGATCCGTGAACCACAGAGCATTGCCACAGATTGCCTGCCTTCAGCCCCCTAAATAGTCAAACTGATGCATGGGTGGAGAACAGAGAAGATGACACCACCTGCAACAGCCTACAAGTCCAGGTCCAGCAACAAGTTAACCACCCCAGCCTGCTGCTCCCTTATCACTGCGTGTCTGTGGCTGCCTAAAGAAAAGTTTGTACTCAATGCACAGCCTGAAGCCTGTGAAAGCATTCCAATCACATGGTGAATACCACCATTCTCCACTCCACGTATCAGGGCCACCCTGCTGCCTGTCCTCATCTGCTTTAACAATGCCTATCACCCGAATGTTGTTCCCCACCCAGGTCACCTGCTATTGTCGACTCTGTCTCCTACCTTGATACAGCTAGTGTATCTCTCTCTTTCTCAGCACCACAGCAATTCCACTCCCAGCCAGCTCACATCGATCTCCTGCTGACTCCCTAATCCACTCTGATCCCGAACTTCTCCACACATGTGAGCTATGACTACTGAGAGTGACCATGAGACAGAATGTCAGATGATTGGTGCAAAATCATAACAGCTACCACCATGATCACTTTGCGTAGCTGCCATCAGTCTCGGTGGCAAGGAGATGCAGTCTCCAGGGAAGGGAAACAGTGCACATGCGAGCTAAAGGAGAGGGGCGGTGGACAGAAAGCTCACTGGTAAATACAGACACCCTAACCGATCCCATTACTCCAGGCTACAAATCATATGGATATATTTAATCACCTCAAATACAAAGCCTGCTTTTCAATTTTATTCCTATCAGCTCTCCACTAGTGTTCAGTAACTTATTTAACCAACTTAAATAAATCCAGACCCCCCAAATAGTGCTGCTACAAATTGATAACCCAACTTTTATATATTTGTGAATCCTGTATCTAAAAAAATGAGATCCAGTTAATGCTCTCTACAATTATATATTAAAAATGGTGGTAGTGGTTGGGGGGTTAATTGTTATATATTGTAAAAATGTATGTAAAGTACTTTAATGGTCACAAGTCCTTTATGAATGGATATTGCACTGTTGTTCAAAGCCTATTAGGACCATTAATTTATAAAGGTTTCACTTATCTGATACTTTAATGGCACAACTTATTCATTAATGGCCATTAATGTACGAGCATCAAACATACAAATAAATTAATGGCATACAAGACAGTTAATTTCTACTGGTGGCAATAGTTAAAGTAATTAATGATGAACATTTTTAATGGCCATTAATGTATTGACACAACATGAACATAATTTTCATGGTAATGAAATGTTCTTTAAATGATTGTAATGGTTATTAAACACACCATTAAAAAGGCCTGATACAAGATTTAAGGGGTTGCACGACACCCATTAAATATTTAATGGGTGCCTGTTATGATTAATTAATGGCACAAGTGAATAAATTAATGGTTTGTTTATTTATTTATTTATTCAAGTCTAGGATTACAAAGTACCTTTGAGCCGAGGCTCTTTTACAAAGGTTCCACATCAGGGTACACAGTCTTGGAGTTACAATATCAGCATAGAGCAATCACTAACAAGGGAGGTTTTGACATGTTATTACAAAGGTTTCTTACATGGGAGCAAATGAAAAGAGGGTACATAGAAGTCAAGAGAGGCGTGGAAGAAGGAAACATTGAAAGTTGGAGGGACACGAGAGGAGGGGTGAGGAGAGGGGGAGGTGAGATGGGGATAGTATGTAGTAGACGGAGGCAGCTTTGTCAAGAGGAGGATAGGATAAGAGCATAGGTTGGGCAGTGGAGGCACAAGTGCTGGGAGGTGGGGTAATGGGCAGCCAGTTTGAGGAAGGGATTGGTCAATAGCAGTCGCAGGAGTTTGAGGCCAGAAGAGCTTGGCGGAGTTTGGTCTTGAAGGCACCCATAGTTGCTAGGGCAGTGATATCACTGCTGAGATTATTTATCCAGCTAGATGCCCTATATGCAAAGGACCATTGGCCTTGAGATGTCCGACAGTGTGGGATTTGCAGCAGGTGAGGTTTGGATTTCCTGGTGTTGCAGTTGTTGGTCTTGAGATTGATGAGAGAGCAGACTCCTGGAGGGGCATCGCCCATCATTATTCTTTTTGTTGTGATGCAGGTTTGATATTTAAGGTGATTATTTAGTGGTAGCCACCCCGATAGAGAGTAGAGGTCGCAGGTATGGGTGAGATGGTGTAATCTGGTGGCAAGATGGCAGGCCTTATTGAGGGTGGTAGAAATCCGCTTGAGGAAGGAGGCAGTGGCAGAGCCATAGATAATTAATCCGCAATCGATGATGCTAATGATGGAGCTCTGGACGGCAACTGTTAAGGCTTCAGGGTTGAGGTGTTTCCTGTGTTGGAACAGCAGGCCCATCCTGATGTTAGCTGCTTTAGCCACAGTGTTTATGTGGGCAGTGTAGGAGAGGTGGGAGTCAAGGGTGATGCCAAGGTATTTAGAGGATTGTACTTGTTCGAGTGTGACTCCTTGCTTAGTTTTGATGGTGAGGTGGAACTGTTTAAATTTGTGTTGAGAGCTGCTGAAGATCATGGATTTTGTTTTTTTCTGGTTTAGGATCAGTTTGTGTTTTAGGAACCAGTTTTCGACTGAAGTGAAGCCATGCTGAAGGTTATTTTGCAGTTGTTGAGGATCCTGGTGGGAGGTAAGGATGACTGCATCATCCGCATAGAGAATGATTTGCTGAGGACAGGACTCAGGAAGCAAGTTTAGGAACGAGCTGAAAAGGAGGGGGCCTAAGATGGAGCCCTAAGGGACACCCGAGTGGACTGGTCTGGGATTTGAGAGGGTGTTGGAAATTCTAACTCTTTGGGACCAGTTGTTTAGGTAGCTTTTGAACCAGGTTACCGAGTTAGGAGAGAGACCCACGTTCCGGAGCTGGGTAAGCAGGAGGCCATGGTGGACAATGTCGAAGGCCTTTGTTAAGTCGATGAAGGTAGCACCGGTTAGATGCCCTTTGTCCAAGGAGTTGGTGGATGGTGCCGATAAATTCGAGCAGTGCAATGGAGGTGCTGTGATTCTTTCTGAAACCGTGTTGCTGCCTGCTCAGCAGGTTGTGTTTGTCAAGGTAGTCTGTCAGCTGGTCAGTGACAATATGCTCCAGGGCCTTTGAGAGAGGAGGGATGATGGAGATGGATTGGAAGTTCTCAGGTGCTGTTTGGCACCACTTTTATGGATGGGGGGTAACAGTGGCTAGCTTCCATTTTTTGGGGAACTGGCTAAGGCTGAGGGAGAGGTTGAAGATCTTCATCAGTGGATGAAGCAATTCAACAAGAGTGAGGGGTAGAAGTTTGAGGTCCAAAGAATTACTGCTGGTTCTGGACTTGCTGATAGCTTTAGTTATGTAGTCACGCACCTGGTATATCTTAACTGCTTTAAAGTAGAAGGGGGGTGACTAGTTTGGGTAGTGGAAGCAGGGGGGGGAGGGATCGGCCATTTCATTGTAAAAGTCTGGAGGGAGTACAGAGCTAAGGTCAGTGAAGGTGGTAGTGTGAAGATATCAGCTATGAGTTTGGGGTCAAAAGTTATATCTCTGTTAATGCTGAGAACTGAAGGGGTATATCTTGTCTGCTGCCCGGTGACTTCTTTTATGTTGTTCCAGAAATCTCTTCCCTTTCCCCAGGAGTTAGTAAGGGCATTCCTGAAATAGGCTGATTTCTTATCCCGAATTGCTTTGGTGCAGTCATTTCTTGCACGTTTGTAGTTGGTGATGTCAGTGTGTTTCCCAGAGGCTCTGGTGAGTGCCTAGAGGTGGTCTCTTTCCTGTAGTTGCCTAAGGAGGTCTCCAGTGATCCAGGGTTTACAGAGTGCTTTAACCTTCCACCTTATAATAGGAGCAAATATGTTGCATGCTTCATTAAAGATATTGATAAAGTGGTCCAGAGCCGTGTTCACATTTGTAGCTGAGAGGACTGGAGTCCAGTCTTGTTGGAGGAGGTGTGCTTTGAGATAAATTAATTTACCACTGGGTAGAACCCTACTAGTGACAATTTTAGGAGGTGGTTTGATGAATTTATTAGACCAGAGGCAGCTGACTGGGGAGTGGTCACTGAGTGTCTCCGGGAGGACAGTGGTTTTTGAGATCCGGGTAGGGTGACTGGTTAGGATCCAGTCCAGGAGGGTGCTGGAGCCTGTTTTGTAGTTTGTTTCTGGTCAGTGACTCAACCATCTGGGAGGGGTTTGCAGCCACAATGGAGTCCCTAAATGCTCCTGTCTCAGCAGCAGGTCAATTTATATTAAAGTCACCTAGCAGTATAGATTCTGTATCAGGTGGGAGTGAGTGGATGAAGTCCAGGACCGCTGAGAGACCATTACATTGCTCTTTCAGAGGTATGTACACCATAACGACTGTGAGAGCTTTGTTGTGGGCACCAAGGAGAACTCTGATGGGGAGAATCTGCGCCATAATCATCAGTGGGGCAGTGTTGACTGGGTGTCCCAAGATGGAGTCTTTGAGGTATAGGGCGCAACCACCACCCCTTTTAGAGGTCCGGTCAAGCCTGAAAACATTGTAACCAGGGAGGGTGATTGCCTGGTCAGGGACAGATGGGGAGAGCCAGGTTTCAACTACTGCTAGGATGTACACAAAAAACATCAATAATTAAAGGCAATTTAATGGGAAGACACATCAACCATTAAAAATGGTGATACAAGATTTAATGGTGAAAATTAATGGGTTTACAGGATAATAATGGGAAATGAATGGAATTTTAATGGTTTTTAATGCAGTAGTGGATTTTCCCCGCCATGGTGAGTTTCAAGTTTTTTCACCATTCGAATTCGATTTACATGTTTTAAGTAAAAGCCTTAGATTAATATCCTATATCCGCTCAACCTGTGGAGGTATTTTTATTCCCAGATATGTATTATCTTGGTGTGCCCATTTTAAACCAGAGTTATGTATCATATAGAGCTGGCAGTGGTGATTAAGCGGGAGCACCTCTGTTTGTGACTGGTTAACCTTTAAGCCGGAATAGTCAGAGAAGGAATTTAGCAAAGTTAAAAGGGGCTCTAATGATTGTTCTAGGTCAGCTAGAGGGATTAATAGGTCATCAGCATACATCAAGGTGGGATATTGCTCCACCCCAATTTGTAGACCATGGATGGCTTCATGCTGTCTAGTAGCTGCTGCTAAGGACTCTACAGCCAATACAAAAAGTACAGTGGACAAAGGGCAGCCTTGCCTAGTTCCCCTCCCTAAGGAAAAAGGGTCAGAAATTACAGAATTGGTGGAAACCTGTGCAGCAGGGGAGGAGTAAATAGCATGTACCCAGTATTGAAATTTATCCCCAAACCCAAGATGTTTTAACAGTAAGTGCAGGTAGTCCCACTCAATTGAATCAAAGACTTTCTCAGAGTCTACTGCCAAAGCAGCCACTAGAGAAGCCAGGCCTTTTGCTGAATGCATAAGTCTGATTTGTGACCTAATGTGGTCTGCACTGAATCTGCATTGTATAAAGCCTACCTGAGATGGATGTATCAAGGACGGGAGGAGGGGATTTAATCTACTCTAGAGGCCAAAGCCTTAGCATAAACTTTGCTATCTACATTTATAAGGGATATAGGCCTATAGCTGGCTGCTAGTCTGGGATCTTTTCCTTTTTTTGGCAAGACTGTTATCACAGCTTCCCTGAGTGTGGGAGGGAGGGCACCTAACTTTTCAGTCTCTGTGTAAACCTGCCGTAGAACTGATGGTATGGGGGGGGCAGTGCTCAAAGAAGCTCCTCAGGAAAGCCGTCTCCTCCAGGTGATTTTCCTGTTCGCAGAGAGAGCAAGGCTTTATCAATCTCATGTATTGTCAGTGGGGTATCTAATAGTTGCCTCTGCTGTGGTGTCAGTTTAGGTAGGGAGAGTTTACCTAGGAAGGGCTGAATCCCTTCGGGAGTTCATAGGTGGGAGTATGTGTAGAGGGTAGAATAGAAAGATTCCATAATATTATTTATATCTTGTGGCTTGGTCAGCTTTGAACCTTTTTTTTTTTTAAATCCTTCTATGTGCATATTGATTTATTTATTCATTGAACTGACTCACCAGGAAAGGCACACTGAGCAAAACGATGCTCATCTCCCGGTGCGACCTGGGGGAAGGGAACAGGGGAGGATAACACACAGGTTATCAAACCCGCCTGTTGCTTGCATAACTGGTATAACTGGTAGGCTAAAATTTCCCCACCCTTATCACCCCTTCCCAAAATTTGTACTGTATGCACAGAATTGCAATCTCAGCCTTTCTAGATATCAAGGAATTTATTTTGAGTTGGAGACCTAGAACCCTCTCAATCAATCAATCAAAATCTTTATTTATCGAGGTGAACATCATTGAGCAGAGCTCTTTTACAAGATGGACCTGGTTAGAACAGGGTCGGGTAACATCCATCATAAAAACATATACAGTAGATACTTGTAAATAAGTATATAAACACAAACACAATGGTGCAGTAATAGGGGAGTCAAATGATAAAAGGAAGACAAGGCAAGCCATAACAGAGGAGGATTCAAATACAAGGGGGCAGGTCCACCATTGAACCATGCAACTGTATATAAACCATGTTCTCTGTATAGAAGTACCAGTTAGTTCATTTACCAGGGGCAGTCACTAGTACTAGCCATGAAATGGCTTGGAGAACCACCAACTAATGGCAGATAAGGTACCAGGAGGGGTATGTAATATGTAAGCGAAGGATAAACATTGTGAGAAATGAAGTCCCAAGGATAGGTCAGTAGAACTGATGCAGCAGTGGGGGCCTACGGGGAGAGGGAAAGGGGAGTTAGGACTTTTATAGTATGATCGCATGTAGATTGTGGACGAGTGCAGTACAGAGTTGTGAAAAGAAGGCTGGAGAAAGCAGGAAGATAGACCTGTCTCAAAGGGAGGACAGAGGCATCAAGGTGTTACATGAAAGCATGATGACAGACCAGGGCCAAGGAGGAGACAAGCACTAGAAGTAATTCGTTCATGGTTAAATGGTACAGGTTAGCATGATGAGAATTAATGGTCATGGGAAAGAATTGCACTGATCATTTCTGAGACGTGAATATAAGAGCTTGAAAGATGGGATGCCGATGGGTGGCCTCAGTTTCAGTTATTTTTGCAATTTATTCCACAAGGAGGACAGTGTAAAGCTTATAGCAGCCCTGCCAAAGCAAGAGTTAACTTTAGGAACCATCAGTAGGAGAAATTTGCAACTTCTCAGGGCGTAATTGCCTACTGGTTTTATAGGAAGACAGTCTGTAATGTATTGGGGCAGTTTTTTGGAGATGGCTCTCAGGGTCCATAAGGCTGCATTTTTATCATGCCTGAATTGAAGAGAACTCCACCCCACTGATTGATATAGGCAGCAGTGGTGAGTGGAATAAGGCAGGCCTGTGATGAACCTCAAAGCTCTATGATATAATGTGTCAAGTTTGGTGAGGTAGAAAATGGGACAGTGACTGTAGAGGATGTCAGCATGATCTATCAAGGATAGAAAGGTTGATTGTACCAACTGTAGTTTGGCATCTCTAGTTAAGAAGCGGGCTATCCTAAAGAACAGGCCAAGTCTCTGTCATAATTTTTTGAGTAAATCTTCAACTTGCTCAATAAAGGAGAGCCTATGGTCCAGCCATACTCCCAGGTATTTGAATTTAGGGACAAATTCCAACTTCTCGTAAAGAATTGTAGTAATCTGTGGCACAGGATCTGATAGGGCTGAATTTACCATTTGGGCAGAGGGAGAAAAGAGCATTGCTTTTGTTTTCTTGGCGTTAAGTAATGGTTTTTGTTTAGGAGTTGGTGTTGCAGCAGGTTGAACTCAGATTGAAGGTCATTACATGCAGATTGTAATGTCTACACTGGTATGTGGGGATGGATTGAGCTGGGCTTTATATTCTGCTTATGCTTGTTTTAGTTCCTCCTCCAAATTCTTAAGACGCTGTTCCCTCACTTTATGCCTCTGGAATGCATAACCTATAATTTTGCTCCTGATGGAGGCTTTAAACGCCTCCCATGTAGTGCCCCCTGAAGTGTCTGATATAGGGCTTTCCTGAAAGAAGATAGAGGTTTTTCTCTTCATCCATGGGATGAACTCCGGGTCTCTAAGTAGTAAGAGATCAAGTCTCCATGAGGGGGAGGTATGCACGGGAGGGTCACAGCTGAGATGTAGCTTCACAGGACCATGCTCAGAAATCACTAGAGGCAGAATCACAGAGTCCAAGGAGGCCTGGGTCAGGGGAGGAGAAATAAGTCAACAATCCAAATGGCTGTATGAACCATGTACAGTACTTCAGAATGGTAGGTGTAGTCCTGGTCTCTAGGATGAAACATGTGCCATATGTCAGTGAGGCCTAGGTCCTGAATCATCTGGCATAAAGACTAACCCCATTTAACATGTGACTCTTTTCCAGTGGCGCTTCTATCCACCATGGGAACTAAAGTTAGACTGAAATCCCCCCCAGCCAAAATGGGAATATCAGTGGCACCTAAGAAGCCTATAATATTGGCTAAGACATGAAAAAACTTCGGGTCATCCTTATTCGGTGCATACACATTGCATAGCAGGAGTGGGCTAGAAGGGTGGAGACTACAACAATTACCCATCTACATTGTGGGTCTGAGAGATGTTTTGTGACTTACGGATAAGAATTACCACCCCACATTTTCTTTTTTTTTTTTTGTGTTATCTGTTTATTGCTTTTATGTCAAACAATACAGACAACAATCTCATGCAAGAGAATAAAAACACATTGTAGACATTAGGGACTTATCAGGTCAGACTCTCACATTCTGGCACACTAGGATGTTGGGGAAATAAAGAAATAAACAAAGAAAGGCACATTTATGCCTAAAGTTATCTGAAATGTCCAAACGAAATGCCAGCTGCTTCATGGCTTAGGTCAGAGTCCTTAGGGAGAAAACGAGGGAAGAATAACCACACTAACCAGTAGTGTTGTGGTGCCTATAAACATAAGTTGTAGTAGCTTAATAGCAAGCCTAACCTGCTCTTCCCCTCCCCCCCACTCCGCCATAACAAAAATATAAACTGCTATCATATATGCTTACACTATAGCATTTTCCAACTGGAACCGTTTATAGTTAACTTGATTTACCACTTTATAAGGTGTAACCGCTCTCAGGGAAATTTAATGAGGAAACTGGTAGTATAAAAAGTAACAATATAGTGAGATATATGTATCAAAGACCCAGTAATCCCCATCTCCCTGATTTTGAGCACTACATCCCATTCCCATAAAAAACACAGGGAATTCCTTCTGTACAACTTTTAAGGAAAGATAATCAAGTCCTTCGGACCCCCACATTTTCTAGTCATTGGGCTAGCATGAATTTCCTGTCCTACCCAGTCTTTAACAAGATATGCATGGTCTCCTTTTGTGAGCTTTGTTTCCTGTAGGAATGACACTTGAAATCTTAACCTCTTAAGATGTGTTAAAATTTTTTTTCTTTTGGCAGGGGTATTAAGCCCCATGACATTCCACGTGCGACAAGTAATTTCAGCCATGGTCAAGCAGAGGGAAGCCAATGATTTGAGAAGTAATGCACACATCTTTCTTGTTCAAGATCTCAGGGTTGCCATACATGCACAAAGTCAGAATCACTGCCCCTATCTCCTTGTGAGCATAAAGGAACCTGAGATGTACAGGTTGTTCATGGATTATAACTAATATTACAGTTCTCATGCTATCTCTACCTTTCTTTAAAAAACTGTAGAACTGATCAATTTAAGCAAAAACCATAACCATAACCATAACACAACATTATAGGATCATAGGATCCGGTTACAAGTCCAATCAGCTACAAGGAGCCATAAATGGACTTGCCACTATTCAGTGGACATAATCCCATTTTCTTTCTCCCATATGCTGATCAAGCAAACGCTTGAAAGCCACTATACTACTAGCACCCACCACAGCTGCAGGTAGTGAGTTCCATACTTCCACAATCCTCTGATTGTACCACCTGCCTCTTTTGGTAGTTCTATATTTTTCACCATAAAGTTGATAAGAATGGGCCCTGGTTGCCCTACCTAACTCCTCCTTTTTTCTAAGACCTGCACATGCCCAGAGCAATTCACTCTGGAAAGCATTATACATTATTTATAAGGTGATTGGTATAATACACTGGGGAATAGCCAAGGCAAGGGGCCAGAGGCAAATAGCCAAACAAGGTCATCCAGGCTTCCCTTGAAGGCATGAAGTTGCTGGAGCCCCCATAGCAAACAGGGGTACCAAAACCTAAGGCTTTAGAACAAGTAGCGTGCAGAGGGATTCTTCCTAATGGTCCTTCATTCACCTGGGGCATGTACTGTACCCTGTTAATAACAGACAAATGACAAATCCTAGAACTAGTTTAAATCCAAAATCAGCCATCTGTGCCAAGGAAGGTCTGAGTAAATGCAGGTCCATTGATAAGGGAGCATGCAGGGCACAACAGTCTAGTAACTTATCCAGAACAAGTACTGAAGCCCTGCCAGACACTAACATAAGTCAGGGCCCTAGAACGTGTTACTGAAATGCTAGTAGTTACAGTAGAAGGGATCTGATATTAAGATCCTCTAGCAGTTTGGCTTGTCTAGTCAGTGCAGGCATCTTTGAACATATTAATTAGCCTAAATGGCATAATAACAATAAGAAAATGTCTTGCACATTTCAGCAGGGCTATAGAAAATAGAAAATGGCAGAGCAGAGTGTTTGCTGTTAAGTAACCCAGTACTTAATGGTTTATTTAAGCAATAAGCCATGAGGGGGTGTGGGTTATCTGGGGATTTACCATAGCTGGAGTGGTTTGCCCACGAGTGCAGCTGAGTGGGTAAATCCTCACCAGCTGTGGTAAATCCCCCGATAACCCACATCCTCCGAGTGGCCTATTGTGATTATACCAAGGTTCGTTTTTTTACTATAATAAAATACAACTTTTAAAGAGGTTGCTTTGTTTGTTTTTATTGTATTTATTCCAGGCTGCAGAGGATTAGGATGTATATGACCACCATTATTACCATTATTTGCTCAACAGCCAGTGATTATCAGAGGAGTTACACCGATGGTAAACTGCCAGATTGACCATTTCATTGGCTGTTCACTTATGTTCATGGTATAATTAAGCAATAAGGCATGACAGGGTGTGGTATATCATGGGATATCGTCACGCCTTGGGCGGTTGGGAACAGGGCCGCAGGCCGAGTGCGTCCAACCGTCCGAGAAGTGACAATATCCCATGACATACCACACCCTGGAGTGACTTCATGCTATTATGAACTGGATTACAAAATTGTTGTAAATAAAAAATTAGCAAAAAACCTCCCAAATATTTAAAAAAACTTTGTAAGGGACAGTGTAGGAGTACTGTTTCAGAAAATAGTTCTATTAGGGTTGCTGTCAGGAGGTGGCGCTATTGTAGGAGCTGGTAGGAGGTAGTGTAGTGTAGGGACATCTCCCTGTGTGTTCTGTTGTGTCATCTCCCAAACCCAGCGTGAAAAAAACATTCGTAACGGCAGCCATGGCAATGTCGTGCTTTTGAGGGAACAGTAAATGTAAGCCACGGCACTTTAAAGTCATTGTCTCGATGGGGAGATTGTGAAGGAGCAGTTCGTAGATGTACGTGAACTGCTGTTTGGCATGAGGCAGCATGCTGTGGGGAAAATGTACTGGCGTGAGGGGCTGTTTCTATACTATAGTAGCTGGTGCTCCGAGCGGAAGCCGGGTGAGAATGAAAATGTCTTCTGTCTGGAGAGCGGGTGCTGTGGGGAAGATGGATGGGGGATTTGGTTTTAAGCTGACTAGAGGTCTCAATAACTTCAGACTGTGACACAGAGAGAAAATTTGCACGGTAAGTGAGGAGGCTGGTGACCGGAGGTTTTCTGAAGCCGTGATGATGGAGCCCGATATCATCACGGCTTCCAAAACCTCTCAGCTAATCAGCTTCCTCCATTTACAATCGCCAGTTCATAATAAGAGTCTACCAATGCAGCTGCAACCATTTCCAGTTGAACATACAGGGAAACAAATGGCACAGATTACAGCAGCCTCCATGACCCTGAAGTAAGTGCCAATATCAGACCCTGCTATTTCAATGTCAAAATGGGGGGCTGGTGAGAAAGAGTTAAGCGTTTGTTCACCTTTATTCCAAATGTTGGGGACCAGAGAGGAGAAACATGCTCAAATCAGCATGTACAAAACTTATGTGGGGTGGGTAAGAAGCTAGATATCTATGCTATGACCCTTATGCTGTGTCCCGGGTTGGCCTTTTTTACTTTTTTAGTTCAGCCCTTTTTTATAATTTTCAATCTGTCTTATTTACTTCTTTATATTTGTTCATACTACTGTTGTAATTTTATTATTTCTTTGATTAGTGTTTCTGATTTGTACGGCACCCAAAGCCTCCGGGATTGGGTGCCTGGAAAAATAAAACTTGCCTTGCCTGTGTCTCCCTAGGGGGCTGTAACAAAAATTCATGGTAGTAGCCTCAACCCCCCCTTCCCAGATTCCACTCCACATCCCCACCCTCCAAGTAAAAGCATACAAGAACTTATCTGATCTTTAACTCAGCCAAGTTCATCTGCAGGGGTGGGATTCTTCTGATGGTCAGTGGTGGGGCATTCAATGATGCCTGCTTTGGTATACTAGTATCAAAAGTGATGTTACTGTCCTCCACAGTCTGTGCGAGGGTCCCCTGGACAACAACCATGGCCCATGTCTTGGTGATGGAGCTTGAGGGATCAGAGTTGGAGTCTCCAGTGTCTGTTACAGAGGGTTCATCCAGTGAATGTTTGGCTAGGGAAGTGGAAACAAGCAGAGCATACTTATTTTTTGTAAAATACAAAGACAAGGTTTCTCCCTCTTCCTCCCTAGAGTTGTAGCCTCCACTTTGGCTACGAGACCCGTCCATTTCCACCAGGTGTTCCTGCTTTGTATGTCAAGAGCTTTGCTGTCTTTTATGGGTTCAAGCTGGCAGGGCCCAAGTTCCTTGCTGGTCCTCTTGAGGGGAGTCACCAGTAGGACCATGATGATGGTCTGGAGGAATTTGTGAAATACAAGCAGCTTCCGTCTCATGGCAATTATTGTTCTGTTTGGCAGAAGACCTTATAGAGCAAACATCTCGTGGTCAGGTCTTATAAATGAAGTCAAAAATGGCCTCTGGGGTCACAAAAAGCAGCGTGGCTCCATTATAAATAATCTGCATTGTTGCTAGATACTGGAGCGAGAAAGGAACCCCTAGAACATGGAGCACATGGCAAGCCTTTGTATATTCTTTGCATCTAATGGACAGTTCTGTAGAATAATCTTGATATACGTGTATCCGATGTCCTCTCCAGCTTAAGTTACCAAGTTTATGAGCTCTGTTCAAAATCTTTTCTTTTTCTGGGAAGTTTAGAAACTGAGCCTGTATGGGCCTTGGCTTATCCTTGTGGTTGGGTGGAGGGTTCAGTGTGTGTGCGATGGGCCCTTTCGGATACAAGCTGAACACCCTCTTCCAGCATCATGATCTGTGGAAGCTCACACTAGAGGAGCACCACAGTGTTACCTTGCTCTGCACCTTCTTGAAAAGCCTAGAAGCCTTAAGTTATTGTGGTGGCTTCTATTTTCTAAATTATCAACCTTATCTTGTAAGGACTTGATAGTGTGTGCGCCTGTTCCTGTTCCATGGCAGTTAGTTCCTCAATGGCTGCATCATGAGCCACAGTCTTCCATTCATTTTGAAAGATACATACATCAAGCTGGTGTAGTGCCAACATCATATTATTTGAAGCCTTACTTCTGCCATTTGCTTCATTAAGGCAGTAAACATTCCATTAATGGATCCAGGAGCCATGCTGGAGCTAGGGCCAGTCGTCATGCGCTCATCAAAATACAGTATGTATGTTATCTGCTCTCAATGTAGCTCTGGCAATCCGGCACCAATCCACAGCAAAACTATATTGCTATAAAGAGGAAGTTTTGTAGGAATCCCTTTTGTTTCCTCTGCAGGTCAATTCAGTAGAAAAGTTGAAATTTTGTAGGATTTAGAGCCACCGTCTTTACCAGGGTCAAACCACACACCCCTGAAAGCAATTTTAGGTGAGATGCATTCATAAAAAAAGTTTGAGTTACCTTGTACAATAAATAATATTTTATATATTAGATCTCAGAAAAAGTATTATGATCTTTGTTTAATATCTTGAAATGAATAAATATCTTGACATAAGTGGTAATATTTTGCAAATATCTCAAATGAGAACTGCACTGACCCTCCCAGTAATTGTTCCCCCAAAAGTTTAATATTGGTTCTCATTCTGTTATTTGTCAGCTTTTGCTGATCTTTAGTAAACTCAGTGGATATGTTTGATTTACACAGTAGTACAGGGATGTTATGCCAAGAGAATTTAATTGGGATTTATTACAAAAGACAGAAATGTAGAAGACCGCGCATCAGGAGCCCGAGACTGAGTTCCTGAAACTCGGAATCCTGATACTTGGTTTTTGCCTGTGGCAGAGGTTTTTGTCATGTTTCGAGGGGGCTTTGCCCCTGCGCCCCTTACTTTAAATAAAAAACTCCGCCGCGGGCAATTACTGAGTGTCAGGATTCTGAGTTTTGGGAACTTGGTCTCAAGTTCCTAACACTTGGTCTTCTGAATTTCTGTCTTTTGTAATACTCCCTTTTGTTTGGGGGAGGGGGGCATGCAACTAAAATCTAGTCGATGGGAAATTACACATTTACAGCCTTCTCCTTGCACAAAAAAGCACTACCTAGATGAGCATTGATAGGCACATGCCCCCCAGAGTCTTTGGGCAATGATGGCCCTGCACTGGTGTTAAATACCATTACAAAACTATATACAGTAATGTGGTTTATGCCCCCTTTCAACCAAAGAGCTCTATAGCACAACACAGATGGCTTATACCATTACTCTAAGACCTTAACTATATTACAAAATTCTAAAATAATCTTTAGCACCAGAATACAAGTCAGAAACACTCACTGAATTTACTATAAGACCAACAAGGATGGATCAATAATAAAGTGTGAACTATTATTTAAATACCAGTGTCTAGGGGAAATACAGGCTTGCAGATCATACCGTTTTTTAAACTATGATTTGTAGACATTACTGACTTTTGCTTTTGGCATAAAGTCTAGCTGTTTTATAAGATACCCAAATTCTAAAAATAAATATTCTTTTGCTATTTTAAAATCTTATTACAGTAATTAGCGTGCCCCATGGCAGAGAGTTTGGCTTACAGTATTTTAAGGATAATGGGATGGATTTTCAGAGGATGGGATACAGCACATGCATCATTGTATCTGCTGCAGCTGCATCACTATAGATGCGTAATAATGTTTGCAACCAATTTTCAAACATTGTGACACATTAACAACACTTTACAGCACAAAAACGATACATGTGTCATTTTTTGATGCACAGCTGGTGGAAATTGCATGTAGAAGTTGGTTCTCCTTTTTGTGGTCTATAAGTCATATTGCGGATTGTGCAGTTCTGGCAAAATAATTATGAACATCTTTGAAAATCCAGACCACAATGTATAGTTTTTTCCCCTCATTTTAAAAGGGTTACTTTTTGCAGTGTACAGAATCTTTGATATTAAGTTGAATATACCTGTAGGAATTGACTGTAAAAAAAAAATATTCACAATCATGACATCCACCCACCACAGAAAATAAGTCCTCATTCTACATTGTGGGTGGCAGAATATATTTTGCGTAATTTTCTAAAGAAGTCTGTGGAAAAAAATGTGGGAAGAACATGGTATCATGGCAGTACCAGCAGAAAAGAATCTGCAACAGCAGTACTGGTGAAACATCTGCACAAAGAAACAGACAAGGAGAATGCAAGGGGAAACATTTGGAAATGAAAAAGGCAGGGGGAAAATGAAAAGTTCATCAGAAAAGGTAGGGACAATAATACTCAAACAAATAGTGTAGTAGTGAAAATGTGACACTCAGTTACCACATCATCCCACACCCATAGTTCCCCAAAGGAGGAAGACAGCATCTGACATTTTGCAATACTTATACTGTATGTAGACCCTGAGGGACCTTCCAAGCAATGAGCACATTGTACCATGCCAGTGTGAGTTAAGGTAAGCAGATTTAATTCGGTACTGTACCTCTGCTCTAAGCAACCACTTGAAATGGAAACCCCTGTTGACACTAGGCAGGCAACGGGATAAATCAGTCACATCCAAAACAGCCCTATAACTTGACAACAGTAAGCAGCAACACCACAGATGAACGGACAAATTAACTCTATCTGAATCAGTGCCAAAGACACAGAAGTATATCTGTTTATTTTTTTAATTTATTTATTTGTTAACCGGGTGGGTACAGTGATCCCAGGACCATTTTTCAGAATGACTCAGGGCATTAAGATGGCACATACAAAGTAAAAATAAAGCAGGTACAAAAGACACAAAGTACAGTAAGTAGTTGCAATACAAATTAAGTGATATGAAACAAAGGTACAGATTGAGCAAACTGGGTATAAACTGACTTTGGTGCGAGCTGTTATAGTGCACAGAGTCTATGTGACAGCACAGTGCCTGACATATAACATTATAACAACAGTTTCCATAGTCAAATATCACAGTAATAAGAACAATTTCTAGAGAAATTGTGGCACCCTGGCTGTCACAAGAAGATGATGGAGGACAGCAGATGTTTCACCCTGGGATGGGTCAGTTTATCATTGGAGGGTATTTACAGGTGATATTGGCAGTGGGGTAGGTCTTGTTGTGGGATTTAAATAGGGGGTGTGGTTCCAGTGTCTGTACTGGAGCAGATAGGCTGTTCCAAAGATTTGCTGTAGCAGAGGAGAAGGCCTTCTGAACTATACATGTGGCAACTTGTGGGCCTTCTAATGTTAGGCTGAAAGAGGATCAAAGGTCTTGATAGCAGGGCTTTGGTCTGTGTAGGGGGGAAGACAACTTCTTTTCTCTGATGGATTTGTTGATGAGGCAACCTAGTAGGTATTCCCGGTGGGTCTGAGGGGGAAGCCAGTCTAGGGCTTGGTAGAGGGAACTGATGCATGGAGTAAGGGGCCATCAGAGCACACCTGCAGATGTTGTTGAAGGTTATGTTTAGTCTGTATAGGCAGTAGGATAGGATTTGTCTGTAGATGGGAGAGCAGTAGTGCAATAGGGGGAGTAAGGTGCCCTGGGCAATCGCAAGTCTGACTTCAGGGGTCATGAAATCCTTGCACCAGTAACCAACTCCTAGTCTGTAGTTTATGGACTGGACTGTGATTTTGATGTGGTCAGAAAAAGTCATGGAGGGGTCAAGGGTGGCTCCCAGATATCTGAAAGTAGTCACTGACTCAAGGGTTGAGCTGTCAGAGGACAGGATGTGATAAAGAAGTAGTGTCTCCAGCCCACCTAGTTAGTTTGGGTTTCAATTTGAACAGCATGGCCTTGGTCTTCTGGGCATTTTTATTTTATTTATTTATTGAATTTTGTTAGCTGGGTAAGCCCACTAGGACAGACGTCCCTTTTTCAGGGGCGACACAAAATTAGTTACTTTAAAGACAGCATTCTTTTACAATTACAAAGCAGTGCTACAGTGATACAGCAGTGGATATATACGTAAAACAATACAATTTTAGTAAACCACAATGTAGAATTTTACAAGACAATATGAACGAATTTCAACAAGTAGACATGGTAGGCAAGTTCAGAACATTAAGTACAAGTGCAGGATACCAAGAGTCTGTTGGCCAGAAACCATTTTTGGGTGGTGACAAAGTTTCCCGTGAGAGTGGATGAAGGTTTGACCAGAGTCTTTGCACTGTGGTAGAGGATAAGGTCATCAGCATACAGTAGCGAGCTGCATGTGATGCCATCCTTGGGAAGGGAGTTGACAAACAAGGAAAACAAGATGGGTCCAAGTATGAATCATTGTGGGACCCTGGTATGCACCTAGCAGGTGCTGGAAATTGCCCCCCCCAACTTGAGTGTGTCCCAAGAGGTAGTCGCAAAACAATGATGTGGATTTGGTGGGACATCCAATATTGCCCAGCCTACCTAGCAGGATGTTATGGTCCACCAGGTCAAAGGCCTTGGTGAGATCCACAAAGATGGAACCAATGAGATTGCATTCATCCATGACTCCAAAAATGTGGTCAGTGAAGCAAGCCAGTGCAGTGGTGGTACTGTGGCCTTTCCAAAAAACATATTTTTGGGGAAAGAGGAGGTTGTACTTAGACATGTGGTCTGAGATTTGCTGGTATACAACCTTTTCAATATTTTACTCAGGTGGGAGACAATTAAGATGGGGTAGTAATTGTCAACTAGGGTAGGATTTCTGGACTTAAAGACAGGGAAGACTCTGGCTTGTTACTGGATGGGGGGAGTGAATGAGGAGGTAAGGGGTAAGTTTAAATACCTTAGCCAGAGGTGTGGCAATAGCGTGGTCTACAAGTTTTAAGAACTGTGGGTAGAGGCCATCTCTGCCAGTACTACCCTGGTTGGGGAGGGTCATGAGGAGCTTACAGGTTTCTTATGTGGAGATGGCCTTAAGGTAAAAGGATGGAATACTAAGGTTGTCAGTGAGCAGGACAATAGGACAATATACTGGATCACTGGGGGGATGAGTGTTGAGGTAGTCAGACAGGTCCATTAATTTATTGTTAAGGGCTTCTGTGACTTTGGATGGGTTACTTAAGGATCCTGTCCCTGCATTTAGTTTTATGGCATTCAATCTGGTCCCAGGTGAAATTAGAGAATTCACTGCCAACAAGAAATATTTGGGGATGCCAGGGTTATGAGACTGGAGGTTTCTGAGGTACTCGGCCTTGCATGATTTGATCTTTTTGTTTGCAGAAGCTACACAGGCACCTGTAGTCTTTCCAAGAGGGAGGGGAAGAAGGCAGTTTTATGTGCTGCCCATTTGACATCTCTCTCCTTCATCTTCTTGAGGAGGTCTTTGGAGAGGCATCTCATATTACCACCCCAAACTCTCTGGGTGGTTAGAGGGCAATGCCTGTCCTGGATCACAGTTAAGGCTGCAGTATGGAACCCTAGGGCTGAGCTGACAGCAGGCATTGTGTGTAGGGCTGAGTTGACATCAGGTATTATGTGTAGAGCTGAGTTGACATCAGGCATTGTGTGTAGAGCTGAGTTGACATCGGGCATTGTGTGTAGAGCTGAGTTGACATCAGGTATTGTGTGTAGGGTTAAGTTGACATCAGGCATTGTGTGTAGAGCTGAGTTGACATCAGGCATTGTGTGTAGAGCTGAGCTGACATCAGGCATTGTGTGTAGGGCTGAGTTGACATCAGGCATTGTGTATAGGGCTGAGTTGACATCAGGCATTGTATGTAGGGCTGAGTTGATGTCAGGCATTGTGTGTAGAGCTGAGATGACATCAGGCATTGTGTGTAGAGCTGAGTTGACATCAGGCATTGTGTGTAGGGCTGAGTTGACATCAGGCATTGTGTGTAGGGCTGGCTAGCTGACAGCCCTAATATCAGAGAATAGGCAATGAGCACTGTATTTAGAGAAGTCTCTAAATGTCAAAACTTGGGGAAGGTGTGAGTGTTTTCAGGACCAGATACAGAAGGTAGGCCAGTGGTCACTGATGGAGTCAGATAAGGTTCCTGCATGGAGGTCCCCATCTTCTCAATTTGTCAGTATTTTATTTAGTTTTTGTTGACTGGGTAAGTGCACTAGACAAATTCTACCTATTTTCAGGCATGACCCGGGGAAGGGGGATACAGATGGATGCCAACTGACCATGAACTAGATTAAGCTGTTGGTGTTTTTTTAGTGAATGGGGGGAAATTCCCCTACTCTTTTTGAGAAGTGCCATGGGATCTTTAACATCCACCTGAACTACCACCAGAACAGGCAGATGGGACTTCAGTTTTAATGTCTCATCTGAAAGACGGCACCTCAGGAGTGCAGCACCCCCCTTCATGCTGCACTACAGTGTCAGTATTGGGATTTAACCCACGTGCCTGGTGTGGGGATAGAACCCATAGCCTTCTGATCTCCCAGCCTCAGAGGCAAGTGTGCTACCTGCTGAGCCACTGACACTGACAAATATGCAGTCCAGGAGGGAGTGGTTCGATGATGGACTGTTTAGGCAGGTGGGGGTGGTAATGAGTTGGGAGAGACTGAGCTGTTTAAAATTTTTAACAATTTGGAGCATTCTTTTGGGTGCTGGGGAGCCAGTTCAGATTAAAGCATCCCAGCATAATGATCTCTCCAGAGGGCGAGAGATTCCCTATGCCATCCAGCAAGTGAGTCAAGTTAGTTTTACCACCATTGTGGGGCACTGTAGCAGCAGCCAATATATTTTTTTTGGGCAGACCTAATGGACATTTCGGTGATGATCCATTCGCTAACTGAGCTACCAGATGAGCTGCTGGAGGCCAGAGTGGCACTCAGGGGGTCTTTGAAATTAAGATCACTCCACCATATCCATATCCACTAGTTTACTGTCTTACACCATTGTTTTCAGTAAGGCATTTGTTGACTTAATGGAGACATTGAAGCCCCTGTACTGTATATCTAGTACCATGGCAAGGCAAATTTTGTTTAAAAAAGACGCACATCCACGGACGCTTTGTGTGCTGAACATGTTAAAAATTACATACAAAAAATAAAATATTTATGCAAAATAACACCACAATATACAAAATAAATATTTTACATTATAACTAATTATTATAAAATATATAAATACTACAATTAGCAATAACTACTGCCTAAATTTTGCCAGGGACCAGTTTAAGTGTAGAAGTCAGGGATCAGAAGGAACTATAAATCTCAGTCAGACTCTGAAAATCTGCACAAATGTAAATTCCTGGAAATTGAGAGAGTTGTATGTAACTCTTATGGAAGTGATTATGACAATCTAGTATCAAAAAGTGAAGATTTTTGTAGGGGGGGTAGATGAATGGCCAGGATGTAATGCTGGTTTTAACCTTGCCTCTTTTCTGAAATGCATATTCTGATAATACTGTGCCAAATATGCGAATATTAATTTGTCTATGTTTCTCTCTATAGGTAGTACAGAAATGAAACTGGGTGCCCCTAAATTCAGAAGATGATACTAATCACTGTGCCAGCATAAAATATATTAGCCCTTGAGTTCCCGTGTTTTTGGCTTTTGATTATGGCAGTTATATTTGTTTAGTGATTAATTATACACAATGGGCCGGATATTCAGACTGTGCCAGGCTGTGGCGCAAGCTTGGGCGCAGCACAACTGGGCTGTGCAGGGGTGTTGACAGGGTGATATTCAACGGAGCTGTGTCATGGCACAGCAGCATTGAATATCGCACCTTAGTCACCTGCAGTGCACATGACGCAGTGGCACTGTGCCAGTGCAAGTGGCCAGAGTGGAGCAGTGGGATGCGGTAGTGCAAGTTTCATTGCGCTAGGCACAACCATGAAATTCAAAAGTGCATATGCAAATGGGGCCATAATGGTACAGAAATGCAAATAGAGGCCATTTGCATATCATCATCAGCTCCATTTGCATGCAGGTGCGCTGATCCCGGCGACTTGCGCCTGGCACCCTGCCAGGCAGCAGCCGTTGGGGACTGACGCCCTCTGCATATTGCGGCAAAGCACCCCAATGCCCGATTGCGGGCATGAGTATAGTGCAGAACATGTCCAATATCCCTGGTGGTCCAGTGGACTGTTTGCAGCCCGATCACGGGCATAAGTATATCTAAAAATAGTGAACTCACTCCCTGGTGGTCCAGTGGACTGCTCACAGCCTGATCACGGGCATTTGAAGTAGAATAAAAGTCCTAGATCCCTGGTGGTCCAGTGGACCGCTCGCAGCCTGATCCGGGCATTTGTTATAAAATGACACCCCAGTCCAACCCTGGTGGTCCAGCGGTACCCGTCCCCACCCACCACTGAGCCCACTGCCCGCTCCCCTGTCCAGCGGCGGCGGCAGCTCCCCTCCCGCATGCCACCCACCGCCCACTGACTGACACTGAACAGTAGGGTTGTACGCCCATTGGTCCACAGCATGAGCCAATGGGTCATGCAGCTCTTACATACTACACAGTCAGATATGTAATGGATCCATTCACATATCTGGACTAATAATATCAGTACAGGCTACATGCCCATTGGCTCACACTGTGGACCAATGGGCATACAGCCTTATCGACGGTGTCAGTGGGCGGTGGCGGGGCGGCAAGTGGGTGGGGAGCTGCTGTCTGCTGCTGACCGGGGGGAGCGGGGCAGTGGGGCTCAGTGGGCAGGTAGGGAGGGGTACCGCTGGACCATCAGGGTTGGATTGGGTGTGTCATTTTTTATAACAAATGCCCACAATCGGGCTGCAAGTGGTCCACTGGACCACCAGGGATATAGTACTAGTATTCTACTTCAAATGCCCGTGATCAGGCTGCAAGCAGTCCACTGGACCACCAGGGAGAGGGCTGACATTTTGAAACATACTTATGCCCACGATCGGACTGCGAGTGGTCCACTGGACCACCAGGGATATAGGACTATTATTATTCTATGTATGCCCATGATCGGGCATGGGGGAGCACCACCAGGAAGGTGCAGTCGGAGCTCGGGTGGTCAGCAACAGATGGCAGCTACCGTGTTGCACCCTGCAATACAGCAGCTCACCTGTGGGTGGCTAGCTGTTGTTCCTTTTTTTTTTGGCTCACCTGTGTGCAGCATGGGTAGGGATTGTGCATGCATGGGCTCAGCACATCCCGGGCTGAATATCGGGATGTGCAGAGTATGCATGGGCATGCCCCCCCCACCTGCACCACATACATTACTGATGCGCTCCGGCGCATCGGGATTTGTGCAATGCTCAATCCCCCTTTGAATATTGTGCCGGGGTGCATCAGTGGGTTGTGCATCCATGCACAACCCTTCTGAATATCCGGCCCAGTATGTTTATGTGTTATAATGTCTGTTTTAATAGTTTTCTATGTCATTCTTAATATTGTATTATAGGGGTGCTTTACTGCAATATGATCCCATCTCTGCCTCAAAGCTATATTTTAGGTGCTCTGACTACTGTACATAAGGAAGACTATTGTATATAAGGAATATCTATGAGATAGGATGCTGTTTTTGATAAAGACGAAATGAAATGTGTCAGGAAGGACCATTTTGTTGGGGGTTCCCGCTGTTACTGTACTTATGCATTAGCACTTTTCGTTTCTATTCTGGAGCACTTTAATAAAGCCTGCACTGTTCTAAGCCCTGGGAGTGTTAGTGAGGGTAGTTTTCATCCAACATTGTGATGAGTGTGATGCTCTGCCATCTGCTTATGGTTATTGTATGATATTTGTAATATAAATAAATGGTCTGTGATTGTCTGCTGGCGTCAAAGTCAGTCTGTGCTTTAGTGAGTGACCTGTTACCTCAAAAGATTTCAGTGTAACTAAAGCTGCAGGATGTGAGAAAGACCAGATGAAACCTAATTAACTGTCTTCCTTCCAGAGGGATAGTTTATGACCATTTATAAACTGCTCATGCCTTTGAAGTTGCTTCCCATGTAGGTATTTATGATGTAGCAGGAAGAGAAGCCATTTGGCTGATGTCTCTTGTTTTTAGCACATAGCCAAGAATTAGTGAAAGACTGTGGGATTGTTAAGTTCAAAGAGAAATGTTTGATCAAAGACTGTCATATTTGGGAAATGTTTTTTTCTGATGTTCACACTGATTAAAATACCTCCTTGTAGAAAATTATGTTAGAATTAACTCTAAGGGAGGATCTATCTGACCTCACCAAAAGGGGGTGGGGAGAGGGAGGTGGAAATGAAACATGCATCTGGGAAATGTGTAGTCATATCATACGGGACTCTGAGAGATTTTTAACTCTCTGGATTTGAAAGCACTTGAAGGGTAACAACCAGATAGGAAAAACTTAAGTATTGTGGTAGGAGTTTGTGTTCCGTAACTTCCCACTTTTTTCTTTTGACAGTGTAAGCCAATGTAACCCCCTGCAAATGGGTGTTCCCAAAAGTCTTCCAGGAGCTTGCTTGAATGCTCCAAGCCTGGATGGTGTTCGGCGTCGAAGCCATTTATCTGTGAGTGCTTTTAGAGCCTCTGGTACTGTCTCTTTAAGAACTGTCTGCCTGCAGACATAATTAATTTGGATGGGGGTATGTGTGTTTCCCTGCTTGAGTCCCGATCAAGCTGCTGCCAAGTGCTCTACTTCTCTTTTATAGCTATGTCATGAGAGGAGCTCTTTCAGAAGATGTAAATGTTTGCTGATAACCTGTTAGAGTAATAATGAAACTGCAGTTTGTTTTAACCTGCTTTCTTATAGCAAGGACTGTGCAGAGTAAGCTCCCTCATGTTGGGTCTGAACTACTGAACTGGACCAATCATTGTGGGGATCCTTTAAAATGGAGCCTGCTCTGGGCGAATCAGAATTTGGACTCTCCTTTGGAGCCTGCTGTAAGGGGATTGTATGAGCAGTGACTCTGGGAAATGTAGTTTGGACTTCGGTGCATTTTTTGCACCAACAGGGGCAGTCTGAATGTGAGTGACAGCCAATCCAGCCAACTGAACTGGGAGGAACTCAAAGGAAATGCCCAGCTCTGTCTACTGGAAAGTCAGTTCAGTTTTGGCAGTGAAGAGACAAGGAGCCCTGTGCTTCTTCCGTGTGTAGTTTTAGCACGGGAAACGAGTGTAAGGCACTAAGTTTTAGTCTGCAGCTTGTGCATGCACCTGTTCAGACTGAATCTGACCTGTGAAGAGAATCAAGGAGATCTGAAGAGTAGAAACCAGGCTCACCATGTAGAAAACTGGAGAAATTGCTGAATCGTGGTTGGTCTGTCAGGAACTGAATCTGCTGTGTGTTCTCCCAGGTATTGTGCAGTAATTGCGATCGGGATAGAGAAGCAGCCTGCCTGGTATAGTACTTTCCTTTTACATATAAATGTGTGTAGTGCTTGTGGGGAATCGCATTTCCAATCCCCTGTACAGTGAACTGTGTGCATGAAGCTGGAAGCAAACCCCAGCTTAATCCAGACTACATCTATTTGCTGTAAACTGCAGTGGGGTCCAGTCACAAGGGCTTCTTCCACAGTTTCTGCTCCTCCTGGCAATCCAGGACAATCTGCTTTCCATCCAGTTCCCATAATTGAGTCTGTGAGTACAAAGCAGGGAAGTTCCCTGCCATCTGTTTATCAAATTGCAAGTGTGTCATCTATCTGTTGCTGTTTCATTTCTTCACAAACTGAGCCATCTGGCTCTGGATTACAATTTGGGTATTGTGCAAATGTTTTTCCATCACAGGGCCCCATCCAGCTACACCATTTCTGGCTAGCCCCCATCATCCTGGGTACCCAGTGAAAGTGACAATTTGGGACTCTGAATATGTGCACAGTACTGTGATTATTAATGTGTTAACCTAATTAACCTGATTTCCCCCTTCCTTCTTATAGCTCCTTAAATAAATCAGATCTGTTTGTTTCAGCAAAGTTACCCTGACTGAGGTATTTGTTTATGTTAAAGTATTGTACTGTGGCTTTTGCACTGTATCATCTTGTTTTACAGGGGGTCCCCAGAGTCCAGTCAACACACAGTCAGTCCTGGGGGTAAGTGTACATTGTGAAGATATTCCTGATGCATTGTGTGGGCCACTAGTGGGAAGAAAGGGGGGTTACAGTGTCCCAGAGGGCTGTGACCAAGTTAGTTTAACTACTGCAAACCCTGACCTCTGGGTGGAGGCACTCACCATTGGACCTAGGCCCCTCACCCTGTTAGTAGTTAAGCAGGCAGAGGTAGTAGCCCTTGGGATAGCACCACCTAGGGGCTACATCTTGGAGGCACCGCTGGGATTAGCATCCTCTAGTGGCCACTTTTATGAATTACTGTTAAAAAATAAATGGATACCCCAACAGAAGTGGCTGTACACCAGTTGAAGTGGTGTACTGAGGAGGAGATTGACCCCCAAAATGCTATACTTATCCTGGATATCCCACTGGGTACCAGTACAGACACTGTAGAGTGAGTACTTGCCAAGGTCGAATGTTTACGAGACCCTGTGGTAGAGGGGTGACAGGCTGATCTGCTCGCCCAAGCTTCCATGGCCCTAATAGAGTGTAAGGACCCTGTAGACAGTTCTAAAGTGCCACAGACTGTTACCCCAGGGGAAACCCTCACTGTCTGGAGAGTGATAACCAGGGACAGTAAAGACCCCAGGGGGAATGAGCCTCCCCTATTATCTGAAACTTTTGAGGAGAAATTTGCTAAATTGTTGTTGGGAGAAGGGAAAACTGTGGAGGATTTAAAGAAACTATTATTGCCACCTGAGAACGTTCCTCCACCAACATCCTCTTCCCCTCCAGCACCCGTTATTGCCCCTCCTTCTGTGCCAGTGCAAGCCCCCATGTCTGTACCTGCCAATAGTCATGACTCTTACCGCAGGTGGAGAATTTTCTCCGGCACCCTCCCCACCCCACAAGGGGAGGATGATTGGGAGACCTGGATAGACTGTGTTGCCCCTTTGGTATCTGAGTGGCAGTGTGCAGAGGCTGAGAAATGGAATAGAATCCTAGAGAGCTTGAGAGGTCCCACTCTGGAAGCCATTAAGTCTTTGAGGTCCACAAACCCTGAGACATCTGCCCAAAAGTACCTAACTGCACTTGAATGCAATTTTGGGAGTACTGAGTCAGGGGAGAGCTTGATGTGGAAGTTTCAAGGTACAAAAAAATGGCCAGGGGAAAGTTTATATGCATATGATACTCATCTGGAAGGAGCACTACAGAGGGTCTACCGGAAAGGGGGGGTGGCTGCCAGTGACTTAAACCGTGTGAGGTTGGGGCACATTGCAACATGCAAAGCATTCAAAATTGCAGCTCCTTCAGTTGAGGCCTCAAGACAGGAGAGTTAACCCACCAGATCATTGTGATTTGATGAAAGAAATCTGGGAAGTTGAGGAGGAGGAGGATTTCTCACAGCCCCGCGTAGTTGTAGCTGCTACAACCTCTGCTCAAGGGCGGGGTCGGCTGCTGACGGCCAGGGATCACCAAAAACCCATAATGAAAGTCAAAGATTAAGTGCCTGCCAAACAGGGATGGCTATAAACACCCCACACTGGGAGAAGTTGCTGAGGGAGATTAGGAAAGTAACAGACAGTCTCATCATGAAGGATACTCCTATGAGCACGGGCACTGACACTTGCCTGACTGCTTCTGCTATGGGGGTTGGGGTGCCCACCCAGGCACCTCATGTTGACAACAGTTTAAAACTTGATGCATTGACTGTGGAAGTGAGGGAACTGAAGAGATGTCTCCAATTGTCCAACCCACCGCTGGCTGAGGTGGCTCCAAAGTTTTCTATCAATAGTACCAATGCCGCAGCCCCCACAGTGATGCCTCGGTCACCCCAAACTTCAGCAGACATATTTTGCCATAATTATGGGAAGGATGGGCACATGAAGAGGGAATGCTGGTCTCAGGAAGACTTAGAGCGAGTGGTGAGCCGGCTATAAGGAGAGCTTCAGAGAACAGGTCAGTGGTTAAGAGGTGCATGAAATGGTCCCAGTGAAGGTCCCAAAATGCTAACTCACGTCCCTCTGTGGCAAGGTCAGTTGCCCAGGCCCTCTCTACCACCTCTCCAGACTGGTGCAGAATAGTGGGTCTCTCCATGGAGACCACTGTAAAGGTGAATGGAGTGTCTACATGATCTGTATTAGACAGTGGCTCCCAAGTGACAATTATTTTCCAGGATTGGTATCAGAAACATTTGTCAGATGTACCCTTACAACCATTAGAAGGACTGCATGTATGGGGGTTAAGTGAGAAGGCCTACCCCTACTCCGGGCATATCCGAATTTGGCTGTCTTTCCCCACCTCTGTGGTTGGAGTGGCAGAGCAAGTAGAGACCCTGGCCTTGGTGGGTTCCCCTACTGGACTGTATGATGGGGTTCCTTTACTAATTGGGACTAATGCACATATGTTTGGGTGGCTGGCACAGTTGTGTTATGAAAAACAGGGATCAAGGACTAGTAGAGCTTTAAGAATTCTGACCTTGATCAAGAAGGCCTATGAGGCACAGAGAGATGCTGACAAAGTGGAACCAGAGGAACCAGTTGGAGTTGTCTGGAAAAAGGATCCTGAGTCTCTGATCGTGGCGCCAAATGCCCAGTGTACCCTCCAGGGGGAAGTCCATATCAGAAAGGATGTCAAGAATAAAATCCTCATGTTGGATGCACCAGGCGATGGGAAATTGCTGGAGGGACTGCTGGTCAAGCCTAGTATTTTGCCTGCTAGAGCCCATGCTTATGCCAGAAGGGTAATGGTTCAAGTTCATAATGTGTCTGACTGAGAGATTCGAGTAAATAGAGGTTGCATCCTGGCTAATGTGCATTGTGCAGATACTGCAGTGCTACCCTGTAGCAAGAGTTCAGGGAAGAATGACAGAGTAACGCCTGATTTGTTTGATTTCGGTGACTGCCCATTGCCAGCTGAATGGAAAGTGAGGATCAGTGAGAAGCTTGCCCAGAGAGACCAGGTGTTCTCTTTAAAAGAATGGGACGTAGGATGTGTGCAAGGAGCTGAGAACCACATCTGGCTGCATGATGAAAGGCCATTTTGTGAGAGGTCTTGACGCCTAGCCCCTGATGACATAGATGATGTGAGACGGCATCTGCAAGAGATGCTAGCTGTTGGTGTAATACAAGAATCCAGAAGCTCCTATGCTTTCCCCATTGTGGTAGTGAGAAAAAAGAATGGGACAGTAAGGATGTGCGTGGATTATCGCACTTTAAACTGGCAGACTATCCCTGATCAGTATACAATGCCCTGCATTCAGGATGCTATGGGCTGCCTGAACAGTAGCAAGTGGTTCTCTGTGCTGGATCTTCGCAGTGGGTACTACCAGATCCCGATGGCCCCAGAAGACCGTGAGAAGACAGCCTTTATCTGTCCGCTTGGCTTCTATGAATTCATGAGGATGTCTCAAGAGATTTCAGGTGCCCTAGCCACCTTTCAGTGGCTGATGGAGCGTGCAGTGGGGGACATGAACTTATTAGAGTGCCTGGTATACCTAGATGATGTTATTGTGTTTGGCAGCTCACTGGAGGAACATGAGAACACATTATTCAAGGTGTTGGACTGACTGGAAGACTTTGGCCTTAAACTGTCCATTGATAAGTGTCAATTCTTTCAAACATCAGTAAAGTATGTGGGACACATAGTATCCACTGAGGGAATAGCGACCGACCCAAGTAAAGTTGAGGCCTTGACCACCTGGCCACAGCCCAAAAATCTGAAAGAACTGCAGAGATTCCCGGGATTCTGTGGTTATTATCGGCATTTCATCAAGGACTATTCAAGGGTGATCCACCCTTTATTTAACCTTACTCAAGGGTATCCCCCAACCCACAAAAAATACAAAAAGTCAGCATCCCTCGAGACTGAAAGAGTGTATTTTTGTCCAAGTGAAGTATTTGGGGCCCGCTGGACTCCTGATTGTGAAACTGCTTTTCATGCCATCATATATCAACTTACCCATGCTCCAGGGTTGGCTTTGCCGATCCAACAAAACCTTATGTCCTGCACACTGATGCTAGCTTGCAAGGGTTGGGGGCAGTGTTGTATCAGGAGCACGAGAATGGCCTGAGACCAGTGGCCTTTGCCAGCAGAAGCCTGACCCCTTCCGAAAAGAACTATCCTGTACACAAGTTAGAGTTCCTAGCTTTGAAGTGGACCATTGTTGATCAATTCCACAAGTACTTGTATGGGGCTAAGATACTAGTAAAAACTGACAATAATCCTTTGACCTATGTGCAGACTTCAGCTAAGTTGGATGCCACTGACCATAGGTGGCTTTCTGCATTATCTACATACGACTATGCTGTTGAATATAGAGCAGGCCTGAACCACATAGATGCTGATGTCCTCTCCCAGAGGCCTGTTCCCCAGAGTGACTGGGTCAGACTGTCAGAACCTGATATTCGAGCACTCTGCCAGAAGTTTGACAGGGAGGAACAAATGTCCACGGATGCAGTGGACTGTGCGGTGGATTGTTTGGGACCCTCTGAGGAATTGCATACCTGCTGCTTATTGCCACTCTTCTGCAATAGACATTGGTGCACTGCCTCAGCTGGACAATGACAGTATTCGGCAGGCTCAATCCCGAGATCCCATGATCAAATCAGCTTTACAAGCCCTCTATGCAGGGAAAGATGTGTCCAAATTACGTTCCACTGATTTAAGAATAGCATAGTTATACAAAGAAGGTCCTAAGTTGAAACTGATCAATAGACTGTTATACAGAGAAACAGTAGACAGAGGGGGACAAGTAGACAAACAACAACTAGTGCTGCCCACTGCCTTTCGAGACTCAGTACTGAGGTCCTTACACAACCACATGGGGCACCTTGGTATAGACAGAACACTTGACTTGGTGAGATCCAGATTCTATTGGCCCTAAGATGGGGACTGATGTGGAAAGCACATTCAAACTTGTAGCTGCTTACAGAGGAAAGTTTTGCCCCAGAGGGCTGCCCCCCCTTGTTAACATCACCACCAGTGTACCCATGGAGCTGGTCTGTATTAATTTTCTGAGTTTGGAGTCAGATCAAAGAAATATTAGTAACGTGCTGGTGGTCACTGACCATTTTACAAGAGATGCCGGAGCGTTCCCCACCAAGGACCAGAAGGCATCCACTGTGGCAAAAGTACTTGTAGAAAACTATTTTGTTCACTATGGGGCTCCACAAAAAATCCATTCTGATCAAGGGAGAGACTTTGAGAGTCATCTGATCTAAGAGATGCTTTCTCTGTGGGGAGTCGAGAGTCCAAAACACTACCCACCACCCCAAGGGGACCCACAGCCTGAAAGTTTCAACCGCACTTTGCTAGATATGCTAGGGAGCCTCCACCCAAAGGACAAACCTAGATGGAGCCAACAAATTAGCACCCTGGTACATGCCTAGAACTGCACCAAAAGTGATGCCACTGGGTTTTCCCCATACCGCCTGATGTTTGGGAGAGAAGCTTGACTGCTGGTAGATGCATGCTTTGGGGTCTCTCCTGATGGGGTTCAAGCTGACAACTATTTACAGTATGTGCAAAAGTTAAAGGCCCAGCTAAATCATGCATACCAACTGGCTCAAACCATGACTGCCAAAAGAAATCTGGCCAACAAAGAAAGGTATGATAAAAGGTGAAAGAATCAGGAAGCACAAGACAAGCGAGGACAGATGGCACCATCTTCCTCACATTGTTGTGGGCAAGTTAGATGATCTGCCTGTGTACAAAGTAAGGCCTGAGAATAATTCAAAAGATGTTAAAACAATGCATAGAAATCATTTACTGCCCAATGGACAAATCTTGATTGAGTCTGAGCCCCCAGAAAATGCCCCCTCTGGACCAGTGACTAGAGCTGCTGCTAAGAAAAAATCAAGAAAGTCTGCACCTACAGAAGCTGAGTTAAAGTGTTCCCCTCCACAAGCCCCAGCTGAACATGACTGTCAGTCCATGTCAGAGGAAAGTGAGTGTGGTTTTGAATACTACCCTTCTTACGAACTGAGTCAATTATTTCGTGGCAATCCCCTAGTCAATGCTAGAGATGAAGCTGGGCCTTCTGGACTGTCTAAGCCCCCAGCTTTGTCCCTGGAGCCAATGCTCCCAGAAAGTGAAGTGCAAAGCATCAAGTCAGATGACATGGAATCATTGTGTATGGTTGAACTGTTTGAGCTTTCAGGGGAAGAAAATGATGGACTGGAACAAACTGGTGATACACCAGAACAAGAAGAGTATTTTGAGTGCCCTGATGGTCCACTGCCAGTGTCCGAAAACTTTCCATGTGAGCTAAGTGTTGTGGACTCACAGATTGTAACCCCTGGAGCTGAAAGTGCCGCAAGTTCTAGCCTCTCTACCCCAACGGAGACTCCCCTGACAAGTGAGGACAATGCTGAAAATGAGGCTCAGAGTGCAGAGACTGTAACAGTTCCCCCTAGAAAGACTGGTTGAGCTGTAAAGCCTGTGGTGCACCTCAGTTATGATTCCCTTGGGAGGCCTGTGGACTTGCCTCTCAATATTGTCCATAAAGGAGTGTATGTGTCCCCGAGCTCATGCCTAAACTGAACATCAGAACTCCAAGTTACTTGTGTTGCCCTCTAATTATGGTGCCCCTGCCCTGTCCAGCCCCAAGGTAGCTGATAGGGAAGGGCCCCCTCTCTTCAGGTTTCATGTACAAGAGGTAATAACCTGAGTTATGGTACAATGTGTGTATAATACTGGGTAAAGAGTGACGTACTGCAAAGTTTCAGAAATGTGTTTCTGGTAAAGTGATATATTGACTGATGATTACATGTATGAGCCTAATGTGATACTGATGCAAATGTATATGGTTGCATTGAAACTTATGGGGGTACTTGCTTGACGTGGACGCCAAGCTTTTTCCAGGCCGGGAAGGGTGTAACCCCCCTGCAAATGGGGGTTCCCAAAAGTCTTCCAGCAGCTTGCTTGAATGCTCCAAGCCTGGATGGTGTTCGGCATCTAAGCCATTTATCTGTGAGTGCTTTTAGAACCTCTGGTACTGTCTTTTTAAGAGCGGTCTGCCTGCAGACATAATTAATTTGGATGGGGGTCTGTGTGTTTCCCTACTCAAGTCTCGCTCGAGCTGCTGCCAAATTGCTCCATTTCTGCTGTTGCTATATGTGCAGAGGGAGCTCTTTCAGAAGATGTAAATGTTTGCTGGTAACCTGTTAGAGTAATAATGAAAATGCAGTTTGTTTTAGCCTGCTTTCTTATAGCAAGGACTGCAGAGTAAGCTCCCTCATGTTGGTTCTGAACTGCTGAATTGGACCAATCATTGTGGGGATCCTTTAAAATGGAGCCTGCTCTGGGCGAATCAGAATTTGGACTCTCCTTGGAGCCTGATGTAAGGGGATTGTATGAGCAGTGTCTCTGGGAAATGTAGTTAGGACTTCGGTGCATTTTTTGCACCAACAGGGGCAGTCTGATTGTGACAGCCAATCCAGCCAACTGAACTGGGAGGAACTCAAAGGAAATGCCCAGCTCTGTCTACTGGAAAGTCAGTTCAGTTTTGGCAGTGAAGAGACAAGGAGCCCTGTGCTTCTTCGGTGTGTAGCTTTACCACGGGAAACGAGTGTATGGCCCTAAGTTTTGGTCTGCAGCTTGTGCACGCACCTGTTCGGACTGAATCCGACCTGTGAAGAGAATCAAGGAGATCTGAAGAGTAGAAACCAGGCTCACCCTGTAGAAGACTGGAGAAACTGCTGAATCGCGCTCGGTCTGTCAGAAACTGAATCTGAAACAAAATATAGAAACATAGAATTTGACGGCAGATAAGGATCACTTGGCCCACCCAGTCTGCCCATTTCCCTACCTAATGGATAAGCTGCAGATCCTAGTTAACCAGCAGCCTACTTCTTCCTACCCCACCCCTAGAATTGCCTTATGACTGTCCCATGCATGCTTGAATTCCACCACTGTTTTTGACCCACAACCTCCTCTGAAGGCGTTCCATGCATCCACAACCCTCTCTGTGAAAAATACTTCCTTAAATTAGTTCTGAGCACGCCCCTCTATCTTCAAATTGTGCCCCTTGTTCTTGCACACCTCTTTTTTTTTTGAAAGATGCTACCCTCTTTCAAAAAAAGAGGTGTGCAAGAACAAGGGGGCATAATTTGACAATCTGCTGTGTGTTCTCCCAGGTATTGTGCAGTAATTGCGATCGGGATAGAGAAGCAGCCTGCCTGGTATAGTACTTTCCTTTTACATATAAATGTGTGCAGTGCTTGTGGGGAATCGCGTTTCCAATCCCCTGTACAGTGAACTGTGTGCATGAAGCTGGAAGCAAACCCCAGCTTAATCCAGACTACATCTATTTGCTGTAAACTGCAGTGGGGTCCAGTCACAAGGGCCTGTTCCACAGTTTCTGCTCCTCCTGGCAATCCAGGACAATGTGCTTTCCATCCAGTTCCCAGCATTGAGTCTGTGAGTGCAAAGCAGGGTAGCTCCCTGCCATCTGTTTATCAAATTGCAAGTGTGTCATCTATTTGTTGCTGTTTCATTGTGATTGGATGGGCATCCATGGCACTCCAGACATTACCTCATGGGTTTTAGCCCACCTGGTAGGCTAGTGATGCATATGACCCCAGGATCAAATTTCTAGTATATCCAGGTCCCAGAAACCCCTGCTCTCCAGTTCGAATCGTGCATCTGATCAGGCAACAAGCACACCAGGAATCCCTGTCTGCTCCACTAAGGTAGGCCCTTGAACCTAAGGGTATTTTTTATTTTATGCTGTAATTTCAGGAAAGAAAGCAAACAATGCATTAATGTACTCATTCAGATACCAGCTTGGGACCATTTTGCCAAAAGAGGTCTCATATTTAGGCTGCAGCCTTGCTTTAGTTTATGTTCCTCCCGAAAAGAATTGCTGAACTAAACTACATTATTGGGCCTGAATTAGCCAGCTCAATGTGTTTTCCATTTTTTGTGCTGCATTCCTGCTAATTTCGTTGTTTGTTATTGGTATTTTAAGTTGGCGTTAAACCACGTGAGCGTGGTGCTCTGTTGATGCTTGTGTGCCTCATATGGCGCACTGCTGTTCAGCAAGGGTCCCCCTGTCTCGCTGGGGACAAAAGCGCTAGTTGTTGTTGACTGTGGTTATCTCCCTTGTTTGCAGAGAGTACGAAAGGATGGTCCCGGCCTTACGGGTTCCATCGGAACCAAAGGACGACCTCGTGGTCTCTCTGCCCCTCTCCCAATCTCCTCCCCCCCTCGCCTTCATCCTGGCATTGGATTCAACCCCCGGAGGTATGACAAATCTTCCTCTCATCTGTGCCGCGCGGTCCTCTGTGTAGGCCGTGGGTGTGACCCTACCGCCCTCCTGCCCAGCGCCTGGTGCGCCGTCTACATCTGCAGGCGTTTTCGGCCTACTTCGGCCTCGTGATCCTCTGCCCCTCCTTTCACTCACTGGGCTCGGCCTCCGCAGGCTACAGCGGCTTCCTCCACTCCCTTCTAGGCCGGTGCTCCTCTGAAGGGCAGTTGCCACCTCGCTCTGGCCTAGCTGGGGGGGGGTGGAGTGAGTATTAGTGCTCCAGGACAGGAGCAGAGTGTGAGTGCGCAGGGGTCATGTTCCGGGAGAATGCATTCTTCCTTCTTGCATGACGCAAGCCAGCCACTCCTCGGGGCAATTGACTCCACGCGTTCCTCCATCGGCAGTGACTCCAGGTCCGGAGGAGCGTGATGGAGACCTGGCAAACCGTTCTCAATGCCATTTTTTTTCTCCTCCCCAGGGGTCAGCTTTAAATTCCCCCCCAAGGCAACACCAAGGACTCCTTCCTCTCTCGGGGGGACTGGTCACATCCCTTGCAGTCTCCTCCGGCCCCATTCCGGCCTGAAACAGCTCTCAGGGGTCTCCCCACCACCGTAGGGTCCCTCCCACAGCGACTCTCCGGCTGGGCCCCCATGATATAAAATGAGCTCTCTCTCTCCTTTGGCCTTGCCTCTCCTTGGCCTTGGGTCCCTCCAACAGTGACCTGAGAATGTAGGCCCTGCCTCCCCTGGACCTCCGACTCAGCCATGCCATGGCTCCTCCCATAGCTGGCCATGTGCGCCTGGTCCACCTATGGCTCCCAGGCCATCTCAGCTCCACCATATACCATGTTGCAGGGGCCCTCACACAGCACCCCCGCAACCTTCATGTAAAGAGATGGTGGTATACAATGCAGGCGTTGGCCTCCCCCGCCTAGAAGTGTAGAGGGGTAGAAGGATTGCCCACAGGGCATCGAACTCCAACTCCATTCTAAGGCCTGCTTTCTTCTCTCCACAGATGGTAAAAGCAAAGAAGTGTTGCTCGTGCAGTGCCACCCTCCTACCCCAAAGCCCGGGACCCCTCTGCACAGCCTGTCTACTCGACGATGATGACTCCTCCCTGGAGCAAACACCGTCTATGGGACTCAGCAACCCGGGACCCAGCAACCCCACGTGGATGGACCCGGGCTCCCTCCTAATCCAAAACCAGCAGGCCGCGGTCGCCATGATGGAAAGCCAGTAGAACTTTATGCTCAAGATCATGGAAAAGCTGGAATCCCTCACTCAGCACAGAGCCAAACCATTGAGTCCAGAGCCTGACAAGGCAGGGGGCAAATGGAGGAGCACCCTAACCATGAGGACACCCTTATAGATGTTCCATGCGAAGACGCGCACGAGGATAAGGACGCTGCAGAGGAAGAGGATGAGGTGGAATTGGACAAAGAGGATATGGAGCTTCCTTCTACACCATCTCTGACTTCAAAGTTGTGCTCCTTTGACACGGTCCCAGGGCTTATGAAGATCATCAAGGCCACCATGGGGTTCGACACCGAGGAGAGTAAGCCCGAGTCAAAACTCGACCCCGTGATACAACTGAGAGTGTCGAACCCGGAGACATTCCCAGTATGCCCTGCTATTGAGGATGTCTTCAATAAAGAGTGGCAATCCTCGGAACCGGGCAGAATGCTGAACAGAAAGAACCTGGACAGAATGAACCCGGTTCAAGGGGAAAACTCTGATATCTGGTGCAAGGCCCCCACCATCGATCCTCAGGTGGCAGCTCTTAGCAAGAAAACAGTGTTACCATGTGGAACAATTGCCCTCAAAGACCCTACAGGCAAAAAAGTAGAGGACATGCTCAAAAAGGCATTCAAGATCGAAGGCACCGCTGCAAAAGCAGCCACTACTGCCATCTACACAGCGTGAGCACAGATCCGTTGGCTCGAAGAACTTCAGGAACAGGCCAACCCTAAGTCCAGGGAGGCAGAACTGTTAGAATGTACTCTAGATGCAGCAAAATACCTAGCCGACATGGATAGACACCTTGCGCCTCCACGCCAGGGCTCCGGCCATCACCAATCGTGCTCGAAGGGCACTGTGGCTAAAGTTGTGGGACACAGACAATGAATCAAAAACTCTGTTGCAAAACCTACCACTAAGGGGAAAGTATGTGTTTGGGGAGGGGCTGCAGGATTATCTAAAACAGAAGGAGGAGTGTAGAGACCTCCTTAAGAGTAAGACCAGGTATAACTACCTCCCCTCATCGAGGCGGAGGTTTTGGGGGGGAACAGACTGTACCAACCCCGCAGGGACATGCCACAACAATACAGCTCCTTTCAAGGCAGGGGTACATCACACAGTTTCTGTAGCCCATACCCTCCAACCTATCAGTGACAAAAATCCGGAGGATGAGGTAGAAGCTACAGGAGAAAGCAACAGTGACTACGATCCCACGACCATTCAGGGCCAGGACCCATACCCACTGGTAGGACAAAGACTGGCCTTATTCGCACATCGCTGGTTCAACACAACCTCGGACAGGTGGGTCCAAGAGGTGGTGACCAGGGGGTACTCCATAGAGCTATCCCAACCCCATATCCCCCAAAGATTCGTATCCTCTGTCATAGCCAAAAGAAAGACATCCCCTCATCAGGTCCAGTGCATCTTGTCGGAGCTGATTCGGAACAGGGCCATCCAACCTGTCCTGGTAGGAGAACAGAACCTAGGGGTCTACTCTCTATTCTTCCTTGTGCCCAAGAAATCAGGGGAACTCTGTCCCATCCTGGACTTAAAGCACCTCAACCATCATGTAGTGTCTCACAGATTCAAAATGGAGACCATATGATCAACTCTGCGCAGTCTCCGGGTAGGCGACTACCTGACGTTTATAGACCTAAAGGATGCATACCTTCATATTCCCATTATTCAGAGACACAGGCAATTCCTCCGATTTCACATCTTGGGCCACCACTTCCAGTACCAGGCCTTGACATTCGGCCTCTCCTCTGCCCCGAGAGTGTTCACCAAGGTCTCCATAACCCTGGTGGCCAGACTCAGGGAACAGGGACTGGACATCATACCCTACCTGGACGACTGGCTCATCCAGGCTCAGTCCAAGGATCGGGCACTACATCACACGGAAATCGCCCTACAGGCACTCGAAGACCACGGCTGGGTGATCAATCAGGAAAAAAGTCACCTGGTTCCCACATAGCAGATTGAGCATCTGGGAGCGCTGATCAACTCGGCCCAAGGATGGGCAAAACCATCCCCCGTGAGGGTACACAACTTGATAACCCTGGCCCGTCAAATGAAAGCCCACCACCAGACAACCATGGGAAGGATAGCCCAGTTGTTGGGATACATGGCATCATGCAAAGACCTCGTGCCCTGGGCCAGGTGGCACATGCGTCCTCTCCAAACATACGTTCTGACACGGGGAGCACTGAGCGAACACAACCTACAGGTCATTGTACCACTACCACCATCAGTGAGATTCTCATTGACATGGTGGACAGTGGAATCGAATCTGACCAAGGGAGTTCCCCTAGAGGCCTCATACATGACCGCAATAGAAACGGACGCGAGCCTCTCCAGTTGGGGAGCATGCCTGGGAGACGCGACAGCTCAGGGCCTATGGTCTCTGGTGGAGTCAAGACTCTCCATCAACGTCCTGGAGATGAGAGCCATATCCCATGCTCTCAAGGCATTCAAGCACCTGGTAAACGGCCAGTCAGTCCTGATCCGCTCCGACAACCGGGTCACAGTGGCCTACATAGCCAAACAGGGCAGGACCAGGAGCAGAGCCATGCTGAGGGAGGCTACGGCAGTCCTCAATTGGGCCCAATCCAACCTCGGACATCTGGGTGCAGTTCACCTGGCAGGAAAGCTGAACATACGCGCAGATTGGCTCAGCAGGCAACAGGTGCACCCAGGAGAATGGCAGTTGCACCCCGATCTGTTTCAAATGATCCAAACGACATGGGGACCTGTAACCATAGATCTCATGGCGACATGGGAGAATGCTCAGGTCAGGGACTACTACTCGTGTTTCAGGGAGAGTCACTCCCAGGGAACAGATGCCCTATCCCAACCATGGTGTCGGAAACACGCATGTATCTTCCCACCTCTTCCCTTGATTCCACAGGTACTAGCCAAGATACGGGCATCTCGTTCCACAGTCATTCTGGTGGCCCCCTACTGGCCACGCAGGGTGTGGTTCACCACAGTTCAAGAGATGTCCCTAGCCAGCTTCAAGCTACCCTACCGAACAGACATGCTTTCACAGGGTCCAGTAGTCCACCCTACCCCGCAGACACTGAAGCTCACGGCCTGGCTCCTGAAAGGAGGAGACTAAAGGAGGCAGGTTACCATGACACCGTCATTAGCACCTTACTACAGTCCAGGCGGACTTCCACCACCTCCACCTATGGTAGACAATGGTCTATATTCTCAAGGTGGTGTTTGGAAAGGGGCCAGGTACCCGAGCAGACTGACATGGCTACCATTCTGCTATTCCTCCAACAGGGAGTGGACAAGGGTCTAGCCCACTCTTCTCTCAGGGTGCAACTGTCAGCTATAGGGGTGGCCACCAGGCCCATCGGGGGGTACAACCTGGGAGCTCACCCTGATGCCCTACATTTCTTAAAAGCGGTAGAGATACTCTGACCAAGAACACAACCAACCATCGCACCTTGGGATCTCCCTCTAGTCCTCAATTCCCTCAGCGCGGCACCCTACAAGCCTCTCCTCGAGGCGGATCTGTTCTGGGTCAGCCTCAAGACATGTTTCTTGGTGGCCATCTGCTTGGCCAGATGGATCGGAGAACTAGGGGCCTTATCCTGCGCAGAACCCTACACCATATTCACCCTTCAAGGGGTCCGCTTGCGAACTGTACCAGCCTTCCAGCCAAAGGTGCCCACTGCCTTCCACAGGGAGCAGCCCATTGAATTGCCTACTCTCCTGGAGGGGTCACAGCAGAACACCAGTGAGGTTCCACATCACCTAGATGTCAGATCCACCCTATCCGTCTACTTAGCCAGAACGCGTCCCATACGTAAAACAGGAAGATTGGTTGTCGTCGCTAAGGGACAAAGGCAAGGCAGAGCCACCTCCAAGTCCACTATTGCTGGGTGGCTAAAGAGAACTGTCCAGAATGCTTATGTAGGAAAACAGATGACACCCCCTCAGGGGATCAAGGCTCATTCCACCAGGGCAGTCGCCACTTCATGGGCGGAGAGGGCCAATGTGTCCTCAGAGGATATATGTAGGGTGGCCACATGGAGCTCCCTCCACACGTTCGCCAGACACTACAGACTAGAACAGTTGCATGCTGTACGGCCCACATTCACCACACAGGTTCTTGCAGCAGCATCTTCAACCCCTCACTCTTAGCTCACTCTGTTCCCTCCCTTGGGTACTACACTGCTTCTTATCTACCCATGAGGTAATGTCTGGAGTGCCATGGATGCCCAACCAATCACAATGGGTATTTACTCACCTGGTAAAGGTGATTGTGTTGGTTGGCATCCATGGCACTCCAAGGCCCCCCCTTCAGAGTGCTCAGAGTGACCGGGACTGAAAGAAAGAGTCTGTTTATCCATCAGGCGTCTTACGAGGGGATAGACGACAATGTTGACTCACAGTGATAAGCTAACAGTCGGTCCCTCCGGGACTGAGAGTAGATTGTAAATATTAGGGATAATAAAACTCGGCCTACGGGCCACTGAGACTACGTCGTAGCCAGCATCATTTTTGTCTCTGATCGTATTTCATATCATCATTGTTTGGTTTTCCCTGCATGGTCTGTTTCTTCTTCTCGTACTTACTAACCTTGATTTCAGCTATGGAAGATTCAAACTGGAGAGCAGGGGTTTCTGGGACCTGGATATACTAGAAATTTGATCCTGGGGTCATGTGCATCACTAGCCTATCAGGTGGGCTAAAACCCATGAGGTAATGTCTGGAGTGCCATGGATGCCAACCAACACAATCACCTTTACCAGGTGAGTAAACACCCATTTATTCACAAACTGAGCCATCCTGCTCCGGATTACAATTTGGGTATTGTGCAAGTGTTTTTCTATCACAGGGCCCCATCCAGCTGCACCAATCCTGGTTAGCCCCCCCATCCTGGGTACCAAGTGAAAGTGACAATTTGAGACTCTGAATATGCGCACAGTACTGTGATTATTAATGTGTTAACCTAATTAACCTGATTTCCCCCTTCCTTGTTACAGCTCCTTAAATAAATTAGATCTGTTTGTTTCAGCAAAGTTACCCTGACTGAGGTATTCGTTTATGTTAAAGTATTGTACTGTGGCTTTTGCACTGTATTATCTTGTTTTACAGGGGGTCCCCAGAGTCCAGTCAACAGAACCAGTCCTGGGGGTAAGTGTACATTGTGAAGATATTCCTGATGCATTGTGTGGGCCACTAGTGGGAAGAAAGGGGGGTTACAGTGTCTCAGAGGGCTGTGACCAAGTTAGTTTAACTACTGCAAACCCTGACCTCTGGGTGGAGGCACTCGCCATTGGACCTAGGCCCCTCACCCTGTTAGTAGTTAAGCAGACAGGGGTAGTAGCCCTTGGGATAGTGCCACCTAGGGGTTACACCACTAATATAAGTTGTTCTGTATTTTATTTCTTCTGTTTTACAATTTTTAGTAAACTACATTTTCTTTAATACTGCCTGTGTTTCTCCTCAGTACCTTTGCATGTAATGCTGAATCTGCATTTTAGTCTGACAGCTATTAAGGGCTTGCATGGTGTTACTAAGCTTGTAAAAGGTAAGCATATACCTAGGTCTCATATAGAGTTGCAAAGGTTCATTTTGGATACCTGGCTGGATGCCCTTGGGCGAAAGATTATATTGCATCCCCCCTGAAGAGAATATTATCTGAGCCTGTTAATTGGGTATGCTAGCATAAGGTTCACAGTTTGAATCCCTCCAGAACTCGAGGCTAATAGGTGATTTAGACCCAAAACAGATAGGAGGGTTACCCTGTCTGTCATCTGTTCACACTATTGCACTCTGAGGTTGGCTCTGTGGGAGCAGAAGGCTTGAACTGCAGAGCGCATTAATAACAGATTTGTATGGCAGTGGTACAAGTGAAAAGTAATTGGTAACACAAGCATTAACAGTTCAGTGTGTCAGATTAATACTGTACAGTTCACATGCAAAATAAGGCAGTGATTTATTTTTAAAAAGTAATCAGAATGATATCATTGTGCTTACAGTCAAAGTTCCTACCTGTTTTATTTTTTTCGATTGCAAGTTAGTATAGCCATAGTTAGGGAAGAAGATGGCTTCCAACTACAGCTGGTACACTGCAGGCTACCTGAGGCAGTTATGCCAGGAGAGAGGAGTCCAGCACAAGGGGAACGCCAACAAGCAGAACCTCATGGATGCTCTTGTGGCAGTAGATGCCCAGAGCCTCGAGTCACAGTCTGTGACTAAAAAGGACTGAACCTTGGGCATGGAGGGTCCAGGATCCAGTGCGGTGTCCAGATCCAGTGAGGAGGACAGCAGTGCCAGTGTAAGCCAAGGGCCACAGCAGCAGGGGAAGATCACCAGCATTCTGGAGTCAGAAGAGATCAAGCTGCAGATGGAGTTGTGGAGAATGGAGCTGGAGTTCCACAGGGAAGAGAGGCAAGAGCAGCGAGAGGCAGAGGAGAAGAGGAAGCAGCTTCAGTGAGAGATGGAGCAACAGCGGCAAGAGGCTGAGTGAGAACAGTGAGAAGCTGAGTGAGAGCAGCAAGAGGCTGAATGACAGCTGCAAAAACCTGACCGTGAAGAGTGTGAGCACCAGAGGCAACATGAACTGGAGAAGCTATGACTCCAAACACCAACACCAGAGCAGGTAAGTGGCCTGGGTTTAACTGGAACTACAGGACTAGGTTACAAATTAAATTCTAAATTGATAGCTGAATTTAAAGTGGGGGAAGATATGGATGCCTTTTTAAATTCCTTTGAAACAGTTTGCATTCAGGCAAATATTCCTAGAGGGTCCTGGAGCTTCCAGCTACCCCTGCTACTTACTGGGAAAGCTCGGGATGCATTGGGTCAAATGGACAATGAGGACAGTAATGATTACAGTAAACTTAAAGCTGCACTTTTAAAAAAATATGAGCCAACTGCAGAGGTATACAGAGTTAAATTCCATAAGCTCAGGAGAAGCCCTGACATGAGCTACAAGGAGCTAGCCATGAAACGTCAGTTTTTAAAACACTGATGGGAAGGAATTGAAGCAAACTCTGTAGATAAAATTGAAAATGTTGTACTGTTAGAGCAGTTTTTTTGGGCATGCCCAGCAGAGCTGAAAACCTGGCTGGAGGACCGAGATCCAAAAACAGTGCAAGAGGCTGCTGAACTCTTGGACTGCTATGCCAGGAGCAGACCTGCTCTGAGAGCGAATGGAGCTGGTGTGGCAGCACAGAAATGGAAAAGCATGCCTTCAGGGCAGCTAAAACCCTCACTGCCTCCACTGAAACCAGGTAGCCCCAGGTTTCAAAGAAAAGATTTACCTGAGAAAAGAAATGAAAGTTGGGTTTGCAAAGAAACTGGGCATATTGCCAGACAGTGTCCCAAAAGGACAAGCAGTACACAAAGTGGTGCTCAAAAAGAAGTGGGTTGTTTGTGTGTCCCTGAAAGCATGCCAGTCAACATGAGGGAACACATGCACCCAGTCACTGTGAATGGTGTACAGGCACATGGGTTAAGAGACAAGGGGGCATCCCTGACTTTGGTAAAAGGGGATCTGGTAGACCTGGTCAGCTTATACCTAATCAATTTGTGACTGTAAGGGGATTCACTGGGGAGGAAAAAACCTTGCCACTTGCTAGTGTCCTCCTAGACTGGGGGTGAGACAGGGGGGACTGTACAAAAGGTTGCCGTAGCCAAAACTTTAGCTGTTGATCTAATCATTGGCAACAATCTCAAACAGGGGATGGTGTGTGCAGTTACCTGCAGCTAAGTGGCAAAGGAAAATTGTGGTTTTCTTGACCCCATAGAAGCCACTGTGGAAACCACTAGGACGCTGGTTCCCCAGCCTGGGTCTCCTGATATGGAGACTAATGAAAGGGAGGGTAGAAATTTCCCCAGTAGCAGTTAACCAAACAGCTACTGAGGGTTACTCTGAGGAAGGAGGGGTGACTCATTGTCAGAAGGTTAGGGATGGCAGTGATCCTGACTGCCCTGACACTAGAGCTAGGGATCTTAGTTTAGACACTGAAGGGGACCTGTCTCATGCCTTGGGAATGTGTAAGGAGTTTGCAGCTGCTCAGAAAAGTGACCCTAATCTAGAGAAGCTGATGGCTTGGGCAGACTCTGACAGAGCAAAAGGAGGTGATGGGAAACACAAAGTTTGCTGGGACAGTGGACTGATGTATACTCAGGATGCTAAGACAGAGGGAGGGGTGATAGGCAGGCAGCTTGTTGTTCCCCAGGGGTACCGTAAGCAGTTGCTCAAGATTGCACATGATATTCTTATGTCTGGTCATCTGGGAATCACGTGCACTATGCAGCGGTTGGCCCAGAATTTCTATTGGCCCAACTTCATCCAGCAGGTGAAGGAGTATTGCAGGTCTTATCACCGGATTCAAGAAATAGGGAAGGCAGGTAAGAAAACCCAAGCCACCCCAATTCCATTGCCCATAGTGGAGGAGCCATTCCAGAGGGTAGGAATGGATATTGTGGGGCCTTTAAATACTCCCAGCTCCTCCGGGAAGAGGTTCATCCTGACTGTGGTGGATTATGTCACCTGGTACTCAGAGGCAGTCACCCTATCCTCACTGAGGACAGACAAAGTGGCAGATGCCTTGCTAGGGATTTTCTCCCATGTTGGGTTTCTGCAGGAGGTTATCACTGATGAAGAGGGTTCCTTCATGTCGGACCTGATGAAATGTTTGTGAGAAGTATGGGTGGTGCAGAGACTCATAAAACCTTATCACCAACAAGCCAATGGGCTTGTGGAAAGATTTAATGGTACTCTTTAAGTCAATGCTCCAAGCATTTTCTGAACAGCATGGGAGGAACTGAGAGAAATACCTTCCCCACGTGTTGTTTGCATACAGGGAGGTGCCCCAAGAGTCGACAGGGTTTTTCCCCCCTTTGAGCTCTTATACCAACATAGGGTACGTGGGCCCCTAGACTTGATCCAGGAGGACTGGGAAGGCAAGCACGCCACCCAGGAAACTCCCATAGTGGATTATGTCCTTAGGTTTAGGGAAAGGCTGAAGGAGCTTATGGGGACTGCCCAGAGCAACCTGGCAGCTGCCAAACAAAAACAGAAGGTGTGGTATGACCGCAGAGCCAGAGCTCGCTCATACATGGTGGGTCAAGAAGTCATGGTCCTAATCCCGGTCCAGAAAAACAAGCTGCAGGCCGAGTGGGCAAGACCGTACAAAGTAGTCAGAAAGGTAAATGACATAAACTATATTATAGAGTTACCTGACAGAAGACATACACAAAGAATGTACCATGTCAACATGATGAAGCCATAGGCTAATAGGTCTGACATGGTGTTTGCAGTGTGTAGACCTGGGGAGGGGACGGATGAAAGAGACCCCCTTCTGGACTTGCTGCAAGAAAGCAAGTGGGAGTCCTCTGTGGAGGCAATTAAAATGTCACCCCAGTTGACCTCGGACCAGATCCAGGAAGTAAGGGAGGTTTTAGCAGACTTTGCCCCACTGATTAGCATCAAGCCCTTAGCGACGCACAATGTGGAGACAGGGACAAAGACGCCCATACGGCGGACAGCATATCGGGTGTCAGAGGCTGTCAAAAAGGACATTAGGAGGGAGCTGGAGGAAATGCTGGATTTAGGGGCAATCCAAAAATCCCACAGCCCCTGGGCCTCACCCGTAGCCCTTGTGCCCAAGCCAGATGGCTCTTCTCAATTTTGTGTGAACTATCATGGACTGAATGCAGTCACAAAGTCAGACACCCACCCAATGCCATGGATGGAAGAACTCCTGGACAAATTGGGAGGGGGGAAGTACCTTAGAACTATTGACCTGACAAAGGGGTATTGGCAGGTAGAGTTAATTGCCAGAGCTAGGGAGAGGTCGACCTTTATCACTCCAACAGGGTTATTTGAATTTAAAGTAATGCCTTTCAGAATGAAGAATGCCCCGGCCACTTTCCAAAGGTTGGTGAACCAGGTGTTAAATGGTGCTGAGGAGTATGCAGTGGCATACCTGGATAACATTGCCATCTTTAGTGCCAGGTGGGAGGAACACCTGTCCCACCTTAGGGAAGAGCTGGGCAGGATACAGAGGGCCGGGCTCACTGTCAAAGCTGAGAAGTGCCAGGTGGCCATGGCTGAAGTAGCATACCTTGGGCATGTTGTAGGTCAGGGACAGCTCCGTCCTAACCAAGTGAAAATAGAGACAATCAAGGCATGGCAAAGACCAGAAATGTAAAAGCAGGTCAGGAGTTTTCTGGGGACAGCAGGGTACTACAGGAAGTTTTTAACAAATTACAGTGCCCTGGCCACTCCCCTGTCTGGCCTGTTAAAGAAAAGGATGCCTAAGAAAATTACCTGGGAACCAGCCTGTGAAAAACCTTTACCAGACTGAAAGAGGCACTGTGCAGTGCTTCTGTATTGGCAAGTCCAGACTACAGCAGACCCTTTGAAATCCAGACCAATGCCTCAGATGTGGGTATTGGGGCAGTGCTGAGTCAGACATCCAACCAAGGGAAAGATAATAATAATAATAATTTTTATTTATGTGGCGCCTTTCAATTATCAAGGTGCCGTACATGAATAACAGTTAAAACAGTTAAAAATCATTAAAAAAATTCAGCCAATCCAAGACAGTTATACCAATCAATATTCAGAAAATGCATTTTCCCAAAGAAAGGTCTTCAAACCCCTCTTAAAACACTCCACAGAGGTGCACTCCCACAATTGACTGGGTAGAGAGTTCCAAAGGGTGGGGGCAACATATGAAAAAGCCTGTGCACCAGAAGATTTCAAATTCAACCTTGGAACCTCTAGCAACCCCTCATCAGCCGAGCAGAGTGATCGTTCAGGGCAGTAGGGAACCAGAAGTTCTTTCAGATAGATGGGGCCCAGATCGTGTAGGGCTTTGAAAGTCAGCAAGCTGACTTTAAAGGAGATCTGCCACCGAATTGGCAGCGAGTGCAGTTCACGCAGCACTGGAGTAATGTGACAGGATCTACTGGAACCTGTCAAAAGCCGGGCTGCAGTGTTCTGCACTAGCTGAAGACAATGAATTTCAACCCCAGAAAGCCCTAGATAAAAGGAGTTGCAGTAATCCAGGCATGAGGACACGAAGGCATGGACAAAAGTTGGCAGATCGGCAGACAGAACAAGATGCCGAACCCTGGCGATATTCCTAAGATGATAAAAGGAAGTCTTGATGACTGCCGACACCTGTGAGTGCAGTGTCAGCCTATCGTCAAGAACTATCCCCAGGTTCTGCACCCATTCAGAGGTCGGGAGAGAAACAACTCCAAGAAAAATTCCAGAAGACGCAACACCACCCGACCCCCCTATCTGTCAACCAGGGTCCACAACCAGTACCTCAGTCTTATCAGAGTTCAGCCTCAGCCAGCTAAAACTCATCCACTCCAGGATTTCTCTTAGACAGCTGTTAAAGACTGAGAGAGCTCCCTCCTGGTCAGGGACAAAAGAAAGGTAGAGCTGGGTATCATCTGCGTAACAGTGAAACCTCAGCCCGTACCTCCTTACAATGTCTGCGATGGGTAGCATATACAGCACAAATAACATGGGTGACAATACTGAACCCTGAGGCAAACCACATGACAAAGCCATTGAATCCAAGGAAAAACCCCGAACACAACTCTTTGTGATCTCCCAGTGAGAAATGATGTAAACCATCTTAAGACAGTTCCAGATATTCCACAAAGCAGCCTCAGGCATTCTATCAACACCATGTGATCAACGGTGTCAAACCCTGAAGAAAGGTTGAGGAGAACCAAAATGGAGCGGCTCTTCCAATCTCTAGCCATCAAGAGATCATTGGGCACCCAAACCAGCGCTGTCTCGGTACTATGTCTTTTATGAAAACCAGACTGGAGGGGTTCATAGATATCATGGATGGTCAAATGGTCCTCCAGTTGTGCAGCCACTACTTTCTCAATCACCTTCCCAACAAAGAGAAGGTTAGAGATAGGTCTGTAGTTTTTGAGACAGTCAGAGTCCAAGGTAGTTTCTTCAAGAGAGGTGTCACCATCGCCTCTTTCAGGTAGCTAGGAAACTCACCAGATTACAAGGAGCACCTGACTATCTGCACAAGGACTGGACCAATTATATCAATACAACCCAAAATTAGGGAGGTCGGTCCGGGGTCCAAACTATAGCACATAGGGCGCATATGCTGGATGATCCTCATGGCATCCATGAACTCCAGCTGACTGAAGGGTGTGATGGCAGCAGTTCCGCCCTAAAGTCGACCACCTTATTTGCGAAGAACTGAGCAAGCTCGTCGCACTCTAACTGCGAAAAAGCTTTCCGAACTTGCAGACAGGCTGGATTGCACAGTCTGTCCACAGTTCGAAATAGCTGAGCTGGTCGATTCTGAGCAACTGCAATCTCCCTGGACAGGAATTCTGCCTTTTTACGGGTGATTGCAGATTGATAGACCAAATAATGGTCCATCAGTATAATGTGGTTGGCATCAAGGGCGGACTTTCACCAGCAATGCTCTAACTTTCGCCCCTGTCTCCGCATCTCCCTCAATGTCCCATCAAACCAAGGGGACTTGGGGTGAAGGGAGAGGGGGTGAATATGAACTGGAGCAATGAAATCCAGAGCTCCCGCAATGGCTGTGCTATAGGCCGACACAAGAGTCTCTGGATCACTGCTTGCTAACGCGGGGGACGAGAGGTCAAGCACCGCTGCAAGGCCTTGGGAATCTATATCCCGCAAAGGGCAGTACCTAACCAACTCCACAGGGGCAGACCTTCTAGAGGGGGTGCAAAAACTAAACTCCACGGTGTAATGATCTGACCACCTGACGGGTTCCACCCCCACATCGGATGCCTTGATCCCTAGAATGAAGATTAGGTCCAGAGAGTGTCCATATTTATTTGTAGCAGAGGAAACCACCTGTGTAAGGCCCAGTGTTGTCATTAACTGGAGGAAGTGTTGACCAAATTGAGAGAGTTCGTCATTGACCCAGGCATTGAAGTCGGCCAGAACCATCAATCTGGGTGACTCGAACACTAAATCGATGATGAAGTCCACCACTTCCTGAAGGAATCGCTTCTCATCACTGGGTGGACGGTAAATGAGGGCAATTCAAAAGCCTACACCTGCTACTACTATACACTCAAAAGACTTAACCCCCCACTAGGACCTCCGTGAGGCCAAGTTCGGTCTTGAAACAGACTGCAACCCCCCCCATGATCTAATCTTGGGTGGTGTAACACAGAGTACCCGGCTGGAGTCATAGCCTCCAAAAGGCGGCAGAATTATCGTCCAACCAGGTCTCAGTAATGCAAGCCAGGTCCACCGTACCAACAAGATCAGCAATAATTGCGGTCTTATTTTTAATGGACCTGGCATGGCACAACACCGCCCAAGTTGGATGAACCTCGTAGGCTGCCCAGGCCATCTGCCCACCATGATTGGTGGTGCTCTTGGGTATGGGCACCAGACATGGAAAACCACGATCTGGATACCATTTCGCCCCAGGGCACCTTCTGGTCCCAACCACCCCAATACGATGACCCCCCTCGATCAACCTCTCCTGTTTATAACCCCCATGCCCTTCTTCCTCTCTTATGCACAATTCCTAGTGCTCTACATCACTGGTAGATCTCAAAATGGAGAGGGTGAGGATAAAAAGGGTGAAGGGCATGAAGAGAAGAGGATGAATAGCGCACAACTGTGGAGGCTGAAGGCCAGCACATGCTATGAGTTATACTGCTAGATAATAAATACAACAAACAAACCCCAAAATAAAACTAACAAACTAATACTACCCCCCAAGAGAAAACAATTTAAAAGCTCCACCCAACTCCCAGGTTAGCTAACATCAAGTCAGAGCCTGAATTTAGAGACCCTGACAACCCCCCTCAAACAGAAAATAACCCACAAAACAAATAAATAACAAAACAAAGCTTAGGGACTCTCACCCCCAAACCCAACATATAATACAACAAAATACAATAAATAACTCCCCCCCAGTCCTCTCACCGCTGGGGAGAGAGGATAAACAAATAATTATAACAAACGACAACAAATAAATACAAAACAGAACAAAAGTTATTCCAGTCCACAAAAATGAAAAATGAAATTATAAACTGCCCCCCCGCGAGTCCTCTCACAACCGGGGAGAGGGATAGTTATGGTCTTTCTCACTGCCAGGGAAGAAAAAACTGTAGAATGCAACAAAGCAAAAATAAATAAAGCATACGGACGCAGGGTCCTCTCACCACCCGATCGTCCAGGCAACAGAAAATGAAATAATCCATAGGAAAGAGTCAGGAGGGAGTCAGTAGTCTCTTCAGTACAGGCCCAGAATTAGATGAAGCCAAAGTCAGGAGCCACCAAAACCCGATTAGTTCAAAAGAAAAACAAATCCAAAGGCTGAGTCGACAAAACAGTTTTGCTAGAAGAAACTCCTTCGCAAACAAGCCCCTTTACTTAATGCAGGGTACTCTCAAGAGAAATCAGTCAATCAATCAAATTCTTTATTTATCCAGGCAAACACCATTGAGCAAGCTCATTTACAAGGTGTACCTGCATTACACAAGTCAAGTAACAATGCATTTATATACAGACAAATAGACAGCAGATGCAAGAGTACAACAGTACAGGTAGGCCTGCAATAGACAGGATAAGTAAAAATACATTTGGGTTCAGGTAAAAGACAGTCGGTAAGGGTATACATAACAATAGGGTAGCAAGTCAGTAAAAATTTATACCAGATACAATACACATGGTTTAGTATTCCTGTAAGGTAAAGGCATTATAGTCTAGTGAAGAGATTAGTTGAAGTGAATGCTACAAGCGAAGAGACATACATAGTTTAAAAAGACCCAGGCGTATCAAGGGGAGACATGTGTCGGGAGAAGTGGGCAGCCAGTGGGGGGAAGGTTCTGGAACTGGGATAATACTAGAAGTGAAGGAATGAGATGCTGTGGGTATACAAGGAATAGGTGGGCGAGGGAGGGTGAGATTTAGGGCGGTAGATAAGTAGGTGGCTCAGGGACAAGTTATGCACTGATACAAGAAGGAAGGAGGATGGGAAAAGCAGGGAGGATGTGGAAGGGGGTTATAAGTAAGCTAGGATCATTAGAAGCAGTTGCAGGCTTCTGTAATGTATTTTGAGTATAAGGTCTTAAACACAGTGAGACTAACAGGAATCCTCAGTTTCAGTGATTTCTGTAGTACATTCCAGAGTGACGGTAGAATGAATCCTATGGCAGCCCTCCCAAAACGCGTTAGGGCTTTGGGCACTTTCAGAGAAATCAGTGAACAGCTTCTTAGGGCATAGGTTCCAGGCATATTGAGAGTCAGACAATCAACAATGTACTGCGGACGTTTGCCAGTGATAGCTCTGTATGTCCAGAGAGCTGCATTTTATTTCGTCTGCAGTGTGGAGGTCAACCTACTGACGCATAAAGAGCAGTGATGGGTGGAGAAGGGAGACCAGTGATGAAGCGCAGGGCTCTGTGGTAAAGTATGTCCAATTTACCGAGGTATGAAGTAGCACATTGGCTGTATATAAAGTCAGCGTAATCAATTAGGGAAAGGAACGTAGACTGAACTAGCTGTCTCATGGCCTCTGTAGTTAGTAGGCAGTTTAACCTGAAGAAGAGACCTAGTCTCTGCCTCAGTTTTTTTAACAAATCCTCCAGGTGGTCTGCAAAGGAGAGTTTGAAGTCTAGCCAGACCCCCAGGTATTTAAATTTTGGCACAAATTCCAGGGTTTCTCCTAGGAGGGTGGTGGTGGGGGGTAGAGCAGGGTAGGCTGCATGGTTAATAGGTGAAAATAGCATTGCCTTTGTCTTTTTGGCATTAAGTAGCAATTTTTTACTAAGGAGCTGGTATTGAAGTATGTTGAAGTTAGCTTGCAGGTTGCTACCGGCAGTTTCAGGAGTTGTATGGCTTAGGTAGATCACTGTATCATTTGCGAACAGAAGAATTTCACCTCATTGATGCCAGTCTATATTGTTGATGTAGATGGCAAATAGGAGGGCAGGATGATCCCTGCGGATACCTCTTTTAACAGATTTGAGGGGAGAGTTCACCTTTGGCCTTGACCTGTTGGTGCCTATCAGAAAGGTAGTTGTGGAACCAACGCAAGGAGGCAGAATCTAGACCAATAGCTTTTAATGAAGAAAGAAGGAGGCTGTGGTCAACAGTGTTGAAGGCCTTACTTAGGTCTAGAAAAATGGCACAGACAAATTTTTTGTTCTCTAGTTTGAGCTGCCAGTCATTTGTCACCTTGGCCAGAGCAGTGATTGAACTATGTTCAGAAATAAAGCAGCCCACACCAAAGGACCCTAAGAAAGGCCGCAATTGCAGCCATTTTCAAGGCTCCAAGGGAGCGAGATACTCCAGCCGGCTCCCCTGCTGGGTAACGACACCAAGCCTCCCATGGGCAGCAAATCTCAGAAGAGAAAACACCCAACAAAGACCAAAGGACGGGGAGACGAGTCGAAGAAGCAGTACTTCACCAGTCATAGACACTCACCACCCAAAATTCAAGGGGTAGACAAAGAAAGTACAGGAAAGTTGCCCAATCGAGCACAGATCCCCCAAAACTCTCAGTTCTTCCACAGCCCTCTCCTTCCGCACGCCCGTGCAGCTCCTCACAGGCAGGGAGAGCATGAGTCCAACACTCTGAGGTCCTTCCTGCTAACTCTCTGCAAGCATGACTCAACTGAGCACTCCTCAGGGACCAACCAGGATCAGGCAAAAATTGTCCACAACCTCGACCTTCACACGCTCGTGCCGCTGCTCACAAGCAACGCAATGGCATGGACAACTTCTCACAAGCCGAACAGAAAAGAATTAGTCGGTACTGTTAGCACAGTCAGCACACACAAAATGCCCAGTCAGCACTGTCAGCACAATCCACACATGCAGAACACTTGTAGTATGTGGAGAACGAAACAAACAAAACGGGCGGTGGGGTCCAATGAATAAATAGAAAAGAGAAACAACACAAACTGAAATAAAATAAATAAAATAACCACATAAAACTAAATAAAATTAACACTTCCAGAGAGGAGCAGCAGTAGCACACCCAGCCTGGTGGCCATCTTCAGAGAGGTGTACTCAAGTAAAAATGATGTCTCATGGAAAAATCATGCTGCCAAGATCACCCCATAGTGTACCCAAGTAAAAAGTTACTTCCCAGGAAGGAGACTTACTCCACTGTGGAAAAAGAGCAGCTTGCCATGATGTGGGCCCTAAAGAAGTTAGAGCCATTCTTATATGGGCAGCGTTTTGAGGTACAAACTGACCACAACCCCCTGGTTTGGCTGGCACAAATGGATAAAACGAATGGTAGACTACTGAAACGTAGAAACATAGAAACATAGAATTTGACGGCAGATAAGGACTGTTTGGCCCACCTAGTCTGCCCATTTTCCTACCTAACAGATAAGCTGCAGATCCTAGTTAACCAACAGCTTACTTCCTCCTACCCCCCACTAGAACTGTCTTATGTCTGTCCCATGCATTCTTGAATTCCCCCACTGTTCTTGACTCCACGACCTCCTCAGGGAGACTGTTCCATGCATCCACAATCCTCTCCATGAAAAAATACTTCCTCACATTACCTCTGAGCCATCCCCCCTCTATCTTCAAATTGTGCCCCCTTGTTCTTGCACATCTCTTTTTCTGAAAGATGCTGCCCTCTTGGACTTTGTTGATTCCCTTGAGGTACTTGAAAGTTTCTATCATGTCCCCTTTCTCCCTTCTTTCCTCAAGGGTATACATATTAAGCTCCTTTAGTCTTTCTTCATATGTCTTCTGGTGCAGACCCTGCACCATTTTGGTTGCCCTCCTCTGGACAGCCTCCACTCTGTCTATGTCTTTGCGGAGATGAGTTCTCCAGAACTGCACACAGTACTCCAGATGGGGTCTCACCAACTGTCCGTACAGAGGGATAACAACTTCCTGTTTTCTACTATTGATGCCTCTCCCTATGCATCCCAGTATCCCCCCAGCCTTTCTTACAGCATTCTCACATTGCTTGCCCACCTTTAGGTCATCTGATATAATTACCCCCAGGTCCCTTTCCATTTTTACTGTTGTCAGTATCTCACTCCCCATTGTGTACTCTTCCCCTGGGTTTTTGTTTCCCTGTGCATTACCTTGCACTTCTTTGCATTGAATCTGAGCTGTCATACAGTTGACCATTCCTTCAACCTTGCCAAGTCCCTTCTCATCCTTTCCACTCCATCTTGTGTATCAACCCTGTTGCAGATCTTTGTGTCGTCTGCAAAGAGACATACTTTTCCTACCAGTTCCTCTGCAATGTCACTTATAAAGACATTAACTGAGATGGAGTCTTGCTTTGCAAGGGTATGACATGACTGTCTAACACAGGGTAGGGGCAGCCAATGAAAATGCCAATGGCTTGTGCCAATTTGAGAAATGAACTGACTTAGGGAGCTCATCCCATGCAGGGGATAGAGCCCCCAAATTCAGTCTAGGTGGGGAGGATTGTGATGCTCTGCCATTTGCTTATGGTTATTGTATGAGATTTGTAATAAAAATAAATGGTCTGTGATTGTCTGCTGGCACCAAAGTCAGCCCGTGCTTCAGTGAGTGACCTTTTACCCCAAAAGGTTTTAGTGTAGCTAAAGCTGCAGGATGTGCGAAAGACCAGAGGAAATCTAATTAACTGCCTTCCTTCCAGAGGGATAGTTTATGACTTTTTATAACCTGCTCATGCTTTTGAAGTTGCTTCCCATGTAGGAATTTAAGACGTAGCAGGAAGAGAAGCCATTTGGTTGATGTCTCTTGTTTTTAGCACATAGCCGAGAATTAGTGACAGAATGTGGGATTGTTAAGTTCAAAGAGAAATGTTTGATCAAAGACTGTCATATTTGGGAAATGATTTTTTTCTGATGTTCACATTAATTAAAATACCTCCTTGTAGAAAATTATGTTAGAATTAACTCTAAGGGAGGATCTAGCTGACCTCACCAAAAGGGGGTGGGGTGGGGAGAGGTAAGTTAAAATGAAACATGCATCTGGGACATGTGTGTCATATCATTCAGGACTCTGAGTGACTTTTAACTCTCTGGATTTGAAAGCACTTGAAGGGTAACAACCAGATAGGAAAAACTTAAGTACTGTGATAGGAGTTTGTATTCTGTAACTTCCCAATTTTTTCTTTTGAGAGTGTAAGCCAGTAATATAAGTTGTTCTGTATTTTATTTCTTCTGTTTTACAGTTTTTAGTAAACTACATTTTCTTTAATACTGCCTGTGTTTCTCCTCAGTTCTTTTGCATGTGATGCTGAATCTGTGTTTTAGTCTGACAGCTATTAAGGGCTTGCATGGTGTTACTAAGCTTGTAAAATACAAGAATATACCTAGGTCTCATATAGAGTTGTAAGGGTTCATTTTGGATACCTGGCTGAGTGCCCTTTGGAGAAAGATTATATTGCATCCCCCCAAAGAGAATATTATCTGAGCCTGTTAATTGGGTATGCTAGCATAAGGTTCACAATTTGAATCCCTCCAGAACTCAAGGCTAATAGGTGATTCAGGCTCAAAACAGACACGAGGGTTACCCTGTCTGTCATCTGTTCACACTATTGCACTCTGAGGTTGGCATTGTGGGAGCAGAGGGTCTGACCTGCAGAGTGCATTATTGTAGGGTTGTGGAAAAAATTACAGTTAGTATACTATCAATTACAGATACTTAGAAAGGAGACGAATGGAGAAGAGACTGAAGGCGGAAGAATTTGATGATTATAACAATAATCACAGTGAGAGATTACAGGTGGTACATTCTTCAAAATAACAGTGTGTGCTGGCTTGCTTATATAGTGGAAGACAGCATCATCATTTCCTATGGTTTTCTATGATTGGTTCAAAACAAGCACAAACATCAACTTACAAGGCAATACTCCTTTGGTATATGTATGAGCTCATCCTTGGTCAGCACAAGTACAGATAGTGTACATTCTATTATTATATATGGCTAGTAACAGTTGTCACCACTAGTAACCAAGGTTCAGGAGGAAGAAATAGGTTTGGACTTAGGAATGTACATACAAACATTTTGGCCTGTCCTGATAAGGACAAACACTAGAGATAGTCAGAAGGGTAATTTGGACACTATTCTGTGTTCCTGTCTTGCAGACACATAAGACAACTGTTTGCTATTAATTACATGGTCAGCACAAATATCAAAAGGCACTTTAATATTGCAACTTGTGGCTTAGTTTGTCTTGTGGCTTCACAAGTTTTATATGATCCAATTATATAAGTCAACATTTGTTACACAAACACATTATGTTTTAGACCAAAATGAGGTTAGGCTGAAATATAGGGACACACTTCTTTATCCCTTGTTACAAGCCCCCCTTGACCCTATATTTCCTAATTATTATTTGTGCAACAATGCAGCTCCTCGGAGCATGTACATCTCATTACGTACTTTACGAATAGTAAGTCTTAAGCGACACAGGCCTATAATTACCAAGAACACTAAGACCACTTGCAACACAAGTAAAACTTTAAAAGACAGGACTCTTAAGGGTCCCCTTGCATAGCTATAAATCAAGTGCTCACTATCACTCTCAGCTGAGCAATTCATTTACAACTGCTTGTGCCTTATGGGCAGTATTTTGGATTTGTATCTAATGAGTATCTTTTCGATTTAAAAGTGACTGAATGTTAAGAGACAGGGGAAGTATTAAACTGGTCTTGGTATCCCTTAATGGTCTCAAGGTCTGCCCTATTCCATATGCTCATTCCTGATCCAAAAAGTCCAGCCAGATCTCCCCAAAAATCTCATTTTTTTCTAGTATTACTAACCCTTTCTTTACTAATAAGAGGGGCCATAATACTCCCAGTTTTAGCATGGAAGGCACTTAACATGTCAATTAACATAGTGGCATAAAACTTTGACACACCAGTGTCTGCACAACTACTGTTAACATTTATATTCCAACCAGACGAATCTAAGTTTATATGCACTCTACTGTACTTTACATTATTTACAAGCATTTGATCAATAGGTGTTGATGTAAGTCCACTCTCTGGCCCTGTTGTCACATTTGGGCATTTGGTTGGTTTTACAGTTAAGTATATGGCATCTGAGACTGCAAAACATAAAGAGTTGTTTATACCAGCATAGTTACAAACACTATTATCACCCCAAAGACAGCAGGACAGAGTTAACACATAAACACCATTGTCCTTTGGTGTGGCTCTGTTTATAACATGAGACCCATTTTTCTGTTCCCAGTCCATGTAGCTTTGCTGTGATCCAGTCTTGAGCTCTGATGCACAGCTGGACCAGCTGTTAAGTATGTCCACACACCAATTTGTAGATATGAAAGTACGGTTGTTTTTAGTCCAGGTGGCTTTCCATGCTTGTGTCGTGTAGGCGTTTGTATCAACAAGGTCCCAGTTCCAACTGATTAACAGTGTAATGGACTGTTCATACTCACACGTAACATTAGTCTGTTCCACATTAATGTATAGAAAGTCTTATGGCTGCCACCAAGCCGGTGATAATGATGCCTTGTGTCTTCATGGCTATAAACATCAAGTGTAGTATTTTAATTTTCAGCCAGCTTTGTTTGACACTTTTTTAGACTGATCAACATGTACCCAGAATTCTTGTTTCCTATACCTCTCAGCTTCTTCCGTATGCCCAGTTTTTTCGGCATATTCCCTTTTCAATCTGTTTTAGCCATTTGGAGTCTAACATTAGTAGATACTGCTCTTGTTGATGTCAGGGTGCAGCTGACATAACCCCCAGCTGTGGTCATTCCCCGTGTGCTTACAGGTGCCATTTGAATGGTTACTGTCCCACCCCTTTTTCCAGTAAGGAGCTCATCTAACTCATCTTGCTTTCCCTGTAACTTCTGGATCTTACTTGCAGCATCCTGGAGCTCAGTGTACAGGCGCCTAGTCTCACTAGCATGTTCTTGTGACTGTTGGTCTAACTTAATCTGTAGGAGGGCATTATTTCTGTCTAACAGACACAAATCCCCCTGTTCTTTTATTAACTGTGTTCTAAAGTCAACACACTGTTGTTCTAACTCTTGATGTTTATCTATTTGGACGCTATCTTTATACTTTGATGTTAATTCTTCTAGTTGTTGTTGCAACTTAGCATTTTGATCCCTCTCATCCCTCAACTGAGCTGCTTCTTTATTTTGGCGACACACAATAGTTTGATTATACTGCCACAGTCCTTGCAATGCATTTGCAAAGATTTCCTTTTCATTTTTTACTCCCTCATTATGAAGAGACACTTGCTGAGTAAAATACAATTGTACCTGTTGATCATCAGGCACTGGTTCGTATGCTTCCCCCTTTAGGTGTTTTCCTAGAAAATGACCTATTATTGTTTCCATACTCATTCTTCTTATCTTTTTATCTTCTTGCCTGCTTAGCCTCCACAGCTGAGCTCACCCATGCACTGGTGCCCTGGTCCGTTTGGCTATGTCTTATGGCTCCCTTGTGAGGTCCAGCTTGCAAGTCCCAGCACCTTCACTTACCTACTCTGCCCCATGGGTTCCTACAGAGTTAAGCATTACTTTATATTTAAACAATTTGAGAAGCATACAAAGCATACATCACCTGATTGTCAAGTGGCTGTGGCTATCTGTGTGTACCTTCGTCTCTCGCTTTAAGCCAGCAGCACCACGTCTCCGAGCATTGTCACCTTCTTATTGGGGCCCGCAGACTAACCGACCGGTAGTTAGGTGGCCTCTCCACATGCAGTACCAGCGATCCGAGTCTTTAAGGCACCAATTGTAGGGTTGTGGAAAAAATTACAGTTAGTATACTATCAATTACAGATACTTAGAAAGGCGATGAACGGAGACAAGACTGAAGGTGGAAGAATTTAATGATTATAACAATAATCACAGTGAGAGATTACAGGTGGTACATTCTTCAAAATAACAGTGTGTGCTGGCTTGCTTATATAGTGGAAGACAGCATCATCATTTTCTATGGTTTTCTATGATTGGTTCAAAACAAGCACAAACATCAACTTACAAGGCAATACTCCTTTGGTATATGTATGAGCTCATCCTTGGTCAGCACAAGTATAGATAGTGTACATTCTATTATTATATATGGCTAGTAACAGTTGTCACCCCTAGTAACCAAGGTTCAGGAGGAAGAAATAGGTTTGGACTTAGGAATGTACATACAAGCATTTTGGCCTGTCCTGATAAGAACAAACACTAGAGATAGTCAGAAGGGCAATTTGGACACTATTCTGTGTTCCTGTCTTGCAGACACATAAGACAACTGTTTGCTATTAATTACATGGTCAGCACAAATATCAAAAGGCACTTTAATATTGCAACTTGTGGCTTAGTTTGTCTTGTGGCTTCACAAGTTTTGTATGATCCAATTATATAGGTCAACATTTGTTACACAAACACATTATGTTTTAGACCAAAATGAGGTCAGGCTGAAATATAGGGACACACTTCTTTATCCCTTGTTACAATTTGTGACAATGAATACCCTGATTTTTGTTCTGCATACCATAGTTATTATTCTTTAGTTGTGTATCCAGTTTCCAGTGTGGCTTGTTTGGTTAAACTTACCATCCAAGTCACTGTTCTCCCGAATAGCTATCCCAGACCTATAGAACACCATGGGCAAGCCACTCTGGTATTAAATAAGATTGAGCATGTTCATGCAATATTAACAAAGAACATCTGGATAAACTGTCAAACAACTGCCTACATGAGTAATACTACTGAATGAGTCTGCTTTACAGGTGATAGAAAACAGTTTTTTATATCTCTAAATGTCATCCTGCTTTTCTTTTGGTAACTGCCCAGTATTCTGATATTTATTTATTTATTTACGATGCCACCTGGGGGACAAGTCCCAATATAATAACACAAATACAGGTCATAGCACAGTGAGGGGTCCACCTGCCAGGCAGACAAAACAGCAGGTGGATATAGGAGCATAGGAAGGGGGAGAATACACAGGGGTAGTGTTACAGGGAATTCACAACAACAGTACTAATACATAGTTTAAACTAGTTAAATCAAGATCAGCTAGAGGTGAAAGTGTTACAGCGAATCATATCAACAAATAGTCTAAATACATAGTGAGCTCTAGCAAAAACATGAGCAGCTTGAGGTAAAGTGGGAGCCGAGTAGGTGGTTGAGGAGGCGTGGGTTGGGTGAGTGTCTTAATTCAACTGGCAAGGCATTCCATAGCTGTGGTATGTGAAATCTGAAGGCTGCTTGACCTTTGGTAGTGCGCATGAAAGGGACCTGGAGGAGCCTGGGGTCCGTGCTTCTGAGGGGGTAGACAGGGGGATGTTGTGGGGAAAGTACCAAAGTCAGGTAAGGGGGAAGGGTCTGGGACCAGAATTTAGCTGCAGTTCTAGCACAATGGGTTTGCCTTCGATCTTGGGGGACTGCAGGGCTAAGAAGTTGTATAAGGTGCAGTGGTGGGTTGTTTGTGGGCAGTCCAGGATAAAGCGACAGAAGGAGTGATAAAGGGAGTCAAGGCTGGCCAAGACAGAGGAGGGTGCAGTAGTATAGACTATGTTGCCATAGTCGAGTATAGGGAGTATCATCCTTTGAACAATTACTTTCCTAGCAGAAGGGGGGAGACAGCTTTTGTTCCTATATAGGGCACCGAGTTTAGGGAGTAGCTTCTTGTGTATTGAGTCAATATGGGTGGTGAAATCAAGGTGCTGATTAAGCCAGAGACCTAGGTATCTGAAAGTAGTGCAAGCTTCTAGGGGTATCCCATCTAGGGTTTGGAAAGGGGGGCACGGTGCTTGGCAGGACAGTCTTTGTTGTGAGCCAAAAGTTAGTGACATGGTTTTCTTTGCATTCAGGAATAGTTGGTTAGACGGGAACCATTGTTGGATGACGTTGAAATCCTCTTGCAGCATGTTTGCCACCCTGCATGAGGTGGGGCCTGTGGCATACAGCACTGTACCATCTGCATACATTTGGATGGATGAGGAGCGACAGGCTGATGGGAGGTCATTTAAAAATATTGAGAAGAGCAGTGGGCCCAAGACTGAGCCTTGGAGGACTCTGGTGGTAACTGGTAGGGGGTTGGAGATGTGTGTCCTGACTTTTACAGCCTGATGCCTACCCACCAGGTAGTCGTGGAACCAGGTGGAGGCTGGGCTGGTGAGACCGGCTTCTTTTAGTTTAGTCAGTAGCAGAGAATGGGAGACAGTGTTGAAAGCCTTTGCTAAGTCTATAAAGATGGCAGAGGTGATGTGGCTTTTGTCCATGCCTGTAAGTATGTCATCAGTGAGTCTTAGCAGAGATGTGGTAGTTGAGTGAGATTTGCGAAAGCCGGATTGGTATGGTGTGAAAAAGGAGGAGGTGTCCAGATAGGGGGAGAGTCGGGTGAGGACTAGTCATTCCTGTATTTTAGCCAGGATCGGGAGTAGGGAGATGGGGCGATAGTTACCCAGGACGGAGGGGTCTCCCCTGTGGGAGGGTATGACGGTAGCTAGTTTCCATGCAGACGGTATCTTGCCTAGAGAGGAGGAGAGGTTGAAAAGTGTGGCTAGCAGGGTGGCTATGATTGGGGCTGACAGAAATAGCATCTTGGCATCAAGGGATGTGGGGCATTTTCCTTTGTTAGGGTTCAGAGAGAGAAGGGGGTTGAGAACTTCGTCCGAGGATACTGGGTGAAAGGCGAAGCTATATGGGCGGTGTGAGTGTACTTGGTGGTGGGGGCTTGGGGTGGGCGGTTGGTGGAGGGAGGATAGGAGCGAGTCAGCACAGCTGGAGAAGTAGGTATTGAAAACAGTGGCTACCTCACTGGGGTCGGTGATGGTAGTGCCCTGCTGTGACAATGTCGGTGGTGGCAGGTGGGTTGTGGGGTAGAAGAGGGATCTGAGAGACTTCCAAAAGTTTGTTGGGTGGTTAAGGTTTGCATTGAAAGCCGCTAGGAAGTAGTCCTGTTTGAGTTGCGAATGAGTTTAGTGCAGAAGTTGCGGAGGGTTCTGTAGTTTTGGAAAGTAGCCTGGGTGCCCAATTTCTTATGGATTTTCCATGCGTGGTCTCTGGAGTGGCATTGACTAATGATGTCTGCGGTGATCCAGGGAAGGTGGGCACCTCTAACCCTTCTTGTGCGCAGGGAGGGCGTGGTAGTCCCAGACACTTAGAAATTTGGCCTTGAAAGTTGTGAAGGTGGCATCAATAGACGTGGCCACTGTGATGAAAGCCTAGTCTACTTGGCCTAGGTCGTACATGAGTGATGGTAGGTCCAGGGAATTGTAAGCCCTTGTTCGGAGTGTCTTTGGGGGGGTAGCGGGGGCTTGAACACCTTCCTGACCATGAAGATCATATGGTGGTTACTTAGGGAGTCTGGAAGCAGGCCCGCTCATGGGATCCTGTGGGGGTGGGAGAAGAGGATCAAATCCAGGAGAGAGTGATTTTGCATCTTGTGGTTAAGCCGGGTGGGGTGTTTGATAAGTTGAGTGAGATTTAGAGCCTTGATCTTAGTCTTAAGGGGGGCCTTATCTGTGGCTAGCCAGTTTATGTTAAAATCACTGATGGCGTGACACTCGCCACCCATGGTTAGTGATTTTAACGTGTCCAGGTGTGATAGAATGTCGGGTATGGGTGTACCGGGGGGGCAGTAGGACCCCGCAACATACACTGGGGTGGAGCACGGGAACGATACTTTGATTAGGAGAGAGTTGATGTGGGTTGGGAGTGAGGGGATTTGAATTAAAGTGAACTGTAATTTAGAGATGTACATGGCTGTCCCTCCGCCTCTCTTTCCCCCTGGGCGATCATGTCTGATAATTGTATAGTCAGGGATGGATACTTCAGCATCAGTGTGATGGGGTTTTAACCAGGTTTCAGACAGGATCAGAATGTCAGGGTGATGGGCTAGGGCGACTGGCTGCAGGACAGTTATTTTGTTTAGCAAACTGCATATGTTTAGGTGCAGGAGCCTGAGACCCTTGGGGATTGTAAACGGGGAGTGAGTGCTTGAAATGATGGGTCCAGGATTGGGCTCAATATCACCTGCCAGGAGGAGTAGTAGAGTGAGGACCTGTTTGCAACTGTGCCAAAAGTGTTTGTGCCTGGAGGCTTGGGTGGGAGCTGAAGCTGCTGGCGGTGGGCAGCTGAGGGCTTGGGTTCGGAGAAAGTACTGGCCCAGCTTAAAGGAGGGGGCAAGAGTTTTGTGCTAATGTGCCAATTTTGTGCTTTTGGGCAGTATTAAAGCTGGATATGGTAAGTATTGGTGGGCTTGGGGATGAGACTGGTGATGGTAGGCAAGGGTGGTACCCTTTTTGGGAGGATCGCTGGGGGAAGGGATGCCAGAGGGGCAAGAGAGAGAAGTAGCAGAGGCAGGAGAGTTAGCATAGTTGGTACAGGATTGCCAAAGGTTTAGGTAGAGGAAGTGGCCTCTAGTGGTAGCAGCTGATAAGCTGCAAATGGGAAAGTGAGCTGATAGCTCACGTGACACAGCTCTATAAAACAAAGAGCTCACCAAGAGCGGTGATGGGGGTAGTGGGGAGCCAGCGCGCAGTGCTGGTGGGGCCAAAACACAGGCTCTGATGCAGCGGAGTGATCCTTGTACCTTGCGTGTCTTTATTCGGTGCCATTGGGGGGGTGCGTAATGTTGATTGCTGCTGGCTGGGGATGGCTATGCAACCACTGCCCTCGCGACCCCACCTGTGGAGAGAGAGAAGGGGTTTAAGTAGCCATACAGAAGGAGGAGGAGCTGAGAATAACAGGTAGCTCTTAATTTCTTTTTTCTGCGGTGCTACACAAGTCAACTATGTCTTCTACTGAGCAGTAATTAATTAAATGCGTGCTGTGTGCTGTAAGAGCAGCAAAGACTATAAGACCTGCAGTTCAATTAACTTAAGCTTGCTGTATTCTTCTGAGCAGTATTTTAATTAAAGGCTTGCTCTGTATGAGTAGCAACTGACTTTAAGCCCTGCAGTACAATTAACTTAAGCTTGCTGAGTGCTGTGAGACTACAAAAATAACTTTAAGCCCTGTGAAAAACCTATCAGTGGTGCTATGCCGACAGAAATTTAAAGCTACAGTTTAAAACTATGGCCAGCCCAGTCCTTTCCTTTGTTCCGGTTTTCAAATTGATTTGGCACCAAACACAGGCTTCGATGCAGCGTAGTGCTCCTTGTACCTTGCAGGTCTTTATTCAGTGCCGTTGGGGGGGACACGTCCTGTTGCTTGCTGCTAGCTGGGGAGGGCTATGCAACCACTGCCCTCGCGACCCCTGACCTATTTTGTTTAACTAATCAGTTAATTTTTTATCATTTTATTACCCTAAATCCCTCTTTCTTGGCAGTTACTGCTGTTTCTTTTCATACTGCTTGAACATCCTATGACATCAATAACACCATTACAGGCCATTCAGAAAAATAGCGGGGTATAACTGATGCCATGGAATGTCTTCGACATATGAAAAGAAAGTGCAGTAGCTGCTGAAGAGTGGAACTCTATTTAGATCTGATATTGGCACCCCAACTCTAGAAAATGTATTTATCAGAAATTGATCAACGCATATCAGAATTCATAACTGACATTGAAAGGAAAATGGGAATGTAATTAACTGTGTAAAAATCATCTTCTATTGCTCCTAAGATGCTAGCTGTCCAATATGAGCCTAATACCAGTACCTCTGCTAGTATACACAATAACAGAAGCAGGGAGCACTGTGTATCACATCCTTTGAAAAGAGCCACACTGCTATAAACATCTTGGTCAAAATATGAGGAGCTGAGCCAGTGCCTCAGCCCAAGCAACATGAAGTCCAGATTCATCATATATCCAATTATAGGTTAAGCCTTTGATCTATAATATTGTACTACATAAACTTGGATTTTTTTTAAATTAGAAATTAGAACCCTGAACTGGATAAAAATCACCTAGAGCATTGTTTCCCATGTCCTCATATGCAACAGAATATCCTCATCACATGGTAAATTAACACCTTAGCTTTTTAAGGATGAATTCTGTGGTTACTCCTCTCTTCTCTCTCTTTGTGCATTCTCTCACCACTGTCTGACACAATTCCATTATTTGCATTTATGCTGTTGACACAATCATCAATGCCAGAGCAACCATTATACCCCCACTGACTTGCAAGTTACAGAATGACCACAAGGGTACATTATTGTATGGCACAGAAACACTTGCCTAAATGACGACAATGCAGAAACATGCTTTTCCCCTGGAAGGTACTCAGACATATAAGTTTATAAATGTACAGGTGCTGTGTAAGATGCCTGTTATGGTAGGATTTTATCGCATAGGCTTTTGGCAAAAGGATTATGACACAAAGCTGTGCACTACTGTCTGCTGAAACAATGATGCACTTATTCCAAAAGGGACACCTCACACAGCACCAATAAACTTGTCATAAATTTCTTGAAAGGCCAAGGTGATTTAGAAGTGCATTGCTCCATTTTTAACGTAAACAAGTGGTTGTAACACTCCACCCACCAACTTAAAAGTGTAACAGTCTTGTTTTAATGTTGCCACATGAGATGACAACTGTGTGCAGGATAAGGGGCCCCATAGTTCTGAGCACTGATTGGTTGAAATAAATAAATAAATTAAATAATAATTACCTCATTTGCAGTAGAGTCACTTGACTAGGTCTTTTGAATACCCCAAAGTCTAGCTGGATTATTGTTTTTTTTTTTCTGTGTGTGAATTGTTATAGGTTAGTTGTGAGTTGATAATTACTGATTTTTATGTTAGGAATTTTTTTTCCCAAGGTGAGATGGATCATCTGTACAATAAAAGTCATATTAAACTGCTCCTCCAATCTGTTGCTGTAGCATTTCTGACTGAGTTACGTAAGTGTTGCTGGATCCAGCACAAAGACTTGCACACACTGTTTCTTAAGAATTAAAATGCAGCTTTGTATTGCACTGGGACTGGGCTGCAGATGCATTTCAACCTAGTTGCAAAAATCATTCTACAAATGTTGCTCTTCAGCTGGTTACTTATTTATTTGAATTTTGCTGACCCGGTAAGCCCACTGGGAATAGAAATCCCTTTTTCAGGGGCGACCGGTGGGAGGGGGGATACAGATGGTAAGCAACTGAAATTGAACCAGATTAAGCTGTTGGTGGTATTTTTTTTAGTGAATAGGAAAAATTTGGCCAGGACACCAGGGAAATTCTCCTACTCTTTTTCAACAAGTGCCATGGGATCTTTAGCATCCACCTGAACTGCCACCAATCCAGGCAGATGGGACCTCAGTTTAACATCTCATCCGAAAGACAGCACTTCAGAAGTGCAGCACCCCCCCACATGCTGCACTACAGTGTCAGTATTGGGATATTAACCCAAGTGCCAGATGTGGGAACTGAACCCACAGCACTCTGATCTCCCGGCTTCAGAGGTGAGTGTGCTACCTATTGAGCCACTGACACTGCATATCATAAGCATAGAAAAATAATGCAATATGAGTTACCAATGCATTGCCAACTCAAAAAAACAATGCTAAACCAACTCATTGATAGAAGTTTAATGTGACTTGTACTGTATGTATTTGTGAGTGGTCTTCTGTGGGGCCAACCACCTTGTGGTGGTACAGAGACTTATCAATCCATGAGATTGTTAGAGTCAGCCATTTTTTGCCTTCTCATTTGAGTAATTCATGAAATCAAATTCCAAATCAAGTCATAAAAACCTTGAACTCCTGGTGTTGGAGCACAATAGCATGCTCATAGTTAGGGTTTGATGAGTAAGTTACGTCAAACCTCATTTTGTGATATGTTTATATGAAGTAGGGACTTGAAGTTGTCTGAGTTTCTACCCATCTCTACAGAAACTGCTAGCCTGTCTGCCATACCACTGTAGGACCACCAGAAAGATTTTGGTTCAAAAATATTGTGACATTTCTGGAAATAGCTAGACAATGTGGTGGCTGTAACTGTAATTGTAGTGCTTATTTTAGAAGCTTGTTAAATTAGCCGAACATATACATATTTTGTCTGGGCAAGAGCGTGATGGTAATTTCTTATTGAGGGACTAGCCATGCCTGTAGTATTATGGAAATTCCCCCTGTAGAGGAACTGCACACCAAGAAACTGATGCACTGAGTTCTTACCTGTTTCCTACTTGGTTTATAGCACTGAGTGCCGCTCACAGATGCTTAACTTTCACTTGGCGAGTGGCATTTATGCCTTTTTTCAGGATCACCTTTTCTCTCCGTATGTATTTTATGACTAAGAGTGCCTAAGTAGATGCCCTCTCCCTCACAGCATTGTGTCTGAGTGAGACCAACCACACCCACAAATTCCTTGCACTCCTTGTATGAAAGGCTAACTATATTGTTTGCTGTGCTTAAGTGACCAACAGACTGGAAGAGATTCTGCTAGAGGGAATTTTATCATTTTTATAGATGGCCATGTAAGTAAGCTGTTGTGAATGAGTAATTTTATATTCGGAAAGGTTTTGCCATAGCAGAGCACACACACTGGTTGCATTATAACAGGTGAAGTAAAAAAACTACATTGCACACTAAGTGAACTATTGCAATAATAGCATTGTAACAGGCAAAGTAAAAAATTACTTTGCATACTGAGTGAATTAATGCAAAAGTAGCATGTTGTAGATCATGATGCTACATCCCTGGTATAGTATCATGCTCTACAACATGATATTATTGCATTAATTGACTAAGTGTGCAATGTATTTTTTTTTTTTACTTCACCTGTTGGAATGCTGTTTTTGCATTAATTTACTTGGTGTGCAATGTAATTGTGTTACTTCACCTGTTGGAATGCAGTTTTTGCATTGATTCACTTGATGTGCAGTATAATTTTTCACTTTGCCGGTAGAATGCCATTTTTGCATTAATTCACTCAGTGTGCAATTTAATTTTTGTACTTCATTTGTTGGAGTGCAGCCAGTATATGTGCTTTGGGAGCACGCTAGAACTCCCATAGTTAGGGTTTGATGAGTAAGTTACATTAAAACCCATTTTGTGATATGCTCATACATCAGCAATCTGTAGAAGTTGGGACTGAAGATGTCAAAGCTTGTTCTTGATTCACTGCTTCCAATAGCCTTTGTATGAAATCTAAATGATCCATTGCTTAATCTGACACAAAATGGCTGCCCAGGAGATAATGAGTTACTCACAATATCTCCTAGGTAATATTTTACAGGTTAGGAGGCTGAGGTATAAGCATAGATGTGAGGTGGCAAGAAGGAAGACAAGGACCAGCTTAATTTGACTCTCAGTCTTGGTCACTGTCCCCTTTCAGATGCTCCCAGTTGTGGGTGCTCATTGCAGCCAAGCTATTCCAATGAGGGCAGTTGTGATTAATACCAGACTGCTAGTTAAACAAACTGTTGTACTGAGGGATTTCATTCCTACCTTGGCACAGACCTAGCCTGCATGAACAAGACCTCATACGGGGACAATATCAGTATTTATTTATCCTTAATTATCCTACCAGGTTTTTAGTTGTACCCTGCCTTCACAGGGAGCACAAAGGTGGGTGGAGTGGGGGTTGTCTTCATTATTACAGCTTTTCTGAAGGCTATTTAAGCCCTGTGGGGAGTCAAGTTCATTCAAATGCATGACGGTTATACTGTATGTGGTAGTAGCCTGAAATGTAATACTTCCCTTTTGTATTGCTCCTTTGGAGGTGGTAACTGGGAATTATTGGAGATGCTTACAGATTTTGGTGTCAGCCAAGATGTTGGAATTACTGAGACTGCTGGTGCTGTGGGTTTCCAACTGTTGGGTCAACTCCGGGGGGGGAGTAAAATTGTGGAGAGCTCTTCCAATTATTGGAGTCTCTGGCTTTGCCCAGCATGTATGGTCTGCCAACCATGTGAGTTGCTGGGACTGTGTGCAGTAGACCTCAGACTGATTCTGGGGTCTGGTTGGGCTACTCAGCCATATCCTTCAGGTTGATGGCCTCCTAGCTTTTTCTTACCTCTGCAGAGATTGTTCACTGTACAGCCCATGGTAGACTTAATCCTGATGCTTCTTGGGATACAGTGGACATCTCTAGCATAATAGCTACTTCCACCAGGAATGCCACATAGGCAGTTGTGGTTTATGATAAGAACACCCTGTCTGTTGTTGACTAACTAGTGCCAGTCTGTAGCCACCCTGCTTTCTCAAAAAGAAGTGTCCCAGGTATAATGGAGACCTGCAATCTATGAGGGCACAGGGTTGGAGGTTAGAGCACAAGTGGAGGGCATTTAGCCTAGAATCCAATAGACTTATCCTGATGGCTTATTATCATAGCTATCAGAAAGAGATGACAGATGTGATGAGGATTGTCTTCTCAGGTGTCATTACAGCTGAGAGGAATAAACCCTCTGCTCTCTTTAAGGTGGTAGATGGCATTCTCTACCCTGAGTGTTTCTCCCAGTAATCTGGAGGGATCTCATAAGAGATATTTTTTTTCATTTCTCCTTGGCTAAGATTTCAGGCACCAAGGCTGAGATAGCCTCCATTGTGAGTAATCATGCGTATAGAGGTCAGATGCCCAAGATTACATTAATTTGTTCTGTTTGGGACTGTTTCAGCCTATCAGACTTTGGTGAAATCTCTCAGGTGCTGTTGAACATGTACCCAAGTCACAGCACATTGCACCCTGTCCCAAATGCTCTGGTGACAGGGACAGCAGCAGTGCTGGTATCTGCTTTCATAGAAATCTTCAATACCTCTTTGAGGGAGGGATTATTACCCACTGATTTGAAAGAGACAGTAGTCCAACCTCTCCTTAAGAAGTATGATGATTTCATGACTTATTAACATGTCATTCTTGGCTAAAGTTACCGAGGAGGTGTTAGTGGTGTGGTTAATTTAGCTTCTGGAGGAGTTTTATATTTATTAGTCTTTCCAGTCTGGGTTTGTTCTTCAGCACAGCATTGCGATGGACCTGGTAAGGGTAATGAATGATCTGCTCCTGGCCAGCAGACCAAGGACTAAGATGAGCTTTCTTTCCTGGTCCTGTTAGATCATTCCTCAGCATTTGTCAGCATGAGACATATGGAATGTTTGGAACTGATTAGGAGTATTGTGGGGTAGCTGGTTCAAGGTTTACATAGTTCCAGTCTTTCCTAAGTGATCAGGAACAGTCAGTGGTTTTGGGAAACTTTGTCTTCCCATTGACTGTGACATCCTTCAGGGTTCCATTCCTTCTCCATTATTGTTTGTGGTGTTTTTTGCTTTCTTTAGAAAAGATAATCTGAAAATATGGGTTGGGTTTTCATTGCTATGCTGATAATACATGGCTGTATCTTTTGTTTTAAACCTGGTCAGGGCTGCCCAGTTGTATTACTTAAGAGTACTCGGGTATCTAGAATCTTTTTATGAATTGCTCACAGTGGGTTGAAGTTGAATTTAGCATAACTGAATTGTCACTGGTTGGGTCTGATTTTCTGAAGTCATCCATAAAGGGCAGTCTAGGCCTCCCCATTTTTGTAAGACAAAGGCTTGAGACTAGGCAGGTTGTTCACACCCTAGGGTTCTCTTTGGATCCAGAGTTGTCGTTTGTTTCACAAGTTTCAGCTGTGGTTTGGAACTGCTTTTATCACCTAAAAACATAGCTGGGTTGCAACCCTACCTTGACCTAGATGATTTACTTAAACTGATAGATGCTTTCATCATATCCCATGTTGTTTTTTGACATTAAATGTACCTCACAGGTTTTTGAGAATGAACATATACAGACATAACAGTCAAATAAGATTAAACAGTTACATGGTCCCCCCCAACAACACAGGTGGATACTTACAAAATTATGCATGTTCAGAGATACAGGGTTGTGCAGTTATAGGTTAGTCATGTATTCAGTCAGCAGTCTTGATCCAGGGAATGAGTGATACAGGTTCCTTTATTTTCCCACCTTGATTACCACAATGCGCTCTATCAGGACCTTCCTGTGGGTCAGGTCAGCTGTCAACAACTAGTGTAGAACACAGCAGCCAGACTCATTACTTATACTAGGAGATATGCATATATTATTCCTATGCAATTTTCTTTGCATTGGCTGCCTTTTAAATGGCAGATTAATTTTAAAATCCTTCTGTTGACTTATATGGTCTTAAATGGACTGTGGCCTGTGTAGCTTAGGGAGCTTTTACCAAACCATAGAGAGAGCAATTTATTGAGAATGACAGGTTTGGGTTTACTGGAGGTTTCAAAATCCAGAAGGTAATCGGCTTGGGGCAGAGCCTTTTAGCTGCTGCCCCCTATTATAGAGCAGCCTTCCCATTGACATAGTGTATAGTCCTTCCCTTCAGTCCCCATCTTTAAAACTAGATGTGTTTTTTATGCATGCATTCAAGGGTTCCTGATTGAGTCTGGTTTGCTCTATCATACAATTGATTCTTATTTTAATGCATGAATGGGAAACTGATGTAAATTTTGTTGCTTTGTAATGTAGTTATTGTCTTCTACATATTGTGTTATTCTGGTCTTTTGTACCAGTGCTTTGGTTTTTAGAAAGGTATATTTAAATATCATCTATCTATCTGTCTGCCTGTCTAGTCTCTCTATTTAGTCGATTTAGTCTATCTAGTATATCTGTCTATCTATATGGACAATTTTAAAAAAAGAATTGCCTCCAGGAGAATTGCACTTAATCTGTTTATCTTTTTCCTCCACAGAAACTCTTCTTTTGAAATATCAAACAAAATGTAGAGCTATACTGATGCCCAATCAGGACACGATGGTTGATTGCAACATTAAAATACTCTGTTGTTGACCACCTCATTCTGAATAGAAAGTACAGACAGTGATTCTCAGTTTAATTAATTATATTTTATTTCATGATGGACACTGACAACTAATGGGACTATGCCCACTACAGAACACCCCAACTGGCTTCACTGTGAATATTTCTCATGGGGGCAGATGCAATAAAACAAACAATCCCTTTTGTACAGTATGGCCCAACATTCAAAAGTTAAAGTGTGATCTATCTAAATAATCAATCGACTTTTTTTATCTTTCCATTTTATATTTAACTATTTCATTAAATGGCTTCTATTGATTGCTACGTCTTGGAGCAACACCATTTTTAAATATGTGACTGTGTTTTAATGTTATTCCATTTTGTAGTTGTATATCTACTAAATACAATTTGTCACAGTTTGATTCTCTAATCACCAGTTTTTCATAACATCAATATGCATAATGCTGTTTCTGAGACACGTACTCTGTCAACAAAGCCCTTCTTCAATTCAAACTTTATTTCATTGAGAATGAGCTAGCAGGTTCAGTAGGTATGCACATAAAAATATTATGTATTTATTTAGTTGTAATTTGTGACCAGAAAAAGGCACACTAAGCTAATATAGCTTGTTTCCAGGTGTGTCCTGAGGGCAGTGGTTTGCATGGACCTTTTTTTATTGACAGGGAGAATATTGATCATGACAGTGGGGAAACTCTCCTAGTCCTCATCAATAAGTGCCATGGGATCATTTACTTCCACCTGAACAGTGACCTCACTTTAGCATCTCATCTGAAGGACAACACCTCACCAATAGAGATGCAGCGAATTTAAATTCCGCCAGCGAAGTGAACACGAAGTGGGCATTGCAAAGTGCTCACTCCGCCTTGTCATTACCACTTCATGTTAAGGCGGAATGGCAACACGAAGTAAGGCAAAGTCATTGTTTTTAATGGACTTCGCGTTCCTCATTATGATTCTAAGTGATTCACTTGGTGTTTCAGATTTGGCAGCCCCCCTCACACATCACATGGCTTGCAGTACTGTAAGTCACATGCTCTTTAGCCAGGCAGGAAGGAAGTGAGTCATACAAGTAGACAGTTTCACCTTCTCCTGTGCAGACTGAGAGAGAGGAGTGTGTGGAGAGAGAGGAGTGTGTTGAAGTACTGATACTTTCAGATCAGAGTGAGAAGGAGAGTTAAACTTTGATTGCAACCTAACAGCTTTTTTAAAAGCTACATTTTTTTGTCTTTTCTGTACTCTTTTTTACTTAATTTGTTCTTTCTGTAAATTTTATTTTTCTTATCTCTATGACTTAGTTGTTTGTCTGTGTCTGTGTGACTGTGTGTGTGTTGTGCTTGTGTGATAGTGTGAGTTGATTGCTTTGACTGAGGGAGCGCAGTAGGAGAGATGGAGCAGGGTGAGGGACTGTCTGGGGAAGGGGCAGCTCTGGGAGAGCGTAGTAGTATGCGTCATACCGTGCACATGTGTGGGGGGCATGGGCACCCATTCCTGTTGGAGCGCTCTAAACTTGTGAGTGTCCAACCCCCGGAAGCAGGACCAGCACCACCTCCTGACTCTGAGGCAGTTCAACCACCACCACCACCAAGTCCAGCACAAGGTCCTCTGGAGCAGGATGTGCCTGTTCCCCCAGGCCCAGATGTGGATCCCACCTTTGTTCAGCAGTGTGACCAGCTGGCTGCCAGTTCATCTGGCCCTCCCCTGCCTGTGCCTGGTCCCCCCTGCACCTCCATTGTTTGGCAGTTTTTTGACTGTGTCGGGGGGGGATAGCAGTGTGGTCAAGTGTCACCTGTGTGAGGTGGAGGTGTGCCGTGGCCCCCGGGAGAGTCACCTGGGGACTGGGGGTCAGTGCACCCACATGCTTAATCACCACCAGTTGGAGTGGCAGGCTGCCATAGAATGGAACATGTCTGCACCTGCTGGCCATTCCATGGCAGAGGGTGCAGCTGTGTATAGCGGCATTCCTAAGAAGAGGAGGGCCACAGCAGCACCTGTTGCTCCACCAGCACCCCCCCCACCACCACCACTAGCAAGTCAGCCTGTAGAATGTGTGGACCTCAGAGAACTGTGTGCAACACAGGCTGACTTGGCAGTTCCCTGGAGTGCTGTTGAGGAGAACAGCGAGAGGATGAGTGCTGTGGAGAAGTGGCTGGATCACATAGATGGATATCAGCTACAAATGATTTCCATGCTGGAACTGCTGCTGGATCACCACGGGATCCCAGATTAGTTTTGTTTCCTCACACCATGTGCACCCCCCACACCTTCCTTGCTGTATCATAAAATGTATTCCTCCACCATCCCTGACCCTTGTATGTAATTATGCCCTTTTTTTGTTGTCTTCCATATGCGTGACACTTTGTATTCTAGGCCCCCTTCCTTCTGTTAAGTGTCTGTGTGTGTGTGCACTGTTTTGGTGCCTCATTTTTCTGCATCCACAAAAGGCATCTGTCTTGGGTCCAGAAAATTGACAAGTGGTAACAAATTGAAATGTGAGCATTACAGCACATACAAAGTCCCCCAGAATTAATGGCGCACTCAGTCATGTGTGCAGTGGTCATACAGAGTCCCCATATTTTTCTGCAGGCCCAAAATACATCTGACTTGTGTGCAGAAAATTAACAAGTGGTAACACAGTGAAATGAGAGTGTTTCAGCACATACAAAGTCCCCCAGAATTAATGGCGCACTCAGTCATGTGTGCAGTGGTCACACAGAGTCCCCATATTTTTCTGCAGGCCCAAAATACATCTGACTTGTGTGCAGAAAATTAACAAGTGGTAACACAGTGAAATGAGAGTGTTTCAGCACATACAAAGTCCCCCAGAATTAATGGCGCACTCAGTCATGCGCACAAAAGCGGCAGAGAGTCCCAGATTTTTTTCTGTTGGCCCAAAATGCATCATCCTTGTGTGCCGAAAATTGACAAGTGGTAACACAGTGAAGTGAGACTGTTTCAGCACATACAAAGTCCCCCAGAATTAATGGTGCACTCAGTCAGCGTGCAGTGGAGGCACAAAGTTCCCAGATTTTTTCTGCAGGCCCAAAATGCATCCTCCATGTGTGCAGAAAATTGACAAGTGGTAATACAGTGAAACTGAGAGTGTTTCAGCACATACAAAGTCTCCCAGAATTAATGGCGCACTCAGTCATGCATGCAGTGGTGGCACAGAGTCCCCAGATTTTTTCTGCAGGCCCAAAACGCATCCTCCATGTGTGCAGAAAATTGACAAGTGGTAACACAGTGAAATGAGAGTGTTTCAGCACATACCCCAGTATAAAATGATGACAGTGAGCATTGTGTTGCTGGTCCAATGTGTTCTGCGAGACGATTCGAGCAAATGCAATGTGATCATCTCAACTGGATTGAAGGGTGCCCTTTGGCTGTACTCTAATAGTAGCCTTGGTGGATAGAGATATATATGTGTGTATAGAGAGAGAGATGTATATATTTGTGTGTTTTGTAGGTGAGGAGGGGGGTTGACATGGATATGTACTCATGGTATTGTTCTGCATCACAGGTCACACAGAAACTGTTGGTGTGCACATTCCAGAGCTCAATAAAATTTTTGTGCTGAAATGGATAACTCTCAAGCACATGAAGGTAAGTATTTTTGGGGGTGGGGAGAATCATATTTGCAGGTTTGTCTCTAATGGTTTCTTATTTTGTTACTTCTTCACAGATTTCATCAGCATCCTTCTGGAGTCCGGTTGTTAGGATGGTCATGGCCATGTAATGAAATGACTTCTGCATGTTGCATGCGTGCCCAGGCTCGGGGAGGTGCCTGATGTTGAAGAACTTTTTTGGATAAGGCCACTTTGACAGAACAACAAAGCCTCTGGAAGAAATTAATGACTTCTTACAACTTAATTGTTATGTGTCCCTCCCTGGTTCTCCAATCTCAATCTAAAGTCAAGTCACATTTGAAACCCACATCTTGTCAACTAACACAACCTGTGTGCAATATTTGCTGCAGTCTTTCCAAAACAATGAAACAGATTAAATAAAATCTTCATACTTACCAGAATGGATTTCACATGGATATGACATTGCTTCCTCTCTGTACGGTACAGCTACAGTACCATTCCCAACGATTTTTAGCATTGGAGCCTTTTTTTGTTACCCTGTAAAAGAAACAAAAGAAGTGTAATGTATGTGTTTTACCATTACGGCTCTGAAAAGCTACAGAAAACAAAACATACAACTAAAGGAAGTGAAGCAGCATAACAAACATGAGTATACATACTCACTTTATGGTTTAAATATTAAGAAGCTTTGTGTCTGTGGCTGATGGATGTGGTGGTCCAGACAGACTCAGGCTCAGTGGTGGCAGTGGCTATCTTCAGTCCCGGTGGTGGTGGTGGTCCGGGGAAAGACAGACTCATGGTGGCAGTGGCTAACATCAGTCCTGGTGGTGGTGGTCCGGGGGGGGGCACACCGCCTTTTAAAAACTTCAGTTAAAACCTGCCAACATTAACCACATCATTATCCTCATAAAGAAAGCTGCCCTCACAGTCATCGATGTCTGAAGTCTGACCACTGGGAAATTCTTTCTCCATTGTGTCATCATCTACGTCAGTGGTGGGCCGTTTCAGGCAGCCACTGCCAGTGCCACCAGGATGCTCCTTTTCCACATCAGCAAGACCACCATGACTAGGCTGGGGTACAAATACCAAGGCTGTAGTCTGTGCTGGTATGTGCCTCTCATTCATTTTAATGAATGTTAGCAAACTAACATTTACAGGAGACAGGTTTGTCCGCTGATCCCTGATTATTGCACCTGCTGAGCTGAATACCCTCTCAACACTTACACTGGAGGGTGAGCATGTGAGGTACTTCAGTGCCACCGCAGTCAGCTCTGGCCATTCACTGACCTTTCCACTCTTGTACAAAAGAGGGTCTTCAGTTATTGTCAGATGCCTGTTTTCAGACAAATGTGACTCAACTATTCTCTGTGCTGCACTAAGTGCAGTTGTTGATGCATCATCCTGTTCTCCCGAATCATTTATTTCACAAATACCCACTTGGGACAAAGCCTCCCAAAGGGGGTTCACACCAGCCACTTTGGATGACAGACCACCTGGAACTGCAGTTCCCGTCCCCTTGCAGGATATGCTTGATGGTCCTCCAGGTACACCTTCAGCCAGATTATGCTGCTGAGGTTTGCTGACCTTGGCACGTGACTTCTGTGCCCCATGAACCAAGCGCACCAGTTGACCACTGATATTTTTTACCTGTTCAAGCCCTCCCTCCATTACTGATGCAATTCCATGTTTGTATCGTGGGTCCAGCATTGTTGCTATGGCAAAGTTGTCACTTTGCTGAAAGCTCACAATGTGACGATTCTGGTCAAATACTGTCAGCATGTGTTGCAGCAACATACTGCTACCACCATCTCCAGCAACATCAAGGCTATGCTGTACATTCACCAATGTCTGCCTCAGCACCTGCAGCAGTGGAATTGATTGGCTAATGGAGGCAGACTCGCCACTCACTGCCTGTGTGGCATGTTCAAAATGCTACAAAATTGTTATTACAGAGTCCATGAGGCGCCACTGTTCAGTCATCATAGACAGGAGGCCCTGGAACTGTCACGGCTAGTGTGCATAACAAGATATTCTGAGATGGCTTTGTATTGTTCATACAACCTCTCTGCCATGTATAAAGTGGAGTTCCATTGGGTGACAACTTCCAGCTTCAAGCGGTGCTGAAGCAGGCTGTTTTGTATCTGCAACTGCTGCAGTTGGTCACAGGCTTTTCCAGATCTTGAAAAGTGAGAGCAGATATGTCGTGCAATGGTCAGCATTTCCTTTACATCTGGGTGCTGCAGAAACTCCTGCACCACAAGATTTAAACAGTGGGCCATGCATGGAACATGAAAAAAAATACCATTCATGATGCATTTCACCATATTTGACCCATTGTCACTTGCTATGAACCCAGCTCTCAGGGACAGAGGGTTTAGCCATCTGTCAATTTCAGTAAGTACCAAGTCCAACATGTTTTCACCAGTGTGTGAACAGGTCACATTGCGCATAGCACTCGTTGCATGCTGTTGAATTCCAGGAAGATTGCTACCGCAACAATCCACCTTATTGCACTGATTATTCAGACTACCAACATCACAAACAACCCCCGGCACCTGCGCCCAGTGTGAAGTTATACACAAATATGAACTCCCCGCTGTTTTGCCACTTGTCCACATATCCATACTTAAATGGATGAATGGAGAAGAGGAATGTTGAAGGGCATATCTTACTGAGTCAGACACAGTGCGGAACAACTCGGGGACAGCACGGGTAGAAAAGTATGTCCTGGATGGGACTTTCCATTTTGGACAGACATGTGCAGCAAACTGCCGGAACCCAGAATTCTCCACACAGGAGAAGGGAAAAAGATCAATTGCCAGCATTTCCACTACAGCAGCATTAAGTGCACGTGACACTGTATGATTGGGGGGTACTTCAGCTTATGCCCAAAAACACTCTGTAACGTGGGCTGACTTAAATGTTTTACATGGGGTGTGTTGATCACAAATGGTTGTGCTCTGTGATGAATGGCATTGGCTGGGGGTAAAGTGTGGACATTTGATGAAGACAGTAGCACAGGTGATGATGACAAACCCAGAAATGCTGTTACTTTGCCAGATTTGCCAACCATGGTTGATGTACCACTTGCACTAGACATACTGCATTCACCACCACCACAAAAACTGCTACTCTCACCAGCACTGTACAACATTTCAAAGTCATTATGGTCCTCCACCTCATCATGCCTGTAGTAATCCTCTGCTCTTATTACCGCACCACTGCACACGTTTAATTTCCTACTGGGCTTAACAGTCATGGAAGGGGATAACATGCTGGCTATGGTTGCCGGTGACGAGGGTGAATGCCCCACTGTGGTATTAGCTGCCAGCTTGTGCTGGGTCCACAGTGCCAAGTGCCTATTCTTAAGATGCGTATGCTGTCCTCCTGTGCCCAGATGGTTACCCTTTTTAACCCGACTCACATGCACATGGCAAACCCGGCAGATTGCAACTGAATCATCATTTGCATCTTGAACAAAAAAATCCCAAACAAGGGATTGTGATGCTCTGCTTTTAACATGTCCATGATGTGGCTTATTTAAGTCTGTTATTTTAAGCACTGAAGTGGGGGGGAGGCACGTGATGTTTCGGGCACTGCACACCTGGACTGCAACTGACCACCAGGACTACCTATCATATTGATTACTGGGTCATCATCATCAACTAAAACCGGTAGATCACAAGATTTTACGGGGGATTCCTGCAAACAGACTCAGACACAGCCACTTTGAATTTCTTTTTCTCCAGTTACCAACTGGGGTCAATTACATCATCATCATATTCATCAACGTCACACACATCCACATCTTCTGCTTGGATGCTAGCATGTGGACTGCATTTTGCAACAACAGCAACATCACCATCATCATCATCACATTCATCTTCAACATCTACACCACCATCACCTGATATTTTTTCACCACACTGTGAATTACTGCATGGAAAATGCGTAACGTTAAGTGCCACGGTGAACAGAATATCACATTGCATGCTATTGTTGACATGATTATCAGAATCCTCAGGTTCAGTTACTGGGATGTTACTAGGAAGTATGACATCATCTACACTGCCACTCACTTGCATTGCTTCACACTCAATATGTTTGGATACGGTACACTGGTCGGAATTAGAACTTGACACAACAATACTAATACTACCTCCACCACCACTAACACCAGTAACACTAACACCACCAGCTGGGAAAACATCATCTCCTCCAACTATGAGTGAAGCTACTGATTGGGCTGTAAAAAACATTGCAGGAGAAATACCTTTCCTCACATCAGCAATGCACTTCTGCATCTGTGTACTACTATCACGCCCACAGACCATCTTAATGCCAACATTGCCATGGCGAGAAACAGCTTTGCTTGCACGTCTCTTTGCAGGCATTTTGGGGGATCAACCACAATATTATAACCAAATTCAGATTTTGATGCATTCACTCTCTGATTGGAGGGACGCTGGATGTGAAGCCAAATAAACAACTGTGGCTTCAGCCACAGATAAGAGTCTACTCTGAGACTGTCACAGAATTAAAACAACTTCAGTCAGTAACCAGTGGTGCTGATGAGGTCACAAAAACAATCCAATCTGGTAAAAAATACCTTTTGAACGTGGGGGTGGGGGGAGCACTGAATGCAGACAGTGCAGATTTTTATGGCACTACAAGCAGCTAAACTAAGAACAGATACCATGATCGCAGTACAAAAACAAGCAGCTGCAGTGGATAGCAGGTTCACACTGATTGTGCTTGCAATTACACTAGTCTGTGGCACAATAAAAGGTGCATTATTTGATGCATGCAACACTGCACACACACTCACACACAGAACAGTTTGTGTACAATGCTGAATGAGGAATGCGTAGCAAATACAAAAGTTCAGTACTATGCCATGTTACATATTCTAAATTTGTAATGTAAACAACCTGAACTTATGGACTGCTGCACCACATCCACACAACAAACAGCAAACATATTTCTGCTATTACTGACAATATTACTGTGTGTACATTAACACAGTCAGTTATATAACAAAAATATAACCAAAAAAACAAAGAAATCACTATTTCTCCAACTTAAATCTTACCTACACCACAGATACGCCCCTACCCCAAAACACACTTTCACTGTCTTTCACCACACACACTCAATGTTGTAAATTAACATTCAAAATCCACACAAAAACAAAAATGCTCAGTGATATCAGCACAGGAGGGTTTCCTACAATCGATGACCTAAAGTTGGATCCCTAAAAAAATGCGAAAATGCTTTTTGAACAGCTTTTACAAGATTCCTATCACAGACAGCTTTCAGAGCACACTGTCTCCTACTCCTTTCTACTCATACTACCCCGAACTGAGGCTGTGCAGATCAATATAGAGCCCATGTGACCTGAAATCCCATGAATCACTGCAAAATTCACCTTTGGAGCTCAAAAACGAGGCGAAGTGAGGCGAAGTACATTGTTTTCAATGCACTTCGCCTGAAATTTTGGTGGAGTAGTGGTCCAGTGAGGCAGAGTAACGCAAGGTCATTGTTTCCAATGGACTTTGCATTCTTCACTACAATGCGAAGTACTCCGCTTTGTGTTGAGGAGCACTCCGTGAATCCGCCTTTGCTCCACAAATTGCTTAGCGGAGAGGATTGAGCCCACTTCGCCCACCACTACTCACCAACTCCCTTTTACTGTACTACAATGTCAGTTATGGGTATTATCACAAGTGCTTGGTGTGGGGTACAATCCATGACCATCTGATCTTCCAGCCCCAGAGGTGAGTGTGCTACTTACTAAGCCACTGACACTGACAAATACATCTCCGTTTATTTAATATTTTCATATGGGGACAGTAGTGTAAGCTGCTGTGCAGTGTAATCTACTCTAGTCTGGCTCCTTAAAATTAATTCTTAATAAGACATTTCACAGCTAATCAAGATATTTATAAAACGTTATCATCAGTTTAAATATATGTATTGTTAGTCCATAAATACAAAACAATCCATAAAGAAGACATCGTATACATACTGATATAGCAAAGTGTCAATACTTCACATGCTCTGACCAGAGGGGGAACAGTTACATATTTGTCCTTTTGTATCCTTGTTTGTAACCTGGCCCATTTAGAAACTCCTCTTTAGTATTTAGATGTCTGAACTTCAGTGGTATTTTCTAGCTTTATGATTGGTTCTGAATTCTCCAGTCAGAACTGTTTCATTCATCACTGCTACCCAAACAGGTCCAGTTGTGCAAGAGTTCCTGCAGAGGACTAACCTATGGAGACAATGTTAGCCCTAGCATGGAGTAGCTATAACCATTTTAGTCAGAGGCAGTGCATTAAACATACTATTTATGCTGTGGTTTATTTCTATAGTAAGTTATCTGAAGGGTAATAGTATCCAGGGTTAATCTGCTCTGTAGAAAATTCAAAGGATACTATTGGGCTTATCCAGAATTAATTATCTGTTTCCTATTTTGTCTTTGTCAGCTATAAGGACCACAGATAGGCTAAATTGATTATCAGCAAGCTAAATGTGGTGATAAAGTAACAAAGAAGCTATGTGTTAGCATTCAATGGCAATAAAACAGGCCAGACATGCAGACCAACAAGAAATAACCCAAATGGGGGTTGTACCATACTTTGTTAAGATTAGACTCTTGTTAATATTTGTTTGTTATAGAACAAAGCAGCATGAGTTCACATGAAGGAGGATAAGAAATGTGTGTTGGGCAGTGTTATGCTGGTGCTCAGTGGGCTATGAAAAGAAAAGCAATGAACCAGTTATGATATGCAGGAAATCATGCACCAACAAATTGGAGGAGCAAAGATTCTACAAAAATCGTATTGAGAAGTGCAAACCTCAGATGATAATGGTAAGCACTTTATCATTTACTATGTTTATCAATGTTTATTTACTGTTATTGTTAATGTTATTATTGGTTTTATTAGCCACATCAGTATCAGCATCCTCCCCTTTCAACCTCAGTGGTAAAACTTTCACGAGTCATAAGACCTTAATGACTAACTGTCACCACCCATGAGCAAGGCCACTGATTTACGGTGATTAAAACATTGAAATTCATTTTCAATACTTCAGATTCCGGAATTGCACTGGTGATTGTTATTCTAATTTCTGGATTTTACCGGGATTCTGCTGTCATTCTTTTAGTATGTGTATAAATAATCAAAATAAAAGAAGGCTTAATATACAGAGCATTAAATAAAGCAAATTGAAAATAGTTCAGGAAGCAATTATAAAAAAAAAAATACAAGTTTTGTAGAATTACCGATCTAGTATAAAATGGCAGATTCCATGAAATCTTTGTTTTTAACGGTGTTCAGGCAGCCCTAATTCCGGAATTTTACCAGGTTTTCCGTTAAAAACCGAAAAACAGTGGCCTTGCCCATGAGTTATGGGTATCCCTATTCTCTAGTGGAGATATATAAAATAAATGCTAGGAAAGTACTAGTACAGTGTATGAGTAAAATTGCATTTGTATTTATTTTTATTACGAGGATAAACTACACTGAACAACACTCATTTTCAAGAAGGTACGGGGATGGAATATTGAAGGACACAATTGCAAAAAGTACAAACAAATTGTTTTACACAGAACAAGCCAGTAATGCAGTGAATGGTATTTTAAGAATACACAGCTGTGCAAATCAGCAGTTGAGGTGACAAGTTATTAAGCAATACTGTGGATGCAATTATGAGAAAAATACAGTACAACTCTAATGGGAGATTAGACTTTCAAGAAAACAGTAGACTGGGATTTTGAATTTGCAGCTGACATAGCAAAATAATTCCACAGAGTGGTCAAACAAGATAATAAACCACAAGGCCAAATGCCAAATGGTTAGCACCTTTGACTAAAGATGGTATTATTTTACAAGCGTACTGCCACTTTCCTCTGGTTTGATTTTTATAATGCATTTGATTAGTGATAAAATGTCTATTTTATTTTTTTTCACAGATTTTTAACCCCCAGCCTGGCACTGACAAAAGGTCTCACACAGGGATGCACGGGTATCTGACCCGAGTTATTGATCTGACCAGTTTTTGGACCCTGCGGAGATATCCAGTCTGGTCGGATAGAGGCTCATAAAAGGGGTGGGTAGTTATTTTTTTACAGCTTGGTGATGTGACACAGTGTGCGTGCATAGGCGGTTTGTGTTTTGCATTCTTCGGGATTGAATAGCCAAAACTGCATCATAATGACACATAAAAGTATGGTATGGTGGTGTTTCTCAGTTTTCCTGTGAGACTGACAAAGGCGTACAGAAGTTGTAAAACAGCTGGTTTAGGAACTCAAGCAGCCAACTACATCTATTGTCAGCCAGCAACCCAGTGTGGCAGCAGATGCAGAAAATGATGCTGATGACCCCAGGGAGACATTTTGCCCTACAAAGCAACTGCCCCAATCATGTAGGTATAAGATTCTGGTACTCTGGTACTCATGTTGTATTTTTCTAATGGGTTTCTTATTTTTTTTAGCTGGTGAAACGGATGTTAACTGCCCCAGAAATATTGAATTAGACATGCACCTCGCTGAGAACATCATGCCCAAAATGGCACACCCAGATCCTCTGCAATACTAGCGGTTTCAGGAGCACAGATTTGCTGCACTGACCAAGATCACAAAATGTTATCTTTCAGGACCTTCTACCAGTGTTCCAAGCCAGCGCATATTCAGTATGGCTGGTGCCATCATAACTGACAGGCGCATAATGTGAACATGCTGCTATTTTTAAAATATAATTTATCACAGCAAAGTGAGCAATGAATGTTAGGCAGTAGGCTTATCATTAAGCACAGCAGCCTGTGTTTGTTGGCCCCCAAGCAAGCAAACATGAACTAAGCTCAAAGCACCATTATTTATTCATTGCTTGTGACTTTTATACATGGTGGAGTATTAAACTAATCACTTGTTATTTTAATAATAAATTTGTACTATGGCATGTAATAAATATGTGTGATTTTATCAAGATGATCAAGTTTGTTGTGAGTTCTTTATACATTTAATATCTGATCTGGCAGATATCCGATCTAGACAGATATCTGGTAAAATATATCTGGATCTGGTATCCAGGAAAGAAAATGGTATCTGTGTATCCCTAATCTCACAGTTCAGTACAGCTGAAACCTTTCACCAAGGCGAAGTCATGCCAAACTAATTTTATAGAATTCTTCAATTGGGTAACCAGGGAGGTGGATCAGGGTAGAGCGGTGGATGTGGCATATCTGGATTTTAGCAACGTTTTTGATATGGTGCCACATAGAAGATTGCTAAATAAACTAGGGAGCCTAGGTGTAGGGGGCAAGATACTGAGATGGGTGGGGAGCTGGCTAGGCAATAGGACTCAGAGGGTTGTGGTAATGGAACATGTTCTGCAGAAGGAAGAGTGACCAGTGGATTTCCACAGGGATCAGTGTTGGGCCCGGTCCTCTTCAATGTCTTCATCAGTGACATTGCTGAGGGCTGGAAGGGAAAGTCTGCCTGTTTACGGATGACACAGAAATCTGCAACAGGGTAGACACTCTGGATGGGGTGGATAAAATGCAAAAGGACCTAAAAAGATTGGATGACTGGTCTAGGTAAGGGCAGCTGGGGTTCAATGTTAAAAAATGCAAGATTATGTATATGGGAAACAATAACCCAGGGGCAGTGTACAACATAGGGGGAAAGAACATTTCAAGCGCCAAGCAGGAGAGGGATCTGGGTGCCATCATCTCTGATGACCTGAAGATGGCCCAATAATGCGACAAGGCAGCAATAAGAGCTAGCAGGATGCTGGGTTGCATAGGCAGGGGTATAACTAGCAGAAGGAGGGAGGCTGTACTCCCACTGTATAGATCGTTGGTAAGGCCTCACCTTGAGTAATGTGTCCAATTCTGGAGACCGCATCTACAGAAGGACATAAACAGAGTGGAGGCTGTACAGAGGAGGGCAACCAAGATGGTGGGAGGCCTACAGTATATAATAAACACTATGGAGTTAGGTTAAGGGTGCTAAATATGTATTCACTGGAGGAGAGGAGAGAAGGGGGGACATGATAGAGACATATAAATACCTCACTGGAAGAAACAGAGCGCATGTTGATGACATTTTCCAAAGGAAAAAGTGCTCAAGGACTAGAGGCCACAACATGAAATTAGAGGGGGGAGGCTTAGAGGAAACATGAGGAAGTACTTTTACACAAAGAGGGTGGTGGATACATGGAACAGTCTGCCAACTGAGGTGGTGGTGGCTTACATGGTTACAGAATTCAAGAAGGCTTGGGACAGGCACATAGGAAGCCTGAAATCACTAAGAGAGTGACCATTAGTCTAATTTGGGATTCAGTAGGTCACGCTAGCTGCAAAACAGGGCAGATGTGGTGGGCCTGAGTGCCCTTATTTGCCGTCAACTTCTATGTTTCTATGAAACTAGGGAGCCACCTTTGGCATACTTTTCTTAGCGCACACACAATCTTTCCATGTTGCATTTCATTCCTAAAGGAATATATTTTTAGGTGTCTGCCCAATGATAAACACAGCAGGGGACTTGTCTGAGACTGTGATTCATTGTTACCACACTGTTTAAGGAATTCAAAACAGACATAGAACAGGATCCCGTCATGCAGAATTCCGACCCTCAAAAGCCCAGTGCCAAAATCCCAACAGCTGGAATCCCGAGAATGGTAGATAAAAGAAGTGAAATTTGGAAGAAGTGTTCGGGGGGGGGGGGTCAAACCCTCCACACCCTCTGTCATATATATAAACATCCCTCAAAACTGCACAAATCACCATACAATGGGATAGTTTCATTGTTGGGATTCCAGCTGTTGGGATTTCGGTGTCGGGCTTTCAAAGGTTGGGATTCTGCTTGTCGAGATCCTGTACTGATACCTTCAAAACCCTACTATTATCAAGTGCACAGTAGAATGTGATCAACCCTTTTGGCTGATTGCTGGGTAGCAGACTGACAACATGGGCTGAAGTCCTGCCAGTGTCCCAGCCCCCCCCTCCCCAATCACAGGTCCAAACTGTATTGTGTATAGAAGTACCTATTACACTGGTAGTCTAGTGGCCCCAATCCACTGTTCTCTGGTCTGAACTGTCCTTTTCATCGAAGCACTATAACTTTGGTAGTCTAGTGAAGCCTTTACATCCTTATCATCAGCCTGATCTGTCCTGTGCATAAAAGCACAATTACCCTGATAGTCTAGTAGCCCCTCAACCCCTCAATCACTGGCCTGAACTATCTTGTGCATAGAGCACTGTCACCCTGGTAATCTAGTGTACTCTCCACCCACCAACAGCAGGTCTGACCTGTAAGTGTAATAAAATCCCTATCGCCCTGATAGTTTAGAGGCCCCCTTTCTCACCTGATTGCTTTAACTCACCCCCTCGCTGTCCCTCCCATTCAGCACAATCAATCAGCAATCTCTGATGGCATTCAACTCACCCTATATGGCAATCCTGGAAACATGACACCACTCCAAGATGGTGACTGGTACAGCCTCGCCACTCACCACCTCGGCTGGCCACCATCTGAAGACAGGGGGCAATTGTACCAACTTTAGAAGAAGCTGGTTCTACAATAGGCATGCACTCATTTCCTGTCACTCAGACACTGAATGGCCAAGGTGGTGAGCAGAGAGGTTGTGATGGCTACCATCTCATGATAGCAGCATATGTCCAAGACTGGCAGGTGGGGGGGTGCCATGGGGAGTGTGGGTGTGGTGGAGAAAGCTAAGTTGGTGGGATGGAGGTGAGTTAATGGCAATTGGGTGGGGATGGAGGGACACTAGACTACCAGGGAAGTAGGGATTTTATGGTACCCGGTTAGATTAGTGCTACATTTATAGCGCCAGTCAAGACAGCGTTAGTCCATATAGTGCTACCATGGGCAGTGAGCTGGGATGTGCAGTGCTTGCTATATGCGCTTCCCTGGTCGCTGTCCATGGTACTGCCACAGAACAAGGGCAGCAGAATCCAGGAGGCTGGCTGAGCTGCTCCCATGGTGTGGAGGGCTGGGGCACAGAGTAACTTAGCCATGCGGCAGTGGAGACCAGGGTTCTAATCCTGGTCTTCAACCATTTTGGCAGAATCGGGACTTGTTGTTTGTTACAAGGGGCCATGGAAACAGTATTCCATGGCCCCACAAATTTTAACTTGCCCCATGATCTGCTCCCCCCCAAGAGTGAGAATCTTTAAATCTGGGGGTGTGTGGGGGGAAGAGCCCCCATGTAGGGGAGGGTGCAGGGGTCAGAGTCCCCCAGAAAAATAAAAAGGACAGCACTTTTGCCATGCTGTTAATGCAGACAGCATTGTGGTCAGCTTTTTTCTGACCCAGTGCTGGTTTTATTGCACTGACAGGTCAGACCTGTGATTTGGGGGTACACTAGACCACAAGGGTGACATTGCTTCTATCTACAAGACAGTTCAGACCTGTAATTGGTGGGAGTAGATTCCACTAGACTATGAGGGGGATAGTGCTTATATGGACAGGACAGTTCAGACCTGCGATTGAGGGTGGGGGGCCTCTAGACTGCCAGGGTGATAGTGTTTATATGCATTTGGACATGCAATCAGGGGTGGGGGTCCACTAGACTGCCAGGGTAAAAGGGTGTGTATGAAAATCACAACAGTTTGGACCTGCAATGTACAGGGGCCAACCATGGCTCTGCACAATGCCTCCATGCAGCTGTGCATGGTGGCATTGTGCAGAGAAGCCAATGAAAACATAACAGCATGCAAATAGCCCCGTTGCACCTGGCATGCCATTTGTGCTTATTAGCATACTAGCACGTGAAAATAGCTTACAGGGGAACAGGGTCTATCTCATTTGGGACATACTATCTCCCTTTGCTCCTGTGAGCCACTTTCCTGCAGGGGACTGTGTAGACACAGCACACAGTCAGTGTGCCCTGCACTCCTACAGCTCCCATATTAAGATATTTGTGCTTATTAGCATACCGACAGGTAAAAATGGCTTGCAGGGGAACAGTGGCTATCCTATTTGGGACACATAATCGGCCTTCATTCCTGTAAGCCACTTTCCTGCAGGGAGAAAGCGTAGGCACAGCACATAGTCACTGGACCCTGCACTACTACAACTCCCATATTTAGAGAGGCAGCATGCACCAGTCATCATGCACTGCTTCTTCAAATATGTCCCCCAGGCCAGCCATTTGGCATTTTATGCACACCACTAATGGATACATAGCCCTATTGACTGGCTCTAAAAATTGGGGCCATTATGTAAAAAACAAGTCAGTGACAGTGTGGGAAGAGAAATATTGTAAAATATGAATATCGCCATATCTAGCAGCCTGTCAACATATTAACAAAAATAAAAGCCATAGCCTCCAGAAACGAACAAAATCAATGGGAAAGATAGTGTGTTCCATCTCAGGGTGAGCACTCTAACAATGATTTTGTTAGCCACTTTCTTCAAACTGTTTCTGACACTGCAGAAACCACCCTCCTAGCCTGCACAAAACGTTTTGTGCCCTCTGACCCCAATACAGTACGGCAGTGGATTCAAGTTCAGTGGTCATTGATATCAAATGTTATTTATTGATTAAGCTATTGAATTATTTAGTTATTTATCCTGTTACCACACAGCAGAAAAAACAGTTGCTACTGTAGATGCAGGAGCAGGCAAACCTAGAAAAAGTCTATCTTAGCATTTTGTTTTTCATTGCATTCTTGGTCAGCAAATTAGGCATCCTGGGGAGTGAGAGAGCAAGAGAGAAAGACAATGTTTTGTGCAGTGCCCTCTGAACCTGACACAGCACCAGCATGGATTGCAATGTGGGTCACTGAGATAGAATTTTATTATATTTATTTATCTAGCCAGTCATCACAGGCAGAAAATTCTCTGTTGCTGCTGTAGAAGCCAGTGGGAAAACAAAAAAATGATTGGCTTTACAATTTTTTTTGTACAGCGTTCATAGTGAGCAAATTCCGTGGCCAGGTAAGTAAGAGGGTGAGGAAAACAGAATTTGTGCATTGCCCTCTTACCCCAGCACAGTACAGCTATGTATTGAAATGTGGGGTTTAATGAGACTGAAATTTTATTGATTATATTTATTTATCTAGCCAGTCACCACAGGGCAGAAGAATACTCAACTGTGGCTGCAGAAGCCAGAGCTGGGCAACATAAAGTTCAGCATTCATTTTTTTCCCCCCCTTTCTTTTTCCCTCCGGTTGCCCGATTCTGAGGCATCCCTCAGGAGACACCTGCTTGTCCTGCCCTGTCAGATACCTCCCTCGGCCTGGATCACTCCCTGGAACCTTGACCTAGCACCCGAGTCCCCCACCGGTGGGTCCCCTGACTTGTGCCCCTTCGGGCAGGGCCACCCTCACCTACCTTGGGTGCGCCTTCAATTTAGTTTGGTGGGTGAACTCTGGTGCAGGCCGAGGGATATCGGGATTGGGGGAAGGCAGAGTCCAGCAATGGGTGTGGGGCAGGTGCTCTGTCATCTCCTCAGGCACCAGGGTGTTTCCTTGTGCACATGTGTGCATGAGCCCAGAGGCATGGACATGCAATGATGTCCAGCGTGTGCTGGGCATGCTCCTGCACCCCTCTCATAGACATCTGCTACCACCTCCACTGCTGCGTGCATGACCCCCCCAGCTTTGCACCCCCAGTCTCCCCTGGGAGTTGCTGCTGCTGGGGAGTCATCAACCCACCCTCCCCAGGAGAGGAGAGCTATCCTTGAGATGCTCACTCCCGAACCCAGGTTGCCGGCATGGTGCAAGGTGTGGCATCCAGCGCTCAACCCTCAGTGCCAATGGGCCGGCATGTTTTTCAATTTTGTGCACAGCATTCTTGGTAAACAAATGAGGTGATCATTTAAACTCGCAGTGGCCAACAGCAATAAAAAGTAATTTTGTTTCCTAAGATTTTTACACATTGCTGTAACAACATATTGGGGCTTTAGAGCACACATATAGTAAAACAATCATTTTCTTTGGAGCATGCATATAGTAGAACAATCATTTAAAATGTGAAGCTCCACCATGTCCAGCTGTGGCAGAGGTTGCAAGGTCCCTTCCTCAACCTAAGTGCAAGGACTAGACTGGATAGATCAGTTCCTCCATAATCAGACTCTGAACTAAACAAGGATTCTGGGCTGTTTGAACTCTCCTTCCTTTGCAAGTTAACAACTGTGCTCCATTTGCTGATATTTTTTTATTTTAAATAGCAGTGTTCCATCCCTTTATAAAGGCTACAAGTGGAGGAAAGGAAAATGACTTGGTTTTAGATTGTGCCTTTCATAACTGCATCCCGAAGCACATTGCAATCTAGTAGAAGAAAGGGAGAGAGTGCTGCTGCCGTTTAAGCATGTTCAAATAGCAGAGGGCTTGATGAGACAGACTGAAAAGAGGTTAAGAACAGGGAGTAAATGAAATAAGGGCCAGTCAGTATTTGGTGGTTGTGGGATTCAAACTGTGGTTTCCAGGTTCATATAGCTCTGTACTCCTAATCACTAGGACAAACTACCAACCAAACAGATCATGCAAACATAATCTGTTTACTGTTGAAATGTAAAGATGCAATCATTATAATATGTATTAACATAATGGAATTGTTGTTTAGATGGAACTTCTGGGAACAGCATATATATATATATATATATATATATAGATATATATAGATATATATATAGATATATATATATATATATAGATATATATAGATATATATAGATATAGATATATATAGATATATATAGATATATATAGATATATATAGATATATATAGATATAGATATATATAGATATATATATAGATATATAGATATAGATATATAGATATATATATATATATATATATATATATATATATATATATATATATATATAGATATATATATATATATATATATATAGATATATATATAGATATATATATATAGATATATATATATATATATATATATATATATATATATAGATATATATATATATATATATAATGGTATGCAGTAGTGCTACCATAATTAGGAGTTGAGTTCCATTTCTATGTTAAACCCCAAAACTTTGCAACTGTTTGACTGATTTGCCTGAAATTTGGAATGCATGATCATGAACCATAGGCCTTGGGATCTGCCAAGATTTGTACCAGTCGGACATACAGCTGTGGAGTTATTAAGCGTGATCTGCACACGTGTTTACGCTTTTCTGGAATTCTACGGTCGCGCCTACAGGTCGTATGGTTTGCGCGACTGGCCCAAAATCTTCAGGGAATGTGCAGCCAGGGTCCCCAATGTGCCTTTCAAAGATTTCATGAAAAAATATTAAACGGTTCAAAAATTATTCAAAAAACAATTTCCCATTATAAGTCAATGGGAAAAGTTAACTAAAAGTTTGACAGTGTCGCAAATGCACTTTTTACTGTCGCAAATGGCCCTGTTACTGTTGCAAATCTGCCATCTTGTTTTCAGTTAGTGATCAGTAAAATGCTTGGCATTTAAAATTGAGACCCTCTAGCAACCTAATTCTTTTTGTATTCATCTAGTCGGGCCCTGAGGTTGCTAGCCATGTCTTTATTTTGGGGTAAAACACCCCAGAAATATGTTTTTCAGATTTCTGGAAAAAGTACTTTCACAAAGTAGTGTCGCACTCACGAAAGTGTCGCAAATTTTTTGCAAAAGCTTTCGCAAATCACGACACTACTTTGCGACACTATGCCCAAAATAACAGTAATTCGTTGCCACTCCGCTGCAAAAGAACGGTTGGGAGTTTTTGGCTGAAATTTGGAGGGAATGCAGATGACATTTCACAGATGTGCCTTTCAGTGTTGTATTGAAAAAATATTACACGGCAGCAAAGTTACGGCACTCCAAAGTTGACAGTTTTTCCCATAGGATAACATTACGGCGCCCGACGCATTACAGGAATCCTTTGGCACCCTGCTACAAAATAACGGTTTAGTCTTTTTTCCTGAAATTTGGAGGGAAGACAGCCAACAGCCCACAGATGTGCCTTTTAGTGGTTTGGTGAAAAAATATTACAGGGAGGCAAAGTTATGGCATTCCGAACTTCTCTTTTTTTCCCATAGGATAACATTACGACGTTCGCCGCGCCTTTCAGGGCCTGTATCTCGGAAACGGTGTGAGATACGGACTTTTCGTTGGAAAAATATTTAGCCCCCTAATGGGGGCTAAGCAGAAAATTAGCCAGGACAGTTGTAAATCATATGACTTTTAAATTTTTTTTCTACGTCGTACGGTTCCTGAGATATAACCTATTTAGTATTCCAAGTTCTCATTTTCTGCTCCAATAATCATTATTATGCATACATTATTTGTACTCACTGTCTGTCTCTATGCAGGTTTTGGGGAAAACCAGCCTGTGCGCTTACATTACTGTTACTGTTGCCCTTTCTGCTTGTGGTTCCATACCCGTTTCACTTACCGTTGACATCTTCGCCTCCATGTGTGTTATCCTTTGCATTTTCATTTGCGCTTGCGTTTCTGTTATTTTTTGCCATTTGTGTCTACAGTACTGTTTCTCTTTCTGTTTTACTTAGCGTCACCATGCCCATTGAAATTTCCGTTTGCAGGCACCATGTTACTATGTGACAACACATCACGTGGCAGACCATTCCCGTCTACGCCACCGTGTGGTACCTATTCTCGTTTCTTGCACGCGTTACCATGTCTCGCCACTGTTAAGCGCTTCTGTTTGCATTGCTGTTCCTGTTACTATGCCACAAGACATCATGTGGTGGGGTGCGGGCCCTCCCGCGCTGCCGCGACGTGGCGGGAGCGCGGGACCCTATGTATGCGTTATCCCTTGCGTTTCTTTTATTTGCGCTTGCGTTTCTGTTATTTTTTGCCATTTGTGTCTACAGTACTGTTTCTCTTTCTTTTTTTTTTTTGCCATTAAATCTTTATTCCAATTTTTTACAGAGAATACATACAAGAAACATAATCATAAACATAAAACATACAGGAGTGCACCAATACATCATACAATTATTGACAGGAGTCCTTCTCTGCAATACCCCCCCCCAATAACAACAAACAAAACAAAACAAAACATACACCCCGAAAGTAAATAAAATATAAACCCCCCAATAAGGGCGAGGTTCCCTTACCCTCCTTCCCTCCCCACACAAGACCATTCAAACTGATTTCAACCCAAGAGGGTACCTAAATCACTCACAACGAATAAATAGTGTAAAATGGCCCCCATATCTTTTCAAACAGAGGACTCTTGTTTTGGAGGACGGCTATCATCCTCTCAATCCTGAGGCTCGCAAGAAGTTCCTCCAGCCATTCAGAATAGCTGATCACACTATTGTCCTTCCAATGTCTGAGGACCACTTTTTCAGAGTAATCGAGATCAAGGCCATATAAATTTCCTATTCTTAACCATAATACGGGACATATCCCCCAGCAGACATATCTCAGGCTTAAAAAGGTCATCCAGGCCCAGCAAGAGGTCTATCTTATTTTTAATCTCTGTCCAAAGTGGGACAATTTTGGGCAATTCCAAAAGATATGTAACAGGTCTCCATTTCTGAAGTTACATCTATTACATTTGGGATCCTCTATCAACTTTAAATTCACAAGTTTTTGAGGGGAGTAGTAAATGTCATGGAGAATTTTAAACTATATAAGCCTTAACTTGATCTTGCCAGATAAATTTATGGCAACCTTGCCAGAGGACCGGCCAATTCAGAACTTCGTCGGGAAACACTGTGGCCCAATACGAGCATGGGGCAAGATTTTGAGAGTAGGCCCAATTAAATAATACGGTATATACTTTGGAAATTGCCTGTGAGAGTCCCACCAGGGGCTCCAGGGTCTCATGAAAGTCAACCTGTGGAGACTGGACTGGATTTCTACCTACTTTTTTGAGTAGAAGGTGCCAAAGCTGATATATTTTGAAAATTGCTTTAGAGGGCAGCTTAAAATTATGCGAAATCTCCAGAGAAGAACATATATGTCCTTCCTCGTTGAGAAAATCTTTCAGGCGACATTTATCTGGTAAGGTCAGCCAGTCGGATCTGATAGGTTTATTATCAATCAAAAAATTCGGATTACCCCAGATAGGTTGGGACCAGTCCTTAACCTGGTCATATTTTAAGAAGCTACAAAGTTGAGCATGGATCTTTAGAGATACACCTATCGGGGATTTCCTCAAAGGAGAGGGAAGTAGTTTTGGAGTAAGATAAAGTAAGGTCTCTGGGGCCAGACCATATTTCTTGATAAGACCTATCTCCAAATTTATCCACAAGGGTACATAGGTTGTCCGCTGAAGCAAATCCATATGTTGAACCCATCTACAATATTTATTAACCTGACCCGCCCAAAAATAAAGAGCAAAATGAGGTAGCCTTAATCCCCCAAGTAATTTAGGGGCCGCCAGTTTGTGATATGCCATCCTGGCTTTCTTATATCCCCAAACAAAGTTGGCTATAATCCCATGAAGCTTCTTGAACCATGAAAGTGGAAGCCAGATGTCTAACATACTCAAGGGATAGAAAAGCCGAGGGAATACATTCATCTTGACTATATTTATCCTACCCCATAGAGAAAATGGAAGTTGTGCCCATCTTTTGAGATCTAAATCAATGGTATGCACCAGGGAATCCAGATTCAGCTGGCGTGTCCGCATCATACTCCTCGTCAGAGTAAGACCCAGATATTTGAGAGAGTCAGATTTCCACCCTAGACCTAGCTCAATAATCTCTTGCTTGAAAAGGTTTTTACTAAGGGGGTAAACCACGGTTTTATCCTGATTCAGTTTATAATTAGCAAGACAACTATATTCCCGAATAGACTCTAATAAGGCTGGGATTGACTTATTCAGCCTGGATATGTATACCAAAAGATCGTCTGCATATGCTGTTACCTTAACGGCCTGATCCAGTATTTTTATGCCATTTATCTCCCTGTTATGCACTGTGCTCCTGATAAGAGGTTCCAAATACAAATTAAAGAGAAGGGGGGACAAGGGGCATCCTTGTCTAGTGCCTACATATAGTGGAAAGGGGTCCGATGTGGCCCCATTGCAAGTGATTCTGGCTGTGGGATTTGAGTACAGGGCACCTATCCATTCCAAGAACCACTCTGGAAACCCAAATTTACCTATTGTGGTTAACAGAAACCCCCAGTGTACCCTGTCGAACGCCTTCTCGGCATCCAAGGAGACCAAAGCCATGGGAGAGTTGTTCCCCTCGGATGCCGAGAAGACGTGGGCCAGTGTCCTAAGATGATCGGCAGCGACTGTTTCTCTTTCTGTTTCACTTTGCATCACCATGCCCATTGACATTTCTGTTTGCAGGCACCATGTTACTATGTGACAACACATCACATGGCAGACCATTCCTGTCTACGCCACCGTGTGTGTTACCCTCTCTGTTCTCAATCGCACTTGCGTTACCATGTGCGCCACTGTTAGTGCTTCTGTTTGCATTGCTGTTCTTGTTACTATGCCACAAGACATCATGTGGTTGGGCCTCACACTCCTGCTGCCGCATTACGTGGCATGAGCGTGGGGCCCTATGTGTGTTATCCTTTGCGTTTTCATTTGCGCTTGCGTTTCTGTTATTTTTTGCCATTTGTGTCTACAGTACTGTTTCTCTTTCTGTTTCACTTTGCATCACCATGCCCATTGACATTTCCGTTTGCAGGCACCATGTTACTATGTGACAACACATCACGTGGCAGACCGTTCCCGTCTATGCCACCATGTGCGTTACCCTTTCTGTTCTCATTCACGCTTGTGTTACCATGTGCGCCACTTTTAGTGCTTCTGTTTGCGTTGCTGTTCCTGTTGCTATGCCACAAGACATCATGTGGCGAGAGCGCGGGGCGCTGCCGGAGCCCGATGCTCCGCCACTACATTACTTTCACTATTTCTCGTTATCATTCTCAAGAAGGAAATTAGAGGCAAAAACTCCATTTAATACATTAGTTAGGGTTGTTCCTGCGACAAAGTGAGGAAATTCGATGTTATGGTTGAAACCCCCTTGGACCCCGCCCACCCCCAACCGGCATTGGGATGCACATTGGGGTCATCGGGTCCTAACTCTCACCCCATTCTCCTATACTTCTGCTGCTTTACATGTCATGAAGTGAGAGTTGGAGCCCGGCGACCCCAATGCGCACTCAATGCCGGTTGGGGGTGGGTGGGGAGTCCAAGGGGTTTTCAACCCTAACACCGAATTTCCTCACTTTTGTCACTGTGGGACAACCCTAATTAATGGATTAAACTGAGTTTTTGCCTCTAATATATATATATATATATTATGGTAGAGGAGCCATTTACATGTTAAACCCAAAATTTTGCACCTTAATAACTTTGTAACAGTTTGATGGATTTGCCTGAAATTTGGAATACATGATCAAGACTCATACACCTTAGGATCTGCCAAGTTTTGTAGCAGTCAGATACACAGTTGTGGAGTTATTAAGCATGACCTGCACATGCGTTTATGCTTTTTCTGGAATTCTACGGTCGCGCCTACAGGTCACATGGTTTGCATGACCAGCCCAAAATCTTCAGGGAACATGCAGCCAGGGTCCCCAATGTGTCTTTTGAAGATTTCATGAAAAAATATTAAACGGTTCAAAAGTTATTCACAAAACAATTTCCCATTATAAGTCAATGGGAAAAGTTAACAAAAAGTTCGACAGTGTCGCAAATGCACTTTTTACTGTCACAAATGGCCCTTTTACTGTCGCAAATCCACCATTTTGTTTTCAGTTAGTGATCAGAAAAATGCTTGGCATTTAAAATTGAGACCCTCTAGCAACCTAATTCTTTTTGTATTCATCTAGTCGGGCCCTGAGGTTGCTAGCCATGTCTTTATTTTGGGGTAAAACACCCCAGAAATATGTTTTTTCAGATTTCTGGAAAAGGTACTTTCACAAAGTAGTGTCGCACTCATGAAAGCGTCGCAAATTTTTGCGAAAGCTTTCGCAAATCACGACACTACTTTGCGACACTATGCCCAAAATAACAGTAATTCTTTGGCACCCCGCTGCAAAAGAACGGTTTGGAGTTTTGGGCTGACAATTGGAGGGAACGCAGCTGACATCTCACAGATGTGCCTTTCAGTATTTTGTTGAAAAATTATTACACGGCAGAAAAGTTATGGTACTCCAAAGTTGACGTTTTTTCCCATAGGATAACATTACGGCGTACGACGCATTGCAGCACTCGTTTGGTGCCCTGCTGCAAAATAACGGTTTGGTCTTTTGGGCTGAAATTTGCAGAAAACACAGCCAACATCCCACAGATGTGCCTTTCAGTGGTTTGGTGAAAAAATATTACAGGGAGGCAACGTTATGGCAGTCAGAACTTCTGTTTTTTTCCCATAGGATAACATTCCGGCATTCGCCGCGCCTTTCGGGGCCCGTATCTCGAAAATGGTGCGAGATATGGACTTTTTGTCAAAAAATTCTTAGTCCCCCATTGGGGGCTAAGTACAAAACTAGCCAGGAAAGTGATAATTCCATATGAATTTTACATTTTCTTTCTATGTTGTACGGTTACTGAGATATAAGCAATTTACTATTCCAAGTCCTCATTTTTGTGTTCCGAGAGTCATTATTTTGCATACATTCTTTGTACTCAATGTCTTTCCCTATACAGCTTTTGGGGAAAACCAGCCTGTGCGCTTTCATTACTGTTACCATTACCGTTTCTGCTTGCGGTTCCGTAGCCGTTTCACTTACCGTTCACGTTTACGCCACCATGTGCGTTACCCTTTGCGTTTTCATTTCGGTTGTGCTTTGTGTTGTTTTAACATTTCTGTCTACAGTACTGTTTCTCTTTCTGTTTTTCTTTGCGTCACCATGTGCATTATGATTTGCATTTGGGCCCTGCGCTCTCGCCGCCGCATTACATTCACTATTTCTCATTATCATTCTCAAAAACAAGAGAAATTAGAGGCAAAAAACTCCATTTAATGCATCAGTTAGGGTTATTCCACAGCGACAAAAGCAAGAAAATTCGATGTTAGGGTTGGAACCCCCTTTGCACCCCTTCAGCCCACCCCGCAAACTGGAATTGGGATGCGATTGGGGTCATCAGTCCTAACTGTCACCCCATTCACCTATTCCTCAGCTTCTTTACACATGTGATGGGGTGACAGTTAGGCTGATGACCCAATGCACTCTATTCCAGTTTGGGGTGGGCTGGAGGAGTGCAAAGGGGTTTCAACCCTAACATCGAATTTCCTTGCTTTTTGTCGCTGTGAACAACTCAACTGATGCATTAAATGGAGTTTTTACTCTAATATATATATATATATATATATATATATATATATATATATATATATATATATACTGCATCAGAAGGAATGTTTTTGATTATATGTGACTGATGTACGGTGAACCCTGCCAGAATGCAGTACAACACTACAGCATTCTGCAGAACACTTAGTGCAGGAAGCAAGGCATTTTCAATGGCAGCTAATCCCTTTTGTTATACAGTAACCTGAGACACTGCACTGCATCCAGGCAGGCTCCACTGTAGTTGAATTTGGCCATTGTTCCTAGAACAATGAACAAAAATAGATGGCAGTTGCAAACGTTTTGATGAAAGACTGTACTATATCTTTGGCCCGTTATTTGATATACATGCTTGGTGCTATAAACAATTTACGTAGATGGCTAGTCAGTTATTTTATCTTTGAGAAAGGATACCCACATGGATTAAACATTTGCTTACAGCTTGAATATTGTGCAAGAAAAGTCAGTTACGGCTGACTAAATGTCCTTGAGGTAAACATGTACAGTATGTGGCAGATAATGCTGTTAGTTAAGCTGTAGTAGGTCTACAGTACAAGCTGGAGTGTACATAGAGATTTTACATTATGTGGATATAAAATCAAAATATGGTTTAATGTTACCATGTAAATCTGCTGCATACTGCAATCTATGCTTAGTTTTAGTTCACCCGCATTTTGAACTTAGAAGACAATTTTGATAATCACGTGGAATGGATGACCACAACCATTATGCAAGAAAGGTCACAACTGAATCAAATCTTCATAGCATCAAGATGCACTAAAATCAGTTTTTTAGGGTCTGTGATAAATCTAGTGGGAACATCTATTAAATAATCTCATTGACCTCAGTGCCTTCGACGGGTTTTAAAAAAATCAAAACTTTAATTCGACCTTTAGATGATCAAGACAAACAGGTTTTGATTCTCATAGACTTTAGAAACTATGGTCCCCATAGTCAAATTGTTAGCATGGCACTAACTGGGTTAGTGCCACCCTTACTGTTAATAATGCCAGATGATGGGATGGGGGCCATATTCAAGGCCCCCAGTGTGTGGTGCTGACGGGGAAGTGTGACCTCACAGACTATGCTGCTATGCTACACAAATGAGGGATTACCCATGCATACAGAGTGCAGTGGTATAGTCAGTGATTTTGGCAGCACCGAACAATGTCCCTTGCAGTGCTGTTTGATGTTGCTGAAGCCCTGTCCTTAACTGAACACAACAGTGATGACCCCCAACCCCTGATTGCCAATCCTGGGCTGTCACTCAGTTACTGGTGGTCCAGCAATCCTTCTGATCACCCATCCTGGGGACAGTTGCAAGGGCCTGGTGGTCTAGTGGACCCCACACCCCTCAATCACCCATCCTAGGCCAACAGTCACAGTACCCAGTAGTCTAGAGGACCGCCGTTCCCCAGTTACCTGTCCTGAGCATAATTGAAAGGGCCTGGTTGTCTAGCGGAGCCTCAACCCATTGAGCATGCCACTGATCCCCCTCCTTCCCACTCACTCCAGATCCACCTTTCTGCATCCCACCACCCCAGTTGCTAAAGCCATAATTCAGCATCAGTAATGATGGCTGGCACAGCCCCCTGCTCACCACCTTGGTCAGCTGCTGTCTCATTATCAGTGAGAGATAACGAGTACTATAGAAACACTGGTCATCATTTATGATTAACCCCCAAATCACCACCAGTAAATATGCTTTAATTAATTTAATGCACAATTATGCTTTACAACTACTAGTGAAACTGTGCTTTAAAATATTTAATGCACAATCATGTTTTAAAATACTAGGTTTGACCACAGTTACATGTATACTTCAAACACAAATTCATACCTCCTGGTCATAGAAACATAGGAGTTGCTGGCAGAAAAAAAGACCTAATGTCCATCCAGTCTGCCCAAATGATCTTATCTATCCCCTTGGCCTATTGTCTTAGAGAGATATTTAGCCCTGATGACTGCTCCTAGCCACTCCCCACCATCTACCACTCCTACCTCCCCTTCCACTCCTTTTGATATTACAAGCCCATGTATCTGTCCCACCCACTTTTGAACACATTTATAGATTCCCATCCCTACCTCTGCAGGTAATCTGTTCCACAGTTTCACTACCCTCGCAGTGAAGATGAATTCCCTTATATCTCTCTTGATACTTGCACTAATGAATCTTCACTCATATCCTCTCAAACAGGTCCTCATTGCTCACCTTGTTCATCCCCTTCAGGAACTTGTACGTTTCAATCTTGTTACCTTTCTCTCCCCTGACCTCCAGCACATACATGTTAAGGACTGCTAGGTCAATGAACTAATCCCAAAATATTTGCTGCTGCAATAAACACAGAAATCACCCTTACAAAGAAAATTAAAAATGTACAGTAGTTACAGCAGAATTGGAAATGATCAAAACCATCACAACAGAGCAGTACAACAATGCTCCACCTGACTCAGATCAAGTATCCACCCCCATACTATACCAGAGCAGGAAACCCCAAAGCTGGAAAATGCTGCAAGTCTTACCTCAGACCCAGATCTGTAAAACACTACAACAGCTACCACCAAAGATAAAGCTCAAAAACACAGCAAATGCTGTTACCCCTCAAAAACAGAGCTGGAAAATACTGCACTTCCTGACTCAAAGCTTGAATCTGCCATCCTAATAGCACCTCAGTATAGTACCGGCAACTCTTCCTCTGAAAAATGTTCCCTACAAAAAGGGTTCTGCTATTTCAAATTAAACATTCTCTTTTTATTCCTTTTTTTTTTTTTGCAAAAAATATTTTACAATGCGGTTAACTCACTTAGAAACTGTATACAGCAGGGAGATAATGCACTCTAAGGGACTGAATGCAGATGCCAGGTGCTAAGAAGGCTTGTGCAATATTCTTCTGCATTTTATTCTTACATTAATGGGAATGGAAGAGGGGGTGGCACTAGAGTCAGGGAGGCCTTATCCGTGGATTGGGGGGCAGGACCACACACTATTTCTGCATAGAAGAGCATCAAGCCACCATGTAATCCAAGAAGCAAAGTTTTGCTACTCAGATTTAAATGGGCATGTAAGTTAATAACCTGTTAGGGCCTTCTGTGTGGACTGAGGTAATTTGCATGGTGATATTTGAATATTGCACTATAGTGCAACAGTACAATTCACTTCGGATGCCCTAAGTGATACTTAGCTCATTGGCAGGCTATTGTGTAACACTGGCCACTTACCTGTATGTGTTCAGTAGAAGTCATGTGAATTTTTACTTTGCCAGTAAAGTTTTGGAGAAGTCAAAAACTTTGCACTACACATAGTGGGGTAAAGTTTCCAAATTTGCTGCTACTTCATGTGGTGAATTGCTTCTTTAAAAAAAAAAAGGATCTTCGTCAAAGACATTTCCTACTGTACATTGGGCCATACCTTTTGGACTGTAAGCTGTCGCTGTCAGGACCACTTGGAAACTTTTGCTAACTAGGGGCTTCAACGATGATGTGCAGTGTTGGTGCCTGTAAAAAGTGTATAACCCCATTGCTCCTTAGTTCTTTCTTCTGCCATCAGCCACTCGTTGGACCTGCACAGAAACAATGCCATTGTTTCTGTGATTTTACTGCTTTTCTACTTTAACTTAACTTATCGACATTGTTCATGTATGCAGCCATTGAAAGAACCTTTATTTAGGTTTTGTACCTGCAGTTACAAGATCTACAAGGACAGAATGTTTACACTGTGAGTGTTTGCTGTTTTGCTGTGTGTGGTCCATGAGTGTGAGGCCTACAAAATCTGCTAGGGATTTAACCAGACCACAAGGAGATATAGTAAGCAGGCTCTTGGAAACTTCATTGCACTCAGGGCCATGGAATCTCAGGCCAAGGCCACCAGCTCCAAGTCAACTTTTCCCTAATGCCCTGCTGCCACCAGGAAGAATACTCCCAGATGGTTGGTGATGCTGTCACTGCCATGATCAGTGAAATAGTTGGAGGAAAGTAAAGAAAAGGGCAAGGGCAGATCATCATCTAAGTCCTCCTCCTCTAGTCATCACCATAAGCATCAGGGGAAAAATGCTTCACTAGTGAGGTTAAGGTCTCCATCAAGTGAAGGCAAGGACCTCATCGTTGACCAGTCTGGAGGCATCAACTACAGCACCCCTGACAGTCGATGGGACACTAGGACTGGAGCTTGACTTTGGTGCTGCTATACCTACTATGGTTTCCTGCAGGGCAGTCCAGGTTTCAGCACCCTCATCCCATCACACACACCAAGTGTCAGTGGGATGCCAAATGTCCCGATTTCACGCACAAGCAATTGAAGCAAATTAACTGTCAGCAAGGAAAGCCACTGGGTTGGAGGTAAAGCTGCACTAACTTACATTTCTGAAGGAGCTTCACCTCACACACAGCTGACAAAACATTAGGCAATTGTGTGGAACTGCCATGACAGACTGTGACTAATACCAGATCCTCTGGAGGAGACAATTACTAGTTAAACTTCCAAAGCCAAAATCACATTGTTTCCTTCATCTAGTCAAGTTGCTGTTCTTTGAGTGCTTTGAATGTTAACACGTAGAAAGTACTGAAAAAGTATGACATGCTTGCTTTAATCTCATTTCTTTTTAAATATGAACTTTTGCAAAGAGAAATAATCAAATTGTCTCTGTTCAAGCCTAGAGCACAGTGTCTCCATGTTCAGTGAAATAATCTTGGCAACAAAATGTGTGTCCCTACAAATATAATCAATTTTAATATTGTAATACTGGGATACACTTAGACACGCTGCTCTGTTAATATGGTTCCTTTTGAATCATAGCTTTGAAAGGTATTGTATCAGTTGCATATGGCTTAAAAGGTATTAAAAGAACCTGAATTTCATACCAGCGTTGACTGGTATGCACCTCCCCTCCCAAATAGTGGACTCTTTTGCCCTGGACTGCCTACAGTACTTGAAAAAGGAATATTTGTAAGGCTGTTGCTGCAGTGGGAAGCAAGACATTAATGGGTTAAGGTCCCGAGGACCTTTCAATGCATCAATAAGCATGTGAAACACAAAATGTTTTTAAGGGTTCCCAGTCAAAGTAGCTAACAAAAATAGCATGATCCAGAACTGCACACGGCAACAGAGCCAAAGCAAGGCTAGCACTCAGTAATATCAGAAAGCTCTACCTTGCCACAAACAACAAACCAGATGAAATGTATGTTACTGGGGGGCTATGCCCCCACACCCCTTAACTTAGATATAATTAACTCTGCGGGGGTTAAAAGTCAGGGAAAAGGAAAAAGTTGGTGGGAGAACAAAAAAAAAAAACTGGTGTGGGGGGGGCGAACACAAAAATGCACTGCAGTCAGGAGACCAGGAACAGAACCCTGGTCTTTGGATGCTCTGCCACCATAGCTGCTCCTGCTATCAACCCCCTTTACCATGGAAGCAGCTTGGTGAGACACCCCTCACCTTACCCCTTTCTCCTGTCTTCAGATGTGATGACAGCTACAGAGGTAGCGCTAAATAACTTTCACTATGTTAACCCTGCAGCAGTTATAACATTCGCTGTTCTGACCCCGCTGTTTTTCACTGCGCTATTCTAACAGCACTATATTAACCCGGATACTGTTTTCAAGTCCTGTACAGTTAAAGAATTATGTCTCACTTCTCTAGCTGCCACCAGGACCAGAGATAAAACAGACACACTCTTCCTCTGACAACATACTGGAAAAGATTTACTATTTTAAAGGAGAAAGTTCACAGGTACTGGTAATCCTGCCAGAATATTTTCACATTGCAATGAAGATTTTCTTAAAGGTATATTGCACTTTGACAGACAGGATGTTCTGAATGAATTGTTGTAGGATTTTAATCCTCTTTATCAGGTTATGGTTTTGGTTATACTCTTAAGAGTAAGGACAGAACTGGTCAGCTATAAAAATAACATGTATGTGTGGAAATAGATACATGTCTATTTTTCTCAGATAAGATTTAAGAAATGGTATGGCAGTTCACTGGCTATAAAAAGGGGTGGGATTTCCGGTGTGGTTAATTGCCCCATTTTCACCTCATCTAAAGGTGGCAATCCTAACTATAGAGGGTATGCCACCTCTGTTTTTCCCGACAAGGATGGCAATCACTAACCCTCTAATGGGTGTTGTTGACTCCCAGGCTGTGCTGGTGTCTTTTTCAGAGATTTTACTTTGTCTGTTCCCATGATTGCTAATGCCACTGCCTACAGTCCCATCAACAGAGCCTCCCCTGTGAGTATCATCATTGTTGATGGGATAGAAGCACACCTATCATTTCCCCATTACAGCCACCACCTCTGTCATTGTCTCTCTCGATCACCCCATAGTCATTCAAGATGATGAGGAGTATAGACCTGATCTCCTAAACAGGCAGGATTCAGAGGATGAGGATAAGGAGGAAGATACCTATGAAGAATGGCTCCCTTCCAGATCTACCCTATTCTCTTGCCGTGAAAATTCTGTAATAGTCGTATTTGCTTATAGTCGCTCTAGAACCTCTAGAGTCATGAAAATGTTGCCTCCTGACAAAGAATCCTGAAAGCTGGATGCTATGGGAAAACAAACTTCTGCTTCTGCATCCTTGGGCTTAAGAACTGCAAATTATTAGGTATGTATAATAAAATATCAAAATAGACTGTGGAAATCTGCCATGACTACTGTTCAGGCTTTGCCTGATAGTCCTACCAAGGCTGAACTGCTTAAAGCTTCTTCAGGTGGTATCGATACTAGAAAGCATTTATTACGCTCTGGATATGATGCCTCTGATGCATCTGCCAGGGCTGCTGCCTCTGGCATCTGCCTCAGAAGATATTATTGGCTCGGGGGGGGGGGGTTGGCTTTGCTGAATGCCTTTGTCTGGCGCTTCAAGTTGTTTAGACTGCATGTTGATAATGCCCTTAGTCATCCAAAATAACATTAAAGAGGACAGGAAATAAAAAATAATTATTAAATTCTCAAATGTCCTACACTTTTTAACAGTATATGTGTGTTTATATGATTTAAAATACTTAGTGTGTGTGATCCTTTATTTTATATTCATTAATGCACGCAGTTTCACAATATGGCTACTATAGCCAGTCTGCAGACACATAATGGATGTGACTGAATATTTACTGTACAAGCAGATCCATCGCCTCAAACACAGAATGGGTGTTGAGGAATATAGGTCTACATGACTGCAACTGCAGGTTATGTACACAAATTAAGTTAGCTAAACTACTAAACTGCCACTATCCCCCTTCCTCCTTTGCTGTAGTACCCCAGGTTGTGGAGATAGTCATCAGTCCGATCAACGGTACAGGCTGTTCAGTTTGTGGAGTGGGGGCAAAGGGCACAAGAGAAAGCCATATTGGAGCAGAGACAGGCTTGTGAAGTGGCATTAGACTGAGGAGTATTGGAGCTGTAACAGACACTAGTGAACTATTTACAAGAAGACAGCCTATATGGAAGGGTCAAAAAGGGAGTACATTACCTTCCAGAACTTTTTGATGGGGCATTGAGGCTATCCTGAAGGTTGCAGTATCAATAAAAGGAGTTCCATTCACTCTCGTGTCAAGGTAATATTCATCCATCAAATCTGTTTTAATTGCTGATAGTATTTGAATGACAATTTGCAGGACTGGTTTCCCTGAAGAGCTACAAATGCAAGAAATTGGTTGGGGCAGTTTGTGCTGCTGTTAATTCACCCTTTGTATTGCCAGTGTCTGGAGTGTGTTTGAATGCTTTTGCACTGCACTGAATAAACAAATTCATAAGATTTTAATGTTTGGTCTTGGTGCCTGTTTTTCAATTTGGTGTTCTGAAGCTTGGCCTTGAAATACTGTGATTTTGCAGCACGGACAGCCTTAGTACAGGAGTTCCTGATAGTTTTGTATAAGAGAAGATCAGGCAAGGAGTGAGATAGTTTGAAAATTGCCCAGGTGAGGTCACGGGACTTGCACTGGTCAATGATTTCAGGGTAATCCAAGGGTGATAGTGATTTTTGACCCTGCATTTTCTGAGAAGGGCTTGCTTGTCCTATATAGAGGAGATTTTGGAATAAAACAGGGAGAGGGCAGGGTTGATATCCTTGGTGGAAGGTATGGCTGTCCAATCTGCAGCAGCAAGGTCATTTAAGAGAGCAGAGGTGTTGAGTGAGTGGAGGGACCTGGTCCAGATGTATTCAGGGGAAGAGGGTGGATGCCAGATCTTCCTTATGCAGAACCTTATGCAGCAGTCACTGAAAGCATCCAGTAGGATTCCTGCTGCTACAGTACAGTGAGGGTGGGAGGAGAGAACCCAGTCTAGGAGAGAGTGATTATGATAGTGGGGGTTGAGCCAGATGGGTTCAGTGATAATTTGCATGAGACTTAGGGACTCAACCTTGTGGAGGGTAGGCCTGGAGGCTGGGGAGAGCTAACTGACACTGAAGTCCCCTAGCAAAATGAGCTCACCAGTGGAGGATTGAGAAGTGATGGTAGAGAGAGAGACTGTATTAGGGAGGAGGGATATTTTAGGTGCGGCATAGAAAACCCCAATGAAGATAGGAACAGAGGAGGGGAATAACAGCCTGACCAGGAGGAATTCATGGGAGGAAGATGTGATCTCACTTAAAACTATGTTGCAAAAGAGGCTCTGACAGGCATAGATAGCAATACATCCCCCATCTTTCCCCCTGTCCTGTCTGAAAAGATGATAGTCAGGAAGGGACAGGCTGGAGTTGGGGATTCTGGAGGAGAGCCAGGACTCAGAGGTACAGAGGATGTTGGATGAATGTTGTGAAATTCAGGCAGACATGAGGCCGAGCTTTGAAAGAAGGCTCTGAGCATTGAGATGAGATTTGCTCAGGCCTTTAGCAGTTGGGGAGGTGGAGAAGGGGGACGGGAGGGTCCAGGGCTAGACTCCACATCGCCAGACAGAACAAGGAGTGGGCAAGATGATGGTATGGGATTTCTGACTTCTAGAGCGGGAGGGGGGAAGGTGGGAAGGAGGGACGCAAGGAAGGCAAGAAGGACACAAAGGAGAAACTCCAGACTATGGGAGGGGGAAGGGAGATAACCAATGTGGATAGGAGGGAAGGAGGATAGAGGGATGGAAGAAGGGATGGGTGGGTGGAAGTGGAGTAAGATAGAGGGGGAAGGGAGATAGGAGAGGGAGGAGGAGGTAGCACAGGAGCTAGCAAACTAAAGGAGGGTAAGGAACAATGTAATCAGGAGGTGAGATACTGTAGCCATTGGATGTACAGTAATGTAAATAATATAAATGAACATTTGGTCAAATATAAAATGGCAGTCACCTGATAAAAGGCTTAATCTGTAATTAGAAATAGGGATTACTACAGTTAACTGGGCTGATACATAGATGTAAACAACAGGTTACTGACAGAGCAGAAAAGGTGCAGAAAACTAAGACAAACACTGGTTGAATGTTCTGAGCAAGTAAAAACTGTGAAACTATGAGCAATTGCTAGATACAAAGAGCAAAAAGTGAGAACACCCAGAGTTTGCAGCAGTCAAGATAGAAAAAAATGGCAAAAAACTAAAACTAAAGCACTGACAAGTATAAAACCTAAGATCATGAACAGTTGCTAGGTAGAAAATGCAAAAAGTGAGTACACTCAGATAGGATTTTGTAAGGAGTCAGCAAAAATGGCCAAAAGAATGAAACTAAAGCACTGACAAGTATACAACCTAAAATAAATGAACAGTTGCTAGAAAGTGCATGAAGTGAGGTGATACAATAAGTGAATGAGGAAACTGTGTTGGAATGTAGTTGATTAGGGCCATATAGAGGTGGAGGAAGCTTGCGGATCAGAGATGGCTGTGTGGTGACCCCCAATTCTGAGTGCAAGAGCTATGTAGGGGAAAGCTTATATAGACTTGGAGGCAGGCAGTGGAAAGCTAGCAAACTACGATCCTGTATGCGTCCTACAGGTCCGAGCTAGGGCATCATGCAACCAGAAATTAAGGAGGGACACAACATCTAAATTTCTCTAAGGGCATGCTCCCCCCAAAAAAATTACAAAAATTTGAAATCAAATGGTGCATTTTGGTGACTTTTAGCATGCCAGGAAACTGCTCCCCAAAAATGCCATCATAATGATAGAGCAATAATACATTTTTTCTAACTTCAGTCTGTGGACAGTGACCTTTTAAATTTTTAAAGTTTTGTAAAAATTCAACTGAAATGGTGCATTTTGGTGGCTTTTGCCATACAGTGAATCAACTAGCTACAGTACTTATAGTCCACACCTGCATCACAAGTCACATTCCCTTCCCACCACACATTTGCCTTCACTCCTCCACTGGATACAAGTAAGTACTAGTACTACACAGAGCATAAATTGCACAAAAATAACATTTTTATTTTAACCCACAGTGCAAACTTGCAAAGCCATCTTTAAAGCCACCACCAGCACACACGCCACAATTTTTTTCAGAATCAGAAAGATTATCAAGTACCCATATTTCATCCAGTAAAACCTGTTATTAATATATGACAATCTGATGGCATCTCAGTGATCTAACAGCAGAGCGAAGGACATTTCCCTCAGGATTTTTTTACTGTGATTTATGACAGATTCTTTCTGTCACAGACAGCAGCCCATATCTGTGTCACTCAGCTAGCTAGAGACCTGCATGCATTTTCTTTGAAAGAAAATATAAATTCCTTTCTTCATCTTTTGTCAGCCACTTGCCTCAAGATTGTGAAACAAACAATGTAAAATGGCTGAGCTGCTACCACTGCAGCAAATTAAGTTATTCCTTGTGTTGCTGGCAGGGGGGTACTTGTGTGTCAGGTAGCTGTTTTCCTCCCCGACCCCAGCCCAGCTGCTCAGCATCCTAGCAGTTCAATGAATCCAACAAGATAGACCAGCACTACATCAGCTTTTTAAATTCAGGGACACTACGGCTTAAATGTAGATAAAAGGCTTTATTGCTGTAAAATAATAACTCACAGCTTAGTCAAGATACGTACTAGCTTGACGCGTTTCGGATTGAAAATCCTTTATCAAAAGCTAAACACATTGCAAAAGTGTCACATTACATACCCAATTGACATATGACATCACAGTCTCAAAAGGTTAAAATCATTGGTTTAGCCTGGAAACTTAATTGCTTGTTTCATTCAGGACTAGACCCTCATTCACAAATACATCTGTTGTGGAGACTGTAGTAACACTTCTGAACAGAGCATAAGGGAGGGGAAGGGGTGGATGACAATATAAAATCTTTAAAAACAACCATATTCCACAATTTAGAAAGTGCATACAATATATTAACGTGCAACAAGTAGTGCAAAGGAAACACACAAAGTGCCATTTTCAAATATTGCAAAGTGCTGATGCCTTAATAAACAACAGGCATAGCAATACAGTATTTCTAATAGCAGCAAAGAGCTTAAGGCTATCTTCCAGATAAGGTTTGAGGTCTAAACCTGTATTTAAACCTGGTTTTCTTAGAGCCTGCAGTGTAAGAATCCAGAAAGTTTCTCTTTTTCTCAAAAGGTTATCAAAACTGATCCCTCTCGGATTTCGGCTGACCTTATCAATAATCATAAACTTGAAAATGACTCGTGCGTCCTGGAAATTCTGCAACGTGCATGGCAGTGGCATAAAGTGGGTCTTTTCTCTCAATAGCCCTCTGATGCTCACCCAACATTTGTTTAAAAGGTTGGATAGTTTTACCAACATAAAATGCCTTGCATGCACACTCTGTGAGGTACATCACCCCCGTAATACTACTTGTGCAAAACTGTCTGATTTCAAAAATCTTTTCCACATGAGCACTTGTAAAGGTATCACATGTGTTTACCCTGTCACAGTAAAGGCAGTTTTTTCATCTCACACATCTCTTTTTCTGCTCAAGCAATGTTGTGGCCTTTTCATCAGCAAAAATGACTTCTTACTAACTTGCCCCTTAACGTAGGCGCTTTCCTATACGTCATACACAGCTTGGTAAGTGACAGTTCTTTAAGTGCTGGCTCGTTTGCTAGAGTTCCCCAATGTTTGTCTATTATTTTGGATATCTGCTTCACATGACAAGAGAAAGTAGTTACAAAATGAAATTTCTCTACCTGTCATTTTTCTTTTACATTCTCCTTAATGAAGCTGCTCCTATCCATTGACTCTACATGCGATCTGTCACATTCTATACTTCTGTTAATATAGCCGCTATCCTGAAGACATGCTGTTAGTACTTCCTGTTCTGCCTCAAAAGATTCCAGAGTGCTATAGCTTCTTTTAGACCTAAGGAACTGCCCCTTTGGGATGTTTAAGATGGTGTGCCTTGGATTGCAACTACAGTAGATGCGTGAAGCAAGCTGTTGCCATCTACTTATTTCCTAAACAGTGTAGTCTGCAAGCCCACTCTTTCTATCTTGCTCAACTCCAGATCTAAAAAATCAATAGTGTAATTACTGCTTTTTTAGCTAAATCTAAGATTACTATTGGTCCCAAGTATGTTAGACACAAATTCAGAGAGCTATTTGTCAGTGCCTCTCCACAGAAGCAGCACATCATCAATGTATTGCACCCCATTATTTGATTTTTTTTTAAAGATTTTTTTCCTCATTAAGTACCCATCCATCTTCCCAAATTCCTACAAAAATATTGGCCACAGTGGGGGTGCAAGTTGCCCCCATCACTGTCCCTTTTACCTGTAGGAAAAGTTTTTTGTTAAACAAAAAAACAATAAATGTTAAAATACATTCTAACAATTTCACAAGAAATCCTGTTGGTGGTTCAGAATTTATGTCTCTTCAGTTAAGGACTGTGGCCACTGCATCTAAAGCTTCATTATGCAGAATATTAGAATATAAAGATTCTATATCCATGGTCACCAGTCTTACATTGTCCTCCATTTCAACATCCTCACACAGCCGTAGAACCTTTTTAGTGTCTTTAATGTAGGAACAAAAGTTCTCAACATGCGGTCTTAAATAAAAATTCAGGTACTTGGATAAAGGTTCAGCAAGTGAACCTATCCCACTGATTATAGGCTGACCTGGGGATTTTTCATATCTTTATGTACCTTAGGAAGCATGTAAAAGGTGACTATTTATTTATTTATAAAATTTTGTTAACCGGATAAGCCCACTGGGCCCCAGAGGTCCCTTTTTTCAGGAGCGACCCGGAATTAGTTACAAAAGAAACAGTGCAAATACATAAAGGTGAAGCAGTGCAATGCAAAATACATGAAGATGAAACAGTGAAAGACATAGGACATTAATGCAAAGAGCATATTCAACTATACAGTATACATTGAAGAGCGAGGTAGTTTACAGCACATTTATGCAATTCATCAGTGGCAGCTGCCAGAGTTAGGGCAATGGGTTTATTGGGCAGATCCGCGAAGGGGGGTTGTCTAGCGTACAGGACAGCAGCAGGGGTTGTGGTTTAGGAGGTGTGCCCACAGACCTTTTTGGAAGGTAGTGAGGGAGGATGCTTCCTGAAGGTGTCTGGGGAGTTTATTCCATTGCACAGCGGTGATATGGGCAAATGATTTACAGCCAGCCACGGAGCTGGTCCTGGGCTGGTCCAGGAATTTTCTACCTGAGGTCCTGAGTAAATGGCTAGGTTGCTTTAGGGCTAGGAGCCCTGTTGACCCTGCAGGGAGGTTGACATTGAGAAGCTTAAATGTCCAGCACAGTACAGTAGGGGGTACTGGAGCCAATGTATCGGGGGGGCCAGTTGAGCGAGCAGAGAGCTTCACAGTGGTGGGTCCTCGGATGGGCATTCATGGTGAACTGAGCGATTTTATGGTACAAAGTTTGTAATCTAGAGTGGCCAAGTTTTGCTATGCCCAATAATGTTGGGGCAGCATAGGTAAGAGTTGGGAGGAGTATACTCTGCATAATTGCTAGTCTGGTCTCAGGTATCATGCTTGCACTTAGCCGACAGAGGAAGCCGAGTTTTTGGTGAATGTTTTTTGTCACTAAAGCAACGTGAGGCTTTAGGGTGAGCCCCTGGTCCAGTGTGAGGCCCAGGTATTTGAAGGATTTTACCACTTTGATTCTGGAGCCAGATACAGTGACAAGTGTGAGGAGGCGGGATTGGGAAGGACCCAAGGAATTCGGACCAAACAGGAGCACTTCGGTTTTGTTAGGGTTAAGGACTAGATGGTTTTTGACTAGCCAGGCTGGAGCAATGGCTCTAGGTCATCCAGGTGCTGAGCAGATCTGTAGAGGACAGCGTCATCAGTGTACTGCACCATGGAGCTGCCCCCACAGTGGTTGTGGAGGTCATTGATGAATAGGGATAACAGGAGTGGGCCCAAGATTGAGCCTTGCAGAACCCCCTCATTTAGGGGAAGTGACCCAGAGATGGCACCAGTCCACTTAACCTGTTGGGAGGGGCCCGACAGGTAGTTGCGGAACCAGTTCAGAGAGTGTCGGTCAAGTCCGAAATTGCTCAACTTTGTTAGGAGGAGGGGGTGGTCTACCAGGTCAAAGGCCTTGATTAGGTCAATGAAGACTGCCCCTGTGGGGGTGCCCTTGTCCAAGGCAGCTAGGATGTCAGAAGTGAACCTGATGAGGGCAGTGTCGGTACCATGCTGTCACCTGAAGCCATGCTGAGAAGGGGCCAGGATACGGTTAGCTTCTAGGTAGTCCCTCAGTTGGCAGTAAATGAGCCTCTCCTGGATCTTAGCAAGGGGGCAGGGGATAGAGATGGGTCTGTAGTGACCTATATTTTCCCTGGCACCACTCTTGTGGAGAGGAACAATGAGGGCCTGCTTCCATACATTGGGGACTACACCTTCTAGTAGTTATCGGTTTATAAGCATGGTGACAGGTAGGGCTATGGCAAGGGCAGCGACCTTGAGCAACTGTGGGTCCAGGCCATCAGGCCCCGGAGAGCCAGAGGATTTCAAGGATAGGAGGAGGGGTAGTGCTTCTTTGACATGCACCATTCTAAGGTGGAAGTGCAGGGTAGATGGTTCCTGGGTATTCATGACCAGGGGGCCTTGAGAGTGGTGCGGAGGATTAGTCCTGTAAGAGCCCAGGTCAGTAAATAAACTGTTAAAGGCAGCTGCTGACTCGCCTGCGTCAGTTAAGGTTTGCCCATTGTGGGTTAAATTGCCCAGCTGGGGTTTGTTTGGGACTTTTATCAAGGAATTGATGGTAGACCAAAAGGACTTAGGGTCAGTCAGGGTTTGTCGCTGGAGGCTTTTTAGATAATCCCTTTTTGCCATTTTTGAGGCTTTCTTACACTGGTTCCTGTGCGACCTGTATTTGGCAAGGTCAGCAAGACTTGCTGTGTGCCTGGCCTTTTTCCAGGCCTTGTCTCTTACCTTCATTAGGTATTTCAGATCTCATGTAATCCATCGGTGGCATTGGCCTTTTGCGTGCCTTTTTCTTACTGGGGCATGGAGATTGGCCACAGCAGAGAAAGTATACTGGAAGAACTGGGCGGCATCCTCAATACTGTCATTCAGTCTAATTGGCATCCAGTCAACGTTTCTTAAACAGCTCTGGAAGGTTTCAGCAGAGAAGCTAGAGAAGTCCCTAGCTATTATGAGCCTGGGGGGGTAACCTGGGCGGACGTTTTTTTCCATATGCAGAAGGTGGGGGAATAGTCACTAAGGGCATCAGACATCATGCCAGCAACTTGAATGTTTGCCGGGTTGGAGGCAAGGATCCAGTGAAGGGTGGAGTAGTTCCCTGTTTTTGGGTTGTGCCTGGTGACCTCCTTAATGATCTGGGTCAAGTTTGCATCAAGGAGCGAAGCCTTATGAACTTGCTCAATGGCGGGTTCCCACTTAAGGTTGAAGTCCCCTAGGATCAGCAATTCAACGGGAGTTGTCCTGGCCAGGGAGCGTGTTAAATCCTATTATGGGGTTCTCTGTCAATAAAAAGACCTTTGCATTTGTGTCTATCTATTTTTTTGTGTGCGTTTCCAATACTATTTCTTTAATAGCAAACATAAATTCTGGAGTAGGGTCTCATTCAATTTCTGATAAAAAACAGAATTCTCCAATGGCCTGGTGGCCTCTGCCACATACTTTTCTTTGCTCTGTAGCACAGCACTGCCCCCTTTATCTGCCTGCTTAATTATAAGGTCGTGATCATTTTGAAGGTGTTCTATTGCTTCACCTTCATTCTTCGCTGTATTCCGGTATGCAGCTTTAGGCAGATCATGAAACAATTTCTGTAAATTTTGCTCCACTAAACTTTGGAAAACTTCTACTGCCGAACATAAGGTGCACAAAAAGTGGAGTTTTTTTTTTTAACTCTTTTCTTTTACTTTGGGGGCAGTGTTCTCAGGATTTCTTTTATCAAAAAAGCCTTTAAATTAAGTTTTCTACAGGCCAGGTTTAAGTCAATCAAAGTTTATGCCTGTTTTGCTGGATTAGTAGGGGCAAATTTAAGGCCTTTTTCTAAAAGTGATTTTTCTTCATTTGTCAAAGCACGATTGGATAAATTAATAGTGCTAGGTTTACAAATTTAATTTTCATTTTCACTTACCTCCTCTGTCCCTGGAACTCACATCTGCTATTGAACTCTCTACTGTATCCCCGTCATTGTCCTTGTCCTTGGAAATGATTTTATTCTCTTTTGTCCACTCGTCTGTACTCTCCTCATCTTACTTCTTGGAAATTCCTGTTGTAGATGAGGTAGGGGCTCCTCCATAGTGTGAAGCACACATTAAGCATGGGGCTTAATATTAGCTGCCACCTCTTAAAGAGCACTTAGAACCTACATGTAACAATTTGTTGCACTGCCTGGCAGTGCCATGTAATGCTTGCCATTCAGAGAATTTGTCAGTCTGAGGCTAGACCTCAGGAAGAGAACATGTCTGCTGTACAGAATAAACCTTTATTCATTATTTTCTGCATCCATCGGTTTATTCGCACGGTCCAGCAAGGGGTACTTACCAACAGTGACAGATGGGTCCTGCAAACCAGAAAGAATGTAAGGGTCTTTTAGTGGCAGACAAAACCAAAATGCCACACATGGTGGAGGATGCAGCCCTTCTTCTGCCAGACCCCCATCTTTCTTGTCTGCATCGCTTGGCACCCCAGAGTCACCACCCAAGTATGCCTGAACAGTTTGATTGTTACTTATGTCACAACCTTGACTGTAAGGAAAACCATGAACTGTATCCTGTTAGTTTTGCAGCCTGCAGCCCTTCTACTGTACTAAAACTGTTCAACATTGCTAGCCAGCTAAACCAATGAACTGTCATCAAGCTACCAGCTAAATCAGTGACCTGTCGGCAAGTTATTTTTTTTTCCAAGCCTATGCTGCATGACGCTACTAACTGCTACCCACCCCCAGCAGCATTTCCCTCATGGCAGCAGGCCTGCATAGAACTCCACAACAATTTGAAACTGCCCCAATTTTCAGCTGCAGCCACAGACCAGTGTCACTCTCAATGGGGATCACAGTTGGAAAAAAAAATACACAAACATTCTACAAAGCAACCCTACTAATTCCAAAGACTCTGTACCACAAATGCTGTTGTTTCTAATTCTCTCCCTCCTCCCCATGGACACTGCCTCCTGACTGTGGCTCTAGTACCTCCAGCCATTCTGCAACACCATGGATATCAGTCTCAAAGCTACAGCAGGCATCTGTTTGGGCCCTTGCTCAGTTCCCCAGCACCATGGCTCCTCCACAGACTCTCCCTGCTCATCTCACTTGAGCCAAGACACGGTTTCTCTGCCTCCTCTGCACTCTGCGGTTAGTTAGATGCTAAGCCCTTCAGCTTCTTTCAGTGCAGCTCTACACAGACATCTGCCCTCTGAAAACAGCCACAGCTTGCTCCTGAAGTCACAATGAAGCGCTCTTCTCACCAGGTGGCTCAGCTCCTCCTAAATAGCCACACTGGCTCCACAGTCTGTGCTCCCCCAAAAAACTGCAGTTTCAGATGGACTCCTGACAGCTCCCCAGGAGGGCCTCAGTGTACACAAGGCACAAACTGGAGCTCTGTTCCTGCCTGACTGCTGCTTCCTCTTGCTTATGCAGCTGCAGGGAGCGCTCTTCTAACCCATTCAGCCACACTCCACAACGGGCCTTTCCAGCAGCAGAACAGAGCCTCAGCATCACACTCCAAATAAAGGGAGACATACAAATCATAAAATAAAGGGGCACAGTAAGAAATAAGAGGAAACACATGCACAGAAGCATAATACATAAATACATACTTCAAGTACAGTACAAGAAACTCTGTGGCCAGGCAGCGATACAAAGTGCGAGCAGACTGCAATCAATAAAATGAGGTACACATCAAAATAAAATGGGAGCAGAGAGAAAACAAAACCTGGGGGCATAAAATAAACGAAGGACAGTTGGGACATTAAAAGAAAATAAAATGCAGCACAATAAGTAAACAGAAAGCACTCATCTAAAATAACAGACGTTTTCCCCATTCTGTCACTCACCAAAAGCATGCCATTTTTCTGTGTGTGGGTCAGGGAATAAGCACATCAGTGAGGCAATCGCCATTTTAGTCATTGCAGAGCAGCCAGGCAGTCTCGTGGCAAGAAGCCTCCATCTTGTCAGCATTACATCAATAACACAGGAAGTGACCCTTAACCTCCTCTGCTGGTGGCCATCTTGCTATAGTCAGGAATACAGGAACTGCATGTCAAAGTTCAGCGGCCATCTTATGAAGGGCACAAAATGACCTCACTCCATTGAAATCAATGGCAATCCTATCGAAATAAATGGACACTGCAACAAATAGCTGATATTTGCAACAAAACACTTATTTAAATAACAGACAACACAGAATTGAGTTGGAATTGTTTATTAAGATGTCAATTGATGAACTTTGCTACAAATAATTGTATTTTTGTCTGCAAAAATATTTTCTGCTTGGCACTTCATCTACTCCATGACGTGCCGTCTCCTGCATGATGGCAACTCCTTCTCATCCTTATGACCTTCGCTCAGTGAAACGAAGCTCATCAGCAACCATGATGTCTGAAGACGATGCAGATATGAGTGCCAGAGCATCCGGAGTTCTACCTTCCCCCATCTCAAGGGCGTGGGGCTACAAAATAGAAACCATCCTGCATGACATCCAGTCATCCATCTCAGCTCAAGGAGCACCAGCTATGCAAGCCATTCAAGATGACCTGGCCTACATTAAAGCTATTTCACCACAATCCATGGTCCATACCAGCCTATAGCCAGTATCCTTCTCGGCCTTGCCTCATGAAGATGCTGTTGACTGGCTCGAGCAGTTTTGCGCCTGGATTTTCTTCAATGGTTGGACTGATCCTCTGTGTATTTCCAGCACCTTGTGCATGCTTCTGAGAGGGACTGCCATTTCTTGGTTTAATGCACTTCCCGAACAAGTCAAAGGGGACACTGCTGCCCTGTATACAGCCTTCAAAGACCATTTCTTTCAAGCACATCCACCCTGGTTATTGGAGCAACAGCTGTGGGAATGCACCATGCAACCCTCTGAATCTCTAGAAACCTTCATAGTGGACATTGAGTCTTGCTGCAAATGTCAGCAGAAACCTGAGAAAGAATAAATCACAACCTTTGTCCGGGGACTGCTTCCTCAACTTGATCTTTATGTAATCCAACAGAAACCAACAACCTTGATGGATACAATCCATGCTGCATGACTTGCACAAGAGTCCATGTTAATCTCCCAGGCCACCACTGTACAAGCACCTCAGTCATCACAGTTAGCCACACTCGCAACATGTGTCCAGAAGCAGCAATCAATGATAGAGATACTCACCACAACTGTCAACAATCTGCACCACAGCTCAACTACTTCTGCTACCTCTGTCAATGTTCTTCGACCATTTCAACAGCCACTTGATCCACCTCCACCTTCACGACAGTCTGTGATCTGCCAGTGGTGTGTATTCAGAGGACACATTGCTGCTGTCTGTCGAAAGCTACAGTATCAAAATGGAAGTCAAAGGAGCCAGAGACACCTACCACAGCACAATCAGCAAGACGAACGCAACTACTCCCAGGATCAGGGGAACACAGCAACTGACCACTCCTCTGACTCTCACAATTCAAACAAGCTGCATCCTCTAACTGCTAACTCTGGCACACTTTCACTTCCAGGGGCAAAGGAACCTGTCATCCGATCACCTCTCCTGGCAAACTATGTGCCTGTAACCATTGGAGATTGTTCCACGCACATCTTGGTCAACACAGGAACAGAAATCACAGTTATCAACAACAGCATTCTGAGCAATGAAGCTAGTCATCACATACCTAATGACTCTCTAGCCAACCTAAAGTACATTATCACAGCAAGTACAGCCACAGTATGGTCCATCTCAAGCTACACTTTGGCTCACAACAAGCTACTGTCAAGTTCTACCTAGTGCCTTATCTACAACCTACAGTAATTCTTGGTCTGGACTTCCTCAAAGCTCACAAAGTCATCCTAGACATTGCCTCAAACAAACTGTCACTAGATCCTCGGAGGCAACTCGCAGCTAAAGACTCAGTCACTGTGCCTCCTAAGTCAGAGATGGTTTTGATTGCCAGGATTTGAGATGAACCACTTCCAAAAGGTGTTATTGGCATTGTCATGGGATCCCCCATGCTGCATTCATCAGGTCTCCTTCCAGGAAACACCATATCGGCAGCGCATGGTGGCGCAGTCTTCCAAAAATGCTGCAACTTCACAGTAGAGCCAGTGGTCATCTCAAAGGGTGCCAACATCGGAAAGTTTATCTTCTTGTCCACAGAGGACCAGCTCCATCTCATGCAAGAACCTCAGCTTGGTTCCACCAACTCTAGTCATGTCAGTACTATCATGACCACTCCAGCTTCACCAGAGTTACCCCTCAGTAAGAAATTTTCCTCTTCAAAACTTCCAGCATCTCCAACAGAAAAGCATCAACTTTTGAAATTCCTGGAGAATTACCCAGATGTCTTATTAGGTCCAGATAACAGGCTCGGATGCTGTGATATCCTGCAACACACCATCCAGGTGCAGCCCAATCAGAAACCAATCCATCAGGAAGCCTACAAAGTGGGACACAAACAGAAACAAGTCCTAGATAACATAATCAGACATGCTTGAACAAAACATTGTTGAAGAGTCTACAAGTCCCTGGGGTGCACCTTGTCTGCTGGTGGTAGAGAAGGACAAAAGGGTATCACTTTGTAGTGGACTACAGAAAACCTAATGCCTACATGTTGCAGGATGCTCATACCTTACCTACAACTGAATATGCCTTAGAAAGTCTTGGTGTGGCCAGCCCTGCTTACTTCACCACTCTAGACCTTCAGAGTGGGTTCTACCAAGTTTCCATTGATCCAGCTTCTCGTCCATATACAACCTGGAGCTGCCACTTGGGGATTTTTCAATTCAAACATCAACCTATGGGACTTCGGAATAGTCTAGCCATATACCAATGTGTTATGGAAGCTATACTATGTGGTTTGTCTTGGAAATCTTGCCTAGTCTGCCTGGACGATGTTATTGTCTTCAGCAGAACTTTGTCAGAGCACCTCCAACATCTCAAAGAAGTGTTTGAACATTTCAGACAGGCCAATCTCAAGCTTTGTCCAGAGAAGTGTTGCTTCGCACATCATTAAATTCATTACCTGGGGCATGTAGTTAGTTCTCAAGGCATCTCTCCATATCCATACAAGCTCTCAGCAGTCAAAGACTATCCAGAACCTAACAATCTCAAAGACCTTCAAGCTTTACTGAGCTTGTCCGGCTACTACCAAAAGTTCATTTGCAACTATGCCAAGATTGCAGCTCCATTGTATGCCCTCACCAAAAAGGGATGTGACTATTCATGGACTTCTGAATGCAAAGAGGCCTTTGAAACCTTGAAAGAAAACCTAAATCTTCTCCAGTATTGGTCTACCCAATGTTCGACCAACCCTTTAAACTCTACTCAGATGCAAGTTCCTTTGCAGTAGGCACAGTGCTGTGTCAAATACAAGATGGAACAGAATGAGTTGTTTCCTATGCTGGGTGCTCTTTCTTCTGCTGAACAGAACTATGGCATCACAGAAAAAGAATGTCTAGCCATGGTATTTGCCATAAAGAAATTTGACTGCTACCTTCGCTACTCCTCTTTTACAGCTATCATTGATCACTTTGCCCTCAGATGGTTATTCGAAATGAAGGAGCCAGTAGGCAAGTTTGCCCGATGGATCACCATGCTGCAAAGCTATAACTTTGAAATTCAGTACAGACCAGGTCGATTTCATTCAAATGCCGATGGTGTAAGCTGGAGATGATATCCCTTCGCATCATCCTCTACAGATGAAGAATCATGCTTACAAGTTCTTCCCTTCCATGCCATGGATGTGCTTCCTATGGACACTCCTACAGCACCTCAAGTTGCTTTGCTGCTACCAACTGCTTCTACAGAAAGACACACAAATCATCACTTATTGCAAGCAACCAGAGAGCTTCTTACCTCCTCTACTTTTGACCTCTCCCTGGCAACGGTCAAAACGCAACAAAGAACTGAACCTCAATTCACAGACATAATCACATACTTAGAGTCTGGAACCTTACCACAACTAAGCAACATTGCCAGGATGTATTTTTCTTTGCTTTGCAATACTTCCTCAGTGACGGTGTGCTTTTTCACATTTGGACCAACGAAGGAAAGGACCATCGCATGGATAGAACTCATGTACAGTTAGTTGTGCCAGCCTCTCTAATCAATGCAGTTCTTCTCTCCACTCATGCATCTCCACTTTCTGGAGGTCATATGGGAATCCACAAAACTCTCAGAAAGACAAGGCTTCACTTCTTCTGGCCTCACATGAACAAGGACATTGTCCAATTTGTCAAATCCTGCCAGCCCTGCTCCCAGAGAAAGCCTCCTGCCAAACCGACAAAAGCACACATCATTCCAATGCCTGTAGCCACCAAACCATTCCAAAGAGTCAGCACAGACATTCTTGGGCCTTTACCTGCATGCTCTGACTCTGGCAACAAATACATTCTTGTTTTTGTGGACTACTTAACTAAGTATTTGTAACTAATCCCCCTTAAAGACATCAAAGCTGCCACAGTGGCAACTGCCTTCCTCAACACAGTCATTTGCCATCACGGTACCCCATCATACCTGCATTCAGACAGAGGCACTAACTACCTTTCAACTATTGTCTGAGAAACATGCTAACTTCTTGACATAAAAAAGACACACGTAACCAGTTATCATCCACAATGCGACAGACAGAATGAAAGAATGATGTCTACCATTCTCAGCACACTCTCTAAGTACCTGGATGAGACTCATGACACTTAGGATCATTTTGTTCCATTTGTGCAATTTGCTTACAACACAAGCCCTTTTGTCGACAGTACAGAGTACACACCATTTTACTTAGTCCATGGACATCACCCAAGAACTCCACTGGACAGGGATCTTTCACTGCTAGAAGTTCCAAAATCAACTTCTTCCTTCATCATTCCAGTGATGGAACAGCTTGAACTTGCCAGATGTGTTGCGATCTCCATGTTGGGCCAGAGAATCTGCAATGCAGAAAATGTCAGCAGCCAAGTCACATGAGCCTTCATTCCCCATTGGGGACATTGTATACTTGTACTGACCTGTCCTAGTTTCGGGCGCCACCAAGAAACTGCATCGCCCCTGGACTGGTCTCTTCACTGTAGAAAAGCTGCCTCATGTGCACGTTCATCTATGCCACAAGTCTGATGGAAAGCTGGCACACAACAAAGCCCAAATCAATCACCTTGAAACATGGGTACTTGAGTAACACCACCCCAGATGATCCCAGTACACTCGACAATGAAGCTGCACTTGAGCCTGCCATCCTCTCTGAAGCTGAAATCCCTTCAGACAACTTGCAAGCAGTTTCTACAGATCTTCCCTCTCCTGACACTCTCTAGCTGGATTCTGTTTTGCCTAATTTGCCAGATGACCTTCCTGGAACAACAACTTCTTCTTCTTCTTCTTCTTCTCCTCCTCCTCCATCTTCTTCTTCTTCTCCTTCTCCTTCTTCTTCTCCTTCTCTCGTACACACACCAGTGTACCAGATTGAGAATATCTTAAAGAAGAAGTTCACCAATGGATCCTGGACTTACACAATAAAGTGGTGTGAATTTGACAGTGCATACAACTCCTTGGTCACTTTGAATGACCTGATCCCATCCTGTTAGGAACTGGAGCAAGCAACACATGCCTCCATTCCCAATGACTGGAAAAGTCGATGGAGGTCTTGAACTTTTGTGTTACTGGACTCAGTGTGTTTTGGGTCTAAATCTCCTGCTGCTGTGGTATTCTCTGGGGTCTGGGGTATTGTTTTGCAGTAAATGTCTTCTTGTACCCATGTCATTGCACCTGTTGCTATGGTACTGCATACCTGCATTAACACTTTTTTTCTTCCAGGAATGTCCTTTCAAATAGTTCCATGTATTTTTGATTGTTCTGCAACTGTTATTAAGGGGTTGTCCTGCATTTTGGGTGTCCTCCTGCTGCTCCTCTTCCCTCTCTTCCCTTTCCCTTCCCCTGCACTTTAGCACTTGTTGCATGAACAAATTTTAAGTCGCTATGGTGTTTTCTCCTTCCCCTGGCATTACTCTGACTGGTCACCAGTGTAGTCCAGATTCTTTCCTTCCCGCTTACCTGCAGTGGAGTACTGTTTTGTTTAAATTGTAATATCTTGAAATGTTTAAAAATGTGATTTGCTTTAAAAATTTCTTAGAAACTGTTATAATAGTTTTTGCTTGTTTGAGTGCTGCTCACATTCACTGTCTTGGCGGTGATATGAAGCACACATTAAGCATGGGGCTTTATGTTAGCTGCTGCCCCTTTAAGTGTGCTTAGAACCTGCATGTAACAATTTGTTGCACTGCCTGGCAGTGCCATGTAATGTCTGTAGTCAGTCAGACTTTGTCAGTCTGGCTCTAGACCTCAGGAAGAGTACATGTCTGCAGTACAGAATAAATACCTTTATTCATTATTTTCTGCATCCGTCAGTTTATTCACGTGGTCCAGCAAAGGGATCCTCACCAGCAGTGACAGATGGGTCTGGCAGACCAGACAGAAGGTAAGGGTCTTTTAGTGGCAGACCAAACCCAAACACCACAGTAGTATAGATTGGGGTTGCTACGGGGTTTGGGGTGGGGTACCAGAGGAGGCTGTGCCGTGCTGTCCTGGCCCCTGGCTAAAAAAGGATCTCTCCTTGATTCTTCAGGCTCTGAATCACTAAAATCAAACAAAACATGCCTTTTCCTGGTGCCCCATGTTGTATTTTGTTTCCAGGTATAAATAAGTCATTTTTCCCAGTCATTTTCACCACATGTGAATTTCGTTTGTTTAACCTTTTTTATTTCTATGTCAAGTTTGACAACGGAGTCTTTCAGTCTTTTTTTCAGATTACCAAAATCCACATGGTTTTAAAATTTTATTACGTCTTGTTCTTCTTTTTCAAGTTCATCTCTCAATACAATCTCTCACTCTTTGCTGAATTTAACAATTAGATGCATATCCTTAAAACTTGCTTCAGTTAAAATGTTCTCCTACTCCTGCATAAAAGTTGCATTTTCCATACTGAAGGTGGGGTCTTTTAACAGTCTTAAGCCTCTAGGGATTCTTTGCACCTGGAGGTATGCTTCAAAACTTGTTACATTCCAGTATATTCTTCTAAGCTGGAGTGCTAACATTTCAAGATTTTTAAATGCATCAAAGAGTGACCTTGCTCCTGGAATACATGCTAACATACATACTGGGCACCAGCAGAGTAAGCCTATTGGTCTATCAAGTCTACTCATGTTTCAGCACCCTGATTGGATACTGTAGCCCTCTATCTGTCTCCTTGCACTGTTACTCCATCCCCCAGTCCTTCCCCCTGGGCAAACCAGCCTCTGCTTCACCCCTTGCCTATACCTGTCCCACCCTCTCTTGAATCCCTCCATCATAGCTGCCTGTACCAGCTCCCCAGGCAGCGCACTCCACGGTTCCACCACTCTCTCGTTGAAGTACCTCCTCCCCCCCTTCCCCTAATCCTACCACCCTCAATCTTCCAGCTGTGTCCTCTGGTGATTCCACCCTCCTTCAGTCAAAAGATCTTATCTCGGCTTACCTTATTTACTCCCCTGAGGTATTTGAAGACCTCAGTCATGTCCCCCCGGTCCTCCCCTCCTCCAGCAAGAACAGGTTGCACTCCCCTAGTTGTTCCTCATATGTCATATCCCCCAGACCTTCTGGTTGCTCTCCTTGGAGCCCTCTCCAGGAGTTGGATGTCCCTCTTTAGGTGCGGCCTCCAGAACTGCATACAGTACTCAAGATGTGGTCTAACCAGGCTGTTGTACAGAGGCAAAAGCACCTCCCTGTTCCTTGAGGTAATCCCCCTAGTGATGCAGTCCAGCATCCTATTTGCTCTGACCACAGCCATCCTGCACTGCTCTGAATTATTCATGCTAACATCCACCAATACTCCTAGGCCTCTTTCCCCTGCCATGGCCTGCAACTCATCCCCAGGGTGTACACATATCACTACTTGGTTCCATATTTTCTAGCAGGGATGGATTCATTGCTCCCACAGTAATTAAAAGTTCATTCATATATGTAAAAGGGTTAGTTGAGTCAGTGCTGTTCATGTCTGTATTGAATAGAAGATTAGGGGTGGCTTCTATTGACATTGTAGCTATGTGAGTTATTTACTGCCGTATTTTCTGTCCTCTTTAGTTTACCTCTTTCACGTGGTATAAAGATGTGACCGCAACCTGTGCGTAGCACTTTGTCTGTACTAATCTCAAAACACAGAAGTAGTGCACTCAAGGGTGATGGTGCTCAGGTCTGCAGTCCAATATATACAACAAAATAGACCAGCACTACTTCAGCTTTTTAAATTCAGGGACGCCACGGCTTAAATGTATACATGTCGGTAAAACTACCTGACCTTTTAAACAAATGTTGGGTGAGCATCAGAGGGCCATTGAGAGAAAAGACCCACTTTTTGCCACTGCTATGCACATTGCAGAATTTCCAGGAAGCACAAGCCATATTTTCAGGTTTACAATTATTAAGGTCAGTCGAAATCCGAGAGGGGGCAATTTTGATAATCTTTTGAGAAAAAGAGAAACTTTCTGGATTCTTACACTGCAGGCTCTAAGAAAACCAGGTTTAAATACAGGTTTTGACCTTAAACCTTATCTGGAAGACAGATAGACAGCATTAAGCACTTTACTGTAATTAGAAATAATGTACTACTATGTTTATTTATTAAGGCATTAGCACTTTAAAGATTTTATATTGCCATCCATCCCCCATCCCTTATGTTCTGTTCAGAAGTGTTACTACAGTCTCCACAACAGATGTATTTGTGAATGAGACTCTAGTCCTGAATGAAACAAGTAATTAAGTTTCCAGTTTAGGTCATTTATGGCTAGATCAATGATTTTAAAATGTTGAGACTACGATGTCATATGTCAGTTGGGTATTTAGTGTGGCACTTTAGTAATGTGTGTTTAGCTTCTGATAAAGGATTTTCAATCCGAAACGCGTCAAGTGAGCATGTATCTTGACTATGCTGTGAGTTATTATTTTATTGCAAGAAAGCCTTTTGTCTACACTTAAGCCGTAGCATCCCTGAATTTAAAAAGCTGATGTAGTGCTGGTCTATCTTGTCGTACTTATTGGACTGCCTGTCCTGAGCACCATCATCCTTGTGCATACTTCTTCTGTGTTTTGAGATCCTAGTAGTTCACTTCTAAACCTGTATATCCAAGAGACCACCATGCATACCATGCTGACATGCTGCTTATCCATCATGCCAGCAGCTTATATTAAAATGCCAGTTGCTGTCACCATTTAAACTGTTGTCCATGTACAATGCAATGCAATACAATACAATACAATCTGATTCTGCATAAGAATTCTGAATAAGATCTGCAACAGGGTTGATACACAAGGTGGGGTGGAAAGAATGAAAAGGGACTTGACAAGGTTGGAGGAATGGTCAAATATGTGGCAGCTCAGATTCAATGCAAAGAAGTGCAAGGTAATGCATCTAGGAAACAAAAACCCAGGGGAAGAATACACAATGGGGGATGAGTTAATAACAACAACAAAAATCGAAAGAGACCTAAGAGTAATTATATCAGATGACCTAAAGGTGGGCAAGCAATGTGAGAGGGCAGTAAGGAGGGCTGGGGGGATACTGGGATGCATAGGGAGAGGCATCAACAGTAGAAAACAGGAAGTTGTTATCCCTCTGTACAGACAGTTAGTGAAACCCCATCTGGAGTACTGTGTGCAATTCTGGAGACCCCATCTCTGCAAAGACATAGACAGAATGGAGGCTGTTCAGAGGAGGGCAACCAAAATGGTGCAGGGTCTGCACCAGAAGACATACGAGGAGAGACTAAAGGAGCTTAATATGTATACCCTTGAGGAAAGGAGGGAGAGGGGAACATGATAGAAACTGTCAAGTACCTCAAGGGAGTTAACAAAGTACAAGAGGGTAGTATCTTTCAGAAGAAGAGATGTGCAAGAACAAGGGGGCACAATCTGAAGATGGGGGGGACGGCTCAAAGGCAATGTTAGAAAGTATTTTTTCACAGAGAGGGTTGTGGATGCATGGAACAGCCTTCCTGAGGAGGTTGTGGAGTCAGGAACAGTGGGAGAATTCAAGAATGCATGGGACAGGCATAAGGCAATTCTAGTTGGGGTAGGAGGAAGTAAGCTGTTGATTAACTAGTACCTGCAGCTTATCCATCAGGTAGGGAAATGGGCAGACTAGGTGGGCCAAGTGGTCCTTATCTGCTGTCAAATTCAATGTTTCTATGAATATCATACTGTATGTCTACCTGCCTTTCTGTGCAGTTTCTGTTAGATTAACCACAAAAAACTATATGGTTCTGTTGTAATGAACCGCAGAAAGTTCTGATTACTATTTAAGAATTAATTACCTGAACCTTCAACTTTTATTCATTTAATATACTCCAGAACCATTTTTTTTCAGTTAAAACAAGGTGCTGCACCATCGTGTGTGAGAGGAAAAGAAAATAAGAAGGTAATAATAAATGCAGACTGAAAATATAAAACAGAGTTAGAAAGCATCATACCCATACATAGAATAGGTCCTCTTCAGGAAGGAATTATCTAATAAAAACAAAATCAAAATTACTGAACTCTGGAGAGGTAAGGAGAAATTAGGGCTAGCTCTATATGTGACTCTAAGGTGATGTCATGTCACTTCTAACTCTGTTTTCTATTTTCAGCAGGCATTTATCTTTCCAGTCAAATTTCTCCATTAGGCTACCAGCAGGAGACGGTCATGATGAACCAATTATACCACCAGGGTCCACCCTGACCAAGGGGGGAACAGAAACAGAATAGAATAGAAAGAGTGATTATTGAGAACAGCAACAACAGCACACCTCCTGTGTGCTGACCACTTCCGCCCAGGATGGCTCTGTTTCCAGTGGTCCATACTCCAGATCCACTCAGTCAGTCCTCATCTAGTAGTCTCTCTTCTATCCTCTTCATATCTTGCCCAGTCTGCTCTGGATGCAGTCCTCAAATGTGCCTATGAGTGCTGCACCCACCTCTGCCCACCACTCAGTCCGCCGCCTCCGCTCACTCTGTTTCTGGCCTGCTGCCCACCACACACCATCTGCCATCCCGACCCCCAGTAGTTGTGTGTGCCCACCAGCAGTCCATCAGGCATTGACTTGCTGTTTTTTGCCACCACTGACTGCCCTGTTGCTGCTCCAGTGCTCCTGGTTTACACCAGTTCTAGTATACAATGCTGCCGGACTGACTCGCTCGCTCAGTCTCATGCTCCAACACACACTAGGGCAGGCCTGCCAGCAGCCTATTGACTCCTCCATCCTTCTCACTCCAGCTCCTGGCTTCTGTAGTTCCAGCCAGAGGCAATCCTCCTCTTACTAATTTTTATTTTCAGCCCAGGCAGGTCCCACTCCTTCTCTGCCGCCGTACCCCCCCAGCCCTGGACTCCATGAGACCCAAGTCACAGACTTGTTCTTTTTCTCCGCTGCCTGGCTGGGGTGGTGGTCATGTTGTAGTTTGTTTTGTTGGCCTGGCCCCAATCTGAGTCTCTCCTCCATATTCTGCACACCACTGTGCTGCCTGGTCAGGCCCAAGGCCCAGAGGGTCACTGATCATCGATGGACCGAGTCTGAGAGAGATGGGATGAGACTCACTTTCCCTCCCAACTTCAGTGTGCACTGTTAACCACACCACTTGTTGTTTTCGCTTTCCCCAACCGGCTGTCAGAGAGTTCTTCATATGACCTGGACCACTCAGTCGTCGGTCCTGGCCTGCAGACTGCTTTCTCCTGTGGCTCACCTAGTCCAGACAGTCCCTCTCCTTGAGCCTCACCCACCTTCGGTCTCTCTCTCGCCTCCTCGGGCCACTCACTCGCTCCTTCCTGCAGCTGCTGTCCTCTGAGTCTCCCTTGAGTCGACTTCTTCATAGATAAATCCTAAAGCAAGCCGCAATGCTGTTTTTCTTTAAGCACTCCACTCCTCAATGTCAGACTTTGTCCTACTCCTTCCTTCCTGCTGTCCATGAATGAACTGCACTGTGATGATCTCCTTGTGCAGGATGCACAACTCCTGACTCCTCCTCCTCCATCTCATACTCAAGAGATGACGTTTTGCACTGAGGAGCCAGAGACACTTTTGGTTGCTGGTTGAGTTTGTCCGCCAAAGTTTGAAACAACCCAGACACAACAATTTAAATAATTAAAAAAAAAAATCATGCTGTGGAGTACTGTCCATCTCTGAGATGAGTTTGGGAGAGGGGGCAGGAGACTGCCAGACAAGCAAGCCAGCTGGAGATGGAATCATCGACTTTAGATGAATACAATTTCCCTGAATTAGGGTTGCAATTCAAGGCAATTGCAACTAATTACAATAGCCTTGAATTGCGGTCTATGATTCTGATGGCTGACGGAGGCTCTGGGATCTGCCCCCACCCCCACCACCAATGACTTCAAAAAAAGCATATATTGTTTTGGACCTTGGGATTTATTGAAAATGAAATAAAATTATATTTATTTTTTTACTAGTTTGTGCAATGATATTAGGTGAGTGACACATGCCCCCTTGGGCCCTATGGGCATGATGCCACTGGTCCAAGGCTAACTGGTGAAACACACAAGTTCAAGTGCAGATGGCACCCCAGCATCCCACTAGCCCTAGCACCTGATTTGTCACACTGCCCTGCCACTTTGAGGCTATCAGATGTGATAACCCCAAGGTCCCTTTCCTGTTTGGTGACTGTCAGTACCCCCCCCCATCCTATATGTGTAACTGATGGAGACTATTCTGAAAGAGAGACTGGTGGGCTTTCTCAAGGAAAATGGACTGCAACATGAGAAGTAGCATTGGTTTGTGTCGGAGTGGTCCTGCCAGACTAATCTGATTGATTTTGTTTTGACTGGGCAATCAAGACAGTAGACAGATGCCAAATGGTTGATGTCCCGTATCTGGACACCAGCAAGGCCTTTGATTCAGTACATCATAGGAGGTGGGTCAGGCAGCTGGAGGATCTGCAGATGGGGACCAATCTCACTAGAAGGGTCAAACACTGGCTAAAGGACAAAAGCCAAAAGGTGGTGGTCGTGGGTGAATTCTCAAAAGCTAGGCCAGTGACCAGTGGGGCCTCACAGGGCTTGGTGCTTGGTCTGGTGTTGTTTAACATCTTCATCGGTGACATAGCAGATGGGATCAAGAATAAAATCTGCCTATTCATGGATGACACAAAGCTCTGTGGGAGGGTGGACATGGAGGAGGGGAGACAAGAACTAAGGTAAGACCTGGCTAGGTTACAGAAGTGGTCTGGCATTTGGCAACTGGGATTCAATGCTAAAAAGTGCAAAGTTATACAATTAGGGGCAAGGAACCCAGGGACCATATATTAGCTGGGTGGTATGCAGGTCACCAAGTCTAAGAAGAAAAGGACCTGGGTATTATCATCAAGAGTGACCTGAATACAGGAAAGAAATAGCAAAAGCAAATCAGATGCTGGGGTGCATAGTCAGGGATTACCAGCAGGAAGGCAGAGCTCATACTGCTGCTGTACAGGTCACTGGTAAGACCCACCTAGAGTGCAGTATGCAGTATTGGTGTCCTTTTCTTAAGAAGATGCCAGCTTGCTGGAGACAGTTGAGAGAAGGGTGACCAAGATGATCCAGGTCCAGCAGGGCAACACCTATTAGGAAAGGCTGAAGGCACTCAACATGTACTGCCTTGAAGACAGGAGTGGGGGGGGGGATATGATCAAGACCTTCAAAAACTTTAAAGGTATTAATAGGGTGAATATGGAGGGCTTCTTTGCTCTTAATGGGAACAAGTCCACTAGGGGGCATAGCCTATTCAAGAGAGAGGTAAGGAGGCACTTGTTCACTGAGAGAGTGGTGGCCAAGAGGAATGAGTTGCTAGAAGAGGTGGTTTCCCTGAAAATGATGGATAACGGATAGCTTCAAAACAGGCTGGAATAGAAGGAAGGGGGAAGTTACTGGGGGGGAAGGGAACTGAGGGGGAGGCTGGGGGGATTTGGGGAGGGGGACAGGTCCCATTGTAGACACATGGTGGATCTTCACAATTGAGCAGATAATGTAAGGCCTTTATTTGCTGGCATCTTTGTATGTTCATATGTATGTATACTCAGCGCATGGGTCCTACGGCCAAGGTGTATGATTTTGCACTTTTTGGCATTGAGCCTCAATTGCCATGCTCTTGATTGCTCCTCAAGTTTCCAAAGATCCCTGCACATTCTCTCTACCCCTTCCTAAGTGCCCACCCTATTGCAGATTTTGGTATCATCTGCAAAAAGGCATATCTTCCCTTCCAGTTCCACAGCAATGTCACTTATGAAGACATTGAAGAGGACCAATCCCAGTAATGAGCCCTGTGGCACCCTGCTGATCACTTTCCCATCATTAGAGTGAGTGCTGTTTACCACCACCCTCTGTTTCCTAGGCAGCTCAGTTTCTTTATTAGCCTTCTGTGTGGCACAGTGCTGAAGGCCTTGCAGAAGTCAAGACAGGCCACATCCACTGCCCTCCCCTGATCTACCTATATTTCCCTGATCAGTCAGCCAAAGAAATCTGTCAGATTAGTTTGGCATGACACCCCCCCCCATGAATCCATGATGCTTGTGGTCTTGCAGCCCAGTGGATTCAAGATACTCTACCAGACTTTCCTTTAGCAGGGTTTCCAATAAGTTCCCCACCTCTGAGGTAAGACTGACCAGCCTATAGTTGCTTGCCTCCTCCCTGCTAGCACTCTTATGTAGAGGGACTGCATCAGCTCTTTTCCGGTACTCTGGAACCACACCTGTTTCCATACAGCTGTTGAATGAGGCTGTCACTGGGGCAGCTAGCACCTCCCAGAGTTTTTTTTTTTTTTTTAACCCTTATGTGTATCCTGTCCAGTCCCATAGCTTTGTCCATCTTCAGAGCTGCAAGTTCCTTCAGGACTCTTTCCACTGACAATGGACTTGTGTCCACCTCCATCCCCATTCCTTCTACTCCCTGGTGGTCCATCCCCCCATCCTCCACTTTGAAGACTGAGCAGAAGTACGTGTTTAGCATGTCTGCTTTTTCTTTGTCCTCTTCTACACAATCTCCCCCCTCCTCTCTTAGAATCATCACTATCCCTCACTTTGCTTTCCTCTTCTTTCTTATGTATCTGAAGAATGTTTTATATCCCCAGTGACTTCTTTGGCAAGTCTTTCCTCTGTCTGTGCCTTTGCTTCCTTCACTACCTTGCATGTGTCCTTCTGCTTTACTAGGTATACAGTGGAACTCCCTTATAACGGACCCTTTATAGTTGTCACCTACTTATAACAGACAGATCTACTTTGCCAGAAGTCAAAAGCTATGTCTGTAATGTTAAAAATCACATTTATACCATATTCTGTAACTCCTTTAAAGTGGACAATGTGAGCCTCTCTGTACCCCTGTTACATGCGGCAGACTGCTTGCTGATTGTCACCTGATTATTCAGGTGATTTGTCTGGCACTATACAGACATTGCTCACCTCACCTGATGCCTAATGCCTGACATCTTATTCCAGGGGAGATTACTCCTGTACCCTCCTGATCCCTCAATCAGCAGAGGTTCTGTATAGCAAAATCTTACCAATCACATTTCCTGCTCAGCCCCCTGATCCCTCAATGAGCACAGGTCTGTGCAGTTAAATCTTTTAAATCTTGTTTACTGCTTAGTTCCCAATTAGCTGCAACTAGCAGTTCTCAATACCCTTCGTTGGTAGAGAAGGGGCATGTTTTGATTTTAATTCCTGTGTGTGAGCTGTTGTAGAGGCGATTCATATTTTAAAACTTTAGGATATAGTGGACATCCATTATAACAGACAAAACCTGCTTGCACAAACACATCCATTATAAGAGGGTTCCACTGCACTAGGTATATTTCTCTGTCCTCCTCCCTCTGTGTTTCCTTATACAGTACCTCCTGAATGCCACCCCTTTTCATTCGCCACCTTTACCATATCCTTAGAGAACCATAACAGTCTCTTTTTACGTTTGATGTGTGCATGTTGAAATTAGCAAATGTAGGTTTGTAACTGGTAATTTTCAATATTTAACCTCAAATTTTCAGCATAGCCATTTCTTTACAGCACCTCATGAATGTGACAGCTGTCATTTTTAAAATCCTGCCCAAAATGTGTTCGTGCATCCTGAAAGTTGATTTCACAGTTGCTTCACGAAATCACCTTTCAGGCAAGAGTTGAAATTTCTCCACCCTTATTCATGAGATGGTGTCTTAAAAAGGCTATGTTGGAAATCTGCCATAAAAATATTACAAAACAAAGTTATGAGCCTACATCGAAATTTGCCAATGCAGGCTTGTAACTTTGGTCATTTTCAATATTTTGATCCCAAATTTTCAACATAGACATTTCTTCATAGCACCTCATAAATGTGACAGCTGTCATTTTTCAAATCCTGGCCAAAATGTGCTTTCATGTCTGTGCTGCGGAATGACGTTTCAGTGGTCCGGAATGACGTTTTGGTGGGGATTTGAAAATTGTCACCTACTGGGTTCATTATGTGGAGCAGTCAGAAGGCTGTGCTGAAAACTTGGTGTTCAAATATGGTAAAATACCCAGGTTATGACTGAACGTTACACTATTTCAGCGTTCACTCATAACTTCACTAACTTTCAATATTATGACTCCAAACATTCAATGTAACAATTTTTCCATACCACCTCATAAATGTGACGTGTCATTTTCAAAATCTGAGATGTGTTTTCATTCCTCTGGTGCGAGAAGACATTTTGACCAATTTACTATAATGGTACATGTCATGTCTATCAGGTGAATCCTAAAACAAGTATCTTCAAAACTTGTGGTCACAATTAAAAAAAACAAACAAAAAAATTCAACTGTTTAACATGCATCAAATGTCCGGCATTGACAAATGCCTTTTACTTTTGCATTTCTCACTTCCATCACATGCTCATTTACTGAGCTTGTAAGTAGTGTTGAAATCTTGAACCAGTGAAATCTAAACTTAATTTGGCCTAGTTCAACTTTTTCAGCCAGCTCAAAAGAGGTTGAACATTAGTTTGCAGTTTTGCCCTAAAGTTCAGTTTAAGCCCAAATCTTCAGAAATATGTTCTGGAGACTGAGGTGTTGCCCCATATGCAGGCAACTCTCTGGGCTGAGAGCAGAGCTTGCTGGACTCAGGGCCAAACTGGCATGAGTATGTGGCACCATCTGCCTCACCCAGTGGCAACCAAAATTTCTGCCACTCCCTCAAAGGATGCCAGTAAAAAGGCAGAGCAGCTGGACCTTGGTGGGCTCCAGAAGAGTGGGGGAGGAGGGAAGAAGAACACCCCTCAGACCTTACTGCTGCACAATTCCTTTGCCATTCTGGTGGGGTGGGGAAGCCAGGAGGACGCACCCAAGGCAGTAGTAAGAGAGGAGGTGGGGGTCTTCAAGGGAGGAGTCCCTAAGGGGGGAAATATGCCCCCAGCTAAGGAGGAGGTAGTTGCTGGTGGGGGACTCCATAGTTAGGGGGAGAGAGAGATAGGGGCAGGGGAAGGGAGGGACAGGATAAATATCACCAGCGAAAATGGGGTAGGGAGGGAGATGGATGTCAGTGTTCATCTGGGGATGAACAACCTGGTGAGAAATGATGCAGTGGTAGTGCAGGATAAATTTAGGGATCTGGGGAGGGGCCTGAAGCAGATACTGTAGTTCACATGGTGGCTGACCTAAGGTGCTACCTTTGTGTGGCCAGGGGAAGGCTAGGGAACACTGCACTAGGTCCTTCAATGAATGTTTTTTTTTTTTTTTGATTAAGTATATTTTATTTGAGCTTAGTTCAAAGCAGTGTTTACATACATTTTCAGCAAGTTGCACTAGTACATAATTGGTTATCATCAGCTCATTGTTTTCAAATCTGTTCTCCTAGTTCCCCCCAAAAGAAAAAAAAAGAAAAACACATAAGACACATCTTTCCCACCCACCCACACCCTCTCTTGCTGACCCTCCTACCCCCCTGCCAAGTGCAATATCCAATGGTATTAGCTGAGTTCTGTCTCCTGTTGTTCAGAGTAGAGAAGGGAGATGCAAAAGTATGTGGACGAAGGGAGAGTAGTGACTCTTAGGGTTTCCATATTGTCAATGCGGCATCAAGTGTGCCCCACAAAACTAAATATGCATCTCCTCTATGTCTCATATAAGCAATATATTTTTCTAACTGTAATGCCAATAGCATTTCTCTATACCATTCTGTTGCCAAGGGTGTTTGGTCATCCTCCCAGTGTCTTAGAATTATCAATTTGACATTCGCTGCCGCTAGGGCAATGTGGGCCTTTTGCCGTAATGGAGTTCTTGGGGGAAACAGGTATATTAAGTAGGCTTCTGGGGTAAGCAATGGTTGCAAACCAAGGAGAGGATCTAACCCTTTCATCACGGCGTGCCAAAGGGGCCTGATTTTCGGGCAGGTCCACAGCATATGGAACAGTGTGCCCTTTTCCTCTTGGCATCTTCTACAAAGAGGTGTGGGATAAGTCCACACTTATGTAACCTTGCTGGCGGTGTAATATAAGTTATGCATTATGTTAAACTGAACCATGCGAGCCTGTCCTGTTTGATAAATCTATAGCAGTTTATCGCTATTCTTCTTCCATACGCCTGTATCCTGTGTCAACTCTAGTTCATGCACCCAATGGTAACATACCCCTTAAGTAAGTGTGGGTCTAATGTTTGCAGTTTTTATACACCCCAGAAACAGGATGGGATTTGGATGCTACCTGAATTAACACTTGCACCTCTGGATCCTCTACCATTTGACCTGCTGTATATCCTGTAAAAGTAAAAATTGCCTGTTTAATTTGGATAAATTTAAATATGTGCGAGTCCGGTACTTTGTAACGAGACTGGAGATGAGAGAATGAAACTACTTCCCCTTGGTAGAAGAGGTCTGCTACTCGGAGCTCATTTAACAGTGCCCAAAAAGAGGACGGGATAGGCCTTCCTCCTATTTTAAAGTGAGGGTTCCCTGCAATCGGTTGCAAGAGTGACTGATGCCAGCTTAAAGATTCAATGAGTGTTTAAAGACATGGAAGAAGAGTTTTGGCTACATTGGGGAGTGAGGTCCCACCTGGGGAATGAAGGCCTGTTTAAAAGGGATGGTCTCCATCCATCCTGGAAGGGAACAGCAGCTCTGGGTGGAAGGTTTAGGTGCTACTTTGATGGGCATTTAAACTAGTGAAGGGGGGGAGGCAGAAAGATGGAGGATGGAAGAGATTGCCCTCTGCAGAGACTAGAGAAACAGGGAAAAGGAGCACAGGGGCCCTAGGGGTAGAAGGGAACAAGAACAAGGTGGAGGAGGGCTGTGCGAGTGGGTAAGAAAGAAAAACTAAAGTTGGGAGATAAGGTAAGCAGGGTAGGTAGAGAAATAATGAAAAAGGGGAGGAGAGGACTGAGGAAATGGAAGGCGTGAGGGATGGAAGCAGGAATGGAGGGAGCGACGAAGAGAATGGAGATTCATGTGTTCAAGTTCAAGGGGCCTAGGAAACAAGATTCCTGACCTCGAGGCAATCACTGAGGAGGCAGACCTGGATCTGGTGGCCATAACAGAGTCATGGTACACTGACAACCACAGCTGGAAAGTGGCTATCCCAGCCTTCACAATGTTCCAGAAGAACAGGTCAGAGAGCAAAGGTGGTGGGGGGAAGGGTTGTTTTTTTATGTGAGAGAAGGTATAAAGGCCACTAAGATACAGAGGTACTGAAGAAGAATAATAGGGCTGGAGGTATTATGGGTCAGCCTAGAGACAGGGTCAGGGGCCTTTATTTACATGGGGGTGGTGTACAGACCACCAACATGGGGAAGAATTACACTGGCAAGATGGCAAGCAAGGGGAAGTATTGATTTTGGGGAAATTTAATCTGCCGAATGTAGACTGGGGCACTGAGGCTGCAGCTACAACAAGAAGGGCCATCCTCAACTCCCTACAAGGGCATTTCTCAGGCAGCTGGTTATGGAACCCACTAGAGACAGGGCAGTGCTGGACCAGGTATTTACAAACAGGGACAGCACTGCAGACACCATGGTGAGTAGTCCCCTGGGTACAAGTGATCACTATATTGTGTGGTTTGGCATACAGATTGGGCAAAAGAAAAATGCACCAAGACAAAGGTCCTTGAGTTTAGGAGGGCAGATTTTAAAGAAATGGGAAACTGCCTCAGTAAATACCCTCTATGGAGCCTCTATGGAGAAGGATTAGGGACTCGGGAAGGAATGGCCAAGGCAACGGCATGCTGCTTGAAGGAAGTGGGCAAGGGAATGAGGAGGAAGAGGCTGCTATGGTTCTTGAAGGAGGTGGTAAAGGCAATGAAGGGGAAGAAAACAGCATTTAGGAAGTACAAAGAGACTCAGATGGAAGTAGACGGGGGATGCATCTGGTAAAGCAAAGGGAGGCAGGGAGGGTGAGGGCAGCTAAAGCATGAACAGAGGAGAGGATAGCTAAGGAGGTAAAAAAAGAGGACAAGACTTTCTTCAGGTACATGAGTGAAAAGAGAGAGAGAAGGGGAGAGATAGTGAGAATCAGGAGGGCGGGGGAGGGACTGTTAACTATACCGACCCCATAATTATTTTCCTAATCTGGTATTTTTTTCAGTGAACAAGCTGGCTACATCCATTTTCAAGCCTATCTGTTGTAAAGGCTCTTTTGCTCATTGTTGATGTATATATCTTGATTATACGTATAAATGACACTATTCTGTACTTATGTATATTTTATTTCTCTGTTTGACATTGCACTTTGTTTTACCGTGTTACTGTACTATGATTTTTGTTATGACCAGGTCCATCTTGCAAATGAGCCTTGCTCAGTGCTGCCTGACTGGATAAATAAAGATTTGATTGTTTGATTGACTGAAGATGAAGAGAAAGCCAAAATTTTAAATGATTACTTCTGTTCGGTTTTCACAGTAGAGGGAGGGGGACAGGTCAGCATGCAGCAGCAAGCACTGGAGAGTGGGGGAATGGACACAAGTCCATTCTTGGTAGAGAGAGTCTGGAAGGGATTGGGAGCCCTAAAGGAGAATAAGGTGATGGAGCCTGACAGGATTCACCCAAGGGTCCTAAAACAACTGAGCACAATGCTTGCCACTTCTCTGGCAGCCCTATTTAGCACCTCATTGGAGATGGGGGAAGTTTCACAAGACTGAAGGAGGACCAGTGTGCTCACTCTGCACAAAAGTGGCAGAACGAAGGAGGCTAGCATCTACAGGCCAGTCAGTCTCATATCAGTGGTGGGTGGAGGACCTGGTAGCTAATGGGCTGCAGGACCACCAGCAGCATAGAGTCACAAGGGGGAAGTCATGTCAAACAAATCATATAGATTTTTTTTTTAACTGGGTTACTAGGGAGGTGGATCAAGGAAGAAGAAGAAGCAGCATTTATATAGCGCTTTTCATACATCCAAAGCGCTTTACAAGCAATGCAAGACTGGTAGTGAAGTGACTGAATGTGTGGTGGCGGCCATATCGCACATCATCACCCACACACAGCCTGGATAATTGCATGAACCGGTTTTATGGGAAGGGGAATGTTGGCTAGGACACCAGGAATGTTCCCTACTCTTTGTGAAGAGTGCCCTGGACACCCACCAGGACAACACCAGGATGGGCAGAAGGGACCTCGATTTAACGTCTCATCCGAAAGGCGGCACACCCCAGCAGTACAGCACCCCCCAATACTGCACTCGGGTGCCAGCGATTTTTAGGTGCAAGTCCAATCCTGGTGTGGGACGAGAACCCATGACCTTCTGGTCCAGAGGCGGATGTGCTACCAACTGAGCCAAGCTGACACCAGGGAGAGAAGTGGATGTGGCCTATCTGGACTTCAGTAAGGTTTTTGACACTGTGCCACACAGAAGGCTAGTTAAGAAACTAAGCAGCTGGGGGGGGAGAATGTGGTCAGCTGGGTATCTAACTGGTTGAAGGATAGGAGGAAAAGGGTGGTGGTAAATGGCAGACACTTGGGATGGGAGGGTGACTAGTAGGGTGCCACAGGGATCTGTGCTGGGACTAGTCCTCTTCAATGTCCTTATAGGTGGTATTGATGAGGAACTGGAGGGGAACGTGTGTCTCTTTGTAGATCACACAAAAATTTGTGACAGCATGGACACCCTGGATGGTATGGAGAGAATGCAAAGGGATCTGGGGAAACTAAAGGAGTAGTCTGGGGTGTGGCAGCTGGGTTTCAGTGCCCAAACATGCTAAGTTATGTACCTGGGACAGAGAAGCCCAGGAGCTGAGTATAAGATGGGAGGTGAGATAATTACAGTCACATAGCAAAAAAAAACCTTGGGGTCATCATATCTGATGACCTCAAGGTAGCTAGTCAGTGTGATGATGCAGTGGGAAAAGCTAGTAGGATACTGGGGATTTCAAGCAGGAAGAGGGAGGTGGTGCTGGTACTGAATTACACACTAGTGAGGCCCCACCTTAAGTACTTTCTTCAGTTCTGGAGGCAGCACCTCCACAAGGACATCGACAGAGTGAGGGTGGTACATGGGAGGGCAAACAAAATGGTGTTAGGGTTGCATGAAAGGCTGCAAAAACTCACCATGTACTCCCTGGAGGACAACAAGAGGGGACATGACTGAGACCTACAAGTACCTCACAGGGGTGAACAAGGTGCAGGTTGGGCATCTGTTTAAGAGAAAAGAAGGCACTGGAACATGAAAGCATGCAATGAAGTTGAAGGAGGAAGTTTAGGAGAGACATGAGGAAATCCTTCCTTATGGAAAGGGTGGTGGATGACTGGAACAGCCTGCCAGAGGAGGTAGTGGGGGCAAAGACTGTGGGGAGCTTCTAGCAGGCATGGGATAGGTAAAGGGGCAAATTGAATAGATGAGGGGCGGAGGGAGGATGCCAGTGACCAAATATGGTCAGAGGTGTCAGAATAGGCAGCAAAAAGTTGCAGACTAGATGGACCTACCAGTCCTGTTCTGCAAACAAAGTCAATGGGGTAAATTCTCAATGGGCTGGTGCAAGTTGCACTGAAAGCAATTTGTACCAAAGGCCAATGCACCAGGGACCCTGCACCCGATTCTCTATTGGGCAGGGTCCCAGTGGGTAAGTCCCATGACTTTCACCAACCCAAGCAGTGCGCCAAATGGAGGGCGCACCTGCACAGGTTGCCACAAGCCTGCGGCATTGTCAGTAGAGGGGTGCAAGTGCCCCCCCAGCCCCAATCCCCAATAACAAAAAATGTTAAAGCCCCTCAGATCTATCATCCCCCAAGTCCGGATCCTCAATATTAAATAACATTAATGCCCCGCAGGGCTATCAACCCCCTCAAGCCCAGATCCCTAATGATATATATGTAAATACCCCACAGAGCTATTGGTACCCACCCAAACCCCGATCCCTAATGACATGGAGTAACGCCTCGCAGGGCTATCGGCATCCCCCAGCCTGATCTCTAATGATATATGTGTCGCTCTGGCTAGGTTGTCGGCACTCTCCAGTTATGATTCTCAACTTGTCATTACAGTTTTACAAAACTGTATATTTACAGCACGCAGTGTTCTCTCACCCAGACCAGATGGTTCAGTGGCCCCCATCATCATCAGTGCCCTACCACCCACTCTTCCCAACTCTGTCTCAGCCAGCGATTACACAGCCCACCTTCCTCATCATCGCAGTCATCGACCGAGCTCTGCAAGAGCATGTACTGTAATAGTACATGCTCAGTGAATGCTACTGTCATTCACCAAGTGTGTACTATTTAAAGTACGCACTCTTGCAGAGCTCAGTCGGTGGCCAGCTGTGGTGACAGGAGGTGGGCTGTGCCAGTCACAGGCTGGGTATGGGCCAGGGGAGAACAGGGTGGAAGGGCACTGCTGGGTGGGGGGCCACCATGGTTAAGGTAGGGAATGCTTGTGCTGCAACTATAACACTTTTGTATCACTGTAAATGACAATCGGGGCTTGGGGCTTGGGCAGGGGGGGTGCTGATAGCCCTGTAGGGCATTTACATATATATCATTAGAGATCAGGGCTTGGGGGGGGCTGATAGCCCTGAGAGGCATTAACGTTATTTAATATTGGAGAGTGGAACTTGGGGGACTGATAGCCCTGCGGGGCATTAACAGTATTTAATTTTGAGGATCAGGACTTGGGGTGATGACAGCCCTGCTGGGCTTTAACAGTACTTGTTATTGGGGATCAGGGCTGGGTGGACTGCCTGACCTATGGGGGATCAGTTGGAGGCATATTGGTGCAACCCCTGGTCGATGACAATGTTCACTTACACCAGCTCATAGCTGGTGTAAATATACTTTGATGGATGTCCTCCGGGGGTTGTTTTAGAATCCCAAATTGGGGGATGTGGCAGCTGCCCTTATAGAATAAGGCTTAGCTACTGCCGTAAACCCCCTTGTGCCATGTCTCATTGGAGCTTATGGTGCAACCATGACATAAGTCCAGTTTGGTGCAAGAAGCCTGCATGTTGTCACAGGCTGCTTTCCAGAATCCTGCATGTCACAACTCATGGCGTAAAGTGCTACTTGCGTCACTCCTGTTGGAACAAGTAACTTTGCACCATGCATACACCTTTGAGAGTCAATGTGTCTATGTTTCTGTGATCCAAGAGGGTCTGACTAGCTAAAATTTAACCTTTTTAATTCTTTTTATGTGCCTAACTGGTAGCTCTGACAATAGTTAAATATCACATCACAATACAATTAAAATCAAAGTAGAATTGAATAAATGTCTTTTGGTGCCTTATACCTACTAACATTGCTGTTCAATACCCATGAAATAAAACTTGTTTTTTTATTCTTTAGTAATCAGGTAAGGGTTACTAGGCACAATGCTGTTTTCAAGGGTGACCTGGAAACACTGGCGAGGTTAAATGACTTGTTCAGGGTCTCACAGTATGCATGTTCAGGTTGTGGGAATCAAACCCAGGTCTGCTGGATGTAGCAAGATCATTCACAGCTTGTTCCTCTAACCTGTAGGCTATACCGCCAGAGCTGGATGGTGGTAAAATATGTTTTGGGGGGGTGGGATGTAAACATTCTTCGACATACAGATGATTTACTTAATGTGAAGTAAAAAGGAACACAAACCCTGTTATTTTCTGTTATGTTTATTGTTTTCTTGATGAGACATTAAACCGAGGTCCCGTCTACCTATTCTGGTGGTTGTTCAGGTGGTCATTAAAGATTCCATGGCACTTCTTGAAAAGAACAGGGGCATTTTATATTGAAAATTATGTACAAACATCCTAAAATCAAAACAGCACTGTAGAACTCCAAAAACCAAAAAGACAGTTACGTAACGAAATGATACAAGAAACGTAAAAGGAAACCCTACTGACTCCTGTCCTACAATAGGAACCAGGAAGCCAGTGCACACATTCCAAAAACAACAGTTCATTTACAGCATAAATAACAAGTAAAGGGAAAATACATTTTTTTAAAAGAAAATAAAACCACAAGCAGTAATAAAATGCAAGGAGTTTGGTTGGTCAAATCTCCTGTACATTTCCCAAAGCCCCACATACCAAATCTCTGAAAACACCCACAGTGTAGTTCCCAACCAACTACTATATGCTACTCTAAGCACATACATATCTTATTTTGAATAAAACACCATCTCTAAATCACAGATCCTGCCTGCCATAATGTCCACATCCAGTCACAGAAAAACCTGTGAAGCCTAGTGTAGAAGTTGTTAGACTAACACATGCTGTAATCTCTCCCGCTTAATATGTAGTAACTGTGGTGAGAATGTTTTCATATCCTTACTATGTACCTCCAGACATGTTGCTTCCACAAGCTTCCCAATAGCCAGATAAGTCATCCTTTGCTGCTGAATGACATATCGACTATGTGCCTGTCATAGATAAAATTTCAGACAAGCAAAGAAAACCCCCAAAGTACTACTGTCATAGGCCAACAGCCTACCACTATATTGGCCTAAAACTAACTGTACATATGTAACTCAGACCAGCCACGGCAATATCCACCTCTGAGCTAAAAAGGACCAGAGCTGTTAGAAAAAGTCACATTCTAACAGGAAATGTGTCATTGTTTCTTCTACAGCTGTACATTCAGTATAGGGGCAGCCCTGCTCTTCAATTACCTTGTGTTTCAGAATACCTCTAACATTCAGGTGCCCATATATACATAGCCATAAATTGTCCCACATACGGACTGGGATCCGAGGGTTATTAAGTTGTGAAATTGCTACCGGTGCATATCCTGGTGTGCAAAATTTAAAATCAGGAATCTGAGGACCAGCTGTAAATAAAATAGCCTCTGTAATTGTTGTCTGGTTTTCTGAAGTAAAATTGATTTAGAGACTTGCCATATATACAATTTCTGCACTGAAAGTTTGAGAAAGTCAGATACCTTCATTTTTGGCAAGACTTTCACTGGTGCCTCATGCCAGTTATTCAAAAAACCTTGCAGTAAAATTCTAGTTCACATCACCTCTCCCTCCCTAACCCCTAGTGGCTGTAATAACATTTTTAAATTACCTATCCAAAATATAATATGGAAAAAAATCAAAGAATGTATCATTGCCACTCCACCTTTGTTAACTGGTAGATGGGTCAATTCCCTTTTTATTGGGTTGAGCCTCTTCCCCCATAACATGCGAAAGAAAAGATTATAGAGTTTAGGTTCTAAATTATACGGCATCGGATATACCCAACTAACATATAGTAGTAAAGGAACTATAAACTGTTTCAAAATAAAAATTCTGTTTTTCTTGGACATAATTCAGCTTTTCCATTTTTCCACTCGCCATTCACAGTGCTGGATGGCATCGGACCAATTTCTCTGTGCCATATCCCATTCCCCAATAAAGAGGCCCAAAAGCTTAATAGGATCCGTGGAAATCCTTATCCCCAAGAGTTCACTTTTGGCAATTGGTGCACCAATGCTCAGTCCCACACTTTAATCAAGATTTACAAGTGCCCCAGACACTTCCCCATATCTCTGTACTTCTGTAATAAAAAAAGCAACACTGTTCTTATCACTTAAAAATAAATGGAGATCATCGGCACATGCAGTTACCTTCAAGTCAGATGTCTGGCCCGGCAGACAAATACCCTTAATCCCAATGTTCCCCACCAGATGCATTATACATGTGTCAAAAACCATGGTATATAACAAAGGGCTCATTGGGCAGCCTTGACGGACTCATACTGTGATGGACACAGGGGACCCCCAATTCCTCCAATCAAAGGTAACACTGAGGCTGTCTTATAAAGTGTTTGAATTCCCCATATTATCTCCCTAGAGTTCTAAAACTTGTACTAAAGACCTATGGGAAACCCTATCAAAAGCCTTACTCTGATCCAGTGATATAAGCAACCCAAATAACTTCTGTTGTGTACAGTAAGCATAACAATCCCTAATGAGAATAAGATTGTTCTGTATTCTCATTCCTGGCACTTCACACGTTTGTGCTGGATGTAGCCACTACATTAGTTGACTTCTTCATCTTTGATGTATCAACTTCCGTAAAATTTTCCAGTCGGTATTCAGGAGGCAAATCGTCCTCCAGTTCTGCAACAATATTTTATCCCCTGATTTATATAAAAACTTTACTCAGCCTAGAGAAAACTTCTCATAGACAATTTTCTGATTCTAAATTTCCTGATATTCTGGGAGTAACATATCTGCCAGCATATCCTGGAAGGCTGCATAGAATTCAAGAGGGAGACCATCATGTCCAGGAGACCCATTTTTCCTCATCTTCTGCAAAACGTCCAAAATCTCTTCTGTTAAGATCTAGATTTAGTATTTGCTGTATTGGTCCTTGTAAGAACAGATCCAGAAGCAAATGATTTGATACTGTTTAATGGACCAACATATATGTAACAACAAGAACAAAGTGCTCTAGCTTTCGGACCAATCAGTCCTTTTCAGAAGTGTAATGCAGTTATTTAGAAAAAAAACAATACTTTTAACAGATCATGCAGAAAAAAACAGAAATACTCATTTAAAAAAACTATAGAAGATAATGTCAGAGAAGTTTAACAGTACCACGTTACCTTAAGTTGGGAGGGTCCCAGGGTCAAAGGTGCTTGGTGCAAAACACATGCAAAGAATCATGTTGCATATAAATTTAATTGACATAGGATAACACTGTTCAAGCCGATGACTCTTAAATCAAGCTATGAGTGTCACAATGTGTATAAGGATGCGATTACTGAAAAACAACCCCCCCCCCCAGATTAAAGACATACTAAGATTGTCTTACGACTCCAAGAAGTTTCAAGGTATGTATTACAGACAGGAAATTACCAGTAATGCTGTCTTAAAAACATCAGTGCACACTGTATGATATGTAAAACTTAGCTGGACCCATTACCCAGCAATACTCCCTAGCTAGATATGCCTCATAAACTTCAAAAACCTCTAGTATAGTGACAGGACTTTATAAATGATAATTTAAATATAAATTGACAGTGTTAGTTTCAAACAAAAAACTCTCGTCAAGGACCACCAAGGAATTAAGACCATGCAGCCTGATATGTACTGATATCAATAAATTCTCAGTGTGTATAACAACTTGATGTACTGGAAGTGTCTAAGGAATCTGAATAAGAGATAAAAATTTAATTTCTCTCCTCCTCTTCACACACACAATACACCCTACCCCACCCCACATCCCCATAATGCAGGGTGGGGGATAACTAGTTTTAAGGACACACACACACACACACACACACACAGTCCTAATGAACCTTCATTCACATCAATCACTGCAATTGTTCCCCAAAGGAATTCAACTTGTCATGAAATCCCAAGTAAAGGGATTATGTATCCTAATATCTACAAAGCACAAATGTGACACTATTTAAGCTTACTCCTAAATGAGTATTTTAAACCAGTGGTGATTTTTTTCTTTTTTTTCTGCATGATCTAGCTGTTAAAAGTATTGTTTTTTCTAAATAATTGCATTACGCTTCTGAAGAAGGACTGGTTGGTCCGAAAGCTAGAGCACTTTGTTCTTGTTGTTACATCTATGTCGGTCCATTAAAAGGTATCAAATCATTTGCTTCTGGATCTTTCCTTTGTTAAAGGAATGTCTGGTTCCTACTGACTCACTAAACTCAGCTCACTGGCATGATAAGGCAACGTGTTCTCCAGTGGTGCAACACACATCCCTGCGAACAATGTTACTTAATAAATTCTTTGTTTTTTTGCCTCTATTTCAGAAAGATCTCTTTCTTCTCCCACCTTTTATAAAACTTTTTAGGATGATACTTGATTATAGTCTTATAGGTTTTACATATAATTCAGATGCAGTAGCAGTAATGTTTTATTTTAGTGTGCCATGTAACTTATGTGATCATCCAGGACTGCCTTGTAAACAGGGCGTATTACCCTAATGGTTTAATTCATGTTGAAAAATGAACATTTTACTTCTACTTCTTGTATTGGAGCCCTCCTAGAACCCAGAGCACTTAACAATACAATACAAATATTAAGAATCCAAAACCACAGAAATAGCAGCTAAGAGTACAATTCAGAATAAAGTGCAGTGATTAGCCAGGAGCACAACTCATGTGGAAAGTACTATATAGTATGATTAAAAAAACACACACACACCACAGTTGTTGCTGGAATCCTCATGCACTACACGTACTTGTACCAAAGAATGTGGACTATAAGTCCAGCTGGAACAGGAGGCAAAGCTTGGCAAAGGCACAGCCTTGTCAACCTGAAGCTGACAAAAAAGCTATTAGATTCAGGTGGTGCAGTGTGTGTCTAAAACTGATAAAGACCCTTCAAATCTCAGGTGTGCACGCTGGCTAACATTGATATACTCTATCACTCATGCTGAGTCCAGATACAGATCATTTTTTCATGTTAAGCCATAACAATTCCTTTGATGACCAGAAAACCTTTTAAACTCATTTCTGTAGGGGCCAGCTCACCCATCAGGCAATTAGGGACATCATTTTTCTAGCCTTAGGCCTTAGCTGCAGTTGCCTCAGGCACTATAATTTCTCTGCCTCTGTCTGTTGTTCTGCTACCGTTTATGCCTAAATTATGGATTCAGTGCTTTCAGTTTGCTATGCATAACTAAGGTATTTCAATGCCATCCATAATTTGTGAGCTGCAGCATCGGGGGAGAAATTTATGCTGGTACCACGGGGCAAAGAAAACAAGTATCAGCAATTACTATTTGTTCTTACTTGAACCAAAATGGAGAAGTCACATGATCTTGTCCTTTCAAAAAAAAGTTTGTCCTTGACAACTTTATTTTGAAAGGGACTAAGTTCATGTGACTTGCTCCATTTTGGTTCAAGTAAGAACAAATAGTAATTGCTGATACTTGTTTTCTTCATAAAGCAGCGATTTATTATGCAACTTACACTGTTAAATAAAGCCCATTATTAGCTAAGCATTATTACAAATATTAGCGTGCATGCTAGATGTAGGGATGTACAAATAACGCCGTATTACTCCAATGTATGTTCTGCCCCAGCCTAATATCCACTATTTGTTTACTGCTACCTACATATTACACTATATGTGATGTTTACTTAGCTCTGGATAAGTTTAGTGCTGAATTTTTAAATACTGTAAGTAAGCATGCCTCCATCATTACAAGAAGAGTAAATGGTCACAACTCACAATGGATGAATGAGGAATTAATGAAACTTATAATAGACCATGATATGGTTTGGGTTCAATATAAGTCATTTAACTTGATGTCAGATAAAAACATAGAAATGAAGAAACAGCATTTGTTGGCAGAAAAGAACTGCTTGAACCACCTCATCTGCACAGATGTTTCCTATCTAATCTGTCTCCTCAGACTTTAACCGGTCTCCAGTGATCCTCCCTTCTCCCTTCCTATTTATAGTAATAATATACCCCTCTGTTTATCCCATGCATTCTTGAGGTCCTCCACTGTTTTTTAACCTCCACTATTTCTGCTGGCAAGCAGTTGTAGGTGTCTACCACACTTTCAGTTAAGTAGTACTTCCTCACACCCCTCTCAAACTTCTCCCCTCCAGCTTTATTACATGCCCCCAGTCCAGGTGCTTTTTCTCCATTGAAAGAGACTCCCCTCCTGCACTCTATTCACCCCTGTGAGGTACTTGTAGGTCTCTACCATGACCTCTCTCGCTCTCATCTCTTACAGGGTGTACATGTTGAGATCCCTCAGTCTCTTCTCGTGAGGCTTTTAATGCAATCTGTACCATTTTAGTTGCTCTTTTCTGGATGGACTGCCTCCACCCTGTCTATGTCCTTTCTCAGGTGCAGCCTCCAAAACTGGACACAGTAGTCTGGGTAGGGTCTCACATGCGAGCGATACAGTGGCAACATCACCTCCTTATGCCTGCTGAAGATACCCCTCCCTATGCACCCCAGCATCCCACTAGCCCTACCCACTGCTTTGTCACAATACCCTGCCAGTTTGAAGTCATTAGGGAGGATAACTCCAAGGTCTCTTTCTGGCTAAGTGACTGTGAGTACCTCCCATCCTATACTCAGCCTAGGCGTTCTTATGCACTAGGTGCATGATTTTGCACTTTTTGGCATTGAACCCTAATAGCTATGCTCTTGAACACTCCTCAAGTTTCCCAAGATCCCTGCACATTCTCTCTACCCCCTCCTGAGTGCCCACCCTATTGCAGATTTTGGTATCATACACAAAAACATATACCTAAGTCCCATTCAGAAACCACCACTGTGTAATGAAATCTCTGCACCTGTGGAGACTCCTATTTTCAGCCTGTACTCCTCATGGGTGGCAGCCGCAGCTATGGGAGATGTTACACCTGGTCCCACCAGGTATAACATTTCAGTGCAGCTGCTACGATAAAACAGTCACAAGCAGCAGTATATTGGGGATACTGTTGTAAACCAACTCCCTCGTTGAGAATCTGGTGCATGCGGGAAAAATGGCATCTCTGTAAGTGAGGCCCCACTTGCAGCAGTATTTCCCTGCACCTGCATTGATTTCTTGCGCCTTGAAAATCTAGTCCCTGGTCTTTACTTTAGCAGAGTTTCCATTAATTTCAACTCTACTTTCTAAATGGATCTGGGACAGCAGTGCAGAGGCTCTGGTGCACATACTGGGCTTGCCAGGCCCCAATGAATTCAAAAAATAATCAAAAAAATATGCACTTGATATCAGTCCAAGTAAAAAATTGCACAGTAGTCACTTCTTGCAAAAAGGTGCTGGTTTATTACCAAATACAGATGTGCAAATTTGGCATAGCCATGCTGCCAACTTTTTTCTTGCAAAAATGTGCTAGTTTATTACCAAATTCAAATGTGTAAATTTCATACACAGTCTTGATTCCAGGGCCGGCATCAGCACATGGGCAGCCCAGGCAATTGACTGGGGTTCTGACATCAGAGGGGGGCCCACCAGGGGTGGGGGCTTGATGGTGCCAACTTTGTCATGGCCCGGTGCTGCTTTCAGTTAAGCTACAACAGAACAATTAGGATTTGACAGTTATGCTGCTCAGGCTCCGACCGCTGGTGACAAAAATCAGTGCTGACTGAATCTGCAGAGCAAGAGAGAACCTGAGAAACTATAGCCACTGACCTTGTCAGCACAGCAGCACAAGGAGTCAAGTGAGCTGAGCCGCTGCAGGATTCAGAGTAATCTAGAATCCACTCTGTCTGATTGCTGGTCCGGTTGAATACCAAAATAGATTGTGGCCTGTTCTAGGAGGGGGAAAGAGGGTCAGAGCATTGATGCTTTGTTCCGATTGGCTGTCTGTGCCATCAATACTTTGGACCTAGCCTATAGAAAGCATAGTAAGTAATTTCAATTCCAATGTTATTTTTTACCAGGAAAGACACCATTGAGATACTCATTTGCAAGGTGGTCCTGGATGGTCAACACAAGGTACAATAAGGGAACTCAGTTACAATTCACAATTAATACAAGATGAAAGCTGGCATAACAGATACACAGTATAAAAGGCCATGGCATGAGTGCAATATTACTGCCCGAGCAATTTAGCTGATACAGGAGAAGGTTAGGAAGATAGCAAAGTTTAAAGGTAGGGGGAAAAGTATGGGAAAGTGGGGTCTCGAGTACTATGACAGGGGGTACTATCACAGAGGGAGGGAAGGTGGGTTCTCAATGGCTAGATGATATGGGGGGGGGGTGATCGAGGGCCAGAGGATAAAGGGAGAGCTAGAGATCATTGGGGAGGAGGGGATAAGTAATGAGAGTGGTGACAGGGAGCTCAGAGGCAAACTAAGCAGATATAAGTGCCATACAGGACCTCAAAAGGGGACGGGTTAGAAGTAGCATTGGCAGTTCTCCTTTAGCAGGGGTTTTAAAAGTGATTTGAAGGAGGATAGTCTTGCAAGGGGAGTCAACTTTAAGATCCTTTGGAGAGAGTTCCACAGGGTGGGTAGGGAATGACTGATGAACCCAGTGACTGAGCCTTTCTTCTGTGCTCCAGTTGGTCAATGATCTGTCAATCGTGAATTATCTAGCCAGTCTGGTGTGCGAGTGATGTGCCCTTCCCGTGAGTCATTGTATGTATGTACTCTGTGTGCACCAGAAGTGCACAAGGAAGTGCGTAGTGAGTGCTAGTTCAGAAAGGCCCACATGATGGTTTCAGGTTGCAGCAGTATGAGTTAGAGTTTTCACTGTCAAGAGAGTCACAGTCCATGTACGTCCCTCGCCACTGAAAGGGATGCGCTTTTCAGGACCTGGCTGACAGGAAGTAGTTTCCGTTGGGTCAACTGCCACTTCTGAGTAAGGAGATACCAGTCAAGGAAGAGGTGGTAGCAGCTCAAGACCAACTGTCAACAGTTTGACATGGGGTGACTCATGTATAGTCTTTGGCTGTTGGAGGAGTACCTTAAGTCTGGGTGGGGTTCACTCGGGGGCCCTGCACCCAAATCAATCTGCAGCTGGGTGCCCTGTTCCCGACAGGAAGTTAAGAGGCAAGGCAGGCAGTTGTGCTGGTTGGCACTGGTGTCTGAATAGCACTGCAGAGGACAGGCAGGGGTGAATCGCTCAGAGATCGGGGCAGTTGACATTGACAGCCAGAGACTGGGAGCACTGGGGGTGGGTCAGTGTCTCTTTGCTAGGATGCCGACTTTGGCACCATTATGTGAGGGCCCAAGTCACATCATGATTGCAGATGACCGATGACCAGAAGCATGGTTGCAGTCCATGAACTAACTTTAACACACAAAGTAAAAAGTTTGCTGTTTCTCTTTCAGTTCAGTGCAGACACCAATTGGAAGAGAAAGCTGCACTGCGGCGGGAGGCAGCGGTTGTGCTACATTTTTGGTTTGGTCTGGGATGGAGGTGAGAAAGGGCCCACTGGAGGTCCATTGATCAAGGCATCATGTATGTATGACATATCCCTGGTGTCTAGTGACACCCCACCCCCCGAATATCTATCCCATGTGCAGTAAATATCCCTGGTATCTAGCAGCACCGCCAATCCCTGAACACCTGTCCCATGTATGTACATCATATCCCTGGTATCTAGCAATACCCCCCCAAATACTCATCCCAGGTACTGTAAATATTCCTGGTGTCTGGCAGCACCCACCGCCCACAAACACCTATCATATATATATTCACAACATAGCCCTGGTGAACATAGCCCTAGTGTCTAGTGGCACTCCCCACCCCCAAGACATCCATCCTGTGTACAGTAAATATCCCTTGCATCTAGTGGCACCCACCCAGCCTCCGAACACCAGTCCTGTGTATGGACTACACATCCCTGCTGTCTATTTGCACCCCCTCACCCCCGAACACCCATCCCACATATGGACTATGTATCCTTTGTGTGTAGTGCCATCCCCTGAGCACCTGACCCATGTGCCATATACAGTAATATCCCTAGTGTCCAGTGGTACCCCTTCCCCCATCCCCTGAATGCCCATTGACATATAGAACAGTAAGCCCTGGTGGTCCAGCCCCCCTCCCCACCCCCTCCCAGAACACCATCCATCCAATCCCCACTTTACCAGGGTTTCTGGTGATGTTCTTGGAATCCCAATACGGTAACCAGCACATCCCTCTCACCTCCTCAACCAGCCACTGTATGAGCTGACAATGAGCATGCATACTGTATATTTAAGCAATAAATCATGACAGAGTGTGGGTTTAGGTTATGCTGGGATTTACCCATGCCTGGTGTGGTTTGGTCATGAGGTGTAGCAGAGTGACCAAATCCACACTAGAAGTGGGTAAATCCCAGCATAACCCACACCCTGGAGTGGTTTATTGCGATTATACAATGCCCCCCCCCTTTTTTGGTAATTAAAAAAATAGAGAAAGAGAAAGTTTTATTTTTTTCTTTCTGTATTTTAAACTATTTTTTATTAAATGTATTGTTCCGCAAAAATAATTAGTTCTGTGTTGCTGGGGAGTTCGACAGTGTGAATGGAGCAAGCAGCATGGTGGACGTCTGATATGCCTTAAGTGGTTGTCAAAATGGGGTGGGGGGGGATGAATTGTTAGTTTTATTTATCAGTCTCCATGTCCCAAAGCATAACAGTCTGTGGTAGGCAGAGGCTGAAATTTTGAAGAAGCAGCAGTCTCCCTGCAGGGCAGATGTCGGCATGAGCGGTTGTTGTTGTCCGCTCTCATGATTCATATGCCTTGGCTCCGGCCTTACTGTGGATTTGTAGCATGAAGGAAGGAACAGTTTCCTGTCAGGTGATAACATTTTTTTAATAGATTGCCATAGTGAAACCGGGTATTTATGGAAATGGGGCAACCAGTGACTGAAATGGGGGATGGAGGCGAGGGAGAGAGAGAGTGAGTGAAAGAGTGCAGTAGCCAGCAGCCACTAAGTGTTGCGGTGGTAATGTAAACTACTTTTTGTTCATGGAAAGTGTGCAGCAGGAGCAGTCACTGACTGTTCCTCGGATAAGGTGAAGTGATGTTTTTATTAATGGAAACGGGACAGCCGGTGACTGAAATGGGGGACAGAGGCGAGAGAGGTACTTCACACTCTGTGTGGAGCAAGCGCTAATGGGCTCCCGTGTCTAAGTTTGTGTTTCCTGGTTAAAGTATGTGAACACTAAAACATACAGTAGTGGCATAACTCGAGGGAATTTTTTCTTTTCTTGATACCGGGGGCAGCCAGTGGAGCAGAGACACTTGCAACTGGAGTTTTCCTTTGCGGTTTAGCAGGCATGTAAGATGGCGACTCTAATGTTTTGGGTTTTGGGTCGAATTGATTTTTTTGAAGGTGCAGCTGGCTGGCACCTTTGCCATGGGTAATGCCAGGATTTACCATGGCTGAAAGGTGCCAGTCAGCCAATCAGGTTGCCGGATTCTCGGAGCCCATTGTATAAACCATATTATACAATGTGGTAAATCTGATATGCCGAATCCTGCATCCTGATTGGTTGGCTGGCACAATGACCACCGTGATAAATCCTCCAGTGTACCCACTGGAAGAAGTGCCAGCCAACCTTATACCGTGCTAATCCGGTCGCTTTCGCTTCAGACGAAACTGCCGCGATTTGTCCCGTCGCCGCTTCGCTAAAACACCGCAGTAAATTTTGAGCAAAATGACCTCCTCTTTCGGAAGTGTAGGGACCTCAGTGAGTTAGAACACAGTTAAAAAACATTAAAAAACAACATTCGCCATTGTATAATAAAAATTTATCCCTTCAGGGTGTGGGTACACGGGAGGACTTGACACTACTGGTGTGATTCGGTCACTTGGCTGCACCTCGTGACCGATTCACACCAGCCGTGGTAAATCCTCCCGTGTACCCACACCCTGGAGTGATAAATTGCTTAAGTATCCACGACAGTTGGCCAGGCAGCATTCTCACCCATCCGCCATGCTGCCTCCCCTCATATTCTCAACTCCCTCCTTAAGGACCTTTTCTCTCCTTTTTGTAGTTGTGCTTCATCTCATAATCTCCATATTTGCCTCTGCATTCGCTTGCAGGCCAGCACATATCCTGTATGTCTCATACAATTCATTGTTTTTATAGCTTCCTAACACTTTACAGGGTTGTTGCAATGTAAAATACCTATTTTGTCATACTGTTTGATGTTTCCTATCTATTATCCATTTTCACTGTATTTTGTCTTTTGCTCTGTACTTACTGTATCCTGATCCCATTTCCCTCAGGATGCATCTGGAAATGAGCATTTGCTGCTCAGTATGCCTTTCCTGGTGAAACTTTTAAATAAATAAATAATATAGTATACTGTACATGCGCTCACTGTCAGCTCATATGGTGGCCAGCCAAGTAGGTGAGAGGATGGCTGTGCTGGTTTCTGTATTGGGATTCATAGCACATCCATGGACACCCTGGTAATGGCTGGTTAGATGGATGGTGTTCTGGGAGTGGGCAGGGCAGGTGCATATATTTACCATTCCATATGTCAACAGGCATTTGGGGGTGGCAGCGGGGGGTAGCACTAGACAGCAGGGTTATTATATGGTACATGGGCTGGGTGTTTGGTGGGAGGTGCCACTAGGCACCAGGGTTATGTAGTCCATACACGGGTTGGGTGTTTGGGGGTGGTGGAGGGGGTTGCCACTAGACACTAGGGATATGTAGTCCATACATGGGACAGGAGTTCAAGGGGTGAAGAGTGCCACTTGACACCAGGAATATGTACTCCATACATGGGACAGGCGTTTAGGGGTTGGGGGGTGCCACTAGACACCAGGGATATGTCATGCATCCATGGGACAGGTGTTCTGGGATGGGGTGGTGCCGATAGACACCAATGATAGTTACTACACATGGGACAGATGCTCAGAGGATGTGGGGTGCCACTGGACACCATGATTATGTTGTGCATACACCAGACAGGTGTTCTGGGGTGGGGGGGTGCCGATAGACACCAGTGATAGTTACTGCACATGGGACAGATGCTCAGAGGATGTGGGGTGCCACTGGACACCATGGTATGTTGTACATACACCGGATGGGTGTTCTGGGGTGGTGGGGTACCGCTAGGCACCAGGGATATGTCATGCATACATGGGACAGGAGTTCTGGGATGGGGGATGCCGGTAGACACCAGTGATAGTTACTACACATGGGACAGATGCTCAGAGGATGTGGGGTACCACTGGACACCATGGTTATGTTGTGCATACACTGGACGGGTGTTCTGGGGTGGGGGGTGCTGATAGACATCAGTGATAGTTACTACACATGGGACAGATGCTCAGAGGATGTGGGGTGCCACTGGACACCATGGTTATGTTGTGCATACACCGGACGGGTGTTCTAGTGTGGGGGAGTGCCAGTAGACACCAGTGATAGTTACTACACATGGGACAGATGCTCAGAGGATGTGGGGTGCCACTGGACACCATGGTATGTTGTGCATACACCGGATGGGTGTTCTGGAGTGGTAGGGTACCGCTAGGCACCAGGGATATTTACTGTTCATGGGATGGGTGCTTGGGGGGTAAGTGGTGCCACTAGACACCAGGGTTAAGTCATATATACATGGGACAGGTGTTTTGGGGGGTGCCGCCAGACACCAGGGATATTTACTGTACATGGGACAAGTGTTAAGGGTCTGGGGTGCCACTGAACAGCAGGGCTATTATACAGTTCATGGGCCGGGTGTTCAGGGGGAGCAGCTAGACACCAGGGATATGTAGCCCATACAGGGGATCGGGTTCAAGGGGTAGGAAGTGCCAGTAGACAGTAGGGATTTGTCAAACTTAAATGGGATGGGTGTTCAGGGGTGGGGTAGTCACTAGACACCAGGGATGTTGTACAGCACACAAAGGATGGGCACTAATGGGCTGCAGCACACCATGTGAATGAGCCCCTACTGGGCAAGCAAATGGCCTCTTAGAACCTTGCATGTCCAATGGTCTCATTTGCATGTTGCTGAATATAGCCCACAGGGCTCCTGATACTTTCCATTTTGGGAGTGCTATCCCCTGTGGACTGACCACCGCTCAGGTCTATGTTGGGGCAGTGCAGTTACTTGTAGAACTGTGCTGACATGGGCCGATATTCAGTTGGATAGCACCAGTCTGCTATCCAACTGAATATAGCAACTGCTGGGTCAGATGCAGAATGCAAGCCTGACGCAAGTCTTAGTCCCGTGCTTGCACCGTTCATTCAATGTTCAGCCCTCCTTCTTTTCTTTCTTTCATAATTTACATAAAAGTCTCTTTTGCTAACCAAAATGTAGTATATTAACTTAGAAACTTCTGAAGCCTGAAGTTCTATTGGTATTTGTTTCAATATAAGTAGAGAACGAAAGTGGCTGTGGCTCTTCGTAAAACAAATCTCGTATGTAGGTTTGAGCCCCTCCAGAGCCACACGATTAGGCATTAGTACAGCTATTCATGCTATGCCTTATTATAATATTTTGAAAGCACATTAAGCTGTAAGTTCACAAAGCTTATAGAACACTACCTAGGCCTGAATGTATAAGGGATTCTCAATTAACAAACTACTTCCTGCTTGTAGTGACGACAATCTAAAGATGTCACATTTGTTGAGTATTTCAGTGGTGCAATTAGATCCAAAAACCAGCCCCCGACGAAGACTTAATAGTCGAACTGCCTTGGTGAGTGGTCTTGTGCACATCAAAATGTCCCTAGCCTCAATTATGCCTCTACACATCTTGAGCCAGCGCTATACTAAATCCCCAACACAACCACCCCATTCACCCAATAACCCACAATCAGTCCCCGATTCGGTCAATAAATACAAATTTCACTCCCTAAATCTTTCAAACACCTAACTCATACATCAAACAATACAGCAAAAAATAATAAAAAGGAGGATGAATAAATAAAATAAAAAAATAGAACAGTTGCCATTTGAGCATAATTTAAAAGCAAACAGAATGTCACATGTTAGCGATTCTACATGTACTGCCACTGTGTACGGAAAAGTTGTCCATGTTCTTAATAGTCAGAAACCAGAAATACAGCTCAAAACACAGGAATCCGAAAAATATGTACTAGCACCTGTCTACTCTCACTAGAGCACAATAAAAAAGTTCAGCAAAGCACACATAAGTGTGTGTGTATGTGGGGGGGCACCCAACACTTTGGGTGCCTATCTGCCCTCACTCTCTCACAGTGCACAGAAGCAGATCAAAACAGCTGGCTCCCACCCCGTAGTGGATGCACCGTGACCCGGACAGCTACCAGAATACCCACCGACCTGACCATGGGTAGAATGGGCTTAAATTGGGATATACCACACTCTATTGGGTCATGGACACCACACGGGGAAGACAGAAAGTCCAGAGTTTCTTAGCCCCTCCTCACCCAACAAATACAATTAAAAAAAAGTGAAAAGCACTTTCCTTAATTGGAGAGTATGACCTTCAGGAACTCTGGCCCAGACATGGCTGGTGATTTAAATGGTCTTAAACATTTCTGGAAATGAATGGAAAACATGCTACTCAAAAAATGGAAAGAAATGGAAATAACCACTATAATCCCAATTACATACCCACAAATTTTATTAAGAACTTTACTAATCTGGATTTCTATAGAGAGTGCATTATGGATTGAGCTGAATCTATGACTTAAAGGGGAGCATTTACAGTACGATGAGTAGTCATCATAGTTTGAAAGTGAATGAAAAGCTTTTTTATATGAGATATTGGGCCTCCTAGTAGCTGGTATTATTCCAGAGATATCAGTGACTACGTGTGCCCTATACTGCTACTACAGTGCCACCATTTGTAGCACTTTGTGACGTCACTGAGTGTGAAGCTGTGCCTCACTACATTGTAATTAAGTGCAGCTTCACCCTCAGTGACATACCCAGGTTATAAAAATGGTGGCAATTTAGTATTATCATTATAGAGCTGACTTAATCATTGATATCTCTGAACTGTTGCCAGCTAGATAAGCCCAATAGCTCATTTCAAATAGCGTTTTGTGTGCTTTCAAACTATCATGCCAACTGTTCATAAATGTACCCTTTCAATTTCAATATCTTTTAGACAGGATTCCATTGTAACTGAGAATTGTTTCCGAAACCAACAAATGTAACTTACTTAGAGAGACAAACTAAAGAGGTAAAACATTTAACGAACAAAAAAACAAAACAAAGACTTTGCTAAACACAAATGTTTGGGAACCAATGATACATGGGGAGATTACAGAAATAGTTTAAGGTGTTGCTGGACAGCAATTTGCAGGGAGAAAAAGAGGATGGACTCAAACGTAACCTCCAGTGCTACTAAATTGGATTGTAAATGATTCTACAGGTATATTCATTCACTTAACAAAAAAAAAAAACAACTAACAATGTTGTCCCACTACAAATAAGTGATAAAACTATTAGCACTCCAAGCGATATGGCCAATGAAGTCAACTTACTTTTGTTCTGACTTTGCTAATGTAACCCCTAGGCAGTACTATCCCTAAGGTTACTACCCCTGCCTGTATTTCTGACCACAGGTTGAGGGGCCTGAATTCAGTATTAAGGTGTCTCCACTCAGAGTAACAGTAATGGGGGTGTCTGTCTAATCTGTTATAGCCCTCTGGGAAGCTGTAACCACCCACCAATCCTTCTAGTGGCTTGGAACCTTTAGCAGCAGATAACACACAGTCAGTAGATACCTGTAGCAGTAATAATATGCACACACCCTTCACACTTACCACCAGGGTCTGGCCTTCAGCAATATCCCTGGACACCCCTGCAAAGGCAAAGTTAGCAAACAAATATACACTTCTGGTACTATGACCCACTAATAATATGCACATAGGCCAGATTAAACGTGCAACAGCAATCAGATTTATTCAGGGGACGTGAACAAGGAAGGAGCGAGAATTTATTTAAATGATTGGTGTTCTGACTAAGTTCAGGTTCTTGGAATGTACTTTTAGTTCCAAAATAAATAGTTCTACAACACTGGGTACCCAGGATGGAATGCTGGCTAGCCAGAGGCGTTGCCCAGGGATGGCTGGCATTGCAGCTGTTGTTGGAGCCCTTGATAGAAAGATACGGCAGTTCGTATGCACAATAACAAGATGATTATTTATCATCCTGGCTAGTTGGCCCAGTCTCTTGAAACACAGAACTTTACAGAAGAAATCAGATGGTACCACGGATAATTAAGTGACTTGTTGCAGGGAGCTACCCTGGTTGTACTCATGCTACCAGTTGACTGTGATGTGGCTGGCAAAATTAAGACCTCGTGCTGATCACCAATAAGCATGGGGAAGCAGGGCCATCATGACACACCTCCCCTTCACAGCCTTACCCTCCAGGCGGCCGCAACCTGCGAGTTGTTTCTGTGCAGGGGTTGGATCTCCAAAGCCGGTCTCTAGCCGAGGACTGTCTCTAGTGCAGGCAGTTGATCTGGGCCGGGATGGCAAAGGCCCAGGCATGATGAGCATGTTGGCAAAGTAAAGTTTTGGTTTGCTGGTGATGCCTACAGCTGGTGTAACAAATCAGGTTGCGAACAGGCAGGTCTAGACCCACGAAGAACATTCAGCACATTTAAATAAAACACCATTGACTTTTTCACAGATCGGATACAGTCCGGTTGCTATTTCAGTAGATTCACTGAGCAAACCCAGGGCCCCTACTTTTCTGCGGCACAGTGGGACCAAGTTCTGCGGCAAGACTACCATTTGCCACAGAACTTCTGCGGCAGTGGTTTGTAATTTCTGCGGAAGTTCTGCGGCACTAACAAACTACCACATCACAGTGTCAGCTTGTCGTCTTGACTTCACTTTCATGGCAGTGGTTATAGCAATCAGGATGGTGGAAAGCACAGTAACACTAGTTCAAAAAATAACAGACTTATAAAAATAATTTTATGCCTAAAAAGGCAAAACAAATGTCTCTCCCTTAAGGTCCTAGCCTGTTCCATAAATGACATATGCAGAGGGGAGCTTATGTGATAAATAAGGTATTTCTATATGCATGCTATTTATCCTACTAATGAGGTTTCGACTGTCTATCACTTATATATTTGTATGTGTTTTCTACACCACTCATGAGGTTCCCTCTGAGTATCACTAATATATTTATATGCAATCTTTAACATACATACAAATATATGTGTGTCTGTGTGTGTGTGTGTGTGTGTGTGTGTGTGTGTGTGTGTGTGTGTGTGTGAGAGACAGAGATACTGCATGTGTGTGTGTGTGTGTGTGTATATATGTATATATATATTTTTTTTTAATTTCCATGAACGTTCATCATCATTCATACAGGTTCCATTGGAAATGGAGTAGAGGAGTTATTGCAAAACTCATTTTTCATGTCAACCTGCTTTCCCTAACACACTGCGTAACACTATCAGGCCATGACATGCATGTGAACCGATTGTGAGATTGAGCTCTCCAGCCCATCACTATGTGTCCACCATGTGACAAAACACTGCACCATACCTTCCCAGGCTCCGAGCAGTGATGTGTTCCACCAATCCTTGTGCTGCCCAGCCAGCTCCCAGAGCTAAACTCTGAACCTGACTTGCCAGCATGGAAACACAGCATGCTACACTCTGGCCCAACAACTTTCCCTGCACACAATATTTTTCCATAACTTTTAGGTGATTCTATCAACCAATCACAATATGTAATCAATAACCCTGGCAAAAATGCGTAAAGTGCAATTATTTATTTAATAGGTCTATTCTTTCAACAGGTCAACACATTATTATATTCCACTTTTCTGGGCATAATTACTTTATTTTTCTTAAAAATGAAAGTTAAATTCATTTTATCAGTTATTCATTTCAGATGGCATCTCTATACCTTAAAGGCACAAAATAGGTTTGTACAAAGTGAGGTACGGACTTAACAGGTCTGTGCTATTGACAAGGTTTTGTTTAAGTTGGCCCTAGTGCAATAATGTAAGACTGAAAACTGTATTAGGCTGTAGAGCAGGCTGAGCAAATATCACCATGCATGATGTGCTCTGCCACTGTCTCTGGCAGTGGGAGCAGTAGTAGATAAGTGACTGTTAATTTCTGTTGCAGAATGCAGCCGTTTCATTAGCTAATGTATGATATAGCAATGATAGCAACACATTCTGAGCATATAGGGGGGTTTTGGATATAAAAAGAGGGGAAGGGAACCAGATTCTATGGATAAACAGAAATATTAATAAAAAAATCACCAAAAGAGTGAATTCTGCGGCACCGCAGAAGTTCTGCGGTAGATTGCAAGTTCTGCACAAAATTCTGCGGCCGCAGAATTCTAGGGGCCTCGAGCAAACCTCTCAATCCAATATCAGTCTCACACACTAGCTGGGACGAATGCTTCACAGGAGCAAATCTTCAGTCCAAATCACAAGCAGTGATTTTGAACTCTTCGATACTGTCTGCCACAGTTTCAGTCATAAAATCGGATGATTCCGACTTCTGAAATCAGGCAGTCCAATGTAGGAGAAACAGTGGCATGGAGGCAAGTTAGGCCTCTTTCTGCCAATTCCCCCTACATTCAGGGAGCTGCTGCTCAAAAGCTCCAGCTCTAACTGCTCCACTGTCTCTTACAGTTCTGGGGTATTTTCCTTAGATTCTGGAGTTTGGGTTGGCAGGGAAGCTGTCAGTCACAGGTTGGACTCCCCCTTCAGTTCAGTTTAGGCACCAGCCCAAAAACTACAGAATTTCATTCCACCTGACATTTGAGCCAGGACCCATTTTAGGTCCCCTGAGTTCCATTGGTCCAATTACTGAAAGTCCCAGACCTAACATGGTGGCTTCCATTCCGAAAGGCAAGCTGCAAGGAAAGCAGGTTAAACAAACTTCTCTAATTCAAGTATAACAATACAATTGGGGTAAATAAGTAAAGTTCCCATTCAGGCTCCCTCTGCACCATTATCTACTGCAGGGTGGAACAAATCAGAACGATGTGTGGCCGGTCAGAGGCCTTAAATCACTCGAACCCAGCCTAGACCATTCACTATACACATATGGGCTGGGTTCTTAAAGGGACTGGCATGGAGGCACAGCAATGCACTCACACGTAAATCAACAGAAGCGGAGAGATACCCCTGGATCCATTACCTCTACAAGACATCAGCCTGGAAGTGGGCATGGAAAGAGCCCAGGAAGACGTCAAGGTAAACCCCAAATTAGTGGGGGAGGGGTTACACCAATACAGTATTGCTAATATTAATCTGGTAACTGATAAGGATGAATCAACCAATAATGATACCAAAAATCTCCATTAACAAAGAACACATCAAGAGGTGAATTAAGCAGTCGATATCTAATCGCTACCCTGGACCTGATGCTAGCTAAGTAAGATCTTCAAAGAATGGCCCTGATATTCAAAAGGTTAGTGCGACACAAAACATGTTCATGCCATGCTAACTAGTTGATGGGGCCGGGACCATATTCAAAAGTCTCTGGTGCACGGCAAGGACCTGACAGTGGGATTGCACAGAATATGCCACTGTGCCCATGCAAATGAGAGATCTCCACATGCATACAGTATGTAGTGGTACAGTGGAGCCATCCACGATGCAATGTAGTAACTTGTAGTAAATGACTTGCTACAAAGTAGTGCTTGATAAGAGGGCTTAACTACCACTGAACTACACTGTTCTTTGCAGTATACTGCAGTATTTTGTGATATACTGCAGCATTACTGTGTTGCATCCTGGCTGGTGCCAGTGTATATTCAAGCATTTTGGCAGCGCTAAACAGCCTCCATCACAGAGCTGTTTAATGCTGCCAAAACCCTACTCTTATTATTATTGTACACAGTGGTGTGGGACCCTCCCTTGCTGGGCAGGTGCCATTAGTGGACCGAGAGCCTTAGGCAGCACACCCCACACTGCCAATGCCATGAAAATAGATGCCAACCACCTTGTAGGTGGGTATGTATCCCCTCCACCCCTACCAATCACTGCCAGTGTCTAAGATCTAGCTGGAAACCACCAGGACCCCCACCCCAGTCATCAAACCACAGAATGTGCAATCAACCACTCTCCAAACCTGCTTGTTCAGGGCCCTCTGCACACCACCTCAGCTGGCAACCATCTGAATGACAGGGAGTAATTGTGTGCCTACTGTAGAAACAGCTGATTCTATAATAGGCACACAAATGCTCCCTGTCATTCAGATGGTGGCTAGTGAAGGCGGTGAGTAGAGGACTCTGCCAGTCACCATTTCTACTGCAGTATAGTGGCATCAATGGTTCGGGGTGAGGGAGGGTATGGGGAGGAGGGTCCTTAATGTCTGGGTCTGGAGTGGGGTCAGTTGCACATTTGGGGGGCAGAGATCAGGGGGTATGGGCCACTATCCACCCAAAGCATGGTTTCCAGGTATAGCTTAGGCACTGGTGGCAATTGGGGACATAGGGGGACATGTACCCACCTAAAGGTGGTTGCCATCTATTGTCAAGGCATTAGCTGCATTCAGAAATGGTGGATACATACTGTACCCACCTATGGGGTACTTACTATCTACATTAAAGGCATTGGTGGCAATGCGGGCCACATGGTTATGCACAATGGCATTGTACAATATGCTAATGAACCCATAATGGGCATGCAAATGACCTTTAGCACCTTGCATGCTTAATTGATTCATTAGCATGTCTGGGCTGAACATGGCTCACAGGAGTCCTGGCAAAATCCCATTTGGGATGCACTATCTCTATTGGTTCTTTTGTGCTATATTTAGTCAGGGGCTATGCCAGCACAGCACATAGTCACTATGCTATCTGGTCAGAGTGCACTAACTGTCTGAAATTGCCCTGAACTGGCCATGCACAATCTACTGCACAGGTCTCCTGTCTGCGTGGTGCTCACAGATGGCTTTCAATATGGGGCCCAATGTAAGTCATATGCTGGCCCCTCTGGAACTAATATTTAATACATCTCTGAAAAAAGTCCATGTTGTTCCTATCTTCAAGAAAGGACCTAAATTAGATGTCTCCAGGTATAGGCCTGTTATCCTAACTTTTATTCCTGGCAAAATAATGGATGGAATAATAAACAGAGAATAACGGATAGGTAAGTGTGTTCTATGGAGTTTTCCCACACCCGAGGTGTGTGATGATCCATAAACATTGAGAGTGAGAGGTAGTATATTCTGTGCAATCCCTCGAAGGTTTATGTGGTCATCACACACCGAGGGTGTGTGAAAAAAATCCATAACATCAAACTTACCTGTCCTTTATTTTTTATAATTGCTGGTGTGGAGGTTTAGACTGTATTTCTAGCAGCTTGAAAGAAACCTAAATTTTTTTAGCTAAAGTGCAGTTTTATTTTTAAAGAAATTGAACTGTACATGAATAAAACACAACTGAAAATACTGCAGTTGAAATACTCTTTGTGAAACAATGGAATGCAACAGCTTCTTTTTGGACTGTCATATCAACCAGATTTTGGGTTATTATGAAGTGTCATATCAACCAGATTTCAGGTTATTATTGCCTTTAGAGCATAATAACCCGAAATCCGGTTGATATGCATTTTTAACAAATTAGTAATCCAGTTGATATTATGGTCACCAGTAACTATAGGGTTATTTGATCATCACAATGAATAACAATTCAGCCCCAGAGACACACTAAATGGATTTGTAGAGTAAAGGTTAGATCTTGTATAACACACTTTTTTCTGCTTCTATGTACATGTCAGTGGATAAATCAATATAGGACATCCTGTGGACGTTGTATTTCTGGACATCTGTAAGGCCTTTAATTTGTCCCCCACTGGGCAATAACTTAAAAACCCAACAAACTAAATATTCAACAGAATGTACTATAGTAAATTGGATTATATCCTGGCTACTGAATAGATCTACGTGGATACACTTAAATGGATTCTTGTCTAATGAAGGGCCAGTGCCAAGAGGGGTGCCAGAGGGCTCTGTCCCTGTCCAGTATTATTTCAGGTTGTTGTATCTGACCTTGAGTATGGCATTGTGGGATAGTTTGAATAATATGCTGATGACATCAAGCTGGGGGGGGGGCATGTTTGACTACTGATCAAATCTACTGTCTTCAATCAGATCTTACCATTATCAGTGAATAGGCAATCAGATGAGATATGAAATTTACCTGTGATTAATACACAGTAATGTATTTTGGGTTAGAAAACACAAAATAAACGTTATTTACAGGTGCAAAAATTGAAATCTTCAGTAACTTGAAAAGGACTTGGGATCATTGTAAACTATGCATTTAAGACATACTCATAGTGTACAGAAGCAACAGCTAGGGCAGCTAGAGTACTGCAATGGGGCACTGTGATCCATTAGCTGTGGATTTCATAGTCATAGTCCAAGTATAATTGCATTACTATGCAGAATATATGTACACCCCTATCTGGAGTTTGGGTTCCAGTCTTGGTCTCTACATATACAGGGGAAAACTGATGGATTAGAGAAAGTACTGTACAGAGTGGGTCATGAAAATGATAGTTGGGTTTTGCAATCTTCCATATCAGACTACACTACATAAACTTAATCTTATTCCCCATCATACAAGACATGTAAGAGGAGACCTGCCAATCCTATTTCCACGTCCCACTTAAACATGGACTTCAAACCAGACAAAGAAAGTACCAGAGGTCACCCACTTCAGATAAAAAGAAGTACCTTCAGAACTAATATTTTTTTTACCCATTGTGTAATAGGATTATGGAATAACCTGCCCCAACATGTGGCCTTAAGTAAAGGTAAAACTAAGTTCAAGTAGAACATAGGTAAATATATATTGGGTATGGGAGAATTAGCCAATTACCACTGAATTAGTGGGGGAGCAGCTCATATGGGCACCCTACCCTTTGTTTGCACCTTAAAACCATGGTATGAACCATTGTGTGGTCAAGTGGCTAGAGCCCCAGCTTTCGAACAGAAGATCCCAGTTTCGAACCCTGCTAGGTCCAAATACTCACTGTGTTACTTAGGGTAAGTACTTAACCTTCCAATTCTCCGGTCTACCTAGCCATGGAAATGGGTGTTGGCTAGCTGGACCCCAAGGAAATGAAATCATACATCTCAGCTGGGCTATCCTAGGTAAATAAAGTGTAAGATAAATACATAAATTCAATACTAGTGTTAAACCACATAATTTATTTTGAGTGGATGGATTAAGCCCCAAACCTTTACAGCCAGCTGTACCAGAAATATTGCAGCTCAGTACATTTCTGACTTCACCCAGCTTTAACCTATATATACAGTGTATATATATATATATATATATATATATATATATATACATACTCAGGTCACTCTGGCAGACTCCACTATAATGTACTGATTTTAAATGTCAAAGCATTGTACAAGTGCAGTAGGCATTGCTATCTAACTGTATAGTAATTTTGATTACTGTCTTGGTAGTTGAATAAGGAATGTTCTCAACAATGTGCGGGGGGGGGGGCACCACTAAAGCACCAGGGAAATGGCGGCTCCCAGCTCATAATGCAGCTGGCAGCTCGAGTTCAGCTGCAGAGGCAGAAGTCAAGAAATCCCCACTGTTCTCATACAGAGAACGCAGGGAGAACTACTCCTCTCACTAAGCTGGGTATCCCAGATTTTGGGTGCCCAGAAAACATATTTGTGGGCATTATGTTAAGAAACAAACATCAGAATGTAACTAAACGGATCCCATTTAGCTAGATTCTGATGTTTGTTTTTTAAAATTCAAGGATTTTTATGTAGTTTCCACTTTTGTTAGTTCGTGAAAAAAATTAATAAGATGGCAGCTGGCCCAGCACAAAAAAATGGTTGGTGCCCTGACAATCAAGTGATATGAAAGCAAAAACACACATTTATGGCATCAAATTTTTACTTTCACTGCAGAATGTTATCTGAAAAACCCCACTGCACATGCACAGGTCAGAAACCAGTAAATTTTAAAGCCTTATAACTTGGGAAACCTTTTATATTTTTTCACCAGACCTGTTGAAGGCACTACCTTAGGAGTGAGGACACATGTCCCCTGCAAGTTTGGGATAAAAACTACATTCCATGTAGGCTGTAGGGAACAGCAAAAACACCCATGTTAAGTAAAGGAAAAAAGTTTATGGGGATCTCAGAAAACACACAAGCTTCCATCACAAAAATTTCCACAGATCAAAACCTTGCCTCCTAGTCAACACATACTCAGTGTCAGCTCATTTCATCAAATGGAGCCAAATATATTAATTTGCTAAGTCAGGGATTTAACATTGAACAGGCTTCTCAACGCTAACTATAGGGGCGCTACTGTGTCCCTATAATATATATTATAAGGGCGCAGTCATGCCCCTGTAGTTAGAGTTGAGTAGCATGTTTAATGGTAAACCTCAAATTTGGCATATTAATAACTTTGCAACTGATGAATGTATTTGCACAAAATTTAGCATGCACTATCCAGTGGGGTAGATCTCTTGACCTGGCAATTTTTGTTCTGGTTGGATGTGAGGATTCTGAGATCCAGATAGTGCAAAAACCTTAAAAGTCACCACTTTGCAGTTTTTTTTTCATCGCCTTCTGCCCAGATGGTGCAACATTTTGTTGTGATTTTTTAATGGTAGAAACAGCTTGGGTAACAGCGCTGCCATGTCTTTGGTTGGTGAAAAAATAATTATCTCTTGCAAAGTTATTCAGTTTTTCAGTTCCCATTATTTTCAATGGGAAGATCACTCTCCAGGATAAAGGGAGAAAGTTCAAAAAATGATTTGGCCTCACGAAAAAGGATTCTTTTCATGAGGGGCCAGTTTTTTTTCTCCACAAAAAAATCCTTTTTTGTGAGCCACCATCTTGTTTTCTGTTTTTCCAAATAAAAAAATGTTATAATTCTGCCCAATGTTGTCTTTTACAGACATCCTAACATGTATCTTGCTCATCGGGAGTTGATGAGCTTCACTTAGTTTTTTTTGATAGCCCCATGGCCTCTGAACATTTTTTTTAACTATTTAAATCCTTTTTCATCACTAGCTAAGATCCTTTTTTTTCAAATGAAAAAGGATCACAGGTGATGAAAAAGTATTTTGGACACACAGAAAAATGCCTTTTCACAGCCTTTCCCCATAATGTTCTATTTCTGTAGTGTAGTGGTCCCTCCCCCCTCCCTGGACACCAATCCCATATATTTTGTTTTCCCTAGTGTAGTGGTCTGTCCCCCCTCCCCAGTCACTGATCCTATATGTAATATTCATTTTCCGTAGTGTAGTGGTCTCTCCATGATCCTGGGTTACCAATCCCATGTGTAATAGTTTTCCATCATGTAGTGGTCCCTGCCCCCTCCCTGATTGCCAAACCCATATGAGAAATAATGTTTCCACAGTGCAGTGATCCCTTCCCCCTCCCCGATCGTTGACCCCATGTAAAAAAAGACTCTGACCTTATTTACAGATGGAATGGGATAAGTGTTAGGCTTGAGAAGGCCAGGGCACACCCCACACCTGCTCTCCTGCCTAGTTTGGGAGGGTGAGGTGTTAGGGTTAGAAACCTTAGCACTTCATTTCCCAACTTTTGTCACTTTGAACATTTTTTGCAACGTGTATATTTATATTTATATATATATATATATATATTCATGGCAAAAAACTCTGTTTAATGCATCAGTTAGGGTTGTTCCAGAGTGACAAAAGCAAGGAAATTCGGTGTTAGGCTTGAAAACCCTAATTGCGCATTCCCCCCCCACCCGCACCACCACACACACACACATATACATGCAAGCAGGGGAAGGACCAAGGCAACACAACCAATCACACAACACACAGTAACAGTAACACAAATGTAAATACAAACAAAAATGCAAGTGGAAAAGCAAAAAGTTACATTAACGTAAAAAAGAAATTTACATGCTACAGGCCTTACTCTCTGATATATAGGCCACTAGTATCTTATACCATCTGTGGTGTTTGTTTGATTTTCTTAAAGTACAGGCAGAAATATGTGTTTGTCTGTGTAATGGGAGATATATCAGGGACTCTTGGACAACATAATATAAGACAACTCATACAGGAATCTACTTATAATTTAGGCCAACATTTAATGAATAGTGGTGTTTCTGAATACATAAGGCAGCATTAAATTCTTCTCAATCATTATTAATACTGTATTTTTTTTTGGAAGTAGATATGGCACTATATCATGGAGGCAATAGTAGAAACCACCAAGGGTGAAATAGGAATTGTGTGTACAACTTGTAATATGTATACAATAACTACTATTTGTCCATCTAATGGTATGTTTACTTGTCCCAAATCAATTGACAATGCTGAAATGACATGTATAATTTCTCAGTTTAGTAAAAGATTGGCTGAGTTAGAACAAAGCCAAAAAGACATGGCAAAGTGTTTTCAGGTCTGACTTCAGAGCAACATGTTACACAAGGAACCAGATATACCCTGTACTCAGAGTCCCTTGCACACTATCTCTCACAGTGACCCTGACTTAATTAATGCACAACCTAACATTTTAAATAAAAAAAGAAGTAGGGGTGAAGAAGAATGTATAAATTCAAAGGAAACATGGTACCATGTGCAGCATTTGAAATTACCAAAAAAAAAGGGGGAGAAAAGCTGACCATTTTAATTTAGAGCTTACTAACTCATTTGATCCTTTGGCTCAACAAATTATTCATGAAGAGAGTAACTGTACACCCAATTCTCTTGAGAAAAAATTGTCAGAATCTGTTTCTATCTCAGTAAAGAGCATATATGATAATAATAGGATGAATAAAGGTGCAAAAAGCTCTCTTGAGGAACCACTGATACTACTAGAGACCTTGAACCCTAACCAGGGACAAAACAACTTAAATATTCCAAGTTTAAGTATGGAGACTGAAACAGAACAGTATTGTCCAGCACAAGTGTTTGTCCTGGGAGACTCTATTGTTAAGGGCATAGACAGGGCTATTTGTAACAAAGACAAGGAAAACAGGACTATGTCTTGCTTCAAGGGAGCTAAGATATCCGATATAACCAAAATGACTACTGACATACTTTGTTCAGAGAACAAACACAAACTAGTGATTATTCATGCAGGGGTTAATAATGTATTTCACCAGCATCCCTAGCAGATTAAACAAGAATTAGTTGATTTAACTAAAAAACTCAAAAACCTGGGTTGTGATTTTGCATTCTCGGAGATACTTCCAATTCCAAGAGCAACATATCATCAAAGATGGAAATTAATAATTGGTTAAAGCATTGGTGCTTGAAACAGAATGTAGGGTGTATCACTCACTGGGAGGAATTTGATGACAATAGTCACTTATTTAGTAATGATGGTTTATATCTCAGTAAACTTGGGTCTCAGTTACTTGGTCAACATTTAAACAATTACACTGATAAACATTTAAACTAATATACAGGGGGAGAAGGTTGAGACTGGTCGAACTAAGAATAAAAAATGTATACAAAGAAGAACAAAAAGAAACAAGAAACAACAAGCATTAACACAAAATGTTTCTGTAAACATAAATAGCAGTAATTTATCAAAAAATCCAGTTTTAATGGAAAACCAAAACAGACTGAAGATCTTACTGATAAACATAAGAAGCCTAACTAATAAAATTGATGAACTGAGATATACCTTAGTATCTAGAGAGGTCGACATATGCTGTGTTATGGAGACCTGGTTTTCAGATAAAGACTGGAATACAGACATATCTGGCTATGTTAAATTCTTAATAAATAGACAGAATAAAACAGGAGGAGGACTTGTTTTATATATTTAATGTAAACTTAAGAGTCCCCAGATTAACCTTGGTGAGACATGTGCAGAAATTTTATGGATCAGGACAGAATTAGAACATAAAACCCTCACCCTTGGTTTGTGCTATCGAGCACCTAATCTAAAGCAAGAAGAAAATTCTATATTCTTGAAACAATTAGAAAATGGAGAGGACATAGGGGACTTAATATTGTTAGGAGATTTTAATTTCCCATTTATGAACTGGGATACTCTAGAGACCAAAAGCCAACTCGAGCAAAGATTCTTAGAAAGTACCTTCAGATTGGGCTTAGAACAATTAGTCTGAGGACCAACTCGAAAAAATGACATCTTGGACTTGATTTTTACAAATAACATAAATTTAGTTACAAATCCAGTTATAGTACAAACACTGGGAGACAGTGACCATAATATAATAATTTGCCGAGTTCAAAACTGTGCTTTGAGTAACAGAGGTGTTACAGCAATTAAAAACTTCTACAAAGCCGACTATAATAGTATAAGAAATTATCTTACAACATGGGACTGGAAGCATGAATTAACAAATCTGGATCTTGAACAAACATGGGAAAAATTAAAAACTAAAATATAATATTGTGTAAATAAATGGGTTCTAGACAGTTAAATATGACAATAATAAGCAAAGGATTCCACTATGGTGATCTAAGGAAATTAAGCGTATTTAAAAAAAGAAACACAGAGGCCCAGATTTTCAAACTGCGCTCAAAATGAGTGCAACAGCAGGAGCAAGCACAAACCAGTTGCGCAAATGCGCAACAGGTGCGATATTCAAACATGGAGCAGAACAAATTGCACAAGCAACCAACGTCTGAATATCGCACATACTGCGCCATAGCGCAACCAGGAAGGAGAAGCTGAGCTGAAATGTTGCGCTATGGCACAACCAGGGCAGCCCAGCTGAGCATTCCAGAGGTGCCATAGCGTAAGCAGAGTCCCCCCCCAGAACAATGGAACTGCACATCCAGGGAGGCAGGCTGGGGCCCACCGCTAGCCATGCCACACATGGGCACAGGAACATACTGCAGAACCCACACCACACCTGCACACCCCAAGCACAGCATCATTGGGGGTGGGACAGATGATCTACTTGCCCATGGGGACAAGCCAACAAAGCATAGCAGAGCCATGACAACCCAGCACAACCACTGGCAGGCTGAGAGTGCCACACACAGGGGGTTGACAACCACAGTGCACATCAGCCCCCCATATGCACAGCACACCCTGCACTGTGACCCCAAGACACCACCTATGTGCAGTGACTGGCACTGCAGGAAATCATGCATCCCCCCAGCACACGTCAACCCCGTGCAGCACAGAGAAGCCTACAAGCCAGACACACCCTGTGCACCAGCAGTGGGTGGCAGCAGACGCAAGACCAACCGAAAGTCACTGCCATGCTGGAGATCCTCCCCATGCACACACACACACACACACATACCCAGGACCATACCAGCCCAGGTGGCATGTACACCCTGCAACTGAGCACCCATAGGCAGCTGCAAATCAGAGAGCAACACATTATTCGTATAAAATATAAAAATGTATTTCACAACAACAAACATTATCAAAACAAGTACAACTATTTACAAGGAGGGGACGGGTACAAGGTAGGGTTGGTCAAGGGGTAGGGATGACAAACTTGGAGAGGGAAGTCAGGGTGGTAGGGATGGGAGAAGTGGGAAGGGTAGAGATGTCATGGGCCAGCTGGCCGCCCGTCCTCCTGCCGGTGTCCTGCAGGTCTCTGCTGCCTCCTCCGCACACCATGGCGGTGAATGTATTGCAGGATGTCGCTATTATGGCCCACAAGCCGTCGGTTGGCCCTGACATCCCTCGCCATCCTCTGGAGAACCTCGAGGCCTAGGAAAATGGGAACACAGTCAATGGCTGTGACTGACCACAACCCAGAACACCACCCAACCTGCAAGCCATATAGCCCAATGTCCCACACCTGTGATGGCATGCACCCACCCACAGTGAACATGCACATGGCCATCACAAACAGGCGGCACCAGCTATGCGCACCACTGCACACACACACACACACACACACACACACACACACCCCATGTCCATCACAGCACAAACAAGGCTGGCAAGTGACGTGGCAACGTGGTGCGATGCCAGTTACACAGCTATGTGCCCAGTGCATGCATGGACCACCAGTGATGCATACACAGATGTGCTGTGAAACTGGACAGTGATGCATGTCACCTGTGTCGTGCCTACAGACATAGATACATAGCCAGTGTTGGCAGATAAGGGCCTATGACCCACACAGTCTGTCCATTTCAGCCTGTAAGTTACTTTGTTTACCTAGAAGTCTGTTGCCCCTTACCCCTGACCTCAAGAATTCCGTTATGTCTATCCCGTGCAGTCTGAAATCCCGTGACTGTGTCAGCCCCCACCACTCCCTCTGGCAGGGTGTCCCACTTGTACACCACCCGTGCTGTGAAGAAAGTCTTGCTCATGTTTCCTCTGAATCGTCCTCCCTCCAACTGCATCCCATGCCCTGTAGTCCTGGAACATCTTTTGCACTTCAAAATAGTGTTTCCCTGCACCCTGTTCCACCCTGTAAGATACTTGTATGTCTCAATCATATCCCCTCTCTCCCTCCTCTCCTCCAGGGAGTATAGGTTCAGTTCCTTCAACCTGTCTCCCTAGGAGTTGTGATGCAAGCCATGCACCATCCTTGTTGCCCTCCTCTGAACCTTCTATGCCAACACTACATCCTTACGTAGGTATGGCCTCCAGAAATGTACACTGTACTGCAGGTGGGGCCTCACTAGTGTCTTGTATAGTGGAATTATGACCTCCCCTTTCCTGCATGTTTGTATTGTGCATGGCTACTGGCCCCCCCCAACATGCAATAGCATCCATGAAGTCATGATACTCACACTGCTCAAGCAGCTCTGACTGGCGCTGTTGCTGGCGCTGCTGCTGCTGCTGGTGGGCTCCAACCCCTGCTGGCAACGGGTCCCTGGCACGGCCCTCTTCACTGTTGCCCCGCATCCTCACATCCTGGCCTGTGGGAGACATATGTTGAGACAAACATCAGTGTAACTCAAAAGCAGACTGCCCCCTGCCCCAGTGACAGTGCCTGCCCACACAGCCATCCCCAGTCATCTCACAGCTGCACACACTGACACAGCCAACCGTGGCCGAGCCATCACCTATGCACAGCCACCAAAACACACACACACCCCTACAGAAAATACAGGTGCATATACTGCACACCCACCTGGCCTAGGCACCACGCCCCGCCTGGCACATGACCGCAGCCAATCCAGCAGATCAGGATCCCTCCGGTGGAGGTCACTGTACCGGTGCCGGCAATGCTCAGCTGACCAGCACCGTCCAGTGACCCCCACCAGGTCAGTGGCCACTTGCTGCCACACCTGGGTCCGGGCAATGGTGAGGGGCGCCTCACCATAAAGTGTCCCATAGTGGGGCTCCACTAGGGCCACCAAGTTGGCCACTTCAAGCTGGTTCCAGGACACCGCCCTCCTCCTAGCCATGGCACCAACTTTACAGCAGGCAATATGGCACCCAGCTGCGCCGTAACCCCATGTGGAGATGTTGTGCAATAGACCACCACAGGCTCCAATCGCGCTGTTTGAACAGCGCCGTCTCTTCACATAGCGCTGTCACCAGACAGCGCAATAGGGACGTACACATGGCAGGTGAACAGTGCCAGGGGGAAAAGGTCATACACAAGGTCATGGGCAATGACGCAAGGCTACGCACAGCGCCATCTGACGTATAGGCATCCTGCGCGACCGACCAGCTGCGTACTAGTGCAACAGTGGAGTATTGCACAGTAGTGCCACAGTGCCATATAGTGCCCATTGCTGTAGCGCCACTGGCACAATGGTGGCCATGGCCTAAATTGCTGATCGCGCTCAGCACGTCAGCAGCATGACAGACGCCTACGTAAGCTATCTGGGCATGCGCAATGCAGTCTACCACACAGGCACAGATCTGCGCCATTGGCTCAGCCGACTCTTCCGTATTGCACAAAGTGCAGATTCGTGATATTCAGCCGACACATTCAAAACATCTGTTCAGCCATTCAAGGGTGCAGTGGCACGATTTGCATGTCATTATAGTTGCTCCACTCCTAATTTGCATGTATTGCGCTATAAATGTGTGACATTGGGCTGCGTTGGCCAGATTCGGTTACTGCAGGTAAGAGGTGAGTTGCATGCTGTGTGATGTTCAGGACGATGGTCATGGGAAAATGCTGTAGACTGCACAGTGACAGGTGTCCACTTCCCCCCATACAGATCGCCATGACCGAGCAGAGTCATTGTGAGGGTGAGGACAGTGGGCATAGGAGGAGGCCCAACTTTACAGCAGCAGAGAAGGAGGCTCTCTTCCAGGCCTACCTGGATGAGGAGCCAGTGCTGAGTGGACAGAGGGGCACCCCTCAGTCCTGTGCGGCTGCATGGGAGGGGGTAGCTCGGGCCATTAACCTGCACGGAAGCCACCAGCACTCCGTGCAGGAATGCAAGAAAAAGATGGGAACAGACCGCAGGAGGTTGAAGGAGAAGGTGGCAGCCTTCAGGGCGGCACGTGCTGGCACTGGCGGGGGCCCACCAATGGTGTTGCAGCTGACCCCAACTGAGGAGACACTGGTCACAGCCATGCAGCTGAGCGCCATTGAGGGCATCCCAGGCAGAGGATTCCAGACAGGTGGAAGCCCATCACTGCACGGTATGACATGGTGGTGGTGTTTGGGGGAGCGGTTGTTCACATGCACTCACATGTACTCTCTTTCTGTTACAGATCCTGTTCGTCTTCAGGAGATGGTGGTGGTGGGTCCGGACAGTGATGCTGACCTGCTGGACATGGAGGAGGGTCCATCCACCTCCACCACCAGCCAGCAGGCACTGCAGCAGCATGCACGCTGGGCCACAAACTCTGGTGTCAGTGATATGGGTGCGGGGGGTGCACAGCCTGTGTCTCAGCAGTCTGGCATGCAAGCATGCCAGCACGATGACCACAGGCAGTAGCACGTACTGCACCATTGATGATAGAAGGCCTGCAATGGGCAGTGATGGTTGTGTGTCCCATGACGGACACACAGCAGGCCAGCACGTGCCCTGGGCCTGTCTGGTTCCAACTTGTGTACCAGCATGCTGGCACGGTCCCAGGCTGTGCCTGTCAGCACCCATGGGGCAGCACCGGTGGCTTTGCAGGTGTCTGGCACTGTTGCCAGCACAGCGGTGGAACGAGTGGACCCGGGGGCACAGCGGTTGGAGGGGCAGCAGCAGCAGTTGCCCACCAGGTCTGGGGGTACAGTGTCAAGCAGTGGCACATGTCTGCCGCCCTTTGATCCACCCATTCCTGGTCCTGGCGAACAGCGCCCACCCTCAAGGGGTGTTGTGCATCAGGACCGTCCACACCCTGGGGGTCAGGATGCCATTGGGGCACAGTACCCATTGGATGAGCACACCCACCTGCTGCAGGAATCAGTACAGCTGCAGAGGTGGGTTGCAAGGTCCGTGGAGGCACTGTCTGTGTCCGTGGAGTGGCACAGCAGGGAGTGTGCTCGGGACCGAGCCGAGCTGGTCCGTATGCAGACGGATGTGACCGCCGCCATTGACAGGCTGAGCCAGGCAGTGGTTTCTGTCGTTGATGCATTGGGCACACAGTCAGGTGCCCCTGTACCGCACACCCCACACAGTGCACTCTCCACTTCCCGTTCCCGGCGTCGTGCGACACCAGGCCTGTCAACGCTGGGTTCTGCTGTGAGCATCCCAAGCACCCCTGGTATAGGTTTGTTTGGCATGCTGCAGACCCCTGTGCGGGCAAGATTGCATTTGCGCAGTGGGACCCCTGGTGGTGCAACAGTGCCACCCCATGTGGCCCCTGCTCAGCCTGCCCATGCTGTTGGGTCATGATGGGGCCGCCCATGCACCCGCGGTGGCTGTGGGACAGTGCTACATGACTGAGCTGTCTCCCAGTGCGGGCCCTGTCTGGTGCTGCCATGTGTGCAATGTGTGTCATGGTGGGCAGTGCACTGGGTGCTCTGCTCACCACGCCGACACACGGACCACCTGCACACCCTCCCAACTGCTGTCCACAGGTGCGTGTGCATGATGATGCCTGCATTGCACTGTACACCAAGGTGCAAGGGTGCCCAGGTTCTGACACACGTACTTGGACAGTACGGGTGGTGGGGGTGGTCGGTGGTGCTGTGTGTTAGCAATGTCAGTTCTGCAGTGCTGTGCATCTGCCCATGTACGCTCTGTGCCTGGTGTGTGTGTGTGTCCATATGAGTGCTCACCCCTCCCTGATGGTGTGTTTGTATGCCTGGACCGTTCCACTCCCCTGACCGCCATGCACCCCTGGTGTGTTCTCCTGTGTGCCTGTGGTTTGCGCATGGACAGTGTTGGTTGCACATGTCCCCTTGACTTACCTGTGTTGTGTGTAGTGCTCCTCTGTGATGGTGTCCCGGTGCAGCTGGACCTGCTGGATCAGTCGGGGGTCCCTCCGTCCTAGGGGGGGCTGCTCATCACCATCATCACCGGCGCCACTGGCGTCCCCATCGCTGTCCCCCTGTTCGACCTGTACAGCTATCCCATGGTCTTTGGCCATGTTGTGCAGGATGCAACAGGCCAGGAATATCCCACAGGCCTTTTGGGGGCTGTACTGTAGGGCACCGCCGGAGGTGTCTAGGCATCGGAAGCGTGCCTTGAGCATCCCAAACACCCACTCTATGATGTTGCGTGTTGCGGCATGTGCCTCATTATAGCATAGCTGCTCTGGGGTCATGGGGCACCGATACGGTGTGAGCAGCCAGGGACGGAGTGGGTATCCGCAGTCACCTGTGTGGAGATAGTGGAGATCAGTGTCATGTTCAGGTCCATATTGGCCATCTCCCTGTGTGCCACTACCATGGCACCTGTGACATTCCCACCCTTGCCCAGAGTTTGCATTCCATACATGTGTACTCACCCACTAGATGTCCTGTGGGGATGTCCCCACTCTCGAATCGATGGCACAGTGCAGACTGATACCATATGAAGGCATCATGTGCTCCGCCAGGGTGTGTGGCACAGACATTGATTATGCACCCAGTGGCATCACACACCACCTGGCAGTTGACACTAGGGAATCCCTTTCTGTTCCGATATGCGTGGCCATCGGGGCCAGGTGGCGTGCGGATGGCCACATGGGTGCAGTCTATGGCCCCTAGCATGCCAGGCATACGTGCTACCCTGTGGAACTCCTGCATGTTTGCTGTACGCTCTGCCGCGGTGCTGGGGAAATGGATGTACTCTGCAGCATGTGGCAGCAGTGCGCTGAGGAATTGGGTGAGGATGCGTGACGTCGCCAACTGTGTGATGCCTGTGGTGTCCCCTGTCGGCCTCTGGAAGGTGCCTGTGGTGAGCAGGCACATGCAGGCTGTCACCTTGGTCTCCACCGACAGAGCGTGACTCCGTCGTGAGGGTGCCTGCATCACATCACTGCACAGCTCACAGAGCCATCTCAGTATTACCCTGTTCAGGTGGTACCGGGCCCACAATCTCTACATCTGTGTACAGCTCAAAGCTGATGCGGGCACGGTACCGCCTGTGGGGGGCGTACCACCGACGGGCCCTTCCACGGCCATGTCCCCCTGCAGCATGCATTCTCACCCCCCTCATTACAGCTTCCATGTGGAAACTGGCACTGTCCATCTCCCTGGCTTCTGACTCCCCCTGGCTGGTGTTGCTGTGTTACCCCCACTGTCCTGACTGCTACTTCTACTGCACCGGGCACCCCCCGCTGGCCTCTACAGACTATGGGACACACTTTCCTTGCCTGCCCTTTGCTGTCTGTCTGTCTGTCTGTCTCTGTCTCTGTCTCTCTCTCCCCCACTTGGCAGCCTGGTAGCGTTCTTGTGCCGCTTCCTTGAGCCTTTTTATTTTGGCTCATTTCCGCTAGTGTGCAATTTCCCGGCTGTGCCGCTATTGCGCATTGCTCAAGTCTTTGAATATCGCATTGCGGTCTTTATTCATGGATCCGCCCCCTTCGGTTGCGCATGCCTTCATTTTCATTGCGCTGTTGCTCAGCATGTTTTCGGGGGCGCAACTGCCTCCTTCTGAATATTGCAAAATGGCACAGTTTTGGACTTGCGCATGCGCAACCCTGTTGCGCATGGCGCAACCCTTTTGAATATCTGGGCCCGAGTGTACAATAAATACAAAAAACTCAAAATAATAAAGATTAGGAAAGGTTTAAATTACTTGTCAAATTTATTAAGAAAACAATTTGCAAGGTAAAACATAAGCTAGAAGAAAATCTTGAAAAAGATGTTAAGAATAATAAGAAAAAACCTATAATTATATTGGAGCCATCAAGGGAAGCCAAAGAGGAATTGGACCTTTAAATGCTAATGACAAAATAATTACTGAAGAAAGGGAAATAGTGGAAGAACTAAATCATTACTTTGGTAGCATATTTAAAGCTAAAGAAAATATAATTATTGATAAAGAACCAGCAAATGAGGCCTCAATATTATTTACTAAACAGGATATACTGGATGCCATTAGTTTAATTAAAGACAGTACATCCCTGGGCCCTGATCACATTAACCCAACATTTTTAAAGGAAGTCACTAAATAAATATCTGGCCCCTTAAGTTATTTATTTAATAACTCCCTGAAAGAGGATAATGTGCTACAAACATGGAGGGAAGCTAACATTACTCCAATTTTTAAGAGTGGTAATAGGCAACGGGCATGTAATTATAGGCCCATTAGTCTCACTTCTCTCCTCAGTACAATTATGGAAATATTAATATATCGAAAAATTGTTGATCATATATGGAAAACAGGGTATACGGATATTTCTCAGCATGGATTTACGCCTGGTAGATCATGCCTCACGAATCTCATTAACTTTTTTGAACCCGTAAGTGATGCCCTTGACAGTGGTCTGCCAGTGGACATTGTATTTTTGGAACTTGAAAAAGCGTCTGATACCGTATCTCATAAAACCTTGATTGAACAGCTAGTAACAATAAATCCCAATTTAAAGCTAATAAAATGGATTGCATCTTGGTTAGACAAAACACAACAGAGAGTAGTTATCAAAGGACGTAAATCAGATTGGATTCCTGTTACTAGTGGAGTTCCCCAGAGATCTGTCCTGGGACCACTTTTGTTCAATATCTTAGTCTCCAGTATGCAATCATCTGATGGGGTATGGATTAACAAATACACAGATGATTGTAAGCTAGGCTGTGTCATAAATAATAACTAGTCAGTAGCAAATTTACAAAATAACTTAAACAAACTAAGCACTTGGGCAGTACTAAACAAAATGAAATTTAATGTTTCCAAATGCAAGGTTATGCATATGGGGAAGAACAATATTAAAGCTACTTATTTAACGAGCAACTCAGAGCTGATGGTAACAACAGAAGAAAGGGATCTGGGTATAACAATATCAGACAACTTAAAATTCAATGCACATACAAACAAAGTAGTTAAAAAATGGCATTCTATTCTGGGAAACATCTTTAAACATATTAAAAGTAGGAATTCACAGATAATTCTTCCACTATACAATAGCCTTGTATGTCCACACTTGGATTTTTGTGCCCCTTTCTGCACTCCAACATCTATAGGGTGTAAAAGTATAATAGAAAGAGTGCAACCCAAGGTCACTAAAAGGATTCATAACATAGCTACTATAGAATATAACTCAAGATTGAATTCACTCGTTATTTTCCTTACAGTATAGAGCTCTGAGAGGAGATTTGATTTACACCTTCAAAGCCTTTCAAAATGAATATATATTAAATACAATAGGCTTGGAAAGAAAAGAAATTAACACACAATCCCATAATTTTAAGCTTACAACCTATTTTTGTAAAACTACAAAAAGTAGCAGATTCTTCACCCAGAGGGTACTTCCAATATGGAATTCACTCCCAGTGAACACTGTCACAAGCATATGAAATAGAAGGGCTTGTAGCACCTGTTGCACCGAACACTCCGAACATAAGCCACACAGACTCGAGATATTGTAAGTGCGGTCTTGTTATATAAAAGCTTTAAATGCATTATCTGGCAAAAGGACAAACAACTGACATTTCTTCTAGTGTGCTGCTAGGCTTCTTCAGAGACTCTTTGTGGTTTAAGTTCAGGTGTTGATTTCAACGCAAATGCTCTATTCATTAATTTTGCCAACAGCACCGTTACAAAGTGTCCTGGTGCTCACTTTCCACTGCCACAAGCATAAATCTAAAAGAATTTAAGGAAAGACTTGATTTTTTTATGGGAAACAGGAAATATATTTTGCACCATTGATATGATGGTGACAAGTTCTTAATGGGCTAATGCCTCCTGAACTCGTATTAAAGTATGAAACGGTAATGGTGATGGAAATGCAAATGCAAACGCAAACGTTCATGAAAAACGCTAATGGTAACGGCGATGGAAATGCAAACATTGATGGGAACGGTAATGCCCATGTAAACATGAACAGAAACACAAACGCTAATGGTTACGGTAACGCAAATGAAAATGCAAATGGTAACGCAAATGGCAATGGTAACGTAAATGCAAACGCTAATGACAATCTAACAGTGACGCAAACAGAAACAGTAATGCAAATGGAAACACGAATGCAAGTGCAAATGCAAATGCAAATGGTAATGGTAACATTTACAGTAATGGAAATGGAAACACAAATGGTAACGCAAGCGTGAACAGTAATGAAAACGCAAATGGTAATGCAAACGCTAATGGTAACGCTAATGGTGATGCAAACATTAACATAAATGCAAATGTAAACAGTAACGTAAAAGCAAGCGCCAAACTGTAACACAAACAGTAATGGTAACGCAAACGCAAATTGTAACGCAAGTGCAAACGGTAACGTAAACGGAAACTGTGACGGTAATGTAAACGGAAGCACAAACACAAACACAAATGGTAATGGTAACGTAAACACAAACTCTAATGGTAACGGTAATGGACACAAATGCAAATGTAAATGCAAACAGTAAAGCAAACACAATTGTAAATGCAGATGCAAAAGGTAACAGTAACGTTAACGGTAAGTGTAATGCAAATGCAAATGGTAACGAGGCATAAGCGATAATGGACAGGGAAAACAGTAATGCTACTATGATGGCAGAACAAACACGCAACACAAATGGTAATGGAAACGCAGCACAAACGTAAACACAAAAGATAATGGAAACACAAGTGCAAACATGAATGCAAACGCTAACGGTAATGCTAATGCACACACTTTGTAGTCAAGAGGTGCATTCAGAAGCACAGTTAATACAAAGAATGTAGGCATAATAGTGGCCCTCAGATGGGAAAATTAGCACTTAGGGCTGGATATTCAGAGTGCACCGGACAGTGGTGCAAGCCTGGGTGCAGCACAACTGGGCTGCGCCAGGGCATGGACCAGGTGATATTCAACAGTGCTGTGCCATGGCTCAGCACCGTTGAATATGACACAGAGTGGACACACACTGTGCATGGCTCAGTGGCACTGTGCCAGCGCAAGACAGGGAACAGGAGCAGGGAGATGCGCCAGTGCAAGTGCAGTTGCGCTAGCCGCATATCCCCGTGATATTCAGCGTGGGGCATGCAAATGAGTCCATTATGCATGCAAGGTGCAAATGTGGCCATTTGCATGTCATTATGGCCCCATTTGAATGCAATACGCTGATCCCCGGTGAATTGATCCTGGTGTCCTGCCAGGCTGCAGCCATCGGGGATTCTCACCCTGCGGAGCCATGGAAGTCCCCCTGCTCCTGAATGCCCGATCGAGGGCAAAAGTACAGATGTTATCCCTCGTGGTCTAGTGGGAAGCCCCTACCATCAGATCATGGGCATTCATAGAACATAACCCTGGTGGTCCAGTGGGGAACCCCCATCACCCGATCATGGGCAGGTTTAAATTCATAGCCCTGGTGGTCCAGTGGTGATCCCCTCATCGGCTGTTCACAGGCAGTTAAAAACTCACATCCCTGGTGGTCCAGTGGTACGCCCTTCTCACCCGATTGCGGGCACAATGAAACAACCTATCCCTGGTGGTCCAGAGTACACCTCTCACCCACCCACCCACAGAGGTCCCCTGTCACCCAGCCCCCGTCATTGGTGGGTGGCAGCACCCCACCTGCATACCGCTCAGCCACCTGCCAAATGACAGCGTATAGTATGTGCAGACCATACTGAACTACACAGGCCGGATATGTGAGGAACGCATTCATTCTCATATCGGGACTGTGTAGTACAGTATGGTCTGCATGCCCATTGGTACACGCAGTGAACCAATAGGTGTACAGATCGTACTGTACACTGTCATTCAGCGGGTGACAGGGTGGCATGCAAGCAGGGTGGTGGGGACCTCTGTGGATGGGTGGGTGGGAGGGGGTACCACTGGACCACCAGGGATAGGTCATTTCAATGTGCCCACAGTCAGGTAAGAGGGGTGTACCACTGGATCACCAGGGATGTGAGTTTACAACTGCCCACGATCGGGTGATGGGGGGATCGCCACTGGACCACCAAAGCTATGACTTTATACCTGCCCATGATCAGGCAATGGGGGTTCACCACTGGACCACCAGGGTTATGTTCTACAAATGCCCATGATCGGGCAGTAGAGGCTTCCCACTAGACCACCAGGGATCATATCTGTACATATGTCCTTGATTGGGCAACGGGGCGGGGGGCACAGTGCTCCCAGGGCAGGGTGCTTGTGGACGGTGTTCCTGCTAGCCGGGTGGCCACCCACGGCTGGCAGCTGTTGTGTTGTGCCATGCACTACAGCCGCTCACCTGTGGGTGGCCGGCATTTGAGCCTTTTTTTCAGCTCAACTTTGTGCACCAGTGTGTGTGGCACATGTAGGAGTTGCGCCAGCATATGCAACGCACATCCTAGGCTGAATATCGGGATGTGCCTCATATGCATGGGCACGCCCCCTGCATCTGCACCACATACATTACTAATTCACCCCGGTGCATCGGGGTTGTGCTGTGCAGCCTGCCCCTTTGAATATTGTACCAGGGTGCATTGGGGGGTTGTGCATGGTGCAACCCTGTTGCACAGGCGCAACCCCTTTGAATATCCAGGCCTTAGAATACTAAATTGCTTATATCTCAGGAACCGTATGATGCAAAAAAAAATTAAAATCTCATATTATTTTTGACTTTCCAGGCTAGTTTTGCACATAGCCCAATAGGGGACTAAGAATTTTTACCATGAAAAGTCTGTATCTCGAACTGTTTTCGAGATACGGGATCCAAAAAGCACGGCACATGCCTTAATGTTATCCTATGGGAAAAATCATCAATTTTGGAGTGCCGTAACTTTGCAGCCCTGTTATATTTTTGCACCAAACCACCGAAAGGCACATCTGTGCGATGTTGGCTTTCTTCCCTGCAAAATTCAGCCTAAAAGACCTAACTGTTGTTTTGCAGCAGGGTGGCAAAGATTTCCTATAGTTTTGGGCATAGTGTTGAAAATTGCTTTCGCAAATCGCGACACTTTCGATAAAAAAATCACGAAAGTGTAGTATGTGAAAATGCTGCTTGTTTACTACTTTTTACAAAAATTTTAAAAACATATTTCTGGGGTGCCCCCCCCCAAAAAAAGGCATGGCTAGCATCCTCAGGGCTTGACTAGGTGAACACAACAAGAATTGTGTTTCTAGAGGGGCCTAAATTTAAATGCCAAGCATTTTTCTGACCACCAACTGAAAAAAATGGCTGAATCACGAAAGTAAAAGGGTCATTTGTGGCACTAAAAACTGCATTTGCGACACTTTTGCATAGTTTGTTAACTTTTCCCATAGACTATAATGGGATTCAGTGTTTTTTGAATAACTTTTGAATCGTTTAATTTTTCACAAAATTTTTGAAAGGCACATCGAGGACCCTGGCTGCATCTTCCCTGAGGTTTTCGGACTGATCACATAAACCGTGTGGGCTCTAGGTGCGACCAAACAAAAGAATGCACAAAACCCCATAATTTCTTCATTTTGTGGTGCTCTGTAGCTCCACAATCCTACATCTGACCATAACAAAACTTGGCAAGTCCAGAGATCTATGGTACCAGACTGTGCATTTCAAATTTCAGACAAACCCGTCTTACAGTGCCAAAGTGATTATGGTGCAGACTTTCAAATTTAACCTTAAATGGGGTACTCAACTCTATAGTGGCACTACTGTGCCACTATAATATATCTATATCTATATTTATATTATGATAGCACGGCAGTGCTACCATAGTTAGGGTTGAGTAGCACTTTTAAGGTTAAATGGTGAAACTTTGCACCTTAATAACTTTGCCACCATTCAAGGGATGTGCCTGAAATTTGGCAGGCACAGGTTGTAGCCATAGATCTCAGGATCTGCCAACCTTCATATCAGTTGGATATACGGCTATGGAGTTATTAAGCAACATCTGTGCACACAATTATGTTTTTTTGAGCATTCTTTGCTTGCGCCTACAGGTCGGACAGTTTGTGCGACTGGTCCAAAAACTTCAGAGAATGTGTGGCCAGAGCCCCCGATGTGTCTTTTGAAGATTTCATGAAAAAATATTGAACGGTTCAAAAGTTATTCAAAAAACAAATTCCCATTATAAGTCAATGGGAAAGTTAACAAAAAGTTCGACACTTTCGCAAATGCACTTTTTAGTGTCGCAAATGGCCCTAGTAGTGTCGCAAATCTGCCATTTTGTTTTCAGTTACTGATCAAAAAAAATCTTGGTGTTTAAAATTGGGACCCTCTAGGAACATCATTCTTTTTGTGTTCACCTAGTCAGACCCTCAGGATGCTAGCCATGTCTTTATTTTGGGGTTAAACACCCCAGAAATATGTTTTCCAAATTTCTGGAAAAAGTAGTGTTGCAAAGTAGTATTGCACATTCGACACATTCACAAATTTTTGCAAAAGCTTTCGCAAATCACGACACTACTTTTCCAGGCTATGGCAAAATGACAGGAATTCTTTGCTGCCCTGCTGCAAAAGAACAGTTTGGTCTTTTGGGCTGAAATTTGGAGGGAAGGCAGCCAACATATCACAGCTGTGCCTTTCCATGGTTTGATGAAAAAATATTGCATGAATGCAAAGTTACGATACTCTGAATTTGATGTTTTTTCCCATAGACTAACATGGTGGCGTCCGCCGCGCCTTTCGGGGCTCGTATCTCAGAAACAGTGCGAGATACGGAATTTTCGTCATGATTGAGCTACGTATTCTGTGAAAACCTAGCCAGCTAAGTCACGAATCATGTGAAATTTACATTTTTTTCTACGTTGTACGGTTACTGAGATATTAGCAATTTAGTATTACAACTGCTAGTTTTCTGCTCCGAGGCCCTTTATTATGCATACATTCTTTGTTTTCACTGTGTTTCTCAATGGAGCTTTTGGGAAAAAATACGGTGTGCGCTCCAGTTACTGTTACATGTAGGCTTTACAGTTGTGTTTTCGTGCTCATTTGCGTTAGCGTTCCTGTGTACACCACTGTGTGCATTACTCTTTGCGTTTCCATTTGTGTTTGCGTTACTGTTACCATTTGTGTCTCCACTACTGTTTGTCCTTGTTTTTCACTTAGCGTCGTCGTGCGCATTACCATTTCTGTTGGTGGCCACCCTTCTGTTTTCATTTGCGTTTGTCTTTCGTTTTGCATCATTGTTGTTCTTACTGTTACCATTTGCATTTCCAATTGCATTCCCGTGCCCGTGTGCATTATGGTTTGTGTTTCCATACGCGCTTACATTTGCATTTCTGTTTTCTTTGGTGTTATTGTTGCTATTACCATTACCATTTGCATTTACAATTGTGGTACCGTCACCGTGCATGTTACGGTTTGCATTTCCATATGCGCTTGCATTTGAGTTTCTGTTTTCCTTTCGCATTACTGTTGCTGTTACAGTTATCATTTGTGTTTACAGTAGCGGTACCGTAACCATGCATGTTACCACTTGCATTTCCATATGCACTTGCATCTTCATTTGCATCACTGTTCACTTTGGTATCACTTTGCACCTGCATTTCTAGTACTGATTGCTTTACAATTTACATTTGTGTCACCATGTGCGTAACCGTTACTGCTTGTGTTTGTGTTGCTGTTACCATTACTATGTCACAAAAAAAATCACGTGGTGGGAGCATTCCATTCACTATTTATAGTCATCATTCTCAAAAAGAAGTGAAATTAATGGCAAAAAAAATCCATTTAATGCATCAGTAGGGTTATTCCACAGCAACAAAAGTGAGGAATTTTCGGTGTTAGGGTTAAAAAAAACCCTTGCACCCCCTCAGCCCTGCCCCCCCAACTGGCATCGGGATGTGTGTTGGGGTTGTTGATCCTAACTCTCGCCCCATTCTCCTATGCCTCAGCTTGTTCATGCATGTGATGGGGTGAGAGTTAGGGCCGAGGACCCCAATGCACACTCTGATGACGGTTGGGGGGATGGGCTGAGGGGTGCAAGGGGGTTTTCAACCCTAACACTGAATTTCTCACTTTGTTGCTGGAACAACCCTACCTGATGTATTAAACTGAGTTTTTGCCTGTATATATATATATATATATATATATATATATATATATATATGTATATTAGAGGGGCATGGTCACGCCCCTATAGTTAGGTTGAGTAGGCACTTCAACTTTAAACTAAAAAATTTGCGCTTTAATAACTTTGTAACCATTCTATGGATTTACATGAGTATTGGCATGCGCTGTCATCCATGGTAGCTCTCTGGATGTGGCAAGTTACATTTTAGTTGGATCTGCAGTTTCTGAGTTCCGGAAGGTGAAAAAAGCATTTTGTCACTCATTGACTTTGCTGGGATTTTTCTTTGAACTTGTCTACAGCCCTGATGGTTTAAAATCTTGATCTGAAATATTCAGGGCAGAAAGGGACTAGCCCACAGATGTGTCTTTTGCTAGCCTTGTGAAAAAATAATAAGTCTTTTTTTAAGTTATTGCATTTTAAAATTAAAAAAAATATAGTTTCTGAGCATGATCAGTAAGAACTAAAATATAGCTGCATGAAATGAAAAAGGAATCCTGTTTTGTATGGGAAAATTCGCTTTTTGTATGGTTGCCATCTTGTTTTCAGTTTTTCCTAAGAAATTCAAATTCGGAACCCCCTAAAAATGATATTCTGGGGATGAACCAACACATGAAGCTTGCTTATTATGATCCCTTTAGGTACATTTTGCACTTTACTGCTTGAGAAATGCCCTTAAAATGTGTTTTATTTAACATTGAAATTATTTTTTTGTACCAGCGTCATACGAAAAAAAAAAATCTTGTTTCATTGAACGACTTACGAAAAAAGATCTTTTTTCATATGGGAAATCAATGTATTTCAATGGGATTTTCAACTTTGATGCATAACTTTGCCATTTTTGCATACTTTGACACCACATTTTCAATATAGCCTTTTGAGGACCCCACCACATGGGCAATATGACTGTTGTTATGCAACTCTCGCCCAAAAGCTGATTTCATGGTCATTTGGTGAATTCACCTTTTGGGTGGGATTTGCATAACAACAGTCACATTGTTCATGAGGTGAGGTCACAAGAAGGCTATGTTGAAAATGTGGGGTCAAAATATATAAAAATGGCAAAGTTATGACCATTCATTGCAATTTCACTACGCATGCTCGTAACTTTGGAAATTTTAAAGACTTTGACCCCACATTTTCAACATATACTTCTTATTACCCCACCTCATGTATGTCATAGCTGGCATTCTTCAAATCCTGACCAAAATGTGTTTTCACACCTGTGGTGTGGAATGGCATGGTAGTTGAATTACGTTTTGGTGGGGATTTGAAAATTTTCTGTACCAGGTACATTAGGTGGGGTAATAATCAATCAATCAATCAATCAAAATCTTTATTTATTCAGGCGAACATCATTGAGCACAGCTCATTTGCAAGATAGACCTGATAAGGTCAAGGTACAAATAATTGGTTTATATACAGTTATACTAAGACACATAAATACAGAATTCAATAACAAGATTGTCTAAGCATAGCAAGATATATAGGTACGTATAAATGCACACCAAATAATCTATTATATACATATCAACATTAGTATTGTCTTGGTATGTATCCTAATTAAAGCAATCGATATTTCAATGTTCAAGTGTAAGGTCATAGTGGACAAAGGAGATGCAGTGATAGAATGTCTGGATGATGGTGATCATAGACTGTGATAGATGTCTTGGTAGGATAGTATAAAAGTGGCCTGAGCAAGGGTTGGGGCCTGCACTAGAAGATAGATGGTTGGGATAAGGGCTAAGATATGTGCCAGGAAGTAATGGAAGATGACTATGGGCATGATGCACGGAGTCTGAGGGGGTTGAGATTCTTGGAAGGTGTATTCAAACCAAATATTGGCTGCCTGAGGAGGGGAAGGTTCGGAATAGGAATATTCTAATGCTTGTGGAAGCAATTGCATTTTTCTTGGAAAAGACTTAGGTATAAATGTTTAAAGGATGTTAATGATATACAGTTATTCAATTTCAGGATCTTCTGTAACATATTCCATGATGTATATAGTATATAGCTGATAGCAGATCTCCCATGTCGGGTGTTGAATTTAGGCACTTTAAGCATGATGAAATTATGGCTTCTTAGGGCATAAATACTTGCTGTGGCTTGTGTGAAGCAGTCTGAGATATAATTTGGGAGCATCTTAGTCAGTGCTCTGTATGTCCATACTGCGGCATTTCTGTTTCTTCTGAGATGGAGTGATATCTATTTGACTGCAGCGTAGAGAGAGCAGTGGTGAGTGCTAAGGGGTAGATCTGTAATAAACTTCAAAGCTCTGTGGTAAAGTGTGTCCAATTTGTTTAGATAGAAAATAGGGCAGCGACTGTAAAGGAAATCTGCATAGTCTAATACTGAGAGAAATGTGGCCTGGACCATCATCTTCTTAGAGTCTCTGGTTAGAAAGTGCCTTATTCTGTAAAAAAGTCCAAGTCTCTGATGAAGTTTTTTTCAGAAGTTCTTCAAGGTGATCTATGTAGTCGAGTCTGCTATCTATCCAGACCCCCAAATACTTGAATTTTTTTACATATTCAAGGTTTTCACCAAGAACAGTGGATAACTGGGGGAGATTGTTTAGTGAGGAGTGACTTGTCTGACTTTGGGTGGAGAAAAACATTGCTTTTGGTTTTTTTTGCATTGAGGAGAAGCTTTTTTTCCAGTAGTTGATGTTGTAGTATGTGTAATTCCACTTGTAGATCTTCACAAGCCATTACAGGTGAAGGGTTGCTGACATATAATACAGTGTCATCTGCAAACAAGTGTACAGTGGCTTTGGTAAGGTTAGTGTCAATGTTATTGATGTAAATGGCAGAGAGGATAGGGCACAGGATGGATCCTTGTGGAACTCCTCTTTGCAGTGGTTTGAGTGGAGATAGGTCTCCTTCAGCTTTCACTTGCTGTGTCCTTCCTGTGAGATAGCATCTAAATGATCTAAGGGAGGATGGATCTAAACCTATGGAATACAAGGAAGAGAGGAGCAGTTCGTGGTCCACCGTGTCAAACACCTTACTTAGGTCTAGGAATACAGCACAAACACTATTTTTTTTTGTCCATTTCGATTTGCCAGTCATTTGTTACTTTAGCCAGTGCTGAGATAGTGCTATGCTTGGTTCTAAACCCAGATTGTGCTGGATTTGAGAGATTAGCCTCTTCGAGATATTCTCTTAGCTGAGTGCTCACTAATTTTTGTTGCAGCTTGGATAGCACTGGGAGGATAGAGATTGGTCTGTAGTTGTTGAGGTCCATAGGGTCCCCTGTTTTCAATAGTGGGATAACTTGGGCTGTTTTCCAGATTGAGGGAATAAAATCTGATATTAATGAAAGATTAAAAAGGTGTGTTATTGGAACTGCTAGTGCTTGTATTGCAATCTTTAGAAAATAGGGATCAAGGGAGTCTGCACCTGCACTTTTTTTGATATCCATCTACGAAATTAGATCCTCCACTTGTTTCAACAAGACTGGTTTGAAGGAGAAGAAAGATTCAGTTATCCGAATTTCAGTGCTCTGGATGCATAGCTGATCGCGTAGAAGATTAGCCGGAGAGGTGTCAAATGCAAGGCCAGCAGTTGTAAAGTGATTGTTGAATGATTCCAGAATTTCCATTCTATCTGGAGTTGTTCCCTTGTTATGGTGTGTTTGAGCTGGAAGTGTAGTACTAGGCTCTTGTCCTGTTATGTCCTTTATGGTACTCCAGAATTTGGCATGGTTGTGGTAGGAGGAGTCGAGTTCTGCCATGTAATAAGCAGCCTTAGCATCCCATACTTTCCTGGTACAGCTATTTCTGGCTTTCTTGAACATCATCCAGTCATTCGGATTCTTAGTTTTCCATGCCTTTTTCCATAGCTTATCCCTCTCAAGTAGGGCAGATTTAAGGTCAGTTGTGAACCAGCTGCAAGTTTTGTTTTTGGTGCATACCCTAGTAATTGGGGCATGAATGTTAAGGGCACCTATAACTATGTCGTTTAGTACCTCATGTGCTTTTTCCACTGTGTTTGCTAGATAGAACTCTTGCCAACATGTTGAATGATTTAGCTCTTGCAGATATGCCTCAATATTGAATTTTTTCTTTGATCTCCTCAGTGTGAATTTAGCCGGGGGTGATGGCTTGCAGGCTGATCTTATTCCAGCAATAAGGCAGTGGTCACTTATATCACTGAATAGCACTCCAGCGTGCGTGAAGAGATGAGGTTTACTCACTAATATAATGTCTAGTAATGTGCTGTTGCTCAGATTCTTTTTGTTGATTCTGGTTGGTTCATTTATAAGTTGTGTAAGCCCATGTGTATCACAGAATGAGATTAAGGGTGCTGCTGCCTTGGATAGCCAGTTTAGGTTTAGGTCACCTATGACTATAGTTTCTTCTGTACCCTTATTGATTAGGTTTCCCAGGTGGGCTAGTAGCTTGAGGTCAGCTGAGGGGGGCCTAAAGCAGCCAATTAGCTATAGTAATGTGGTGTTGGAGAGGGCCACTTTGAGGGATGGGCATTCAAATTCTTTGGACATAGATGTTGCGTCGAGGCAAGTTACAGATAGATTGGCTTTTACATATATAGCTATTCCCCCACCCCTTGTTTGGCGATCAGCTCTGAAAACTTGGTAATTGGGTAAGTTTATGTCTCTATCTGCTGTGGCAGGTCTGAGCCATGTCTCTGACACCACTAGAATGTCTGGCAAAGTATGATTAACCCAGGCTTGTATCATCGTGAGCTTTTTTAGCAGGCTGCATACATTGATGTGGAGAAAACTTAGCCTTTTGGTCGTGGCTAACTCTGCTGGTGTGGTAATGCACTCTGGAGGACCTGGATTAAGTTCTATATCTCCAGCTCAAATCATTATGAATATTAAGAAATTCACAAGTACTTCAAGAGATAAAATAAGGATTCTATCTTTTGCCCTCCTTTTATTTTTCAGGGGCCTCTGTTTTAATTTATACCAGTCATATAAGGGGTTATGGGTTCTTACCAGATCACTGAATAGCAGTCTGGTAGACAGGCATAATGGGGAGCTGTTTACCCAGTAATGAAACACCATCCCATATGATAGTAGATCTGCTTGAGTCCGTTCGTGGAGGTTACCCCACGGGTTGTGTTGCAACATAGGTAGGTCATATATGAGGATCCGGTCCTTTTTGAATGTTGATGATGTAGAGTGAGTAGGATAGTGTATTGCATCTTCCAAAATGACAGTGACAGGAAGAATATCTTTCTCTCTGCTCACCATGAATAACAGAGCAAGAAGTATCCAGAAGGGTCCCCCATTATGAGAGCTCTGCTGATAAACGTATGATGATAAATGCAAGCTTTTATGATGACCACAGTGGTAATTCCACGATTTAGTCAGCTACATCCTAATAGGAGATCATAAAGTAAGGAGGGGAATTTTAATGCGGGAGGGGGAGGGATTTCAAGGTGGATTCTAAGATCCTCTATTTATTAGATTGGGTTGGATGTGAGGGTTTAGCTTGCAACGGGGAATTACTAAGAGGGGAAAGATATAATATGATGGAAGGATGCCTGGCTTCCTACTGCATGAAGCTACTGATAAAGAGCAGAAATTCATCAGCTAAAGTACGGCAATGTAGTCAAAGAGAGAGAGCAGTATGGGAGGGCTGCTGATTTGGCGGCTAAGAGGAGGATATGGGGCAGGTTACAGGTCAGCACGGCGCTGGGGGCAGGAATTGTATTTCGGAGGGAAGATACCTATATAAGAAACACACAAGGAGGGGAAGGTGGGTGGGCATAAATTTTAAGGGAAGCCTCGTTATCTTTTTCCTCGCTGTCCTCCTGTCTGGTGGTCCCTGGAGGTGGTTTGGCAGTTGCCAACCGCCCACTGGCAGAGCGTGGCCCTCGCGTTCAAGAGAGGGCTTCAGACAGGGATCTTCAACTGGGAAGAGACAGAGGAAGGCACCACAATTAAATCTTTGCAGAGACAAGTGTTTCTGCTGGGCAGGGGGTCTCAAGATTAACACAACAAAAGGCTGTGGGGGGCTGGGACACCGTAGCGTCTGGCCCAATTCAAAGGTTCAGTAAAAGACTGTAAAAATAAGATGGCTATGCTGGAAATTTGGTCACTGTTGTCCAATAAATTGGAGTGCAAGGCCCTTCTACAGCAACATACTATATATATATATGTATGCATCTATGAAGGGATGGCAGCACAGGTCTTGAAGGGCACTGTGCTCCCACAGGCAAATTAGGCTATGATTACACTATCTCAAAAAGTTATGAAATTCTTTGCAAAAAAATACATTAATGCATCAGTTAGGGTTGATATAAAACCATAAAAAGGAGGTAAATATGACATTAGGGTTTCCAGCCCTAACACCCCACCTCCACTCTGCACACACCAACAGGCATCGGGGGTGTGCCTTGGGGTCATCAGCTATTACACTCACTCCATTCTCCTACACTGTACCCATCTCAACTTATTTACTTATGGAAACCCTAATGTTGTATTTCCCTCCTTTTAACAGTTTGATATCAACCCTAACTGATGCATTAACATTTTTTTTTGCAAAGAGCAAAGAATATATATATATATATATATATATATATATGTATATATATATATATAAATATTTATTTATATATGTATTATAGGGGCACAGCCATGCCCCTATAGTTAAGGTTGAGTATCCTGTTTAATGTTAAACTCAAAATTTGCACTTTAATAACTTTGCAACAGATCAATGGAATTGCACAAGATTTGGTATGCACTGTACTGTGGGGGTAGATCTCTTGATGTGGCAAGTTTCATTCCAGTCAGATGTGTGGATTCTGAGATCTGGATAGTGAAAAAAAAGTTCCACTTTTTACCATTTTTTCCCCCTTGCCTTGCACCCAGACAGTGTGGAATTTTGTTGTGATTTTTTATGGTATAAATAACTTGGGTAGCAGAACTGCCACTGTTAGTTTGGTGCAAAAATATTAAACTGTTGCAAAGTTATTAAGTTTTTTAAGTTCCCATTATATCCTGAGGGAAGTTCATTTTTCAGAATAAGTTTTTTTTTTACAAAGGATTTGATCGTGAGAAAAAGGATTTAGTCTCATGAGAGCATTTTCTTTTTCTTGAGAATAAAATCCTTTTTCATGAGAAAAAATCCTTTTTGCAAAATGTCATCTTGTTTTCTGTTTTTTCCAAAAAAAAATTGAAAAGCACCCAAAATGAAGGTATCTAGAGACACCAACACATGTATCTTATTCATCAGGAATCCGTTAGGTGGACTGTGAAGTTATTTGGTGGAAGAACAACCTTGCAATGCCTTTTTTTAACATTTTAATTATTTTTTTATGACTCACTTAGATCCTTTTTCGTGAGCTTACAAAAAAGGATTTTACAGACTACTTTGATGCATAACTTAGTCTTATTTTGAGATTTTGACCCCAAAGTTTCATAATGGCCTTTTGGAGACCCCACCTCATGAACAATATGACTGTCGTTTGTCAAATCCTGCCCGAAAGGTGATTTTTCAGTCTCTTGGCAAATTCACCTTTTGGGTGGGATTTACACAATATTTCAGTTATAGCGTTCATGGTGAGACTCCTAAAAAGCCATATATTGAACATGGGGGTCAAATGTCAAAAATAAGCTACGTTATAACCATTCATTGCAGTTTCGCTACACACACTTGTAACTTTGTAAATTTAAAATATTTTGACCCCAGATTTGAAAAATAGATTTATTATTACACCACCAAATGTATATCTGAACTGCCAATTTTCAAATCATGGCTGAAATGTGTTTTCAAACCTGTAGTGCAGAAATGTCATTACAGTTGTGTAGAATTACGTTTCAGTGGGGATTTGAATATGTTCTGCACTGGGTACATCAGGTGGGATAATAACATGGATATGCTGACAATTTAATCACTCGGGCTATGCATGAAAGCACAAGGCCCTTCCACAGCTAAGTACATATATGCATCAATGGAGGAATGGGAGCGCAGGGTAATAAAATGTAAGGAAATACATTGACAAAAACTTTGTTAATGCATCAGTTAGGGTTGCCACAATGAAGGTAGGGAAATGTGATGTTAGGGTTTCATGCTAACACGCCATCTCTACCCTGCACAGACCAAGAGGCATTGGGGGGTGGGATTGGGGTAATCAACCCTAATGCTCACTGCATTCTCCTATACTGTACCCACCCAGCTTATTTTATAATGGAATGGGGTGAGCATTAGTGCTGATGATCCCAATGCCACCTCCTGACACCTCTTGGTCTGTGCAGAGTAAGTGTAAGGTGTTAGAGTGAAACTCTAATGCCACATTTCCCTACTTTTGTTGCGACAACTCTAACTGATGCATTAACAAAGTTTTTCAACTATATATATATACATATATATACATATATATATATATATATACACTGTATATACATACATACACATATTTATATATATATATATATATATATATATATATATAATGGCAGATAGTGCCACTATACTTAGTGTTGAGTAGACAGTTTAATAACTTCACAACTGTTCAATGCGCATGAAGTTTTGCATGCATGGTCTCATATAATAGATCTAATGATGTGCCAAGTTTCGTTGCAGTTGGATCCACAAATTATGAGTTCTGGATAATGAACAAAGAGAATTTTCAGATGTGTTTTCCTGTTGTTTTTTCTGTATTTCTTTGAACTTGGCTAGCATTCAAATGGTTTGGAATTTTGGTCTGAAATTTAAGGGTAGCAAGGAGCTGGCCCATATATGTGCCTTTTGTTTGTTTGGTGAAAAAATATTAATCCGTTCCAATGTTATTCAATTTTGAAATTTTGAAAAATTGATTCTGAGCATGCTCAGTAAGCACTTCAAGATAGCTGTATGAAATGAAAAAAGAATCCTTTTTTGTATGGGGCTAGTCCTTTTTTGAGAGGTACAGCTCTTTTTTGTTTGCCGCCATCTTGTTTCCATTTTTTTTCCCAAAAACCTTTTTCAAAACCCACAAAAATGACATCCTGCAGAGAAACCAAGACATCTGTCTTGCTCATCGAGACTTTGTTAGTTTGATTTTGCATTTAACTGTTGGAAAAACAACCCCAAAATGTGCTTTTTGTTTACATTTTAAATCTAAATAACAGTATGGCTCAACAGACACTTAGTATCAAGACTATGGGCATTACTTATTAATATTCATAAACCTGAAGATCGGGGCCAATTGTGTTACTCATATGCACGGCAGTACAGTGCATGTCACTTATAATGGACTAGTTTGCGTAAGTCACATTTGTCTTATAAGCACTTTTCATCCTAACTAAAAACTCAGATTCTCTGATCTCATGACTCAAAAAAGACATGCACAGGCAGTTATAGAATTGCACACACCGTTTTTCTCTCTCTACATTTACAACCAAAAGATCAGATTGCCGTTCTGCTGCCTCCCATGTTACTACCTACAGTGCATAGATTCACCTCCAGACTGACAGATGGTATTGCACATACTGCTTTTTCTCTCACTACAATTAGAGCCAAGAGATCAGACTGCCATTTTCCTACCTTCCATGTTACTGCCTCTCATGCACATATTCGTCTCCAGACTTATAGACGGTTACAGTTTTCACAACACAACACAACACACTGCTCTCTCTCTCTCTCTCTCTCTCTCTCCCCACTTACAGTCAAGAGATTAGACTGCTGCAATAATTAAAAAAAATTATCTTTTCTTGGGGCTAGAGAGGACAGAAGACATTCTAGTGGTGTCAGGTCTGTCATTCTCTCTCTATAGAGAACACAGTGGGGATTTGTAATAGAAAGTTTTTTCTCAAACTTTGCCACAAGCAGTGTCAGATTCTCAGGGAACACCCACGCGCAAGAAGGATTCGTAAAAGCACAAAAGGCCCAAACTGCAGTGCACTCAGGAGCCTAGATAAGTTCAACCTGAGAATAACCCCTCCCACCTTCTGGTCACTTGTCCCTCTATTGTTTTTTCTTTCCCTGGTGTCTAGTGGTACCCCCAACCTTCTGCTCACTGTTCTGCCTATAATAAAAAAAAAACAATGATCCCTCAATGTCTTTTTTGACTTGTAAAAAATAAAAAACAGTCCCCAGCTGATCTGACCCTCCCCACCCTGACCTCCCACTCAACACCCACCACCTCACACACCTCCACACCCCACACACCCTCACTTCCCTGAACAGGTCTCAAGATCCACTCTCTAATCGAAAACTTGTCTTACTGTTGGAAATGCTGACTGCTATCTGAGAAGGTAAAGTAATTGTGGTTCATTGTATTTCAATGGGGTTTTCAACTTTATGGTATACCTTTGCCATTTTTGCATATTTTGACACCAAATTTTTAACATGGCCTTTTTGACACCCCACCTCATGAACAATGAAGGTGGAATTATGCAAAGCCATATGGAAAGGTGATCTTGCGGTCACTTGGCAAAATCACATTTTGGGCAGGATATAGACATTTTTACTGCTCTTGTTCATGAGGTAGGGTTCTAAGAAGGCTATGTTGAAAATTTTGGGTCACAATATGTAAAAATGGCACAGTTACACACATACAAAGAAATTGTATTATGCTCGCTTGTAACTTTGATAATTTAAAATATTTTGACCTCAGATTTTCAACAAAGCCAGTTTTTTACAACACTTCATGAATGTGGTAGATGTCATTTTTCAAATCCTGGCCAAAATGCGTTTTTGGACCTGTGCTTGGAATGATGGTTTCATGCCATGGAATGATGTTTTGGTGGGGATTTGAAAATTCTCAATATGGGTTTCATGAGGTGGGGTAGTAAGAAGGCTATGCTGACAATTTTGTTGTACTTCCACAGCAACATACATGTCCACATCTATGGAGGGATGGAAGTGCAGGGCCCTCCCTCAAGCAAATGAGAATACGATTATGCTATCTTAAAAAGTAAGGAAATTCTTTGCAAAGAAACCTCTGTTAATACATCATTTAGGGTTAAGACTACAGCAACAACAGTAGGGAAATGTGATTTTAGGTTTCCAACCCTAAATTTCCCCCCAATACACACACACACCTGAAGCAAATCAGGGTGCAGTCTTCCTTGGGGTTGTCAACCCTAAAGCTCACCTCAGAGTGGCAACAAGACAGCTCAGATGTGATGGACCCAGAGGGCCCTGCACTCCCACAGAAAAATAAGGATACAATTACACTATCTCATAAAGTAAGGAAATTCTTTGCAAAAAAATCCGTTAATGCACCATTTAGGGTTCAGGCTAAAGTGACAAAAGTAGCATAGGGGCTGACAACCCCAAGGCAACCCCGATGCCTGTTGGTGTGTGCAGGGTGGTGGTGGGTGTTAGGGTTGGAAGCCTTAACGTCATATTTCCCTCCTTTCTATGGACTGATATCAATCCTAACTGATGCATTAACATAGTTTTCTGAAAAGAATTTCCTTACTTTTTGAGCTAGTGTAATCATAGCCTTATTTGCCTGTGGAAGTGCAGTGCCCTCTGGGCTGTGCACTCCCAGCCATGTATATTTTTTAGATAGAGTAATTGTATCCTGATTTGCTTATGGGAGCACAGTGCCCTTCAGACCCTGTGCTCCTATCCCTCCATAGATGCATAAATGTATGTTGCTGTTGAAGGGTTCTGCACATCCATTTATAGGACAACACTAACCAAATTGCCAGCATAGCCATCTTATTACCCCACCTTAAGTACCTGGTACAGAAAATGTTTGAATCCCTTCCAAAACATAATTCTGTGCAACTGCAACACCATTCAGTGACACAGGTGCAAAAACACATTTTGACTAGGATTTGCAAAATGACAGCTATGACATAAATGAGGTGGAGTAATAAGAAGTCAATGTTGAAAATTTGGGGTCAGAGTCTTTTAAATTTCAAAAGTTATGAGCGTGTGCAGTGAAATTGCAACAAATGGTCATAACTTTGCCATTGTTACATATTTTGACCCCTAATTTTCAACATAGCCATCTTATGATCACACCATGTGAACAAATGACTGTCATTATGCAAATCCTGCCAGAAAGGTTAATTTGCCAAGTGACCGTGAAATCCCCTTTCAGTTGGGAGTTGTGTAACGACGTTCCCATTGTTGATGAGGAGAGGCCTCAAAAAGAATATGTTGAAAATTTGGTGTGAAAATATGCAAAAATGGCAAAAGTATGCACCAGAGTTGAAAATTCCATTGAAGTACATTGATTTCCCATACAAAAAAAGATCTCTTTTGTGAGTCATCATACAAAACAAGATCTTTTTTCGTATGATGCAGATACGAGAAAAGAATTTCAATGTTAGAAAAAGCATATTTTAAGGGCATTTCTTAAGCAGTAAAGTGCAGAATGCAGTGAAGGTGTTCCCAATGAGCAAGCTACATGTGTTGGTTCTTCCTCAGAATGTCATTTTTGGAGGTTTCCAAATTTGAATTTCTCAGGCAAAACTGAAAACAAGATTGCAGCCATATGAAAAAGGATTTTCCTCAAACAAAAAAGGATGATGTCATATGAAAAAATAACTCTTTTTCTTTTCATACAGCTACTGTATCTTTTAGTGCTTACTGAACATGCCCAGAAACAATTTTTTCAAATTTTTGAAATGCAGTTACTCATAAACAGCTTATTATTTTTTCACCAGACTAGCAAAAGGCACATCTGTGGGCTAGTCCCTTTCTGCCCTGAAAATTTCAGACTAAGGTTGCAAACTGTCTGGGCTGTAGGCAAGTTGAAAAAAAAATCCCAGCAAAGTCAATGAGCGAAAAAATGTTTTTTACCTTTCTGGAACTCTGAAACCAAACATCCAACTGAATGTAACTTGCCACATCCAGAGATCTACCCTGGGTGATGGTGCATATGAATTTGCATGCAAATCCATTGAACGGTTACAAAGTTATTAAAGTGCAAAATTTCAAGTTTAACATTGAAGTGCCTACTCAACCCTAACTCTATCTCTCTAAAGTGCCTACTCAACCCTAACACCCTAACACTCTCTCTCTCTCTCTCTATATATATATATATATATATATGTATACATATTTTGAAATTCGCCAAGATGAAACCCACTTCTAAAGCATTCTGCAGTATGCTGCAGCAGAGTTACTGCAGTAAAGAATGTAATTTCTATGGGAATTATACACACACACACACACACACACACACACACACATATATATACAGTACACAAACATTGTACCTTAACTCCAATTATTGATGGATGTATGACTTGCTAAAGTTGCAGTGTTATCCTATGGGAATTTTCATTTTTGTATTTGTTATGTTTTTATATGTCTATTTCTAGTTGGTATTTCAATGGGACTTGTTCTTGTAGTACTCATTGAAACCTTTCTTTTGAAATATTGACTGTTCATTAACTCTAAATATCGACAGAATTAGAGCTCATTAAGGTAGCAATATTATCCTATTGGAATTTTTCATTTTATTAATTTTTATTTTTTTATATGTGCATTTTCAGTTGATATTCCTTAGGGACTTAGTTTAGTACTATGCATTGAGACCTTTCTTTCAATATATAGTTTCTCCCTCAGCTCAAAAGATTACCGGAGTTACAGCTTGTTAAAATTGCAATGTTATCCTATGGGAATTTTTCATTTTTTAAATTTTATGTTTTTTATATGGCCCCTAATGTTTTTTGGGGGGTATTGTGTGTTAGTGTTGTATTACTCATTAAGACCTCATTTTTGATACCTAGATTGTTCCTTAATTCCAAAGAGTGATGGAGTTGTGGCTTGTTACATTTGCAATGTAATCCTGTGGGAGTTTTAAGTTTTAAAATTGTATGTTTTTTGTATGGCTGCTGAATTTCTTTGGAGGGTATTGTGTGTTAGTGTTGTAGGGCAAATTCTTGTTTCATATGAACCTGATCTTGTTTAGTGTGGCCCTATTCTTGTTTCGTGAGGCCATCTAAAACAATAAAATCTCACAAAACAAGATTTTTAAAAATTCTTGAAAACACATTTCTGGGTTCTTTTTCCAGAAACTAACTGCAAAATCCAGCTAATGGGGCCCAGTTTAGCAAGATACATGTGTTAGTGTCTTTACAGGATATGACTTTTATAGGTTTTCAAATTTTTGTTAAAGGAAACAACGTGACTGCCTTACGAAACAAGATTTTTTTTCCCACGACACAAGATTACCCTCCATACGAAGCAGAATCTTGTTTCATGTGGCCAAATTCTTGTTTTGTATGAAACAGCTATCCAAAAGACTGTACTGAGCATCCAAGTCACAATCACCATAGTAGTAAACAGTTAGCGCCTCAGAAAAAAATGGCTTGTCACACAAATATTTTTTATACTGTGTCATTTTAATCAAAATCCCCAAACCAGCAGCAACAGCAAGGAAATGTCTCAGGCTCATATACAGTATACAGCAATTTTAATGTAAAGGCTAAAGTGGTCACCATGTGGTTTTACATAAACTTAGCATTCAAACTACCCACTGACACTGACTGTCTTGCAGATTCTAATCTGAGACCTCATGTGACTGACGTTTCAACATCAGACTGGCATCTTCATCAGAGTAGTGGTCTTATACACCTATATTACTTAAATTCAAATTACTTAAAGATACAGTATGCAAAAAATGCTAAATGCTAAAGTGCAACATAATAAATGCCCATCCCAACATATAAAGAGCAACACCCAATAGCATAAGTAACTACAATAGATAAATAGACATTACTAACAATATAAATACCAAAGTTTTAACTATAAATAGATGCAAAACAAGTCAGTACATATAGCATCAAACCATATTTAAATAGATCAGATAGTCTAAGAAGTGTGCAAAGGCACATTCTCATTAAGCCCATATGGAATGAATGTCTCAGGTGTGGTGATCCAAAAAGCTTCATGCTTAAAAGTCTCTTATTCAGATCCCCTTTCCTGCAGTCAAGTTTCACCTTCTCTATTCCAGTGAATCTAGTTGCCTCACCGATCTCCTTATTCAATAGTTCACTAGAAACAGGCATGGTTCAGGAAGACTGGAGGAGAGCAGATGTGGTCCCTCTCCATAAGAGCAGCAGCAGCAGGGAGGAGGCTAGCAACTATAGGCTGGCCAGTCTCACATCAGTGGTGAGGAAATTAATGGAAACCCTGTTAAAGGAAAGGTTGGTAGAGTATCTTGAATGCAATAGGCTGCAAGACCAAAGGCAGCATGAATTCACAAGGGGAGAGCATACCATTTGAATCTGACTGGTTTCTTTGACTGGGTGACCAGGGGAATAGATCAGGGGAGGGCAGAGGATGTGGTCTATCTGAACTTTGGCAAGGGTTTTTACACTGTACCGCATAGGAGACTGGTCAAGCAATTCAGCAGCATAGAGGTGGGATCCAAAGTGATGAATTTATAAGGATCTTGTTAATGGATCAGCGACAGAGGGTGGTGGTTAACAGTACTCACTCTAATTAAGAGAGAGTGACCAGCAGGGTGCCACTGGGCTCAGTACTGGGACTGATCCTCTTCAATGTCTTCATAAGTGAAATTACAAAGAATTGAAAGGGAAGGTATGCCTTTTTCTGCAGATGGCACCACAATCTGTAATAGAATGGACACTCAGGAGAGGCTGGAGAGAATGTGCAGGGACCTTGGGAAACTCAAGGAGCGGTCAAGAGCATGGCAGTTGGGGTTCAGTGCCAAAAAGTGCAAAATCGTGCAACTAGGGCATAGGGACCCGGGAGCTGAATGCAGGATGGGTGGGTACAAGATGTCACTAAGTAGGAAAGGGACCTTGTGGTTATCATATCTGATTACCTCTAAGTGGCAGGGCAGTGTGACAAAGCAGTGGGCAGGGCTAGTGGGATGCTGGGGGTGCATAGGGAGGGGTATCTCCAGTGGGAAAAGGGAGGTGGTGTTGCCACTCCATCGCTCACTTGCATGACCCCGCCTGGAGTATTTTGTCCAGTTCTGAAGGCCACACTTCAGAAAAGACATACACAGAGTGGAGGCAGTCCAGAGGAGGGCAGCTAAAATGGTACAGGGGTTACATCAAAAACCCTATGAATAGAAACTGAGGAATCTCAACATGTACACCCTGGAAGAGAGGAGAGTGAGAGAGGAATGATAGAAACCTACAAGTAACTTACAGGGGTGAACAGGGTGCAGTAGGGGGCCTCTTTTAAATGAGAAAGAGGATGAAGACTAGGACCAGAAGGCATGCAATGAAGCTGGGGGGGGGTAAGTTTAAGAGGGATGTGTACTACTTAACTTAAAGCGTTGATAAATGCCTGGAACAGGCTGTCAGTGGAAGTGGTGGAGGCAAAAATAGTAAGAGGCTTCAAGCATGTGTAGACAGACAAAGGGACATATTAGTAAATGGGCAGGGAAGAGGGAGGGTCACCAGATACCAGTTAGGGTCTGTGGAGACAGACTAGACAGGGACTATCTGGGCAGACTTGATGGGCCAAGCTGTCCTTTTCTGCTGACAAATTCTGTTTTTATTTTTCTGTCCTAAATCTGTTACCTTTTCTATGACACATACCCGACCTCTGGGAACATGCCACTGTAGTTCCTATTCCTGCAGGTGGTTTATGTACCCAAATTGATAATTATCAACCAATCTCAATTCTCTGTTCTTTGGCTAAATTAGAGGAAATGTTGATTTACAATGAGTTGTTTTCTTACACTGACAAATATTGACTATTAAATGAGTTTCAGGATGGTTTTAGAAGAGGTCCTGGTATAGAGACTGCCTTGGACAGGTTCCTAGCCTAGGTTTTTAGGGACGTGGACACTGATAACTTTAACGGCACTGCGTTTATCGACCTGACCAAGGTGTTCACCGTTTGGACCATGATGGTCTTCTAAAAAACTGAAGATGGAGGGTTAAGTCAAGCACCTATCAACTGGTTTTTAGATTACCTAACAGAGTTCAGTCAACCAAACTTAATAGGGAACAATCATCATCAAGGACCCTACACTCATATGTGGGGCTGGTACCAGTGTACACTTACTGTCCACTGTAGTATAGTAGATTGTATCAGACTAATGTTGCTTAGTTCTAGGCTGACATCATTGGTTACTACAAATCAGACTAATTATGCTTAGTTCTAGGCTGACATCATTGGTTACTACAAATCAGACTAATTGTGCTTAGTTCTAGGCTGACATCATTGGTTACTACAGATCCCAGAATCCCCTGCAGCTGACATCTGAGCAGTAGACAGCAGTGGGAGATTCAGTAGCTTGCAGTGCATGTTAGACTTTATATAAGCTATGATCTTTTATTTGTTGTTCCTGCTGTCCTCCCTGGACTAAGTACAGTCACAGAGGATTGTACTTCTCCCTGGAGAAAAGCAGATCCGGAAAATATCTGATCAGAGATTATAGAAGCTCCAACATGCACTGCAGGCTAGCAAATCTCCCAATGCAGCCTACTGCTCTGATGTCAGCTGCAGGGGATTCTGGAATTTGTAGTAACAGAAGATGTCAGTCTAGAACTAAGCAAAATTAGTCCAATACAATCTACTATACCAGAGTAACCAGAAAGTAAACCAAAATGTTTTTGCACACAAAGTGCACATTGGGACCAGCCCCACACTTGAGTGTGGGGCCCTTTGTGCTGACTGTTCACCTTTAAGGACGTGTTATGCAAGCAATAATGCCCGACAGGGTGGGTGGGTGGTATTGGGCAATACTGGACTGCCCTGGGATGTAATGAGGCCCGACGCCACAGGCGGAGGGCCTTCTAGCCCCTGGAAGGTCCAGTATTGCACATACCACCCACCCTGGAGGGTATTATTGTGCTTAGAAAATGGGCTTTCTGTGGCATTTATATATGGGATTAAATAAAATTAAAAATACTTAAAAAAATACAGAAAACAAATTGAGTTAAAGTCTTTCTGTTGTAAAGTAGTCCTGTTTCTGTGGAGTTCCATCTGCTGTTGCTCCCCCCCTCTAACAAAACCATTTTCCCTACCGCCCCCCCACTTGTTGTAATTCTTTAAACTAAAACAGTTCGCAGAGTTAACCATTTCAATGAAATGGAGAAGCTTTTGCATTACTTGGGGTTCATTTTTTTTTATTTAGTCAGCGGTGGATGGAAGAAATTATTTATAAGTGGTAAGGCACGCGACCTCGCATGACTCCGTTATTGAACCAGGAAGTGATGAATTATGAGTACGAGGAGAGAGTAGTGCTTTAAACTACAGTATTATTTTTTGTTTATGTGAGCAGTAGAGTTTTTCTTTTAAATTTGGGGCAACAACTTGTTATGTTCAGAGCCATCTCCATTGTCGGTAGCTTGTTTCCCGGTTCTGCGTCTTTGGAGTAGAAGTGGCAGACAGGGATTTGTGCTACAGAGCAGGAGGCTCCATTCGAGTACAGCAGCAAGGAAAATGTAAGCAGTTGGCTTGAATATGTGGGATGATTTCTGTTCTCTGGGTAACACATGGCACATGGGGGTGTGTTGATTTTGTTAGGGGAGCTGGCACTGAACAAGCATTTGGGGGCAGGCAGTGTCTCGCCAAGCGGCAGCAAAAAAATGTCAGCGATTTTTATTTGAAAGGATGTTATTTAGCCAATGATAGAGCAGGGTAGGCACCATGATACTTCAGTTGAATGGCATGGCTGGTACTTTTAACTAACAGGGCTCTCACTGTTAGTTAATGTACCCCAGCAAGCCAATAAGATTTCTTTATTTCTTTAGTCCATTTTCTAACTTCAGCTTTGAATGTTCGGTGTGGAGTTCCACAGGGGGTCCATTCTGGGTCCTTTTCAGGTTTTCTGATACATAAACCATTTGCCTGATGTTTGTTGTGACTCTTGAGTACTGTTGTATGCAGACAATGTAGTACTTTACAATTGGCAAAATCAGTTGCTTACATTAATATTGCATTAGACACTGATTTTTCTGAACAACAAAATTAATTATATTTGAACACATTGATCCTTCATAAAAGGTAAACAGAAAATATGCTATATGGCTTCTAATCAAAGCTTCAAGCCCAAGGTGGATTCATTAGAGGGACTATTGATGACAGACTAAATTGGACTGTAGACTTTTAAAAACTTTGATATCTATTTTTTTTCTGTGCACATTGTCAAGACTACTAACAAACAACACCAGAAACTTGGATGCCTTTATATTCTTAAAAGTTGCCTAACTAAGGATGCAAGGGTTCTAATTGTACAGCAGAATGTACAGTAATTCCTAGATTGGAGTATGGGGCAACAATGACTGATTGGACTCCCAACACTGAATTTGAGGTAAAACAAGAAGAGAGAACTGAAAGATAAGTGTAGCACACACTTACTTTGTTTTTCTTCTCTGGGGTCTATTTCTATTGTACTTAGTAATACAAAGTGCTGGTTTGGTTCAGCCCTGTCACTGCATTGTGCTGATGGCCCCATGTTTTTTGAAACATATAAATTGACAGCAGAAAAAGGCCCATTGGCCCATCTAGCCTGCAAGCCCTTACTGACCTTTAGTAAGAGGCAAATGATCTAGTCATCACTTATTCTCCTCCCCTGGTATCTTTACCAGTACCAATATGTGACATGTCTGTCCCACCCTTGCTTGAATGCCGCCACTGATTTGGCACAGACCATTCTCTCCAGCAGCCTGTTTAATGTATCCACCAGCCTCTCTGCAAAGAAATTCATTCTGACATCTTTTCTGAATCTCCTTCTTGACAGCTTCTTTGAGTTTCCCCTTGTGCCCATGTTTCTACTTATTGTGAACAGTCCCCCATGTGTCTACCTTGTTTGTCCTGTGAAGAAACTTGAAAGTTTTAATCCTATCCTTCATCTCCCTCCAGGCCTCCAGTGCATATATCATATGCTGAGGTCTGTGAATCTCTCCATGTAGGGCTTCTGCTGCTCCTGAATCACTTTCTGTTGCCCTCCTCTGTATTGTCTCAACTCTTTTCCTGTCCCTCTGTGAGTGCAAACTCCAGAACTGCATGCAGCACTTTAAATGCAGCCGCACCAGAAATCTGCTCAAGGTTAGAATCATCTTGGTCCTTCTCCTGCTGATCTCACTGCCTATGCAGTACAGCATCCTGTTTGTCTTCACCACTGCTGTGTTGCACTGTGCTGACAGCTTTAAGCTGTTTGCTATACTGTTAAGACCCCAAGACCTCCATCCTTTATTGTTTTTTTCCAACAATACATCTACCTTTCTTTTTTTTGTCTTTGGGTTTCTGACCCACTAAGTGCATAGCTTTACACTTTTTTGCACTGAATATTAGCTGCCAGACCCTATCAGTTTCTCCAGTCTCTTCAGATCTTTTCTCGTTGTCCTGTTCCCCATCACTGCCCACTCTACCGCACATCATTTTGCCATCTGCAGATAGTAACATATTTTCTTGGATCCCTTCCCTATGTCACAAATAAAGATGCCTATGCACAAACGGGTGGGAATTACATGCTGGAGGTGTGTAACCTGCCCATGTAGGTCTGCAGCCATGGACAGCTGCAGGGTGCATGGTATTCACTACCGCATGCATCCATGGGACATCTGTCTGCAACCCTGACCCCCCCCGGTGTGCAGAACTCTGCAGGGCAGGCAGGGGCAGATATGCAGACCCAGGAAGGCATCCAATAGGATGCCCATCCTGGATCCTAGAGTGGATTACTTGCACAGGTCAACATGGGTCGTGGTGCATGAATAGCTTCCACAGGCACCTGGACCTGCTGTGCCATGCCCCTGTCCCCAGTGGACCAGCCTGCCTATAAACAGCCCCTCCGGTGGCACCCACCACACTGATGTCCCCCCAACAGCACCTCTGACCATCCCCGTTCGTACATGGTAAAACCCCGACACAATGCAGCTCTGACCCCGTTACTGTGCATAACCCCCTGCACTAAAACATATCAGCTCCATCTCCAATGTCATGTAAGCACCCCCGTCCCACTACATTGCAGCCCCACCCTCAATGTCATATAAACACCCCCCACCCCAACACATTGCAGCCCAGCCCCGGTACTGTTGCTGACACCCCACCCCAGCACATGCTAGTCCCCCCATATGCACAGATCAGCCCCACCACACAAGTGACCACTGCACCTAGGTAGCACAAGACCTCCCACACACACACAGTGATGCCCCAGTCCATAGTACCCTGACCCCGGATTCCAACCTCAGTTACAGTAGCGGTGGCCAGTGGTCCCCAGCCTCCATGGCACTGAACCCCCATCCGCATAGCAGGCAGTCAGTGCCACAGCTCCAGACAGCCAGCGGCACAGCTCTCCGCACACCTCCATGGCTGCTGGCTGACTTATGCTGGAAGCACATCATCTATATAGGTGACTCACTCCTAGCATCAGTCAGACAGCTGTGGAAGTGTGCAAAAGACTGTTTTTCTGGCTATCTGGAGCTGCAGGACTGACTGCCTGGTATATGGGGATGGGGAGGGAGTTGTCGATACCACGAGGAGGGTTGGGGCCTCTGTCCATCTCTGCTGTGACTGGGATTGGGCTCGGGGGTTGGGGTACAATGGACTGGGGCACCACTCAGTGGGGGGGATGTCTTGTGCTACCCTGGTCCAGTGCTCTTGTGTATGGGGGTGTGGTCTGTGCATACAGGGGAGGGGCTGACGTGTTGGGGCAGGCTACCTGTAACAGTACCAAGGTCGGGTTGTAATGCGGTGGGGGGTGCATATATGACTTCAGGGATGGGGCTGCAATGTGGTGAGGTGGGGGTATTTACATGATATCAGGGATGGGGCTGCAATGTAGTGGAGTTGTGGTCATTTACTGAAATGGCACCAGGGTGGTGGTTTGCACTGAGCTTGGTTCATACAGTGGTTATGGAAGGGTCCCCCATGGCATAACTGGCACCCTCCTATGCCACCGGTGTGCAGCACTACACACCTTTGTGACTGGCACATAGTGCAGGTATGCCCCCCGCATGCCCCCACCCACCCCCGGTGAGTTGTTCTCATTGCAGCCTGGAGATCCGGGGTGTAACTGGCATCTGCACCATTTGTGAATGCTATGGGGGCTTCACAGGACCCTGCTACACAGCATTCCCATGTATCTATGCCTATACACCAGGTTTACATGGCATGAAGGCATAGTGTATGGAGCGCAAAGGTATTGAAAAGTACTGGGACTAAAACTAATTCCAGGGGAACTCCAGTGGTAACTTCCCATACCTCTGAGAATTTCCCACTTTACACTATTTCCCATGTTCTCTCAATAAGCCAGTTTACGACCCATCCTGTAATCTTGTCCCCCACCCCAGGTCCTCCAATGTCATAGTGATTCTCCCACGTAGGCAGAGTCAAATACTTTGTTAATGCCCTGATACACTATGCCTCCTGCCTGCCCTTTGTGTGCCACCTTTGTGACCCAGTTTGTATGATGCAACCTGCCCATGGTGAATATATATTTTTTGTCCTGGAATTCATTGTCATTCAGAAACTCCACCAAGCTCTCCTAAATAATGGCCTCAAAGTAATGTGTCCACTGTAGATGTCAGACTGACTGGTCTGTAGTTCATCCCTGCTCCTGCTCTTGTACATTGGGGACTATGCTTTGACTTTTCCTTATGACATTTGTCTTAGCATAACACTTTCTGGGGTTACTTGATTTGGTTTGTTGTCCCCTTGCTGTAAACTCACATGGAGGGTTATGGCCTGAGGTTACATAAGGGGAGCCCATGGAAAAGTCTGGTGTGTACGAGACGGTATTAAGAGGGTATAGTTGAGGCTAGTAGGAGTGCCACAGTAAACTGTGTGGTAGGGAGGGTGTTCTGGCCCAGGGTATGGCAATGGCCCTATGTGCAGAAGGGTCTGGGGTCCTCTGTTGCTGCCTGTCTCAAGGTAACCCACAAGAAGGCATACTAGGAGTAAGCAGCAGCTGTGACCGTATAGCTAAGAGGATACTTCAGGACAGAGGTGAGGTGGCCTTAAGTTTCAGTAAGTCCTGGCATCCTCTGCTGGCACTTGTCTCCATGAACCTATGGGGCATATGACCTTGTAAGGAAGTATGTCCTGCTCCTCAGTACTGGAAGTCCCTGTTTGGGACCTTGTAAGCAGGGAAAAGACTCAGCTGCTCTTGTCTAAATTATGGTCCAGGATATGAATAAATACATCTGTGGGATAAATCCCCATGTACCAGAAAATGAACAAGAAAGAATCTGTAGCTCGCAAGGGAGAAAGTTGGTGCCAGTGCAAGGATGGGTTTGAGTCTGAGAAGAGAGTAAAAATTAGCACAGAGCCGAAATGCTCCATTGAAAAGAAGTCAGTAAAACAACCTGAGACTGTAAATTGCTGTCCCAGGACAAAGAGCCAAATATGTTATGATGTCACAGCCCAAAGTATGGGGGGGTAAAAGGTGAAAGGTAAAATGTGTGCCAGAGCTCCTGCGGGGAGAAAGTATTAACCATTCACAGGTAACTGGGCCTGAGATAGACCACTGTTTATACAACTTGAAGAAATCCACCATATATGCAGGAACTGCTCTGTGGACCCCTGGAAAGTGGAAGGCAAGTACCAGAAAAGGAATAATGGGGCTGGAAGAAGTCTAGACAGGTGAGGGCTACAATTGTGATGGAGATAAACAGACTTTAATAATAAAATGTACCAAGCACTCCAAGCAGATCTCATTCTTGTGCTTATAGAGGATATTGGTGTCCCGAGCCACAGTTCCATCAAAGGGTAAACTTTAATAGCATAATAAAAACCCTGACTGGTCAATATTTTGCAATAGAAGGGCTAGTCAGCTGCACAGGCTAACATGTCAGTAAATACTGACATGCAATGCTTTGGATTTTGAAACTGCAATTCTGAATAATTCTCATCTTCCACTTCTCCTACTGCAGGTGTATGATCTTCAGTCTTCATTCCAGTCCAGCTGCACTCCCTCTCGACCTAATTTTCCATTGCTGCTGAAGTCCTCCAGAGTACACACCTCTGCTTGATTTCCTAAGGCAAAGGCAAGGCAAATGTATTTGTTAGGCATCCATTCCAGATGGCAGTGGATGCCATACAATAAAACAACAATCACAAAACATCAGGTCAGGAGGTCAAACAAAACATCAGGTCAGGAGGTCAAGCAACAGTAAAAACTTACTAAAAAAGCAATGTTGGCTATCAGTTGAGTGGGTATAATGTTTAATATAGTGGGTATAAAGTATGATGGCCTGGGTGTGATAACAGGGAACCTATGTTGGTCATATTTTCATCCTATAGGTGCAGTGTCATACTGCACTGGTTCGTTTAATGAGCTATATTTGGGACCTTACTGTATGGACAATATAACATAGAGATTTCTCCTCAAAATGCAGTATGAAAGGTTTACTAGTATCTACATGTAGTATAATGTACCATGGATTCTTGCAGCACTGTACCTTGTTTTAACTGGTATTTGTGTACCACAAAATCAATAAAATAAAGTTTAAACAAATCAGGTTGAGTGGGTAATTAGTATTATTCAAATCTATAACCTAAATTAAAAAAATAGGTTTTAAATAAATCCTTAAAGAGCAGGTATTGACTTCTAACCAATAGGCAATTGACTATTTTATGTATTATATGCTGATGTGTTAGTAATTGCTTCCTGCTTCTATACTAAAATATTTTGTTTGTGAAGTGAAATAAGATTGTATTAACATTATATTTTCACAGTGCTAGTAAAAAGAATTCAATAGAATTCTGGTATTGTGATATCAGAAACTGGCAGCTATATATGGGCCCAATGTATTTCAATGAGAAACTGAATATATTTTTCTATCTGTTTCTAAAGAAATAAATACTTTTTTCAGCAAACTTTGCCTTTTGTGTGTTTGCATTATTGTGGTCCATCAGTATGATTTTACTATTTTTAAAACAGTAACTGACTTCTTTTTTCTTCTTCCCAAGTAAAATCTGCTTATGAAGAAAATGTCACCAGCTAAATTATAACAAAATATAGCATGTTTTCAAAATCACATATTTCTAATAAATATACTGTATACTATTTTGGTGGTAAAAAGTGTTTTCTCTATAAAACCCTGAAAACAGGTTTGTAGTTTCCTCATGAAATGCACTGCCAGCCTTGCCAGTAAAGCTTTTCTGACATCATAATATAAGAAGTCCATTGGGTTCTTTTTTACTAGTAGTTCACAAATAGAAATAAAATGATGAAAAGGTAACTAAAATAAAAAAAATAAAATAAAAACAAACAAAATGATTGCAGAGGCACCTAAAGGCCCCAAACCTGCATTCTTTAAGATATACATCCTTACTAAACACTTGCTTTTTAAAGGCATTTACTGATGTGACTTCTCAAATATTGGATAGGAAAGCATTCCCCATCAATGGGTCAATAACCCAAAGGCCCTGTTCCCCGAAGACTAGAAACTGGAGCATAGAACTGTGAGTAGAGACTACATCAGAGGAATGTAGGGGTGGACAGGAGTGTATTCAGATAAAAGGTCTTTCAAGTAGCCAGTAGGAATGCGTTTAGTGGGAATGCTCTACTCTGGTCAAACATGAAAACTGGTTGTACAGTTCATGGACTTACCAGAATAAATAAATAAATCAAATCAAATAAATCAGATCTCCTCTTTTGGTGAGGAAGGCCTCATGTGACTCAAGGAACAGATTGTCTAACATACCATGCTTCCTTCTAGACTTCATGGAGCTCTGCAATATATATAATTTAAGAAGTGCAGTTCCATGTTCCTACTGTTATATACAAGATTTCTCTCATTTTTACCATCATGAACAAAATAGTTATTATGTTAATTGGGTACGCCCACTGGAACTTGGTTCTTTTTTTCAGGAGCAACCCCAATCTAAAACATAAAACAAGTATACTTTTTACTTGGCTGCATGTTATAGACCCCCCTTGGCTCCTTGATACATTGCATACACTTAGTTCTTTAATTGTGCCATACATAAATCACAAATTTCTCTTATTGGGGGACTTAAATTGGGACATGATGCATCCTAGTATTGAATTATGTAATCAGTATATTGCACTAAACCTATCCCAATTAATTACTAGACAAACTAGACCTCATAAGTTATTCAGTGATAAAGATACATTTTTGGATATAATTTTAACATCAGTGGTTCATACAGTGTTTGATTCTGACGTAAGTGATCACTGTATATTGCATGTGTAAGACACAATGTGAAAACGTATTCACCTGTTTGCATTACTGTTACATGAACTTTTATCTTATTTTGTGATCAAGTTTTTTTGCATGTCTTCAATATTAAGTGGTCCGTTATGTACTTTTGCCCTAATGTTGAAACTTCTCAGGAATTTTTTAAAGCTTCCTTTTTGGAAATAATTGAAAGTCATGCTCCCTTGGTTAGAAAGAGAACCAGAAGTAAGGTCCCCCCATTGATCTCAAACTATTTGAAAAGTCTAGTAAAGAGTGTATTTGGAATAAAGCTAAATTAACAAAACTACTGTAGATAGAGATAAACAGGCGTATAGAGTTATAAGAAATAAATGTTCAAAAGAGATTAGAAAGGCAAAGTCAAATTACTATATGGAACAATTTTCTGCTTATTCTGAAAATTCAAGGAAAGTGTGACATGGTATAAAATCATTACAAGGGAGACCTACTGTACAAATCATACCCTATCTAATATTTTAAATTATAATTCAATTATGAATCACAATTCAAAAGAACAGGTTAAAGCTTTCAATAACTTTTTTCAGAAGCCAGTTTGAGAACGAGCATCCTAATTTGCCTGCAGTTACTATGGATTCTGATTTTCAGTCTATCTGTAATAGGCTCTTATTTTCATTTCATGAGATAGAAGTCAGGGAAGTTTATAAAGAACTTAGTAAAACTGTTGCTTCTTTTCCATCACCCTACATTATAGTGGGTGACTTTAATATCATCCTAGATTCTGCACTGGATAAGTCTAGCGTTCACAGAGATGGGACCACTTCAGCTGTCAATAAGGTAATTCAATATAAATAGGATTACAGTCTTGTAGACATAATATGGTTCATATTATGGAGAGTGAGGAGCAAGAAAGCTATAAGCTCATGATCGCTCCTATGCTATCATATTTACTTAATAGTACTTCAAATTTGTATCTGTAAGTAGAAACGCAGCCAGGCGTTTTTTTGAATTCCTGTCATGGAGCTATTGCCATCTGAATGAACAAAAATTTTTATATTTCTCCCCAACCCATCAAAATTATTCTAGACTGGATCTTTTTCATATCTAGTACATTACTATCCCAAGTTTCTAAAACTGAATATTTTAGTATTCACATTTCGGATAGTGCCCCGATTATTTTAACATTGAATATATCTGAAAATGTTAAATCTAATAAATTTAGATTCGACTCTTTGTTAATGAAAGATCACAATTATATCAGATATATTAAAAAGGAAATTTAAAATAATTTCCATCATAACAATCCAGAAACCACTTCTATCTCTGCATGGTGGGATGCCTTAAAGGTGGTTATCTGAGGAGCTACTACATCTTTCTTTATTAGACAAAATAAAGATAGATTTTGAACATTAAAGGATTTGGAAAACCAAATTCAAACAAAGGAGATGGTTCATGCAACATGAAGTGATCCAGCAATACTACAAGAACTAACATTACTGAGAGAATGCTATAATAAAATCTCGATGGAAATGGCTGCGAGACAGATTCTTTATTCAAACACCAAATATTATATTATGGGAGAAAAACAGGAAAAGATTTTGGCATGGCAACTCAAAACTCAAAAGCTAAATCAGTTATTTATAACATTAAAAATAAAAATAGGTGTATTATAGAATCACTGTCTGAAATTAACAAAACTTTTTATGAGTTTTATCAGGATCTGTACTCTTCCAAGACTGAAAAAAATGGCAGCTGAAATGGAAAATTTTTTTCTGGAATTACATTGCCCAAGATTTTACAAGCATATAAAACCATGCTGGAGAATTCTACTTCGGCTGATGAAATTAATAATGCTGTACATAAACTTTCAGCAGGGATATCAGCAGGGCCGGATGGTCTCCCAATGGACTTTTTTAAACATTTTGCACCAGTGATTTCTTCCCATCTACTTATCCTTTTTAAATAACATTTTCATTACAGGCCAAATGCCTACTATACACCTTTTAAGGAGGCTCTTATAATCGTATTTTTGAAAAAGATTAATATCCTACTTTAACAAACTCTTGTTGCCCAATGTCTCTGAACTATTTATATGCCAAAATTGTGGCCAAGATTCTCGCCACCAGGCTAGAGGTGGTATCACCATCTGTTATTCATCAGGACCAGAACAAATATATTAAGGATAGACATATGAAAGCAAATATAAGGTATAGATTAAATATAATTGATAACTGTAAAGATAAATATTTATCGCTCTTGATGTTAGATGCTGAAAAAGCATTTGGTCAGATTAAATGGTCATATATCAATGGGGTCTTGGGTTGATTTGGTTTTGGCCTGGGTTTTATTAGATGGATCATGATAATGTACTCCAACCTGGTGGTGAGAATCAGAACCAACAAAATTACTTCCCCTAACTTCCCCTTACAATGGAGAACAAGTCAGGGATGTCCCCTGTCACCGCCAATTTTTGCAATTGCTGTTGAGCCCCTGGCTGTGTCCATTCATCAACATGAAAAATACTGTGAAGTTACATTTAACAAAAACTGATCATCGTATAAGTTTGTATACTGATGATGTTTCATTATGTACTGTAGCTTTGAATAGGTCATTCCCCACAATAATATAGGTGCTATCTAGAAAAATTCAGAATGATATCAGGGTTTAAAATAAACTGGGCTAAATCAGAAAGTTTAGAATCAACATATCACCAGTACCCATTTGTGTCTGTAGGAGACTGTCCAATCAGGAAAGCCGATAAAATAAAATATCTGGGGATCTATACAGATAAATAAGGCACAAATCTATACCAGCTTAATTTTATCCCCACTGTGGCTAGAATAAAAAATGACTTTGAGCATTGGCAATCTCTGCCTTTTACTTTAATTGGGTGGATCAACACAGTCAAAATGGCAATCCTCCTGAAATTATTATTTCTTTTCAGAATATTCCTATACTTCTGCCAGAATAATTTTTTAAGGAATTAGACACATCACTTAAAAAATTCCTGTGGAAAGGAAAAAAGACTAGACTTAAAGTAACAAAATTACATGCAAGCTACATTAATGGAGGATTGGCTACACCTAATCTTAAGCACTATTACTTTTCTGCCAATTTATCTTTCATACATGACAGGCTTAAGGCCATAGACCAATATATTATCATCTTGATAGAGTCTTTTCATTCATGGTACCAAGATATAGAGCTACATCTTTTTACTGGAGAAAATAATGTGCTACATAAGAAATTACTGTTTACTTCATATACAATGATTTCTATTTGGTATTCAGTGTGTAAATTAAGAAAAAATCCACCAAACTGCTCTGTATTTGCCCCTATAGCATTAAATTGTTATTTTATACCATTGACAATTGATACTACTTTTAAAATCTGGCACAAAAAGGGTCTGAAAGAAATGGGACAACTTTTAAATAATAACAACTGTGTGGCGTTTGAGCATATACGAAATCAATTTCCTTTACTGAATACTCACTTCTCTGCATACCTACAAATAAGGAACTTTATAAATAAAAATATATTATGAAATCTAGATACAGATATGTCTAGTTTAATAAATATTTTTACATTCCCAATTGCAAAACAAATTATTTCGGTCATTCATCGTTGGTTGGAGCCACAGGAGAATGATTATAGTGATCAACTTAAGAATAAATGGGCTAATAAAACAAATACCATAATTATGGGAGCAATCTGGAGGAAAGTAATTGACATTAAATTGTTCAGTTAGATTTTAACAAATTAATTTCAATCTAATTCTTAGATTATATCTTACATCACACATATTAAATTTAATAAATCCAAATATCACCAATGCATGTCCAAGATGTCATAGTAATATAGGTACTTTAGAACATATGTTAGTTAACTGCCCACAACTGACATACTTTTGGACTGACGTTCTATCTATCCTCTCACGATTTACAGGGGTAAATTTGGCAAAGCAGGAAATGTGGATGTTTCTTGGACAAGGAGGGCCACTAATGAAGATATCAAGTCACAGAGCTAAGCTTATTAGAATAGGGTTAGTTGTGGCGTATAAGTGTATTCCCCAAAGGTGGAAAGATCAGGCCCCCCTCCCCAGCTTTGCACATCTGGATTAATTATATGATTGGAATGCATAGAATGGAAAGAACTCACTGTATAAATATGAACCAACTGAACAAATATGATCAAATGTGGGGACCATTTACACTAACATTACAATCACCCAAATTAGCTTATTTATTTCAATAGCGAAGTGATAATGGAAAGAGGTTTTAGCATGCCCTGGATTTTGCATGTTTCAAATGAGCAATATGATGTTTATGAGAACCAAATTGTACATGGTTTCTAAAATGACAGTCTGAATCAATTAGAATTTTAGAGATTATTTATGTAACAAGAGGAATAAGGAAAACTAATGTTATATGCAATGTGTTTACTATATCTGTTTGTATTGTGTTTATGAATATACAATAAAAAATAAAGAACTTAATAAAACTGATACAAAAAAAGGAGCAGGGCATGATAATATTGATCTAATTTTCTATAAGGTGGCTTTAAAGATATTGGCCCCACATATAACATACCTTTATAATTTGTCTTTAAAAGATTCATATTTGCCAAAAGATTGGAAAATTGCTTCTATAGTTCCCATATTTAAAGGAGGGGACATGTCTGATCCTAGTTGCTATCATCGTATATCAGTTTTGATCCCATTATAAAAATTCTTGAAAAGTTCATTCATAAACAACTCATGTTTTACTTAGTAAAGTATGACATCTTATCTAAACACCAATCTGGATTTAGAAAAGGGTGTAATACAACCAATGTAGTATCGAAAGTAACTGACAATATTTTTATTTCCTTAAGCTTAGGCAATAGTACACCTGCTTTTTTTTGGATCTGTTGAAAGCTTTCAATACTGTTTATCATGTGATTCTTTTACACAGGTTATAAAATATAGGCTTAGGATTCTCTGCACTGACGTGGTTCCAATCTTACATGTTTTCTCATTTACATTATGTAAAGTCAGGTGACTTTAAATCATATATGTTAATAGTGAATTGAGGGGTTCCACATGGCTCACTCCTTGGACCCCTTTTATCTTTGACTTACGTTAATGAATTTCCAAAACATTGTTCTGAGTCAACTGGTATTTATCTATATGCAGATGTTACTATTATGTTTACAAATAATAAGGACTTAAACGTAGTGTTTACAAACATACAGAAAGATTTAAATAAAACACAGGATGCATTATCAGATCTGAGGTTGTTATTAAATGTAAAAAAAGCCACAATGGTTGATTTTCTCAAAAAAAAAAAAACAGAGGCAATTCCCATTTAAAACTAACTTTGTGGAATAATAACAAAATTGCACAGACTCTTAACTATAGATATGTGGAAATAATTATGGATGCCCAACTTACATTCAAACCTTACATCTCCAGTATTTCATTTAAGTTAAAATGGTTATTAGTTTTCTTTTATATAAATAAATCCCTTTTTAATTTACAGTACCTTTAAGAAAATTATTAATTAATTCTTTATTTATGTCTATAATTGACTATGGATACTGTATATACAGAAACACTACCAGTTCAGTATTAGATGTTCTCGATCCTCTTTACCATACTACATTAAGATTTATCTCTGGTCTGCCCTGGAATACTCACAGTTGTCACCTTTATTCTGCTGTGGGATGGGATTCATTAGCATTAAGGAGAAAACAACATTGGTATTTGTTTGCATATCATTTTGTCTTAGGTAACTTCCATCTTTCCCTCTGGATTCATTATGAGTTAAGCAGATATAATTATAATCTTAGATCATGTATGTTACCAAGGTTTACTACCTCTACAATTCGTACAAAGTTTTGTGATCATATCTTGTCTATTCCTGTCTCACAAACTTGGGAAGAACTTAAGAAAAGGTTCAAAATATGTGCCCTGATCCCTATTTCACAATTTAAATCTCTTATCATAGGGTCTTTTAGGAAACAATGTGATCGTTTTGGTTGAATAAAAACACTTTTTATCAAATTGATATTTAAAATATGAATCTTATCATAGGATCTGTTTGTTTACATTATCTGTTTCGAAATGTTTGTATTGTATTGCTCTCAAAAGTATTTTTTATGCATGGAAGCAATTTTAAATGAGAGTTTCTCTCAAATTGCCTTCAAATAAAAAATGATTGATTGATGCATTCACAATGACATAATACAAACAACAGCAAAATTAAACAAAATCATGAGGATTTATACAGTACATTGGCAATAAGCTACAACAGGGTACTGGGTATATACTAATTAATGCACACTTCAGCTGTATAGTAAAGCATAAGGCCAATGGCTGAGTGTCTTACACAGGTAGGCATATGGGCATACATTGCTTCAGCATAAACCCATTCCCCAGAGAGGCTTATTGCACTTACCAAATGGGAATATGTTGATAAAATAATTAAACAATGACAGAAATAGTTTTAAACTGCTGAGAAAAAAATTGACTCAAATACATCCACTTCAGCTCCTATTGAGTTAGTAGCTTTTACATTGTTAAACTACTACCAAACATGTTTAACTAATGAAAAGTAAGGCAATGTATTTTATTAGAAATGTTGCATTAGTTGCATCCCAACTCACTCAGGTTTGAATTCACAATTGGTCTGTTTTCAGGTTGATTCTGCCCCTAGTTTGTGTTTTTCTAGAGTTCTGGCACAACTCTTCATGTTTTACTCTTTTTTTAGGTGAGCTTGTTCCATTTGCCATTAGACGTCACATCAATTTGACTTCTCAGCTGTGTATCAGCTTGCAGTGTTCTTAGCCTCCCATTGTCATTTCAGAGCTCCAGCTCCATATGTGTTTTGAGTTCTAACGCAGTACAGATCCTTTCATCCCCCTACCTATCAGAATCAGTGGTGGAGAAAGAGAAAGATGAGCCCCAATGCAGGTTGTAATTTTGGGCCCCCACCCCCAACCCGGCATGGTGCTTCAACCCCACGCCCGCCCCCACAGCACACATGTTCATGTTTGGGGGCCCCCCTGAGGATGGAGGGACTAGGGAGGCTGTGAGGCAATGGGCATAGCTACAGCAGGCATCTCCTCAAGAGCCACAACAGCAAGAAGCGAGTGAGGTGAGCCATGGAGTGTGCAATGCAAGACCGAGTTAAGGGAGAGAGGCTAAAGCAGACTCAGAATAAGGCAAGAAGCAACATCTTGCAAGTTGCATGATCCTCCTCCTCCTCCACAATGCATCATCATCATCACCTCCTGGCTGGCCATCCATAAAAAAACACCTATCCTCTCACCACCAGTAAGTACACAATGACAATATATACAGTAATCCAATACTTACACCCACTACAGTGGTACGAGGGGCTGCTGCTGCCTGAGTAGTGCACTACTTGAGAGAGACACAGAGACTATAGTAGACTGCGCACTGTGCTGCATGATGCGTGAGGACCACCATTGACTCTAGTCTTGCCCACTTGCCTTGCCTGCCTGTGCGGTGCACTTCCGACTCATTTCAGACCTGCAACTCTGTCAGTGCTGCCATCTGCAGTACAGAAGTAGTAGTGGAACCTGCCACGGCAGGCTATGGCTGACAGCTCTCAGTTAGTGAGTCAGCTGGGGCTGTCAGACAGTGTACACAGACAAGTTAAGTTAGCGATCAAGAAAAACTTGATTTTTATAAATGGGCCCCTAAGTGTGTCAGGCCCCTGTGCCACTGCACCGGCTGCACTGGCTATTCCTCTGCCACTGATTGGAATACCTGATTAGAGTTCCCCACTTCCTATACAAGTTGTCTGCAGCTCATTAATTGAGAAAGAGAGAGACAGAGCAGATCCTTTCTGCTATCAAGAATGCATAATTAGGTTTCTGTACTCTTGACACAGGTTGTATGCAGCTCAGTAATTAGAAGTGAGAAAGCGAGAGAGACAGACAGAGACAATAGAGGCAACTTGAGCTGGTAGAGAAACAGCAGTGTACTGATGTTATCTTTAAATTTTGACATGAGGTTACTAGTAGCTTAATAATGTAACTGAGGACCTCCTTTGAAATGAGCTCAGCTCAATTGAGAATTGTAACCACTTTACTTTTCACAAACCTGAATAAAATTTTATGAATGAATATAGTTCAGTAGCCCAACTGTTGATTAAATAGGATAAATGATCAATGGTCAGGTGATAGGTTTAGACCAATGACATTTTTAGGATTCTGAAACCCATAAAGGAAGATAATCAAAAATTAAAACAAGAATTATATAAAAATAGTTGCTATACTGCTCCTGGTTAATCAAGTGGCTAGTCCTGTGACTGGGCAGCCAGTAGCATGACAGAGACCCCTGGTTCAGGCACCTTCCCAGGAGGACCATCATTTTCCTGGCTAATTGAGGGCAGACATTGTAGCATAAATCTAATATCCTTACACTTATAGGATAGTTGGGTAGATGTGATGTAGGGTTCAGGATGAATTCTCAGAATGAATTACTAGTGGGCTCTCCTTGTACACTGATTCACAAAGTAGAACTTGGATTTGGCTTTGGAAGAAATCATTTGTTGGTATATCTTTTGGCCAAAGTATGACATAAGCAGTTAGCTACATAAGACACCAATGGTGGTGATGGTTGGGGGGGAGTGGATTCAGGGTTTATTTACTGTAGATACAGAAGGAAAGTGAAGGATTCCCTCACAATGAAGAGCTGAATAAATGATCCAGATGTATTACTACTGCATGTATGACTACTGCAATGCCCTTTATCTTGGACTACCGGGGGTTGAGATTCGCCGCTTGCAGCTAGTGCAGAATGCAGCAGCCAGGCTATTGACTGGTTCTTCTAGGTCCAGTCATATAATGCCTGTGCTCTGTGGACTGCACTGGCTGCCAATTTTCTGGTGAATCACCTTCAAGGTCGGTTTGCTGACCTATAAGACCCTACACGATCAGGGACCTGGCTACCTGAAAGATCTACTTTGTCCCTACTGTCCCTTCCGCTCTCTCCGATCCACTGATGAGGGATTGCTAGAGATTCCCAGGGTTCATTTAAAAACTTCAGGGGCCAGATCTTTTAGCTTTATGGCCCCAACCTTGTGGAATTCTCTACCTCGTCAGGTGCAAGATTGCCCGACTGTCCAAAGCTTTAAGGAGGCTTTAAAAACTTATTTTTTTAGCCTACCATATAATGCATTTTGAATACTGTTGTCAAGTCTATTGTAATATTGTTTTAATTATTTATTGTTTTATCATGCAATGTACAGGTGCCTTGGTTTTGGGAAGGCGCCTTTTACAAATAAAGATTGATTGATTGATATTTTGAGTAGGGTGTCACAACAACATTACACAATACTTTAACAGCCAAATTGGTTTAGGAAATAGTCATTTGTTTCTTGCAGTACTGTCATTCATTCTTTTAGAGCAGTACTTTATCTGCTAAGCAAACATATAGTAGATTGTAACAGTAGGAAATGACCCAGAGGATCATCCAGTCTGTCCATTTCTCTGCTAGTTCCATGCTCTGCCTAATGTCAGACTGGATTTAGAAATCCAATAGCTCTAGTTGCTGATCATCACCTCCTTCCCCAGGTATCGCCTTTCCTCTTCAACCTCTGATTCCCACTATTCAGGGCTTAAAATGCGGGGAGAGTTGTTTTTTCCATGATAGTTTTGTGTTGGAACAATTTGTTAAAATATCAATTTTCTATTAAGGGCACTAACCTGCAGCTTTAGCCCAATACCACAACATTTCATAAATCAATATAAACACCACTTATTGTTGAGAAAGTTCTTAATTGCTGAATAAATCCTTTTTTTCCAGAACCTTAGAATGATGTATAGAAACAAATCTGTATTATTTCCTGTATGCTATAACAAAACACTAATAACTATACAAAAATGAAATACTGTAAACACAGAAAAGCAATGTAAACATAAGTGACAAAGGTTATAGAAAATTAACGAGAAAAAACAAAGCAAGCAAAAGCACATAACTTGTAACTTTGATAACATTTGTAAACAGTGAGATTGTTCTTGCATACTTTATAGACAACTTTGTCTTATTAGCACTTCAATGTTTCTTTTGGTAACTTACATGCTTTTTCTTTGGCAAAAATGTTTATATATCATTACTTACATTTAAGCTTATCATATATACCCAACATTGTTAGGAAAATCCCCTCTATGCAACCAACCCCCTTTCATATGCTACACTAAAACAAATATTTAAAGTGATACTCAAGGTCTTGGCTGTTGAAGGCTTTGGGATTTCTTTAGGATGCTGGTGAGAACTCTCCTTTCCTGGATGGCAAAGTTCTTTGAATGACTGGACCTTGTTGTTGTTTCTGTTTTTACTCTTGTCTCCACTTGAACCAGGGACTTTGTATTTTTCTGGCATCAAAGCAGCAGTGCAGCCTTGCTTCTGCTGGCTACAAATGTCAATAGGTAGTCTTAATCTCCTCTGTTCTGGTTTTGGAAGGAACTTCAAAACATTACTTCAGGCAAAATGTCCATTGCACAAATAAAAGTCCTTACTGCATCAGGATTTATAAATCTTCTGCTGTAGAAAGTTATTTTCTTGTGGCTGGCTTTGTTGCAGTTTCTGTTTTCTTTCAGGCTGAAACCTTAGGCTTTTGGACCTCAGCACCTCTGGTTTAAATGCAGCAATAAAGGCTTGGTCCCTTGCTGGTTCAGACATTCAGGCAGGCTTTGGCTCTTTGGCTTAGATTTTGGCAGGCATCTTAAAACAATAAAAACAAACAACAAAATTGTCAAGTCCACAGGCAGATGTTCACAGCACGAAGGTCTGAAAGAAATTGAGAGAATCTGGGCTGGACTTCAAATTTTAGTCATATTTCTTTGGCCAGAACATTGCCCTGACATAATTTCCTGCAATGTTTACCATCTCTGATTGAACTATGTAAATGATGTAGGGGTCAGCTCTCCTCCTCTTCTCAAGGACGTTCCTTTTGTTCAGAGTTCAATTTTTGAGCTTAAAATAGTTTTTTTATAACTTTTGAATACAACAAAATAGCATTTCCAAATAAACATTGTCAGATTCAATTAATCAAGAGCAGTCATTTGAACTGTGGCCCACATCTGTGGGACAAGTATTTCTTGAGATATGCTAATAGTGATTATAATTTTAATTTTTAGTAAGGTCTTTTAAAAACAAAGTGGTATGTTTGTTTCCAAGATTTCAGACTTCAGAATGAAGTGGGTTTCAGTAAAGAAATCTTTAAGAAGAGTCTCTAAAATCATGGATTTCATTGTAAGCACATGGTTTCTTTGTTCTTGGAGCACTAGAGCATGCAACCATGCTGTCTACAGCTGTTAAAGCAACATTTTAATTAGTGTGGCAGCTTCCTGAATCCATGCACCTATCTGAAGGTCATACATATTCCTGGATTTGTCATTACCTTAGCTTCAATTTGAGACCAAGCACCTTTATGTAACTTTTGTGGTTTTGGTGCAGCACTTTTTTTTGTAAATAATAATGTTCATAGAGTTGCTGCTGTCCTAAAATGCAGTCATTTATAGATTACTATGTTCTCTGTCAGTGGGCTTAATTTGGTGTTTGCAGGTTTGAAAGTATTCATGCAGTGTATAAAAGTGTATTTCCATTATAAGTCAATGAAGAGTTCCAACGCAGTATTTTTTTTCTTTGTTTAGATAGCCCAACATCTTGGGCTAAGCAGCAGGGTCATAAATCCATAAAGGTGCCATCTTGGAATGTGTTTACCATGGTACTCCAATAGCCTTTTGTTTTGGGAAAGATTTTATTGCTTAAGATCCTGTAGGTTGTTTGCAAGTAGAAGTTCCAGCATCTCTTAATATAGTCCTGTTAAGGCCAGCTTAGGGGGTCAGTTCTGCCCATCTGCTTAACACAGAGTCACTGAATTTACCTACAAGAATTGTTTCTCTTAGCTAAATTTACTTCTCATATAATTTACTATTCCACTATGCTCCACAATGAATTGCCCTTCAAGCAAGTTTCCATCTTACAAAAAATGTATATGTTCCTGCCAAAATTTGAACTGCTGATTCTTTGCCGATTAAGCAAACACAAAGTTTCCATCTTACAAAAAAGTTGTAAAAAGAGTTTAATCTCTGCCAGGATTCCAACTATGTCTAAATGAATTTAAACCAGTGATTATTTGCCTGTTAAGCAAACACACAATCAGTGTGCCACCGAGCTGCAGTTAAGATTGTTGCATTTCTTCTGGTGCAGAGGTTATGTCACAACCTGCAAAACAGGTGACTGGGGTGGCCATCCCAGTAGCATGGAGGGAAAAGGTGTTGAATGCCTCACCTCCTGTCATGCCAATGGCCTGTGTTCATGAATGAGCATGGGTTGCCAGGGGTCAGCAGAGGGGGAGAGGACTGAGCACCCAACTGACAGCTCACCTCTCCAGGGTGTGGTGGTGTGTCATCTCAGGTCTTGGCTGCCAGCAGGTGGTGGTCTGGGGGTAGCACCATGCTTGAGCAGCAAAGTAAAGAGAGGGTGCCGTGGTTCCATGATGTGTGTATGCCTCCACACACACATGCTCAACATGCAACTAGGGTAACCAGGGGAGAAAATGGAAAATGATTGGCATGGGCTGAATGAAGTCCTGCATGCTGGCTCTCTGTCCTGTACCACCACCTGGACCACTGGACCTGTATCTAGATTTGTATCTCTGGATTGGAGGAGGAATGTCCTCCCCTGCCTAGCACCTCCATGAGGGGGAAATCTATGGGGATCTCTGGGTCTGGTTTAGCTGGATTGAGGTGGCTGTTGTGTGGAGAGGGTGGTGACAGCACTGAGAGCCTGCAAGTATCAAACCACAAGGTGAAAAGTTACAGTATATGGAGAAAAGAAAAAAAAAAGCAGGTGGCTGGGGATCTAATCCCAGCAAACATTTTACCTTCAAAAATGGTTGTTCTCAGCTAAATTAACTTCTCACATAATTTACTGTTGAACTCAACAACTCCATGAATCACTACTCAAGTGAGTTTCCATCTTTAAAAATGTAAACAAATGCTTAAGTCTCTCTGCCACTGAACTACAGGCTACCAAGTTGAGATCAAATGATGTAGAGGTTATGTCACTCCTGAAAAACAGGTGACTGTGGATCTAATGCCAGCAGGTGATTTAGCTTCACAGATTGCTGTTCTTAGCTAAATTTACTTCTCATATAATTTGCAGCTCTACTCCACACCACCACAAATCACTACTCAAGACAGTTTCCATCTTACAAAAAAGTTGAAAAATGTTTAAGGCCCTTCCAGGATTCAGACTATGTCTACTTGAATTTATGGCACTGATCCATTGCCTGCTAAGCAAACACACAATCACTGTGTCATTGAGCAGCATGTAAGGGAGCTGCATTTCAAATGGTGTAGAGGTTATGTTACAACCTTCAAAATATGCAATTGAGGATCTAATTCCAGCAGGCAATTTACTTTCAAAAAGTGTTGTTCTTGGCTAAATTTATTTATCTCATAATTTACTATTCAGTCCCACACCACCATGAATCACCACTCAAGTGAGTTTCCATCTTACAAAAAAAAAAAGTTTGAGTCCCTGTCAGGATTTGGACCACTAATCCTTCCCCTGCTGAAGAAACACACATTCAGTGTCCCACTGCACTATAGGCACATGAGTTGCAATTCCTATGGTGGAGAAGGTATGTCGCAGCCTGCAAGCAGGTGACTCAGATTTTAGTCAAACTTAAACAAGCCTCAGCTGGGATTAATTTAATTGACTCCAACATACTGTAAAACTAAGTGCAATAATTTGAGTGTCTGCTATTTAGCTCTGCTGAAACCCTTCACTACATCAGCAATGACATGTAACAATTTCTCTCAAACAACAAAAGTTGTAGTGAGAAAGAAAACAAAATGTGCAATGCAGGAGGATCAGACCCAGGCTTGGGTAGGTCTGAAACCCTAAGCCTAGACCTAAAAGCCCTGTCACTGACATCTTCAGGATATCATGCAATTAAATCACTCACACTGACTGTAGCCTTAAACTTGAATAAATACACAAAGGGCTGGATATTCAAACTGCGCTATTGTGTGGCGCAAGCCCTTGCGCTGCACAAAATAGTTGCACAGGGGTGTGGCCAGGGCAATATTCAAAGGAGTTGCGCTATTGAGCAACTCCTTTGAATATCACCCCCTACAGCCACTGTGCATGGTGCAGTGGAACTTGTGCCACCGCAAGTGGTCAGAGTGGAGCATTCAAGTTGCGGTGGTGCAAGTACCATTGTGCCATGCACAAATTTCCCATATTCAAAGGTGACATGCAAATGGAGCCATAATTCATCTGGGTACAGGAGCCATTTGCATCTATTTATGGCCCCATTTGCATGCCATTAGCATGCAGGTGTGCCGATCCCGAGGACTTGCAGCACCCTGCCAGGCAGCAGCCATCGGGACTGATGCCCCTGCAGCCCGATCATGGGCAAAGTGTAAAAATCCCCCACCCCGACTGGCTGATCGGGCAAAGCATAAAATCCCGCTCCCTCAACCCGACCCGATCGGCGGGCATAAGGTTAAATAACCCCCACTAGCCCGATCGCAGGCATAATTGAAAATACCCCCACCAGCCCGATCGCGGGCAGCACAGAAACCAACCCCAAGAACATATCCCTGGTGGTCAGTGGACCCACTAAGCCAATCGCGGGCTGCAATATGTTGAAACATCCCCAAGAACAGATCCCTGGTGGTCAGTGGACGCTAAGCCCGATCGCGGGCTGCAAAATGTTGAAACACACTCCCCAAGACCATATCCCTGGTGATCTAGTGTCCCCCACCCCACCCACCCATGAAGCCCCACCACCCCACTCCCCGGCAGCCAGAGGCGGCATCCCACCGCCTGCGCCCCGCTGCTAACGACGCTGACTGCCCAGTAGGGCTGCATGCCCGTGCTGCAGAGGAAGGCCAATGGGCATGCAGCCCATACCATACAAGGCAGTCCAGATATGTTCATTCACATATCTGGACTACCTATGGTATAGGCTACACACATGGCTCTTGATCTGCACCAATGGGCTGCAAGTTCACCGGCAGTCAGTCGGTAAGGCAGGGCAGCAGGTGGGTGGATGCTGCCACCCACTGGCTTCTGGGGAGCGGGTGGTGGGCTCATAGGTGGGTGGGTGGGGGGACACTGGATCACCAGGGATATGGTCTTGGGGGTTTAATATTTTGCAGCCCTGGATCAGGTTTAGCAGTCCACTGGACCACCAGGGATCTGTTCTTGGGGGGGTGTTTCAACATATTGCAGCCCGCGATCAGGCTTAGTGGTCCACTGGACCACCAGGGATATGTCCTTGGGGGAGTTGGACTCTGTGCTGGCGCGATCGGGCAGGTGGGAGGGTATTTTACAATTATGCCCGCGATCGGGCTAGTGGGGGGGGTTATTTAAGCTTATGCCCGTGATTGGGCCAGTCGGGGGGAGGGGGTTTTTATGCTTTTGCCTGCGATCGGGCCAGTCGAGGGGTGGAGGGAATTTTTACACTTTTGCCCATGATTGGGCTGCAGGGAGGGCACAGAGAGTAGGTTGAAGGCCAGCCACAGGTGGCAGCTGCTGTGTTGCACCCTGCAATGCAGCAGCTCATCTGTGGGTGGCCCTCGACTTACTCCTTTTTTTTTTGGCTCAAAGTTGTGCAGGCGCAGGTTCTGGGTTCTGCCTGCACAACTCTGCACAGCCTGCTGAATATCGGGCTGTGCAGTTTATGCATGGTTCCTCCCCCTCCAGTTCAGCATGAATTCATTTGCATTGCACTGTTGCTCAGCTTGCCTTGGGGGGCGCAACTGCCTCCTTCTGAATAAGGCAGAATGGCGCAATTTCAGACTTGAGCAGGCGCAACCCTATTACGCATGATGCAACCCTTTTGAATATCCAGCCCACAGAGTACATATGACTACAATAAGTGATAACAGCTATGCTGTTGGCACCTAAAAATTGAGTCAAATCTTCAGGTGAAGGTAATTGATAAGGCTACTGTACACAGTGATGACCAACTTAAAGGACTACTGAGAACCACACATTTTGGGTTGGATTTACAAAGGCTGGTGCAAGTTGCACCAACTGCTGCTTGTGCTGGTTGCTGGTGTTCCAGGGATCCTGCACCCAGTTCACTATTGGATAGGGTCCTGGCAGCAAAGCCCCACAGCTTGTGGCAACTGTGGCCAAGCACAAAATAGAAGGTGCATCTGGCAGGTTTGCCACAAGCTGTGGGGCAGTTGTGTGCCATCCTAGGATGTCTCTGGTGGCTAGTGCCCCTTCAAGCCCCAAGTCCCAGTTTTAATAGAACAACTGGACATGATATGAAAATAGAGGGGGGGTAGACTTAGGGGTAATGTGAGAAAGTATTTTTTCATAGAAAGGTTGGTGGATCCATGGAACAGCCTCCAGGCAGAGACTGTAAGGGTAAAAATGGTAGGATAATTCCAAAACGCATGGGACAGACATAAAGGAACTCTAGTGATAAGAAAGAGAGAGTAAACCACAGGTCATTTAGGATCTGCGGTATATAAATCAGGTAGGGAAAATGGGCAGACTAGGTGGGCCAAGCGGTTCTTATCTGCCATCAAATCCTATGTTTCTGTGTAATAGAAAAAACATATCCCTGGTGGTCTAGTGGACCCCCCAGCCCTGATCCCCTTGTTATTAAAATAAATCACATCCCTGGTAGTCTAGCAGACCCCACCCATTCCGTAACAGGTCTGTCTTGTAAACTGGGTTTTCAACTCAAATGACATGTATCCTGTATAAAAATAAAAGCTTTTACTACTACTACTATTCCTGATCCGCAGATTTAATTTACAGAAATATTTTCCTGGCAGTCTAGCAACCCCCTCCCTATCCCCAATCTGCTCATATAACTTACAGATATCTTTCCCTGATAGTCTAGTGGACCTTCACCCCCCACCCCAGCAGGCAGTGCCTCATCACCCTGCTCACCTGTCCCATCCCCACCCTGAGATGGAGACTGGCACAGCCCTCTGCACTCCACCATTGCCATCTGCTGAAAAAGCTGTCAAGAAGCATGTGTTGTATACAGTATACATAAGCTGTCAATCAATTAGCATGTGCTGTATACAGTACACACTCTTCAAAAGCTCAGTTGGTGACTGGCTGTGGTGGAGAGTGGAGGGTTGTGACAGTCACCAGCTTAGGGGTGGGATGGGGAGAGTGGAGTGGTGGGGCACTGCCTGATGAAGTGGGGGAGTGGGAGTCCATTAGACCACTAGGGAAAGATATCTGTAAATTATATGGTCAGATCAAGAATGGGTGGGGGCACTAGACCAACAGGGAATGTGTTTTTTTCTATTAAAACAGGGATCAGGGATGGGGGCTGCTAGCCACCAGGGACATGAATTTTTTACATACAATGGGGGTCAGGGATGGAGAGGGGAGACCAAAGCACACTAGTGCAAGGTTCTCAACCCTCCCAGAGGAAACATTTCTAAGTACCTTTAGACCAGCCTTGGCTGAACTAATGGTACTTAGAAATTTGCTCTCTGGGAGGATTTTGTGAATCCCTAACTAGGGGATATGGCAGACTGCGTCTGCCACAAGTCTCCAAGCACCATATCACCGCCCATTTTGTGTTGCAAGAATGGCGCAAGCCCCCTTTGGCACAGATGGCCTGTGTTTGATGCAGGTTGCTTTTGTGAATTGTTCTAAGGCACATCTTTTGGCGCAAGCAGCACCTTGCACCATTTCATGTGGTGCAAGCCCCTTGCACCATTCGGGGGGGGGGGGGCTTTGTGAATTGGGTCATTTGTTGCTGAAAATGAGCTACCTAACACAATGTTTGTGAAATGTGTTCAGTTTCTCAAGGAAATGGAGTGCCCATCCATAAATGACTTTAAATCAGAGGGGGAACTGAAAGCACCTACTTAAATGCAGCCGGACAGGCTGAGATGCAAGTGGTTACTGCACAGACTTTGGTGGAAAACAGGACATTGCTGAGAAGAACAACCCTGTGGTAAGTTTGTATTGGATGAGTCCACAGATATTAGTAATAGAACGAGACTAATAGTTTACATATGATACTTAGTCACCTATACCCCTTGTAATGTATTCTATTTCACTGTAATGTAGAAGTTATTAATGGAAAGGCGTAAACTATTTTTCAGCCACTTTGTCAACTTCTGAATGATAAGAGCATTAGAGCAGGTACAAAACTTGCAGCAGTATATACTGATGGAGCATCAGTTATGACGGGTTGTTGTCAAGGTGTAGTACAAAAAACTAGGAACTGATTACAACCCTGAAATGACTGGTGTACACAGTACAGCCCACCAGTTGGCCTTGTGTGCCAGTGATGCAACTGTGTGAAACAGTTGAAAAAATATCATTGAGACTTGAGGTCTGTCTTAATTTTCTTCAGTAATTTGGCTATTAGAAGTAACAAACTGAATGAACTACAGTAACAGCTGAAAGTATGGGAAGCTGTTCAATTCAAAATTACAGTTTTCAGAATATAATTAATAATGAAATGTCTATGACTAACAACAAAATGTTTACAGCATAATATTATCAGAATGACAAACAGGAAAATGAGTATATCACACACTGAAATGGTTATGAGATCTTCTGAAATGGGGATGACCTATATCAAAATGTGTATGACACGTACCAAACTGCATATGACATACACCAACATGGATATGACATACACCAAGATAAACATAACACTTTTTAAAATAAGTATGACATATATCAAAATGGATAGGACACATACTGAAACAGGTAAGAAGCATACCAAAATAGATATAACACATACTAAAATGGGTATGACACACACCAGAATGAGCATGGCACAAAATGAAAAGGATATGCTGTACCGAAAAGGGGTACGATGCATAAAGAAATAATTATGACACATTTTGAAATTGATATGACACATAGTAAAATGGGTATGACATACTGAAATGGGTATGTGGCAGACTGGACTGGACATGCCACACACTGAAATTGGTGTGGCACACACTGAAATATTTATGGCAAATATTGAAATGGATATGACTGATACTGAAATGGTTATGACACATAATAAAATGGGTATGACATAACGCAATGGGTGTGACACACCCCAGTATGGGTTTGACACAAACTGAAATAGATATGACACACACAAAAAATGGTATGACATATTCTGAAATAATAATGACACATATCGAAATGGATATGACCTATATTGGAATGGCTATAAAACAAGGCAAGTTGGGTATTATATACCGAAATGGGTATGAGACAAACTTGATTGGCTATGGCACACTCTAAAATTGTTGTGATGCACACTGAAATAGTTATGACATGCAGCTAAATGGATATGACCCATACTGAAATTGATTTGACACATAGCAAAATGGGTATGACATACCGAAATGGTTATGACATACACCACAATGGTGATAGCACAAACTGACAGGAATATGACACACACCAACATGAATATAATAAATACTGAATTAATTATGACAAATAAAATGGATATGTCACATCTTGAAATGGGTATCACATATATCAAAATGGGTAAGACACACAACACAATGGGTATGACAAAAAAAAATGTACGCCACATGCACCAATATAGGCATGACACATATTGAAACAATTATGGCATACACCAAAATGGATATGACACATACTGAAATGGTTATGACACATACTGAAATAATTATGACATACACCAAAATGGATATGACACAAACTGAAATGGTTATGACACATACTGAGATAGTTATGACACATGCTGAAATGGATATGACCTATACTGTAATGAATATGGCTTATACTGAAATGATTATGACACATACTGAGATACTTTTGATGCATGCTGAAATGGATATCACCCATACTGAAATGGATATGACACATAATAAAATGTGTATAACACACACTGAAATAATTATGACACTTGCCAAAATATGACATATGCCCAAATACAATGCCAAAATTCCTGCAGCAGCTGGTCAGGGAGCCCAGTAGTGGGATAACATACTTGACATGGTCCTCACAAATGGAGATAGTGTTGCGGGAGTGGGGGGTGAGGGTCAGATTAGGAGAAAGTGACTAAAACACAGTGGGCTCCAGGGTTAGAGTAGGGTATGAAGTGAGTCAAACCATTACGAAGGTCATGTACTTCAGGCAAGCAGATTTTCCCAAGATGAGGGAGGTATTCCAGATTGAAATGAAGGGGATGGAGGAGATGGAGGGTGAGGAACTATGGAATAAGATCAAGGGAGGGCTACTTAAAGCCACAGAGAGCTGTATGAGGAAGGTGAGAAAGAGCAAAAGAAGGAGGAGGTCGGTGTGGTTCAACAGGGAAGTGAGAGGAGCAATGGGGAGAAGAAAAGGGCTTTCAGAGAATATAAGAGGACACATGGTAAGGAGGATATGGAAACTTATAAGGAGAAACTGAGGGTGGCAGGGCAGAGGATTAGGAAGGCAAAAGCAAAAATGGAGCAGAACATTTTTAGGCAGGCCAAAAGCGGGGGACAAGACCTTCTTTCGATACATAGGGGAAAAGAGGAAAGCAAGACTGGGAATATTAAGGGTAAATGGTAAGGGGGATCACTGGTGGAAGGGAATTTTGAGAAGGTTGAAGTGCTGAATACATACGTCATCTCAGTCTTCACGATAGAGGGCGAAGGAAGGGAACCAGTGCTAGGGGGAAGGGGGATGTAGTAGTGGAACCTAGTACAAACAGTGAGGGCAGGATAAGGGAGGAATTGGTGCATTGAGAGTAGATGAGGTGATGGGCCCAGATGCCCTGCATCCTAGGGTGTTCCTGGAGCTAAGGGAGCAACTGGTGTCACCACTGGCAAGATTATTTAACTTGTCCTTAAATACAGTGCAGGATGGGTGCCAGAGGACTGGAAGAGGGCTGACGTGGTACCACTTTATAAAAGTGGCAGAAGGGAGGAGGCTGGCAATTGTTGCCCAGTCAGCCTCATATCGGTAGTGGGTAAGGTGATGGAGGTGATATTGAAAAAAAGGGTGGTTAGTCACTTGGAAGATCAGGGGCTGCAGGATATCCATCAGTATGGCTTCAGTCGGGGGTGGTCATGTCAGACAAATCTGATCGAGTTCTTCGATGGGGTGATAAGGGTGATTGATCAGTGGGCGGAAGTAGACATGGTCTTACTGGACTTTGGTAATGCCTTTGACAGTGTGTCCCACAGAAGATTAGTTAATAATCTGGAGACTTTGGGAGTGGGATATAAAATAAGGTGGGTGGTTAGCTGGCTGACGGGTAGAAGCTAAAGGGTTGTGGTCAATGGGGTGCATCCTGGGGAAGTAGAGGTGATGAGCAGGGTCCACCAGGATTCAATGATGGAGCCTATTCTGTTTAACATCTACATCAGTGACATAGCAGAGGGGCTGCAGAGGATGGTCTGCCTTTTTGCAGATGACACAAAAATCTGCAATGAGGTGGACACCCCAGAGGGAGTGGAAGCTATGAAGAAAGAGATAAGGCTGCTGAAGAGTTGGTCAAAAATATGGCAACTGAAATTCAGTGCCAATAAATGCACAGTGATGCACTTGGGGCAGAAGATACCATAAACTGCATACACACTGGGGGGGTGCAGAAGTGGTTGCATCTGAGCCAGAAAAGGATATAGGAATCATAATCACTGACAACATTAAGGTAGGGACCCAATGCAGCAAGGTGGTGGTCAAAGCAATCAGAATGCTGGTGTACATAGGGCGGGGAATAACTAGTAGATCAAGGGAGGTGCTAATGCCACTCTGCAGTTCCATGGTGAGGCCACACCATGATAATGTAGATCAGTTCTGGAGACCACAGCTATGCAAGAAGATAGATGGCATGGAAAGGGTACAGAGAAGGGCCATTAAAATGTGGCATGGGCTAAGTGGGAAGTCATACGAGCAGAGGTTGAGGGTGTTGAATTTGTACCCACTGAAGATCAGAAAGGAGAGGGAGAATAACACATTCAAATATATGAAGGGGTCAATAAAGCAGGGAAGAGCTTATTCTTGGGGAAGGTAGATGCAAAGACTAGAGGACATGGACTGAGGGTGGAGGTTTAGGGAAAACATTGGAAGGCATTACTTCACTGAGAGGGTGGTGGCATCCAGGACCGGTGTGCTAGAGGAGGTGGTACATGACAAAACAGTGGAGGGATTCAAGATGGCATGGGACAAATGCAAGTGGGTGACAAGGAGGAGGAGGAGTGTGGAATCTGTGAGGGGTGGGCAAGTAAAGATGGAGGGTATGACACATTATAATATGAGTATGGAACTTTCTGAAATAGATACAACCCATGCGGAAATGCATATGACATACCAAAAATCAATAAGGAAATTCTGCAATGCATATAACATATACTAGAATGAATAAAACATACACTGAAATGGATTTGACCCATATTGCAATGGATAAGACTCATATCAAAAGGGGTATCACATGTACCTACCTGTAAATCATTAAGATACTTACATTATTATAAAGTATACCAAAATGAATATGACACATCCTGAATTGTAGATATTTATTTACTATATTGATACTCTTGCTGAATGTGTACTGTAGTAAATAAATAAAATGGTTATGAAGTACCGAAAACACAATGATATATTCAAATGTGAATGTTGCACACTGAATGAGCATACAGCAAACTGAATTGTTGCCAGACTTGCAAGGTATAGACTGAATAGAGTGTAACATGTGCCAAGGTGTCGATACAGCAAACTGAAATGTTGTGATACACCAAGATGAGTATAACACATACTGAACAAAATGTAACACACAGTGAAAAACACATCACTTGTGTAACCAATCAGAGTGCAGCATCACCCCCTGAGATTCTCTAGGACTCCAGTAGTTCCTGTTCAGCCTCACTGCAGGTAAGCTCCTTACATTGTGTGACTCAGGAAGTAACACGCACAATGTGTATTATTAAATTGTTAGTTTGCTACCGTACCTGTTTTAGTTGTTTTTTTAAGATCTTTTTTTTCAAAAGTTTTATTTGGCTCTCAACAAAACATACTGTTATATTTGTTCTTTGTATAAGGTTACACTTAACACCAGATAAATCCATCCCGTACTTGTCTTCTTCAAGTGCTTTTCAGAGTTAGACAGTATGTTGTGTTGTGTAATATTTTTATTTGCCCTGTAAAAGAGGGGGGCGTTACCAAAAAAAAATCTATAGATACAGGTATAGCTCATTCCTGCATGTTTTAATTGAATTTCACCAGCGTACTGAAGGTCAGAGTTTTTCTTTGCTGCCTTCTGAAAACTGTCAGCATGTTACCAATTTAAGAACAGTAAAGGAAATTAATCAGCCATTTATTCTGTAATAATAGGTGCTAGAAACACAAATGTTATACCACCTGAAAGCTGTGAATCTCCTCTTTCTAATATTATAAAATTGTTTGTAGCTTATGACATTATGTAGCAAATAGCTCCTTTATTAATGTTCTAGGTTTTTCACAAAAATGGCAGTTTGTAAATCTAGTTATCCATCAAATGATTCATTTCACTGTATTTTGTCCCCAGGTTCCCTGACTTTTTGTAAGAGGAGTGTTGCATGTTTATAGGCTTCAATACATGTGGGCCCAGATATTCAAAAGGGTTGCGCATGGCGCACGGTGATTGCCATGCACAACCCATTGATCGCCCGGTATGCGATATTTAAAGGAAAAGTCGCGCACAAATCCTGATGCCGGGCGCATCAATAATGTATGAGCACAGATGGGGTGCCCATGCAAAAACTGCACAGCTGGATATTCAGCCGGGCCGTGCAGAGTTATGCAGGTGCAACCCTACCTGCGCCTGCACAAAGTTACGCCTAACAAAAAAAGGAACAAGTCGAGGGCCACCCACAGGTGAGCTGCCGCATTGCAGGGCGCAACACAGCAGCTGCCACCTGTGGGTGGCCATCACCTGTTCCCGCCACACTTGGCGGCACCCCCCCATGCCCCGATCGCGGGCATCAGTATCTCCCCCAGTCCAATATCCCTGGTGGTCCAGTGGACCGCGATTAGCCCGATCGCAAGCATAACTGTATCCCCGAGTAGCCCAATCATGGGCATCAGTATCCCCAAAGTCCAATATACCTGGTGGTCCAGTGGACCGCAGACCCGATCACGGGTGGCATTCCTCACCCCCAAATTCAAAATCCCTGGTGATTTAATGGACCCCCACCCACCCTTACGGAGCCCCACCACCCGCTCCCCATCAGCCGTCGGCAGCAGCACCACCCACCTGCCACCCCTGCTGCCACCGCACATCAGTATGGCTGCATGCCGATTGGTTCAGAGCATGAGCCAATGGGCATGCAGCCCATACCGTACTAGTCATGCTAGTACAGTAGTACCATACTAGCTCATGCTCTGAACCAATGGGCGTGCAGCCATACTGAGCTGTCAGTCGGCGGGCGGCAGGGTGGCAGGTGGGTGTGCTGCTGCCCACCATCTGACGGGGGAGTGGGTGGGGTGGGGGTCCACTAGATCACCAGGGATTTCGGACTTGGGGGGTAAGGAATGCCGCCTCACGACCGGGTTCGTGCGTCCACTGGACCTCCAGCTTATTATTGACTTTGGGGATACTGATCCCCTGATTGGGCTAATCGGGGATATGTTATGCCCATGACTGACTACTCAGGGGATACAGTTTGCCTACCCATCAGGCTAATTGAGGGGGAATACAGTTATGCCTGTGATTGGGCTAATCGCAGTCCACTGAACCACCAGGGATAGGAGACATTCATTGTCCCTTACGGGACATCCCACGATCAGGCTGCAGGGGGCGTCGGTCCCCGATGGCTGCTGCTTGGCAGGGCGCCAGGCGCAAGTCGTCGGGGATTGGCGCACCTGCATGCTAATGGCATGCAAATGGGGCCATAATCAGATGCAAATGGCCCCCCGTGCGCTTTCCATATATTATGGCCCTATTTGCATGTCACCCTTTGAATATCATAGGTGCTGTGCATGGCGCAATGGCACTTGCACCACCGCATCTCAATGCTCCACTCTGACCACTTGTGCTGGCACAGTTCCACTGCACCATGCACAGTAGGGGTGGCCAGGGGGCAATATTCAAAGCAATTGTGCCATAGCGCAGCTCCGTTGAATATCGCCCTGGCCATACCCTTGCGCAACAAATTTGAGTGGCGCACAGGCTTGCGCCACAGAATGGCGCAGTTTGAATATCTGGGCCGTGCTGAACTACTGAGTCATTAAAAACTTGAGTAGCAATCACACTCATATTATTGAGCTTGGGTGACATTTTCGAAGCAGATGTGATCAGTGTATCTCAGAGATGTGCCCAAGTGCAATATTCAAAGAGCAAAGATGGACCGGTGCATCTCCGGATGTGCTAAAGAAAAAGCAAATGTATTGGGCGCATCTGGAGGGTGCGTGCCCATGAACATTCCGCACAACTCTATTTTCAGCCTAAATGGGCAACACAATGCTCCCAAAATAGATAGGACTAAAATAAGTAGTCCTAAGTGCAATCCCCCAACAAGCAGCTACCAGGATAGCTTGGTCTATCACAACATTTCAGTTTGCTGTACCGACACCTTGGCACATGTTACACTCTATTCAGTCTGTGCCTTGCAAGTCTGGCAACAATTCAGTTTGCTGTATGCTCATTTTAATGTGCAACATACACATTTTAATATATCATTGTGTTTTTGGTACTTCATAACCATTTTATTTATTTACTACAGTACACATTCAGCAAGAGTATCAATATATTAAATAAATATCTACAATTCAGTATGTGTCATATTCATTTTGGTATACATTCTAATAATGTAAGTACTGAATCTTAATGATTTAGGTACATGTGATAACCATTTTTGTATGAGTCTTATCCATTTCAGTGTGTGTTTTATTCATTCAGGTATACGTTATATGCATTGTAGTATTTTCTTATTGGTTTTTGGTATGTGTCATAGGCATTTCTGCATGGGTCGTAACTATTTCAGAAAGTTCCATACTTATATTAGAATGTGGCATACCCTCCCTCTTTACTTGCCCCCCCCCCAGATTCCACACTCCTCCCCCTTGTCATCCTCTTGTGTTTGTCCCATGCTGTCTTGAATCCCTCCACTGTTTTGACCTGCACCACCTCCTCCAGCAGACCATTCCAGGGTGTCACCACCATCTCAGTGAAGTAATTCCCCCTAATGTTTCCCCTAAACCTACCCCCTCCACCCTCAGTCTATGTCCTCTAGACTTTGCATCTACCTTCCCTGAGAACAAGCTCTTCCCCACTTTATTGACTCCCTACATATATTTGAATGTTTCTATCTTATCCCCCCTCTCATTTCTGGTCTTCAGTGGGAATAAATTCAACACACTCAACCTCTGCTCGTATGACTCCCCACTTAACCCATGCACCATTTTAATGGCCCTTGTCTGTACCCTTTCTATGCCATCTATGTCCTTGCATAGCTTGGGGTCTCCAGAACTGATTGCAGGGTTCAGTAAAGGGTCTTTTTAATGTCTTTATAAGTGACATTGCAGAGGGACTGGAAGGAAAAGCATGCCTCTTTGCAGACGACACAAAGATCTGCAACAGGGTTGATACACGAGGTGTGGAAAGGATGAGAAGGGACTTGGCAAGGTTGGAGGAATGGTCAGAAGTATGGCAGCTTGGATTCAATGCAAAGAAGTGCAAAATAATTCACCTGGGAAACAAAAACCCAGGGGAAGATTACACAATGGTGGGGAGGTAGTAACAACAACAAAAATTGAAAGGGACCTGGGGATAATCATATCAGATGACCTTATGGTTAGCAAGCAATGTGAGAAGGCAGTAGGGAGGGCTTGGAGGATACTGGGATGTTTAGGGAGAGGCATCACCAGCAGAAAACAGGAAGTTGTTATCCCTCTGTATAGACAGTTGGTGAGACCCATCTGGAGTACTGCGCCCAGTTCTGGAGACCTTATCTCCGCAGGGACATAGACAGGATAGAGACAGTCCAGAGGAGGGCAACTAAAATGGTGCAGGATCTGTACGAGAAGACATATGAGGAGAGACTAAATGAGCATAATATGTATACCCTTGAGGAAAGGAGGGAGAGGGGGGACATGATAGAAACTTTTAAGTACCTCAGTGGAATCAACAAAGTCCAAGAGGGTAGCATCTTTCAGAAAAAGAGATGTGCAAGAACAAGAGGACAGAATTTGAAGATGGGGAGGCAGTTCAAGGGCAATGTGAGGAAGTATTTTTTCACAGAGAGGGTGGTAAACGCATGGAACAGCCTTCCTGAGGAGGCTGTGGGGTCTAAAACTGTGGGAGAATTCAAGAATGCATGGGACAGACATTAGGCAATTTTTGTGGGGAGGTAAGAAGAAATAGGCTGTTGGTTAACTAGGATCTTCAGCTTATCCTATAGGTAGGGAAATGGGCAGACTAGGTAGGCCAAGTGGTCCTTATCTGCTGTCGAAGTCTATGTTTCTATGTTACATGCTCATTGTGTGGCCTCACCATGGAACCGCAGAGTGGCATTAGCACCTCCGTTTTTCTGCTAGTTATTCACCACCCTATGTACACCAGTGTTCTGATCACTTTGCCCACCACCTTGCTGCCCTGGGTCACTACCTTAATGTTATCAGTAATTATGATTCCTAAATCTTTTTCCATCTCAGATGCAACCATTTCAGCACCACCCAGTGTGTATGTGGTTTATGGATTCTTCTGCCCCAAGTGCATCACTGTGCATTTATTGCCATTGAATTTCAGTTGCCATGTTTTCGATCAACCCTTCAGCAACCTTATCTCTTTCTTCATAGCTTCCACTCCCTCTGGGGTGTCCACCTCATTGCAAATTTTTGTGTCATTTGCAAAAAGCCAGACCGTCCCCTGCAGCCCCTCTGTTATGTCACTGATGTAGATGTTCATTCACTAAAATACCACCAACAGCTTAATCTGGTTCAAAGTCAGTGGGGTTCATCTGTATCCCCCTCCCTCGGGTCGTGCTTAAAAATAGGCAGACTTTGTCTAGTTCACTTACTCCATCAACAAAAACTAACTAAATAAATAAATAAATGTTAAACAGAATAGGCTTCAGCATTGAACCCTGGGGGACCCTATTCATCACCTCTACTTCCCCAGAATGCACCCCATTGATCACAACCCTCTAGCTTCAACCTGTCAGCCAGCTCTCCACCCACCTTATTTTATATCCCACTCCCCAAGTCTCCAGCTTATTAACCAATCTTCTGTGGGGCACAGTGTCGAAGGCCTTACAAAAGTCCAGTAAGACCATATCCACTGCCTCCCACTGATCAATCACCCTCATCACCCATCAGAGGACTCGATCAGGTTTGTCTGACATGACCACCCCCTACTGAAGCCACGCTGATGGATATCCTGTAGCCTCTGATCTTCCAGGTACCTAACCATCCTTTTTTTCAATATCACCTCCATCATCTTACCCACTACTGATGTGAGGCTGACTGGGCAATAATTGCCAACCTCCTCCCTTCTGCCACTTTTATAAAGTGACACCATGTCAGCCCTCTTCCAGTCCTCTGGTACCCACCCTGTACTGTATCTAAGGACAAGTTAAATAATCTTGCCAGTGGTGACACCAGTTTCTCCCTTAGCTCCAGGAGCACCCTAGGGTGCAGGGCATCTGGGTCCATCACCTTGTCTACTCTCAATGCACCCAATTCCTCCCTTATCCTGCCCTCACTGATTGTAGTAGGTTCCACCACTACATCTCCCTTCCCCCTAGCACTGGTTCCCTTCCTTCGCCCTCTATCGTGAAGACTGAGTTGATGTATGTATTCAGCACTTCAGCCGTCTCAAAATTCCCTTCTACCAGTAATCCCCCTTACCATTTACCCTTAATATTCCCAGCCTTGCTTTCCTCTTTTTTTCCCATGTATCGAAAGAAGGTCTTGTCCCCTCCTTTTGACCTGCCTAAAAATATTCTGCTCTGTTTTTGCTTTTGCCTTCCTAATCCTCTGCCCTGCCACCCTCAGTTTCTCCTTATAAGTTTCCATATTCTCCTTCCCATGTGTCCTCTTATATTCTCTGAAATCCCTTTTCTTCTCCCCATTGCTCCTCTCACTTCCCTGTTGAACCACACTGGCCTCCTCCTTCTTTTGCTCTTTCTCACCTTCCTCATACAGCTCTCTGTGGCTTTAAGTAGCCCTCCTTTGATCTTATTCCATAGTTCCTCACCCTCCATCTCCTCCATCCTCTTCATTTCAATCTGGAATACCTCCCTCATCTTGGGAAAATCTGAGTGCCTGAAGTACATGACCTTCGTAATGGTTTGACTCGCTTCATACCCTGCTCTAACCCTGGAGCCCACTGTGTTTTAGTCACTTTCTCCTAATCTGACCCTCACCCCCAATCCCACAACATTATCCCCATTTGTGTGGACCATGTCAAGTATGTTATCCCACTACTGGGCTCCCTGACCAGCTGCTGCAGGAATTTTGGCATTGTATTTGGGCATATGTCATATTTTGGCAAGTGTCATAATTATTTCAGTGTGCGTTATACACATTTTATTGTGTGTCATATCCATTTCAGTATGGGTGATATCCATTTCAGCATATGTCATAATTATCTCATTATGTGTCATAACCATTTCAGTATAAGTCATATTCATTACAGTATAGGTCATATCCATTTCAGCATGTGTCATAATTATCTCAGTATGTGTCATAACCATTTCAGTATAAGTCATATTCATTTTAGTATAGGTCATATCCATTTCAGCATGTGTCATAATTATTTCAGTGTGTGTCAGAACCATTTCAGTTTGTGTCATAACCATATTGGTGTATGCCATAATTGTTTCAATATGTGTCATGCCTATATTGGTGCATGTCACATACGTTTTTTTTTTTTGTCATACCCATTTTGTTATGTGTCTTATCCATTTTGATATATGTCATACCCATTTCAAGATGTGACATATCCGTTTTGTTATTTGTCATAATTATTTCAGTATTTATTATACCCTTGTTGGTGTGTGTCATATCCTTGTCAGTTTGTGCTATCATTATTGTGGTGTATATCATAACCATTTCGGTATGTCATACCCATTTTGCTATGTGTCAAATTGATTTCAGTACGGGTCATATCCATTTAGCTGCATGTCATAACTATTTCAGTGTGCATCACAACAATTTTAGAGTGTGCCATAGCCAATCAAGTTTGTCTCATACCTATTTTGGTATATAATACCCATTTTGCTATGCGCTATAGCCATTCCAGTATAGGTCATATCTATTTCGATATGTGTCATTATTATTTCAGCATGTGTCACGCCATTTTCAGTGTATGTTATATCCATTTTGGTTAGTGTCAAACCAATTTTGGTGTGTGTCATGCCCGTTTTGGTATATAATACCCATCTTGCTATGTTTTATTGCCATTCCAGTATAGGTCATATCTATTTCAATATGTGTCATTATTGTTTCAGCATGTGTTATACCATTTTGGATGTCTGTCATATCAATTTCAGTTTGTGTCAATCCCATTTTGGGGTGTGTGACCCCCATTTCGTTATGTCATACCCATTTTACTATGTGTCATAACCATTTCAGTATAGGCCATATCCATTTCAATATCTGCCGTAAGTTTTTCAGTGTGTGTCACATCAATTTCAGTGTGTGCCATATCTAGTACAGTTTATCGCATACCCATTTCGGTATGTCATATCTATTTTACTATGTGTCATATCCATTTCAAAATGTGTCATAATTATGTCTTTATGCATCATACCCTTTTTGGTACAGCATATCCTTTTCGTTTTGTGCCATACTCATTTTGGTGTGTGTCATTCCCATTTTGGTATGTATCATATCTGTTTTGGTATGCACGTTACTTGTTTCAGTATGTGTCCCAGACATTTTGATATATGTCATACTTAGTTTAATAAGTGTTATTTCTGTATTGGTGTATGTTGTATCTATGTTGGTGTATCTCATATGCAGTTTGGTATGTGTTATACACATTTTAGTATAAGTGATCCCCATTTCAGAAAATCTCATAACCATTTTGGTGTGTGATATACTCGTTTTCATGATTGTCATTCTGATAATATTATGCTATAAGCATTTTGTTGTTAGTCGTAGACATTTCACTATTAAATATATTCTGAAAACTGTAATTTTGAATTGAATGGCTTCCCATATGAAAGAATGATTTCTAAAATGCTATCAACCACATGCAGTTTGGTGGCTGTCAATTTACAGTGCAGTGTCTTTTATGTACCGAACTCTTAAAATCATTAAGAGGTGTGTTATAACATAGGACTGAAGCCAATTTTCTGGACAGTGACAAAGAAAAACACTGTTGCTCCCCGCACGTAAGTTTAATTTTGTAGCTTTTTCACGTGTAGTGCTGGACATCTTGTCACATACTGTTTGTGTACCAAAACATTTCCAAAGGGAAAATCTTAATTTCTCCACCGAAGTTGCACTACCCTTGTTTTCCCTGTACAGTAGTCTATTTTATTGTTCTTTCTACCACCTCTGTACTTGATTTCTCCACTGCAAAGTTAGCTACCAATGGTCATGAGTTCAAAGTAGGCTGTATAGTCTGTAATTGAAACCCTGGGTCAATTAGAAAGACAATTTTATTTTAATACTGATTTTGAAGGCATTGGGCTGGATATTCAAACTGCACCATTCTGTGGTGCAAGCCCTTGCGCTGCACAAAATAGTTGCGCAGGATTGTGGCCCGGGGCGATATTCAATGGAGTTGTGCTATTGAGCAACTCCTTTGAATATCACCCCCCAGCCACAGCCACTGTGCATGGTGCAGTGGAAGTTGTGCCACTGCAAGTGGTCAGAGTGGAGCATTCAAGATGCAGTGGCGCAAGTTCCATTGCGCCATGCGTAAATTTCCGATATTCAAAAGGTGACATGCAAATGGGGCCATAATTCATGCAAGGCACAGGGGGGTGGCCATTTGCATCTATTTATGGCCCCATTTGCATGCCATTAGCATGTAGGTGCGCCGATCCCCGAGGACTTGCGCCTGGCACCCTGCCAGGCAGCAGCCATCAGGGATCGATGCCCCAGCCTGATCGTGAACATAACTGTTGAAATCCCCCACCCCCCGACTGGCCCGATCACGGGCATAAGTTACAAAAAAACCTCCCCAACTGGCTCGATCGCGGGCAGACAGATTTCAACCCCCAGAACATATACCTGGTGGTCCAGTGGACGCACGAAGCCTGATCGTGGGCATTAGGGTCCACCACCACCCCAGGTCCACCTACCCTGGTGATCTAGTGACCCCCACCCACCACGGGCCCCACACCCCACTCCCCTGTCAGCTGGCAGGTGGCAACATCCACCGCCTGCTGCCCCACCGACTGACTGCTCGGAAGGGCTGTATGCCCATTGGTTCAGAAAAGAGCCAATGGGCATGCAGCCCCTCACTCTAGAGCAGTCAGATATGTATTGAATTCATTCACATATCTGAACTGCCTTAACAGTATGGGCGCACACCCATTGGCTCTTGTTCTGAACCAATGGGCGTGCAGCTCACCGAGCAGTCAGTCGGCGGGTGGTGGGGCGGCAGGTGGTGGGGATGCTGCCGCCTGCTGGCCGGACGGGGTGGCGGGTGGTGGGGCTCTATGGGTGGGTGGGGTGGGTGGGGGGCCACTAGATCACCAGGGTAGGTGGACCTTGGGGGTGGTGAACTCTAATGCCCGCGATCGGGCTGCAGTCCACTGGACCACCAGGGATATGTTCTTGGGGGTTGAAATCTGTTCTGCCCGCGATCTGGCTGGTCGAGAAGGGAGGGTTTTTGTAACTTATGCCTTGTTCAGATGATCGAGAGGGGTTACTATACTATGATTGGGCTATGGGGGGGCAGGGGAGTGCGTCGGGGGCCACCCACAGGTGGCAGCTGCTGTGTTGCACCCTGCAATGTGGCAGCTCACCTGTGGGTGGCCCTCGACTTACTCCTTTTTTTTTTGCTCAAAGTTGTGAAGGCGCAGGTTGGGGGTTGCACCTGCACAACTCTGCACAGCCCACTGAATATCGGGCTGTGCAGTTTATGCATGGTTCCTCCCCCTCCGGTTCAGCATGCCTTCATTAGCATTGTGCTGTTGCTCAGCTTGACTTGGGGGGTGCAACTGCCTCCTGCTGAATATGGCAGAATGGCGCAATTTCGGACTTGCGCAGGTGCAACCCTATTGCGCATGGCGCAACCCTTTTGAATATCCAGCCCATTAAGTACATCGGTGATAACCTCTAGGACATTCACACTCAGAGACCGGCTTTTTAAAACTTAAAGACCAGATATATCAGTGGTTTACTTGATAGGGATTTTGTTTGTAGTAGCAATGTGTATGTTCTGCCAGACAGTTGTCTTTTGGTTAAATAAAAAGGTTTTTATTTTCTGAAATTTATGACGTGGTGTCCGTTTTGTCACTCTAGTGTGCAGCACCTATTGTTTTGGATTTAGCACATTCAACCTGGGGCTGGCCACCCTTTTAATGCTGCACCTGTCCTGTACTGCACCTAGCTCATGGACCCCATCTTTCCCAAACTGTTTAACTGATGAACTGGACAGACATTTCCCCCAAGATGACATAAAGATACTAAGATGATGGTCTCAAATGAGTACTACCAATGTTTGTCATTCCAGTAATTTGCTGAAGTTGTCCTGAAGGAGCACCCAGGTGTGTTTCCAGAGTTTGAAAAGATTTATCAGATTGCTATGGTTTATTATTAGTATACCATCAGCATGCTGATGACGTTATTACGTACGTCTCAAGTATGGATTCTTATAGTATACAGCTCACATTACAATTAGCTTTTGATGATATACAGAAATATTATATTAAGAATAAATTAGTATTGAATACTACTAAAACCAAGGTAATATTTCGGCAAAAAAGTAAAAACCCATATATAAAAAAAACTTGGAAATAATAGTGAGAGATGGTTCTATATTACAGATGGTAAATGAGTACAAATATCTAGGGCTATGGATGGACATAAATTGTAAGTGGTCTGTTCATATAAACAATTTGGTCAAGAGGTTAGGGCAACAATTGGGGATGTTGTATAGAATAAGAAATAATTTTTCAAGGAATGCCAGGCTGCATGTGATTAACACAATGCTAGTGCCAGTGACTGATTATGTGGATATAATGTATGGGGGGCAAATAAAACTGATTTGAAAAAGTAGACAGTATATACAATAAAATGGCCAGGTATATTACGGGGTCACATAAACTTACACATCATTGTGAGTTGTATAGGAATGTAGGATGGGATCATTTGTATAATAGGAGAAATCAACATATAACTAAAATTATGTGTAAGTCTATTGAAAATAAATTACCTGAATACATTACCAAAGATTTAAAAATTAAACACCCAATTAAGGGTTTGAGATAGCCCAGTATATAGAGTTTGAAGTGCCAAAATATAGGACAAAATGTGGTTGTACAATACTGTTTTATTTGGGTCCAAAAACTTGGAATAATCTGCCTGTTGACCTAAGATCTTACGGTGTTGAAATAAGTTGGACTAAGATTAGGCAGTGGTACCATAAATAAAGTGAGGAACCCCATGAATGCTGCATGGCATTGGAAAATGGATAAATGTTTAATAGACGGGTAATTGGTGTTTAGTTGGATGTGATTTAATTAGTGAAAATGTATTTATTAAGTATATGTATATTTGTAGTTTTTGTATTTTTGTATGTCTTGCAAAATTTTCTCCTTATACTGTAACCAGGTTATGCACTTTAGAAAGTGTCCCTTGAAAATGAGTGTACTTGTGTACTCAATGGGATTGTTTTACCTTGTTCATTGTAAATTAATAACATAATTACTACTACTACTACTACTATGGTTATACCAAAGGGTAGCACTGAATGTGAATGTGGCTTCAGTAGTCAACCAAATAAAATAAAAATTCAGGAACTCTTTCATTAATAAAAACCCACAGAACTTATGATCAGCTCAGAATTGGGTGGTAGCAGAGTAAATGTAAACTTTGATACAGCTTGAAACATATGGAGAAAAATGAAGAACAGAAGAAACTTACAGAAAGATGCAGTTTCAGTCCTGCTGCCTCACTCACATGACAGGTCTTAGGGGGCCACAGTTTGGGCCGTTAGGTTAATTTAACCTCAGTATTTTCTGTTTTTATTCATTTGTCTGCCTCTAGAAAGTGATACTCTGAAGGGCTACCAGGTAATCATTAAACTAGCTACTCAGTTATAACAATAAATCTTGTATTCTCCTTCCCTAATCCAATTGGATGCTACTATTTTCCACTATGGGAATGAATAGGGAAGTTATGCTTTGTTTGCACATATTTACATTATTACTGACACTTTGTTATTAGCTGCTGTTTCACTTTAAATGTTGAACATTATACGCTTGACCTTCCTGCACATCAGGGATTCCTGAGGAAGCAAGAAGCGAAACCAGTGGAATCGGTTTATCCATTGCTGGTTGTTATTTTGCAGGTGGCCTGATGCATGCAGTAAGTGCAATATAGTCTTTGCATTCTGCACTTTTGATTTTTTGCACTTTGCACAGCACTCAGGCACCCTAAATAAATAGTTTTCAGTGTGCCTAATCCTTTTGCTGCTGTCAGTTTCTGTTGATTGACCTAATGTACTTAAATAAGACCCCCGACTTCCTCCACTGTTCTTGGCTATTTCTCTGCTTTAGTTTTTCTTATTTTTATTCTGAGTCTGCTATCTTTTTCAGATAATTCTCCTGGTTGGCCTTGTTCTGTTCACCCTTGTATTTCAGACTGCTACCCTTTTGCCATTTTTGCTTCTTTTATCAATTTGGAAAATTAGATTGACTTTTTGTTCTTTTTGTTCTTCCTGGTCTGTCTCATGCATGATAGTGTCATCTGTAATACACCACTCTTTATGGCATCCCATTTTGCTTCCGCCCATCCCACTTTCTCTACCCCTAAAATACCAGTTTATCTGTCAGCATTTCCCCATCTTTTGGAGTCTGCCCTTCTGAAGTCCAGGAGCACAGTTTTTGAACTGGAGTCATGTGTTCCTGTGGTTATGTTGATAACATTGTATTCTGGTAATGGGACTCCAGTGGTTCTCTTACCTCTACTTCTATACATCAGTGTTTAACAGATCCAGACCCCACTCTCGAGCCAGCAGTTCCCTGACCCACTGCATGAGAAACCAGTGCTGTATCACATCCACCAATGTCTGATTTCTTGCACTGCTGGCTGCCGGGATTTCCAAGTGCTCATCTGATCACCCACTATAACTATCTCCCCCTAAGACTGATGCCTTCCTAAGCGTCACCCCCTATCTTCTGTACCCCTGCCTCCTTCTTGTTTGGTGACCTGTATGCTACTCTGACCCAAATCTTTTTAACCCCTTTATTGCCAGCTATATTCAGACTGCTCTATTCTGTTCCATCCTCCTACCCCCAAGTGATAACTTCTGTGGCCTCTGTACCTTTCCTAATGTACAGTGCCCCCTTGCCTGTCTTTAGGTCTGTTCTTTATGTGTTTCACCACTGCTAGGTTCCTCATTGCAACTGGGGTTGCACTTCAGAGAGGAGGAGTAGCAGCATGTACTGCTTTTGTCAGTGGGGTTTCCACAGACAACACACTACAATTTCAGTACACGTTGAACAGTCACAATATAAACACCTTTGCTACAAAGTTCAAGACAATAATGACATCACCCAATTCATGCTGTTTAGTGGGACAGAATTCAAAACAGTTTCTCATATTTTATGCCTGTGGCAATGACTGTTTCATAATAAGGCCCTTAGTGAGCTAGCCTTAACACACTGTGCATTTGCTTCCACAAAGTCCACAGGGTTACCCCCAGAAGATGTGTCTCTTTATTAATTCAAGTGATATCCCTGCAGGCATCTGGAAGGTATTTGTTTGCAAATTTGTAGTAATTTCAAAAATAGCTAGTTGAAAAAAATAGTGGCGTGAGTCTGGATTTTTTTAAAGATGAGATCTTGGTGTTACTAAGTATATGACTAACCTCACAATTAACAATAGAGGCAGTGTTGTCTAGCAATAAGAGTACAACATAATGAACCAAGAGATGTGAGGTTCAAATCCCACCAGATCCACTAACTAACTGCATAACCTTGAACAGGCTATTTTATCGCTCTGTGTTTTTATGTACACAGTTTACGGGCTCTAATGAAATGATGATACATGCCTTGTGATTAAATTAAAACATTTACTCACAAAAGTAGTTCTTTTAATATGATCTTAATAAAACAATTTTTGTAATAAATGCTACATTCTTGACATGCAGTATGCCTCATTCTGCCAGATGGCAGAGACATGCAAATCTGTCAGACTATGATGTAGCACCCTTTGCCAAAACATTATCCCAACAATAGGAAACATTGCTTCTGCTAATGGACTGCAGCATCAGTGACAGTCATTGCTGCCCCACAAAATGGAACATACTGCATGTTGGCACTGTACTGTACTGTATCGTACAGTAGGTCTAATAATGACATATAGTAGCCTGTTTATTTTATATGTCCTTATCTACAGCTACAAGGAAATGAAATGCTTGTTATGCAAGTTGTTCCTTCAGTGAAATCATTGTACCTCTTAAATATTAGCTGCCTTAGATGTCATATTTCTTGACATGACAGCAATTTCTAGATGACTACTGAATAGAGTCTAATGGTGGTAAGATTAAAGGTTGCTGTCAAAGGATTTTAAAACAAATGAAGTATTTTAGTGCTCATTGAGATTTAAATAGAATATCTAAGAGTATATTTTGTGCTTAGCACAGGAGGAAATTTTAACTTAAATTTGACTATGGTACTTAAGCGTTGTATACAAGATATTCAGTAGGTTCCTTGCCAGTTATTTAATCTGTCAGATCTTGCTTGTATCTACTAAAGAAAACAGTATACAAATCATGCTATGTCTGATTTCTAACCGAGCTGTTATTTTTTTTAAAGAAATAACAGTAAAAAGACCAAAAGGAACATAAATAAAGGAATATGTCATTTGTTTCAGTGGAATATCTATTAATGAGTGATTAGACCCATACCTCACAAGTGACAAAGCCACAAGTTAGTTATGAAGGCCTTACTACTAGATCTAAATAAATAAATAAATAAATAAGTGTAGAGATAAATTTGTTATTCTACTGCAACCCATTATGTATTTGATACATACCACACTATCTGGGGCAATAATTTACACCATCATTGAATGGCTTTGAAATGTGCTAGGATTGTGCTGGTGCCTAAGAAAAACCATGCTGTCCTTGTTGAAGATTTTCATTCTGTTTCGATCTTGAATCCTATTAGAAAACTTTTAGAAAAAATTGTACCTGAACAAATGAATAATTATTTGGAAAAATATAATATTCTCTGTCTACAGCAGCATGGATTTTGAAAGGGATTTTGTACTGGGACTGCCTTGGTCAGGTTCACAACTTGGTCCTGAGTGGTATGGTTTCCTTAGTGGGGCCATGTTCATGGACCTGACCAAGGCCTTTGATCTTACTAATAACAAATTATTTTATTGAAGGTTAAAATCCTTGGGCTTTTCATTTAATGTTGTTTTTTGGGTTGAAGATTATTTAAAGGATCATTCCCAATGTGTTAGGGTTTCCTCTTTGTTGTCATGTATTAATAAAATTGATAGGGGGTACCTCAGGGATTTAGGGCCACTTATGTTTATTCTGTTTAACTCCCCTACATCTGTATATAAGAATTGTCATTCCTTACTTTATGTGATTGTATTCTTTGTTCTTTAGCTAAGGAATTTTCCAAGCTGACTAAAGATATTGAGACTGATTTTTCTTTCTGTTCCTAATTGGTTTTCTAAATGTTTACTTATTCTTAACCCTTACTGTGCCACCGGTGTGTATACAGGTTCTAAAAACATATACATTCTAAATCTTATGGCAGCTTAAGGATTAACTCAAAGAAACCTAAATCTATGATTTTTGGGTCACATTTACGCTAAATAACTGCTCTGCACTTGAGTTTTATGACAATCTAGGTAATGTAATTGAGCAAGTATCTCAGTTTAAATATGTGGCAGTTATTTTGGATCCCTTGCTTACCCTTTCTGACCACGTCAAGCGTGTGTGTCATAAAATTAATAAAAAAAGTGGCGCCTTGCACAAGTTGAAAAGTTTATTTTCTTTTGAATCCTGCAAAGCCATTGCCATTGGTTCTCTCCTACCTTATTTTAGTTATGTATCAAGCCTTTTTTTAAATCGGGGTTCTAAGGAGGTACAAAATATTTCTGTTGTTTACAACAACATTTGTTGTTTTGTTTTGTTTTACTAGCTCCATTACGTACTCTTTAATGTTATTTTTACTCGCAGCTTGGTTGGTTATCCCCTATGCAACGTATACAGTATTTGGTTGTTTAGTTTTTAAAAATATTTTTACTCTATCCTTTCACCACTCTCTGATCTTCTTTCAGTCAGGGATATGTTACCTAGTCTTCAGCCAGCCATTGGGGTTTTTTTAAGGTTTGATCCTGTAAAACTAGAACTGGTTGACATGCTTTTACTGCAGCTGTGACTCGATTTTGGAATAGCTTACCTGAATCTTTACATATTGACTGTTCTCTTCAAGTTTTTAAAAAGTGACTAAAATTGTATTTGTTGGATATATGTACTTGTAACTGTAAATTAATGTAATAATAAATAAATAAATTAATAAATAAATAAATGTTACTGTTGAATGTTGTATATCTTTGTATTGCATAACTTGCCTGGGTCAAACCTGAAAAAGGACCCTGAGTCCACTGATCTTGCCTGGTTAACAAATTAAAATAAATAAAAATAAATCAATAGATGGCTTACTGTTGCTGAGAGTGCTATCTGCTACTCTCTCCAGTATCTTCTGGCTCCCCTCCCCTGAATATTTTCACTCACCTGCTTTCCTTTAGACAGTTTGGAAGGGTACACCACATCTGGTCTAACTCCACAGTTGCACTGGACCAGGGAAAGGGAGCTGACCTTGCCACATGGCCCAAGTCATCATCTTGCAGCACACAGGGGTTGTAAGCCCATTCACCTTAGGGCTCCTCAGGACTACTTTTTAACCAGGGTCACCTGGCAGTTAGCACCAGGAGCTGCCCTACCAGCCAACTTGAGCAAGCCAATCAGAGCTACAAGTACATGTTTAGTGGAGGGACATTTTGTCTTTTAGAGCCTGGAACCACCAGCCATTCTTCAGTAGCACTGAACCTAGTGAAAGGGAACTGATCTCAACACATGTCAGGAGCTGTCACCATGTTGCACACAGTGGTCATGAGTTCATTCATCCTAGGACTCCTCAGAACTACAGCACAACCAAGGTCACTTTCTGATTAGCAGCAGGAACTGCCAATCAGCTCTCTTGGCCAGCTAATACATGCTATGTGTGCTTATCAAGAGGTAAGAGCTTTGTCACTTGCAGCCCAGGACCCCCAGCCACTCTTCAGTCATATTGGACCTGGTAAGGGAGCAGATCTCACCACATGGCAAGACCCACCATCTTGCAGCAATCAGGGTTCATGAACCCATTCATCCCAGGGCTCCACAGGAATACCAAGCAACTAGAGCCACTTGTTAATTAGCAGCAGATGCTGCCTGACCAGTCACCTCAGCCAGACAATCTATGCCATCTAGAAGCGGGATGTTTACCTCTCTAATTAAGACTGTCCTGTCCTATCAGTCCACATGTGAGTGATCCCAGTATATGTGGCACAGCAGAAGCAGGAGTACTTGTGGTGATTCACCAGAGATGAGATGTGAGGACACCAGGAGACTCTGCCTTTTGATCAGTGTAAGTAGTGCTTCCCTCAGTGTACCCACAAGGTATTGGTTGTGTGCAGGACATTGTTTTGCTGGTTGCTAGGGTTCCTCTGTCTAGTAAGCTGTTACCACTCCCCTGTGCATACGTCCTTGTTGTGAGACTTGCTTCCTTCTGTTAATTCATTTCCTAGATCAGGAGTGTAGTTTTGCTGTACTCTAGTTATTGTAAACACAGTATTAGTTGTAGTTGAATCCCACTTACTGTGTACTGCCTTTGCTTCTCACTTTGGGGCCTATGCATGGTGCCAACTTGCCCACAGAAACCAAGCACATTGGCATCAAGCACATGAATGCCATGGAGGGGGAACCACATGACATTCACATAGGGGGCATATGCCTGAATCTCCGGCCGCATGGACAGCAACATGCCGGGGGTGGTTGGGGGCATGCTGGGTGTATGCTATGCACTATGCACCATGGTGAGTAGTGCTGCACATCAGGGTGAGTAGGGGGCCATTTGTTACACCAGGGACAGCCCTGCTGTAAGTGCCCCTATATGCCCAGCCTTGGCACACACTGGACAGTGGAATGGCCCCATGGCCGGCAGGCAGTCCCCCTACACACATCTTGGGCTGGCCCCAACCCTGCACCCCATGGCAGACACCCCTACATACACAACAGTGCATTCCCCATCCCTGACGCTGCATCCCCTAACCCAGGGTGGCACTGCTATGCCCATGCAGCCCATCACCCTTGCATGGCATCTGGAGAGTCACAGCCAACTCCCCACCTGGAAGCACCTGTCCATGGTCCATACGACCCCCCCATGGGGTCACCTGACCTAGGTAGCACATGGCAGCTCCCCCAACCCCACATAGTCAGAGGTGCCTGGTTCCCCCTGACCCAGGCATGACCCCCTGTCACCAGAAGTCTCCTCCCCCTGAGGCACCGACACCCCCACCATACCTGCAGTGTCAGTACCATGGGTCAGATGGCCAGTGTCACAATTCTCAGCACACCTCCACGGCCGCTGGCAGTCTGACTTATGCAGGGGTGTGCAATATATGCGCACTCACATATATCAGATGGCTGGCTTCCATGGAGGTGTGTGGAGGGCTGTACTGTTGGCCATCTCTGACTGCAGCACCAGTGTGATAGTATAGGGTCATGGGGGGTAGCCGGTGCCACCAGGGGGGTCCACTGGCAACTGAGGTTGGATAGGGCCATGGGGTGCAGTGGGCACCTCTGTGTGCGGGGAGGGGGGCTTATGCCACCCTGGATCATTGCCTGCATGTGGGGGGTCTGCGCATGAGGGGTGAGCAGTCATGTGTGGGTGGCTGGAGTTGGCAGCAAGGTGGCTCAGGTGTATGTGCCTATGGGTGCTATTCATGAGCCCGGACCTGTGCTTGTCCGCATTAGAGATCCACTCTGAGACCCGGCATGGCCTTCCTATTGGATGCCCACCCAGGTCTGATTCTCCTCCCCTGGGAGCCCTGCATGGTCCTGCATGCCGTGGGGGTGGGGCCATGGACAGGTTGCCACCGGTAGTGCATACCGGCATGTGCACATCTGTCTGCAGATGTGGAGCTACACAGGTGGGATACATGCCTCTGGCACATAGTTCCCACCCATTAGTGCATAGGGCCCAATGTTTGTAGGACTGCTAGGTACAGCACCAGTGGTTAGACTCAGGTCCCTGAGGAAGCATGCATGCTCGAAACTGGTCAGGCCTTTTGATGTGTTAGGGAACATTTGCAATACCTGCTTTGCACTGTGGGTTTTATTCTCTTGAACTGAACTGAACTGTGAGTAATAAACCTTGATTCTCTGTATTGGTGGATGGTGCCGTGTTTCTTAATTTGCTGGCAGTATATGTTTTACACAGGCCTATTTTCAACTGAGCTGCTTTTACTTTGGAACTGCTAGGTACAGTTCTAATCAACTAGCTTAGAGATAGTAATACTGTATATATATATATTTTGTGCTGAGCTCTGTGTAGCATGCCTAATGATCTGTGGTGCCTTTATTTATTTATTGATATTTTGTTGGCCTCGGCTGGCTGTCTCTTGGTCTGCCATCCCTACCACCTCGCCCTATCCCTTGGGACTTACCTGCACTCACCAGAGTGCCCAATGGATTACCCCCCAGCATGGAGCCATCAGGGACCCCTCCAGGCATGACTCCGTGAGCAGTGCCACATTAAGATCCGGTGGCACAAAACCTCGGACAGCTGTGTGGGGCTCAGTGGAGGAGGCAGACGTCCTCTGTGCCACAGCTGGGATTTTTTTCACATTATTGGGGTGTGTGTCATGCAATGATGTAAGGTGTGTAATGCACTGACATCTGGTACACCTCCCAGACCTAGGAAGCATCAGGTATGACACCCCTGTCCTCTGCCAGGGGTCAATCAGGAGCTGATTGCTAGCCCATCCACCCCCTGGAGGAGGAGATTAGTCCTTTGGACATTCAATCCTCCTCCCCCAGCTGTTTCTCTGACTCTCAGGCTCACATCCGAACCTGGGATGTCAGTGTCACAGGTGGAAGTATAACCACTGTACCAGCGGGCTGACTGGGTGCCTTTATTTTATCACTGCCTAATATGTACTTACCTTTGTTTATTCTTCTCCTCATTGCTCCTCTCCTGCCCTCCCTGCTCTTTCCTACACTACACCCTCTCCATTACCATCCCTTTCATATCTTTTCCTTTCCTAGTCCCCTCACCTTTTTCCATCCATGCTGGTCTCCTCCCCCCCCTTTTAACTTTAAACTCCTCCACAGGGCCCTTTCTCTCACTTCCCTACTCATACCACCCCTCCCTACACTGATGCAAGTCTTACTGTACTCTGCTTCTCCTTATCTTGCTACTCCTGTTGTGTGGTTATGTTGAACTAGACCCTGTCTGACCTTCCTCAACCCCATCTCCGCTTCCTCTTCTTTCCCCAAAGGCCTTAGCATTTTCCACCTTGTTGCTAGGAGCATTATATTTAAGGTTCTTCTTCACTTGTGGTTCTCCCAGCAGACTCCTTACATCCTCTGTGTCACTGAATTCTGGCTCACATCTAGGCTTCCTGACAGCGATATAGTCATTACCAATTACAGATTCCATAGGCAGGACTGGGGCAAAAGTGGTGGCGGAGTTGCCCTGTACATCTGTGAGGGACTCTCCTGTTCTATTCCCTTAAGTGTGTTGCTCCATCCTCATACAGATTTCTTCTGGTGAAACTCAACTTTCTTTCCTCCTTTCCTATCTTTGTTGGTGGAGTCTATGCCTCCCCAAAGCCTCTCACTTTGTGCTGTCTGGACGCTGTTACATCCTTAGCCTCTCAAGCCTCCATAGGGGAACTGATTCTTCTCAGGGACTTTAACATCAACTGGCTCTCCCCTGTTACCAAGCCAACTATCCAGAACCCAGAGTCTCTCCCAACTGATAAATGAGCTGACTCAACTTAATCCCCACTCCACTAACCATTCTCTTCTTGACTGGGTCTTCACCTCTCACCTTCTCCAGAATGTTGCTGCTAGAATGCTACTAGACACCTTTAGTGACCACAGTATAACCTCCCGCAACAGAAAAATTCTGTCCTCCTTCACCCCTCCCCCCCAAATTTATCTGGTTAAGACCATTGCGATCACTCACATTTGACTCATTCCTCCTTGACCTCTCATCCACTGATTTGTCCCCCATCCTGCCACACCCTGGGTTGCTGGGCTGGGAGAATGGAGGTGGGGGAAAGGATGGTTAGGTGGATAGGAAACTGGGTAACTGGGTGGTTTCAGAAGTTAGTGGTTGGGGGGAGGTATCATCTCCTAGGATGGTCATTAGAGGGGTCCCACAAGGGTTGGTGCTGGGTCCACTTCTGTTTAATGCTTACAACTCGGACATCAGGGATGATATTAGGAGTGAGATGAGCCTCTTTGCTGATGACTCAAAGCTGGGAGCGGTGGTGGATGGGGAGGAGGGTAGAAGTGCCCTTTAGCAGGACCTGGAGACTCTGGAGAGGTGGTCATGCACCTTGAAATTGAGGTTTAATACCAAGAAATGCAGTGTTCTCCACTTGGGGCATAGGAACCCAGCTCATGAGTACTTTTTGGGTGGGGAGAAGCTTCAGGTTTTGGGAGGGGAAAAGGATCTTGGGGTGGTTGTAGATGCCAAAATGAATAACTCTGAGCAGTGTAGGAGGGCTGCAGCTAAAGCAAATAAAATGCTCGGTTGCATCGCCAGGGGGGATAACCTCGAGGAGATGGGAGGTGCTTCTCCCTCTGTATAACTGCCTGGTTAGACTACACCTATAGTACTGCATGCTGTTTTGATGCCCATACTGGAAAAAGGACATTGCACTTCTCAAGAGGGTTCAAATGAGGGTGACCAGGATGATACAGGGTCTGGGGGAAACATCTTATGAGGAGAGTCTTGAGGAGCTGAACTTGTGCTCCCTGGAGGAGAGGAGGGACAGAGGGGATATGATTGAAGTCTTTAAATAGCTAAAGGGAATAATAAAGTCAATCTAAATAGGGTGTTTCTGCTAAGGGAGGAGGGGGCCACCACGGGGCACTCCATGAGACTGGTTGGTGGGAGGCTTAGGGGGAGACTAGGAGATGTTACTTCACTGAGAGGGTGTCGGACCCCTGGAATGCACTGCCTGTGGTACTAGTGGCTGTTAATACAATGGAAGGATTCAAGAGGGGCTGAGACAGGTGTAAGGGGAAGGTAAAGCTGAGTAATGCCAGACCTGGAGGTGTAACTCCAATGGGGGATGGGGTCAGGGGGATTTATGGGGGAGGCGGGCAGGGCAGCAACGGTGTCCTGACCAGGTGCTGATTTTTGAGCAGACTCGATAGACCATTAGGCCTACTCTGTTGGCATCTTAGTATGTTAGTATCCTTGCTGCCATGAACATTGATGGGGCTCTATCCTGGCTCCATTTTAAATTCTTCTAGGTGTGGAACACACGTGTCCCCTCAAAAAGTCCCATGTGAGAGGGTCCTAGCTTCCCCGGATTTCAGCTGACCTAATTGATCTTTGCAGGACTTGTGATGCTGTTTGGTCTCACTCCAAATTGTCACAATCCCCAGCAGACTTAGAAACACCTGCACTAGATTGGCTGATGGCCCAGTGGAAGCACTACATGCTCCTGCATTGATGACATGGGTTCAAGAGTGCAATTGGGAGTTACATATGAACATACAAATATGCCAGCAGATAAAGGCCTTGTGGTCTATTTAGTCTGCTCGTCTGAGCAGGTTGGACCCCTGTATTCACAGAGGGACCTGCCCCCCTCATTTCCCTGGGACCCTCCATGAGTATCTCCCCCCTCCACCAGCAACTTTCCCGCTTACTCTTTCCCACCCTTTCTTGAAAACTATCCCACCATTTTCAGGGAGACCACCTCCTCTGACAACTCATTCCACTTGATCACCGCTCTGTCAGTGAAAAACTGCTCTCCTCATTTCTCTCCTGAATCTTTGCTCTGCCATTTTTAGGTTGTGCCTCCAAGTTGTCTTGTTCAAACTAAGTCTAAAAAGGCTCTCTGTGCTCACCCTGATTATAGTATTTAGTACTTGAAGGTCTTGATCATGTCCCTTCTCTCCATTCAATCATGTCGCCCCTCCCTTTTGTCCTCTAGAAAGTACATGTTGAACCTCTTGAGCATCTCTTCATAGGTGTTGCCATGTTTGCCCTGGATCATCTTGGTTGCCCATCTGTGGATCCTTTCCAGCAAGTTGACATCCTTCTTAAGATCTCATACTGGAGAATAGGAAAGTCAAAAAGGCATAGCCCATATAAACTTCCCCCACTATTCAGTAGTGATAACCGAAGTTACCAACTTCAGTAAGATACCTATCCAATCTTTCCTTAAATTTACCCACATTATCCACTTCTACCACTTCCTGCGGTTGTCCATTCCACATTTTAATTGATCTACATACAAAGTTGTTTCTTCTTATTTCTTTTTCTACTTACTGTTTCCTTCAACTGCCTGTCATGTCCTCTCAGCTGATATGGTTTATCTTTGTATTCTAATTTCATCTCCATAAACATACTGTTGTTTCGTAGTATTTTGTATAAACTCAGTAAGTCCCCTCTGACTGTCCTATCCCTCAGAGACCACAAAACCAATTTTTCCAATCTTTCCCCATAATTTGGACCCATATAACCTGATATCAGTCTAGTGTAAGACCTCTGCGGCCTTTCTATCAGCGTTACATCCTTGACTAGGAAGGGACTCCATACAGTGGAACAATAATCCAATATAGGCCTGATCAATGTTTTGTACAATGGCATCAGTATCTCAATTCCTCTTGAATGAAAGCTCCTTCTTTCACTGTTCACCAAGAACATAGCTCTTTTTGACATGTTCCTACAGTATAAGCTACTTTTTAAATCTTTCTGGATATAAACCCCCAGATCTTTCTCACATACTGATGTTTCAACTGTAAACTCTTCTTATAATAAACCTGATACACATGTCTACCTAGATGCATTTTAATACATTTTTCTTTACTAAATTCCATACTGTTACTTTCGGACCATTCCATAATTTTTATTAGGACTCTACCAAACATTAATTTATCATCGAATGTATCCACCACTCCCGCTATTTTAATATCATCTGCAAATCTGACCATTTTATTTGGACTATTAATATTCAAGTCCCCTATAAAAATTCCAAACAACAGAGGTCCCAACACTGACCCCTGGGGAACTCCACTCCCTACCTTCTGTGGTTCCGACATACAACCCCTGATCCTTACTTCTTGTTTCCTATTACTCAACCACTGATATACCCAGTTTATGATACAATAATCAGTTCCTAGTCTGATCAGTTTCTCAACTATTTTATCATGAGGGACCGTATCAAACGCCCATCTGAAGTCTAGCATTACCACATCCACACTTTGCCCCATATCCACCCATTTATTTATATTTTCATAAAAGGTTATTAGATTTGTCTCACATGATCTTCCAGAAACAAATCCATGCTGCTCCCTGTCAACTTGACCCATTCCTTTCATAATATCCTTTATAGCCTCGCCAAGTATTCCCTCTGCTATCTTTCCCACAACCGATGTCAGGCTCACCGGCTGATAGTTTACCACCTAATCCCTTTTCCCCTTTTTAAATATTGGCACAACAAATGCCCTCCTTTAGTCCTCCGGCACCACCCCCTCAGCCAACGACTTTTTCCCCAGCATGGTAATCACTGGTGCCAGCTTGTTTCTCAACTCCTTTACCATATATGAGTGAATCCCATCAGGACCCGTTGCCTTGTCCACCTTCAGATCCACAACTCTCTTCATTATCTTCTCCTCCATTATTATTGATTTTGGGTCAGTTTGGCCACATCCCCTATCCCAAAGTTCCACATTTCCCTCGTGATTTCTAAATACTGTGGAAAAACATTTACCAAACTCATCTGCCATTTTCAAAGGTTCAGATGTCATCTCCCCATCTATAGTCAGGGGATCTGCCATACAACCCCCGCCTATTTACATAGACATAAAAGCTTTTATTATTTTTATTCATTGCTAGTCTCATTTCCAATTGCTGTTTAGATTGTTTTATTTCTTTTTTAAGTCTCTTTAGACACCTCTTATATTTGTTTCTGTACTCTGATGTCATTTCTTTCTTTATTCTATGAAACAAAACCTTTTTCTTCCTACATAGTCTTATTATACCCGTAGTTAGCCATGGAGGCTTTTTACCCTTACTGTTATAAACTTTCTTTTGAGGGATATGTTCAGTTGTTACATCTGTCATTATCTGTATAAACAGTTTCCATGAGTCTTCTATTCCTTGTTGTTCATCACCCCCTTCCAATCAATGTTTTTTAACATCTTTCCTATTACTCCATGATCCCCTTTTTTATACAAATGTTGGGTTGTACTACCCTTTATTATTTCTGTTGACCAATCCAACACAAACAATATGGAGCTATGATCATGATCACTTGTTCCCACTTGTGGTTGAATGGTAACATGCTTAACAATTTCATTTGTGTTTGTGATAATCACATCCAGAATGTGTTCCCCCACCTTGTTGCTTCCTGGATAATTGCTGTAAACCTACTGCCATTAATTCTTCCGGAATTTACATTCTATTGATTTGATTGATCACGGTTTGGCTTGCACAAAATTGAAAGATCTGGGGTTTTCTGATGTTGCTGTTTATTGGTTCTATGATTATCTGAGTAACAGGTGTCAATTTGTTCAAGTAGGTTCTGTGGTTTCTGATGTCTTGTCAATTAGTTGTGGTGTGCCTCAGGGGTCCATTTTGGGACCCCTGGTATTTTCTATTTTTATTAATCAGCTTCCTGGAGTTTGTAAGTTTAGTGAATCACTACTTTATGCAGATGATCTTATAATCTGTGCTCAGTCAAATTCTGTGTCTGAACTTTCTTGTTCCCTAGAAAAGGATTTTGGTGCCATCTGTTCTTGGCTTACTTTAAATGCTATGGTTTTGAACTCAACTAAAACAAAAGGTAAGTTATTTGGTACGTAGTTTATGTTGGTGGACACCCTGGAACTGAGGATATCTGATTTTCCGGGTGGTCTGCTTGAACAAGTGTCTCAGTTTAAGTATTTGGGCACACTATTGGATCCCAGTTTGACCTTTTCACCTCAGATTCAGTTTATGGTTAAGAAAGTAAATCAAAGAATAGGGGTGTTATACAAATTCAAGTCATTCTTCTCACAAGCAACTAGATTAGCAATTGTTATTGATTCTTTTCTTCCATATTTTGATTACAGTTCTCGTTTATATTATAACATAGGTACAAAAGAAATGCAAGCACTAACTGTGGCCTATAATAATATTTGTAGATTTATTTTAGGAGCCCCCAGTAGGACACATCGGTGTAATCTTTATTCTCGGTTGGGGTGGTTTTCCCCTAGTTGCAGAATAGAATATTTTGTTGGCTGTCTGATGTATAAATGTTTTTACTTTGGCTCCCTTTTTCCTCTTTCTGATCTTGTTGTAATGAAAGAATTGCTTCCCAGCCTGAGGTTGGCTGACGGCCCCCTATATTTTGTCCCCAGGTCTTGGCTTAGAATAAGTTCTAGAGCTTTTTCAATAGCAGCAACCTTATATTGGAATTCACTCCCACTTGATGTTAGGATTGCTCCCTCTGTTTTGACTTTTAAACAACAGTTAAAAAGTTATTTATTACATAAATCTGCTTGTAACTGTAATTTGTCATTTGTATTTTTTGGTATTGCATTGCTGTTGATTGTATTTGTGTATTTTTTTGTATGTTTTTTATTTTTTTTTTGTCCGGGTCGGGGCTGAAAAGGGACCTTTGGTCCAGTGCCCAGTTACCAAAGAATAAATGAAAAAAAAAATGAAAAATATTATTTTCCAACTGTTTCCTTCCCCATTTAATACCTGGCAAATTCAGGTCTCCCATTATTACTACATCTATATCTTCTGCCAGGCTTACAATATGCTCCAAACATAATTCAGTATCCTTCATCTCTGTATCTGGAGTGCTATAGAACACTGAAATCCTAGAGCACCAATACTGCAAACTATACCTAAATGTGGTCTCACCAGTGATCTGTACAATGGCAGTATGACCTCTGCCTTCCTGCTGGTAATCCCCCTGGCTATGCAGCCCCACATCTGATTTGCTGTGGCTGCTGCTCTCCTGCAGTGTGCCATGTGCTTTAGGCCACTTGTGATGATAATCCCCAGATAATTTTCTTCATCTGACTTGGTTACCTGCACACCACCCAGCCAGTATTTGGTCTCTGGATTCCTTGCCTCCAAGTGCATAACTTTACAATTTTTAGTGTTGAACCCCTTTTGCCAAATGCCAGACCACTTCTCTAGCCTAGTCAGGTCTTCTTTGAGTTCTTCTCTCCCCTCTTCTGTGTCCACCTTCCCACAGAGCTTTGTGTCATGTGTAAACAGGCAGATTTTACCTTTGATTGCAACCGCTATGTCACTGATGAAGATACAGTACTAAACAACACCAGACCAAGCACCGAGCCCTGTGGGACCCCACTGGTCACTTGCCTATCTTCAGAAAATCATCCCACCCGACTACCACCTTTTAACTTCTGTCCTGCAACCAACTTTTGAGCCATCTAGCAAACTTGGCCACCCACCCCTAGGTCTCACAGCTCCTGACCAGTCTCTTATGAGGCATAGAGTCAAAGGCCTTACTGAAGTCAAAATACAGGACGTCAACTGCTTGGCCCATGTCCACACTCCTGGTCACCCACATTCAAAGAAATAAATCAGGTTAGTCTGGCAGGACCTCCCCGACACAGACCCATGCATGCTGTTGCCCTTTGTCCTCCAAAAAAGCTCACCAGTCTTTCCTTCAGGATGGTCTCCATCAGCTTCCCCACTAGTGAGGCCTGACTGACTGTCCTGTAGTTCCCTGGTTCATCCTTTGGTCCACTTTTATGCACAGTCCCAGATTCCAGATTAGGTTTAAACAGGTCTGCCAGAGGGCTTGCCAGTACCTTAGCTAGTTTACTTAGGACCCTTGGTTTCACGCCATCTGATCCTGGGGATTTATCCAGCTTTCTTAGGCTTTTATGTGCCCTGTCCACTTGTATTATGCGTCCATTACTCCCCATCCCAGTTCTCATCCCCCTGTTCCCTTGTGGCACTGGTTCGTCCTTCCCTCTCATGAAAGCAGAGCATAAGTATCTGTTAAAGTACCTCTGCTTTCTCTTCACTCCCCTCTGCCCACCATCCCTCCCTTTTAAATCTGACAATCTCATATTTAATGTCCCTTTTCTTCCTTACATATTTGAAGAAGGCCTTCCATCTGATTTTACTCTCTGTGCTAACTGAATTTCTCTTGTAGCCTTTGCCTCTATAACCCCTCTGTTTACCTCCCTTGATTTTGCGCAATGCTCCTTCCTATCCTCCCCTCTCTGAGGATGTTTGCACTCCTGAAAGGCTGCCTTCTTGTCCCTCACCACATTTTACGCCTTCTTGCTGAACCAGCTAGACATTTTGGCCTTAGGTTTCTTGGTTTTGATTGTGGCACACAGTAGTGGCCTCCATCAGTCTCTCCTTTATTATGGCCCATTTCTGTTCCACCTCCATCTCCTTTCTGACCTCAGCATGATGTTCTACAATAATTTCTCCAGTCCTACTAAAGTCAGCCTTCCTGAAGTCCAATACCCTTGTCTTGGTCCTGACCATCCCTCTGCCCATGTCAGGTGGGATCACACCAAGTAGTAGTCGCTTTCTGCAAGTGGCGCTTTCACTTTTACATCTTGAACATGCTCACAGTTGGACAGGACTAGATCCAGTACGGCCCTCTTGGCTGCCTGTAGGATTAAATGAAGAAATTGACTACACTATCATTTTACAATTTAAAACAGACTATGTTTTGTTTATTCTCAGATATGTCTATAACCATGGTACAGCAACTTTCTTTTCTATACCTATTTTTCTCCCCTTTTTTCTTCTCCTTCCCCACTTCACCTTCTCTCTACCTTCTTCTGTAAGACCTTTACCCCCCACAATCTCACCTCTGCTTTCATCTTCTGTTTTTCTAAATCTTTGCTTTCTATTTCTCTACATTGTTAAGCCAGAATTTTATAGAGGTATTTGGAATGAAGTCCCACAGGAAATACCAAGATCTTCCCACAGGTCTCACCTGGAAATGAGCCTCGACTCAGTGTGCCTTTCCCGGTAACCAAATGTTTAAAATAAATAAATAAATATATATAATCATTTAAGGACTGTAAATTGAGCTGTTTTGACTGTATTGTGGTGGCATGTCTTTTACCTTTATGAGGCTCTTATGGACATCATGCAAGAAAGAGAGAGAGAGAATATTTTGTTTCCAGCCACAAGAATGGATGTTTTGATTAAGAACTCTGAGTGAATTAAGATTTGCGTCAATACTGTTTTGGTTAGCTAATTACATATTAAGGCACTGAGTGCCCTCACAACAAAAACATTGCTAAGTGATGTGATTTTTCTATGCACCTACTGTTTTAAGTGTATTGGTCTTCTATGTAACAAGTTTTTGTTTATATTTGGTGGAAGTTTGCTTGTGTAACAGCTATGGGATATATACAGTAATTTAAACTTAAGAATGCAATTGCTTTGAAAGAAAGCAGGTCCAGTCAGATGCACTTGCATAAAAAATGTAATGAATATTTCTATTTATTTATTTATGTCTAGGATTACAAATACCTTTGAGCTGGGGCTCTTTTACAAAGGTTCCACGTCGGTTAACATTTCAAATACAGTAAGACAAAATGGCAACATTATGAGCAAAACAGGAACAATAATCTGAAAACATGTAGTTACAAAGAATATAAAAAACAAGCAAATTTAGAGGGTAGTAACGGGGATAGTGAAAGAGATGTGAAGAGGTTAGGGGCACAGAGGGAAAAAGATTAGGAGAAGAGGGGGAAGGGAACACAGGGAGGGAAAGACAGTAAAGGGGGTAAAGAGTGGGGAACAAAGGGGGAGTCAGAGCAGCCAAGGGCATTGTCAAAACAAACAGGGGAAGTGCAAGCAGGGGGGAGGGGGCATGTCGGGGGGCCAAGTGCTAAGTAGGAAAGAGAAATGAAAGATGCTAGAGCAATATTCAAGAGGGTCAGCTAGTCAAGGGAGTCACAGGAGCTGGATGCAATGAGAGAGAGGCAGAGCCTTGATTTAAATGCACCAAGTGTGGGAGTGGAGGAGATGTCACTGCAGAGTCCATTTAGGCAGCTAGGTGCCCTATATGCAAAAGCTCTTTGACCTTGTGTTGTGCAACAGTGGGGAACTTGCAGGAGCTGTGGTTTAGACCCCCTGGTATTGTGGGGGTTATTTCTAGGGTGCAGAAGAGCACAGACTCCAGGGGCTGCTAGGCCCATAGTTATTTTCTTTGCTATGGTGCAAGTTTGGTACTTTATCCGATTGGTGAGTTGCAACACCCAGTTTAAGCATAGAGGTAATACGTATGAGTGAGATGGTGGGATCCAGTGATGAGCCAACATGCCTTATTGAGGGAAGTGGATACACATCTGAGAGCGCTAGTGGTGGCAGAGCCATAGATAATAAGTCCGATAATAAGTCCATAGTCAATAATGGAGATAATAGAGCTATGGATAGTGACAGTCAAGGCTTCTGGGGTAAGATGTTTCCTGTGCTGGTAAAGTAGGTCAAGGTGGGTATTAGCAGCTTTGGCTACATAGTCAATGTGGGCACCATAGGAGAGATGAGGGTCTAGGGTGATCCCAAGGTATTTAAAGGATTGTACCTGTTCCAAAGTGACTCCATGGCTGGTTTTGATGGATAGGGGGTGCTGCTTATGCTTGTTATGAGAGCTGCTGAAAATCATGGACTTAGTTTTTTTTATGATTAAGGATCAGTTTGTGCTTTGTAAACCAGTTTTCAACAGAAGCAAAGTCAAGCTGGAGGTTGTCTTGTAGCGGTTTGGGATCCTGGTGTGAGGCAAGGATTACAGCATCATCAGCGTAGAGGATGATTTGTTCTGGGTAGGAATCTGGAAGGGTGTTCAGGAAGAAGCTTAAAAGTAGGGGGCCCAGAATGGATCCCTGATGAACTCCTGAATGGACAGGTCTTGCATTGGAGAGGACATCCGCGATTTTCACTTTTTGTGTCTGGTTTTGAAAAGTAAATTTTGAACCAGGCTGCAGAGTCAGGGGAGAGCCCCGCATTCTGAAGCTGAACAAGCAGGAGGCAGTGGTAGACAGTATCTAACGCCTTGGTCAAATCAATAAAGACAGACCCAGTTAGCTTACCTTTGTCCAGTAAGCTGTGAATGGCACCAGTGAATTCCAGCAGGGCCGAAGAGGTGCTATGTCCTTTCCTCAAGTCATGTTGCTGCGTACACAAAATATTATATTTATCCAGAAAGTCAGTGAGCTGATCTGTTACAATACGTTCAAGGGCCTTGGAGAGTGGAGGCAATATGGAGATCGGGTGGTAGTTCCCATGGGTGGCCCTGTCACCACTTTTGAGGATCGGGGTAACAATGGCAGATTTCCATTTGTCGCGGAACTGGCTGAGGCTAACAGAGAGGTTGAAAATACTGGTCAGTGGACCTAGCACCTCTTCAAGGGTGAGGGACAGCAGCTTAAGATCAAGTTCATCACTGCTAGATCTGGATTTGCTGATTGCTTTAGTAACATATTTGAGAACTTCATGCATCTTGACTGCTTTGAAGTAGAAAGGCAGGTGGCTAGTAGAGGCTGAGGAGCTGGGGGGAGAAGTGGGAGCATCATGATCATTGAAAAAGTCAGGGGGAGAACACTGCTGAGATCCGTGAACACGGTGTTGAAGGTTTTCACTATGATTTTAGGATCAAGCGTAGTACTCCCATTTATGTTTAGCAAGGTAGGGGAGGATTTGGACTGCTTCCCAGTGACCTCATTAATATTGTTCCAGAAATCTCTCCCATTACCCCAGGTGTCAGTGAGAGCATTCTTGAAGTAAGCAGATTTCTTTTGCCTGATAGATTTGGTGCAGTCATTCCATGCACGTTTGTAGTTTTGGATATCAACTTGTTACCGCTGGCTCTAGCCAGTTCCCAAAGGTGGTCCCTTGATTTTAGTTGACCTATGAGGTCGGCCGAGAGCCATTGATTGCAAAGTGCTTTAACTTTTAACTTTTTAAAAGGAGCTTAGGAGTCGCAGGCTGCATTGAAGGTGTTGACGAAATAGTTCAGTGCAGTATTAACATCTGTTGCACTGTAAATAGGTGACCAGTCTTGCAGAGTGAGGTGTGACTTACGGTGAGTCAACTGCCCATGAGGTAAGACTCTGCTAGTGATGATTTTAGGAGGGGGCTTGTGGAATTTGTTAGACCATTCACAGCTGACAGGGGAATGGTCATTAAGAGAGTCAGGGAGGACTGAGATGTTCATGATCCGAGTAGGGTGACTGGCTAAAAATCCAGTCCAGGAGGGTGCTGGTGCCAGTTGTGTAGTTTTTCCTGGTCGGTGAGTTGACCATCTGAGTGAGGTTAGCCGATGCAATGGCATTCTTATGGACCACTGCCTCAGGCACAAGCCAGTTTATATTAAAGTCACCTAGGAGGATAGTTTCAGAGTCAGGGGGTTGTGACCTGGTGAAATCCATGACAACGTTTAGGCCATTCCCTTGTTCTTTTGGGGGGATATATACAGTGACAACTGTGAGGGCTTTGTTGTGGGCCCCCAATAAGATTCTTATAGGGAGAATCTGAGCAGCAGTAACCGGGAGAGCAGTGGCGATAGGGTGTCCCAAGACAGTGTCTTTAATATGTATTATGTATCTCTTTCAATGCTGTAACAATTGTTGCTGTGACTATGCCGTGCCTCGTGATGAAGAGGCAACATGCCTGGAAGTGATGGGGTATCGAGGCAGTTACAACGTGTCTGTAGATGCACCAGGAATAAAGTTTTTAATAAGCAATTTGCAGTTTGTATGCACTGTTTTTTTTTTGCAGTCCCTACATTGAGCCATGTTTTCCGGTGGCACCTTTTTTTACCAGTGGAGCATATTGAGAGAGTGAGTGTGTTGAGCCAATATGGCCCTCTCCCTAGTGGGTTCCATGACACCTTGGGTCAGGTACACACTTGTAATGCATGCAGCAATATTTGGTCTCTGGTGCAGGAGGTAGCCAGGATTTTCCAGTCCACCCCAGGCAGATTGAAGTCCCCCATTATTACTACCTCCCCTTGCTTGCCACTTCCATGATTTGGGACCCTAGTACTTTGTCCAGCTCCCCATCCTGTAAAGGTGGTCTGTAGATCACCTTCACCCTTAGTTCCCTCCCCCTTAGTGGGTTGTACCTCCACCCACAATGCTTCTGCCATTTCCTCTCTGGTGCAGGTTATATCCTCCTTCACATACAGAGTCACCCCCTCATCCTTCCGATCTCCCTGTCCTTCCTATACAATTGATACCCAGAGACTACGAAGTCCCAGTCATGGTTTGGTGAAGTCTAAGTCTCTGCGATGGACACTATGTCTACATCCCCTTCAGCCATCAGCACCTGTAAATCATCCATTTTGTTTCCCAAGTTTCTGGCATTCACAAACACCACTCTCCACTGCAACTCAGTCTCCCCTTTCCCCTGACCTGCCCCCTTCCTACCCCTCCTCCATTCTCCCTTTCCTTCTTCCAACCCCCGCTGCTAGTTCCTCTCTATTCTTTCCTGATTCAGGGGAGGCCTATTGGCCTGCTCCATGAGGTGACTAAGGGTGCTTTGTACCCTGCTGCCATCCCTGTTAGCTTAAAACTGAGGTTTATTCCCATGAATCCTCCAGCTTGCCCTTCAGGACTCTTATGCTCTTCCTACTTAGATGTAACCTGTCCAGTGTATACAGTTCCTTGTTATCCCTGGTTCCTCCCCAGTCACCAACTAACCTGTACCCCTTCACCTCACCCCACCATCTGAGCCATATAGTAAATTCCTTTATTCTTATTTTCCTTGCAGTGCTAGCCCTTGGCACTGGCGGGACCTACAAGAAGGGTACAGAACTCCCCCCTGCATATTTTCCCTACTCCCCAGAACCTCTTCTGCACCACCCCCACCTCACATCATGCACGGTTGTTCATACCCTGGTGCATGATTACGTGAGATTTCCCTCCCTTCTGTCCCACATGTTGGGCTCCCATTCTCCTCCCTGTCATCCCTGGCAAAATACTATCCTATGGTTTGCCCTGGACTTTTTTCCCATCTCACCCCCTTAACTATTGAGCCCCCCAAGATCACCACCCTCCCCTGCCATCCTGGGCCCTCTCACCCTCCACCCATACTGCTGCCCACTCCTACCTGTCCCCCTCCTTACCTTCTGCCCATTCTGTACTCCCCCTCAACCCCTTGCACCATCCATCCCCATTCCAATCCCCTCCTCTTGATTTTCTCTTCCCTCTGGCATGCCCCATACCATTCTCTTCTGCTTGCCCCTTGGACTGTCCCCTCACTCTCCCTTCACCACTGCCCTGTTTCCTGATTCACCCACCTGCTCCCTTTCACTTGAACTCTTTCCCTCCCACTACCCTCTCCTTAACTTTCCTGAAGTCCTTCCTCCTACCATCTCCTTCTCTCTCTTTCTTGCTGCCCTTACTCTCCTTCAAGCTCTCTCTTCTCCCACTGTCCAGTAGAGGTGAACCTGTTCTGCACCAGCACCACTGGAGGTACTTGTAGACAACCCCCCCATCTTACCTACTTCCCTTACCATGATCCACCCACCCAACCTGGGCCTTCTTCCCTGCTGGGGGAGAGGAACCCGGGGTCCTCCCTAATCACCTCCTCCTTCCTTCCCTCCTGCATGGCCCCCCCCACCTTGGATCCCCTCCCACTCTCTCCTCTTTGTTTGCCTCCACATCCTGCTCCCATCATTACTCTACATATTCCTCCGGCACACCTACCTTCTGTCTTAGTTGCCACACCTCCACCTTTAGCTGTCTAATATGCCTACAAACCAGCACCCCCATCTCCCAGAGAGCTCCCAGAAACATCACTGCCCCACTCTCCCTGCCCCTTACTAGTCCCCTGCCTCGCCCTGCCCTTGAGATGCCCCCTCTCCACATATGAAGTTCCTAGGCCCTTTTAATAATACACTTTGCTATCCTTTTTATGCTTATGATGTTTTTAACCTGGTCCCAGATAAGGCTGTCCAAAAAGCAACAACCCCACCCCTTCCCTTCTCTTCCCCTCCCCTTCCCCTTCTCCTTGATCTATTAGGACCTGGACGGAGATGGTTGAAGAGCTTAATTGCCTCGTTGGCCCTAGGTATGCACTGTCTGTCTCCCTACTGAATTTCCTGCCTGCTAACTCACCTGTAGGCTGGCCCTAGATAGGGAGTAGCTGTGACCACTATCAGCACTCTATCCGCAATCTGACAAGTTGGATCAGGTGCTTGGGGGGCTGGGGTAGTGCTATCATGTGGCAGCATTCCCAGCCAGGGTAAGGTGGCATCCAGGTTCTGCCACCATAGCAAGCTGTCTGGAGGGCCATGGGAGCTTGCTCCCCCACACAGCATCCCTGCCTGTGCCCCAGGGTCTGTGCTTGGGGACACACAGCCTACAATAGGATATTTGGGGAGGGGGAAGGAAACAAACATAGGAAAATGATGTCTCCCTGCTGACGATCATGATGGCCCCCTGCAATCTTGGGCCCTGCACTGTGCAGAACCCTACCTGCTGGATGGTGGGGGGAGTGGCACTGGGGGCTGGGGCAGCTGGTTAAAGGTGAAGGGATGACAGGGGAGCAAAAGATATATATATATATATATATATATACATATATATATATATATATATATATATATATTAGAGGCAAAAAAATCCATGTAATGCATCAGTTAGGGTTGTTCCACAGCAAAAAAAGTGAAATTCAGGTTAGGGTTGACAAGCGCCTTGAATCCCCCAAGCCCACCCCAACTGGCATTGGGGTGCACATTAGGGGTCGTCACTAACTCTCACCCCATCACATGTGTAAAGAAGCAGAGGTATAGGAGAAAGGGGTGAGAGTTAGGACCAACAACCCCAACACACACCGAGATGCCAGTTGGGGAGTGGGCTGGGGGGGGTCCAAGGGAGGCTTTCAACCCTAACCCCAAATTTCCTTGCTTTTTTCAATATGGAACACCCTAACTGATGCATTAAACTGAGTTTTTTGCCTCTAATTTCCCTTCTTTTTGAGAATGCAGTGGCGGGAGTGCAGGGCCCATAGTAACAGGAACTGTAAAGCAAACGCAAGCGGCAACGGTAATGCACATGGCAAAGCAAGCGTTAATAGAAAGCATAGCGTAAGTGGCGCCAAGCAAACAGTTACGTCAGCGGAGACATCAAATAGAAGTGCATACACAATGCAACTGGTAACACACATTCATGGTACGCAATTGTAAATACAAATGATAACGAATAACACAGCAACAATAACGTAGAAGTAAACAGAAACGCTAGTGCGTACGAAAATGCAAACTGTAACGCACACACTCACGGAACCACAATTGTAAATGCAAATGGTTACGGTAACAGCGACAATAAAGCCAACAGAAACAGAAACGCAAGCGCGTACGGAAACGCAAACTGTTACACGCAAGGTCTGCCCGTTTGCCCTCTGGTGGTAACTTGCATGGTGTGAGAGACTGTGTGCTGCTTACTGCTTTCATCTTGCTGGAGGTGTGAGTGAGGGGGAGCCGGGACTGTTGCTGAAGGGGCGGGGACAGTGCTGATATAAAAGTGAAGTGCCACTCGGCACTGAAATTTCTGCTTCTACTGTAGAAGGGAAACAGGTTGGTCTGCGACTTGATTTTAATATGTGTTAAGTTAAGTATTTTAATTTGTACTTATTTATTTGTGATAAGAAATGTAATATTGGAGTTTATGCTTTAATACATTAGGTTTGTTGGATTAAGTAGGTAAGGTAGTTATCTTGCTGTTATTTAGTTTGTATTTAATTAGTAGTTTGTGTTCATTGTTTGGAATGCGCAGGGATTATGTGGGAGGATCTATGGGGGCCAGGATTACCTATACCCATTCACTGCTATGTGATTCACATCCCTCTGTCCCTCTTCTTGTGTCTGATACTATGGTTAGACGCTGTCGGGAAGTAGGGATTGAGGGGGGTCATGCTGATTATTGGCAGTGGGGTGATCTGGGTATGGGTGATGGTAGGATAGAGATTGTTAGGTCCAGGAGGCGCCCTGGGATATGACGGGCATCTAGAAGAGGCCAAACATGGTTGGTGCCCATCCCCAAGGAGTCCACCAGACCGAGTGGTCAGGTAACCCGAGGGGTTGCTCCATCCTCCAATCCTCTGATGGCAGTGCTGTGCAATGCCAGATCGATCAGAAACAAGATGGCAATTATTGCTGCCTTGATTTCATCGGTCGATCTGGCTTGCATTACGGAGACCTGGGTAGGTGACGATGCAGGCCCCATTTTTGAGGCTGCGGTCCCTCCCGGGTATACCGTGGTGCACTGCCCCAGAGTGAATCGCAGGGGTGGCGGTGTAGCCATCTGCTTTAGATCCAGCCTGACCTTTGCTGTGCACCCAGTGGAAACTCCAGGTTCTTTTGTGTGTGTGGCTATCCGCGGTGGTCTCGGCGCGGGCTGCAGGATTTTCCTCATCTATCGTCCTTCTGGCCCGATGGGGAATTTCCTGCAGGAGTCTGCCGAGTTCATCGCGGGTGAAACATTGGGATCCCCCAGATGTGTTTTTCTGGGGGATTTCAATGTTTGGGTGGATGACAGAGATCAAAGATGCAGCAGTGATTTCTTGCAGGTTATGTCCTCTTTAGGACTGATGCAGGTCATTGCTGCACCCACCCATCAGGATGGCCACATATTGGACCTGGTGTTTTTACTGGGGCTTGAGATCACTGATCTCAGGATTGATTGGATTTCTTGGTCTGATCATTGTACGGTGAGGTTCATGCTTGGGGCTCCCGCCTTAAGCCCTTCCCCTGCTGTGGGGTCTTACCCCTGAGAGTTTTCTGGTGGCAGTTAAATTATCAAGTGTGGGTGCTGCATGCATCGGAGGTGTTGGTGCCGGGGCTGACACCTATAATAAGGTGCTCTCTGACACCATCAACTCCCTTGCACCTGTCCGTGTACGACCCAGAACTTCATAGCTGAAGTCCCCATGGTTTGATGGGGACCTCAGGGAGATGAAGAAGATGGGTAGGAGATTAGAGCACTGCTGGAGAAGGTCCCGCCTGGAGGTGGACAAACTGGTCCTGCATATATGCACTATTGTGCATATCAGGAGGCAATCAACCATAAGAAGGCAGGGTCCTATCCAGGGAGATTGCTGCAGGGAAGAACTGACCAGCTTCACTCTTCCGGACTGTAAACAGACTTCTTCATCCAGTCTGTTTGCAGCCCGGGAGGGTTATTTCTAATGAAGATTGTGAGGAGTTTGCTCGGTTTTTCTCGGACAGGGTGTCCTTGATCCGGTGGGAGGCTTCCTCAGCCAGCAATATTATAGCTGACAGTGGTCGCCAAATGTGCTCTGAGTGCACTCCGCCGAGTTGGGGGGAGTTTAGACCAGTGGAAGTGAGCGAGGTTATCGAGGTGGCAGTCAATTTGAAGCATACCTTTTGTGAACTGGACCCAGTGCCAACGCGTTTCTTAATGAGATGCGTTGACTCTGTTGGCCTGGTGTTTGCCGTGATTGTACGGTGCTCCTTACTTGAGGGGGTCTTTCTGGATGCCTTGAAGGAAGCTCTGTTGAGACCCCTTTTAAAGAAACCTTCTTTGGACCCGGAGATCATGGCAAATTACTGTCCTATCTCCAATCTCCCATTTTTGGGGAAAGTGGTGGAGAAGGTGGTAGCACTTCAATTGGAAGAGCACCTCTTGACTCACGAGATGTACGATCCCTTCCAGTCAGCTTTTCGGGCCAGACATAGCACAGAAACTGCGCTTGTTCGGGTGCAGAATGATCTCCTCAGGGCTAGAGATCAAGAAGACAGGACAATTCTTGTTCTCCTCGATCTCTCTTCAGCATTTGACACTGTGGACCATTGTGTGCTGCTTGTCTGCCTCAGGGAGCTGTGTGGACTCACCAATACTGTCATCAACTGGTTTGAGTCCTTTCTTACCAACAGGAGGCAACAGGTTATGATGGGTAATTTCTCATCTATACCCTGTCTCCTTCCCTGTGGAGTCCCTCAGGGTTCAGTACTGGCCCCAATGTTGTTCGCAGTGTACATGCTGCCCCTGGGGGGATCATAAATATATATATATATATATATAAATAACAAAAAGAAAAATAAAAAAAAACCCTCCTGCACCAAGGCTATCAGGGCACATAAAGCAAACTACTTTGCCACCAACCTCCAGAACAACCCTAAGTCCCGCCCTGAATTCTGGAAGGTGATTCATTCCCTCTTTGATCCTTCCTCCCAATCCCCCTTCCCTGTCCTTCTCGAGGACAGTTCCCGTATCTGTACTCCCTCCCAGACTGCATCTTACTTCAATAAATTCTTTGCCACCCATGCATTTCCTCCTCTTTCACAGCCCTCTGCTTCCTCCCCAAGTCCTATCTACCTCATCTCTACCGTCTCCTGACCTCTGCTTTGATTTCTGTCCTATCACTAACTTGGCAAGCCTACATGCTCTTTCCTTCATCAGTCTCTCCAAAGGTCTCACCTCAGATGGATTGGACCCTAATCTATGCCAGCTTTCTGCTCCTGCTATTGCTATCTCGCTCACCCACTTACTTAACTTCTCTTTTTCCCTCAACTCTGTTCCTCAGACCTGGAAGTTTGCCAAGGTTCTTCCTCTTCACAATCATGGTTAACCCACCTCCCTTGGCACTTTTGACCCATCTCTCTTCTCCCTACTCTTGTCAAGCTGCAAGAAAAGCTTGTCTACACTCAGCTTCTGGACACTCTCCACCAATTTCCTCTCTCTGTTCCAGTCCGGTTTCCATAAAAAATACTCCACCGTTTCTTCACTCTTAAATGTCACTGACTATCATTATTGGGGATGGACCAGGTGCACATCACTACTGCCATATTCATTGAGCTTGCAAAGGCCTTTAACACAGTAGACTATGTCCTTCTAGATAAGCTGAAAGGTGCACGTCTTTCTACTCCAGCCATCAATAGGTTCAGATTCTACATCTGGGCAACTCCAGTCAGCCCAGGCAGGCAAAGCCTTGCCACCCCAATGCAGTCTGGGGTACCCCAAGGTTCCATATTGGGGCCAGTCTTCTTCTCAGTCTTCCCTAATGACTTCCCCTCAGTTTGTGTCAGCTTGCATATTCACATGCGTGCAGAAGATACTGTCCTTTTTGCCTCAAATGCCTTGGTCTGTGCCCTGGAAACATTGCTTCAGTGTGGCTTCAGTAATATCCAATGCTGGTTCCAGTTCCACCAACTTTGGATCAATGCCCAGAAGACAGTGTCCCTGACCTTTGTCACAAGCTGTAAGCTAGCAAGACTTCCCTCCCTCTAGCCCTTTCTACCCTAGATAGCACCATACCTTGAAGTCATTCCCCATTTCAAGTACCTAGGTGTGTGACTGGATGGAGGGCTTGACTTCTCCACCCATATCAATGCTATCCACAAAAAGCTATGCCCCAAACATGATGCACTGTACCACAACAAAGACTGCCTACCACTCCCGGTCTGCAAGGCAATTGACACCAAGATAGTGCTTCCAGTGTTAGACTATGCAGGTGTAGTCTATGGCATTGTCCCACCTTCTCTCTCTCTCTCCAGACTCTATACTCTCTGCATTGCCTTCAGCTGTTTTGCCTGTAACACTCCCTATTGTACAGTACCATCAGTGCTCCCTTTGCACTAACCTTGTGATTCTGCCTCTTGTCTCATGCCATTTCATTCATTAAACTTTTTTTTTTCTAAATACTGGTTCTCATGTCTCCCTCCTTATTGTACCTCTCATCTCCTCTCAGTCCTGTCCTTTCCTCCTCCTATGCTCTTGCTGAAGGGACTCCCTCACTTTGTCCATTCCCTACTTCAAATCTGCTACTGGGCAATCTGCTTTCTCCTCCCATCTACCCTCCATCTGGAACAGTCTCTCCCTCACACTTCTTCTGTCCTTTTCCTATCATTCACTTAAACATCATCTCAGACTCCTCTTTGCTCCCTCCTGCTCTTGCCCTGGCTAGTTTGTTCCATGTCCTTTTCCTTCTTTTGGGTTGTTTGTAACCTCTGTGGATCTTCACCTACTTTATACTTGTGATCCGAGAGCCTACCCTGGTTTGGGTAATTCCTAAATATCCTTTATTCACTCTTTCCTGACAGCACCACAGTTCTATATATAGTATTGTTTTTATTGCCAGTACAGCATTGCAAATTTTACCTGGTCTTTTTTACCATATAGTTTGTTGGTGCCTGTCCACTGTTTATTTTGACTTCTGTTCATTCATTTTACCAGTGTACTGTTTTATTAATATTGACTACACTTTTTTACTGAATGTGTTTGTCTCCCTATACTCCTTCTCCACGTCACACCTGGAAATGAGCCTTGACTCAGTGTTCCCTTCCCAGCTACCAATTTTCAAGAAATTACTAAATATTTAAAAATACTAAATGTGATGGTTTTATTAGTGTTTACCTTTCTTTTAGCTTAAAACTGCCTTTCTTTCCATTACAAACTCTCTATCTGTTCCATTGTTCTCTGTGTTTTATTTCCAGATTCTAAGTGGAAATAACATGTTCTGAGTGTAATAATGTGTTTTAAGTGAAAATAAATATGTATCCCAAAATAACATTATCTATTAATCCAATTATTCAGCACTGGTGTAGTATATCTAGATGTTATAAACAGGATTTTCAAACATGGGCACAGTGCCCACAAACCCAGGTGAGGGTTACAGACCTACGGTAAGTGCTTGCAATGAGCCTAGTTCTTTTGCTGCTGTTCTGTCACATTTTCCAACAGACAGGTACATTTGTGACTCTTTTCTTTGTGGCAGTTTATGTCTAAGTGTAGTCTCAAGCACCCGAAAAATGTATGCAAGCAGCCCTGAAATAGGTGTTGTGGCCTAGTCAGGGACCAAGATGGCAGCTTGATCTTAGTGCTCTACATAGAAACATAAAATTTGACAGCAGATAAGGACCACTTAGCCCACCTAATCTGCCTGTTTTTCTCTACCTACTGTATCACCGCAGACCCTACTTGATCTCTGGCTTATCCCCCCCCCACCTTGTCTTATCACTAAGGTTCTCTTATGCCTATCTCATGCTTTCTTGAACCCTGTTACAGTTTTTGGCCCCACCACCTCTGCTGGGAGGCTGCTCCAGGCATCCACCACCCTCTCTGTGAAGAAGTACTTCCTCACGTCTCCTCTGAATCTACCTCCTCCAGCTTCATAGCATGACTCTTTGTCCATGAGCATATTTTTTGTCTGAAAAATGCTTCCCTCTTAAACCGTATTTATACCAGTGAGGTATCTGTTATATCCCCCCTCTCCATCCGTTCCTCCAGTGTATACATATTGAGGTTCTTCAGTCTTTCCTGATAGGGCTTTTGATGCAGACCCTGCACCATTTTGGTTGCTCTCCTCTGGACTGCCTCCACTCTTTCTATGTCCTTCAAGAGATGAGGTCTCCAGAACTGGACACAGTACTCAAGGTGAGGTCTCACCAGTGATCTATACAGGGGTAACACCACCTCTCTCTTTTTGCTAGTGATACTTCTCTCTATGCACCCTAGCATCCCGTTACCTCTCCCGACTACCTTGTCACACTGCCTAGCCACCTTTAGGTTATCAGATATGATAACGCAGGTCTCTTTCCTATTTGGTGGTTGTAAATACCTCTCCTCCCAATTTGTACTCTGCCCCTGGGTTTCTGTGCCCCAAGGGCATGATTTTGCACTTTTTTACATTGAAGCCCAGTTGTCGTACTTTCCACTACTCCTCTAACTTTTTCAGATCCTCTCACCCCCCCCCCCCGTGGTGTGTCTACTCTGTTGCAGATTTTAGTGGCAGCTGCGAACAGGTAGATCTTTCCATGCAGCCCCTCTGCAATGTCACCAATAAAGACTTCTTTTGACTGAACATGTGGATGACAGGTGGAATGCTCTGTCCAAGGAGGTGGTATCCTGTAGTACAGTGATCGGCTTTAAGAGGGTCTGGGACAGGGTGAGATGGGGGGGTTGTGATGAAGAGGGGTGGGGAGCAGGGCTGCAGCTATGAATTTTGGGGCACTGGACAAGTCACTTGAAATGGGCTCCCATTTCCCAAACCAGCTAATGACAGGAGTAATGCCAGCCCCTCAGGTGGGCCCCTCCCGAGCTCAGGGCCCCGGACAACTTCCCTACTTCCCCCCATTACTGAGCCCTGGTGGGGAGGGTGGGGCTGCTGCAAGTTGAGGGGCTAACTGCACAATCAAGCAGACTCAATAGACCATAAGGCCTGCTTCTGCCAGCATGTTCGTATATTCATAAAGAAGACCGGTCCTAGTACAGATCCCTGTGGTTCCCCATTGGCCACCTTCCCTTCACTGGAGTGAAGTCTGTTTATCACCACCCTCTGTCTCCTATCCCTTAGCCAATTTCTTACCCAGTTTACCACCTTTGGTCCTACTCCTGGATTACCAAGCTTGCTTACTAATCTCCTATGCAGAACGGTGTTGAAGGCCTTGCAGAAATCTAGGTAGGCCACATCCATCGCTTCTCTCTGATCCAATTTCCTGGACACCCAGTCAAAGAAATCTATTAGATTTGTTTGACGAGACCTCCCCCCTGTGAATCCATGTTGTCTCGGGTCCTGTAAGCCACAGGATTCAAGATATTCCACTATCCTTTCCTTCAGTAGTGATTCCAATAGTTTCCCCACCACTGAAGTCAGGCTGACTAGCCTGTAGTTGCCAGCCTCCTCCCTACTACTACTTTTGTTAAGTGGGACTACATTTGCCATCCTCCATCCAGCACCTCCCTGAGTTCCCTCCTTGGATGGATCCTGTCTGGCCCCACTGCCTTATCCACTTTTAGATTTGCGAGTTCCTTCAGGTCGGTCTCCTCTGTACATGAACTAGTGCCCACCTCCCTTCCTTCAATACTTGTGTCTCTTTTCTGTGGCCCCTCATATTTCCTTTCTTCTGTGAACACGGAACAAAAGTATTTGTTCAAGATTTCTGATTTTTCTTGGTCCCCCTCCACATAATTCCCACTTCCCTTCTTAGCGTCTTAGCCTTACAATCCCTTCCTTGGTCTTTCTCTTTTCGCTCACATACCTAAAATATGTCTTGTTTCCTTTCTTTACTTCCTAGGCTATTTTCTCCTCCATTTATACCTTTGTGCTCCTAACTGATTTCTATGCCTTCCTCTGTTTCTCCAGATACAACTCCCTGTACTCCTCTTTCCATGTCTTCTTATACCTTCCGAATGCTAACATTTTTGCCCTTACATTCCCAGCCACCTCCTTAGAGAACCATAGTGGTCTTTTTTCCTGTTGCCTTTGCTTACTAGCCTGATGTAGAGGTTTGTTGCTTTTTCTATGCCCACTTTTAGCTTTGCTCAAAGTTCCTCCACTTCACCCAAGTCCCCACCCCTCCCACCAGGGCTTCCCCGAAGCATTCCCCCATATTTTTAAAATTGGCCCTCCTGAACTCCAGGACCCTTGTCCTTGTGTGGTTCAGTTCTGTCCCAATACTTTTACTAAACCACACAGTACAGTGATCACTGGTCCCCAGGTGGCCACCCACTGTGACATCTGCAACACTGTCCCCATTAGTTAATAGAAGGTCCAGTACTGCCCCCTCACAAGTGGACTCTCTAACTAGTTGACTGAAGAACACCCCCTGCAGGGAGTCCAGGATGTCCCTGCTGCTAGCTGAAGCTGCAGCTGGGATGCTATAATCCACATGTGGTAGACTGATTTCCCCCACCAGCAGCACCTCCCCCTTATTTGCTGTCTAATGGATGGCTTCCCCAGAACCTTACCCAACTCCCCTCCCCCATTCTGGAGGTCTGTAGATCATGCCAGTGTGAATAGTAGCTCCATTCCCTGTCTCTAGGGTGACCCACGGTACCTCCACCCTTCCCTGTATTTTCTGTACCTCTGTCACTTTTATGCTATTAGTCACATAAAGAGCAACTCCTCCCCCCTTTTTTCCCACCCTGTCCTTCCTGAACAGAGTATAGCCTGGTAAGGCTATATCCCAGTCATGGTTCTCAGTGCATCATGGTGACAATATCCAGATCTGCCTCTTCCATAATGGCCCCTAAGCCCGGAATTTTATTTCCCAGACCTCAAGCACTGGCACACATGGCCTTCCAACTTCTAGTACCACCCTGCTCGCCAGTCCCTCATTTTCCCTTTTGCCCTCTCTCCTTACTGCCTCTGTTCTCATTTCCATCTTTCTTCATTACTACTAATTTGTTTTTCTTTCTTTTAGGTACCCCTTGGGATTTGTCTCCCTTTGGGTTCTCCCTGCTGACTACTCCAATTTGAGGTGGGGACAGTTTATGTCTCCCTGCTTCCTTCTGCCACTCCCCTTGGCTAGTTTAAATGCTTACCAATGTAACATTTAAACTGTTCACTAGGACTGCTGTCCCCCTACTGGATAGATGCAGGCCGTCTCTTCTGTACAGACCTTTATCCCTCCAGGTGTGACCCCAGGTCCCCAGTGTAACCGAACCCCCTCTCCCTGCACCATTCCATCAACCACTGGTTGAAGCTCCTGGTACTGAGTACAGGCATCACCACAGAAGAGGCCACTGAGCTTGCTCCCTGCCTAAGAACCTTCCCCCACTCCCTGAACTCCTCCTATACTATCCCCTCCCCATCCCTAGCCAGGTAATTTGTCCCCAGGTGGACAATGACATCCAGCTGTCCTTCCCATCCTGCTGCCCTAGTAATCCTCAGGATTCTCTTTCCATCCCTCTGAACTGTGGCACCGGGTAGGCACCTAACCTCCCTCTTCCCCTTCCCTCCTGTCCCCAAATCTATTCCTTTCAGGATGGAGTCCCCCACCAAGAGTTGCTTCCTTCTTCTCCGGGGTCCTCTGCCACCCTTCTTGGGGTCTTCACTACGGATGACCCCAACATCCTCCCTGGTCACTACCTCAGGTGCCTCCATTGGATAGTCCTGCCCTGCCACCTGCAGAGCGGTGTAGGAGTTGCCTGGTGTTACCATATGGCTATGTCTCTATCCCACCGCTCTTACTCTCCCTGAGCCCACCATAGTTCAGCCACTCCTCCATCTAGGCATCCTTTCAGTTAGCAGTGTCAGACTAGGTGGTCCTTGAGTGGGGGAGGAGGTTCTCCGAATCCTAGCTAACTTGGTCTGGAGACTAGCAACCTCCCTCCTTAGCCCAGAGAGGTGCACACAGATGTGGCAGGACCACAGTCTCCAGAAGGTAAAACTTCCATCAGCTGGATTTAAACCACTGATCACAAACTCTAACGATATGTAACTACAGTATCATACCACACCATAGCAGAAGTGTATATGTGGACATCTGCATGAAATCTATGTCATCCTGTATTAAAATCAATGACTCCAGTGTTATTTCAGTACAGCAGCCTGCCTACATGTCTTCACAATTGAAATCTGCTAAGAAACAAATGCAAATCATGTTGAAAACAGTAACTGAAATAACTAAAGGAGATAGGCCGGGCAAGCCCTAGCGTTGTGCTGGCACAAGATCAGAAACAGTGGAGCAAGCAGGCCTACCATTGCCTCGCATGGTGACTGCCCCACCACTAAAAACCTCCATCGAAACTTTACTGTGCAAACTCTGGAATGAAGTTCAGGTGTGCTTTGAAAATTTAAATACATGTCTTCTGGTTCTGACCCTGGCATGACAGCAGCTTAAGCCTGAGAGCTCTGTAGAACACCAGCTCAGTCTATAGCCATTGAGTGCACCGCAGAGCGCTAACTTACAAGAACCAGCAGGATCATGTAAAAAAGGCCACCACTCCCGGAGCTGCTCTGACTTGTGATTGTCCTGCTTACCATCACCAACATCCAGCCACAATGGTGGAGAACACATCAGTGTATTGTGAATCTGGATCGTGTTGAAATCACTCACTCACTTGGTCCAAAAATTAAGCGCAAATAAAGACTACTTCACAAAGAATTTGAATGAGGTAGTGCACTGTACCTTAAACCTGGAGACAGCGTTAGCTGAAGCAGCAGAGCATTTCAACCTACATGACAGGGCCCTGCTTTCCCTGTATCACCAAGAACATCAGCTCCATTGTAGTCAGGAGGATGCCAAAAACAAGGATCAGAGATTGAACATACTAATCCATGGGCTCCCTGAGGACACACAGAAGGGACCCATAATTCATTTCCTGCAGGGACTGCTTACAGAAATGCTGCAACTTACTCTGAATCAAGATTTGGAAGTGGAAAGGGCCCATAGAGCCCTAGCGAAAAATCCCACCACACCAGATGCCAGGCCTAGGTTGGTCATCATATGATTCTTTCATTTCCCTGCCAAACACACAGCTCATTCTCTCCATGGCTTGGGCAACAAAGCAGGTCAAATATCAGGGGACTTGCCTAGACCACGAACCAGATTACTCCTCAGAACTGCAGCTGAAGTGAAAACCCATGTACAGTGAACAGAAGCAACTGATGGAGAAACAAACAAAAAACTGACTCACCTTCCCTACTAAACTGACCATCTACTAGGGGTGTGCAATTAACAAATAGTATTTCCCGAATATCACGAATAATGCCCTATTTATTATTCAGATCCAAATAACAAACAGTGGCACTATCTGTTCCTATTCATTTTTGGGAAATATCAGCTGAAAGAAAGTAAAAAAATAAAACAAAAGCTCCCACCCTCCTCCCCAGCCCAATCATGTTAAAAACAACCCTCCTCCCCCCATACTCTGCAACAAGCCCACTTCCCCCTCCCCCTAGCACCCACCATTTTAACTTTAAAGAAAACTCTGATGATCATGTTATCAGCTGTTTGACTATGCGAGCAAATGTGGGAGCGCCATTCACCAGTAGGCAGCTGGCCGTAGTGGAGGGCAGATTGTATTGGTTCTTGTGCCTGGGGGACAGTTACATTTTATGAAATTTGGGTGCTAAGGGAAGAGTTGGGTGGGACTTGGTTGCTGCTGCTAGGATGGGTAGATGATTTATAAAATTTGAAAATGACATGAGGAGACGGTGGTCAGCCTTGGAAGGGGGCAGGTTGTGCCAGTATCCCATCGTGGCAGTTTTCTTTCATGAAAGCTACAATTGTAGGTGCTGAATATGGAGGAGGATGGGAGTGGGCTTGTTGCAGAGGGTGGGTGGACAAGGGTTGTTTTTAACTTTATTGGCCTTGGGAAGAGGGTTGGGGCTCCCCCCCCCCACAGGTACACAAATAATTAATTGAATACTGAATTTCCACATATTTGGGGCTCTGAATATGAGTATTTAGCTGAATATTCAAAATAAGGTAGTCACCCACCCCTACCATCTACAAATGAGATAAAGCATAGACTTTCTCTACACTCACATCCCTCCATTACTAAATAAGGTGGGGATAGTAGTCCCCACACAATGAAGCAGAACAACTAGAAAGAGCCATGCAGCAAGCCGTGTGGATCCCAGCAACAGTAAACAAGCATGAAGCAGCCACTATGCCTGACCCTGCCACACTGAGATTGGACATAAAGGATTGGAAGAAACAGAAACAGAAAGTGATGACAGAAGGAGACCTTTTGGTCCATCTGGTCTGCCCTATAGTAATCTTTCCTAACTGACTCCAGCCCCCTACTGCCTATTTTGTATGAGGGTTCCCCTGTGCCTAACCCTTGCATTTTTTACATCTTTCGGAAACATGCCCCCTCAAATAAAAAACAACAACTGCCTTCCGTGCAGGACACTCGAATGCACAGTGAGACCTTCAAATGATGGCTTCCTACAAGTACTCCCTCATACAATCTCTTTTTCCTGCAGGTCATGCTTTTCCAAATGCCTCTACTGCTATGATATGTACTACATACTGTAGGCTGGAAAATGGACTGTAGACTGATTATTTATTTATTTAGCTTTTGTTAACCAGGTAAGTACACTAGGCAAAACATATGCCTATTTTCCGGTACAGATTTTATTTGTATTGCTGCCTTTCTGAAATGGTGTGTTTTAGGGTTACAATACCAGATTGGCAGCAATAAATATATTTTATAGTTCTTGATTATATACTCTATGCTCCCCCCTGCAGTGGGGTCATCTCTCCCTGCTGATGTTGGACACAAATTTTCCTTCCGCTCCCCCATTCAGACCAGCCATGTTCAGAAAACCACTGGGATGCAAGGCATTTCCCCCTCCTAAGTGCATTTATTGTATAAAGTTTAGGGTAGTCTGATGGTAGTGTGCCAGGCCACCACCCTGGCTACTTCTCACCCTGACAGGAGTCTGTACAAGTATGGGTGAATATTACGATCTGAGAGGGGCAATTTCAAAGAGGATGGTGGTTTAAAAAACAGGAATATAAGTTACAGCCAAGGAATGGGAGAAGTGATGCATCTAGCACTGATATACATAATGCTGTTCCCACTACTGAGTGACAAATAATGGCTGTTCATTTGCTTGTCATGTCTAAAGTTTAAAGTTGTCCCCACCAATGATAAGGGATGACAGGAGAGAGGGGTCGGATGCTCCCTACACCTCCATCCACAGTATAGAGGAGGGCCATGTAGAAATTGGTTCTGTTGCATTGTGTGTTCTCTAAGTATGTTTATTACACCCCTATGAACACCTAGGGCTGAGATCCAACCATCTTCTTTGTAGGCAATGGTGCAACAGGTGTTGCTACTGCAGACCTGTCCCAGATCATTCTGTCCCTCGCTGACCCTAACTTTGCCATGAAGCTGGAGTTACTGAGCAGAGTTCCTAGCAGTTGACTCAATATACTGGAACAGGAAGATCCACTCCCACTTGAGGCCCTTGGACATGTTGCCCACTGTGGGCATCCAACTGTGGTACCTCAACTGCTCCCCCTGCAATTTCCATTCTCTTTTGTCTCGTTCCTTGTGCTCCCCCTCCCTTCATTTCCTCCCTGTTCCTGCCTTTTGTCTGTGGTCCCCTCTTTCCTGTGCCTTGTCATTGTGCTCATTTCTTCATCATTGCAGTTTTCCCTCTTGGGCTTTTCTTGCTTCTCTCAGAGCTGCCACTCCATCTCTGCACCAGAGCGTCCGGACTGAGCATCCTCCCATAGAGTTAATGCGCATGCCCAGTGTCAGAGCTTTCTCTTTCAAACACTGTTTAACATTTGTCAGAGGGAGTTGCAACACTTGCTCAGCACACTATCTAGTATCTCTACCTTGCATATACTCATAGTGCATGATTTTGTTGTACCCATTGGAATGTAAATGAAAGCAGTTGTGACAATCACACCTTTGATAGTATGCAAAGGATAATCGGTTCCAATTCGTTTCAACTGTTTTACCTAGATTTCTCAAAGCGGCAAGTCTCAAATCATATTGTTCACTTAGTCCTGCCTTGTTTGGTGCTAATTATCAATGTAATTTAATTGTATGTTTGTTCCAATACTTTCATGCTGTCTGTTTTTGACACCTCAGGCAAATCCAGAATCTATAGTATTGTGCTTGTCTCCTCTCATTTCAAAGCTGAAAGCTATAAACACCCTGCTCAATTTTGCCTCCCATTCAGCAGTGTACATTTTGTCCTCCTCCTGCTGTTCCCAATTATCCTTTCCTTGCTACTATCCCATTTCTGCTTTGCTCCTATTTTTTTACTGTGTAGCAGCCAGCTGCCTTTTTCTTGCTCTGCCTGTACCAGCAGCCTGACAGCCTCCATCCCCAACTCGTACCTTCTGAACCTTCTCTTTTGAGCCAAGGTAGGCTTGCCATGTCTACTGGGGATGGGAGTCTTTTTCATCCAGTTACAGTCTATACCAAGCAGTCTGACAGTCTCTGTCCCTAACTCTACCTCATGAGGTATTGAGTGAAGGTAGACTTGCTCTGTCTATTGGGGATTGGAGTCTGTTTCATCCACTTTCATTTTCTACCAGCAGTCTGACAGTCTACATCCCTAACTCTACCTTGTGAGGTATCAAGTGCAGGTTGGCTTGCCCTGTCTGCCAGGGATGGGCGTTTCAGCCTGCACCAGCAAATCCAACAGTCTCCATCTCTAAGTCATGCTTTCTAGAGCATTTAAGTGAAGGTAGACTTGCCCTATTTACCAGGGATGGGAGTCTGTTTTATCCAGTAACCATCCACTTCTGCCTTATTCTCAGTTCCATAGGTCCTACAGACTGAAAATTGGGTTTTCCATTTCCAGTTGGCGGTGGACACCCTCTACCCATCTGCAAAGCCTCTCCCATACCCATGCCTTTCATTCCGTTCACTTCCTGGACCTCGCCACTTGGGATTTCTCCCTGAGCTCTCAGCCACTATGCAGCACATACAGTATTGGCATCAGGACATCTTCTGTGTCTCCTGATACCATGCCTCCATCACCCGAATAAGGTACTGCAAGGTCTCCTTGGATTTATTCTTCAGCTCTCCCAGCCATTTGGTGGGCTTCCACATCATTCTACTCCATTAAGGATTGGACAGTTCCCTGTCTCGTGGCTGACCTACATGAACCAGGGTATCCAGCACTCAACTTCTGCCTGCATCCAGGTCTCATATGCTTTAGCCTAGCATCTCAGCCTCATCCTGTTCGGGATCTTGGTCCCAACCAGCCTGTTCAGCAACTGGAATCTTCTCCACATGCCTGAAATTTGGGACTTCATGGCTCCACTTGTCTTTTCAGTTTCCAACCTGCTCTCCATATGTCCACAGTTGTAGCTTGCTTCCCAGCTTCAGCCTACTCCAGCCTCCAACATATCAGCTCTCTCTGCTCTCGCATCCATCAACAGTGCTCTGGACAGTCCTACTCCTCTGGGTAAAGCAGTACTGAGAACTCGTCCAGATGTCTATCTGCCATCTGCCTCAGAGCCATCACCGCTCCTTACCTCGGACATCAGATTCGTCTCATGTGGAGTCATTTCCACGATATTACTGTCTGCAGCTCCTGGACTCCTGAAGAAATCGATGGTGTCAGCCTTAATCCTAGCATTCAGCCTATACCATGCCTGGATCTGTTCCAAATTCCTTTAAATCACAGGACATGGGCATCCTAGCTCTCATGTTGCATTTCCTTAGGATTTCACATGGACCCTGTCAGCATCTCAGTGTTCCTCTCCTCTGCAATCCACTGTCGTACTCTTTATTTTGCTGTGCAGGAACCTGCTGTCATTCATCTGCTATTCCAGAATGATCTTCAGTCAGGATTAAGGATGCTTTGGCCCTGTCTCCCAGCTCTCAATTGCCACTAACACGGATGCACTTTGGCTGTTCCCCATTCATCCATTTCCCTGGCTTCTCTATGGAATGTCTTGGAAGGATCATTACTGTCTTGCAATACCTTTCCCGTTCAGCTCCTGAAGTGGCCCAAGGCTTTGTCATGTTTGCTGCCGTGCTTTTTGGGCATCACTTAGGCTTGTCTCTGTCCAGCAGTTATTCATCTGTTCGATTACTTTCTCCTGACTGATCTGCCAGATTCTCCTCCTGTGGCTGGTATTACTGCTCCTGTCTAGCTGTTCCAATAACTGTCAGTTCGTCTGTCTGAAGAAACCTAGATCCAGTGATGTCCCTCAAATTCATTTTCATCTTATTGGATCCAGACTGTATGGAAGCTGATTGCCTCCCAATAAACTCCATAGGATCCAGCATTAGTGGAGTCTTCTTCGAACCAGTCCTCTTGCATGAAATGTCAACTTATTTCCTTCCTGGGACACCTCAACTTCACAATAATGAGACTTCTTCAAAGTCAGTCCTTCATTTTCTACCTATTGGCACTGGCAGCATCAATTTCTGAATTGCTTCATCATATCTAAAGCTCAGTTGCTGCAAATCAGATCTAGCTGCATGATCCCATTTCTACCTTTCTAGAATGACTGTTCAATGTTCTTCAAAGACCATTCTTCTATTTTGCAACTCAGACTAAACACCAAAAGCATCTCAAACACATGGCAATCCTACTATCTTTAAGCAGTCCTGGATCATTGCTTACTGGCTTCCAGACATAACAATACTTTGTGAATTCATCTACATCTCCTTTGCAAGATTTACCCATTCATGCCAGTTGCCTTTCCTGAGGTCATCACTGGTCTCTTCAGACAGTATTCGTCTTTCCTGTTGATCAACCCACAGTGAATATCATCAACAAGGCAGGTCTTTGTGCTATTCCACAATGCCGGCCATGTGGAAATTGACATGGTTATTACTTCATGCCACAATGGTTCCCATTCCAGGCTATGCAACTGAGGCGTTATCCCCCTTTCTGATGTCAGACCTTCACTGCCTCTGTTCTTCAGCAGACTCAGTCATGACTCCTATTTCATTTACTGACCTCATAATGTATTAGAATTTAATCACCAGCAAGTCAACACCAAGTGGGGGTCACTCTAGCTCCTGCCATCCGAACTACTCATACTACACTGTAAAAATGATTCCTCATTCTGCACATTGCAGTCCTCCCTGAGTACTTTTGCTCATGTAGAACATGTACTAGCCTTTCTAGCCTTGCCATAAAACCTGGAAACTATCATATGGAACAATTAATCTATACCTGTCAGGTATCTAGTTAGTTTCCTCACATCCTACTTCATCCTTGTATTCACTGTTTTTCAATCATTCAGTTACACTTTTTTCTAATGGGTATCCAAAGAGCTTTAATTGCTTAAACTCCTCATCGTCTCCCTATACTGTAAATGGCTTGATATTTACTGAACTCAGATCCAGTTGATTCTACCTTGAACATCATGGTTTCTTCTGCCGTTTTGTCTAGCCTTCCTTAGATCCCTGCACCTTGGAGAATTCACCACCTCATCATTCTTCTCTGACAACTTCCTCAAAATCACCTATTACAAAAAGGGCTGATCATTACATTCTGCCACTGCCTTCTTCAAAGACTGTCAGTATGCATAAAGGAGTTCATAATCTATTATTTGTTCTATAATTACTGGAGTCCAGTAGATCACCTAGACAAACTCATGCTCTTCCTCATGCTCAGATCCATTACGTCCTCTGTTTACCTTTGAAAAACAATCATCTATAACCACAAATGGTTCCTGGATCATGCTTGAACTTTTCATTAAGGACTTGGACTTAATCCATACTCATTATCAGAACATTCATCCAGAATGGAGCAGCTTCTTCAGCCTCAAGAAATAACATTCCTGTACACATCATTAAGGGGCTTAGAAGATTGACTTCATCACACTTTGATTCTTACATCATAAACCAGAACCAGAAATCAGTACAAGCATTTAGGATCATCTCCTCTTAGTCTGCCCAGAGCATGGACAGGTCAGTAGCCATGGGTCCATAGAGGTTTTCTCCACAGGGTTGTTTTCCTCTCCTGCGTGCTACTGGTCACACTCTCTGTGAGTTGGAGGAGGTAATCTTTTTGGGCCTTCTATTCCTTACATGCTACCTGACTTATTTACCAAGGGTAGGAATAGAGAAAGGCCAAAGTTTTACAGTACACTCAAGCACTACTCTATTCACCAAACATTGAAATGGGAGGGCTGAAACCGAGGTTCAATGTGGGAGAATAGCTCCTTCCAGATTCCAAATAAAAGACCGCCTCTCCCAGCAGCTCTCTCTTAGTGTGTTTCGAAACACCCACCATCCTCCTCTTTCTCCTCCTCCTCTGGCACTTTGCTCACCCTTGGTGCTGGGTCTTCTATTCCTTACACACTACCTGGCTTATCTACCAGGGGTGGGAATAAAGAAAGGTCAAAATTGTATTTTACAGGAAACACAAGCACTACTCTAGTCACCAAATGTTGAAGTACCAATGCTTCTGTCATAGGAAGGATGCATCCCATGCAACATGTGCCCAGCTTTGTGTATGGCACCATCAAATGGTGGTACAGTGGTGCCTCCGTTTTCTACCCATGTTGCACCACCATAGTACAGACTGAGAATGGGGTGTAGGGTCTCTATAGTTATAATTATAAAAAGGGGTTGAGAAGTAGAGCTTTCTGATTGGCTATAAACGTTGTAACAGCCTTATGTTAATTTTTTATTAGCATACATGTAGAGCCTAAAGATATGTTAGACAAGGTTTAACACTATTTGAAAAAAAAATACATTTTAATTATAATAGCAATAAGGCACTCCCAGGGGTTATCCTATTGTTCAGTTAATCACCCTCTAGGGGCATGTGGCACTCGGCTATACCTCATGGTAAATTACACCCTGGGTGATTAATAGACTATTAACATAACCCCAGGTCTTGTTAAAATCAGTACAATTGTTTGTACATATATGTGATGTGTGTTCAGAAAAAGAAATACATTTTAATTATAAGAAAAAAAATAACCCCTGGTCATGCCTTATTGCTTAATTATTGCAGAATTTAAGCATATAACAGACTAAATTCTCGCAACAAAATAATTCTGAACTTTGACAAAGTTCCTGAGGAGTACAGAGAATTTTCTGCTCAGACACATTAAGCATCTGACTATTCAGGAGCATGTTATTCAAATCAATGCAAAAGGATGTCTAAGGTGAGTTTTGCAATCTATCACATTCATAGCAGAAGTCTGATTTGGAACATCTGGCATTGATATAATGACTGTACTACAGTTGATTGTTGTATTATTACATATACAATATTGTTCTCTCTTAAAAAGAAACATATACCTAGGCAATTATCTTGAAAATTAAATGTTTTGGACTTTTGGATAACTTTGTTTGCCTCTTCTCCTTTATACTCTATTTGCAGTCACTTACATTTTGTTAGCATTAAACACACAGGCACAGTAGTTACTGGGTCTTTGGGCTCCATATGCCCTCACCATTTGGTTATCTCTTGCTGAACTTTTCTAATCTCAAGTCATGTGCAATATTAATAGTGTGACAATAATGGAATATTAGAACAGCATAAAAAGCATATAAAGATGCAACAATTCACTTTTGACTTCTAATGAAGATTTTACACAAAATATAATTAAAAATGTAGCTTATCGTGTGGGTTACAATGTCCAACTTAAAGCAGCAGTACTGTATTTGTTATCAGGAAAAAAAATAATCGTATAGTTTTTTAGTATTATTGCATTTCTGGAAAAAAACTGAAAATAACCATTTTTTATTTTTATGGTGTTTCACTTTTGAACTGAGATATGGGGCTTTGAAGTGTAGAAAAAGTCCCTGCTTCCTGGCCCCACCTACTATGAATGAATATGACATTTTGGTGAGGTGCTGTGCTGCTCACCATCTGATATGTGTGCTTGCACCGTTCCAATACATTCACAGTATGAATCCAGCATGTAAAATCAAAAAGTTACCTTGAGGAAAGGAGTTTTAAAAAATTGCTAGGGGCAGCCATCTTTAATAACTTGAGTCATTAATTATAAAAGTATTAATAAAAGCTATTTAAAAAAACATCTGAGATAGGGAATAATGCATATGTGACTGTGTGTTGTTAAGTTTTTTACACACCCAAGGTGTGTAATAACCCATAAGGGGACATTCTTTAACCAGGAAAGGCACACTATTTATTTTATTTATTTATTTACTTATTTCAGTTCTAGGATTACAATTACCTTTGAGCCCAGGGCTCTTTTACAAGGGTTCCACGTCATGACATAGCTAACACATGACAACAGACAAAATTGTTACACAATAAGGGTAAAGGATATTACATTAAATTCAAACAGACAGGGAGAGGGTAGAGTGGAAAGGAAGAGGACAGTGGGGGGTGGTAGAAAGAATGGGAGGGGCACGGGGGAGGTAAGAGAATGAGAAGAGAGGAGAGGTGGGGGGTAGGTAATGATAAGGGGGGGTGGGGTGGAGCTGCCAGGAAGGAGGCATTGTCAGGTGCTGTAGAGTGTGTGGGGCAGAGGCCAGACTATGGCAAGTGCGTTATGTAATGAGCTAGATATGGGAAAGAGCGGTAGCGGAGTGGTATTACATAGACATTATCAATGACAATCGCAGATGCTGGAAGTGACCAGGGTGTTATGGAGCCTGGATTTGAAGGCCCCTAGCCCAGTGGTTTTGATAGTATCATTGGCAAGACTGTTAAACCAAGTGGGTGCCCTGTAGGTGAATGAATGCTGGCCAATGGCTGTGCGGCAGCGAGGGATATGGAAAAGTTGGTTAAGCTGAAACTTGTTTCCAGGTGCAACCTGGGAGCACAAGGAAGTTAAATGACTTGCTCAGGGCCACACAGTATGCAAGTGGGGGATTTGGGATTTAAACCCAGGTCTTTAGGTTTGCAGTGCAGTGCTCTAAACCACCACGCTATACTGCCTCCTCGACCTCAAGAGCGAAGCTTGAGAGGTTTATGTGCTCATCACACACCAAAGGTGTGTAAAAAAACTTACATAAGCACACAATGGTATCACGTTATTATGGTGACTCAATTGAGTGACTTGATTTTGAGCAACTCAATTTGAGTGCTTGTGATTTGAGCGACCTTGAAAGGGCAGCGAGTGTGGTTAGAGCGACTAGGTAGGGGGAGAAAAAGGGTGAACTAGTAACAGAGTGAAGGACAGGAAGACGAGGGTCCAGGCAGGAAGCAGAGGTATGTGGGCTGTAGTTTGGGGATGTGCTGCAAAGCTGGCATTCTGGTGTAGTGGTGAGGGGGGCTATCTGCAATGAGGGAGGTCCAGGGTTCAGGTCTTGGTAGCGGTAATATTTTTACTTGTTTTCAGTGTGTGGGACTTTGTTTTTTTGCATTCCGGTTTTTCCCCTCCCCAACATGCACCCCCCTGGAGCTGAGAATAGTAATTGGGGGTGGTACGTGGGGGGGCTAAGCCACTCGGGGAGGTGCAGCCCCACATAGATGTGTTTATTTTCCCCTGGTCACTGTTGCTGGGTTCGCTGGGGGCATCACCATTTTGCTTTTTGGTGATGCACACTCGCTGTAATAGTGATCGCTTTTTTTTTTATTGCTATTATGACCTGGAACTGCATACAATCACTTGTGTTTGATTTTTTTGCAACTATTTTATTTATTTATTCATTTATTTATTTATTCATATCTCAGATTACAGAACCATTGAGTCAATGACTCTTTTACAGAGGTTCCACATCAGAATGAAGACAAACACAACAGAGAACTAAATGCTTAGCAAGTGGATACATGATACATGGAGTTGGGGTTACAATCTTAAATAAAAGTTACAATCAGGTGAAAAGTGTTAATATTCAGGTTACAGCTAAAAATTTCAATCAGGTTAAATTTTACACTCAGGTTACATTAAGAAGTGTAGTAGGTTTTGGGGATTAGGGTGATGCCCTATGGAAGTGATGCTGTCAAGAAATTTGACATTGTCAGGGAGTGCAGTGGGTCATGAGAGGGAAAACTGAGGGGTGAGAGGGAGAACAGTGGGGAGATGGGGAGAAAGGGGCTGGCAGGGGGTCTGTGGGCAGTATTAGGAGTGGAAGAGTGAGGGGGAGGAAAAAGAGTGAGGAAAGGGAAGGGAAAGAAGAGTCAGGGAGGGAAAGGGAAAGGAGAGACAGGGAAGGAAAAAAGGGGGGGTGAGACATAGCACAGGGGATGATGGTCAAAGTAGGGGGACAGTGCAGGCTGTAGGTAGCATCTGTGGCTGATAAGGGGCCTATGTGTGGCAATCACAGCTGCTAGCAGTAAGGTGTTGTCTGAGTTTCTGTTTGAAAGGGCCCAGTCTAGGTTCTTCTAGAGTGTTCATGGGAAGTTTATTTAACCAGCTTGGAGTACGGAATCTGAAGGATCATTGGGCTTGTGTGGTCCGATAGAAAGTGGTTAGGTATGCATGCCTCTAAGCTCTCCAGGTGCTGCACTAATTGCAAACATGAGTGAGAAACTACCAGGATATTGGGGGGCGGTAGCCCCACTGAGATTTTCTTTGTGAGCAGGCAGGTGTGATAAGTTATCCTACCACTAATGTTCAACCAGTTGGTAAGGGTGTAGAAATTGCATGTATGCATGCATCTGGGTGCACCTGAGACTAGACGACAGGAATTGTTAAGGGCCATGTGCATACTTTTAAGGGATTACTCGGTAGCTGAGCCATAGATGACTAGGCCATAATCTATAATGGAGAGCACAGAGTTAGTGACAGTGAGTCAAAGGGCATCTGAGGTCATGCTTTGCCTGTGCCTTCAGAGGATCCCTAACCTAGAGTTAACCATCTTGGAGACATTGCTAATATGCTCACAAAAGGATAAGGCGCTGTCAAGGGTTATACCTAGGTACTTAAAGGTAAAAACCTGTTCGATGGGGACATCTTGGTTGTTACATATGATTAAGGAGGTAGATTTTTGTTTATTATGAGGGCTGGTGAAAAGCATTGATTTTGTTTTTTTGTAGTCCATAACCAGCTTGTGCTGGGAGAACCAGGTCTCCACTGCTGTCAAATCATGTTTTAGGCTAACAGCTAATGGGAGCGGATCTGAGTGGCTGGTATATACTACGGGGTCATCTGCATATAGTAGGAGACTTCTGGTGCAGGCAAGTGGGAGAGAGTTTAGAAAGATGCTGAAAAGCAGTGGCCCCAGTATGGAGCCTTGGGGAACACCAGACAAGACTGGCCTGCTGTCGGAGAGTGCATCACTGATTTTGACCACCTGGGACCTGCCAGCCAGATAGCTTTTAAACCAGGCTGCTGCATCTGTCGATAAGCCAATGTTAAGAAGGGATTTGAGTAGAAGGAGGTGATTAACAGTATCAAACGCCTTAGTGAGGTCAACATAAATTGACCCCACTAAGTGCTCATGATCAATTGCCTGGTGTATGAAATCTGTGTACTGAAGGAGGACTTATGTGGTACAATGGCCCCTCCTGAAGCCATGCTGTTCAGGACATTAGATGTTGTACTTGGTAAGGCAGTCAGTGAGCTGGTCCGTGACTATATGTTCCAAGATTTTGGAGAGTGGGGGGGGGGGAATACATAGATACATAGATACATAGACAGTGTCGGCAGATAAGGGCCTATGGCCCACCTAGTCTGCCCATTTGAGCTTGTAAGTTCAGTTTGTTTTATTAGAAGTCTATTTCCCCTTACCCCTGACCTCTAGAATTCCTTTATGTCTATCCCATGCATTCTTAAATCCGTGATTGTTTCAGCTCCCACCACTTCCTCTGGCAGGGTGTTCCACTTGTCCACCACCCGTTCTGTGAAGAAATTCTTTCTCATGTTTCCTCTGAATCGTCCTCCCTCCAACTTCATCCCATGCCCTCTAGTCCTGAAACATCTTTTTCGCTTAAAAATAGTGTTTTCCTGCACCCTGTTCCTCCCTGTAAGATACTTGTATGTCTCTATCAATGGAATGGAAATTGAGTGATAGTTTGAGGGAACTGCCCTGTCCCCAGACTTATGAACTGGGATCACGAATGCTGTTTTTCATAGCATGGGGAACTGACTGAGGCACAGTCAAGAGAACTGTATGTAGGGACTTAAGAAAAGAAAACTACCAATTTGACTGTGCATCTTTACAGAGGATAGAAAGTTGTTAACTGACTGAGGTGAGTGTTGAAACGCTTTATTATGTTCGCATGCACACATGTGCAAGAAACATAGTGCCATCATACGAGTTTTCTAGAGGTGTGTCAGCCTCTTCCAATTCAGTCAGTGTGTTTGCAGGCACGGTCGCAGTGTGCCAATCACTGCTGCAGCTGTCTAAGACAGCAGGAAAATGCAGTGGCATACAGTTGAAAGGGAGAGCTCCGCTTCAGTGAGCAGAGCTCCCCCTCTCAACACGCACGCACGCATATTGCGTGCTGACGCGCCTCCCACATGCACAGTAGTGTATAGCCGACGGGGTGCCCAATGCCCGCCGGCTCCACACCCCCAAACAGCCTTGTTAGCTGCCACGCTTGGGGAGCCCACCCAGCGTGGCACACCTCCATATGGCTGACGGGGTGCCCAATCCTCGCTGGCTCCACCTCCCAAACAGCCTTACAGCTGCCACGCTGGGAGCCCACTCCAGAATGGCACAAGCCCTGTATGGCCAACGGGGTGCCTAATCCCCATCAGCTCCAGCCTCCCAAACAGTTTTCCAGCTGCCACGCTGGGAGCCCACCCCAGCATGCCAAATGTCCTCGACGCCTTAATACTAAAAACCTGTAAATTAAAAACGGTCCCTCGTAGTCTCCCTGCCCCACCTGCACCCACCCACTGCATACCCTGCCTCCCCACCCCCCACCCCATACTTACCTCTGGAGTCCGGCGCGACGATCTTCGGTGGACCGGGAACACGTCTGCACTCTTCAAAGCCGACCGCAAACTGAGGAAATGCTGGTAAGCTATATAATGTAATAGATAGGGTTTTTTCAACTTTGCTGCATATCTCAGGCATTTTTTGGAATTTTTGCACTAAATTTTCAACATGGGATTTTTGGGACCCCTTCTCATGAATGCTGTCACTGTCATGGCATTACTCGGTCCTGAAGGGTGATTTCACAGTCACTGCATGAAATCACCTTTCCAGAATGATTAATGAAATAACACTGCCAGTGTTTATAAGGTGGGCTCTCAAAAAGTCTATTTTGAAAATTTGGTGGAAAAATTCCTAAAAATGACTGTTTTACGAGCGTGCGTTGCGCAGTTCCTATGCATGCTTGTAAGTTCGCGAATTTTCAATATTTTTACTCCAGATTTTCAACATTGCCATTTTACCACACCTCCTTATGAGCAGTACAGCTGTCATTTTTCACATCTCACCCAGAACGTGTTTCCGCCCATGTAGTACAATGGCAGTCGGTGTGTGAAATCAATGTACAGGACACATTAAGAAAATCACAGTGACACTATTCATGAGCAGAGGTCTTTAAATAGCCATGTTGAAAATTTGATGAAAAAATTCCTACAAATGACTGTTTTACGAGCGTGTGTTGTAGAGTTCCTACGCACGCTCGTAAGTTCACAAATTTTCAATATTTTCACTCCAGATTTTCAACATTGCCATTTTACCACACCTCCTTATGAACAGTACAGCTGTCATTTTTCACACCTCACCCACAACGTGTTTCCGCCCATGTAGCGCACAATGGCGCAGTCCATGTGCGAAATCAATGTATGGGACACATTAAGAAAATCACATTGATACTGGTCATGAGCAGAGATGTTAAAATGGCTATGTTGAACATTTGGTGAAAAAATTCCCAAAACTGACTGTTTTAGGAGCGCAAGTTGCGCAGTTCCCACGCACGCTGGCAAGTTTGCGAATTTATAATATCTGCACACCTGATTTTCAACAGTGCCATTTTACCGCACTTCCTCATGAGCAGTACAGCTACCATTTTTCACATCTCGCCCAAAATGTGTTTCCGCACATGTAGCGCACAATGGTACAGTCGGTGTGCGAAAACAATGTTTGGGACAGATTAAGAAAATCACAGTGACACTGGTCATGAGCAGAGGTCTTAAAATGGCTATGTTGAAAATTTGGTGACAAAACTCCATAAAATGACTGTGTTACGAGTGAGCATTGAGCAGTTTCCATGCACCCTCGTAAGTTCATGAATTTGTAATATTTTCAGTCCAGATTTTCACCAGGGGCATTTTTCCACACCTCCTTAGGAACAGTACAGCTGTCATTTTCCACAACATGGCTGAAATGTGTTTTCACACTTTCAGCGCAGAAATGCGTGGTCGCTGTGGGAAATCATTGTTCGGGACAGATAAAGAAAATCACACTGACACTGTTCATGATTGGAGGTCCCAAAATGCCTGTGTTAACAATCTGCTGTAAAAATCCCCAAACTAGTTACATTACGGGTGTGCGTTGCACAGTTTCTATGCACGCCTGTGACTTCACCAGTTTTTTTAAGATTTTCACAGCAGGTTTGCAACATTGCCATTTTTTACACCTCCCCATGAACAGTACAGCTGTCATTCTTCACATCCTGTTCGGAATGTGTTTTTGCACCTGTGGTGCCAAATGCCGTAGTCGCTGTGCAAAAGCAGTTTTCGGCTAACAAACTGATATTGCCACTGTTCATGAGGTGGGTGTTACAAAAAACATGTTGAAAATTTGGAGTGAAAATACCAACGAATGCCTGAGGTGTTAGGGTTTCCGACCATAACGCCCCACCCTGTAGAGAATGACAGGCATCAGGGGTGTGACTTGCGATTCTTGCCTGTAATGTTCATACCATTCCACCCCCACCCACACCCTGCAGCCAGTGAGAGGCATCAAGGTGTGCCTTGGACTCTTCGGGCCCAAACTTCACCCCATTCTCCTATACCGCACCCATCTCACCATATTTCCTGATGGAATAGGGTGCGATAAGGGCCAAAGACCCCAGGCACATGACACTTGTCAGTGTCTGCAGGGTAGGGTGTGGTGAAATCATGCGGTCGTTATGCCTGATGACCCAAAGGCACACCTCAAATGCCTGTCACTCTCTGCAGGGTGGTGGTGGGGTTGGCTTCAGTTCAATACTTCGCTGCCATTCCTATTATGCAGCTCTGTAACTTCTACACTACCAATGCCAATGCCAGCAAGCAAACATTCGGCATTGACAAATGCTTGTTTTTTATTTGCTCTGGGCATGGGAGCAGTGTTTACTGATACAGATTTTAAAACACAGGCAGGGAGGCATGAGCACCCAAATGCCATTATAATAGGTATGATGTCATACTGTTTGTTCTGGTGATTAATTGCTGTGATAACAATGCAATTAAGGGGGCCACCAGTTACTATAGAAAATATACTGATGTTGAATCTAATTGTCAGAAACATAATAATGCTTAAAATCTATATGGTGAAATTGCTTGCTTACTAACAAACATTGTTGCTTTAAAGAGAACCTTCCTTGATCTTTTGAGTACTCTAAAACAAATGGGAGAAAGCACCCTTACCTCTATGGGAGCTACTTTGTGGCACCTTCATTATTTTCTATAATGCACCCCAAGAAAGGGAAGGGATCATAATTTGCCCCTGAGGTGCTAGTAGTCACGTGATCCCTTCCATTTCCTTATTGCAGGCTCTGACATACCCAGTTATAACAGCAGTTTATAAAACTGTTGCATTGGTTTGGCTGCCTGTCCTATGTGTAAAGGGATTTCTTCCCCTGGGGATCTAGTTAGTGTAGAAGAGAGCAGGTGGCCCATCTTCTCCAATATTGTGCGGACTTGTAGGTATGCAAAGAAGTCCCCTGGGGAACAGGAAGAAGTGAGCTGAGAGTATTTGGAAGGACAGCATAGTGTCACCTTTAAACAAATCTTCAACCCTGGATAGCCACTTGGCATGCCATTTATGTAGAGCCAACTTAGTTGGGCTGGGGGGGGGGCCCCCTGCCTCTCCAAAGCCCTCTGGATATCTGTTTTGGGAAATATGCCATGTGGGTAGCTTATTAGTTTACAGGCAGCTAACCACGCCCTGGCAGAGCTTTAGTAAATGAGTTCTGGATAGACTGTATTTTGCCATCTGGAAGGGCAGGAGCTAATAAAGAGTGTAGCAGATTCCCTCAGAAGACTCAAATTCAAAGGGTACCCAAGCTGGTCTCTTAGACGTGGGGCCAACAGCATTTCTGATAAAGGACATCTGAGCTGCTCAGTAATAAAAACAAAAATTAAGTAGGCCCAGTACCCCTTTACAAGTGGGGTACCACAGGGTTGGCTGTTTAACTATAACCTGCTTGACTTGCCACAAAAAGTTAGTGAGGTTACCCTGAACACAAGTAAATATTTCAAGGGGAGACGGATTGTCAGGGTTTGGAATAGATATAAACATTGTGGTAGGATGCACATCTTCAGTGTATTAACCCTGCCAGTTAAGGATAGTGGTAAGGTTTTCCACCTATTGCAGTCCTATTTAAGCTGCTGGAAGAGAGGTTCAAAGTTCAGGAATTCCAGTTTAGACAGTTTTTTTGGAAAGATGTACTCCTGTTTTTTTTTAGTCTGGCAGCTAGTTGCAGTTGTACTTCAGGTACCTGGAGAGGTGACACCCCCCTATCCCATGGGAAGCCACTTGCATTTGACCCAGTTGATATTATGACTAGATTTGGAACCATAAGCCTGGAAGATGATGATCAGGGCTAGAACTGCCATTTGTGGGTTGGCCAGGAATAAAAGGGCATCATCTGCAAAGAGAGACTTTGTGGTTCTTTCCTTAAATGGTAAGCCCTTGGATAGTTGGGTTTTCCCAAATGGCAATGGTTAACAGCACAATAGTAAGGATATATGAGAGGAGAGAGTTGGGCACCCCTGCCTATTACCTTTTGTGAGAAGAAATGGGTCTGACAGATAGCCATTTCTGAGGATCTTAGCCAATGGAGATTTTTAAAGTGCAGCTATCCAAGAGCAAATTTTTGAGCCAAAGCAAAGCACTCCAGTACAGCAAACATGAAAGGCCATTCAACCCCTCAAAGGCCATCTCAGCATCCAGTGCCAACAGACTGGACCAAGCAGCCCCCTGGCCATCACCACATGATGTTCAGTGTTTGCCGGATGTTATGCTTGGCATCCCTTGATGAAGACCCCCCTGTTCTCGGTGGATAAGACCTGGCAGGACCCCCTCCAGGCAGCCCACCAAGGGTTTAGCTGTCATTTTATAGTCTACATCAAGCAGAGAAATGGACTGAAAGATTCACACTGGGTGGGATCCTTTTCTGGCTTGGGATGGACTGTGCTTGTGGTCAAGCACTAAGAGTGAGGGAGCACCCCCCCTCTCCAGTGCTTCCTGGACCATGTTCTTCACTGGGTCATGCAAAGCCTTCCAGAAATCTTTATAGAATTCAGTGGGCAGTTTGTCAGGTGCTGGTACTCTGCCTGAGGTAAAGGAATGGACCACCCATTGTAGCTCCTCTCTAGAGCCTGTTGTAGCTCCTCTTTAGAGAGGGCATAGTCCAGGGCCATCCTAACTGGGTTTGGGAGGGAGGGAGGAGAGCAATGGAGCCCAAGAAAGCATCAGGAGAAGGTGTATTCACCTTTATTTCAGAGGCGTAGAGGCCTGAGTAGGAGGTTTGAAAGGCTCTCCCTATGTCCTGTTGTTTGAGGGAAACTGTTCCCTCTGAGGCTTAGATGCTGGAGATGGTGTTGTTCACTTTCTGTGCCTTTAACTGCCAAGCGAGCCACCAACCTGCTTTATCACCAATAAAATAAGCATCTGCCTTACTTAGCAGCAGATTATGCCCTAAGCGAGCTGATATCATCAGATTCAGTTGGCTGTTCAGTGAGCGATGCTCTCTTACATAGAAACATGGAATTTGAGCAGGCTCAGTGGCGCCAAGGGTTGAGGTGCTGGACGTCTCACCTTGCACCATGCTGGTGACCCCGGTTTGGGAATGGATTTGGGTCATTTGGGGGTCAGCTGGGATGAGGAGGGATTGAGCATCTGATGACAGCTCTCCTTTCTCAGGGGAGAGGGGACAAAGCAGCACACTGTAGACTGACACCCAGCGGAGGCTGGGGGTCAGCTTAGGTGCAGTGCTTAAAATAGGGATGGACCTATGCACAGGGCATAAGACTGTCTGTGCAGAGGCATAGACAGTCACCCTCCCCATTACATGTGCATGGGTCTGGGGCAGAAAAAAAAATGGAGGAAAAGGAATGGAGCTGGCAGGCTCCATGATGGCAGGCTGCACCCGCACTGGTCCACTGGCGATCTAGATGTTGGCTTCTGGGGCTGGGGGGAAGTCGATGCTCCTCACCCTCACCCCTGTCATAGGGGGAGGGAAACCCATAGAGGACTTGCCAGGGTGGGACTGGTGCGAGGTTGCCTGCCGGAGAGATGAGTCCCTTCTGAGGGAAGGTCCAGAGCTGCCTGCTAGCATCACAGGATGGAGAAAAAGTACTAATAAAAAAAAAAGGAAACAGAATTTGATGGCAGAGAAGGACTGCTTGTCCCACCCAGTTTGCCCATTTTTATGTTGGCTCATGCTTGCGTGCAGCCAACATATTGCAGTAGTAGCAGAATTGGAGTTGCAGTCCCTGTGGGCAAATGCAGGGCACTCATCAGTAGGTGCATCCCTCATTCCCCAATAAAGCAGCTACAAGTGCTGACACCAGCAACACATAAGCTGGCCACCAGATCAAAGAAAAGGTTCGCTGCAATGAGAGCCAAGTTCGTCATGCAGTGGCGTGCCTTTCCGGGTGAAGCAGTTCAAGAAACATCGCGGCATTGACTGCCGCTGTGCAGAGCGCTGACTTCAGGGGTGCCCAATCGCCCTGTCAGCATGCAATGACCCACTTAATTTGCCGATGGGAGAGCCCACTCCCTGTCGGCATAATGCCCTCCTCTCCCATTTAGTGTATGCTGAGGGGGTGCCCAATCCTCCCCAGCATCATGCACCCCCCCAAACAGTCTTTCTTTGCCGATGGGGGGCCCAATCCCTCTTGGCTTCAGTCCTCCCTTCCCTATTTAATTTGTCGACGGTGGAGCCCACTCCCTATCAACATAATGCCCCCCCACCACTTTTGTTGTGTGCCAAGGGGGGTGCCCAGTCCCCCTTGGCTCTTGTCCCCCCTTCAGTATGTGCCCACGGGGGTTCCCAATCCCCTGTCAGCTACAGCAGCCCCCAAAAAACACTCAGGTGGCATGCTGGGAGCCCACCTCAGTATGCCAAATGCCCCTGTAAAAAAAAAAATCCATTGATTTAAAAAAAAAACAAAAAAAAAAATTGTAAATCAGAAAACGTTCCCTCACAGTCTGTCCTGCTCCCTTCCTCAACCCGCACCCACTCTTCATGTACCCCACCTCCCCACACCCCCCTCATCCCATACTTACCTCCGGAGCCCATCGAGACAATCTTTGGTGGACCGGGAACACATCTGCACTGTTCAAAGCCGACAGCGAACTGAAGAAATGCTGGTAAGCTGCATAATGGCACAAATAGGGTTTTTCAACTTTGGTGCATATCTCAGCCATTCTGGGGAATTTTGGCACTGAATTTTCAACATGGGGTTATTGGGACCCCTCCTCGTGAATTCAGTCATTGTCATGGCGTTATTCGGTCCTGAAAGGTTATTTCACGGTCACTGCACAGAATCACCTTTCAGGACCGAGTAATGAAATGACAGTGCCACTGTTCATGAGGGGAGCTCTCAAAAAGCCTATGTTGCAAATTTGGCGACAAGCATCCAAAAAATGGCTGTTTTATGAGTGTGTGTTGCGCAGTTTCCATGCATGCGCGTAACTTTGTGAATTTGTAATATTTTCACTCCAGATTTTCAACATTGCCATTTTACCACACCCTATAAACAGTACAACTGTCATTTTACATATCCTGGCTGAAATGTGTTTTCGCACGTCTGGCGCAGAAATGCGCGGTCGCTGTGCTAAATCAGTTTTCGAGACAGTTTGACAAAATGGCAGTGACACTGTTCATGAGCAGAGGTCCTAAAATGCCTATGTTGAAAATGTGGTAATAAAAGTCCATAAAATGACTGTGTTACAAGCATGTATTGCGCAGTTTCCACGCACCTTTGTAACTTTGCAAATTTGCAATATTTTCATGCCAGATTTTCAACACTGGCATTTTTTCACACCTCCTTATGAACAGTACAGTTGTCATTTTTCACATCCTACCCAAAATGTGTTTTCACACCTGTGACATATAATGGTGTGGTCACTGTGGGAGATCAACTTTTGGGACAGATTAAGAAAATCACAGTGCCACTGTTCATTAGGGGAGGTCCCAAAATGCCTATGTTGAAAATGTGGTATAAAAAAACACAAAAATAATTGGGTTATAGACGTGCGTTGTGCAGTTTCAATGCGTACTCATGACTTCACCAATTTTTAATATTTTCACTCCAGATTTTCAACATTGCCATTTTTTTACACCTCCTCATGAACAATACAGTTGCCAGTTTTCACATCCTGCCCAAAATTTGTTTACGTACCTGTGACGCCAAATGGCACAGTCGCTGTGCCAAATCACCTTTCGGCTAACAAACTGATACTGCCACTTTTCATGAGGTGAAGTCACAAAAAGCCCATGTTGATAATTTGGAGTGAAAATACCAACACACGCCTACAGCGTTAGGGTTTCCAACTGTTACACCCCACCCTGTAGAGACTGACAGGTGTCAGGGGTGTGACTTGGGCTCATCAGCTGTAATGCTCCCACCATTCCACCATCACCCCCACCCTGCAGCCACTGACAGGCATCGAAGTGTGCCTTGAACTATTCAGCCACAAAGTTCACCCCATTCTCCTATACTGCACCCACCTCAGCATATTTCCTTATGGAATGGGGTAAGTATAACTCCCAAGGACCCCAAAGCACACAACACTTGTCCGTGTCTACTGGGTAGGGTGAGGTAAAATGGCATGAGCATTATAGCTGACAACCCAAAGGCACACCCCAATGCCTGTCATTCTCTGCAGGGTGGGTGTGGGGTTGGCGTCAGTTCAATACTTTCCTGCCACTCCTATTATGTGTCTCTAACTCCTGCACTACCAATGCCAATGCCAACGAGACAACATTCAGCATTGACAAACGCTTGTTTCCCTACCTATACTGTCACCCCAAATCCTACTTGATTTCCAGCTCCCCCCCACTTCCCACTAAAATTCCTTTGTGCCTAACCACTGTATGCTTGAAGCCCACCACTGTTTTTGCCCCCACCACCTCCCCTGGAGGATTGTTCCAGGCATCCACCAGTTTTTCTGTAAAGAAGTACTTCCTCACATCTCTCTTGTATATACCCCCTTCCAAATTCATTGCATGTCCCCTTGTTCTTGTGCATCTTTCTTTTTCTCAGAAAAATATTCCCCTGTGGGGGCGGGCATGGCTAGCAGTTGAGCTGTGAGCAGCACTCTTTCACAGCTCCATGCTTCTAAACTCACATTTGGCAGTATTTTGTTGTTAAAAGTGTTCTAAATCTGACTAATACTGTTGAATCGGGATCCAGCACTAATGATCTTAGACATACCAAGTGTGTCATTTCTGGTGAAATGGGACACACAAAAACAACATCAGGAGGAGATGGAGCTAAAATAGAAAGACACTCGACTAGGCCACGACAAAGACGCAGAACCTCCTGACACTAACCTGAATCAGCCTTCAAATACCATGTTGCTGAAAGAGATTCAAACCACTGATAAAAAAAATTAATGATTTTACCTCTCGACTACTGGTGGAGGAATCAAAGTTCAATAGGGTAGAAGATGACGCAATGGGGCAAATAAATCAGCAGTCAAAGCACTAGCAACAACAGCAGGCTTAGAGAAGGAGAATCTTCTACTTTGACACCATTTGGAGAACCTGGAGAACGGGGCGCGGGCATCTCATATTGGGCTTACCGGAGGAAGTAGAAGGAGAAGCCCTGGATTGTTTCCTTGAGAACTGGCTTCCAGACTCTTTGCAGCTAGATTCCCTGATTTCTGTCCAGCGGGCATATCGAGTGAATTCAAGAGGGGCCTGCCTACATGTGGACTTGGCACATCCTCAGATCCGGGCTGTGTTGGCTGTCCTGGGTTCTGTTAAGGAAAGGGATATCGTACTTCAGATGATGAGGAAGAGGGGCCCCATTCAATGGCAAGATGCACCCATACACATCTTTCTGGACCTCAGTTTTGCCACCTGGCAATGGTGCAAAGCTTTTGACGGGATTCAATCGAAACTCCGCCAGCTTGGGGTCCATCATGTTTTGCTGATGCTGGCAAGTTTGAAATTGTCTATGGTACCAAAACATACAACTTCTTGGATACTGCGGATGAAGGAAAATTGCTTGCCAATGTCAAAAAGGACTGTACAGCCCGAGGTTCTGATTCAGACTCTGAAAGGGAGGAAAATACCTGTGGTATGGAGTATCTGGGCCCAGTAAGTCACCATAGGAGTAGGTGATTAAAGAGGACTTGGACAATTAGAAGGCTTAATATTGACTCTTCAGTGTTGTGGACATTTATTTCCGTAGAATATTTACTACTGTGCCAAAGTTGTTGTCTGTAAAAGTTAAAGGGTACAGATTTGACTATTTTTTATATGTGGGTCTGTTCATAAAAAAGAGTTACCAATGCCCACCATACGGTGCATAGCACATTTGTAAAAATCAAGAGCTGTCAGTCATAAGTTTTTTACTAAATCTGGAAGCTGACTATATCTGCAGATAAATAACATATTTGTAGGATTCTAGGGTATCCATTTTTTTTGATGGGGTGTCCCACTCCATTTGGCTGCTTTTTTTACCCAAAAACCCAAAAATCTGTGACATGCAAAAACACATGTTTTACTAATTGTTTTTGCAAGTTTTATTTACTGTTTTCCACTTAATAAAGTTAATCTGATTACTAATCTGGAGTTGTGTTTTTTATTATCTGTACTCTTTAGCCCATTGTAATGCTCCATTTTTAGTTTGTGCAGCTTTGTATTTAGTGTGATGAATGTAACAGTCGGTGTCACAGCACGTTACATTCACCCGCATGGCTCCCAAATCTATAATTGTGATATTAGCACTTTAAATGATTTTCTGGCTGCTCTCCCAGTTTGCCTCCTTGTGATAATTGACTGTGTTACTGCCTGATCTAGCTCTCCCACAGAAGGGAGAGCAACCTTTGACCCTCACTCTACTTGGAGTCACATCAGGCCCAATGTTTACCCATCAGTCTGTGAAAGTTGCAAAGACATAACCTGCCCCTCAGAACCAAACAGCAACCATAGAGGGAGGAGCTGAGTTGTGGTTTAAAACCCATTGTTTGCATGTGGCTCCTCCATTTTGTAGGGCTACATTCCATGAAAATAAACACTGCATATAACAATGAGGACTGCAGTTACATTCACCACAGGCAGGCTTTGGTTACCATCATTCACTTATTGTGGGGCAAATTTACAGAGAGCAAATTCCAGTGACAACTGAATGTCTAGGGAAAGTGCTGGGCATCAGTTGCAAAAGGGATTATACTGTGTATATATAGGGTGGAGGGTTAAAATATATTTTCTTTGTGGTGTCAGACATTACCCCTGTCAGTACTGTTATTATTGTCAAATTTCTCTGGGCTTAGTAGCACTATTTCAGTTATTAGTAGTATCATGTTAGCCATGAGGCATGTTCAGTAAACTTTTTAAAAATGAAATAAATGTGTGGTGTCACTTGTTATATTCACTATGTTATGTGATGTTAAGCATCACACTTGCCAGTAATGTAATGGTTGAATTTTTTCATGTTTCATAGCAGTATGTCAGTCAGTAGTAGTAGTATGTTAGTTGTTAGGCAAGTTTAGTACAGTTTTAGTAATCCAAACATAAGTGGGGTGTCACTTGTTCCATTCACAATGGTTTGTGGAATCAAACATCACACCTGTCAGTAATATTATTATTGCCAAATTTCTCCAGGCTTTCTAGCACTATGTCAGTCATTAGTAGTAGCATGTTAGCCGTTAGACATGTTCAGTAAACTTTTTTCTACTAAAAGAAATGTGTGGTGTCACTTGTTACATTCACCACGGTATGCAGTGTCAAACATCACACCTGTCAGTACTGTAATTATTGTCAGATTTCTCCAGGTTTTGTAGCACTGTGTCAGTTATTAGTTGTAGTATGTTAGCCATTATGCATGTTCAGTAAACTTTGTAAAACTGAAACAAATGTGTGGTGTCACTTGTTACATTCACCACGTTATGTGGTGTTATGCATTACACTTGCCAGTAATGTAATGGTTGAATTTTTTCATATTTTATAGTCATATGTCACTCAATAGTAGCAGTATGTTAGTTGTTAGGCAAGTTTAGTACAGTTTTAGAAAGTCAAACATAAGTGTGGTGTCATTTGTTACATTCACCACAGTACGTCGTGAAAAACATCAAATTAGCAATTAATATAATGTAATTCTTTGTAAATATATTTGTTTCTCATGTTTTAATATAACTCATTACATATGTTTATTAAAGTTTTTACTACTAAAACAAATGTCTTGTGTCAAGGTGTTACATTCACCACGGTGTGTGGTGTCACTTGTTACTCTCACCACAATACAGTTCTTTTATCTCAGGAACCTGAGAGGCTTTTATCTCCCAATATGTTTCTTTTTTCATACTTGGGTCATAATATCTTGAAATGCATCACAAACATAACCTAGAAGTAATTTGAAAATATGACCCTCATGTCACACTTTGGTAACTCCTTTTCATGTACAGACCCATATATATATTGTTCACTGTAGTTTTATGTTCACTCCAACAATGAGTAATTTTCAGCATTGTGATCAGTGTCCTTAATGTTTTAAGGAATTTATATAATCAGTTAAGAGGTATATTAGTTACATTTTTTTAAATATTACCTCCTGCTATTTAGATGGATAAGATTAGTCTAACCAGACTATTGAGAAGGGTGTACATGGTATGGAGCTGGGAGAGGGCTCTGTTCCTTAATATTTATTCTCCTTATTTTAGGAAGTTGGGGATGTTTCACCTATTCAAAGGGTGTTTTATGGGTATAGCTTGTATGCTTATTATAGTATTTCCCTTCTTGGCAGCAATAGCCCACAAAGTAATTTCCAGATAATGAAAATGTTGTATAGGTAACCTCCACAGGGTGTACCAAGTTAGGAGTGCTAAAGATACTGTATTATATAATAGGGGTTGACCTATAACACATTCGATAAAAAGTGCTATCAACACTTTCAACCAAGCTGCTCCTCATGACGTGTACACAGGGGAAAAGAAAGCTGGTTATCACCACTTTCATTACGTAGCAGCTGTTATCACCACTGTGTACACGTCAGTGAGAAAAAAGTGCTGAACTAAATTCACTCCCCCTCCCCACCTCTAGCTGCCCCATTCCATTCAAAAACAACTTCCAACTACAGGTGATACAAAAATGTACATGTTAGAGCCCTACCCGACCTGACGCAGTAACCGAAACCTGGAAAAATGCAACCCCGCCCACATCCCACAACAACTAATTACAACAAAGCACATGAAACGTAACACAGCAAAGACCAATAACACTCACCAAGCTCATTCATAACAGTAGCACAGAAACACAGGAAGAAAAAGAAACACCTCAACACACAGGTAAAAAACTAAGCCACATTACATAAAACTATGGAAAAACACACACTAACAGGTCAACCCCTATTATATAAAACAGATACGTGATGCAGAGGCATACGCTAGCAGATTTTATCAAGACTCGTGGCAAGTGAGCTCGGGGTGAAATCACATGTGGCTTCACTTCACGGAGCCACTCATGATAACCCCGAGCTCACTTGCCACTCGTACTGATAAAACCACTATCGTATGCCAGCCCATCATGTATCCCCTTATCAACAAATGTTGAACTTATCATTACTGTGCACTGTCCTAAGGGCTATGCTTGTATCTATTATATTATAAAATCAATAAATAAAAGTTTAAAAGAAAAAAGGAAAATATTCCCCTTTGATGCTTTAAGTGAATGACTGTGCACTTTTTCTCACTGTAATCCAGCTGCCATGTCCTTGGCCACTTCTTGAGTTTTCTCAGGTCTCTGCACTTTCTTTCCATCCCCTCTGGAGAGTCTACCCTATTGCAGATTGTAATGCCATCCACAGAGAGGCAGACCTTCCCTTCTAGCTCATCTGCAATGTCAATGACAAAGGCATTAAAGAAGACTGATCACAGTACTGAGCCCTTTGGCACCTCACTGGTCACCTTCCCTTTCCTGGAGTGAACTCTGTTTACTAGCACCCTTTGTCCACTGTCCCTTAACCAATTTGTTACCTAGTTTACTACCTTTAGACTGACCCCTAAGCTGCCCAGTTTCATTATGAGTCTCCTATGTAGAACAATATCGAAAGCCTTACTGAACTCTAAATAGGTCACATCTATCGCCCCATCCTGATCTATTTCCCTGGTTACCAGTCAAAGAAATCTAACAGATTTGTCTGACATGACCTCCCCCAGTGCATCCATGTTGCCTTTGATCTTTTAACCTGCTGGATTCAAGATACTCCATAATCCCTTCCTTTAGAAGTGTCTCCATTAGCTTCTCCACCACCAATGTCAGGTTGACTAGCCTGTAGTTCCAGTATCCTCCCTGCTACTGCTTTTGTGAAATAGGACTACTGTACATATGCCCTCCTCCAGTCCTCTGGAACCACTCCTGTTTCCAGTGAATTGTTAAAAATTACTGTCAGAAGTGCAGTCAGTACCTCCCTGAGCTCCTTCAGTACTCTTGGGTGTACCCTGTCTGGCCCCATAGCTTTGTCCACTTTCAGAGTTGTGAGTACCTTCAGGACTGTCTCTTCTGTTAAAGGACTTGTGTCTACCTCCCTCTCTCCAGTACCCCTCCTGCTTTTATGTGGCCCATCCCCTACCTCTTTCTCTGTGAAGACCGAACAAAAGAATATGTTCAAGATACCTCCTTTTTCCTGGTCCTCCTCTGCGCAGTTCCAACCTGATCTTCTTAACATCACAATCCCTCCCATAGTCTTCCTCTTTTTACTTATGCACTTAAAACATTTCTTGTTCTCTTTCATTACTCCTTGGGCTATTCTTTTCTCAGTTTGTACCTTTGTGCTCCTCATTGCTTTCTCTGCCTCACTCTACTTCTTCTGCTACACCTCCTTGTCCTCTTCCCTCTGCATTACTTTATATCTCCTGAAAGCTACCCTTTTTTAGCCTCTATCTTTTCAGCCACTTTCTTCGAGAACCATTGTGGTCTCTTTTTCCTCTTGTTTATGGTCACTTCCTTTGTGCACAGGTTGGTTGCTTCACTATGCCTTTCCTTAGCTTAGCCCACTGTTCCTCCACCCCACCTAGGTTGTCTCTGAGGCATTTACCCATTTTTTTATTTAAATCTGTCCTCCTGAAGTCCAGGACCTTGGTCCTTGTTTAGTTCACTTCCACCACTGCCCTTATGATGAATGACACTGTATGTGGATCACTGGTCTCTCTGTGGCCTCCCACCTTGATGTCTGCAATACTGTCCCAGTAGTGAGCACCAGGTCCAGTATTGCCCTATCACAAGTGGGATCACTGAGTAGGTGCCTGAGAAACACCTCCTGCAGGAAGTCCAGGATGTCTCTGCTTCTAGCTGAAGCTGCAACTTGAAGGCTCCCAACTATATCCAGCAGATTTAAGTCCCCCATTAGCAGCACCTCCCCTTTTTCTGCCATTGTACCAATGGATTCTACCAGTGCCTTATCTACATTCCCCTCTTGTGATGGAGGTCTGTAGATCACGTTAATGTGAACTGTGGCTCCATTTCCTGTCTCCAAGGTGACCCACTACACCTTGAACCTCTTCATTCCCCTCTGGATTCCCTATGTTCCTGTTGCTTTGATACCCTACCTTATGTACAGCATGACCCCTCCTCCCTTCCTTCCCACCTTATCTTTCCTGAACTGAGTATAACCTGGTATGGATATGTCCCAGTTGTCGTTCCTGTGTACTATGACTCAGTCATGGCCATGATATCCAGGTCTGCCTCCGCCATGAAGGCTTCTACATCTGGAAGTTTATTTCCTGGACTTCTTGCATTCACACACATGGCCTTCCATATTTTATTACTCTGACTGCTACCCCACTCGTTTCCTTTTTGCCATGTCTCCTTTTCTGCTCCTTTTTTGTAGCTCATGTTCCCATCCTATTTCATTTCAACCATACTGTTTTTTTATTTTTTATTTTGCACCCTGGGGAATTTACCTCCCTATGAGTCCTCCCTTCTCTCTGCTTCAGTTCATAGTGGCGGGGGACAGTTTATGAATCCCTGATTTCTTCCACCAAAACCCTCAGCTACTGTACTTCAAATATTCATCAAAGAATCCTTCAGATCATCCACTGAGGACTGTGATTTCTTTTCCAGACAGATGCAGGCCATCAGCCCTGTATAGGCCCTTAACCCTCTAGGTTGGTGACCAGTTCACTGTGTAGCCAAACATCTGCTCTCTATATCATTCCCTCAATGATAAGTTGAAGCTCCTAGTGCAGAGTTCTCAATCCTCTCCACTGCTGCAGACAGGCAGCACCTCACTGAAAGTCACTCAGCATGCCACTTGTCTAAGACCCCTCTTCAGCTTACTAAAATCCCTCATGCAAAATCACAGCTCCATCCCCAGCCAGGTCATTTGTCCCCAGGAGGACAATGACATCCATATCCCTCTACTGCCCCACTGCTCTAGTGATTCCTAGGATCTGCTTTCCATCCCTCTGAGCTGAGGCACCAGATAGGCACCTCACCTCTCTCTTTACCTTCCTTCCTGATCCTAAATCTACCCACTTAATGATCAAATCCCCCTCCAGCGGTTGCTTCCTCCTCTGTTGGTGTCCTCTTCCTACCACCTTGAGGCCTGCTTTACAAAGGACCCCCACATCCTCCCTGGCTACTACCATGGGTGCCTGCTCCTAGCAGTTCCATTCTGCCAGAGCAGTGAGTGAGTTTCACATTGGTACAAGCTGAAGAATGTGTCCCCAACCCGACACCCCCCACCCTCTTGGAGCCCACCACAGTTCAATCAACCCTCCTCTTTGGCATCCTCTGGGGCAACGGTGGTAGACTTAGTGGCTTCTTGGTGGGAGAAGAAACCCCCCCGAATCCTAGCCAGCTCAGTCTGTAGTCTAGCAACCTCCTCCCTCAGCCCACAAAGTTGCATGCAGATGGAGCAGCACCTCAGTCTCCAGAAGGCCTCGCTGAAAACTGCCTCTCCACAGTCACAGCACTGCACCACTCCCAACATTCCCATTCTTACACTCACAGTGTTAACTTGAAGAACTTGTACTCTTTCTCTAGATAGGGTGTTTCTAATTTTTCCTCCTTTTTCTTTATTTAACCCCTTTGTTACTTAACTCCCAGGTAGGTTCTTTTAAGTGTTCCTTTTTGTTTCTTTTGTTCTCTTTTTACCCTTACCCTGGCTAGAGTGCTACCTCTATTCTCACACTACACATGCTTTAAGTTTACCCTTTCAACTTGCTTTTACATCTTTGTATGCCTACCCTAGGAAGGGGTTTTCCTCTCTTCTCACACAACAGGTAGTATCTGTTTGTATGAACTGGTTTCCCTTTGCTGTTATCCCTTACCTTCTTCCAATAATCCCTCTTAGTTTGTTAATCAATATTTGATTCATCAAGTCTTTCTCCAGAGCCTGCACTCTATCTGTTATGTCGTTTTCCCTCTGATCCTCTATTTTCCCCTTATGTGCTACCCAACAGATGGTTATGCCCCTGGTGAAGACCTCAAATCTGGTGCAATCTGGGGTGTCCCCTTTTTTATTACCTACTGGGTCAATATGTCTTATACAGAACTGTGCATAGAATACCGCATGGAACATATATAACACTGTGTACTAACACAACAGGGTACAAAACCCCGCAAGGCACATATGTTACATGTGGTTTTGTACCCTGTTGTGCATGGTTGGGGAGGATGAGTGATGCAGAGGTCAAGACCTCTGTTGGGGAGGTGGTAAGCTGAGCTGCCACTGTGGCTCAGTGGGATGAGCCGCAGCAGTGCAGGAGTGCTATGTGTCTTTGGACCGGGGCTTGAATCGAGGTCCCAAACTTTAGTGAAACTGCATTGTGCGGTTTCTTTTTTTTCTTCCCCGGTGGTGTTTCTCCACTTCCCTGTTGGACCCTCACCTGGAATTAATTATATTAATGGGGGGGTTCGGGGTGCAGCCCCCCCACAGAAAAAAAAGAAGCCACTAGCTTCTTTAGCTGAAATGTGTTTCAGCAGTATGTCTGAGCGGCAGCAATGTATCCACTGTAATTACGGTGCGGTACATTGCTGCACTGTTATGTCCTATGACTTAATGACCCCATCCCTTTTTACTATATGTATAAAATTCTGTGACAGTTTTTTGTTTAAACTCTCCATCCAACAGCAGCCTAGGATCTATTCTCCACTGTTTTTTTTTCTGGGGGGGATCCCCGTTTCCCAGCACTACTAGAAGACGAGTATGGTCAGAATGCACTAATGATCCGAAAATGACAGATACTAGATTTTGCAGCATGTCCATTGACAGGTGTGTAGAGTCAATTCACATGTAGAGATGGTGGGCATGACAGAAAAATGAGAACTCCCATTCTGAAAGCTGAAGGAAGTGCCATGTATCTACTAGGCCACTGGTAGTCACTATCTGTTGGAGAACTGAAAGAGCTCTTTGAAGGCTGCCTCATTGGAGGGGTGGACTGGTCCATCATCAGGTCCCGCAGGGTGAAGAAATCTCTCCCCATAATAACCCGGTTAGTAAAATCTGCCAAGGTCAGAATCATGCAGTGAAAGAAATCTGGACAATCAAAGTTTGGTCCATTGAATGCTACTATTGTGAGCTGCTCCCCATCTCCACCTCTGCAATCAAATGTCTCCTCTGCAGAACTGCTGCATATCTGACTACTTTGGCTGGAAGGCTGGGGCATAACTATATAGCCACCTCCTGACCTTAGATGTAAAGCTTGTTCCATAGGTTGGGGGCTAGGCAAGAGAAAGATCTGCTGCTAGCATTGGTCCTTACTCGGGGGACTTCCAGTAGCGTTCGTTCTGATGTCCGTCATCTCCAGGGGTTATGTTTAATTGCTATGGTTCCTACTATGCTAGGTGGAGTGGGGAGTTTGAGTAGCTTGAAGGTCTGGACAAGCGAGGGGTATTGTAGGTGAGTGGCCAATGAGCGCCACCATAGTTGGACCAGTGTATTACAGTGGTGACATTGCAGGTGGTCCTGGGTAGCGAACCGAGCTACCTTGTTGTACAGGATTTGCATCCTGGAGACCTCTTGTTTAGCCATGCCCTGTACAATCGGAGCTGCATAGGTCAGGGTAGGGAGTAGGACACTTGTGGCAATGGAAAGCCTGGCCTCGGGGATGAGCTGGTCCTTGAGTCGGTACAAGGTTCCAAGTTTACGGTGTAGGGTCTTGGTGACCTGGTCCACGTGGTCCTTGAAGGTGATAGATTGATCAAGAGTAAGGCCTGGTATTTTAGGGAAGGCACTACTTTGTTGCTTTTACCAGAGAGAGTGGTAAGTTGCAGGGATGTAGTCCTGTCATGGCCCAAAGATCTAGGCCTGAATAGCACCACCTTGGTTTTGTCTGCGTTAAGTACCATTCTGTTCTCACACAGCCATGTCTCAAGGGATGTGAGGTCCTTTTGGAGGACAGGACCAAAAGCAGCCACATCGCCCAAGGATCGGTAGATGACTGTGTCATCAGCATACTGTATAACTAAGCTTTCCCCACAGTAGGTACTTAGGTCGTTGGTAAATAAGGAGAAAAGGAGGGGGCCAAGGATTGAGCCCTGAGGTACACCCTGTTTTAGAGGTAGTGGACCTGACATGGCCCCCTTCCAGAAGACCGTCTGTATATGTCCTGATAAATAACTCCCAAACCACTTGAGAGCATGGGGGTCTAATCCCACATTGTTCAGCTTCTGTAGCAAAAGATTATGGTCAACAAGGTCAAATGCCTTGGACAGGTCTATAAAGACAGCACCTGTAGGTATCCCTTTGTCCATAGCTCTGAGTACTTCATCCGAGAAGTTAATAAGGGCAGTGTCAGTCCCGTGGTTAGGTCTAAATCCTTGTTGAGAGGGAGCAAGGAGCTGATGGGTTTCCAGGTAGTCTCGAAGTTGGTCATAGACTAGCCTTTCTTGCAGCTTAGCAAGTGTGCAGAGCAGGGAGATAGGCCGATAATTGGTTAGGTTTTCCCTGAGGCCATCTTTGTGGATTGGGACCACGTTGGCCTGTTTCCACTGGTTAGGAATGATTCCTTCCCGTAATGGTCTATTTAGGAGCCAGGTCAAGGGCCTGGATAAGGAGGTGGCTCCAGCCTTGAGTAGCCAACGGTTAATCCCGTCTGGTCCCCCTGAGCCTTTAACTTTCAGCACCTTTAGGAGGGTTAGGACCTCTTTTTGCTTTACCAGTCTCAGGTGGAAAGAGGGTTGTTCATAGTGTGTTGCTTCACCTACGTTAGGTGCTGAAGTCTGAGGGGACTGGACAGCCTTGTAGGCCTCAAGGTCTATGAAGTGGTTGTTAAGGGCGGCCACTATTTGACAGGAGTCGCTGACAAGCTGACCATTGACCTCCATGGGGCTAGGTTCAGTCTTTTTGTTGCCCTTGATCAGGTCATTGACATGATTCCAGAATTGCTTAGGGTTTCCTAAGCTGGTTTTTTGGAGGTGTGTGATGTACTCCCTTTTAGTGAGTTTAATGGCACTCTTGGCTTTGTTTCTTAGGGCTTCGTATTCCGCTTTCATTTCAAGATTGTTTGTTTCGGCAAGACTAGAAAATAGAATCCAATTAGTTTTTTTTACATTTAGGCACAAATAGTGTTTCTGAAAGAAAGCCTGCAGATTGTCAAAAGCTGTTTGTAATTTTGTTTGAATACTTTCAGGATCCTTTCCTTCAATGTATACGACTGTGTCATCTGCGTATGAGTGGTAGTGTGTTTCTTGATCACTAAACTCTAAATTGTTAATGTAAAGATTGAAAAGTAATGGACCTAATATTGACCCTTGTGGAACTCCCTTTTTAATTTTGATTTGCTCTGACTTAAGGGAGCCTATCTCAACCAGCTGTTCCCTATTCAACAAGTAGGAAGTGAACCAGGTCAGCTCTTTCCCTTGTACCCCAATGTCGTGTAGTCTGGACAGGAGAATGCCTTAGTGCAGAGTGTCAAAAGCTTTAGATAAATCTACAAATAGTGCACCCACGGACATTCTCCTGTCCAGACTACTATGCAAGTCATCTACCACTTTTGCCAAAGCTGTTTGTGTGCTATGAAAGGATCTGAATCCTGATTGATAAGGATTCATCAGTCCATTATCTTCCAGAAAACATGTTAATTGAGTAGCCACTAAACCTTCAAACAATTTGGAGACAATGGGCAATAGAGAGACAGGGCGATACTTATTAATCTCATTGCGGGATCCACCCTTATAAATGGATGATATTTTTGCAATCTTCCGATCTTTGGGAAATTCTCCTGTAGTTAATGAAAAATTAAATAAGCAAGTCAGAGTATGTACAATGAAGGGGGCAACATATTTCAATAGTCTAGTGTCTAAATTATCCAAACCTGTGGCCTTTTTAGTATCCAATATTAAAAGCACTTTCATTGTTTCATGTTCTTCAATATGTCTAAATTTAAAAGATTTCAAAAAATTTTCTTATATGAATATTCTAGGTATGGTGCATACAACGCACCCATGCATATGTGTTCCTATTACACACCCATTTCCCTGGTAGTCTAGTGGTCCACCCACCCCACCGTATGAATCCCATCCCCCGTTCCAGGTTGAAAAAAAGAAATTCCCTTGCAGTCTAGTGGTTTCCCCCACCCCCAGCACAAATCCTGATCCCCATACAAAATAAATGAAAGTATTTTTCCCTGGTAGTCTAGTGGTCCACCACCCCCCAGCATGAATCCCGACCCCTGTACAAAATAAATGAAAGTATTTTTCCCTGGTAGTCTAGTGGTCCCCCAGCATGAATCCTGACCTCTGTACAAAATAAATAAAGTAACTTTTCCTGGTAGTCAGTGGTCCCCCCACCCCCCAGCACAGATCCGACCCTGTACAAAATAAAAGAAAGAATTTTTCCTTGGTAGTCTAGTGGTACCCCCACCCAGCAGTGATGCTCCCGCTCATCAAAGCAGCATCCCAAGAATAGAGCTGGCGACTGGCTCAGCCCTCCTCTCCTGACCACGACTGGCCTGCACTGAAGTGCGAATGAGTGCTACTATTATAGTAGTGCTCATTCATGCCTCAGTCGGCGACGGCGATGGTGGAAGGAAGGCAAAACGACCGCTGGCGCGCGTAACGCTGTTTTAATAGTGAGAACGATACTGCCGGGTGGAGGACCACTAGACCTTCAGAAAAAATACTGGCTTTATTTGAAGGAAGTTAGGATTCATGCTGAGTGAGGAGGACCACTGACCAACAGAAAAGCGATTTAGGTTATTTTGCATGCGGGGTTGGGATCTGTGCTGAGGGTGGGGGGAGACCACTGACTACCAGGGAAACTTTATTTATTTATTTTGTAATGGGGTCAGGACTCTGCTGGGGATGGGGACCACTAGACTACCAGGGAAAAATACTTTCATTTATTTTGTATGGGGTTGGGATTTGTGCTGGGAGTGGGGACCACTGGACTACCAGAGAAAAGTTACTATATTTATTTTGAATGGGGTCAGGATTCATGCTGGGGCCACTGGACTACCAGGAAATGTTACTTTATTTATTTTGAACAGGAGTCAGGATTCATGCTGGGGGTGGGGGACCACTGGCTACTAGGAAAAGTTATTTTACTTATTTGTTTGGGGGTCGGATTCATGCTGGGGGACCACTAGGCTACTATGGAAAATACTTTCATTTATTTTGTACAGGGTCGGGATTTGTGCTGGCGGGTGGGGGGAACCACTGGACTACTAGAGAAAAGTTACTTTATTTATTTATTTTGAACAGGGGTCAGGATTTGTGCCAGGGGGTTGGGGGACCACTAGACTACCAGGGAAATTCTTATTTTTAACCTGGATTGGGGGTCGGGAAGGGAATCATGCTTGGGGGGGCACTGCTGCATTACCACCAGCTTTTTGTTGACGGTGTTTAGCGCTGCGCTAGAGGTTGCGCTAATGCCTGTAGCGTGGCACTATAATTTTGAATATGCTGGTGCACCAGCATTCAGGGCCCCTCCCCTCAGTCCCTCCCTTGCAAACATTATAATTTAGCATCAGCACTAACACCTAGCGCTGATGCTAAATGTCCTTTTGAATATTGCAGTCGGTCACAAATTTGGCACTAATCCAGCGCAACAGATTTGTGCCTGGCACTAAACTTTGAATATCTGGCCCGTGGTCTCCTGAACTGGACATAGTACTCTAGGTGAGGACTCACCAGTGATCTATATAGCGGTAATACCACCTCTCCCTTTCTGCTGGTGGCTGGTGATATTCCTCCCTATACACCCTAGCATCCCACTAGCTCTTACCACTGCCTTGTCCCCTGTCTGGCCACATTTAGGTTTTCAGATATGATTGCTTTCAGGTCCCTTTCCTGCTTGGTGGTGGTTAATACTACCCCTCCCTCCCAATATTGTATTTCTCTCCTGGTTTTCTGTGCCCTAAGTGCATGATCTTGCACTTCCTCGCATTGAATCCCAGCTGCCACACCCTTGACCGCTCCACTAATTTTCCTAGATCACTATTCATTCCTTCCCCCCACCCTGGAGTGTCTAACCTATTACAGATTTTAGTGTCATTTTCAAAGAAGCACACCGTTCCTTCCAGCCACTCTGCAATGTTGCTAATAAAGACATTAAAAAGGATCGGTTCCAGTACTGATCCCTGTGGCATCCCGCTTGTTATTCTCTCTTCCTTGGAGCAAACTCCATTTACCACCACCCTCTGTCTCCTGTCCCCCAACCAATTTCTCACCCAGTTTTCACCTTAGGACCCACTCCTAGGCTGCCCAGCTTGTTTATGACTCTTCTATGTGGAATGGTGTCGAATGATTTACTGAAATCTAAGTAGGCCACATTCACCACTCCATACTGATCCAATTCCTTGGTCACCCAGTCAAAGAAATCTATAAGATTTGTTTGACATGATCTCCACCCAGTGAATCCATGCTGCCTCAGACCCTGAAGGCCACTGGATTCCAAATATTCCACAATCCTCTCCTTCAGTAGTGATACCATTACATTCCCCACCACCAAAATCAGGCTGACTGGCCCGTAGTTGCCAGCCTCCTCTTTGCTTCCACTTTTGTGAAGTGGGACTACATTTACCTTCCTCTAGTCCTCTGGAACCAGTCCTGTTTCCAGTGAGTGGTTGAACTGGGCTTTCAGAGGGGCTGCCAGCACCGCCTTGAGCTCCCTCAATATCCTTGGATACACCCCTTCTGGTCCAATTGCCTTGTCCACTTTCAGGTTTGTGAGTTCCATCAGAACCCTCTCCTCTGTAAATGGACTCGTGTCTACCTCCCTTCATCCGATGCTCCTGGCCTTTATCTGTAGTCCCTCTCCTTTCTCTTCCATTGTGAACACTGAATAAAAGTACTTGTTCAAGATGTCTGCTTTTTCCTGGTACCCCTTAACACACTCCCCTCCTTCCTTCCTTAGCATTAGAAACATAGAAACATAGAATTTGATGGCAGATAAGGACCGCTTGGCCCACCTAGTCTGCCCATTTCCCTACTTAACGGATAAGCTGCAGATGCTAGTTAACCAATAGCCTACTTCCTCCTACCCCCCCCACTAGAATTGCTTTATGTCTGTCCCATGCATTCTTGAATTCCCCCACTGTTTGTGACTCTACAACCTCCTCTGGAAGGCTGTACCATGTATCCACAACCCTCTCTGTGAAGAAATACTTCCTCACATTACCTCTGAGCTGTCCCCCCTCTATCTTCAAATTGTGCCCCCTTGTTTTTGCACATCTCTTTTTCTGAAAGATGCTACCCTCTTGGACTTTGTTGATTCCCTCGAGGTATTTGTAAGTTTCTGTCATGTCTCCCCTCTCCTTCCTTTCCTCGAGGCTATACATCTTTAGTTCCTTTAGTCTTTCTTCATATGTCTTCTGATGTAGACCCTGCATCATTTTGGTTGCCCTCCTCTGGACAGCCTCCACCCTGTCTATGTCTTTGCAGAAATGAGGTCTCCAGAACTGTACACAGTACTCCAGATGTGGTCTTACTAACTGTCTGTACAGAGGGCCAACAACTTCCTGTTTTCTACTGGTGATGCCTCTCCCTATGCATCCCAGTATCCCCCCAGCCCTCCTTACTGCCTTCTCACATTGTTGGCCCACCTTTAGGTCGTCTGGTATGACTACCCCCAGGTCCCTTTCCATTTTTGTTGTTGTCAGTATCTTACCCCCCATTGTGTATTCTTCCCCTTGGATTTTGTTTCCCAGGTGCATTACTTTGCACTTCTTTACATTGAATCTAAGCTGCCATACATTTGACCATTCCTCCCACCTTGTCAAGTCCCTTTTCATGTTTTCCACCCAACCTTGTGTATCAACCCTGTTGCAGATCTTTGTGTCATCTACAAAGAGACATACTTTCCCTTTCAGTCCCTCTGCAATGTCACTTATAAAGACATTAAAAAGGACTGACCCCAGTACTGAACCCTGCGGTACTCCACTAGTAACCCTCCTTTCTTCACTGCGGACTACATTTACCATTACCCGCTGTGTCCTGTTGTCCAACCAGTGTTTTACCCAGGCTACCACCCTGGGACCCACTCCCAGGCTGGCTAACTTGTTTATTAATCTTTTGTGTGTGACTGTGTCAAATGCCTTGCTAAAGTCTAGGTAGGCCATGTCCACAGCCCCTCCCTGGTGTACTGCTTTGGTCACCCAATCAAAGAAATCAATTAGATTTGTCTGACATGACCTTTCCGCTATGAATCCATGCTGCCTTGGGTCCTGTGCCCACTGGCCTCTAGGTAGCATTACTATCCATCCCCTGGTCCTCCTCTTTTCACTTACATACTGTACCTAAAAAATACCTTGCCCCTTTCTGCACTGCCTGGGCTATTGTCTCTTCCATTTACACCTTTGTGCTCCTAATTGCTTTCCCTGTCTCCCTCTGTTTCTCCTGATACACCTCTCTTCCTCTCTCTCTGTCTCTTTATACCTCCTGAATGCTAACTTTTTCTGCCCTAACCTTCCCTGCACCTCTTTTGAGTACTATAGCAGTATTTTTTCCTCCTGCTTTTGCTTACTTGTCTGACGCAGAGATTTATTGCCTTCTCTATCCCTCCTTTTAGATTTTCCCACTGTTCCTCCACTCCCCCCCAAGTCCTTCCCCCCATCAAGGCATCACTGAGGCATTCCCCCATCTTTTTAAAATTGGCTCTCCTGAAGTCTAGGACCCTTTCCTTTGCGTGGCTTGATCCTGCCACAGTACTTACATTGAACCACACTGTATGGTGATCACTTGTCCACAGGTGGCCTCCCACTGTGATATCTGCAACACTGTCCCTGTTGGTGAGTACAAGGTCCAGTACTTTCCCCTCATGAATGGGCTGCTTTACTAGTTGCCTAAGGAATGCCCCCTACAGGGAGTCCAGGATGTCCTTGCTCCTAGCTGAAGCTACAGCTGGGATGCTCCAATCTATATCTGGCAGGTTGAAATCACCTACCAGCAGCACCTCACCCTTGTTTGTCATCTTTTTGATGGCTTCCACTAGAACCTTATCCACCACCCCCCCCCGTTGGAGATCTCTAGATTACTCCAATGTGAATAGCAGCTCCTTTCCCTGTTTCTAGGGTGACTCAGTACCTCCACCTCCTCTGATTTCTCTGTATCTTAGTAGCCTTTATGCTGTCCCTCACATAAAGAGTCAATCCTCCCTGTCTTTCCCACTCTGTCCTTGCCTGGTATGGCTACATCCCAGTCATTGTTCTCATTGCACCGTGACTCAGTGATGGCGACAATCTCCAGGTTAGCTTCTGCCATGATGGCCTCTAGATCTGGGATTTTGTTTTCCCAGACTTCAGGCATGGCCTTCCAGAATGTGTTACCCTACCACCCTATTTGTTATCATCTCTTGTCCCCTTTTTGCCATTTCACCTTGCCCCCTATGCTCTCAGTCCCATCTTTCTTTGCTTCTACCACTTTATTTCCTTTTTTGTTTAGTACCATTGGGGATTTCTTTTCTTTAGATCTCTCCCTACTGCCTACTTCAGTTTGGGGGCGGGCAGTTTATGTATCTCTGTTTTCTTCCACCACCACCACCCTTGGCTAGTTTAAATGCCCATCAATGTAACATTTAAACTGTTCATTGAGGACTGTTGTTCCCCTCCCAGATGGATGCATGCCATCTCCCCTGTACAGGCCTCTATCCCTCCAGGTGGGACCCCAATTCCCAATGTAGCCAAACCGGTCTTCTCTGCACCATTCTTTCAACCATGTGTTAAAGCTCCTGGTATGGACTACCCTATCCTTCCCTCTTTCATAGACAGGTAGCACCTTTGAAAGGGCTGCTGAGCATGATACCTTTCTGAGACCCCTCCCCAACTCCCTAAAGTCTTCCTGAACTATCCTAGCCTCATCCCTAGCCAGGTCATTGGTCCCAAGGTGGACACTGACATCCAGCTTTCCCTCCCTTCCTGGTTCCCTAACGATCCTTAGGATTCGCCCTATATTCCGTTGAGCAGTGACATCATGTAGGTGCCTAACCCCTCTCTCACCCTCCTTTCCCATCCCCAAGTCTATCCCCTAACAACTGAGTCCCCCACCTGGAGTTGCTTCCTCCTCCTTTTGGGTCCTCTACCATCCACCTTGGGGTCTCCACTATGGAGGACCCACGAATCCTCCTTGGTCACTACTGGTTGTGCCTCCATGGGACAGTCCCACCCTGCCAGAGCAACATAGGAATTTTATAGTGGTACCATGTGGGGGATGTATATCTGACCCACCTCTCTCACCCTTTCCAAGCCCACCATATTCCAGCTGCTCCTCGTCCTTGGCATCCTTTGAGGCCATGGCGGCAGACTTGGTGATCCCTGGGTGAGAAAGGAGACACCCCAAATTCTAGCCAGCTCAGCCTGGAGTCTAGCAACCTCCCTCCTTAGCCCAGAGAAGTGCCTGCAGAAGGGCAGCACCCCAGTCTCCAGAAAGTCTCCCTGAAGACTGCCACCCCACAGCCATTGCACTGCACCACTCCCAGCATAACTATGTCCTACTTTGCCTGTTTTTCAGTTTTGCCTCCTTCAGACACTTTTTACCACTTGCTCAGACTATTGCTTGACCCTAACTTACCTCCACCCTGCCTGTTTTTGTTTTGCTCTCTTTAAACCCTTATTTACTCCTACCCTATATAGTGTTTTTTACCTATACCCATACTCTTGCTAGCTCTAACTTGTCACTACCCTTTTTTTCTTACTCCTACCTATACTTTTCTTATTTCATGTCCCTGACCCTCCTCGCTCACTTGTAATGTGTGTGCAGCTACAGGAGTTTAAACGGGAAGCTTACCTCTGGTGTAAGGTAAACTGTCCTGCTGTCCTGCTTCCTCCTGTCTTACTCCTTCATTGCTCCCCTGCCAGCTTGTTGAGCTGCAAAGTGTCCAGGCCCTGGCTGCCTCATTGGGCTGACTCCAGTGGTCAGACTCCTCTGTGCTGTCCTTGTCTTAGGGTCCTTTGTGCGGGGGGTCACAGCGGGGGAGGTGCTTGGTGGTCCTCTCCTTTTTAAGCACTAGGAAGTGGGCTAAGCACCTTGGATTGGCTGCTGAGGTGGCAGGGGGCTTGGCTTTGTTTTCTGATTGACTCCAGCTGGAGCCCTGTCTCAGTCGCTAAGCTCCTGTCTGCTGTCTGCTCATCAGTGCAGGGGGGAGGGCATCCTTTGCTGAAAACAGGAGACCCTCACTTCCCTGATCACCTCCTGTTGATTGACACTCTCTGCTTTGTGTAGAGTTTTAAATCTATAGCTAGCTCCTCTCTCAGCACCAGGAAGTGAGCTAAGCACCCTGGATTGGCTGCTGAGAAGGTAGGGGTATGGCTTTGTTTTACAGTTGGCTCCGGTTGGAGCTCTGTCTCAGCTGCTAAGCTCTTCTTTGCTGTCTACTCATTGTTGCAGGGGGGAGGGCTCCCTTTTCTAAAGACTGGAGAGCCTCACTGCCCTGATTGCCACCTCATTAACAGTGATTCAAAACAAAGTATTTGCCTAACTGATACAACTTGAACTTCTCCTCACTACACCTCATGGTAGCCATTGATATTTTGCAGATAATAGTGTACAGAGAACTTTCTCCTGTTCCCTGTCCCCACATCCCCAGTTCCACTCTGTCCAACACTCAGAGCAAATGGCTCTGCTTCACCCATAAGAGCAACAGGCTCAACTGACTAGGGGGAGTCCACCCCAGAACCAACTATCTGGAATCCAGCTGGATTTGCACTCCCTACTCTACTTTGTGGAAAAAAACAATTTGGAGTTTCTCCAACTCCAAAAGTACATCTATATAGTCATGTAGAAACCAACCAGGGATAAAAGAAATGGTTAGCAAATGTAACACTGTACGCTGACCCAAGTGTCCATGCATAGGCCTCTTGCACATCCGACTGAGATTAGAGTAAACCTCATGGTTCCCAGCAGTGGGTCAGTGGTACAGATGTTGTGAATTTTTAATTTGCCAGCCACGTTATTGTGAACGCATGTTACTGAATCACACTTAATGAATATTTTCACAAGTTCATGGCAAAATTGACAACTTTGCCCATGGATTTTTTTTTAATTTAAAAAAGCCTTCCACCACCCACTGTGCTGTGAACAACTGTCTCCCCCCAAGAACATAGAAATGATCATTATACCCCCCTCCCACCTGCTGGCACCCTCCTCTCTCTTTCCCCTGCCCTGGTGAAAATCACGCTACTGCGGCTGCCTGCAACAGTTACAAAAGGTAATCCCTTCACCCCAACTAGGCACCAAATACACTCCACATGCCTCACCTCTACCGAGACCCACTGTCTTTAATACATACTCCCAGTCCCCCACACAACCCTCCTTTGGTCCCCACTACCCTCCTCCTCCCACAAAATCAACCTGCAAATAAAGAAAATGGTCCCCCTCTACAGATCGTCTGCTTTGTTCAGTGCTAAATCTCTAACACAAAGAGAGCTTTGATTAGAGTGGCATTGTGTCACACTAACTGAATACTATAAACAAAAATGAATTCCAAGGAGCCTTCGGGTACTCACTGAACCTAATTTAGGATTCACTACAGCAGATTTAGAAAAAAAAAGTGGGATGGGGTTAGAAATAAATGTTTGCTTTATTTCCTTCTCCTTTTAGTGGAAGCTTTAATTATTGAGCTATCAAACATTAGTGGTGAGAGCAAAACAATTTTGAATAGTTTGATAAAAGAACCTGACATAAAGGATTTTTCAGAATTCTTACATAGAATAAAATGGTTCATGATGATTATGAAAATGACTTAATAGACCAAAAGCTTTCAAAATTCAAAATGGATTTGAATGACTATAAGGAAAGGAAGGTATATGCATGGAACAGATATTCACCATACAGAATATAACCCCGACTCTGACAGCAATCTATACATCTCTGGTAGTAGCATGGAAGGAGATACTAGACAACAGGGACCAAAACATTATTTTGGAAGGAGATTCTACAGATGGAGAGGTCTGAGAACAGACATAGGCCAAGGCAAAGAAAGATGGCAGAGAGGAGGTATACTAAAAGACAATATTGAACGAGGGGCAACTGGAGGAGCACAAGAATCAGGAATGAACAATGAACATCAAAAGATACAGAAACAATTGGAGACAGAGAAGCAATGAGCAGCCAAAGGAAAAAAAATCATAGTCTTTAATATTTCAAAATGTCAGTTAAGTCCAATTGAGGAAAGGGTCCTAAATTTAGGACTGCCATTTTGCCCTCATGAAAAATTGAATATGTTCCTTCTGAAACTGGACATGCAAAAATTTTACAGAAACTTGAGATTATGGTACTATTTTAGTACAATAGAGGACATGACTCATACAGCAGAGAAAGAAAAAGGGAGAATGTTAGCAAAGAACTTGGATTTTAAATCTAAATTCCTCCCACCAGTCCCTATACCTCCTAATAGCTTGACATACATGGAATTAGTAGAGAAAGATTTAACAAGATTAGAGAAAAAACAGGCATCCAGAAGAAGCCAATATAACCTCTATACACAAGAATTTACATCCTTGAGGAATTTGGAGAATAATAATTCAGTAGTTATCAAAAAAGCAGACAAAAAAGTAAAGTAGCGATCATGCATCAAGTAGCTTATACAGCTGAATGTCTGAGACAATCACATATGTCTGAAAACTATCAGAAATCTTCTACCAAGCCTACAGAAAAAATGAAGTCTCTGGTCAGTAAATTTCTTGAGGGAGGAGTAGAAAGAAATTATATCACTAACTGGGAAGTTGGAGCTATGACTAGGCACATTCAGTAATGCCAGGTTTTTATATCCTTCCTGAGATACATGGGGTTTAAACTACCCTTCAGGAAGATTAACCGTAGCTATTACAGGATCAACTCTTAAGGCACTATCGGTCTATATTGACTACCACCTCCAACCCTTGGTGTCTAACACTGTCACTTTTTTAAATGATACTAGAGATACTATCAAACTTATCCATATTATGAATAACCAAACACTAGTTGATGAACATTGTTTTTTGGTGACTCTAGACATTAGGGACCTTTAGCATCCTCCATAAAGCAGGTTTAGCTGCACTAAAGGAGAAACTGGAAGAAAAAGATCCCACACATAAACTCTCAAACAATTTTCTTCTCAAGCTGGTAGAGGTCATGTTAGAAAAAAACAAACACTTTAGATTTGAGAACGCGTACTACTGGCATAAAAAGGGCACTGCTATGAGATTTTCAAAGGCCCCAAGCAATGCTGACATTTTTATGGATGTATTTAATAGGACATTTGTATTTAGTCCTGAAAACAATAGATGGTACCATCATTTAGTCATTTGGAAGAGATTTGTCGATGATGGTTTATGTATTTGGAATGGAATGGAGACAAAGCTATTAGAAATCTATACATTTTTGAATTAATGTACAGACTATTTGAAAATTGTGATGAATTACAGCAGCATTCTATTAACTTCCTGGATCTGCAAATCTATAAGGAGGGAACACAACTTCGTACCAATTTGGACAGAAACCTATGGTCATAAATGTTTTATTACATGCTCATAGTTTTCATAAACTTATCATGATTAACAATATTCTGTAAGGACAAATGATATGATTGAATGACATTGTACCAAAGAAAAGGGCTATTATACTGCTTCAGAAGAACTGGAGGATTGCTTCAGAGATAGAAACTATAATTCAGGAATTCTGGAGACAATACAGATCAGGCATGATACAGCCCTATGTGAAGACCTTTTAAAAGCTTTTAACCCTCAGACTGCAACAGAGGACAGGATTACAGTCCCTATAGATTACTTGAAAATTTTGGAACTATGAAATCAATTTTGTTCATACTCTGGAATACTTTACAGGTGAAATATAGTCCATCTAATTATACTCAATTAAGGGACCATAAATGTGCTGATTTTGAGTTCATTAATAGGAAATTACTCAGCATTGACTGGGACAGAGTTATGCCAGATTCATCAGTACACACTGCCTGGGAATCCTTTAAAAATATTGTTCAGAATATTGAGGACCAAGAAGTCCCCCTCAGGATAAGATACAATAAAAAAGGTAGAATCCCATTGTGGTTAACCAAGAAGGTTAGAACCCTAGGTAAAACAAAAGAAAGGGCTTACAAGAATTTTAAAAACAAAAAAAACTTCAGAGAACAGACTTCTATATCTTAACCATCAAAAAAAAACTGAAACAGGCAATAAGATAGGCTAAATCAAATACATGATTTTTAATAGCACATTCAAAAGTCAATAAGCAATTATATATACTCTTACATCAATATCAACTGCAAATATAAAAGCAGAGTAGTTGGACCCATAATGGAAAATAATTTGATGTTGGAAGATGTCCATAGAAACATAGAAACATAGAAACATAGACTTTGATGGCAGATAAGGACCACTTGGCCTACCCAGTCTGCCCATTTCCTTACCTACTGGATAAGCTGTAGATTCTAGTTAACCAACAGTCTACTTCCTGCAATCCCCCACTATAATTGTCTTGTGTCTGTCCCATGCATGTTTGAATTCCCCCACTGTTTTAGACCCAACGACCTCCTTAGGAAGGCTGTTCCATGTATCCACCACTCTCTCCATGAAAAAAAATGTCCTCACATTACCCCTGAGCCATCCCCCCTCTATCTTTAAATTGTTCCCCTTGTTCTTACACATCTCTTTTTCTGAAAGATGCTACCCTCCTGGACTTTGTTGATTCCCTTGAGGTACTTGAACATTTCTATCATGTCCCCCCGTCCCTCCTTTCATCAAGAGTATACATATTAAGCTCTCTCAGTGTCTCTTCATATGGTTTCTGCTGCAGATCCTGCACCATTTTAGTTGCCCTCCTCTGGACTGCTTCCATCCTGTCTATGTCCTTGCATAGATGAGGTCTCCAAAACTGCACACAGTACTCCAGATGGGGTCTCACCAACTGTCTGCATAGAGGGATATCCACTTCCCTTTTTCTACTTGTGATGCCCCTTCCTATGCATCCCAGTATCCCCCTAGCTCTCCTTACTGACTTTTCACATTGCTTATCCACCTTTAGGTCATCTGATATGACTACCCCAGGTCCCTTTCCATTTCTGTTGTTGTTAGTACCTCCCCTGCAATTGTGTACTCTTCTCCTGGGTTTTTTGTTTCCCAGGTGCATTACTTTGCACTTCTTTGCATTGAATCTAAGTTGCCATATGTCTGACCATTCCTCCAACCTTGCCAAGTCCCTTCTCATCTTTTCTACCCCTCTTGTGTATCAACTCTGTTACAGATCTTTGTGTCATCTGCAAAGAGGCATACCTTTCCCTCCAGACCCTCTGCAATGTCACCTATGAAGATGTTAAAGAGGACTGGACCCAGTACTGAGCCCAATCAGTAGTTGATCAATTTAACACTTATTTTAGTTCTGTATTTACCCCAGAGAATGTTGTTACATCAGTTATCAACCAAAGAGATGGTCCTGTACTGTTCATATCAACGAATGAGGTTTATATTCAGTTAACAAAAAATAAATGATTCATCTAGTTCTGGCCCAGACAATATTAATGGTTATGTTAAGACATGAAGCTAGATCATTTTCATATCCATTATCAGTATTCTTTAATGTATCAATAAAAAGTGGTGAACTTCCCAAGGATTGGAGGTCAGCAATAGCAGCAGTAGTGCCCATTTTCAAAAAAGGGAATAAATAAAAAGTTGAAAATTACAGACTGATTAATCTTACATCTCATTGTTGCAAAACACTTGAACGAATCATAAAAAAACATTTAGAGGACTTTATGGAACAAATGGACATTTTTGACAAGTGTAAACATGGATTTAGAAAAGGTAAATCCTGTCAGACTAATCTGATTTCATTCTATAATAGGATTAGTGAGAAACTGGACATGGGAGTAGCAACAGATGTATTTCTGCTTGATTTTGCTAAGGCTTTTGACAAAGTCCTGCATGTAAAACTAATTGATAAATCTATAGGTCTGGGTTTTAATAATTTCATCATTAACTGGACTAGAGTATGGTTCACTGACAGATCCAAATGTGTACGAATACATCACTTTACTTCAGCTGAGTGCCTAGTAGGGAGTGGCATGCCTCAGGGGACCAATTCTTTTTAATATATTCAGTGGTGATATGAATCAAGGTATTCAAAATCACTTAGTTAAGTTAGCTGATGATACTGTACTCTGTGGTGATGTTAGTAACATTATCAATCATTTATCTTTAGTAAATGAATTTGCCTTAATAGAAAATTGGGCACTCACAAATGGATTGTCACTCAATGTAGATAAATGTACAGTTATACATTTTGGTATAAACAATCTAAACTACACATATATCTTAAATCAAAAATTCTTGAAAAGCTCAACTAGAAAACATGATCTAGGGGTAACAGTAAACAACACACTTATACCAAGGGACCAGTGCCAAGCCATAGCAGGTAAAGCAATGACTATGGTACATAAAGTAAGAAGGGCTTTTACCAATAAAAATGCACAAATAATCCTCCCAAATCATAAAAGCTATATTTACCCAATTTTGGACTATAGCTCCTAGTTTTGGTCCCCAGCTATAAAGAAGGACATTTCAACTTTAGAAAGAGTGCAGAGAGCAGTCACCAGGATGATACCAGACAACAAGGGCAAAGCATACTCTGGCTGCATGTCATGGGACTTCACTCCCTGGAAGCACGTAGACAGAGGGGAGATCTCTTATTCCTTTTTAAAATATTGAAATCTAATGATCAAATGGAAGAAATCGGACTAGAATTTTGTAATTTATATTTCAGTCTTAGGTCGCATAATAAGAACCTGAAATTACCAACATTTATTTCCAATAACAGGAACAATTTCTTTACTCTTCAAGCTGCTAAGGATTGGAACATGCTTCCACAACATTTGGTTGATATACCTACACTCAATTTATTTAAAAATAAATTATACGAACTCTATTATAACAAGCACAAAATGGTATAAATATTTCCCATGCTTGTGGGAGACATTCTCAATGGGCCATATGGCTCCCTTATGTCTAATTCAATGTAGAAAACCCTGTGGGAGAAATGGCTTTTAAAGATAAACCTTTTGTCATAACCAAAAAAGTGAAGTCTTTAGGAGATAGGCTATGTCATGCAGTTCATAAGGTACAAAAAAAGGAACATGATGTGTTCCAAGGGAGGACCCCTACTATTGGCAACAATCCATGTGGCAATTGCCAGAGTTGTAATAGTATAAGAAAAACGAAGAGAGTGTATAACCTGTTTAAAAAGGAACACATTGAGATTAAACAATTTATCACATGTCAGTCGGAACAGGTTATCTATCTTTTAAATTGCCCATGTGACCTGTAGCATATCGAAAAAAAAATCACATTATTTAAAAACTAGACTTAATGCGCACCAGAGTGACATCAGAAGGGGAGCGGTCATATTGGCAGTGGCTAGGCATGTCATGAATAGCCGTCAACATGTATCTACCCCCCGATTTGTAGGCCTTTAAAAAATAGACAATCCAATTAGAGAAGGTGACATTGACAAGAAGCTTTTTTAAGGGAGGCTTACTGGATATACAGATTTGGCACATTGGACCTAAGATATGGGTTAAATGAAGAAATAGCACGGAATGAATTTATGCAGTGAAAATACGAAATATGTGTTGGTTACGTAAACAAATTTAGGGGTTCTGTACTAAATAGAACATACAATTTAATAGTTTGTGATTACAGGGTCATTAGGTTAGTTTTTAGGTACAAAAAGTTTCCTTAACATTTATTCCTTCCCAGGTTCTCCCTATTTTTTGTCATCATGCAGTCAGTTAAGTTTTCAACAACATGGGCAGGGAGTACCAGTCCAAAGGTTTGACTGACCACCTTCTAGTACACTAGCCCATCTAGGCTGGAGATTTGGAGGTGGCCATCATACAGATCCAACAATTGGTTGGATCATGATGGGTTGGGAGCCAGGGCTGTACCCCTTGGGGTAAAGCTTGGTCCCAATTCAGTCTTTTAGTCCTTATTAGTATTTAGTTTAATAATTATGTTACAAGAAATATGGAAAATTAGTAAATTGATTTTAGAACAAAAGTTTAGTAACTCATGGGTCCATCTTTATTACTCGCTCGGTATACTCAGGTTACCTTATGAACAGTAGATCTTGAAATAATATAGTTGAAAAATTGTATAGGATGTTAGAAAACTATAATGTGCCAGAGGAGGCCTTCAGTGAGTTTGCCACACACAGAAGTTATGTTAATAGTATTACTTTTGAACCCAAGAGGTTAAAATAGTCTGTAAGGGAAAATATGTAAGGGAATAACATTTTCAAAGTTCCACATAACACATACTGAGCAAGTGCTAAAAATGTCATGCACTTTTGGAAGTTCCCATAGAAACCAGTCACTGTATTAGGGAACAACAAGAGGCAGCCAGTGTCTACACTAGAGCAGAACAAAGCCGTTACACGAGGTAAGACACTGCAATTCAGAATGTGATGCCAAAGTCAGAGTGGTAGAATGGAGGAATTATTAAAAAATATTGTAATAACTATGGGAGTTCAACTTTTTAGCAAGGCTGCACCAAATAACTTTGATTGTGTAATTACATTGATGGCCATTGATCTGGAAGTGCTTCTAATGTAAAATATGTAGTAGAGCACAGCTGGTTCCAAAACTGAGTTTAACAATAAGAGATTTTAGAATATTTCAGTAGGGAAGCCTATTATATCGGATGGGCTGTTTTATTTTGTGCTTAACCAAAAGCCATTAATACATAATTTTTTATTGCCCCTATAAACAAAGATATGGACCGAGAAGATGTCAGAGACTTCTCTTGGTGAGTGTGGAGATTTAAACACTTAAAAATGAACATTTTAAGCTGCCCCGGTGGCACTGAGGGTTGAGGCACTGGATGCCACACCTCACGCCATGCCAGCGACCCAGGTTCGGGAACGAGCCCAGGTTGCTGGAGGTCGGCAGGGGAGGGAGAGGATTGAGCATCCAGAGGACAGCTCTCCTCTCCTGAGGAGGGACAGGGGTCCCAGTTCAGTGCTCTGCTGATCTCTGGCAGAGGCTGGAGATACAGCAGGCACTGAGGAGTAGAGAGAGGAGTGAGGGAGTGGCAGACGTCAGATACGCCTTGACATCAGGGCACCAGCCACTCCCCAGAGGAAATAAAGAAATTGCCTCTTGGCTCCAGTGGAGATGGAGCACCAGAGCTTGCCCCTGATGTGTGGCTGCCCACCTGGCATCCTCCTGACCAGCACTACTGCTGTGTTGGGGCATTGGGGCCTGCCCCATCCTTGCTCGGGGGGTATAACCGAGGGTACATGGGTGACGGAGGATGGCCAGGTAAGGTGTGTGCCGTAGGAGGATGACTCCATGTGCTCCCGAGGAAGACCTGAGCTGAGGGGATGAGAAGGAGGCATAAACAGTAAAATAAAAAAAAGAGCATTTTAAAAGGATGTTAAAAATTCATCAAACAGTGTTTGACTTTTTATATGAATGTTCCACATTTTTGACACAGCAATCATTGAAACTAACCGCATATGAAAATGTAAAGAATTTATAATGACTTATATGTTCAGTAAGTTGATCCTACTATACAAATTAATTTCTAAAAAGAAGCAAAATGAAAGATTATAATTTTACTTATTGTTTATTTTTTTTTAAATAGGGAACACTGACAATTAAGTTCTATTGTCCAATCTAAACATAGGAAATGTACTGTTCTGCAAAAAGGTGGGATATTACTCAATATAATATGAAAGATTTAATAGTAGAATAACACAAGTTTAGGATGTTGTGAATTTATTACTTGGTTTTAACTTATATGTCACAGTGGTGTAGACATGTACTGTACCAATAGAGGGTAAACAGAATCACATTAACTGGTGAAGGTGTATACATTATGTCTGTTATCTAAGTGATTCAAAGCAGAAGTTTTGCTTTAGCAGGGTTAAGAGCATTCCTTGAATATTTATTCATGTGAATATGAAATATAAATATTTATGGGTATACAGTGGTAGTTATATAAAGGTTGACTGCAGTACTGTGGTATTGCTGCAACCATGGAAAAAAATACTGTGGATTTACCACTACTGTAGAAAAAATGCATGTTATTCAATGGTTTTTTTTATCACAGTTTTTTTTCTTGCAGTTGTGGCAAATACCATGGTACTGATCTACTTGTATATAACTACCACTGTATTTCCATAGATCCTGAAGAAGTAATGAGTGCACTATGAAATATAGATATTTTGGTGGACAGATAAGTTATGCAGAATTACATTTTAAAACATATACCAGTGAGTGGGTCTTTTGTCGTCAAGTCTGGTTCAGTTTTGTTTGAGGTTTTTGGAGCACCTCCTGGTTGTCTGATTTTTTCTTACAGGTGCAAGGTGGTCCACACTACCTCTCTGTGATGGATCTTAACCTCTGCCCACTGCTTACATTCTTGAAGCAGGATATGGCTGGATGGCATTGTCTTCATCTCATGCATTGGGGCTGGGCACATGCCTTCAAACTGATGGCAGCTCCAAATATTCAATACATTCTGGACAATCTTCCCACCAAGATTGCCCCCAGGCTGTTCAAGCTGCTGCAATCCAAGATGCAGGGCTTCCTCAGGGGGCCTGAACCCAAATGCATCGTCCATAAAAACTAATCCAGGCTCTTGATAAAGGAGGTCTGAATATACCAGACTTTAAAACAAACAGTGCAGGCCCTCCTTCAACTCTTTCAGACCCTTTCCTCAGGCACAATGAGCTACAAGCCAATATGGACCTCCTATGAAGCACACCTCCTCCAGCCCCCAAACCTAGAAAATATCATGTTTGGAAAGCTCCCCACTGGTCTCAGCTCCCATCCCACTCTTAGCCAAATGGTGGAGAGCTGAAAGTGGCAGACAAGCTAGCTGGTTGGTGTCCACAACACTCCCCACTCTTTCCTCTTTGGTACAACCCTGTTCTGAATATTGGGGGCAGGCCAATCCACTGGAAGGACTGGGCTAGGGAAGGCATACACAGATTAGCTGACTTCCTGGATACACAAACAGGGTTTATTGGGACCTTTGGTCAGCTACAAGCAAAGTACAACTTGACTAAGCACCAGCATTCACAGAACTTACAGCTAAGATATGCCTTATAGAAACTCCTAAGTCCCAAACTTAAAGTGGCTATTCCAAACCTGATGGATACCATACTGGTGCCACCCTTAGGGAAATGCCAGACAGCTAAGGCAAACTATAAACAGTGACTGAGGCTGCAGGGGGACCCTATGGAACCCCTTAAGCTACAGTGGAGCACAGAGTTGGGTCAGGACATACTCCCAAGACTGGCATATGTGCTGGGAAGCCTTGATGTGGGCTGCCAGGACCCTAAGAGCTATTTTACACAATTAAAAATCCTACTTTAGTGGTATAGGACTCTTCAAAAAAATTGCACTGCTGGGGCTTGTCCAGCACAGACAAATGTTGGAGATGTCTAGTAGTCACTGGCAGTGTTGCACACATATTATAGGAACCAGAATAAATGTAAATGGTCCCCCGTCTTTAAATGACTTTAGGAATGCATTTCTAGCACCTTAGATTTGGTTAGCATATACATTAAGGCCCTGTGAAAATCTCCCTGTATGTGTGATACATTTTAGAAACAGGACATTGGAGAAAAAGTACCCAGTACGTGTCCATCTTTATCACATTATGAATTACTGTAAAAATATAGAAATAGCAAAAACAGGAGTGGGACTTATTTGTATTTATTATATTTTGATGTGTGTGTAGTGACTTATTTACATTTTATATATAGAATAGTATATGGGGTGGTGTGTGTAATAAGAATTTTACACACACCCTTGAGGGGTTTATCTAAGCATCCAACACCTAGTGTGTGTGTAAAATTCAAGTTTTACACAACACCCCATTTATTTTTATGTAATTGCTGGGTATCATTTTTTCACCACAGCAATTATATAAAATAAGAAGATGCCTCAATGTAGCTGCAGTCTGACTGGGTTTCCGTGGGGTCCGCGGTCGGATAGCTGTTGAAGGAAACCTTTATGTTTTTCCCAATTTATTTATGTCTTTTTTTAAAGTATCTCAGTTTATTTATTTTTTTTGCCAAGCATGTTTTTTTTTTAAATTGACTTACCACCAAGTCCTTGTGGTGGCGTAGTCTCTGGTGGTAAGTGAGCACGTCCGGCAATGAGCAATGGAAGAGTGGCATCTGGGGCATGCGCAAGACAAGGGAAACCCAGCAAGTGTTTGCCATTATAAACACTCCTTTACAATGGCAAATTACAAACCGGGTTTCCCTATAGCAAAAAATGATACCCAGTTATTACAATACAATAATTGATAGTGCACTGACTGTACTGTCTGTACTTTGATGCTGATGATTCTAGGACTTGGACAAATTTCTGGCTGGACTTTGTCTTTCAGCCTGAATCACTCTTCAAGAATGATTCCTAAAACCTTTGTTTTACCCACTCCCACAGTCAGGATTAGCAAACCTGAATTCACACCCCTGGATGATGCCTGCTAGGTGTTGGAACATCACACTGCAATACAACACTACCGATTCAGTAGTTCCACAGATTATTTGGCCCCCATCCCAAACAGCTGCTATCTGCAAACCTGAGGTCACTCCTCAGGATGCTGTCAGGCCAGGTGTTTGACTAGAGCAGGTGTTACATACTGACATAGCAAAGTTCAAGTTCAAGTTTATTGCAGGAAAAACTCCAATGAGCAAGCTCATTCACAAGGAGGTCCTGAGACATTTACACAGACATGAGGATATTACATCAGGGAATCATTGACTATAAGTAAATAAAGTGCATACATTGATCACAAAAGACATTTCATGATAAGGTACAACCTAGCAGCGAAAGGTCCAGTTAAGACATTGTTTCTTCTGTCAAAGCTAAACAAGGGAAGAGTTTTACACATAGCACAGATAGGGGCAATAAAAAGGTTAATATGCAAGGACAAGTGAGAATAGATAATAGGAAGGGCAGGGTAGAAGATTAGCAGGCAGGAAAGGCTGGGGGGTTAGGAAGAGTGGGTGGGAGTAAGATGTAAGTAGGAGAACTGGGGGCTAAGGGCAGTGAAAGCAGGTAAAAAGGGGTCTTAACATTTAGCAAATATAAGCCATATGCTGGTTAGGCAGTTTCATTCCTGGCTAGGAGAGGACAAGGACATTCGGTACACATGCGACTGTCTTGGAGTAGGGGGTAGGCTTAGTGGCAGCTGCAAATATCTTTCATTTTAGAAACTGCTAGTGATTTGTAGAAAGTAATTGAGATGAAGCTAATTAGTTTCAGTATGGATTGGAGATGATTCCAAATAGTAGGCAGAGCATATGAAATAGCTCGTTGGTCAAAGGTAGTACGGGTCCTAGGGACAGCTAGCAGGATGTAGTCTGATTTCCTAAGGGAGTATGCACTGTGGGCAATGTGGATAAGAGACATTAAGTAGCTCAGTAGTTTGTGAAGGAGTATCTTAAGGGTCCAGATACCAGCATGGAGCAGACATCTGGTGGCAAGTGAAGTCCAACCAACAGCTGCGTAAAGATCACAGTGGTGGGTTGGGTAAGGGGAGCTAGTGATGAAATGAAGGGCATGGTGATAAAGAACGTCCAGCTTACTTAGGTTTGAGATTGCAGTGGAGGTATAGATTACGTCTCCATAATCAAGTAATGGAAGGAATGTGTCCTGGATAAGCCTGGTATGGGTCGCAAGAGGGAAGAGAGACCTGTTCCTTAAAAGAATCCCAGTCGTGCTTTGAGTCTCTTAGATAAGTCCTCAATATGTTCTTTAGAAGAGAGCTTGTTGTCTAACCAAATGCCAAGATATTTAAATTTAGGTACGATTTCCAGGGGTTCTCCTAGGGAGGTAACAATTAAGTCCTTCGGAAGGGCAGGGAAAGTACCAAGGGAGGTATTACATGAAAAAAATCATTGCCTTAGTTTTCCTGGCATTTAGGAGATGCTCGGCTTTTATGAGATCGCTTTCGAGCTGAGCAAAGTCAGCTTAAAAACATTTCACTAACTTCCGATATGGTTGTATCTGCGGTATACAATACTGTCATCTGCAAAGAAATGCAGGCTGGAATTCATTATATATGAATCAAGATTGTTGATATACAGGGAAAAAAAGATCAGGCCTAGAATGGAGCCTTGAGGGACTCCCCTGACAATCGGGAGTGGGGCTGATAGTAGACCATCAGCATTGTCTTTTTGAATCCTTCCAGAAAGATAACTGGTAAACCACTGTGCTGTGGATGGAGTGGCACCTAAATTAATAAGGCAGGTAATTAGAAGGTGATGGTCAACAATATCAAATGCTTTACTGAGGTCTAGAAAGACTGCACCAGTAGTCTTCTTGGAGTCCACAGCAGTAACCCAGTCATTAGTGACTTCAGTTAATGCTGTGATAGTGCTGTGTTTAGACCTGAAACCAGACTGTGCTGGGTTAAGGAGTGAATAAGTTTTGAGATGACGTTTTAGTTGGTTGTAGATCAGCTTTTCCAAAACCTTAGAGAGAATGTGGGATACGAAAACAAAAGCAATCCACTAACTGCTGGAAAAAACAAAGTTCAGTTTTGTTATCATGATGTTTACCCTGCAGTGGTGCAACCTTTGACACCAACAATGGCAGACATTATGTTTTCCATGTGTTCAATTGATTTATTACAGTCTTCAACTGTCAGCACTCTCTTCCAGAAGTGTCTTAAGCCCCGTATTAGCTGAGCATGGTTCTTTGGCTTAACGTGCCTCCAAATGTACTGCTTCATCTGATGGCACACCATCTCTACTGGGTTGAGGTGTGGCAATTCCGGTGATGTCCTTATCCAGTTCTCTCCCTGGTCCTTTATGTACATCCCAGATGCTGCATGGTTTGGGTCATTATCTGTACAAGAGAAAGAACACACATATAAGTAAACACATAGAGCATTGTGCTGTATATCCCCACCATGAACACAGAGGAACTGTTATTGCAAATTGCTCAGTCCTGAACCTTGTAAAAGCCGATGCTCATCTGCAAAAACTCACTCAATGAAGGGAACCAGTGTACTGGACACAATCTCTGCTCTGAAGAAATTGCTTTTCATGATGCCACTGAACAGTAGTACTGGTCCTGGCCCGTTGCACAAGATGGCACCCCAGATATGTATTTTCAGGGGGTGATTGTGCTGTGGTTTCAGTACAAGAAATCTTTTTTTCTGCAAAGGCATGTGACAAAAAGACTGCATCGCTACAGTAGTCTCATCAGTAAAAAGTATGTTTACAAATTGATCACTTTCTTCCATCCAAGTCTTGCTCTGTTCCAGCCCCTCATGTTTATTAGCTTCAGGAACAAGCGGCATATACTGATGGGGGGAAAAGAGCCAAAATTATCTTGCTCTTTTGAGATACTGTACAGTACATTACCTGCAGTACATGCTGTACAACATACAGATTCTTACACAGTCAGTGAATACATTGTAAAAGATGAAACGCTTACAGAAATGGGCAGACTTTAAATTGCCTTTTTTGGCATGTATTGCCCAGAAAAATTGATTACATATGTACATGCAGTGGCCACAACACGGTACATACCATGCTCTGAAATTACTCTATCCATTTTGGCATCGCATTCATCTTACTAATGATTCAGACACTAAGCACCCCCATTGTGCCCATTTCTAATGGACCTCTGCTGTACTGTTCTAATCATCCTCCTTTGTTACCGGATCCAAAATTTGGGAAACCTCACTGCAAAAAAACAATAATACACATTAGTTAATGACATGCCTTCATGCTGCAAGAGCTTACTATGAATTAAATCATGAAAGTTTGACATTAGTTGTTATGTAGGCTCACCCAAGGCCTGAACCCGGAACATTTTACTGCTTTGTAGTGTACTGTGGCTTGCTCCAAGCCACAGAGGCAGCCCCGGAACATGTCACTGCCTTGTAGTGTATTGTGGCTTGTTCAAGGCCACAGAGGCAGCCACAGCATACTTCATTGCCTTGAAGTGTACTGTGGCATGCTCAAGGCCACAGAGGCAGCCCCAGAACAGTTCACTAACTTGTAGTGTAATGTGACTTGCTCAAGGTCACAGAGGTAGCCCCAGAACATTTCTCTGCCTTGTAGTGTAATGTGACTTGCTCAAGGTCACAGAGGTAGCCCCAGAACATTTCTCTGCCTTGTAGTGTAATGTGACTTGCTCAAGGTCACAGAGGCAGCCCCAGAACATTTCTCTTCCTTGTAGTAGTAGTAGTAGTCTTTATTTGTTGGTGGCACCCTTCCCTGGAGAACCAGAGCACCATTACAATATAAAACAATTTATAAACCAAAGAACAGATAACCAGCCTACCCAGTGCTGCTGAGGGTTGAGGTGCTGGACGCCATACCTCGTGTTACACTGGGGACCCAGGTTCAGGAATGAGTTGGGTCACTGGGGGTTGACCGGGGGAAGGGATGGAGGAGCTGGATTGAGCTGCCGAATGGCAAGTCTCCACTCCTGGGGAGAGTTAGGCACTGCTCTGACAAGCAGATAGTGTTGGGAGGGGAGGATGCTATTAGGCACTTGGGGGAAGCCATGTCTCAGCACGGCTTCTCGCCTGAACCTTGGTCCTTCACCCCAGTGTCCTGGGGGGGTGGGGATTAGAGACTTATGCAGTCCCTCTGGTAACTATGAAAAAAAAGCCCAACCCTGCAGCTGTGCAGTGTGATCCCCGCATGGGGGGATAGGTGCCACAGATAGGCGCTACACCACCACCGAGCCCGGGCTGGCCTCTGGGGGGGAAGCTATCCTATAAAAAAAAACAATTAACCACACTAGAACCACAAAAATAAATAACAATAAATAACTATATAGAATTTATACAACAAGATTAATAAAACAGGCTAATAATTAATGATGTGCTAAAATAAGATGTTACTAATAATCCCCAAATACTTGTTGAAACAGATATGTTTTAAGCCCCTCTTAAATGCCTCAACTGAGAGGGCCTTTCTCAAGGCTCTGGGTAGAGACTTCCAAAGAGTCAGGACTGCTACCTCAAAGGCCTGGTCCCCGAGGTCTTCTACCTACCCTAGGAACCACCAGGAGGCCTTCCCCAACAGATTCAAATGGGTGAACAGGGATGTGCGTATGCAGGAGCTCAGCCCGGCAGTCCAGGCCCAGCCTGTACTGTACTTTACTGTGACTTGCTCAAGGGCACTGAAGCAGCCCTGGAACATTTCACTGCCTCATAGTGTACTGTGACTTGCTCAAGGCCACTGGGCAACCCTGGATCATTTCACTGACTGTGGCTTACTCAAGGGCAGAGAGGCAGTCACGGAACATTGCATTGCCTTATAGTGAACTGTGATTTGGCTCAAGGGCACAGAGATAGCCCCTGAACATTTCACTGCCTCGTAGTGTACTGTGGCTTGCTCAAGGCCACAGAGGCAACCCTCAAACATTTCACTGCCATGTAGTGACTGTGGCTTGCTCAAGGTCACAGAGGTAGCCACGGAACATTTCACTGCCTTATAGTGAACTGTCACTTGCTGAAGGCCATAGAGGCAGCCATGGAACATTTCACTGCCTTGTAGTGTATTAAGGATTGCTCAAGGCCACAGAGGCAGCCCTGGAGCATGACGTAACTTTGACATCAGAAACAGTGTTAGCCAATCAGCTCCAGACTGATAGATGCCTTGCAGTCAGGGAACAGTATATAATGGGGGCTTTGTTGAGCTTGAAAAAGGTACATCTGACTGACAGGCAATACTGTGTATCACTGTAGTGTATATTGGATTGAAGATGATTACTAGATTCAGAACTGTAAACCTTTATGGGACCTGAAATGCAGACAAACCGTCACCTGACGGGAAGAGAAAAGTGGTAATGCAACTGGAGAGCAGCAGACCTCTGAGAAGAAAGAGAGAGGGAAGGAAAATGCCACACCACCAGTACATTGAAGAATTTTTGGAAAGGTGTCCAAGGAATACACTAAGACAATACTGTTTTGTATTATTGTTTAGAATAGCAGGTATTCAAATAGGTCTCAATTGCAATGAGTTTCGCATGGCACTATTGATGTGCATTACAATGTTACGTAACTTAATAGAGCTGTCCTTAACACCAGACAAATGTCGATAACAATTTTAAAAACTATTATTCTTTTCCCAGTTTTGCACACGGTTCAATATCTATTAATCCCCTGGGCTGGATTTTCATAACTCTTAGATCACTTCAAGCCCCGGTGCACCAACGATACAGCACATGGGGCTTGCGGCAATCTAATGGGCTTTTTCATCTCTTGCGACAATTGCTGTAAGTTAGACCAACTTTTCCTGGTCTAACTTGTGGCACTCTAGGAGGCCTGTGTTATGGAGCTTGTGCCAGATACAGTATGTGGCGAAAGCTGCTGTAACTCATAAAAACTGTCACAATTGCACACGAAATTGCAAAATCAGGTGCAGCTATGGTGATGTGGTTGGTGCACTGCCAAAGCCAAAGTGTTGTGGCGCAGGGCTAGATACAAGCCCTGTGCCATGCTTTGAAAATTCGGGCCTCTGTCTCACAAATCAGGGACAAAGGATCAAAATTTGGGACGCAGCTTAAACACTGGTGATATCCACTCAGGAAGCTGCTAGAATAGAAGATTTAAGCCTGGATATTCAAAAGGTTTGCACATGGCGCAACAGGGATGCACCATGCACAACCCACCAATGCGCTCTGGTGTGACATTGAAAGGGGAAAGTTGCAATGCGCAACTCCCGATGCACTGGGGTGCAACAGTAATGTATGCGGTGCAAGTGTGGGGGGCGTGCCCATACATTTGCGGCACATCCCGATATTCAGCCTGGGATGTGCGCGCATTTGCTGACACAAACCCACCTTGTGCCACTCAGGGGGGCACAAAGATGTGCCTGGTAAAACCAGGAACAAGTCCAGGCCACCCACAGGTGAGCTGCCGTATTGCAGGGTGCAATACAGCAGCCGCCTGCTGTGAGTGTCCACCCACCCACCCAGAACACTGACCCCAAGCCCCCTGCCCTGGGAGCGTTGAGTCCCCCTGTCCTGTTGCTTGATCATGGGCAAATGTGCAGAATATGTCCCTGGTGGTCCAGTGGAAGGGCCCTGTACATCCGATCGCAGGCATATGTGTAACAACCATCCCTGGCTGTCCAGTGGAAGGACCCCCATCGCCCGATTGCAGGCAAATGTGTAAAATATCCCTGGTGGTCCAGTGGACCGCACTCCATCGTCCAATCATGGGCATATGTTTAAATCATCTTTGGTGGTCCAGTGGAAACCCCCCAGCACCCAATCATGGGCAAATATGGTGAAAGTAATCCTGGTGGTCCAGTGGTACCATCTCCCCACCTGCCCGCTGAGGTCCCCCACCACCCAGCACCCTCCCCCAGTCAGCGGCAGGTGGCAGCACCCCATCCGCGTGCCTCCTGGCCACCCCGCCGACTGACAGTGTACAGTACGGTCTGTACACCTATTGGTCCACTGCATGGACCAATGGGCATGCAGACCATACTGTACTACACAGGCCTGATATGTGAATGATCACCATATCCACCCTCGATCAGGTGCTGGGGGGTTTCCAGTGGACCACCAGAGATAATTTAAACATATGCCCATGATCGGGTGATGGAGTGCGGTCCACTAGATCACCAGGGATATTCTATACATATGCCAGCGATCGGGCGATGGAGAGTGGTCCACTGGACCACCTGGGATAATTTAAACATGTTACCATGATTGGGCAATGGAGAGCAGTCCACTGGACCACCAGGGATATTTTAAACATATGCCTGAGATTGGGCGTACAGGAGCGGGGTTTGCCAAGGGACTGCAGGGCGTCGGTCCCCGATGGCTGCAGCCTGGCAGGGCGCCAGGCACAAGTCGCTGGGGATCGGTGCACTGCATGCAAATGAAGCCATAATGACATGCAAATAGCCCCATTTGTGCCTTGAATGCATAATGGCCTCATTTGCATGCTCAGTGCTGAATATCACAGTTGATGCACCTAGCACAACCGCACTTGCACTGGCGCATCCCCCTGCTCCCTTTCTGCCACTTGCGCTGGCGCTGTGCAAGCACCCTCAGTGTGCCCTCAGTGCCATATTCAATGGTGCTGAGCCATGGTGCAGTACCGTTGAATATCGCCTGGTCCACACCCTGGTGCAGCCCAGTTACACTGCGCCCAGGCTTGCGCCCATTGCCTGGTGCAGTCTGAATATCCAGCCCTTAGTGTAAAATGCTTTTTCTGAGCAAGAACAAGTTTGTAACTATAAGGTCTGGCATTATTTTATGCTTACAATCCCCACTGTTCAGTCACTGAGATCTGAATATTTTTGAAGGGACATCCCTGAGACTCAAGTATAGTTGAGAGGTATGCGTGGTCCTAATTTCCAGATAAGCATTTTGCACCAAGCAAGCCATCACCATCTTCTCCCCCAGATCAGTGATGTGTTCCATGCTGCAAACTCATGGTTGGTTTTATTAATTTCAACCTGTCCTCTGTATCCAACATGAATACCAGTCATCAACCTGATGTTCCTGCTTGATTCTGCATTGTCACACAGCTGAAAAATACCTGAAACAAGAGAAACAGGAGCAGATAGCAGTTAGAGAATGACATACAAATAGCACTGAAGAATATGTGAAAACAAATGTGGGAAAAAAAGAATACTTACCTTCCCTGGTAGGAAACACTGATAAATTAAATAACCAGATCCAGGCTGGACCCATGCAGCAACAGGATTTTACTACCTTAGTGATAAATACCTGAAAAAGAGAAACAGGAACAAATTATGGTTAGAAATACACTGTTACCACTCCCCCCACCCACAGCTAAGAAGTAAACAAAAAAAATTGTACTTTTGCTGCTAGGACACACAGCAATTCTCAAAGGCCATCATCCAAATCTACACCACAAATATGCTTTATCATTTCAAGAGAAAATAGCTAGGATTTCTAGTCACTACAGTTCATCAGGACAAGTGTTGTGGTGGGATATTTGCACAGCACAGAATACACATATTAATTCAGGGAGCCCATCTCATGTCATTTCCATGTGGGACAATCTCCAGGCAGGAGAATTTCTTTTTTTCCACATATAGTTTATAGTGCATTTTATTCCTGTTTCCCCCCCAGACCCCGGTAATCATGGCCGGACCATGTCTGGAGGTGTATGAGCATGCTGGGTGCTGGCTCAGCCCCTTCTGCCCCACCCTAGGCTATCGCTGAGCTCCCCTGTAGCCCAACTGCCATCCGTCCTCCACTTGGTGACAGCCAAGGACTGGAGAAGCTCCATCCCTCCCTGGGAGAGGAGAGCCACCTCGCGGCAGTTCAGTCCTGCTCTTTACCCTCCCCCCCACTGTCCCCCGACAACTGGGCTCATTTCCAAACCTGGGTCACCAGCGTGGTGCTAGGTCTGGTGTCCAGCACCTCAACCAGCAGCACCACTGGGCCAGCTGGCAGAAGAACTTCTTAGATTGAGAATTTCTGGGTACTAAAGTTCATCCACTAAAGTGCATTACAAGAACTGTGTTGGTGTGACTGACTCACAGCATGGCACCATGTAGTAGCATGCATCAGCCTGCTGTATTTATTCTGTTAGTTTAGAAAAATTCTGGGAGCACAGAATTTATGTATAGTGTGCCTTTCTCACAATTTCCCCATAAGTGTGTTACAAGAACTGTGGAGGTGGGATTGACACACAGTATTGCACCATACCAGAATACATTTCTCCTAAAGTGCATTAAAAGAACTGTGGCAGGGGACTGACACACAGCACAGCACCATGCAGCAGCACAATGTATTTATTATGGTAGTCAGAACAATTCTGGGAGCATAGAATTGATGTATGTTGTAATTTTTGTAGTATTTCTCCTAAAGTGCATTACAACAACTCTGGTGGTGGGACAGATGCACAGCACAGCACCATGTAGCAGCATGCAGTATCCTAACATATTTATTCTGGTAGTTCAGAAAAATCTGAGAACACAGAATTTATGTAAAGTGTGTTTTTACCATAGTGTGTCTTAAATTGAATTACAAGAACTATGGTAGGGGACTGGCACAGAGTGTAGCACCATGTAGCAGCATGCAGCAGTCTGAGGTATTATAGTTGAGAAAAATTCAGGGAGCACAAAATGTATGTATATTGTGCTTTTCCCAAAATTTCTGCTGATGTTTGCTTCAAGAACTGTGGTTGGGGGACTGACATTTAGCAAAGCACCATGTCGCAGTGTGCAGTAGCCTATGTATTTATTGTGGTAGTTCAGAAAAATTCTGGGAGCACAGACTTGATGTATGTTGTGCTTTTTGCACCAGTTCTCCTAAAGTGCATCACAAGAACAGTAGTAGTGGTGGTGTGTGTGTGTGTGGGGGGGGGCTAACACACAGCACAGCATCTTGTAGCAGTATGCAGTATCCTGACATATTTTTTTCTGGCAGTTCAGAACAATTCTGGGAACTCAGAATTTATGTACCTAATTGTACTTTTCGCACCATTTCCCCTAATGTGCATTACAAGAACTGTGGTGGGTGGGCTGACACACAGTGTAGCACCATGCAGCAGTCTGATGTATTTATTCTGGTAATTGAGAAAACTTCTGGGAGCACATAATTTATGTATTTTGTGCTTTTCTCATAATTTCCCATAAATTGTACTACAAGAACTGTGTTTGGGGGACTGACACTCAGCATAGCACCATGTAGCAGCATGCAGCAGCCTGACATATTTGTTCTGGTAGTTGAGGAAAATTCTGGGAGCACATAATTTATTTATATTGTACTTTTCACACCATTTCAGGTAAAGTGCATTGCAATAACTGTGGTACAGGGACTGATACACAGCATAACATCATGTAGCAGCATGCAGCAGCATATCATATTTTTTCTGGTACTGTAATTAATAAAAATTCTGGGAGCACAAAATTTATGCATATTGTGCATTTTGCACCATATTGCCAAACTGCCTTACAAAGAAGTGTGCTGGTGGGACAGGCACACAGCACAGCACCATGTAGCAGCATGCAGCAGCCTTTTGTATTTATTGTGGTAGTTCAGAAAAATTGTGGGAGCACAGAATTTATGTGTAGTGTGCTTTTTTTCACAATTTCCTCTAAAGTATGTTACAAGAGCTGTGGTGGTGGGACAGACAGACAGCATAGCATCAAGTAGCAACATGCAGCAGCTTTTCGTATTTATTCTGGTAGTTCAGAAAAATTCTGGGAGCACAGAATATATGTATAGTGTGCTTTTCTCCCAATTTCCCCTAAAGTGCACTACATGGACTGTGACAAGGGGACAGACACATAGCGTAGGACCATGCAACAGCATGCAGCAGTCTGACATATTTGTTTTGGTAGTACAGAACATTTTCTGGGAGCACAAAATTGATGTGTAGTGTGCTTTTTACACCATTACTTTTAAAGTGTATTACAGGAACTGTTGTGAGGGGACTGACACACAGCGCAGCATCCTGTAGCAACATGCAGCAGCCTGATATATTTTTTCTGATAACCGAGAACAATTCTGTGGGTACAGAATTTATGCATATGGGGCCTTTTGCACAAACAACAAAGTTGCCTATGCACTACATATCCGAGGCATGTAGGCAACCCTACTTGAGAATGTCATGCAGTGGGGGCCCCGTGGACCCCCAGTGGCATTTACCAAGGGCGCGCATGGCACTTGCGCACCAGCCTCCCAGTCTGGTCAGAGAACACTGCGCTGGGGGCATGTTGGTGTGTGTGGCTGCACTACGTGGCACTCACTAAGTTGTATAGTGCCAGATGCATAGGTTGCCAGCTACACCTGCCAGGACCTGGCGTAACCCAGTATGCGTCCCCATGTTACTTGTCCGCCTGACTCAGCCGTATCAGGCTATGGACCTCTGTGCCAGCCCAGCCCAGTAGGCTGCAGGGGTGGGCTGGGACAGCAGCTCAGGTGAGTGCCCAGTGGGTGGTCTGAATTTTCTGCAGTACACAGCATTTTCCTTAACTGTGCACCCGCTGCATGGGCACAAGGGGTCCACTGAGGGATCTGGTATGGGCATTCAATTGGATGCCTGCCCAGGTCCGTGGCTCTTCCCTGACCAACTGCGTGACCCTGTGCGCTGAGGAGGCATGGCCACAGACAGGCACCCTGGGGGTGCATGCAGTCCTGCATGCTGTGCACCCTGTGCCTGTCTGGGGCAGCATTGGTATGTGGGCAGGGTACGCGCCTCAGGTGTGTATAACCTACCCATTAGTGCATAGAGCCCATGATACTTTTCACACCATTTTCCCCACAGTGTATTAGAAGAACTGTGGTGGGGGTTCTGATGCACAGCATAGCACCTTGTAGCAGCATGCAGCAGCCTGTCGTATTTATTCTGGTCATTGAGAAAAAGTCTGAGGGCACTAAATTTATGCATATTGTGCTTTTCTCACTATTGCACCTAAACTGCATTACAAGAATTGTGTTGTGGGACTGACGCATAGCATAGCTCCATGTAGCAACATGTAGTAGTCTGATACATTTATACTGGTGGTTGAGAAAAATTCTGTGAGCACTGAATTTATGTATATTGTGCTTGTCTCCCAATTTCCCCTACAGTGCATTACAAGAACAATGGCAGGGGACTGACACACAGCATTGCACCATGTACCAGAATGTATCAACCTGACATATTTATTCTGGTAGCTGAGATATATTTTGGGTACACCAAATTTATGTATATAGTGTATAGTAGAGCATTATAGTGTATAGTAGGACACCGTTCTGTATGGAAATCCATGCTTAGAACAGCATTGTTGTGCTGCACTAGCGATGTCATGATGTTGTGCTGCACTAAGTGCAACTCTAGTACAACTCTAGTGCAGCACAACAACATTGAACATCGTCATGTATGTGCGATGAAGTGGCTGGGGCAGTGAGAGCTAGCCAAAGAAGAGACCGGCACTTGACAATCTGCAACATCCCGAGGTAAATTATGATGGGGGATCTTTTTTGACTCAGGTTGATTGCCCATACACTATAAAAGACTGTGTATGAGCAATCATACAAAAACAATGCTGTTTTTAACTCTCAAGGTTTCCATGGTAACGAGACCTCTCAAGCTGCCCTCTTGAGGTCACTTGTTACCATGGAAACCTCTCGGGCGAAAAACAGTATTGTTGTGTATGATTGCTCATACACAATCCTCTATGACCTATCTAGAAATCCATCTTTTTCAAAATGCTGTTGTACCACAGTATAAAGGTCATGGAATGTGATTGCACCCTTCTGTGGTAGAACAGTATTCTAGAACCTCTAGAGACTGCACAAGTCAGTTTCATTGTGTAAGAGAAAACAAAACCCACAATGCACACATTTCACATAATTCTATATGCATAAAAAATGCAGGTTGAGCAACTTTATGCATAACCAGTGTCTTCTGCCACCTCGGAGTTCTGATTCCCATGGACCTCTCAAGCTTTGCTCTCGAGGTCAGAAGGAATCAGAACCCCTCTGTGGCAGAACACACTGGTTGTGCATAGTTGCCCATCCTGTATTCTCTGTTGTGCATATCTTACAATTTCCCTTTAAGTGCATTACATGAACTGTGGTGGGGAGACTAATGCACAGTGCAGCATCATGTAGCAGTATGCAACAGCCTATTATTTATTCTGCTAGCTGAGAAAAATTCTGGGAGCACAGCATTTATGTATATTGTGCGTTTAACGTAGAAACATAAAAAGTGACAGCAGATAAAGGTCACTTGGCCCATCCATTTTGCCCTTATTTGTTGTGCTACTTTCACTGAAGACCACTTTGGGTCTACGGCACTTTCTCTTCCACCCCTTTCCTATCCCTTATGATTCCCTTTTGCCTGCCTCAGGCATTTTTGAATCCCACCACTGTTTTTTGCCCCCACTACCTCCACTGTAAGATTGTTCCAGGCATTAACAACCCTTTCTATGAAGAAGAATTTCCTCAAATCTTTCCTGAATCTACCCCTGTCTAGCTTCATATCATGACCCCTTGTTCAAGAGCACCCTTCCCTTTATAAAATGCCTCCCACGTGTACCTTATTCATCCTGGTGAGGTATTTAATGATCTCAATCATATCCCTCCCCTCCTCTCTTCCAGGGTGTACATGTTTGGTTTCTTTAACCTCTCCTTGAAGGGCTTCTAATGCAGACTCTGTATCATCTTGGTAGCTCTCTTCTGGTCAGCCTCTACTCTGTCTATGTCATTCCTGAGATGTAGTCTTTAAAACTGGACACAGTACTCCAGGTGAGGTCTTACCAGTGACCTATATAGGAGCAACATCACTTCTCTCTTTCTGCTGGTAATATTCCTACCTATACACCCCAGCATCCTACCATCTCTCCTGATTCCTTTGTTGCATTGTCTGGCCACCTTCAGGTCATCTGATATGAATACCCCCAGGTCTCTTTCCTGTTTAGTCACTAAAAGTATCTCTCCTCCCATTTTGTACTGCACCCCCAGGTTTCTGTGACCCAAGTGCATTATTTTGCACTTTGTTGCATTAAATCTTAGCTACCAAACTTTGAACCACTATTCCAGTCATTTTAAATCTCTTTCCATCCTTTGTAGCTTCCTGAGTGCCTACTATGTTGCCAATCTTGATGTCATCTGCAAAGAGGCAGGCTCTCCCTTTCAGTTCCTCTGCTATATCACTAATGAAGACATTATCGAGGGCCGGCCCCAGTACTGACTGATCCCTGTAATACCCCACTGGTCACTCTCCCCTCCTCGGAGTGAACTTCATTTACCACCACTCTCTGCCTCCTAACCAGTTTCTTACTCAGGTTACCACATTGTTGCCCACCCCCATGCTACCCAACTTGTTTACCAGCCTCCTATGTGGAACTGTGTCAGAAGCCATGCTGAAGTCCAGGTAGGCCACATCCACTGCCCCTCCCTGATCCAACACCTTGGTTATCCAGTAAAATAAAAACTATTAGATTTTTTGGCACAACTGCCCCTGTGTAAAGCCATGCTGCCTCAGGTTCTACAGTCCGTTACATTCCAGGTGTTCCATGATTCTTTCCTTTAATAGGAAATTCCTTTTCTCACAATTTCCCCTAAAGTGCATTACAAGAATTTTGTTGGGGGGCTGACATAAAGCGCAGCAGCTTGTAACAGCATGACATATTTATTCTGGTAGTTGAGAAAAATAGTGAAAGAAGAAGGCGGTAATAGTGCAAGGACTGCACAGTTGCACAAGAAAGAGAATATTGAGAGGAAATCAGAATTTGTCTTGTTTCTTTGAGTTGGAGAAGGATAGCTGACAGCAGAATTTAGATGGAAGGAAGCAGTATCAGAAATCAGGGCAGAGAGGAATAAAGTGTACAAAATTTGTGATTTTTCTTTGTTCATTTCTTTTAACTTTTTAATTGTCTTTTACAACTAGTGAAGAGAAGAATACAGGAGACAGTAAGCATATCTTGAATCAAGGAGTGAAGAGACTGAGAGAAAGGGATATGGCTTGGGCACAAAGGGGTGCCCTGCCACCATGGAGTTCCACTAGACCCTCAAGAATGCTCTGGTGATTTTGAAGCAACACCTTCAAAGTTTCTTTCATGGCAACAACTTGTCAGGAGAGCTCTCTTATCTCTCCACACATCTGCACCACTTTCATATGGAGGGATGTAGGCACAGGATCTGTAGTTGGCATCTCTGGTGATCCCCCACAGCACAGCAGTCTGTCTGAAACTCTCTCTCCTAGTCCTCTCTGTGTCCTTCTCTAGGACCTGTCAAGCATGTGACGACCCTCCACTTTGCCTCCTTTTGCACTGCCCTCCCAGTGGCACAGAAGGAGAACTAGGGGTGCAACAGCCCCCTTCCCCAGCTGTCTCTTTCTCCTCCTCACATTCTCCTCTCACTTCTGGCAATACCTTACTTTAAGGTGGGTGTGCTGCTCACCAATGCCCAAATAACTGTCCATGCCAAACATGTCAAACAGAGATGGGACACAAGGTGAATGTCACACATTGTTGTCTGTGGGGTCAATTTAAATAAGCCCCAAACAAGGGACTTTTGATGCTGGTGAGAGGATAAGCCAGATGGTCCTGGGCAGGACTTCTCCTCATGGAGCTCATGTGGGGGCACAGTCATGTGGGGCACAGGGGCAGGTGCTGCAGCAGTTACAGGACTTACCGACACAAGATCACTTGGTGGTGTTACTGCATGCTGCTGCTGTGGGGACTGGTTACACTTCCCCGGTGCTCCAGGTATCAAAGCTGGCCTCTTCAGATGGATAAGATGGTATGTATCACCTGTGGACTGCATCCCCCTCTCTTTGCTGGTTCTGGTCCCAGTCCCAGTCCTTGCAGTCTCCTCCTCACCTGTCCCACTCATTTTGAGCTTAAATAAAAAAAAGGAGAGTAAACAAGTAAGTAAAAGCAAAAGAAATAGAACAAATAAAAGTGGGGAGTATGTAAGCAATAAGACAAGATGAGCATTGAACAGATATTATACAGTAGCAAGAAAATGTCCTGGACTCTGATTGGTCAGTGTGTGCTTGTTACAGTGAGGTTACCTGAGCACAACCTCAAGTCCAAATGTACAAATATCTACATGCAAGACTGAATAACAAGCCACAACTTCTCTTACCAAGAAAGTTTTAAGCATTATTATTGTGGTGCAGAAACAAAAGCTTAGTTTCATATAAAAACCTCATATACTTATATTGTGGGGGCCAAACTTTTCGGCATGGCTAAAACATTTTATAGTTGGGTACAGAACAAGTGTCAGAACATCTACTTTATAGTGTGGGAACATCTCTTTTATAGTGTGGGACCATCTCTTTTATAGTATCAGTTTTACAGTTGTATTTTTTATGAGGATACATACCACATATGAATGCAGTGCATCATGGGTATGCAAATACACAATTGCCTGGAATTGCATAACACACTACAGTGATAAAAGACCATTTATTATTTGCTTACCCATGATGCAGTGCATTCACATGTGGAGTGTTTCCTCAAAAAAAAAAGAAATTAAATTAAAAAATAAAACTGTACACCTGATACTATAAAATAGATGTCCCTACACATAAATGGGATGTTCCAACACTTGTTCTCTGCCTAATAGCCATCTACATGTGCTCATTTGTGTCCCCACAATATTAATAAACAAAAGACATTGTGTAATAGCAATAGTTTTTTTTTTAATTTAAATTTAGCTTTTGCTGACTGGGTAAGTGCACTAGACAAATCATGCCTATTTTCAGGCACGACCCGGGGGAGGGGAATACAGATGAATGCCAACTGCCCTTGAACCAGATTGTTTATAGTATTTTTAGTGAATGAGGGAAATTTGGCCAGGACACCGGGGAAATTCCCCTACTGGCTGGTCAGTGGCTGGTAGGGAGTCTTTCTGATGTCATGTCTCGACATGGCAGACGATTTTGCGGTTGGGATGGAGAAGGAGGTTGGAGGGAGTATGCTGATGCATGGAGAACAGGGTCGCGTGTTGGAGAGCGACTCTCAAGCCGGAGCAATTCATAATAATTTGGAACCAGTGTCGGAAGATTGGACTCACGAGTCTCAGCAGGCTGGTATAGTTTCAGTGGCTACTACACGGCTTTCTGTTCAGGATTCGCTTACCGTTGTAGAGCCTTCATCATCTTTGAGGAAATCAGACAATCAGGAGTGTCGCGCTCTTCTGCAACCACAGCAGGAACCAATATTGAAGGAGGATGTTTCCAGGAGGACTGTGTGCAATGTGGGACCGCGCACGTCGCATTTAGTGTGACGGCAATTCAGGATGCAGGAAGAAGGCACTGGGAGCAGTACAACAGAGTGGTCGGAAGAAGTTGCTCTCTCTGAGGCTGGCTGGAAGCGCTCTGAGTCGGGGGACTGGGTACCAGATTTTTCGTGGACTCCATCTCCAGGTATATTAAGACTTGACTCAAATTCTGTGAATTCAGGGCAAAAACCTTTATTGTTTAATTCAGGGGGAAGGTGGAGGAAGTGTTTTGAATGAAGAGACTCCTGGTACTTCTGTAGCCAGTACTTCAGCTGCCTGTGTGCCTGAAAAACCCTCTTTGACTCAGAACCTTAAACCCACGATGTCTGAATTGTTTAAATCTAAACTTGAACAAGCCCCTCGTCGTAATGCTGTACGTTTGAAGTACAGAGGTGGCTTAAAGGACCATCCTGATAGATATTACATATTCAAGCAGCTTTTGAAAACTATGATGGGATTTTGTGCAAAAGACATTTATGCTCTGATACATATCTCTGGAGAGGACTCATTTGATATTAGTTTTCAAACAAATGCTCTTATGGATAAATTTTGGGATAAATATGCTAACCAAAAGAATCACCCTTTATGGTTGCCTTTTTTTTTGCAATTCCGTTAACTAGGCCTTTGATTAGGTTTGTTACAATCATGTTTAGGAATGAAGGTGTCAATGTTAGCGATATATATCATTGGCTACAGTCTAAGTGTGAAGTATTAGGTCCACCTGAGGCGATTTTGGATATTGAAGGCATTTGGACAGGGGGATGGAAATTTAAAGTAAAACTATTACAAGTCAACTCTGAAATTGTTCACTTGCCAAACAGTTTTTTCTTGGGCAAGGATAGGGGGGTGTGCTTTTACGGAGGGCAGCCAAAAGAGTGTTATAAGTGTGGGGACAGAATGCATATAAGCAGTGTTTGTGACATGATGAAATGTCCTTTATGTGGGGGTTTTGAACATTCAGTAGACATGTGTAGTAACATTTTCCAGTGTAATTTATGCGAAGAAAAGGGACATGCCTTCCATCAGTGCCCTTGGGCTAGGTATAATTGTCCTGATGGGTTAGATCATGATGGCTTACTTCGTAAAGCCCAATCTAAAATTCAGAGTTTTCATGGGTCTGTTTCCCCTCATTCCTCACGACAAGAGTCTATTTCGGCTCCTTTGGCAGCAGATAAACTTAAGGAAGCACCACCTGTAGCTAAAGACCCTCAGGTTGTGTCAGAGAAGGCCTCCACTCAATTAGGGGTTAAGCAGGCCCCTGTTCTTTCTATGCCACAGCCCTTTGAGATTGTAAAAAGTAGGAGATTTACTAGAGCTTCATTAAAACAGACTCAAGCCAGTCCGTTGGTAACAGAGAATTTTTTTTCGCCCCTTCAAGATGAAGTTAGGGATTCGGATTTAGAATCTGAAACCTCTCATCTCTCAGAAATTGTGATTGATGAAGAAGAGAGTAAGTCCACAGAACTTGCAAAAGATAAAAAAGGAAAGAAAGGTAAAAAAAGAAAAGTAAGCCAAAAAATAGTGTTTAAGCATTTCCATGGCATCCTTGAAATTTGCTTCTTTAATGTGTGCAGTTTGAAAACATTTCAGAGGCAGATATCTATCTTCTCACACCTAACATCTTTACAGCTGGATGTAATTTTTTTGCAGGAAACTAGGCTGTCCTCTCTTTCTGAAATAAATCGGTTAAAGAGAAAATGGACATGCAGACCTTCCTTTTGGTCTTTTGGTTCGGAAGTAGCTGATGGTGTTGCTATATTATTTGGAAACCTATCTTTTAAAATATCACGAGTTATTGATTTGTTACCTGGCAGAGCTCTCATTCTAGATTGTTTATGGGGGGATTATTTTTTTCGTTTTATCAATTTCTATGGTCCACAAACTAAAACAGGCCGCATTGATTTTTTCAAGGAAATAAAACCTTTTTTATTTACAAAAAAACACTTAGTATGGGGAGGGGATTTTAATTGTTCTCTTGATATCCAAATTCAGAGAATGTCTGGAAAAAAGGTTTACTGTGATTCTAATGCTCTTTTGGAAACCGTGAAGGATGTTAAACTCACAGATGCCTTTAGAAGTTTACATCCACAGGGTGGTGAAACCTACCATAGGTATACTTTTGCGACCAGAATTGATATGTTTTTTATCTCGTATTATTTTCAAATTTTATCTTGCACTGTATTTCCCTCAGAATTTTCGGATCATCACATTTTGCTTTGTACCCTATCATTACGAAACCTCCCACCAAGATTATATTCTTTAATACAAAGGTGGAGGCTAAATATTTCCTTTTTAACGGATTCAGCCTATTTTTCTAAATTAGAATTTTTTCTAGCTGCAAAATTTTCTACTTTAGAACTTTTTTCCTCATATTATGAGTGGTGAAGGCATGTTAAAACAGAAATTAAACACTTATTCCAAACCTGGGGTAAGGACAAAGTTGATGAGGATTATAGGAAATATCTGGTCCATAGAAATCAATTATATAGGTTAATGTCACGTCCCCCAAAAGACCATAATTTATTTCTCTCCCAAATAAAAGAAATTAAACAACAAATGAAGAAGTATCAATACAATAGAGCTAAGTCTTTAGACTTAGAATTTTGTTTTAATATTAAAAATACTCCAATGGCTGATCCTTTTCAGGCATGTAAAGCACACTTGACGGATACCCTAATGACAGGGTTGTTAAATTTGAATAACGAGACAATTACTTCTGATTTGGGCATGTTACATATAGTTCAGAATTATATTCAGAATTGTTTTTCTTCCCCACAACTATTATCCACTGATTCTTTTCCGGGATCTTTTTTTTCTACTCTTCCTAGAGTTTCAGGTGAATCAGTACAGTCATTAATACGACCCATTTCATCCCAGGAGGTAATTGAGGTTATCAAGCAATTAAAAACTGGGTCTTCTCCTGGGATAGATGGAATTCCGAACGAATTTTATAAAAAATGTATAGTTTATATGGGTTTTTTTCTTCCTTTGGTGTTTAATTCATATTTGTCCTCTGGGATCTCCTGTGCAGATTTTACTATGTCCATAATGACTTTCATTCATAAAAAAGGAGATAAGGCGGTCCTTTCAAATTGGAGGCCGATTTGTTTATTGAACAGTGATTACAAAATTCTCTCAAAAATCCTGCACAATAGGTTGGAAAAACTGGCAAAAGTTTTAATCCATCCTGCACAAACTTGTGCTATAAAAAATAGAAAAATTCAACATAACCTTTTTTTACTTAGGGATCTTTTTGCTAGTCAGTCCAGCTTTTGTGCATCTGAATTAGTTGCAGCTTTAGACCAGTCCAAAGCTTTTGATGCTGTTAGTCATCCCTATTTGTATTTTGTACTATCTTCCTATGGAATCCCCGCTATTTTTGTTCAGTGGATCTCGCAACTGTATGATACTGCAGTCACTGTCCCAATAGTTAATGGACTGATGGGTGATAAGATCAGAATTTCTAGAGGAGTCCGGCAGGGATGTCCCTTGAGTCCTTTACTATACACCTTCACTTTGGACCCGATCATTAAACATATTATATATGATGACTCCATAAAGGGTATTGCCCCCTTGCCTCATTTAGAGACAGTTAAAGTAACTGCCTTTGCTGACGATGTCACGCTTCTTTTAGCAGATACATTATCTTTAAAAAAACATTGTAGATTTTTTTCCTCTTTAGTCAGTATTCTGGGGCTTCTCTCAATGTTCAAAAAAGTTTTGTTTTACAGTTGGGAAGCATTGTTCCAGATTTATCTGATTGCTTTGGTATCTCCTTAGTAACTGGGCCTCAAAAAATCTTGGGCATCTGGTTTGGGGTGGAACACATGGAGGTATATAACTGGGAAAAGCAGCTAGGAGTTGGTGAATTTAAAATTAATCAATGGAAACATTGGAAATTTGGAAAAAAAAGGGTATTGATCATTAAAAAGTTCTTATTACCAATTTTTCTTTATCTAAGCCATCTTTTTCCGCCCCCTTTGGCCCTGGAAACTAAAATATATAGTATTTTTTTCCGGATGCTCTGGAGAAATAGGCTGAACCCAGTGAAGAGGGAGTATACGTATCTTAAACAAAGGGATGGTGGGCTTAAAATGGTCAACCCTCTCATTTTTTTTCATTCCATTTTTTTGGTTTCCTCTTTTCCGTTTATTTGGCAGGAACCTTCTTTGCCATGGCATTTTTGGGTTAAATCTTTATGGCACAAATATTATTTCAGATGGTCTCTTTTCCCACCTAGAATCTTGCTGTCGGATGACATTCCGAAATATGGCCTTTCTACTTTTAAAAAGCTATTTCAATGGCAGATTCCATTACAAAAATTACTTTCGCTAACTAGGAAAACTTTTTATGATTATATTGTCTATGATTTACAAAAGGTAATCTTACTTTTTCCCTATTGCTCTCCAATAAATATGAAATATGCTCTCAGTAAGTTAACAGATATTAGGATTCCTGTTAAAACTTGGGATATTATTTGGATCTCTGCTCATGGTCGATTAGGAGTGAGAGGAAATCTGAAATATAAACCAGTGACTGATCGTTATTGTTTAAAACCTGATTGTATTGATATGGAAGAAAGTCAATCCCATTTCTTTATAGACTGTCCAGACAGTCAGAGATTTTGGGAGTTTGCAGCTTTACTGGAATATGCCCCTTTGGTTTATTACTTATAATACTTTGGTACTGGGTGATTATTCAGGTAGATGGGAGCAGTATCATAGAAGTACATTGAATGTTTTCTTTGCTCTTTTGCAATATTTTTTATGGCAGGCACGTTGTCACTTTGTATTACAGCAACTTCATACAGATTTTTTCACAATTGTATCTTCTGTTGCTTCTGAGTTGCATGTACTTCGTTTACAAGATGGAAAAAATACTCCAGATCTTATGTTAACCATTTATGGAACCATTTTCCAACTGTCTAAACCTTTCAGTTTTTGTGTAATCATTTTTTCCTTTTTGTTTGAACCTGGAAATTTCATTTTATGTGATGTTGTGTTTCTTGTTTAATAAAATCTCCCCTACTCTTTTTGATAAGGGCTATAGGATCTTTAACATCCACCTGAACTACCACCAGTCCAGGCAGATGGGACCTCAGTTTAACATCTCATCTGAAAGATGGCACTTCAGAAGTGCAGCACCCCTCTCATGTTGCACTACAGTGTCAGTGCTGGGATATTAACCCACGTGCCAGATGTGGGAACTGAACCCACAGCCCTGTGATCTCCTGGCCTCAGAGGTGAGTGTGCTACCTACTGAGCCACTGACACTGCTGAGTGTGCACTCCAGAGTGTGTGTTGTGCCAGGATAACCTCACTTCTGGGGTGTTGGATGCACTCATCCTTTGCCCTTGTGCCCAACCACCCCAGGTGTGAGGTTATCCCAGCACAACCCACACCCTGTTGTGCAGCACTGCTTAATTACCACACTCCTAGGGGTGTAGTGAGGCATGAGGCAACAGGCTGAGTGCCTTCAGCCCCTGGAAGTCTGGTAATATCTGTTCAATGCATGCCTGGGAGTGTTTTATTGTGATTATAAAATGGGCTACTTTTTTATTAGAGTTTACTGTTAAAAAAATTATTTTATTTATATTAAAAAAGGCTATTATCAGAATTACTGATAAAATAGTCCTTCTGCCAGGTATAATCTGACATCATCATGTTTATTGATGCAGTTGTCTACCTTAAAGTCTCTGAATATCTTAAGACGCCCTCCAACACAAACACACACTGTGTTAATGGGACTGGATGAGAAATCGGGACTGCAAGAGGGTGCTGTAACTGTAAAAGTGTGCCTGTGTTTTTTTGCTTAGTGAAGCACGTTTAGTCCAAGGGCAGACACACAGTGGTGAGCAGCCCCATCTATTCCCATGAGAGAGACAGTGCCCTTGACAAATGAGATGAAGTACTTGCTCCAGGCAGGGTGCCATATGTAGGTAGTCAATTACCAATGATAGAAATACGGTATAAAAAAATACTTGTATAAATGGCAGTGGGAATTGAGAGAGCGATCGGCGATGGGAATGGAACAGGGAAATCAAGAGTGAGATTTCTGCAGGTGGGAACAGTATCAGGAAGAGAAACAGAGAGACTGGCCGACACGGGGGCTGACAGCACTGGTGATGGAGATGGGTGCAGTAAGAGGCATAAGTAATAGCATGTAAATTGACATAGCATGGCTTGTCTGTTTTTCCATCTGAAAAGGGACAAAAGTGAAGAGATAGCGTCACCAAAGTATCCCTGATCGGCTGCAAGTGCCAGTGTGCGTTAGTGGGGAAACAAAATAGCATTTGAAAACTGAAAGTTCTAAAGGCACACTGATTCTTCTTTTCTTGCACTGCAGTCCTGCTTACAATACTTGTTTTTACCCATGCATTGAAAAGAGTTGATGCACAGGTAAAAACCAATCAAAATGTTGGATTTTCTTTCCCCATTTTATAAAAAGAAAGATACACAGAACAGCAACTAAATAAATCAACACAAACTGGTAGCTAAATAGATGACAAGAAAAGCAAAAAAAAGCTGAAAGTTTTTTCTTTTTTTTAAACCCTGGTAAAGCAGCAGATCTAACCACTAACTCATTCAGATTGCAAAATAAAACTAAGGCAGTCTGGCCCAGATATTCAAACTGCGCCAGGCTGTGGCGCAAGCTTGGGCGCAGCTCAACTTAGCTGCGCAGGGGTGTGGACTGGGCGATATTCAACGGAGCTGCGTCATGGCTCAGCAGCATTAAATATCGCACCCTGGCCAACCCCAGTGTGCATGGTGCAGTGGCACTGCGCCAGCGCAAGTGGCCAGAGTGGAGCATGGGGATACGCTAGTGCAAGTTCCATTGTGCCATGCACAGCAACTGCGATATTCAAAAGTTGACATGCAAATGGGGCCATAATGTATGCAAGGCGCACATGGGGCCATTTGCATGTCAGTATGGCCCCAATTGCATGCAGGTGCGCCGATTCCTGATGACTTGCGCCTGGCGCCCTGCCAGGCAGCAGCCGTCAGGGACGATGCCCCCTACAGCCCAATCACGGGCATTTGTTAAAATAAAAAGATTGCTTCCAATATCCCTGGTGGTCCAGTGGACCAGCTATCTGCCCGATCGCGGGCATTTCGCAAGGACATAGACAGAATGGAAGAAGTCCAGAGGAGGGTAACGAAAATGGTGCAGGGTCTGCAGCAGAAACCATATGAAGAGAGACTGAGAGAGCTTAATATGTATACTCTTGATGAAAGGAGGGACAGTGGGGACATGATAGAAATGTTCAAGTACCTCAAGGGAATCAACAAAGTCCAGGAGGGTAGCATCTTTCAGAAAAAGAGATGTGTAAGAACAAGGGGGCACAATTAAAGATAGAGGGGGGACGGCTCAGGGGTAATGTAAGGATTTTTTTTTTCACAGAGAGAGTGGTGGATACATGGAACAGCCTTCCTGAGGAGGTCGTTGGGTCTAAAACAGTGGGGGAATTCAAATATGCATGGGACAGACACAAGGCAATTATAGTGGGGGGTTGCAAGAAGTAGGTTGTTGGTAACTAGAATCTGCAGCTTATCCAGTAGGTAGGGAAATGGGCAGACTGGGTAGGCCAAGTGGTCCTTAATTGCCCTCAAAGTGTATGTTTCTATGATTCTATTTGTTAAAGAAAAATGATCGCTTCCAATATCCCTGGTGGTCCAGTGGACCAGCTATCTGCCCGATTGTGGGCATTTGTTAAAAAAAAACATATGTCCACTATCCCTGGTGGTCTAGGGGTACCCCCCTCCCCACCCACTGATCCCCACCGCCCGCTTCCCCACGGTCAGCGGTAGACCTGCACCACACCCGCCTGCCGCCCGCCACCCGCTGACTGACACCGTCGATAGTGCTGCATGCACATTGGTTCACAGTGTGAGCCAATGGGCATGCAACATCTATTACCATTCCAGATATGTGAATGATTCATTCACATTCGAATGTGTAGAGTGAGAGCGGAAAGGTACACCCATTGGCTCACGCCAGGAACCACCGGGTGTGCAGCCCCACGACGGTGTCAGTCGGTGGACGGCGGGCAGCAGGCGGGTGGGTGCTGCCACCCGCCGCTGACTGGGGGAGCAGGGCGGTGGGCTCAGTGGCGGGTGGGAGGGGTTCCATGACCACCAGGATAGTGACATATGTTTTTAACAAATGCCCACGATCGGGCAGATAGCTGGTCCACTGGGCCACCATGGATATTGGAAGCGATCTTTTTTCTTTAACAAATGCCCGCAATTGGGCAGATAGCTGGTCCACTGGACCACCAGGGATATTGGAAGCAATCTGTTTTTTTTAACATATGCCCACGATCGGGCAGATAGCTGGTCCACTGGACCACCAGAGATATTGGAAGTGATCTGTTATTTTAACATATGCCCACCATAGAGCAGATATCTGGTCCACTGGACCACCAGGGATATTGGAAGCGATCTATTTTTTCTAACATACAGTATGCCCGCGATCAGGCAGATAGCTGGTCCACTGGACCACCAGGGATATTGGACAGTTTCATTAATTTTTTTTTACAAATGCCCATGATCAGACATGGAGGGGGTGCTGCCAGGTGCAGCCGGAACTCGGGTGGCCACCCACAGGTGGCAGCTGTCGTGTTGCACCCTGCAATGCGGCAGCTCGCCTGTGGGTGGCCATCAGTTGTTCCTTTTTACGAATCTTATGCTGGCACAGGTAGGGGTTGCGCATGCACGGCTCTGCACATCCCGGGCTGAATATCAGGCTGTGCAGAGTATGCATGGGCATGCCCCCCCTACCCGTGCCTGCACACATTACTGATGCGCTCTGGCGCATCGGGATTTGTGCCATGCACTTTTCCCTTTTGAATATCGCACCGGGGCGCATCAGTGGGTTGTGCATGGCACAACCCTTTTGAATATCCGGGCCTCTGTATATAGAGAAGTAGCATGTGACCTGCAGGAGCTGTTTCCATGTGACATACAGGCACTTGTTTACCAGAAACCTTGATCTGACCAAATACTGACAAAATGCAATTGAAGGCAAAGTTGCTGGTGAAGTTGCTAAGTGAAGTTACAAAAGGCAAATTTCCTAGTAAATGGCAAACATTCGTGAACTGATCCATGGAGGTAAAGTTGGTGATTTTGCTGGAAATTTGCCATGGAATTAAAACTTCACATCTCTGCTTGTACTGCCAACATGGTACTGTGGCTGAAATGGCACTCTCTATAATGTCTTCTTAGTACAGGTACCCATAGATGTCTCAGTACATGTTGATAATGCAGCTCTCTATTATGTTGATCAGAAATTGCAATGGCAGAGGTTAAGATAGCGAATGCTTTCAAGGGTCTAGATGTACGTGTTAATGAAATACAGTACTTGTTTGAGTATAAAGACACCCATACCATTAGCCTGTCATTTGGCTCTGGTTTTCTAAGAATTGCAGATCACAACATTGCGACTATAGGTTGCAGAAGAAGAAGAAGAAGAAGAAGAAGTGAAGGAACCAGCATTTATATAGTGTTTTTCACACACATAAAATCCCAAAGCACTTTACAAGCAATGCTAGACTGGTAGTGTGACTGAATGTGTAGTGGCAGCCATACTGCACATCAACACCCACACAAAGCCTTGGACAGTTGCATGAACTGATTTAATGGTGGTGCAGTAGATGATCTTACTCTTATTTTCATTGGTAGGTCCCTGTTGACTCTTACAGTTGTGTTTCCTTCTCTGGCTTAACTTGTGTGTAAAGTCATCAAACACAAAGGCTCCTTGTTTAGTTTCCAGCAGCAACGGTTTCAAGGACATACAGAGAAATTAAGTCAGCTCCATTATATGATCACAATGTGAAAGAGATTGGTTTAGCTAAGCTATGTCAGTTGGAAATGATTTGGAAGAGAATTAAAAATGGTTCTACAGATGGCTGTTGGTGGATTCATAATGCTACCATTTTATCTTTTTATTATTATTTTGTCTGTTAGTTGCTTTTATTACTCATTGCCATTCTGTTAATTTAGCATTCTTTGTTATTGGTGGAAACATAATAGACAGTTTTACAATAGCATCTTCCCAATTCCAGGAAAGAGTCATGTAAGACCTTGGGGTCCTGGTTCAGGCCAAGCTTAGTGACTGATGTATTGCAGTGCAAAAACAGCTAATTTGAATTCAGCTTTGTTTTGCTAAAATTAAAAAAAAAAATCTCATACTATTTCACATTGCCCTTCTATAACCCAAATTCTTGTCCATGCTAAAGAAAAACATGTATGCTTGCTTAAATGCAAGTTTTGCTAGTTCTACAAAACTGTACCTAACCTGAAGTCCCTGTTCACTGTTTCAGAGCACTAAGAGATAAGTGAGAGGGGTATGTGGATGCTTTATTTTCCTGTCTGATACTTTAAGACACAACTTCCATCTTATGGCCTCACTGAAACCAGTGTGTGTTTGAATATTAAACCATTTATTCTTTTAGTGTATTAATTCTCACCTTGTGAGATACTGGAGCATCTTTATTGTCACAACTGTATGACTTTTAGACCTCTGTTAATATTGTATTGACATATTGTACTTGTTGCGTGCACAGAGGTGTCAGCCAGGATGCAGCATTCTGTGATAAGTGTGTCTCACTATCCTGCATCACAAACTGCAGTAATTTCCTTTGGATTACATTGTGTCCTGCAGTATTCTGCATCATATCACTGGCAGAAACTGTGATAACAACATTACATCCTGGCTGACTCCACTGTATATTGTTAGTTTCCTAACTGAAAGATGAGACATTTAAGTAATAATGCCTGACGGGGTGTGTGTCGTGCTGGGATAACATCACGCTTCAGGTAGTTGGGCACAAGGCTGCAGGCCAAGTTCATCCAACAACTGAGGTATGACGTTATCCCAAATGACACTCACCCTGGAGGGCATTATTGCTATTATACAATGGCTCATTGTTATACAGAATAAAAAAAAATAATTTTAAAGATGTTTTTGTGTGGAAAAATATTTTTGTTTTTTAAGAGAAGATGAAACAATCAATCAAAGGCTCCAAAAATAATGCTCATCTACAGGTTCACAGTGAGGCTGAGACTAGACCCATGATGTTGTGCTGGGATTACATCACGGGTCCAGCCCAAGACTGACCAATCAGAGTCCAGGATTTTTTCTTGCCATTGTATAATCTTTTTGTTTCTATTTATATTCTTTCTCACCTGAGCTCCTTATCGGCCCCCTTCAGTCATTCACCCTGCCCAGACCCTTCACCCACATTCCCTGGGACTTGCCTCATCCCTTGTTCCCCTGTGGATAACCCCCCATGGGAAGGGCTGCCTGGGGCAACCCCTTATCCCCAGGTAGAGTTGAGCTTTGATGGGGGAGCGAGAGCCACGGTTGGTGGTGCAGGCCTGTGGTAGGGTGGCAGAGGGTATCCTGCGTGGTTGGGGGATTTTTCATTTTTCCTCCCCACTCTCAAACATTCTTGAGGAAATGAACTGATACTGTGGCATCATGGTGATGATGCCCTGCTCCTTGATCTTGGCTCCAGCTTGTACTGCCACTTGCAGTCACCCAGGTGGCAGTATTATGGCAGAGACCAGAAACCCTCCCATCCCCGAGAAGGTGAGCATCCATGGGAAGCTCAGTCATTCTCCACCGGCCAGCCCCACCAACTCCCCAGGCTTGTTCGTGAACCCGGGTCACTGGCATTGCAAGCGATAGTGCTACTGCTACATCTGCAGGCTGGCTTAAGATAAGACATTCTAACATTCTAATAACTAGAGCAAAGTTCAATCTCTGTCTTGTGGACTTTAGCAAAGGCAACTTAATCAAATGTTTATAGGTGAAATGTAATCAAATTACATGTGGTTGCCCCTCAGTTTGTGGATGTAGGGGAAGAGATGATCATCCGTGGATGTTTTTGTGTATAAGATGTGACCATCTTCTGGAGAAGTGTGTGTGTGTGTGGTATTTTTTGAACATCTTGTTTCCATCACAAGAGGTGGCTTCCCTCAACTTCTAGTGATACCATATCATACTAACACCAAACTCTGACTGATCAAGGGAAGAAAAGGACATCTAGTCTTTGTCTGTCTTTCAGTGTACCTAAAAGCAGGAGACCACTTATACTAAAGTGCCACCAGGAGGAGCGCACCTCACATTTGCCTGAAAACTCTTACATCAAAAGCTAAACCAGGTTAAATAATTGTTTTTCATGTGCGTTACCAAGCAACACTCCCTGAATAATGTGTAATAACTTGTTTCTTGGCAGGTGAATGGGACTGGGAGTAAGAGTTACTGTACCTGGGGATGGAAGGCTACCAGTGGGAGTGATCTGTATAGCTACAGTAAGTTAGTCAGAAATGTTTTGGAGGAGAGGACTAACAGTGGCAGAGGTATGTGCATATAACTGTTGCTAAGAATTGTTAAACTGACTATCTCGACTGTGCAAGTGCTAATTTTCTTTCACTAAAGAGGTCAACTTACAACTACTGTGTATACTGCTGTATACAGATTTTAATTAATTTAGTGATTCTCAGGAATACTGTAACAAACTGCTCCAAAATGCAAATATTTATTTTTTCTTCCTGGATCCATGGTATAAGTAGAATACTAGATAAAGGGGCCCTACACCCTTTTTCCTTTATTTTTTTCCCCAAGTGATACTTGGTCGTAGCATATGTCCTTTTCATGCAGTTTACCAGTGTCATTCATGCCTATGTGAATGATTACAGAAGAGCTTCCTTTTGGGAGCAATTCATGAATTCTAGAGTTAACATCAGCAATTCAGGCATTATGTAAACAAGTCACAGTGGTGTGAAGTCTTATCATTATTACAGATATGAATGCCAGAATAATGAATGATGGTGTTACCAATTACTAATTTGTTCCTATTTTGCTGAGTAGTAATAATGTTATCAGCTTCATGTATAGGAATACTCTGAGCTCTAGTAGATGTAGAGGCTACCGGGGATACTAGTTTATTATATTGTGTACCCTTTATAGTACTCCACAGTCAGAAACCATTGGGTATTTCCCATCCATCTGATAGGTTGATGCACAATCCAATCAAAATTGGATAGGGTGAAGCCAGCCCCCTTGTCCCATCTGAGAATCTCTAGTTTACTTCGTGCATCAAGAAAGGTTGGTTGAGATCCAGAACTGCTCCCAGCAACTATCAACTCATTCACAAGGGGCATTACTTTTCATACTATTTTCATATCACAGCCTGATAGCCAGGGGTCCTGAACCCCCTCTTTTCATATTTAATTTAGTCTAAGCTTGCAGAATGTTGAGTCTATTAGACCTCCGTTGCAAAGATTTAATAGTGAAAACTAGCATATAACTATCCAAACAACGAGGGTTTTTATCAAGCTGGAACAGGTCCCCCTCCTGTAACATGACCCGTGCTCCAAATTTACCATCACATTGCCTGATAGCCACAAAAAAGACACCGAATGAGCTCACAACTCCAGGGCACATGAATTTTCTTATAGTGCACCAAGGGGCTGCCCAACCTTTGAGGTCCCTCCTGGAGCATCCTCACAGCAGCAGACACACAGCTGGCTATGCTCGGAGCCCAAAAAGAAAGATGTCCCTCCAGTAGCGTCCTCTCCCAAACGATCAAGCAACATCCACCCTCTCTGCTGCCCTGGTGGGCTTGCTATGGCACTCATAACCCAGTGCTAAAATTGTGGGCTGAGGACCTCCTAGAGCCCCCCCAGACCCACGAGGTGCAGGAAAAAGGAGACAAAATTCAGTTTGGTACCTGCAGAGTAAATCCTCCCTTCTCTTACTCTCTGCAAGGTTGGAGGGATGATTCCTGTACAAAGGCCACCTGATAACCTCCCTGCAAAATTCCTTCCATGGGGCACCCCCTCCCCAGCTGATTCTGTCCTCCCTGGTCTCAGTGGGGCAATAAAATAACATCTTCTCCACCCACCTAGACCTGTAGCAGCCATGCTGTCCTCTTCCTCCTCGACTACTCCCAGAAGGCAGCTTGGCCCCTGTGAGACTAAGAAGAGTATTGGAAGTGCATATAGCACTTGAAAGTCTTACAAGGAAATCGTGCGAGATCCGGGTGGCTATATTAGATGGGACCATGCATTCGAAGTGCAGTATCACAATCACTGTATAGGCAGGTCCCAAATCTCGCAGGTTCACCCGAGATCTGTGGCAGCCATCTTGCCTGGGACTACAGCATGCATCCCATAGCCAGCAATGCTCTCTTAACTCATTCAGGCCTAGATATGCCTGTAGGTGGCATCTGAAAGCATAGCCACTCAGGCCAATAACGTCAGTAGACATACTCAGCTGACTTTCACTCAAGCCTGGAAACGTCTGAAGAAGTCAGCAGTTTTTACCTAAATATTAAACAAACTGAATTGCTTAGAATTGATTGCATAGCACCATTAGAAAGGTAATGTTTTGCTGAACAATTTTGCTGCTGTTACTTTGTGTCTACCACATATATTTTAGGAGTTATTCACATTTGTTTAAGGTATGGTGTGCATGGCTGACATTTGTCTCTTGAGCCTCACCTAAGCACCTTGAAAAAATCTGAAAAAACAAACAAACAGTTGTTTGGTATTTCAACTAGCGTAAAATAAAAACTGAATTGATTACAATTGATTGCATAGCACCATTGGAAAGGCAATGTGCTGAACAACTTTGCCACTCATACTTTGGGTGTAGCCCTTATGGTTGAAGAGTTATTCACATTTGTTTGTGGCATGCTGATTATGGCTTTATTTTGCTTAGAAAGGTCCAGGATGCAGTGCTAAGAGTATACAGGGCACAAGTGGTGGAAGTCTCAAAGAGCTGTTTTGGTGTGAATGAGTTAAAGGGGCAAAGCATGGCATACCCATTTGGGCTCTACCAAATAATAATTCACAAATGATTATTAGGGTAATCTGTTGTTAAGCTATGGGACATGTTAAAGCTCAGAAACCCATACCTGAAACAATTCTTTCTGTGTCAAACCAACAGATCAGCAACAAAAACGATTGACATGAGAAAATGCAGAGAATGTGGGATCCTTTTTCTGGAAGTCGATGACGAGGACAAAGCATGCATAGTGTGAGCACTAACAGACAATGGGGGTATCTGGGGAAACAGAAGGACTGTTGGACTCCACCCTGTGCCCCCACCAGTGGCCCCAATTTCACGGGATGCTAGCCAGGCACAGTTGTTATTCCAACTCCTGGAATCCTTTAAGGCTGGCGGGCCCACACCAGCACCAATCCTACCCACTAATCAGAGAGAGGATACCACTCGGAAAAGGCCATGATGGGAAATGGAAAGTATCGTGTCCCAATCCCCTGGAGATCCAGAAGAGACTCCATGGATAAATCTACCAGAATGTGTCATGGGGACAACATTGATGAACATATAAAAATGGTCAAGACCACCCTTAGAATCAAAGAACAGGAGGAGCAACCTACCACATCAGAAGACCCCCTATTGTCAATAGGGGAACCCAAAGAAAAGATACATTTCCCCACTTGAAAAACCATGGAAAACCATACTCAATAAGGAATATGATGCCCCCAAGCCCACCCAACTCCCAGAAAGAAACATAGTACACAACTAGTACCCCCTATCAAAAACAAGAAGTGATCACTGGGGGAAATCACCAAAGGTAGACCAGCTGGTCTTCTAACTTTCCAAACACACCACCATCCCAATAGAAAGCACAGCAGCACTCAAGGAGCCCATGGACAAGAAAATTGAAGAACACCTCAGAAAGATTCATGAGGTTTTGGGCATGTTACGAGTAGCTGATATAGCACTGTGGTTCACAGGTAGAGCCCCCCATAGATTGGTGGACATCCTGACAGAGGACATACAAGAGGACTCCCCGAAGACCGATGCTGTGGAATGCACCATCCAAGCCGTAAAACACATTATGGAAACTTCATCAGACATTCTGAGGTTTCAGTCCAGAACAACGGTCCTAGCAAACATGGCCAGGAGGGCATTGTGGCTGAAACTATGGCAGGCAGACAACAAGTCAAAAAGCACATTAATGAAGTTGCCATTCAAAGAAGGAACTTTATTTGGGGAAGGTTTAACCCTATACCTCAAAAACTGAGGTGGCTAACAAGCACAAGGGGACAAGGACATATATTTGCTTTCGGACGGGCCCTTTCGTCTAAAAGGGAAAACTTTAAGCCCAGAAACCAGAGCTAAAATCCACAGGCCACCAGACAATGGAACTAAAGGCCAAAATTCCAGCATAGAGCTTATGGCAATGAAACCAGAAACAATTCTGGCAGACAGTACAGCAACAGGGGCCACAAACTAAACTTCAAAATCCAGGGCAAACAACAATGAAGACACGTAGATCCAAGCAAACCCATCTACAGCAGGGAGACTTCAAGGGTTTGTGAATCAATGGGCCCACACAATGTCCGACAAATGGGTGAACGAAGTATTGACACTGGGATATGCAATACAGTTCACTGCCAAGCCAGTGCAGCACAGGCCATTGGTCTCCCCAATACCAAAGTTTACGGTGAAGGCACAAGCAATAAATCTAGCAATACTCAACCTATTGCAAAATGGGGCTATTTCACAAGTCCCTATAGATGAGAGAGACACAGGAGTTTACTCCTTATTCTTTGTAGTCCCAAAGAAAACTGGGGGAATGCGACCAGTTCTCGATCTAAAGTATCTGAACAAGTTTGTGAAGTACAAAAAGTTCAAGATGGAGATGCTCAGATCAACACTGCTAGCGATCCAGCCAAGGGACTACCTGACATCAATAGACTTGAAAGACACCTATTGTCACTTCCCAATCAGGAGAGTACACCACAAGTACCTTCAGTTCAACATACGGGGGAACACTACCAGTATATCTGCCTACCATTTGGGCTGGCCTCTGCACTACGTGTGTTCACCAAAAAGCTAGTAGTCCTAGCAGCACACCTAAAGAAGGAAGGGGTCCATGTCATTCCATATCTGGATGACTGGCTGCTGAGGGCCAGAACAGTGGAACAGGCTCAACACAACACCAGCATTGCAGTCAAATGTCTACAGGATCATGGGTGGGTGATCAACACAGCAAAGAGTCAATTAACTCCCTCGCAGTCACTCACCCACCTAGGAGCCGTAATAAATACACAGATCAGCAAAGTGATCCCTACAGAGGATAAGGTCAACAACATCCGCTATCTGGTGAACAGACTCATCCACAAACCAAGCAGGGCAGTATGGGACTACATCCAACTACTATGAATAATGGCAGCCGTAACAGACAAGGTACCATGGGCCCATCTCCATATGAGAGTCCTCCAAAGATACCTAATCGAGACGTGGGACCAGACCACACAAAACATCAGCTTCAGAATATCACCACCACCACAAATACTCAACACCCTGCGATGGTGAACAATCCAAAAGAACATAGTACAGGGCCGCCCACTGCAATGTTCACCACAGATGAGAGCCTAAAGGGGTGGGGAGCAACTTACCTAAACCATGTCACACAGGGTTGTTGGTGACAGAGAGAAGTGACACTACCAACAAATGTCCTGGAGACAAAAGCAGTGCATCTAGCTCTGATGTTTTTCGGGCCCCTCATTGTGATCAAGGCAGTCCTAGTAAGATGTGACAACCAGGTGACCGTGGCTTACATAAACAAACAAGGGGGCACATGGAGCAAGACAATGATAGTGGAGTCACTAAAAGTGCTACACTGGGCAGAGCAGAATGTGCGGTCAATCACAGCGATCTATCTGGTGAGCTCAGCCAATACAGAGGCAGATTGGCTGTGCAGAGTAACTATGAACCAAGGGGAATGGAAACTGAACATAAAGGCATTTCGGAGCATCCAGCAGAAATGGAGACCACTGCAAATGGATCTTATGGCTTTCCAACAGATTGCTCAGCTGCCGAACTACCACTCCAGATTCATGGACAGCAGGACTCTGGAAGTAGACACGCTCTCAGCTCTGTGGCACTTCACAAGAGCCTACGCCTTTCCACCAACAACCATAATACACAAGATTCAGATCACAGGAGCATCAGTGGTATTAGTTGCACTGGACTGGCCCAGGAGGCTATGATACTCACGAATACAAGCGATGTCAGTGGACTGACCAATGCCCCTGCCTCGCTGGCCAGATCTACTAAGCCAGGGTTCAATACTGCACCCGAATTCAGCATCACTGAAACTGAAGGCTTAGCTGCTGAAAGGAACAGACTGCTGACCCTGGGCTACCATGCCAGGGTGGTGGATAGTTTATTTCAGTCCAGAAGGCACTCCACCAATACAACTTATCAAAGACAATGGCAAATTTTCCACAAATATTGTACTGAACAAGGAACATCTCCATCAGTAGCGGGACTGCCACAGGTTCTGGACTTTCTCAATGATGGAGCAAATAAAGGACACAGCCCAGCTTCTTTGAGAGTCCAAGTATCATCAATTTCTGTCTTAAGGGGCCCACTACCAGGGGTAGGATCAATAGGTTCACACCCAGACGTAGTAAAACTTCTCAAAGCAGTGACACTAGCTTCCCCAACAGTAAGACCAATTTGTACACCCTGGCAGCTAAACATAGTGCTAGAAGCACTGCAAGGTCATACATTCCAATAAAAGATACTACACTGGTGCACTCTAAAGACAGTATTTTTGGTGCCCATCTTTTCGGCCAGAAGAATAGGACAGTTACAAGCACCATCATGTAGAGAACCTTTTCTGACATTCTACAATGACAGGGCCACTCTAAGAACAGTTCCTTCTTTTCTACCCGAGGTAGCCTCCACATATCATATGTCCCAAGAGGTAGAACTACCGTTCTTGGGAATGGAACAGAAAACCGATATTGGGAGTCCCCACCCCCTGGACATAGGCCAACAGCTAAAAAGGTACCTTAGCATGACCAGCAGCTCTCATAAGACAGACAGACTGTTTATACTGACCACAGGAAAGAGGGCAGGTCATACAGCCTCCAAGACTTCTATCGCTAGGGGGATTAAGCAGACTATAGCCACAGCTTACAGAGAGGCAGGCAAGGAGCCACCAGAGGGGTTCAAAGTGCACTTCACTAGAGCAGTAGTGACATCATGGGCAGAAAGGGGCGAAGTCTCAGTGCCACACATCTGTGCAGCAGCAACCTGGTCTTCCATACACATGTTCACCAGGCATTACTGACTAAACGTAGCACCAGTTGAAAGGGCCTCCTTCACCAGAGCAGTGATAAGAGGAGGGATAAAGAAATGTAGACACGACATTCACTGCCTTTTGTCCCACCTAAGGTACATATATACTGGCTCACACACTGCTATTAAGGTCCAATGGTTTCTGACTGCGGGGTACTACAAAGGGTATGAAATATAAGGTATTTATTCACCTGGTAAAGGTGAATTTTTGAGTACCCTTTATAGTACTCAGCAGCCCCACCCAGGATAGCAGATGTGGTCATTTTCCAGATACCAATGGGCTGATCATGGTGTGGGATACTAAGGAGAATGTTATAATGTAGTGTATATATCAGCTACCTATGCCTTAAAAGTACAATACAACATTTTCAATATTTTGCATGTTTTTTGTTTTATATTGAATAAATGAGAACCATATTCAATGATTCTGTCTCTATAGCTAATATGGTGTTTTCCTAGTACACAGTCAGGGCTATCAGGCATCACACAGAGAGGACAGCATATACAGTGGCGTCCTGCAGGATGAAACACACTTTTAAAGCACTCTGCAATATGCTGCAGCAGACCTACTGAATAAAGCTATGTAATTTCAATGGCAATTAGTCCCTTTTGTCATGGAGGAAACTGTGGCATTCACTTCATCCTGGCCATGTCACATTTTCCTGAATGACAAAGGGGACTAATTACCATTGAAATTACATTGCTTTATTCAGTTGGACTGCTGCAGCATTCTGCAGGGTGCTGCAAAATGCTGCAAAATTGTGTTTCATCCTGGGGGACACCACTATATATCGGTACTGTCATTCTTCTCTGTTTTCGTGTGTTCTTTGTTGTCTTGTTTCTCTGTTGTCATTATTAGTCACTATCTCTAATTGCTAAGGAAGATTCACACTGGAGATTCTCAGATGGGACAAGGGGGCTGGCTTCACCCTGCCCAATTTTGATTGGATCGTGCCTCAACCTATAGGATGGATGGAGAATACCTAATGACTTCTGACTGTGGAGTACTATAAAGGCTACTCAAATAATCACCTTTACCAGGTGAGTAAATATCATTAAAAATATTGCTTAAAGGGGGAAATCTATTTGAGATGGCTTTGTCAGGATTAGATATTGCCCTTCTACCCTTTTTATGCTTGTGCTTTGTAACAATACACCAGTCATTATTGGGTTCTTCCCCAACTTCCAGATGAAGGGAGTAGCCTTCAAACCCAAGGGGGGAGGGGGGAAACAGACTGGGGGTGGAGGTTTCAGGAGCAGCAGAGGGAGGATGGAAGTATAAGGAACCTGGGTGGGGTTCGACAAAGGGGATCAGGGATAAGGGGTTGGAGTTGGTGTTAGTAAATGCCAGGAGCTTGGGAAACAAGTTGCCAGAGTTCCAGGTCATGCTGTTCGAAGGGGGGGGTGAATGTGGCGGCGATCACGGAGACGTGGGCCAACAAAAATCATGACTGGGACCTAAATGTGCGGGGGTACACTATGCTTAGGAAGGATAGAAAGGAGGGCAGAGGGGGTGGAGTGGCTATGTTCATTAGAGATGACATAGAAATTGCTAGGGTAGAAGAGGCAGAGGGAAACGTGGAGGCCTTATGGGTCACCTTACGATCCCCAGCAGGAGATAAGGTCAAGCTGGGTGTAGTATATAGGCCCCCCGGGATGAGTGATGTTCTTGAGGATGGTTTGCTGGACAACATCATTGCCCAGTGTGGACCAAAAGGGGAAGGAGTGGTGTTGATGGGGGACCTTAATATGCCAGGTACAAACTGGGGAACCATGTCCTCTAAGGTGGCCAAGGAGCAGAGGCTGCTGGATGGCTTCCAGGATGTGTTCTAACACAGCATGTGATGGAGCCCACAAGGAGGGGCATGTCCTGTACGTGGTTCTGGCAGATGGGGATCTGGTAAGGGACCTGGTTGTAGAGGATCCCCTGACTGGGAGCGACAACAATACTGTCTGATTTCAAATAAGCATGGGGGGGGGGAGATCTAGGACACTGGCAGTGGACTTCAGGGGGGCAGACTTTGTGGGCATGGGAAATATTCTCCAGGATCACTTGAAGGGGATTACATCAATGACAAGTGTGGAAAGGAGGAGATGGGAGGTCATAAAATGGGGACTTCATGAGGAAGTCAGGATCTGCGCTAAGTTGAAACGTAAGGGAGCAAGGTCACATAAACCATGCTGGTGGTCCAGTGAGGTACAGGTAGCAGTCAGAGAAAAGAAGGCGGCCTACGAAAAATATAAAATAACAAGAGGGGATAGGGATAAGGAAATGTACCATCTTGCATCTAGAAAAGTCACCAGGATGGTGAGGGGAGCAAAGTCCAGTAAAGAGCAGCGGCTGGCACAGGGGATACATGGAGGGGAAAAGGGGTTCTTCCAGTACATTGGGGAGCGGAGAAAAACTAAGGGCCATCTCGGTAGATTGAGATCAGAAGGAGGGTGGGTGGAAGAGGTGAGGGACCAGGCAGAGGTATTTAAAGAGTACTTTGCCTCTGTGTTCACTAGGGAGGGGGATGGGATATCTACAAAGCAAGGCATTATGGGGATAGAAGCGGCAGTGAGTGGGATCAGGGGAGCAACAGAAATGGAGCAAGAGGGAGGGAGAGGTACCCCAGAGATGTCACATCTGGGTAAGGATAAAAAGGCCAGTAAGGTGGAGGGGACGGATGATGCTATCTCTGCCAAAAGGGTGTGGTTAGCCCTCAAGGCCCTAAAGGAAGACAAATCTCCTGGGCCGGATGGCATTCATCCGAGAGTACTATGGGAACTGGCGGACATACTGGCTGCACCCCTGGCGGAACTCTTCAACAGGTCACTTGAGAGAGGAGGTACCTAGGATTAGCGAGAGGCACATGTGGTGCCAATCCATAAGGGGGTCGAGGAAGTACCAGGTAACTATAGACCCATCAGTTTGACCTCGGTGGTGGGAAAATTATTGGAGAGTATACTAAAGGAACAATTGGGGTGTACTTGGAGGAGGTGGAGGTCTGGATAGTCGGCAACATGGGTTTGTGCCAGGTAGATCATGTCAAACCAATCTTGTGGAGTTCTACGAATGGGTAACATCAGAACTGGACAGGGAAAGCCTGTGGATGTATTATTCTTGGACTTCAGCAAGCATTTGACTCTGTCCCCACAATGGTCTGGTGGAGAAACTGATGGGGTTAGGAGTAGGCCTTTGATGGTCAGATGGATTGAAAACTGGCTAGCTGGATGCACAGAGTAGTGGTCTGTGGGGAGCTCTCGAACCCTAGAGAGGTTGGTAGTGGGGTACCGCAGGGCTCGGTCCTGGGTCCGATCCTGTTTAATGGATACATATCGGACATCAGGGAGGGTATAGGGTGTGAAATGAGTCTCTTCACTGATGACTCCAAGATGGGAGCAGTAGTTGAGGGAGAAGAGGGGAGGTTGGCCCTGCAAGGGGACCTGGACACCCTGGAAAGCTGGGCTCACACATGGAAATTAAATTTCAATATCACCAAGTGCAAGGTGTTGCATCTTGGAGGGAAACCTAAACACAGGTACACCCTGGGAGGAAGCGCTGGAGGCCTCAATAGGGAAAAAGACCTAGGGGTCATGGTGGATGCATGTTGAATAACTCTGAGCAGTGCAGGAGGCGGCTAGCAAGGCAAATAGGATGTTGGGATGCATCGTGGGGGATCACCTCTAGGAGCAAGGAAGTGATTCTGCCGCTGTACAATGGACTGGTTAGACCACACCTTGAGTACTGTGTACAGTACTGGAGACCACACTTGAAGAGGGACATACAGCTCCTGGAGAGGGTACAGAGGAGGGCAACTAAGATGATACGAGGGCTAGGGGACTTGACGTATGAGGACAGACTTGAGGAGCTCTGCCTGTTTTCATTGGAGGAGAGGAGAGATGGGGGACATGATTGAGGTCTTCAAGTACCTCAAGGGAATAAATAGGGTAAACATGGAGGGGATCTTTAGACTTAAGCAGGGAGGTATCACCAGAGGGCATGGTTTGAAGTTGGAAGGTGGAAGGGTGAGGGGGGAAAAGAGGAGGAGTTTTTTCACTGAGAGGGTGGTGGTCCCTTGGAATGCACTGCCTGGTGAGCTGGTTCAGAGATCCACAGTGGAGGGCTTCAAGAGAGGGTGGGACATACACAGAAAGTGGATGTATCAGATGATGGCCTATCCCAGAGGGGTGGGGATGGATGATAGGGGTTTCTGGAACACAAGGGAGGGGAGGGCCTCGGCACCCAACTAGGGATCTGAGGTTCGAGCAGACTCAATAGACCATAAGGCCTAATCTGCTGGCAAATTGTATGTTAGTATGTTAGTAAATTCATCTCTACCTCTTTTAAGGGAATGCTGTACTGTGCCTGAGCCTGGGGAATCTTCAATGCTCTTCCTAGTCCTTTTCTTTTTGGCTCCCATGTTTGCTTCCTGTATTAGCTGATTTTCTGCTTCAATTGTGCTAATAAAGCATTCTATCTTGTTTATTTCTTTGACTTTAAATAATTCATCTTTGACCTGTTGAAGTTCTACTTGCAATTTATTATTCTTTACACTTTTAAAACAGACAAATTTTGTTCATAGGGAATATTTGCTTCTACGTTAAACATTTGACAGTTTAAACATTTGATAAGTGACCTTTCATTAAGAGGAGAGTCAGAATGTAAACATTTGATAAGTGACCTCTCATTAAGAGGAGAGTCAGAATGTCTTTAATAAAATCCATTGTTTTAAAAGTAAAAATTAAACCTAATGATGGAACCAAAATAGACTTACTACAGTCAGATTGTCCTTAGATTTTATAACTGATATAACTTCCTTGCCTCTTTCAGTGAACGCTGGCAGACATGCTTGCTTCTGCCTGCACATTGCCTCTGCTTGCAGAGGTGCCATTTAAAAGTCTTTACATATGAGCATACGAAAATTGCCAGTAGCAAAAGGCCATCATGGTCTATCTAGGTTGTTCAAGATTGCAGCTAGGTCCCTATTCAGCAGCTGCCCCACCCCCCCCTCTCCTTATCTCCCTTTACCCTCCCCTTTGTCCTGTCCCACCCCTTCTTGAAGCATTCCACTGAGTTACATGCCACCACCTCAGCTGGTAGTGTGTTCCTCTTTGCCACCACCCTCTCAATAAAGAAATGCCTCATCACCTCCCTCTTGAATCTACTCCTCTCCAATCTCATGTCATGGCCCTAGTGTCTCTCCCCACCCTCCTCCTGAAGAGACCCTCTGTGTCTGTTTTGATTATCCCTTTCATGTATTTGAAGGTCTCAGTCATGTCCCCCATCCCTCTTCTCCTTCAGTGTGTACATGTTTAACTCTCTTAGTCTGACCTCATATGGCAATTCCCCCAGGCCCTAAATCATCTTTGTTGCCCCACGCTGCACCCCCTCCAGCAGCCTAATGTCTTTTTGTAGGTACAGGTGCCAGTACTGCACACAATATTCCAGTTGGGATCTAACCAATGATCTGTATGACAGTAGAATAACCTCCCTTCTTCTCGAGGTAATGCCCCTTGCAGTGCACCCCAGCATTTTGTTAGCCATTGCTGCTGCCTTTCTACATTGTGTGGAATTGTTCATTGCTCCTATGATGAGAACCCCCAGATCCTTCTTCTCTTCTACTACCTCCAGCTGCACCCCCACCCCCCCGATGGTAACTTCTCCTCTGATTTTTTGTTCCAAAGTGCAGCACCTAGCATTTTTTTGCATTGAACCACAGCTGCCATCTGTCAGACCATGCCCCATGCCTCCAGCTTTGCCAGATCCTCCTGTAGCCCCCACCACGACCACCTGAGTCATCTACCACTGCTCCCATCTTGATGTCATCTACAAATAGGCTGATTTTGCTGCTGATGCCATCTGAGATGTCTGCAATAAATATGCCAAACAGCACTGGGCCCAACACTGACCCCTGTGGAACACCACTTATCAGAGACTTAGGGGCTGAGCATTCCCCACCTACCACCACCCTCTGCTGCCTATCCTTTAGCCAGTTCTCCACCCACCCCACCAGTTTTGCTCCTGCCCCTGTACCCTGTAGCTTGCTTCCAAGTCTTCCATGTGGTACTGAATCAAAGGCCTTATAGAAGTCTAGGTACAGGACATTCACCTCATGTCCCCTGTCAATTTCCCTAGTCACCCAGACATAGTATTCCACCAGGCTGGTCTGGCATGACCTGCCCTGATGAGGCCATGCTGCCTCCCATCCTGCACCCCCTTCACCTCCAGTAGTGCCACTAGCCTCTCCTTTAGGATAGTCTCCATTAGCTTCCCCACTATGGACGTTAGACTTACTGGCCTAGAGTTCCCCGGTTTGTCCTTGGATCCACTCATGTGGAGGGGAACCACATGAGCCAGTCTCCAGTCTTGTGGTATGCATCCTATGTCTAGAAATGAATTAAATAAGTCTGCTAAGGGTCCTGCCAGGACCTCTGCCAGCTCCTTCAGCACTCTTGGATGTACTCCATCCAGTCCCGGTGCCTTGCCTACCCTCAATGCCCTTAACCCCCCAGCACCTTCCCCACTGTGATTTCTCCATCCGTCACCTCTCCCCTATGTTTCTATCCTCCCTCCTACTATGGGTAGCGCCCCCTCCTTTTGTTTTGTAAAGACTGAACAGAAGTAGTCGTTGAGCATTTCTGCCTTTTCACCCACTCTTCCACCCATCCCCTCTCCTTCTTAATTCTTACAATTTAGTCCTTACAACTTCTTTTCTCCCTGATGTACCTAAAGAAGTCTTTCTCCCCTTTTCTTATGTCCTGTGCCAGCCTGAGTACCCTTGCTGCCTTGGTTGCCCTTACCCCCCCGTCACTTCCTGTGCTTCTTTCAGATATTCCTCCCTATCTTCTTCACTCCCCAATTTTCTGTATCTCCTGTAAGCTGCCCTTTTCTTCTTCACCCTGTCTAGCACCCCTTTACTTATCCAGATGGGTTTCTTTCTCCTAGCCTTCTTAGTCTGGGCCCTACAGCAAGTTTCTGTTGCCTGTACTATCCCCTGTCTTATCAGTTCCAACCTTTGTTGTGTGTCCATGTCCAGTTGAATTTTGCACAGGAACCCCTGCACCACTTCCCTCATCATCTTAAAGTTGGCGTTCCTGAAATCCAGCACCCTTGTGTCAGATGCCCCCCTCTCTTTAGCCATCTATAACTGGAACAATACTGTCCAGTAGTCACTACCGATTGGTGGTTCCTCCACCCTCACATCCCTCACCCACTTCCCATTCATCAGTATGAGGTCAAGGGTGTTCCTTTCCCTAGTTGGTTCCTTGACCAACTGTACTAGAAAGCTTTGCTGGAAGGCATCCAGCATTACCTGCTCCCTTCTGCTTTTTGGTGGTGTGTCTCACTCCACCCTAGGCAGGTTGAAGTCCCTTGCTATCACCCCCACCCCCCTTTCCCACAGTCCTCCTGACCTGTTCTGCCAGTACCCTGTCCATCCCTTCAGATTGAGAGGGTAATCTGCCACCACCCCAGTCTTAGTGATCTATTTTTGGGATCCTGTAGTTGTACCCACAGTGCTTCTATATCTCTCTCGTCTCCCTCCTCCCTTACACATTTTAATAGAAACATAGAAGCTGATGGCAGATAAGGACCGCAAGGCCCATCCAGTCTGCCCATTTATTTTTCTACCATAAGAATGTGCCATCAGCCTTTGCTTTCTCAATGGCCTATCTATTCATACTCATCTGTATTGCTCCCTTGTGCCTATCCCATGCCTGTTTGAAGCCCTGCATTGTATTCATATCCCCCACTTCCTGAGGGAGGCCGTTCCATGCATCCACCACCCTTTATGTGAAAAATAACTTCCTCACATTACCCCTTAATCGGCCTCCCTCTATTTTCATGCAATGTCGTCTTGTCCTGCTATTTTTCTTATATTGAAACATGTTAGACTCTTTCACCTTGTTAATGCCCTTAAGGTGTTTGAATGTTTCAATCATATCATCTCTCTCCATCCTTTGCTCTAGGGTATACATATTTAGCTCTGTTAATCTGTCCTCGTATGTTTTCTGATGTAGTCCCTGCACCATTTTGGTTGTCCTTCTCTGGACTGCCTCAATTTGGTTAGTGTCCTTGTGAAGGTGTGGCCTCCAGTACTGCATGCATTACTCCAGATGGGGCCTAACCAGTGTCTTGTAAAGAGGGATTATTACCTCCCACTTACGATTTGTGATATCCCTACTAATACACCCCAACATCCCCTTAGCCTTACCTACTGCTTTTGTGGTCTGCTTGGATGATTTCAGGTAATCTGTGATGATGATGCCTAAGTCTCTTTCTTCCCTTGTGACTACCAGCAGCTCCCCTCCCAACCTATAGGTAGCTTCAGGGTTTCTCTTCCCTATGTGCATGATCTTGCACTTCTTTGTGTTAAACCCCAGTTGCCACTTTTCTGACCATTTTGCCAGTTTATCCAAATCTCTTCTCATTCTGCCCACCCCATCTGGATCATCTACTCTGTTGCAGATCTTGGTGTCATCTGCAAATAGACAAACCTTACCCTCCAGTCCATCTGCAATGTCACTGATGAAGATATTGAAGAGGACTGGCCCCAGGACTGATCCCTGAGGTACCCCACTTGTGACTTGCATCTCTTCTGACTGTATACCATTTACCACCACTCTCTGTTTTCTGCCCGTCATCCAGTTTGCCACCCAGTTGACCAACTTCTGACCCACCCTGAGCCTACCCATCTTAATAATCAATCTTCTATGTGGAACAGTATCGAAAGCTTTGCTGAAGTCAAGGTAGGCGACATCAACTGCTCCCCTTTGGTCCACCACTCTGGTTACTCGGTCAAAGAAATCTATGAGATTAGTTTGACAGGAATTTCCTGTTGTAAACGCATGCTGTCGGCTGGCCCAGTGGTGCTGAGGGTTGAGGCGCTGGACGCCACACCTCACGCCACGCTGGCGACCCAGGTTTGGACGTGAGCCTGGGCCATCAGGGGTCAGCAGGGGGATGAGGATTGAGCATCCGTTGGACTGCTCTCCTATCCCCGGGGAGGGATCCAGGGAGCCATCACTCTACAGCGGCCCCTGCTGATGAATGGGGACACTGTTAGAGTGGGGGGCATAGCAAGTATGGAGTGCGGCAGATGTCGGCACATATGTGTCTTGACGTCATTGCATGCTCGCGCTCCTGGGGTCAAGAAAAACTGGAAAAACGAGCAGCACAGACCACGGCAGCTTGATGGCCGCACTCCACCGGCCGATGGTGCCTGGACGGCATGTGCTGGTAATGGTTCCTTGCCTGTCGCGGGGGCAATAGGGGGGTGCCCCTTTCAAGGGTAGAGCTGCGTCTGCCAGCTGGGCATGCAGAACTTCAGGGTTGGAGGTGGAGCTGGAGCGGCGGCTGGAGTAAAGGCAGGTCAGTGGCTGCTAGGGGAGAAAATATGATATGTTAAAAAAAAAAATAATAATAAACCCATGCTGTCTTGGATCCTGTGCTCCTGTGGATTCCAGGTGTTTCACTATCCTTTCCTTAAGGAGTACCTCCATAATCTTGCCCACTACTGAGGTAAGACTGACTGGTCTGTAGTTCCCTGCCTCCTCCCTGCTACCACTCTTGTGGAGTGGGATCACATGAGCCCTTCTCCAGTCTTCTGGGACCTCTCCTGTGCTCAGAGACTCACTGAACAGTTCTGATAATGGCTCTGCTAGTTCCACCCTTTGCTCCTTTAGTACCCTGGGATGTATGCCATCAGGGCCCATTGCCTTGTCCACCCTGAGCTTATTGAGCTCTTGTAGGACCCTTTCTTTTGTGAAGGGAGTAGTGCACACCTCCCTCCCCCATGTTCATGGTGCTGAGCTGTGGGCCCTGCCCTATCTTCTCCTCTGTAAATACTGAGCAGAAGTATCTATTTAGGATAGATGCTTTAACATGGTCCTCCTCCTCCTCCTCACATACCTCCTTATCCCCTTTGATCTTAGCAATACCCCTCTGGACTTTCTCCTTTCACTAATGTATCTATAGAAAGTCTTGTCACCTTCTTTTATTGCTCGTGCTAGTGTTTCCTTAGTTTGGGACTTTGCCTGCCTTACTGCCTTCCCTGCTTCCCTTAGGGAAGTTTGGTATGCCTCTCGATCTTCATCCTGTTGTGTTCCCTTATAGGTCCTGATGGCCAGCCTTTTGGCTCTGACCTTTTCTGCTACTGTTTTTGAGAACCAAAGTGGTTTCCTTCTTCTTTTGCACTTCTTTTTCTCTCTAACACAATGGGATGTTGCTTCAAGTATTGCATCCTCAGTGCTTGCCCACGTTGCTTGTACCCCCTCACCTGTATTTCTTCTTGCCAGGGCTAGCTTAACTCTGTTGGTCATCTTATCAAAGTCAGCTCCACTGAAGTCCCATATTTGTGCCTTGGAAAGGGATAATTTAGTTCTAGTGGCCAAATTGAACAATACCATGTGATGGCCACTGGCCCCCAGGTGACCTTCTACCTGGAGAGCTATGATCCTTTCCCTGTTAGTCAGTACTAGATCTAGGATAGCCTTGTCTCTTGTGGGTTGTTGTACCCATTGTATGAGGCCCTTCCTCTGCAGGGAATCCACTATGTGTCTAGTTCTGGCAGATGTTCCTGCTGGTATTGACTGATCTATACCTGGCATGTTGAAATCTCCCATTATTAGAACCTCCCCTTTAGCTGTCATGTTTTGTATATCTTCTAATAGCAATGTGTCTATGTCCTCCTCCTAGTCTGGAGGCCTGTAGACAACCTTTACATACAGCGCCACCTCCCCCTCCGTCTTTCCCCTTTTCCCTATCCTTCCGGTGTAATCTGTACCCCAGAACCATCATGTCCCAGTCATGGATTTGGGTGGCCCAAGTCTCAGTTATAGCTGCCAAGTCCATGCCTCCCCTCCCCCAAGAGAGCCTGCAGTTCCACCCCCTTATTTCCCAGACTCCTAGCATTTAGTGCTACCACCCTCCAACTCTTGTTTCTCCTCCCTTCCCCTGCCTCTTTCCCCTTATGTCTGCTCCCTTAGTAGTTGCCTTTTCCTTATCTTGCTGTCATGGGGGAGTTTCACATCACTGGGCCTCTGAACACCTCTATCCATCCTGCTACCCCCTCTCCTAGTTGAAATGCTCCTCAATGTGCTTCCCTATCCTTGTCTTCAGTACATGCTTTCCTTCCTCATTTAGGTGCAGTCTATCTTTTGCATACAGACTGCTGTTCCCCCAGGTCCTCACCCCCACCCTCCTACCAGCCTGTACTCCTTTTCCCGACACCAGGCCGCCAGCCATTCGTTAAACTCTTGAATTCTCCCTTTTCTTGCCACACTTGCCCTGGGAATGGGAAGTACCTCTGAGAAGGTGACAGATCTGCCCGCTCCCTCACACAGAGGTCCCAGTTCCTCAAACCTCCCCTACCGTCCCATCAGCTAGGTCATTCATCCCCAGGTGTATTATTAGGTACGGCCTTTCCCTTCCCCTGCTTGTATACCTTAACACGAATTGCCCCACCCTTTCCACCCTCAATCCTTCATTGCCTTCATTCCTGGCATGGCTTCCACCCAAATTATACTGTGCCTCTCCCCTTTGCTGCCCCAACGGACCCTCTTAGTATCAAGTCCCCAACACAAAGACACCTCACTTCTTCCCCTCCCCCTCGCCTTCTTCTTCCTGCACAATGTTCCCTCCTATTGTCACTGTTTCTCCCCCATGTTCTCTGCTGTACTCAACCCTTCTTTCTCCAATTCACCTATTTCTCCATCACCCTCCCCAGCTGTTCTGCTGTGCTTTTCCTTCCTCCTTCCCCTCCTTTGACTCCTCTGTTAGAGGTCTGCCCCATCTGAGCTTACTGAATTACCAATTCCCTTTACTCCTTCTCCTATTCTCCTTGTGCATTTTGTCTCCCATACCTGTGTCACCCTCACTGCCCCCTTGTCCTGACCACCCCCCGTCCCTCTTGTCCCACCCATCTTTTTTCTTTTCCTGGATGTCTTTTGTGCTTTCCACATTCCCTTCTCCGCCCGACATAATATGCCCCTTCATAATTTTTGACACTTCCCCCATTAGCCTTAGTACTTCCTTCTCTAGCCTCCCCAGCCTTATACAGACTGGGCAGCCCCTGTCCTCCACAGGGTGTCCGTGAATACTGCCCCTTCCCCGTTATTACATTTTGAACTGAAAGTGGCTCTCTCTTCACTTCTGGTTTTCTGGTTTATAATTTAAGTACTTTTAACACTTTAAGGGATTAAACTGCACCATTAAAACATCACAGTTGTGTCCCTTGAGGTATATAAAGTATGCCTCTAATGTTGTTAAGTGCAGTGGCTATAGTCCCATGATCTTGATTTTTTTTTGCAGGGAGGTCACCCAGGTAGCCCTTCCAGCTAAAACAGCAGCTATGCTGCTGTTGCAGATTCCCCAAAAAAATACTGACAGGACAGCTCGTCTTATAGCTGAGAGGTGTTACATTAACCTTCTCTTCACCAAACAAGCTGAGGCAGAGGCTCCATTTAAAAGTGTTGGAACTGGAAGCCGCTCTCCCTTCACTTCTGATTTTCTGGCTTACAATTTAAGTACTTTTATCACTATTTGGGATATGTTTGTTGAATGTGTATGATCTTTAGGGTAATATGTTGGCATGTGCATATTAAATCCAACATTTTTTTTTATTTTCCTGATATGTTTGTCATGCTCTCAATATTGCTTGAGTGAGGATATTACTATTCTTGTTAATTTCAACTCCAGACATACGTGCAATTAATGCTTATGTAACCCCCAGGTGGTGCTATCCCAAAGGGTACTACCCCTGCTTGCTTGACTACTAACAGGTTGAGGGGCCTAGGTTCTATGGCGGGTGCCTCCAATCAGAGGTCAGGGTTTGTAGTGGTTAGACTAGCTTGATCACAGCCCTCTAGGACACTGTGACCTACTTTGGTTCCCTCTAGTGGGTCACACAGTACACCGGAGTTACAGCCCCAATACTCCACGTATACACACTGCTCACTCATAAAGTACCACTTACCCTCGAGACTGATTCTGCAGCACGTCTCTGAGGACCCCCTGTAAAATAAGGTTAAACAACATACACAAACCAATACAATGCTTGGTATGTAGGTACTGACACTTCAGACAGTTTAAAGTTTAACAACATCAAATCTGGTTTATTTAGGGGGAATAAAACACGGGAGGGGGAGATCAGGTTAATTGGCAGAATTAAATCACAGTACTGTGCACACATACAGGGTCTGAAAGAGTCACACTCTGGGTAACCAGGTTGGGGGCTAGCCAGGTCTGTTGCCCAGAGTTGGCTGGCAGGTGCAGATGGATAGGGCCCTGTAGAAGAAAATATATGCACAACACCCAATTGTAATCCAGAGCCGGATGGCTCAGTCCATGAAGCAGTGAAACAACAAGAATTAGATGACACACTTGTGATTGAAAAACAGGCTGCAGGGGAATACCCTGATTTGTACTCACAATACCCAAGCTGAGAACCAGATGGTGGATGTTCTTCTGGACTGCCAGAACAACAGGGCATGGAGACAAGGTCCTTGTGACTGGACCCCACTGCAGTTGATAGTAAATGAATTTAGTCTGAGACAAGCTGGGGTTTGCTTCCAGCTTCAACACACAGCACACAGCATGGGGGATTGGAAATAGCATTTCCCCACAAGCACTAAGCACATTCATATGTAAAAGGAAAGTACTATACCAGGCAGGCTGCTCCACGATCCCAATCGCACTTACTGCAAAATACCTGGGAGCACACACAGCAGCTTCAGTTCCTGACAGAAGTGCGATTCAGCAATTTCTCCAGTTTTCTACAGGGTGAGCCTGCTTTCCACTCTTCAGATTTCCTTCATTCTCCTCACCAATCGGATTCAGTCCGAACTGACACGACAGCTGCAGGCTGAACCTCAGGGCCTCACACGTGCTTCCCGCGTGAAAGTATACACTGCAGAAGCACAGAGCTCCTTCTCTCTTCACTGTCACAACTGATCTGATCTTTCCAGTCACAGAGCAGGGCATTTCCTTTAGCTCCACACCATTCTGTTGGCTGGTTCGGCTGTCACTCACAATAAGACTCCCTCTGTTGGTGGAAAAAGGTGCCAAGGTCAAAACCACATTTCCCAGAGTCACTGCCCATACAATCCCCTTGTGGCTGGCTCAAAATTAAGAGTCCAAGTTTTGATTCGTCCACAGGCTCCATTTTAGGGCTCCCTTAACCCAGTTGGCCCAGCACAGCAGTTTGGGTCCAAAATTGAGGCGTAACACACAGAGTCCCAGCTGCAATAAAGGCAGGTTAGACGAACTGCAATTTTGCTAACGCTTTAAATGATTACAGGCAAACAGTTACAGCTTTCAGATGGGCTCCCTTTGCACTTCCAGTGACCGCAAAATGGAGCGATTACTCCACAGCTCGGGCGGGATTCGAGCATTAAATACACAGTACCCCCATACAAACTAATTAAGTCTGCAAGCAGACAACCCTTAAAGAGACAGTATGTGGAGGCTCAAATAGCACTCACTTGCAACCACATTTAAGCAGCTCAGACGACGAACACCACCCAGACTTGGAACATTCAGGCAAGCTCCTGGAAGACTTTTGGGAACCCCCATTTGCAGGGGGGTTACACCCTTCCTGGCCTGGAAAAACTTGGCATCCGCGTCAAGTAAGTACCCCCATAAGTTTCAGTACAACATATACATTTACATCAGTATCACATTAGGCTTATACATGTAATTATCAGTCAACATATCACCTTACCAGAAACACATTTCTGAAACTTTTCAGTACATCACTTTTTACACAGTATTATACACACATCGTACCGTAATTCAAGTTATTACCTCCTGTACATGAAACCTGAAGAAAGGGGGCCCTTCCCTATCAGCTACCTTGGGGCTGGATGGGGCAGGGGCACCATACCTAGAGGGAAACACAAGTAATTTGGAGTTAGCACTGATGTCCAGTTTGGGCAATGAGCTTGGGGGCACATACACTCCTTTATGGACAACACTGAGAGGCAAGTCCACAGGCCTCCCAGGGGAATCATAACTGAGGTGCACCACAGGCTTTACAGCTCGACCAGTCCTTCTAGGGGGAACTGTTACAGTCTCTGCACCCTGAGCCTCATTTTCAGCATTGTCTTCACTTGTCAAGGAAGTCTCCATTGGGATAGAGAGGCTAGAACTTGGGGCACTTTCAGCTCCAGGAGTTACAATCACTGAGTCCACAACACTTGGCTCACATGGAGAACTTTCGGACACTGGCAGTGGACTGTCAGGGCACTCAAAATACTCTTCTTGTTCTGGTATATCACCAGTTTGTCCCAGTCCATCATTTTCCTCCTCTGAAAGCTCAAACAGTTCAACCATACACAATAATTCCATATCATCTGACTTGATGCTTTGCACTTCACTTTCTGGGAGCATTGGCTCCAGGGACAAAGCTGGGGGCTTAGACAGTCCAGAAGGCCCAGCTTCATCTCCAGGATTGACTAGGGGATTGCCCCGAAACAATTGACCCAGTTCGTAAGAAGGGTAGTATTCAAAGCCACACTCACTTTCCTCTGACATGGACTGACAGTCATGTTCAACTAGGACTTGTGAAGGGGGACACTTTAACTCCACTTCTGTAGGTGCAGACTTTCTTGATTTTTGCTTAGCAGCAGCTCTAGTCACTGGTCCAGAGGGGGCATTTTCTGGGGGCTCAGACTCAATCAAGATTTGTCCAATGGGCAGTAAATGATTTCTATGCATTGTTTTCACATCTTTTGAGTTATTCTCCGGCCTTACTTTGTACACAAGCGGATCATTTAGTTTACCTACCACAATGTGGGGGTGATGGTGCCACCTATCAGCAATCTTGTGTTTGCCACGCAGTCCCAGATTTCTTAGTAACACCCGATCTCCCTCCTGGAGTTCCAGTGCTTTCACTTTTTTATCATACCTTTCCTTGTTGGCCAGATTTCTTTTGGCAGCCATGGTTTGAGCCAGTTGGTACGCATGATTTAGCTGGACCTTCAACTTTTGCACATACTGTAAATAGTTGTCAGCTTGAACCCCATCAGGAGAGACCCCAAAGCACACATCTACCGGCAGTCGAGCTTCTCTTCCAAACATCAGGCGGTAGGGGGCGAACCCAGTGGCATCACTTTTGGTGCAGTTGTAGGCATGTACCAGGGTGCTAATTTGTTGGCTCCATCTAGGCTTGTCCTTTGGGTGGAGGGTGCCTAGCATATCTAACAAAGTACGGTTGAAACGTTCAGGCTGTGGGTCCCCCTGGGGGTGGTAAGGGGTAGTTCTGGACTGTCGCACTCCCCACAGAGAAAGCATCTCTTTGATCAGACGACTCTCAAAGTCTCTCCCTTGATCAGAATGGATTCTTTGTGGAGCCCCATAGTGGACAAAAAAGTTTTCTACAATTACTTTTGCCACAGTGGATGCCTTCTGGTCCTTGGTGGGGAAAGCTTGGGCATATCTTATAAAATGGTCAGTGACCACCAGAACATTACTAATATTTATTTGATCTGACTCCAGACTCAGAAAATCAATACAGACCAGCTCCATGGGTGCACTGGTGGCGATGTTAACAAGGAGGGCAGACCTCTGGGGCAGGGCTTTCCTCTGTAAACAGTGACTACAGTTTTGAATGTGTTGCTCAACATCAGCCCCCATCTTAGGCCAATAGAATCTGGATATCACCAAGTCAAGTGTTCTGTCTATACAAAGGTGCCCCATGTGGTTGTGTAAGGACCTCAGTACTGAGTCTCGAAAGGCAGTGGGCAGCACTAGTTGTTGTTTGTCTATTTGTCCCCCTCTGTCTACTGTTTCTCTGTATAATAGTCTATTGATCAGTTTGAACTTAGGACCTTCCTTGCATAACAATGCAGTTCTCAAATCAGTCGAGTGTAACTTAGACACATCTTTCCCTGCATAGAGGGCTTCTAAAGCTGGTTTGATCATAGGATCTCTGGATTGAGCCCGCTGAAGACTGTCATTGTCTAACTGAGGCAAAGCACCAATGTCTAACGCAGAGAAGTGGCAATAAGCAGCAGGTATGCAATTCTCAGAGGGCCCCAAACAGTCCACCAAACAGTTCACTGGGTCTGGGACCACTTGCTCCTCTCGGTCAAACTTCTGGTAAAGTGCTCAAATATCAGGTTCTGACAGTCTGACCCAGTCATTTTGAGAAACAGGCCTCGGGGAGAGAGCATCAGCATCTATGTGGTGCAGGCCTGCTCTGTATTCAACAGCATAGATGTATGTAGATAATGCAGAGAGCCACCTATGGCCAGTAGCATCCAACTTAGCTGAAGTCTGCACATAGGTTAGGGGGTTATTGTCAGTTTTTACTAGTATCCTAGCCCCATACAAGTACTCGTGGAATTGGTCCACAATGGCCCACTTCAAAGCTAGGAACTCTAACTTATGTACAGGATAGTTCTTTTCGGAAGGGGTCAGGCTTCTGCTGGCAAAGGCCACTGGTCTCAGGCCATTCTCATGCTCCTGGTACAACACAGCCCCCAAACCTTGCAAGCTAGCATCAGTGTGTAGGACATATGGTTTTGCTGGATCTGCGTAGGCCAGGACAGGAGCGTGGGTAAGTTGATATATAATCTCATGAAAAGCAGCTTCCCAATCAGGTGTCCATTGGGCCCTAAAAACTTCGTTAGGATGGAAATACACTCTCTCAGTCTCAGGGGAAGTTGACCTTTTGTATTTTTTGTGGGTAGGAGGGTAACCCTGAGTAAGATTAAGTAAAGGACGGATCACTCTTGAATAGTCTTTGATGAAATGGCGATAGTACCCGCAGAATCCCAGGAATCTTCACAGTTCTTTTAGATTGTGGGTCTGTGGCCAGGTGGTCAGGGCCTCAACTTTACTCAGGTCTGTCTCTATTCCTTCGGTGGAGACTATGTGTCTCACATACTTTACAGATGTTTGGAAGAATTGACATTTATTGATGGACAGTTTCAGGCCAAAGTATTCCAGTCAGTCCAACACCTTGAACAATCTTCTCTCACATTCCTCCAGTGAGCTGCCAAACACAATAACATCATCCAAGTACACTAGGCACTCTAATAGATTCATGTCCCCCACTGCACGCTCCATCAGTCATTGAAAAGTGTCTGGGGTGCCTGAAATCCCTTGCGGCATCCTCATGAATTCATAGAAGCCAAGCGGACAGATAAAGACTGTCTTCTCACAGTCTTCTGGGGCCTTCAGGATCTGGTAGTACCCACTGCGAAGATCCAGCACAGAGAACCACTTGCTACCATTCAGGCAGTCCAAAGCATCCTGAATGCGGGGCATTGTATACTGATCAGGGATAGTCCGCCGGTTTAAAGTGCGATAATCCATGCACATTCTTGCTGTCCCATTCTTTTTTCTCGCTACCACAATAGGTGAAGCATATGGGCTTCTGGATTCTTGTATTACACCAGCAGCAAGTATCTCTTTGTCTCACATCATCTATGTCGGCAGGGGCCAGGTGTCGAGACCTCTCACGAAATGGCCTTTCATCATGCAGCCGGATGTGGTGCCCAGCTCCTTGCACACATCCTACGTCCCATTCCTTTAAAGAAAACATCTTGCCTCTCTGGGCAAGCCTTCTACTGTTTCTCATCTTCCATTTGGCTGGCAATGGGGAATCCCCAAAATCAAACAAGTTGGGCATCACTCGGTCATTTTCCCCCGAACACTTGTTACTGGGTAGCACTGCAGTATCTGCACAACGTACATTAGCCAGGGTACAACCTCTAGTTACTCGAATCTCTCTATCAGACACATTATGAACTTGGACCATTACCCATCTGGCATAAGCATGGGCTCTGGCAGGCAAAATACTTGGCTTGACTAACAGTCCTTCCGGCAATTTCCCATTGCCTGTTGCATCCAGCATGAGGATTTTATTCTTGACATCCTTTCTGATACGGACTTCCCCCTGTAAGGTACACTAGGCACTTGGTGCCAGAATCAGAGACTCAGGCTCCTTCTTCCAGACAGTTCCAACCAGTTCCTCTGGCTCCACTTTTTCAGCAACTCTCTGTGCCTCATAGGCCTTCTTGATCAAGGCCGGAATTCTTAAAGCTCTACCAGTCTGTGACCCCTGTTTCTCATAACACAACTGCGCCAACCGTCCAAACATATGTGCATTTGTCTCAATTAGTAGAGGAACCCCATCATACAGTACAGTAGGGGGACACACTAAGGCCAGGGTCTCTACTTGCTCTGCCACTCCAGCCACGGAGGTAGGGAAAGATAGCCAAACTCGGATATACCCGGAGTAGGGGTAGGCCTTCTCACTTAACCCCCATACATGCAGTCCTTCCAATGGTTGTAAGGGTATGTCTGACAAATGCTTCTAATGCTAATCCTGGAACATAATTGTCACTTGGGAGCCACTGTCCAACACAGCTCTGGTGGGCACACCTTTCACTTTTACTGTAGCTTCCATTGAAGGGCCCACTATTCTGGACCAGTCTGGAGAGGCGGTAGCAAGGGTCTGGGTAGATGATCTAGCCACAGAAGGACGTGAGTTAGCATTTTTGGGGCCTTCACTGCGGTCATTTCATGCACCTCTTAACCACTGTTTTGTGCTCCAAAGCTCTCCTTGTAGCCGGCTCACCACTCTCTCTAAGTCTTTCTGAGACCGGCATTCCCTCTTCATGTGCCCATCCTTCCCACAATTATGGCAAAATATGTCAGCTGAAGTTTGGGGTGACCGAGGCATTACATTGGGGGCTGCAGCTTTGGTACTATCAATAGAAAACCCTGGTGCCACCTCAGCCAGCGGTGGGTTGGACATTTGGAGACATCTCTTCAGTTCCCTCACCTCCGTAACCAAGACATCAAGTTTTGAACTGTCGTCAACATGAAGTGCCTGGGTAGGCACCCCCACCTCCATAGCAGAAGCAGTCAGGCAAGTGTCAGTGCCCGTACTCATAGGAGCGGCCTTCATGATGAGACTGTCTGTTGCTTTCCTAATCTCACTCAGCAGTTCACCCCATGGTGGTACACCCTTTTCCTTCTCAGAGCACTCATTAACTGCCAACCTCTGCCCCGAACTTCACTTGACGGGTCACCCTCAGTCACTCGGGTCGTAGCAGCAGCTATTGGTGCAAGTCCCTTCCGGGGTCACCTTTTCTCAACTCCTCGAATTTCTCTCATTAGCTCATCATAGGAGGGTGGGGATTTCAGTCGATTGGCCAGGCATAACTGAAGCAACAGTAGTTCTGAGAAGGAGGCAGACTTAAGGATCTTGTCCAGCCTGGTTCGGTCCAATTCAATCGCTGGCAAACTACCCTTTCTGAGGCATTCTTGCAACAATTTTTCCAGCCGAGATACATACACAGACGACAACTCCCCCTGGTACTGTTGTGCATTTATTACTCTCCACCACAGGTCCTTATTGGACTCTGGGCTCCCATACACATTCTCCAAGACCTCAAGATAGTCCTGTGCAGTCGTTTCAGGGTTACTGGCCCATTTGGCACAGATGGTAGCCAGGGCAGGACCTCGGAGGCTCTCACTAACCCTCTTTCACTTTTCTTCTTCTGAGCATTGCCATTCTAGCACTTGAGGGGCAACATAGTCTATCCAGGTCTCTCAGTCATCCTCCCCTTTTGGGGTGGGGAGGGTGCTGGAGAAAATTTTCAACCTGCGGTAAGAGTCATGACTATTGGCAGGTACAGACATGGGGGCTTGCACTGGCACAGAAGGAGGGGCAATAACGGGTGCTGGAGGGGAAGATGGTGTTGGTGGAGGAACGGTCTCAGGTGGCAATAATAGTTTCTTTAAATTCTCCACAGTTTTCCCTTCCTCCAGCAACAATTTAGCAAATTTCTTCTCAAAAGTTTCAGATAGTGGGGGGCTCATTCTCCCAGTGGTCTTTACTGTCTTTAGTTATCACTCTCCAGGCAGTGAGGGCTTCTTCTGGGGTAATGGTCTGTGGCACTTTAGAACTGTCTATATGGTCCTTACACTCTATTAGAGCCACGAAAGTTTTGAAGAGCAGATCAGCCAGCTGCCTCACCACCACAGGGTTTCGTAAACATTCGACCTTGGAAAGCACTCCCTCTACAGTGTCCGTACTGGTACCCAGCGGGATATCCAACATAAGTATAGCATTTTGGGGTTGATCTCCTGCCCAATACACCACCTCACTAACTGGTGTACAGCCACTTCTGTCGGGGTATCCATTTATTTTTAACAGTGATTCGTAAATGTGGCCACTAGGGGATGCAAAATCCCAGTGGTGCCTCCAAGATGTAACCCCCAGGTGGCGCTATCCCAGGGCTACTACCCTGCCTGCTTGACTACTAACAGGTTGAGGGGCCTAGGTTCTATGGCGGGTGCCTCCACCCAGAGGTCAGGGTTTGTAGTGGTTAGACTAGCTTGATCACAGCCCTCTGGGACACTGTGAGCCCCTTTGGTTCCTACTAGTGGCTCACACAGTAGACAGGAGTTACAGCCCCAATACTCCACGTATACACACTGCTCACTCATAAAGTACCACTTACCCTTGAGGCTGATTCTGCAGCATGTCTCTGAGGACCCCGTGTAAAATAAGGTTAAACAACATACACAAACCAATACAATGCTTGATATGTAGGTACTGACACTTCAGACAGTTTAAAGTTTAACAACATCAAATCTGTCTTATTTAGGGGGAATAAAACATGGGAGGGAGAGATCAGGTTAATTGGCAGAATTAAATCACAGTACTGTGCATACATACAGGGTCTGAAAGAGTCACACTCTGGGTACCCAGGTTGGGGGAGGCTAGCCAGGTCCATTGCCCAGGATTGGCCAGCAGGTGCAGATGGATAAGGCCCTATAGAAGAAAATATATGCACAACACCCAGTTGTAATCCAGAGCCAGATGGCTCAGTCCATGAAGCAGTGAAACAACAAGAATTAAATGACACACTTGTGATTGAAAAACAGGCTGCAGGGGAATACCCTGATTTGTACTCACAATACCCAAGCTGAGGACCGGATGGTGGATGTTCTTCTGGACTGCCAGAACAACAGGGCATGGAGACAAGGTCCTTGTGACTGGACCCCACTGCAGTTGATAGCAAACGGATTTGGTCCGAGACAAGCTGGGGTTTGCTTCCAGCTTCAACACACAGCACACAGCACGGAGGACTGGAAATAGTGATTCCCCACAAGCACTATGCACATTAATATGTAAAAGGAAAGTACTATACCAGGCAGGCTGCTCCTCGATCTCAATCGCAATTACTGCAAAATACCCAGGAGCACACACAGCAGCTTCAGTTCCTGACAGACCAAGTGCGATTCAGCAATTTCGCCAGTCTTCTACAGGGTGAGTCTGCTGTCCACTCTTCAGACTTTCTTCTTTCTCTTCACCAATCGGATTCAGTGAGAACTGACACTTACAACGGCTGCAGGCCGAACCTCAGAGCCTCACACGTGCTTCCCGCGTGAAACTATACACCGTAGAAGTACAGAGCTCCTTCTCTCTTCACTGTCACAACTGATCTGATCTTTCCAGTAACAGAGCAGGGCATTTCCTTTAGCTCCACACCATTCTGTTGGCTGGTTCGGCTGTCACTCACAATAAGACTCCCTCTGTTGGTGGAAAAAGGTGCCAAGGTCAAAACTACATTTCCCAGAGTCACTGCCCTTACAATCCCCTTGTGGCTGGCTCAAAATTAAGAGTCCAAGTTCTGATTCGTCCACAGGCTCCATTTTAGGGCTCCCTTAACCCAATTGGCCCAGCATAGCAGTTTAGGTCCAAAATGGAGGGGTAACACACACAGAGTCATAGCTGCAATAAAGGCAGGTTAGACAAACTACAGTTTTGCTAATGCTTTAAATGATTACAGGCAAACAGTTACAGCTTTCAGATGGGCTCCCTTTGCACTTCCAGCGACCGCAAAATGGAGCAATTACTCTGCAGCTCAGGCAGGATTCGAACATTAAATACACAGTCCCCCCATACAAACTAATTAAGTCTGCAAGCAGACAGTTCTTAAAGAGACAGGATGTGGAGGCTCAAATAGCACTCACTTGCAACTACATTTAAGCAGCTCAGACGCCGAACACAATCCAGACTTAGAGAATTGAGGCAAGCTCCTGGAAGACTTTTGGGAACCCCCATTTGCAGGGGGGTTACACTTGGTACAGTATAACCTGCTATGGTTGATAAGCTATGTTTCAAAAATACCCACCAAAGTGGGTTCTGCTCAAACTGTACAGTTCTGAGGTATAGTTTAATAAAGCAGCTCGGTGGTAATTCCAGAAGTTAGGCAGATTTTTACCACCAAGGGCCCCACACTCAAGTGTGGATCTGGTCACAGTGTGCACTTTGTGTATAAAAGCATTTTTGTTTGCTTACTGTTTACTGTAGTATAGCAGATTGTCCCATCGTGTTTGACTGTATGGCTGACCCTGCCCATATACAGTGGAGTCACCGTATCCTAGTTGACACTATGTCGGGTAGTCACTGCCACAGCTGCAGCCAGATGCAGTCACACATGGTCCCCTACATGCAACATTCCTGGGTCACACCTGAAAATAGGCACCTGGTTGTCTAGTGTGCTTACCTGGTAAACAAAGCAAATAAATAAAAAGCACCCACCCGTTGCCCCACTGTCTGCCATCCCATGCCAGTACTGCGGGCCAGTACTGAGCTCTGAGGCATGTCATGCAATGCATGTGGCACTGGACATGTCACCAGCGCAGTGGACTACCATGGTGACCGTCCAAGGCAGACAGTTGGTGGTCATGGTGGTGTACTGACACCACACTGACAGATGCTGACCACCTGTTGACAGTCAGCATACACAGTCCCGACCACAGTGAAATATGGGCCTGACCACCTGTGAGGGGGCACACCCTGGGCTGTGTGCATTGTCACCATCCCCCATGGCAGCCATCCAGCAGCACACGGTGCTCACGTCCACATGGTGGGGGCCATGGTATGGCACGGCAAACAGGCACAGGGCAGCATTCCAGCGACATGCAGGTGCATAGTTGTGGACTGCATGCACTATGACACAGAACAGTGGAACTGTTAATCCTCCTCTGGGCACAGTCAGTGTCCATCATCAGAATCCCTGTGGTGATGCCCTCACAGGGATGCATCCAGCATGGTGGCCCACACAGAGACACCCATCACTGGGCACAGACACACGCAGCATAGTGAAGATGTGTGGTGGACAGCTCAACATATTGTCAGCCCAGGGATGTAAGGGGTGCATACCCCCCCTGCCAGGGTCACCATCAATCATAGAGCTAGCCTGAGCAGTTGAACAGGGGTGATGCATATCCCCACACCACCTGATAGCATTACTTTGTGCCTTGTACACCCAAGGCCTGGCATGTCATTGACACCGGGAATGGCCACTCACTGTGCCATTTCCCAGTGGGACAGGACCACACCAGCCCCCAGCAGCAATGCCAATGCCATTGGCACCGCCATCCCTTATGCCACTGACACTCATCATACCACACGGAAGGTGCATTGTTTGTAAGCCCCTGGGCATCATGTGTGGTGGTGTCAAGAAACAGCCTGCCAGTGTCAGATACAGCCATGAGTACAACAGGGGCCTAGAAACACTAGGTGTGTGTTTGCACAGTGGCCAGTAAATGTACGGACCCATGTGCAGGAGCATTGCACCCATACAGTACCCAGGGCATGCAGACTCATGGCCATGTAGTGTAGTATGCACGCTATGCATAACGTTGCTTGGGGCCATTGCCACTTCCTGCAGAGAACAGTTCCCTGAACAGCCACATGTATGACACATGTGAATGTCATCCTAGTCTTACATAACAACAGGCATTAACATATCAGATTCACCATAGCAGGCTAACCGTCCCTACCGTCCATGCAATGCCATTATACTTAGGCCTGTCATGTCCCTGATACTGCCGCCGTGGCTCTGTGTTGGCGCCACCATGCATTCAAGTCCAGTGCAACCCTCATGCATCCGTGGTAGATCTAGTCATGCACAGGACAGAAGGATGTCCCATGGGTTAGGGGGCCCAGCCAGCTTCATACATCCAGCAGTACACGCAGTGAGGCATGTCCCATTACAAACACTGAGGATACACAAGTGATGGGCACAGTGACTCGGGGGGGGGGTCTATCCCTAACGAAAGCTACCATGTCAGAGGCCTGAACACAAGCCAGTACATACACAACTGCCACACATCTGGCTCCACTCCCCTGGCCTGGGCACTGTGCCACTGTTAACCATGGCCTGCAGTTCACACAGGTGGCACACCTCACTTCATTGCAGGTAATTGAATCTATCCCTGCACTGCTCACCAGTGTGGGTGACCTCTGTGTTGTCCTGCACATCAGGTGGCACCCCACTGAGACCAAGACCTCACAGCAGGGCCTGTCCACCTCTGCCACCTCCCCTAGCAGTTGGTCCTCCCTGGCCACCACTAGGTTGAGCAAGTTCATAAGCTTGACTGCTGACTACCTGTGGTCGCGCTGTACTACAGTTCTGCATCAGCTATCAGACATGACTGTTGGCTCCTCTGTGTTCCACAGGCTGAGGCCACACTGCTTCTTGTACTGGGCCTGTGTTGCAATTGCACAACACATTGTGGTGGTTGTACAGTGCTACGGTGCATTGCACTGTGCAACACACACCTGGGGTGGAGGCACAGCCAGGGGCAAGAGGCCGACATGCGGTGACATGTGCAAGGGATGCACATGAGTGTGCGCTGTGCATCTGCCACACTGCGCAGTGCACCATGCTTTCACAGTGGTATAGCATGTAAGACTGCACAGTATAATGATTTCATAGGCAGGATAAGTCACCATGCCTGTACCATGGCCATTGGATGCGTAAACACAGATGTGGCGCAGACCTAGTTAGTGTACCATTCAAACCTGAAATATTCAGCCAGGGTATGCAAATTAGGTCATTATGCAGTCCATGGGCAAATAACCACAATGCACATCATCATAGGCAGATCTGCATAAATTAGTATGCTTGATTGTGCCTTACCTATGTAAGGGAGTACATTGCACCACCTAGACACTACAGTGGAACTGCAGGTAAATGGAGGTAAGTGTCCTGTGGAATACCTAGATAGGGATGTGTGTGCAGAGGACTGTGTGTATACAGTGGCCTCACCATAGCCCCAGATGCATGTGACTTGTACAGTGTTCCCAGATTGTTTTGACATTTTCTCTAGAACTCCAGGGTGATTTTCATGTGTTTTCCTGTAGATTACATTAATAACCATGCAAGTCATCTTGCTCTACTTTCCTGTACAACCAATGCAAGTCTGTGGGAAGAATTTTCCTGTAGATAACTCCAAAGCCCAGTAGACATACAAGACTCACTGCAGATCTGGAAGCCCTGTATGTACTAGGCAGGGCTACCACATCTGCAGGCTGTCATGTACTGTACATGGACCTGGTGTCATGTAAAGGACACCTGTCCCCATAGCCATGCAGTGGTTCTATAGGACAACAGAGTCTGTATGCTGCTATAGACCATGCTGTGTGCAACAGGTTAACATGGGACTCATGCAATGGAGCCTCTGGGAACATGCCACAGTGATCTGGGAGCACTGCCACCGTGTCTCCAAGGCGCGGTCCACCGTGTTCTGGAACCTTCTATGTTGTACCATGGTGGACATTGTAGGGCAGTTTTCCTGAGTATCCACTGTATCACCATGGACACATTGTCCATGTACAAGTTTGCCTTGCCCTGTATAATGCAGAACAACCTGAACAAATGGTGGCCCTGCTACATAGGCACTGCTGAGGAGGGGACCCATTACGTCCTGTGTTCTTGGTGGTTTATTAACTGGGGGAAGGTGTGGTGTCCATTGACAATAGGTGTGCATGGGGCTGGATTATGGCAGTGGTGAGCCTGTCAGCCATGTGCTGGTGATGTGTTTGGACAGAGGTCCTGTGAATCCTGTCCAGTATGACCTCTGTATGTATGCTGTGTGCATCAGTACTGTGGACATATGGTGGTGCTGTCTGATGGTGCCCACATCCAGTGGTAGAGGTGCCACCATGTCTGGAACGTGCATCCTCCTGTGTTCCATGGTGCACATTGCCAACAGGGTTGCCCCGCATTGACATGTACCATGTTGGTGGCCCAGGGGCCTGTGGGCCTATGCCCCTGTGCATCCCTGCCTATCTGTGCCCATCACAATGGCCGGGTACATGCATGGACAGCCTAGTGTCAGTAGGCCTAGGGTTGTTGGAGGGGAGGCATTGCTGGGACACCTATGTGGTGGAGGGTGGGGGGGCTACACCAGTGTTCCATTCAGCTGTGTCACTGCATGTACTGCCTGGTCACCCGTCTTGCACTCCCTTGTCTAGCATACAAAAATGCCAGCAGATACAGGCCATACGGTATTTAGAGTCTGCTCAAGTGCGTAGCTCCCGGTCTAATCTACTGCAGCTGCCCCCCCACCCCTTGCCTGTCCATCTGATTTAAAGCCCCCTTCTGTCGACACCCCTCCCAGTTTCCCCAGTTTTCACCTCACGTTTGACTCTGTCCCACCCCTCTTAAAACTGCCCACAGATTTCCAGTGATATGACCTCCTTTGACAATGCGTTCCACCTCGCTACCACCCTTTCCATGAAGTAGTGCATCCTCATTTCCCTTCAGAATCTTCCACCTTCCAGTTTCAGACTGTGTCCCTTGTGTCCCTCCACCCCCCCTTTAATCTAAACATGCTCTCAGTATTAACTCTATTCATGCCCTTTAAGTATTTGAAGGTCTCAGTCAAATCTCCTCTCTTCCTTCTATCCTCCAGGGAATACACGTTGAACTCCCCCAGTCTGTCCTCATATGCTTTGTCCCCCAGCCCAAGGATCATCTTTGTTACCCCTTGCTGAACCCCCTCCAGTAGTTTGACATCCTTCTTTAAATAGGGGCACCAGAACTGCACACAGTACTCCAAGTGAGGTCTCACCAGCGATCTATACAGCAGCAGCAGCAGGTACTATGGAGGATATTAACAGGCTTTTGGCCCACCACTTCAGTGCAGAGAAGTTGCATATGCTGTCACAGGCCCACAAGGCTAGGGAGGAGGTCATGTCTTGGTGCAAAAATATGGATGCTCCGGTACGGTGGGCCTGGGATGAGATCACAGAGGAAGTCAGTGCTGTCAGGGAATGACACAGGCTTGTGGAAGCAGTGAGAAAGTGCTTCAGGGACCTGAAGAAGCGCACAAAAGAAGTCATGGCAATGGTGTGGGGAGCTGTATGCCATGGCGGGGGCCCATGGGAATCGGAAGCAGCATGTTCCCATTATGTGGAGGAGGCCATAGAATACACTCTACATCCCATGGAGGTGCCGGGAATGCTGGGCGGCAGGTATGAAAGCCAAGTGGAAACTGCCAAGCCATGTGAGTGACAGCCAGTGTGACATCCCATGGCCACCCTCCATCGACATGGTTTCCCAATCATCCCTGCTGTACCCCTGTGACACTGCCATCTGCCCTTGTGATGTGGCCCAGGCTGTCTGAATCCCGGCATGGATGACCTGTAGTACAACACTGATGCCTAGCAGGTGGGTACCCCTGTATAGATCCCTGTTGCCCTCCCCAACATTGCCTGTGTTTTTGTGTACTCCATGTGCTACCCCCATGGTCTGTTATGCCATGCACCCCCTACTCCTGGCCTGTATTGCATTTATCTCCATTGGCACTCCTTGGGATCACCTGCTAATATGGACTTATGTTCGTGTGTGCCCTATTTGCAAACCCACCTTGCCCGGTAGCATTGCATTTGTGTTACACTTGTTTTGTTACCCCACTGTCTAGCATATTGCACTGCTTCTGTTGTTTTTGTGTGATAATACATTACTTAACAATATTACAGTCTCCTGTATGGTCTGTACTCACTCACCATATTGGTAGATGTCTCTTGATTCGGGCTTAGTATGCCTGGGTCCTGTTGACCATTCTGGGATCATGGCTATTGAGCTGCCACGGTATCCCCTGCTCTTCTGGCTCCATATCCAATGCATGGTGTTCTTCTGTCACCAGCATGCATATTCCATGATTAAATGCCATGTTGTGTAGTACACAGCAGGCAAGGAATGTGGCAGAGGCCTTCTGAGGGGTGTACTGTAAGGCACCATCAGAATGGTCAAGGCACTGGAACCAGATCATGAGCATTCCAAACACGCACTCACTGATGTGTGCGGTGGTGTGTGTTGCATTGTAACTGTCCTCTGCAATGGATGTGGGGTGGAGGACAGATGTAAGGAGCCAGGGTCACAGGGGAATGGCACTATCCCCTATGTAAGAAAAGGACATAGGTTAGTGTCACATGTTAACATTGACACATAAGTAATGATGACAGGAAAAGACCACTGGTCTATGCAGTCTGCCCATACTCCTAACAAACCTGGGGCATATTGGCCATACAGGGATCTGATCCATCATGTACCATATGGGACTACAGGGAGGGGACCTGCGGTGTATACTCACTGATGAGGTAGCCACAAGGTATGTCCCCAAATTCAGTTGTCCAGCACAGAATGGAATTGTGCCACATGAAGGTGTTGTGAGCACTTCCAGTGTACTGTACAAGGATACTGATGATGCACCCTATTGCATCACAGAACATCAGACAATTGATGGAGTGGTATCCCTTCTTATTGGGCTAGGCCTCCACTCCATCACTGATGGGTGCCCAGATGGCAAGATGGGTGCAGTCAAAGGCACAGAGTACAGATGGTAGGTGTGCAACTTTATAGAACTGCTGCATGATTGCTCTACACTCGGCTGGGGTGCCGATGAATATGATAAACTCACCAGCATGGTTTAGCAAAGCATCTAGGAACTGACCCAACAGGTGCAAGATGGCTACTGCAAGATAGTAGTGGTGTTTCCACCAGTGTGTGGAATGCTTCTTTGGCCAGTAAACACATTGCAGCCATCACCTTGAACTCTATGGACAATGCAAAGCTGCACTGGGTGTCTGTCCAGAGCTGGTCATGTAGGAGCTGACACAGCTGCCTGAGCGTGGGTCTGTTGAGCCTGTACCAGCCTACGAGCTGTTTGTCACTGAAGACTTTGTATGTGAGGCATGGATGGTACTGTCTATGTGCAGCATAAGGCCTCCACAGCCTATGTATGTGCCCAGGGTGGGCATCAGCCCTCTCCTCTTCCAGTGCAGCATGACCATTATGTGTGCTCCCCTGAGTGCTGTTTTATACTGTAGCCTGCAGTCTCTCTTCCTGCCTCCGGGATTTGCCTCAGTTGAAGTCAGCCTTTTTATATGCTTTAATTGCATGGCACTAACACACAGTACATCTCACTGGGCCAGAATGCAAGGTCCCACCCCAGTCTCTATGTGCAGCATATATTTTCTTTGCAAGTGCACGCTAACGACTTTAGCGCATGCTCTGCACCCCTTTGAATATGGGAGTCTGGCACAATCCATGCACAAAGTGGTCACAATCTCTTTGCACCCTGCACAAAGTTTTGACTGTCTGGCTCCTGATTGGAGATTATAACAACTGTAACACGCACTGCAGGCAATTGAATCTCCCTCTGCTGCCTTCTGCTCTGATGTCAGCTACAGAGAAATCTCGGATTTGTAGTAAAATAAGATGTCAGCCTAGCATTAAGCAAAATTAGTCTGATGCAATCCACTCTACTATAATAAACAGTAAGTAAACCAAAATGAGTTCTGCACACAAAGTATTCATTGGGACCAGCTCCACACTTGAGTGGGGACCTTTTTGTTGATTGTTCCCTTTAATACTACGTGGTTATAAGAGATTTGATTTTTCATATTTATCCTGAGTCTTTTATTCTTCCAGAAAAATTTTTAATGATCATATCCAGGATGTTAAACCACTCTTTAGGAATGATTCTATGTGTTGCTTTTAGAATGTGTAGCATTCATGGAAGAATATTCATTTTGACAACCTGACCTCTGACAGTCAGGGTTTATGTTAAATCCATCCATTTATTTAGATTTATTCCTGTCGTTTGTGTTAAGGACTTAAGATTTTTGTCTATCAAAGACTATGTGGTACAAGTGAGATTGATCCCTAAATGTTTAATTGTATCCTTTACTAATTTATAAATGTGGTGTTAACTTAAGAATGTGTCAATAGTGCCATCAGTTTTGACCAGCTCATTCTATATCTGGAAACTGATCCAAAGCTGCTTACTATAATCATTATTATTATTTCCAGTGAAATCCCAGATCTGGCAGATATAATAATATATTCTCTGTATAAAGAGAAAATATTAATTGCGTGTTCCCTGCTTGAAGGCCTTTAATATTTTCCTGATTCAATTTCTGAACCATACCTAGTCATTCAATGGCCATGACAAAAAGCAAAGGTGAAGGGGGCAGCTCTCTCTATTCCCTCTTGTTAAATTAAATTTACCTGAGATCCCATGATTAGTTTAAATCTCAACTCCGGGGGATTTATATAAGAGTATTGACCAGTTAATAAAATTCTCCCTATAGTCAACGTCATTCATAATCTGAAAAAATGTATTTCATTTCCACCCTATCAAAAACCCTTTCAGCATTCAGTGATGCTAATGAAGTATTACTGTGGTTGTTCTGAGTGGTGGCATTTAAGACATTACTAATTTTAGTAGTGCTATTTCTGGCTTTGTTGAATCCAGTCTGATCAATGTGTATGATTATTGAAAGCAATGGGTCCAATCTGAGGGCTAGAATTCATGCAAAGATTTTATATTCTATATTTAATAATGAAGTTAGGTGGTATGATGAAGACTGTTTTGGATTCTTGCCTTCTTTAGGTAGCACATTAATCATGGCTTCCTAAAAGCTGTCAAGGATGGATTTTTGTTTGAGATATGCTTAAAATTTTTTGTAAGAACAGGAACCATACTGGTGTGGAACACTGAATAAAGTTTGGGCACAGTATCTACTTGGGATCCTTTCTCGACATGAGCACCATTTTTTTTTGTTTTTTTTTTCTGCTGATTTGAGTGTACCACTGGCACTGCTGCCATAGTGAACAGCTTTTTTTGTTTAGCTGTCACAACAACCAAACCCTTGATTCTGTCCCAGCCATGCTTGAAACCATTTACAGACTAGGCACCCTACACCTCTGCTAGCAGAATGTTCCATGGCTCCACCACCCTTTCTATAAAATGGAACTTCCTGACATCCCTCTTAATCCTTCCCCCCACCCGTTTTCACTCATGACCTTGGGTTCTTGACCCTGAAGTCCTGCTAAATAGTTCCCTGTAGTTTACCTTGTTTATCCTCTTGAGGAACTTGAGGGTCTCTATCATATACCCCTCTCTTGCCTGGTCTTCAGTGAGTACATGTTTAGTGCCTTGAGATGACCTTCATAAGATTTGCCCTGTATACCCTGAATCATCTTGGTCCCCCTGCATTGCACTGTCTCCAGTCTGTCCTATCCTTCTTTAGGTGAGGAATCCATGAGCACAGTATATTCTAGGTGTGGCCTCGGCACTGAACTATACATAAGTAGTAGAACCTCCTTTTTCCTGCTGACAGTACCCCTTCTGATACACCTCATCATCCTATTAGTCTTACTACAGACCTTGTTACACTGGCTTGATTGTCTGAGGGAGTCACTAATGATGGCTCCCAGGTCCTTTTCTTATGCTGTAGTGCTCAGTTTAATCTCTTCCGTCTAGTACTCTGTCCAGATTTCCCCCCTCAGTGCATGACCTTGCTTTACTTGGTGTTGAACTTCAACTGTCAAACTAACTTCAGATCACCATTCTAACCTTTGCAGATCCCTCTGCATCTCCCTTGGTCATTATCTACCCTCTTTACCAAAGAACTTTGTTGATCTGCGAAGAGACACAACTTGCCCTGGATGGCCTCTCCAATATCACTGATAAACATATTGAAGTAGACAGGACCCAAGATAGATCCCTGTAGCATTCATCTCATGGCCTGTCTTCTGATTTGACCCCATTTACCACCAACCCCTGCTGTCCCTCTTTCATACAGTTTCCTATCCATCTAACTATGCCCATAGCTGTGCCCAGGTCTTCCAGCATCTTCAGCGATCTTCTATGTGGCACTAAGTTGAAAGCCCTGCTAAAATCGAAGTAGAGTAAATCCACAGTGTGGTACCATTGCTACCTTGCCGAGGAAAACTATCAGGTTGGTTTGACAAGACCTCCCTGACACAAACCCATGCTGTTTACTGTTCTTTAAACCATTGCTCTCTAGGTAGTCCATAATGTCCTGTTTGATCAGTGACTTTATCAGTTTACCCACTACTGAGGTAAGGCTGACAGATGTATAATTCCCAGATTGCTCCTTGCCCCCCACCTTGTGTAGCAGGACTGTGTCTGCTCCCCTTCAGTCTTTTGGAACTACCTCTGTCTGAACTGAGCTACTGAGCAGCCCTACTGGGGATTCAGCCAGTCCTACAGCCAATTGATTGAGCACCCTTTGATGCATCCCATCCAGCTTTGGAGTTTTAGCTACCTTTAGGACTTCAAGCCCCTTCTGTACCCATTGTCTGGTAAATACTGGCTGCCTCATTTCAGGAATGTATGGCATTTGCTCTGATACCACTTTCAAACAGGGGCCCACTGTCTTCCCTTGTGAAGACAGAGCATAAGTAATCATTAGAGATGGCTGCTTTTTGTTCCTGTTCTTCTAGAAATCTCACCCTTGAAGCCTAACAATACCTCCCTTGTTTCTGTTTTTCCTTAACATATCTAAAGAATTTTTTTTCCTCATTCTCGACACTTCCACAGCACACAGCTCCATGTCTGTCTTTGCTTCCCTGACCATCCTGTTTGCTTCCCAAGTTTTTACTTGGTATTCCTCCCTATTCTCCTCACCCTGCTTTTCCTTGTACCTGGTGGAAACCTTTTCTTGCCCCTCACTGCTTTTCTGACCCTTTTCTAGAACGATGTTGGTCACTTGTACCCATTTTGTTTTGTAACAATTCTTGTGCATGATTTTGTTGCATCAAGAATACTCCCCTTGATGCTTCCCTTCTTTCCTCTACAGTCCTTTCCACTCTGGTCAGTTTTTCAGACCATCTCTCTCACACTGTTGAAGTCTGGTTTTCTGAAATCTAGGCCTTCTGTTTTTGATACAGGGCATACCAGTTTTGAGGACCAGCATGAAGCAGATGGAGTTATGATTGAAGGACTCCAGTGTCTCCCCTACCCTCACTCCACCCACCATCTCTGAGTTGGTGTGCACCAAATAGAGAATGACCACCTGTCTAGTGACCATCTGTTTAATGAATTCCTAAACCAGCTGCACCAGCAGGCAATCCTGCAATGTATCCAACAATGTCTCACTTCTGGTGCACCTGGCCGCTGGAATGTTCCCATTACTATCAGGTTCAAATTACCCACAACCACCACCTCCTCTCCCTTCTTCACTCCTCTTGCCAGCTCTTCCACAAGCTGCACATATCTCTGTTCCCCTTCAGCATTTTACAGCCATAAACAGCATTATGGGAGAGAAATGGACATAGCGGGAAAGAGGTTTCATAGGAGGAAACAAACCGCCCCCACCACACACGTTGATCCAGTTTGTTTCCTCCTATTAAAACCTCTTTCCCTCTTGTGACCTGTCTGGTACAGTCCTCAGATGGTTTCATTCTTTCCTCACTGGCAGATCACAGAGACTGGTATCAGGGACTTGTTCCTCTGAGTCATTCCCTCTGCCATGTGGGGTGCCGCAGAGCTCCGTGCTATCCCCCATGTTGTTCATTGTGTACATGCTGCTGTTAGGAGACATTGTGAGGCAGTATGGGCTGGGTTTTCACTGCTATGCAGATGATACTCAGCTCTACTTGTCCTTTGTTCCTGACCAGGATAGTGCACTCTCAGTGTTTAACAACTGCCTCACAGAAATCCAGAACTGGATGAATACCAGCTGGTTGAAACTGAATTCTGACAAGACTGAAGTGTTGGTGGTGGATCTTGTCGCTGGATAGTGGGATCAGCAGCGGGATGTTCCTCAGGGCTTTGGCTTGGGGTTGCCCAGTTGCTGACTTCCAAACAGGTGTGGAATCCGGGGGTGATACCTGATGATGGGCTGATGCTTCGTTCTCAGGTGTCAGCTGTGGTTAAGTCCTCTTTCTACCATCTGAGGAATATCTCCTGGATTAAGCACCTAGTTATGTCTGGCGACCTTCCAACCTTGAGCTACACCTTCGTGACCCCATGCCTGGACTACTGTAACTCCCTTTACCTAGGGCTTCCAGGGGTTGATATCCACCACCTGCAGCTGGTGCAGAATGCAGCGGCCAGGTTGTTGTCTGGATTAACTCGATCCAGTCATATTACACCTGTGCTGCGTAAACTGCACTGGCTGCCAGTTCAGTGGTGGATCACCTTCAAGGTCAGCTTGCTGACCTATAAAGCCCTACATGGACTGGGTCTGAGCTACCTGCAAGATCTCCTGCACCCTTACTGCCCCTTCCAATGGCTCCGCTCAGCCGACGAGGGATTGCTGGAGATTCCCAGGGTACGGTTAAAAACTTCTTGATCATAGGTGTTTTTGTTTGCAGACCCAACCCTGTGGAATTCTCTACCTCATTGGATGTGAGAGTGTCTGACAGTGGAGAGCTTCAGAACTGCATTAAAAACTTACTTATTGGGGCTTGCCTTTGGAGAAACTATTTAATTTTTGTTAGATTATCGTAACTTGTTATTTTAACCATATTGACTAGATTTTAAGATGCGATAAGAATTGAATTTTTTGTGCTTTTAGAATTCCCTATCAATTTTAATTGATATTGTATAGATTGTACAGTGCTTTGGTACACTGTGAACAGCGCTTTAGAAATACAGATATTATTATTATTATCTATGTCCATTTCTCACCTCTCATGCTATTGATTGCTGTCAAATGCTGTGCAGCTCTTCTGTACTGAATATTCAGTCAGATACAAAGTGATTGGAGATTAAACTGCACCTATCTCATATCAGCATTTCTGGTATTCTGTTTGTTTTCTTGTTTTTTTGTTTTCAGGTCCATGATGCCAGCCTTTGATTCCCAAGTATCCAGTCATGTAAAAGCTTGATGAGTAGCAATTGATTTGTGCTGATCACCAGAGAATAGGATGTGGTCCACTCAGTAGTCGATTGCATGACTTAAGCTTCTAAATTCTTCTGCGGTACTAACTCTACATTTGGTATTAACTAAGTTGGTATTGGGCTATAATTAGTATACTATGTATTAAATGAGCCAGACATCTTGTTTACATAGATAGATGGACACTGTCAGCAGATAAGGGCCTATGGCCACCCAGTCTGCCCATTTGAGCATAAGTTCCCTTAATGTTTTTCTAGCAGTTTGTTGCCCCTTACCCCTGATCTCCAGAATTCTCTTATGTCTATCCCATGCATTCTTAAATCCTGTGATTGTTTCAGCCCCCACCACTTCCTCTGGCAGGGTGTTCTACTTGTTCGACCCCCTTTCTGTGAGGAAATTGTTCCTCACGTTTCCTCTAAATTGCCCTCCATTCAACTTCATCCCATGCCCTCTAGTCCTGGAACATCTTTTTCACTGGAAGATAGTGTATTCCTGCACCCTGCTCCTCCCTGTAAGGTACTTGTATGTCTCTATCATATCCCCTTCCTCCTCTCCTCTAGGGTGTACATATTCAAGTCCTTCAACCTGTCTTCATAGGACTTGTGATGCAATCCATGTACCATCTTTGTTGCCCTCCTCTGAACATTCTCCATCCTGTCTATGTCCTTACGTAGGTAAGGTCTCCAGAACTGTACACTGTACTCCAGGTGGGGCCTCACTAGTGTCTTGTATAGCGGAATTATGACCTCCCTTTTCCTGCTGGTGATGCCCCTGCCTATGCATCCCTGCATCCTATTTGCTTTACCTGCTGCCTTGTTGCACTGTTTCCCTACCCTAAGGTCATCAGAGATGATAACCCCAAGATCCCTTTCCTGCTTAGTGCATGCTCTATCATCATCCCCCCCAATTGATATGTTGTTCCAGGGTTTTTGTGCACCATATGCATTATCTTGCACTTCTTTGTGTAGAATTTCAACTGCCAAACTCTTGACCATTCTTCAAGCTTCTGCAGGTCCCTCCTCATTCTGTCTACACCCTCTGGCATGTCCACTCTGTTACAGAGCTTCGTGTCATCAGTGAACAGGGAAATTCAGCCTTCTAGGTCCTGCACAATGTCACTGATGAAGATGTTGAATAGGACCAGTACCAGCATGGATCCCGGTGGTACCCCACTGATCATACCTCCCTCTGTAGAGAGACAGCCATTTACCACCACCCTCTGTGTCCTGCCACCCAGCCAATTACCCACCCACCGCACCACTGTCCTACTGTGTTTAAGAATCAATTTTGTATTATGATAATGTATAGTAATGATATACAGCACTGGTGTCAGTTTGATTAATTAATTTATGTACAGTATGCACTTGTTTTAAATCAACTAATTAACAATGTGGCCATTAAAAGTACTGGGTAATCTGATAGTCTCTGCCCTCTGATGAGGCCGTTATGGTGAAGTGCTGGGGTATAGCAGTCTTGGTGTGTGTGTGTGTGGCAGCACTTGTCCTTTTAAAATGCTCTAATAAAAGAATGAAGCATAGCGTTTACATCTGGACCGTGCTTTTTTATGCAAAGGAGTGCATCAGCTTGTGGACATACAGTAGTTATTTTTCCTATTGCTTGCAGATCCTGAGAGCCATCCACTCTTTGCCTTTTTCTTATGTATGGTAACCCAGACTGGGAAGTAATTGTTATGAGTACACTTGACACACTCACTACCAGCACATGCTAACTTAATTGGGGTCATCTAGATAGGATGAGGCTATGGTACAACTCAATCAAACTTAATAAGCATCGCACAGTACAGATTAACTTTATAGGGGTCACCTAGATAGGGTGAGGCTATGGTACAACACCATGAAACCTACTAAGCACACTTTACAACACAGAGTAGCTATAAAGCAGTCCCTGGATACATACAAACATATGAAGATGCCAGCAGAATAAGGCCTTTCAGTCTATTGAGTCTGCTTATATTGCAGGGTACTCCACCCCAGCTAAGGACTCTGCCTCCCCTTCCCGACCAATATCTCCTTCTGTCTGTCTACCATCCTCTTAACCCTAACTTTCCCCTTTACCCTGTCCTAGCCTCTTTTCAAGTCCTCCACTGTTTCAATCAGTACCACCTCCTGAGGAAGTCCATTCTGACTTGCCATCACCCCCTCTGAAGAAATGCCTCCTGGTCTCCCTCCTAAACCTCCCTCCCTCTAGCTTAAGACAATGTCCCATCAGGGCCTCCATTCTGTCCTTGTATGTCCTATCCCGATGGCCCATAACCATATTTGTTGCCCTTCTATGGACCGTATCCAGCAGGTTTATGTCTTTCTTAAGGTATGGATGCCAGTACTGTACACTGTACTCCGGATAGGATGAGGCTATGGCATAGGACACCTGAACTTAACATTCAAGTCATTCCAAGATAATATCTTAAATGCCCCAGTTGTTTCTTTTATTATCACTGCTGGAGACAGGAATTCACTTGCCTCCTGTGTTTGTGTCCCATGTTGTGTATCAATGCTCATCAGTGTTGATTTTCCTTTGCTGATCAAATAGCCTTTGTAATATTCCTACCTTCACCCAATTGTCTGAGTATTCTGCACACAGTGGTAGCCATCGCCCATGAACAATACCCAGGGGTGTAGTCAGGCATTTCAGATTTGTACACCAGCCTGCCACACTGCTACCCCTCCTGTACTGTTGTTCATGCCTGCCCCTCCATGACTCGAGTCTAAGGTCCCTGGCTCCAGTCAGATAATTCCCACACTAGACCTGCTGCCTGTCTGTGCTACTAGGGTGGTGCTTGCTGCCAGCTGGTAGATGCCACTGACTGTACCATGAGTCCAAGACCATGGCAGACATTTCTTCTCTCTCCCCGCGGGTAGGATTCACTTCACTTGCCGCACCACATGAAGTCTTTTATCTTTTAGCTGACTCTCAGTCTTTTCATCTGCCTGCTGCTCCTCAGTTTTCTACTGATTCTCTCACTCCCAGTACAATTAAACTAATAGTATGGCTTCTAACATTGCTGCTATTTAAACTCACTGCCCCCAGACTTGTACCCCCTACTAGATGCACAACCAATCACTATGCAGGCAGACCATGAGGACATAATTGAGACCTTCAACTTTGTGTCCATGGTCACTCTGCCACCACCCCAAACAAAGCTGAAACAGAAAGAAAAATGCAAGCCAAAAAAGGAATTTAACACGATGGACTAGAGAGAGCAGAGCAATGCTGTCCAGCTTGTTTGCTACCCCCTGCTACTAAACTTGGTACAGCATGGCTTACTTGGAGTATCAGTAGCTACACCCTTGACAATACCAGATATTATAGTGCACTGTGGTGTGTGCCAACAGGCCCTTAACTGGATGTCCAATGTTGGAGAAACAAACACTGACTTTGGAAAATCATCCATCTGCCACTATGTGGCTTGCAGTTGTTCTGCCTGATGTGCTTGTTTAGCCACTGGCAACATTGAATACACATTTAGAAGCAACAACCTAATACACATTTATGTCTGATAGCACAAAACTGTGTACCGTAGGTAAGGGCACCCTTACCACCCCTCCCTTCCCTGCATTTGAACAAGCAGGCCAAACAGAAAACAAATCACAAGTTACTTAACATTTGGCCTCATTATCTCATCCTGTCCCACCCTCCCCACCACACATTCAATACCATACTGCTGAACCACACCATTCCAGTCTATTAATTGGCATTGATTTATTTTCCCTCACCCATTTTAAAGTCATGGAGTTATGGCATTCAAGAAACCACTAGTTTATATTCTGAACCACCGTATGTTGAAAAATAACAGAACAAAGTCAAATTCTTTTGATAACTTCCCCCCCAACAACCTAATAGAACGCCACACTCTATTACTTAAGGATATGCAAAACGAATACTATTTGGGACAAATACTACACTTTTTACAAATACAAATGCACTTATTACTAGTAAACAGTTTTTGTGTTAGCCCATACAAAGTAGAACTAGACCCTGGCTGTGATTCATGTAGCCCACACCTGACTACAACTGTTCATAACATGAATTCATATTTTATTAAAACCACTCAAACTCTTGGACTTCTATTATTGCCAACAGAAACAACTCTGATAATTAAAATAAAATATTTTGGGAACAAATACAAACACTTATAATACAAAACAAATACCAGAGATACACACACATATATTTTTATATATATATATATATATATATATATCAAACAATCAGCTCTAGTGTTGCACCATTTTATTCAGTAAACTTAAAACATAGTTTCTGTATGCATTTTTTTATCTCAGCGGGAGTGAGTCCCCTTTTTGCACTATTCATAGCGGTTCACTTATCCTGTCCCTTATTTTGGACAGAAGAGGTGTTGTTAAATCAAAGTGCCACCTGACATGGGTTAAGATTACATTTATCAGGTTCCTAGGCAACCCTTTTGTGCCCCTTGTGCCATCATAGTTCACATTATTTGACCATTGTACATAATGTTCAAACAGCATAAGGGCACAAAAAAACAAAACTGAAAAATGTTCTGGTTTATCAGAGCACCAGCACCCCAGATCCTGTTCCTGCTTGTCAGAGGCACTAGGTCCATGGTTGGTAGAATGTTCTGATGACCAGTTGTGTGCCCATGGCCTGCTTGCACTGGGCCATGCACTGTGGACTGAGGTAGCTGTATCTGAACTGACACAGGTATCCTTTTTGCTGCCATCACTTCCAGCACCTTGTCCCTAACCAGCACTGGGTCAGCACAAGATGCTCACATTTCCTCTGCCTCTGTCTCCCTGCTTCATGTTGTCCTCAAAAGACTGGTTGTTGTGTGCCTTTCCATTGGTGTGGATGTCCATGGTATTGGCACTGGCAGTCGTATCTCCCTCAATCCCCTTCTCAACTCTTGCTTCATGGATTGCAGCTGGTGTTGCCTGACCCTTATTTGAACCCTTGAGTTCCTCAGCTGTTGGCATTCAAGTAAGCATTAATCACCACTGAAGGTGGCATCTAATGGGGAGTTAATGCATGGTTGGGACCATTGTGGCACGAGGCCGGAGGCTTAGGGCGTCAGCGGTCCAACCATGCATTAACTCAAATTAGATACCACCTTCAATGTGAATAAGCTGTAACTATGGAAGATGCTCGTTATTACTGTGGACTATACAGGCTGCTGCTCAAATAACACAAAACACAACGCCAGTTGGATGAGGTACTGTGATTTCTATTCTTACTTTCAGATTTCTGCGCAGTGCTCTGTTACATACATATGTCGTTCCGCTACTTTTTCAGTACAGGGAACTCAAGTTACTGCATTAGCGATTCATGCACATGTCCATTATTTCTGAGTGGCTATTTGAGTGCGAGACTGCCTAGGAGGACTGCGTTTGTCTCGCTTGGAAGCTCTGCACAGCCGGATGCTCTGTGATTTGCATAACGATGTCATCATGCTCGGGCTCTATTTCTGGTGCCTGCCCTGCTCCCTCTCCCATTCCCACAGCAGCTTCTCCTACGTGTCCGCGGTTAGTCCGTCTCTCCACCGCTCTGTCCGTGCCTCCCACTTGGCCCATAGTTCAAATTTAGAGTGCTGTGGACGGTCAATGTGCGCCAGCTGAATGTGGTTGTGGATGTGCCTCCTTCTATATCTCTCTCCATATGTCCCTCACCTCTGCTTTTCCCCCTGGGTATGCCTACTACTATCTCACTACTTCCTACATTTGTGGCTCTTTCTTTCACCACTGCCAGCTTCACACCCCACTACTTCTCTTCTGCTGGCTACTTTTGGCACTACAGGAGCAACATGGAATTATCGTCTCATAATGCCATGTTGCTCCTGTACCATCTGACCGTGTTCCTCCTATCACATTTCTCGGTTATCGTTCCTTTTTTTTGGCCATGTTACAAGCTAAGTTAGTTGTATGCAGTTCTTCTGAAAAGGCTTGAATTTCATGCTCCGTCCCCTTCTTTTTGGTATCTTTGCTGGCCTTGAAATCACCCTGTCACTTGCTGCTCTGGAGCTGCTCTTTTCTATGAATTTACCTCCACCTGCTGCACTGGAGTTGCCCTTTTCATGGTGTGTGCCTCTGCCTGCTGCTTCAGTGTGCTCGTTTCATTAGGATGTGTGTCTGCTGCTCTGGCGCTGCCCTTTCCTTGGATGTGCCTATTGCTCAGTTGCTACCTGTTCCATTGCTGGTGCCTCTGCTTGCTTCTTGGTTGCTGGCATGAATTATTCTTCCTGCTTGTTATAAAAGAAGGGATTCGTTGCTCCTGATGATGATATCATGCTGTTTGGAAGACACAACTACTTGCTGAGAATACAGTCAAGGATGATGTAGAAAATACAATCAAAACCAATAGTATTTAACATGTTTTATTTAAATTTATAATTATTTGCATTTACATACATAAATTATATAGAGAATAAATGATGGGGTGGTGTGTGTAATGAGATTTGACACACACCTGAAGTGTGGGATGCTACATAAACCCTGTGATCAAAGTGCAAGGCATTTATAAAAAGCATCCCACACTGATGGTGTGTGTAAAATCAAGATTTACACACAGCCCCATCTTTTATTTTATATAATTGCTGGGCAGCGCTTTTTCACCACAGCAATTATGTAAAATTAAACAAAAACTCAACAGATTGGTGTTGAGGCAGCTGCAGATTGATCAGATGCAGTGTGGTCCACCAAGATTTTAAATTACTTTTACATTTAGGGTTCCAGAGTGGACCTCTATGTATTTGTATTAGATTTTTTGTTGTTGTTTTTGAGGGGTTTTACTTACTGCCAAGTGGTGGTTGTGCCATCTGTCTAGTGAGAGAAGTGGAGAGAGAGCACGGCAGACACATGTGTGGAGGCAGGGAAACCTGGCAAGTGTTTGCTGTTATAACCAGCAGGGTTATAATGGCAAATTATAGCTGGGGTTCCCTATGGGAAAAAGCACTGTCCAGTAATTATTATTTATTTACAGTTAAAACCAATATCATTTAAAATAATATTATCTTACTATGCATTTGCATGGACTCATTTCTGCATTTTATGGTGCATTTTGCAGGTACAGCAGAATTTTCTTTTCCCCCTCTCTGTTTACTGGTGTGTTGTTTAGCACTTGAATCACAAATGTTCCCCTCCTGATAAGTCTTGTTGTATTTGGTGTCCCATAAAGGTTTACAGTCCCAATTCTGGAAATCATCTTCAGTCCAATATACCGTGGTACAGTATTATGCCTTGCAGGCTGATGTATTATAGCAATTTGAATCCTCCCCAATATATACTACTTTCTGAGTTCAGGACATCCAGCACACAGCTGTTGATTGGTTCACGCTGTCTTCTCATCACAGCCTTGTCACACGTACATGCTCCCTAACATCTGACTGGCTCACTCCTAAATTCCTAACAAGTGATTAATCTCATTTCAGGGGAACACCTGCATGTATCTCTATAAGTACCATACAGTTCTGTGGCATTTTGCTGATTTTTGTTAGGTTATTTAAAGAATGAGAAACCACCACCTTCACACTATTATCATAACATAGGAGATGGATGCACAAATTAGCAATAACATTCATTCAATGCACAAAAATGGACTATAATGAAGGGGATACAGGATTACCTTGAATCAGCCAGATTTCTTATGTCTTTCTCTGGCCTTTACAGTCACCTTCACCCCTGCAAAGAACATCAGCACAAGTCAACAGTGTGCACTAGGTGGGTATCTGTGACACCATAATACAGTACTGTTATGCACTGTGCTGCCACAGTGGCTTTGAGCAAGCCACATTACATGACAGTGAGGTGGTTTTGTGTTGTCACAGTGGCCTTGAGCAAGTCACATTGCATGGTAGTGAGCTAGTACTGTGCTGCCACAGTGGCCTTGAGCAAGTCACATTAGATGGTAGTGAGATGGTACTGTGCTGCCACAGTGGCCTTGAGCAAGTCACATTAGATGGTAGTGAGATGGTACTGTGCTGCCACAGTGGCCTTGAGCAAGTCACATTAGATGGTAGTGAGATGGTACTTTGCTGCATCAGTGGTCCTGAGCAAGTCACATTACATGGTAGTGAGATGGTACTGTGTTGTCACAATGGCCTTGAGCAAGTCACATTACACAGCAGTGCACTAGTACTGTGCTGCCACAGTGGCCTTGGAGCAAGTCACATTACATGGCAGTGAGATGGTACTGTGTTGCCTCAGTGGCCTTCAGTAAGCCACATTACGTGTCAGTGAGATGGTACTGTGTTGCCACAGTGGCCTTGAGCAAGCCACATTACAAAGCAATGAGCTGGTATGGTGCTGTCACAGTGGCCTTGAGCAAGTCACATTACATGCCAGTGAGATGGTACTATGTCATCACAGTGGCCTTGAGCAAGTCACATTACATGACAGTGAGATGGTACTGTGTTGCCTCAGTGGCCTTCAGTAAGCCACATTACATGGTAGTGAGATGATACTGTGTTGCCACAGTGACCTTGAGCAAGTCACATTACACAGCAGTGCACTAGTACTGTGCTGTCACAGTGGCCTTGAGCAAGTCACATTACATTACATCAAATGGAGATGGAGAGAGGATCACAGATGTAGAAGTGGGTAGCCTTCTGGGAACTAGCAACCATCGAACAGTATGGTTCACAATAAACACAGCAATAGAGTCAAGCCATACAAAGGCAAAAGTACTGGACTTTAGCAGGGCTGACTTTGCCAAAATGGGTGAGTGCCTAAGGAATGCACTAGCACATGGGCAGGAAGGAGAGGTGGAAGAACAATGGGGAATAATAAAAACTGCCATCACAGAGGTAACATGCCTTTGTGTGAAGCAAATAAACAAAACAAAATGATGTAAGAAACCACTATGGTTCTCAAAGGAAGTAGCAGTGAAGATTCAAGAAAAAAAGCATTCAGAAAGTACAAAAATCACAGAAGGAGCAGGACAGAGAACAGCAAAGGCCCAAACCGAGGAAAAGATAGCCAACTCACTTAAGAAGGGGATAAAACCTTTTATAGGTACATCAGGAGCAAGGAAGACCACAGGAGGGATAGTGAGGCTTAATAAAGGGAGGAGGGTGGGCAGAGGGTGACTATGAAAAGGCAGAGATACTAAACAAATATTTTTGCTCAGTATTTACAAATGAAGAGGAAGGTACCTAAAACAAACAGTAGAAACACTCTGGATACAGAAGTTGATACCAGCCCATTTACAGAAGAAAGGGTTATGAAAGAACTCTAAAACTGAAAGTGGACAAAGCAATGGGCCTGATGGGATTCATCCCAGAATTCTAAAAGAACTAAGGGTAGAACTAGTGATACCACTGACTACCCTCTTTAACAAATCATGGGAGGATGGGGTGGTACCCAAGGACTGGAGGAGGCAGATGTGATTCCCCTTCACAAAAGTGGGAGCAAGACAGAAGCAGGAAACTACAGACCTGTTAGTTTAACCTCAGTGATAGGGAAAATGATGGAATCACTTCTGAAGGAAAGAATTGTCGAGTATCTAGAGGCCAGAGAGGCACAGGACCCAAGGCAGCATGGATTCACAGCGGGAAGGTCATGCCAGATGAAGCTGATAGATTTCTTTGACTGGGTGACCAAAGTAGTAGATCAGGGAGGGGCTGTGGACATGGCCTACCTAGACTTTAGCAAGGCATTTGACACAGTCCCACACAAAAGATTAATATACAAGTTAGCCAGCCTGGGAGTGGGTCCCAAGATGACAGCCTGGGTAAAGAATTGGCTGGAGAATAGGACACAGAGAGTAATAGTAAATGGAGTCCACTCTGAAGAAAGGGGGGTTACTAGTGGGGTACTGCAGGGTTCAGTATTAGGACCGGTCCTCTTCAATGTCTTTATAAGTGACATTGCAGAGGGACTGGAAGGAAAAGTATGTCTCTTTGCAGATGACACAAAGATCTGCAACAGAGTTGATGCACAAGGTGGGGTGGAAAGGATGAGAAGGGACTTGGCAAGGTTAGAGGAATGGTCAAATGTATGGCAGCTTAGATTCAATGCTAAGAAGTGCAAGGTAATGCACCTGGGAAACAAAAACCCAGGGGAAGAGTACACAATGGGGGGTGAGATACTAACAACAACAAAAATGGAAAGGGACCTGGGTTAGTCATATCAGATGACCTAAAGGTGGGCAAGCAATGTGACAGAGGCAGCAAGGAGGGCTGGGGGGATACTGGGATGCATAGGAGAGATCACCAGTAGAAAACAGGAAGTTATTATCCCTCAGTACAGACAGCTGGTGAGACCCCATCTGGAGTACTGCGTGCAGTTCTGGAAACCCAATCTCCGCAAAGACATAGACAGGATGGAAGCTGTCCAGAGGAGGGCAACTAAAATGGTGCCGGGTCTGCACTGGAAGACATGAAGAGAGACTTAGGGAGCTTAATATGCATAGCCTCGAGGAAAGGAGGGAGAGGAGGGACATGATAGAAACTTTCAAGTACCTCAAGGGAATCAACAAAGTCCAAGAGGGTAGCATCTTTCAAAAAAAGAGGTGTACAAAAACAAGGGGGCACAATTTGAAGATGGGGGCAGCTCAGAAGTAATTTAAGGAAGTATTTTTCACAGAGAGGTTGTGGATGCATGGAACAGCCTTCCAGAGGAGGTTGTGAAGTCAAAAACAGTGGTGGAATTCAAGCATGCATGGGACAGTCATAAAGGCAATTCTAGGGGGTTGGGGTAGGAAGAAGTAGGCTGCTGGTTAACTAGGATCTGCAGCTTATCCAGTAGGTAGGGAAATGGGCAGACTGGGTGGGCCAAGTGGTCCTTATCTGCCGTCAAATTCTATGTTTCTATGGTAGTGAGATGGTACTGTGCTGCATCAGTGGTCTTGAGCAAGTCACATTGCATGACAGTGAGATGGTACTGTGTTGCCTCAGTGGCCTTCAGTAAGCCATATTACATGGCAATGAGATGGTACTGTGTTGCCACAGTGGCCTTGAGCAAGTCACACTACAAAGCAATGAGCTGGTACGGTGCTGTCACAGTGGCCTTGAGCAAGTCGCATTACATGGCAGTGAGATGGTACTGCGTTGTCACAGTGGCCTTGAGCAAGTCGCATTACATGGCAGTGAGATGGCACTGTGTTGCCACAGTAGCCTTGAGCAAGTCGCATTACAAAGCAATGAGCTGGTACAATGCTGTCATAGTGGCCTTGAGCAAGTTACATTACATGGTAGGGAGATGGTACTGTGTTGCCTCAGTGGCCTTGAGTAAGCCACATTACATGGCAGTGAGATGGTAATGGACAGTGCTGTGCTGCAACGGTTGCATAACCTACTGTGTTTTGCTTTCTTTTGCAGTGAAATGTCCCACTTTGTGAATCAGATAACAATGGAGGATGATAACAGCAGTGCTTGAGAGGTGAATCAGGCACTCATAAAATGGGGGTACTTAGTATCCAAATCTTCAGTTTGATAAATGAGATGCATAAGTGAATGGTCTTATGGCAAAGCCCATTAAGGACTGTACCTATTGTAAACCATGGGATCTGTTTTGCTTATTCCATGATGATGACTGGTGCTTAATTTGAGAATATTTAGGTGGTGGAACTGGAATTTCTATGTAATGTACAATAGCACCTGATGCTGACAACCTTTCTTTCTGCCCTGTAGGACATGCCCTCTCATCCATGAAGCTAACAAAATAAAGCAATTGGATCAGGCAAAGGAATAGATGGAAGTGAACCAAAAAAATTCTCAGACATGACTTTTACAGATGAGAGTACAACAACGATGCAGTCCTTGTGGCCCATGGCTTTTAGAAAAAGGGACCGCTGGTACTAAAATCAAAGCTGAAACATCAACTAAAAATACACATCTGGACTGTCATCCCATTCTAAGGGTCTGGACCAATACTACTCCTTACTGGCATAATGAAGGGTCATTTTTTCAGAGAGAAGATAGTGCCTGACACATTGGTGCCCTTTATCGAATGAGTATCTGCAGATGGGAACTAGCTTTTCTAAGGTTTGATCTGGAAGCATCAGTTAGAGATAACTGTAGTTTGTGCTAGATGACATTTCTTGTTAAATTCATATAGTATTATTGTGTACAGTTACTCCGTATTCAGGAGATTCAATAATCTGATATACAGTATTGTTCTGTGGGTTTTATAACACCTGCATTATTTTTATTTTGAAGATGACCCAAAACATGTGGTATCAGGAGTCTATAGAAAAGATATAGAGTGAACTGGGTCAGGACACCCCCAAATTGCCAGATCTGAACTTATTACCCATGGTGGCGTGGCATCAGATGAAGTACTACATGAGGAGGCTGATGAAACCATGGAATCATGCACAGCTGATATGGGGCATCAGACACTTCTGGAGAAGAATGTTGCCACTGGAAGACTGCAATAAATACATTGATCACCTAGATAAAGTCATTCTAGTTGTTGTTCATGGCAATGGTTACCCCACAGCAATCTAAAGCTAATGATTATGGAACGCAGTATGTTTTGCATGTGAACATTATGGTCACAACTCTGTCACCTCACATGACACTGTTTTAACCTATCATATACCCCTGCTCAGAAGACATAGTAGTGGTTCATTAATTGACAGCACAACCTGTCCAGCCAAAAAGGTCAATAAACTAATTATGTGTTCTCATAGAAGCAAATCAGCAACATCAAAAAGAAAGGAAATAAAACAACATGACCCCCCCACACACACACCACCACACACACAGCACTGTTGTTCAAGAGTCAAAAACTGCAAAGGAAATCCATCCAACTTTAAAAAAACATAATCCCTACTCAAAAATCCAAACTCCAAAATCCTCCGTGCTACACCTACACACACACACACACACACACACACACACACACACACACACACACACATATATACCTTAAACACCTGGAAGAAAAACACTATAGTCCCAAACTATGATTCTACGCAACAACAGAATATATTCATTAAACTAGTAGCAAGACATCTACAAACATTACTCTAAAATTAATTTTCCACTTTTTAACTCAGAGTGCTTTATTGATGAAGTTAATGCTTCAAGTGAACAGTACATCATATAAGCACAGTGGGCTCCATGGTCAAATAAGACAATACAACCATAATAAGTATTTGGAAGCATTAAACACAGAAACAGATACAACCCCTCATATCCCCAAGTTCATAGTTTGAGTCTTGCCCCAGACCCCACATACAGGAGGCTCTGTCCCTCCGCACCCCCGATACTAATAGATTCTAACTCCAGGTCGGGTTGATTCAGAGGTGTGGAGGTCGGGAAGGTGCCCAGTCCCAGCAGCACTTCTACAGCAGCATGGCGCTGTTGTCAATATCGATGCATGTCGCTGTAGAAATGTCACTGTTCTGGGGGCATATCCACTTTAGGGCTGCCATGCTTTAGATTTACTCCACTTCTTATACACATTTAGAACTCCTTTGCAATGAGGGAAATCCCAGCAGCAAGTCTGTGAAAGAGTTGGGAGTAGTGCACTAAATGGTGTGTTGGATATTTTGATGAATTACCCCCAGTAGGGGTTCAGTTTGGAGCAAGACCAGAAGATTTGGTAGTGGGTGCTAGTTGCTGACTGGGATTGTGATAGTGAGTGTTTGGAGACAGAAAAACAGGTGCGGCAGGAAAGTCATTTTACAAAGATGCGTGAATGCCTCAGTTATGCCCTAGTGGTGGTGGTGGTGGAGGGGTCATGGGGAAGTCGAGGAACAGTGAGCAAATCTAAAAGGAGGGATAGAGAAGGCAACAAACCTCTGCATCAGACAAGTAAGCAAGAACAAGAGGAAAAAGAGACCACTATGGTTCTCAAAAGAGGTGACTGGGAAGGTAAGGGGGAAAAGTTAGCATTCAGGAAATATGAGAAGACACAGGGAGAGGAAGATAGAGAGGTGTATCAGGAAAAACAGAAGGAGTTAAGGAAAGAAATTAGGAGCACAAAAGTGCAGACACAGGAGAAAATAGCCTATGCAGTGTAGAAAGAGGACAAGGTATTTTTGGTACGAAATGACAAAAGAAAGACTAGGGAGGGATAATAAGACTTAGGAAGGAAGAAGGGGAGTGTCTGAGGGGACCAGGAAAAACAGAAATCTTGAACAAGTACATTTATTCTGTGTTCACAGAGGAAGGAAAAGGCGAGGCACCACAGAAAGGGCCAGGAGCATCGAAGGAAGGAGGTATACATTAGTCCATTTATAGAGGAGAGGTTCTGGGGAACTCACAAATCTAAAAGTGGACAAGACAACTGGGGCCGAAGGGTGCATCCTAGGATATTGAAGAAAGTCAGGAGGTGCTGGCTTGCACTCTGACAGCCCTGTTCAACCATTCAATGGAGATGGGAGTGGTTCTGGAGGACTGAGGAGGTGAATGTAGTCCCACTTCACAAAAGTGGAAGTAAAGAAGAGGCTGGCAACTATTGGCTAGTCAGCCTGACTTCAGTGGTGGAGAAATAATGGAATTACTACTGAAGGAGAGGACGTGGGATATCTGGAATCCTGTGGCATTCAGGATCCAAGCAGCATGGATTCACTTGTGGGGAGGGTAGGGGATCATGTCAAACAAATCTGATAGATTTATTTAACTGGGTGACCAGGAAATTGTATCAGGGTGGAGCAGTGGATATGGCCTATGTAGATTTAAGTAAGGCATTCCACACTGTTCCACATAGGAGGCTCGAAAACAAGCTGGAATGCCTACGCGAGGGTCCTAAGGAGGTAAACTGGGTGAGAAATTGGTTGGGGAACAGGAGACAGATGGTAGTGGTAAACGGAGCTCACTCCAAGGAAGGGAGGGTGGCAAGCAGGGTGCCACAAGGATCAGTACTGGAACTGGTCCTCTTTAATATCTTTAGTAGTGACATTGCAGAGGGGCTAGAAGGAAGGAATGCCTCTTTGCAGATTACACTAAAATCTGTAACAGGATAGACACTCTGGGTGTGTGTGGAAAAAATGAATCATGATCTAGGAAGGTTGGAAGAGTGGTCAAGGGTGTGGCAGCTGGGTTTCAATGCAAATAAGTGTAAAAACATGCACTTGGGGCACAGAAACCCGGGGTGGAGTACAAAATGGGGGGTTAGTATTAACCACCACCAAACAGGAAAGGGACCTGGGAGTAATCATATCTGATGACCTAAAGGAGGCCAGACAGTGTGACAAGGCAGTGGGGAGAGCTAGTGGGATGATAGGGTGCATAGGGAGGGGTATCACCAGCAGAAAGAGAGAGGTGGTGTTGCTGCTATATAGATCACTGGTGAGACTTCACCTAGAGAATTGTGTCCAGTTCTGGAGACCACATCTCCGAAGGACATAGAGTACAGACGGTCCATAGGAGGGCAACCAAAATGGTGCAGGGTCTGCATTACAAGCCCTATGAGGAGAAACTGAAGGACCGCAATATGTATACCCTGTAGGAAAGAAGAGAGAGGGGAGATATGATAGAAACATTCAAATACCTTACAGGCATAAATAAAGATCAAGAGGGGAGCATTTTTCAGAAAAGAAGATGCTCAAGAACAAGGGGAATGCTATGAAGCTGAAAGAGGGGGACTCAGGGGGAGATGTGAGGAAGTACTTCTTCACAGACAGAGAGTGGTGGATGCCTGGAACAGCCTCCCAGCAGAGGTGGTGGGGGCAAAAATGGTAAAGGCATCAAGAATGCATGGTACTGTATAGGCATAAGGGAACCTTAGTGGTAGGGAAAGGGGGTGGTTAAAGCCAGAGATCAAGTAGGGACTGCTGTGTTATAGTAGGTAGGGAAAATGGGGGAAAAGAAACTTGTTTTAATCGGGAAAGGCACACTAAGCTGAAACTTGTTTCCAGGTGCAACCTGGGAGCACAAGAAAGTTAATTAACTTGCTCTGGGTCACACAGTATGCAAGTGGGGCTGTGGGAGACTGTGACAGAAATGAACAGACTAGGTGGGCCCAGTGGTTCTCATCTGCTGTACAGTAATTATCTATGTTGTCATGTTTCTATGTTTGTGTCCACCCATATAATGTCAGGGGAATGTCAGTGCCTTCAGAAAGTATTCACCCCCCTTGGATTTTGTCACATTTTGTTGTGTTACTACCAGAATTTTTAATGCATTGAAATGATTTTTTTCCTTGATTCACACAGCATACTCAACAATTTAAAGGGGCAAAAATATCTGTATCGTGTAACAAAAAGTTATGAAACATTAAAAACTGAAATATCTTGTTTACTTAAGTATTCACCCCTGAGTCAATACTTTGTAGAAGCCACCTTTGGCAGCAATTACAGCTTTGAGTCTTCTGGTATGTCTGTATCCGCTTGCACATCTGATTTGGGGATTTTCACCCATTCTTCCTTGCAGATTTGCTCAAGCTCTGTCAAGTTGGATGGGAGCGTCGGTGAACTGCAATCTTTAAGTCTTTCCACGGATTCTCAATGGATTCAAGTCTGGGCTCTGGCTGGGCCACCAAGGACATTCACCTTCTTGTTCTGAAGCCACTCCAGTGTTGCTTTGGCTGTATGCTTGGGGTTGTTGTCCTGTTGGAACGTGAATCTTCACCCCAGTCCAAGGTCTATTGCAGACTGATGCAGGTTCTCCTCAAGGATGTGCCTGTATTTGGCTCCATTCATTGTTCCCTCTATCCTGACAAGTGCCCCAGTCCTTGCCACTGAAAAGCATCCTCACAACATGATGCTGCCATCACCATGCTTCATGGTAGGGATGGTGTTACACGGGTGATGAGCTGTGTTCAGTTTGCGCCAGGCATAGTGCTTTGCATTCAGGCCAAAGAGTTCAATTTTTGTTTCATCAGACCAGTGAATATTTTGCCACATGGTCTCAGAGTCTGCTACGTGCCTTCTTGCAAACTCCAGGCATGCTATTATGTGGCCTTTTCTCAGGAATGTCTTCCATTTAGCCACTCTCCCATAGAGACTACATCTGTGAAGTGCTGCAGAGATTGTTGTCCTCTGGACAGGTTCTCCCAACTCAGCCATGGAACTCTGTAGTTCTGTCAGGGTGGTCATTGGGATCTTGTCACTTCCCTGATCAAGGTCCTTCTTGCCCGGTTGCTCAGTTTGGGAGGATGGCCTGCTCTAGGAAGAGCCTGGGTGGTTCTGTAATCTTTCCATTTCCTAATGATGGACTTGACTGTGCTCCTGGGAACTTTCAACACCCTAGAAATGCTTTTATACCCCTTCCCAGATCTATGCCTCCTCAAATTCTATCACGGAGTTCTACGGACAGCTCCTTGGTCTTCATGGTAGAGTTTCTGCTCTGACATGCACTGTCAACAGTGGGACCTTATATAGACAGGCGTATTTCCTCTAAAATCATGTCAACCATTTGAACTGACCACAGGTGGACTCCATTCAAGTTTTAGAGTGATCTCACAAGGAAATTGGATGCACCTGAGCTCAATTTGGAGTGTCATAGCAAAGGGGGTGAATACTTATCAACTCAAGACATTTCAGGTTTTTATTTTAAATTACATGTACAAAAAGTTCCAGAAGTTTCATTCCACTTTGACATTATAGTGTAATTTGTGTAGATACGTGACAAAAAAATCCCATATAAATGTATTTTAATTTGAGTTTGCAACAACACAAAATGTGACAAAATACAAGGGGGGGTGAATACTTTCTGAAGGCACTGTAGGTTCCACTGGGCCAGATCTGCTTGTAAAGTGCTAAACAACTGTGGTTAGTTATGTTTAAACAACTGTGATGTGTCTACAGAAATTTGGACTTCAAGGCACCGAGAGATGTTCTGTCTGACCTAGGAGAATGAAAACTTCTCCCTAAAGTATGGTGTAGGGGTCCCATTGAGAATCAATGCCTCTGATTTGCTCAATTTAATTTTGTAGCCTGAAAGGGAGCCAAATTCTGTGGTCTAGGAGGTGTGGGAGAGAGTGAGCGGGATTTCCTAGGTATAATGAGCTGTCAGCATAAAGTGTTAACTTCTACTCCACCCCTCACCATCACTCATGTAATCTGTAATTTGAACTTTACTGTAATTGTCAGGGGGCCCAGAATCTGGGCAAAAAGGAGTGGAGACAAGGGGCACCTTTGTCTCGTGCTCTGCCCCAGAGGGAATGTATCTGAAAGATGGCCATTTACTTTATGTATGTATGTATTTATCGTTACCCAGGTAGGGTGCACTAGATAAGCATTTGCCTATTTTCAGGCACAACCTAGGAGATTACAACCAGTAAAACAATACAATGTATGACAATTACAGCTTAGCAAAAATATAATAACAAGGTAAAATACAAGGTGCAATCACGCACTGCATACATTCGATAGTAACAGGATGAACACCTCAGAAAGAGTGAGCAAGATGGAAGCTGACCTCAAGAAACTAGAAGAATGGTCTAGAGACTTAAGAGATAATGCCAAAAGTGCAAGATCATGCACATAGGAAAGAAAATCCAGGAAAGGAGTATTACCTAGGCAGCGAAAGACTGGAAAGAGATCTGGGAATCATAATCTCAGATGACTTGAAGGTTAGTAAGCAGTGTGAGAAGGCAACATTGAAAGCCAACAGAATGCTGGGCTGCACTGGGAGGGGAATCATGAGCAGCAGGAGAGAGGTGGTACTACCACTGTATAGATCGCTGGTCAGGCTTCACTTGGAATACGGAGTCCAGTTCTGGAGGCCTCACCTCAGGAAGGATGTTAACCAGGTGGAAACAGTGCAGAGAAAGGCGACAAAAATTATTCAGGGTATGCAGTACATGGCCTACGAGGAAAGAAATAGGGAACTGAATATGTACTCCTAGGAGCAGAGAAGAGAGAGAGGGGACATGATTGAAACATTCAAGCACATCAAAGGCATTAACAAGGTACAGATACAGGAACTTTTTCACTTCAAGAATGGCTCCAGGACCAAGGGACATGACCTCAGACTACAAGTAGGGAGGTTCTCTATCAACACCAGAAAGTTTTTCTTCACAGAAAGAGAGGTGGACGCCTGGAACAGCCTGCTCCAAGAGGTTGTGGGGGTCAGCACTGTGGGGGGATTCAAGGGTGCATGGGATAGACACAAGGGAGCCCTGACTACAAAGGGCAACTAGAGTGTCAAAACAGGTCTAAAACAAATTGGCAGACTAGATTGACATAGCGGTCTCCTTCTGCCATCAACTTCTATGTTTCTATGTTAACGACTGTAATCACTTGTTCTGGACTGTGTCAACATGCAATGGACTGTGTTCCTAATTAATGTAATTTAAAATGATTTGCCTGTCCTTGCCCACCTGTAACAAACAACCTTATACTATCCGATACACTACCTTGCTTAATTTTATCACATTTCTGTACCATTGTTTGGTAATGTTGCCATCTGAGTATAGACCTCATCTGTTATTTAAGCAATAATGCATGACAGGGTGTGGGTTGCGCTGGGATAACCTCATGCCTGGGGTGGTTGAGCACAAGGCCAGAGACTAGTGGAAGACTAGGTTTGCAGGCAAGGCACCTAGCTTCATCTGAGCTTTTTTTTCTTCTTCTAGGTTTGCTTGTAAGGACAGAGCAAAGAACAAGATTATCAGAGCAAGGAAAAAGATTAAGGCTTCTTTTTGCTAGGCAAATTTACTGTGTGTTATTTTCTTTTGTGCTCACAAGATTTGATCCTGTTTTTTGCTTACATTTTACTGCTGTAATCTCTGATTCAAATTGCTGTTGCAGGGTATGCCTTCTGCTGCATTATTACAGGGTGTGCCTACAGGGTTATTACTGTTTTGTGCATACAGATTACTGCTGTGATCTTCTCTGATTCAAATTATTTATTTTGCAAGGTATATCTTCTGTTACTGCTTTATTTTTCTCTGTAGCAAAGTGTTTTTTTGCAGGGTATATCTTATGTGAAATTGTTACAGGTGGTGCTTACAGGGTTTACTGATTTATCTATCATTAGGCTAAGCTTTCAGAGCTACTGCATTTGTTGTTGGTTGATTGTTTCTGCTCTTACCTCCTTGTTTTTTTTTATCCGTGGTTCTTCCTTTTCAGCAGGGAAAGGGCCCAACACCCACCCCCTTCCCCAACCACCCCATGCTACACTCATTTTATAGAGTAGCACAGTCGTGACATTTCCTGTAGCAAAGCATGAAGGGGAGGATCAGAGGGGTATCCATACAGTGACCTCACTTATAGGGGTACAAGTAATTTAACTTGTTATAACAAATTATACAAAAAAAACCCAAAAAACGAAACAACAGCAACAACAATAAAATCAAACTTTTGCTTTCATTTTCCTCCTAATTATTCAGACCAGGTTATAAACTTGGCAACTCAAGTGGAATGGATATTATTAACTGCAGGCACTGCGGGACACTTTTCAAAAGGGCAGTTAGCAGGGATTTAGGACGGTGTCCTACATGCTGGGCCATTGGAGATCTAAAGGCTCAATTCCAGGCAACATGGGCAGAGATTGCATGCCTCAAATCACATATTCAGGAGGAAATATATTATAAGAACCACCTACCATTTCCCCAATATCCAACTGAAGCACCTTTGACCACAGAGGTAGTTGATCCAGGAGATTGGCAGGTGGTTAGAGGGCAAATCGGTGCCCCATCACTCACTGCTCTCTAACGTATCACACCAACAAACCATATAAAAGCTACAAACAGATTTCTGTCTCTATCTCCAAAATCAAACAAAAGGGCAGAGGACACTGCAGCACAGGAGCCAGCACAACAAAACTCACCCAAAACAGGGACCAAAACAAAGAAAAAGGCAACACAAAAACACTTCTGATCATAGGAGACTCCATGATTCAGAAAGTTGATACCTACCTCAGCCGGGGTAATGGTCAGATGTCTACCAGGTACATCACCATGGAGATACTGACCATATTGCTAAAACTGTGCAGGAAGCAGGAGAAAACATCAGTATCCTGGTACACATAGGGACTAACATCTTCCAGCTGGTCAGTTGTGGAGACCAAGGAACACCTGACCAGGCTGGGAGACAAACTGTCATTCATTTCATCCAGCATCTCCTTTTCTGAGATCCTGCCAGTCTGGGAGAGGGGGGCAAATGGACAGAAGGTCAGAGAAGTGGAGACAGAGGAGCTAAACATGTGGCTCAAGAGCTAGTGCCAGGAAAAAGGACACAAATTTATAGGTAACTGGCAACAGTTTTGGGAGTGAAAGTTCTTTAAATTTGATGGACTGCATCTGACTAAGGAGGGGGTCAGTACACTGGGGCAGAAGTTTGACGTCTTTGCAGGATATTTAAACTAGCCAATGGGGAGAGGGGTGCAGCACATCGAAAGGGAAGAACACCTCTCCCCCTCAGCTAGTGATCAAACAGCAGTTCAGCATGTTTGTAGTTCATTTGCATCACCAGGTAAGGAAAAAGGTCTGGCTCCCCATATGATGCAGGGAAACGCCAACAACTAACGCACCAAAATCTGGCCAATGAGAAACCATGTACACAAATGCCAGCAATATGGGAAACAAGATCCGAGACCTGCAGGCAACAATGACAGAGGCTAAATTGGACATAGTAGCCATTAGTGAGACATGGTTCACCAGTAACTACACTTGGGAGACTTCAGTACCTGGATATGTATTGTTCAGAAGAGACTGAGGTGCAAAAAGGGGGGGAGTAGCCCTTTATGTCAATGAAAATATCAAAGCTACAGAAATTCAGAATACACATAAGGAGCCAGAAGAACTGTGGGTCACCCTGGAAACAGGAAATGGGACAGCCATACAAACTGGGATTGTTTAAAGGCCTCCTGATCAGGGAGAGGACATAGACACATTATTGTTAGAAGATATACAAAACATGACAGCTAAAGGGGAGGTTCTGATAACGGGAGACTTCAACATGCCAGATACTGATTGGTCAGTACCAGCAGTAACATAGAAACATAGAAGTTGACAGCAGATAAAGACCACTAGGCCCATCCAGTCTGCCCATTCCTTTTCTACCTTATGAATGTGCCATCGGCCTTTGCTCTGTCAATGTCCTATCTATTCATACTCATCTGTTTTGCTCCCTTATGCCTATCCCATGCCTGTTTGAAGCCCTGCACTGTATTCATATCCATTCCCTTGTGACTGCCAGCGACTCCCTCCCAGCCTATAGGTGGCTTCAGGGTTCTCTTCCTATGTGCATGATCTTGCACTTCTTTGCACTAAACCTCAGTTGCCACTCTTCTGACCATTTTGCTTGTTTATCCAGATCTTATCTCATTCTGCCCACCCCATCTGGATCGCTCTACTCTGTTGCAGATCTTGGTGTCATCGTAAACAGACAAACCTTACCCTCAAGTCCATCTGCAATGTCACTGATGAAGATATTGAAGAGGACTGGCCCCAGGACTGATCCCTGAGGTACCCCACTTGTGACCTGCATCTCTTCTGACTGTATACAATTTACCACCACTCTCTGTTTTCTGCCCATCAATCAGTTTGCCACCCAGTTGACCAACTTCTGATCCACCCTGAGCCTACCCAGGTTATTAATCAATCTTCTATGTGGAACAGTATTGAAAGCTTTGCTGAAGTCTAGGTAGGCAACATTAACTGCTCCCCCTTGGTCCACCACTCTGGTTACCCAGTCAAAGAAATCTATGAGATTAGTTTGGTTTAGCTCCACCGACAAATAAAAGAAAAAACAAACTGCTCCAATGCAGAGGTATGTCATGACCAGTAACAGCAATTGCCAAAAAAACACCCTAGAAAACCTACTCATTTTTTGTTTTCTCTCTCTCTCTCCTCTCTAGGAGAATGAAATACCTCTGCTCTCCAGAAACTCCCAAAATGATCCAACTCAATCTAAAAAGTCACCATTTCCATCCACTGTGCACAGCACTATAACAGACACAGAGAAAGAAACGCCTATCCATGTGACACGGGCATGGAGGACAACCCCTACACAAACCAAACCTCAGACACCAGCAACTTAAAGAGACACTACCCAAAACTAAAGCTACTTTTACTACAAAACGACAGTGAAACATATCATAAAGAAGTTCAAATACTTAACAATTTCTTCTAAGTTTAAAATGTATTCACCATTGTTGCAACTTGTTTCTTTTCAACCTAAATAAAAACCTTAAAAAATTATGCAGTTTACCTATAAAACTTGATAATAAACTTCCTTCACAAAAGATCATAGTTCATCAATAAACTTCATTTCAAATGTGTTTCTCAAGCTTCTTTGACCATTTCTTTCACAATGTGCAAGGGACTATTTTGTTTTTCTTATCTTTTTCTCCCTGGCAGGTATTACTCAGGAGGGTACCCCCAGCCCCATCCCGCATTGTCCACCAGCCAGTACTGACCTGAACTCTAGGGCTTACCCACTCTGGCAGGGTCAGCAAGGTTCCTCCAATCCCCGACTGAGGTCAACTTTCAGTGGGCCAGTGCCATGGCTAGCTGGGAGTGGAGCCTGCGAGGCACCCTCCGCCATTGTGCCATGGCCATGTCCATTTTCCTCCAGTTCTCTCCCTAGAGCTGGGGTGTGCAATGACGCTGATGGAAGGGAGCACGCATGCATCTGTGCGCACTACCCTCCAGGCATCTGCCCCAACTCCACTCGAACCACAGCATGTCGCCCTGTCCCCCAGTCTCTGCCAGGGGGTGAATGGGCACTGACACTGGGAATCCTCCCTCCCCAGAGAAGGAGATAAGTCCATCAGATGTTCAATCCTTCTCCTCCCCTGCTGACTCCTGGCAGCCCATGCCTATTCCCGAACACGGGTCACCGGTGTGGTGCAAGGCATGGTGCTAGTGCCTCAACTGTCAGCACCACCTAGCCAGCTAAGGGACTATTTTGTTAAGCATAAGAATATTTCACAAAATATAACCATTTTTCCTAACAAAATAAAGAATAAATGTAAAACTAAAAAAACTCTATTTATAACCATTTATAATCATAATATACCACCTCCAGGGTGTGGGTATATGGGTGGATTACCACTACTCTGGTGTTGTTAAGTCACTCAGCCTGTGGCCTTATGTGGTCTTGAACCACACCAGGCGTGGTATCTACCCACATACCCACACCCTGTCATGTATATTGCTTAAATATTTCTACTTTTTGGATAATACCAATATGTTGACAGAGTCAACTGCAAAAAGAAGGAAGTCACTCTGGATGAGGGCACATGTGAAACTCCTCCTTGACTATATCAAAGAACAAAAAATGGAAGAATAATTATGCAAACTTCACCGGCAAAATGAATGTATTTATTTATTGAAGTCTTGGAATTACAACCCCTTTGAGCCAGCGGCTCGTTTACAAAGGCTCCATGTCAATAACAGTCAGTAACACTAGGACAGACAAAATGACAACAATTATACAATGATTGAATGAGAATAAAGATGACATAATATACAACAGTACACAATAAGTGCCTCAGAGTATCAAGGGTTACAGGTAACAGGCTTTTTTTTTTGTAGCAGTCAGAATAACAGACTTTGTCCAATAGTCAGCTGAGATGTTGGGGGTTGGGGAAGAAGGGAGTGAGGATCCAACAGGAAGGACAGTTGTGGATTGAATCTTGGGGGGGTAAAAAGAAGGGTGGTGGGGAGGGTGGTGAGAATCCAACAGGAGGGACAGTAGTGGGAAGAGACTTGGGGAGGGGGAAGGAGGGTGATGGGGGACTACCAGAGAGTAAGTAAAGGGAGGGGAGTCCGAGGGCAGCACACAGTCCAGTGCAGGAAGGGGAGGTGGAGTGGTAAAGCTAAGGAGGAGGGAGAGGTGAGTGAGGAGAAAAGGAGTAGGAAGTGAGAGATATACTGTACCAGGAGGCGGCTATGCAGAGGTTCGGAGGTGTGGCAGTGCAAAGTGGAGAAGAGAAATAAATGAAGCCTTTTTTAAGCAGCTCCAATCTTGCTTGGCTGACAAGGAAGCAAATTACACTGTCCAGCAGATAAAATCTAACTGGAAAGTGTAAAAAACACATTTCTTTAAAGAATATAGGAGACGCACAGGGAAGTACCCAAGACTAACAAAAATGCCTCTGTACATTGAGATAAAGGAGGGCAATGCCAAACTCTTGGAACCAGAGGATGTTGAAGAATCATTAGAGTCTTCATCAGACTCATCATCATCATCATCCGATGATGACCAAGCAGCAGGTGAGTTTTCAAAGCATTCAATGACAGTGTAGTAAAGAGCAAAAGTGTATACATTTGCTTATGTGTACAGTTCATGTCTGGCATATTTCTATAAGACTGCATTCCTCACTTGTTTGTATTACATAACTAAGAAGAGAAGCTCAGCACGTTTGATACACAAAGTAATTAACTGCGGTCTGGCTAGCATTGTAGACACAGTAGCTGTACACACATTTCATGTCATCATACTATGCCATCATACTATTAATCTTGTTACGCTGTTTTGCATAACTCTGTGTGATTTCCTATAAATATTGCCATCTTTACCCTACATGATTTTAAGAAATTAAGAGTATGACAACTGAATCTAGAACTTCACAATCTAGATCTCATGCATGAGACACAGTATAACTATATAGCAGGAACGTTCATGTTTTGAAATCGAAAAGATCCAATTGAGTAACAATGATATCATGCAGCTTAATAGAGAAACATAATTGCCAAGCCCTGATTTAAATGATTAATGTTAATCATACCGTGAAATACTACACAAAAGCATTAATTTCTGTTTTTTCATTCTGTCTTTCTTTCTTTCATAATATCTTAGAAACACCTGGATCACACACCACTGCTTCTGGCAGGCTAACGGATGTGGAAGCAACACAACAGTATGTAAGACCATAATGTAAGTACATTGAACACAAAAATGTATACAGACACGTTAATCATGATACAACTGGTATATATCGTATCATCATAACTGTTTCTGGATACAGCGCTGTGGCTAACTGATATGGTGTCATTTGAGGTGCCATGAAATCCATGCAGCACATAAACCACAGCACTGAAACTGGTTAACATGAGATGCACATACCTGAGTACAAAAAATAATTCTGCTTCATGTATGTTTTCTCACTCAGTGTCATGTATTATATTGACCTGCATAGAATGGGGGGGGGGAAGGGTGAGACTCCAGATGAAGGGGAAGTGATAAGAGAAGGCTGACTGTCCAGTAAACAAGCAAGTGTGGGGGAGAAAGAAAGTGTGGGGATACCTACAGTGAAGGGAGTATGAGGCAGACAGAATGGGAGATAAAAGAGCGGATAAATATGAGGGCAATGCCTTAAATCACTATTTAGTAATACAAGAAGTAGAGTGTTGCAGGCCATGGGAGTGAAGATGGAGGATGTATAGGAAGGAGTACACTGAGAAATGATGGGTCTGAGCTGATGAGCTGATGAGCTCATGGCAAAATGACAGAAGTCATTACAGAGGGTGTCTAGTCTGTCAAGTGAGGAGGAGGGAACAGTACTGTAAACCACATCTGCATAGTCAGAGACTGGTAGCACCATTTTGGTACCCAGTTCCCAGCAGAGAAAGCCAGACAGGCAATCTTTATTTTGGTACCGGGCAAGAATTTTGAAGTGGTCTTTGTCATGGATGGCATCAATGCAGGACAGAGAAGTCAAGCTTGTGGTAAAAACTTAAATGAAGGAACCACTTCAAGTAACAGTAAACCTCTTAACATTTTGTTTTATAGTTCCTGAATGCCATACCATCAGGGGTGTAGTCTTGCGTTGCGAGGTTGCATGGGAGCGCCGACCCCTGACTTCATATTGAGAGAGAATGCTGCTCCTATACTTCTTAAAGTCTTTAATGAGTTTTTTTCTTATGTTTAATACAGTGCTGAACTAAGAAAAAAAATCATTCAAATTTGTCTAAACTGATTTATGAATGTCTCTGGCACGTGTAGAGAGTCTGTTACATCACAGTGTAAATCAAAGCTGGTTCTGGGTAAAGTCAGGAGAAAAAAAAACAGACTTGTTTAGAAAGTCTTTCAGACAACAGTGATTTCATATGTATAGATAAGACTTTTGTTTTACTGTTTCATACCTGAAAAAAAAACACATGCACCCTTTGTTAAGTAGAGTAGGGCTTTATTAAACACAATAAACAGACTAAAAATCTGTTCCTATCTCCTTTAAATGAAGCTTCAAAGGGGTGTTGAAATTTTATTTGCTTGATATTAATAATTCAAACCAAACTGGGACAGATTTATGTGATGCTTCTCTCTCAGTTAATGAACTTTTAAATATATTCCAAGATCTGTTGAACTTTGAGGTCTTTGGAACTAAATAGTGGGCATTATTAATAGACATCCAAATTAAATTAACTCTTTTGCTTTAGTTTTGACAATTAAAAAAACAAATAAAAAGCCAGTTATTTTGATAGTGATACAGTATATTGGTTGTTTGTAACAAGTCAAAGATGGCTTTAAAAGCAGCCAAATAGTCTTAAAATGACCCTCAAAATACAACAGAATGCATCTAAAACCTGATAGCTTCTAGGGGCCTAGGCAGCCCCTAGACCCCGGCCTAGTATATCTTAATGAGGGACCATCTCTCATCCCTATTTAATATATCCATTGCATCTATGAAGTGTGAAGGGGGTTGGGTTGTCAAAATTTGCTGACGACACCAAACTAGGGTGTGTGGTACAGAATTCAAAGTCATAATTCTTAGAAGTCATGACTATCAATTGGCACTGACATTCCCCAGGGCCATCAAAAGGGGATCCTTTTTCACTCAAAAAATCATTCCATTCTGGAATGCACTTCCCAGACACATGCTGTAAAATACAAATCATTTAAAATTCAAACAGAATCTTGACCAATACTTTTACAGTACGGAACAATGAACCAGCTATGCTGGAGGCATACTTAAATGGGCTACGGTCCTCTGTATGCCTATCATCTAGTATGACTCCTAGTAAATTACAGTCAGAACTGACAAGATTGGAACACTGGGCCGAGAAGCACAAGTTGGTTCTGAGTTTGAATAAATATGCTGTTATGCAACTCAGTAATTCTAATAAAATGGCAACTACTCAGTTGGGGGAGAATATTATGGGAGACTGCTGAGGAGAAAGACTCGGTGGTAATAATCACTGGTGACTTTAAGATGAACAAAAACTGTCTAGTAATGGCAAAAAAGGCTAGAGGAATACTCAGCTGCATATTAAGGCATATAGCTAGCGGGGATTTGAGGACACTGTTGCCCTTATATACTTCATTGGTGAGACTCCACTTGGAGTATTGTGCACAGTTCACATCTCCGTTAGGAAAAAATGACATCTTATTGCTAGAAGATATCCATAGAAACATAGAAACATAGAATCTGATGGCAGATAAGGACCACTTGGCCCACCTAGTCTGCTCATTTCCCTACCTATTGGATAAGCTGCAGATTCTAGTTACCCAACAGCCTACTTCCTCCTACCCCTTACTATAATTGCCTTATGTCTGTCCCATGCATTCTTGAATTCCTCCACTGTTTTTGACCCCACGACCTCCTAGTCCTCAGGAAGGTGGTTCCATGCATCCACCACCCTCTCTGTGAAAAAATACTTCCTCACGTTGCCCCTGAGCCGTCCCCCCTCTATCTTCAAATTGTGCTCCCTTATTCTTGTACATCTCTTTTTCTGAAAGATGCTCCCATCTTGGACTTTGTTGATTCCCTTGAGGTACTTGAAAGTTTCTATCATGTGCCCCCTCTCCCTCCTTTACTCAAGGGTATACATATTAAACACTTTTAGTCTCTCTTTGTATGGCTTCTGTTGCAGACCCTGCACCATTTTAGTTGCCCTCCTCTGGACTGCCTCCATCCTGTCTATGTCCCTGTGGAGATGGGGTCTCCAGAACTGTATGCAGTACTCCAGATGGGGTCTCACCAACTGTCTGTACAGAGGGATAACAACTTCCTGTTTTCTACTGGTGATGCCTCTCGCTGTACATCCTGATATCCCCCCAGCCCTCCTTACTGCCTTCTCACATTGCTTACCTACCTTAAGGTCATCTGATATGACTACCCCAGGTCCCTTTCCATTTGTTTTGTTGTTAGTACCCCCCCCCACCACTGTGTACTCTTCCCCTGGGTTTTTGTTTCCCAGGTGCATTACTTTGCACCTTTTTACATTGAATCTAAGCTGCCATATTTTTGACCATTCCTCCAATCTTGCCAAGTCCCTTCTCATCCTTTGCACCCCCCCTTTGTGTATCAACCCTGTTGCAGATCTTTGTGTCATCTGCAAAGAGGCATACTTTTCCTTCCAGCCCCTCTGGGTCCTGTTGTCCAGCCAGCTTGTTACCAGGCTACCACCCTGGGACCCACTCCCAGGCTGGCTAACTTGTTTATTAATCTTTTGTGTTGGACTGTGTCAAAAGCCTTGCTCAAGTATAGGTAGGCCATATCCACAGCCCCTCCCTGGTCTACTACTTTGGTTACCCAGTCAAAGAAATCTATTAGATTCGTCTGACATGACCTTCCTGCTGTGATTCCATGCTGCCTTGGGTCCTGTGCCCTGCAGGCCTCTAGGTACTCAATAATTCTTTCTTTCAGAAGTGATTCTATCACTTTCCCTACCACTGAGGTCAAGCTAGCAGGTCTGTAGTTTCCTGCCTCTGCCTTGCTCCCACATTTGTGAAGAGGAATCACATCTGCCCTGCTCCATTCCTCAGGTACTACAACATCCTCCCATGATTTGTTAAAAAGGGTAGTCAGTGATGTCACTAGGTCTCTCCTTAGTTCTTTTAGAATTCTGGGGTGAATCCCATCAGGCCCCATTGCTTTGTCCACCTTGAGTTTTAGTAGTTCTTTCAGGACCCTTTCTTCTGTGAATTGACTGGTATTGCACCCCCTGTCCAGAGTGCTTCTATTGTTTGGTTTAGGTACTATACCTCCCCCTCTTCTTCTTTTGTGAATCCAGAGAAGGGTTACTAGAATGATCAAGTTGGTAAAACATCTACAATATGAGGACAGACTAGTAGCGCTGGCTCTACACACATTAGAGTATAGGCACTTGAGGGGATACATGTGCCTAGTCTATAGTGCATACACTAACAATAACCTCTGGGAGTGCCTGGGACTGGATCATAGGAACAATAGTCATGATATGAGATAGCATGACCTTCAGCTAAAGGATCAAGGATATAAAACAAGGAAAATAGGGGGATATTTCACCCAGAGGGTGGTGGATGTATGAAATAGGTTGCCATTGGAGGTGGTGGGAAGTACCAATATGATGACATTTAAAAAGGGTCTATAAATGTTTTGTGCCTTATAGTCTATAGGTGAATATTCCCTTTGAGTCAAGGGTGGGCTGCACATGGGCTACTGCCTGTTTTGGCCCGCATGCTGCTATGAATCCTATGTATCCTATGAGGGGGTTGGGGGGGCGTGGCTCATGGAGACCCCCCACTTCTAAATTTAGCACTACTCCACTGCATGCCATAGAAACCACTCAATGGTGACACACATCTGTTTCTGTGCAGCTGCCTGTACAAGATTAGTTCTGTTTCTGACACAGAGTAAGTACTGTGCAAATGTCTGTTTTATAAAGCTGCAGTGGATATGTAATACAGCAATAAGTAATGAATCCATACAGGTACAAAAAACAAGAGTATGTAAGGTGTTTATAAAAGAGTCAGCACAATCATTTACCACAGCCTAACTTGTTGCTTATTGTAGTGTCCCATGTCCATCCACATCAGGCTCAACAAAACAGACTGGCTGCAATACATGCAGCAGTGCTAGGGTTGCCACCTTTTAAGAAGCCTAAAGTGGGACATTTCTTACTGAAACATGATTTTTCGCAGGATAACACGTAACCTCGATCAATGCAACAGACTTGTTTTCTCTATATAATCAAAATCAAGGCTAAGTATTTTAATTTCTTAGTTGCTTTTATTGTTTCTTATCATTTTAAGGTATTGTAATTTTCTAGAACATTTAGTAGAAAGTTAGAAAATATTTTTTCTACTATAAAATCAGGACATTTTGGCCCAGATATTCAAAAGGGTGGCGCATGGCGCAACAGTGTTGCGCCATGCACAACCCACTGATGCGCCCCGGCGCGATATTCAAATGGGAATTGCGCCTGGCACAAATCCTGATGTGCCAGAGCACATCAGTAATGTATGCAGGCACAGGTGGGGGGCTGTGCCCATGCATACTCTGCACAGCCCGATATTCAGCCCGGGATGTGTGAAGCCATGCATGCGCAACCCCTACCTGCGCCGCACAAAGTTAAGCAAAAAAAAAAAGGAGCAACAGCTGGCCACCCACAGGTGAGCTGCCGCATTGCAGGGCGCAACACGGCAGCTGCCACCTGCGGGTGGTCACCCGAGCTCCGGCTGCACCTCCGTGTTGGCGCCCCCCCATGCCCGATCGTGGGCATTGGTAACATAAACAAAACCTCCTACATCCCTGGTGGTCCAGTGGACCACTGTCTGCCTTATCATGGGCTGAAGTAAACAATGAAACCTATATCCCTGGTGGTCCAGTGGACCTGTCTGCCTGATCGCGGGCTGAAGTAAAAAGTAAAGGAACCTATATCCCTGGTGGTCCAGTCGACCTGTCTGCCCGATCATGGGCTGAAGTAAAAAGTAAAGAAACCTATATCCCTGGTGGTCCAGTCAACCTGTCTGGTCCATTCACATATCTGGAATGTGTAGTACGGTATGGGCTGCACACCCATTGGCTCATGCTGTGGACCAATGGGCGTACAGCCCTACTGACGGTGTCAGTCAGCGGAAGCAGCCGGGCAGCAGGCGGTGGGGTGCTGCTGCCCGCCGCTGACTGGGGAGCAGGCGATGGGGGATCAGTGGGCTGGTGGGAAGGGGGTCCACTGACCACCAGGGATATAGGTTTCTGTTTTTTTACTTCAGCCCACGATCGGGCAGACAGGGTCCGCTGGACCACCAGGGATATAGGTTTCTTTTATTTTACTTCAGCCCACGATAGGGCAGACAGGTCCACTGGACCACTAGGGATATAGGTTTCTTTACTTTTTGCTTCAGCCCGCGATCGGGCAGACAGCGGTCCACTGGACCACCAGGGATATAGGAATCTGTTTATTTTACAAATGCCAGTGATCGGGCTGTGGGGCACATTGCCGTGCTGCAGGGGGCATCGGTCCCTGACGGCTGCTGCCTGGCAGGGCGCCAGACACAAGTCATTGGGGATCGGCACACCTGCATGCAAATGGGGCCGTAATGACATGCAAATGGCCCCATCTGTGCCTTGCATACATTATGGCCCCATTTGCATGTCAACTTTTGAATATTGCGGTAGTTGCTCCTAGTGCAATGGAACTTGTGCTAGCGCATCCCCACGATCCACTCTGGCCACTGGCACTGGTGCAGTGCCACTGCGCCATGCACACTGCAGGTGGGTAGGGTGCGATATTCAACTATGCTGAGCCATGGCGCAGCTCCGTTGAATATCACCCAGTCCACGCCCCTGCGCAACCAAGTTGAGCTGTGCCCAGGCTTGCGCCACAGCCTGGTGCAGTTTGAATATCTGGGCCTTAGTATTTTTCATGTTTTTTTGCAGGACACAGTTGCCCAAATCAGGACTGTCCTGTGAAAATCAGGACAGGTGGTAACCCTAAGCAGTACTGGAAGGGAATAAAAAACTGAACTGGATAAATCACACATGACTAATGATGGCCAGCAAGGCCATGCAGAAGAAACTGCTGCAAGGGACAATGAGGGTGCACTAGATTCATATGAGTCCCCTGCTCCACATGCTGAAGAGTAGGAAGATGACTGCTGGCTCAATGTTTTGTGTTTGTTTTGTGATCCATTTGACACACATTAAAAGTTGTATTAAAGTGTTACTGTGTTCACTCCAATATGCAAGTAAAGTTTTTTGTAATATACAGTATGTAAATAGTCTGTTAATATGTAATATATTATTTTGCCTTTTCTCATTTTTAGATTTCCTGTTCTGTTAAAAATGAATCTGTATGAAGTAACACTGGTTTAGTATTTAATAATGGAAACAGTAGTAATAAAAAATAGTACTATACATATTTCTGATCCTTATCCCACTTTATTTTCATACCATCTTTACTTTTGTTGATCGTTTATTTGATTGTGTCCCCCTCAATAAATACTGTGTCATACAATACAATACTGTGTCATACAATACAATACTGTGTTTGTTGTACTTTTGTTTCTTTTCCTTGTATCCCTTAAAATATACATACTTTAACACTGTTGTGTTGCGTTTGAAATTGTGACCCACCTCTACCACACTTGTCAATATCTTACTGCATGTTTAAAATTACAGAACATTCAAAATGCATTGTACCATTTGTTTTTTATATTGTTATAAAGCATTTTATGTTTTTTAATATTGATGTACGATCATTGTGCTGACGTGCCAATGTTATATCTACTTAGCTGACTCCAGTGTTTCCATTAAAAAAAATTAAGCTCGTAGCAGCAACGGTTCCAAAGTTATCGCATTTTAAAGACAGTGGTCTGGATTCACAAAATCCCGCAGTTGCAGGAAAAACCCAGCACAAGTCGGTTGCCACTTGCTGGGCTGCAGTTTTTCCTGCAGCTATGGTGTTCACAAAAGTGGAGTCAGATTACGACCGGCTCTACGAATTACGGCAGCATTTGAGTGTTTTTTCCCCTTGCAGCTGCAGAAAAATGTTACGACTGGTGGGACCAGGCATAACATCTCCACAGCTGTGGGGAACTGTGAATACAAATCTCCATAGCTGTGGAGATTTTGGTCTGCAACTGGAATTGCAGAGTGGTACTTAGTCCCATTTCGTGTTGTGAATCCAGCACAATATCTTTTGAAATTTGTTACTCTGGAACTTTCGGAGCTGAAAACTTATTTTCTTTTTCTTCTTTTAATAAAAGCTTGGAGTCCAGCCATTAAGAAATGGTGCCATCATTAGATTGATATTATGTAACCGTAGTAATTATGTTATCGATATAAAAAACATCAGTTTTCTCTAGCTATATCAATTGAGTCCAGCCATAAGAAATTGTGTCATCATAATATCAATAACAGGGAATCGTCAGTATATTGATATTATGTAAGCATGGTAATCATGTTATCGATATAAAACCTGGCAGGTTTCTCTAGCTACATCAAGGGCATCCAGCTGGTAAGAAATGATGTCATCATTGTATCGATATTGTGTAACGTTATGAATGATTTTATGTTTTTTAACATCATTATATGGTCATTGTACTGATATACAAATGCTATATCTACTTAGCTGACTCCAAGCAAGCACTTAAAAAAAAACAATAGCTAAGTCTATTCAAGAAATGGTTCCAAAGTTGGCACATGTTAAAGACGAGAAGCCTGATTTTCAAAGGGTCGCTAGATCAGCACAAGTTGTGCCAAATCCCCACCTGCAGCAAACACCTGGTGTGCCACGGACCCTGCATTGGATTTTCATTCAACAGAGGCCCCTGTATCAAAGTCCCCAGATTTGCTGCAGGAGGATTCTTGTGCCAAACAGGTGGTGCACTGGAAGGGTCTGATGGAAGGTGCCGTCTTTTCCACCACCCAGTGCACAGCGGGCATCTGCATGGCAATGATGGGGGGGGAAGGATCCCTACAACCCACCTTGGACAGTGCCAAGGGTCCTGTGGGAGCACCCTAGTGGCCACTGTGAGACACAGCATGCTGTGACAGGGAGAATGGTGGCACTGGGCAGGTGTGCCCACAACAGTTCCAAAGACCGTACACAGGGTACTTCATCATGTGCAGGCACTGACCCTGTCCTGGACCCACTGGTGTTATCAGCCCTGCCAATTGTCCTGTAGCTGTCAAAATCCTTGACAACTGGGAGAGTCCTGGGCTGCACAGTATGTGATGCAGCTTTGTGACAGACAGACCCATGAGTGATATGCCCCTGCTGCACAGCCTGCTGTGTACAGGCAACTGCATATGCAGGTGCCATGGTAGCACTGGCAGGTTGGTGGGCACCCCTATAGGCAGGTGCCATACATAAGTGAGGGAATGACAATGGAACTGCAACCATAGTTACGGGATTGGGGAAGCACTATCCCTGCCACTGTGCCTTGCTATGTTGGGACAGTCAGTTACAGGTTGGGAGGGTGAGTGCATACTGTCATCTAGGGGTCTGTGAAACTGTTGCATGGTGCCACCATTCTCCCTGCCACAGCATGCCATATCACACAGTGCCCACTAGGATATGCTCACAGGACCCTTGGCACTATCCAAGGTGGGTTGCAGGGTTCTGTCCCCCCAACCAGCACAGTCCCAACTTTTGGTGCAAGGGCTGTTAGACCAATGCATGGCTGGTCTAACCACAGTCATGCCTTACAGCGATGACAGGGCTTTCAAAATCCCAAATTAGAGGATGCTGCAGCCCTGTTGTGGCATTAGCCCCCTTCCACTTTGGCACACTGGTGCAGACACTGCAAGGACAGGGCAAGCCAGTTGGCACAGGTGGTTGCCCCAGTGGTGCAGGGTGCCTTACAAAATCAAGACTGGTGGTAGGTGTGGTGCAAGGAGCCCATTGTGGCATTTCTTCTTGACACAAGCCCTTGTGCCAGTCTCGAGCTTTTGAAAATTGTGCCCAATATATTTTGAAAGGTCTAACTATGGAACTGTTGGGGCTACAAACTTATTTTCTTTTGTTTTAAATGAAAGCTTATCATCCAGCCATTAAGAAATTGTGTCATCATTATATCTATACTATGTAAGTGCAGTAATTATGTTGTCAAGCCATTTTTTTCTAGCTATATTGATAGCGTTGTGTCATTATATATAGAATAATGCATGGGATGGTGTGTTTAACAAGATTTTACACGCCCCCGAGGTGTTAGATTCTCCATAAAACCCGAGAGCGAAGCTCAAGGGGGTTTGTTTATTTAAGCATCCAACATCGTAAAATCTTGAGTTAAACACACCACCGCATGTTTTATGTCATCAAAATTCAAATAAAATAAATAAATGAAAGAGCTGTGGTCTAGTGTGGATGAAGTGGCAGTCCACGGTCTGTCTGTGGCTAAGCGACTGCCAAAACCTTTTTTCTTTTAAAGTTAGCTGAGGGAGCAAAGGGAGCAGCTGAGAGGCAGTTTTCTTTTTTTGTTTTCATTAGCTTAGTGCTGAATGATACTGGTGGTGTCCTGCAGTGAAGTATGCCTGGCGCCCCGTAAGTAGAGAGGAGAGAGCGGACACAAGCACATGCAGTGTTGGAAACCCGGCACGTGTTCGCCGTTATAACCAGTGGGTTATAATGTAAAATTATAACCCAGGTTTCCTATGGAAGAAAACGCTTCCCAGTTATTATATTGATATTATGTAACAGCACTTGTTATATTATTGATATAAAAAACAAGAGTTTTCTCTAGCTATATCGATATACATATTTACATCATGATGGTACTGTTTTTTTGTAAAATACATATTATCAATATACTTTTTTTGATAATGATAAAGTATATCAATATACTTTTTAAATATCAACATAAAATTTTATGACAATTTTAAAAAGTAACATTAAAAAAAATTTGTTTGCACCTTTTCTGAATTTTGGTATTAGTCCCTATAATTTAGATATCTATATAGATTTAAGCAATAAGGCACCACAGAGTGTGTGTTATTGCATAATAATGACTGGTCAGCAATTTTTTCCATTGCCTGACCGAGTTATATTTCCCGTTATAACTCCTGAGTTATAACGGTGAGCACGCACTGAGTCAGTCAAGTAAAAACACTCCCTGACTGGCTGTGCATCTCGTCCTTGGCGGGCTTTCAGCTTCTAAAACATGGCGGCATGTCAGCATAACAAAGAATCGGCAGACAAGAGTCGTCATTGTTTCTTTTTTCTATCGAATTGATCCTGCCTGCTATATATTTTTCAAAGTCTAACTGGTTGATCCTGCTCTTCATCCTACGGGGAAATGGTTTGCTTCACAAAATTAGCGTAGCACCATCAATCACGCCGAAACGGAACACCGCTCTGAAACTGGAGGCAAGAGAAAAAATAAATAAATTAAACCTCCAAAAAAGTTAAAATAAATAAATAAAGCAGGGACAGAGACACATACTGTGTGTGTGTGTGTATGTATGTGTGTGAGTTTCTGTGCGTGTTTCTCAGCGTCAGTGAGACAGGGGCGCAGTACAGAAAAATAAGAAAAAATTGCTGACCAGCAATTATAAAAAATAAAAGATGGGGAAGTGTGCTTTTAACTCAAATTTAATGGTTGCCCTCAGTGCGGGATGCTTTAATAAACCCCTCGGGCTTCGCCCTCGGAGTTTATGTAGCATCCCACACCTCGGGCAACCATTAAATTCTCGTTAAGCACACTTCCCCATCCATTATTGTATATATAACATCACTTCTCAGGTGGGTTGAAGCATGTGGTGCAAGAGGAGTGATGTTATTACACATTATAAAATGGGCTAAAGAAATCAACCATCCTGATTGGCTGACAGCCGTTTTCAGCCATGTCCTTATCAGAATGTATCATGCCAACCGGGCACTAATTGTGCCAATCAAACTGCAGCACATCAAAGAATCCATCCATGCCACCACTCTCTTCCTAGCCACTACAACTCCTCACCGCTAAACTATGATCCCAGCCAAATGGAACCCCAACAGCAGCAGACAGAGACACAATCACATGAACGCAGAACCCATGCCAGCAGTGAGTGTCTATAATATGGTATCTCTTCCTACACAAGCAGTAATGAAAAAAAATCAAATACTCACTACTTGTTTCCATCTGCATCGCAGACCATAGCTTTCAATCCCACTCGCTATGCCACTACTTAAAAGTCTCCACAATCTGTGCTTCCTCCGCCCCCCCAACTCCTCTCCTTACTTTAAAACCTGCAACAGTCCATAACTCCATAAGTGTAACGCAAAATAAAATAAAAAAAAAACAAACGGTTTCTTTATCTTCCTTGCTCTAATACTTCTGGGACCACGAAGCACAAAACGTACGGCACCTGCTAATGGACACGCATGCTACAAGCTAGCTAGTCACCCAGCCATTTAAAAACATTAATTTTCTGTAAAAAAAGTAGAAAACAAATGTTACACAGGAGGACAACCTCACCTACTATCTCACACATAATTTCCGAACATGGTTGCTTCGGTTGCCGTTAACTGAAAATGGCGGGGGCAGGAGACAGGCAGATAAAAGTATGAAATATTTCAGCACAACAAAATGCTTTTTAAACTTGTTTTTTTATAAATGGCATTGCTATCCACTGCACATACATCACAGACTACATAGCCTGTACCAACTTTTAATTAAACAGCTCCATACCAAAACAGTAACAGGAACTACTTTTTCTTTTTTTCTGCTTCAGAATCATACATTTTACTGTTTTTATCTACTTTTTATGTGTATTTTTAAATAACTTCCTTACTGAATGAGCCAATTTTATAAGTGCAATAACATACGACGAGGTGTGGGTTACATACTGATAAGAGCACGCCCAGGGGCATAAGGCACTCGGCGTACACCCCTGGGCGTGCTCTTATCAGCACGTCACCCACACCTCATCGTATGTTATTGCTTGCATAACACACATCCTGGAGTGCCTTATTGCTATTATACAATGACTCATTTTAAAATAGTTATAAAAAGGTTTTATTTTTAATTGTTTTTCTTTATGACATTTTTATTCTTTTCTGTATGGGAGGCATTTATTTGAAACAGAAGAAAAAGTAGTCCAGTAGGTGGTGCTCCTGCTTTATGCTCCTCTCTCCTTCTTGGTCTTTCTGTGATTTTGTCTCTCTCTCTCTCTCTCTCTCATTTTGTATTTGCCCTTGGCCCCACCCCCATTTACAGTTTTATTTTAATTGTGTATCACAACGGGGCACTTTTGAAGCCTTACACAGTCTGTGAGTTGGGAAAGAAAAACAGTCATCAATCGGTAAGTGGAGCATAGTGGTTTAAACACATGTGCTCTCACTATTCCCTTGTCTTTGTATATGGCTGCTTTTACTCTGTGGTGTGCCCTCCACACGTTATGGTCCTAGTTGTTTAGTTTGTTCTACCGGTACACTATTCTTGTTTGATTGTTTTTTTATTTGTATTGGGAGAAAGTGGATTTGAATTCTTCATTGCTGTTCTTCATGAAAAGAACGTGCGAGTAAAGTAGGCGCGAGTAAAACATGGCTGCTGCTAATGTAAAGCTACTTTGTTGGCTTTTGTTTCACAGGTTCGGCTGGTACATTTGCCAGATTTATTTGTACTGGGAGAACATTCAGTTGTGGAACTTGCGATCTCTACTGGGGAGAACAGCAGCCAGCTGGAGTGATGGCACTGTTCCGGTAAGTTGGAGACTGTAGGGTGTGCGCATGGGAGACAGTTGTGAGCCACTCGCTGCTTCACTCGGTAAAGAAACTACCACTTGCTGTGGCAGTTATTTAAAATTCAAAATGCTAGAAAAACTGCTCAGTGCCATTGATGGGGGGGGGGGGAGCTGTGATGGCTTCTAGGCATCTATTTTGGAAATTGGTTGTGGCTGGTGGCAAGGCACTTAGAGAGGGGATATGAAGCTGATTTTGGGAAGGAGTGAGTGGGTAGGAATTTCTTTTTATGTTATGTGGTTATACCAATGCCTACCCTAGATACAGTAATGTTATTGTCAGATAACATCATTGTGTCTGGGGCATGCTGACCAATCAGGAGGTAAGATTTTTTCATGCCATTGTATAATACCCGTTATCATTCATCTTATACCATAAATTGTGCGGCTAACATTTCATGTTCTTCCCAAGCAGTACCAATTCTTCCTCGTTTTCATTCTTTGGCTGTGAAAGCGTCAGAAGATAATAATGTAATATATTGAAAAACATATGAAAAGTGACCTGAGCTTACAAGTGAAATGCATTGAATAAATTCATTGCTTTTAATCTGTAAAGTGTTTTTGTCTAAGTGGTGTCAGGGGCCCATTAAAAAGTACAAAGCATCTTGGAGGTACTCATGTACAGTACCAGCATTCATTGTCTTGAAGTCGCACCTAACATTATTCATTCGGCAGCATAGCATTGGAGAAAGAATGTGTAGATGCAGACAGCAAGGGAGATGCAGGAGCCAACAAGGCCTGCAATGCCAATCAGGCTGAGATGGAGGTGCAGGCAAAGATTCATGACATGTGCAAAGCAGGTATGTTTCAGATGTGCAGAAAAATTCAGAATGAAGTCTTTTTTAGCAGTTTTTATTAGGATGCAGAATGACAAAGTTGCAGTATGGAAGCTTCCCACAGTGACCTTTTAAAGCTTTCAACTTTAGGGTGGAGGAGTTCAACAAAATGTATTTATTTATTGAAATGTTTTACCAGGAATGCACACTGAGCAACAGGTTGCTCATCTCCCGGTGTGACCTGGGGGAAGGGGTACAATAGGGATGAGTCATTTTATATTCCAGTTACAAACATCACCATAGCATACAATTAATTAAGGCAGTTGTTACACATAGTGTTGCATACATATATAATTTGCAAGAACAATTAATAAGTGCAATGGTAATAAGTGAACAAGTGCTATCGTGAAATAAGGTGTGAAGAAGAGAGAGGACGAGATGACAGATAGTGCAGAGTCGTGTCCCAGAGAGGCTCCTTCAGGATGCGGAGAACCCTGCAAGGGGACAGGGGACTGGAGTAGGGATTAGAGAGGGGAGAGAGAGAGAGAGAGAGAGAGAGAGAGAGAGTGGAAGTAAGTGTGATTAACACCTAGGAAGGGAAATAAGGCCTGACCCAAAAAGAGAACCCTTCAGGATACGATGAACCCTGCAAGGGGCAGGGAAGTTCATGTGATTGTAAACCCTCCTGCGGTTAGGCATTGTAATTACAGAGGGATAATGAGAGGGAGGGAATGAGAAATAACACCTGGGAGGGGATGAGGCCTGATTCCAGGAACCCTCCAAGATGCTGGGGACCCTGAAAGGGGACCTGGAAGGCCAAGGATAGGTAGATGGGGAAGAAAAGGTGGCAAGCCTAGGCACTATAGGACCCCTTCAGGATGCTGAGAACTCTGCAAGGTGAGTGTGAAGGCTAGGGGAAAAAGGGGGAGTGAGTAGGGAAAGGAGAAAGGTATGAGAACTAGCACCTAGGAGGGGCTAGGGTCGGTAGAGGCAGTAGAGTCGATAGAGGCATTGGGTAAGTTCCGAAGGGGGACAAACTGTAAGGAGCAAGACAAAAGAAATTAAGGTGGGTCATGACAGGAACAGTTAGGTGCAAGATAGTTGGAGAGGGCAGTGTTGATGGAATAGAGGGCGGAGGAGGAGTGTCAGATATGGGGAGGTAGAGAGTACCCAGACTGGCTGGAGAGGGTGTAGCGGCAGGGGACAGCTAACGTGCGAGTGTCAGTAGATCTGAGGGAGTGAGAAGGAGGAGGGGGTGTTATAAATGAGGGGGAGAGGTAGGAAGGGAGTTCACCCAGCCAGTGTTTAGCTGTGAATTTAGCACAGTGTGAGAAGTGTCTATTTGTAAGGGAGGGGAAGGAAAGGGCTCGATAGAGGTCACAGTGGTGGGTGTGAGAGGGAACATCAAGGGCAAAGCGGCAGGAGTTGAAGAGAGTGTCCAATCTGGTCAGGGAGGACTTAGGAGCAGCACCATAGACTATGTTGCAGTAGTCAAAAATGGGGAGGATCATCTTCTGGCAAGCTCACGCCTAGCCACAGGAAGGATGCACTGTGGTTCCTGAACAAGGCACCAAGCTTGGGGTGCAATTTTTTCTGGATGCCGTCAATGTGTCCAGAGAAACTGAGGTGTTGGTCTAACCAAACCTGGAGGTATCTGAAGGATGAGGTGTCCTCAAGTAAAGTCCCATGAAGAGTGCGGAAAGTGGGCAGGGAGGGAAGCCTAGAGAGTCTCTGCCTTGTGCCAAAGGTCATGGAGACTGTCTTCTTGGCATTGAGGAATAATTGATAGTTTGCAAACCAGAGCTGGAGCTTGTTGAAGTCGTGCTGCAAGCTGGATGTAACCTCAGCTGAGCATGAGCCAGATGCATACAGGACAGAATCATCAGCGTACATGTGTATGGTGGAGGAGGGGGAGCAGACAGATGGCATGTCATTAAGGAAGATGGAGAACAGAAAGGGACCAAACACAGAGCCCAGAGGGATGCCAGTGCAGATCTGGAGTGGTGGCAACATGGCATCTGCGATCTTAACTGACTGGGTTCTACCAGTAAGGTAGGCCTTAAACCAGTTAGTGGCAGAAGGGGTTAGACCAGCAGATGAGAGGGAACCAAGGAGAAGGGAGTGGGAAACAGTGTCAAAAGCCTTGGCAAGGTTGACAAATGTGGCTAAAATGATTTGACCATTGTCCATCCCAGAGAGGATGGAGTCAGTGAGCCAAAGTAGGGAGGTGGTGGTAGAGTGGTTTTCCTTGAATCCAGACTGGAACGGGGTGAAGAAAGAGGTATCAGATAGAAAGGAGGTGAGTTGAGAGATGACTAGATGTTCTTGTAGTTTGGCTAGGGTAGGGATTAGTGAGATGGGGCAATAGTTGCCAGGAGATGAGGGGTCTCCACTTTTAGGTAGGAGGAGGACCACTGCATGCTTCCATGTGGTAGGGACATTGGAGATTGAGAAGGAGAGATTTAAGATTAAGGAGAGGTAGGCAATTGCCAGGGCTGAGAGGGGGAGAGAGAGTAGTTTAGAGTCAAGGTCATCTGGGGAAGATCCTTTTGAGGGGTTGATGGCGAGGAGGGCATTTAGAGTATCAGTGGGGGAAACTGAAGAGAATAAGAAGGAGGGCTGTGGGGAAATAGGAAGTGGAGTGTTTTTTTTTTGGGGGGGAGGATAGAGGGGCAGCCGTGACATTTGAGGGGGAAGGGTAATTAGGTAGGGACTTCAGCAGTTTGATTGCACAGGAGGTACAATAGGAGTTAAATTCTGTAGCTATGGAACATTGCAACTGGATATACCCCCACAGGCTTGTAAGAGTGCTGAAACCATCAGCAGCATGACTTTAGCAGATGTTTTATCTCCTGCAAGGCTGGATACCAACTAACTAACAGTGGAAGGGGCCTCTTTATGCCACTCACACTGATCACGTGATGAGCTTCCATTTACAGATTAGTGGTTTGTATCTTTTATATACCATTCACCAATACAAGCATAACAGAATCCAATGAGAAATACCTTGCTATTATAGACCTGTCTGTTACCATTTTCCTTTTAGGTACACAAGAGGAGATTTTTAGCAAATGTTTTTAACAGGGGTTCTAATCCTGCTTCTGGTTCCACTCCTAAGCCCTCCCCCTTCTCAGCTCAGGAAGAAGAGAAGCAGAGATCAGGCCAGCTGCAGCCTATGGAACCATTTTGTATTTGAACAGGTAAGTTTGACTTGTTACCTTCTTTTTTTATATCTTCTTTCTTTTTCTACTATCTTTAACTCCTCTTTGTCTCTTTCTTTCACAGGTACTTTTCACATTTCAACAGTGTGTTTGTGGTAATGCTCATGTTAACATGAAACAGTGAACACAAAGAAACAACTTTTTACAGTATCTGCAGTTTTTGTTGTTGTTGTTTTTATGTTTGCTTGCACGCATGTGCAAGAAATATAGTGCTACCATACGAATTTTCCAATTCCAATGTCCTGCTCCTTCTTGCAGGTGCGGCCTCACAGCACCAATAAATGTCTGAGATGTTTATAACAGCAGTTCAGATGCAGTGGCGTACAGTTCAAAGCAAAATACTGCTACAATCAGTGGTGATAACATGTAGGCAATTTGCATACTGCCGTCGGCAGGCAGTTTACATACTGCTGTCGGCAGTATGCAAAGTACCTACATGTCAGCACTGCATCTGAACAGCTGTCTTAGACAGCTTCATTTTTTTCTTGTCCCCCCAACAAACACCCAAGTAGCACGCTGGGGTGCGCTCCCCCCCACACTGTATGTCCGACTGGGGTGCCCAATCCCCTGTAGGCTCCACTGCCCCCGTCCCCAAACAGACTTCCAGGTGCCACGCTGGGAGCCCACCCCAGCATGGCAAAAGTCCGTATGGCCGACGGGGGTGCCCAATCCCTCGTCGGCCCCACTGTACCCCCCCCCAAAAAGAGACTTCCAGGTGCCATGCTAGGAGGTCACCCCAGCGTGGCAAAAAGTCTGTATGGCTGACGGGGTGCCAAATCCCTTTGGCTCCACTACCCCACAAACAAACTTCCAGCTGCCACACTGGGAGCTCACCTCAGTGTGGCAAAAATCCCACATTGTCCTCGAAAAAAAAGAAAAGACACTTGTAAGAAAATGGTCCTCATTGACTGTCTTGCCCCTCCCCAACTTGCACCCACCTTCAAGTGCCATCTACCCCCACACCCCCACCCCATACTTACCTCTCCGAGCCCAGTGTAAACGATCTTTCTGTGGACCGGGAACACGCCTGCACTCTTCAAAGCCAACTGCGAACTGAAGAAATGCCAGTAAGCTGTATAATGGCATAAATGTATTTTTTTTCAACCTTGGTGCATATCTTGGCCATTTTTGGGAATTTTTTCACCAAATTTTCAACATGGGGTTCTTGGGACCCGACCTCATGAACTCAGTCACTGTCATTTAGTTATTCGGTCCCAAAAGGTGATTTTGCAGTCACTGTGTGGAACTACCTTTGGGACCAATTAACAAAACAACAGTGTCACAGTTCATGGTAGGCTAAAACCCTATGTTGAGAATTAATTAACATCAAAAATCAGTCCTACCAGCGTATTGCGCAGTTCCTCGCATGCTCATAACTTTGAGAATTTTTAATATTTTCACTCCAGATTTTCAACATTGTCATTTTATCACACCTCCTTATGAACAGTACAGCTGTCACTTTTCACTTCTCATCCAAAATGTGCTTTCGCACATGTAGCGCACATTGGCACGGTTGGTGCGCGAAATCAATGTTCGGAACACATTAAGAAAATCACAGTGTCATTGTTTATGAGCAGAGGTGTTAAAATAGCTATGTTGAAAATTTGGTGACATAAGTCCATAAAATGACTCTGTTATGAGTGTGCATTCCGCAATTTCCACGCACCCTTGTAAGTTCAAGAATTTGTAATATTTTCAGTCCAGATTTTCAACATTGACATTTTTCCACACCTCCTTATGAACAGTACAGCTGTCATTTTTCATACCCTGACTGAAATGTGTTTTCACACTTTCAGCACAGAATAGCGCTGTCACTGTGGGAAATTAGTGTTCGGGACAAATGAAGAAAATCACAGTGACACTGTTCATGAGTGGAGGTCCAAAAATGCCTATGTTGAAAATCTACTGTAGAAAATCCCCAAACTAATTACATTACGGGTGTACATTGCGCAGTTTCTATGCATGCTCATGACTTCACCAGTTTTTGTATATTTTCACTCCAGATTTTCAACAATGCCATTTTTTACACATCCTCATGAACAGTACACCTGTCACTTTTCACAGCCTGTTCAAAATGTGTTTTTGCACCAGTGGTGCCAAATGGCGCAGTGTCTGTGCAAAATCACTTTTCGCCTAACAAACTGATAGTGTCACTGTTCATGCGGTGGGGTCACAAAAAACCCATGTGAAAAACTTGGAGTAAAAATACCAAAAAACACCCAGGGCATTAGGGTTTTTAACCATAACACCCTACCCGGTAGGGACTGACAGGCGTCAGGGGAGTGACTTGGGATTGTCGACAGTAATGCTCATGCCATTCCGTGCTCACCCCCACCGCCTTGGACCCTTTGCTCCCAGAGTTTACCCCATTCTCATATACTACGCTCATTTCAGCATATTTCCTTATGGAATGAGGTGAATGTAAAGCACAAACACCCCAAGGCATACCTTGACACTTGTCAGTGTCTGAAGGGTAGGGCGAGGTGAAACGTCATGACCGTCATGGGCGACGACCCAAAGGCACACCCCAAGGCCTGTCCATCTCTGCAGGGTGAGGGTGGAGTTGGTGTCAGTTCAATATTTCAATGCCATTCCTATACTGTATCTGTCTAACTCCTGCACCTCCACTGCTAATGCCAGCAAGCATTCGGCATTGACAAATGCTTGTTATTTCTGTGGTAGTGCTAGTCCACTGAAAGTAGGTTTGTTACCTAAACTATTTTTCTTCAAACAAACCTGTCCCCTGTCAGCAGGTTCAGTGTTTGGCTTGTTCTGACCCTACTACAGGGAGAGAGAGAAAGACATCATGTGCTCAATGGAGTCTTTCTTTTCCATGCAGCCTTCTACTTGCTTCCCTAGTAGCTCAGGCGAAGACAGCGGAAGAGCAAACATGCTTTTCTCTGCTTCAAACTATATTACATGGTTTTACACTGGTTTAGTTTCGCCCCCTTTTTACTTTCTCATTTTTCCTTTTTTTATTTTGCTCACTTTTTATGTTCTGTACACCTTCATGCTTTGAAATTGCATGCTCTACATATTGTAAACTGCTGTCTCCACTCAGCAGGGTTTGCTGCTCTCCTCAGGTAGGGCAGCACCTGTGGTTAAACTTTCATTATACTATCTCTCTTTATTCAAGTCTCAGAGAGACTTCTAGGACACACCATGGGGGATTACCAGGAGTAACCATGTTGAAAATAGAAAAAAAGCAGATAGAAGAGAAGGCGAGGATATGAGTGTCGGGGGTCAAATCTGTAGATGCACCAGTTCTCAGATCTGCCAGGAAACAGAAATGCTGTCATGACAGACCTTTACAGGATAGGACAGGACAGAAAAGAATAGAAATATATGTATTGTTTTCCTGTTTTTAAAATGCTGAAGTCCAAGAACAACAAAATGGGGGGAGGGGGTACCAACATTCCCCTATCTACTGGGGCAGGACACTGACCCTGTCACACAGGCCACAGCAAGAGGGTCAACTGAGGAAGCACTGCCCTACTCCCTTGTCCAGGTTGGAGCTGTCCTTTACGAGGACTGTGAGGACACACTACATCATGTCACTGTGCTTAACAAGGTGGGTGATGTTTGTAATACTAATTGAAGGGCTCCAATGCCATTGATTTGCACGCATTTTTTCTTCTTTCTGGTCACTGCTCTTTTTATTATTTTCTAGCCATTCATGGGACATTCTGTGGAATTTGAGCTGGTGGCAGGGCACATGCAGGAGACACAGTGGTGGATACAGCAGGAGCTGCGGACTGCAAGGGCTTGGAGTTGATCGAGAGTTGCTACTTACAATATCTGCAGATGAACATCGGGAGTAATGGTTTATCATGGGAATGCCAGAGGTAAGATGTAATACAGTGTGTTATATATTTGATATAGTGTTTGTAAATTATATCTTGTTTTTTGTTCTGGAATAAAATCTGGTTTCATACCAGTCCCACACGTCACCTGTATGAAAGTAAAGCACAGATGACTGAAAAGCACTTTGCAGGGTTTATTTAAGATTTTATAAATATGTTTCATAAATATGTGTAAATGTATTTAACTTTTCTCCTGTTGCTTATCTTTCCAGAAGAATCTTGCTTCATACCAGTCCTATACACCACTGGACTGAAAGTAAAGCGTACACAATCAAAAAGCACTTTGCAGGTTTAGTTTAAGACTGGAAATGTGGGAACAGTAAACTGAGGTAATGCTGGGGGGGTGGCCAGGGGGCTAGTGGGACATGACACATACCACTGGTGGATGGGGATCAGTGGTGTGCACCATGCCCTCTGCCCCTCAGCTCTAGCATAATGTCATGCAATTGGCCAGATGTTCAAGGGTCATCCAGTGGAATTTGAACTGTTAGATCTTGATTAAAATATTTGCTTTGTGGGGACTGGGGGTGGGAGATCCAGTAGCCTGAGGTAATCCCATCTACATGCAAACCTTATTCTCCTGCCTGTCCAAACTAAACATAACCTACAACTGCACCTGTAGGTTTGCCTTGTTGGCCCCATATTCCATGCATCACTGTTCCCTCTAGCAGGCCCCACTCTGGCTCCCCCCTCAGGCCTACTGGGACAATCTCCTATGCTGCTTCATTACAAATCCATTGCAGAAATGGAGCAGTCACCCCTGTCCCTCCTACTGTTGCCAAATCTCTGCCATCGAGGCCTCCAGACCTCCTCCAGCCTATTATTAGATTGCCTACATGTTACTATATGTATGGTCCCGAAGGCCTTCTCCTCAGCTGCCCCACATCTTTGGAACAGCCTATCTGCTCCACTACAGACCCTGGGATTACACCCCCATTTAAATACCAATGCAAGACTTCTTTCACTGCTACCATCACCTGTAAATACCCCTTGATGATAATCTGACCCCTTGCTAAGGGCAAAGCATCTGCTTTCCCTCCTTGCCTTGCTGTGACAATGGGTGTACCACAATGATTCTGGAATTTGTTGCTATTATTATATTTGTCTCTGGAAACTGTTGTTATTGTAATGATTTTATGTTGGTCATAGTGCTGCCACATAGACTCTGTGCACTATTATGGCTTGCACTAAGGTCACTTTGTACCAATTTGCTCGGTTCTTTTGTTTTGTATCACTAAATATGTTGTGACTACTTACTGTACCCTGCACCTTTGTACTGTTCTCTTACCTTGTTTGTGCCATCTTTATGGCCTGGATTGTACCTGAAAATGATCCCTGAGATTAGTGTACCCCCGGTTAACAAATAAATAAATAAATGATGGTGGTGGGGGGGACAAGTGACTGGGGGGACATAGTACATAGCTCCTGGCCTGGGACAAGTGGTTTGCACCATGACCCACTGGTCCTCTGCCTGGGGGGCACATAACTTTGGGGGATATGGTGCGTACAATTGATGGACAGGGACCAGTAGTTTATACCCTGTTCCCTATCACTCCCCTACCCAGGATTGGGGGAAGGGGCCTGGGGTCACCATGCCAGATAGGCCCCCTCTCCCAACCACCCATCATTACCTCATGTATTGGGTCATCCAGTGGAATTTAGAGCTAGTGGTTGGACACAAGCGGGTGTCACCTTGACTGACACAGATAGGGCTGTGGATAGTGAGGGCAATGTGATTCCCTGAAGTCCTGGAGCTGGTCAAGAAATATTACATAGGTGAATAGGGGGAGTATGTAATTTGTACTGAACTGTGCTGTTTGTGACAGGGTGGTGCGATGCAGTAGCCTGAGATAATGCTGGGGGGGGTGGCGGCGGACTGTGGGGGCATGGTGCATATCCTCAGGTGGTTGGGGGCCAGTGGTTTGCGTTTTGCCACCATCAGTCCCCTGCCTGCCTACCTGTATTTTAACAGGATCATTGCTTGTATTTCTTTCTTTCTCTGTAGGTTCTGTCTTCATTTTGTGGTCTGCAGTACTCCGCTAACCTATTAATCTTCTGCATACGTTTGTGTCCTGCAGATCCTGAATGGATGTTAAGGTTGGATATGCTTTGTGTGAATTAAACCAGGGGACCGCGATAATGATTGATGGCACAGGATTTTTGAACTCTCCCTTTGTAACTTTTTGACTGTGATAACCTTTAAATGGGATATCCTCATTTTTGTTAAAAAAAAGTCCTAAAAACAAAGCACTGTAAAACTATGTTCAGTATTATTCCACTAAATACAAATTATTCCTGCTTTAAGAGATTTAGGGTACAGTGCACTGGCAGGGACTCTGTCACTAAAGACCAGTAATATAAGCAGGCAACTGGAACCTGGGCTGTCCCAGAGCACACATTACTTCTTTTCCTCTTTGTTTGTATGTGTTCCACAAATATGCATACTGCACCCATGTGATTGAAATGTAGTAATTATGTGTGCAGCACCAGGCTGTACATTAGAGAAAGAGTAATGTGTGCTCCAGGACAGCCCAGGTACCAGTTGCATTGGTGGCGCAGCTGGTTAGCGTGACCAGAATGGTATTCCGGGTGGCCTGGGTTCAAGTTCCAGCTGAGGCACTTCTTTCTTTCCTCTGTTTGTATGCTAGAAAGGGTCTGTTTAACTCATGTAATGCTTATCATGAATGCTTCAATTGTGTTTGGTTTTCAAACTTTCATGACTTAAATTTTTTTTTATTCTTTGGTAACCTGGTCAGGCCCACTGGGCACAAGGCGCAATTACAGGGGCGATCTAGGAGCACTGAGGAGACTAAGTGACTTGGTCAGACTCACAAAGTATGCAAACTGAGGTTGTGGGAATCAAACCCAGGTCTGCTGGTTGTACCAAGCTCATTCACAGCTCATTACTCTAACCGCTAGGCTATGTACCTTAACAGATACCATGCCCAGAAGAATATTTGTACCAGAGCCACCAGGCTTGCAAAGGTGGAGTTTGTTTCCTCCTCTTTCCAGAACAATCTTAGTCACCCCCTCCAAGTTATGGAAGGTCATCCATGCCCTCTTTCCCCCCAACCAGTCCTCCCAGTCCTTAAGGTGGGTGACATCCTCATTTCTGATCCCCCTTCTGTGGACTCACATTCAACTCTTACTTCACCACCTGTGCCTCTTCACTCCTTTCCACCTTCCCCCTCCCCCTCCCTCCTACCCTCCCCAATACCCCCCATCACTCCCCTTTTCCTTCTCACCAGTTACCCTTGCTACTGCTATAAGTGCCCTAATGGGCTTGGCCCTAAGCTTCTACACTTCTCTGCCCCTGTTGTTGCCATTCCCATCTCCTCCCTTCTCAACCTCTCCTTCTCTCTTGCCTCAGTCCCAGGCACCGGGAAGCATGCAACTGTCATTCCCCTTCCCAAAGGAGGTGACCCCTCCTCTCCCAGCAGCTTCCCCCCATCTCCCTCTTTCCTACCTTATCTAAATTCCAAGAGCACATAGTGCTACAGAATTTAACTCCTATTGTACCTCCTGTGCAATCAAACTGCTGAAGTCCCTACATAGTGCTGTCGCTACTTTCTCCCTTCTTTCACTCCTCCTCCTCCTTTTTTCACCCCTTTCAGTCTGGTTTCCACAAACAGCACTCCACCACCTCCTCCCTCCTCTGGCTCACAGACTCCATCCACACAGGTATGGACTAGGTAGTCCTCACCTCCACCATCTTTGTTGATTTAGCCAAAGCTTTCAGCACTGCTTCCCACCCCCGTGTCCTCTACAAGCTGAAGTCAGTGGGTCTCTCAGACTCCACAGTTAGCTGGTTCATGTCATACCTATTGGGTAGATCTCAATCAGTTAGAACTGATGTGTCCCTTTCCCCACCCTTCCCATTTGCATCGGAGTCCCCCAAGGCTCTGTCCTTAGCCTGCTACTCTCCATATTCCCGAATGACCTTCCCTTTTCCTGCTCATCTACGTCCATCCACATGTATGCAGATGACACAGTCTTGTTTGCCTCTGGGTCCCCTCCAACTGAGTTAACAGGCAGGCTCCAACTTGATTTCGACACTGTCCAACAATGGTTCAGGTCAAATCAACTATCCCGAAATGCAAAAAAAACCCGGTATCCAAGTCCTTGGTACTAAGCATAGGCTGTCTAGGCTCCATTCCCTCCCCTCCTTCCACACCCTAGATGAGGTCACCATTGACGATGTGCCCTCATTTAAGTACCTTGGGGTCTGGCTTGATCAACACCTTGACTTTTCGCAGCACGTAGACACTATTCATAAAAAACTCCACAAAAGCTTGTCGCTCTATATAGGAACAAGAGCTGCATCCCACTATGTACTCACTGAGAAATTATCTCTAAAATGATCCCCTCCATGATTGATTATGGTGATATTGTCTACAGTGCTACCCCAAAGTACCCCCCTAGTCAGACTGTACCTCCTCTTTCATGCCTTCTGCTGCTTTGCCTTGGACTGCCTGCCTTGCACTCATCATTGTTCTTTGTACTCTGCCCTCTCCCTCCCTCCCTCCCTCCCGTCCCTGGAAGCTCGGTGCCTAAGCCACTGTGCTTCTTTTATTTCTAAATTCTGGCTGTCATCACCTCCCCCACCTCAGCTCCCTCCTCTCCCTTGCCCCCTCTTCATATGTTCTCCATATCTCAGGCTATCATTCCCTCATGTTTCCCTCTCGTAAATCTCTTGCTGGTCAGGCTGCCTTCTCTTTCCACTTTCCTAAACTCTGGAAGTCTCTCCCCATAACCATTCACTTCGCATCTTCCAAACGTTCTCTCTCATCTACTCCGTATCCACACTGCTCACTCCTGTAATTTCCCTTAGTCAAATCCCTTACCCTCTCCATCTTTTCCTACCCTCCCTTTTTCTCCTACTTCTTGCTCTTCCCCGCTCCTACCCCACCCCTTCACTTGTCCCTCCCTACCATCCTTTCTCTCCTCCCTCTACTATTCTTCACTTCTCCCTCCTTACCCTCCTTCCTCTCCTCTCTCACCTGTTGCCCATCACACTAGTTCTCTACTTCCTTTATTCCTCCCTTTCTGTGCTCCTCCCAAATGTACCCTGTCCCTTACAGGCCTCACCTATATTGTTCTCTTTCCTGGTCCTATGGGACATATCTCCCCCCTGGCCCAGTGATATAGATATTTATTATTCTTTGTAGGTGCCTGGTACACTCACATCCCTGACTTGAACAAAGCTTTGCAAAGTTTAATATATATCTCTGTATGATGTTTTATTTACTGTATAATATTTTGTTCTAGTCTGTACTATATCCCTTTTCCCCTTCTCCCAGGATGCATCTGGAATTGAACTACAGTATTTTTAGCTCAGTATGTCTTTCATGGTGAAACTTTTGAAATTAATCAATGAATAGACCATATCATTATATGACTTTTGGCCATATCAATATAAAGTTTTACGACTAAGGGTGGGCTACATATGAACTGCAACTTGGAGTTTTAGCTATGCAAATGACCAAATGGTTATCCAGTTCAGATCAGTTTAAGTGGCTCCAGTTGTCAAGATCAGCTGTTAGAGCATGGCAGAACATTGGGAATTGGGACCTAGCTCTATTATCGTAAAGTTGCAAACTCACATTCAGTAAGAAGTCATTAGTTTTAATAAACTGCTTGGAAATCCAATTTAGATTACTCCTTATCAATCAGGCCGCAGAAAAATATTAGGAGGGGTGTTCAGCAGTGTTTTATGTGCCCTTTATGAACAACTGTTCTTAACAGGGTATTATGTAAATGAACATGTACACTGTTACTGAATCAAGGGACTATGACTATTCATATGTTAGGGTGTCTTCTTGTTGAACTCACAACATTTTTTCTTTTTTTAAAGTTTTACTAGGGATGGGAGAACCTCAAAAGGTTCTGAGGTTCTAAAAGGTTCTGATATGCAAAAAAAGGTTTGTATGCTTATCTGAACCTTATCCAAACCTTTTATAACCTTTATTGTTTTATGGTAACTGTATGTAAAAAAAATCATTATAATGACTGGTTAACCCCATTATCAATTTGTTTTCGATAACTGTAAAAAGCCTAATCAACCCACGGGTTGATACGAAAAAACTCGTATCAACCCACGGGTTGATCTGACTTTCACAGTCTTACGCTGAGAAGCCAACAGCAGACCAGACCAATGAAACAGGCGGAGGCAGCATGAGACGGTTCTCCTTCTCCAACCGTATACTCTCACTTTCAAGATGAACCCCATTTTAAAAGAAATGAAGAGAGCGTCAATGCCTAATCCTGCCACCAGTTATTATAAAAAATAAAACATGTGTAAGAGGTTGATATGCAGTTTTTTAGCACACCTTCGGTGTGTGATAATAGTGAAACCTCTCGAGCTTAGCTCTCGAGGTTTCTCTATTATCACACACCTTGGGTATGTAGAAAACTGCATATCAACCCCTTACATATGCATTATTCTCTATTTAAACAGCTTTCAATCAACATATCTATAGAAAAAGGCAATCAAACCACTGTTTAGTAATAATAAACAGCACGATTAGTGAAATAAGATGAGGAGTGGATAATGTGACTGTGGCTGTGCCCACTGGAGGATGGCTTTGATTTGCTCCAAAGGTAGGTAAGTTCCAGATCTCTATTTTTTTTTTAAACAGTATCCTGAGTTTGACTTTTTGTAGAAGGGGATATGTTAGGCACCACTTTTGCTTAGCAACAACTCTCTGTATGGAATGCAACGTGAAGCAACGTGGGAGAAGACACAGCACCAGGCAGTCTGAAAGCCACCACTTCACTATTGCTACTGCCACTACTATTGGGGCAAAAAACAAAGCTAAGCAACATTTCTAAATTTTAATCAGTCTGTTTAAGGTGCATTTAGCTAAATGATCTCCTCAGAATGAGAAAGCGACCATGTGAGAACAGGGATTTGGTGGGCACGATGTTACCAGTACAATCATGTCATGTACTGGCTGCACCTCCCACCCACCCCCAGAATGAGGATGTTTTGGTCCAAAGGCAAGCAAGTCCCAGATCTCTTATTTTTTTTTTTAAAACCAGTCCCCTGAGTCTGACTTTTTGTAGAAGGGGACAGTGTGTTTGTAATGTATGTTACCAATTACTGTAAAACTAGTTATTTTCATGCAAATTAATTTTAATGCAAACACAAATGCAATCATAATTGTGTAAATAAAATTTAGTACTAAGTCATTAGCATAACATTCAATATAATGGAAAAGGTGCTAATTGGCACAAATTTATTTTAGTGCAAATTACTGCTTCAGTGAAAATAGCGAAAATGATTTGACAGTGAAAATTTCAAGTTTTACACTACGCTTAGGAACTACTGTCGATAGGGAATGCAACGTGAAGCAATGTGAAAAAAGGGGACCAGGCAGCCTAAAATGACCACTCCACCACTGCTACTACCACCACTATCAGGGGGGAAAAACAGAGCTAGCAGCATGTGTCACATTGCTAACATGGTTATAATAATTATTCTTAGGTGCATTTAGCTAAATGATTTCAGAATGAGAAAGCGACAGTGTTTGAGTAGAATGGAGTACAATGTCCTCCCTGATACCATTGTACATGATGTACTCAGTGACAGCTACTTTTTGTTCAAGGATGCTTTCAATCATACAGTTAGTTGAATTTCACCTTGTTGGTACATCCTGAACAAGTTGGAGATGAGGAAGACCTTTGTCCTTCTGGATATCAGCAAGGATGTCATGGGCTTTTACTGAATGGTTGAAGTGGCCAGACGCTTTGCACACTGTTCCCACAGTGGTTGATACTTGCCGGTCATTATCCAGGAATCTTCGAATGATTAGTTTAAGACTATGTGCAAAACAGTGTATATGTGTATAGCTGCTGTCATGAAGTGCTTTTTAAATATTTGAACTATTGTCGGCAACAACAAAATAAACTTTCAAACCCTGTGAAGTGACCCAAGCAGTGACTAGTCTTTTCAGTTCTTGCTGAATGGACTGTGCTCTGTGTGTGTGTGTGTGTGTGTGTGTATATGTGTGTGTGTGTTGAAAGTGACATACATGGAGAACTGCCATTTTCTGAAATGACTTTTTTTGAGCTCTGAGAGATAGTAGTGGTAGTAGTAGTACTGGTTGAAGTGGTAGGGGTAGCAGACAGACTGGTATGTGAGAATGATGATGCATTGCCCGCAAAAGTGACCCAATGTGCAGTAAGAGAAAGACAGGAAATGGTTTGGGTGCTAGTCCACATATCAGTAGTAAAGTGAACTACCTTGTCCTCAGTCTCTCAGAGAGCATGCCTTGCTTGAAGTACTAAGTTGCCATACATCCTGGGCACAGCAGTTACTGAGAAGTATTTTCTACTTGGCATTAAATATCATGGCTCTAAGTATTCTATAAGCCTTCTGAAACCCACGTCTCCACAATAGAGTATGGCTGCAAACCAAGTAGAATCATTTCTGCTATTTTATGATTTATTGCCAGTGTTATGTGATGGTTTTGTGAATATTGAGACTTTCTTTAAAAACTTCTTTTAACTTCAGTTGCCACTTATCGGGGTAAAGTTAGATTTGGCTGGGGGTGTTGTACGACTACATGCCGTGCCTGGTAAGATAGAGGACCTTACAGAATTATCTAGAGGCAAAAGCAGACTTTTGGATCTTGCCTGGTGATCATCTCTCACAGTTTCAGCAGCATGTTCCTGTTCACCGAGAGCCCTGCTATATTTCCAGGCACCAATGTTAGACTGTTTATTTGAACCATATATAACGATGGGGTGAAGTCACGTAAGGTGTCATATCGCTGTTGTAGCTCCAAGATGCCCTTTATTTTTCCCCTTACTAACACAAGTAGTACAATGCTCACATACAGCTTGGCAAGCATCCTTGGGGTTTATGTTAAAATGATTCCGAACAGTAGAGAGGGACTGTCTATGTTCAGTAATGAGTGCAGTAGGAGTTGAGTGACTCAGTTTAAGTGGGGAAGACATATCATTGGAGGATTCAGGTTCATCAGGAGAGACAGCCATAGAATCCTCTGCAGAACCATTGCCATCATCATCACTACTGTCAGACTTTGTTTCAGTTTGTGTGGCTTGTGCCTTTAACTTTTCTTTTTCCATGTTGACACTCTACTACTATCTTTATCGTTATCTACATTGTCACTGTCAGAACCAGAATGAGACATAGCTAAAGGTAAAGTCACACGCTCATCATTAACAGTCTCACCAGGACCATGGTTGTCATCATCATCTTCATCATCAGATTCAGTAGAGCGAACACTTGCAGTCACAGATAGAGTTATACGTGTTGCAAATCGAGCAACTCCACTGCGAGTTGTACCCATGTTTTAACTTTATGTACAATTTGAATACTGTTTGTTTTTGCACTTTTCTCAGACAATTTGCTACTATCTTTTGAAACTTTGTTTGCTGTACTGAGCCCTTCTGACATAGTCCACTCTCCCTTGCTGAGTTTTCAGTATTTCAAGAGTTAGCCTGCACATTGATAACAGTAGCATTTAGCTCAGCCCCTTCAACAGGCTACTGTGCTTTTTAGTGGTGCAAGTGGTAGACAAGATGTACAGGAACTCATGCACTGGCAATTAAGAAATACAGAATAAAGATCTTCAATCTAAAGCACAGCGGTGTCAAGGCACAACTATCTAATTTGACGCTAGTAGATTCAGTTAGAGATATTAAAGTATTTCCAGGAAAATAGCATTGTTATACAAGTCAAATGGTGTTATGGAAACCCTGATAGCAGATCACAGATCCAGAAACCGTCACTATGTTGCTGGTTTAAGAATTTTAGTTTTAGTGTCAGTGGGAAGAAGTATAGAAACTCAGTTCCTGCTGCAGAAAAGGTACAGAAACTGAGTTCCTGTGCATTCCTGCTCACTTTCATCACTGGTGCTTTTGCTTTACTTTTTGCGCCACTTCTTCCGGGCTCTTGAATAAACTTTTACGTTTAATTCCTTTGCCCCTGGCTTTTGCTTTATTATTTTTTGGAGTACTCATAATGCCAGTCTGTAGCTTGTTCAGGGTCAAAAGCAAGTGGTGGTGGCTGTCAGATTAATTCACACACAGGTCTTCCACACTAACACACACAATAGTTCACACACATACACTGGACCTAGGCTACAAGGGCTGGTGATGCAGCTGCTACCCAGAGATTCAGGGCCTAACCCTCTCTGACACAGTACTTTCCTTTCCTTCAAGGATTATTTATTTTTAATATTATTTATTCCATGTGATGGAATGCTCACTGAGCCAAAGCCTGTAGATTCACCCCATGGAGCACAGGGAGGCGATCAGAGCTGACTGACTTGTTTGGGGGGGGGTCACACAGACAGTATGCAAGAAGTGCCACTGGTGGCTGGCTGTCAGATTTAATTACACACACACACACACACACACACACACACACACACACACATATACACACACTAGTTCACACACTGCTCCTAGGCTATAAGGGTTGATGCTGCAAGTGCTGCTACCCACAAAGATTCAGAGACCTGGCCTAGCCCTCTCTGACAGTAATTCCTTGAAGGATTATCCCATGTGACAGAATGCCCACTGAGCCAAAGCTTGTAGATACCCCACGGAGCACAGGGAGGGGATCAGAGTTGACTGACTTCTACGGGGGCACACAGCAAGAAGTGGCACTGGTTGGCTAACTTGCCTAGTGGGTGGCACAGTTCACCCCCCTCTGCTAAAATAAAAAAAGAAACAATTGGCACTCACTCATTGCCCACTCCTTGACTCCCAGACCCAGTCCCCCAGTCCCCACCCCCAAGTTTTCTGAGTCTCTTGTTTGTTTTTTTTAAAAAATATATGTTTCTTTTAAATTTTTTTTTTGAGAGTCTGTTAAGTCCTTCCCGACTCCGACCACCCAGACCAACCAGCAAAACAAAGCAGCAAGCAAACTGCACTTCAACAGTTTCAGATTTTTCAGCACACAAGGAGGAGCCAGTAAACGCTGCTGCTCCTTCTCTGTTCTGTGTTCCTCTGTGCCAGCTCCTAAGGTGGACCATGTGGGTTGCTACTGAGCAAACCCAGTCAAGTGCCACCTTAGGAAGACGTCTGTCCAGTGAGGAACCAGAGTCTTGTCTCTGGTCCCTCCTATGCTCTCCCACTTCTCGTGCCCAGTTCCCATGATGGGGAGCCACCTGAACCGATCCGAACAGTCAAATGTGTTCAGAAGCTGTTCATTTCCAAACACTTTGTCTTTTTCAGGTCGGTTTGGATTTTTGCCTAATCGGTTCACCCACCCCTAGATTTTACTACAGTTGTTCATGTAACTGGGCCCTTGGGTGCTCACCCAACACAGCAGTGGAGTTATCTAGTGTTTCTTGAATTTAAATGAGGCAAAAATGAGAATGGGCTAGAACATCCAGGTGACCTCCTACATCCCTGTTAAAACATAACTCTTGGTACAGTAGATGCTGCAAGTTTATTCCTGCTGAAGCCTTTACTAAGGGGAAACTCTGCAAACCAGTCACTTTAAAGTTTACATTTCCTGTGAAGACCAACACTGGATGCAGGCACCAGTAATTGCTTCACACATGTTGACTCTTTATTTATCAGAAAAAAGACTGTAGAGAAAGTCTGTGTGTTTATGGTAGGCTTAGACTGTCTAACACACTGGCTATGATACAGCTAATGTAATTCAAGTACACGTTATTCTTTCACTGCAGTTGTGGCACACTATTTGTAATTCTTACTTTAAAGCAGACAGAAAGCTAATATAACATTTCTTTAGGAATACCTGCAGCCCAGTAGCTCTGGGTCACCAAACTAGTGCATAAAAATGATTTTAATCCCTTTTCCAATGAGGCAGTGGCTTTATGGAAACTGTGGGCCTGATTCTCAAAACTCCCAGAATGGAATGTTGCAAATTGACACTTGCACCAAAAGATGCACCAGGAGTGATTCACAAATGCAGCCTGTGTCAACCACAGGCTGTGTGCACCAAAGGATGCTTGCATCATCCTTGTGCCACAAAATGGTCTCAGGCATGGTGCTCGGGGGCATGCGGTAGCTGCAATCTGCCACATCCGCTAATTAAGGAGAGGCAAACACTGCTCCACCACCCAGAGGGTGCAGGGTTCAAAACTAGAACTGCAGTACTTACAAGAAACCCACACCCCTCAGATGCTGTAGAAAAAGCTTTATTCAAATAAAATTACAAAGCTGCTATGGAGCAACAAGAACAATTGCTCACTGTGAAACCTGACCAGTTTTGTGCACTAGCACGTCATCTGATCTGACCCAGTCCGGAGTTCACAGTGAGCAGCTGTTCTTGTTGCTGCATGGTAACTTCCCAATTTTATTTGAATAAACTTTTCTATCTGAAATGGAGACTGCTTCTTATAATACTACACATTCACTAACTCAGGATTCTTTAAACCCTCACAGAGGTGAAATTCTAAGTACCTTAGACCAGGCAGGGCTGGTCTATGGGTACTTAGAATTTCATCCACTGGGAGGGTTAGAGCACTTGCACCACTTGAAGCCCTCCCTAGGTGAGAAGGAACATGAGCAGTGGTCCCCCCCATCCCCGATCCCTGTTTATTAAATTTATCATATCCTAAAAGAACTAAGGGAGGACCTAGTGACACCACTGACCATATTTTTTAACAAATCATGGGAGGATGGGGTGGTACCTGAGGACTGGAGGAGAGCAGATGTGATTCCTCTTCACAAAAGTGGGAGCAAGGCAGAAGCAGGAAACTACAGACCTGTAAGTTTGACCTCAGTGGTAGGGAAAATGATGGAATCACTTCTGAAAGAAAGAATTGTTGAGTACCTAGAGGCCAGCGGGGCACAGTACCCAAAGCAGCATGGATTCACAGCAGGAAGGTCATGTCAGACAAATCTAATTGATTTCTTTGACTGGGTGACCAAAGTAATAGACCAGGGAGGGGCTGTGGATATGGCCTACCTAGACCTTAGCAAGGCATTTGACACAGTCCTGCACAAAAGATTAATAATCAAGTTAACCAGCCTGGGAGTGGGTTCCAGGGTGGCAGCCTGGGTAGCAAACTGGCTGCACAACAGGACACAGAAGGTAAAAGTGAATGGAACACATTCAAGAAAGGAGGGGTTACAAGTGAGTACCACAAGGCTCAGTACTGGGTCCAGTCCTCTTTAACATCTTTATAGGTGACATTGCAGAGGGTCTGGAGGGAAAGGTATGCCTCTTTGCAGATGACACAAAGATCTGTAACAGAGTTGATACACAAGGGGGTAGAAAGGATGAGAAGGGACTTGGCAAGGTTGGAGGAATGGTCAGACATATGGCAACTTAGATTTAATGCAAAGAAGTGCAAAGTAATGCACCTGGGAAACAAAAACCCAGAAGAAGAGTACACAATAGCAGGGGAGGTACTAACAACAACAAAAATGGAAAGGGACTTGGGGGTAGTCATATCAGATGACCTAAAGGTGGGTAAGCAATGTGAGAAGTCAGTAAGGAGAGGCAGGGGGATACTGGGATGCATAGGAAGGCATCACAAGTAGGAAAAGGGAAGTGGTTATCCCTCTGTACAGACAGTTGGTGAGACCCCATCTGGAATACTGTGTGCAGTTTTGGAGACCCCATCTACTCAAGGACATAGACAGGATGGAAGCAGTCCAGAGGAGGACAACTAAAATGGTGCAGGGTCTGCATCAGAAACCATATGAAGAGAGACTGAGAGAGCTTAATATGTATACCCTTGATGAAAGGAGGGACAGGGGGGACATGATAGAAACTTTTATGTACCTCAAGGGAATCAACAAAGTCCAGGAGAGTAGCATCTTTCAGAAAAAGAGATGTGTAAGAACAAGGGGGCACAATTTAGAAATAGAGGGAGGATGGCTCAGGGGTAATGCGAGGAAATTTTTTTTCACGGACAGAGTGGTGGATGCATGGAATCGCCTTCCTGGGGAGGTTGTTGGGTCTAAAACAGTGTGGGAATTCAAACATGCATGGGACAGACATAAGGCAATTGTAGTGGGGGGTTGCAGGAAGTAGGCTGTTGGTTAACTAGAATCTGCAGCTTATCCAATAGGAAGGAAAATGGGCAGACTGGGTAGGCCAAGTGGTCCTTATCTGCCGTCAAAGTCTATGTTTCTATGTATCACATCCCTGGTGGTTAGCAGACTGCCCTGCCCTGATCCCCTTTTATTAAAAATAAACATGTCCTTGGTGGTCTAGTGGACCCCCCAGCCCTGATACCCTTTTATGAATATTAATGACATCCCTAGTGGTCTAGCAGATCCCCCCAGCCCTGATCCCCTTTTATTAATTGTAATGATGTCCCTCATGGTCTAGCGGACCCCCACAGCCCCACTCTAACCATATAATAATAGATAACATTTTCTGGTGGTCTAGTGGACCCCCAACCCCCCACTCCAGCAGGCAGTGCCTCACCTCCCTCCATGCCATCCCAAAGATGGTGATCAGCACAACCCTCCACACTCCACCATGGCTGGTCACTGACTGAGCTGTCACTGAGCATTTGCTGTATACAGTACGTGCCCAGTAACAGCTCAGTCAGGGGCTGGCAATGGTGGAGTGTGGAGGGCTTTCGCTATCGCTGCCTGTTGTGGGATGGGGTAGGGGTTAGTGGTGGTGGGCACCACCTGCCAGGGTTCAGACCACTAGGACCACCAGGGAATGTTATCTATTGACGAGCAGGTGATCGCTGGGAGGCCGCTAGATCACCAGGAGCCATTCATGTTATCAAAAGTGGATCAGGGCTGGAGGGGTCCACTAAACCACCAGGAGCATCCTTAATATTAATAAAAGGTGATTGTAGCTGGGGGGGGTCTGCTAGACCACGAGGGACATCCTAGAGTGGGGCACTGCCACCCTGCAGCTTGTATCACACCATCCAGATGCACCGGCTGTTTGGTGCATGACCACAGTTGCCGCAAGCTGCAGGACTTTGCTGCTGGGACCCTACCTGATACAGAATCAGGTGCAGGGTCCCTGGCACACTGGCAATCAGTGCACACCACCACTGGCATGACTTGCATCGAGTTTTGAGAATTGGCCCTATAGGTTTCCAACATGGTTAATGCACCTGTCTTGGTGTTTTGGTCTGACGCAATGACTGTGCTGGAATTATAGCTTCCCCTTCTGAGCCTTTCTTCTTTCACACTTTTCTTCTTTTGAACCTTTGTTGTGGAGACTCCCAAAATTTAGCTGAACCATCAAAAAGCATGACTACCTCCTGGATGTAAGACTTTTCATAGCCCCACTGTCTAAAAATGCACCCCTGCAGAAAGACCCAGTACTCCACCTCTTTCTTCTGGGCTTTGGGCCTGGGTTAAGGCCCCTGATCACATTCCTAGGCAGGCGGAGCAAGACTACAGCCCTGTAGTCCGCTATGGAATTGCTACGAACTCTACCTCACAACCTGACATGGTACACTGAGGTGTCTTTTCCAGTGGTGGGGTAAATTGGAGTCATTCCGAGACCCAGGGCATCGAATATACCTTGGGACCAGTGTCCCAGAAACCACATGAGCACCCTGCACCAGGCACATGCCTAGAGTCCAGGATCTTTCTCTCTAGCCCTTACACCCAGAACCTGATTCTTTTCTTCCTATGAATTAATAAGGACTCCTATTTATGTCTAATCCCATACTGAAACAAACAGGGCCCCTTTTGCTTAGGGTAACTTAAACCAGGCCTTAAATCCCAGTTTGGTGGGGGTTGTATTCATCTGAACCCACTGAAATGGCCAGAGAAACAGATGACTTTGCCCTTCCCTGTGCGTGATGCCACCAAATGTTATTACAGGAGCTCGAGCACTGTATAGTGTTTATCTGGCAGCGCAGTCAGTGCCCGAGAGTAAAGGGGTCTTTTAAAATGGTAGCATATTGAGAACTAATTCATTAGAGCTGAATATGACATTATGTAAATTTCTTTATATTTTTTAAAAATAATTGTACCATTTTTCAATTAAATTTCAGCTTTATAGTTCTATTTCAAGGTAACTCTTTCTCTTAAATTATTCATTAACTTTCTTTAGAAGATGATGGAAGGGTCGCAGAGTCATAAGGTGATGCAGAATACATAAAATCTGTGGAAAAGTAACTGCATTATTTTATGTTGATAAACACACATACACAAAAAAATATAATAATTCAGACAATGAAGCCATTTAAACTGACAGCAGGGAAACAGTGTTTATTTTTACTTAAAAATAAAATGGTACAGTTTATCTCTGATAAAAGAAAAACAGACAATCTGACTTTTAAAAAAAGTCATCAGTGTGATAAAGGGCTGCCTATGAACTTGCTGCCATGAAATCACTACTTTTGTTTTCCTAAGTCACATGTTTCTAATGAATTTCTGTAAGGTGTTTACCTGTATGTTGATGAAGCTACATTTTATGCATAAAATAACCAAAGAAATGTATGGAATTTCTAAGCAATGGGAATTATGGCTGGTACAACGCTGAGAGGGAATAAACTCCTGTGGTCTTCATATAATTTACAGTTCATTTAGCTAGGATAGCCCAACTGAAATGCATTATGTAATTTTCCATGGGAGCCTGCATTTTCCCAGTTGTTCCCCTGTGAGTACCAAAATGCGGGGGAAACACATAACTTGCTCAAGGTTATAGAGTAAGTTCCAGGCTAAAGAATTCAGACCTATCACCTCAGTCCCAGGCTAAAGAACTCAGACCTATCACCTACCATTGTAGAGTTCATGGTTCTAACTAGTGTACCACACTGGTTTTGAGAAAAGTAGAAATTTAGAGTACCATTTCTTAGGTTTCGGGTAAGTAGAAAGGGTTCTTTTGTATGAAGGTGAAAAATGAATGTGTGCTTGAGGCCACTGCTATGACCCATTGGCAAATAAAATGGAAAACTATTACATGCATAACCTTTTAACAAGACAATTAATTCCTTTAATGGAATTATATATTTATGAGCTCAAAAATCATTATAGCTTGCCAATTGGTACATATGATTTTATTCATCATTTCCTGAACAGTTATTCATTTATGTCTGTTCTAGTATATAATTAGCATAATAATGATTCAAGGCATTGCAACTCTTTTTCTTCATGCTGCCAAACATTAACATTTGACATTTTGCCTAAAATTATCAAAAACTGATGTTCCCTTGAAAAAATGTTTCCTTTAGGGCTTGCTGAACAATCAAGTTTCGAAATGTGCATTTCTTCCTTAGACATTATTTCTCCATACCTTTGTTTCGATTTATTGTAATTGCAGAGCGCAGTCTTGCATTTTTAGCTATACCCTTCATGCACTTAGAAAATGTATAAAGAGACCACCATACAAAATCACAGCCCTGCATAATAGCCAGTATATTCTGCATGTAGAAATGATGGAGACTATATGTTATACAATACGCAAATTGTTTTCTTACTACATAAGTTATCCCAGAGCTACATAGATGCTGTCAGCAGATAAGGACTGCTAGGCCAATCCAGTCTGCCTGCTTAAGTTGCCTAACAAAGTGTCCAGTGACCCTATCTGGTCATTGGCTTTAGCTTTTTCTTCCTATCTCTGTTACAGTATTCCTTTGTTTCTGTCCCATGCATGTTTGACACCTGCCACTGTATGGGCTGCCACCACTTCCTGGGGCAGGCTGTTCCATTCATCCACCACCCTTTCTGTAAAAAAGAACTTCCTGACATTTCCCCTTAATGTGGCCACCCCTCAGTCTCATGTCATGTCCTCTTGTCCTGTCACTACTATTAATCTGGAATATGTTGTCCCTTTCCACCTTGTTAATGCCCTTGAGGTACTTGAATGTTTCTATCATGTCACCTCTCTCCCTCCTTTGTTCCAGCATGAGGTTCCCCACTCTGTCCTCGTAAGGCTTGTGATGTAATCCCTTCACCATTATGGTCGCACTCCTCTGCACGGTCTCTATTTTATCAGTGTCCTTTCCAAGGTGTGGTCTACAGAACTGTACACCGTATTCAAGGTGAGGTCTCACCAGGATCAAAGTGCTTGCTACTTTTCTGGGACACAGCAATAGAACTGAGCTCATCTCTGACTAATAATATCTGTAAGTGAACTCCAAGGAGGGTGTTGTAATATGGTATAGCTATCTATACCTTACTGATGCATTGTTCCACAGATTTTGGGTAACAATATCCAGCTCTATGGAATAATTTTCTTTGTTGCCATAAAAAGGGCCACTGCATATACTTTTCATTTTTAGAAATCAAGACTGGAAGTGCTTCTTGTAGTTACTGTATATAGGAAATGGCAAGGGTTGGAAGTCTCTGTACAGAAGATTTATTTCTGAAATGTGTGCTTAAATGCCTTTAATAGAACAAGCCATTTTTGCTATGTTCCCTGCCATTAAATCCAGGCCTACTTAATATGTGAATTATATATGGACTGCAGCTCTCGCAATTTTTCACCTCTCGTAATTTACCATATGCCTTTTAATCTCTCTATATTAAGTCAATGTCTCTGAGCTGTAAATCCTTTCTACATGAGGCTATTTGACTCAACCAACCACATGGTCATGAAAAATATCCAGGTAGCACACTATATTTACTTATTTATTGATTGAAATGTTTCACCAGGAAAGGCACACTGAGCAACAAGATGCTCGTCTCATGGTGTGACCTGGTGGGAGGGGTACAGCTGGTGGACAATAAAGCTTAACGTTGTACAGGATTAAAATACAACACATAAGATGACTATAACACTAGGCTACATTATTCCTAGTAGTACAGTATATATTGGGTTAAATAGAATAGATGCACTAACTTACTACTCAACTAGCGACAGACATTTGGCAACGAGAACTTAGGCATATACATTCGCAATTAAGTGCAGTAGGGTAGGCAAGTGCAGTTGTTGTAGAATATACAGCAGCCACTAGGCTACTGGTCAGTTACCAGTGGTGGATGCATTGCAGAATAACCCAATGGGGTAAGGGAGATTGAGGATGAGAGGGGGAGGGAAGGGAGTGAGTGGGTGAGGCTAGGCAGGGGGATGGATCAGGCGCAGTTGCAGTTTACCACTTAATAGTTATAAAGGGCAGAGGAAAGGGAGTGTATGGTGGAGGAGTGACAAATTTGGTGCAGTAGGTTGTTCCAGAGTTTAGGGAGGTGGTGTGAGAAAGTGGCTTGACCAACTGAGGTCCGTCGATGAGGGACTGACAGTAGCCTGGAGTCCGTTGATCTGAGTGCATGAGAGGGGGTTGGAAGAGGATAGAGAGGGGGTGAGGTAGACCAGGAGTGAGCTGAGCCAAAATTTTGACACACAAATTTAGTACTGTGGAGAAGACGTTGGTTTTCAAGGGAGGGTAATGCCAGGGAGTGATATAGCTCACAATGATGTGAGCGAGGGGGGCATCAAAAGCAAAGTGTCAGAAAGCATTGAAAAGTGGATCCAGCCTGGATAAGGTTGACTTGGGAGTGGCACTGTAGACTATATCACAGTAGTCGAAGGTTGATAGAATCATCTTCTGCAAATTTCACGTCTCGCAGGTAATGGGAGGCTGCTGCGGTTCCTGTACAGGGCGCCAGGCTTGGGCCATATTTTTTTCAGGATAGCATCTATGTGTGCTGAGAAGGAGAGGTGTTGATCAAGCCAAACCCCTAGATACCTAAAGGTAGTAGTGTACTCAAGGACTCTACCATTGAGGGTGTGGAAGTTAGGAAGTACTGTGAACCTGGATAGTTTCTGTCTGGTACCAAAGGTCATGGAGACAGTATTTTGGCATTGAGAGAGAGTTGGTGAGAGCTAAACCAGAGCTGAAGTTTGTGGAAGTCGGCCTGAAGACTGGTGGCTACCTCTTCTGGGGTGCGGCTGGTGGACAATAGAACTGTATCATCCGCATGCATGTGTGTGTAGGAAGATGAGCAGATTAGAGGCAAGTCATTGAGGAAAATAAAAAAAAGGACTGGTCCGAGTACCGATCGCTGTGGAACACCGGTATCAATAGGGAGAGGCAAAGAGGTGGAGTCTGCAATTTTGACTGACTGGGTTCTGCCTTGCAGGTAGTTACTGAACCAGTTTGTGGTAGACTCTGCTAGTTCTGCTGCAGAGAGGCAGGTTAGTAGAAGGGGATGGGAGATGGTGTCGAATGCTTTAGCTAAGTCGACAAAGATGGCTGAGGTGCTCTGACCTTTGTCCATCCCAGAGAGGATGGTGTCAGAAAGTCTTAGCAGAGAAGTAGCAGTGGAGTGATTCTTCCTGAATCCAGACTGGTAGGGCGTGAAGAAGTTGGAGTCGGAAAGGAAATTAGAGAGCTGGGAGAGCACGAGGTGGTCTTGGAGTTTAGCAAGGGCAGGAAGGAGAGAGATAGGGTGGTAGTTTGCAGGGGAGGATGGGTTGCCTCCTTTGGGCAGGGGTAGTACAATGGCATGTTTCCAATATGGGGGTGGGACTAGCAGAGGGAGGAAAGAAGAGGGCGTGGATAACTTTCCAGAATTTGGAGGGGCGATTCATGTTTGCCTGAAAGGTAGAGCTAAAGTACTCAGCTTTAGCTAGTCTAGTGGCCTTGGTGCAATTATTTTGTAGCATTCGATAGGCATTGTTATTTCATGGGAAGAGCGAGGTTTTGTAAGTTTTCTAGGCCTTGTCCCAGGCCTTTTGGCAAGCTATGAGTTCGGGGTAATGCAGGGTAAGTGGTTCCCCCTAATCCTGATTTGTCTATTTGGGACATGCTTATCCCAGATGTTAAGGAATGTATTGCAAAAATACGTAAGAGAGTCATTGATGGTTATATTAGTGGTTCTTGGTCCCCAGTTGGCGTGAGCTAGGTCATCCAGCAGGGGAATAAGGTTCAGAGATTTATGGGAGCGTTGAAGCAGGTACTTAGGGGGTACTTTAGGTCAATGGATTTTGTGGACTATGTAGGTAATACGGTGGTTGCTTATGGAGTTGGGTAGTATGCCAGCTTGTGAAATCTGGTGTGGGTGTGAGGTGAGTACCCAGTCTATAAAGGAGTGATTACCGGTCTTGGGATTAGTTCGGGTTGGCTCAGTGATGAGCTGGGACAGGTTTAAGGTAGTAATATCTGTTTGAGCTTTATTTAGGAAAATGAAAGCCACTTATGGTTAAAATCTCCCATGGTATAAAGTTCACCCGCGGCGGCGTATGAGGCTATTTGACTTAAAAGGTCTGAGACAGTAGTGGATGGGCTACCAGGTCAGCAGGAGGCCTCAGCAATATGGATGGGGAGTGAGAAGGGGAGGGACAGCTGTAGCATTAGTAGTTCCACTTTTGCTAGGGTTACAGAGAAGTGAATGATGGATGTGACGTAGATGGCAACTCTGCCACCCCTAGAGGGGCAGTCAATCTGGGTGACAGCGAAACCTGGGATGGCGATGGATGGGTCCCTTATGCTGGGTTTTAGCCAGATTTTGGACAGGATGATGATGTCAGGAGTATAATGGACAGCTTACACCTGAAGTTGGTTGACTTTGGGGGCTAGGCTTCTTATGTTTAAATGGAGTACTCGTAGCCCACTGGGGAGGGGACTGTGATGAGTAGAGGTGGCAATGCTTGAGGGTATGGCCACAGAGCTAGTTTGCTGGGTGGCAAGTGCAGGGCCCTGGTTGGGGTGACTATCACCTGCTGCAAGAAGCAGAAGTGTGATAATTAGGTAGCGTGTGAGTATTTGCTTGCTCCACATGGTGAGAGAGCACTGCTTCCCGGTCGATTTGGTATGGCAGGTGAAGTTGATCGAAAGGAGAATAGATGGCGGATCGACCATAGGTTTGGATAGGTGAAGAGGGAGGAACCTGGGAGGAAGGGTTAATGGGACCAGGATAAAGTTAAATAGGGGAGGGTGATGGGGAGAAGGCAGAGGGTCAGAAAGTTTGGGTGTATGAGAGGAGGGGTGCTCGGGGGGGAAGCTGCATGTGATTGGTGAGGGAAGGGAGGTAGATAACAAGGGCAATGAGGAGGATTTTAATATTAGGCAGAGTCATTTCTGTCAGACCACTATGAGGGGGAGGCAAATGGCTAGCTTGCAACACTGGGGAGTAATGATATAGCTGCAAGGAGAGGCTGGGGATTACTAGTTGGATCCCTTTGGCAGCAGCTCATAAGCCAAGAGTTAGGATGGTAACCAGCAGCAGTGAACAGTGTTGGCCAATAGCTGAAGAGAAGTGTTATGGGGCGAGGAGGTAGTCTATTTAATAACATGCGGGCTGGGGGGGGGGCGGGAGGAAAAAACGGCTTTGAGATGTTCCTGGTATAATAGTGTCAGACTTAGCCAATTGGCAAAGCAAGGGAATCAGCAGCATTCAATTTCTGTGGTGCCGGCAAAAGGTCCAATCAGGGCTCTAAGCTGAGGCTCAGTGTAGGTCGGCGTCTCACCTGTCTGTTTGAGCTGGCAGCCTGGCAGGGCTTTGAGGAGGGAGTCGGTGATGCTGTCCAGGGCTCGGAGGCCAGTGGGGGCTCGGAAAGCCCAAGGTGGGGATGCCTGAGGGAAGGAAGGTGGGCAAGGGTTAAGTACAATCCATACAAAAGGCCACAATTAATTAATTGGGGGGAGGAGATTAAAACAAAAGAAGAGATTTAGGCTAAGCTGAGGGCTTGGGTTGTAGAGTCAGCCGAGTGGGGGGTCGCTTAGTGAATGCCAGCCATGCGGTTCTTTACTCCCTATCACTTTCTGACACAATGAACAGGCCAGGCTGGAACTGAGAAAACAAGCATGAGCTCAGTTCTAATGCCTGCCCCTCCCAACACCATTGATATTTTCTTATGTTTTAGAATTTTGCATACCAGGGTTGCCCCATTTAGATCCAGCACCTTTTTTACACGAAGGTTCTGGGGACAGGAACAGTAGCAGATTAGTTACAAACAAAGTTGACATTAAATATAGTATAATGGGGACTTCCAGTGAAGACGCCATACCATGCAGATGTCGGGTTGATCGGCTCCCACTGATTCCCTCTGCAAATTAGCCTTTTGTGCCCACCTCACCAGTAATTTCAATGGAAAATTTCAAGTGGTGATTCCTTGTCTCCATGGCTTTGAGATTGAAGAGTCAAATGACGTCAGGGGAACCTAAAGCAGCCAAAATTGAATTTAGCTCCTCAGGCCTCAGCAAAAGGAGATGTGCCAACTAGGCCTCCAGAAAACCAGGGCTTAAACTCAGCCAGCGAGTCTGAGGAGGAGGGTGAGGATTTTACGATAGCCTCATGCCAGCTCTGTCAGGAATTAAGATGCCTAACTAAAACCCTAGATACCATCACAGCAGAGGTCAGAGATAACAAAACTAAAATACAACAACATGAGAGACAACTGCATTCAACAGAGGAGCACCTTACCATGAAATCAGAAATGGTGGATCTACTTAACGGAGCCCTGATACAGCTTCATGATCACTCGCAGACACTGATCAACAAAATAGAGGACCTGGAGAACAGGTTATGCTGTATCAACCTTTGGCTACATGGACTGCCCAAACACACAGAATCAGGGGACATGGCAGCATATATTGAAGGACTGTTGAAGGAGCTACTAGATCTAGATAAAAACATTCCCTTAAGCATTATCAAAGCACATCGAGCTCTTGCAGCTACACCAAAAGATCCAAAAGCCAGGCCACGCTCTGTTATCATGGCATTCCTAGATTACAGAGTGAAGGAGATGGTGCTTTGGAAGGCCTGGGCCCAGAAAGAAAGTGTGTTTGGGAACACTAAGCTATATTTGGAACCGGATTATGCCCCTACTACCATGGTCCGAAGGAAGCTATGGTTCCCAGTGGTAAACGCACTTCGGAGCAGGGGCTTAAGGCCAGGGTAGACTTCCAGGCTAGGCTTCATATCACTTCAGACAGAGGTACAAAGATCTTTGAGAGTGCCCAGGAGGCTAAGAAATACTGTACCTGGCCTCACTGGAAATAGCAATTGACAATCTCATTGACCCTGGGGCATTTAAGGATCTGAAGAAATGTCAATGGCAGTTGGTGGGAAGGCAGCTTGGTCCCCACCAACCATTTGGAAAACTGGCCAAAATCGCGGAGGCCAACACCTGGAATAACTCGGATTGCGCTGCCAATCTTCCCGCAAGAGATAGAAGGCTAACCCACAGACTGAAGAGCGGCAACAGCGTGACCCTCAACACCAGACCTCAAGGGCAAGCACCCCAGATAATGCAACAATGGTGGAGGCTCCATGATGGGAAGATTTGGGAGTCAGAGATGTCCAGGAGGTTAAATAAAAACTACCACAAATACAGCGGGTAAGACTGAAATTTCCTATGTGCAAAAGTGAAGGTGCTTTGGGACTTTGCATTTGGACTGGAGGAAATGAAAGACTGTACAGCATGATTAAAAGAAGGGAAATACATATAGAGATTTGAGGGAGGGTGGGCATTTATGAAAATGGGGGGGACCAGGTGGGACCCTCTTCCACTCCCTCTCCAAAAACTTTAACATAACACTGAAAGGGTGCACAAGGAGGGCAGAAAGATGATGGGAAAGTTTGCATGGGGTTGGCAGTACCACACCAGTTGCACTTCTTTGGCTGTGCCAGGAGAGGGCAGTGCACTGCAGGGATGGCTCCTTTACTACCCATCATCACAGAGCAACAGAAGCATGATGGGATTGGTGTAGAACTTGGAAGTCATAAAAAGTTAATAATAAAGGAGTTCTACACCACTGGGCATTGGTTAGGCCCAAGAGTGAAGTTATATTGTTTGAATGTTCTAACATTGTTTTGGTTGATAGTATAAAGTGTTTATTGTTGGCCAAGTGTCTCTGCTGTCCCCTGCTCCCTCCGGTTCAGTGCCTGGATCACAATTATGAGACCCAGGTGGGTTCCAGGACCCAAGGATGCAGAGTCATTAAATGGCATATCATGAATAGTTTAAAAATCACTACCTATAATGTCCGGGGGATCAATAGCCCCATAGCAAGAGCCAGGATAATACAAGAGTTGGGTAGACTGGATACCCAAATTGCATTTTACAGGAGACCCATCTCACAACAGTTGAGCATGATAAATTACGCTGAGGCTGGGTGAGCAAGGTATACACTTCCACATATGAGACACACCCACACAGAAGGGGAACAGCTATTTTAATACACAAGGCCTGCCCCTTGAACTTGGATGAAGCAGAAACTGATTTTGCGGGATGCTATGTTAAATTGTGGGCCACCTATAAAGATGTACCTTGCATTATTTTAAATGTGTACGCTCCAAATGAGGACAAAGAGGCCTCCCTCTTTTTTAAAAAAGATATTCAGATTTTTTGGAACCTACGGAGCAATTCTGCATCCTGGGAGGGGACTTCAACACCATTTTTTCCACCACTCTTGATAAGACGGGTGGAGCATTAGGAACCAGAAGAGGAATGTCAAGCCCCACCCTGCTCAAACTAAGTAGAATGGCAGGTCTGCAGGATATCTGGAGGGGGTTTCACAAGCAGGTAAAAGACTATTCCCACTATTCGGATAGACATGACTGCTGTACCAGAATTGACTTACTGTTCCTCTCTGAGGATGGACCTACACCGCCCTGGCATACAAAATTATGCCACAGATGCTTTCTGATCATGCACTGGTCAGACTAACTCTTGCTCTAGCCCCCACAGTCCGGAACTCACACTGGAGGTTTAATGTGGGACTCTTGAATATACCCAACTTTAGGGACCTAATTAAGTCTACCATACTAGAATATCAGCAGCAGAACCCAGTGGGAGCTGCATCCCATGCGGTCCAATGGGATGCACTAAAGGCAGTTCTCTGAGGGGTAATAATAAAGTTCGCCTTGGAACACAAGAGGAAGATGGCAGGTAAACTAGCGAGCCTAGAAGAGGAATTGGGAGACTTAGAGTTTCAGCATAAGATCACCCTAAACCTGGAAATCAAGAGACTCCTCACAGAAAAAAAGGGAAGCCCTCGAAAGCCTAATTCAAGCCCAACTAGAAGGGAAATATAGGAGAGTTCACCAACAATACTTTGAAGGGAGAGATAGGGACGGAAAACTATTGGCTGCCACACTCCGGTCCCAGCAGCTCAGTAGGCTGGTTTTAAAACTGAAACACCCAGACTGGGGGGCTAACAAGCAAACTAGGAGAGATCACTAGCATATTTGTGGACTATTATAAGTCTCTATATACTCAGCAAGAGATTTTAGACTGTGCAGGCCTTCTAGATAGTTTCTTTGAAGGCTTCGATATTAAGACTCTCTCTGAAGAGGCTCAAAACAGATTGAACAGATTGGGGGGGGAGTCTCCATGGCAAACCTGAGGGCTCAGATAGCGGGCTTGAAAAATGTAAAGTCACCTGGTCTTGATGGCTTAAAGTCAAAGTTTTACTAGACCTTTGCTGACCAGTTACTCCCACTTTTACTACCAGTATGTGAGGAGATTATGGAAGGGGGGAAATTCTGGCTTCCTGGTGACTGGCCCAGATTTCAGTGCTACCTAAGGAAATGAAAGATCCCCTAGAATGTGGGTCATATAGATCCATATCACTGCTTAATGTAGACCTGAAGCTATTTACCGGCCTAATGGTGGGGAGACTGCAGGCTGTAGCCCCCTCAATAGTACATGAAGATCAGACTGGCTTTATCTCAAACAGATATCTCCCAGATAATAACCACTGGCTGTTAAACATTATATCCTCCCAGAAGACCCAGACCCAGTTCCAGATAGCCATATCCATGGATGCCAAAAAGCATTTGATAGGGTTAATTGGCAATTCTTAAAAGCATCCATGGAGCGCATGAAATTCGGCCCCAAATTTTTAAAAGTCATATCACAGCTATATACCATTCCTATGGCCTTAGTAAAGGTAAATGACATCAGCTCAGAGCCCTTCCCATTTCCAAGGGGGACACCGCAGGGTTGCCCCCATCCCCCCTTTTGTTTACCATTAGCTTGGAGCCTCTATCAATTAAAGTGTGTAGTAACCCCGATATCAGGGGGCTATGGTGGGTGGGATCGAACAGAAACTCTCCCGGTATGCTGAAGACTATTTTTTCTTGTCCTCTCCAGAGCACTCCTTGCCACCCCTTATATACTTATTACAGTCTTTTGGGACAACTTCGGGCTACAAGATTAACTTTACGAAATCAGAGGCCTTGGTTTTAAGTGGGGAATGCCAGAAGATTTTAGGACCACCTTTCCTTTTGAATGGGCCCTGAACAATCAAATCCGTTATCTGGGTATACAGGTTACAATAGATTTAAACAGACTTTTCAGTGCAAACTATGAATGGCTGTGGAGGGCTCTGGAGTGGGGCTTGACAAGATGGAGGCTGCTGCCGATAAGTTTAGTGGGAAGAATATCTACTGTACAAATGAATATATTGCCCTGATTCCTTTTCTTGTTTCAGTGCCTCCCCATTTGGATACCGGTTTCATACTGGAACAAAACCAAGCAGCAGATTTCCAGATTCGTCTGGAACAATAAAAGACCTAAGGTTGCCAGAAACATACTACAACTCCCCAGAGGGGCTGGAAGGACAGGCTCTGCCTATTCTCTCTTTATATTATCTGGCTTCACAGGAAACAATGTTAGTGATGTGGGCTTAACAGAGAATGTCATCGCAATGGTATTTGATTGAAGACGCGGATGTGGGAATGAGACCATCATGTACATTGGCCCTAACCACAGTGTCTCCAGAACTGGTGGGGATGGTGAGGAATCATTGGGTTAAGCATGGGTTGTATATCCTGGGGGAAATCTGGAAACTGACAAACACACCAGAGGGACTGGGGCACCTGTCGCTTATTAGATATGAAACAGAATTTTTTCCACCATTATTGACCCATAATGCAGGCTGGGGGATCCAGGGACCTTATAGGTGTGTACAGCTTATAGAGGGGCCGAAGTGCATAACATTTCACCAAGCCAAAGACAAGTTTGGCTGCCTAACTTGGAGTTTCTCCGATATATGCAAGTCCTACATTTTAATAATACAGGAGACAATGTTCAGCTCCTGTCCAATGTTCAGTTCAGGAGGGTGGCACAAGACCCCACAGGGGAAAGAAACAACTCCTGGTGGGGGACTCAATCATTAGGGGGGTAGACGTGGGGGAGGAAGGGGATAGGGAGGTAAGGTGCCTTCCTGATGCCATGGCTTGGAGGGATAGGAAGCGAATCCTCAGGATCACGGGAGCAGCTGCATGAGGGAGGGAAGGAGCTGGATGTCATTGTCCACCTAGGGACAAATGACCTGGCTGTAAATGGGATCAGAGTGGTGCAAGAGGAGTTTGTGGAGTTGGGGAAGGGCCTTAGACAAGTAGCATGTACGGTAACCTTCTCGGAGGCGCTGCCTGTCTATGGCAAGGATGATGTTAGGGTATTCCACACCATGGGATTCAATGAAAGGTTGAAAAACTGGTGTGGAGGTCAGGGTTTTGGCTTCATTGGGGACTGGGGAGCCACCTGGAGGGATGCAGGCTTATACTGATGCAATGGTCTGCATCTGTCCGGGGGGGATCCAGGATCCTAGGTGACAGGTTTAAATGCTTCATTGGCAAGCATTTAAACTAGCCAAGGGGGGAGGCACTGAAAAGGAGCAGGGAAATCCCAGCCTCCCTCCACAAAGCGCAGTAGTTAGAGAGGTAAACACCAAGGCAGAGAAGTCAGTAGGGAGCAGAACAGGGATAAATGCAGAAAAAGGTGTTAAGGACAGGGATGGGGCTAAAAGGGGTAAGGCCATAAAAATAAATGGAAGGTGATGAGTACCAATGCCTGCAGTCTGTGTAACAAGCTCCCTGAACTAGTGGCCTTGATGGAAAAGGGATGCCTGGATATTGTGGCAGTCACTGAAACATGGTACACAGAGAACCATGAGTGGGAAGTCAACATTCCAGGATACACAGTCTAAAGGAGGGACAGGGTGGGTAAAAGAGGAGGAGGAGTAGCTCTGTATATAAGGGAATGGATTAAAGCAACAGAACTAAAGAGTAAACAGGAAGTTGATGAGTCACTATGGGTCACCCTGGAGACAGAAAATGGCACCACAATCCGCATGGGGGTTGTGTACAGACCCCCATCTCAGGGGGAGGAAATGGACAAGAAAATGATAGAAGGCATCCTTAAAATGGCAGAAAAAGGGGAGATATTGTTGATGGGGGAGCTGAATATGCCAGATGTTAACTGGAGTACCTTTGCTGCGGCACATCCAAGAGCAGGGTCATTCTTGATGCCCTACAGGGGCATGCCTCAGACAGCTAGTGTTGGAACCCACTCGAGAGGAGAAATCTTAGACCTGGTACTCTCAAATGGGGAAGGAGAAAGGATCTCAGATTTAGAAGTGGGTAGCCATCTGGGAACAAGTGACCACCAAACAGTGTGGTTCACAATAAACACAGCCATAGAGTTAAGCCATACAAAAAAAAAGAGTACTGGACTTTAGGAAGGTTGACTTTGGGAAAATGAGAGAGTGCCTTAGAAAAGCACTAGCAAATGGACAAGAAGGAGGGGTGGAGGAACAATGGGGAATAATCAAAACAGCCATCGCAGAGGCAACAAGCCTTTGTGTGAAGCAAATCAATAAAACAAAATGAAGGAAAAAAACACTATGGTTCTCAAAAGAGGTGGCAGGGACGGTTAAGGAGAAAAGGATAGCATTCAGGAAATATAAGGAGACACAGAAGGAGCAGGACAGAGAACTATGTCAGTTAAAGCAGAAGGAGGCAGGGAAGGCAGTCAGAATAGCAAAGGCACAAACTGAGGAAATGATAGCCAACTCTGTTATGAAGGGGGATAAAACCTTTTATAGGTACATTAGGGAGCGAAGAAAGACCAAGGGAGGGATTCAGAGACTTAATAAAGGGGAGGGATTGTGGGCAGAGGGTGACAGTGAAAAAGTAGGGATACTGAACGAATATTTCTGCTCAGTATTCACAACAGATGAGGAGGGGGAGGTGCCTAAACCAAAACAAGGGAGAAACTCTGGGGGGTCGATACCAGTCCATTCACAGAAGAAAGGGTTTTGAAAGAACTCTTGAAACTGAGGGTGGACAAAGCAATGGAGCCTGATGGGATTCACCCAAGAATTCTAAAAGAACTAAGGGTAGAACTAGTAACACCACCGACTACTCTCTCTAACAAATCATGGGAGGATGGAGTGGTACCGGAGGACTGGAGGAGGGCAAATGCGATTCCACTTCACAGAAGTGGGAGCAGTGCAGAGGCTGGAAACTACAGACCAGTTAGTTTGATTTCAGTGGTATGGAAAATGATGGAATCACTTCTGAAGGAAAGAATTGTTGAGTACCTAGAGACCAGTGGGGCACAAGACCCAAGGCAGCATGGTTTCACAGCAGGAAGATCATGTCAGATGAACCTAATAGATTTCTTTGACTGGATGACCAAAGTAGTAGACCAGAGAGGGCTGTGGATATGGCCTACCTAGATTTTAGCAAGGCATTCAACACAGTCTCACACAAAAGATTAATATACAAGTTAGCCAGCCTTGGAGTGGGTCCCAAGGTGGTAGCCTGGATAAAAGCTGGCTGGACAACAGGACGCAAAGGGTAATAGTAAACAGAGTCCACAGTGAAGAAAGCAGAGTAACTAGTGGGGTACCGCAGGGTTCGGTACTGGGACCGGTCCTCTTTAATGTCTTTATAAGTGACATTGGAGAGCACCTGGAAGGAAAGGTATGCCTCTTTGCAGATGACACAAAGATCTGCAACAGGATTGATACACAAGGTGGGGTGGAAAGAATAAAAAGGGACTTGGCAAGGTTGGAGGAATGGTCAAATATGTGGCAGCTCAGATTCTATGCAAAGAAATGCAAGGTAATGCATCTGGGAAACAAAAACCCAGGGGAAGAGTACACAATGGGGGGTGAGTTAATAACAACAACAAAAATCAAAAGAGACCTAGGAGTAATTATGTCAGATGACCTGAAGGTGGGCAAGCAATGTGAGAAGGCAGTAAGGAGGGCTGGGGGAATACTGGGATGCATAGGGAGAGGCATCAACAGTAGAAAACAGGAAGTTGTTATCCCTCTCTATAGACAGTTAGTGAGACCCCATCTGGAGTACTGCATGCAATTCTGGAGACCCCATCTCCGCAAAGACATAGACAGAGTAGAGGCTGTTCAGAGGAGGGCAACCAAAATGGGGCAAGGTCTGCACCAGAAGACATACGAGGAGAGACTAAAGCAGCTTAATATGTATACCCTTGAGGAATGGAGGAAGGGGGGACATGATAGAAACTTTCAAGTATCTCAAGGGAATTAACAAGGTACAAGAGGGTAGTATCTTTCAGAAGAAGAGATGTGCAAGAACAAGGGGGCACAATTTGAAGATAGAGGGGGGACAGCTCAGAGGTAATGTTAGAAAGTATTTTTTCACAGAGAGAGTTGTGGATGCATGGAACAGCCTTCCTGAGGAGGTTGTGGAGTCAGGAACAGTGGGAGAATTCAAGAATGCATGGGACAGGCATAAGGAAATTCTAGTGGGGGCAGGAGGAAGTAAGCTGTTGATTAACTAGAATCTGCAGGTTATCCATCAGGTAGGGAAATGGGCAGACTGAGTGGGCTAAGCGATCCTTATCTGCCGTCAAATTCTATGTTTCTATGTTTCCTCACGAGGCCCTATATGGGATGGGATGAGTTCATATACGGGGTGGTTACCATCAAAGATCTTAAGAGACACATTTCAGATATCTATAAAGTTTTGTTGGTGCAGAATGGAGCAACCCTGGCAGTCATTAGGGGAGCCTTGGAGAAAGACAGAGAGAGAGACAAGCTAGTATAACCATAACAGAGTCAGATTGGTCACATAGACTGGAGATGGGATGGCGGGTAACATCAGCCCATGTGTGGTGGGAGTTCTTCTGGAAGATCTTAGTTAGGTTCTTCCATACTCCATCAATTACATGTCATTACAGTGCCTCAGGCTTGGCAGACTGCTGGCGAAATTGTGGACAAACAAGGAACCACTGGCATGTATTCTGGGGCTGTAGAGCACTACAGACATACAGGAAATCCATTCAGAGTGTGGTGCATGACATCATTGGGATCGTCCTTCCTCTAAGATTTGAGGAATAGGTGTTGGGGCTCCTGGTGGCTACACACCAGAGAAGAGAGACCAGGGGAGTTCTGTTGACCCTAATAGTTGTGGCTCTTAAATGCACAACAGTGCACTGGCTGAAGCAGGAACCCCCAACTTTGGGGGAATGGATATAGTGAGTTAAGGGAGTCTTATTGATGGAGGCCCTGATGGCAACACTGCGACTCCGCCACGAGTGGCATGAAGCTCGGTGGTGCAACTGGGAGGCATGGCTTATAAGTAGGGGAGAACAACAAAGAACGGACCGGGAACAGGGGAAGCCCTAGGGAGAGGAGTAAAGTTGAGGAATGAAGGGGGGGCTTGCAACCACTGGGGATGTTGCATGGGCTTACACCAAAAGAATGGATAAAGGACAACTCTTTGGGGGAAGGAAGAGCACAAAAATGGCCACAGGTTGGAACTGGGCAGTTTAGCCCAGTAGGTTAAATGAATGATTTTTGACACGCATGTATAAGCACCCCCGTAGGGGAACTGTCAAAGGAGTTTAATTCTAGGCACAGCAAAAGACAATTCAATATGTTATTAACTTTAATAATCTCTGGTGAGTTAACACTGAATATTTTTGTTCTTCAGATTGCTATATGCCTTAACAAGACCACTAGATGGTGTTTATGGATTTGCATTCAACAAATGAATTGCTGTATGTCTATGCTTGGAAGGAAGTAAAGCTGAGTCAAAAAAAAATATATATCGTATAATGCCTGGGGGCCTGAGTATAACAAGAATTGTATACACACACGAGGTGTGGGATGAAACATAAACCTCTACAGCGAAGATCGAGGGGTTTATAATAGCATCCCATAATTGGGGTGTGTATAATATTCAAGTTTTACACAGTTCCCCAGGCTTTGTTTTATATAATTGCTGGGCTCTGTTCTTTTACTGCAAACACCCCTCTCCCACCCACATAGAACAGGCTGCAGCCTGAAGTCTGTATAGGCTGGGAGTTGAAAGTGTTGACTGACACTTTCATTGTCCAACTGTGTATGTTGCAGCAGTGTGTGTGCACGTGGGCTCTTAGGGAAACCTGATGCATGAATACCATTATAACCAGCTAGTTATAACAGCAAATGAGAACTGGGTTTCCTTAGGGGAAAAAAACAGCCCAGCTACTGTATAACATTTCAGGCAAAATTATACAATACTCTGTACAGGGAATGCATTTACTTCAGTGAACAATAATAAAACATAATAGAAGATGTATATTAGCTAGCACAGAAGGGTGATACTAGCACCATACAGTTGCCAAACTGTTCCCAGAAATACCCCCAAAAGAAGCATAGACACTTTTGGAGCAGTGACTTGAGTGGTGCGCTGGACTTTAACAGTAGGTTGCTAAATGGACACTTTACAAATAGCACCATGGTAAGACAGTATGAGAATTAATTGGGCACCAAACTAAACACAAAAGAAAGAGAGAGAGAGAGCCTGGGTTTGAGCACATTATGTTTAAAATGTTTCATTCATAAAGAAGAGGTGTCATCCTTCCCAACAAACATATTTCTCAGATGGCTACCAGGGGCTCTTTATTAGCTTGACCATACAAATTCAATAAAAGAAGAGAAATATGTCTGCTTTAAACTCAACATAGTGGGGGAAATTCTAGAAGATTGACGCAAGTCGCCGCCAAAGGCGACTTGAGCCAAATCCAGTTGTGGCAAAGACCCTGCACCCAATTCTAGAAGGGGTAGGGTACCCACGGCTAAGTCCTATGACTTGCAATGATCTACCAGGTATGCCAGAGGAAAGGTGTACCTGAACAGGTAGGCATAAGCCGCAAGACAATACTATACAGGATGTATGTGACCCCCCAGCTGCATATGGAATGCCCATGTTATACCCCACTGGGCTCACAATGGCCCCATGTCCCAATCCCCGAACAGTTGGCAGGATGCCCTGCAGAGCTCATAATGCCCCCCCATGCCCAAGCCCCGATCAGCAGCCCACCTGCCTGCATCTGGCAACACATGCCAGGGACCCAGGCTGCATCTGTAGCATTCCTGGTAGTCTAGTGGCCCCTCCACCTGGCAGTGCCAGCTCCCTGCTCCCTCACTGACTTGTACCACATCAGAGACTGGCACAGCCCACCTCTCACCTCCATGGCCCACCACTGACTGAGCTCAGTATGAGCGTGTACTGTATATATGAGCTAAATGAATGAATGAACCCATTCATTCATTTAGCGCATATATACAGTACACGTTCATACTGAGCACAGTCGTTGGCTGGCCATGGAGGTGAGAGGTGGGCTGTGTCAGTCGCTGACATGGTACATCAGTGGGGGAGTGGGGTGCTGGCACTGCCAGGGGGGGTGCCACTAGACTACCAGGGATACTGGGGATATGACATCATTATTAATACCACATGGACATGAGATCAGGGATTGGGGCTTGGGGAGGTGGGCGACATCAGCCTTGTGGGGCTCCAAATTATACATTCTGGGGATCAGGACTGGGGAGGTCCAATAGCCCTGCAGGGCTGTATCTAATCATTTTGGGGGGATCAGGGGCAGGAAGCATCCTGCAGGCATTCCTTACAGACTTTTGGGGACCTGGGGGCGGGGGTTCGATAGCCTGCAAGGCTCTTTCTACTGATTGGGGGCTGGGGCTGGGGTGCATATAGTGGGGGATTGGGGCTGGCGGCACAGTGGCGCAACCCCCAGTGGAGGTAAAGTACACTTACACCAGCTATTTGCTGGTGTAACTGTACTTTGATGAATGTCCTCCGGGGGTTGTTCCAGAATTGCACATTGTGGGACTTTGTTGCTGCCCTTCCAGAATAGGGCACAACAGCATCCATAAACCCCTTAGTGCCATGTCTTAGGGGGTTTCAGGCATAACTGCTGGTGTAAGTCCACTTTGGCGTAAGTGGGCTGCAGCATGTCGCAGGCCACTTTGCAGAATACTGTATGTTGCAGCTGCTGGTGTAACTTGCTACTTGCACCATTTATTTTGATGCAAGTCAAGTTACACCAGATGTACCCTTTTGAGAATCGGTCCCAGTGGGTTTAAATACAACAGACAAGACAGAGTGGGAATTGGCATAATTGGAGTAATCTTAACATGGTAGCCCAGCTTACCCATACTTCATTCAGAACTCTAGAGAGTTAAAGGGGTGTAAGGAAAAGTAAAGAAGTTTGAAATGTATACAGGCCCTTTTGGGCAGTGACTTGAGAGATGTGCTCAACTTTGATAGCAGTTTACTAACCGGCCACTTTACCAGCAACACCCTTACAAACAGTATCAAAATTAATTTGACATCAAACTGAAACAAAATGAGTGAGACCTGAGTTTCAGTATGTTATTTTCTAAACTGAAGGAGACAGTGGCCAGAAAGTTAGGACAGTCAAGACCTTGGTTTTCACTGGTTTGGCACAGGCCCGCCTAGCTTACACATGGGCAAGGAAAATGGTGGTGATCTCCTTCAGGTCCTATTTTTCAAAAAGGAAATTCCCCAAACATTCTCTCATTAGCTGCTCCTCCAGGAATAAACAACTAGTAAAAACAACTCTGGTCAGAGTCAATTTACAATGAAAAATTTCCAGACATTCTCTCATTACCTACTCCTCCGGGGATAAATGACTGGTAAAAACAACCTCTAGTCAGAGCCAACATGGCTGCTAATGGATTAGGTTGATAAGGGGTATAGAGTAATGTGTGGCTTTGTTATAATTTACTTGTTGCATTGTTGTGATGTAAAAATACAATATTTACTGGGCATGGACAATGGGGAAAAGGTGTATGGGGCATGGACTCAGCTACCCTCTAGGAACTACTTCAAATGGGGGGGGAGGGGAATCAAGCAGCTGATATGCAGCTGCAAATATTTCTACACAATCTGGGAGGAAAATTTATATATCACAGGATCTAGAGGAAAGCCAGATCTCGGTGATAACCAGTATATCTGGTTGGAGGTTCAGGACCCACTATCACAGCTAATCAAAGTTGAGGAGAAGACTGTGGATGTTGAAATTAAGGACCCTTGCCCTTTGTGAAGAGGGAGAGAAAGAAGTGGGAGGGGACCTGGATTCAATTCAACATCACCTGCTAGCAGGAGTAAAAGAATAATGATGATGATATTAATGAGTTTAAGTGAGCCAGAAAGAAGGGTGAGGATGGGCTCCAAAGAGCTTCTAGGTGAAGCAAGGTGTCTGGGTGAGACTGCTGCTGTTGGGCCAAGAGGTATGGGGAGAGGGGGATGTGAACAAAGGAAGAGGTTAGGTAATGGAAAGAGATGTGGAACTGGGAGGGAAGTAGAAAAGGGAGCATGAAAACAATGGTATAAGGGAGAGTAAAATAGTGAGAAAGAATGGCCCCAAAATGAAGATGAGGAATTAGCAGGGTGCGAGTGGGAGATGAAGGGGAGAAGGCCATGGGAGTAACATACACAGTGACACACCTGAATATGATAGTACAAACACAAAAACAAACAATGTAGTCCAACCAGTCAGAAAAGGTTGCACAGTAGTAAATAGGTAATTAGTGCATAACCTCAGACAGGCAGAAATAGAGGGGAAACCTAGTTGGGAGTTATACAGGAGCAGACAAGGGCAACACTAGGGAAGCAAGTATAGCTGAGGCAGTAGTCCCAGGCAAGAGTGACTTTAGCTGCATGTCAGGATAAGTCACAGTTGAAATAAATACTACAAATAGTAGCTGTACCTTACAAATAAGAAACAATGCAAGGGGGAAGACTGATGGACGATTATTAAAGTGAGCAGATGGCTAAGGCATGTCTAAGGGCCAAGAGTGCAGCATATACTGTAACAGATACAGTACAGGCTACCAAGTATATAGAATAACAGTATACACTAAATATAATATGAGTTGAATTAACATAAAACATGGAGGCAGTAAACAAGGCTAATGAGGAGGGTAACAGTGAAGGCTTACCTATAACCGAATGAGGTGCTGTCCTTCAGATGAGACATCAAACCAGATCCCTTCTGCACAATTCTGGTCACTGTCTGGGTGGAGTTTAAGATCGCATGGCACTTATTGAAAAAGAGTAAGGGGAGTATCTCAGAGTCATGGCCAACATTCCCTCATCAACAAAACAGGTTCATGTAACCCACCCTCCAGGATGCACCTGGAAATAAGCTATCATAGCATTGTGTGCCTTCTTGATCATACTACTTTTTCTGACATGGTTACCTGGCTAGGCAAGAATTTTGCATCCTAACTATACATAAAATAGCAGCTGACTCACAACTATATTTTGCAGTTCACAGTTTGACCTGATGCAGGCCACGATTCAATTTAGCCTTGCCAGTTAATAGCTTATCAAAATTTAGTGGCGTCCTGATTTTCTTCTATAAAAGTTTTCAACACGATGGACAAAAAAACTTGTCAGAAGTCATGCAAGTTGTGTTTACATTACATGCTATGATTTCTGGTGTTCCTACTCACTGAGATGCACATGCCAATCCAACATTTCTACAGCATGTCCATAGCTTAGCCTCTTGCAGTGTTGACACCCGGAATGAATGTTTCCAGTGATGTCTGGTGGGAGTGGGGCATTAGGTGCAACAAACAGGGACGAGAACACTATATGGTGCTGACAGTGGTGGGATCATGTCTCACAGGACTGGCAATGCCTGCAGCAGTACAGATCCCAACCATAGCAATAGTCTAAATGAACAACATTGCAGCAGCTCTGCACTGTAACCGCCAGTGTCCACACAACTCAGCTCATACCAGACCAGCCTTTCTTCACTGCGTGGTTTTGGGAGGATGTTTGCTTGGGTCACTACTTGCTTCCTCTTTCCTAGTAGTAGTACAGCTAGGATCTTGGTGCGCCTCCTATCCTGTGGCTGGAGTTGATGGCTAAGAGAGAATAGACAGTCATGCACTATTACTGTATGTGTAAGGGATGAGCTAAGCTGGGACTGCATGTCAGGACACCTCCGTCCTTTCACTACACATTTATCACTGATAAACCAAAAGGATTATTTTGCTTTTCTCTTGTCATAATGTGCCAGATGCTGCTATGTTGTAAGTACTTACAGAAAGATAGTGAAAATTGAGCTCTATATGCTAACAATTGTGCTTAAGAGAGAGGGGATAGGACTAGTAAGGGAAAGGGACTTTTTTTAGATGGAATGGAAAGGGAAGAGTGGAGAGAAGAAGACAGGTGGAGGCAAACAGAGGAAGTGGAGAGATTCAGGAATGCAGTTAGTGTATCAGCTCCACTTACGTAAGGAAGTTGATTGTGGTGCATTTAGAATCTGGTCAACCATTTCCGAAAAGCAGTTCAATTCCCCCTCTCTTTTGTCTCCCCCTCCTCTGTTTGGCAAGCTGTCAGCATAGCTCTTGCCAAGCAACCATAACAAGACCCCTTGGAGTTGCTCTGATGCAATATGCTGCTGCTTAAGATTTTCTCCACATTCTGTACATTAGCAACAAGATACTCATCCTAATGACTTTGTAGCTATAAGATAATATGCGTGCACTGGTGTGGGCCACATGCCCTTTGTTTTTATACTGTGTGATCCACTGACTCAGGCCATGGTTCCTGTATTATGCACTAACTGATATCATGCATTTTGCATGTACGAACTATGATTGCTCTTGAGTTTTGGAGACATTTGTCTAGGTGTACCTGTATTATATTGACCTGCTGTATTGGCTTTGTAAAAGTTCCCTAGTTCAGTAAATGCAGGCCCTAGGTCAGTCCTTATTGGTTAACATGGTTGCTGGTCATAAACAACAATGTGGTCATGTTCCATCAGAACAGTATTCTCTGCAAATGTTCCAGCAATGCAGATGTTCTGGCAACTGACTGTGTTCACTACTAGGCGTTGTAGAAGAATGCACAGGACATAGCTCATGTTTCCTACAGGCCATTTCCCAGTACCATCCTTCTGCTATGTATCTGTTTTGCTGGCTCTGGAGCTAGGCTAAGGGCTAGAGCCAATAAATCAGTTGGTCAATGTGCATATCTTCACAGTCACATTTTCAGTACTATAAGGACCATTTATGTTCATGGCATAGGCTTCCGAACATTTTTCCCTTTTCCATATTGATCCTGCTATTCAGGCCATATCCACTTTTGACTGGATTAGTTCCACACCTGTAACACATGCTAAGGGTACTGATATAAACATGGCTTCTTTTGTTTTTGATACATAGTCTACAAAGAGCATGGCATGTAGTCTGGAACACCAGAAATAACTGGCAGGGGTGGACCTTGGCCATGGGAGGGTCCCGAACTAGCCCAGTCAGACCTGAAGTGGTGACCAGATTCCAGATTGAGCTGAGCAAGGAGGAAGCCAAACAACCCTTCATTTTGTTTTCAGTGCTCCATAAAGGTAGGCATTTAGAGTAGGTCATTCTTTATTTGGAGGTCTGATGCTTCTAACACTTACTGCACATCAGATGGGTTTCCATTCCTTTTTCCATAATTTAAGGATTCTATCGATATCCAGTGGTAATATTGCCAGTTATTTCTTTATTCATTGAAAAAAAAAAATACATGCATACACAAATTAGGGTTTATTATTAAAACAACAAAAGTAAGGACATCCAATGTTAGAGTTTTTTGAGCTCTAAATCCACCCACCTATGCAAATGCTCAAAGTCTGGGAAATAAAATACTACACTTAGTGGGCATTGTAGTAGAGGTTGACCTGGACATTGTAGCCATTACAGAGTCATGGTGCAACAAGAACCATGACAGGGGAAAGGCTCTTCATGTGAAGAATAGCATTAACACAACAGAGACACAGGAAATAAAGGGAAGGGCAGAGGCACTGTGGGTCACCCTAGAAACAGGGAATGGAGCCACTATTCTCACTGGTGCGTTCTGCAGACATCCAGTGCAGGGGGAATAAGATGGATATGGTTCTGGTGGAAGTCATCCAAAATATGGCAAATAAGGGGAAGGTGCTACTAGTGGCAGACTTCAGTCTACCAGATGTAGCTTGGAGTATCCCAATTGCAGCTTCAGCTAGGAGCAGGGATATCCTGGACTACCTGCAGGGAGCATTCCTCAAGCAACTAGTAAGAGATCCCACTCCTTAGCAAGGGCCTAGGCAGCCATATGCCAGGCAAGCCATGGCATGCCTACAGAGTAGCAGAGAGTAACAAAAACTAGCCAGCTAGCATGTTTTCCTATTGCTTTGTTTGGCTTTTTTTTAATGTATTTTCGCAGGCTTCCCGCCGACATTACTTAATCCCCTTACAGCTTTTTCGGGAGTGGGGGGTGGTCTAAGCTCTGTAGTTGATGACGTGTACACCCAGTGGACCTGATTGAGAAAGGTATCTATCTTTCTCAATCAAGTCCACTGGGGAACTGTACCTCATTGTTTGGCTGCCTTGTGAGGGTAGGAGGTGTGGTGAATAAGGGGTGGCATGTTTAAAAGCCCCTGCAAACATACATTGCATCCCAAAAATTTCCAGTTTCCGAGCTGATCCCAACTTTGGAGTGGACTTGGACTTTGGAGCATTAGAAGAAGTGAGCGAGCCAGCTGAGTGAGCAGAGCAGAGCAGAGCAGAGCAGAGGAGCACAGTCTTCAGTCGCGGAGTTTTAACAGACAGAGGTGAACATGCAGTGTGAGTGAGAAGTGAAGCAACAAGATAGAAGTCTGCTTTCTCTGCTGCTGCAAAATTCACATTTTGTTCAGAGGAGCCTCAACTGCTGGACTGTCCTCAAAATCTGTTGTGTTCTTCCAAGTTCTGATGACTGGAGAGGTGGAGAGTGTGAGGCAGTGAGCTGGAGTACCGAGCAGAGAGAGCACCTTGCCCTCTGAGCCATCTGGAGAACTTTTAATTTGGATTATACTACCGCAGGGATCTGTGACTGTGACTGTGTGGTGACCAGCACCCAGCTGCGAATATCATGTGTGATAGGCAGGTGCTGAGGCAAGCGAGGCATCCTTGGTTGTGGGCAGGTCCATTGGTGGCAAGTTATGGTTGTTGGAGGACTTGTGTGGGCTGCTGTTCTGAGTCTGACTGAGCTGACTCATCCACCCGGACTGGAACCTCACCAGTCATTGATCTTCAGGTCATTTATTGACGTCATCAACCAGCAGGTATTTGCTATTTTTTTTAAAACAAATAAAGTACAAACAAGAAACAAAAACAGTATGTGGGTCAGGGTGCCTGCCACAGGGGGTTTAGCTGAGGAGGGGTGGGTCTGCTAACAACCTAGTCAATGGTAGCAATGGTACCTTTCTATTACTAAAACAAAGGGGTCTTGATGTGGCATAGTTCAGCAAAACACTGTGGCCCGGATATTCAAACTGTGCCAGGCTATGGCGCAAGCCTGGGCACAGCTCAACTTGGCTGCACAGGGGTGTGGCCTGGGCGATATTCAACGGAGCTGCGCTATGGCTCAGCAGCTTTGATATCGCACCCTGGCCACCCCCACTGTGCATGGCTCAGTGGCACTGCACCAGCGCAAGTGGCCAGAGTGGAGCATGGAGATACGCTAGCACAAGTGCCATTGCGCCATTCACAGCACCTGCGATATTCAAAAGAGGGGACATGCAAATGGGGCCATAATTTATGCAAGGCGCACATGGAGCCATTTGCATGTCATTATGGCCCCATTTGCATCCATTAGCATGCAGGTGCACCAATCCCCGACGATTTGCGCCTGGTGCCCTGCCAGGCAGCAGCCATCGGGGACCGACACCCCCTGCAGCCCGATCGCGGGCATTTGTCTAAAAAATAGACTTCCTTGTGCAATATCCCTGGTGGTCCAGTGGACCGCTATGTGCCCGATCGCGGGCATGTGTTAAAATACAAAAGGCTACCTTGTCCAATATCCCTGGTGGTCCAGTGGACCTATATGTGCCCGATCGCAGGCATCTGTTGAAATACCCCCCCACCAATATCCCTGGTGGTCAGTGGACCACATTCTGCCTGATCACGGGCATCTGTAAAACATACAACCTCCCATTACCTGGTGGTCTGGGTACCCCTCCCCACCCGCCCACTGAGCCCCAGCCCCACTCCCCCCAGTCAGCCAGCGGTGGCAGCACCCACCCGCCTGCCACCTCACCGCCCATCATCTGACACCTCAATGGGCTGCACACCCATTGGTTCTGGTGTGAGCCAATGGGCATGCAACCATACCATACTACACATTCAGATATGTGAATGAAATCATTCACATATCTGAATATGTAATTTACGATAGGTGCACGCCCATGGCTCATGCTGTGAACCAATGGGCTGCAGCCCCACCGAGGTGTCAGTCAGTGGGCAGCGGGGAGGCAGGTGGGGGGTGCTGCCGCCCACCAGCTGACCAGGGGTGGAGGGGGTGGTGGGGCTCAGTGGTGGTGGGAGGGAAACTCTAGACCACCAGAGTAATGGGAGGTTGTATATTCTACAGATGCCCGCGACTGGACAGAATGCTGTCCACAGGACTACCAGGGATATAGGATGAGGTAGTCTTTTGTATTTTAACACATGCCCACGATCGGGCACATAGCGGTTCACTGGACCACCAGGGATATAGGATGAAGAATCTTTTGTCTTTTAACGCATGCCTGTGATCGGGCACATAGCGGTCCACTGGACCACCAGGGATATTGGACAAGGAAGTTTTTTGTCTTTTAACACATGCCCGTGATCGGGCACATAGCGGTTCACTGGACCACCAGGGATATAGGACAAGAAAGTCTTTTGTCTTTTAACACATGCCCGCAATCGGGCACATAGCGGTCCACTGGACCACCAGGGATATTGGAGGGGAGGTTTATTTAAACAGATGCCCGCGATGGGACATGGGGGGGCACCGCCAGGTGCGGCAGAAACTCGGGTGGCCACCCACAGGTGGCAGCTGCCATGTTGTGCCCTGCAAAGTGGCAGCTCACCTGTGGGTGACCATCATTTGTTCCTTTTTTTTGGCTTAACTTTGTGCAGGAGCAAGTAGGGGTTGCTCATGCATGGCTCTGCACATCCCAGGCTGAATATCGGGCTGTGCAGGTTATGCATGGGCACGTCCCCCCACCTGTGCCTGCATACATTACTGATGTGCTCTGGCACATCGGGAATTGTGCAGTGCACTTTTCCCTTTTGAATATCGTGCCAGGGCACATCAGTGGGCTGCTCATGGTGAAACACTGTTGCGCCAAGCACAACCCTTTTGAATATCTGAGCCTGTGCATAAATCACATAATTCAGTGCATGAAGAGCATGCATCCTGCATTTGCCCCAAGAAGGGTAGTGAAGCAATGTGTCAGGTATTTGTAAGCTTGCTTTGCTGCATTTTATGCAATTCATGCACTTTATGCCTTAATTATATGATTTATGCACTGCATTACATAACACTTTGATACTACAAGTAATAAGAGTTTGCATAGCTTGAATTGGGTTTGAGTTTTCAATATTCAGTTGTTAATAGTTGTGACTTTGTTTTCACAAAGTCCTAGAATGGTTTCCACTTTGAAGCAGGGAGTTTAATTTTTCCCAGGTTCCACAGGTCATCAGCTCATTGGTTTGTTGTTAATATTCTAGATCATAGAGTCATTGATTTTCTACACATTATATAATATGCTGCTGTGTGAGTCTCTGCGCAGTGGGGGTCCAGTGGCTGTGCTGGCTTCTCTGCCCACTGATGGCTGAAGGAGGGTAAGCCCATGGAGCATGAGGGTCCAGGTGAGGGTAACAAGTGGTTTGAAAAAATTGTGTTTCCCTCTGAGGCAGGGTGGCAGCCCAAGGGATAGAGAGGAAGGGTGACAGCCCAGGAGGAGTCCAGGAAACAGGGGCAAGTGGTTTAAAAATCTGTATTGGACTCTGAGAGAGGGTAGGAACTGCAGGGGGGATCCAGGTGGAAGAAATGCTATTGGTGTTGTGGGGGGACCCAAGAGATTTAGTGGTAGGGTGGGAGCCCAGAATGGCCTGGATGAGGGGGCAAGTTATTTAAAAAGATTGTGTTCTCTCAGAGGGAGAGTGGCAGCCCAAGGGTAGTTCAGGTATGATGGGCAAGTGGTTAAAAAATTTGTATTGGGCTTGGGGATGGTGGGAACCAGGGAGGGGGTCTAGGTGGAAGAATGCTATTGGTGTTTAGGAAAAAAAAATTATGTAGAGGTGGGTTTGGGAAGGAGGGAGGGAGGGAAAAGACATGAAATGGATTCTGTGAAATTTTTTTTTAATGTACTGTACATGTCAAACAGAGCTGCTGTGGTTCCTCAGTGATGGAGGTCATGTGGATGTGACTGGCAGACATGTTGGAAAAAATTGGTTTAGCCTCTGGTGAGGAAGGAGGGTGGGGCAGTCGAACAGACTGGTGCAGAACAATTTTTTTCCACCATGTATACCAGTCCCTCACTCTCACGGTGTGTCTGTGCCTCATTGCTGTGGTTCCTGGGTGATGGGAGGGTGGAGGGAATTGCTGTCGGCATGTTACTATTTTGTTGAGTGTGCAAGATTACGGTGAGTATATGGGTAATTGTTGGCTGATGTGGGTGCTTGAGTGAGGGATATTGTGTGAGAACAGGTACTAGCGTGAATGGACCTCTGTGGGACTGGCTACCTTGATGTGGTGCAGAGGCTTGTCACAATTCGACATTGTAACTAAAATCCTGTCAGTTGTTCTGACAACTGTTGGTGATGGTATGGCTAGTGGTGTGTGAATTGACCTCTGTGGGACTGGCTACCTTGATGTGATAAAGAGGCTTGTCACAATGCAGCCCTGACTAAAAGCCAGTCAGTCTGACAGCTGTTGGTGATGGTATGTCCAGTGGTGTGTGCCTGGAGCTCTGTGGGACTGGCTACCTTGATGTGGTTCAGAGGCTAGTCACAATGCAACACTGACTAAAACAAAGTCTGTTTGTCTGACACAGGTGATTTAAGGCATTCTTACTGTATAGGAGTATGTGTGTTGCATCTCTTATTTAGAGTATGCACCACAAACAAAATAACGTTTGTGTCGGGTGAGAAGGTGCGGACAGTGGGAGGAGGGGTAGCATGGCACGGACAATGGGGGGGGGAGCAGTGAGTCCACTTGGTGTATATATCTGTTCCTGGCTACACCCCTGCTCCTGAGGGGGCAATACTGGACCTTGAACTTACTAACAGGGACAGTGTTACAGATGTCACGGTGAGGAGCCACCTGGGGATCAGTGATCACCATATGGTGTGGTTCAATATTAGGACAGTGGCTTAACTGAACCACACTAAGGCGAAGGTCCTGGACTTCAGGACAGCCTACTTTACAATGATGGGGAAATGCTTCAGGGATGCCCTGGCAGGGGGGTGAAGGACTTGGGTGGAGTGGAGGAATAGCGGGCAAAACTAAAACGGGCCATAGTGAAAGCAACAAACTCTGCATCAAGTAAGTAAGCAAAAGCAAGAAGAAAAAGAGACTGCTTTGGTTCTCAAAAGAGGTGGCCAGGAATGCAAGGGCCAAAAAGTTAGCATTCAAGAAGTACTAAGAGACACAAAGTGAGGAGGATAGGGAGGTGTATCAAGAGAAGAAAAAGGAGATAGGGAAAGCTGTCAGGAGTGCAAAGGCACAATTGGAGGAGAAAATAGCCTAGGCAGTAAAAAAAAAAAGGGGACAATACATTTTTCAGGTATGTGAGTGAAAGGAGAAAGCTCAGGGGAGGGATTCTAAGGCTAAGGGGGGAAGGAAGGGAGTGTGAGGAGAGGGACCAGGAGAAAGCAGATATCCTGAACAAATACTTTTTTTAGTATTCAAAGAGGAAGGGGAAGGTGAGGGACCACAGATAAGTGTTAGGAGCATCTCAGAAAGGGAGGTGGACACTAGTCCATTTACAGAGAAGAGAGTCCTGGGAGAGCTCACAAATCTGAAAGTGGACAAGGCAAAGGGGCCAAATGGGATACACCAAAGAATATTGAAGGAGCTCAGGGAGGTGTTGGTTGCACCCCTGACAGTCCTGTTCAACCTCTCACTGGAGACAGGTGGGGTTCCAGAGGACTGGAAGAGGGCAGATGTAGTTCCACTTCACAAAAGTATAAGTAGAGAGCATGCTGGCAATTACAGACTAGTCAGTTTGACTTCAGTGGTAGGGAATTTAATGGAATTACTACTGAAGAAAAGGTTTGTGGAATATCTTGAATCTAGTGGCTTATAAAATCTGAGGCAGCATGGATTCACTGGGAGCGGTCATGTCAGACAAATCTGATAGATTTCTTTTACTTGATGACCAGTACATTAGGTTAGGGTGGAGCGATGGATGTGGCCAGCCTAGATTTCAGTAAGGCCTTCAACACTGTTTCACACAGGAGACTCATAAACAAGCTGGGCAGTCTGAGAGTGGGTCGAAAGGTATTGTGACCAAGCGCTGGCCAACTGCATCCCCCATAGAGCGAGTCAAGCGGATCTCTGACCTGACATCGGCCAACTTATTTGCAAAGAATTGAGCAAGCTCATCACACTCTTTTTGTGAAAAAGCTAGGCAGAGATTCAGACTGGCTGGATTGCACAACCTGTCCACAGTTTGGAAGAGTTGGTCTGGTCGATTCTGAGCGACAGCGATCCCCTGGACAGGAACTTTGCCTTCTTATGAGAGATCACTGATTGGTAGACCTGATAATGCTCCACCAAACTAAGGCAGTCAGCCTCCAGGGCAGATTTCTGCCAGCGATGTTCTAACCTGCGTCCCACCCGGTGCAACTCCCTCAAGGACCCATCAAACCAAGGGGCCCGAGGGTGGCGTGGGAGGGGATGAATGCGGACAGGAGCTATCAGGTCTAGGGCTGAGGAAATGGCCTGATTGTAGGCCAGAACCAATGACTCCGGACTCAAGCTGGCAACAGGAAACTCCGAGAGGTCAATTACCGCCACCAGGTCTTCAGGGCACATATCCCGTAAAGGGCAGTAACTGACCATCTCCACAGGGGCAGACCTACAAAGAGGGGCACAAAAGTTGAACCTCACAGTGTAGTGATTGGACCAGCTGACCGGTTCCACCCCCAAATCAGAGGCCTCAATCCCCAGGAGGAAAACCAAATCCAGAGCGTGACCATGATTATGGGTAGTTGAAGAAACAATCTGTGTGAACCCCAGTGATGCCATCAGCTGGAGGAAGTGCTGACCAAAAGGCGATAGCTCGTCAATGACCCAGGCATTGAAGTCACACAGAACCATCAGTCTGGGCGACTCCAATGCCATGTTGACGACGAAATCTGCCACTTCCAGCAGGAATCACTTTTCATCCCCGGGTGGACGGTAGACGAGAGGTCGAAAGTATACTAAATATATTTTACAAAAAGTTATTAGGATTACCAATAGGAGCACCCTCTGTCTTTGTAAGAGCAGAGATAGGGCAGTTACCATTAGAATGTTTGATCCAAAACAGGATAATTAAGTACTAGCTAAAAGTATATATTATGAAAGAAACTAGATTGCCTAGAATCTGTCTAGAGGAATCAACTGATTACCTCAAGTTAAACAAGACATTTCCGGAAATACAAGTTGTCGAAAAATACATTAAACCATATGGATTTCTTGGATACCTGACTGAGATATTTTTAAAGCCTAAGGAATTTGTATACAATGAAATCAAAACTAGGTTAAGAGAAATTTTTATTCAAAAAGATATAGGATTGTGCAAACAAGTCAAAATAAGTCAATGGTTAGCTAAAAACAAAAGAGACCATAAAATGGAAAATTATTTAGCAATAAAAAAAGACCCAAAAAGAAGGAAGCTTTTTACAAGGTTTCGATTCGAATACTATAACAATCATAGATTGTATGATATATTTTCAATTAAAAAGTATCTGATAGAAGCAAGTGTAGATGTAATAAAGTAGTCCACGGTATGGTGCATATATTGATTCGATGCCCATTATACGAACCATATAGAAAAAAACTAATGGAACAACACTTAGAAGCTATAAGTCTTGAACCTAGAGATATGGTAACATGTTTACTTAAGTCTCATTCAAGAGAAGTTTTAGAATCAGTAATATCCTTTATAAGTATTATTGAAAAAATGAAATTGTATATGAATGCTTCAGCTGCTTTGGTAGATTGAAACACTAAAACAAATTGCACTTTGGTATTTATGCGGAAAACGGAAATTGTAAGTAAATTATTTAAAGATTTATAAAGTAAAAGTGTTTTTTTTCTGTGACTTTTAATTAATGTAATCTTTTTGTACTGTACGTTTTTTGTAATGACAAAAACTGTCAAACAAGAAAAATTAAACTTGAACTACACACTCACCAGAAACCTTATGAGGAGAGACTAAAGGACCTCAATATGTACACCCTGGAGGAAAGGAGGTAGACGAGACATATGACAGAGACTTTCAAATACTTCATGGGTATAAATAAGGTACAAGAGGGACACATGTTTCAGAACAAAAGATGCTCAAGAACAAGGGATCATGCTATGAAGTTGGAGGGGGTAGACTCAAGAAGAAGGGATCATGCTATGAAGTTGGAGGGGGGTAGACTCAAGAACAAGGGGTCATGTTATGAAGTTGGAGTGGGTAGACTCAAGAACAAGGGGTCATGCTATGAAGTTGGAGGGGGTAGACTCAAGAACAAGGGGCCACGCTATGAAGTTGGAGGGGTAGACTCAAGAACAAGGGGTCATGCTATGAAGTTGGAGGGGGTAGACTTAAGAACGAGGGGCCATGCTATGAAGTTGGAGGGGGTAGACTCAAGAAAAAGGGATCATGCTATGAAGTTGGAGGGGGTAGACTCAAGAACAAGGGGCCATGCTATGAAGTTGGAGGGGGTAGTCTCAGGAGAAATGTGGGGAAATACTTCACAGAAAGAGTGATGGATGCCTGGAACAGCCTCCCAGTGGTGGTGTCGGAGGTAAAAACTGCAACGGGATTCAAGAATGCATAGGATAGGCATAAGGGAACCTTAGTGGTTTGGGAGGGGTGGGTTAAGCTGGAGATGATGTAGGGTCTGTGGTATTAGAGTAGGTAGAGAAAATGGGCAGTCTAGGTGGGCCAAGCAGTCCTTATCTGCTGTCAAATTTCTATGTTCCTATGGTCCACCCATAATCCACAAACCCTGTGAACCCTGTCAAACTGAATGCTAAAGAGCAAACCAAGTTTCATACATGTTAAATAAATAACACAGCATGAGGAATAGTTATACCCCATGATGAACACTGCACTTGTATAGGTTGCAGGATACAGGCCTGTGACAATATGTGTGTGCGTGCGCATATGCATATGTGTGTGTGTGTGTGTGCGTGCGCGCGTGCGTCTGTGTGTGTCACTCATGCAGCAGATGCATCATCGCACACAGTGGCCTGGTCCTTACCTGTAGGGGATTTTGCAAGTGACCCTGCAAGCCAGTCATGAAGCATATGCATCATCACACACTGCTCTAGGCCTGTAGCAGACATTGCAAATGGCCTAAAGCAGCAACGTCACACACATCGACGCATGCCTGTATCCTGCGGCCTTGTGTCTCATAACATACAAGTGCAGTGTTCATCATGGGATGTGACTGTATTGTTTGGACTATTTATTTATGATGTTAGAACATAAGTATAAAAACCTGGGTTAGGCTTTTATATTCAGTTTGGCAGGGTTCATGGTGGTGGGCAGAGTTAAAATAACCCTAACAGCACACGTCGTTATTTTTGTTGCTTTAATAATAAATCCTAACTTGTGCATTAACTTAGTTTTTTGCAATGAATATTCTGGGCTGGATATTCAAACTGCGCCATTCAAAGGTGCAAGTCCTTGGGCTGCGAAAAATAGATGCGCGGGGGTGTGTCCCGGGCGATATTCAAAGGAGTTGCGCTATTGAACGCTCCTTTGAATATCGCTCCCCTAACCACACCACTGTGCATGGCGCGAGTGGAACATGCATAGCGCAAGTTGACAGAAGTGGAGCAGTCAACTTGCGGTGGCACAAGTACCAGTGCGCCATCGCCAATCCACAATATTCAAAAGGTGACATGCAAATGGGGCTATAATACATGCAAGGCGCAGGGGGGCCATTTGCATGTCATTATAGCCCCAATTGCATGCCATTAGCATGTAGATGCACTGATCCCAGAGGACTTGCAACTGGCCCCCTGCCAGGCAGCAGCCGTCGTGGACTGACGCCCCTGCAGCCTGATCGCGGGCATGCGTCCCCCACACCAGCCCAATCGTGGGCATCAATGTGCTCCCCTTCATATTCCCTGGTGGTCCAGTGGACGAAATGCCTGATGTGGGCGGTATCTTTAAAAACCCCGAACATAGCCCTGGTGGCTATTGACCCCACCCTACCCCCGGCCCACCACCCGCTCCCCGGCGGCGGCGGGCGTCAGCATCCACCTGTCTGCCCGCGCACGCATCGACTGACAGCCGGTGGCTGCCGCCCATTGGTGCAGAGCAAGGGCCAATGGGCGTGCAGCTATACCATGCTTCAGTCCAGTTTTGCGGGGGAGGTGGGGTCAGTGAAAACCGTCAGTCAGCAGTACTCCACCAGAACTAGACCGAGGGGTGTGGAATGCCGCCCGCTGATCGGATCGGTCATCACTGGTTCACACAAGGTGAATGGGGGATGCCGCCAGCGATCGGGGCAATTCAGTCACACTGGACCACCAGGAATATGAACGGGAGGGGGTTAAAGAGGTTAAAGATACTGCCCACGATTGGGCAATTTGGTCCACTGGACCACCAGGGATATGTGGGGAGGGGTGCTACATTGATGCTGATTGGGCTGGTGGGGACACTATGCCCGTGATCGGGCTGGGGGGTACAGGGACTGGGTTGGGGGCCAGCCACAGGTGTCAGCTGCTGTGTTGTGCCCTGCAATACAGCAGCTCACCTGTGGGTGGCCCTCGACTTAAGCCTTTTTTTTTTGGCTCAAAGTCCTGCAGGCGCAGGTTGGGGGTTGCGCCTGAACAACTCTGCACAGCCCTGCTGAATATCGGGCTGTGCAGTTTATGCATGGTTCTTCCCCCTCCAGTTGAGCATGCATTCATTTGCATTGCACTGTTGCTCAGCATGTTTTCTGTGGCGCAACTGCCTCCTGCTGAATATCGCAGAATGGAGCAAGTTTGGACTTGAGCAGGCGCAACCCTATTGCGCATGGCGCAACCCTTTTGAATATCTGGCCCTCTATCTTTCTGAGATATAGTAGATGGCTGTAGTGTCTTACTTTGTGTGTGGCTTTGTGGGCCATATGAAAAGCAGCTGCCCTGTTGTGCATTGCACCCAACCTGTAGTGGACTTTGCAAAGCATCTCTGTTTCCACATAGACCAGTAGCAGACACTCTCAAAGAAGCTGTATCATCACACACATTGCCCTAGACCTGAAATGGCTGCATCATCTTACATATTGTCACAGACCCCTGTGGGCCCTATGAAAAGCAGCTAACACAACTGTTTTTCCTTGCCTTTGTTACTATATACTGTATTCCCATGACAATGGTAGTCTTATTTCACAAAACCAGGTTGAGTTACAAAAACAGGAACACTACTTTTGTGAGACACACTTTATGAAATTCTATACATTTTTCAAAAAATATTTTTGAACAAATAACAGTGAAAGTGACAGCCTTGCATCATACTCTTGTCCACCCTAGTTTCAGACTTCAGCTCCCATGAATTATGGAGAATATGAAGCGTAAACGTTGTCCTGCTTCAGTGACTCCTAAGCCTTGTTAAAATGGGAAGTTATCTTACGAAAACAAAAATCAAATCACAAAAACAATACACCACACTTTTGTGAAAAATACATTTTGAAAATCTATGAAAAATTCAACTGCAAATGCACAAATATGAAACCTTATTTTATTAATAGTTTAACCTCTACACATTTCCAAATAATATTATATGAAATCAAAAGGCAAAGCAGCTGCCTTAGTCCTTAATTTAACCAACCTGAAAGTTTCAACTCACAGCCATATTTGCACTATCTGCAAGTAAAACAAGGTCTTAAAAAACATCGGGCCCTATATTCAAAAGTTCCAGGCTGCATTGCACAAGTACCTGTGCTGAGCATCTAAGATGTGCTGGTACAAAATAGTAGTGTATTCAGAAGATGTGCCATAAGATGCGATCACACATGTTCATCTGAATATCTCAAACAAGAGCTATCACGCAATGGGAGATGCATGGTGCAGCAGGTGCCCTGAGATCTGTGTGGGGCATAGGGAAATGTGTGATAGGCGGCCACATGCTTGGCGTGCAGAATTGCAATATTCAGCCGGGATATGCAAATGGCCTCATTGCACATTCTGAGCCCATTCCCCACATGCGCAGCTCATTAGTGGAATGTATTCAGGCCATTTGCATACCCAAGGCATGCACAATTCCAGCTTTGCAGGGCTGCCCCACCACTCCACAAAAGTGAACAGGTGGTACTGCAGCCTAGCAGGCAAGTGCGATGGAATGTTTGTGTGTGGGTAGGTGGGCTGCAATGGCTTGAGTAGAGTGCTATTACCCATGGCCATGTACAGGGTTGGACTGGGGTGAAGTGGGCCCACCTGGTCAAGCAACAGGGGAGGGCACAGGGTGAAGCACTCTCAATGGTATAGTATACAACAGGAATGTGATACACTAGCTATGTTTGCAGCTTACAGTCACCTGCAGTGCCCCACACCTTCCACATGATAGGAACATGATGATACATGCAAGGAATGTCAGTGTTCAGAAGGTGACCAGGTATCTGAGTGTGTAAGTCCCACCTGGACCACTCCAGGTAACCCAGTGGGCCAGTTTGACACTGGCCATGTATGTGCCAATGGTGGCTGCAAGCCCAACACTGGAGGGGTCGGTGTACCTCAGGCATGCCCATGTCACCCCCAGGCCACAGGCTGTGCCACCCCTGCCCTGCACTGCCCACTGTTGTGCTATGTCCACCACAGGAATGCTACACAGACACACCTCAGTGCCCCTGTGGTGGTGTCACAACGCATGGCAGGAATGGTGACATTGTCATGCCCCTGTTTTGTGGCCTCGCATGGGAGTGCTGTGAGCACTAGTACTGGGAGAACTGTGTGAAGTTCTGACCCTTATTAAATAAGAACTGGAACACGGTGAAGTTCTGATTGTTTTCATTAGTTCTGATTTATTGACAAATATTTGAAAAAATGCATAAAAGTGGCCAAAGCTGGTCACATTTGACACAGAGGCCCAAAGGAAACAATTTAATGGATGATTTGCATAAAAAAATAATGTAAAACTGCTAAATAAAAGAGCAATCACTCACTACTAGCCCCTTCATGGCTGGCCTTTAACGGTGGCATATCCTGCTCTGGTCTGTGACATGAATGTGCTGGGAGAGACAAAGAGAGACAAAGAGAAAGAGAGAAAGAGACAGATGCAAATACCTATATCATAGCACCATCAAGCACTGCAGGCACTGCCAGGCAGCTAAGATTTTTTTATGGTATTATTTTGATGAATGTTCCAGTCAGAGCCGAACAGGCCAAAGAAATGGATATTAATGTTCAAATGAGCAGCATTAAGAGAGCCTACCCACCCTACCCATGTGAATGATACAACTGCTTCTCATGCCCCGGTGTACTGTGGTATATGGTACACTACCTGGTTCAAGAGATGGTAGTGTTTTCTAGTACTACGGCTACTTCTACTGAAACTGATCAATATGCTGAATCCTTAAAGAAAAAAAAGGAAAGACATCATGATCACCAGCACCCAGGAAGACAGCCAGTCACACATCACATCTGTCAAGTGCAGGGCAGTCATAAAAGTGTTTGTCACTGCCCCCTGAAGACCTCATGACACACAACACAACACAATTACATCCTTCCTAGTTCCACAATTGCTGCCAGCCAATTCCAAGTAATTTAAGTATCAAAAATAAAATACAGTAATAATCTCAGCACAGTTACTGTAAGTGAGATGTAACCAGGCTAGCATACCACACACACACAAATGATAAAGAAATTATATGAATTTAGTAGATTTTTTTTCCTGTGAAGTAATCTCAGTCAAATATGGGGGACGTGAGGAATATACAAAGAGTATTCAGTTTCTGAGTTTCAGTCATCTGCTAAGCCATGCACGGTATGAAAATTAAAACAGTATAGTCAGGATCAGTTGCTGAGAGCAAACCAAGTGACAAGTAGTAGTAGTAAGGATTGGAGTAAGGACAAAAAGTGGCAAGTAGTAGCCGTGTCTTATGGGGACAAAAAATGATGGTAGTAGTAGTAGTAGTAGTAGTAATAGTAGTAGAAAGCAGTACCCTACCTTCCAGATCAGACAATGGTATCAGGTACAGTACCACCAAATAAGTTTGTGACATGAAATGCAGTTGCTTGCTGTATTTGGACACTGAACCCACTGATGTTATTCTTTTTTTTTCTATTCTGTGCTGCTCATGTGATCATGCAAGTAGTAGTGGCCTGGCCTAGTCTGTCCTGACCTGACTTGTTGCAATTAATTGCTACCTCATGTAGTAGACCCTATTCACAAAAGATATTCACCACAGGCACGAATTCTTGAAAGTGTTTTGTGGATAGGGCCTGCTCAGAGCAGTCAATGTATGTTTTATTCAGGTATAATATTTGAAATTAAAGTGATAAATGTTGACTTTGAGAAATGTGAGACGCTCAGCGTTTTCTGATGTCAAACAGGATCGTGTGTCAGTAATGATGTTACCAGCTGAACTAAACAATCATTCTGAACAGACGCTGGTCAGAGGGCAATTCATGAGTCAGAGGTCACGTGATGGCATCCATCTGAGCAGCAGCTGAGATCCTGAGCTCCCCCCTCTGGCCGCCTAATCTGCAGTTTAAAGTGCATTTGTTAACCTTTTTTTTTAGAAATACAGTTAAATAGTAGGTGGTATAGCTCTTTGCCATCAATAAAAATCCTTGTTTTGGATTTTCAAGCCTTAGCTGGATCGTGATGGAGGTGGATTCAAAACAGGCCTTCACCAAGCACACTCCTCCAGCAACCCCTGAGAAGGCCGCAAAAAAGCAGAGGAACCAGGCCCCAGCTAGGCCGGACCGTGGAAGCGATAAATCACCACAGCCTATGCCGTTATCAGAGGATAAATTTCTCCAGGAGCTTGCACCTTTGAAAGAGCTGCTTGTAGATCTTACAGGGGAACTTAAATCCTTTCGATGCGACCTTTCTGATGTTACTAAAAAGGTCTCGGATGTGGAAGTTAAGGTTACTTCTGTTGAAAACTGGAGATCCAGGGCTGAATTGGAGATATCTGACCTAAGACAACAAGTGAAGAAACTCCAACTTAAGACCGAGGATCTAGAGGGGTGAAATCGCCAAAACAATTTGCTTATAATTGGTCTTCCGGAGATGGAAGAAGGCCCAGACCTCATGGCTTTCCTGCAGAGGTTTTTTGTGAAGATAGTGGGCCCATCTCCCATAAATGCATCCTACCACCTTGAAAGAGCTCATCGTTCGTTGCGCCCTCGACCTACAGCTGGAGCCCCCCCACGTCCGATTATCATTAAATTTTTAAGTTACCTGGAAAGGCAGCATGTGTATGAGAAAGCCCGGGAGCTAAAAGAAATTTTGTTAGGTACCTCGAAGATTCAGATTGCCCAGGACCTTCCCAAGGAGATACGGGAGAAGAGAGCAGCGTACCATCAAATAGTTCAGAAGCTTATAGCTGCAACTATTCCATTCAGGATGATTTACCCTGCAACCTTAAGAGTGACTGTAGGAGGCTTAGCCACAAGTTTCAACACCCCTGAAGCGGCCCACAAGGAGCTTACCAATTGACTGCCTGACCTGTTCAAGGGATCCGATTGAGGACTGCCTGAAGGACTTATGGACGCTGTGTTAATCCCTGTTTCTTAACGTTTTTTGTGTTGTTTATTGGTCTGTATGTTTATCGCTGTGGTTGTTGTGGCGTTCCCCCCCCCGGCCTTCTGTATTACCCTTGCCCATCCCTTTCGTCACCTACCTTCATGTGGTTTCTTGTGCTGGCGTTTTCTTGGTCTTGTCTGGTTGTCTGGGCTTCTTTTTGGGGTTCCTCTGGCAGGATGGCAGCGGGCGCGGGCGCGGTGGGTCGCTGGGTTGGGGCCTGGGCTCGCGTTGTGGGTCCCGTTTGCGAGGCGCATGGGCCGGCGGTGGAACGTTTTTCTCGGAGAAATGGTTTCCGGGAGGGAACTTCCTAGGGGGCAGACCAGTTATGGTCCGGCGGCATTAAGGGTCCCCTTGGAAGCAGCAACCGCTATGCTGAATTCCCGATGAGTTACCTCTCTGTCTTCTGAGGAAGGACATGTGTTGAGACTGCATCCCTGTCTCTCGTCTGGTGCTGATCTGGGTAGGTGGCCATTTGATTATTGAGGTGTGGGAGGTCCACTATGGGGTCGACTGCTGGGAAGGGGTCTAAGGAATGGTTTGACATTGGGGGCTTGTCTGTGCTTATGACTATCTGTCTTTTTTCCTCCCCCTTACCCCTTTCTTTAGAGTTCTTAATCCTTTGCTACATTGGTATATGAGGGCTGGTGGGTGGGGTGGCCATGGGGGGCTTGGTGATTTTGCGTGGTGGATGTGTGATCACGAGCCGTGCATGGGGGGGTTGTTAATCTCTGCCCTGGGCTGATTGGTAGTAGGATTTGGTTGGTAGTTATGGGGGTCATATCTATGTTGAGGGAGTTTGGGTCTTTGACATTATATGGCTTTCTGCTTTTGGCGCTGGGGGTTTGGAGATTCGCATGTGGAATTGGCGGGCCCGTAACCCGGGGTAATGGGTTGTACTTTGGAGCTTTACTGTGCGGACCCCCATCTGTACATAGTTCTTGTGGGGCTGGTTTTCTGGGGTGTTCTGGGGGGGGTTCCTGTTATTGATCATAGTACTGGGTCCAGCAGTCTTACTTTTGGGGGATCCCTTTTAGGATGGCTTATCTGTCAATTCATTTTAGAGTCTGGGGTTGGGGGGCATGTGGGGGCTACAGGTTGATGTCTCAAGTAATTTTCGTTCGGGTCTGGGGTGTATTTGTAAGGGGAGGGTGGGTGGGATTGATGCGATGGGATTTCAAATTTCTTATAAGGAGGTGCACCTGCTGTAGTATGTTGGAATTACTTTCTCTGGATATCCAATTGCAGTGAGATCATTTTAAAGTGGCTATGAGTACTGTTAAAATAGTATCCTGGAATGTGAGAGGGCTCAGGGATCGGGTTAAACATTTGCAGGTTTTCAATCATTGCTCCCTGCTTCACGTGGACATTCTGTGCCTGCAGGAAACACATTTAGGCCAAGATGAGGCTAAGCTGCTTTCTCGGTCTGGGTTCTCCCAGTTTTACCTTGCTGGGAATTCTCACTTTAGTAAAGGGGTGGCGATTCTTGTTAAGAGACATGTTTTATTTACTAAGGATCTGGTCTGCTCGGACCCAGAAGGGAGATTCATTTTAGTTAAGGGCAACCTAAACAGAGTGAATATAGTCCTAGGTTCGGTATATGGACCGGTAGGAGGTAGTCCTGATTTCTTCATGAAGTTAACAGATAAGTTGGCTAGCTTCTTGCCAACTCAATACGTGTTAGGGGGGGACTGGAATGTGCCTTTCCCCTCGTCGTTGGATAGAGAGCCCCTGGACAGGTGGGCACCTTCTTCGGCCCAGAAAGCTCTCTGTGAAATGGTCTCAATGCTAGGCCTTGGTGATCCATGGTGTATCGCCAACCCTTCTTGTCGGGCCTTTTCCTTCCAATCCCAGTCACATGGTACTAAAGCGAGACTGGATATGATTCTAGTTAGTTTATCTCTTCTCCCGAGTGTGTCTTTATCTGGTATAGAACCGATTATTGTGTCACACCATGCCTTGGTTTGGCTACACCTCTCTTCAAGCCCTGATTATTCTCGTGACTCCATGTGGAGACTAAACACTCAACTATTAAAGGATCGGCATTGTGTTTCGGAGATCAGTTCTAGAATATCGCTTTTCTTGGCTGACAATATGGACTCCACCCCTAGAGTGGATATGATATGGGGAGCATTAAAGTGTTATCTCAGGGGTGACCTTATCAAGATGGCCTTCCTCAGGAAGAAGACCCAATTGGCTAGGTCGCTAGAGTTGGTGGGTAGGATAAGGGAGCTAGAAGGTAGGTATTCATCAACTTCTTCGGTTTCAGACCTTAAAGAACTCTTTTCAGTTAAGAATGAATACTCGGACCTTTTGAAAGAAAAGATAGAGTATTGTCTAGTTAAAACTCAGGCTAAATATATTGATCTCGGTGAGAAATCCGGTAAGTTACTGGCCTTGCGCTTGCGTACGCTTGAAGGCTCAAGGCTTATTCCTTCTTTGGTTTCCTCATCCGGAAATACTGTTTCCTCGCTCAGAGAGATTGCTCAGGTCTTTAGGGAATACTAGTCCAATCTTTACAGTCCTTTTCCAACACCTCACACAAGGGCGGAGGTTAGCAAATATGTTAGAGGTATTGGTGTTCTGAGAATATTGGAGTCCCAACAAGCGAGCTTATTGGCTCCTATCTCAACCGAAGAGATCCAGAACACTATTGCCTCTCTGGCTCTGGACAAAGCACCGGGTCCAGATGGGTTCCCAGCGAATTTTTACAAAGTTTTTGCTAAAGATTTAGTTCCTATCTTGCTTAAGCTATATAATTATTTTCTAGTTGCAGTGGAACTTGATCCGGCATTGTTCGAGGCCATCATAGTTTTAATTCCTAAAGTGGATAAGGAACCTTCTGATCCGGCTAGCTACCGTCCCATTTCTCTTCAGAACTATGATGTTAAGATACTAGCCAAAATATTGGCTGAGAGGATTAAAAAGATCTGGGTGGAGCTTTTGAGCCCTGAACAGGCTGGTTTTGTTTAGGAGATCAGCAGCTGACCATCTGAGGACCCTTTCACATATCTACTATCGCCGGTCTGCTTCAGACCAGGTTGTGTTAGTTTCTTTAGATGCTGAGAAAGCACTTGATCGGGTCGATTGGTCCTTTTGTGGACGGTTATAGAGGAAATGGGCTTCCGACCCTCTTTCTCAACCTGATACGGTGTTCTATAGGTGCCCTCTGCAAAATCTATTGCAATGGGGTATTATCCCCCTCTTTCAGTCTTTTTGCCGGCACTAGGCAGGGCTGTCCCCTTTCTCCTTTATTATTTAATTTATACTTGGAGCCGCTATTGATTAGTCTTAAGTCTTCCCCTCAGGTAAAAGGGATCAGATTCTATAATCAGGAGCTAGTTCTTTCTGCGTATGCAGATGATGTCCTCTTATATCTGTCAGACCCAGTAGCATCATTAGATGCTGCTTTGGACATTATTAAACGGTTTAGCTCCTTTTCTGGTTATAAATTAAATATTTCAAAATGTGAGATCTTTCCCCTAAATAACTATACTTTTAAGAGATGTTTTTCTTCCTTTGGTATGAGGTGGGCTTCCAAGTCAATTAGGTATCTGGGGATCTACTTCTCTACTGACCCACTATTGCTTAAAAAACTAAATTTAGTTAAGATTAGAGATTCGATTACTCAAGACTTACAGCGCTGGGCATCCCTTCCTATTTCTTTATGGGGCAGAATTAATATCATCAAGATGAATGTTCTTCCCAGTTTTTACCCACTGAATCTTACCAACCTTTGGCTCCCTCGTTCCTTTTTCCAGCAGCTTCATAGTTTGTTTCCACTTTCATCTGGAGAGGGAAGGGGTGCAGGTGCTCCTTCTGACTCTCTATCACTTCCCAAAGAAAGAGGAGGCCTAAAACTTCCGAATTTTCAACTATATTATTGGGCAGCCCACCTGTCCAAGCTGGGAAGGTGGTTCTCGGTGGAGTCTGAAAGCCTGTCCCCAATTTGGCTTCAGTTAGAATCGGCCTTTCTCTCCGAGCTTAGATTTGACATATCCGCCCTTCCCTATCTTACCCCGAAAACCCTCTCACAATTGATCTCGGATGATACGGTGGCAGTATCTCTTAAAGTGTGGGCCCAGTGTCTCAGGTTTTTCCGGATTTCCAACCATACAGACTCAGGGCAGCCGATTTTTCTCAATCCCAATATTACTTTAGGGGCTCTTGGTTAGGAACAAACTGGCTCCCACAAATTAAAGAAGTCCAGGGTTGAGCATTTGTCTACAGCCAGCTTCGCTTTTCACATCAAGCGATATTCTTTCCAGATTTGATATCCCAAGCAGAGACTTTTAAGGTGTTCCAGCTCCGGCATCTGGTGAGTAGTAAGTTTGGAACGGTGTTTAAGCAATCTGTGGTACATCCCTTCCTCTCCAACGTTATTATGTTGGCGTCCCGGCCCCACTCCATTTCGCAGATATCCTCCTACCTCTTGACTTTTAACTTGGGGGAGGAGGTTGGTGGTCCCTCGGTCTGGACTCATCTTCTTCCTGAGGATGTACCATTGTGGAGAACCTATTGGCCTAATCTACACAGGTATCACATGCAGGATAGGTTTCGTTTAGTTCAATATAACATTGTTAATAACCTATATTTCACTCAGGTCAAGCTTTTCAGCGTAAGTTGACTCCTGCTCCAGTGTGCTTCAGGTGCTACGCAAGGCAGGGCACCCTGATTCATGTCTTTTAGGAATGTGTTAAGGTTGCCCCATTGTGGTCTTTGATTCGGGAGACCCTAGATCCCCTCCTGGGTCTGAGCAGATTTTTCTCTCCAGAAATTTGCATACTGGGTGACTTTTCCCTAATTGATAGTGTGGAGCATAGGTACCATATGGCCCTGATATCTATGGCAGCTAAAAAGTTGGTTTTAAGGCATTGGAAGGACCAGTTGGCCCTGTCCTTTGCGGACTGGTTAAAAGAATTGATGTCATATCTCCAGTCCGAAAATTTGATTGCCAGTTATAAGAACCGTATGGACTTATATTATAAAGATGGGAGTAAGCTCCAGTCTCTTTGCTTACCTAAGGATAAATTTGATGACCTGATCCCTGGACCCTCATACTATACAGTATAGCAGCTGTTACCTTAGTATACCATCTTACTGTGGTGTTCAGATATGTTCCCCTTATTATAACCTGGACAGTTGATCTGAATATTAGACAGGTTGTTTAATAAGAATGATATCCAGAGTTCAGAAATTGTTAATTTATGATTTAAGCGGGTGCACCTTGGGGGAGGAGGGGGTGAAAGGTACACACTCTTGGCACATGGATTGACAGAATGATATTTTATGTTGTTTTATTTTTGAATGTGCCTTGTTATTTATTTATTATATTGGTTAGGGGGGAAGGGAGTTGGGGGGATTTCTTTTGGTCTGAGTCGGATTTAATGGTCTATTTTTTGATATTATGGTTTTTTGGTTGTATTACCTTTGAAACTAATAAACTTAAATTTCAAAAAAAAAGAGGGCAATTCATGTACTTCATTGCAATGTTTACTAAAATAGGCCACACATTTTGTTTGGATTTCCAGTATTTCAAAGGATCAGCCTTCCAGCTGATATTGGGCTCTGCAAGGTATATTTCAACAATAGTCTGTGCTGAGGCTGTGTTAGAAGAGGAAGATGAAGAAGATGTTATAATTACATCTTCTAAGTGACTCCAGAGACATGAAGCTGAACCAAGTGACTGTGGGACAGTGCTATGTTTGGCTGGTGTTGAAGAAGAAGATTTGGCTGCAGTGGCTGAGGAGGAAGAGGGAGAAAATGCTGCAACAGTACAGGATGGGCCACCTGATGCTGTGCTGTATCATGAAGAAGATTCTAAATGTGGTGCTGCTGTTGTACTCTGTTCCATGACAGAACACACCTCGTCAATTATTTCTTGTTTATCTTGAAACAAGTGTCATCATCATCTCTCAATAGTTGCTTCGATTTGTATCATGGGTCCAAGATTATTGCTTTAATGTCATAATCAGAATGAAGCAGTTTATATAGTTTGTCATCTTCTTCACATTTTTTGATCATACGTCTCATTAGATCTTCTTGTATTCTGGGAGGCAACCTGCATGTGTCAGCAGAACCACTGGCAACCTGTGTGATCATGGAACTGTCTTCCTTCTCTGACTTTTCCCTAGTCAGATTCAATCTGAATTTTAAAATTTTTATTAGGGGTATCACCTGGCTGAGAGTTGCTGTGTTTGCACTAACCTCCCTGGTGATTACCTCAAATGGCTGGAGCAGTACAATGAGAAACTCCAGCAAGGCCCACTGTGGTGGCGTAATATAGGCCTCTGCATCACCAATTTTATTTTCCAAGATGTATTGCTTGACAGCTTTCTTTTGTTCCAGCAGCCTTTGGAATATATAAAAGGTTGAATTCCATAAAGTAGAAATGTCTTGGATCAGTCTGTGCAAAGGTAAACTGTGCTCCTGCTGTATTTTTTCAAACAAGTGACGGGCTTTGCTTGCATGATTGAAAAGAGTGCATATTCTTTTAGCAGTGCTAATGAGAGCCTTAATCTCCCTGTTCTCATGAACTATAAAAATGTAAGCAATGCTCAAAGCAGCGGATGTGAACAAAGCTCCCCTCCTCATTGGCAAGCTTTTAAACTAGCAAAGGGGGGGAGTCACAGATATGAAGCATGAAATTCCCAGTCTTCCCCCCACAAAACAGGGTAGTTAGTGAGGTTAACAGCAAGGTAGAAAGGTCAATAGGAAGCAGGATGGGAAAATGGAGAAGGCAAAGGCAGTAAGGGCAGGGATGGGGCTACAGGAGGTAAAGTCATCAAAAAGTAGAGTAATGAGTACCAGTGCCCGTAGTCTGGGTAACAAGCTTCCAGAACTAGTGGCCTTGATGGAAAAGGAACATCTGGATATCCTGGCAGTCACAGAAACATTGTACACACAGAACCATGACTGGGATGTAAGCATACCAGGGTACACAATCTACAGGAGGCACAGGGATGGTAAAAGAGGAGGAGAAGTAGCTCTCTACATAAGGGAAGGAATCAAAGCAACGGAACTAAAGGTTAAATGGGGAGGAGAGGAGGCACTGTGGATCAACTTGGACACAGGCAAAGGCACCACAATCCGCATGGGGGTTGTATATAGACCCCCATCTCAGGGGGAGGAAATGGACAAGGAAATGATAGAAGGTATCCTTAGAATGGCAGAAAAGGGGAGATATTGTTGATAGGGGACCTGAATATGCCAGATGTTAACTGGAGCGCATTTGCTGCAGCCACATCCAAGAACAGGGTAATTCTCGATGCCCTGCAGTGGGTGTGCCTTAGACAACTAGTATTGGAACCCACTTAGGAGGGAGTAATCTTAGACCTGGTACTTTCAAATGGAGATGAAGAGAGGATCACAGATTTAGAAGTGGGTAGCCATCTTGGAACTAGTGATCACCGAACAGTATGGTTCACAATAAACACAGCAGTGGAGTCAAGCCATGCAAAGTAAAGGTCCTGGATTTAAGGAGGGCTGACTTTACCAAAATGGGTGAGTGCCTAAGGAATGCACTAGCAAATGGGCAGGAAGGAGGGGTGGAAGAACAATGGGGAGTAATCAAAACTGCCATCACAGAGGCAACAAGCCTTTGTGTGAAGCAAAAAAAACAAAACAAAGTAAAAAAACCACTATGGTTTTCAAAGGAGGTGACAGGAAAGGTTAGTGAGAAAGAGACAGCATTCAGGAAGTACAAGGAATCATAGAATCAGCAGGACAGAGAACTGTATTAGTTAAAGCAGAAGGAAGCAGGGCAGTCAGTCAGAATAGCAAAGGCTAAAACTGAAGAAAAGATAGCCAACTCAGTTAAGAAGGGTGATAAAACCCTTTTATAGGTACATCAGGGAGCGGAGAAAGACCAACGGAGGGATAGTGAGGCTTAAGAAAAGGGAAGGGGAGTTGGCAGAGGGTGACTATGAAAAGGCAGAGATACTAAATGAATACTTTTGCTCAGTATTCACACAAGAAGAAGAGGGGGAGGTACCCAAACCATACAATAAAAGCACTCTGGACAGGGGGTCAATACCAGTCCATTCACAGAAGAAAGGGTCATGAAGGAACTCCTAAAACTCAAAGTGGACAAAGCATTGGGGCCTGATGGGATTCACCCCAGAATTCTAAAAGAACTAAGGGGAGAATTAGTGACACCACTGACTACCCTTTTTAACAAATCATGGGAGGATGGTGTGGTGTCAGAGGACTGGAGGAGGGCGGATGTGATTCCTCTTCACAAATGTGGGAGCAAGGCAGAGGCAGAAAACTACAGACCTGTTAGCTTGACCTCAGTGGTAGGAAAAATGATGGAATCACTTCTTAAAGAAAGAATTGTTGAGTACCTAGTGGCCAGCGGGGCACAGGACCCAAGGCAGCATGGATTCACAGTAGGAAGGTCTTGTCAGATGAATCTAATAGAGTTCTTTGACTGGGTAACCAAAGTAATAGACCAGGGAGGGGCTGTGGATATGGCCTACCTAGACTTTAGCAAGGCATTTGACACAGTTCCACACATAAGATTAATAAACAAGTTAGCCAGCCTGGGGGTGGGTCCCAGGGTGGTAGTCTGGGTAATAAGCTGGCTGGATAACAGGACCTAGAGGGTAATAGTAAATAGAGTACACTCTGAAGAAAGGGGGGTCACTAGTGGGGTACCACAGGGTTCAATATTGGGTCCTGTCCTCCTTAATATCTTTATAGGTGACATTGCAGAGGGACTGGAAGGAAAAATACTGTATGCCTCTTTGCAGATGACACAAATATTTGCAACAGGGTTCATATACAAGAAGGGGTACAAAGAATGAGAAGGGACTTGGCAAGACTGGAGGAATGGTCAAAAATATGTCAGCTTAGATTCAATGCAAAAAAGTGCAAAGTAATGCACCTGGGAAACAAAAACCCAGGGGAAGAGTACACAATGGGGGGGGGGGTACTAACAACAACACAAATGGAAAGGGACCTGGAGATAGTCATATCAGATGACCTTAAGGTAGGTAAGCAATGTGAGAAGGCAGTAAGGAGGGCTAGGGGGATACTGTAATGAATAGGGAGAGGCATCACCAGTAGAAAACAGGAAGTTGTTATCCCTCTGTACAGACAGTTGGTGAGACCCCATTTGGAATACTGCTTACAGTTCTGGAGACCCCATCTCTGCAGGGACATAGACAGGATGGAGGCAGTCCAGAGAAGGGCAACTAAAATGTTGCAGGGTGTGCAACATAAGCCATATGAAGAGAGACTAATGGAGCTTAATATGTACACCTCCTCAGGAGAGAGAGAGAGGGGGGACATAATAGAAACTTTCAAGTACCTCAAGGGAATCAACAAAGTCCAAGGAGGAGCATCTTTATGAAAAAGAGATGTACAAGAACAAGGGGGCATAATTTGAAGTTAGAGGGGGGTAGGCTCAGGAGCAATGTGAGGAAATACTTTTTCACAGAGAGGATGGTGGACACATAGAACCACCTTCCTGGGGAGGTTGTAGGGTCAGAAACAGTGGAGAAATTCAAGAATGCATAGGACAGACATAAGGCAATTTTAGTGAGGGGTAGGAGGAAGTAGGGTGTTGGGTAACTGGAAACTGCAGCTTATCAGATAGTAGGAACTGGGCAGACTAGGTGGGCCAAGCGGTCCTTATCTGCTGTCAAAGTCTATGTTTCTATGTTTCTCCTCCAAGGCCTTCCTTATGTTGGACCCATTATCTGCAACTATAAAGCCAACTGACAGCCCCTGTGAAGTTAGTCATTGCTCTATTGCTTTTTGGAGCTCTTCATTGATGTTGTATGAGGTATGTTCAGATGGAAAATAAAACATTCTTAGAACAACAAACTGCGATGCTTCACTGTCCCCAGTCCCACATGAATTATCGAAACATGCCCAATGTGTCATGACAGACATGAAGGGTTCAGACTGACAGCTTGTCCAGATATCTGTTGTGAGATGCACCACCCTCTCAACAGCACCACACAAGACACATCTTAATTTTTTACATATGAAATCCTAAAGATCTGGAATACCTGTTGTCGAGAAGTATTTCCATGATGGTATACTATATCAAGGTTTGAGGTACTCAAGCAGCCACCTAAATCCTATGGGCCTGATTCTAGAAGATTGGCGCAAGTTGCCGCCGAACGCAACTTGTGCTACCTGCAACTACGACATTGACCCTATGCCCTATTCTAGAAGGGGCAGGGTCTCCGTAGCAAAGTCCTGTGACTTGCGCCATGTGGCAAGGTACACCGCACAGAAGGCGTAACTGGCAGTATGTCGCAACCCGCTGCCGCAGGTCACAAGTGCACCCCCACCCGTGCCCCAACCCCCGGATCACCCGCTGCAAATGTGGCACGTCACCTGCCCTAGTAGTCCAGTGCCTCCCCCAACCTTAATATAAAATTAGATTCTTGTTTCCCTGTTAGTCTAGTGCCCCTCCCGAACTGTACAGTAATAAAATAAAAACAGATCCCTGTTTCCCTGGTAGTCTAGTCCCCCCCCGAACTGTACATTAATGAAATAAAAACAGATCCCCGTTTCCCTGGTAGTCTAGTAGCCCTCCACCCCCCCACCCAGCCATGCCAGCCACCCAGCACCCCCCACCCATTTCCCAGCTGGCGACTGGTGCAGCCCAACTCTCACCTCCACGGCCAGCCGCCGACTGAGTGCAGTATTAGCGCTACTGCACAGACATGCTCAGAAGATGCGCCGCACATTTTGGCTGAATATATGGATGCACGGCATATTCATGTACATGCACCCTTTTTTGCACCGCATAAGTTATTTCTGCACAATCATACATTTGGAAATGTGCGACGCATCTCTCCCTTTCGAACATCATGCTTCCGCGCATTTTCTGAGATGTGCCGCGCATCTCCATTTTGGGCCGTGCATCTTCTTTGAATATGTGGGTCATTATGTTTATGCAATTTCAGCTTCTGGAACTTTTAAATTGCTTAACTGATAACATAGAACATGATGGCAGAAAAGGCCCATTGGCCCATCCAGTGCACCCAACCCCTACCTATTACTTGCGTGTTGGCCCTAGTGACCATTTTAATTGTTAAAACATTTTCAGGAGCCAGAAATGTTCAGGATCCAGAGATCCTGTGACTTATAATGAGTCTGCAAAAGTTCAGGTTATTTGGTCCAAGGGCAGCCACGGTATTAAGGGACAAGAACTTGGGTTTAGCATACAAATACCTTCTCAACCCTAAGAAAAGTGGCACTACTGAGACAGTGATAAAAAGGAACCCCATTGTGATAAAGCTTAACATACCATTTGATGTAATGTCTCTTTAATTGGAGGAAATATAGCATAGTGGTTAAGGGCACTGAGCTGCAAACCTGCATGTCTGGGTCCCATCAGCCCCCATTTACATACTGCGGGATCCTGCGCAAGTCAGTTAATGTCCTTGTGCTCCTAAGTCACACCTGAAAACAAGCTCCGGCTTAGTGTGCCTTTCCTAGTTGAACAATTTCCCTTTCCTTTCCTTTAACTATCCATGTATTTGAAGTATTGAGTTTGTGATTTGGAAGTGGATTTGTTCTTGTTCTTTCCTAATGATAATTTAAAGGGAAACTCCTACATTGCCAGAAAGTGCAGCAGCTTCCGAAGAAAAGCCTGATTAGGGCTTTTAGCATCAAACTGAATTTTTCATTTACCTGCTGCATTGCAATTTTAATTCCAAAGACCCACTCCATCCATAATGGCTGCAGAACTGCAGGCGGCCATCTCACATACCCCGGGTGGCTTCTGCCACACAGGTTATGCTAATGAGGGCTACCAACTAATGGCAGAGTTAGTAGTTTGGAGAAGCAGATGAGTGTAGAGTGGGTACCATTTTCTAAACCAGTATTTCTGTTTTCTTATTCGTGGTAATATGGCCAATGTTAATTAGGAAGCAAAGTATTTGAGCCAACCAGCCACACCTCTTCGTTTTCTAAAATTTGAAGTTTTATTTTCTTTTTTTCAATGAACACAATGATCCCCTGGTGTGCCCAATGTTTCACCCACCTTGGGCTTCTTCAGGGGCAAGGATCTTGTGTCCAGTACTTCTATTTGTATCACATTTAAAAAATGATCTATATGTTTCATGTTATCATTATAGTTTTAGATAACGTTAGTGTGACTGATGGCCATTCATGCCTTCAAGTTGTTACTTTAGGCACTGGCCCTTCATTCACCCTTTTTACAGGGTATTTCTTACACTGGAGCTTGCTAGCAAGATACTTAGCGTCTGGTGCACTTGTGTATAAGCTGATGACAGAGAATTGACATCTATGATACAGACAAGGTAATTTCTCACAGACATTCAATCATACCACTTCAGTTCAGCACTGAACCCCAAATGATCAACCTTTTATGAGAACAGAAAGATAGATTTTAAGCATATTTCTCTAAACACAAGCCAGATGGGTTAGTAAACTCTGAGTGAAAACAACTAGTTCTACATAGAAACATAGAAACATAGAATTTGACGGCAGATAAGGACCGCTTGGCCCACCTAGTCTGCCCATTTTCCTACCTAACAGATAAGCTGCAAATCCTAGTTAACCAACAGCTTACTTCCTCCTACCCCCCACTAGGACTGCCTTATGCCTGTACCATGCATTCTTGAAGTCCCCCACTGTTCTTGACTCCACAACCTCCTCAGGGAGGCTGTTCCATGCATCCACAACCCTCTCAGTGAAAAAATACTTCCTCACATTACCTCTGAGCCGTCCCCCCTCTATCTTCAAATTGTGCCCCCTTGTTCTTGCACATCTCTTTTTCTGGAAGATGCTACCCTCTTGGACTTTGTTAATTCCCTTGAGGTACTTGAAAGTTTCTATCATGTCCCCTCTCTCCCTCCTTTCCTCTAGGGTATACATATTAAGCTCCTTTAGTCTTTCTTCGTATGTCTTCTGGTGCAGACCCGACACCATTTTGGTTGCCCTCCTCTGGACAGCTTCCACTCTGTCTATGTCTTTGCAGAGATGGGGTCTCCAGAACTGCACACAGTACTCCAGATGGGGTCTCACCAACTGTCTGTACAGAGGGATAACAACTTCCTGTTTTCTACTATTGATGCCTCTTCCTATGCATCCCAGTATCCCCCCTGCCTTCCTTACTGCCTTCTCACATTGCTTGCCCACCTTTAGGTCATCTGATATAATTACCCCCAGGTCTCTTTCTATTTTTACTGTTGTCAGTATCTCACCCCCCATTGCGTACACTTCCCCTGGGTTTTTGTTTCCCATGTGCATTACCTTGCACTTCTTTGCATTGAATCTGAGCTGCCATACATTTGACCATTCCTCCAACCTTGCCAAGTCCCTTCTCATCCTTTCCACTCCATCTTGTGTATCAACCATGTTGCAGATCTTTGTGTCATCTGCAAAGAGACATACTTTTCCTTCCAGTTCCTCTGCAATGTCACTTATAAAGATATTAAAAAGGACCGGTCCCAGTGCTGAACCCTGCGATACCCCACTAGTAACCCTCCTTTCTTCACTGTGTATGCCATTTACTACTACCCTTTGCGTCCTGTTGTCTAGCCAATTTTTTATCCAGGCTACCACCTTGGGACTCACTCCAAGGCTGGCTATCTTGTGAATTAATCTTTTGTGTGGGACTGTATCAAATGCCTTGCTAAAATCTAGGTAGAGCCATGTCCACAGCCCCTCCCTGGTCTACTACTTTGGTCACCCAGTCAAAGAAATCTATTAGATTCATCTGACATGACCTTCCCATCGTGAATCCATGCTGCCTTGGGTCCTGTGCCCCACTGGCCTCTAGGTACTCAACAATTCTTTCCTTCAGAAGTGATTCCATCATTTTCCCTACCACTGAGGTCAAACTAACTGGTCTGTAGTTTCCTGCCTCTGTCCTGCTTCCACTTTTGTGAAGAGGAATCACATCTGCCCTCCTCCAGTCCTTGGGTACCACCCCATCCTCCCATGATTTGTTAAAGAGAGTAGTCAGCGGTGTCACTAGTTCTACCCTTAGTTCTTTTAGAATTCTTGGGTGAATCCCATCAGGCCCCATTGCTTTGTCCACTTTCAATTTTATCATTTCTTTCAGAACCCTTTCTTCTGTAAATGGGCTGGTATCGACCCCCGTCTTCGGAGTGTTTCTCTTGTTTGGTTTAGGTAACTCCCCCTCCTCTTCCTTTGTGAATACTGAGCAGAAATATTCGTTCAGTATCCCTGCTTTTTCACTGTCACCTTCTACCCACATTCCCTCCCCTTTATTAAGCTTCAGCATCCCTCCTTTGGTCTTTCTTCGCTCCCTAATGTACCTATAAAAGGTCTTATCCCCCTTCTTAACAGAATTGGCTATCCTTTCCTCGGTTTGGGCCTTTGCTATTCTGACTGCCTGCTCTAACTAGGAACTGCAACAGCCTATTCAGTCAGTCAGGGATTTAGTTGCTGAAGCAGCAGGCTGGACAAGTATGATGTCATTGCTCACTGATAGGGACAGAAACATCTTCACTGTTACTTCACTGTTTTAAGTTACTGCAGATCACATTAACAGATGCTGATTTAAAGAAAACCACAAAACCAAACAGCATGATATTTTCAGGAAACAATCATGACACAGGGTCATGAATTCAAGTGAATTCAAGCTTTTTATGAAATATGTGTGTATTTGATCTTTAAGGTATTCTTTGGCACACAAAAATTAAAACAATTACTATAGGAGGTAGCAATAAAAATTATGCATCTCCTGTGCAACTAAATTCAGCAAGAGAGGATTTATCATTTCTCAATGATTTCATCAGTGATGGTACAGAGAAGCTCATAGAAATGGACACCACCTGGAATGAAGGGACCCAGTTTGTGCTGGAACCCTGGCAAGAGGATAAGTAAGCAATAAGACATGATGTGGGTGTGTGTTATGCTGTGACAACTGCACTCCCAGGGGCATAGTTAGGCACAAGACTGCAGGCTGAGTACCAGTTGCCCCTGGGAATGCAGTTATCACAGTGTAATGCAAATCCATGGAGTGTCTTACTGCACTTATAAAATGGGTAACTAGACAAATTTAAATACAATGCATGTAGAAAGTTTAAATAGATTGAATAAAATCATGGAATAATAAAAAAACTTCATGTAGTCCCTCCACAGTTTCCAGGACATTCGGGGGTGATATGATTGTTCAGTGATCTTTCAGATTCAGCTTCAAGCAGTGTCCTCCTATAGTACATATGGATGCTTTTTCCCAGCCTCTCTTTCCCAAGCCAGCCTACTGGTGCAGTGGTAGTGCTACGCTTACAGCACTGATGACCCAAGTTCAGACGTGAGCTTGGGAGTCAGAGTGCCAGCCGGAGGAAGAGGATTGAACATCCATGGGACTGCTCTTCTCCTCCAGGGAGGGGTGGGACTGGTACCCGGTGTTTGCCTGGCTCCTAGCAGTGGCTAGGGGTCAGAACACTGGGACAGCATGCAGGGGGGTGGAGGTTGAGCAGACACCTGGCATGCTGTGTATAGGAGAGTGCACAGGCCCTGCACCCAGCTATCCAGGCTGACACCTACACAACCCAGATTCTGTCTCCAGTGGGTTTGGAGGACCCTGCTGACCCTGCTGGGGCACCCTGCAGGAAGAGGCAGACAAGGTAAGCCCTAGAGGGTGCTGGGATGACAGGGCTGGGAAACAGGTGGATGGTAGCTGGTTGGCTGGCACAGGGAGGAATAGATTAGCAAGAGCAAAAATGCTATCACTGAGTCAGCCCATCATAAATAAAGCATGTGGTTGAGCGAGTGGGTTTTTGTTGCTGTTTACTTGGGGATCAGTGTAAAAGTTCATTATGAGCAGAGCAAGGGCAGCAAGACAGTTTTTTTTAAATTATTTACATGAACTACTTGTTCGAGTGCCATCAGGATTGGGAGCCTTACCAAACTGAACATGGGATCAGAGCCATCAGGAAACCAAGAAGTCCTGGCGGCCATGCCACAGCATGCTACCATCTGTGGTAGTGAGTTCCGAGAAAGTACCACTGATCTGATTTGCTGATGAAGACCTTTTCAGTTAGTGGAGTGCCATTAGGTCTGTGAGTTCATGGAGCACAGTTAGGTGTGTGAATCAAAGACATTTCAGATGGCAGCTATTATATAATAGTTTGACTGGTTGCAGTGAGGGCCAGGATATTTCAGAAAATAAAAAGGAGCCACAGAATAGATTTTGACTAATGTTTTACTGTTTGTTTGTGGCCAGCAGAGCTGATGCGTGCTCCGGCACTGGTGGGCATAGGCAGGAACACATCATTTGTTAGATGATAGGATGTAGTTAACTACTTAAGGCCTTCCCTAACCGTTTTATTGTTTGGTGTTTCTGTTGGTGTATTGTTTGCATGGCAGTGAGCAATCTTGGTTGTTGTTGGTGTGTCTGAAAAAGAAAATGGCGGCCAATTTATATTTTGAAACTCCTAAAGGCAGGTACATTGATATTTAGAATGAAGCACTATTTCCCAAAAAGAATTTGAATTTATTTGTAAAAGTGAACGAACAATTCAAGACTAAATCTACGTTTTGCCAAGAACACGTTGGTAAACTAGCTATAATCACCTTTTTAATATGGTAAAAAAAATGTGGTTCTTGAAGAGGGACCTCGCCTGTAGTAATGTAACTAAGGAAGAAATGGATACAATCAAGGAACTACAACGTATCCAGAATATAATAATAAAGAAGGTGGGGGCAACATTGTGGTTTTGAACAAATTATGACCAGGAGGCACTAAGGTTACTCGGTGACACCAATACATTCACTAAAGGAATAACACATGATGAGGTGTGCTTTATGCTCTGATAAACACACACCTAGGGGCATAGCGAGACATGACACTGCAGGCCAAATGTCTTACTGCCCCTAGGAGTGCATTTATCAGAGCATAAAGCGTACTGTGGAGTGTGTTATTGCACTAATAAAATCAGTATATGTTAAGAAACTAACATTTAAAAAAAAAATTAGTTAAATTAAAAAAAAAAATAATGTCATGTGAAATAATCCCTCTGCTCTCCATAAATTACTATGCTGTTAAACTAATTGCTGTCACTAAGGGCACTGAAGAGAGCTCCTGAGTCGCCACTTCAGGCTGTTGGCAAGACCACAGTTTTGTTTGGTCCTGCCAGCTGCAAGCTACCATTTATGGTAGTGAGTGTCACTAAAGTGCTAGCATTCTCACTGCGCTTGGGTCGGGAGTTCTGGTGGGAGAGTGCAATCAGCTCAACAGTGAGCAATTTGTGTGTTAGTGGTTGGGAATTAGAGCGAGTGGGTTGGGAGGGAGAACTGGAGGTCACATATGTACTTAAACAGTGATTTTTACTGTTTGGGGCTGAAAGCGAGCAGTTGCTTAGAAAAAGAAAATGACAGAAAAGAAATGGTTTTCAAAACCTGGATAAGGCAGCACATGGATATGGTTGGTTCTCAGTCCACAGGTACAGGCAATTTTTATTTACTGTGCTATATGCAAAAAAATAAACAGATATGGCTAGAATCCCATTCCAGTCAATCAGATTCCTTCACTGTCTCTATTTTATAAAAAAAAAACCTTCCTGGTGATATTTTTTTTTTATATATTTATCTTACTTTTTGTCCTCCTGCTGAGCCATCAGAGCTCTGCCCTGGTCACAGTGCCCCCGCAACTTCCACTGCCTATTAAGCCCCTCACTCTCCCGGTCACTCCTGGCTTATCCACCAGGAGGCAGGGCACGGCACTGCAGCAGACACCAGTGCCGTGTAACCATATCTGGTTGGGAGAGCCCTCAGCCAGGCAGCTAATTGAAGTCTCGGGGCAGGGCATCATAGAGACAGCCACCATGGAGGGAGTTTATCCCTATAGGCTGGGGTGGAGACATGCAATGATGCCTGCATCTGTCCCTCCCCAGAGACCCTTGACCATGCATCAGTGTGCAGAATGATACACCCTGCCTTCACGAGGTGCCGCTCCTGCACCGAGCGCAGAGACCCCCACCTCCTGGAGAATGAGAGCTGTTCTGAGGATGATCAATCCTTCTCCCCCCAGCCAGCCCTCCAATGACCCAGGACCATTCCTGAACCTGGTTTGCAGGCGTCGTAAGTGGAACTCCAACCGCTGTGCCGGTGGGCTGGCTGCTTCCTGTTGATCTTATACATTTTGTATTAAGAAGTGAGCATTTTGAACATGTGGCACAGATCTGTTATGGTTTTCTGGCTTGAAATTTAGATGAACCCCACTGTCCCATTGTTAGCAGCAACATTTGGCACAAAGGTGGTAGCAGTGTCAGGTGCTCAGACAAAAGAGGGCAACAGGTAAGAAAACAAAGCCCTGGAGGGAGGGGGGGGTGATGGTGGTTGATCAGAAAGGCTGCATCAGAAAAGGCAAGACTGCCCAGGGGCACAGGAATATTTTAACGCATGTCTCTTGGCTCTCCATTCTTTTTGCCCACACATTGCTCCAGACAGCACACATGTTAGCGCATACTTTTTTTTTTTGTAGAGCCCTCTATTCATGCTTGCATGCTATTCACCACCTTGTGGTCCTGCTCCCAGTCCCTACAGTCTGTTCTGCTTCTTTACCCTTCTGTTTGTCAGTGGCCCCCTCCTTCACTGCTGAACATCAGTATACCGATAACGATCACTGCTGTGCACATGTCAGCATTTTCTCCCCCTAGGCCAGCCCTCGTGTCATACTCCCTTGCCCCTGCTGTGCCTCTATGTGCCAATTACTCCTTCTCCACCTGGCACTCTCCAGGAGCTGTATGCTCTTTTCACATGACTGATGCCCTGCCAGCCTCTTGCGTTGCTCTGTTCTACCTTGTGCACCACATCCGCTGCTTCTACTGTACTGTGAATCTTGCTGCACCCCCCTTTCTGTCTCTGCTATCATATCATGTCATTGGAGCGTATGATCAGTCAAATCTGAGTCATGGCAGTGACCAAGGGCACAGTTTAGCTTCAGGACTCCCTTGGCCTGCAACAGGATAGTGGAGTAGGGGTAGATGGCCCTGCTGGGTGGGCAGTAGTGACTATGGCTTCAGGCCATGCAGCCACTAGTCTGACACATGAGGGTTAGGTGGTCTCCACACTTAGCAGGCACACTTGGATAAATTCCTTGTTCTGCCTCACACAAAGCATGATTACTCTTGCTCTGAGGGGCTTATTTCTCTGGCATCTGCCGGTCTGCCTTCCGGCCCTTGAGGAGTCGATCCCTCCCTCCCTTTCCCCACCTCTTGTTCTGGGGGCATCCAACCAACAACCACATTGAGGATCCATTGGGGGGAAGGTTGCTACTCTTTCCAGCCCTTCTGACAGTGGGCCCATGGCAACTCCCTCACGATTCCTCTTGTGTTCCCCTGGGATTTTGCCTCTCCTGCCTGCAACTCCTCTATCCTTTCCAGTCCCACTGCTGACCAGCTACTGCCGGGATCTCAGTTGGGACCCAGTGACATCAGGAAGGGAGCTGCTGCTGCTGAGCTGTCCAAAGTGGGCCCCTTCAAGAATCCCACAGATGGTGCTGCTGCTGGTCATCGGGGTGAGTACCCAATAGTCTCACTTAATAAGTTGTCTCTAGTGGGAAATTTGTTCATGGGTCAGTGGAACTACATTCATATTGGGAGGGGTTGTTGTGGAGGTGGGTGACTTCTTCATGCTAATGGAGATGTTTGTGTTAGGGGAGCCTGGCAGGACTGGGGTCATCATGGTGCATAAGGGCAGGGGGGTGGGGTCCTCTTCTTGCTGGGCAAATGACATAAGTTGTTCTGAGTGTCACCCAGCTGCAGGAGCTGTACTCTTGCATGGCAGGGACTATCACCACCCTAGAATGGTCATTCCCCTATCATTATTCCCACCAGGGAGGAGGTCTGGTCCCAGCCTGCCAACCATCACTCATTCCCCCCAAGGGACTGACCCCCACATTATAGCCCCACTTCCCCTCACCCAGGATGTGCCACCTGCACCCTTCCTTGGTGCTATCACTGGTGAGGTGGTACAGGTATCAGAAGTGGCTTCCACTGCATCAGGGGTGTGTGCCCCCTCCCTCGCCTCCACAGGACACATCCTGTGTCCCCCTATGGGAGTGGTTTGTCCACAGGTGGATGGCTCAGTGAGCCCAGGGACTTCCTATGGGGAGACTCTCAAAAAGTGGTCCCCCAGAGCCAGCTCGAGCTTCCAGGGTTTTAGGGACTGCTCAGGCCCCCAGGACTAATAAAGGCATCCAAAATGCTATTGGAGCTCGAGGCAAAAATTTGAGAATTGGGGAAGGGCAGCACTACTTTTGACCCCAGCTCACTGAGTGGCCACATCACTCTGGTGATTTAGATTGGGCAATGCAGGAAATATCCCAGTTGGTCACCCCTAGGACATAGGAATCTACAACGTGTGGGGGGGGGCAGATTACACTGACTATGGCCAGTCTCAAGGAGTTGTAATTCCTTGGTCAGCAGCATTAAAGAGCTAGTGTACTGCCTAAAACTAATATTACTTTTTAAAAGCGGTCAACCATTACCTTTCATATCTGAGGTACTTTTTCTTTTCCCTTTGTTTCATTAGAAGATTATTTACCTGATGTTAATAGGTGTAATGTGTGGAACAGTACACTGCCTGGTAGCTGACATATCTAACTCTCTTCCCTCCAACTACATCATCAGCACTGAGACCTCACTGACTGTGACATCGCCTCTGCTTAGGAACAGCCGCTCAGTAGCTGCCAGGTCAGTCCACTGTGATATCACTGCTAGTGAAATCAGAATGCTGACGATGTAGTGGGGGGACTAGAGATAGATATATCAGCTGCCAGGCTAAGAGCTGTTCCACATATCCAGCACACTATTATCACATAGAAGACTGTTTAATGAGCAAAAGTTAAAGAAAAATACTTTAGAAATAAAATGTTATAACTCAATACTTCTTAAAATTTTTATTATTTTCCTGTCTGTCTGTTTTGTCTTCACTGGCTCTGTAAATTCCTTGTTAGGCTTCTAATGGTGGAAAAGGGCATGGGGTCTCCAGGACCACTGCTGACACTCAATTGTCTGGCATAGCCTTTCTCGGTAAATGGAAGAGACATAGCACTTGTCTGTAAGCAAATGCAATGAACAGTGGGCCTGGCAAGCACTGGCAGCAAAAGGCTGCAGAAAGGGTCACTGGTTTACTGGGACTGAAAAAGGACAAAATCCATTTTGCTGAATGGAAAAAATGGTATTGTCACCGGTGTCTACAAAGCCCAAATCCATTTTTAACGGTGTTTTGTGTTAGCTTTGTTTAACGATTTTTTTCTCAGCTAACATGTGTTTTAGCAGTTTTACTGTCTAGTATTGTGCATCAATCCTTATAGTTATTAAAAATAATAAACTCTGTGATAAATTTGACCTGTACCTCACTTTGGTTTTGTATCTTACATGTATACACAGTTCTCCCACAATTATCAATGCCTATTTGCCCAAGTGACCTGAATGTGCAGATCTTGGAGGACAGGGAGTGTGTGTGTGTGTGTGTGTGTGTGTGTAGCTGACCTTATGTATGGCATATCGAGTCAACCAGCCCTTATATGTGACAGTAGCAGCACTATGGCCCCATCTCTCAGGGGTGACAGCAGAAGCAGTACTATGCCTCCCCATCCATTCAGGGGTGACGGCTGCACCACTATGGCCCCCATCTCTGAGAGGTGATAGTGGCAGCAGCAGGAGCAGCACTATGACTCCCATCCCTCAGGGGTTATGGCATCAGAATTACAGCCTTCACCAGTCAGAGGTAATGGCGGCAACACTATGGCCCCCATCCCTTAGCGGTGGCAGTGGCAGTAGCAGCAGCAGGAGCAGCACTATACCTCCCGTCCCTCCGGGGTAATGGCAACAGCATTACGACCTTCACCCATCAGGGGTGATGGCAGCAGCACTATGGCCCCTATCCCTCAAGGGTGACAGCAGCAGCACTATGGCCCCCTTTCCTGAGGGGTGACAGTGACGGTGGCAGGAACAGCAGTACAGCCCCCATCCCTCAGGACTTGTCAGAACTCAGACTTGAATTAAATCAAACCATGAGATGCAAAGGTGGACTCCCTTAGTTTGGTCTTATCTAACATTTAACTGCCTGAATTGGCTCCTTTGAAATAAAGTGCATTCGCCTAAAAAGTCTGCAAGTGATCAGCGGATGATCTTCTAAAGGAAAATCTTGCATCTCCCAAACATATGGATTCCTTTTTTTTTTTCTAGGTCTCCATGAAAAGGGGGTTTCTCAGTTTTCATGTCTGAACTCAGATGTGAATTGAGCACCACTCTGCCCACTGGCACTGTACAGCACCTGGGGTCTTACCTTCTGCGTGTCCCTGAGTGTGCTTTCTGACTTTTGTGCGGTTGCAGCATCCCACTCATCCCTAATGGCATTATATACAGTGGCAGTTAAGAGTGACAACAACAGTTGGGCCATATAGCAAACTCAAGGGCACGTGGATGCTAAGGCCCTCGGACTCACTTAGGGGAACACAACAATCAGCAGCAGCAGCCCTAGTTTGCTCACTGGCATTATACAGTATCTGGCACCTTTTTTACGCTGCTTCTTCCTACATGGCTTTTAGTCATCTCTGCATTAATCACTGCCCTGCAGCCACCTGGCAGTTGAATGTTTCTTGCATTCCATCGCTGCGCTGCATGCTCCTCAATGCATTCCCCTATCTCTGCCTTAATGGCATTTACATAATCTACCTCCACCAGTCCTCTATCTTCTTACTTACTTACTACCATCCTCTTCCTCCTTCTTTGTTTTGTCTACCTCCTACTCCTCAGCTGTCAGCTTCCCTCTCCTTGCTCAGCCCATCCCAGCAGTCCAATGGCCTCTTCCCTAACTCTGCCTACTAAGGCATAGCAGTGTAGGTAGACTTCCCCTGTCTACCGGGGATGAGAGCCTGTTTCCTCTACCTCTAGTCTTGACCAGTTATACTCCCAGTCAACTTTCTACAGTCTCTGTCTCTAAACTCTGCCTGTCACGATATCAAGTGAAGGTTAGCTCGCCTCGACTACCGGAGATGGAAGCCTGTGTCTTCAATCTACTGTTTCAACCAACTACATTCTAGTCTGTTACCCAGTTGCCACATTCCCTTCGAGAATGAGACCACCATACCCCATTTTACTTCAATTACTATTTCAACCAACTGCATTCTATACTTGATACCTGGATGCTGCATTCCCTTTGGGAATGGGACCACTATACCCCATTTGCCTTCCATATCCTACCTTACCCGACTACATCCTGCACTTTCATGAACTCGATGTATTTTTCCCTCCCTTGGCCTCCTCATGGTCTGGATTTAGATCTAGTTCAATCTCCACTTCCACTCAGTCCAATGGACTCCTGGACTTCCTTGCTGCTTGTCACCCACCTCTTCCTGTGCTCCTGGGCATCATTGTTGTGGCTTGCCTTCTGGCACACCCTCATCCACTCTTCAGTCTTTTGGCTCCATGCTGCCTTCTCCCTCATTGCTATGCCAGATGTCTCTGTTTCCTTATTGCCTTCCTATTGGACACGTCTACCCGCATTCCCCTGCTTCCTGCTGGATATGCACCATTTGCTCCTCTTGAAGAATGTGTGCCTGAAGCTTCTCCAAGTTTTCCCCTGATGCTCCCCTTCTCCTTCCCAGTGATCTTCCAGCATCAGTTCCAGTGCTTTCCCTGTCTGCAGTTCCAGTTCACCATCTCCTTTGGAGGTGACAACTCATTCCCCATTGCTGCAACACCTTGTTACCAACTGTTCCAGTTTGCCATCTCTTTTGGAATTGGGACCCTCACACCTCAACTTCACAGCACCTTGTACCTGGATTCACTTCTTTTGGCATGGGTCTCCCACCGAGGCCTGGTTTCACTTTCCTGCATTCTATTCTGGTATGCTGTGGTGTTTGCCTCTGTCCCATACCTTCCCTGCACCTGCTGATGTCTGTACTGCTTGATCTCAGCCATCTTTTTATCCAGCTCCGTCCTTCAGTTAGTGGACTTCTGCTTGGTCTTTTCCCTCCATCCCAGGACTGCTGCTTTCCTCCTCACCACCCTGGTGGCTCGGGGCTCCTGCACGCTTGCTGTGTCTCTTTTTGGGCATTCCTACAACTACTGATGTCCAGCATCCCTGCCTGATCAACTACTCCTACCCATTCATCGATCTCATACTCCTACTTCATCCATCATAACAGCTCCTTTCCAGTGCTGTATGGAATACCTGTTCTTCTCACCTGAGGAAACCTTCTTCCTTCAACATCCCTTGAGCAGCATGTCTATAGACTGTTACATCACCATACAACCATCAATAGGTCCCAATAACTTCCCCAGGACTCATTTCTGGAATCCCATTTGACTGAACTATAGAAGATATCATCTCTCAACCAACTCTGCAGGATGATTCCTTATATATTCTGTTTATTCAAGCAGTATGGGCATCACTACCTCCCATATCTTCATGGGATCCAAGATTTAGTGGTCTCCTTCACTCCTATATTCTTACCTGGAAACGTGACCCTAATTCCTTCTGAGATGTACCAACTCTATAATAACCATCACTGTTAAGGATAACGAGAACTGCAGGAGACCTCATAACAGTACTGGCACCATCCGTTATACCTTCTCCTGATAGCCTTCTCTTAAAAGCGCTGACTCTGTTTGACCATGTTATTTGCCTTGTATTCCCTAAATACCCATTGGATGTTTCTAAGACCTTGCCCAGCTACTATACCAGAACACATATCATTGGATATCTGGTGCTTAGCTGCCTTGCTAACGTTACTCTATCAGAGCCACTGTTTCCTAGCCCCGGGATGCCACCATACTTCATGAAGTTATCTACATCTCTTCACAATGCTACCCTAAATCATGCCAGCTACCCATTCAGTGGTCATTGTAACTCATCCCTCAGGATTTACCTCCCATACTCCCTCCAGCGAATACCATCACTGAGAGCAGGCTTCTATTGATTCCTCAATCTGCACATCCACAACTAGCCTGGCTGTTTCACTATCCCAGCCATGCCCCAGAACAGTCCTATATCGGGTTAAGCATGCTAGGCACTCGTGGCATTCCACGCTACTCTCAACATCCCTTTGCCACATCAGCCTATGTAATTCAAAGACCCATTCTCGGGCTCCCCTCAACATTCTGACATCGGATGCTCCAGCACTACAAAGCTGCCATGGTCACTTAAGCTCCTGCCATGGACAAGTAAGCCTCAGCAATACCCATTTCCACCATTTCCACCAGCAGTCCATCCTGAATATGAGCCTATGCAAATCTCATTATAGCAACAATGATTCTAGTCAACCCTCGAATTCATCATACTGAACTTTCCAATTATTCCCATCGCTATCCAGTTACCATTCTTACAGCATATACCAACCTTCCTTCATTGGTCTAAAAATCTTCCACATTACCCCTCTTATCAGGCACCTAAAGCTTTTGTCTGAATCCTTGATTGTCTCCATAGATGCCTACATAGTGACATATTGCACATTGCTGAACTCCAAGCCTTGAGACCCTAATCTGGATGTCAAACCCTTTACAAAGTCTGACAGATTACTTTAGGAATTTCATAACCATTCATACTTCCCACAATTCAGGGTCTAGCAGCTCATTTAATCAACTCATGCTCTTTATGCTCACATTGACTCTGTAATCCCATTGAATATCAAACAATGTCACATTGGAATCCTGGCCCACATTCACCTCTTTTCCAGCTGGACTTAATCCACATTCAGAATCCAGACACTCCTTCAGAATGGACCTGCCTCTTCAGCCTCAGAATCGACCTTCCAGAATGTATCATTGAACAGACTCTGCAGATGGAACATCAACTCTACAAAAAGTTCACCTTACTCAGAAATTAGAATATGGTTGTAAGAACATAGGATCACTTCCTCTTAGTTTGCCCAGGGGATGGATGGGTGGGTCAGTAGCCATGGGTCCTCAGAGGTTTCCTCCACCTGGGGTTTTTTCCTCTCCTTCGTGCTACTGGTCACACTCTCCATGAGTTGGAGGAGGTAATCTTTTGGGGCTTCCTTTTCCCTACTAATACACAAGTTAGCCAGCCTTGGAGTGGGTCCCAAGGTGGTAGCCTGGATAAAAAATTGGCTAGACAACAGGATACAGAGGGTAGTAGTAAATGGAGTCCACAGTTAAGAAAGGAGGGTTACTAGTGGGGTACCGCAGGGTTCAGTACTGGAACCGGTCCTTTTTAATGTCTTTATAAGTGACATTGCAGAGGAACTTGAAGGAAAGGTATGTCTCTTTGTAGATGACACAAAGATCTGCAACAGGGTTGATACACAAGATGGAGTGGAAAGGATGAGAAGGGACTTGGCAAGGTTGGAGGAATGGTCAAATGTATGGCAGCTCAGATTCAATGCAGTGAGGCAGTATAGCGCAGTGGTTTAAGGCTCTGAGCTGCAAATCTGGTGACATCCAGCAGACCTGACCTGGGTTTGACTCCCACAGCTTCCACTTGCATACTGTGTGACCCTGAGCAAGTCACTTATCTTCCCTGTGCTCCCAGGTTGCACCTGTAAAAAAGCTTTCAGCTTAGTGTGCTACTCCTGGTTAAACAACTGGTTAAACAACAATGCAAAGAAGTGCAAGGTAAAGCACCTGGGAAACAAAAACCCTGGGGAAGAGTACACAATGGGGGTGAGATACTGACAACAGTAAAAATGGAAAGAGACCTGGGGGTAATTATATCAGATGATCTAAAGGTGGGCAAGCAATGTGAGAAGGCAGTAAGGAAGGCTAGGGGAATACTGGGATGCATAGGGAGAGGCATCAATAGTAGAAAACAGGAAGTTGTTATCCCTCTGTACAGACAGTTGGTGAGACCCCATCTGGAGTACTGTGTGCAGTTCTGGAGACCCCATCTCCACAAAGACATAGACAGAGTGGAGGCTGTCCAGAGGAGGGCAACCAAAATGGTGCCGGGTCTACACCAGAAGACATACGAAGAAAGACTAAAGGAGCTTAATATGTATACTCTTGAGGAAAGAAGGGAGTGAGGGAACATGATAGAAATTTCAAATACCTCAAGGGAATCAACAAAGTCCAAGAGGGTAGCATCTTTCAAAAAAAAGAGGTGTGCAAGAACGAGGGGGCACAATTTGAAGATAGAGGGGGGACGGCTCAGAGGTAATGTGAGGAAGTATTTTTTCACAGAGAGGGTTGTGGATGCATGGAACAGCCTCCCTGAGGAGGTTGTGGAGTCAAGAAGAGCGTTGGAATTCAAGATTGCATGGGACAGACATAAAGCAGTCCTAGTGGGGGGTTTTGGAGCTGGGGAGGTTTACCTGTGTCTGACTTGGATGTCTGGATTTTTCTCTGTTTGATTAGCAGGGTATTTTCTCTGTCAAATTGTTGTGTAGGGTATCTTGCTGACAGGAAGGCACTCATCACAGCGGTGGGTCAGAGCTTTTAGCTAATTGTTTCGTGAGGGCACAGTTTAGGCCCAACCCCTGCCCACCCTCACCCCACCCACCTGGAAATAGTTCATTTATACCTGGGGTTCTGACATCATTTTCTCAAGAGTGCAAGGTGCATATCACTGTCATATCCTCTCTAGCACACTGCACTGACAATAAACTGTAAGCATACACATTGTATAATATATATATTTCTATATAACAAACCAATCACACACACACACACACACACGCACCCCAAAAAAAAAAAGTAGATAAACATGTAATGGCTGTGGGGCAGCAGTCTTCTGGGAGTCTTTCTGGAGGCTGAGACGCTGCCCTATTTGCAGACAACTTTCTGCCCTGAGGGAGGAAGTTGCCCATCTTCAGGCCACACTGGACAATAGTAGGGGAACCTTCCCCCTGGCCACATTGGACAGTAGGAAGGGAACCTCCCCCATCCAGGTAGCACCAGAGCCACCACCACTACCTCAGAGGTTGCAAAAAAGGCACAGCAGTTGGACTACAGTGGGCTCAGGGAGGGTGAGGATGGTGGAACAGAGGCACACCCAGTCAGTTGTTCCACTGCACAATCCATACACCATTCTGGGGGAGCATAGTTCCCCTATGGATGCACCCGCAGAGGAGACTAAGGAGGCTGAGGACAACTGTCACAAGGGAGGCCCACAGGAAGGAGGCTGAGGACACTGCAGGGAAGGGAAGCAGCTCCTGGTGGGGGACTCAATTATTAGGGGGATAGAACTGGGGGGAGCAGGGAAAACTGAAGTAAGGTGCCTGCCTGGTGCCATGGCTTGGAGGGACAGGAAGCACATCCTCAGGATCACGAGAACAGCTACACGGGAGTCTGAGCTGGACGTCATTGTCCACCTAGGGACAAATTACTTGGCTCATCATGAGATTTGAGCAGTGCAGGAGGACTTTGTAGAGTTGGGGAGGGGCATAGGACAAGTAGCACACACAGTATCCTTCTCAGAAGTGCTGCCTGTCAATGGCATGAGTGAGGCTAGGGTACTTTGCACCATGCAGTTTAATGAATGGTTGAAAAAATGGTGTGGAGCACAGGGGTTTGGCTTCATTGGGGACTGGGGTTCCTCCTGGAGGACACCAGCCTATACTGGCAGGATGGTCTGCATCTGTCCAGGAAGGAACAAGTCTTTTGGGCAATCGGTTTAAATGCTTCATTGCAGGCTTTTAAACTAGTCAAGGGAGGCACTGATAAGCAGCAGGAAAATCCCAGCCTCTCCCTACAAAACAGGGTACTAAATGAGAAAAAAGACCGAGGTAGAAAGGTCAGTGGGGGATGCTGCAACAGAAGGTAAAGCCAACACAAAATGGAGAGCAATGAGTACCAATGCCCATAGTCTGGGTAACAAGCTTCCTGACTTAGTGGCCTTGATGAAGGAGGAACATCTGGATATCGTGGCAGTCACAGAAACATGGTACACACAAAACCATAACTGGGACTTAAACATACCAGGATACACTACCTACAGGAGGGACAGGGAGGGTAAAAGAGGAGGAGGAGTAGCTCTTTACATAAGGGAAGGAATCAAAGCAACAGAACAAAAGGGTAAACAGGGAGGAGAAGAAGCACTGTGGGTCAATTTGGAGACAGGCAATGGCACCACAATCCACACAGGGTTGTATACGAACCCCCTCTCAGGGAGGAAATGGACAAGAAATGATAGAAAGTATACTTAGAATGGCAGATAAAGGGAGATATTGCTGATGGGTGATCTGAATATGCCAGATGTTAACTGGAGTGCAGTTGCAGCAGCCACTTCTAAGAGTGGGGTTATTCTAGATGCCCTACAGGGGGCATGCCTTAGACAACTAGTATTGGAACCCACTCGAGAGGGAGCAGTCTTAGACCTGGTTCTCTCAAATGGAGATGGAGAGAGGATCACAGATGTAGAAGTGGGTAGCCATCTGGGAACTAGCGACCATTGAACAGTATGGTTCACAATAAACACAGCAATAGAGTCAAGCCATACAAAGGCAAAAGTACTGGACTTTAGGAGGCTGACTTTGCCAAAATGGGTGAGTGCCTAAGGAATGCACTAGCAAATGGGCAGGAAGGAGGGGTGGAAGAACAATGGGAATAATAAAACTTCCATCACAGAGGTAACAAGCCTTTGTGTGAAGCAAATAAACAAAACAAAATGATGTAAGAAACCACTATGGATCTCAAAGGAAGTGGCAGTGAAGGTTCAAGAGAAAAAGAAAGCATTCAGGAAGATCAAGGAATCACAGAAGGAGCAGGACAGAGAACTGTATCAGTTAAAGCAAAAGGAAGCTGGGAAGGCAATCAGAACAGCAAAGGCCCAAACCGAGGAAAAGATAGCCAACTCAGTTAAGAAGGGGGATAAAACCTTTTATAGGTACATCAGGAGTGAAGGAAGACCAAGGAGGGATAGTGAGGCTTAATAAAGGGGAGGGGCTGGGTAGAGGGTGACTGTGAAAAGGCAGAGACACTAAACAAATATTTTTGCTCAGTATTTACAAATGAAGAGGGGAGGTACCTAAAACAAACAATAGAAACACTCTGGATACAGAAGTTGATACCAGCCCATTTACAGAAGAAAGGGTTCTGAAAGAACTCTTAAAACTGAAGATGGACAAAGCAATGGGGCCTGATGGGATTCATCCCAGAATTCTAAAAGAACTAAGGGTAGAATTAGTGACACCACTGACTACCCTCTTTAACAAATCATGGGAGGATGGGGTGGTACCGAGGACTGGAGGAGGGCAGATGTGATTCCCCTTCACAAAAGTGGGAGCAAGGCAGAAGCAGGAAACTACAGACCTGTTAGTTTAACCTCAGTGATAGGGAAAATGATGGACTCACTTCTGAAGGAAAGCATTGTCTAGTATCTAGAGGCCAGAGGGGCACAGGACCCAAGGCAGCATGGATTCACAGCAGGAAGGTCATGCCAGACGAATCTAATAGATTTCTTTGACTGGGTGACCAAAGTAGTAGATCAGGGAGGGGCTGTGGACATGGCCTACCTAGACTTTAGCAAGGCATTTGACACAGTCCCAAACAAAAGATTAATATACAAGTTAGCCAGCCTTGGAGTGGCTTCAAGATGACAGCCTGGGTAAGAATTGGCTGGAGAATAGGACACAGAAGTAATAGTAAATGGAGTCCACTCTAAAGAAGGGGACTAGTGGGGTATCGCAGGGTTCAGTATTAGGACGGTCCTCTTCAATGTCTTTATAGTGACATTGCAGAGGACTGGAAGAAAAAGTATGTCTCTTTGCAGATGACACAAAGATCTGCAACAGAGTTGATGCACAAGGTGGGTGGAAAGGATGAGAAGGGACTTGGCAAGGTTAGAGGAATGGTCAAATGTATGGCAGCTTAGATTCAATGCTAAGAAGTGCAAGGTAATGCCTGGGAAACAAAACCCAGGGAAGAGTACACAATGGGGGTGAGATACTAACACAAAAATGGAAAGGGACCTGGGGTAGTCATATCAGATGACCTAAAGGTGGGCAAGCAATGTGACAGGGCAGCAAGGAGGGCTGGGGGGATACTGGGATGCATAGGGAGAGGCATCACCAGTAGACAACAGGAAGTTATTATCCCCCTGTACAGACAGCTGGTGAGACCCCATCTGGAGTACTGCGGGCAGTTCTGGAGACCCAATCTCCACAAAGACATAGACAGGATGGAAGCTGTCCAGAGGAGGGCAACTAAAATGGTGCAGGGTCTGCACAGGAAGACATATGAAGAGAGACTAAAGGAGCTTAATATGTGTAGCCTCGAGGAAAGGAGGGAGAGGGGGGACATGATAGAAACTTTCAAGTACCTCAAGGGAATCAACAAAGTCCAAGAGGGTAGCATCTTTCAAAAAAAGAGGTGTGCAAGAACAAGGGGGCACAATTTGAAGATAGAGGAGGGCAGCTCAAAGGTAATTTAAGAAGTTTTTTCACAGACAGGGTTGTGGATGCATGGAGCAGCCTTCCGGAGGAGGTTGTGGAGTCAAAAACAGTGGTGGAATTCAAGCATGCATGGGACAGTCATAAGGCAATTCTAGGGGGTTGGGGTAGGAAGAAGTAGGCTGCTGGTTAACTGGGATCTGCAGCTTATCCATTAGGTAGGGAAATGGGCAGACTGGGTGGGCCAAGAGGTCCTTATCTGCCGTCAAATTCTATGTTTCTATGTTTCTATGTAAGTTGTTGGTTAACTAGGATCTGCAGCTTATCTGTTAGGTAGGAAAATGGGCAGACTAGGTGGGCCAAGCGGTCCTTATCTGCCATCAAATTCTATGTTTCTATGTTTCTACTCACTACCTGGCTTACCTACCAAGGGTGGGAACAGTGAAAAGCCAAAAAGTAAACTGCAGTTACATAAGCACTACTAACCTCATACTCTATTCACCAAAACATTGAATGGGAGGGCTAAAGTCCGAGGTTCAATGTGGGGGAATAGCTCCTCCCACATCCCTAATAAAGCGCAGCCTCCCATGGCAGTTCTCTACTTAGCACAATGTGAAACACCCGCCATCCACCCTTGCCTCCTTTTTCTCCAGCACTCTGCTCACCCTTGGTTCTAGGATTTAGAAACATAGAAACATAGACTTTGATGGCAGATAAGGACAACTTGGACCACCCAGTCTGCCCATTTCCCTTCCTATTGGATAAGCTGCAGATTCTAGTTAACCAACAGCCTACTTCCTGCAACCCCCTATTCCCTATTCACTACCCAGCTTACCTACCAAGGGTGGGAATAGAGAAAAGTCAAAAAATAAACTACAGTTACATAAGCACTACTAATACCATACTCTATTCACCAAAACATTGAAACTTTTATTTAAAATTCTATGATATGCAGCAAACATTGTACAACATAAACAAGGGGTATGTACTCCCAGTACAATGTGTCCAGGAATTCTCACCATTGATCTATAGCCAGGTAACATAAAAGTCCATATATGTGGCTGGATCAGCATTCAGATTCATAGGAGTAATGTTTGGTAGGATAATATTGTAGGAATGGACACTCTTACTGTGATCATATGCAATGAAGTCTGTTTGCCATAATTTCCTACCATTCGTAGGGCAATAAAGGTTCATGGGAGGGATGTCACTCTCAGTGAGTTGGCTAGAATAGGAGTAGCTGTCCTGGGCTTAGTTTAGTTGCATAATATCCATTTACTCAAGGCATCTGAATTTCCAAGTAGGTAAAGGAAAATAGGAACAGTTACAAAGTTCACACACTGAGTGGTGAGTAACTGCACACCAAACTAGGTAGTGACAGACTCACCAATATAAAAAAGGATTTTTAACAATTTAAACTTTGTAAAATGTGCAACCGTAACATGGCAGAGTAAAGATATACTCTATGCACTTCTTCCTGTAGAAAAACAGAAATCCTGATCAACAAGAACCTGAGCATTTATATGAACACGCTACTGATAACAAGCATTATCAGAAGTTATAATGGAACCTCAGACCAAAACTCTTCAACCTGCATCGCTATGTTCAGACTCCTCATTGTTTGCCTTAACTATGATTTTTTTTCCACAAATGTAGAAGCTGACTCTGAGTTGGTGAAGGTAGATGTTTTGTTGTGAAAATGCACCTTGAGCCAAGCTAGGACTAACAATTGGGCAACCATCCCGTGTTTCAGCAGTCTTTTTTACGGTTTGCAAGCCCTTTTTTCCTGGCTTGGGTCTTGGAGGATATGTCTGGGAGAAATGACATTTTGCTGTCTTCCCAGATCAAATTCAAATTCAAATTTTTATTTGTTGGACAAATATAAAAATTATCATTACAAATTAAATACATAAAGATAAAAGTTTTTTGTTTGTAATACAAACCAATTAAAAGACATTCATATAAAGCAGTTCACTCATCCCTAAAATCTATTACCTAATCTAGACATTTTAATCTCTATCTTTTAAAACAAAAAGATGTACTAAACCTTATTACATAAATAACCAAATTGTTATTATATTAGCCCCATAAAGCTTATTAAATGACCATTATCTTTCTCCTCTTCTACCTCATCTCAATTCTTTCTTTCTAATTTTCTTAAAATCATATACTGAAACCATATGTGTTATTTTGCTATGTACTGATTCCATAACATTTTGATTAAATCATATTTTTATCTTTATTGCACTTATTCAGTATCTTAATCTACTAATGTATATGTATTTTCTCCTTTTCAATCAATTTACATAGTTGTACAACCTTTTCCATTATTTCAGGGCTTGCCAGGCCCAGAAGGGCATTTAATTGATATTGAAGTTCCATCAGCATTGTGCCTAGTACATCCCCCAATAATTTCTTCCTTTCCTTATTATATAAGGGACATATGGTTAGGAGGTGAAGTTGTCTATTTATTCCCTGCTTACATTACAATTCTGTGATACTTTTTTTATCATAAAAAAACCCCTTATTCTTTGGCTGGTATAACATCCAAATCTAAATCTGGTTAGTATTCTTCTGTTGGATCTGTTTGTTTGTTCTACTAAATATGATGCCATTTTAAAATTACATTTGTTAAGTGCCAACCAGTTACTTATTTTATTATTTTGTACCATATTCAGTTCTTTGGATATATGACTTTCTTCTATTTTATTCTTAACCTGAAGCTCTATTTCTTTTAACAGGTATATGATACTTTCTGTTATACAGTTCAACATTCCATATTGTGTCTATAACCTCTATACTGGGAAAGGAAAATCCTCTTGCTCTGTATTCAATTGTTTCTTCCAGACGTGCCCTAGCCGGTCTATGACTGGGTTTATTATACGTTTTCAGTAAGTACATAGCCTCTCTGTTCTGCTTTACAACTTAGAGATAGTTGTCCAAGTTCAATCCTCACCATGCTCAAGGAAGCACCTGGAGGAAGACCCAAAATCTTTCTGTAATAAGAATTCATAATTGATTCCATGGATCCTGTCCCCTCTAATCCCCAAATTTCAACCCCATATACAATCTGTTTACTAATCTTTGAGTTTGCAATCCTAATGCATCCAACAATGGAATTACCACTTTATTTGTACGAAAATCTATCAACAGCTTGAGCAAATCTTTTCACTTTCTGTTTGTTATTGCTTTTTTGATAGTTCCAATTTAAATTATGAAAATGTAATTCCTAAATAACGGAAATGATTTATTCTTTCAATTTGATACCCTAAGCTAATAAATGTTTGATCCTTACCAACTTTATTTTTATTTGCACTACAAATCATGTATTTAATTTCATCATAGTTAATTTCCAAGGAATTATTAACAAATTCTACTTGGAACTTATTCATTAATCTCTTGATACCAATATAACTTGTTGATAAAAGGACAACATCGTCTGCATATGCTAAATATGAATATCCTTTTTTGTCCTATTTTAGGTAAATGAAACTCTGTATCATATAAGCCAATTAGTATTTTATTGAAAAAAAGATTAAAAAGAATTGGAGATAGGACGCACTCTTGTTTGAGTCCCACATTTGTCCTAAACTCATTAGTTGTATCTCCTTTATTATACCTCACAGTAGTTGTATTATTGCTATATAATACTTATATTATGTTTATCAGTGCTTTGTCCATCCCATATTCTTCAAGGATTATCCATAGGTGATTATGTCTTATCCTATCAAATGCTGCTCACAAATCAATAACAATACAGTACAACTTTTGTTTTTTATCTTTATGTACTTATATATTAGATGTGCCAGAGTGAAGCATTGATCTATTATGAACTGGCGATCGTAAATGGAGCAATCTGATTGGCCGACAGCTCTTTAAAGCCATGATGATATCGGGCTACATCATCACGGCTTTATAAAAGCTCCGGCAACCAGGCTCCTCGCTCACAAAATTTCTACTGTTACCAGCATTCTCCAGATCCCTCACGACCTTCACAAAAGTCTCCCCACACAGAATGTGTCCTCCAATCTACTACAACCAGCCACATATGTAAAAAAAATACAAAAATCAATCCGTTAGTAAAGGGAGGGTAGCGGCAGCTGCACAGAAGTTCTTGATCCGGTAACTTCTGACTTAGTTGCGATAGCAGCAATGGCGACTGACAGTAACGGTGATTTTTCTGTCGTAAATAAAAACAATCGGTCTCTGATTAACACAAGAACTGCAACTCCTCCATGTGCTTACTTACCAATGTACTGTCTATTTCACGCTGACCGCATCATCGCCATAACATTCAGTATGCGCTTTTATTCTTCATTTAGAAAAAACAGTAAGCTCCACAAATTAACAGAAACCTCTTCAAAATAGCCACAATTCACATCCGGATGCAATGAGAGATGAGTTCACAGGGACACAACAGTCCCACCTCTGTCAACTACCAGTATAATAGCGCCACCTACTGTCTCAAGAACTATTTTATCAAAATGTGACCCTACACCACCAAAAACTCATTTTAAAATGTTTTAAAACCTGTTTATTTTACTTTTTTTATTTTTTAAACATTAAAGCCAGTTCATAATAGCAATAGGGCACTCCAGGGTGTGGTATATCACGGGATATCGTCACTTCTCAGGATGGTTGGATGGACTCAGCCTGCGGCCTCGTGCCCAACCACCCGAGGCGTGATGATATCCCATGATATACCACACCCTGTCATGCCTTATTGCTTAATTGTAGAATGCCCAGGCATAAAACCAGCTTGTGCCTCATCCATTATTTTCTTCTCTACAATCCACTCCATAATCCTTGTATGAAAATGCGTGTAAATATTTTTTGTGAGTTGTCTAAAAGACTAATTGGCCTATAATAAGACAGGTTTTCTCTGTCCCCTTTTTTAAATATGGGGATTATGATGTTTTTAGTCCAAGTCTTAACAATCTGTCTGGTCTTAATGACATGATTAAACATGTTTAGTAGATAAGGAGTCCATTGCTCTGGATCATCCATCAGTATATCAGCAGGAACTCCATCAGGCCCTGGTGCTTTATGTCTCTTTACTGTATTTAGTGCAGTCCTTACCTCCTCTACTGATATATTGGGTTGCAATTCCTTCCATTCTATTTCACCTGTCTCTAGTATATTTTCTTCCGATATTTGAAATAAGTTTCTAAAAGAAACTTCCCACGGTTTTGGATCTATGTAATTTTCAAAATCCTGATAATTATTGTCCCATCCATTTACCACTAATTGCCAGAATTTTTTATCTCTACTCCTTGCCATTTTTTCAAATTCCTTCCAAATCTGATGTCTGTGATTATGCATCTTATTAACTGTAAGTTTTTTAATAATTTTTCCTCAGTTTGTCTAACTCTGTTTTTATTATTCTTGACGGATCCTTTCTAATCATTCTGGTTTTATTATTTATCTCTTTTTTAATTTGTTTACATTCAGAATCAAACCATCTACTTCCTTTATAGGGTTTAAGAATTTTAGCTTCTGACACTATTTCTGCCACCTCATAAAATACCCTTTCTATCTGTTCAATATTTATTTCAACTATATTTAAATTATCAAATTATCTTATTTCTTCTTCAATCCTGAAATTCTTTAATTATATCCTTAATTGATGGTTACAAATCATTTGCCAAATTGCCCCCCCCCCTTTTTCTTATTATTTCAGTCTTATTCTTTTTTTTCTTTGCTGGCCATACATTTAATGTCACTTCCAAAGGTGCATGCTCACTATCAGCTCTTTAGCCTATTTTCATGTCTCTAAAATAGTGACTTAACATGTTATAATTAACCCAGCGCAAATCTATTATTGTTGAGCCTATATAGTTTATAAATGTAAATTCTCCATCCTTATCCCCTTTTGTTCACCACTTGCCCCCACGGGCAGTGGTCACGATCCAGCCATAGCACCTCTATGGTACAAGGAGCCTGATCCACCCACCCCCCCAAAGAGATAGATAAGGTGCCACTTGCCCCCCCGGGCAGTGGTCACGATCCAGCCATAGCACCTCTATGGTGTAAGGAGCCTGATCCACCCACCTCCCAAAGAGATAGATAAGGTGCCACTTGCCCCCATGGGCAGTGGCCACGTCCAGCCATAGCACCTCTACAGTGCAAGGAGCCTCATCCACCCACCCCCCAAAGAGACAGATAAGGTACGATGCTTGAAAAATTGCCACAATTTCTCTGGGCTGTGTGAATGCTGAACTGGATCATCACTTGCAATTTGCTATTTTCAATTTCAGTGCCTTCTCAGGGTAGTGCTATTGGCTTCACACCTGTGTAGAGCTCCCTGATTGGCTGGTCTCACTCACCTGAGACAGAAGCACCCGAGACGTGTGGCTTAATGTAAGCCTGCATCCCTGTACTCAGCTTCTAATTTATATATTTTAATTTAGCCTGTTCTGCTCGGCCTGTGTAAAGTAATTTACCATTCCCCCCCGCTGCAGTTTCTCTCCAACTGTATGTGCACTGATTCAGTGCCAGCTCTGCAAACTTTCCCTTAATTTTTCCCCAATTAAGCTTTCACTCTGTACACTGCCTTGAACTGAGTTTGTAAAAAAGTTTTACTAGCTTTTGTTAATATATTTTTTTTAATCCTATTTAAGACTGTACTGGGTTTACATGCTTACTGCTATGGACTTAGAAAATTCAGTGAATTGTAAAATCTGTGTAGCCTCTGTCTTGAGCCTAAGGCTCCTGCCCTTGACTTTCATTCTTAATCGTCTTCCTTTGTCACCCTGTCCTCCTCTGTCTCTGTTCTGTCCCTCCTGCCCTCCCCCATCAGTCTGTTCTTTTGTGCTTGTTTTGGATTCCTGAGTTAGCTGGCACTCTCTTTGTGTGTCTCTGTTTAGACACCCCCCCATCTGCTCCTATTTAATCTGCTGTCTCCTTCCTTACAAGTGCCATTTGCCCCCACGGGCAGCGGTCACGATCCAGCCGTAGGACCTCTATGGTGCAAGGAGCCTGATCCACCCACCACCGAAAGAGACAGATAAGGTACGACGCTTTAAAAATTGCCACAATTTCTCTGGGCTGTGTGAACGCTGAACCGGATCATCACTTGCAATTTGCTGTTTTCAATTTCAGCATCTTCTCAGGGTAGCGCTATTGGCTCCATGCCAGTGTAGAGCTCCCTGATTGGCTGGTCTCACTCATCTGAGTCAGGAGCACCCAAGACGTCTGGCTTAATGTAAGTTTGTATCCCTGTACTCGGCTTCTAATTTATATATTTTAATTTAGCCTGTTCTGCTCGGCCTGTGTAAAGTAACTTACCACTCCCCCCCGCTGCAGTTTCTCTCCAACTGTATGTGCACTGATTCAGTGCTAGCTCTGCAAACTTCGCCTTGATTTTTCGTCCCACCCTCCCTCCCAGGCCTCCTTTAAATGCACACAGTCTCTGCCCACTCCTATCTGATGTTTCAATTTATTGGTTACTTACTGTCAACAACTGCAATTCCTCCCATCCCCTTTTTGCAACTAAGCCTTCTAGCAGCTTTATCTCATTCTGTCTTGCTGAAGCATACCATTTTTGTACTTTAGATTTGCTTATTGCTGACTAGCATTTCCTGTCTTGCTAAGGCAATTGATTTAGGTCAGGTGATCTCTCTAGTACTTAGTCTGCTCCAGAGTAGTAGCTAAGAAATTTGCTTCAAAGCCTCTCTGCCCCTAGTACTACTCTATAGTCAAGTTATTAGCCTGACTAAGAGCTGTACTTAAGGATTACTGCTTCAGACTCCACTGCCTATAGTAGTATTCTGCAGGGATCAAGAAATTCTCCTCTATTGAGAATCCCTTCTCTTGCCCGCACTTGTAGGGCCCATTGGGTGATAGTCTCATAATGAGGGCATATTACCTACTTCTATGCTTGTCTCTGCTCATCTTACATGTATTGGACCTGAACATGAATCAAAAAATAACTCCTAGAGTGGAGAATGGCTCTCTTTTTACATTGTCCAACTGGGACTTTTCCTATCAAGTAGAAGAACTTGTATGTGCTCTAACTTCCCCTAGTCTGCTGCTGGTCCTTCACCTGCACCGGCATACAGAAACTCTCCTAGAGCCTGCCCACAGGGCTACACCACCTTCTGCATACTCCCCCCTGCCCCCATTGACTCTCTCGGTCAGGGTATTATTGTATGCAGCACCAGGAAAACTGGGAACTAGCCTCAGAACTCCCTATACTGCTGCAGGCAAATCATATAACTGAAAGTAGACCCAGACACCCACACTTCTCCTAGGACTCTGCAGGAAACTCTTGTTTCTGCTTTTACTATGCTCAGGAAATGTTGAGCTTAATCCAGGCCCTCTGGAACCCATGGAATCCCCAGCAGAGCTACAAAGCCTCAAGGGGCTTACATTCTTGCATGTTAATGTATGTAGCCTATTAAAAAAAATCACTTCTGTTAAGGCCTGGGTATGTCATACTGCTCCAGATGTTCTGGTGATTATGGAGTCCCGTCTCTGACCGGCCACCAGTAACAACAAAGTTAACATCCCCTCCTACTCTTTGTTCAGAGCTGACAGGCAAACCAGAGGTGGTGGGGTAGCTATTTACATCAAGGATAAATTCCCTGCCTCCATAATTGACTCAACCTCTGTCCCTAAAGAATTCGAAAGCTTGTCATTAAAGATTGAAATTGCCACCGGTGTCTCATTATGTATAATAGGATGCTACAGACCCCCATCAGCTGGATTACATTTGTTAAAACATCTCGAAAACATCCTGGGTTCGGCATCTTCAGAGTGTATCATACTAGTGGACTTCAACTTAGACTGGCTCTCCAGTGCATCCACCCCACTTAAAATGTTCTGTGACTCCCTTGGGTTGTCACAGCTAATAAACAAATCTACTAGTCCTAACAAGCTCAACCCTAATAACAGTACTCTCTTGGATATCATTTTAGTTAACAGACCCCATTTATTCTCCCATGCTGGCATCTTTATCTCTGATATTAGTGACCATTGCTTCAGCGCATATGTAAGATCCACTCTTAAATCCACACATGTCCAAACTCCTTTAAAGGACATGACGACTTTGATCTCCATGGTATATCAGACCTAAGAGACTCCATGCGATGGCAGGACTTCTATCTAGCCAAGTCCCTGACTACAGCTTATGATATTTTCTCAGAAATTGTGCTAGGGGCTCTCAACAAGTATGCTCCCATAGTAAAAGTTTGTGCCAGAAACAAATCCTGTTGGTAGTTTACAGATGACCTGAAAGATGCTTTGTGGAGTAGGGTTGTACTCTGGAGAACTGCTAGGAAAATTAATTTAATAAATGACTGGAATTCTTTCTAGAGAGCGAGGAACCTCTGCACCAAAATGGTCAGAGAAGCCAATGCTAATTTCTACTGCTCTCAGTTGGAGAGCTCCTCAAGAAATGCCTCCAAATTCTGGAAGACTATCAAAGGCATTGAAGGTCACACCACTGTAAATTCCCTACTTACTAAATTATGATCGACAATACTGTCATCTCCGACAGACCGTCTATCCTCGATGCTCTCAATAATCATTTTGCCACTGCAGGGCTAGCCTTTGACTCCTCTCCCGTGAATATTCTCTGCCAACAACTTAGATTGGATACACAAGAAAAACCCATCCCCAGTCCATCCTTCTCTCTGCAGCCTACCTCCCTGAAAGAAGTCAAAGATCTTCTCCTTCAGCTGGACACTAGGAAAAGTGCTGGGGCTGACCTCATTGACCCGTACTTCTTAAAGGTTGGCTACCGTGTCCTTGCAATCCAAATTACTCATCATTTCAACTTATCCTTGTCCCATGGTGACCTACCGCCCATTTGGAAAAATGCACTTGTGGTCCCTTTGTTTAAGTCAGGAGATCCTAGTGACCTCAATAACTACAGGCCAATCTCCCTACTTCCAATCCTGTCAAAGATGCTGGAGAAAATAGTGAACTCCCAGCTTCGGAAGTACCTGGAATCAGAAAAATTGCTCAACCCATTACAATCCGGTTTTAGAGCACAGCACAGTACAATCTCTGCTCTAGCCAAGGTGACAAACGACTGGCAGCTTGAATTAGACAAAAAAAACTGTCTGCGCAGTATTCTTAGACCTAAGCAAGGCGTTCGATACCGTTGATCACAGACTGCTTCTGTTGTCCCTCCAGAACATTGGTTTGGATTCCCTATCCCTTAAATGGTTCTATAACTATCTCTCAGGACAACTTTAACAAGTAAAGGCAGAAAGGGAATTTTCTCCACCAAAACCCTATTGAGGGGTGTACGCAAGGTTCCATTCTTGGTCCCTTACTCTTCACCATTTATATTAACAATGTAGATGTCCCCATCAAAGAAGCACAAATACACCTATTTGCGGATGATATGGTATTCTATTCTAACAGCCCCACACCTGAAGCGGCCTGTAAAGCCCTTCAAAATGAATTTAATCTGCTGCAACATCAGCTTATAAACCAGAAACTGCTCTTAAATGCAAAAAAAAACAAAGCAATGTTCCTCTCGCCCCTTCAAAATGCAATAAATCCTGCAATTGCTGGGACACTCCCGCAGATCACTACCATTCTAGGTGAGCAATTGGACTACGTAGCAAAGTTCAAGTACCTGGGGATCTGGTTAGACCATAGACTTACTTTCACAGATCACTTAGAAGAACTGGCAAAGAAACTTAGACAAAGACTTGGTCTGTTCTTTAGGATTAATAATCTCCTCACAAGAGACGCTAAACTAAAACTGGTTCAAACTACCTTTGTTTCCCTATTGGATTACGCAGACTTTCTATATAGTCAGGGACCTGCAGGTACCCTAGCCAAACTCAATACGCTTTATCACAGAGCCATAAGATTTATCACGGGTCTTCCATACTCAACCTACCACTGTGCATTGTACACGGCAGTGGGATGGTCATCCCTTGCTTACAGACGGCAAAAAAATGCTGCGGTTTGGACATACAAAGCTGTCTCAAATAAATTGCCCCAATATATCTCTGTCTGTTTACCTTTGTGCACTCTGGGGAAGTATGCCCTGAGAAGCACCTCATATATCTACCTTTATGTTTACAAAGCAAAATCTCGCATTGGCAGAGCAGCCATCAGCTTTGTGCTCCCTCAACTGTGGAACAAGCTGCAAAAAACTTTGAAATTAACTCACTACATCAGCCTAGCAGCTTTTAAATCTCTATATTTACATCATAATAAGGAGTCCTGTGCCTGTCTACCCTAAATAGTGACTCCTATAAGTCCAAGCACATTCTAATTACTACTGTTAAAAGATTGATCACATCTATAATCGACTCTTCCCTCTCCCCTTTTTCTACCCCCATATCTGTCCCTTCCACATTCCTTTGACCCTGGTTCCAGTTCTAAATTCTCTATACCGTATCACTATATATCTTTTTATATTAGGTTTTATTTGTGTTCGGTGCACCTGATATGTATATTTCTTTACTTTTATGAAAAATTGTGTCCTACCCAAAACTAGCTGTATCTTTTGTTCCAAACATCTACTACTGTCAATGCTACCTGCTGATACTTTGTATATACTGTACTATTGTATCTCACTTTATTTGTATTATTACTATTTTCTTGTGTGTTGCATCCCATGTATATTGTCCCTTGTTCCTTGTTAACAAACCAAGGTCCACCTCGAAAATGAGCTTGCTCAATGGTGATCGCCTGGTTAAAAAAAGAATTTGATTGATTGATTGATTGGTTCTTCCATTCATCAAAATGAAGAATCTTATCAGTTAGAGTTGTATATATTTTATCTCCCCTTGTTGATGTCTTTTTATCTTTTGAGTTCCATTCAAAAATACTATTATCTTTTGTTGAATATAAATACAGCAACTCCTCTGATAAGCACAAGTGATTTCCTAATCATGCATTAAAATCACCAATCAACAAAATACATGCATTTGGATCCTTCTCCATATAAAGCTCTAGATATCCATCTAATTTTCTGATTTCCTCATCCATACTTATTTTTAATTTATTTGGAGACAAGTATATATTTATTGTTATGATTGTCTTAAATTTATCTATTATCTTTATAGCTAGGATATTATCAGAATCAGTTTGTAACTCTTCTGCTTTATACTCCTTTGATATTTTAGCAGCCATAAGTAACCCTCCCTTCCATCTACCAAACTTTCTTGTTCTAATTGCCCCTTTTATATATGTTTTATAGCCATCAATAATATATTTGTCTTTCATCCATGTCTCTTGTAGGCATATTATCATAAATTCTCTCAAGTATTTCATAAAGGTTAGGTCAACCAACTTATCTTTTATCCCTGTTACATTCCAACTTAATAGGCTGGCTGAAAGATTTACTTTTATAACCTGTCTCCTTTCTGATCTCAATGTCTTATTACTTCATTGTCAAACCTCTTCCTCCTGAAGAATTTTATATCTGTTGGTTGTATGTATTAAATACTCCCAGGTCTCATAATTTGTTTTTTTTTCCTTAATCTCACTCATATTCATTGTTTCATCATCTCCCATTAGATAAATATCCACGTTATCCAGCACTAGAGATTTAGAAGGTAGAAATCGATAATCCTTTTCACTTCTTAATTGTAATAAAATTTGTCCTGTTATCCTCACACCTTAATGCTTTAATTATTTCCTTTTGTATGTCTCCTGATTTCAAAAGATTTTGAAAAGTCGGCAACTTTAATCCTCAAATTTGACCTGTTTTCATTTAAGAAATTATTTAAGTCAACTATTATAATCCTTTTTTCATCCACTCTCTTTACCTTCCTCTGTTTTTTACAAAATATTCTGGAAACATTGTTTTTAGACTTACTACTGATTCTATCTCAAAACCCATGTTCTTTAATTTTTTTTTCCATTTTCAATCATCTTTAACAAGAAGATTTGATCTGCTATCAAGAAGACCAATTCCAGATTATTTATTGGTCTTATTACACTTAACTGACTTAGCTGTGACTCCTGTTTATTGTTGTATTCTAAAACTGTTCCAAGAAGCTGTTTCAAATATACATTCAATGTTTCCTCCGTTTCATCTGGAATTATTGGAATATTAAAAAATGGTAATAAAAAGTCAGTTCCTAAGGTTTTTTAACCAGATCTCCATTTTCCTCAGATCACAACTAGCTTTTTCTAGATCCTCTTTTCCTTTCTTGGGACTAATCTCAACAGTTTTCAAATCCTTTGTAGCACCTGTGCTAATGTTCATATTGCTTATTTTCCCCTTAACATCCTGCTTCTGAATTGATTCTGGACTACTGTTATCAATTTCCCCCATTTTACTCTGAGATTCTTCTTCTATGTTCTTATCTTTGGACTTTTCTTGCATTTTCAATCCCTTTTTCCTTTATTTTTTATATGATTTCCTTTGTGTTTTCTTATTTCCTCTTCCTCTTCCAGTAGTTCCTCTCCTTTTTTTTGTTATTTACTTTATTACCTACATTTCTAACTTCCCCTCCTTTATTCTTCTCTTTTTCCTCTTGTTGATTTATCTTCTTTCTTTTTAACTCCATTTCCCTCTCCTTCTTTTGCTCCTGCAAAATACCTTTTTTCCAAACACTTAAATTACATTCTCTTATTTCCTGTGCTACACTACTCTCCCTGACCCAGTCTGGGGGTAGCATAAATAGTTCTTCTTCTTTCACTGACATCAATTCAAGGTCAGATGGTAATAATGTATCTCTCTGTGTAATTTCCAATTTTTCACCTTCTAAAGTTATGATAGTATTAACACTTACTGTTTTACTATCTTTTGATGTTTCCCCAATTGTTTCACGTAAACTGTCTTGGTTTCTTTTTATTTCACCTATTTTATCCAGGTCTCCTCCAATTTCTCTAATCTCTTTAATTAAATTTTCTATGTGTGACTTTTTGTCCAAGCAAACTCCCTTTATGTAGGAGAGTTCTTGCTTGATCCACAACAGTTGCTCATAGATCAAAACCTTCCCCAAATGGGGATCTTTTAGTACATTTATCACATCTTTTGTTATTTTTCTGTAATCAAGATGTCATATTCTATAGGTCTCATCAAGTGTGTATAATCTCCTGATAATTCTTCTCTATAACCAGTTCTTTCAAATGGCGTCCATGCACATGAATCCTCTACTTGAGATGAGGTCTTATCCCCAGATACCAGTTTAAATTCCTTCATCTCTCTGATTTTACCTTCTATCCTTTTGTTGTTTTGTATTGTCATTTTAATTTCTTCTACCGTTCTATTTACCTCTCTATTAACTAAGAGAAGTACATCTTCATTAGAAACTTCATTATCATCCCTCCTTTTATCTACACCTCCCTCTATCTCTTTTTTACTTTCTAAACCATCCAATTGTAGATTTAAATGTTGTAAATTATTTCCCTTATTTTATTTTCCAATTTAAGAAAAATATCTCTTATTAAAGGTAGGTGTAATTTGGTCATATTCACTTTTGACTGTTCCTTATTCTTTGTTCTTATTATATCATTATTGATGGAAACATTAAGACTACCTGTATCCTTTGCCTATGTAATTGTACATCTGAAATAACAGGAGTTGATGTAACTCCAGTATGAATACTCATGGTCTGAAATGAGCTGATTCTCCCAGAAGCAACTCCTTCTTTGTTCTTAATCTTGTTAATTTTCTTCTTATTGCATCTTCCTCCAGGTGAATATGAACACTCTATTTGTAGTTTATCCTTATTTTCTATGACTTGCCCCTTTTTAGATACCACTCTATTACTTCTTGTTATAACTGGCATTATCCTTCTTATTAAATGACCTTTCCGAGTATATAGGTATATATCCCTTCAATCTCAGCACAATGTGATTGTACCCAGAGATAAACCACCAGTGAATGCCCCTCCAGACCTAGAGAGCCCCCTTCAATCAACCGTCACACAGATCAAACAGTTAATATGGATTTTCCAAATAATGCTAATACTAGTACTGATCTATTATTTTATAAATTTTATAAATTCAATAAATGCAAAAAAAAAAGATAAAGTCACACACACAGTCTCTAAAAAGGTCCAAAAGATACAAAGCCACCTGCAGAACCTGTTAGCTCAATAAACAACCCTTTTCAATTATCCTCTCTTCTCTTCCTTTTCTGTCTTCTCCTAAGAATCCAGTTCTCTCCTTAAGGTTCCTGGTCTCCTCATCTGGTTCTTCTTCTTCCTTCTTATCCAACCAAGATTCTACTTCACCTCTGACTGCTTTGGCTTTGCAAGTGCATGGATTGAATCCCTTCTTGCTCCTTCTTCTTCATTGATTTACAGCTGCTACTGGTATCATTTAACTTGTTCACAGTCCACTTCCAAGTGGCTTCTCTCTTATGGTGCCTTTAAAGTCACCTCCCCTGCTTTCCTTCTTGACTGTGCTTTCTTGTAGTGCACTCACTCTAATATTCACAACTTTTTTCTTTTTCTGACCTAGCGTCTCTGTGCTTGTTTCATGGTACCCTTGCTGTAGCACTTGTGGTTAAGCTATTCTCTTGGTGTTTCAACAACACTCTGAGGGTCTGGCCAACTTCCTGGTTACAGGACAGCCAGATAAAATCTCCATGATTTCTGGTTGCCTGATGGAGAGGGTTACATGCCTTTGGCCTGGAGAGAGTAATAATGGCTGTCAGGGGTCTCTGTGTGCATCACCACATGGTAAATCCCTAATTGGGATGTTTGCCTGCCACTGGGCATTCTTGAGCAACTCCACCTTTGCTCTCAGAAAATGTAGATCTTTCACATAAGTAGCAATTCTCTCCCTCTGCACTCTGATTTCTGAGACATTTCCTAAACTGAAGCTGCATTTTCCTGGATCAGAGGTCCATATCACTCATTCTGCTGAGCTGCATAGGCCTTAGTCCCTTTCTGCTGGTTGACACTGCAGTTTAGGCATCCAGACTCTGTGCAGCCTGTTTCTGGTCCCATTTTGGACCCATTGGTTCTCCCTGGTCATTGACCCTTTCAGTAGTGTTGTTTTAAGGTTAATTTAGGCACTTGGAATGGCAAATAAGATTGCTTAGGTTTAACATGGTGCAGAGCCCTAGAAGGAAGCATCCACAATGTATGCTGCTCCACAGCATCCACACCCAATTGAGCAACTTTAATAACACAAAATAATGCAGTGTGGTCATCAGAAAAGCTAGCATAGTTATCAAAAGTATAAGAAAAACTCTGTATACAGGAATGAGAAAAGAGAGGCTGCCAGCACATCGCAGCAGCTGGCTGTTTGCCTGGCTCTCCCCCCTTCCCTGGACCTGGCTAGGGTAGGACCACCTCCTGGGGGTGAACATAGGGCCCAGCAATGCCCAGGAGGAGGTCCCAGTAGGCCACCCTTAGTGAGGGATGGCATAGCTGGAGGGAGGAGATGGGGAGATATTTAGTCCTGCTGCTTCAGTGATCTCCCTCTCTCTCCTCCTTCCAGTGGATAGGGACACATTGTGGTGCAGAGGTAAGAGCCATCAGGCCTGTTGGGTAGGAGAGGTTCAGTGGGCCTAGAGGCAGCAGGTTGGGGGGTGGGGAATTCCATCCTGCCCCTGTCTTGAGAATTTTAACCATGCCTCTCTTCTGGGCTTTGCAGTAGCCATGTTTTTTATTAAAAAAAAATAAAACAATTTCCTCTCATCTGGGTCATGGGTCCTAGAAGCAGGTGCTGCCTGCTTTCAGTTTTACAGCTAGTTCATTTCCCCCCACCCCCCCTTTTTCTCATCATGGCACTTACTGGCTGTTGGGGCAGGGAGAGATCCATTGGTGGTTCTTCTGGGCATCTGGGGCTGGTTCTGGTCACTGGAGGAAAGCGTGGAGTGATCTTGTCAGTGGGGACCAGCATAGGTCCTGGAGAGGAAATTCTGAGTACTGGGTTAATAGGGCCCATCTTCTGCAGGCACAGTGGAGTTTTGTGCAACTGCGGCGGGCCTCAGAGCTCCGGTCAGGTGCTTCCCCAGCATTCCTGCTATTCTAGCAGGAGCTGCCATTGTGACTGGTGCTCTTGTGGGATGCGAGATTTTGTCAGCCATGTTGGTTCAGCACACTGTTGATGAGGTGGGGGTCCCTGGGATTTCAGATGTCATGGTGGGTATGTGGGGAGGTGTGATTCTGTATGTACATTCATGCATGTCCCCAGCACCCCACAACATCTGGCTTTACCCCCAAAAATGGGCTGATGCAGCTGTGAGGATAATTTCAACATGGCGCCACCCATAGGGGGCTGCTATTTCAGAAGGTGCCATACAGCTGGTGGGCTCAGGCTCAGAACCCTTTCAGCAGTGTGGTGCAGCAGTGTCAGCTGACTAGTCAGTTCACCTTGGGCTGGCAGTGTAGCCTAGTGGCTGGAGTGGTGGACTGTGAGAAAGCGTGGTACTTGATGCATCCAACAGACCCAAGTTTGATTTCCACAACCACCACTTGCATATGATGTGACTCTGAGCTAGTCGCTGACCCTCCCCAGTTCTCCTGGGTTGCCCTAGAAAACAGGCACTGTACCTAGTGGGCCTTACACAATTACAAAAAAAAAAAAAAAAATAACTGGGCTACAGGCATTCTCCTTTGAAGCTATGGCTCGGGGGATTGTGCACATGCCCTTGATCTGGGCAAAGGGTCCATGGGTTTGATCCCCTGTGGTGGAGTGGCAATCTCTCAGTGTTTGTGGGGACTTGGATACCTGCTTCCAGAAGGCTTCTCTTTGGCCTCCTGGTATTTGCCTGAGCAGTTCCTTTTCTTAATCCATCTGGAATCAAGTACCGTTTAGGAGTGTGTGGGAGGGGCACAGCAGTGGTTGTGGCAGGGGTTCAGGGTCTTCACCTGCCTTCTCTTCATCCCCCTTTCAGTGTTCCCCTTTCCAGTGGGGTTCCCCCTCTCCTGTTGGTTATGGGGATTGGGGTGTTCCTTCCCCCCTTCCCCTCGTAAAATAAAAATTAAAAACAACTATACAGAGAGTAGAACGGGATAACAGGGGCATTACATTTCCTTGCAACCTACTAACAAAGGGTGTTTGGGATGGACCTTTTAGTTGTCTTTTCAGGACTATGACTTCCCAGCAGAAGAATCCTATGGCCAAGAGGCAGGTGGCCTTTGAGAAGTAGGTGTGGCAGCTCTACAGATGCAAGGGGTTGGCAAGGCTTGAGGCATGCTTGAACAGGTTGGATGACCCATTGATGTCAGGGGATTCAGCTCTGAAGAAGCAGATGGTAAAGAGGGATAACTTGCCTCCTGTGAAGATCTCCAGGGCAGCAGATAAAGAGGGATCAGAGGGGCTTCGGGTAAGGGCCCAAACGGTCAGGGAGGTGTTGAGTTGTTAGAGGCCATTTAAGGGGAAAACTCTGATAGTGAGGCAGAGGCCATTGAAGAGGGTAGCAGGGCTCCCATGGAGGTTGGAGCCCCAGAGAGTCCTCGGATGATGTCAGAGTTGGTGGGTCTGTCACAGCAGGGGGACCTGTGTGAAAGCCTGGTGAAGCTGGCAGATGTGGTGGTGGCAATAGCTGCTAAGGTGAACACCTCACCACCTGAGGCACCAGTAACCACTGTGTTCCTCCCCCTGCCGCTAGCCAGCTCCTTCATGGGGCTGGACATGTTGGTAGAGACACACTTGTTGGACAAAGTCTGCCACAGATTCAGAATCAGGAGTACATAGATGTGTTCTCCATGATGAACCGTGTGGCAGAGCAGGATGACAGAACAAAGGACAAGGGAGAAAAGGTTAAGGTCCTTCAGACCTTTGATAATTGGATTGTGGAATTCTCTGTGTATGCCACGGCAGTCCTCCAGTGGGATGCAACTCAGGGCATAGAACTGTTCAATTATATGCATCGTATCACTATGCTGTATCAGTGTAAAGGGAGTATGATGAGGAATTTAGGCAGTGGCAGGCAGATTTCTCCTGGGGGTGGGGTCACCTTGACATTCCCCTGTTGGTGGATGTCATGAAAGGAGGTGGAGTTAGGTGTATGGAATGTGGCTTGGCCCTGCGGAGCCCCTTCTCCCAGCAGGCGGAGGGTGGGCCTGGACAGTTGTGTTATGCCTTTAATCAGGGGAACTGCACCTGGGCAACCTGACAGTTTCATCATGCATGCTTGGTATACAGCAGGCAACACCCATTTGTGCACTGTTCAGCCCCCACCAGTCTGCCTTAGGAGGATTTAGAGCAGCAAGGGGAAGAGCACCCAAGCCACATGGTGACAAGCCTTCCCACCCTGGTGCTGGTGAGAAGGCTTAAGCCTTGGCTGGACAAGTACCTGGACAGACCAGCCACTGCCCTGCTTGAAAAGGGTTTCATGGCAGGCTTTAGGTTGTGATATTCTGGCCCCAGATGGAGCTATGAGGTGGAGAACCTGAGGTCCATGCATGATTGCCCACAGGTGGTTTGGGAGAAACTGGAAAAAGAAAGGTGACTGGGGTGGGTCAGTGGTCCTTTTAAGTCTCCTCCTTGACCCAATTTGAGGGTGCCACCCATTGGCTTGGTATCTAAGAAGGCACCGGGTGAGTATTGCATGATTAATCATCTTTCCTACCTGGAAGGGTGTTCAGTGAATGCCCACATTGATTCAGCCTATATCTCAGTGCAGTATGACTCATTTGATAGGATGATCAAGGTGGTGAAGGTGGCTGGCCTGGGAGCTTTGCTAGCTAAGGTTGATATCGAGTCGGCATTTTGGCTGCTGCTGGTGCATCCCGATGACAGAGTCCTGTTAGGCATGAAGTTTGGGGGGAAATATTATGTTGATAATTGCATGCCAATGGGGTACATGGTGGCCTGCCCAGTCTTTGCACAATTCAGTACATTCCTGCACTGGGTGACTACGCAGAGAGTAGGGAATGGGGCAGTTGTTCACTATGTCAATGACTTTCTGTCTGTGGGTCCGGCTGGAACCCAGGTGTGTGAAACAACCCTGGTGGCCTTTGTACACATGTGCTGGGACTTCAGGGTTCCTTTAGCTCTGGGGAAGGTGGAGCGGCCATCCACAGTCATCATGCTCTTGGCATAGAGATTGACACAAAGCGCCAGCAGTGCAGGTTGCCTGCCAATAATTTGGAGTTTCTCAAGGGGTTGTTCCGTAAGGCAGAGTTGGCCAGGAAGGTTACATTGTGGGAGTTACAACAGCTGGTGGGGCACCTTAATTTTCATGCAGAGTCACTCTGAGTGGCATGTCCTTTATGTGGCACTTGGCTAATCAGGGGCAAGGCTGCAAGAAGCAGCACCACCAGATTTGGGTGACAGCTGAGTTCTGGGAGGACCTCCAGGTTTGGAGAACCTTCCTGGATCACTTCAATGGCGTAGTCCTGTGGCAGGAACCAGTTGATGGTTCATCTTGGGAATTGTTCACAGATGTGGCCAGGGGGTTGGGTTTTGGGGTGTACTTCCAGGGTGAGTGGTGCGCTGATCAGTGGCCGCAGAACTGGCTTGAGGGGCATCCAGTGAACACAGCATCCATGATTGAGTGCTTTCAAAAAGGGTGACTCAATCACGGTGCCTGTGTTCTGGGCTACCTGGCAGGGTAGCAGCCGGATATAGGATAGGTGAATACAGCAACAGGATGTCGCTCTCTCTCTCTCTCTCTATATATATATATATATATATATTTATATATATAGACACACACACATGCGCGTGGGGGAGGGACCACGTTGTGCAATGGGTGGAAGGGGAAGGAGGATATGTGGGGTGTATTGTGGTGGTTGGCTATGAAGCTGGCCATATGGCATCCTGGGTAGGTGGCTGGCTGGGGTTGAGAGGGTGCTGGGTTCAGTTCTGGTTGTGATTGCTTTTTGCATCAGTCGAGGTTTTCATTTTTGCTAAGTTTTACATCCCACCCTGACATGCACCCCCCTGGAATTGAGAATCCTTAAGTAGGGGAGTGCAGGGGGTGCAGCACCCTGGATAACATAGAAAACCAGTCGCTGGTTTTCTAGTCACTGCGAGTGTACATCACCGTAATTTATTTTCGGCGAGGTACACTCCCCCAAATGGCGACTGCCCTTCCATGATTGCCATTATGACATAGAACCAGCTTGAGGCAGGACTGGGCCATCAGATCACCCTCTTGGAATTCTTTCCAGTGGTAGTGGCGTGGTGCATTTGGGGCCCAAGGTTAAGGGACAAGAGGATCCATTTTTGATCAGACAAGATGGGTTGGTGCACACCATTAACAGACAGCTCAGTCCAAAGGAACCTATGGGGGATCTCATATGTACGTTTGTGTTAAAATGTTTACTGTTGAATATTTAGTTTCAGGCAGTTCACATACCAGGGGTGGATAATGGAATTGTGGATAGAAATAGCTGTTTGCATTAACTTGTATGTGTCTCTGAGTGAGGTTGCCATTGTTATTACTGTGATATACCTTTTTATTCTGTGCATTACTGTTTTTGCCTAAGAAAAGCATACCTTCCTTTTTTGCTGCACTTGTCAGTAGGCAGCAAGGAATTGTGGGGTACTGGAGGACCTAGCTTATAGCCACCAGTGCTCCCCCTTCTAGTAGGCATTTAAACATCATTTGTTGTACCTTTCAAGTACTGCTGCACTATTTTCAGTCCTCTTTTAAAAGGGTAAACCTTTTTTAAGGCTTTTTCAAATGCTTTATGAACAACTTGCAGCGCGAAACTGGAAGTAGCATGATTTGTGCTTCCGGTTGGACCTGCATAAAAGAGCTGCTCTAGCGAGAGGGGCGAGCGTGCGCAGGGCCACGCACGGAGACACGTGCAGAGACATGCACGTCTTAGCGTGTGTCTATCATTTCCATCGGGGACAAAGGGACAAGGTGGTAAATGCTAGGCTCTGATTAGCATAGGACATAACAAGTAAACTATTACTTTGTGCTTTCAAGTAGTACTTTGCAGTATCCACTCTCAAAATGAAAAAAGCTAATAAATATTGCTCAACATGTAAGATGTATGCCTCTGGTAAAGTAACACCTAACTACATCTGTGAAAAGTGTATTTTGGTCGGTGACTTGCAAATGAAAATTACTCGACTACAGCCCAAAATGTCTTCAAAATCAGATATCAAAGCACTAGAAGACTATATCGACCAAATGTCTATTTTGGTAGAAACTAACACATCTCCAACTAAAAGTGTGGATGATGCTAACTATCGGGAGCCTCATTTAGATATACCTCAAGTCCCTGTATTAAAACATCAAATCATTACATCCACTCCCTTAACTGCGGCTGCAAGTTGGCAACAGTTAAATACAAGTAAGGTTGATTCCTGGATTAGAGTACCCCAAACAGGGTTGAAAAAAACTACAAAAAAACACTTCCCCCCTTCCACCAGTATATCAGATCCCCACACATAACTCTTTCGAACAACTATCACAAATGATTGATGAAACTGTGTCAAGGAGCCCAGTCCTTGCTCTGAATGATGAAAATAAAGCAAAACTTAACCAAAAACCTAGTGAGGAACTACTCACTGCCCAGATCTATCTTTGTAATTCCCCCCTGTATCTACCCATGAGATAGTACCCAAAAAAGAAGTATTTGTATTGGGAGACTCGATTATAAAATATATTGATCGTGTGGTTTTTAATCCTGACAAAGAACATCGTACCTGTTCCAGTTATCGGGGGCAAGGATTTCAGATATCAATTCAATGGTTAAACCTATTCTACAACCAGCTGGAGATAATCCACTGGTGGTTGTACATGTAGGAACCAATGACATTACTAAACTATCATTGCAACAAATAAAACAAGACTATTTATCCTTGTGTAACTTACTAGTTGAGAGAGGTTGTGATATATGTCTATCTGAAATTCTACCAGTTCCACAAGCTACAGAATATATTACAACTAAAATAAAAGCCTTAAATGAATGGCTTCGTAAATGGTGTCTCAGACAAAATATTCCCTGTCTGACATATTGGGAAGAATTTAATCAAAGTCATCCCTCTTTCATTGGGACAGCTTACACCTTAGCAGACGAGGAAGTACATTACTGGGTCATAAAATTGCTACCTTTATTCATACTCATTTAAACTAATGAAAAAGGGAGAGAGTGGGGTACAAACCAATTCTCTTATTACTGGAATTCATTTTTCTAATCAGCAACAACTAAACATATTGTCTCTTCATGCTCGTTCTCTAAACATTGCTAAACTAGCAGAGTTGGAACTTAAGGCACAAATTCTTGACTTATCATTAATAGCTATAACAGAAACTTGAGGCAATACTGATAAAACCTGGACAACTGAAATCCCAGGATTTAATCGTTATTTCAAAAATAGATCAGATAATAAAATAGGTGGTGGGGTCTGCCTTTATGTCAGAGATAACATCACTTCTTATCAATCTTCAGTGAATGTCCAGTCTGAGAGTGTATGGGTATATATTCAACCCAGAGATTCTTCCCAGATATTGATTGGGACTTTCTATCATCCATCCTCATCAGACTATAACCAAAGTTTACAGTTGGCTAATGAAATCTCCCAGCTAGCAAAAAATGGTTCAGTTTTAATTCTGGGTGACTTCAATCTTCCCAGTATAAATTGGGATACTTTAACAGGTTCAAGCCATCATGACCAAACATTTATTGAAACCATTTTTGATTTAGGACTTTATCAATTGGTTAAGGAGCCGACACGGGGAAGTAACATCTTGGATCTCATCATAACCAACATTGATATACCTGTAAACAAATTATTAATATCAGAACCACTTGGGAACAGTGACCGTCTGTCCTTATTGTTTACTATCCCTTTCTCTCAACCCCCTGTAAGGAATGAGCATAAAATTAAACAATATGATAGGGCAGATTTTCATAAAATAAACCATCATTTAGGAGCATTAAACTGGGACGACATTCTTTCCCCTCTTAACATTAATGAAGCATGGGAATTAAAAAAAAAAAAACAAATTCAAGAACTTGAACATCAGTTTATTCCGGAAAAACATAAATACAACAACAAAGGCAAAATCTCCCCTTGGTTTAACAGAACTATAAAAAAAAACAAATATCCCATAAACAAAAACTATTCTCATTATTAAAAAAATGTCCACTTACTCAAAAGAATGAAATATTAATTAAATACAAGGAATCGGTTAGAGCATTAAAAAATTTTATTTTGTTAGCAAAACGCAATTTAGAATTTCGTATTGCACACACTAAGGACTCTCATAAAGCTTTTTATGCCTATCTAAATAGTAAAAAAGGGAACAGCAGGAAAATTGGGCCATTAAATATAAACAACACAATAATTACTTCAGACTCGAGACTGCTACAGCTCTAAATAACTATTTTCATCTGTTTTTGTTCAGGATCCATCTCATATTCTCCTGATAGACACCTCCCAAGTCACACAAAATTTAATCTCACTAAATGAGGTCTATGATTTATTATCAACATTAAAAACTACAGTCCTGGTCCAGACGACATATGTACCAAATTTCTACTGGGTGTTAAAGATACTATAGCCTTACCACTTGCTATTATCTTCAATAAATCCCTCCATGAATCTAGGGTACCTTCCGACTGATTAACTGCAATAGTGACTTCCATTTTTAAACAAGGGTCTCATTCTAGAGTAGAAAACTATCGTCCAATCAGTTTGACTTCTATCCCTTGTAAATTAATGGAAAGATTAATTAAAACTTTTCTTGAAACAGAAATGGAAACCCTGAAAATACTTGATACAAACCAGCATGGATTTAAAACTGTTTTTCTTGTACTACAAACCTGCTTTTGTTCTATAATTATATTAGTATGAAGCTCGATTCAAATATACCAACTGATGTCATTTTATTGGACTACAGTAAAGCATTTGACAAAGTGTCACATGACATTCTGATTAAAAAACTCATTCATCTAGGATTTTCATTAACATTAGTTTCATGGATTAACAGCTGGCTGAGTAACTGCACCCAGAGGGTTCGAGTAAATGATACCTTGTTGGACTTGGGAAAGGTGACAAGCAGAGTTCCTCAGGGTTCCGTCTTGGGACCCACTCTTTTTAATGTTTTCATCAGTGATATGAAAATTTGTTCTCCTAATAAACTTATGAAATTTGCTGATGACACCAAATTAGGTGGCACTGTTAACAATGCTAATAATATACAACTTTTACTAGCAGACCTTGCATCTATTGAACATTGGGCCACCAAAAACAAAATGCACTTCAATGTAAAAAAATGTGCAGTCCTACATATGGGTAAAAACAACCCTAGACAGGTATGCACCTTAAATAATATAATTATTAGAGTATCTTCTCTAGAAAAAGATCTCAGGGTACTAGTAAATAATAAACTTTCCTCATCTTCCCATTGCAATAAAATAGCCAATCAAGCCAATGCTCTTCTTCGTAGGATAAACAGTACATTTGTTTCGAAGTCAGAACAGCGTATTATGACTTTGTATAGATCTCATGTCAGACCTTATGTGGATTATGGCTCCTCTTTTTGGAGTCCTTATCTAGCATCAGACATTAATAGAACTGAACAAATTCAATGCAGGGCAACAAAAATTATTCCTTATTATGCTCATTTGGATTATGACACCAGATTACAGAAGACTGGCTTGTATTCACTCAAACAGAGATGAACAAGAGGTGATCTTTTACAGTTATTTAAAATTATGAAATCTCCTATTCTAATGGAACAATGTGGCTTAACATTATCCAACAGAAAAATTGTTGCCAGGATACATAATAAACAAATCAACATTAAAAAATGCAATACAAACAAAAGACGAAACTTTTTTACTATTAGAACTCCAATGTTATGGAACACATTGCCACAGGATATTGTTGATTCTCCTACTATTATGATTTTCAAAAACAAAATAGATAAATGGTTATTAGAATAGCACCATATACAATGATCCACACATGTGGAGGACAATCTCGATGGGCTATGGCCTTCTTTTGTCCAACAAACCAAGTAACCAAGTGGATGCTTTATCTCGTTCACAGTGGCAAAGATTCCAGGAGTTGGCGCAGACAGCAGAACAGCAGCCATGAATGGTCCCACCCTTCCTCTGGGAGGTGGTGACTGTGAAGCTTGGAGATGCATAGGTAATTCCATCACATTGGGAACAAGGGCAGCTTATTGCTGGGAAATGGAGCACTATTTACAGGTACAGGAGGTAGCTGAGTGTCCAGATGCCTAGCTTATCCCAGTGGATCAACTCTGTAATTATATGGTGCGAGCTAAGAAGACTGGCCTGTTGCTGGGGACTGTGGGACAGCATTTGGCAGGGCTCTCTTAGCTTGCCAGGGTCATGGGTGTGGGGACAATACCAGAGCCTTTAAGATGCGTAAGTTGTTGGAAGGGTGGAGAAGGTCACGCGGGACTAGGACAGATGAAAGGCAACTGATTACACCAATGACCCTGCTTCAGATTTGAGAGGCATTGCCTTGCATGTGCTGGAATGCCTATGAGGCAAGATTGCTTAAGACCATGTTTTTGGTGGCCTTCTGTAGGGCCTTCATGGTGTCAAAATTGACTCAGTCGATGCAGTCTTGAGGGTCGTCAGGCTTGCTGGTAAGTGATGTGGTGATTTTGGCAGAAGGCATCTATGTCCATCTCCGGAAGTCTAAGATGGAGCAAAAAGGGTCAGGACACTGGTATAGGTTGGAATCTCTCCCTGGAGTGTCATGGCCAGTGATGGAAAAGGTTCAGGCACACTTGCGGGCCTGCCCAGCACAAGGGGAGGCCTTCTTCTGGCATGAGGATGGGAGGCTGGTGTCAGCTTATCAATTCCGATACATACTGAAACATGTCATGCAGCACATTGGCTTTGAGGCACGTGAGTTTGGCACCCATTCATTTCAGATTGGAGCAGCAACAAATGCTCATGGCAAGGGGTTGTTGGATCAGGAGATCCAGTAGCTTGGGCACCGGAGGTCCCGGGCATTCTTACATTATGTACGTCCTCACTTGCAATGATCTCCCTGTTTGTTTCTGTTGCAGGTCCCTCGGAAGGTCCCAGGAACATATGGGTTGTGTGGGCATTCCTTCATTTACTGGGTGGCAAAGTGAGCGGTTGGCCAACTGGGGGGGAACAACCTGGGCATTTCACTGCAGGCAGCGCAGAGTGTTTGGCTCGGCAAGGTGGGCATGTACTGGGGGGGGGTTGCTCCCATTGTTGCAAGAGGAGGTTGGCTTGGGAGACATTCCAGATATCCTGCTGATCCACTAAGAAGGGGAAGACTTGGGTGTTTGGAAGATGGAGAGCCTCCTGCTAGCGTTGAAGGAAGACTTGCATGGCATTAGAAACTGGTGTCTCAATACGGCTCTCATCTGGTCGCAACTGGTGCAAAGATCATCTTGGAAGCATGCCACAGAGCAGGGGGCTCTGAATCGGGCATGCATTAGGGTGAACAATGGGATGAGAGCCGTCATGGCTTCTGTGGGGGTTGCAATTGTGAGACATTGGGACATTTATGCCTCCCGCCAGCCCATTGTAGTGGGGAAGGATGGGCAAGTGAGGGTGCTGGATTTGAATAGGATTCTGCTCACTATTAGGGGAGTCTTGGGGGAACATCTTGAGTGAGGGGCTTGGGGGGCTGGACAGGGTCTGTCTTGTGACAACTTTGGAGAAGTGCAGACTGAAGGTATTGGGGGAACATGGGGGATGAGGACAATTCTCCTGAAGGACTTGTTGTCCCTGGTTGGCATGAGGCCGGAAGACCACTAGATTATGACCCAGGTGGGGATCATGGTCCAGCCTCATCAGGTAACACTGCAAGGATGGCAGGTGGTGCCGGACGGGGGCAGACACCTGAGCTTTGGCCAGATGACTTCCCTCAGGAATTAGGGGCGTGTCCTCCCAGCAGCACCCATACTCAAGATGGTTATGCTGTATTTCAATAGACAAATTTGCATCCATTTCCTCCAAGATTTTGGTGTACATGTCTTCTTGGGGAAAGGTAGAGATGCAGGGGGGGCACCAGGCAATAGAGAGGCTGCCAGCTGGTCACAGCAGCTGGCCATTTGCCTGGGGCTCCCCCTTCCCTTGACCTGGCTAGGATACGGGGACAACCTCCTGGAGGTGTACATAGGGCCTGTCACTACCCAGGAGTAGGTCCCCAGCAGGCTGCCCTTGGGGGGGAGATTGAATAGCTGGAGGGAGGGGACAGGGGAGATATTTAGTCCTGATGCTTCGGTGATCTCTCTCTCTCTCTCTTTTCCTTCCAGTGGATTCCCACCCTCATAAAACAGGGTAGAGGGCCAGGGAGACAGGGCCCCCTTTGACCCACTATGGGTGACTGCAATAGGGGTTGGGGAGTGAATTTTTCTGTTTTTTCCCCCCATTTAACATCAAGGTTTTCTAGGTTTTTCACCTCCTCCAAAGGGATGTTAAATTAGGTAGTACAGTAGGCGTTGGTAATACTATTCTGTAGATTAGGTTGTCAGTTTCCTATCCAAAATGTCATAGCCATAGAAAGTTACTTGGGAGGACTGCAGAACAAAGGTATCATGGGAACATTGGAGATGAGGCCAATTCTCCCGAAGGACTCATTGTCCCTGGTTGGCATGAGGCAAGGGGACCACTCGATTGTGACCCAGGTGGGGGTCATGGTCCAACCTCATTTGGTAACACTGTAAGGACAGCAGGAGGTGCCAGACAGGGAGTGGCCACTGGATCCTTGGCCCGATGACCTCCCCCAGGAATTGGGGGCACGTCCTCCCAGCAGCGCCCATGCTCAAGATGGTTGTACTGTATTTCAATAAACACATGGCTGTGTCCATTTCCTCAAAGATTTTGATGTCACTGATACTGCTGCTCAAGTTATTTACAACAGATCCCTGGTACCCCATTTCTGAAATCCACAAACTCAAATCTAAAAATACACAGTGTAACATCTTAAACACTGCCTTTTCATAAATCAGTGGTCCCCGACTGACACTCCTTTTCTCTCACTCCATTTTACTGCAACCGCAGTTCCTACCAACGGCCACTCACTGTTCTCTTTCCTGCCCCAGTGAATCCCTCGTCCCATCCAACCTCCAGCTCAGTAACTCTCTAACTCAATATTTTGACTCAACAGCCACCAATTAAAAACAATTGATAAAACTCAGATGTAAAAAAACCTGCAACCTTCATTCCAAAACCACATCTCTCCATACCACAACCCTCTGTATTGTTTTGATTGATGTGATTGCATGTGAGCTTCCAGCTTCCTGTACTCAATAGGTGCCCTGGGCTGTGAAGGTCACACCAGAAGCTAGACAGTCAGATGTCCAAACACAGGCAGCATAAGTTCATGGCCAAATCGGGCCTTTAAATGGAGATAGTAACAGTTCTTACTTTCTTCCTCCCCATACCTTCAATCTTAACGGTATGCGAGCACAAACCTTTAGAGGGATGGCTGACCCAGTCCATGGCCACCCTCCAAGTTAAGCTCCTCTCATGTCGAGGCCCAGGTAGACAATTTCACCTGAGACTGTGAAGATGAATGTCCCCGGCTGGTCCTGCACCGATCACACTGGGCAGTGTCAAATTGGGGCAGTCTGGGCTCAAGGGCCAAGCCCTAACCCCCAGTTCCACAGCTCCCATCACATAGATACATAGATACATAGACAGTGTCGGCAGATAAGGGCCTATGGCCCACCTAGTCTGCCAATTTGAGCTTGTAAGTTCAGTTTGTTTTCCTAGAAGTCTATTTCCCCTTACCCCTGACCTCTAGAATTCCTTTATGTCTATCCCATGCATTCTTAAATCCCGTGATTGTTTCAGCCCCCACCACTTCCTCTGGCAGGGTGTTCCACTTGTCCACCACCCGTTCTGTGAAGAAATTCTTTCTCATGTTTCCTCTGAATCGTCCTCCCTCCAACTTCATCCCATGCCCTCTAGTCCTGAAACATCTTTTCGCTTAAAATAGTGTTTTCCTGCACCCTGTTCCTCCCTGTAAGATACTTGTATGTCTCTATCATATACCCTCTCCCTCCTCTCCTCCAGGAGTACATGTTCAGTTCCTTCAACCTGTCTTCATAGGACTTGTGATGCAACCCATGCACCATCTTTGTTGCCTCCTCTGAACCTTCTCTACCCTGTCTATGTCCTTACGTAGGTATGGTCTCCAGAACTGTACACTGTACTCCAGGTGGGGCCTCACTAGTGTCTTGTATAGCGGAATTGTGACCTCCTTTTCTTGCTGGTGATGCCCCTGCCTATACATCCCAGCATCCTATTTGCTTTACCTGATGCCTTGTCACACTGTTTCCCTACCTTGAGGTCATCAGAGATGACAACCCAAGATCCCTTTCCTGCTTGGTGCATGCTATATCCTCACCCCAACTGATATATTGTGCCAGGGTTTTTGTGCCCCATATGCATTATCTTGCACTTCTTTGCATTGAATTTCAACTGCCAAACCCTTGACCATTCTTCAAGTTTCTGCAGGTCCCTTCTCATTCTGTCTACACCCTCTGGTGTGTCTACTCTATTACAGAGCTTTGTGTCATCAGCTGAACAGTGAAATTCTGCCTTCTATATCCTGTGCAATGTCACTGATGAAGATGTTGAATAGGACCGGTCCCAGCACTGATCCTGTGGTACCCCACTGGTCACTCTTCCTCTGTGGAGTGACAGCCATTTACCACCACCCTCTGTGTCCTGCCACCCAGCCAGTTACCTACCCACCACACTACTGTCCTGCCCACACCCATATTCCCCAGTTTGTGTAATAGTCTCTATGTGGCACAGTGTCAAAGGCCTTGCTGAAGTCCAGATGGCCATGTCCACTGCCCTCCTGATCCACCTCCCTAGTCACCCAGTCAAAAATTCAATGAGGTTGGTCTGACATGACCTCCCCTGGTGAAACCATGCTGCCTTGGGTCCTGTAGTCCATTGACAACCAGATGTTCCACCAATCTCTCCTTCAGTAGTGCTTCCATGATCTTTCCCACTACCGAGTGTGAGGCTGACTGGTCTGTAGTTCCCTGCTTCCTCTTTGTTCCCACTTTTGTATAAGGGGACTACATCTACTGTCCTCCAGTCTTTGGGTACCTCCCTGTTACCAGTGATTGGCTGAACAGGATAGCCAGAGGTTCAGCCACCACCTCTCTTAGTTCTTTAAGGACCTAGGGTGCACCCATCTGGTTATTGCTTTATCAGCTTTTATTACTTCCAGTTCCTTCAGGACCCTTTCTCGTGTAAAGGACTCGTGTCCATTTCGTACCATTCTCACCCTTGTACCCCTTCAGACCCATTACCCCCTCTTCCTTAGTAAAGACTGAGCAGAAATACCTGTTCAATATGTCAGCTTACTGTTGTCATCCTCCATCGATCCCATCCTCCCCTTTAGTCTCACTATCCCTCCCTTTGTCCTTCTTTTTCACTTATGTACCTGTAAAGGTTTGTCCCCTTTAACCACTGATTTTGCAATGTGTTCTTCTGTCTGAGCTTTGGCTTCCCTTACTGACTTCCCTGCCTCCTTTGTTTCTCCTGGTACTTCTCCTATCCCTTCTGCCTGTGTCTTTTGTGTGCCTGAATGCAATCTTTTGGCTTTCACTTTCTTTGCTACCTCTTTGGAAAACCATAATGGTCTCCTCTTTCTTTCCTCTTGCTAACCTGCTTAATGCATAATTCTGTTGTTCTTATAATCCCATTTAAATACTGCCCTGTTCCTCAATCCCTGATTCCTGTCCCATTCCCTTAATGCCTCTTTCAAGCATCTCCCCATTTTCCCAAAGTCTGCCCCCTAAAATCCAGGATACGTGTTTTGTGTGGTTTGCTTCTGCTCTTTCTGTGATTTCAAACCACAATGACTGGTGGTCACTGTTACCAGGTGCTCCCCACTGTTACCTCCATCACACTGTCCTGTTTGTGAGCACAAGGTCCAGTATTGCCTTCTGCCGAGTTGGTTCCATGACCAGTTGCTTGAGAAGGCACCCTGAAGGAGTCAGGATAAATCTGCTCCTAGTTGATGCTGCTGCTGGGATGCTCAGTCCGTCTGGTATATTGAGTCTCAACCAGTACTACCTCACCTTGTCTGCCATCCTTTGGATGGCTAGCATCAACTCCCTATCTGTTTCTTCCTCCTGGGCTGGTGGTCTATAGACCACACCTGTAGCGGATGGCTGGCCCCATTTCCTTTCAAGCTTAACCCACAGTATCTCTCCCCATTTTGTTCCTCCTGGATCTGTGTGGCCCTTATGTCATTTTTCACATACAGTGCCACTCCTCCTCCTCCCTTCCTGCCTGCTCTGTCTCTTCTGAATATGTTGTAGCCAGGTATGGCCATCTCCCAGTCATGGTTATCATTACACCAGGTTTCAGTGATGGCCACAATGTCCAGGTCTGACTGTACCATGACAGCCTCCAGATCTTCCATCTTGTTGCTAAGGCTCCTGGCATTTGCACACATGGCTTTCCATGATTTGACCTCCCTAGACTGCTTCACTGTTCTACTCCAGCCCCTTCCTTGGTTGTCATCACCTCGGCTTCTCCATTCTCTTCCCCTGTACCTCACAGTCCCACTTATGGGCTTGATGCCATTTCTCTGACTCCTCCTTCATCTCTCCCAGGCAGCAATTCCTCCTAGGGGGGGTCCTGCTCAGCAGCAGTCCTCTGGGCTAGCGGCAACTCCCCCCCATACATCAGGTCCCACAGCTATCCCTCCTTTCCTGTGGGCAAGCAGTTGCTCTCTATCATTGAGGAGAAACAGATTCCCTGAACCACCCCAGACACTGGGGCTCCAAACTGGGCAGCTACTGCTGCCACATACTTCCAATTCCCCGATTACCTTACTGCCATGCCAAATAAAAAAAAACAGAGATTTGGCTGACTGAGTGGGTAATCACCCCCACTCAGTCCTTACACCACTCCTTTTCCCCCCATTTCCTGTTCTGCTCTCTCTTTTATCCCTGAGAAGCTCCTCCTTCTCAAAGGTGCCAAAACCACCTGCCAACCCACAGCCTTATGGGACATGTAGTCCCAATAAATAACTATTTACATTGGGCATCTCTTACTCTACACATGGTGCTGAACTACCCCCCTTTCATGTGGAACAGCTGTTCCTTTAAATATATGTCACCCCAGGTGGCCACACAAGCCCCTAAAGCATGGATCACCATTAACTATTTGCAAACAATTCCCCTCTGAATCCCACCCCCGTCCTGAGCCCGGCTGACCAGGAAAACCATGCCCAGGACCCGCAGTGCACCTGGATGTGCTGAAACAAAATCCAGGAGCTCAGCTCGCCCACCAAGCCAAGACACTGGGGATTAAAATGTCCAAAACCACAAAGCACAACCGGAGGGCATGGGTCCAAATCCCACTAGGGACCACCAACTGGCTTCATGGGGAAGCACAGAGCCACAGTTCCTGAAGGTAAGTCCACATGGGGGGCTTTACATATAAAATAAAAAAAGCAAATAAAATTATGAGAGCAAGGGGAATGTAGAATATTAACTCTGTCGAACAGTATTTTTTACAGAAAAATGGATACTATCCCAACCATCATTGCATTTAAGGGGAACTAAACTTTCCAACTTGAAAAATCGGCCTACTCTGTCTTTGGAGTAGTGTTCTTACCCTGTCCCCACCCCTAACATTTTGAACCACATGGTCCAATCCCATGAAATGTAAACAGTTTATGCCTGAACCAGGGGTATGGTGCCAATGGGCACCCACATAGGTATCACATCCACCACTGAGGCTAGATCTAGCAAGATCCTGCACATGTTCCTTCAGTGATCTGATGGTGTGATCAATATACAATTTAGAGCAGTCGCACCACAAAGCATAGACATCAAAACTGGTTCAACAGGTAATCATCTGTCTAACCTAGTACTGTTTAACATCAGTGGGACTGGTGAAGTTTTTCCCTTGGGAGGTGTAGGTACACATGTTACAGTTACCACACCTGTGGAAGCCTGTAGAAGTGGTGCCAGAAAGCCACATTTATGGTTTTGAAATTGGTGTTGGGTGACTGTGTATTAGATAATCTTTCAGTTTGTTTCCCTTCCTACAGACCATTTTAGGAGCTATTCTTACCTCAGGCCCTAAATCTGGATCAGCGGAGAGCACATTCCAAAACCTTTTGAGTGTACCAACCACTGTAGGAGTGATAGTATTGCACTCAGTGATGTAGCTGATGCAGGTGTCACTGCCAAGTAATTGTTCCCTTAGCTTAACCAGATTTTGCCTCACTTGCGAGCTAGCATGTTTGTGTGCTTGTTTCAACTGTATGGGATCTTAGCTCTAATCAAGGGATCTCTGGAAGAGGTCTCTAGCCTGAATGTCATACACTTGGACATCTGAGCACTTACAGTGGAGCCTTAAAAACTGTCCATGAGATATGCCCTTTTTTGTTAGAAAACGCTTGTTTATTAGCAGTTGACGGTACACAGATTAGTCTGCAGAATGACAGTTAGTACACTTATGCTTTCACGGTCTTGAAGAAGGTGGGGCACACAGGCCTCCTAGGCATCACAAAACAACCCACAGTCTTTTGCTTTTTTCCATGATAGAAACAGCAAGATTTAACAGTTAAGTCAGTAGTCAGGTAGCTGGTTACAGATCCCACTAGGCTAAGCACTGTTTTCTTTTGTTACATCTATGTCGGTCCAATAAAAGATATCAAACCATTTGTTTCTGGATCTGTTCTTACAAGGACCAATATGACAACTAACTAATTCTGTGTGTAGATCTCACTAGGGAGAGGGTAGTGGTGGATCTGGTACTTGTGAACAGGGACAGTATTGCAGACATAACAGTGGGTAACACCCTGAGTTCAAGCAATCATTGCACAGTGTGGGTTGACATACAGACTGGGCAGGAGAAAAATCACACTAGGACGAAGGTCCTAGACTTCAAGAGAGCAGATTTTAAAGAAATGGGAGCTTGCTTCAGGAAATACCTTGAAGGGGGGATACCGGGGGGGGGGAAGGTGGAGGAAAAATGAAATAGATTAAAGGAGGGAGTAACCAGGGCAAAAGCAAACTGTTGAAAGGTGATAAGCAAGGGTAACAGGAGACAGAGGCCACTGTGGTTCTCGAAGGAGGTGACTAAGGTGGTAAAGGAGACAAAACAGCTTTCAGGAAATACTAGGAGACCCAAATGGAGGCAGACAGGGATGTATACTGTACCTAGTGAAACAAAGAGAGGCAGGAAGGAGGGTAAGGGCAGGAAAATGAATGCCCAGGATGTCAAACATGGGAATAAAACTTTCTTCAGGTATGTGAGCGAAAAGAGGAAGGCAAAGGGTGGTATAGTGAAGATCAACAGACCAGGAGGGGGGAATGTGCAGAGGAAGATCAAGAAACTAAAATTTTAAACAAATACTTCTGCTCTGTCTTCACAATGGAAGGGGGCATGGGCTTTCATGCATTAACAGACACTGAAAGGGAGTGGACACAAGTCCATTTATGGAAGAGAGAGTCTGCCAGGGGCTGGAAGCCATTAAGGAAAACAAGGCGATGGGGCCAGATGGGATTCACCCAAGGTTGTTTTATTTTTTTTCATATTTTTTTATTTATTCAGAAATACACCTTTGAGCTAATTTGCTCATTTACAAAGGTTCCTTGTCACAATTGGTAGTACAAAGCATAAGCAGGCAGAGTACAGGAGGCAGCCCCAATGGAGCACTAATCAATGAGAATTACAGAGGTGCAACAGTAGACAATTCAGTAGTACATACAGTGATCATCAAGCAAGTTAATGCTGACAAGGTTGATAAACTCCTAAGTACTGAGTAACCGAACAGACATTCAGTTTTGTCAGAGGGGGCAGTCACATCTGGACCTGAGTGTAAGAACATTTCTTAGTTCGTTCTTGAACTGGGCCGGTCTAAGGTGGTTCAGCAGGGATTCAGGTAGTTCAATAACCAGTGGTGCTGTGTAGGCAAAGGAGCATTGGGCCTGGCCTGTTTTCTGGGAAGGCATAGATAGTGTATGCCTGATCATACTCCTGGTTGCATATTGGTTTTGGACTGGGAACAGGAGAGTTTGGATGGCATGCGGGGTGGGGGGGCTGTGAGCACCTTTATCCCTATTTAACATACCTGATATTTGATTCTGTCCTGCAGTGAGAGCCAATTGGATTGTGAGTAATGAGCACAGGTGTGTGTGAGCCTATCAGCCATGAGGATGAAGTGGCAGGCCTTATTTAGCACCAACTGGACCCTATTGAGGACAGTGTCAGTAGCCACTCCATAAACTGACATGCTGTAGTCCAGTACTGGGAGGAGAGGGGTATTCTTCTCTGTTTGTTTTTGTGCACCAATAAACCACTGAGCATATATCTCCTGATTTTTAGTGTATTATTTTGTGCACCCATCTTTCTCTTTTTTATGCTTATTGTTTTATTTGGGTGAAGCATTTTTGCCCAAGTGCCACCAGCCTTTTGCTCCTGTTTCTGGGAGGATAGAGATGGATACTGAGACTTGCTTTCCCGCAGGGGTTAGATAATGCCTATGCCTATACAATATCCCCTAATTTTATGCTGACTTGCTTTACAATGTTGTCAACATGAGGGATAAAAGTAAATGCATCATCTAGGGTTACCCTGAGGTACTTAAATGCAGTTACTTGTTTCACGGGGTCGCCATTATTATTTATTATGGTGAGTGGAAAGGCCTTTTTCCTCATTAGAGGATCTGCAAATAGCATGGTCTTTGTTTTTCTTACAATTCAATTAATTTTCTTACAATTATTTTGACTAAACCACTTTTCGAATGCCCCAAAACTGCACAGGAGTGCATGTGTAAGGATCTCCAGTCGTGGGTTACTGGTGTAAATGACAGCGTCATCTGCATACAGGAGGATCTTCGAGGGGCATGCTGCAGGGAGGTTATTTATGAACAACCCAAATAATAGAGGCCCCAGAATTGACCCTGGAGGCACATAAATGGTAACACTTTTGGTGTTGGACAATGTTCCATTGATCCTCACATGTTGAGACCGGTGAGAGAGGTAGCTGTGGAACCAGGACACAGTATCCAGCAAGAGACCAAGAGTGTAGAGTTTGGAAAGAAGACGCAAGTAGTTGATTAGACTGAAAGCTTTCATTAAATCTATGTAAATGGGCTCGATGAAGTTTCTTCTGTCAAGGGTCTTATGCAGGTAGCCAGTGTACTCTATCAGCATGGTGTTTGTACTGTGAAACTTCTTGAAACCATATTGTTGTGGGCATTGGATATTTTATTTCCAGAGATAATCAACAAGCTGGTCAGGAACAATTTTTTCCAGAACGTTGTTCAAAGGGGAGTGGATGGATATCGGTCTATAGTTGGTCACAAGGGAGCGTTCACCACTTTTGTGGACAGGGGTGACTTGCGCCATTTTTCATAAACCTGGGAATTGGGAGTACTAGAGGGAGAAGTTGAATATTTTGGTTAGTGGGAGGGCCAGTTCATTCAGGGCTAGGGCTACCAGTTTCATGTCCACCTTGTCATTACCCATTCTTGTTTTCCTCAGTACCATTTTACATATTTTACTATATTACATAATACATATATTACAGTGATGTATCTGAAATTGAACTGCAGGTTGCAGGAGTTGCATGAAGTGGTTGCTGTTGGAGATTCACTCTGAGCTTAAGAGTAGGTAGGTAGGTAAACTTTATTTATATGGTGCCCAATTCCAGGGGCTCTGGGCACATTACAAAGGTCAAAAACAGTCAGGGTAAATAACAACAACATGCAGTACTTAAGGAACTGAGCATGATGGTGCTAGCTGACTGCTGACAACCCCATTAAGCAGATCATTGGAGATGGGGTGGTTCCAGAGGCATGGAGAAGGTACGATGTGGTCCTTCTGCACAAGATCGGCAGCAGGGAGGAGGCCAGTAATTACAGACCAGTCAGTCTCACATCAGTGGTGGGGAATTTATTAGAGTCCCTGCTGAAGGAGAGACTAATGAAGTACCTGGAGATACATGGGATTCAGGACCAACGACAGTACGGCTTCACAGGAAAGAGATCATGTCAAGCAAATCTCATAGATTTCTTTTACTGGGTAAGGAGGAAAGTGGACCAGGAGATTGCAGTGGATGTGGCCTATCTGGACTTCAGTGAGGCCTTTGACACTGTTCCGCACAGGAAGTTGATAAAGAAACTTAGTAAGCTGGGGGTGGGGGAGAAGGTGTGCTGGGTATCAAACTGGCTGAAAGACAAGAGGAAGAAGGTGGTGGTAAACAGCAGTCACTCGGAGGACAGAATAGTGACCAGTGGAGTACCACAGGGATAGGTATTGGACCCTGTCCTCTTTAACATCTTCATAAGTGATATTTCAGAGGAACTAGATACATAGATACATAGATGTTGTCTGCAGATAAGGGCCATTGGCCCACCTAGTCTGTCTATTACTACAATTTACTGAGCTTGTTCAAGCTTCCCTGGAACTAGGTTATCTCTTCCCCCGACTACCAGGATCCCCTTATGCCTATCGCATGCATTCCTAAGTCCTGTAATTGTTTCTGCCCCACCACCTCTTCTGGCAGGCTGTTCCATTTGTCTGCTACCCTCTCTGTGAAAAAGTTCCTCATGTTTCCTCTGAATTTGTCTCCCTCCAATTTCCTCCCATGTCACCTAGTCCTGGAGCATCTTTTTCTTTGAAAAATTGTGTTTTCCTGCACGTTGTTTCTCCCTGTGAGGTATTTACTGTATATGTCTCAATCATATCTCCTCTCCCTCCTCTCCTCCAGGGAGTACATATTTAAGTCTTTCAGCCTGCTGTCATAGGGTTTGTGATGTAATCCCTGCACCATCTTGATTGTCCACCTTTAAACTGCTTCCATCCTGTCTATGTCCTTACGTAGGTAAGGTCTCCAGAACTGGACACTGTACTCAAGGTGTGGCCTCACTAATGTCCTGTATAGTGGAATTATGACCTCCGTTTTTCTGCTGGTGCTACCCCTGCCTATGCATCCTAACATCCTGCTGGCTTTTCCTGCCACCTTGTCGCACTGACTCTCTACCTTGAGGTCATCAGAGATGATGACCCCGGGTCTCTTTCCTGTTTGGAGTATTCTATAGCCCCCCCCAGCTAAATGTTGTTCCTGGGTTTTTGTGCCCCATGTGCATTATCTTGCATGTTTTTACGTTAAATCTCAACTACCAGTCCCTTGACCAGTCTTCAGGCTTCTGCAGAACTCTCTTCATTTTCTTCACATCCTCTGGCATGTCTACCCAATTGCAGAGATTTATATCATCAGTGAAGAGGCAAACTGTCACTTTATGTCACTGATAAAGATATTGAAGAGGACTGGTCCCAGCACAGAACCCTGTGGAACACCACTGGTTACCTTTCCCTCTGCAGAGTGACAACCATTTAGCACCACTCTTTGTGTCTTGCTATCTAGCCAATTTTCCACCCACTTAACCACCATCTTCCCTACTCTCATGTTCCCTAGACTGTTTAACAGCCTTCTGTGTGGCACAGTAGCAAAGGTCTTGCTGAAGTCCAGGTAGGCCACATCTACTTCCCCTTCCTGATCCACCTCCCTTGTCACCCAGTTGAAGAACTCAATGAGGTTAGTCTGGCATGACCTCCCTCCTGTAAAACCATGTTGCCTTGGGTCCTGTAGACTGCTGGCAACCAGGTGTTCCACTATTCTTTCTTTCAGTAGTGTTTCCATTATCTTCCCCAGTACTGAGGTCAGGCTAACTGGCCTGTAGTTTCCTGCTTCCTCTCTGCTTCCGCTTTTGTATAGGGGGACTACATCAGCTCTTCTCCAGTCTTTAGGTACCTCCCCTGTTTCCAGGGGGCAGGTGTGTTTCTTTGCAAATGACACAAAAATCTGCAACAAGATGGACACCCAGGAGGGGGCTGAGAGAATGAAAGAGATCAGGGGAAACTAGAGGAGTGCTCTAGAGAGTGGCAGCTGGGTTTCAGTGCCAAAAAGTTCAAAGGCACGCGTCGGGGGAACCCGGGGCAGTGTGTACGTTGGGTGGGGGGAGGTACTTACAGATACCAAGCAAGAAAGGGACCTTAGGGTGATCATATCTGATGATCTCAAGGTGGCAGGGCAGCAGGCCAGATGAGTAGGATGATGGGGTGCATAGGGAGGGGGATCTCTAGCAGAAGAAGGGAAGTGGTGTTTTCTCTGTATCACTCATTTGTGAGATCCAACCTGGAGTACTGCATCCAGTTCTGGAGGCCACACCTCTGCAAGGACATCAACAGAGTGGATATGGTCCAGAGATGGGCTACTAAAATAGTGTGGGGGTTACATGAGAAACTATGCAAGAGGAGGCTGTGGGAGCTCAATATGTACTCCCTAGAGGAGAGAAGAATGAGAAGAATGAGAAGGGACATGACTGAGACCTATAAGTACCTTAGGGTGGTGAACAAGGTGCAGGAGGGGAGTCTCTTAAATAGGAATGGGAGCACCAGAACACGGGGGCATGCCATACAGCTTGGCGGGGGTTAAGAGGGATGTGAGGAAATATTTCTTCACAGAAATGGTGGTGAATGCCTTGAACAACCTGCCAGAGGAGGTGGTTGGGGTGAAGACAGTGGGGAGCTTCAGCATGCATGGGACAGACATATGGGTATAATAAATAGAGCTAAGGGAGGAGGGAGGGACACCAGTGACCAAATAGAGTGGAGGGTGTAGTGTTAGGCAGGGAAAATAGGGCAGACAAGATGGGCCTAGCAGTCCTTTTCTGCTGACATATTCTGTATTTCACTGTTGGGGAGTGGACCGACAGGGGTTGAGGAGGTTTTTCCTGAAACTGGGACCACCTCTCCCCTCCCCTTGAGCACCGCTACAATCGCCGCCCCTCCCTGAGGTCCCTCATAGCAGACCCCCATCCATGGGGACACTGGAGACACAGAGCCCCAACTGCCAGCCAATCACAGCAATGAGCTGTGTTGGTGCCAAAATTTAAACTTGTAACTTGGACTTCTTTGTCTGTGTGGGGCTTAAATAGCGTGGCTGAGTGCTTTGGAATGTATTCACTATTGGGAGGTTGATCTGCAGGGGTTGAGGAGGTTTTTCTGAAATTGGAACTCCCTCTCCCCTCCCCCGGAGCACTTCAATGATCGCTGTCTCCCTGAGGTCCCTTGCAGCTGACCTCCATCCATGGGGACACTGGAGCCACAGACCCCTGACAGGCAGCCAATCACAGCACGGAACTGTGTTGGTGGCAAAATTTAAACTTGTAACTTGGTCTTCCTTGTCTGTGTGTGGCTTAAATAGTGTGGCTGAACACTTTGGAATGGATTTACTGTTGGGGAGTTGACCTGCAGGGGTTGAAGAGGGTTTTCCTGAAATTTGGTCCCCCTCTCCCCTCCCATGGAGCACTGCTATAATCGTCATCCCCCTGAGGACCCTCGCAGTCGACCTCAATCCACGATGACACTGGAGCTGCAGATCCCCAACCAGCAGCCAATAACAGCACGAAGCTGTGTTGGTCCAGAAATTTAAACTTATAACTTGGACTTCTTTGTCTGTGTGGGGCTTAAATAGCGTGGCTGAGTGTTTTGGAATGGATTCACTGTTGGGGAGTTGACCTGCAGGGACTGAAGAGAAGTTTCCTGAAATCAGGAACCCCTTTCCCCTTCCCTTGAGCACTTCAATGATCACCGTCTCCCCGAGGTCCCTCACAGCTGACCTCCACTCATGGGGACACTGGAGCTGCAGACCTCTGACCGGCAGCAAATCACAACACTCCACTGCCTTTAAACTCTGCGCCTACCCAAGTGGTCCTCCACATGAAATACATGACTGAGTGACTGAATATCACCCAGAAATAATTGTCATAACTGAAACATGGTTGCATAAAAATTTTTAGATATTTCCATAGAATTGGACAAGTACAAAGTATTTAGGAAGGACAGAAACAAAAGGGGCATGGGTATATTGATTTATGTTAATTCCAGTTTTTCTTCTCAAGAAAAGCAGAATGATCTACAGGAGACTAGATTAGAAAGGGTGACAATTGAAATTAAAATGCCTTTCAATAAACCATTACTCTTAGCAAGGATTTATAAGTCTCCCAAAACTAAAACAGTGGGCAGGATTCACAAAGCGTTAGAATCCTAAGTCCCACTCCTTAACTGCTGTTGTGGACTGTAATCACCCACAGCTGCAGTGGGTGCGATTCACAGCTGCAGCAGTTGCGGAGGGTGCTATGGCTGCTCCCTTTGGCCATAGGACATTCCCGCAGCTGTGGCCATCTCCCTGGAGACACGTCCAGCAAGCGGCCATAACCCGTGGAGCCAGTTGTAATCTGGCTCCACCTTTTCTGAACACCCGCCGCTGCGGGTAACCTGCGGCTCCGCAAGTGGCAAACCCACCTGCGTAGTGGTTTACCCCACAGCTGTGGGTCCTTCCAAAGCTTCGTGAACCCTGCCCAGTGTCTTTGATGCCCTGTCAGATTGGCTGTATGGGTACAGAAACACACACGAGATAATTATTACGGGTGATTTTAATGTTAATTGGTCCATAATTGAGACAACTCATGGTTTAGTGGAACTGCAAGTGAATTTAGGGCTGACACAGCTAATTAAAGATCCGACTATAATTAATAACAAAGAATACAGTAGATCAACATAATTAGAGCTTATCTTTACTAACTGTCCTGAACAATATTTACAAAGTGGAGTCTTACCTGATGCATTTTCTGATCACCAGCTCATATATGCTATACAAAATAAGGTCTGTAGAAATACCAAAGAACCATATATGACCCATTGGAAAAATATAAAAAATATTGATTACATAGCCTTTATGCGGGACATAGAAAAAATAGATTGGGATAGGTTAGAATTAATAGCCACCGTTAGTGATGCCTGGACTTACTTCCATCAAGAATTTATGAGGGGCTGTGTCTTGCATGCACCCATAAAAAAAGAGAAAGGTTAAAAATACAGGATTAAAGTGATATAGTGCAGACCTACATAAATTAAGTAAGGAAAGAGACAGAAGTTGGAAAAGGGCAAAAATTACAGGGACTAAGGAGGACTGGGACTCTTATAGACAAGCAAGGAATAGATGCACACAGGTAATAAGAAATACGAAACAAAATTACTTCAAAACTAGATCAGAAGATGAAAAAATAGCATTCCCAGATCCTTTTGGAATGTCAGGGCTGATGGGAAAGAATAAAACTACCCAGAAGAACACTTTTTTGATGAATGGACAACAGGTACCATTGAGTGATGAGGTGGCTAGCGTGTTTAATGATTATTTCATTGAGTCAGGTAATTTAGGATTAGTTTCCACTGAATCAACAGATAGGGAACATATGAAGGAAACAACTGAGCAAGGTTTAGGACAAACTAAAACATCTGAATTTCATAAGAAGAAGTTAGAAATGAATTGCTAAAATTAGATACAACCAAAGCAATGAGTCTAGATATGGCACCTACACATTTGGTAAAATATGCTGCCCCATGTATCTCCTATCCCTTATCATACATTTTCAATTTCTCTGTACAAATTGGAGAGTATCCAACAGATTGGAAGACTGCTAAAATAATACCAATATTCCAAGCAGGATCAAAAGAAGACATAAGGAATTACAGACCCAATGCTTTGTTGCCCCTTGTGTTCAAAATTTTCGAAAAGCTGATCGCAAATCAGCTTAAAGAATATTGGAAAAAGGAAGTATGTTAAATAAATTTCAATCTGGATTTCGTTCATAGCACAGTACTCAGACTGCATTGATAAAGGTAGTGAGTAACCTACAGTACAACTGGGCCTGGACAGGAGGACAATGATTGGGGCAGTTTTCATAGACCAATCTACATAGAAACATAAAAACATAGACTTTGATGGCAGATAAGGACCACTTGGCCCACCCAGTCTGCCCATTTCCCTACCTACTGGATAAGCTGCAGATTCTAGTTAACCAACAGCCTACTTCCTTTGATACACTAAATCATGGCATCCTCCTGTCCAGGCTCAGGAAAGTGGGTCTAATGGACAGGGCCCTAAAACGATTTTAATCTTATCTACAGGACAGGAAAGAACTTGTTGATTTGGGTCTCTATAGGTTTTCCCCAGTTGCCATTAAATCAGGAGTCCCTCAGGGCTCCATCTTGGGGCCCTTACTTTTTAATGTCTACATCAGCGATATGTGTTTTGCTGACCTGGACATTAAATTTCACTTATATGCCGATGACATGGTGATATATGTTGAGGGGCCTTCTGTTGAATTTGTCCAGGTTAAGCTACAGACAGCATTCACAAGGGTTGAGAGGTATTTTGAGGCTCATCTACTCAAATTGAATGCAAAAAAGACACAAATTGTACTATTCAGTAGAAGGTTGGGCATGGGGGTAAGGATGCCATGTATGTTAAAACCAAGGATGAAGTGGATATTCTGTAGGCCATGCAGTATAAGTATCTGGGTCTATGGCTGGATAGCTCACTGAAATGGGGGGATCACATAGATATAGCTATCAATAATATTAATAGGAAAATTGGAGTGTTGTATCAGATAAGAAATTATATGACTCCAAAAATGAGATTAATAATAGTTAACATATTGCTAGTCCCTGTTCAAGACTAAGGGGGATACCCTGTATGCAGTAGCTGCTAAATCACAGTTGGGCAGGATTGAAATAGTATTTAATAGGGTAGCTTGATTTATCCTGGATGTTCCATATAACACCCATCACTGTGACCTATGCTGTATGTTAAACTGGGCTAGACCACAGACCAGAAGGGAACTGCACATGTCTCAGTTTGTCCTGATGGTCCCTAAGAAACGAGTACCACCATATATTTCAGAACTATACCAGATTAGATCTGTTAAAACTTGTTTATGTTCAGCTCAGAGTATTATGTTTTTGGCTATTGATTGTAATCTTAAAGTAGGGAGGTCATCAGCCTTGTATAGGGGAGCAACTATATGGAACTTATTGCCAGTAGAATTTTGAGGTGTCAGTTCTAGAGTCACTAAAGATAAATTAAAAAAGATGGTTTACAGTACAGGGCCAGAGATCATTACTATGTTGTTCAAGTAGAAATACCTAGGACCTGGACTGCTTATGAATCATATTATATGCTATAAATATGCCATATATCTTATTCATATTTTATTTGTATTTTAGTTTTTTTACTTATGTTTATTATGCCATTGTATATGTATGGAAGTGTATGAATGTTGCTGGGGATCTCATCGGAAATGAACATTGCCCAGTGGAGTTACTCCCTATTATTGAAGATGAATAAAAGTATACTACTACTACTACTACACTAGTGGTCCAGAGTGCTAAGGGCTGGAGAGACAAGGGTATCACATTGTGGGTGTCAACTGTGGGAATTGGCCATTGGCCAGCCACGCTGCCCCAAGTGTCACCCAAAACACGCAGATCTGTGAAAAACCTGTGACAGGTTGCAAACTGTGAATTAAGTACTGAATGTATCATTGAGGTGTGGGTGATGAATGGGAACATCTTTTGTGAGTAAATGTACTTATTAAAGTAGAAATGGCACCCTCATGTACCTAAGTATATAACTGGGTAAATATTGTTTTAGGTCTGTGGCTTGAAATTTGGTTCCCTTATGGCCCCGCCTCTGATACTACTCAAACAGGTCTACCTTCTCTTTTTCAATGCACTGTTTCATTGTGCTGTGTCTGATATTCATTGTATACCACGTTTACTGTATTGACAGCCTGTGGCTATGTGCTAGCAAAGTAAACACTAGATAGTAGGCTCAGTAGTTTGCTGTATAGTCAAGGTCATCCAGTCATTTCCAGTGTAGGGAAAGCTTTTGTTACACTCTGCAGCTTAGTTATTTAGGGTGATGCTATTATGCCGTCTCCTGATATAGTATGTACTGTTTCTGTCTGCAAAACCACTGTTAAGCATCAGGTAGCCTGTATCATATTCACCCAAATGGTGCTACTGTTTACACTGGCCTATATTCCCCTATCTGTTGTTCCTATGGGGTTGCAGTCAAATTACTCCCATGTTGACTATAACTTCTCTAATCATATTGCCTCCAAGAAGCTGTGCCTTTGCTCTATTTGGTATTTGAAATACAAGTCTGTTTCCTTTATTGCCCATCTGGTTAAACATTACCCTTCTTGGACAAAAACCTCTAACAGACAAACTGTCCTGCCATGCCTTGTCTAGCTTTAGTTCTTGCATACTACTCTGGCAGGAGATATTAAACAAAACTCTGGGCTTTCCTCCCCCCAGTTTACTGGTCCCCCTACCTGGCTATCTTCAAAAGGCCTTAAACTTGTTCACCTGAATGTTCTTTGTCTTCTGCCTAACCAAGCCAAGCTTATTGTTTGGGTAAATCATTATAATCCAGACATTCTGGGCATTATGGAAACATGGCTTAAACCCAATATACCAGATTCTGCTGGGCAAAAAGTGTGGTGTTGGGCTATTAGAGAAGCCACCTAAATGTATCTCTCATACACCAGCTGTAGCCCCCCTGCCCTGTCTGTGAATTCCTTCATGCACTACTCCTATTGGGTAACACTAAAAAGATTCATCTAGTTTGTGTATATAACCCTCCTAAAGGTGGTGTTCAAGAGCATACCTATCTACTGGACAGTATTAGTTCCAAGGTGTGCTCAAATAAGTTGTTGTTTGGTGACTTTAACCTAAATTGGATGGGAAGTAATGTCAAACAGTACGAACCTTTATTGGCTGGTCTTGGTCTTACTCAACTTATAAATGAACCAACTAGGCTTTGTACAACAGGGGGTCAAAATTCCCTCCTTGATTGGATATTGTCAAATAGGCCTGAGAGAATCGCTTTATCTGGAACTTTGCCAGACTCAGTCTCTGATCATGCCTCAACATTCTGTGTCTGGAAAGTCTCCTCCCCCCAAATACCCCTTAAAGTTATTCATATGAGAGACTTCTCAACATTTAGCCTAGAATCCTTTCATGATGACCTGGCACTCATGGATTTGTCCACTGTACTAGCTGTAAATGATGTTTCTGTTGCCCTTAATAACTTCCTTAGCATCTTCTCCTCCCTGCAAGACAAACACGCCATGCTTACAAAGAGGAGAGTAAGGGGTACTGCCACCAAATGGCTGCAAGATGGTCTGTTTTCATTTATGAAGTCTAGGGATAAATGTTGGGCAAGGTTTAAGACTTCTCAAGAGATGACTGTCTGCTACGAATATGGACGTCTCCGAAATGCTTGTAAAAAAGCCATACATTTAGCCGTAAGTAGCACTTCAAAAGGTTACACTACTGATAGTCTCACTGGTGATGTAAATTGCAATAATGCCTTAAAGGAAAACTCCATGTTAAAATCAGAAAAAGATATGTAGTAGTCTTTTTTTCTGTGTTCTAACCAGTTCCCAGCGTTTTCTTTTCCTCTGGCTGTGAAACATGTTTTTTCTAACTTTTCCTGTGTTATTGCCCTTGGAGGTTGCCAGTCTGGTTTCTGTTATGGCCTCTAGTCTTCCCAGAGTGCCCTTTGGTGTGATGTATAATTGCCCCTACAGGAAGCCAGTGTCTTGTTACAGGGTCTGTCACAGCTCAGTTACAGAGAAAATACTTCTTCCAAAGAAGACACACTGCTGTCTGTGGGAAGCTGAGAACCTTGCTACACTGCAAAGAACAAACTATAACTCCATTTAGGACCTGGAAACCTGGTGAGGCATAATACTTGTAAAGAAAGGGAGCTACGCTTTCTACAAAAAGTTTCATTTTTTTTCCTTATTGGCATTAAGCAGAGAATTGCAGGATTTCATTAAAAGTGTAGTAATTTTAAAACCAGAAGGAGTGAGATACAACTGAATCTGCTTGACTGTTGGGGTTGAGACCTAGGATTTGGAAGGATATTTTTGCAACATTTTAAAAGTGTCCTGCTGGCTGAGGAGTGAGTTAATTTTTTATCCCTGGACTCAGTAGAGTGATTTGTGCAGGAGACGTGGTCTAGTAAATTGTGGTGTTAGTTGAAATACTATAAAGGGCAATACTCACCAGGGTGGTGGAGCAGTTGTGTATTTGATTGTTTCTAAGTCACCAGTGGCTGTGGACTACCCACCCACCCTACCCACCTACCCCCCAGGTGTGACATTTCCTTTATAGCCACAGTTCTGACATCACTTCCTCAACAGGTCTTGGGGCAGAACTGTCATATCCAGGGACAATGGTTTACCGCATATGTGGTGAAGCGGACAGGAATGCGGAACTACGATTGGGCCACGGAAAACGGTGCCAAAAATGGAACTAGCGTTTGTTCTCATTGACTGTGAGAACAGAGCGCTATAAATTGTGGTGCAGCGTGTTTGCATTTTTACTCTGCACTCCGCTTTCGTTTGTTTTCCTGCTTGCTGTCTTCCTGCCACAACAATCTGTGCTCGACGGTATCCATCCCATTGTTCTGTACTTTGGTCTTTCGATCTTTCCCAGTAAGTTTGCTGCAGCCTGTGTTGTGGGGGTATTTTTTTGTCACTTTGTGGGATCGGGGGGAGATACCATCAATTCCGAGGAGAGAGGCAGAGAGACAGGAATCGGGCCGATGCGATTCCCGCCACAGTCGATTTTAATTTTGTTCTGATGGGTCTCAAAGGGCTCTCCAGTTAGTTGTTTTATTTGCCCTGTTAACCATGGTTTTGTTTGAGCATTCCATCCATTCCAGGTGGAAAAGGAGAGCATCTATAGCTAGCGGAGTAGGTGGGCGGGTGGAGAAGAGAGTTGTTCTGCTGCCTGTGTTGTGGGGGTATTAAGCCTTGTTCTAACTTATGTTTTTTTTTTTTCACTTTGTGGGGACCCCCCACTCCACAGTTTATTTTATTTATGCTTATCTATGCTGTTGCTCCACTGCACTGAACGTTGAATCCCATCCAGAAAAAACTCACTACCCATACTGCTGCCCCCAGGAGTGTCACATCCAGAGTGGCTGTGCTGGTCTGTTGGGGTGGGCAGAGTGGGGAGAGTGGCCAGGCAGGTCTGTTGGGGTGGGCAGAGTGGTTGGGCTGATGCATTGGGATGGGGAGAGTGGCTGTGCTGGTGAACTGAGGTGGGGAGAGTGTCTGACCAGGTCAATGGGGGTGGGCAGAGTGGGCAGAGTGGCTGTGCTGGTGCATTTGGGGTGGGCAGAGTGGCCGGGCTGATGCATCAGGATGGGGAGAGTGGCCAGGCTGATGCATCAGGGTGGGGAGAGTGGCTGGGATGGTGCACTGGGGTGGGGAGAGTGTCCATGTAGTTCAGTGGGGGTGGGCAGAGTGGCTGTGCTAGTGCATCAGGGTGGGCAGAGTGGCTGTGCAAGTCGGTTGAGGTGGGCTGAGTGTCCATGCAGGCCTATGTGGGTGGGCAGAGTGGCTGGGCCGGTGCACTGGTGTGGGGAGAGTGGCTGTGCTGGTGCATCAGGGTGGGCAGAGTGGCTGGGCAGGTATGTTGGGGGTGGGCGGACTGTCCATGCAGGTCCTTGGGGGGGTGGGCAGAGTAGCTGTGCTGGTGGGGAGACTGGCCGGGCAGGTCTGTTGGGTTGGGGAAGAGTGTCTGTGCAGGTCAGTGATCCCTTTCAGAAGAGCCCTTATTGCAGATTGGAGCTTCTACATGTTGTACTCTACGAAGGGTGGTGTCTGCCAGAAATTCTCACAGGTTGGGAGGGGGATCTTTAGGATTGGTAGGGGTTCAAATAGAAAAGCCTTGTTGATGCCTTTGAGTTTGTCACCTACCCTGAAGGAAGCTTGATGCTGCTAATGTGGTCTCTGATGGTCGGCTGAGGGACGGGCTGGGCGGACTGGTTCACATACTGGCAAAAAATGGTTCTGGCCTCTGAGGGAGGGGCAGGCGGGCAGAGTGGCGCAGAACCATTTTTTCCAGCATGTATGTCAGTCAGCCAGGTCTGTGCCACACTCTGGTGCTCTTTTGTTGATGGTCGGCTGAGGGACGGGCTGGGCGGACTGGTTCACATACTGGTAAAAAATGGTTTTGGCCTCTGAGGGAGGGGCGGGCAGGCTGAGTGGTGCAGAACCATTTTTTCCAGCATGTATGCCAGTCAGCCAGGTCTGTGCCATGCTCTGGTGCTCTTTTGTTGATGGTCGGCTGAGGGACAGGCTGGGCGGACTGGTTCACATACTGGCAAAAAATGGTTCTGGCCTCTGAGGGAGGGGCGTGGCAGGCAGAGTGGACAGAACCATTTTTTCCAGCACATGTGCGTCAGTCGGCCAGGTCCGTGCTATGCTCTGGTGCTCTTTGTTGATGGTCGGCTGAGGGATGGGCTGGGGACTGGTTCACATACTGGCAAAAATGGTTCTGGCCTCTGAGGGAGGGGCGGGCAGGCAGAGTGGGAAGAATCATTTTTCCAGCATGTATGCCAGTCAGCCAGGTCCATGCCATGCTCTGGCAGCTTTTGTTGATGGTCGGCTGAGGGACGGTTGGGTGGACTGGTTCACATACTGGCAAACAATGGTTCTGGCCTCTGAGGGAGGGGTGGGAGGCAGATGAGCGCAGAACCATTTTTTCCAGCATGTAATGCCAGTTGGCCAGGTCCGTGCCATGCTCTGGTGCTCTTTTTGTTGATGGTCGGGCTGAGGGACGGCTGGGCGGACTGGTTCAATAATGGCAAAATGGTTCTGGCCTCTGAGGAAGGCAGGCGGGTAGAGTGGCGCAGAACCATTTTTCCAGCATGTACTGCCAGTCAGCCAGGTCCATGCCATGCTCTGGTGCTCTTTTGTTGATGGTCAGCTGAGGGACGGCTGGGCGACTGGTTCACATACTGGCAAAATGGTTCTGGCCTCTGAGGGAGGGGCGGGCGGGCAGAGTGGCGCAGAACCATTTTTTCCAGCATGTATGCCAGTCGGCCAGGTCCATGCCATGCTCTGGTGCTCTTTTGTTGATGGTCAGCTGAGGGACGGGCTGGGCGGACTGGTTCACATACTGGCAAAAAATGGTTCTGGCCTCTGAGGGAGGGGCGGGCAGGCAGAGTGGCACAGAACCATTTTTTCCAGCATGTATGCCAGTTGGCCAGGTCCATGCCATGCTCTGGTCCTCTTTTGTTGATGGTCGGCTGAGGGATGGGCTGGGCGGACTGGTTCACATACTGGCAAAAAATGGTTCTGGCCTCTGAGGGAGGGGCGGGCAGGCAGAGTGGCACAGAACCATTTTTCCAGCATGTATGTCAGTCAGCCAGGTCCGTGCCATGCTCTGGTGCTCTTTTGTTGATGGTCGGCTGAGGGACGGGCTGGGCGGACTGGTTCACATACTGGCAAAAATGGTTCTGGCCTCTGAGGGAGGGGTGGGCAGGCAGAGTGGCGCAGAACCATTTTTTCCAGCATGTATGCCAGTCGGCCAGGTCCATGCCATGCTCTGGTGCTCTTTTGTTGATGGTCGGCTGAGGGACGGGCTGGGCGGACTGGTTCACATACTGGCAAAAAATGGTTCTGGCCTCTGAGGGAGGGGCGGGCTGGCAGAGTGGCGCAGAACCATTTTTTCCAGCATGTATGCCAGTCAGCCAGGTCCGTGCCACGCTCTGGTGCTCTTTTGTTGATGGTCCGCTGAGGGACGGCTGGGCGGACTGGTTCACATACTGGCAAAATGGTTCTGGCCTCTGAGGAAGGGGCGGATGGGGTAGAGGGCGCAGAACCATTTTTTCCAGCATGTATGCAGTCGCCAGGTCCATGCCATGCTATGGTGCTCTTTTGTTGATGGTCGGCTGAGGGCGGCTGGGCGGACTGGTTCACATACTGGCAAAATGGTTCTGGCCTCTGAGGGAGGGGCGAGGGCAGAGTGGCGCAGAACCATTTTTTCCAGCATGTATGCCAGTCGGCCAGGTCCGCAGCACGCCTGGTGCTCTTTGTTGATGGTTGGCTGAGGTGGATACCTATAGTACATTGGCTGCATAACAGGCCTGGGTCCCAGGCTTGTGATGCAGCTGTTCCATATTCGCCCCCCCCACCCGAGTTGGGGAAGGTGCATTGTTTGGTTTGGTAGTGATTTGTTGGGCATGTGTCTTTACTAAAATGCATATTTTTCATTTGTAAAGTATTGTTGTTGGGTGGTGTGCATATCTGTAGAATAATAGGCACACGTTCAGACAAAAATCTTTATTAAACATAATCAAACTGAATCAACCTCCATGTTTCATTGGAACCCAGAGGGCATCTGTGCAGTTGGAAATGTGGATTGTTCTTCTCGGTTACCTTCATCAATTTTGGAGGATGCAGACATTGGATTACCTAGGGGATAAATAGACAAGTTAAACTGTCGAAATGCATGTTAACAATTTTACCACTTTTATTAAAAAGACATTTTCTATGTTGAAGCTTTTGCCGGAATTTCTAATGGAATATGTTGGAGGCCTGTTGGTGGCCTGTCTTGATTTGTGCTTATAAAATTGAAATGTTCTGAATAAAGAAGTTGTTGCTGGGGGCCTTGCAGCAACTTGTTACCATCCTGCCAGCAGAACTACTTTCTTTGAGTTTGAGCTCTGACATGAAAACTAAGAGGCTCCATTTTCATCAAGATAGCCAGAAAGTTCACAATTTACTATTTTTGTGATTCTGGATTGGTTTATTCTTTGGCAGAGATTGTTTGTGTATCTCTCCATTAGCGCCCCATTAATCACTTGAAGTTTTAAGCTGGATGCACTTTGTTTACAACAAACCAAATCAGGCACGCATCTATATATTAGATAGGGACTGAACCGACGGAGTCCACCTTAGCGCCTGGTGGTTTGGCTTACTTCACGCCTGAGCTTGGACAGATTTGTACATGGCATTGGGCTGCAGTGCCGCATACGCTGCCATTGCCATCGGATGGGTGGGGCTGCGGCATCAAGACATGCTGCTGTCACACTCGACGGTGGGGCTGCAGTCGCGACATGCTGCCGCCACACCGACGGTGGGGCTGCAGTGCCACATGCTGCCGTCACAGGATGGTGGGGGCCGTGCAAGCCAAGATACGTCATTAAGCGGACGGTGGGGGCCGTAGTGCCACATATGCTGCCGCCACACAGGACGGGTGGGGCTGCAGTGCCACACATGCTGCCGCCACATCGGATGGGTGGGGCTGCAGGGGCGCCGCACATGCTGCCATCACATCGGACGGGTGGGGGCTGCATATAACATTGCGTAAAGGCTGCAGTTTCCATTTTGCCTGGAGATGGAAGTTAGTGACTTCTCGGTGCTTTCAAGGCTGTGCTCTGCTACAGACTGTACTGTTGTTCAGCTCTGGCCACCAACCCTGGCCTGTTGACTGATGTGGATGCCTGAACTCCAGACTGCTAACAGCAACATGTCCTGTCCGCTGAAAAGTAAGTTTATTTTGGATGTCTCATCGTTCACTTTTTGGTGAAGACTGGTTCACCTTTGGTATAAAGCAACAGTAGCTATTAGAGGTAGTTTATTTTCAGGTGGTTAGTGACAGAATGGTTTGGAGTGTTGGTGGCAAGTTGGCTGCATGTAAAGTCCCCACCATCAACCACAATTAAAATAATTGAAAATGACTTGCAGAGATACTGACACCAACCTTGTTTGACACTTTTTTCAGTGATGGCTTTGTAGCCAGTCACTTGAGTACCGCAACCCAGTGAGTGAGTGAGGAGTTGCCATGATGAGTGATTTGAATGAATGGAGGGTGTCTGCATCAACATCCTTGGAAGTGGGTTTGTTACTACAACCCACCAGATGTTGACCCAGAGTTCTTGTCCCCAAATGCAGACATTTGGGGATATCCTGCTTTATGCTTTATATACCCTGGGTGGTTTGCACGAAGGTGTTTCTGTGATGGTGGTAGCTAGGACTGGGCAGTGTAGGTGGCAGCTGAATCACTGCAATAAGACCCTAGCTATATGGCCCTTGCTTGGTCATTCAGGATAGGTGGCTGCAACCATGGCTATGTTGGTAACACTATAGTCCTGGTGGCTCACAGGATTTTTAGGTTCTGTCTCCCAGCAGAGGAGGCAGATGGCATGTCTAACTAGGTGTCATTTACTTGTGTGTGTGTGTGTCCTTTGTTTACATAATAATTGTTATTTATTTTTTTCAAATTTTAGGCTTCAACATTCCTGCTTGGTGTGAATTTCTGCTGGAAATAATCATCATCTCTAAAAGGTATGGCGTGATCTTCAGATTCATGTGTTTTCCAAGTCTTAGTTTGTTTGAGCCGGGAGACCGATAAGGTCTTGGTGCAACGGGGCAGCAAGCCCGGGATCCTGTATGTCAGGTTTCTCATCAGCTGTGGCCAGGGCTATATTTGGATGTCAATATTGTACTTTTGTATTATATAGTCTAGCCTGTGACAGCTTCTGAGGACAGTTTGATTTGTAGCAGCCCGACCGACTGCCATCCATGGATTGAGCATGGTCCACATGGATTAGCAGTGAGATTAAGGATTCTGGTATTGTTTTTTGTATGGATTGTGAGCAGCTGAGATCAGCATGTTTTCTGTTGCTGTTCTCCAGACTCTCATCCATGGGCAGAAGTTATGGATAATTAAACTTAATGTCATTGTTGTGAAGTTTTAAGTAGTTCTAAAGCCTGTTTTAATATCTTCCAACTTGTGTTCCACTTTTTAGTTCTTTGGAGTCATCTGTTCTACGATCGTGGATGGCAACACCAAGCAAAATGGCAAACTTTCCGGTGTCACCGCAAGTAAGGACCGCATTGCAATTTAAGTTGAAGGCATGTATGAGGACGGAGGGAAAATGTTGCTTTAGATCACCTCATTGACTATGTGAGGAGGGACACAGTGGTGGATCACTGCAAAAGTAAAAAACATATGAAGAATGCAAGCCAGAAAATAGCAACAGACAGGTGACGCTCACACCAGCTTTAATACCACAACTCCTGCAGCTGCAGCATGGGAGAATACTGTATTGGGTATTAAGGCTTGGTGGTGCAACATACCCATCGAAAGTTGGATCAACTGTGCATAAGAGACTGGATGGGACAACGTTAGCAGGAATTGGTGTTTCCCAAAGGTATCCACCTTAAGGCAGAAACTACTGCCCAAATTGAGAAAGGAATGGAGGATCGAATTTCACAGCTTGTGAAAGGGAAGACATTCTCTGTAATGTGCTATGAGACGACAGACGCAGATGCTTCGCTGTATACTCAACATAAGTTTTGCATGCAGGGTGGACAATCTATCATTGCAGAAACAACACAGTTGACAGCAGTAAATCACACCACTGTCGCACAATGTGTTATAAAGACATTGCAGAAATATGATGTGGAGATGGACCAAGTAGTCGCTTCATCAGTGACAATGCACGGTACATGGTGAAGTGCTTCAAAGAGGTTTTATATGGCCTTATTGGTGCCTATATGTGATCCATGTTGGTTGTTGGCACATGTGTTATCCTTGGTGGAGATACTATGGATTGACCATTTTGAACTGGTCAATAAACTTGTAGCACTTTGAAATACTTGTTCCAGCAGTTGCCCGCTAAACGTAAGAGAGAGTACTTGGCATTCCTGGAGGGCTAGGACAGAAAGAAAATTGCTTCCTGTTCCTGTCTTAACCCAGTTGGAACACTTGGTTTAAACCGTTAAGTACCATTCGCTTTATCTTCAGCACTTAAGAGACTTCTTCCAGGAGGAAGGAAGTGATTGCAATTCCATGAATTGCTTGAGAAAACTTTTTCCAAGACTGGTTTACAGAGCTACAGATTCACACAACCTTCATCGCTGAAAACTGCAATGATCTCATCAGCACAATAGAACTTCTACAAAGGAAAGACAAACCCTTGGCTGTTTCTGTATTCGATGCAACTACATGGAATAAAACAGAGGTTTCAGATTGGTGTATCAAAAACTGAAGATTTGGAGAAAGAACAGATGAATACCTTAGCTACCTTAGGCCACGGTTTAAGCAGGAGCAGATTGCAATTTTCCAAAAGCATTTGAGTAGCCCTAAACAAAATGGCAAAACACATGGAAACAAACCTCGCCATAGGGTTCTTTAAAGCCTGCCGCATTTTGAACCCCTACAACCTTCCTAAATTGAGTAGGGACTTCACACTACGCTAGTGACATTGGTGTATTTGAACTGCACAACCAAATTGCACTACAAAAGGACTGGGAGATGTATGTTGGGCAGACATAGGAGAGCTCTCCAGATGATAATGGACTTTAATGTTGGCCAGTACTGGATTTCACGCAGCCACAATTACTAGTACTGGCCAAAGCTGCTCCAGGCCATTTGATACCTGTGTCGAAAGTGCTGATGAGATCTTCTCGGCTCACGGACAGATCCACAGACCAAAGACGTAACTCCGGGTTAGTAGACAATATGAGATTACTATCCAGCTTATGTACAATAAATGAGAGGATTACTGATTGGTGACATTTTCTACAGGCATTTTGCACATTTTTAGTTATAGGGTGTAAACACTTTCAATAACATTGTTTTTCCATATTCCTTGTTGTGTGTGTATTTATATTTTGTTAGTTCATTTTTTCACTGTATGTTTTGTCATACTGTATTGCACATTTGCACATTTTCATTTAGGCTTTGTTTATGCACAGTTTTCCACAGTTATTGTACCTTTGCACGTTTGACACTTTGAGTATTTGTATTTAGGTTTTAGTTCACTTGTGTTTCAATATATATTTCACTTTTCTACATTCTGCACATTTTCAATTAGATTTTGTTTTTGTTCACATTTTTCAATCTGTTGTATATTGTTTTGATTTGCAATATTTGCGCTCTTTATAAACTACCTTTCTTGAAATGGTATACTTGCTTTATTGACTTAACATTTCTTGGGATGAGAATCACTGAAAGGTCATATAGGCGGTAACTTAGTCTGCATTTGTGTGGTGATGGGTACAGTCTCTAATGGCTAGTTCCTTTTAATTTATCCAGTGTCCTGCAATCTAATATTCTGTATTGTCACACCTGAGGGTTGTGGGCTGCAGAGCTTACCACCATGTTACTGACAACACACCTGGAAGGATGGAGGCCAAAGTTGCTGCCATTGCACAGGAGGAGGAGAGGGCCGCAGTGCTGCTCCTGCCATCACACCTCAGGGATAGGGGCTGCAGGGCTGCTGCCAATCAGACCACAGGAGGGGTCCATAGTACTGCTGTCCCCATTAAGGCCAGAAGGATAGGGCTATTAGTGGTCCTGTCATTATACAGGAGGGATAGCTGGGGATGAAAATTCTGCTGCCTTGACAAACTGTAGCTTTAAAAATAACTTGATAGCTACAAGTGCAGATATGCAACAGCAGATGTAGAAATGTGAAAATGCACGCTAACAGAGTGAAAAAATGGTTAAATACAGGTTACAAAGCCAACACCGGTAAAAACCGATTTTGGACTTGCAGACACCGGTGACAATACCAGTTTTGTCAATCTGCAAAATGGAATTTGCCTTTTCTCAATCACGGTAAATCACTGTCCCTGGTCATATCCTTAATAACCCAGCACAGTGCAAAAAAGGTAGGTACACATCACAAATAATAAAAAAGATATATATATATATATATATATGTAGTATATTATAAGGGAGAGGGACATGTGGGGGAGTGGTGCAATGCACTGGCTGTGGGGCAGTAGTATTCCGGGAGACATTCTGGAAACTGCATTGCTGTCCTATTTGCAGGCAACTGTCAGCTCTGAGGGAGGAGGTTGCCCACCTCCAGGCTGAAATAGCAAAGACTAAGGAGGCCTCCCCCTTCCAAAGAGCACCACTGTCACAACCACTGCCTCAGAGGTTGCCAAGTATGAAGAGCAGTTGGACCACAGTGGGTTCTGGGAGGGTGCGGGTGGTGGACCAGAGGCGAAGCCCCCTAGTTGTACCTCTACACAAATCATATGCCATTCTGGCAGAGCAAGGTTCCTCTATGATGGCACCCTCAGTTGAGACCCAGAAGAAAGCTGAGGACATCCACAAGGGAGACCCACTAAAGGGTGGCAAGGGACACCACAGGGGAAGGAAACAGCTTCTGTTAGGGGACTCTATTGTTAGGGGGTAAACCTGGGAAAGGGAGAGGAGAAGGAAGTAAGGTGCCTGCCTGGTGCCATGGCTTGGAGGGACAGGAAGCGAATCCTCAGGATTGCAGAAGCAGCATCACAGGAGAGGGAACTAGATATCATAGTCCACCTTGGGACAAATGACCTAGCTAGGCATGGGATCAGTGTGGTGCAGAATGAATTTGTGGAGTTGGGGAGGGGCCTCAGATGGGTAGCAAGCACGGTAACCTTCTCAGAGGTGCTACCAGTCCATGGCAGGAGTGAGGCTAGGGTACTGCACACTATGCAGTTTAATGAATGGTTGCAAAACTGGTGCAGAGCACAAGGCTTTGGCTTCATTGGGGAATGGTAGGCCACCTGGAGAGATAAAGGTCTATTCTAGCAGTATGGTCTGCATCTGTCCATGAAGGGAACCAAGCTCCTAGGTGATAGGTTTAAATGCTTCCTTGGCAAGCTTTTAAACTAGCCAAGGGGGAAGGCGCTGATAAAAGGCAGGACATTTCAAGCCTCCCCCCACAAAACATGGCAGGTAGTAAGGTAAACATTGAGGTACAGAGCTCAACACAGGGCAGGACAGTGGTAAATGGAAAAATAGACATTGACAGTAAGAGCAGGGATGGGGGACAAAAGGATAAAGCCAACATTAAATGGAGGGCAATGAGTACCAATGCCCGTAGTCTGGGAAATAAGCTTCCTGAGCTAGTAGCTCTGATGGAAGATGAACAGTTGGATATTGTGGCAGTCACAGAAACATGGTACACCGAGAACCATGACTGGGATGTCAACATACCAGGGTACACAATTTACAGAAGGGACAGGGAAGGTAAAAGAGGAGGTGGAGTAGCTCTATACATAAGGGAAGGGATCAAAGCTACAGAACTAAAAAGTAAAGGAGGAGGACAAGAAGCACTCTGGGTCACCTTGGAGACAGGGAATGGCATCACAATCCACACAGGGGTTGTATACAGACCCCCGTCTCAAGGGGAGGAAATGGACAACAAAATTATAGAGGACATTCTCAAAATGGCTGAAAAAGGGGAGATACTGTTGATGGGTGACCTGAATATGCCAGATGTTAACTGGATAACAGGTACTGCAGCCACATCCAAGAGCAGGGTCGTTCTCGATGCCTTGAAGGGGCAGGCCTTGACACGGCTTGTGTTGGAACCCACTCAGAAGGGAGCAATATTGACCTGGTACTCTCAAATGGAGAGAGATCACAAATTTAGAAATCAGTAGACATCTGGGAACAAGCTACTTACTGCACAGTGTGTTTACAATGAGCACAACCATGGAGATAAGCCATAAAAACAAGGATACTGGATTCTAGAAGAGCTGACTTTGGAAATGGGTGAATACCTGAAAAATGCACTAGCAAATGACCAAAAAGGAGGGGTGGAAGAACAATGGAGAAAAATCAAAACTGCCATCATAGAGGCAACAAGCCTTTGTGTGAAGCAAATAAAGAAAACAAAGCGGAGTAAAAAAACACTATGGTTTTCAAATGAGGTGGCAGGGAAGGTTATGGAGAAAAGGCTGCATTCAAAAAGTATAAGGAATCACAGAAGGAGCATGACAGGGAACTGTATCAATTAAAGCAGAAAGAAGTGGGGAAGGCAGTCAGACTAGCAAAGGCCCAAACCGAAGAAAAAATAGCCAACTCAGTTAAGAAGGGGGATAAAACCTTTTATAAGTACATTAGGAGCATAGAAAGGTTAAGGGAGGGATAGTGAAGATTAATAAAGAAGAGAGGAGGTGGGCAGAGGGAGACAGTGAAAAGGCAGAGATACTGAATGAATACTTTTGCTCAGCATTCACAAAAGAAGATGAGGAGGAGTTACCTAAACCAGACAATAGAAGTACTCTGGGTAGGAGGTTGACACCAGTCCATTCATTGAAGAAAGAGTTCTGAAAGAACTCCTAAAACTCAAGGTGGACAAAGCAATGGGGCCTGACGGGATTCACCCCAGAACTCTAAAAAGAACTAAGGGAGGACCTAGTGACACCACTGACCATGCTTTTAACAGATCATGGCAGGATGGGGCGGTACCTGAGGACTGGAGGAGGGCAGATGTGATTCCCCTTCACAAAAGTGGGAGCAAGGCAGAAGCGGAACCACAGACCTGTAAGTTTGACTCAGTGGTAGGGAAAATGATGGAATCACTTCTGAAAGAAAGAATTGTTGAGTACCTAGAGGCCAGCGGGGCACAGGACCCAAAGCAGCATGGATTTACAGCAGGAAGGTCATGTCAGACGAATCTAATTGATTTCTTTGACTGGGTGACCAAAGTAATAGACCAGGGAGGGGCTGTGGATATGGCCTACCTAGACTTTAGCAAGGCATTTGACACAGTCCCGCACAAAAGATTAATAATCAAGTTAGCCAGCCTGGGAGTGGGTCCCAGGGCGGTAGCCTGGGTTGAAGACTGGCTGCACAACAGGACACAGAAGCTAATAGTGAATGGAACACATTCCAAAGAAAGGGGGGTTACAAGTGGAGTACCTCAGGGCTCAGTACTGGGTCCAGTCCTCTTTAACATCTTTATAGGTGACATTGCAGAGGGTCTGAGGGAAAGGTATGCCTTTGCAGATGACACAAAGATCTGTAACAGAGTTGATACACAAGGGGGGGTAGAAAAGATGAGAAGGGACTTGGCAAGGTTGGAGGAATGGTCAGACATGTGGCAACTTAAATTCAATACAAAGAAGTGCAAAGTAATGCACATGGGAAGCAAAAACCCAGGAGAAGAGTACACAATAGCAGGGGAGGTACTAACAACAACAAAAATGGAAAGGGACCTGGGGTTAGTCATATTAGATGATCTAAAGGTGGGTAAGCAATGTGAAAAGTCAGTAAGGAGGGTCAGGGGGATACTGGGATGCATAGGAAGGGGCATCACAAGCAGAAATAGGGAAGTGGTTATCCCTCTGTACAGACAGTTGGTGAGACCCCATCTGGAGTACTGCGTGCAGTTTTGGAGACCTCATCTATGCAAGGACATAGACAGGATGGAACCAGTCCAGAGGAGGGCAACTAAAATGGTGCAGGGTCTGCAGCAGAAGCCACATGAAGAGAGACTGAGAGAGCTTAATATGTATACTCTTGATGAAAGGAGGGACGGGGGGACATGATAGAAACATTCAAGTACCTCAAGGGAATCAACAAACTCCAGGAGGGTAGCATCTTTCAGAAAAAGAGATGTGTAAGAACAAGGGGGCACAATTTAAAGATAGAGGGGGGACGGCTCAGGGGTAATGTGAGGAAATTTTTTTTCACGGAGAGAGTGGTGGATACATGGAACAGCCTTCCTGAGGAGGTCGTTGGGTCTAAAACAGTGGGGGAATTCAAACATGCATGGGACAGACACAACAATTATAGTTGGGGGTTGCAGGAAGTAGGCTGTTGGTTAACTAGAATCTGCAGCTTATCCAGTAGGTAGGGAAATGGGCAGACTGGGTGGGCCAAGTGGTACTTGTCTTCCGTCAAAGTCTATGTTTCTATGTTTCTATGCTAGATTTTTGGTGAGTGTGATCATTATTATTTTTTAATTTTTGATATTGTACCTTGTTCTGCTCTGTGTGAGTTGTGTGTGTGTGTGTGTGTGTGTGTGTGTGTGTGTATTTGAATCATGTCACTGTTTACTCTATGCCTCTCAGTCACTTTCAGTTTTTGCACCAGTACTAAGTAGCAAAAATTGAACATCACCTTATAGATTGCAACATAGCAGGACAAGGTTCTAATATGAAAAAATAATAATGATTACACTCACCCAAAATCTAGCACTGTGACTTCTCTGAAAGAAGTATTATCTTTGTGGCCGAGCTGTGACAGACCCTGCTAAATCTAAGGGCATAGCTACATCATTGTCACATGAGCCAGGGTGCATTGTAGGAGAAAGAAAGCCAATAAACCTATTTGTGATGGAGATCCCCAGGGGTCGAAAAACTACCATACAGCTAGCAGGCTGATTTAGGAAAAATTCCTAATAGCAGACAGGGGGAAGGACACACTAGGACTTAACATACGTATCAAAACACTCTACATAACATATGTTTTTGCACATTCTGGGTGGACTTCTTTAACTATTGTGAATGCTTTTAATGCCCAGTTCTCTGATCTATCTGCTTTCACCTCCTTATTTTACATCCTGGATGCACAGAATTCACCTGACAGCTCCCAGCCTGGATCTGTTCATCATCCAACTTTGTACCTCAAAGCAGTGTCTGTAAATGCAATGCATAGACTCCTTGCTAGGCTCTCCCCTTTCACCAGTGCTGGACATGACAATATGGAGCCCAAACATATTGGTCAAGGTGCTCCTTTCCTTGCTCTGCTCATTTTCCATATCTTTAATACATCCCTTGTCACTGGATCTATCCCTGACCTATGGATGGTTGCTTGGGTTGTGCCAGTATTTAAAAAAGGTTATCAAAAAAGCCTTGAAAACTACTGACCAATAGCTATCCTATCTGCTATTAGCTAGTTATTAGGAAAAGTGGTAGTGTCCTAACTTATAGACTATATCCAGAGTCATGACCTACTATCCATGGTGTAACATGGCTTTCACAAGGGTTATAGTACCTCCTCTGCCCTTGCCAAGGTCACATCAGAGATCAGGGTCACCACAGATTAAGGCAAGCTGGCAGGATCAGTCTTTGTAAATTTCTCCAAGGCCTTTGATTTAGTTGAACATACTCTCCTGTGCTCAAAACCTCAGTCTTTTGGCTTGTCAGCCCCTACCCTAGCCTGGTTTACAAACTACTTACAAGGAAGGTAGCAACTTATTAAGTTTAATAGGGTATTATCTGAGCCCACTCCTGTCAAAACTGGGGTCCCACAGGGGTCTATCCTGGGACCCATGCTTTTCTCCTTATTTGTTAATGATTTACCCCTGGTGCCAGCCCATGGTAATGCCACTTTATATGCCAATGACCTAGTGTTCCTAATTAACTCACCAAGACATTGTGTCATCAACTCTCACCTATAGGCTGACTTTGACAATATACAAACTTGGCTCCTGGCCAATAATTTAGCACTTAATCTCAGAAAAATACAGGCTATACTGTTTGGATCCATGGCCAAAATCAAAGCAAACTCTGAGCCCCTGAAAGTTGCTAGTGCTGGTGGGTTCCTTTTGAAGGTCACTGATTCCCTTAAATACCTGGTAGTCACCCTCAATCCTCAGCTTGACTTCTCCCTTGATAGTCAAAATGTGAGTAAGGCAGCAAATTGTAAGCTGGGACTGGCTTACAGAGCAGAAAGCTCTCTCACATTAGATGCGCGTCTTTCACTGGCAAAAGGAATACTCTTCCCCATGCTCTGTTATGCACTCATAACCTTCACCCATGCCACCAAAACCAGTCTATCAGAATGGGATGCTGCCTACAATTACATATGTCGCTTTGCCCTTTCTGCCGCCCCGACTCACTCACCAATATGAGTTATGTAATAACCTTAAATGGCTCTCTCTCCAGGAAATCATCAGATTTTTGTGTTGGGTTGATTCACTGACCAAGTAGTTAGAACTGCTACCCCTCCAGTTCTAGCAGAGTTATATAAACCTGTTAACATACTGTATCTACTTAGGTCCAACAACTCATCTGTCTTCCTTGTCCCAAAAACCCATACCGTTATGGGTGATCAGGCCTTCACTGTCTGTGCACCTTGGATATGGAACTCCCTTTCTGCACATGTTTGCTGTGCCACCTCTCACAACAGCTTTAGAAACCCTCTATGGGATCATCTAAGGTTCACCTTGGTTTGTAACTGTACCTAAGCAGCAGTGTCTCCCATCTTATGAATTCTTGCACTTTATTGTTCTGTCTGGTCTCTATTAGAGTCCAATTTCAGTATAACTTTAAAATAACTGTTAAACTGTTTACACTGTTAGGTGCTATTATGCCCTACAGGGTCAATATGTTGTATGATTAATAACGTATGACATTAGCACTAACCCAGAATAGTGCTGTACAAATGAGTGACAGGTGCAATACCGTGAATGCTGCTGTACACGGTATTGCACCCTCTCACTATCCCAGGCAGAGAATAAGATCTCTACTGGGATGGGGTTCTGCCAAGCAGCTGCCATGGCTTGATGGAGTAAGCCACTGGCAGCAGAGAACCCAAGCACTGCATTTGGGACAGGGTTTGATTTCCGGTCCCAGATGCAAGGGAATTTTTTTGTTTTTCACACTTTGGTGCGATTTCAGAGTTAACCCCCCCCCTCGAGTTAAGAATCTTTATTGGGGGAGTTCGGGGGAGGCACAGCCACTCATAACGGGAGGTGCAGGAAAGACTTATGCCACATGTAAGGAATTGCGCTGAACTGGCAGTGCGATTTTTGCATGCAGCATAATGTCTTGCGACATTATGACCCTGTGCCCTGTTATGCTTGCCTCACTGTTGAACCCTGAATTGTCTGTAAATCCTGTTGTAATCTTGTTAAACGTTGCTCTGTCTGTATATTCCTTGTAATCTCCTGGGTCGCACCTGAAAATAGGCATATGTTTATCTAGTGAGCTTACCTAGTAAACAAAAGTTTAAATAAATAAATAGTTCCATTTCCGTCATGTCAATCAGTTCTCACTTAGGAGAGTAGGGCATCAGCACCCCAGCACCACACCTTGTTTACTGTTATCTAGATTTAGCTCATGTATACTCCAGCATGGAAAGGTGAGCTACAATTTGATGGGTAACAAAGCTTGTGGCCCAGGGGGGAACAGTGGATGTTGCCTACCCTGATTTCAGCAATGCCTTCAACACTACCACATTGAAGACTGGTGAACAAGCTGGCCAGCCTGGGGGTGGGATAAAAGCTAGTGAACTGGGTAAGGAACTGACCGGATGATAGAAAGCAGAGAACAGTGGTCAATGGAATCCAATCCATGGAACGAGGGGTGACCAGTGGGGTACCTTAGGGATCGGTCCTGGGGCCGGTCCTTTCCAATGTCTTCATTAGCGACATTGCAAAAGGGCTGGTAGGAAAGGTTTGCCTATTTTCAGATGACAACAAGATCTACAACAGGGTACATACACCAGATGGGATAGAAAATATGAGGAGGGACCTAGAAAAGCTGGAAGAGTGGTCCAAAGTGTGGCAACTTAAGCTCAGTGCAAAAAAGTGTAAAATCATGCACCTGGGGGGAAAAAACCTTCAGGGATCTACTGGATAGGAGGGGGAAGGGACAGCTAGCAGACACCAAGGAAGAAAGAGACTTGGGATTATCATCTCAGATGACCTTAAAGTGGCCAGACAATGTACAAAGGCTGTAGGAATAGCCAATAGCATATTGGGGTACATAGGAAGGGGCATCACAAGCAGGAAAAGGGAGGTGGTGGTGCCACTGGACAAAATGCTGGTGAGGCCTCATCTGGAGTACAGTGTACAGTTCTGGAGGCCACATCTTCGTAAGGAAATTGACAGGGTGGAGGAGGTCTAAAGAAGGCCAAGTAAGATGGTACAGGGCTTGCACCAGAAAACATATAAGGGAGAGATTGAAAGACCTTAACATGTATACGCTGGAAGAGAGGAGAGAACAGGGTGACATGATTAAGACCTTCAAGTGTCCTAAAGGCATAAATAAGGTACAGGTGGGGGACATGTTTCAGTATAGGAGAGGGTCAAGAACAAGAGGACATGACATGAGATTGGAGGGGGGTAGATTGAGGGGGAACATGAGCAAGTTTTTCTTCACTGAAAAGGTGCTGGATACCTGGAATAGCCTGCCACAGGGGGTGGTGGAGGCAAGCACAGTGTGGGGATTCCAACATGCATGGGATAGGCATAAAGGAATACTAGATATGGGATGGGGGGGGGCTAGACTGATGACCACTAGGGTCAACATCAGCTGATACAAGTAGGGAAAATGGGCACACTGGATGGGCCTAGTGGTCCTTATCTACCAGCAATCTTCTATGTTTCTACAATGGGAATGCACCTGTGCCCAGAACCCTTTCCAGGGGCTCCTAGATTAAGTTATGAATATCTTGTCTGCACATTGATGGCAGAGGGCTATCTGGAGTTCAGTGAGTGGACCAAAAAACCACTCCCCTAACCAGGCCTTAAAAGGCTGTCCTCTGGGCCAGTCCTAATTTATTTTCTTTGTTGCGGCTGGAGGCGCCACTCCTCCTGTCTCTGTTTCTCTGTCCTCTCCCCTTGTTGTTTGCTTTGCAGTACCTCCAGCTGCCAGCATGCTCCATTTTTCCTCTTGCTCATCATATGGCTCATTTCTCCTGCTGCAGCTGGCTCTGCGGGGTTCCCTCCACCCGCAGACATGAGTCCCGATTTTCTGCTTTCCTTCTTCCAGGACTTTTCTTGCCCTCCCCCATCTGTTTCCTGAGCTGCTCAGGTTGCCATCACCCGCCAACTCATCACTGCACTCTGCCTTTCCCTGCTTCCATGTCTCAGCAGCTCCTTCACTCCTTCCTGCCGTTGTTTCCACCCCCACCCCCTCGCTGCCTCGTCTCATACCTTCGTACCTTCCTGCCTCCTTGTTCCCTCTTCAGCAGTTGCTCCTCTCCCCTCCTGCATGGCCACATCCATTTTCCTTCCTGGCATCTGGCTGGTGCAGGAAGTGGTCGTGCGCACCACGCCGAGTGGGTGCTTGTCGTCCCCTGTGCCAGGAGGTGTGCTTTGCACCCGTCTGGTGGTGCTTCTCTCTGGTGCTTTTCCTCCTTACCTCGTTCCTTCTTCCTCCTCACCTCGCCCCTCTTTTGGGCTTATCTCTTGCTTCCCTGCTTCATTTCTAACCCAGTGCTCCCAGGGTCTATTATTGTCCCCTTGCCCTCAACCTGCCCCGCAGGTTCCTACCTCTCCTTGCTACCCATTTCACTTGAACCTGGACCATTCCTTGTAGTGTGTTTGTCTGCTCTGTATGCTCCTTCTTGAATGCTGCCTCTCTGATTTCATCGTTCTTATATGGGTAGCTCCCCGAGCTGCACCTTGCAAGTTCATTTGGAATGCGGTCTCCATCGTTGTATTTTCTTTCAGGTTTTGCTCTTCTCTTCCCCTTACTGCTGGCCTGGAATCAATTTCTATCACCTCAATGTTTTGTACATTAATGTACTACATTTATCATAATGTTTCATAGCTGTCTGGTGCCTGGTTCATGGTGCTCCAGCATCCTGGACGACCTCTCTAGAGGATCTATTGGCTTGCATCACTGCCAGTATGTCATGTTTTCCCTTTGTGCTATTACCGGCCTGTCCTGGCTGCCTAGTCTGTTCCAACCGCACATCCTACTCCATCCCTCTTTCCCTCTCCCCATCACTCATCTTTAGCTCTGGTCTTCGCCGCTCCTTGCTGTCGGTTCCGCCATGATGCGTTTTCTTATTTTCATCCTTCGTGTGCTTCCACATGGTAGGCACTCACCCTCCTCCTCCTCCCATTCCCTCCACCCTCCTTTCCTCTCCTTCTTTGACCTCTGCTTTCTTTTGAAGGTTTCCCTGTCTTGCTGTCCTGCTATTCCCTCCTGCTACCACCATACCCTACTCATTCACATCTCCTAATATTCCCTCCTGCATATAGCCCCATCTACTCATCTCCTCCTCCTCTGACCCTATTCCCTCATTCTAGTCAAACCTATTCAGATGTCCTCCTGGTACTGACTATCTCACCATCGGTTGCCGGCTTCACCCGGCCGCTCTTGCTCCTACCTTCATGCAGTTCTATCCATTCCTACTGTGGCTCTCAATGGACCCGGTTGGCATGCACTCCCATGGTTACCAATCACGGGTAGCTTCCTCATGACATGAGTCTGGTTTTTCCTTCGCTCAGTCCGACATCAGGGTCTGCTCATTCACATCGATTAATCAAGCATACCTCTCATTGGGTCTTATGCTACCTCATTGAACTGATGCACTCCTGTGGTTATTATCACCATCAGTCTCCTCATGACCACATCTGGGTCTCCCTCATTCATCTGACCTCTCTGTGGGTCTACTCCTTCACATCAACTACTCAAGCATAACCCTCTCAGGTCCATGCTACCTCAACTCAACCTGCTCTCCACTCAGAGACATGCCTTTTGTGTCTGTTGCCCCTTGGCTCGGGGCTAGCTGCATTGGCCTCTTATTAATGGGGCCCCTTTAGTTGCCCGAGTGGGTTTGGAGGCACCCTCTATGCCATTCTCTTTCTGACTGCCTCTGGTTCACCTGGTCTGTTTTGTAGGCTCGCATAGACTAGCTGAGTGCCTCAGCAGTCATCTCTGTCCTCTTTTGCTTTTGAGCATCTAGTTGCAGAGACATTGCTCGCAACCCTTAACAGCTGTCTCTGGAAGGATAGAGTGAGAGCATCCTCTAAATTGTAATATTTTCCTCCTTCCTCAATCTCAACTCTAAATTTCAGTAGCTGAGCCATCACTAATCAAAACGTCCTTCAGCCTGGAGTGAAGGTGACCTGGGCCTTGGATCCCCAGAGGTTTCCTCCTCAAAAGGTTTTTTTCCTCGCCTCTGTGCCAATGATCATAATATTAGATAGGGTTGGAGTTTCCTTAGGTTCCATAGTTTAGGTCTGCTGTTGGATGGAGTCAGATTGTGGCCTAGCTGTTCCCTCTCTCCTAAGGAAGTCCCATCCTTCTTCATCATGTCAGATTCCATCCTACTACATACTTCTCATTGCTCCTGTCTCTCTCTCACTTATCCTACCCATCAGTATATCTTGGTAATCTTCCATTCTCAAAGATTATCTTGACTTCTCACCTCTTGCTCGACACCTTTTTGGGTATTATTTTTGGGTTCCTTCCTAAGCTACCTTTAGCCAAGGGAATCATTCCCACTGCACCTATGGGGGGAACCCTCCTCTAGGGTTCCTTGCATTATAACCATACAGGGTGGTATATCCCACGGATAGAGAGGTGAACAACCACAATGTATCAAAGTCACACAACCATACATCTCATCCAGCTGTGCAAGCCCATTGAAATACTTTGTCACTGAATGTGAGGTTTCAGCAAGATACTCCTGTACCACTACTCTTATTCCTAATGCCAAACCTGTCAGCCACGGGGGGGGGGGTGTAAAGTGGGTTTGTAGTGTGTTCACTGGTGTGCAACCTAAGAGGAATGATTTGATCATACAAAGGTATGGGGTCTTCAGTATTTATTTTAGGAGGTCAATCTCTCTGGACCAAAAGGGGCTGCCTTGTTGTTGTGCTCCCAATGCAGAATCCAGTTTGATTCATTGGGTGCTAATGCATAGAATTATGTTGGTTGGGTGGGGACAAGACAAGATGTATAACTAGGATATCATTTAGGAAAAAATACTGAAAAAGAGCAATTATACAAATTTCATAAAACGATCTTAATGATTACAATAATTTTGGATGGGGATATTCATCCTAAGCCAGGCCCTCCCCACTCTTTGGAGAATATTGAAACTAGTGACTTGAATTTGGGTAAAAAATTGCTTGATCTAACTGCAAATGTAATGAAACAGGATGGGTTACCCATAATACATATTAACATCTGCAATTTGTTGAAAAAAATTGATCATGTAAGAGAACTGACAATTAAACATGGTCCTGATATTATTGTAATAACTGAAACTTGGTTGAATGGGAAAACTTTAGATGATTCAATTACACTGCAATGGTATGGGTTGTGGGGAGGCAGAATAGGAACAAAAGGGGCGGGGGATTGTTGCTTATGTATCTAGTCTCTTAGATGTAACACAGATTGAATAACAACAAAACTGGTGTGACTCTGAGGTTCTTTTAGTAGAATTAAAATTCCCCTTCAATAAACCTTTATTAATTCTGGGTATATATTGCTCACCTAAGAGTTCTCAGGAAGTCTTTGATGTATTATAGGACTTTCTTGGAGGGGTATCATAATAGTCATGAAGTTCTATTAATTGGGGACTTTAACGAGGATTGGAAAAAGGTGGATACCAATTATAACATCATAGAAATGGCTACTAATTTAGGAATGACTCAACTAATAAACAAAATTACTAACGTTAATGTAAAAAGACCTAATTCTTCTACAATTTTAGATTTGATATTTTCTACTGAACTGGAGACATATGTGAGTAGTGGGGTGCTTCCTGACTAATTTTCTGATCATCAAATAATATACTGTATAAGAAATCAGAAAACAAGAAACATCTTGAGAAAAAAGGTTCAATCTAGATCCCTTAAAAAAATTGATTATATAATTTTTATGCTTGAATTAGACACACATGGGTGGGATAGATTGGATTTGGTAATTAATGTGAATGATGCATGGTTATTATTTTATAAGGATGTTACGGAAATCTGTAATAGGCATGCCCCAAATAAAAACTAGAAAAGTAGTATAACAAAATTCCACCTGGTATAATACACACCTTTTTAAATTAAAGAAGCAATGGGATAGGGCTTGGAAAGTAGTTAAAACTACTAGGGTAGACTTGGATTGGATTAAGTATGAACAACTAAGAAATAAATACACTACTGAAATCAGAAAAAATAGGCACAATTATAATAGAGAACTGACATCAAATTTGACTGATGATCTTAAGAAATTTTGGGAAGTTATAAAAAAAGTGAAAGGAGTACAAATAAGAGAGTTCCCAGAAAGTTTTGACATTAAATAATATAAAAACCCCCTTAGGCACCAAGGTGGTAGATAGTTTTAATGATTATTTTGTTATCATGGGTACAACATCCTTGCCTAAAAATCCAAAAAGTAATAATGTTGATCAGGATGTAAAACCTCAGAAGAATGACAGATTTGAATTCAACACAATAACACCTAGGGAGGTTCAGGAAGCTCTACTAAAATTAAATGTTGGGAAATCTGGGGGCTGGATAATATCCCTAACATCTTACTTAAATACGCGGCTCCTATTATTTCCTTTCCCTTAACAAAAATCTTTATTATTTTGATTTTTGAAGAACAATTCCCAGACATGTGGAAAACAGCAAAAATAATCCCTATTCTAAAGTCAGGATCAAAACACCAAATAAAAAACTATAGGCCAATCTCATTGTTGCCCATAGTTGCTAAAATATTTGAAAAATTGGTTGCCAGGCAACTGCAGGACTTTTTGGGAAAAGGAAAGATCATAAGTAAGCATCAGTCAGGGTTTAGACCTCTGCATGGTACAACATCTGCCCTGCTAAAAGTGACTGGTGATATTACCAGGGCTCTGGACAGGAGGATGTTGGTGGGGGCAATCTTTATTGATTTGTCTAAAGCATTTGACACCTTGAACCATGGCATCCTCCTGTCCAGGTTAAAAACCTGAATGTATCCATGAAAGTGATCAATTGGTTTAGGGCATGTTTGTTATGCAGAAGGCAATTGGTATCTATAAATGGCTGGATGCAGGACTTAGAACTGCTATCTCAGGAGTGCCCCAAAGGTCTATTATGGGCCCCATCTTGTTTAATTTGTTTAAGAAGAGTCTCAAATTGTCTCATCCAGGTATTGGTTGGCACCTTTACATGGATGATACAATTATTTATACAGAAGGTTCATCATTGTAATTTTAAAAACAGCATTTGACTAGCTCCAGAAATGTTTCTTGGAGTCAAAACTTATCTTAAATCCCCCCAAAAAAATCAAGTCCTATTATTCATGAGAGGGAGAGAGAGTAATCATATGACCCCAGGATCCTGTTTAAGAATAAATACCTTGGATAATACTATTCTTGAGCAAATACAGATCTATAGATATCTGGGTTTGTATTTGGATAGTGCATTTAAATGGACTACTCATATAGATTATGTAATAACGAAAGTGGGAAAGTGCCTGGGAGCATTATGCAGGATTAGAAACTGCATGATGGAGCATGTAAGAAAACATGTAGTTACAACTTTGGTATTGCCCCTCCTGAATTTTGGGGATATGGTATATGTGGGTGCAGCACCTAGACAATTATCCAGAGTAGATATTCTATTTAAAGTAAATGTTGAAGGTTCCCATAGCAAATGGGAGTAGTACCCTATAGGTGTTGTGAATCAGTCTTCTACCATTCAAACTGCCAAATAGTGCTGTTTTCCATGAAAAAAAAAAACATTTTATTTTGGAGCTTTGCTTCATTAATATAACCCACCCCTTTTGTTCTCAGTGCTGCGACATCATATCAGGGAAACAAAGTTACTGCACCCACAATGCATCACTATGTAAATCAGTATACAGGGCATTTATATTTGTGCTCACTGATGAAAAAGGAGCCAACATCTCTCAGTATAGAAGTCTTGTAGCTAAATATGGCATGTACAATGCATTGTTGTGAAAATAAAGAAAAACTTATATTGTTGACACCACCACACAGATATGGGACATGATCTTAGAGTAAGGAAATTGTAAAACAGGTTTCTATTTTACCAACAATGCCTTGCTACGGTTATTTACATATTCCTGCTCACCACCAGCAAAATAAGGGACTGTACATCTCAGTAAGGCACATTTAAGGCAATGTTATAAATTACCCAGAATTCTTTGTTGCTGTACGTAAAACAATGCCAACTCCATGGTATGACATCATTTTGGGGATGTGGCCACACACAGGAAACTAGAGGACAAAACCCAGATAAAACAGTAAACTAATTGACAATGACAGATTTTTTTACAAAACAAATTGCAGCTTCAACATTTGAAGCATGTCTGGCAGTGGCATGCCATGTGTAACAGGCATTTGAGGAACCTTCAACATTTACTTTAATAAACTGGCCAGCTTTATTTTAAACATCCCAAGAAGGATCCATAGATGGTACTTATCTAAAACTTTGGATTGGGTTTATCCCAAAGATATGAGATTATCTCATGTTCTTAATTGCATGGTAAAATGCTTCAGGTGTGAGGTCCCTGAATATATTCAGGATGGGCTATAATTGAGGCAAATAAGGGCAGGACTGTGCTCTGCAGAAGGTATTGAATATATCCTTCCAAGAGCCAGGACAGAATTGGGAAGATCTCATTTTTTACAGAGGACCCCATACCTGGAACATTATTCCATCTTTTCTTAGATCAGTTAGGAAACATATTACGTTGGGAGAGATTAAATTGTGTATTTTTTCAAGAAGCCCAGAGAAAAATGATTGAGGATTCTACCTGATGAAGTTTATTTATTATCCAGTTAATGCTTATAAATCCCATATTAGGTGTGATATAATGGCTTTCTGTGATGAATTGTGTTGCACATATTTAGGCATCTGTATATATGTCTATTTGTGATAAACTGTTTTTGCACATTCCCAGGCATTTGTATGTATGTATGTAGGTATGTATGTATATTTATTGTGTTTGTTAAATTATATGTTGTATTGATGATAATGTTTGTATACTTTGATTCTGCAAATATATTTAAGATGTACTAAGGGCGTCGCTGGAAATAAACTTGTCTCAGTCGAGTTGTACCTAGTCATTGTTTTTCTCCGATGAAAAAACATTTTTACTGCTACTACTACTACTTTGAGGCACTCCCAGGCTAGGTGTGTGAATGCGCCCTCATGCATTTTACACTTGGATCATGAATATGACTTAGAGGAGTCAATTTTCTTTGCTACAGATGGGGTGAAATATACCCTATGCCGGAAATTGTATTCTATTTGTCTAATTTGATTGTTTGTGACAGTTTTCATGGCCTCTTTCTGGAGGTCTTGTGGGAGGCTCTACGATGCCGGTTTGACAACACTTTCGCTGACAGGCATCATAGCGACAAGATTTATGTCGACTGCAAATTACGGTTGACATAAATCCCGATTGTCTCCCGGTCCATTTTTTCATTGGGGGGCTTTGCCCCCTGAACCCTCCATGTGGAGGGCTCTTCCCCATACCCCCCTTACTGTAGATTATAAACTCAGAGTCAGAGTTGATTCGAGTAGGGGGTGCAGGACCGGGAGACAGTGTGCCCCTGTGTCAGGTGCACCAACACAGCGACCTGTCGATTTTGTCGACAGGGAGGTAGGTCGCTGTGTTGATGTTGCTGATCATGGAACATAACCTTGTGGGAGATGTCTAATTCCCAGTTTGTGCACCCATCAGAGTTTTAATGCTTCCAGGGTCTCCTCCTCACTGTTTGTCAAAGTGGCATACAATTGCTGCAGTGGCTACCTGTTTCTCTTTTGCAGTATACTATCATCTTCAATGGCGAACACTGTGGGGTATTTTTTAGGGTACTCATGATTTTGAGGATTCTATCTTGTACCTGGAGGTACAGGAAAAAATCTTGAGGTAGGAGTCCATAGCACCTGAACAGCTGTTGAAATTACATAAGTACCCAGAAATTGTTTTCCATGTCATGCCTGTGGAATGATTATCTTCAAATAATTCAGATCTGTGGATTACAGTTCTGTTAATTAGAGGCAGGCAGAGTTCTTTAAAATGAGACAAACAAGAGAGCTGCAGTGAAAAGATGCAAAATGAAGGATACTGAATGGAATTTATGATTGTCCATACACTAAAAAAGACAACGTATGAGCAATCCCTTCCATGGTACAATCTCTTCCGTTCAAGGTTTCCATGATAATGAGACCTCTCGAGCTGTGCTCTCAAGGTCTCTTGTTACCACAGAAACCTCTTGGCTAATAAATAGCCTTGTTGTGTATGATTGCTCATGCAGTATCCTCTATTTCTCTCTCACATTCCAAAGCCATCCTCTTCAGCAGCTACTGCTTAAATGAGATAGCACTTCTAAAGAAACAAACATGCCCCTAAGCATAGTTACCCAGGGGACATTCTAGGTGTCAAAGTGCAGGAGGTATATACTTTTTATTGGTACCTTTTTGTATTCATTTCCTGGTTATTTTGTTGTTCAGTACATTTTTTATTTGAAACAGAAATGAAGTGGCTCAGTGTGCAGTTTGCTTCAAAATAAATGACCCACCCCTGGTTCATGGGGGAAGATTGGTTTTCTTACCAAACTGTTCTTTGCCCATTCTTACTCTCTGCTGTCCCAAAAGAGACAGCATGAATATTAGGTATGGAAAATGGTAATGAGCGATATGGGAAAAATGAGACAAAGCAATATCATGGATGAGGAAGCTGTTCCAGGACACATTAGTCAGAGTGAACAGCATTAGGGATGTGGAGGAAAGATGGGGAACAATCAAGGGGCCATTCTGGAGGCAACACAGTCTTGCATGAGAACAGTAATCAAAAGAAAAAGGGAAAAGAGACCAATATGGTTTTCTGGAAAGATCAGGGAAGCAGTGAGAGTCAAGAAGAAGGCGTTCACCAGGTACATGGAAAAACAAGAGAAAGAAGAATGGGCAGAATACCAAATGAGAACAAGGGAAAGTAAAAGGATGGCCAGAGAAGCAAAGGCAGACACAAAGCTACGTATTGCAGAGGCAGATTTAACAACTACTTTTCTCTCTGTTGACAAGGGAAGATAGAGGGCCTCTGCCAGACAGTGGCATTAAGGCAGCTGCAAGGGGTATCACTGAGATGAGGTAAATATTTACCAGTGAAAGAGTTTAGAAAGGGCTAGTAGCCCTAAAAATAGATAAGGCCCCACTGCCAGATGGGATGCCTCCAAGGGTGCTGAAGGAATTGACAATGGAACTAACTAAACTCCTGGTAGGGCTGTTCAATAACTCAATTTAGACAGGGGTAGTTCCAAAAGTCTGGAGGATAGCAGATGTAGTCTCACTTCATAAAGGGGGGGAGGAGCAACCATGTAACTACAGGCCTGTCAGTCTTACCTCTATTGTGGGTAATCTGATGGAGACACTAGTCAAAGAGGACCTCGTGAACTACCTGGACAGTAATGGACTCCAGGACAGTAAACAGCATTGATTCATGGCAGGAAGGTCTTGTCAGATCAACTTCATAGTATTCTTTGACTAGGTAGTGAGGATAGTGGATAAGGGTCATGTTGTGGGTTTACTCTACATCGATTTCAGCAAGGCTTTCAACTTGGTGACTCACAGAAGGTTGTGGATGAAGCTAGAGGATCTGGATACAGTGAAGGACACAGATGGGTGAAAAGCTGGTTGGAAGGGAGACAGCAGAGGGTTGTGGTTAACAGAGTCAAATCAGAAGAGAGGGAGGTCACCAGTGAGGTGTCACAAGGATCGTTCCTTGTCCAGTTCTTTTCAATAAAAGCTTATTAGTGACATGGGAGAAGGAATCTATGATAAGATGCGTCTCTTTGCAGATGACACTAAGCTCTGTGGCAGGGTAGACAGTGAAGAGGGGGTTAGGAGATGCAGAGAGACTTGCAAAAGCTAGAGAGGTGATCAAAGGTTTGGCAGTTGAAATTCAGTGCTAAAAAGTGCAAGGTGATGCACATAGGGAACAAGAACCTGAGGGCAGAGTACTGAATGTGGGGGGAGGGGAGTAAACCTGTGCACAACCTCTGAGGAAAGAGACCTAGGGATCATCATCAGTGACTCACTGAAACAATCAAACCAGTGTAACAAGGCCTACAGTAAGGCAAACAGGTTGCTGGGGTGAAGAGGAAAGGTTACTGATACCAGAAGGAAGGTGGTATTACTACCCCTATATAGATCACTGGTGAGGCCCCATCTGGAGTACTGTTCCCAGTTCTGGAGTCCTCACCTAAGGAAAGATATGGACAGGCTAGAGACAGTGCAACACAGAGTGAGAAAAATGATTCAAGGCCAGCAGGGCAGATCTTATGAAGATCAGCTTAAGGCACTGAACATGTACTTGCTGGAGGCCAGCTAGAGAGGTGAGATATGATAGAGACCTTCAAGTTCCTGAAAAGAATGAACAAGGTAAACTGTGAGGAACTATTTAGCATTAGTAATGGATCAAGAACACATGGCCTCAAGTGGGAACTGATGGGGCAGGAGATTCAAGAGGAAAGTAAGAAAGTTTTATTTTACAGAAAGGGTGGTGGAGCCATGGAACAATCTACCAGTTGATGTGGTGAGTGCCCACATTATCAATGGTTTCAAACATGGCTGGGACAGAGTGAAGGGCTTAGTAGTTGCTCAGGGTGATAGTGGTAGGTCAGGGAGCATGTGGTGCATAGTGTGGGTTAGAACCCTGTATGGACAATAGGTGTTGGGTTTGTTAGGGTTTATGGGGAGGCTGGATGGACCAGTGGTCTTTCTCTGCCATCATTGCACGTTTCAATATTTTTTATTCCCTGATGTAGTCTGCATTTCAGGTGACAGTACTGACCTATTTTTTTTATTTCAAATATTCTGATGTTTGTATGAAGAGGGCAATCTAGATTTAATATTTGCTGTATTGGTCCTTGTAAGAACTGATCCAGAAGCAAATGATGTGATACCTTTTAATGGTCCAACATAGATGTAACAACAAGAACAAAGTGCTATGCTTCTGACGAAGGACTTGTTGGTCCAAAAGCTAGAGCACTTTGTTCTTGTTGCATCTATTTTGGTCCATTGAAAGGTATCAAATCACTTGCTTCTGGATCTATATGAAGAGGGGACACAGTACCAAATTTATTACGTTAACATCTTGTCACTAAAAAGAAATTTGGATCTTATATGAAATTTATGAATGTTAAGGAGTATATATTCATATTCCTTTGTGCCTTTTTAATCTGACTTCCTTATCAGTATGGTTGCAGTGTGAATAATACAAATTTAAATTCAGCTTCACTGGGCATGAACAGCTTGAGTTTTCAACATGGTTTTATATAGCCATGTTTGGTTTGTTAACCTGCTCTGGTGGAAGTCTTTCCTTTGTTGATTTTCCCCACAGTGACAGCTAAATCCATTTACATTATCTGCATGTGGTAATGGATCAGAAGAATAGACTTCAATGTGATGAATGTTATGGTGACCATTTAGCTCTAGGTAGGCATTTCTTGCCATCCTCAATCAGTTTTCAATTAGTGCCTGCTAGAAGCATTACCAAATACAATTTCAAAATGCTAGTTTTATATACTGATAATTCAAAATCCTGTATTCAAACAGTTTGTCAATAAGGTCTAACATTACTAATTTCATGCATAGAACCAAAAATATAGTGTCATTTTATTTCAATGAAATAACACTTTTTTCAGCATTTATTTAAACCTCTAAAAGACCAAACTTGGTTTCATGAAGTAAGATAGCTCAGTCTTCACAATAAAATATTTGCTGCTAAAATATTATTTACTTTTGTCTTTGTAATGTTTTTTAAAACATGATTTTTCTTTTCAAGAGTACCATTAGACACATAGGGCTGGATATTCAAACTGCACCCAAAAAGTGTGCAATACCAGGAGCAAGCACTAGACCATTGCACCCATGCGCAATAGATGTGATATTCAAAAAAGGAGCAAGCCAAATTGCGCCAACAGCCAACGTCTGAATATTGCACAACCTGCACCATAGCGCAACTAGGAAGGGGAAGCTGAGCAGATACGATGCGCTATGGCGCAACAAGGGCTACCCAGCTGAGCAGCCCAGAGGTCTCATAAGCGTGGCAGGGAGGCCCCAGCAGCAGAGCAATGTAACTGCACAACCAGGAGGTAGTAGGGGCCCACCACCCATGCCACAGATGGGCACAGAACACACACAGCAGAACTGACAATGCGCCCCACACCCTAAGCACAGCACAACTGGGGAGGGCTGGAATATCCACCGGCCCATGGGGACAAGCAAACAAAGCACAGCTGGGCCATGGTGCCCCAGCACACCAACTGGCAGGCTGAGACTGCCACACAGAAGGCGGACCACCCCGCCCACAACCCCCCAGTGCATAGCACACCTGCACCGTGACCCCAAGACTTCCCATGAGCAGTGTGACCACCACTGCAGGAAACCCTTGCATACCACCACCCCTACTTGCACACTGCAACCTCGTGTACCACAGAACCATACAAGCCAGACCCACCATGAGCACCCAGCAGTGGGTGGCAGCACACGGCAATGCAACAATGGCAGACACAGTGCCAACACGCACAATCCCCCTGAGGCACAGCTGAAAGACTGACCATGTGTTGGCACAAGAGGTACCCCACATGGGAAAGGGCATGCCCCTGACATCACCACCATTGAGACAGCACCCTGCACAGTAGACAAGTGTCACATCCCGACCCACCACAAGCCACAGCAGCCAGCACAGACACCCACAGTGGTGTGTGCAAGCATGCAGCACACCAAATGCAACACAGTGCAGGGGCAAATACACACACCCATACCCATGGGGACACTAACACAGGGACGCAGTAGTGTGGCAACCAAGCCCCCAGTGTGGGCCCATGAAAACTGTGCACACACAGCCTGCAGTCCTCCATGGCATAGGGGTGACACCCACCCTGTGCATGAACTGTGGTCCTGTACACCACCAGCATATGCCTGGAGCACAAGTCACAGACAGTGGTGCACAGCCCCTGCAATGCACACAAGCCACAGCATGGAGGTGGGACAGCAACTGCGGAGGCCACAGTGTCACCTGAGGCAAACATGCACCACACCAGTGACAGGAGGCAACCCAGCATTGTGACAGTCACAGTGGATGGCCTGCAGGGACAGCCACCACTGACAGGCAGCAGACCTCGCAGGCCACAGACATGCAAGGGTGTCAGCTGCACAGGCCAAGGACGGGATGACAGGGGCACAATGGACACAGAGCATGCACCATGGACCACTGCACACAGTAATGCAATGCACAGGGAACAACACACACACCACAGACACCGACTACTAGCCACTCCCACACCAGAGACACTTCCCCATGCACACACGCACACATACACATGACTGAACCACCCCAGATGCCATGCACACCACTGCAGCTGAGCACCTATAGCCAGCTGCAAATCAGAGACCACCACAGTATTCATATCAAAATGTATGTAATCAAAAACATATCAAAAATAACTATATACAACTATGTACAAACGTGGGGGGGAAGGACAGGAACAAGGTGGGGGTGGGTAAGGGGCAGGGGTGAACAAATGGGAGAGGGTAGGTGGAGTGTGAGGGCTGATCAAAGGGGGGTAGTTGCAGGCAGGTCGTGCAGATGTTAGTGCCCAGCCTGGTCCTCCTCTGCCTGGGGCTGTTGCCTGGGCCGCCTCCTCCTCCTGATCCCATGCTGCTGTAAGTCCCTCAATATGGAGAGGGACTCTTGCACCACCTGCAGAAGCTCCTGGATGGCCTGCTGGATCCTCAGGAGTATCCGCACACCTAGGACAAGGAATCAGAGTCAATAGGTGTGATTGTCCATCCCCCTGCAGCCCACCCATTATGCATGGCATACAGCCATGTGCCACGCTCCTGTGATGGTGTGCGCCCACTCACAGTGACCGTGTCCACAAGACATGCCCAACCAGGCAGCAACAGCCATGTGTACCACTGCACACACCCACCGCCCATGTCCAGCACTGCACAACCAAGGCCGTACAGTAACGTGGCTATGCAGTGTGCAGGCAGTGCCATAGCCATGTGCCCAGTGCACGCATGGACCACCATTGATGCACTCCCAGACATGCAGTGCCACTGGACAGTGCTGACTGTCACATGTCGCGTGCATGGCAGTGGTGTCCATGGATGGTGGCCATGCCCTGCTTCCCAACCTGTCACACAGCATGCAATAGCAATCATGGTGTCATGGTACTCACCCTCATCGGGACGTTGATGGCATTTTGGTTGGTCCCCAACATGCCCTTGTGCAGCGTCCTCCTCCCTCTGCTGCTACTCCACCATCCTCCTCCGCTAGGCCATGTCTGTGGGAGACAAAAGGAGAGAAACACATCAGTACAAACCCAAAGCAAATTCCCCCTGCCCCAATGTGTGCCCACCCACCCAGCCAGACCCACCATCCGTACCCTGTAAACACGCGCCAACCCTAGACTATCCCTCCCTATGTGCTGGACACATAAGACAGTGTGACCCATGTGGACCATACAAGTGTGTGAGGCGTAACACCCACCTGGACAAGGCACCACGCCCCTTCTGCAGCGACAGCAGGCGTGCAAGTTGCTCCAGCTCCCCTCCTTCCTAAGGTCCCCCATACAGGTGCCTGCACTGTTCCCTGTTCTCCTGTGCCCAGTAGCGCCTCCAGGTTAGTGGCCACCTCTTGCCAGACCTGGGTCCTGGCCCTGTCCAGTGCCTCCTCACCAAAGAGTGGGCCATAGTGTGGCTCCACAATGGCCACAAGGTAGGCCAGCTCAGGGGCACTCCACTGAGGGGATCTCCTGCATGCCATCTCTAACGCTATAGAAGGCAATATGGCTCTCTGCAGCGTGGCACCCCACGTGGAAGTGCTGCGCGGTACAGCGCCACCATTCCCTATCGCACTGTCACCGAACAGCACGCTAGAAGTGCAGCTATGCTGGATGTATAGCGCCAACGGGGAAAGGTCGGGCACAGGGTCATGGGTCTCTGGTGCAAGGCCACACACAGCACCATCAGACGTCTATGCATCTAGCGCGATTGGTTGCCTGTGTGCCATTGCCACAGCGAACTATTAGCGATTGTGCCCTGGCGCCATGTAGTGACCCTCACTACTAGCACCACTGGCACAATGGTGGCTGTGCCCTGAATTGCCTACCACGCACAGCACGCCATCAGCGTGGCAGATGCCTGCATAAGCTACCTGGGCATGCGCGGTCGATGTACTACACATGCCACAGAACTGCGCCATTGGCTCAGCAAGTTCCATTACAATTACCAAAGCACAGCGCGATATTCAGCCATGTGTACCGTCATCCGATCAGCCGGCGACGGCGCCAGAGTGCGATTTGACATCTCGTTAAAGTTGCTCCTCACCTAATTTGCATGGATTGGCGCTATAAAAATGCGACACTGTTCTGCAGTGGCCATATTCGATTACTGCAGTTTATTGGTGAGTTGCATGCTGTAGTGTTCTGGACTGTGGTATCAGGGACTTGCTTTGTACTGCACAGTCACAGGTAACCACTGTCATTCATACAGGCTGAATAATGACCGAGCGAGGACTGGGTGAGGAGGACAATGATGGTGGGCGGAAGAGGAGGCCCAATTTCACCAAGGCCGAGACGGAGGCACTCTTCGAGGCCTACATCGATCAGGAGCCACTGCTCAGTGGATGGTGGGGCACCCCTCAGGCCTGTGCCGCTGCATGGTAGGGCTCTGTGCAGGAGTGTAAATAGAGGATGGGTACCGACAGGAGGAGGGTGAAGGAGAAGGTGGCTGCCATCAGGGCGGCACGTGCTGCAACAGGCGGGGGCCAGCTGGAGGTGGTGCAGCTAACACCGGCAGAGGACAGGCTCACTGCAAGCATGCAGCGCAGTGCCATTGAGGGCGTTCCAGGAGGTGGCTTCCAGACAGGTGGTAGCCCATCACTGCATGGTATGTCATGGTCTGTCGGGGGGGGAGGATAGATCACATGCACTAACATGTCCTTACTTTCTGTTACAGATCCTGCATGTCTGCAGGGGTCAGCATTGAAGGGCCTGTCCACTGCGGACAGTCATCTGGAGTTGGAGGAGGGACCATCCACCTCCGCAGGTAGCCGGCGAGCATTGCAACAATGGGTCCGCCTGGCTGTCAACACTGATGTCATTGAGACAGGTGTGGGGGAGGTCCTTCCTGTGTCTCAGCGGTCTGGCGTCCAAGGATGCCAGCATGCTGTGGCTGTCGCTGTATCACAGACCTGCACCAATGATGATGACATGACCGTTATGGGCAGTGACATGTGTGTGTCATGGAATGGACACACAGCAGGCCAGCTCACGCCCATGGACTTGGCTGGTTCTGACGTGTGTGCCAGCGTGTCAGCACAGTCCCAGGCTGTGTCTGTCAGCACCAGTGGGGCAGCACTGGTGGTTGGTCAGGACAGTGGCACTGTTGTGGCCACAGTGGCGGAACAACCGATCCCTTGGGTACAGCAGACAGAGGGGCAGCAGCAGCAGTCACCCACTGGGACTGAGGGTTCAGGGTTCAGCGGTGGTGTCTGTGCACTGCCTGTCGACTTGACCATACCTGGTCCTGGTGAGCAGCGCCCACCCTCAAGGGGTGCTGAACATCAGGCCCTTCCATACCCTGAGAGACAGGATGCTGAGGTGGCAGACGACCTCTTTGACGAGCACACCCGCCTACTGCAGGCATCAGTACAGCAGCAGATGCGGCTTACAACGTCCGTGGAGGCACTGTGTGTGGCTCTGGAGTGGGTCGAGGAGTGACACAGCATGGACACTGATAGGATCCTGTCACAGATTGTCCAGTTGTGGGAGGATGTGACCGCTGCCATTGACAGGCAAACACAGGCATTGGTCGCTGTCATGGCCACAATGGGCACACAGTCAGGTGCCCATGTGTCGCTCACACCGCACAATTCGCTATCCACTCCCCATTCCCGGCATCGTGCGACACCCAACCTGTCGACACCGGGTTCAGCTGTGGGCATCCCGAGCACTCCTGGTGCAGGTATGTTCGGTGTGCTGCAGACCCCTGTGCGGGCACGGTCGCGTTCTCACAGTAGAACCCCTGGTGGACCATCGGTGCCACCTTATGAGGCCCGTGGTCAGCCTGCCAGTGCTGCTGGGTCTCAGCGGGGCCATCCATGCATCCGAGGTGGACGTGGCACTGTGCCACAAGACTGACCTGTCTCCCAGCGCGGGCACTGTCTGGTGCTGCCCTGTGTGCATTATGTGTTTCGGTGGGCAGTGCACCGGTGGGTGCCCGGCCCTACACATAGACACACGGTCCACCTGCACACCCTCCTGACTGCTGTCCACAGGTATGTGTGCATGATGATGCCTGCATTGTGCTGTACACCAAAGTGCGATGGTGCCCAGCATCTGACACACGCACATAGACAGTCAGTGGATGTGGTGGCCTGTGGACATGTGTGTTGCTAGTGTTTGTGTTCTGGCTCTGTTTTGCACCTGACCCCTGTGCACTTTGTGCTTATTGTGTGTGCATGTGCGTGTGTCCGTCCATGTGGTGTGTTACTGTTCACCCCTCACTGGTTGTATGTGTGTGCTTTTGTGCCCTGCTACATCTCTTGCCAGCATGCACCCCTGGTGTGTTTCCATGTGTGTATGTGGGTTGTGCCCTAGCCACTGGTGGTTGCAGATGGCCCCATGACTTACCTGTGTTGGCTGAAGTGCTCCTCTGTGATGGTGTCCCGGTGCAGCTGTGCCAGCCGGATTAGTCGGGGGTCCCATCGGCCAAGGGGGGGCTGCCCATTCCCATCATCACCGGCGTCACCATCGTCCCCATTGCTGTCCCCCTCTTCGACCTGTACAGCTATCCCACAGTCTTTGGCCATGTTGCGCAGGATACAACAGGCCAGGAATATCCCCAGGCCTTTGAGGGCTATACTGCAGGGCACCGCCAGAGGTGTCCAGGCAGAACACGCCTTCCATCCCAAACACCCTCCAATGACGGTGCATGGTGGCATGTGCCTCATGAGCTATTGCTGTGATGGGATCATGGGCCGCCGGTAGGGTGTGAGCAGCCAGGGACAGAGTGGATATCCACTGTCACCTGTGTGGAGATAGTGGAGGTTAGTGTCTTGTTCAGGCTCAGACTGCCCCAAACCCTGTGGGCCACACCCATGGCACCTCTGGCTTACCCCCCTGCCCACGATTTGTCAGTTCTACATACATACTCACCCACTAGATGACCTGTGGGGATGTTCCCACTCTCTAATCGATGGCACAGTGCCGACTGGTACCAGATGAAGGAATCATGTGCTCCCCCAGGGTGCGTGGCACAGACATTGATGATGCGCCCACTGGCATCACACATCACCTGGCAGTTGACACTGGCATATCCCTTCCGATTCATGTAGGTGGCCCCATTGGGGCCAGGTGGTGTGCGAATGGCCACATGGGTGCAGTCTATTGCCCCTAGCACGCCAGGCATATGTGCTACCCTGTGGAACTCCTGTATCTTTGCTGTGCGCTCCGCCACGCTGCTGGGGAAATGGATGTACTCCACAACATGTGGCAGTAGTGCGCTGAGGAATTGGGTGAGGATGCATGACGTGGCCGACTGTGTTATGCCTGTGGTATCCCCTGTTGCTCTCTGGAAGGTATCCGTGGTGAGCAAGCACATGCAGGCTGTTACCTTTGTCTCCACTGACAGAGCATGACTCCATCATGTGGGTCCTGCATCACATGACTGCACAGCTCACAGAGCTGCCTCAGTAGTGCCCTGTTCAGGCAGTACCAGCCCACAATCTCAACATCTGTGTACAGCTCAAAGCTGGTGCGGACTCGGTACTGCCTGTTGGGGGCATACTGCCGACGGGCTCTTCCACGGCCACATCCCCCTGCAGCATGCCTTCTCACCCCCCTCATTACGGCATCCATGTGGAAGGTGACACTGTCCATGTCCTTGTGTCCCCCCCCCAGCTGATGTTGCTTTGTTCCCCCAGCTGTCCTGACTGTTACCTCCCCTGCACCGGGTACACCTACTGGCCTCTGCACTCTGTGGCCCCACACACCTTCCCTTGCCCCTCTTCTGTGTTGTGGTTTCCCTGGCCTGCCCTCTTTCTCCCTATTTCTCTGTGCCTGTCTCTGACACATGTGGCTTCCCTGTAGCATTCTTGCACCTCTTCCTTGCTCCTTTCTATTTTGGCTCATTTCCGCTATGGCGCAACTTCCGCCTGCTCCACTGTTGCGCATTGCGCAAGTCTTTGAACATCGCACTGCGCACTTTATACATGGTTCCACCCCCTTCAGTTGCGCATGCCTTCATTATCATTGCACTGTTGCTCGGCATGTTTTCAGTGGCGCAACTGCCTCCTGCTGAATATCGCAGAATGGCGCATTTTCTGACCTGCGCTGGCGCAACCCTATTGCGCATTGCGCAACCCTTTTGAATATCCAGCCCATTATGTGCCCTTTCTTTACTGAAATCTAGGATTGATTTCAGGCCATGGGAAACAAAACAAAACAAAAACAGCTCAGTAGCCTTTTTGCTACCTTCACATGACAGTACAATTGGTTTAGGCTAATCTGATTGTCACAAGTCATGAAGAGCATTTACTTTTGCAAGCCAGAACAGTTTGATAAGTGTATTGAAATGAATGATTACTCCATATATTTCCATATGACATGATTTACTAATTATTCTGTGATTTCTTGCTGTAATAGGCTGCTACTACAACAGGTAAGAAATCTATGTTGTTTGCTCAGACTTTAATTTTTAACAGTAGGGTTGGTTTTATATATTGGTTTTCTCTGACCTCACAATTATGTCAGGATCTGTAGGGGTGGACCTATGTTCTAACACTCCCACTATCAGACAGGTTCTACTCCAACTGTCTATGACTATCTATAGGACATTTCTGACCTCATAAAGGCTACTCATTTCATCTTTATACATTCACTGCATTATCAGTATTTAGAAAATGGGCACGCTGCAAACATCGTAAATGCAGCATTCTGATTGGCTGAGAGATGCTGGCACTTGGGCTGTTATTTCTTAATAACACCCGCTGAAAAACAAGTGCCAATTCAGGATGCCCCATTGCTTATGCTATTCTTGGGCACCCCAAATTTGGAAACTTCCCAGTTGCCATGTTTTTTTGTCTCGCTTAACGAGATCCCCACCCCGTTGGCGCGGCTCAGTACCCCTCAGAAATCCTCACGCACAGCTTTCTAAACTCAGTCCTTACTTCTACTCACATTCTTACACTAACTCGCTGTCTTCTTGGCCACAGGTGTGAAAAATTAATTTATGTTTGAAACTTACGTTTTTTTCTTGGCTACCAACTTGCCTGACTTCATTTCGTATGTAACTCCCGAGCGCCGATATTTTCCCTTCGTCTATCACGCTCACAAATCCACTGTTTCATAGTAAAAGCAAAAGCAAAGGCAAAAAAAAAAAAAAGATAATTGACTTTTGTTTGTCATGGGAGACACAATTTCTCTGAGCACTTCTTCAACTGGGGAGGGGGAGGGGGCACGAGTGGCCGAGCATGAAGGTAACCATGACAACCACGTTAAAAGCTTCAACTACAGACGCTGCACAAGGACAACAATCCTCACATTAACAACAATACAAAGTCAAGCAAAGAGAAGCAGAGGAACTAATTTATTATACATTAAAGCAAATGTTTAACAATTTAAACATCTAAACATAACATTATTATTTTATTAAAATATTAAATACAGTGGCCCATTTTCTAAGTGTATAATACCCTCCAGGGTGGGTGTTATGGGATATAACGGACCTTCCAGGGGGCTATAAGGCCCTCCGCCTGCGTCGTCGGGCCTCATTACGCCCCTGGGCAGTCTGTTATATCCCAATAATGCCCACCCTGTCGGGTATTATTACTTACCTACTGTACCTGACTAACTTGTAAATAATTATGGGACACTATGTATAGTAAGTTCATAATAAATGGTCGAGTGCAGAATAGATGTAAAGTAGTACAGGGGAAACAGGAGCATGGTGCGTTAGTCACAGTACAACTAAGTATGCAGTTGACCAAAACCAGCAACATGCCATTGAAACATAGAAATTGATGACAGATAAGGACTGCTTGGCCCATCTAGTCTGCCCATTTTCCTTACCTGCTGCATATACCGCAGACCCTAATTGAAGCCAATAGAATGCTGGGCTATGTTGCTAGAGAAATCACCTTTAGAAGGGAGGAAGTCATTCTGCCACTATACAGATCACTGGTGAGGCTGCACTTGGAGTACTGTGTACAGTTCTGGAACCCATACTTAACATAGAAACATAGACTTTGACGGCAGATAAGGACCACTTGGTCCACCCAGTCTGCCCATTTCCCTACCTACTGTATAAGCTGCAGATTCTAGTTAACCAACAGCCTACTTCCTGCCACCCCAGTACAATTGCCTTATGTCTGTCCCATGCATGTTTGAATTCCCCCACTGTTTTAGCCCCAACAACCTCCCCAGGAAGGCAGTTCCACACATCCACCACTCTCTCTGTGAAAAAAGATTTCCTCACATTACCCCTGAGCCGTCCCCCCTCTATCTTTAAATTGTGTCCCCTTGTTCTTACACATCTCTTTTTCTGAAAGATGCTACCCTCCTGGACTTTGTTGATTCCCTTGAGGTACTTGAACATTTCTATCATGTCCTCCCATCCCTCATTTCATCAAGGGTATACATATTAAGATCTCTCAGTCTCTCTTCATATGATTTTTGATGCAGACCCTGCACCATTTTAGTTGCCCTCCTCTGGACTGCTTCCATCCTGTCTATGTCCTTGCATAGATGAGGTCTCCAAAACTGCACACAGTACTCCAGATGGGGTCTCACCAACTGTCTGTACAGAGGGATAACAACTTCCCTTTTTCTACTTGTGATGCCCCTTCCTATGCATCCCAGTATCCTCCTGGCTCTCCTTACTGACTTCTCACATTGCTTACCCAACTTTAGATCATCTGATATGACTACCCTCAAGTCCCATTCCACTTTTGTTGTTGTTAGTACCACCCCTGCTATTGTGTACTCTTCTTCTGGGTTTTGTTTCCCAGGTGCATTACTTTGCACTTCTTGGCATTGAATCTAAGTTGCCATATGTCTGACCATTCCTCCAACCTTGCCAAGTCCCTTCTCATCCTTTCTACCCCCCTTGTGTATCAACTCTGTTACAGATCTTTGTATCATCTGCAAAGAGGCATACCTTTCCTCAGACCCTCTGCAATGTCACCTATAAAGATGTTAGAGGACTGGATCCAGTACTGAGCCCTGAGGTACTCCACTAGTGACCCCCCTTTCTTCAGAATGTGTTCCACTCACTATTACCTTCTGTATCCTGTTGTGCAGCCAGTTTGCAACCCAGGCTACCACCCTGGGACCCACTCCCAAGTTGGCTAACTTGATTATTAATCTTTTGTGAGGACTGTGTCAAATGCCTTGCTAAAGTCTAGGTAGGCCATATCCACAGGCCCTCCCTGGTTTATTACTTTGGTCACCCAGTCAAAGAAATCAATTAGATTCATCTGACATGACCTTCCTACTGTAAATCCATGCTGCTTTGGGTCCTGTGCCCTGCTGTGCTTCTAGGTACTCAACAATTCTTTCTTTCAGAGTGATTCCATCATTTTCCTACCACTGAGGTCAAACTTACAGGTCTGTAGTTTCCTGCTTCTGCCTTGCTCCCACTTTTGTGAAGGGGAATCACATCTGCCCTCCTCCAGTCCTCAGGTACCACCCCATCCTCCCATGATTTGTTAAAAAGTGTGGTCAGTGGTGTCACTAGGTCCTCCCTTAGTTCTTTTAGGATTCTTGGGTGAATCCCATCAGGCCCCATTGCTTTGTCCACCTTGAGTTTTAGGAGTTCTTTCAGGACTCTTTCTTCTGTAAATGGACTGGTGTCAACCCCCCTACCCAGAGTGCTTCTATTGTCTGGTTTAGGTAACTCCTCCTCATCTTCTTTTGTGAATACTGAGCAAAAGTATTCATTCAGTATCTCTGCCTTTTCACTGTCTCCCTCTGCCCACCTCCCTCTCCTTATTAATCTTCACTATTCCTCCTTAACCTTTCTATGCTCCTAATGTACCTATAAAAGGTTTTGTCCCCCTTCTTAACTGACTTGGCTATTTTTTCCTCAGTTTGGGCTTTTGCTATTCTGACTGCCTTCCCCACTTTTGTATGCATTAATTGATACAGTTCCCTGTCATGCTCCTTCTGTGATGCCTTATACTTTTTGAATGCAGCCTCTTTCTCCTTAACCTTCCCTGTCACCTCTTTTGAGAACCATAGTGTTTTTTTACTCCGCTTTGTTTTCTTTACTGTTTCACACAAAGGCTTGTTGCCTCTATGATGGCAGTTTTGATTTTTCTCCATTGTTCTTCCACCCCTCCTTTTTGGCCATTTGCTAGTGTATTCCTCAGGTATTCACCCAAATTTGTCAAAGTCAGCCCTTCCAAAGTCCAGTATGCTTGTTTTTGTATGGCTTTTCTCCATGGTTGTGCTTATTGTGAAGCACACTGTGCAGTGGTCGCTTGTTTCCAGATGTCTACTGACTTCTAAATTTGTGATCCTCTCTCCATTTAAGAGTACCAAGTCTAGTATTGCTTCCTCCCGAGTGGGTTCCAACACTAGCTGTCTAAGGCCTGCCCCCTGCAGGGCATCGAGAATGACCCTGCTCTTGGATGTTGCTGCAGTACATGTCATCCAGTTAACATCTGGCATATTCAGGTCCCCCATTAACAGTATCGCCCATTTGTCAGCCATTTTGAGAATGTCCTCTATCATTTTCTTGTCCATTTCCTCCCCTTGAGATGGGGGTCTGTATACAACCTCTGTGCAGATTGTGATGCCACTCCCTGTCTCCCAGGTGACCCAGAGTGCCTCCCTTTACTTTTTAGTTCTGTAGCTTTGATGCCTTCCCTTATGTATAGAGCTACTCCACCTCCTCTTTTCCCCTCCCTGTTCCTTCTGTAGACTGTGTACCCCGGTATGTTGACATCCCAGTCATGGTTTCCCTTGTACCATGTTTCTGTGACTGCCACAATATGGGACACTTAAAGAAGGACATCAGGCTATTGGAAGGGGTCCAGTGGAAGGTGACAAAGATGATTACAGGAATGGAGGGGAACTTTATGAGGAAAGGTTGAGGGACCTCAATATGTACTCACTACAGGAGAGAAGGGAAAGGGGTGATATGATCGAAACCTTCAAGTACTTGAGGTGCACAAACAGGGTTAGTAAAAAAGGCATGTTTTGATTAAAGGGAGAGGGGATTACTAGGGGGCACAGCCTGAAGTTGGAGGGGGGTGGATTCAGGAGAGAAATGAGGAGGCACTACTTCACTCAGAGGGTGGGAGAGGAATGGTATGCTCTTCCTGAAGAAGTGATACCTCTTAAAACAGTGGGGAGATTTAGAAGGGAGTGGGATAGGGTCAAGGGCAAGGTACTGTGCTAGTCAGTGGGAAGTTGAGAGTGGAAGGGAAGGCAGCAAGTGGTGGTGGGGGGGGCGGCAGCAGAAGTCTAACCTGTGTGCTGCATGTCACAGAGTGGCTCTGTGAGATCTGGAAAAAAAGAACATATTGGGCTAGATGTTTATTTTCTTTTTGTATTGGAGTATTTGGAAGCTCTCCCCTTAAGAGAGAAAGAGTTGTATTTTATAAATGCTGGATGAAAGTAATAGTTTATCAAAATAAGGGAGAAAACCTCTTTAGTCAAGTTTAGAACTAATAGAATTGTTTCCCCTTATTTATAAAATATTATTCCTTGATGTAGTCCCTAGGAGGTAACAGAGAAAATCTCCAATTAATTTACCCCCCCCCGTGAGTAGCTTTTTTTGTTTGCTGTTGCTGCTTGAACGATCGGCAAAGCAGCATGACTGTGCGATCGTGCGCACGTTCGTGCAGCTTAAAAATATAGTCTGGTTTTGTTGTTTAAAAGCAGTAGTCTTTTCCTTACTTCCTAAAAGTAAATGTTCTCCTAAAATCGTAGTTATTCCCTTTTTAGGGAGAGTGCAGTTACCCTCTGAAGTTAGCCCCATTCCAGTAATGAAAACGTTCAGCCGACGGCTTAATCTTACAGAAAATATAACATTTTGTTTGTATTTTGTTTTGAGCACATTTCAAAACGAAATATTCTGTTGGTATTGTAGTTAGAATATAAAGGATACTGTTATAGCATAAGTAGAGCAGACGTAGACAGTTAAAACATTATATTGTCGAGGGCTATGTAAAAATCTCAGGGCGCTGTGTTCAAGGTCCTGGTGGTTTAGAATTATGCCTGTAAAAGATATCACCTTACAGAGACCCTGAAAATATGAAAACAACCTTCCAGTTCTTTAGCTTTACCCTGTTAGACTCAATTAGTAAGAGCATAGAAGAATGCAGTTGTTTGTACGTAGATATGCTGCTGAGGTTTTGTACGGCAATATGAAGTGCCAGTGGAATTACTGTGCGAGTGTACGCACCTTTGAGAAGGTATTCCTTCTTTTAGCTCCTTGTTAATTGTACCCTGATGTTTCAAAACCCTTCATATAATTTTTACATACTGTGGATGGATGGGGTGTTTGGGGGTGAGATTTTAAGCTCTTTTGGGTGTTTGTTTCGGGCGGAGGTTTCGTCGGTTCTTTTGCATTGCTGGGTTCCAATTGCAGTTCCTCTCTCTGTTTCAGCAATGCTCTCAAGAGCTGGCTGGCCATCCTGTTCATTACTAAATACTATTGGGAAAGGGGTGGTGCTTTCCTGATGCCAGAAATAAAATTTTAAAAAGCTTAGAAGAGGTTTAAATTACAGGTATGCTGGAAAATATGTTGTTACAAGAACTTAAAGGGATGTTACTTCTTTATATAAAATAAATATGTAGTGAATAAAGAAAAATTGTTAAAACAACATGTAGGGGTGGGGTTTTAAAGTCACCTGACCCTCTTAGAGTATAAAAGGCAATCGGTTAATTTATGAGATTAGATTGATTTTGGGTCTGGAAGTGAACTCCGGGGAATGTTGTTAAAGTGCAACTTTAAAGTGCTCTGAGGAGTGAGACTGTATGCATACCTCGTACCAGATGGAAGAACAAAGGTGCAGGTCCAATTTCTATGAGATAAAAATGTGGATGAAGTTTGGAAATACTGTTAATGGATGAAGAAGCCTGCTGTGTAATGACTTTCCTCAGACTGTTTGGAGTGCCAATGATGGGCATTGTAAGAATATGCACCCTGCTAATATAAAGTTTTCTGTCATATAATAAAACTTTGAAGCATATAAAGAACTGCTGTGGTGTCACACTACCTGGTTGCCCACATACACCTGTGCCCTATGACACTGCACAATCGAGCAGACGCGATAGACCACTTGGCCTGTATCCACTGGCATTTCCATGTTTGTATGTTCATATATATCTGCGGCTTACCCTTTCTTTCCTATTGCTAGGGCTCCCTTATGTGTATCCAATGCACTCTTGATTTCCCCTACCTTTTTTGCCCCCACCACCTCCACATGGAGGCTGTTCCATGCATCCACCACCCTTTCTATGAAAAAATATGTCCTCACATTATCCCTGAGTCTACCTCCCTCCAGCCTCATATCACAACCCCTTGTTCTTGAACATCTTTTTTTTCTGGAAGATGCTACCCTCTTTTACCTTATTTATACCCTTGAGGTATTTGAATGTCTCTATCATATCCCCCCTCTTTCCTTGCTTCCAGGGAATACATATTGAGGTCCTTAAGCCTCTCCTCATATGACTTCTAGTGCAGTCATTACATAATTTTTGTTGCCCTTCTTTGAACTGCCTCAACTCCCTGTTCAGTCAATATGTCACCGATAGAACCAGGCAAGGAATACTACGTGGAGAGCATCACGTAGTGCAGTAGCACAATAGGGTACAAAGCCCCACATGACATATATGGTACGCGTGGTTTTGTGCCCTATTGCACATGGTTGGGGAGGAGGAGTGATCTATAGGTTAAAGCCTCCGTTCAGGAGGTGGTCCACTGAGCTGCCACTGTGGCTCAGTGGAATGAACCATGGCACTACAGAATGTTGCTGTGCATCTGGACTGGGCTCGAATCTCGGTCCCAGACATTTTGGAAACCGCATTTGTGTGGTGCTAGTTTTTTCCCAATCCCAGTGTTTCTCCTCATCGCCATGTTGCCCCCCCCCGGAGTTGATTAGTTTTGTGGTGGGGTTCGGGGGTGCAGCCCCCCATAAATCCCCCTGCAGAAAACAAAACAGACACATGCCCCCATTGCCAAAATGGTTTTCAGCATTGTGTCTGTGCGCCAGCAATGTATCCGCTGATTTTACAGTGCGATACATTGCTGCACGGTTTTGTAACTCATAGTAATGACCCCGTGCCCCTCTACTCTGTCTATTTCCTTCTGGAGATGTGGCCTGCAGAACTGAACACAGTACTCCAGATGCAGCCTCGCTAATGGTCTGTACAGTGGTATCACCACCTCCTTTTTTCCGATGGTGATTCCTCTCCCTATGTATCCTAGTATCCCACTGGCTTTCTTCACCGCCTTTTCACATTGTCTGGTTACCTTGAGGTCATCAGATGTGATTACCCCCTGATCCCTTTCCTGTTTGGTGGCCGTCAGTACCTCCTCCCCATCATGTGCACCAGACCATTATTACTTGCCACTGGTTATAGGTTTTCCCTCTGGCCATACTTTAGAAACTACTCCAAGCCACGAACTGAACGTCCTACTCGATATGATTAACAAAGGTCCATTACCCCTCATTTTTTGTTAATCTCCACACTGCCTCTTGACAGGCTTGGACAATATGCTGCTATCTTTGTCTCCTCTCTGTCTAAGTCTCACATCTACCTATTGAACCATTCATTCTTTCTCTCTGGTGTTGGTTTCTCTTCTCCCATATGAGCCCCCCATTTGGTACCTCAAGGCTCAATGCTCAGATGCATGTTTTTTTAAATCTGCCTTTTCCCTTAGTCTTCATGTTTTTAAGTTTAGCATTAAAGAAATGCTGCCAAGAAAAGACACATATGTCAAACAATGGAAGTCCTTTTGCTTTTAGATGCCTTAGTAATAACTGTAATGCATTTGTAATACAGTTTATGGATGGTTACTTTGTCCTGCCATTTTAATTGCACAATACCACTGATGTAACATTGCAAACTGACACTACCATTATTGTATATGATTAACTCTTGTTGTGCATGGATTTCTAGCCTAACTAAAAAAAGTTTTTGTACCATAATGCAAAGGTCATAGAATGCTGCTGTACCCTTTTGTGGTACAGTAGCTTTTTGTTTTAACTGGAATGTAAACTTGTGCCACCTGCTGTTTTAATTTTATTTTCTCTACACACAGAACCCAGACTCTCCCCTAACAATGTATCTTGTGGTGTTTCATCATTTTAAAAAACAGAAACCTAGCTGTCACCTGGGTGGATTTTCAGTAGCTGGGTGAGAGTAGGTTTCTGTTTTTTAAAAAAATTGAAAACAATTAAGATTCCTTGGGAGGGAAAAAGCAGCATTTTTTATTTTAGGTTTCATACTATATACAAACATATGAAGAAGCCAATAGGAGAAGGCCATTTGGTCTATCAAGTCTGCTTGTATTGCAGGGTCCACAGATTGAGCTAATGTCCCTGCTCTTCCTCCCCAGTTCTCCCATCCTCCCTACCCATGATCCTTACCTTCCCCCTATGTCTATCCCAGCTTCTTTTGAAGCTGCCCACTGTCTTCAATGAGATGACCTCTTCCGGCAGTGCATTCCAAGTGTCCACCACCCTCTCTGTGAAGTAGTGTTTCCTGATCTCCCTCCTAACCCTCCTACCCTCCACATTAAGACTGTGCCCCTCATGTTATGGTTGCCACTCAGCTTAAAGAGACTCTCCTTATCAACCTTATTTATCCCTTTCAAGTACTTGAAGGTCCCAATCATGTCCCCTCTCTCTCTCTCCTGTCTTCCAGGGAGTACATGTTCAGTGCCCTCAACCTCTCCTCATATGCCTTACCCTGCTGACCCACTATCATCTTTGTAGCCCTCCTCTGGACCTTCTCCAGCAGATTAATGTCCTTTTTGAAGTGTGGGCACCAGTACTGAACTCCATACTCTAGATGTGGCCTTACCAGTGACCTGTACAAGGGCAGTATAACCTGCTCTCTCCTACTACTAATCCCCCTAGATATGCATCCCAACATCTTATTTGCCTTTGCCGCTGCTTTCTTGCACTGTGTGGAGTGTTTCAGGTCACTAGTGATCAACTCTCCCAGGTCATTCTCCTCCTCTGATGCAGATGCTCAGACTCCACCCAGGTAGTACTCTGTCCTGGGATTCTTGGATCCAGTATGGATAACTTTGCATTTCTTGGCATTGAAGACAAGCTGCCAGATCCTGGACCACCTCCCCAACTTTTCCAGATCTTCCTGTAGGTCCTGTATCCCTTCAGCTGTGTCCACTCTCCCACAGAGCTTGGTGTCATCCAGACATAGGCACACTTTGCCCTTAATGCCATCCCCAATGTAATTGATGAAGACATTGAACAACACTGGCCCCAGTACTGAGTCCTGCGGGACCCCACTGGTTACCTCGCTGGTGCCAGATAACTCTCCCCACAACCACCCTCTGGGTTCTGTCCCTCAGCCAGTTTTCCACCCATCTGGCCATCTATTCCCCAACCCCAAGATCCACCAACTTCCTGATTGACTTTTTGTGGGGCACAGAGTCAAAGGTCTTACTGAAATCAAGACAGAAGATGTCTACCGCTTGGCCCCTTTCTACTGTCTTAGTGACACAGTCAAAGAAGTCACCAGGTTCATTTGACACAATCTCCCTCCCATGAATGCTGCCTCACATCCTGGAGACCATGTGCCTCTAGATATTCCACCAATCTTTCCTTTAGTACGATCTCCATGAGCTTGCCCACAATGGAGGTCAGACTGACTGGTCTGTAATTCCCTGGGTCATCCTTGGGACCGATTTTGTGGAGGTGCACTACATGTGCTGTTCTCCAGTCCTGCAGTACCACACCTGACTCTAGTGAACTATTAAATAGATCTGCCAGTGGCCCACAGCCAGTTCCTTTAGTACCTTTGGATGTACTTTGTCCGGGCCTGGTGATTTGTCAACCTTCAATGCCAGCAGCCCCTCCCTCATTCTATCCTCCTCTATCACTACATCTGTTTTCCCTTTCCTCCCTGCTCCTCTTTTCCCTCCTGAAGGCACTGGTTATTCCTTCCCCCTGGTGAAGATGGAACAGAAGTATTCATTTAGTATCTCTGCTTTTCCCCCATTATCCTCCACCCCTTTCTTAAGCCTAACAATCCCTTCCTTCTTGTCTCTTTTCTCACTTATATAGTGAAAGAAAGCCTTCTTCTTCTTAATTCCTTCAGCTGTCTGCCGTTCTTTCTGTACCTTTGCTCTCATGACTTCCTTACTTGCCTTACTAGCCAACCTTAGGTAATTTTCCCTATCCACCTCTCTCTTAGTCTTCCTGAATTTTCTATAGGCCAACCTCTTCTCCCTTACTGCCTGTGCAACCCCAGAACTGAACCAGCTGGGCACTTTGGCCCTGGTGTTCTTCCCTCTGAGCCTAATGCACTCATCTGTGGCAACCAGTATGCCTTCCTTAATGATGAACCACTTTTGGTCCACCCCTGTCTCTGCTCTGATACCTGCCAGATGGCTCCTTAGCACTTCACCCATTTTCCTGAAGTCTGCCCTCCTGAAATCCAAGATTTTGATCTTAGTCGGGATGCTTTCCCTGCCCATATCCAACTGGAACCACACTGTGCAATGGTCACTTCCACCAAGTGGCTTCTTGACCATTAGTTCCTGTACTGTACATGCTCCCCATTTGTGAGTACGAGATCAAGAATTGCCTCAGCTGTTGCTGGTTCAGTGATGCCCTGAGTCAGGAACCCACTCTGCAGTCCTTCCTGGATCACCTGACTCCTAGCACATGTTGTGGAGGGTATGCTCCAGTCCACCTTGGGCAGGCTGAAGTCCCCCCCACAATTACCACCTCTTCTTTCCCCACAGTTTCCAATATTTGTAAGCTCAGTTCTCTGTCCCTCTCCTCACTCTGACTGTATAAAATAAGACATGGACAACCATGCACAGCTCCACTGTGTTTCCATCTCAGGATTCTGATAACATCAAGGACCTCACAAGCTTCACTTTCATGGTCCCTAGGATGTCATCAGAACCCCTGAATGGAAAAACAGCCCTGTTGTGCATGGTGGTTTCCCATGCATTATTCTCTGTGTTCTGACATCAGAATTGATAATATTACAGGATGTAATGTTTGAAAAGTTCCATATATTAAAAAAAAAACAAAAAACAGACAAGAAACCATCAAAAACAAAGTGTGTAACTCCATTTTGGGATTCTGGTGACATCACAGAGCACTCGAGCTTTGCTTTCAAAGTTTATAATGTCACTAGAATCCCCTGATTGATTTATAGCCTTATAGTGTATGGTTATGTATGGAAAACTATACACTGTAAAAAGTGATTCTGCTTCAGTAGCGATGTAGCTACTAACGCAGAACTACTTTTTGTTCTGCGTTAGTAGCCACGTCATAATGCAACCGTCCCCATCAGCGCTGATCATAGGACAGGGCCAGTTGAAGTTATGTGCACAGCTGGATGGTGATCCCAATGGTGGCAGAATGTGGTTAGCAGACAACAAAGGTTGGCTCCCAAAAAGTAAGGGAATGTGTTTTTGTGACCATACACTATAAAGAATAGTGTATGGTGTCCTGAACACAACTTGGCTATTCTTCCCCCTTGTGTATTCGATGATGGCTGAGTGACATCTTGAGCTTCACTCTTGAGGTCATCAGCCATCATCCAAAACACTCAGGAGAAGAACAGCCTTGTTGTGTATGGGGTGCCATACACTAGCCTATTTGTTACTGATGGTCTATTATTGATTATTGAACTTTTTGGTAGCCTTCTTACATTTTTCATTCATTGTTTTTGTTTTGCCAACTACTAGTAACAACAGTTCATTCAGAAACTGCCCATCTAGCCAGTGCAGTGGTATGGAGGGTAAGACATTGAATGCCTTACCTCCTGCCATGCTAGTAACCCATGTTCAGGATTGAGCATGGGTTGTTCAGGAGCTGGCTGGTGGGAGGAGGATTCAGCATCTGATAGACTGCTGTTCTCTTCTGGGGTGTGGAGGGAGTGATGCCCAGTATTAGCCTGGCCCCTAGCAGTGGCTGGGGGTCAAACCACTGGGACCGACCACAGGGGGCAGAGGCACAGCAGACACCCGGCGTGCAGCATATAGAAGCATGCACAGCTTCACCATGGACATCACTGCATGCCAGATCTTCTGCACCACAGGGAAAGGGAGGGAGGGAGGAAGAAAAGAAAATCCCCCTGACTGGCAGGATGATTCTCTGACCCCTTGCAGGCCCCACACCTGTGACCTAGGCATGGCTCCAAACAGATGTGTCTGGCGGGGCTGAGTTCAGCTCTCCTTCACCATGAGAAGTGGGAGACGGTACATTCTGGAGATGCTGGGTGATGGGGCTGGGGGGGATTGGAGAGGAGAGAGGCCAACCAGGGAGAGAGAAAAATGAATAACAAAAAAAACCAAAAAACTGCACATCTGTTAACAGCTTCATAAGAGCAAAATAACGTTTTAATAAAAAATACACTTTTTATATAGAAACATATTATTTGTGATAACATGTGAGCTTTTGTTGTAATATATCAGGTGACATAGAGGATAATGCCTGAGTAACAGTGGTTTCCACAATGTAATCACTGCAGGCAGTTGCCAGGACAACCAAGTAAACCTCGAGAGCACAGCTCAAGATGTTTACAGTTGTCATGGCAACCGCGAGAGGTGATTACATCCGTGCTTGACCACTGTTACCCAGGCATTGTATTTTATAGTGTATGGAAAAACTAGCCACTGTGGTAAAAAAAATACAGTTTTTTTCAATATGCGTTTGTTCACCTGCTCAGCTATGAATGCTTTCTGCTTTGTATGTTGAGCAACTAAAGTGCTGAAATTAGCCACTGTGATTTATACTGTAGTGGGTCTGTAACTGTCTGAATGGAATGTGTGTGGTTTGAATGACTGTCCAAGCAGCAGATCACCTTTCCTTTCCAAGAATTTTGACAGGTGGTGACATTCTATCCTGTAATCCCATCATTATGACATAGTTAAGCAAGGTTTACAGCATACTGTTGTCATAACAGTGGGATTATCAGGTAACAAACTGATTGAAAACAGGGGTTAATAGACACTGTCCATGCATTATATGTTTATAGTATATGGTTAGGGTTTACTGTGGATGGAAAATGATGGTTTTCCAAATCCTGTTGTAGGAGAGTTCAAAGGTCAAAAAAGTTGTTGTACTATCGTTCTGACATCACATCGATAATACAACAACTTTTGCCCCTTGAGCTCCTACCTGATTGGTGGAAACAGTCCGTGATTAAAAAAATATGTTCTAAAATGGCGGATTCACTTAGCGAGTGGTCAGGCGAGCAGACAGTTTGGACACGGACTGCCATAATCGGCTCCGTGTTTCCAAACTCTCAATTTGCAGTGTTTTTTTAAATCTCTGGCACAGTTACGGCAAACACAGAGTGGGACCGCAGTGATTAATACTGCTATATTCGGGGATGTGAACGAAACAGAGCATAACTGCAGTGAGGAGTACCGGTATCTTGGGGATGGGGCTCGGCGAGGACCAGTGCAGGAGTGTCAACGCAAGGTTTGAACCTTGTGTCCATTTTGGGGGATCCATATACTATAAAAAATAGTGGATGGTTGACTATCCACAACTAAGTCTGTGTTTCCATCTCGGGAGTTGATAATGCCTCGAGCTTTGCTCTTCAGGTCTCTATGACATAATCAACTCCCTCGACGGAAACACTGCCTTGTTGTGGATAGTCATCCATCCACTATTCTATATGTTCTAATCACATCATATGGGAGTAAAACTAGAAGAACAATTCTATTTTATGACTTGCAAAATCACACAGATGGCCAAAAATGTTACAAATATGTAGGAAAATTAATTTGTTACTGAACAAAGTGAATATTTTGTTTTAGTTTCTCAATGAAATAGATTAGGCTCCTTAGTAATGGTATTTCAATACAACAATATCAGAATTATATCTTCTTTTTTATTAGCAGTTTGAAAAGCAACAGCCTCATCTTACTCACTAGTTTAGTAGTACAGACACAATTATTGTTAAGATAGAAAGTATTTTACTGACACACTAAATCACAATAAAAAAATTATCTTTCATATTTAACAGACGTGAATAACTGCTTTTTAATTACCATTTATGTTCAGATAAGATCCAACTCTGTCTGTCATTTAACTCTTTCACAGAGCCCTCCCTTCTCACTTAGTCTGTATGTCCTTGTCAGGTCAATGCCTGCCTCTGTTTAACTTTCTTGAAGAGCAATGTATCAAAGACTAAAGTTCTTCTCACGAACAAGAACACCCAAACAAAAGTTTATCTCCCTATCTATTTACTCTACCTTGTCTTTGCTTTTTTTTTTTTTTTTACAATATGGGTGCTACCCTTGACAATGAAAACTACAGCTCCCCCCAGATCTTATATTGAATAAAATGACTACAACCTCCTTTGGAACACTGCCTGTTTCTGCCACATCCTGGACACTCACTCAGCTGAAGTCCTAATCCATACAATTGTGACCTCCTGTTATGCCTTGACTAGAACAACTCTCTCCTTGCAAATGTTTCATGTCACAGTTGTCCATTCGGACTCTAGTTTGTCCAAAATGTTGCTGTCTGCCTTTTCAGCCACTCCAAATAAGCACAATCACATCATCACTTCCATCCTAAGAAACTTTCACAGGCATCCAATTAAAGACCTCCTGCACCCCTACACTGCAGATCTCCCTCTTGCTCCATCAAGGAGAATTTTCTGAAGATCCCAAGAGCCTGCCTATAGTCCTCTGGTGGCAGAGATTTGTGGTGGCAGCTCGCTGGTTGTGGAACTCTCTCCCATCTCATCTCCACCATAGCTGCTCAGCAGAGACTTTGAAAAAGGCTTTAAAAACTTACTTATTCTAGGCATTTAGTGAACTTGCCTTACTGTCCTGCTTCTCCATAAACATTTTACCTTTTATGTTTATCTGGTTGTATTGTATGCTTTTTATGTACAGCATACAGATCCTCTGAGGTGGGGAGCATTGTAAATAAAATGGCTTGCTTGCAATTTCCTTGAGGATTTAATATGAGATTTCCTTCATGGGATTCAAAATTCTCTATGGACTTGCCCATTCTTATTTCAGTTATCTAGTCTCCCTCTACATCATCTTGCTCTCTCCACTTCTCCTACTTCTACACCTCCTGTTGCCTGCTATTTGGCTTAACCCATGTCCTGATCACAGCTGGTGTGTTTTCTTTTATCACTACAGCTACAGTATGGAACTCCCTTCTTTTCTTTTTCCTCATGGACTCTCCCTCACAGTATAAAGTAAGGTTGTATGAACCTCCCAATGTTTGGCTGCACAAAATTTGGCTGTCAAATTGAGTAAAATTTGTCAAAGTTCTCTTAACAGCAAACTAGTTTGCACTGATTCGACCATTAAAAAGCATTAGGAAATGGGATACATTGAATAATGCAATGCACTGTGCTGATGAAGCACCCAAAACAGCAGGATGATGCAGTGGGCCACATTGAGAGTTACTGATTATGCCAAGGCTAATGCTGGTTTCATGGGCAATGTTGCCACCCAAATTATTAATTTGTCCTGTGCAGGCTTGGCAAAAATTGAGCAAACATTAATCTGAATAAGACTGAGTGAAGACAACAGTGTAGCACTACACAGTGTGTCTCTAGGTTACTGATTCCAAAAGAAAAATTAATGGACACAGAAATCCTCCCCATCCACCTCATCATCCTCCTCTGTTAGCCCAACTAGAAGTGTAAGAGAGTCATCATCCATACACCATGGCAAAAACTTATTTGCAAAAAGGGTCCAGTTAATTTTTAAAAAAGTGAGCATCTCTACATTTTGAGTTGAAAGGCATTTTCTCCTGTTGATGTTAAAGTTGCTTGTAGCACTGAAATATCCTTTCTGAGCATGTACTTGCAGGTGGATAAATGAGGTGTTCAACAGCTACCTGTGTCAAAGAGGGCCAGTTGGTCTTTTTTTGGTACCAGTACAATAGAGGCTCCTCTCCTTCTGCTAGTGGCATGTTCTCATCTAGATAATCCTGCACCATTTTGTTTGTTGGCATCTCAGGCATCACTGTCAGAAAGTGACTTGTCATACATTTTCATCAAGCCATAGTCAGACAATTGTTCCAATAGTGGTTTGTCATCAATTGCTGTCTTCCTGGGGAGTGCAGCAGCAGCATTAGTACCAGGTTGAGATGGAGACAAATATGAGTGACTCCTGTGATGCTCAGTAGCAGTAGAAACATAATGGGATATTTCTTTCTCTCTCTCCTCCACCTGGCCTGTCAGTGTGAATTGCAACAAAGGATGATGATGGGTTTTGTTCTTCTGCTCTATTTGTGTTCCTGTTCTTGTTTTGTGCTATATGTATGGAGAACCTTACAGCATTCTTGTGCACCAAAGAATGTTTCAAATGTGTCTTGGAACTGAGGGTCCAAGAGAATGGCCACGATGTAGAGGTCATCTGCACACAGTTGTGAAATGTGTGTGTCATTCCAGAAATGTGATTGTATCCTTTCTGTTAGACTAAAAGCAATAGTATCCTCCTTTTCCTCTTATTAAGTTTTCATATGAAGTTGCAGATTAATGAGGGCAATGAGGGGAATACCTGGTTTAGACCTGATGAAACAGTACTAACCACCTTTTTGGCCTCCTCATTGGGCTTCAGCACAGAGCAGAGAGTCTCCATCAGGTGCATTGATTTGGGCTGATATTTACATCTCCCTTGCCAGTACCATGCTCTGTGGCATACTGATGGGTAATCCTCTGTTGTTCTAGCAGCCATTCCATCATCTAATAGGTGGAATTCTATCATGTTGCCACATTCTGTTTCAGGAGCTGGAGGGGAAGGTGATTCTGCTACTGAATTAAGTAATAAGGCATGATCAGGGGTTAGATTAACAGTCTGTTAATCACCCCCTAGGGGTGTAATGTGGCATGAGGCGCAGCCGAGCGCCATATTGCCCCTTGGGGGGTGATTAACTAACTGTTTATCTAACTCCTGGGAGTGCCTTATTGCTATTATAAAAATTGTTACAAAAGAAGAGGATTAAAAGAATACTTTTTGAATGTTTTCCTCATTCAGAGGGAGATTTTGAATAAAATAGTTCTTCCACCAACAGTTTAAGAATGCTCTTTCAAAATCAGAATGCATCATTCCAGTCATTCAGCAATGCTAGAGGATGGAATGCTGACAGGAAGAATCCATGTGCCATTCTGATCAGGCTATACATGACAGTATAACATGGATTAATGTAAGGCTGTTGGAATCCTAACAGCCAATCAGATTGCACCATTTCTGAGAACCTTTTTTATAATTTTTCATAATAGCTTCCAAGCCTTTCCATAATTGCTAAAATGACCACAAGCATTTTGGTCAGACCTACACATGCCGCACAGTGGTGCCTTCCTTATTTAGGAATTCCTAAACTACCAGATTTATACAGTGAGCAAAAACATGGAACATGTGCATAATCCCCATCGACAACTGTGTTTACAATGTTCTTTGCAGTATCTGATACAATAAAATATGATGTTAATGAGTGGGGTGTCAGCCACTCATCAAACTTCTGTTGAAGGAAGTGTAACAAGTTTACTGCATGATGGTTTTTGTCAAAGCCAGCAATACATAAAGCTGCCTGCTTGTGGAGATTGGAGGGCACCAGTGACTTGCAACTACTGCTGCTGCTGGCACTTCACCCAGGAAATGACGAGGGGAAACTGACACAATGGACAGTTACTGCCATGTAATAAGTAGTCTAACCACTGGTCCACATGTCGGTGGTGATTACAGATGCAGCAAAGTTTTACTTCGGCGGAGAATTGTCGGGGAAGTTGCCAAATTTGCCTCTGCAGATCACTTCATGATGCTGTCCCATTTAATGAAAATTCACCCTTTGTAACTCTGCTTGCTTTTTTTTTTTCAAGTGCAGTTTGCACTTAAAAAAGTCCAAATCAAGGAGAAGTTACAGAATGGCCAACCCCCCAAGTCCCTGGTGTCTAGTGCCCCCCCAATGATTGCTGGCCTCAATGTAAAAAAAAAATATGGTTATCAATTAAATCCCTGGGGCTGATTCATAGGAAGCCTTAGATTGCTACAAGTTGTGGCAATCTAGGGCTGTGGCACACTCCAGTTGCATCAGGGACCCTACACCTGATTCTGTAAAATCAGGGGTCCCTGTGACCAAAACCTGGGAGTCACCATACTCGCAGGCTAGAACCAAACAATAGGCATACCTGCAGGACTTGCCATCGACATCCGGCCCCCCCAACCCAGTGCAACAAGAAATCAATGCCAGGAGGGGTCAAGGGGCAGAAGGGGCACAGGGATGCCATAGGGGTGTTGGGGAGTGAATGGGTATGCCGGGTGGGTGATCAGGCACCCGGCAGGGGTGCCGTTGTTAAAACTATTATGGTAATGGTGTATGATTTCCTGTAATAACAGCACCCCTGCCGGGTGCCTGATCATCCTCTAGGCATACCTACTCACTCCTTAACACCCCCATGGCACTCCCCTGTCCCTTCCACCACTGAACCCCACATACAGAGCTCCCCAGCCCCCATCTTGTGGGGTAATGGCACAGGGGGCTTCGACCAACTCCTAGCTGGTCTAACTCTAGCCCCTTGTTGCACCCATGGCAGGGCTTTCTGACTCCCAAAAAAGGGAATGTTGCAGCCCCGACGAGATGCATGCCACCTTGTGAGCTGGTGTACCTCGATTTAGGTCACAAGGAAGGTGCAGTGCCTGTTTAGTACATTGGCTTCCCATTCCAAAGCAGATAGCATTTTGAAATTGGGAATGCCACAATTTATGACACAAGGTGCCAATTGATCATTGATGTTTGATGCAGGCACCCTACGGCCTTTTGGAATTGGGCCCCCAGTGTCTAGTGGCCTCCCCCCACGATCACTGGCCCCAATTTAAAAAAAAATATGGTTAGCAATTAAATTCCTGGTGTCTAGTGGACCCCACGCCCCCACCCCATCAGGTAGTGCTGCTGTTATCACTTTTATCAGGTGTATAATCACAGTCTGTATCTCTGTCCCCAAGCTTTGCCAAATCACTTTGCTCCTCCTCCTCTGCCTGTGTCAGTACCTGATTCACCCCTTTTTCATTCCAATTTTATACAATGATTCCCCATGTTGCAATCCTTGCAGTGCCACTGTGAGTGGTTCCTACAACGTGAGATACTTTATGGACTGTTTGACTATTACTGTCATCTTCCTATACACTTGTATTTCTCACTGAGGCAGAGGGTCTATTACCAAGCTGACTATGTTTTTGTTTTTCTTTGTGACTGGACAATCCCATGGTACCATCTCCTTGGCTTCTCTTGGTCTATTTCTTAATGCTTGCAACACCACTTAGCCACTTGGATGATGAATGAAGAAGAGCAAGACTTTATTTTATTTAATTTTTTAATGTTGTTTTTTGCTACTATTTTTTATTTTAGTTTTTTACTTTTATTTAAAAAATATTTTATGTTTTATTTTTATTTCTATTTTATTTATTTTTTTGTATTTAGTTTATCAATTGGATGCCATCAAGGATTACCATAGGACAGGCACCGAGTTGCTGCCAGCTGGCACACACTTGCTGCCCACTGCCCAGATCAACATGCACAGGCTGCTCCAGGACTCAGGACGAGGAGGAGGAGGAGGAGGAGGAGGAATGAACTTTAGCAACTTGAAGGAATGTGAAGAATTTTGTTTTTATTATTTTTGTAACTTTTTTAATGGGATGTCACCAAGCTGCCAACAACCAGGAGCCTGGCACCAGCACACTGCCAGCTGGCACACACTTGCTGCCCTGCCCACTGCTCAGATCACACTGCAACAGCACAGCTCAGGATGACACCTGCTTCCTGCCCTGCCCACTGCTCAGATCACACTGCAACAGCACAGCTCAGGATTATATACACACAGGCTGCTTCAGGACTCAGGAGGAAGGAACCGCTGCAATATGGGGAAACGTGAAGACTAAAAGTTTCAATTTGAAAACTGCCACAAAAAAAAACAACATTTTTTTAAGGGATGCCACCAATGGACCAACTACCAGGTACTGGGCATGGCATGCTGCCAGCAGGCACACACTTGCTGCTCTGCCCACTACTAAGATCAGACTGCAATGACACAACTCAGGATCACAAAACACACACACACACACACACACACACACACACACACACACAGTGCTTCAGACTCAGGAGGAGAAGGAAGGAGCTTCAACAACTTGAGGGAATGCGATCAATTTTGTGTTTATTTATTTAGTTGACTTTTTTTAATGGGATACCATGAAGGTGCCAACTACCAGAGGCTGGGCATTGGCAGCCAGCTGGCAGACACTTCCTGCCTTACCCACTGCCCAGATCATACTGCAACAGCACAGCTCAGGATGACACCTGCTTCCTGCCTTACCCACTGCCCAGATCACACTGCAACAGCACAACTCAGGATGACACCTACTTCCTGCCTTACCCACTGCCCAGATCACACTGCAACAGCACAGCTCAGGATGGGACATGCTTCCTGCCTTACTCACTGCCCAGATCACACTGCAACAGCACAGCTCAGGATGGGACATGCTTCCTGCTTTACCCACTGCCCAGATCACACTGCAACAGCACAGCTCAGGATGGGACATGCTTCCTGCTTTACCCACTGCCCAGATCACACTGCAACAACACAGCTCAGGATGACACATGCTTCCTGCCTTACCCACTGCCCAGATCACACTGCAACAGCACAGCTCAGGATGGCACATGCTTCCTGCCATACCCACTGCCCAGATCACACTGCAACAGCACAGCTCAGGATGGCACCTGCATCCTGCCTTACCCACTGCCCAGATCACACTGCAACAGCACAGCTCAGGATGACACCTGCTTCCTGCCTTACCCACTGCCCAGATCACACTGCAACAGCACAGCTCAGGATGGGACATGCTTCCTGCTTTACCCACTGCCCAGATCACACTGCAACAGCACAGCTCAGGATGGGACATGCTTCCTGCTTTACCCACTGCCCAGATCACACTGCAACAGCACAGCTCAGGATGGGACATGCTTCCTGCCTTACCCACTGCACAGATCACACTGCAACAGCACAGCTCAGCATGACACCTGCTTCCTGCCTTACCCACTGCCCAGATCACACTGCAACAGCACAGCTCAGGATGACACCTGCTTCCTGCCTTACCCACTGCCCAGATCACACTGCAACAACACAGCTCAGGATGACACATGCTTCCTGCCTTACCCACTGCCCAGATCACACTGCAACAACACAGCTCAGGATGACACATGCTTCCTGCCTTACCCACTGCCCAGATCACACTGCAACAGCACAGCTCAGGATGGCACATGCTTCCTGCCTTACCCACTGCCCAGATCACACTGCAACAGCACAGCTCAGGATGGCACCTGCATCCTGCCTTACCCACTGCCCAGATCACACTGCAACAGCACAGCTCAGGATGACACCTGCTTCCTGCCTTACCCACTGCCCAGATCACACTGCAACAGCACAACTCAGGATGACACCTACTTCCTGCCTTACCCACTGCCCAGATCACACTGCATCAGCACAGCTCAGGATGACACCTGCTTCCTGCCTTACCCACTGCCCAGATCACACTGCAACAGCACAGCTCAGGATGGCACATGCGTCCTGCCTTACCCACTGCCCAGATCACACTGCAACAGCACAGCTCAGGATGACACCTGCTTCCTGCCTTACCCACTGCCCAGATCACACTGCAACAGCACAGCTCAGGATTATATACACACAGGCTGCTTCAGAACTCAGGAGGAAGGAACTGCTGTAACTTGGGAGAATGTGAAGACTAAGAGATTTAATTTGAAAACTGCCACAAAAAGGAAAAAATACATTTTTTATGGGATGCCACCAAGGTGCCAACTACCGTGGTCTGGACACTGAAATGCTGTCAACAGCACACACTTGCTGCCCTGCCCACTGCCCAGGTCACATTGAAACACCGCAGCTCAAGATGATACACACACATGCTGCATCAGAACTGCAACTTAGGGGAATGTGAAGACTTAGAATTTTGATTTGAAAACTGCCACAAAAAGAAACAATTTTTTTTTTACAGGATGCCACCAAGGTGTCAGCTATGAAGGAAGGGGCACTGGCATTCTGCCAGCTAGCACACACTTGCTGTCCTGCCTACTGACCAGGTCACACTGCAACAACACAGCTCAGGACTGCACACACACACACACACACACACACACACACACACACACGCCTTTAGGACTCAGGAGAAAGGAACCACTGCAACTTGGGAGACTGTGATGACTAACAGATTTGATTTGAAAACTGCCACAAAAAGGAAAAAAAAATGAATGGGATGCCACCAAGGAGCCATGAACCAGGGGCCAAGCACTAGCAGGCTGCCAGCTGACACATACTTGCTGCCCTGCCCAGGTCACACTGCAGCAGCACAACTCAGAACAACACATACACACACACACACACACACACACACACTGCTTCAGTACTCAGGAGGAAGGAAATGCTGCAACTTGGGGGACTGTGAAGACTAAGAATTTCAATTTAAAAACTGCCACAAAAAGAAACAAAATTTTATGGGATGTCACCAAGCTGCCAGCTACCAGGGGCAAGGCACTGGCACGCTGCCAGCTAGCACACACTTGCTACCTTGCCTGCTGTCCAGGTCACACTGCAACAGCATAGCTCAGGATGACATACCTGCAGGCTGCTTCAGGACTCGGGAGGAAGGTACTGCTGCAACTTAGGAAACGTGAAGACTAAGAGTTTCCATTTGAGAACTGCCACTCACACAAAAAAAAATATTATTTATGGGATGCCACCAATGTGCCAACTACCAGTGATCAGGCACTGCCCTGATGCCAGCTGGCACACTGGACTTGAGTAAAATAGAACCACTCCTCCCCAAAAAAAAGTCACATCAGACTTCTGCCAGGGGCTTCAAATAACATTTGCTTTCTTGTAATGCCCTACTAAAAGGCTAGCTCTGCAACAAATATGTGTGCTGCACTGTTGAGATTAAATTATTTTGGCAGGTTAAGTGGGCACTGGTACATTGCCACTTCATGTCCCATCTGCTCACTGCCCAGAGCCAAGCACACTGCCTGCTCCTGCAGTCCCCCAACCATTCTACTGTCTCCCTTCTCAGGCAAACCTCTGATCCCAGAGCCCTGCTGGCAGCCTGCAATGCTGGTGCTGTTCAGCCTGCCTTTTCTGTTTTGTGTTGCTTGCATGCATGTGCAAGAAACACGTTGTGTCAGCTTCCTGCAAAAGTGAGTTATGGAGGCGTGTCAGTGTTGTGCTGAATGGCAGCAGTCCGTTCTAGGGCTGTTCTCTGCCGCAGCCAATAGAGGAGCATGCTGTCGATCACAGCAGTTAATGAGCATGCCAAAATGTGCAAAGAAATTCAGCCACATCACCACACAGTCAGCTGTTTTGGTGCATTACTAGCGACCAAAACAGCTGATTGAGTGGTGTCCCCATGGCGATGGCTTCTCCGACGGCCTCTCACAGTCCCCACGAGGCCGACAGAAAGCCACTGCCCACCGTTCAGTGTACCTTCCTGGTGAAACATTTCAATAGATAAAAAATAAAAAAAGCTGATGGGGTGCCCAATCCCCCTGTCAGCATAACCTCCTCCCCAGTACATTTGCCGACAGGGTAGCTCAATCCCCATCAGCATAATGCACCTCCCTCCATTTTTTGTTTACTGAGGGGGTGTCCAATCCCCCCTCAGCTCATGCATCCCCCCCAGCACACTGTATGGCCGACGGGGGTGCCCAATCCCCCATCAGCTCCACTGCCTCCCCAAACAAACTTCCATCTGCCACGCTGGGAGCCCACTGCAGCATGGCCAAAGTCTCTTTGGCCAATGGGGTGCCCAATCCCCTGTCAACTTCACTGCCCCCCCAACAAACTTCCATGTGCCATGCTGGGAGCCCACCCCAGTGTGGCAAAAGTCTTCTTGGCCCACTGGGGTGCCCAATCCCCTGTCAGCTCCACTGCTCCCCCTCCAAATAAACTTCCTGGTGCCATGCTGGGAGCTCACCCCAGCATAGCAAAAGTCCCCCATTGTCTTAAAAAAAAAAACTAGAAGAAAAAAAGGTCCCTCGTTGATTCCCTTGCCCCCTTCCCCAACCCACGCCCACCCTCTGCATACACCACCTCTCCACATCCCCCATCTCACCCCATACTTACCTCCGGAGCATGGCGTGATGATCTTCTGTGGACCGGGAACATGTCTGCACTCTTCAAAGCTGACCGCAAACCGAAGAAATGCTGGTAAACTGTATAATCACATAAACAGGGTTTTTTTCAACTTTGGTGCATATCTCGGCCATTTTTGGGAATTTGTTCACCAAATTTTCAACATGGTATCCTTGGGACCCCACCTCATGAACACAGTCACTGTCATTTTGTTATTTGGTCCCAAAAAGTGATTTTGAGGTCACTGTGTGGAACCACCTTTTGGGACCTATTAATGAAACTACAGTAACACAATTCATGAGGTAGTCCCCCAAAAACCCTATGTTGAAAATTTGGTGAAAAAATTCCCAAAAATGAATGTTTTACAAATGTACATTGCACAGTTTTTATGCACGCTTGTAACTTCAAGCATTTTTAATATTTTAACTCCAGATTTTCAACACTGCCATTTTACCACAAATCCTAATGAACAGTAGAGGTGTCATTTTTCACATCTCCCCAGAAATGTGTTTTCGCACCTGTATCACACAGGGGCGCGGCTGGTGTGCAAAATCAATGTTTGGGATAGAGTAAGAAAATCACAGTAACACTGTTCAAGTGTTATGCCCCAAAAAACCCTATGTTGAAAATTTGGTGAAAAAATTCCCAAAAATGACTGTTTTGTGAGTGTGCATTGCACAGTTCTTACGCACGCTCATAACTTCGAGCATTTCTAGTATTTTCAATCCAGATTTTCAACATTGTCATTTTACCACACATCCTAATGAACAGTAGAGCTGTCATTTTTCACATCTCTCCAGAAATGTGTTTTTGCACATGTAGCGCACAGTGGCGCGGTCAGTGTGCGAAATCAATGTTCAGAACAGATTAAGAAAATCACAGTGACACTGTTCATGAGCAGAGTTCTTAAACTGGCTATGTTGAAAATTTGGTGACAAACGTTCATAAAATGACTGTGTTACGAGCATGCATTGTGCAGTTTCCACACACCCTCGTAAGTTCATGAATTCGTAATATTTTCAGTCCAGATTTTCAACATTGGCATTTTTCCACACCTCCTTATGAGCAGTACAGCTGTAATTTTTCACACCCTGTCCAAAATGTGTTTCGCACTTCCGGCACAGAATAGCTCGGTCACTGTGGGAAATCAGGGCTCGGGACAGATTAAGAAAATCACAGTGACACTGTTCATGAGTGGAGGTCCCAAAATGCCTATGTTGAAAATCTGCTGTAAAATATCCCCAAACTAATTACATTATGGGTGTGCGTTACGCAATTTCTACGCACACTCGTGACTTCACCAGTTTTTTTATATTTTCACTCCAGATTTTCAGTATTGCCATTTTTTACACCTCTTCATGAACAGTACAGGTGTCATTTTTCACATCCTGTTCGAAATGTGTTTTTGCACCTGTGGTGCCAAGTGGCGCAGTCGCAGTGCAAAATCTCCTTTCGGCTAACAAACCGATAGTGTCACTGTTCATGCGGTGCGGTCACAAAAAGCCCATGTTGAAAACTTGGAAGTAAAAATACCAAGAAATGCCCAGGGTATTAAGGTTTTTGACCATAACGCCCTACCCTGTAGGGACTGACAGGCGTCAGGGGTGTGACTTGTCAACAGTAATGCTCATGCCATTCCACCCCCACTCTGCAGCCAGTGGCAGGCTTCGAGGTGCAACTTGGACCCTTTGGCCCAAGAGTTCATCCCATTCTCCTATACTACACCCATTTCAGCATATTTCCTTATGGAATGAGGTGAGTGTAAAGCCCAAATACTCCAAAGCACACCTCGACGCTTGTAAGTGTCTGCAGGGTAGGGTGAGGTGAAATGTTGTGACCATTACGGGCGACAACCCAAAGGCACACCCCAATGCCTGTCCACCTCTGCAGGGTGGGGGTGGAGTTGGTGTCAGTTCAATACTTTACTGCCATTCCTATACTGCATCTGTCTAACTCCTGCACTTCCACTGCTAATGACAGCAAACAGCACTTGGCATTGATAAATGCTTGTTTTTCTTCCTTTTTCTCTCCCCTTCTGCAACCCTGCTACTATGTTGAAGTTTTTAAAGAAATACAGAGGATTTCAACAATTTCCTAGCTAATCTAACTAATCAATCACACAGCTGTGCCTGAGCTACCTAACAGCCTGATGACAAACGTGCAGGTGAACTGCCCCTCTGAGTCATGTGATGCATGCAGAGTCAAGCAGCTCCAAAATGAGGCTGGGGCCTGTGATTACGCAGAGCCCTGCAGTACTGTGACTGACTTAACTCTTTCAGGGGTGAACTGCAGTTCATGGTTCGACTGGTTCAACTGATCTGCGCCATTCAGACGAGGCTAAATCAGTTGAACCTAAAGTCCATCGATTTCGTCAGAAAATTCTCCACCATTCACAAGAATTGAACACTCTAAGTTCAAGGTGTTCGATTCTTGGGTAGAACTTTCAGCCCTAGTATAAAGCATGCCTTAAAACATATCTCCCCCATATATCAACTAAGAACTATCTTGTGTCTTGTTTTGTGTTAGTTTCAAAAATCCTCAATATATCTTTATTTTAACCATAACAGCCAAACAAAATAAACTCATATTTTTGTTTTATCAGGTAGTGAACACGTCATGATGTCTGTGCCTTACAAATGGTTATCTGAATTAAAGAAATGGAGGATTGTAAGGAACTGTGAAAGTGTTTTGAGTTACACATTTATGATAAACTTTTTGCCCACAGATTCCTAGGTACAATCTATGTGTTCTTGTTTTGTGGCCTTCTATTTTGCTCTTGACAGCTGACATTCTGGCTTTCCTTCTGCCCCTGGACCATGCTCTGGCTAACCTGGTACTGACCAGTCAGTCCTTGGATGCTCCCACACCTCCCCACTTTCTCTTACTGCCCTACTTACCTCATGTACCCCCCCACTTCCTCCACCTCTCCGTGACATGTCCCCACCAGTTTATCTCTCTAGACCCTAATTTTTTTGTGACCTGTTGCTGATTCTTCCTCCGCACCCTCTTAGCCTTTAGCCTACTACTCCCCTACGACTATTCTGTCTTTAATGGATATATCTACATGTTGTACCCTTTAGGAAACTGACAATGCTATTTAGCTGTTACCTTGGAGTATTGACTTAACTTGTACATAGTTGCACTTTATTGCACTTTAAATATCTCTTCCTGCTTTGGGGACTGTCCTCACCCCCGTGTATGTTGCACCTATGTTTTGGACTATGCAATGTTTCTGTCTATCCTTTTATTATGATATAGAATACTCTATGTCCCTTACATGATGTTTTACAGACAATGCCTGTTAGCTGCCACTGTTTCCCCCTAACTCATGTACTTAATGCCCCCCGTTTGTTTGACAAGAATCCTGTGTAAATGAACTTTTAGCTCAAAGGTTGCAATTCCGATTTCTCAATAAATAAATAAAAATAAAAAAATAAAATAAAACATTAATGGTGTGGAGCAGCTCTATGTGTCTGAATATCAAAGACCAGTTGATCTCTGATTGCCTTTATTGAAAGCTCTTAGCAAAGAAACATAACTGGACTTATAGGGAATCTGCAAACTGCATTTGGACTGACGCCACTGGAGAACACCTGCTATAGCTCCTGCCATCCATACAGGCAAAGGAGTTGGGGCACTAAGTAAACCAATAACACAGCAACGCAGAAGGGATGAAGTATGTGCAGTATCATGGAACATTTCTCAAAACAATTGCTCTAGCTTTGTGGTATATTCCAGGACTACCTTTCTGCTTCTGTACACTTCCGATACAGTGAATAAAGCCTATGTACAAAGGTTGGCCTGGAAACCCAACTTTGTAATTTGCTACTCCACTGACCATGTTTAAATTAGCTTCCTTGATGTGGTCTGGTCATCATTTGTTTTGTGGTGCATGGAAGTTATAGTGACAGCAGCCATATCTATGTATCATTATCATCAGGATCCCCACTGCTGTTATGACTCTCTTCTGCCTGAACAAAAGTCATAATGCTGCTGACTTTTGCTCAGTGTTCCTCCCATGCAACACTAAAGAAACACTGTGATGCGATTAACTTTGGTTCCATTTCAGGCTCTCTCACTCTCTCCTGTCCAGAACGTCAGCAGCTGGCTGTGTTTGCACCTATAAACTGATTTTTATTAAATGCACAGGCCCACCTAATTCAGCTGAGACAATCCCAGGAACTATGCTTTCAACAGCCAAGTGTGAAAGTGCTGGGTCACAGCTCTGTTCTCCATAGCAATACTGTGTGATACTGATAAGCCTTTGAGTATTACCAAAGACACTAAATATCACAGAACTGAAAACAGCAATGCAGGCTCGTGGACATGCCATTCCTTTGAGTATCTAATATCCTTTCTTCATTACCCTTTTAATGACTGAATATATTTTAAACAGATATTTTTGAATTGTTAAAATGCACTGATAAAACATGGTGCACTGATGCTTCTATTTTGTTTGCACTGTGCAAATCCAGTAAAGTGTTTTATATAAAGTTCTGTAACTTCTGTAAAAAACAAGCCAGAACAGCTAAGAGTGCCTGTTGTAAGGAATTGCTGCTAGGCTCTGCTGGGGACCCTAGGAAATTCTGGGCCCATGTCAAGACCTTTCTCAGTGCGTCCCAGTCAACTAGCACCAGTCACATTGTATTAAATGGAATACATTGCAATGACTCCAACACCATTGCTAATTCCTTCAATCAAATGTTCTCAGACCTGTCTCAGTACACCTCTGCCTTCCCATCTGCCCAGGCAGCCTCTCTGCTTGCAGCATCAGCACAGTCCACTACCCTCAGCTATCCTTCCCAACAAATGTCTAAAAATCCCCCTTTCTGCTTCAAGGCAATCTCAAGGACTGAGGTCTTAAAATTATTATGGACTGTCTCTGACAACACTAGCTCTGGATCAGATACACTTGAGCCTCAGTACCTGAAACTAGCAGTACCATACATAGCCTCCCCTCCAGCTAGAATTCTCACCACCTTGTCTCTCTAATAGGCAAGTTCCTGACCTCTGGAAGATTGCTCGTGTAACTCTGGTCCTTAAAAAAGGTGATACCAAGGAGATTACTAGCTACAGGCCTTATAGCCATCCTATCGGTCCTAAGTAAAATTCTGGAAAAACTTGTTGCAAATCAAACCATTGACTACCTCACAAAGTACAGCCTTCTTTCTGACACACAACATGGCTTCCGTAAAGGTCACAGTACCTCTACAGCACTTCTGAAATTCACTACCGATCTGCTTACCAGTCTGGACACTGGCCAGCTGACAGGGGCAGTTTTTATAGACCTTACAAAGGCCTTTGATCTTGTTGATCACCCCCTGCTCCTCTCCACTCTTTGCAACCTGAGCTTTTCACCCCCAGTTGTCACCTGGTATGGAAGCTCTCTATCAAATAAAACTCAGTTTGTGAAATTCAAATCCTCTTTATCTGATGGTGTTACCATCAATATTGGGGTTCCCCAAGGCTCTATTCTGTGACCTCTTCTTTTCTCACTTTTTATCAATAACATACATGATGTTTTTCTTTCTTGCTCATCTGTTCTCTATGCAGATGATCTTGTACTCTATTCAAGCTCTGATACAGTCACCAGCATAAATGCATCCCTTTCTTCAGATTTCACAAATGTCCAAAATTGGCTTTCTGCACATAAGCTTGTAAGTAATGCTAAGAAAACCCAAGCAATGTTACTTGGATCTGCCCCTAAACTTAAGACATGTCAAACTCCCCTATTGGTGCAAGACCACAGTGGCACACAAATAGAATGCATTACATCTTTTAAGTACCTGGGAATTCTTCTGGACCAATCCCTGGACTTCAGCCTGCATATACAATCTGCCTGCAAGGCAGTGAATGCTAAACTAGGGGTTGCTTACAAGTCCAGTTTCATGCTGACTCCCTCTGCTAAACTTGCTATTGCCAGAGGCATATTACTCCCTGCCCTCACCTATGGCATGCCTACCTTTGCTGCCACACACAAAACCATCCTTCATAAGTGAGATGTCACTTATAATAATATCTGTCGATACGCCTCCTCATCACCACGGCTTAAGCACCACTGCCAACTGTACAGGGACCTGGGCTGGTTAACCCCCTCAGCTTGCCGTCAGTACTTTCTTGGCTCCCTGATTGACTCTATACTCAGAAACCAGACCCCTTCAGTGCTCGCAACATTGTGGGTACCTCAAACTTCCTCCTATAGACTGTGATCGGTAGATAAATCCCTGCTGAATGTACCTAGATGTAAAACATCAAAAGGCTCTGTTGCCTTCAATCACTCTGCCCCTAAACTTTGGAACTCTCTCCCCCAAGCACTTTGAATATCTGGATCCCATGACAGCTTCAAAAAGGAGCTACACGTACATCTATCCCTTGCTGATCTATGCACTGGTTTTAATCCTGCCTAATCCACTCACCCACCAGATGCTGCCTAGCCTAACTTTAACCTCCCTACTTCATAGCACTTCTTACCCTTACTATCTCCTTGAGAGCTAATCTACCCAACTCCCCCCCTACACCTGAGTCTTGTTTCAGAGGCCATGATAATGCATCCTGCCCAGTCAGGAATTTGCCCTTGCTTTGTTTCACAGCCTATTTGAATCTTCATTGTTGTGACTAATTTGAACAATATTTCTTTGCAGCTATGTTGAGGCATCTCTTCCTAGACTGTGTAGGTTTTCTCTGCCTAAAAATTTATGTGAAATTGCATTGACTGTTATTGTCCTGGCTGCATGTATTCATTACTAACTGTTTTGACCTATGCTATTGTAATTTCATTGTACTCATGCTATGTACGTGTCGTTGATTGTTGTACTCTCCTGGGTCATGCCTGAAAATAGTCATTTCATGGCTAGTGCACCTACCTGGTTAACAAAAACTAAACAAACAAATAAATAAATAAAGTTTGCATGCCAGGCACTGTACAGAATGAAGATTGTGTTATATTTTATTGTATTGTATTGTATTGTATATACTGTACTGTACTGCATTGCACTGCATTTCATTGCATTCCATTGTATTGTATTGTATTGTATCATATTTGTGCACCTTCCTCCAGGACCTAATTGCCTACTGAAGCTTGAAAGACTAACGTTATAAGAAGGGCTATTATACCTAACAACATTTCTGAGCAGATTACTCCTGTGATAATCAAAATACTGTATTATAGGAAATTATCCTAGCTCATTCTCAAGTGACCAGTCCCATAGCTGAGTAATTAAAACAAGAACATACACAATTGTACAGTTGAATTGGTTTAAATCTGGTTAACAATCCCTTGAAAAAAGGTTCAGGCTGAATGAGCTGCACTTTAACCCAACCATTCCAGAGGCACAGTAATGGTTGGATGACTGAGGGCAGTGATAGCCCATGTTTTGAGACACAGCTGTTAAAGATCCACTGCCATTGCTTTCTGCACACTATCCAAAGGAGAAAACAACTATTCTCAAGTAGAAATGAAGGCACTGAGAATCATTTTCAGTGGGGACAAATTCCTTGAATATCTATCTGGGAGGAAATGTACTATGATGGCTTGTCATACATCATTTATAAAATGTTAGAACCAAAGTTTAATGTTCCTGCAGCAGTAGCAGCCCAGATAGAGAAGTGACCTATGATCCATGTCTTCTTTTAGTACAGCATTTTTAAGAAACCCATAAAGAAATACAAACATGGACACATTATCAAGGTTACTTCTAGTGAAAGAAAACCACTACAAAAAAAAATCATTATATTAGCATTTGTGAATGAGTCATCTATTATGGCAAAATAAGCTTCTAGTGAAACTGCCAAAGATTCAGTACTATACAAACTTTTTACCCTGACACTGTGGTCACACCACTTGCAGGATGAAGTAGGATGTGATCATTGTGTGCTGCTTGACTGCCTTAGGGAGCTCTGTGGACTCATCGGTACTGTCATCAACTGGTTTGAGTCCTTTCTTACCAACAGTAGGCAGCGGGTTGTGAAAGGGAATTTCTCCTCCACCTCTAGCCTCCTATCTTGTGGAGTTCCTCAGGGATCAGTACTGGCTCCAATGTTGTTCGCAGTGTACATGCTACCCTTGGGAGGGCTCATTAGGAAATATGTCTTGGGATTTCATTGCTATGCTGATGATACCCAGCTATACCTTTCCTTTGCCCCAGAAACATATAATGCAGTGAGCGTGCTGAACAGCTGCCTTGCTGAGATCAATGACTGGATGGCCTCCAGCTGGTTGTGACTGAACCCCGATAAGATGGTGGTATTGGTGGCGGAGTCGAACACAGTGCGTGATAGGATGGCCTCTGAATCAGTGACTGGACTTGTTCTGGGATCTGTTTCATTGAAGACCTCCTCTTGGGTGTGAAATCTTGGTGTCATCTTTGACAGGAATTTGACTATGGAGGCTCAAATATCCGCATGATCCGCTCCTGTTTTTTCCATCTTAGAAATGTTGGCAGGATAAAGCCCCTCGTTCTTCCTCTGGGTCTCCCCACCTTGATACATGCCTTAGTTACAGCAAGGCTTGACTACTGTAACGCACTCTACCTCAGGGTCACAGGAGGATCTCTCTGCAGACTGCAGCTAGTGCAAAACGCAGCTGCCCAGTTACTTACTGGGCAGCAAAAAGTTTGCCATATTACACCAGTGTTGTGTGAATTGCACTGGCTGCCGGTTAGGTGGAGGATCCTTTTTAAGGTGGGTCTTCTCACCTATAAGGCACTAAACAGGCAGGGTCCTGGTTATCTGTCAGACCTTCTTGTACCTGCTGTCTCTGTCTGCCCCCTCCGCTCTTCCTGTAGGGGCCCTCTGGTGATTCCTAGGACGAGGCTGAGATCTGCTGGAGACAGAGTTTTTAGTGTTGCCGCCCCAGTCCTTTGGAATTTGCTGCCACCTGGGGTTAAGGGGGCCCCTACTTTGGAGGTTTTCAAGGTCTGCCTAAAGACACTCCTATTTTCCCAAGCATTTCAGGACTAAATTATTAAATTTGGTTGAATATGATGATTATATGATGTGTTATTAAGTTTTTGTATGTTTTGTATTTAAATGTGTTATGCATCTGTTTTGTTATTTTGAAGATGTATTTATTCATTTTGTACAGTGCCCAGAGCCTTTGGGATTGAGCGCTTTTAAATACATTTTGTCTTGCCTTGCCATGAAGAGTTAACACCCTATGCTAGGAGAAAACTGAGTTAGCAGTAAAAGTAGTGTGTATGTGTGTGTGTGTGTGTGTGTGTGTGTTTGTTGGAGATTTCATGTTATAATCCTTAAAGCCCTACAAGCTACATTGTTAATAGAACTGCATGGGCAGCATCGAGTGAGTGTGAAAATGAAAGCCCTATCTTGGAGTTTCTTCTGGTGTCCCCACTTATTGAAGTAGTAGGCAGTAAGCAGGAAACCTGCCAAGTACCATAGATTTGCCAGCTGTAACTCCATATCATTCCTGCAAGTAAGCAATTAATCCTTGTCAAAAGCACCACTGTAATTTTGTAGACAAGAATAAACAAATGTTCTTCATGAAAATAGATGAATATTTCTATTGGCCAGAAGTGATATGTATGACCAGTACCACTGCCAGTAAAACAAATGACATATTAGCCATTTGCAACTTATGAGCTACAGAAAGTGTGTCTGATAATGTTCCCCTGTTCACTTTGGAAAGATTTACTTGGTTTCTGAGGGTGAAATTATCAGACATAACAGGTCAGCAGTTTCTAATCGTGCCTTGAATAAGACAACTGAAACATTTGTCCAGACTTTGAAAAATGCATTAGAGAAACATTTGGATGTACAGTAGGTTGAGCATTGCAGTACTGTAGTGTAAATTTTATAATGGTATATAGAGCTACAGCACACCAGAAGCTAATACTCAGAATACATTTGCAGAACTGTTCTTAATTAAACAGTTAAAAATTAATTGTTGAGTGCTTATATAACAAAAGATGTGTATCTTATGTCCTGGAATTAACTTTTTTTGCCATTGTTTTCTAAAGTCTTTTCTTAAACAGTTTGGAACAGATTGTATACAGAAATGAAATATATGGAGAATAAATGGTTAAGATAATTTGTTAAAGGGTACAGCTAATAAGACTACTAATTTAGATGTGACTGATGGAACCTAGATGACAGTTTGGAGTTTGGAATGCATCGTACAGTACATCTACTAGCTGCAAAACATGAAACACTCTAGGCTGCTACACAAGAGGTCCTCTCATCCTGCAGACTCAAACATACTGTACACTTTGATGGAGAAAGAAAACATTTATATATATTATGTATTCTTTGCAAAAACTTTGTTAATGCACCAATTAGAGTTCAACTTAAAGCCACAAAAGTAGAGAAATGTGGCATTAGGGTTTCCAAACCTAACTCCCCACCCCCACCCCCAAGCAGCAAAAGGAAAAAACTTTAAGTTTTGAGTCTCCAGCATCTTGGCAAATCAGTGGTGGGGTCTTCCTTTCTCAGCAAATCAGTGGTGGAGTATTCCTTGGGGTTGTGAACTCTAATGCTCACTTCTACCCCCAGCCCATACCCTCCTGTCTGAAGCACAATGTACAGCTGTGCCAGTGCCCCATAGTGATATACTCTTCAAAGGTAGAGAACTATGTCTCACCACATGTTGCCAACACAGTCAGTTGTAGCTTTCTTCATGCAGGGCCCTGCATAAAGAAAGGAGATCACTTTTGACATTGTTCACTCAGGGAACAAGGTGGGCATTAGGGTTGACCAGGCCAAGGAAGACCCCACCACTGACTGACCAAGATGCCCGAGATCCAAAACCCTAATGTTTTTTTTCCTTTTTCCTTTTGCTACTTGGGGGGGGGGGTCTTTAGGGTTGGAAACCCTAATGTCACACTTCCCTACTTTTGTGGCATTAAGTTTTTTTTTTTCTCGATTCTTTTTCCCTCCGGTCTCGGATCCAGGAGCCTCTTTCAGGCATCCAACCTTTGTCCTGTCCTGCCTGAAGTCCCCTCGACAGATCCTTCCTCTCCTCTGCCCCTGCCTCACAGCTGGCACCTCCAGCTTAACCCCTCCGGGGTGGGGCCACCCCTCCTACCTTGGGCGCTCTTCAATTTGTAGACTCCAGCTGCAGACATGGGCCTCTGGATGGAGGGTCTGTAAAAGTCTGCCAAGTTGGACCTGGTCATAGACATGGGGATTGGTGCTGTCACCTACCCCTGGAACCAGGGTTTTCCTATGTTCTGCTTCACTCACCCCTATTCCTGCATGTGCACCCCCAACACTATGGTGCACGGCAGCCTTGCCAACATCAGGCACGCTATTACATGCAGCCCCACACTACTGCAGCACTCCCCAGTCTCCACCAGGGGCCACCAGAGTGCAGAGCTCCCCAATGCCCTTCCCCCGGGACAGGAGAGCAGCTCTGTGGGCGCTCAATCCTGTCCCTCCCCCACCGACCCCTGGCACCCGAGCTTGCTCCCTATTTCTAGTCGCCGGTGTGGCATCGAGCACCTCAACCCTCAGCACCACCGGGCCATGTGGCATTAAGTTGAACCCTAACCAGTGCATTAACACAGTATTTGCAAGGAATTTCTTTTCTTTTTGAGATAGTAGAATTGCATCCTCATTCACACAAGTCCCAAAGGGAAATGCATGAACAGATGCAGATGCACAGTGCCCTTTGGGTCCTGCATCAAGGGAAGACTCTGTCCACCTACAGAAGTGCAGTGATGCATGTTAAGAATTCAGGGGGCCATTTGCTGGGCTGCAGAAGTGCAAGGTCCTCTGGTCCCTGCACATTCATGTGGCCACGGATACAGATGCACAGTAAAAAGAGTCCAACTGTCAGCTAATGCACGGGTGCAGAGATGCACAGCCCTATGCCAAAAGGACAACTGTCTTCACTATGTGGTGCAGACAACCTTCCAGCTTTTATTCAGTGGCTGAGGAGTGTTGCATAACAGTGCCATCCCTCCACCCTCACTCCATCCAGCTGGCAACAGACGCTGCACTTCCATCTAGTGTTCTGAAGCTGCCGACTCGCTCGCCCTCTTCTCAGTAAAGTCGGCAACTTCTTTTAAGAAAATTCTGGCAAAACTGAACTAACTCTTGGGAGACAGGCTCCCTTATTCTAAAGCTCTAATAGAATGTCCTGTTTTAACTTCATAGCGCTCGGTCACGCTACATTTCAGGGAGGGATACACTTGGTCATGCTACATTTCGGGGGAAGTGAAAGAACTGGTAAGATAAAAAAGAAAGTGGCAGGATCAACCACATATGATTTTTTTAAATACGTATTTATTTAAAGATGTACACATTATCAACCAGATATATTTTATTAAATAACTGAAAAGTCATAAGATAAAGCAGACATTTTTTTAATAACATATCTAATCTGTTGTGTTAGGTAGGGGTATGGACGCTTGTACTGCCAACTGTTTATTTTTTTTTATAAGTTTAAAGTGGCAGGACCAACCACATATATTTTTTTAAATAAAAATAACATATGGCATCTATTCTATTGCAACAGATATGCAGACTTGTGTTAGGACAGCCATCACCTCTGTCTGGAGATTGTATTGAGGGAATATGTGGGGACTGTGTTAAGTGGGGCCCAAAACACATATGTTGTATAAACAGAACATGACATGGCCTGACTGAAGATATCATATTTATCTTCATTCAAGGCCAATGACATCATGATATCTCACTTGTGGCTTCGCCACTCGTGAGATATCATAATATCATTGGCCTCTCGTGAAGATAAATATGATATCTTCAGTCAGGCCATGTCATATCCCCTATACAGTATATATTTTTATTTTTCACCTCAAATTTTCAACATAGTTGTTTTATGACTCCCTTTATAAACATGACATGTAGCATTTATAGTACATTGGTCAAAATGTCATTTTACACCAGACATGTGAAAACATGTCTCATCCAAGATTTAAAAAACACCCATCACATTTATGAAGTGGTGTGGAAAAATGGCTGCACTGGAAGTTTAGAGTCAAAATATTGAAAATTAGTGAAGTTATGAGTACACGTTGAAATACTGCAATGTTCACTCATAACCTAGGCATTTTTACTGTATTAGTACACAAAATATTCAGCATAGCCTTCTTATTACCCCCACCTCATAATCTCAGTAGGTGAGAAGTTTCAAAGCCCAATTTAAATGTCATTGTGCAAAAACACCTTTTGATTGGGATTTGAAAAATGACAGTTGTCATGTTCATGAGGTGGTGTGAAAAAATGCCTATGTTGAAAATTTGGGGTCAAAAGAATTCAGTTCACCGGCACGAGATCACAGAGTATACCCACTGGGGTCACGACTGGCACTACATTACACATAAAGGGCCAGATAGTCAAAACTTTGCACTGGGTGCAAACCATTTGCACAGGTTTAGCGTGGGATTAGCGTAGGTCCGCTATATTCAAAAGGCCAAATAGCACGCGCAAACTGCATTAGCGCCGAGCAAAAACATAATGTATGCAAGGGGCAAACTGAGGGGGCATGTTAGTGCAATGCTATATTTAGTGAATAGCACCACATAAAGTGGTTTTGCGTGACTTAGCACGACACATTGCACGGTGCAAATTACCGCCCAGGAAAAGGTAGTCTTAACTCTGGGCAAACCAGTTTTGCACAACATTGTGGCTTTGCACAGCATTAGCATGGCTTTTGCACAGCTTGACATGACCCTAAACAATAAGTATGACGCATAGAAAAAGCCAGACATACAGGAATCATGCTGCCCACTGATGGCACCACAATGATGCCATCATCTGCCACTAGTCCCAGCCATGCCAGGCAGTAAGTGGTGACCCAGTTCCGAGTGGACACCATGGCAGTGCAGCCATATAGCACACACCTGCGGACCACCCTTCAGTGGACACCAACTACTGCCAGCACAGACATGCAGCACTGTGGGCATGGGGGGTGTTGAGGGGAAGGTGTACAAGTGGCCAGGCTGCACCACAGACTGGGTGCAGCCACATGGCTGGGGAAAGCCAAGCTGTGCACATGGACCAGTGTTGGGAATACTCCAACACCAGTGTGCCTGTCTGATTATATGTGCCCCCCAGCCACATACCGCATAGTTGTACAAACACCACAGCACACACAGCAAGCCATGTATATGTCACTGTAAGCATCCCATGCCAGAGGAGCAGCATCTGTGGGTCACACAACAGTGAAACAGTAATGTCCACTTTCAGTAAACACCTGCAAGGTGGGTCTGTCACCATGTACAGTGCAGTGGTCATCACTGCCCTACACACCATAGCAATTGCTGTGTCCCTCACAATACTGGCCCCTTGCTGCTGTAGTGTTTGCTGTGCACTGTAGCATGATCTACAGTGTGATAAGTTGCATGCAGTACCACCACCTGTGCCTTTGCTGTGTTGTCCCCTGGGACACAATATGCTATGCTGTATTGTATACATGTAGCCTGCAGCTACCATCATGCACTGCCAGACTGACCTACAGGTGGAGCTGTGGGCAGACCCAGCCAGCCCCTGTACTTCCAGACTGACCTACAGGTGGAGTTGTGGGACCCTGCAGTAACGCTGGGCAAACTGTATGCAGATCAGGGCATAATGAGATGCTAATCTGGATGTGTGCCCAGAGACTACCTAAGTAGGCTCATTTGCATGTCACTTATAATTCATAAGTTATGAATATGGAAAAGTTTAGCACCGGACAAATGTGTTTGCACCAGGCAAATGGCTTAGCTCCACGCTAAACCCACGCAAACGTGCTAGCGCCGAGCAAATGGTTCAGGGAATATTATACAGTTTTGCACACTGTATTTTCACATGCCCTGCTGCTGTACTGGGTCCACACATTTTCTGGCACACACATTGGCCACATAGTTCACCTCTACCTACCTTCACGTTGCTGTGCACTGTGTTGCTGTTGTGGTTTGCACTTCCTGGTTGCTATATTCAGAGCTGTCTAATTCCAGGGCTGAGTTTGCCCTGCACTCCCAGCCTAGTTTGCCCGGCTTCATTTGCATGCTATATTCAGAAGCTGTGTGCCCCAGGCTATACCTTTTGAATATAGCAGGCTTTTGTGTCCATGCCAAGTTTGCCCACTGGGCAGGGCTAATTTTGTCCCGGGGCAAAGTTTTGAATATCTGGCCCAAAGTTTCTTAATTATTTAATTTTGGCCCCAAATTTTCAAGATAGTCATTATATGACTCCCCTTATTAACATGACATGTAGCATTTATGGTATATTGGCCCAGATGTCATTTCTTACCAGAAGAGCAAAAACACAGCTTGTCCAGGATTTAAATAAAAATGACACCTGTCATGTTTATGAGGTGGTGTAGATAAAATTATTATGTTGAAAGTTTGGAGGAAAGTTATGAGTGATCATTGAAATACTGCTATGTTCACTCATAACCTGGGCATTTTCCCATATTTGTACACCAAATTTTCAGCATAGCCTTCTAATTACCCCACCTTATGAACCCAGTAGGTGAACATTTTCAAATCCCAGCTGAAACATCATTCTGCACCACCAAAAAGTCATTCCATACCACAGCTGCGACAACACATTTTGACTGGGATTTGAAAAATGGCAGGTGTAATGTTCATGAGGTGGTGTGAAAAAATGGCTATGTTGATATTTATGTTTTTTTTTTCCAATTCAATTTTATTTTTGATCAATCATAAAAAACATCATTACAATAAAATGTATACATAAAAAAGAACAAATTGTAATATGTTATTATGATCAATAAATATCAATAAAAAGCAATCCACATAGTATAAATACATACATACATTTATATCACACAGTAGCTTTCAAGTAAGCAGAAGACCTTCTTCCACTATGATTTTATCAAAATCTTGTATTATCTTTATGCTATCAAGAGAATAAAATTCATTAAACAAGTAATATTGTTACATAATACCCTAAAAATAGTAATAGTATCTCATTCCTATTACTTTACTAGGAGTCCTACTGTGGCTTTGTGACCATAGGCTTCTATTAAGTGACTTTATGCAACGCAGTCTTCATGATATTTTGTGTAGAATTAAGAATGTTTGAGCCTTATTTTATTTATTATACTTAAGTATTCAGATACCCTTATGATGATATGATCATCTTCCATTGTAAACATAATTATCAAAAGCTCATGCTTCTTCTTAGATTGTATGTATTTCCATAAGATGCTAAGATGCTAACCAGATGTGTCTTGCTTTGTTGTACCATGTACAATCAAACAATACGTGGTACAAATGTTCTCGCATCCACATTTCTTGTCATCAGGATTGCTCAGACTATTGTATCTTGCCTTTAGAACATTACTGTAAAATAATTCACATCTGTATAGGGTATACAATCTCCTTTTGTGCAGATCTGTTAGGATATCCAAGTAATGTCTGAGGCAGTGCCTGATGTCAATTAGTATAAGCCATGGTGAGTATTTGGATTTTCTAATTTTTTCCAAGTCTTCATTGATGCTACAGTTTTCAATCTTATTTTTTTTTTGTAAACCTTGAATTTTATGCTAAGTGTGACTCCCTTTGTATCATACCTTTCAAGGCATTCTAAAGCATGTTGTTTAAAATCTAGCATTAATCCCTTAAGCCAATCAGATTGTTTGCAACCTATCTTGGCCCAACTTTGCTTCTCCTTAAGACAGATAAAGGGCAGTCTGAGGTCTGACATTCTAGTGATTTTAAGCCAGTAGTTCATTTTATGGATTGCTGCCATCGCTTTCAGGTTTATTGTTCCCAATTCTGCTCTTACATAGTGGGCAGGAGCTGAATTTCCCACTCATGTTAGAGTTTTATACAGTTGGTTCAAGGGAACTTCCAATGACTCAAAATTACCTTGGTTCTAGACTTCAGTGCAAAAAAGTGCCTGTGCTATAAATTTTGGCCATATCGCTTCAATAGCTGGGCATACACTATTACCCCCATATTGTCTGTTGAATCTCCTTATTGCTGTTGCAGTCTGTTTTTTTTATTTTATAAGTACTGCTCTCTTCTGTATGGCCCATTGAGCATTATCTGCCAAAGTTGCACCAGGATAGGTGTATGTTGTAACTGTAAGTCATTTTTTGTTTCCAATCTTCCATGTCCAATTATTTCATTTAGATACAAATACTAAGACCTGGTTCTTATTTTCAGCTTATGTTGTTTTGCAAAATCATTTAAATAATCCAGCTCTTTTTGGAGCCCGGACTTTGATAAGGCTATTAGAACTAAATCATCCACATAAGCCAATGCAGGAGATAGGTAAGTGCCAATCATAGGAGAATCTGAGACCAGGCTCTCTAGTCCTACTAATAGATTGCTATGGTACATGTAAAAGTGTGTGGGGATGAGGACACATCCCTGTCTCACTCCCCTATTTGTAGGAAAGACTAAGGAGAGATGCCCCTAGTTCCCAATTGAATCTATGCCTTTTTATCTGATTATAGGTTTCCAATGACACTAATTAAATTCAGGTCAGTTCCCCATTTTAACTTTATTTTCCATAGTAGGTATTGGGATACCACGTCAAAGACAACTGAAGTTGATACAAGCTGCATATACTGTACAGTAGCTTTTGTTTCCTCAATCCAACATGTTTTTTCAATTAAATGCTCCAATATGAAACAGTTGTCAACAGTGCTATATCCAGCTCTGAAACCTGCCTATAATTCTGAGAAGCCACCCAAATTTTCTATTTGCCCAAACAGTCCGGAAAGAATGATTTCTGCAAAAATTTTACCTGAGATACCAATCAATGAAATGGACCTGTACATTCTGGGTTCCTTTCTATCACCCTTTTTGTATAGGTTCCTTTCTATCACCCTTTTTGTATATAGAAATTGTAAGAGCACCCCTCCATGATGAGGGAATACAGTTACTGTAGATACATAGATTAAAAAATACATGTAAAACCATAGCACACAGGGAGGGGTTCTACAGATAAACCTATGGGGGGAATAAGATCTAGGTGAAGGGTGTTTTTTTTCCTAAGCCCTGCAATAGTCAGATATACTTCATGTCTCTATATTGCTGAAAAGAGTGACCTGTCCATATCAATAGAGGCTAAGCTAGCCACACTGTTTGTTTCATAGAAAATATTCTTGTACGGTTTTATCCAAACATCAAGAGGGATATACAGTATGTGTCTATTTCAAAATTTACTATTGTTTGTGCCACTAGCCACCATAAGCCAAAAGGATTGCACATCAATATTTTGTATAACCTCTAGCATCTAGTTCCACTGTTTGTGAAAAATTCCTTTTTCTTGTTTTGTCTAAAAAATGTTTTACATGATTTCCTTGTTTTAGACTTGGTATTATAGTTGGTATTGAGACAGAAGGAAGATATAGTTCATCTACATTCTCTCCCGCTTTAGCGGGGCCACTTAGTTTATTTGTCACGTAGCAGATAATCATCCAGTCTTTTTTTTTAAATACTTCAAAAGAGTCTACAGACATAACTTCCCTTGGTAGGGCATTCCACATCTTCACCACCCTCTATATGAAGAAACTCCTCCTAGAATTCTTCCTGGGAAAGGGACAGTTTAATCTTTTGACTATGGCTTGTTAAATTAATATCTCTTACACTGAAGTCCAAACTCAGGTTGTTCATTAAATCTTTGTCTCATATAATTTTAAACATCTGTAACATATCCCCACATATTGTCCTCATCGCCAGGGTATGTAGTCCTTAATCTTGCAATCTTTCCTTGTATGGTATAGCTTTTAGCTCAGAAATCATCTTGGTTGCTCTATGCTGTATTTTCTTTAAGTTTGATATGTCCCTCCTTAAGTACGGGCTCCACAACAGTGTGCAGTAATCGAGCTATGGCCTAATATAGGTTTTATACAATGGCATAACACAGCTTCTGTTTCTGCTTATAAAAGCCCTTCTTATACAGCCTAGGATTTTATTTGTTTTTTAATGACTTCATTACAGTGTGGGCTAAAATTGAGGCCATTATTTATTAATATACCCAGATCTTTTTCACTCTCCGGCCTTAGTATAATGCCATTAAGTTTATACAGATAATTGTTATTATTAGCTCCATGGTTCATAACCACACACTTATCAATGTTTAAAGTCATGCCATTTTTATGGGCCCACGCTTCCCTCCATAGCCTGTAGATCTTTCATTAGCTCATCTGACTGTTCCTTTGTATTTACAGCTGCCCCCTACTTTGTGTCATCTGCAGATTTCACTGCCCAGTTCTTTAAATAGTTGTTCATGTCCACTATGAATAGTGTGAAAAGATCCAGCCACAGAACCGAGCCCTGTGGGACTCCACTCATTACCCCTCTTTGTTCTGATAGGCTTCCTCTCACCCTGACCCTCTGTGATCTCCCATCTAGCCATCTTGATACCCATGTCAGTAGTTTGTTGTGTATGCCTATGTGATAAGGTTTCCTCGGGAGTATACTTTATGGAACCTTGTCGAAGGCTTTTTGAAAGTCCACATATATTATATCAATGGGGCTGTTCTGTTCTAGGGCTCGGCTGACTTTCTCATAAAATACAAGGGTATTGGTTAGGCAAGATCTGTTTTTTCTAAAGCCTTTCTGGATGTTATCAATTAGATGTTTATTTTTTGTAACCCCCTCTAGTTTTTCTTTAACAATAGACTTACTAGGGGAAATCCAAGAATGCATGTGATAGGTGCAAGGAAACCATAGCAATAGGAAAGAGGGGTTAAAGCCAGTGATCAAGTAGGATCTATGGTATTGCAGTAGGTAGGGAAAATGAGCAGACAAGGTGGGCTAAGTGGTCCTTATCTCCCATCAATTTCTATGTCAATTTCCATGTTTCTATGGCTTCATTTTTTTGCCTAGTATTGATGTCAGGGTTAGATGCCTATACTTTGTCATCTTTATCTTGTCCCCCTTTTTAAATATGGGTACCATGGTTTCCATCCTCCAATCCTCCGGCACCTCTCCTGTCTCAAGTGACATATTAAATAATGTTGTAAGTGGATTTGCACACCAATTGCTTATTTACTTATTTAATCTCAGATTGAGACTGTCTGGTAATGATGATTTAGTAGTGTTTATTATATTTAATGTATTCAATACCTCTGATACAGTTATATTATACAATGGCAAGAAAGAATGCTGGACCATGATTGGTCAGTCTGTCGCTGGATGCATTATAGTATCCCAGCATAACATCACGGATCTAGTCCCAGCACACACATGACCACATCACAGCAACAAAAAATCAGTACCCATCCCATGTAGAACCAAAGCAAAAGCCGTGTTTGTGATTGGCTTCACACTACTGCCCTTCTGTACTCACAGACTCCACTCAGTGAACATTCAGTTTTTTCCCCCCCAATTCCTACCTTCATTGTTTTAGCCACTCATCACTGTCCTCTTTTACACACACACCTCCAGACAATTTGAAACTTAAAAATGTAAACTAAAGTAAAAAAATCCATAACTGAAATCAGCTTTGTGCCCACATGTGCACCACAGTTTCACAGTCGCTGCAGTTGCTGATCACTCAGTGGCCATTACAAACAGCCACGCTGCTTATTGACATACTTTTAAAACATACAATATGGTCAATTGTCACAGCAGGCCAGCGGGAGGATGATGGCATGTAAATATCAAACATTCATGCCCTCAGAGACACAGACACACACAGTTCATTCCTTGTTCCCCATTGTGGAAAAAAGAGTGAGAAAGCGGGTGTGCACTTCATGAAAAGGACAGTGTGAGGCTGTCCATTTCCCTCATCACTCACTCTAAGTTTACGCTGTCATTCACCTCATTACAAACAGAAACAGTTAAAAAAACGAAACTTCCTTTATTTGCCAACTGAAATAATGTGCACCTCTCCAAGTCTGCAGACATCCTCCCATCGGGGGGGGGGGGCAGCTATGAGACAACCACAACTGACAGTAATCCTTCTGCTTTAACTAGGGGCTATAGCATGTAAGCAGAACATGACTCCACAGTAATTACCAAACTCCACAAATACTGGTTTTTCCTACTGTTTTTTTTATTTTGGAGCCAGTCTGCCACAAACTGCCTGTATTCATTCCCATACAGGGAGTCAGTGGAAGAGCAGCTCAATGTGAGGAGTTAGAGGCAGAGTTTAAAGAGCTGATATTGTGATCCTCACTAATAATAGTATCCCCCACCACACAGTTTGTATATTCAATCGTTGAGCTGCAGTCACACACACACACACACACACACACACACACACACACACACACACACCTAACAGCTCCACCTCACTGGACAAACACTATTTTTTAAACCAATATACTTCCACAATGAAAAAATACAACCCCTTACTATTTTTTATAATTTTTTTTTATCTGTATGTAAATGAGCCATTGTATAATAGGAATAATGCACTCCAGGGTGTGTTGTGCTGGGATAATGTCACTTCTTGGGTGTTGGATGCACTTGGCCTGTGGCCTTGTACCCAACCACCCAAGGCGTGATGTTATCTTATCATGACACAAAGCCTGTCGTGCATTATTCCTTTATTTATGTACCCAAGTCTCAAACCTATCTCTGTTGTTGCAGGGTTGTATGTATTAAACCCCATTGGCAAGCCACAAGTTTTGGTAAAAACAGAACAAAAATAATTATTAAATACTTCAGCAATTGATGGGGGTCCTAAAATTCTTTTGTTCCCTCTATTATTGGCCACACTGATCTATCTGGTGATTTATTATTTACATAAGCATAAAATGCTTTTCCATTTTGTTCAGTGTCTGTAAATATTCCTATTCAGATGTCTTTTAGTGTTCCTTGTAAGTTTTGTTAGAACAGATTTTTGTTTCTTGCAGTCTTTATTGAACCAGATGATCCTGGGCCTGATGTGTGCTTAGTTCCTATCTGGTCTATAAATGTATTGTCTTATGCCTTCATAGCAACTAAAGAGTTCTTTATGAAACATTTTAAAAACATTTTGACACCAACTTCTTTGAATTAGTGGGATTAGACAAATCACTAGATAATCACCAGTTGTTACCTGTTGTGGGGAATTCCATCTTACTTTTGTAAAATTCCTAACTCCCATATCTAAAGTAAGACCAACATGTAGTTCACTCTCTTTGTTACCCAATGTTCCTTCCCATGCAATTAAAACTAGGAAATGATCACTTCCTCCCTTGTAATGACACTGCATTTGTCCTGCATTTCCATGGGGCCACTCCATAAAATTAAATCTATTACTGAAAGACCCAAGGGATGGAGAATGTAAATTCTCCCTGTGTATCCCCTTTGATTCTTCCATTTGATGGAGCCAGATTACAATTATGTGCTATCATAATCTCAATTAGTTTATGTTCAGCAGTATTTATTTTTAATCCATGGAATTTCTTGGGGAGAGTGCCACCCCATCATCTATGCTGTTCTTGATGACACAATCTGAATATCCATCAAAGGAGCCAATCGTTGCATTAAAATTGCCCATGAGCAATATATAAATGTTCCAATGAGAGTCATGGATTTTGTTTAGGATTACAGTTAGTTTATCCGAGATAGAACTGCTATAAAATGTTGAGTTTATATGGGAATATATGAATTCAACAAACAAACTTGTGGGTGGGCAACGCTATAAAAAAGGCTTGTAAAAAGGTAGTTTCAACAATACAGTACACGTTCACATCTGGATCTATTTTAAACCATGCTACTAAGACACCAGAAGGTCTACCAACTCTTGAAACCCTGTTGCCAGGTACCTGATAACAACAATGCCCATTCTGGGATACCTCAGTTTCTTTCTCGTGCCATGTTTCTTGTAGGCAAATAATATTGTGTCTACCAACAAACTCACACCATTCTGTGTCTGTAAATTTAGTCAATACACCCACAATATTCCACATAATTAGTGAGAAACAAAAGTCATTTCAACATCTGAACAATTAATATTATCCTGCTCACCTCTACTCTGAACTAGTCAGACTTCCTGTCCCGTCAAAGGTGTATACTGAATTTATTTCTTACTGGTGTGTTAAATATAGGGAATTGTTCACACGCTTTACGTATAGAATTTATTGTTTCCATTACTACCATATGCTCCTTCTCTTGAGTATGCCTGATACATATTTCAAACTGAGCAGTCTCCTGGCTTTCCCTTATACACCCTTATTCTACCATAAAGAGCCCCAGACTGTCCAAAATTTAGTTTTTTCCTAAAATATTCTGGGCCACGATGCTGGATTTAAATACCAGGAGAATCCGATCACTTCCTGTGTCCAGTCTCACTCTTGATGCTTGTACCAACCCAACCTCCCTCACTGGTATCTGCAATATCTGCCTGAAAAATCTTCTTAGATTTTGTAATAGAATTAGATTATTCTCCTTAGTGGGTCTCGGTAGTTCATCTAGTGCTAAGGAGTTTTCTGAGTCTTCTCCAATATTTTCCCCTTTTCAAACTTTTTGGCGTAATTTAATAGGTCACTGTTCACTATGTATAAGCACATCTCATCTAATACTGGGGTTTTATTCATTATATACTCTACTGCTTCATTCCCTTGAATTAGTATATCTACTTGTCCTGCTTTACTCTTGTTATCCCATCTGTATATATCTAGTATTTCAGAATTTTTAGTTGGTACTTGCAGAAGCCAAATGAACAAGTTATATAAAGTCCTTTTAAGCTTATATTTGTTGTCTTTACAGATCTTGCTTTAGCCAAAAACACTGATTTGGCAGAAATCATGATCTTCCTGGTTTGGTCTGACAATAAACAAATCTCTATTGATGTAAAATAAATTATACCCCAATTTGTATAGTGATGTACAGTTTGTCCAGATGTGATTGGCTAATCTAGTGGAGTTACAAAAAATATATATGCACTTCATACTCAGATCATCTTTATCATATAAGATTTTAACAAAATCCTTATCTTCCACCTAAATTCCAGTTTCTGCCCTTATTAGGTGCACAATCTTATTTCTGACAGCTACCGATGTCATGCCAGGATCAACATGCATACCATAGAGATATAGAATTGCACAGTCATTCAAGTTTACCATTTTAGGGGGGCATTGGTCACGTTTGTTGGTAGATTGATTTGGGTGATTGACTCTGCCCTCCTCTTGGGTGGATTTTGTCATTCCGATAGTCTGGGCACTAAAATCCCAATTTTCCAATTGTAACCTTAGTGCCTTAAACTCATTCCCTAGATCTTTTATTTTATCTAGTACATTGCTGACAACTGCTTTATTGTCAGATCCAGCAGTGTCATATTCCAGTGTTGACTCATGTATGATTATAGTGCATGGAGCCTTATTTGCCCAATCATTGCCTTTAATTAAATTCAGCTCATTTCAGTTTATTTTTAAATACATTGTTTATAAAGCACAATGCTGGTTGTGCATCACTCCTCACTGATTCCGGCTTGTTGCTGCTTTACATCTTGTTTGGTGGTTCATGCTGTGTGGTGCTGTGTGGTGTGTGGCGTTCTGTGCTGCCAACCTCAGCAGATGTTTCAAGCGTGACTCCCCTTTTTCACCATTTTGCCTTAATGGAGGTATTTAGCTTTTAGCTTTACTTTAATACTTTTTAGCTTTCCATAAATTTTATCTAGTAAGCTTCCACCATAGCAGTTTTGCTGCTGACAATGAAGTCATGGGACAGGATTTTCAAAACTCAGTCACAAGCTGCAACAATGGCAGCTTGCACTGAGTGCCAGTGTGTCCAGGACCCTGTGCCCAATTTTCCATTTGACAGTGTCCCAGGACCTAAGTCCCACAGCTTGCAGCAACAGTGGCAGTGCGCCAAACAGATGGCACACCCACGAGGTGTGCCACAACAGGTGCAGGGTGGTGGAGTGGCAGCTGTGCCATCAGACAGGGGCACAGTACTGGCTAGTACTCCCCTCACTAACACCGAGCTGCCAATACCCATATACCTACCTGATCCATTACCCTGGTGATCTAGTGTCTCCCCACCCCAATATGCCATGATGTTAATACTCAGACAACAATCAGTCCCTGGTGAATTAGTGTCTCCCCCCAAAGCCCCGGTATGCCCCAAAAGTAAAACAAAAGAATCCATAAGTCATAACTGTAATTTCCTGATATCCCTCCCCCCAGTGCCCATAGGAGAGCTGTGCCGGTCACTGGATTGGGGTACGAGACATGGAGGATGCGGGCTGGTGACACTACCTGCTGGGTTGGGGGCTACTAGATCACCTGGTAGGGATGGTATCTGCTGTTGGGTATTAGGGCATATCAGTCTGGGGGCTGGGACTCTGATGGAAATATACTTTGTTTTACTGGCATGGGGGTAGGGATACCAGGGAATTACAGTTATGATTTATGGATTATTTTGTTTTACTTTCTGGGCATACTGAGGTTTTGGGGGGCACTAATTCACCAGGGACTCATTGTTGTCTGAGTATTGACATCATGGCATATCAGGGCAGGGGGGCACTAGATCACCAGGGACTCATTATTGTCTGAGTATTGACATCATGGCATATCAGTGTGGGGGGGCACTAGATCACCAGGGTGATGGGTCAGGTAGGTGTTGGGTACCAGCTGATTGTGGCTGGGGACACACACAATGGCCTATGGTTGCCAACTCTACCAGAGGACCTCTAAATACTGTTAGACCAGCCCTTGGCTTGTCTAACTGTACTTGGACCTTTCTCCTTGGGATTGGTTTTGAAACTACAAGAATAGGAGATATGGCAGCCAGCATCTTCTGCAAGTACCCCAATGCCATGCTGCAGCCACTTTTATGGTGCAAGGCTGGCATAAAACCCATTTGGCATATGCAGCATGCATTTGATGCAGGCTGCATTGGAAAATAGCTCAGAATGCATCCACTGGCACAAGGTGACTTTTGCGTCAAACATGTTTGATGCAAGCACCTTGCATCATTCTTAGGGGTTTGAAAATCCTGCCCATGACATTTAATGTGTATTAAGTTTATATGATAGATTTATTACATGTTTAAAATTCTACTTAAAAGCATATTTGTTATAAATTCGGAAAAGGGTTTAGGCATGTGGAGAAAAAGCTATCAAAAGGCTGGTCACAGACAGAGCACCTCCCTACCAGAGTCCCCAACTATCAATTATTAGCCAGTACAAAACCACTTAAAGGCTAAGAAGGAGCTACAATTTGTAATTCTCGCATAGGCATGAAAAGTATATAATGTATACAAGAAAGTTTACATTAAATATCACCACACAGCACGAACCACCAAGCAAGATTTAAAGCAGCAACAAGCTGGAATCAGTGAAGCGTGAACCACAACTAGCCGAGAGCTATGAAAACTATACAATTAAAAAAAAAAACAGAACTGAGCTGAACTGAATTAAGAACAATGACTGGGCAAATAAGGCTCCACAGATACCTCTGCTAAAAGTTAAGACCACCGCAAACTCAACTCTGTGCAGTACCTTACAAGATTCATATGGAAGTGATGATCTGCTGAAGATGCCCACGCATGCTCTTTTATGTGCTAGCATCATGTGGTCAAGTGCTGCTACTTTTAAAACAGCTTGGATATAAAATCTACCCTAAAACATAAAATAAATGCACAAATATTTGGTAATACCAGTAATCCTAGTAACTATGCACTGGGGGCCCTAGGCGATATATCTGCCAAACAAGAATAAAATCACACATCAACAGGAAAAACAGGGAATGGAGACAGCGACACAATCTAAAAAACTATTTCTTTTTTTTTTCTATTATTTCTTTATGGTGCTTTTTCCCTGTTGCTCCCATTCTCCACCCTAGTGTCCTTGGTGAGCTCACATGTGTGGAGGCATGTGCATGCCATGTACTGTGGGACACCCCACCCTACTGGTCACCCGACCCACCTGCACTGCCACCAGGCCTCCACCCAGTGATGGTGGGACTGCAGAAGGGTGACCTCCCTCCCAGGAGGGGAGAGTCACCACTTGATCCTGCTCCCACCCTCCTCTTACCGACCTCCTGATGACCCAAGGTCATTCCTGAACCCAGGTCACCGGTGTGACGAGAGGTGTGGCATCCAGTGTCTCAACCCTCAGTGCCACTGGACCAGCTCTAAAAGACTATTTCAAAAATCCTGCTGAATGTGACTGTCACAAGGTCAATCAAGAAGAGAAAAAAAGGCCAAAATCACACCGCTGGCATTGATGAGGATAAGTTCTAACAAAATACAACCTCAAAAAGTGACCTTCTGTATAATGTCAATATAATGCCAAACAACTCATGCAATTAAAAATTATTATTGATTAATGATGCCATGACAATAGGAGGTTGAAAAAGAACTATGCTGGTTTCAGAGTGACCAGCCCTCTGCAGGCTGCCCCATAAGTCCAGAGTCAGATGCAAGTCCCCCACCATTGGGACTCCAAGCATGTGCATGTGCAGATTTCGAGATCCGGATAGTGCAAAAAGTAAATTTTGGGGGATTTATTGCTGTTTTTGTTAAGAGCTGTAGCACCCACACAGGTTGGAATTCTGGTCTGAAATTTTCAGGGTAGAAAGGAGCTGCCCACAGATGTACCTTTTTCTAGTTTGGTGAAAAAATATTATTCTATTCCAAAGTTAATATATTTTTTTTATTAGTAATTTTTTGCTCCTTCGTGGAGCCAATGGGTGGCTTTGGCCCTCCCTCCGAGGGGCTCATTCTCTGACCCAACCATCCCCCACACAGCTGGACCCCCTAATTCCCCTTTGGATTGCCCCCATGGTGGGGCCAAGGAGAGGAACATTGGCTTATTCCCCTCTCAAAGCACAAATCCAGACGTCGGGGCGGCAACTTGTGGTGGAATTTGTCGAGTCATCATGGTACCTGTCAGCTCCCAGCATTTTCCATTTTCTCCCCTGGACCCACTCTACATGCAATGGGTGGGGCAGCTGGCCTTCACCGCTGCACAAGCAGCTATATGCCCTGGGTGTGACTCCTCCCCTCTGCTGGATGATGCGCTTGTACCAACATCCAGCCACTGCTGTGTGTCAGTCTACAGCACACCGCACTGTCTCCCCTCCCTGATGAAGGACAGCTGTCTACAGATGCTCAATCCTTCCTCACCCCTGCTAACCCCAAGTGACCCGAGTCCATTCCCGAACCTGAGTTGCTGGTGTGGTGTGAGGTGTGGCATCCAGTGCCTCAACCCTCAGTGCCACCAGGCTGGCTTTAAAGGTATAACATTTTAAAATGCTAGATTCTAAGCATGCTTAGTAAGCACTTCAAAATAACTGTATGAAATGGAAAAATAATCCTTTTTCATTTGTGGCCAATCCTCTTTTGTGAGGGGAAAAATCCTTTTTCATTGGCACCATCTTATTTACTTTTTTTAAAACATAAAAATTTCAACCCCCACCCCCAAAATGACAGCCTGCACAGAGACAAACACATATATTTTGTTCATCGGGACCCCATTAAGTGGATTCTGCACTTTACTTTTGTTAAAATGACTGCAAATGGTTTTTTTTTTTAATATCCTTTTTCTTGACTTGCTTCTGCTTTTCTAGTATGTCCATTCAAAAAAAGAATTCAGGCATACGAAAAAAGATCTGATCATAAATAAATAAATACTCAGTACATGTTTCCCTGGTGTCTAGTGGCACCCCCCACCCTCCAGTTGCTGTCCCTGTGATGTTTATATATTTCTATGGTGTCTAGTTGCACCCCCACCCTCCAATCTTTGTCTCAGTAATTTCTATATATATATCCCTGGTGTCTAGTGGCACCCCCATCCCCAATGCCATTCCCATAATTATTTATACAGTATATGTCCCTGCTGTCTAGTGGCACCCCCAACCTCCGATCTTTGTCTCAGTAATTTCTATGTATTTCCCTACTATCTAGTGGCATCCCCCACCCTCCAATGCCATCCCCATAATTATTTATACAGAATATTTCCCTGTTGTCTAGTCACACCCCCCTTCTGATTGCCATCCCCGCATACCCTGTAATAAAGCAAATCTTCCCTCTGTCTTTTTTTAACCTGTAAAGCAAGGTCCCTCACCAATTCGACTCCCCAACCTGATCTCCCACTGAGCACCTACCATTCCACATCCTCCACAACCCCCACACACACTCAATTACCTGAAGAAGTTCCAGGGTCAAGATCCACTCTCCAACGAAAACACGTCTTGTTGCCGGAACTGCCAACTTCAAGATGAGAAACTAAAGTAAATGCAGTTCAATGTATTTCAATGGAGTTTTCAACTTAGATGCATAACTTTGCTATTTTTGCTTATTTTTACACCAAATTTTCAACATGGCCTTTTTAAGACCCCCCACCTCATGAATAATAATGATGGAATTATGCAAATCCACCCAAAAGACAATTTTGCAGTTGCTTTGCGAAATCACCTTTCAGGTGAGATCTGAAAAATGTTCACCACACTTGTTCATGAGAAGGGATCATAAGAAAGGTATGTTAAAAATGTGGGTCAAAATATGTAAAAATGTCAAAGTTATGTGCATTCATTGAAACTTTCTATGCTCGCTTATAACTTTAGTCATTTTAAATATTTTGACACCAAATTTTCAACATAGCCATTTTTTTACACCACCTCATGGATGTGACAGCTGTTATTTTTCAGATCCTGATGAAACAGTCTTTTTTCAGCTGTGGCATGTAACAACATTGCAGTGGCGCATTATCATGCTTTAGCAGGGATTTGAACATTTTCAGTAATGGGTGCATGAGGTGGGGTAAAGAAAGGTATGCTGTCAATTTGGTTGCTATTGTCCTACAAATGGAAGTGCAGGGCCGAAAGGGCCCTGTGCTTCCACAGCAACATACATATATGCATCTATGAAGGGATAGGAGTACAGGGCCCTCTGGGCCCTGTATTCCCACAGGTAAATAAGGATAAAATGACACTATCTCAAAAAGTATAGGATACGATTATACAATTTCAAAAAGTAAGGAAATTCTTTGCAAAAAACTGCCTTAATGCAACATTTAGGGTTTGGGCTACAGCAAAAAAAGGATGGTAATGTTGTTTTAGGGTTTCAAACCCTAAAACTCCACCCCCACCATGCCTCAAACAAATCAGGGGCACAGTCTTCCTTGGTGTTGTCAACCTTAAAGCTGGGGTGAGCATAAAAGCTCTATTGAGCAGTGCTCATTTACAAGGAAGTTCTGGTTAGGACAGATAACATACATTAAGTAATGAGGTAAATTCACATACAGTAATACAGGAAATTAAGAAACAATTTTAAAACACAGGCTAACAGGAATAATCTAATAAAAAGACAAGAAATAGCAGAATTTATATATAAGACTTAATGATAGAGGTCATATGTACAGAGAGCTACTAACAAGTACAGTAATGATCATACAGTAATACATAATATCCATAGTTTATACATTACTGTGCTGTGGCAGTGCCACTATAGTTAGGGTTGAGTAGGCAGTTTAATGTTAAACCCCAATTTTTGCACTTTAATAACTTTGTAACCTTTTAACGGATTTGCATGACATTTTGCTTGTGTGTTGTTGCATGGTAGGTCTGTGGGTATGCCAAGTTTCATTCCGGTAGAATGTGCAGATTCTGGGTTCTAGATAGAGCAAAAAGTGAATTTTTGGGTGTGCTTTCCATGTTGGTTTTGCTAGGTTTTCTTTCAAGTTGGCTAGCGCTCAGGTGGTTTGGAATTTTGATCCGAAATTGCTGGGTCCAAAGGGGCTGGACAACAGATGTGCCTTTTGTTTGTTTGGTGCAAAACTATTAACCAGTTCCAATGTTAATTTTGAAATTTTGAAAAATTAGTTCTGAGCATGCTCAGTAAGCACTTCAAAATAGGTGTGCGAAACGAAGAAAAAGAATCCTTTTTCATACTGACATCATCTTTTTTCATGAGGGGTATATTCCTTTTTCATTTGCCACCATCTTGTTTTCCATTGTTCACAAGAAATAAAAATTTCCAAAGTTACAAAAATGAAATTCTGGAGAGCAACCGACACATGTATCTTGCTTATCGGTACCCTGTTAGCTGGATCCTGCATTTAACTGTTGGATAAATTCCCTTGAAATGTTTTTTTTAACATTATAAATCTTTTTTCGTGGCTCGCTTAAATGAAAAATAATCCTTTTTCATATGAGCCCAATGGTTTTTCATGACAGGAAAATCTTTTTTCATTTTCTGACATCCCTCAGATCACCGTCCCCATATGTTGCCACTCTTTCCCTGGTATCTATTGGCACCCCCCGAGCCTTCTGATTGCTGTCCAGCTATTGTTAATATTTCCCTGGTGTCTAGTGGCACCATAGAAAAGGAAGCCCAGCACTCAAATCAATTTCAGTGATGCACAAGTGCAAGTTTAGTCTGGCAATAAGCCTGGAACAAAACTAACCCCTGCTCTTCCACCCAACAGCGGGTCTTCCTCGGGGTGTATCCCTGTAGTCATATATATATTTCCCTGGCATCTAATGGTACCCCCCTCTCTGATCACCATCCCTATAGTTATATATATTTATCTGGTGTCTAGTGGCCCCCCCAGCACCATCCCCATAGCTACATTTATTTCCCTGGTGTGTAGTGGCACCCCTCCACCTATCACCGTCCCCATCTTTTAGTACCCAGTACTGTAATAAAGAAAACCTTTCCATGATGTGTGTTTTTTTACCTGTAAAAAAGGCCCCTCACTGTTCTGATCCCCCTAGCCTGACCCTCCCACTGAGTACCCACCACTCCCCCCCTCACCCACCACACACCATCATTCACCAGAACAGATCCCAGGGTCAACATGCACTCTCCGATTGAAGACATGTCTTGCTACTGGAACTGCCGACTTCAATATAAGAAACCAAGGAAAATGCAGTTCAATGTATTTCAATGGGGTTTTGAAGTTTGATATATAACTTTGTCATTTTTGCATATTTGGACCCCAAATTTTTAACATGTCATTTTTGGGGCCCCACCTCATGACTAATGTCAGTGGAAGTTTGTAAATGAAGCCCAAAAGGAGATTTTGCAGTCATGTGGTGAAATCACCTTTCAGGTGGAATTTGAAAATTTTCACCACTCTTGTTCATGAGTTGGGGTCATAAGAAGGCTATGTTGAAAATTTGGGGAAAATACTGTATATAAAAATGGCAAAGTTATGCCCATATGTTGAGATTTTGCTACAGTTGTTCATAACTTTGGCAATTTTAAATTCCAGAGTATGCCACCTGAAATACCAAAGGATGCAGTGTGGGAGGATGAGCTATGACTCAATGGAGGAGATCTGCTTGAAGATCTGCTGTTACTGATAAGTAATATTTTTGAACCCATAGGTGCAGTCTTCATTAATCTGTCAAAAGCATTTGACCTGGTTGACCACCACCTCCTCCACTTAACCCTGCTTCACTTTGGCTGCTCCCCAGGACCTACTGGGTGGTTCCACAGCCATTTATCAAACAGGACTCAGTCAGTTATTATCAGCAAGACTTCCTCTGCTCCCCTTCCTGTACTCACTGGAATTCCCCAGGGCTCCACTCTTGGACCACTGCTCTTTTCCATGCTTATTAATACACTCCACAATGACAGCCTCAACTGTAAAGCACTTCTCTACACTAATGATTTGGTCATCTATCATAGCGACAAATCTATTGACTCAATCTCATCCACCCTCACACAAAACTACGCATCCACCCATCATTGATTCCTTTCAAACAAGCTCCTAGTCAATGAAAAAAACACTAAATCCATGCTGTTCAGTTCCAAACCCTTCCTATCCAAAGCCACCAAAGCTAACTCCTCCCTCCTAGTTCTCACCCTTGCTGATCCTCCCCTTGAAATTGTCACATCCTTCAAATAGCTAGGTGTTACCCTTGACCCCTCCCTTTCTTTCTCAGAACATGTCAACCATATGGTGTGCCAGATCCACCAGAAGCTAGGCACCACATACCACCACAAACATTACCTATCTGCCAAAGCATGCCTGGCTATTGCACATGGTAACCTACTTCCCCATCTTGGCTACTGCTCCCCAGTTTACTCACACCTATCCACCACCCTGCACAAGCAGTTAAACTCAACATATAACTCTATTTGTCAATTCATCCTTCAAGACCCTTCTCGCTCCCACCACTGCTCACTCTACCAGTCACTTGGGTGGTTCACCCTACAAGGTCACTTTGACTATGAGATGGGCTGTCTGATGGACAACTCCCTCAGGAACCAACATATGTCTCCTTACTCACCCCTCTTGACAGGTAGAGTGGACTGTAGGAATCTCAGGGCATCCTCAGTCCCCCCACTAGAAGTACCCTATGCCTCCACCACCATGGGAACCCAAGCTTTCTTAGTCACAGCACCCTCTCTATGGAACAAGCTCCCCCTTTCTGTTCATGCATCCCCCTCCCACCTAGCTTTTAAACATAGCCTGAAGACCTGGCTCCTCACTGCTGCAAATGTCACTGTTCTGTACAGCAATGCTAGCATCTACAACTCTACTATGCTCTAATAGCATTCAGATTTTCATCTGATGCCCTACAGCACTTACACCCCCTGCCTCCACTAGCATGCCCCTTTTCTCACCTCCCTCCTTCTTGACCCACCCCTAAGCCTACTACTGCCCCTTTCCTCCTGTCTTGCCTCTTTGATGTTATGAACTGTGATTGTTTTTCAACTTGAATTTTTATTAAAGCAACTGTTTTTTCTCACTTGTACTTGAATTGGACCATGTACCTGTATACCATTACTGCTTGTGTCTTGCATCATCTGTATTTTGGCTATGCTTATGTACATACTGATATAGCATTACCTGCCTACCCTATCTGCACATTGTAATTGCATTGCCACTGCTCTCTCTCTCTCTCTCTCTCTCTCCACCCTCACTGCCAGCTGTTGGGCATGCATGTATTGTATCTTGTGATTGACTACTTGTACCTGTACTTTTTTTTGCCACCTTGTGGCCTGGGTCATGACTGAAAATAGTCCTCTGGATCAGTGCATCTATCCAGTCACCAAAGACATACATACATAAATAAATAAATAAAACTGTGTTTTCATACCTTTGGCATGCAGTGGTGTTGGGGTAGCACGGAATCACATTTTGGTGGGGATTTCAAAATTTACTGAGTTCCTGAGGTGGGGTAAGGAGAAGGCTATCCTGACAATTTCATTCCCATTTTACCACAAGTGCAAGTGCAAGGCCCTGTGGGCCCTTTGTTTCCACAGCAACACATATGTATGCATCCAAGGAGGGATGGCAGTGCAGGGCCCAGAGGGCCTGCACTCCCACAGACACCTGAGGATACAATTACATTATTTTAAAAAGTAAGGAACTTTTCTGCAAAAAACTTTATTAATGCACTAGTTAGGGTTAAAGTGACAAAAGTAGGGAAATGTGGAATTAGGGTTTCCAACCGAAACACCCCATCTCCACCCTGCAGGCAGCAACAGGAAAAGCCATTACAGTTTCACCTCTCTAGCCTCTTCACAGATCAGGTGTGGGGTGTGCCATGGAGTTGACTTTCTGGGAATAAAAAATGCCTTTCTTCTCAGGACTTCTAGTGGCATGCTACTTTTTTAACACAAAATCCAGCAAGCAAAATGCTGCACTCAAATGCTATGAGGGGGTCACATACATAGGGTGACAAACCCTTAACATAGACACAACTCTAAGTATGTATGTGCTCTTGAGTAGAAAAATCAATCCAAATGACGTTTCTTAACCAAGTAGTAGATTTATTCAGCACCACTGTGGAAGCCCCTAGCATCTCAGCAATGTGCCTTCAAGGGGGCTTGTTACAATCTGGCATACATCTTTCTAATGTTTAAATAGTAATCAAAAAGTGACATCATACATTAATCACCCAATCCAACAGATTTTCTAATTAAAGTGATGGAATCACCATTAACCAATTAATATTCAAAAACAATGAGTTAAATCACTATCTTTCCTTGTCCATTTCTGAATTGCAGTATGAACTGTATTTTTTATACATATTTGTTTTTGTGAAAGTGATTTGACTCATTGTTTTTGAATATTGATTGGTTGATGGTGATTCCATCACTTTAATTAGGAAATCTGTTGGATTGGGTAATTAATGTATGATGTCACTTTTTGATTACTATTTAAACATTAGAAACATGTATGCCAGATTGTAACAAGCCCCCTTGAAGCCACATTGCTGAGGTGCTAGGGGCTTCCACAGTGGTGCTGAATAAATCAACTACTTGGTTGAGAAATTTCATTTGGATTGATTTTTCTACTCAACAGTGCATACATTCTTGGAGTTGTGTACTTTTTTAACACAATTGTTTATGTGAGAGTCAAATTTCAGTGCTTTGCCTATGATTACACCTAGGTATTTGTATTCTTTGACCTTGGTTAGTGTTTGCCCATTTGGCGCCCTGATGTTTAGATTGGGCTACTCCCTAGAGGAATACATAACATGGCAGGGAAAGATTATGCAACAAGACTGAGGGAGCTGAACCTGTTTTCATTGGAGTACAGGAGGAAAAGAGGAGACATGTGCTTAGTGAATAAAGCATGGGCAGAAAATAATTTATGGGAAAATCTGGGCCTAGAAGTGTCGGAAAAGGTGTATTGTATAATACCAGGTCATATCCATTGCAGCTAAAAGCAAGACATACAAAACTAGTAAGAACTAGCAAATGGTTCAACCAAAGAGTAGAGAATGAATGGAACAGATTACTCCTTGAGGTGATGGGCAGTAAAACTACACAGATACTGAAACACAAGCTAGACCAATTCTACCAAGGATAAGGATACTTATCCAAGGTGAGCACAATGGACGCAACTCTTCCTGCTCTGTAGTATTCCTATGACTCCTATCTGTTTACCCTGTCTGAACAACATTGTTTGAGTTTTCTTGGCACTCAGGACCATGTCTGATTTCAAGAGCCTTCACTGGAGACAGTTGAAGTCATGTTGTAGGATGCGCTCTAGTTCATCCTCGGAAGAAGCTTTATCTATCAACACTGTGCCATTGGCATATAGCTTAATCTCTGTTTTGGTGATAAGTGTGAGCAGATCATTTACATAAATCAGAAACAGCAGGGGGCCCAAGATGGATCCCTGGGGTATGCCTCTTTCCAGAATATGGGGGTTAGAAAGCACCCCATTTAGAAACACCTGCTGTTTCCTGTTATATAGGTATGAACTAAACCATGTCATGGCTCTATCTGACAGTCCTATCTGTATAAGCCTGTCTAGAAGTTTCATACGGTCTATCAGATTGAAAGCTTTGGAGAGGTCAATGTACGCTGCACCCACTGATTCCTGTTTATCTAAGCCAGAGGCTACAATGTCAACAAAATGCATGAGAGTGGTACCCTGAAGCCAGATTGATGCTTTGATTATAGGTCATAGGTGGTCAAGTATTCATCGATCTGTTTCCTGACTAATTTTTCAAAGAGTTTTGACACAATGGGCAGCAGTACCACTGGCCTGTAGCTGAATGGGTTATTCTGCTCTCCTCCCTTAAAAATGGGTACCACTTTGGCCAGTTTACAAACTTCTGGGAAATGTTCTTCTAGTAGACATCTGTTGTATATCCTCATTAAAACCAGGGTTATTATCTCAGCTGAGTATTTTAGGAACCTAGCTTCCATTTGGTCTGACCCACTAGCATTCCTTGCATTTAAGTTTTTAATTCCTTTTCGAACTTCACTCTGCTTGAATTTTTTGAAATAGAATTTTGGGCAGTTTGGGCTCAACTTGGTGCTATGACCAGTATCACTGTGTGTTGGTATAGGTGTTCTTTTTGGTTCTGGTATTTTGATGTCTGGCAGTGTGCAAAAGTTAGTGTTTTATAGGTCTGCAGATGGAGGGGACTATAAGTGGGACTTGCACCTGAGAGACCAGCCTCAGATACTCCTCTCACATCCACCCATGGTGATGTAGCACAGCTCTGCAGGGAGATAGGGGAGCTCTCCCAGCAAGTTGTGGGGCAGAAGGAGATGTTTCAGAAGTTGCTGAGAAAGCAACAAAGCATTCTTGAGGGTTTGATGGAATTCCATAGTGGTGGCACATCCTCTGTCCCCAGGCCATTAATCCTTGAATCCCTACGTGTATATTTACTTTTATCAGTCTCTTTTACTGTTACCTGTTTAACCCCCCCAAATTAAAAAAAAAAAAATTAAAAAGGAAAAAAGTTGAATATTCATCTTAAGTTGTCTTTGTATCTCTGTGTTTCTTGATTTCTGCTACTGCTTTGTTCTATCTATTTAAATTCTGCTGTTCTCATCCATTCTAAAGAAAAAAATAGATTTTAACTCTGTTGTTGTCTTTCTTGTGCAACTGTGCAGTCCTTACACTATTCCTAAAATTGTTCTCGACTACCAGAATAAATGTTATGTTGGTAGTCTGTCCCCCCACCTCATGGTGCCCTTCCTGTAATTTAGTGCACACAGTAGTGCACATTTTCCAGAAAAGCAAAATAGGCCAAAAATCCAGAACTCCCAGAATTATGTGAACCACAAGAACACTTATGCTGCTGCTGTTGTAGGTGCTGCGCTGTGTGTCACCCCCCCCACCACCACAGGCTGCCTTTCCTGTAATTTAGTGCATATAAAAGTGCTCATTTTCCAGAAAAGCAAAATAGGCTAAAATTCGGTACTCCCAGAATGATGTGAACCACATGAACATTTATGCTGCTGCTACAGGGTGCTACACTGTGTGTGTTAGTCCGCCCACTACTGCCCTTCCTGTAATCCTATGATCGTTCTGTAATCCTGCACAATCTGTTGCAGAAGATGGTGATGGCTTGCTTGCTGGAGGAAGAGACAGCAGGACAGGAGGACACCAGTGAAGAGAACAAAAAAGTTGACTCTATTCAAGTTGCCATTGTGGTGGTGACAACACACTAATAGTATATCTATTGTCCACTCCCATTCTTACTGTACCTGTCACCTGTAAATAAAAATGAGAAATTATTTCACCTTCATTGGCCACTGCAGTGGCTGCATAATATATCCATTGTCCATGCCCATTCTTACAGCCAAGGGGGGGGTGGCAGGCCAGCAAGGTGGGTAGGTAATTGCCCACTCCTCACAGCTAGCAGTGGAACCAGTGAACCAGAGAAGTGGCACTTTCTACAAAGCAGTGTGCAAAAGATGGAGATAAGTGCCCAAGAGGTGGATAGGCAGAAAAGGGGCAAAATTCAACAGAAGGGCAGACCGCATGGAAAACCAGGGATAAAGGACAACCAGGGAAGGGGCAGGAGTAGAATAGCTAAACAGTCTAGGGAGGTCAAATCATGGAATGCCATGTGTGCCAATGCCAGGAGCCTTAGCAACAAGATGGAGGATCTGGAGGCTGTCGTGGTGCAGTCAGACCTGGACATTGTGGCCATCACAGAAACCTGGTGTAATGATAATCATGACTGGGAGATGACCATACCTGGCTACAACATATTTAGAAGAGACAGAGCAGGTAGGAAGGGAGGAGGAGTGGCATTTTATGTGAAAAATTACATAAGGACCACAGAGATACAGGAGGAACAAAATTGGGGAGAGTTACTGTGGGTTAAGCTGGAAAGGAAAATGGGGCCAGCCATCTGCACAAGTGTGGTCTATAGACCACCAGCCCAGGAGAAAGAAACAGATAGGGAGCTGATGCTAGCCATCCAAAGGATGGCAGACTAGGGTGAGGTAGTGCTGGTTGGAGACCCCACATTCCAGATGTGGACTGAGCATCCCAGCAGCAGCAGCATCAACTAGGAGCAGATTTATCCTGACCCTCTTCAAGGTGCTTTCTCAAGCAACTGGTCATGGAACCAACTCAACAGAAGGCAATACTGGACCTTCTGCTCACAAACAGGGACAGTGTGATGGGGTAACAGTGGGGGAGCACCTGGAGAACAGTGACCACCAATCATTGTGGTTTGAAATCACAGAAGGAACAGAACCAAATCACACAAAAACACATATCCTGGATTTTAAGGGGGCAGACTTTGGGAAAATGGGGAGATGCTTGAAAGAGGCATTAAGGGGAATGGAGCAGGAATCAGGGGTTGAGGAACAGTGGGCAGTATTTAAAACAGGGATTAAAAGAGCAACAGAATTATGCAATAAGCAGGTTAGCAAAGGGAAAAGGAAGAGGAGGCCATTATCGTTTTCCAAGGAGGTAGCAGAGAAAGTGAAAGCCAAAAAGATTGCATTCAGACAATACAAAAATACATAGGCAGAAGGGGATAGGGAGAAGTGCCAGGAGAAGCAAAGGGAGGCAGGGTGGTCAGTAAGGGAAGTCAAAGCTCAGACAGAAGAGCACATTGCAAAATCAGTGGGTAGAGGGGACAAAACCTTTTACAGGTACATAAGTGAAAAAAGAAAGGCAAATGTAGGGATAGTGTGACTGAAGGGGGAAGATGGGGGCCACGTGGAGGATGACAACAGTAAAGCTGACATATTGAACAGGTATTTCTGCTCAGTCTTTACTGAGGAAGAGGAGGGTAATGGGTCTGAAAGGAGTACAAGGGGTTGGAATGGTGTAGAAATGGACATAAGTCCCTTTACACAAGAAAGGGTCCTGAAGGAACTGGAAGTAATAAGAGTTGATAAAGCAATGGGACCATATGGGGTGCACCCCAGGGTCCTTAAAGAACTAAGAGAGGTGGTGGCTGAACCTCTGGCAAACCTGTTTAGCCAATCACTGGAAACAGGGGAGGTACCCAAAGACTGGAGGACAGCAGAAGTAGTCCCCTTATACAAAAGTGGGAAGAAAGAGGAAACAGGGAACTACAGACCAGTCAGCCTCACCTCAATAGTGGGGAAGATCATGGAAGCACTACTGAAGGAGAGATTGGTGGAACACCTGGTTGTCAATGGACTACAGGACCCAAGGCAGCATGGTTTCACAAGGGAGAGTTCATGTCAGACCAACCTCATTAAATTTTTTGACAGGGTGACTAGGGAGGTGGATCAGGGGAGGACAGTGGACATGGCCTATCTGGACTTCAGCAAGGCCTTTGACACTGTGCCACATAGAAGACTATGACACAAACTGGGGATATGGGTGTGGGTAGGACAGTAGTGTGGTGGATAGGTAACTGGCTGGGTGGCAGGACACTGAGGGTGGTGGTAAATGGCTGTCACTCCACAGAGGGAAGAGTGACCAGTGGGGTACCACAGGGATCAGTGCTGGGACCGGTCCTATTCAACATCTTCATCAGTGACATTGTGCAAAACCATGACTGGGACGTAAACATACCAGGATACACTATCTACAGGAGGGACAGGGAGGGTAAAAGAGGAGGAGGAGTAGCTCTTTACATAAGAGAAGGAATAAAAGCAACAGAACAAAAGGGTAAATAGGGAGGAGAAGAAGCACTGTGGGTAAATTTGGAGACCGGCAATGGCACCACAATCCGCACAGGGGTTGTATACGGACCCCCTTCTCAGGGGGAGGAAATGGACAAGGAAATGATAGAAAGTATACTTAGAATGGCAGAAAAAGGGGAGATATTGCTGGTGGGTGATCTGAATATGCCAGATGTTAACTGGGGTGCGGTTGCAGCAGCCACTTCTAAGAGTGGGGTTATTCTAGATGCCCTACAGGAGGCATGCCTTAGACAACTAGTATTGGAACCCACTTGAGAGGGAGCAATCTTAGACCTGGTTCTCTCAAATGGAGATGAAGAAAGGATCACAGATGTAGAAGTGGGTAGCCATCTGGGAACTAGCACCACTCAACAGTATGGTTCACAATAAACACAGCATAGAGTCAAGCCATACAAAGACAAAGGTACTGGATTTTAGGAGGGCTGACTTGCTAAATGGGTGAGTGCCCAAGGCATGCACCAGCAAATGGGAAGGAGGGGTGGAAGAACAATGGAGAATAATAAAACTGCCTCACAGAGGTAAGACTTTGTGTAAAGCAAATAAACAAAATGAAATAGGTAAGAAACCACTATGGTTCTCAAAGGAAGTGGCAGTGAAGGTTCAAGAGAAAAGAAAGTATTCAGGAAGTACAAGGAATCACAGAAGGAACAGGACAGAGAACTGTATCAGTAAAGCAAAGGAAGCTGGAAGGCAGTCAGAACAGGAAAGGCCCAAACCGAGGAAAAGATAGCCAACTGAGTTAAGAAGGGGATAAAACCTTTATAGGTACATCAGGAGTGAAGGAAGACCAAGGAGGGATAGTGAGGCTTAATAAAGAGGAGGGAGGGTGGGCAGAGGGTGACTCTGAAAGGCAGAGATACTAAACAAATATTTTTGCTCAGTATTTACAAAGGAAGAGGGGAGGTACCTAAACAAGCAGTAGAAACACTCTGGATACAGAAGTTGATACTAGCCCATTTACAGAAGAAAGGGTTCTGAAAGAACTCTTAAAACTGAAGGTGGACAAAGCAATGGGGCCTGATGGGATTCATCCCAGAATTCTAAAAGAACTAAGGGTAGAACTAGTGACACCACTGACTACCCTCTTTAACAAATCATGGGAGGATGGGGTGGTACCCTAGGACTGGAGGAGGGCAGATGTGATTCCTCTTCACAACAGTGGGAGCAAGGCAGAAGCAGGAAACTACAGACCTGTTAGTTTAACCTCAGTGGTAGGGAAAATGATGGAATCACTTCTGAAGGAAAGAATTGTTGAGTATCTAGAGGCCAGAGGGGCACAGGACCAAAGGCAGCATGGATTCACAGTGGAAGGTCATGCCAGACAAATCTGATAGATTTCTTTGACTGGGTGACCAAAGTAGTTGATCAGGAGGGCTGTGGACATGGTCTACCAGACTTTAGCAAGGCATTTGACACAGTCCCCACAAAAGATTAATATACAAGTTAGCCAGCCTGGGTGGGTCCCAAGATGACAGCCTGGAAAGAATTGGCTGGAGAATAGGACACAGAGAGTAATAGTAAATGGAGTCTACTCTGAAAAAGGGGGTTAGTAGTGGGTACTGCAGAGTTCAGTATTAGATCGTCTTCAATGTCTTTATAAGCTTACACTGCAGAGGGACTGAAGGAAAAGATGTCTCTTTGCAGATGACACAAAGATCTGCAAGAGTTGATGCACAAGGTGGGGTGAGAAAGGATGAGAAGGGACTCTGGCAAGGTTAGAGGAATGGTCAAATGTATGGCAGCTAGATTCAATGCTAAGAAGTGCAGTAATGCACCTGGGAAACAAAACCCAGGGAAGAGTACACAATGGGGGGGTGAGATGCTAACAACAACAAAATGGAAAGGACCTGGGGGTAGTCATAACAGATGACCTAAAGGTGGGCAAGCAATGTGAGAGGGCAGCAAGGAGGGTTGGGGATACTGGGATGCATAGGGAGAGGCATCACCAGTAGAAAACAAGAAGTTATTATCCCTCTGTACAGACAGCTGGTGAGACCCCATCTGGAGTATCATGCAGTTCTGAGACCCAATCTCCGCAAAGACGAGACAGGATGGAAGCTGTCCAGAGGAGGGCATCTAAATGGTGCAGGGTCTGCACCCGGAAGACATATGAAGAGAGACTTAAGAGCTTAATATGTATAGCCTCGAGGAAAGGAAGGAGAGGGGGACATGATAGAAACTTCAAGTACCTCAAGGAATCAACAAAGTCCAAGAGGGTAGCATCTTCAAAAAGAGGTGCAAGAACAAGGCACAATTTGAAGATAGAAGGGGGGTGGCCTAGAGGTAATTTAAGGAAGTATTTTTCACAGAGAGGGTTGTGGATGTATGGAATGGCCTTCTAGAGGAGGTTGTGAGTCAAAACAGTGGTGGCATTCAAGCATGCATGGAAAGTCATAAGGCAATTCTAGGGGGTGGGGTAGGAAGAAGTAGGCTGCTGGTTAACTAGGATCTGCAGCTTATCCATCAGGTAGGGAAATGGGCAGACTGGGTGGGCCAAGCGGTCCTTATCTGCCGACAAATTTTATGTTTCTATGTTTAGAAGGCAGAATTTCCCTGTTTGCCGATGACACAAAGCTCTGTAACAGAGTAGACACACCAGAGGGTGTGGACAGAATGAGAAGGGACCTGCAGAAACTTGAAGAATGGTCAGGGGTTTGACAGCTGAAATTCAATGCAAAGAAGTGCAAGATAATGCATATGGGGCACAAAAACCCTGGCACAATATATCAGTTGGGGTGAGGATATAGCATGCACCAAGCAGGAAAGGGATCTTGGGGTTATCATCTCTGATGACCTCAAGGTAGGGAAACAGTGCGACAAGATAGCAGGTAAAGCAATCAGGATCCTGGGATGCATAGGCAGGGGCATTACCAGCAGGAAAAGGGAGGTCATTTTTCCACTATATAAGACACTAGTGAGGTCCTACCTGGAGTACAGTGTACAGTTCTGGAGACTTAGAGGTAGAGAAGGTTCAGAGGTGGGCAACAAAGATGATACATGGATTGCATCACAAGTCCTATGAGGACAGGTTGAAGGACTTGAATATGTACTCCCTAGAGGAGAGGAGGGAGAGAGGGGACACGATATAGACATACAAGTATCTTACAGGGAGGAATAGGGTGCAGGAATACACTATTTTTAAGTGAAAAAGATGTTCCAGGACTAGAGGGCATGGGATGAAGTTGGAGGGAGGACGATTCAGAGGAAACATGAGGAAAAATTTCTTCACAGAACGGGTGGTGGACAAGTGGGAATACCCTGCCAGAGGAAGTGGTGGGGGCTAAAACAATCACAGGATTTAAGAATACATGGGATAGACATAAAGAAATTCTGAAGGTCAGGGGTAAGGGGCAACAGACTTCTCGGAAAACATAAAGTGAACTTACAAGCTCAAATGGGCAGACTGGGTGGGCCATAAGCCCTTATATGCCGACACTGTCTATGTATCTATGTATTGTACTTGTCACTTGTGAATAAAAATGAGAAATGATTTAGTCTCCCTTTGGCCACTGTGGTGGCTGCATTGTATATCAGTTGTCCACTTCCCATTCTTACTGTGCTTGTCACTTATGAATGAAAATGAGAAAATATTTAGCCTCCCTTTGGCTACTGAGGTGGCTGCATGGTATATCTGTTGTCCACTCCCATTCTTACTGTACCTGTCACCTATGAATAACAAACTCTGGTCAGAGCCAGTACGGCTGCTAATACATTAACTTGATAAGGGTATTTCATGACCTTTGATATAAAGATGAACTGCCATAGTCAACTCTCTGTGTAAATTTCATTTTTGGTAATGGTAGATCATTTATCTGGTTGATCCTGTGTTTCCCACATGTTTAAATATGAGTGGCAAGTGCGTGTTGTATGATATGTGGAAGCAGAGGGAGCTCCATACCAAAGTCTTCAAGTAATGGTAGAAGGAATGGTGCAGGGAGGAGAGATATGTCAAACATAGAAGCATAGACTTTGATGGCAGATAAGGACTACTTGGTCCACCCAGTCTGCCCATTTCCCTACCTATTGGATAAGCTGAAGATCCTAGTTAACCAACAGCCTACTTCCTCCTACCCCCCCACTAGAATCGCCTTATCTCTGTCCCATACATTCTTGAATTCCCCCACTGTTTTTGACCCCACAACCTCCTCAGGAAGTTTGTTCCATGCATCCACCACCCTCTCCATGAAGAAATACAACCTCACGTTGCCCCTGAGCCACCCCCCCATCTTCAAATTGTGCTCCCTTAACTATATTGAGGACTGTGGGCCAAGCTAGAAGGATAAGAACCTAATACTGAGATGATGGCCTACTTTTATCAAGGAGGCAACCACAGTCCTCAGTGGATGATTCAAATGTTACTTTGATATACATTTAAAGTAGTCGGGGTGGTGGTGGTGATGGAGGGGTGATGGAAGAAATAGGGGAGGTAGAAAGTGGGCCACTACAAGCAGAGATAGAGAGTAGGGAGATCTCAAGGGAAGAGAGTCCAACTAGGATGCAAGTTTTTCTAGGAAGCAGGAGATTAGCAAACAAAGAAGGGGGAAAAGGAGCAGTCAAAGGAGAAAGATGTGGAAGAGGGAACAATTTGAAAAGGAGAAAGCAGCAAGAACAGAGTTGAGAGCTGTCAAAATGGTGCAAGGTCTGCATTAAAAGCCCTATGAAGAGAGACTGAAAGAGTTCAATATGTACACCCTGGAGGAGAGGAGGGAGAGTGGGGATGTTATGGCAAACTTTAAATACCTCTTGGTACTGGAGGAATATATGTTTCAGAGAAAAAGGTGCTGTAGAACTAGGGGTTATGATATGAAGCAGGAAGGAATTAGATTCAGGAAAGAGATGTGAGGAAGTAGTTCTTCACAGAGGTTTGGTGGTAGATTCCTGCAACAGCCTTCCATGGGAGGCAGTGAGGGTGAAACCAGTGGTGGGTTTCAAAATGCCTGGGACAGACACAAAGGAATCCTAGGAGGAAGGAAGGGGGTTGAAGGCGGAAGAAACAGTGCTGTAGGGCAAGTTGTGTCTGCAGCAAAAGTGGTCATAACTAAAAATAGACAGACTAGATAGGCCCAGCAGTCATTATCTGTCATCAGTTTCTATGTTTATGTAACCCTCCCCCCCCCCGGGAGATTACTAGTCTATTCACTCTCCCCTGGGTTTTTGTGGCCTAATTCAGCCCAGTAGGGAAATGGGTTAATTCTTCTCTGCACTCAGTTGGAGTATTCTGTGGGTCGGGAGATCACCAAAGGTGCATGGGGGGATAACGCCCAGCAGTTTAGGCAGGAGGGGGCATTCCAGTCAGAGGAGTGAATGGCAAGGGAGTGTGAGGGAGTCTGGGCTGGTGGGGCTGACTGCTTGCTCTGGCTCCCAGATCATGGCACTTGGTGGGACACAGAGGAAGAAGTGGGAACCAGTAGCTATAAACTGCACAGTATTTTGGAGGGCAACTAAAGTCAAGAGGGGAGCCAGCAGTCCCAAGTCGCAAAGTGCCCTGACAGCCTGCATGGATTTGTGTAGGGATCCAGTGGGCAAGAATGTGGCAGGGAGTGTACAGTAGTAGCCACAGACATTGCCAGCTATTTCCAGATATTTCACAAAATTTCTGAAGAGTTTCTCTCTGCTGCCCCTACAATGGAAATGCAGAAAGCAGGAGATATTTCTGGAAATATTACAGAAATGTTGGGAAATAGCTGGCAGTGTCTGTGCTGCTACTGTAGTGTCCAGAGACCGAGTTGCCTTGGAGCTCCATGGGATGTGCCCCCCTTCCCAATTCATGGACAGTTGATGCCAGCTCTGGGAAAGGATGCAGGGGTGATGAGGGAACCTGCAAATCCCCAAGCTTCAAGGATTGCATGTTCCGAGGGGGACCCGCTGAGTCAGTGCGGAGACAGAGACAGAGAAAAAGAGAGAGAGAGATGGGTATCATTAAGAGTTTCGGTGCCTGTGAAGAATAATGGGCTGTTAGGCACTGTGAACTGTTTTGAGACTTGTGCTACCTTCAAACTTTTGTGACCAGAGCGGTCCTGAGTTAATGCTGCCCTAACGACTGTGTGACCTCCTCGGTCCAGCTAAAAGCTGCTACAGTTATTATGGCCATACCAGCCATGTGAAAGCTGAATTTGTTCCACATGAATTAACTGATTCCACCCAGAGCTATGTGTGAATATGTTCAATGAATTTGGGATCCCTGTTGTTTCTTCAAATTTCATGTGGACATTCCGTTATTGAAACAAACTGTTTAATATGAATAAACCTGCTGTTTTCATCTAGCACTAACAAGGAAAAAGGACCCTATGTGTGACATCTTGGCCTGTGTAACATGGCCACTGTAAGTGTTTCTACTACTGTGGTTGTCCCCTTCCTATGGACATATACTATCCATACCCCTAGACATGGGGAGAGAGGGCTACATTTTTATGTATGACAGGTTATGTGATTCAAATGGATAAGGCACACAGCTGTTACAGTTTTGCACTCATGCAGTTGGTTTACAGAGTATGTTTAGATACAAATATGTGTGTTAGTTGTTAGGGAAGGGGTAAGGAGATGTGGGCTTGAGGATCAAACAAAACAAATTAAATACCTGTGCCATATAATACTATGCACTCCATCAAGCCCAGCAATGATGAACATTTCATACATATTCTGTAGGTTACAGTCAGTGATTTCAGAAATACATAATTTTTTTATCCAAGCCATCAACCTCCATTCAGTGCACATAGTAAGCTTCATTTGTAAAAGGATGGGAAATAATTTAAAAGTTTAAGTTAAGAAAAAAGTCAAGTAAGTTATGATGTTTGGTCAGCTTCCCCTTTTAGCATTTCCTGTATAAGTGTGATTGGGGGGGTGGGTGGAACTCTGTGTATAATTCAGTCTTAGATCAGTCTTGAAAGGGTTAACAAACCCTACAAACAGCAGTAAATCATTGTACACTGCTAGGCACACACACACAGTTAGGAAAGAAAGAGAAGTGTAATCTACATCTCTGCTGGAACAATGCAGCCTGATTGCAAACTCAGTTTTGCCCAACAGGCAGTGGTGTAGTGCTAAATTTAGAACTGTGGGGTCTCCATGAACTATAATGTCCCCAGCCCCCCATAGGCTGGGAGTCTGGGGTCCGCCCAGGCCCACATAAGCTATCAGGTTTTAGATGCATTCGGGTGCATTTTGAGCCTTCTTTGACTTGTTACAAACAACCAATATTACTATCAAAATAACTACTTTTTATTTTCTTAAAAAAAATGTCAAAACTAAAGCAAAAAATCCCACTCCAGCCACCCTTCAAACATCTGACTATATACCACTTTTCTTGAGTACAGTCAGCTATCTCTACAGCAGGCATTGCAGTTCTTACCTTGGAATCTGAACAGAAGACTCTGCCCCTCCCAACATTGCACCACACAGTCAGACATGCAAGGTAGCAAGAAGGGCACACAAAACACTAGCCTGGAGGTGCATGTGACGGCCACACAGCAGACACATACACAGACCATCCATGTCAGAGAATGGAAATGATACACAGGACCCACTGGAGAGTCCCTCAAGGCTCAACATTGACACAGGATGTATACCAGGTCATGAATGCTTTTTCTGCATGTACCATGAACTGAGACAGTAGCAGCAGGGACGGTAAGACTCAGCAGGGACAGCTGCATGAAATACAGGGCATATACAGTGACATCACAGCCCACAGACTTGACATGTAGCAAGGGTTCTACAACCTGTGTGAGACCTCGGACAATGGCAAGACCATAATTATCACTGCTCTACAGCAGGATGATGTTTCCCATTCATATCTAGTATATGGCAGCCAGCCCCCAAATCTCCATATGTCATACACTGGAACCACAACCCCATCAAGCACTCCAGTATAGTTCACACACAATAGCCAACCTGCAGAGGTGCACAGCCAACTTTAACAGATGATGGCCTAATGCCAAATACATCCTGTGGCATGTATATAGCCTAGTCACATGGCAGGGGCAAGGACAATGCCAGTGATAGGCTCATCCCACCCTAAACACCCACTCAGAAGTCATCCCAGACACCAAAGCCCAAAAACACACATGACCTAATGCCTCATCTGAATGCAGTGCAGGCTTTAATGCTGAAGAATTGCCATCCACCATCAGATGCATGTGGACTTCACTTCATGGGTTCCATGCTCACTCACAGCAGGGGGAATGGGAGGCTGGCAGCAAAGAGCAAGCTTGGCAGAAAGAGAGATAACTCAATCGCTGGATGCAGCCCCACCCAGCCCCTCACCATCAGATAAGGCCATTCAATACAAACAAAATTATTAATACAAAACAGCACACTTACCTCACTGCTTCTTTTATGATAAAGCCAGGATGGTTACTAATTCATATTGTTTTGTTGGCACCGACCGTCTAGCTCCCTTGGTCCTGGTATAGTCCTGACTCACGACTTGTGAGAATTAGTCCCTCACAGGCTCATACTGTGCGACTAGTCAGCTGCTCCCTGCTCGCTTTTCACATAGTACCAGCCGCACCTCCAGTTACATGGGTACAGCTAGCCGCTTGCTGGGATAGAGGATTTCTGCAGGACATTCCCCAGATTACAGATCAATCTTTCACATGAACAAAAAGTACTAACTTAAATATGAGAACAAAGTTATCAGTGCCAGATTATTAAGTTATTAATCCTCCATGGAGAAGACATTTAAACATGCACTACTGCTTTGCCACATTAAATAAGTTAATTAAATAAATAAGTCCACTATACTGCTCTATCCTGGAAAAATACTTAGTAAAAGCTGGACCCCACTGAAAATGAGAAATTGCCTCTCACTTGGGCTATCCTGGGTAAATGCATTATAAAAGTGGGTAAAAGGAGGACGCCACTGAAAAAAAAATATCTTGCATCTCCTCTGTACTGTGCTGGGTAAATACAGTGTAAAAATTTGGTGAAACAGAACCCCCACTGTAAACCCCTACTGGGGAGAGGGGCACACACACATCTGGGCTATCCTGAGTAAATATATTGTAAAATTGTAAAAGCAGGACTCTATAGCAGAACCCCACTGAAAAGCAGATGTTGCATGTAAGCTGATCTGTCCTGGGAAAATACATTGTAAAAAGCATCCAGATCACCCATCTTGTAGCTGTCTGGTATATTCCTGGTGGTCTAGTGGCCTCCCCATCAGAGCATCTGATGCTCTCCTGACTCACCCTCTCAGGCACCCCCCAGCCCTGGTTACATAATGCAAACTGCAGCAATAATGATGACTGGCACAGCCCTCTGCTCACCACCTCAACTGGTTTCAATGTGACGGTCTCTGAGGAACTGCAAGAACTGTACAAACACCTGTGTCTACTGTGCTTATGATTGCTCACTGGCAATCAGATGGTGGCTGGCTAAGGTGGTGAGCAGAGGGCTGTGCAGGTCACTGTCACTATTGCCGTACTTCGGCTTAGGTGACCTAAGTGGGGGGGGGTTGTGGGGAGGAGGGTCCTGAGCAGGCAGGTTGACAGAAGATCAGATGCCCTTACTGGGGAGGCGGGAGATCACAAAATTACCATTAATATTCAGACAGCTACAGGATAGTCGATTGGGGTTGCAGGAACCACTACACCACCAGGAATATTTGAGACAGCTACACTACAGGTGATCAGGGGGTGAAAGACCACTAGACTACCAGGAATATTCAAGACAGCTACAAGACAGTCACTCAGGGGTGCAGGAACCACTACACTACCATGAATATTTGAGACAGCTACAGGACAGGCTAATAGGAGGGTTGGGGACCACTAGACCACAAGGAATATGTAACATAGCTACTGGGGGGGCACACACACACGTTAATGGGTCTGTAATGGGCATGCAGGTGGGCAATAATGCCTTCCATGCCCAAAGGGTTCTTTAGCATGTTAGGGCTAAATATGGGCCATAGGAGCCCTGCTGCTATCCCATTTGATCCGCATTACCTCCATTGTGCTCCTGTCAGCCATATTCAGTCTGAGCCTGTGTCAGCATAGTGCAAAGTCACTATACATTGTACCAACATGGCCCCATATTTAAATAGTTGGCAGGCTCCAGTTGCAGTGAGCTAATTGTCTGAATATTGCCCCCCAGGCAGGTTGTGAGCAAACTGCCACAGACCACACATGGCCAGCTCTGAATATGGGATCCTATACTCTTTATCAAAGTAGAACCCAAAGTATATGAAACAATGGCCCATGGGGGTAAGAAAGGCCTGCCTATAGCCTCATGATACTGTTATTCTAACTTGTAACAGCATGAAAGCAAGCATGTTTGGCACTGACTTATGCTTGTTTGTTTGGACAACAAAACATACATAGCATTACCACATCAGACAAATACTTCATGTAATATAAACAGAAAAATATCACACAAGTAGATACGTAGGAGACAATATGACAAGTCAAAGCAGAGCAGTGCATTAAATTCCAGGATCCGTGCTATCACAAGTGCATAATTAGGCACCACCATAGGGCACGTATCAGGTAAGTGTAATCCCAGTTTATTGTCATAGTTACTCTATCTTACTGTTTACCTGTTTGATTATAGTACTAAATAGAGGAGACTCTTGCTTGTAGTACCTTTCAAGTCCCAGAGAGAAGATAGCCATTAGACACAGGCACCAATAAAATTGTCACTTGATTATCAGTCAAGCAGTGTTTCCAAATAAGCGTCTTACAAATGCAAATAAAGTGTAACCACCCAAATTCTTCCACGGGATTGTCAATATAAAACCCGGACAGAGGGTTATATGATCTTTACTTACCTTAGTAGGGAAAGTAATTTTAACTTAGCAAACAAACTGATTTATTAAAAAATTAGACTGTTTTACTTAATTGGAGGCTCATTACAATGACTGTCTGCCTGTCCCAGCCCAGAGACCCTATTGCTACAAGCTGAAACCTGATCTCAGAATCACCTTGTGCTCCTCTGTGAAGGAATTCAACAGAGAAACTAACTATAAAACAAAGTTCCCTTACAGCTGTGCTTCAAGATTGTTTGGTTGCTAATTTAAGACTGCTGCCTGAAGAACTACATAAAAAAAAAAACAATCATTGAAGACTTTAAGAACTATGGAAGCACTACCCCCCTGCAAATAAGGCATTGTTTAGATAAAAATGTATAAAAAGAGGGTTTAGGTGTTCTTTAAGATTAAAACAAGCTGCCTGTGCTGTTTACACTACAATGATTGAATTTGAGCTGGCAAGAGAATGCTACATGTAGGAAAGGAACTCTTTCTCTCCCCCCCCCATGTAGTGATTTCAGGTAGTGGAAAGATCGGGGTTCAACTTCAAAAGTGCTCTTTTTTCCCCAAGTGATAGAAAGGCATCTGTAGGGCTCCACCCGCTGCAGCCATACAAATGAGAAATTATTTAGTCTTCCTTTGGCCACCGCTGTGGCTGCATGGTATATCCATTGTTCACTCCCATTCTTACTGTATCCATCACCTGTGAATAAATTTGAGAAATTATTTAGCCTCCTTTTGGCCACTGTGGTGGCTGCATGTTACAGCCATTGTCCATTTCCATTCTTACTGTAGCTGTTACCTATGAATAAAAATGAGAAATTATTACAGCAGACAAAGAAAGGCCTTGCTGGAGCTAAGGTCTTGCTGCCTTGGCAGGCGGGCTGGCTGGAGGGTCGGTTTGAGGGCTGGCTAGTGAGCTGACTGGTAGGAGGCCTCGCTAATAATGGCATTTATGTTGCATCAGTATGGGGGCTGTGGCCTATGCTGTTTGTGACTCTGGAGGACCAAATCAAGCCAGGAAGGAAGAGGATGGGGTCCTGTGTTTTGCTGGCTGGAGCAGGCATTGTCTCTAGGAATCACATTCAGGTGGTGGAGGCAGATAATTGATTGGACACAGGGAAACAGCCGTACAACAATTGGGGAACAGTAAAATGATTGAAAATAAAATAACTGTGAATCATAAAGTGAAGGGTTCTACTGATGAGAAGGAAAGGAGGGAAAGAACACAGCTTTTTTATGCTTCAACCTCATCAAGGAAGCAGCCCTCACAGTCTTTTAGACTGGGGTTTTCACCACATGGGAATTCTTTCTCCATTACCCCTTTATCCAGTTCAGTAGAAGACAATTTGATAATGCCGACAACACCTTGCTCTTCATCTCCACCACCTTCATGTAGTAGGAACATCAACATGATTGTATTGTGTGGAATGTGTCCTCATTCATTATGTTTGCTTGCACGCATGAGCAAGAAACATAATGCGATGATCCAAAATGCAGTGCCGTACAGTTGAAAGGGAGAGCACCGCTTGAGTGAGCAGTGCTCCCCCTTTCCACACACACACGTGCGCACGCACATTGCATGCTCATGAGCTCCTACCTCCCCACGCACACACTGTATGGCTGATGGGAGTGCCCAATCCCCCGTCATCTCTACTGTTCCCTCCTGCAGTCTGTTTGGCTGACGGGGGGTGCCCAATCCCCCATCGGCTCTACTGTTCCCCCCCAGACTATCGGGTGCCATGCTGGGAGCTCACCCCAGTGTGGCAACAGGTCCTATGACTGACGGGGCTGCCCAATCCTCCATCGGCTCCACTGCCCCCCCAACAGCCTTCCAGCTGCCAAGCTGGGAGCCCACCCCAGTGTGGCAAACATCCCGCGTAGTCCAAATAAAATAAAAACCTGAAAGAAAAAAACCTTCCCTCACTGCTGTCTTCACCTCCCTCCCACCCACACCCACCCACTGGCACCCTGCCTCCTGCACCCCCACCTCACCCCATACTTACCTCCGAGCTTGGTGAGACGATCGCAGTGGACCAGGAACACGTCTGCACTCTTCAAAGCTGACCGCGAACTGAGAAAATGGGTAAGCTGTATAATGTAATGAATAGGGTTTTTTCAACTTTGCTGCATATCTCAGGCATTTTTTGGAATTTTGGCACCAAATTTTCAACATGGGGTTTTTGGGACCCCTCCTCATGAATTCTGTCACTGTCATGGCATTAATCAGGCCCGAAGGGTGATTTCGCTGTCACTGCACAAAATCACCTTTCAGGACCGATTAATGAAATGACAGTGCCAGTGTTCATAAGGTGGGCTCTCAAAAAGCCTAGGTTGAAAATTTGGTGAAAAAATTCCTAAAAATGACTGTTTTATGAGCGTGAGTTACGCTGTTCCTATGCACGCTTGTAGGTTCACGAATTTTCAATATTTTCACTCTGGATTTTCAACATTGCCATTTGACCACACTTCCTTATGAGTAGTACAGCTGTCATTTTTCACATCTCACCCAAAATGTGTTTCCACGCATGTAGCGCACAATGGCGCAGTCGGTGTGCAAAATCAATGTTCAGGACACATTAAGAAAATCACAGTGACACTGTTCATGAGCAGAGGTGTTAAAATGGCTATGTTAAAAATTTGGTGAAAAGAATTCCCAAAAATGACTATTTTATGAGCATGTGTTGCGCTGTTCCTACGCACGCTCATAAGTTCACAAATTTTCAATATTTTCACTCCAGATTTTCAACATTGCCATTTTACCACACCTCCTTATGAGCAGTACAGCTGTCATTTCTCACTTCTCACCCAAAATGTGTTTCTGCGCATGTAGCACACAATGGCGCAGTCGGTGTGCAAACTCAATGTATGGGACACAGTAAGAAAATCACAGTCACACTGTTCATGAGCAGAAGTGTTAAAATGGCTATGTTAAAAATTTGGTGAAAAAATTCCCAAAAATGACTGTTTTATGAGCGTTTGTTGCGCTGATCCTATGCACGCTCATAAGTTCACAAATTTTCAATATTTTCACTCCAGATTTTCAACATTACCATTTTACCACACCTCCTTATGAGCAGTACAGCTGTCATTTTTCACATCTCACCCAAAATGTGTTTCCATGCATGTAGCGCACAATGGCGCAGTCGGTGTGCAAAATCATTGTTCAGGACACATTAAGAAAATCACAGTGACACTGTTCATGAGCAGAGGTCTTAAAATTGCTATTTTGAACATTTGGTGAAAAAATTCCTAAAAATGACTGTGTTACGAGTGAGCATTGCGCAGTTTCAACGCACCCTCGTAAGTTCATGAATTTGTAATATTTTCAGTCCAGATTTTCACCAGTGGCATTTTTCCACACTTCCTTATGAACAGCACAGCTGTCATTTTTCACAACATGGCCAAAATGTGTTTTCACACTTTCAGCACAGAAATGCGTGGTCGCTGTGGGAAATCATTGTTCGGGACAGATAAAGAAAATCACAGTGACACTATTCATGACCGGAGGTCCCAAAATGCCTATGTTGACAATCTGCCGTAAACAATTCCCAAACTAATTACATTACGGGTGCACGTTTCACAGTTTCTATGCACGCTCGTGACTACACCAGTTTTTTAAATATTTTCACTGCAGATTTTCAACATTGCCATTTTTTACACCTCCCCATGAACAGTACAGCTGTCATTTTTCACATCCTGTTCAGAATGTGTTTTTGCACCTGTGGTGGCAATGCCAGAGTCGCTTGTGCAAAAAAGCAGCCGCTAACAAACTGATATTGCCACTGTTCATGAGGTGGGGGTCACAAAAAACCCATGTTGAAAATTTGGAGTGAAAATACCAACGAATGCCTGAGGCATTAGGGTTTCCGACCATAACACCCCACCCTGTAGAGAATGACAGGCATCAGGGCTGTGACTTGGGATTGTCACCTGCAATGCTCATGCCATTCCATCCCCACCCACACCCTGCAGCCACTGAGAGGCATCGAGGTGTGCCTTGGACTCTTCGGCCCCAAAGTTCACCCCATTCTCCTATACCGCACCCATCTCACAATATTTCCTGATGGAATGGGGTGCGCATAAGGGCCAAAGACCCCAAGGCACACCGTGACACTTGTCGGTGTCTGCACGGTAGGGTGTGGTGAAATGGCATGGCCGTTATGCCTGATGACCCAAAGGCACACCCCAATGCCTGTCACTATCTGCAGGGTGGTGATGGGGTTGGCTTCAGTTCAATACTTCACTGCCATTCCTATTATGCAGCTCTGTAACTCCTACACTACCAATGCCAATGCCAGCAAGCAAACATTCAGCATTGACAAATGCTTGTTTTGATAAATATTAGCATGTCAACATTTTTAGGTGACAGATTGGTGTGCCTGTCCTGCAGAATGGCCCCAGACAAACTGAATACCCACTCCACACTGACACTAGAGGGTGGGGAACTCAGGTATTTCATTGCAACTGAGATTAGTGTTGGCCACTCAATGACATTGCTACTCCAGTACAACAAGGGGGTTGAGGGGTTGTCTGTGATAGTAAGGTGCCTTATGTCCACCAAAGATGCATCTGCCATGCATTGCGCTGCCTGCAGTCCTGCTCCTTCATTAGCCTCCTCCTTTTTTTTCCACGTCTGTAACTCCCACCTGGTACAAAACACCCCAAATGGGATTTGTTGGGATTTTCTCTTTTACCCTACATGTTTTCTCAGCCCATTTCCCATGTAAGGTGGTGGTAGTAACACCCGGTCTCTGTGGAGTTTCATGTTGTGCCTTAGATAACTGTGACTTTAGCATCTTTAATATCAGGTCTCTCAACAAACATTTGTGGCAGAAACCATTTAGGACTACTAAAAGAGGATAATTTTATAGTAGTAGAGTGATAAATTATTAGAACTGTTCACCACAATCAATCATTGATTCATCAACATTATTTCATTTTAAAAAACAACTTGATGCAGGAATGAATAATCAGTTCATAAGTGATTGACCACTGATTGTGGGGGGTGGACTACTAGCACCCATGGTGCACTTCCACCATTAACTACCTAAGTACCTAAGTATCTATGCCACGTGTACCCTTCTTATTAGAAGATTGGTCAACTTATGGATCTGATCATGCCCACTTCAATTATTGATGCCAGCCCACATTTATAGCGTGGGTCCAGCATAGTGGCAATCCCAAAATCTTCAGACTGTAGAATGCCAGAAATATTTGTATTGCAGTCTAAGACATGGAGCATGTGTTTCATTAAGGCACAACTTCCACTATCACCACCTGCCTTCAGCACTTGCTGTACATTCACCAGTGTCTGCCTCAGCGCATGTAGTAGTGGAATGACCTGATTGATACAGGCAGTATCCCCACTCAGTCCCTGTGTTGCATGTTTGAGTCGCTTGAGAAACATGTTCAGGCCATCCATTTGTTGCCACTGGTCTGTTGTAAGAGACATGACTACTCCAGCAGTGTCATGGCTTGTATGTAGCAGCAGATATTCAGATATGGCTTTATACTGCTTGTACAAGCGCTCAATTATAAACAGTGTCACGTTCCATCTGATGACGACATCCAACTTAATACATTGCTGAGGCAGTTTGTTTTGAAGATGTAGGGGCTGGTCATGGGCCTTTATGGAAGGGGCAAAGTGAACACAGATGCGATGGGCCACAGACAACATGGATTTGATATCAGGATGTGTTAGAAACTCCTGCACAATGAGATTAAGACAATATGCCAGGCATGGAACCCTGACAACATCCCCGCCTCCCCCCCAATCCCTGATACATTTCACAACATTTGAATCATTATTGCTTGCAAAGAAATCTGTTTTCAGTGAATGGGGGTGAAGCCACTCGTCTGCCTTGGTAAGTAGTACTTCCAGAATTTTCTGACCTGTGTGTGATCCATTTATATTTTTCATAGTCGGTGTGGCATGCCGTCGAATACCTGGAGCGTTGCCACCACCACAACTGGGCTTAGTGCAGTTTTTCCCATGCTCAGAGTCAAATACTACCCCGGGTACTTGTGCTCCGTGTGCTGTAATGCACAAATAGGAGCTACAGTACAGCTGTTTGACCACTGGTAGACATATCCCATATATGTATGGTGATGATGAATGCTTCAGGGCATAGTTTACTGTCTGTGACACTGTCCCATACAGTTCAGGAATGGCACATTTAGAAAAGTATGTGCTTGATGGAATCTGCCAATTGGGACAGGCACAGGCCTCCAACTTTTGAAATCCAACATTCTTAACAAAAGGCAATGGCAATAGATCAAGTGGCAGCATTTAAGCTGTTGCAGCATTTAGTTCACATGCAATAACATGATTGGGAGGGAATCTGGACTGATGCTCAAACATTCTATGCAGTGTATGCTGGCTCTTTCTTGGGGCTAGGCTGCCAAACAGCTGGACTTGTCATGGTGGCATTGTTGGTGGTGCTGCTCAAATGAAACCAGTGATTTGTTTTTTTTTCTGCAATGGTGTTACTGTGCTTTTCTGCCTCTGGGTGGTACTACTCAACCCATCACTGCTGGTATGCCCACTACTAGGCAGATCCACAGAATCCTCCTCCTCCTCTTCCTCTCTGTAGCCCTCCTCACTCAGCCCTCCCTCCATCTGGGTTATTGCCCTGCCACTTCTGCATGACTTGGCTAATGATGATAATGAGATACAGGGACCCTCTGCACTGCCTTCCTTCTGGTGTTGATGCCAATGTTGTGGGTGCTTGGTCTTTAGGTGTGTGTATTGCTCATCAGTGACTAGGTGGTTGCCCCCCCCCACTAACTTGAGCTTGACACAGCTGGCAGATAGTGACTGTCTCATCAACTGGGTCAAGTGTATAAAAATCCTAAACTAGGGATTTTGGTCCTCTTGATTTACCATGGTGGCAGGAGTGGGACAGGTAAGGGGTAAGGGTGGAAATGTGTGTTTTTTGGGGATGATTTATTAAGTTCAATACTACTGGGGGGGGCTTTGGTGATTGGATGACTGCAAACCCCATCTCCTCCATCATCAGTAGCACCACCCTTCCTCTTTTTTCTTCTGGCTTCCATGTGGAATCCAACAAATCATCATCAGCACAATTGCTGATATCCTCCTCCTCCCTGTCTCCAGGCTTTCTGACTCTCTCATCATCAGGAGTCTGACTGTGATGCACATTTTTCAGATCTCCCTCCTCAAGCACTGACTCAAGCTCCAGACTATCAGGCTCAGCATCATCACCATCACCAGCAGCCACGGGGACCCCTACAACCTCCTCATCAACCACTGTACCTTGTTTACTGCTGCTCCTCTTGTCACCTCCCAGATCCCCCACCAGCATGGATGCCAGAGAAGAAAATTTGGGCACACTAATGCCACCACCAGCTACTCCTTTGCTACTAACACCCCCGGAGCCCATGGAACACATTGCCAAAGACATAGTTTTTTAAAGTGCAGCACTATTTTGCCCCACAGAACTTAAACACTTCTTTGCTGCCTCCCCGGCACCTCTCCCTTTACTACAGTGTCTCTTCCCAGTTGTTCTTACAGTATATGCTTTGTAACTTGATTTGAGATGAAAAAATGGCAACATGTAAATAAAGCCTGCAGTACACATAAGTACCAAGAGCAGACGACACCTCTTCCTAGGGAATCAGGGATAAGCAGTGTGATCTGAAAAAATAAAACACCTCAGGGATTAACATGACACACATGACAAGGGTTAAAGGGGGTAAACAAGTCACTAACTACTGTACCAGCATCACACACATATCTCCCCCTAGAGAATCAGGGATCAGCAGTGTGATCTGAAAAAATACTATACTGAATTATTAGTACCTAGCAAAACCAGCCAAAAAAAGTATGTTGTTTTTCTTTTTTAAAACATCGCAGTGATTAACAAAATAACACAACACACACAACAGGGGTAATGGGGTAAACAAATTATTAACTATGAGCAGCAGCAGGCAACACCTCCCTAGAGAATCAGGGATCAGTAGTACGATCTAAAAAATCCCTACCAAAATCAACCCTCCAATTTTTTTTTTTTAAATACCACAGGGATTAAAACAACATGGGTAATGGGTAATTTAATATTAACTAGAACAAAAAGTGACAGAACACCATTACTTTAAGAAAAATATAACTAAAAAATAACTAAAACTGCTACAGAAAGACACTGACAAAATACTTCACTTACACACACCAAAGTAAACCCCAGAAATAACAAATTCTGGTCAGAGCCAACATGGCTGCTATGCCATTTTAAGAGTGCTCACAGGGCTCCAAGAACAAAATGCAGTTTAATTTTGCCAGAAAAAAATGAGCCTGCAGTGTCCAAAATGGCTGCCGTGATCTCCGTGCACATGCAAGACTTCGCTGCTACTGCGGAAGTGAAATTGTGCATATGTAACTGTGGAAATGAAGTCATGCATGTGCACTAAGTTCATTGCAGCCATCTTGGGCATGGCAGGCTCTTTTTTTCTGATGAAACAGAAGTGGCAGGCAACAATCAAATAGTGCACCTGTGGAGAGTGGGGCTACTGTGGCCACAGAGGGGAGGGACAGTGGAGAAACAACAGTAAAGCACTGACCACAGCACTATGAAAGAACAGAGGGAAGGAATCCGGTCACCTGCTTCCACCATCCCTTCTCTCTTTTGTGTGACAGCAATATGACAGCATGGCTCTGCCCATGCAACCATAAAAATAAGAAATTACTGACTATAGATCAAAATAATGAACAAGAAAGAGCGAAAAAAAACAAACAATAACTCAAACCTCCTGCTTAGGTCAAAAAAAAGCTCTGGATCTTTCTAGGCTGCTGTGCTTTACACCTACCCTCTACCCATACCACTGCTCCACAGACAGACAAAACAGAAACCACTACTTTAAAGTAAATAATCAGTGAAAAAATAAACAACAAAACTGAAATCTAGCAGCACAAGGCCCTGTAGAAAAATTTGTGAGCAATTTGTACTCAGAAAGCTTGGTTTAAATGGTTTACAATTTTTTTTCTCTCAGACAAGTACACAAAATTTCTCTTGTACTCTGTCTTCAGAAGACTGCACTGAAGACAGCCCCCTCATGGCATACAGCTTGTTTCAGCAGCATGTGACCTCCAATCCCACGGTACAGTCCCTATCACTTATACCATCCTCTTGTTAAGTGGACAGCCACCTTTATCGAACAAATGGTGCTTTCCATTTGCAGTTTCCATTGACTTTTCAGTAATTATTGCCATTTATATTGTATTAGGGGTGCCGGCTATTTCAGGCAAACTCAGCTGATCCACAGCAATTACAGTGGCTGCATAAGGGCTGGTACTGGTTTCTGGTTACAGACAATGGTGTGACAAATGGAAAGGTTGAATAGCTGTGTCAGGTGACAATGACGCAGAGGCTGAAAGTGAAACTTACAATATCAGTGTGGTTGTCAGTTCCATGAGAGCGGGCGGCAGTGATGAAAACCATAGAGCAACGCCCTCAACATCAAGACTGACTGGGAGAGAGTGGAGAAGCAGTAAGGTGAAATAAAAATGTGTCCAGACAACTATCCATGAGTTCTTCAAATCCAAGTAGAACTGCTCTAATGCTGTAGTGTTATGCTGCCAAATGCTGAGAGTTTTAATTTTAAACTGAATTGATTTACTTATTAAATTATTTACTCATCAAATTTGATTCATGCTGAATAAAGTCTTTTCTGTACTGCTGCTGACTGTAGACTGTTGGTTGATTAGGTGTTTTGAGGTTTCTGGCTGAGTCCCGACAACATGGTTCTGGTTAGCTCAGTGTTTTGGGTTGCTTTCATTTTTATCATCCGTCGCTTATAATAAGCAAAACTGTACAGCACCAGTGCATCTGTTATAAGTGGTGGGGACTGCACATAGCAAAATTCACCTTTGTACCAAACTTCGCTGGTGAAGTTCAAACTTTGCTTTTTGCGAAGTTACCACTGTACTGTGAACTTTCGCAAGGTGAATTAACGTCACAAAATGAAGTGAATTTGCAAATTAATTTGCAAAGCAAAGTTTTCTAGCTTCACACATCACTAGCACTGATGTGCTGTCTTCATGGGTTTGTATCTGCAACATGCACACTGCAAGACATACAGTACACACTCATTTGTCGCTGCAGATAGAATTCCATGATACTCAAATCACAACACTGTTTCTATGTGGAGAAGCAGAGGGCCTGCAGCCACACATACAAATCCACACTACCCAGATTATAAGTTATTTTGTCTGTGGAAGTGCAAGCCTCTGTGGGTCCTGCATTTCTGTAGCCATAGTAGTCATCCACACTGTAAGATATACACACACTTGACGAGCCTGTGCTTCTGTAGCCACAGGTGTAAGACATACACACTGACCTCTGGCTGCAGAAGTGCAGGTGCCACAAAATCCATTATACCAAAACTGCAACAGTACTTCTATTTTAGGGGCCTGTGTCTCTCCAGCCAGAGATGTAAGACATACATACCAGCTTCTGGCTCTGGAAGGGCAGGTCTCATGGGGCCTACAGTTATGCAGCTGGAAGTACTATTGCAATGTTGGTATCAAGTGTATTTAGAAATCATTCAAGGGGGTAGTAGTTTTTCAGTTACACAACTGCATATAGAAAATCATGCACTAGTGGATCACTAACTTTGCTTTTTTCTCTTTTAGATATTTCCTGAAGAAGACCTAGGGTCGAAATGTCAATTTTTAACTCTATTTTCTATTTTCAGCATGGATTTAATATTACCATTTTGTTTTGCTTTCAGACACCATGCTGATGCAACACCTTATTTTTGTTTTTACACTAGTGGATCATGCTGTCTAGTGAGGTACCTCATACAGCAGGCATGAGTACCTCTGTCTGCAGAGCCACAGGCATCACGCACACTGTATGACATGCACACATGAGTGCTTATGCACTCACAGATACAAATCCTTGAAGGCAGCATATCAGCACTACTTCATTCATGTAATCTGGAACAGCTGTATGTTGTTTGTCTTACCTGATGATGGCTGTCTGTGGTTGCTTGTGAGGTCTTGTCCTTTTGCTGCTTGTAGGTTGGGGGTGGGGATTAGGGTTGGAAATGCTAATGACACATTTCAATACTTTTGTGGCATCAAACTGAACCTTAAATGGTGCATTAATGCAGTGTGTTTGCAAAGAATGATCTTTCTTTTTGAGATAGTGGAAGCACATCCTCATTCATGCACATCCCAAGGGACCTGCATGAACAGATGCAGATGTGCAGGGCCCTCTGGGCCCTGCATCATGGGAAGACTCCATTCACCTATGGAAGAGCATGTCCCTGTGGGCCTACACTTCCATGCAAAAACAGATGCACTTCCATGCAGCAACAGATGTCAAAAATTCATGGGTCTGTCAAGTAGGCTATGGAAAAGGGCCCTGCACTTCCATGTGGCTGCAGATACAGATGCACAGGGCCAACAGTCCATCTCTCAGTCAAAGCATGGGGCCCTCTGGCACCTATGGGTATAGAGATGCAGTGTCCTATGCTCAGAGAAGAGTTGTGTTCACTACAGTATATAGTATGTGGGCCCATGTGGGTGACCCTGCATCATCCCTTCCCAGGCTAAAGGGTAGTGTTGCATAACAATGCTGTCCCCCCAGCCTTGGCCCAGCCAACTCACTCACTGAGTTTTCCCTCAAACTCAGTGCAGCAGCACAGGATTACAAAGCACTACCTGCTGGGGTAAAGGCTTGCACTACATACAAAATTTCTTAAGAATTATGTATTTTAAATTTTGACCTCAACTTTTCAACATAATTGTTTTATGACTCCCCCTTATAAACATGACATGTGACATTTATAGAATACTGTTCAAAATGTAATTTCACACCACAATTCCTAAAACGCATCTTATACAGGATTTTAAAAATCACGCCCATCATATTTATGAAGTGATGTGAAAAAATGGCTATGTTGAAAGTATGAAGTCAAAATACTGAAAATTAGTGAAGTTATGAGTGAACATTAAAATATTTCAATGTTCACTCATACAGTGGTAGTTAAAAAAAAAAATGACTGGTACTGTTGTATTTTCCGTCAGCCATGGAAACAAATATTGTGGATTTACAGCATACTGTGGAAAACCCCCAATGTTATTCAGTGTGTTTGTTTACAGTAGTAGCAATAAATCCACAGTATTTTTTTCCATGATTAATGGAATATACCGCTGTACCAGTCAAATTTTTTTGTAACTACCACTGTACCTTGGTCATTTTACCATATTTTTATACCAAATTTTCAACATAGTCTTCTTAGGACTCCACCTCATGAACATGGTAGGTGAAAACATTCAAATCCTGCCTGAAACCTGATTTCACACAATGACTGTGAAATCTTTTTTTTGCAATTCAACTTTATTAAGATTTTAAAAATTTCAGCCACACAAGAGCTACAAATTACATACTACATCAAAATGCAGAACAGTAGATCATAATTGGACAATTGTATGGAGTTAACAGCCTACATGATATAACAAAATGACTAAACAACCCAACCTACCCTTCCACACCCTCACTTGACTGTGAAATCTGTTTTCAGCACATATTTGAAAAATTTCAACTGCCTTGTTTATGAGGTGTGGCCCAAACAGGCCATGTTGAAAGTTTGGTGGCTAAATATTTAAAATTCAAAGTCAAGGTCCCCTTCTGGTGAACTTCTCAAGGACAGAGATGCTTTGAATACAGGGCCCCACTCTGGCTTAGTGGATTTCCACCTGCTCTTACTGCTATTGGCAAAATCGGCCTCTTCAAATCAGCACTCAAATCTCAGCTGGCCAGCCAACAGACTTTCTCCTGCTTCCCCTGATTCACCTCTACCTGTAATCTGACTAAGAACTCCCCCCCACCGTTTGCACTTATTCAGCTGCCCACCCAGCATCACTCATACCTACATTCCCATTTCCCCTTCCCCTACTCCCTGCCCCCTTTTCCTATTCAAGAGATCCTCAACCCACCTCAGTCTCTGCTTTCTTCCCCTCCCTCTGCCTCAATGTAACTTAACCACTATGACAAAGTGATCCTGTGCCCGAGGTTACTGCCATCCTTCCCCCACTGCCTATGTCTACCCCCTCCTCTAACCAAGGCCTATTGTGCCGCCCAAATAACCTCCTTCCTTCCTATATTCTTTAGTCTCATAGAAAATTTACAGAAACCTCTATAACTTGTCCCTACTGTATTTTAATTGTCCTACAGCCCTTCTTGTCTTGTTTTTTTACACATTTCCTTGTATTGTACTGTGCTTATCTGTGCCTTTATGTCTGACATGGAACCTTTGTAAATGAGCTTGTTGCTCAAAGGTTATCATCCTAGAGTTCAATAAAATAAAATAAAATAAAATAAATTAGCCGAGTGTTGAGCTATTTCAATGTTCAGTCATAATTTGGACATTTGACCATGTTTACACCAAATTTTTGACATAGCCTTCATATGACCCCCATTTCATGAAGCCGCTAGGTGGAAATGTTTAAATCCTGCCAGAAAGGTGATTTCGCACAACAACTGCAAAATCACCTTTTGGGGCAGATTTAAAAACTTACACCTACATCATTCATGAGGTGGGGTCTCAAAAAAGCCACGTTGAAAATGTGGGTATGCCAACCCAATGGTGACACCAACACAGTGACATACTTCGCTGTCAGCAAAATTGATACTTTGCCAACAGATCGCTGTGTTGGTGCACCTGAAACCAGGGCACACTATCTCCCTGTCCTGCACTCCCTCCCAGAATCAACTCTGACTGGAGTTGAGAATCTAAAGTATGGGGGTGTTGCCCCCACATGAGGGGTTCAGGGGGCAAAGCCCCCCGATCAAAAAACAGGACCAGGAGACAAGTGGGATTTATGTCAACTGCAACTTGCGGTCGACATAAATCCTTTCAATGTGATGCCAGTCAACAAAAGTGTTGTCACGCCGGCATCGTAGAACTGAAGATTTGGTATGAAAATATTGAAAAATGACAAAGTTATGAGAACAAATTCAAAACTCAGTGAAATACATTAAACCAGATTTGCCTTATTTTCTCATATTGCAGTCACTGATTCCAACAGCAAGACATGTTTTGAACTAGAGAGTCAAGGGACAGTTTAAGATGAGTGAGGGTTTGTGGTGGGTGTGGGATGGTGGGTGCTGAGTGGAGGTCAGGGTGGGGTGGGTGATGGGTGAGTGATCAGTGTTGCTGGTGAGTCAGATCAGTGAGGGTCCATTTTATGTTTTACAGGTTTATTAAAAATAAAGCAAAAAAGACAATAAGGGACTGTATTCTTTGTTTCAGGTTCATACTGTATTGGATCCAACACTATGGATTGTGCACCCCGGTGTCAGCTTTTAATCTATGGTGGCACTGGGGGTGGGCACACTGGTGTCACCACCTATGTATTAGGAGGTGAATGACCTGGAGGCGAGGGGGTTGGGCACTCAGTACTTGGGATAGGCACCCCGGTTCATTTTTCTATCATACTGTACAGAATTGGGGAAGTACGAAGGAGGGCTGGCTGAGCTGGGAGGGGGAAGGAATTAAAAAAATATATACAGATAGATATATTGATGGCTATCATCTGTAGATAGATACATAGATAGATAGATAAATATGAGAGAGAGACAGCTATCAAGATTGCTGGCTCATTGCTAGCACACAAGCTCGCAGCATGTCTCCATCTGCAGTTACAGATGTCAAGAAAATCCTGATGTTCTCATACAGAGAATGTGGATGAAAGTCTTCTCTAGCTAAGCTTGGCACTGTGGATTTTGGGGTGCTCAGTAAAGGTGTTTCTGGTGTGCTTTTTAAAGAAACACCAGAATCTAGTAAAATGGGTACCGTTTATTTAGATTTAGGTATATGTTTTTTGAAAATGCATCATTTGTATGTATTTTCAAGTTGTTTTAGTTGTAAAAAAAGACAAGATGTTGGCCATCATGATCGATATTTTTTCCTCACAATCAATAATTTGCAATAGATAAACTCTCACAAACAGTGTTTTTATCATTCATATCAGAGGGTTATCCAAAATCCCTACTATAAAAAATATAGAACTTTATTTGTATGTATTTTCAAATTTTTTATTTGCAAAAAAAGCAAGATGGTGGTTGTCATGACTGATATTTGTTTCTCACAATCAATAATTCACAGTAGATAAACTCTCACAAATGATGTTTTTATCATTCATATCAGAGGGTTATCCAAAACCCCTACTGAGGATGCTCAGAAAAAAAACCTTAAAATCCTTATAACAATAGAACCATTTAATATTTTTCACTAAAGCTTTGAAAGGCATTACCTCAACATAGGCCACATCTACCCTGAACGTTTTTTGAAAAATTATGCACCATCTAAGCTGTACAGGAGAGCAAAAATTTGTGTTTTAAGTATAGAAAAAAAGTATTTAATAAAAAATTAATGCATCATTTCTCAGAAACTGCACAAGATGCCATCAAAAAATCTTTTCACATCTCGAGACCCAGACAGGCAGACTACACATGCAAAATTTTGGGATAGTTCATCAAACGCCACCAAAGTTAAGGTGAAAAATTTGGGGTTTAACATTAAACATCTTACTCAACCCTAACTATGTTGGTGCTACAGAATTTATATACAGTATATACTGTATATAGCCATGCTGTGAATTCAGTGATGCACAGGTAAAAACAAGACCTGTCCAAATGACCTCAGTGCAACCTAGAAATCCCTCCCCAACTTCCTACAACTGTGCCATTGAAAATCACTGTCACCCAGCAGCCATTTGTATTTGCCCATTTCAGTGAACTATATACTCATTTGCCATGTCAACTGTTCCTGAGGTAAACTTTAAAATAAAAATGACAGAAGAAGTTGAAAACATATGCATGGGAGAAGATGGGGCTTCAGAAATGCCCAAAAGCATACTAACTGACCTGCCAAACACCACAGTGAGTACCAGATATGCCACTTTGACAGTCAAAGAGCTAAACACAGTAAAAGAGGGGAGACACAAAGGAAACACTGTAAAAGCAACAAAGTAGGCAGTGAATATGTGGGCAGTGAAAGTATTCAATGACTGGAAAACTGCTAAGAACATACAGATAAATTTAAAACTGCCCCTCTGAAGAACTGAACAGAGCTTTCTGTTCATTCTATGCTGAAGTAAGAACATCAATGGGCACTGAATATGCCCTAAGCAGCTATTCAAGTCTGGGAGCTGTTCTCAACCATCATTTAAACTCTCTAGCTGTTGAGTGACATATTAACATCCTCATAGACTCACATTTCAAAGCAGCAATAACATCTCTGTGAACAGTATGAAACACTACAGAAAAGCTGCTAAAGATGCCTCTAAGCACCACCCTCCCATATCAGCTCCAGACTTACAAAAGCTGATATCATTGTATGCCCTCTCTGCAGATACCATGCTAGGCTAACTATGAAAGGTATGGCTTGATGTACAACTATACATGGCCTGGTGTGACAGAGAGGGACTCAGAAACCTAACCCTAAACAGCTTCACATTCAAAACTGATGAATACAGGGATGAGTATGCCATGTTAACATTTGATGAACACGCAAAAAAATACAATGACCCAAATGAGCCCAACAAAGAGCAACAGTGCAGTTTCATGTATGTGATCCCTGGGTTACGTCATTGCCCAGTTGCAAGCTTAAAAAAATACCTGATCAAGCTTTCCAGTGGTGCCAAATCAGTTTCTTGCCTCCCCAAATAGCTCCCTCAAGATTTTATCAACAAGTCAAATACCTGGTACTCCCTTGAGCTGATGGGAGTAAACTTCCTGTCCACCATAATGATCTGCATCAATGAAGAGGCAGGTCTCAGCATGCTTTACATGAATCACTTGATTCATGCAACAGCAGTTCAGCTACTGTCCAACACTGGGCTGGTGAATAGAGAAATGATGGCTTTGATGGGCCACCACAGCAGCCACTGGTCCTACTGGTCTGCATGATGTACAGACTGCAAATGGTGGTGCTTGATCCTAGGTCCTTGCCCTCCAAGCAGCAACTTCAGCACCGAAACCAGAAACCAGGACCAAAAACAATGAAAACTAGCACAATGATGATACCACTTGCTGTCCGCCACAACAACCGATGGAGCATCATACTGCTACTTCTTCCACACTCCCACAACCAGTTTCATGACACAGAGCATGATGGAAACAGTGTCATCTACAATGAACATTGTAATGTTCAGCAAAGGACCATTTAACTTCAGTGCTGCAGTAACTTTCAATGGTCCTGTGCATTTCCTTAAACTTTGACAAATTAGTTTTTTGGTTTTGTTCAAAATCCTAAATGCAATGCAACACATGGTTAAATGGCATTTAGGTTAATTTTCACCCCAAAATTTCTTGTTCCCCCCAAAAAAGTTCAGGAACTACTTTTTCTCCAAAAATAATATGTTAAAAAATATATTATATTTACTGGAATTTAAAACAGTCGTTGCTGTATTTTTTAATTCTTCTGTTATTAATCCATTTGATAAGTTCAATAAGACACTCAAAGGTGTGCATTGAACAGATATGATCACACTTTCAAAGGCTGAAGGCCCTTGGCCTGTGACCTTGTGCCTCACTACACCCCTGGGCGTGTGGTCAGATCTGTTTAATGCACACCCCATCATGTCTTGTTACACACACACACAAACATACCATATATATATATATATATATATATATTCTTTGTAAAACACTGTGTTAATGCATTAGTTAGGGTAACTTAACACACCACAAAAGTAAGGAAATGTAGTGTGATTTCAACACCTAATGCTCCCCACCCAGAAGCAAATTGAAAAAGGTTGGGTTTGGGGTCTCAGCCTCTTGTCAAATCAGTGGTGGAGCTTTCCTTGGGGGTTGTCAACTCTAATGCCCACACCATTCAGTGAGCAAACATCACATGTGATCTCCTTTCTTCATGCAGTGCCCACAGGGGGAGCATTAGGATTGACAACCCCCAAGAAAGACCCCACCACTGATTCACCAAGAATCTGGAGACCCAAAACCCCAATGTTTTTTGCTTTTGCTACTGGGGGGTTGGCGTTAGGGTAAGAAACCTTTACACTACAGTTCCCTACTTTTGTGGTGATAAGTTACCTTAACTGGTGCATTAATGCTGTTTTTTTTGCAAAGAATTTCCTTACTTTATTACATAGTATAAGTGAGTACTTATTTGCCTGTGAGAGTGCAGGGCCCTCAGGGCCCTGTGCTCCCATCCCTCCATGGGTGCATACATGTATGTTGCAATGGAAGTGCAGGGTCCCGAGGGCCCTGCCTTTCCATTTCAGCCAAAACAGTAACCAAATTGTCAGCATAGCCTTGTTTTTACCCCACTCATGAATGATATGTGGAGAATTTTCAAATCCCTGCTGAAACGTCATTCTGTGTCACTGCAATGTCAATATGTGCCACCGATGTAAAAACACATTTTTGGCTAGGATTTGCAAAGTGGCAGCTGTCACATTCATGAGGTGATGTGAAAATCTGGGGTGAAAATATTTAAAATGATCAAAGTTATGAGTGGGCATAGTAAAATTTTAATGCATGTGTATAACTTTGCCATTTTTACATATTTTGACCCCAAATTTTCAACATAGCCTTCTTATGACCCCACCTCATGAACACGTGTGGTGAAAATGTTCAAATTCTGCCCAAAAGGGGAATTTTCCAAGCGACCGCAAAATCACCTTTAGGGCCTGATCTGTGGAATTCCACTGACATTTTTTTCATGAGGTGGGATCCCCAAAAAGCCATGTTGAAAATTTGGTGTCAAAATATGCAAAAATGGCCAAGTTATGCACCAGAGTTGAAAACCTCATTGAAATACATTGAACCATGTCTACCTTAGTTTCTTATATTGCAGTCTCTGGTTCCAGCAGCAAGATGTGTCTTTGATTGGACTGGAGAGTGGGTCTTCTCCCTGTGACCAGTTCAGGTGAGTGAGGGTGTGTGGGGGTGTACTGGGTGGTGGAATTGTGGGTGCTGAGTGGGAGGTGGGGTGGGGGGTCAGATTGGCAATGGTCTGGTTTCATTTTTGCAGGTTAAAAAAACATCAGTGAATCTTTTCCTTTATTTCAGGCTGGGGAGAGCAAGCGGAGGGTGCCACTAGACAGTAAGGAAAAAAAAAAATCAGGGATGGCAAATAGAGGGTAGGAGGTGCTAACAGACACCAGGGAAACAGAAAAATCTAGGGGGACAAGGATCAGACGGTGGGGATGCCACTAAACATCAGTGAAATATAATTTAATTATGGGGATGGTGATTGGAGGGTGCACTCACTGGCACCCCCCTCCAGATGCAGGAGACTGCCCAAGACCCATTCTAGTTAAACTGCTCTGTTTTCCTATAGAAGAACATATTTTCAGCTTGGTTTGAAAGCATGGCCTATTGACATGGCAGGGCTACAGACTGCTTATATTTAATGATTATTTGCTGGATCTGGCCCCCAGAAGAAAATAATTTACTCTGGCACAAAAAGTCTTTCAATGGCATTCCCTATCAACTACTTTATCCTGCTAAACTAAAAACTGCAAGAAATCTCCTGTGGCACAAGGCAGGGCTGTCCAATCTCCCCACTCCTGTTTAACTTATATCTGGAACCCCTAATTCTCAGACTATTCGCAGCTCGGGAGATTAGGGGATTGCAGATGGGCAACAGGAGATATTTAATTTCAGCCTATGCAGATGACCTGCTCTTGCACATGGAGGACCCAGAAACCTGTATAACAGCAGTCTTGCAAGAAATCACGCAGTTTTCCAAAGTCTCGAACTACAAGCTTAACATTTCCAAGATGAAGCTTTTCCCGTTAAATGCTAGGTGTTATCCGGATGTGGCAAAGGAATTGGGGTTTAGCTGGGAACCAAAAGCATTAATGTATCTTGGTATCAAAATTACTAGGAAGATAACCACGATGATTAAGGAAAATCTCTATAATTTAGCTAAAATAGTTAGGCAAGATTTGGTCAGATGGAGTTTATTGCCCCTGTCACTCTGGGCTAGAATAGAAATAGTGAAAATGAACATACTGCCAAGGATTTTTTACCCTTTAAACATGCTGGGGTCTTACTTACCAAAAACTTGGTTTGGGACCTTGCAGAAATTACTTAATACTTTCTTATGGAAAGGGAAAACTGTCAGAAGAGCTTACCCGAAACTCACAGGTCCAAAGAAGTTAGGGAGCCTAGCACTTCCTTCTTTCTTTAAACACTATATAGCATCGCATATCAGCAAACTAGTTCTTTGGAACCGGCTGACTTCCTTAGACCCCAACCCTTATGTACCTCCCTGGGTCCATATCGAGAGAGACTTAGTTCTCAAACATTCATTAACTTTAAATTCAATTGCTTATACTACTTTTAGACATCTCCCTAAACCACTTAAAAATACGCCTATTGGATGGTCAATAAAAGCCCTGCATCAAGCCCAGAAGTTTCTAAAGGTGAATTGGCAGAATTCACTGGAGCAACCCTTGACACACAATATGAATTTCCAAATACAACAAGCCCCGATCCCTCTTACATTCTGGGAACCAATAGTCGGGTTATGCCTGGGGGATCTAGCACCGCAGGGGAAGTTATTGTTGTATGAACAAGTCTACTCTCAAATACCAGGAGTAAGAGGGCACATTTTTAAATTCTGGCAAATTGGTGATTCCATAAAAGCCCACCTGCGAAAGATGAAAGTATGGGTCGAAAACAGGATTGAACTGTCCTGGTTGTTTAAGATTGAAGATCAACGTCACTCTGTTTCCAGAGTATTTCACGAATTGCAGAGGATAGATGAAGGAATACCCTCCAATGTCAGCCTTTACTGGAGGCAGAGACTAGAGATGAATGCAAACAAAGGAGCATGGGAGAAAATCTGGGAAAATTACCATAAATATATAAGGCAGGACAGATATAAGCTACAGCAATTCAACATCATACACAACTTGTACTACACTCCTGCTAAGTTATACAGGATGGGCAAATTAGCATCACCCAACTGTGGCAGATGTAAGGTTGGAGAAGGTGACTTATATCACATATTCTGGGCATGCCCCAAGATTCAGCCATTCTGGAACGCAATTCGATTTTCACCACAACCTATAGTTGGTCTAGAGCCTTTTTTCACACTGGAAATTTGTTTGTTAAGTAATTTTCCCAGAGATATGAGTAAGCAGAAGAAGTCATACATGGCCATTATATCAGCTGCGGCTAAGGCGGTTATCCTAAGGCACTGGCGAGATGTCACAACACCTTCAGTAATTGAATGGTATAAGGAGACTATGTTAGTACTACAGCTGGAACTGCATATAGCAAAAATGAATACTAGAGTACAATCTTATAGTGCTAAATGGGGCCTTCTAGATGCAGTTTTAGTCACCTGGAAAACATAATTTCCTTAGGCTGTAGAGATTACCCCCTTGTCTGAGGCATCTCCTGAGTCTTTGTTCCTAACAGGAATTCCTGTGGTTCTTCATATAAGTAAATGCTGATGGGGATGGGGGTTTTGGGATGTGTGGGGGGATTGGGTAAAAAGGATCTTTGATGTCTACTATGACAATAGATCATGTTGAAACTGTTAACTCTCATCGTTACTGCCTTATCAAATACATACTCATGATAATTGCCTGTTGACTTTTATGTACTGGCCTGGTTAAGGCCGCAAACTTCATGTAACATTGTTGTGTTAATAAAGTAAATTGAATAAAAAAAAAAAACTGCAAAAAATGGTGTCTCCAATGCATTTAAGAGTCCAGAAAAAGCCTTCCAGTACCTGCACAAACACTGTCCAGAAACAACAAAACCCAAAAAAGCCCAGCCATCAAACTCCAGCACCAGGACATGGACCCTGCCAACAGCAATGGCAGTCACCATCAGGCACCCTTACCAGTAGCAGAAACACCACAATCTAAGCACTGTGCAGGACATAGCGTAGCAGGAAACGTGGTCCAAATGATCTAGAGAGAGGGGTTGAAAAAAGTAATTCACTGCCCCTACAAATCGACAAGATGGCAGAAAAGACTCTGGCTGCTCATCCAATGGCTCTGAAATTGCCAGTGAACCTGCTCCCAAATGGCAGGAACTAGAGACCATGAATAGTCCCAAGAAGCAAGCCCAGTCCAACTGCTTCTCCCCACTGCAGCCAGCTGAAGTACCCCCAAGTGACTCAGAAACCTGGGCAGACACTGTAACAGCAACACTGAAGCAGACTGACCTGAACGGGAGGAATGTCAAGCACCCAGTCTGGGCGACTGGTGCCCAGGACTTAACCAAAGGCATCTGAACTGCAAAATAACAATGGATTCAAGTACAAGTGGTGGTGCCATCATTTATCCACAATGCTGAAATGCATCCCATTCCCAAATACCTAATACATAATCCCCACATGTAACCCTCACCAAACCCAGGGTGTGTTGAAACAGGTGTACCACATTCCTTTCTGCCGAACCTCCCAGGCACAGTGATCCTTCTTATATAGGGCACCCAGATGGCTAAATGACCTCTCCTTGGTTATCCGGGATGAGTCTAGGATAGTCTAGAAGGACAGGGATGGGGCAAAAGGGAGTAAGGCAGGAAATGGAGGGTAATGAGTACCAATGCCCGTAGTCTGGGCAACAAGCTCCCTGAGCTGGTGGCCTTGATGGAAGAGGGATGCCTGGATATTGTAGCAGTCACAGAAACATGGTACACAGAGAACCATGACTGGGATGTTAACATACCAGGGTACATAACCTACAGGAGAGACAGGCAGGGGAGAAGAGGGGGAGGAGTAGCTCTCTATGTAAAGGAAAGGATAAAAGCAACTGAACAAAAGAGTAAACAGGGAGAAGAGGAGGCACTGTGGGTCACCTTGGAGACTGGAAAGGGCACCACAATCCGCACAGGGGTTGTGTACAGACCCCCATGTCAGGGGGAGGGAATGGACAAGGATATGATAGAAGGCATTCTTAGAATGGCAGAGAAAGGGGAGATACTGTTGATGGGAGACCTGAATATGCCAGATTTTAACTGGAGCACATTTGCTGCAGCCACATCCAAGAGCAGGGCCATTCTTGATGCCCTAAAGGTGGCAGGCATTAGACAGCTAGTTTCGGAACCCACTCATGAGGGAGCAATCTTAGACCTCATACTCTCAAACGGAGGCAGTGAGAGGATCTCAGATCTAGAAGTGGGTTGCCATCTGGGGACAAGGGACCATAAAACAGTGTGGTCACGTAAACTCAGCTACAGAGTCAAGCCATACAAAATGAGGGTACTGGGCTTTAGGAGGTCTGACTTTGCAAGATGGAGAGTGCCTCAGAAAAGCACTAGCAAACACTAGCAAACAGGCTAGAAGGGAGTGTGAGCAACAATGGGGAATCATCAAAACTGCCATCACAGAGGCAACAAGCCTTTGTGTGAAGCAAATAAACAAATCAAATGAAAGAAAAGCCACTATGGTTCTCAAAAGAGGTGGCTGTGAAAGTCAGGAAGAAAAGATAGCATTCTGGAAGTATAAGGAAACACAGAAGGAGCAGGACAGAGAGCTGTACCAGTTAAGGCAGAAGGAAGCAGGGAGGAAGTCAGAATAGCAAGGCCCAAACTACGGAAAGATAGCCAACCAGTTAAGAAGGGGATAAAACCTTTTATAGGTACATCAGTGAGCGTAGAAAGACAAAGGGAGGGATAGTGAGGCTGAATAGAATGAACGGTGGGTGGGCAGAGGGGGACAGTGAAAAAGCAGGGATACTGAATGAATATTTCTGCTCAGTATTCACAAAAGAGGAGGGGAGGTGCCTAATCCAATTAACAGAAGCACTCTTGATAGGGGGAGTCGATCCCAGTCCTTTCACAGAAGAAAGGGTTCTGCAAGAACTCCTAAAACTGAAGGTGGACAAAGCAATGGGTCCTGATGGAATTCACCCTGGAATTCTAAAAGAATTAAGGAGGAACTAGTGAAACCACTGGCTACTCTTTTTAATAAATCATGGGAGGATGGTGTGGTACCCGAGGACTGGAGGAAGGCGGATGTGATTCCCTCACAAAAGTGGGACCAAGACAGAGGCAGAAACTATAGACCTGTCAGTCTGACCTCTGTGGTAGGGAAAGTGATGGAGTCACTTCTGAAGGAAACAATAGTTGAGTACCTAGAGGCCAGTGGAGCACAGGACCCAAGGCAGCATGGGTTCATGGGGAAGGTCATGTCAGATGAATCTAATAGATTTCTTTGACTGGATGACCAAAGTAGTAGACCAGGGAGGGGCTGTGGACATGGCCTACCTAGACTTTAACAAGGCATTTGACACAGTCCCACACAAAAGATTATTAGTCAAATTAACCAACCTGGGAGTGGGTCCCAGGGTGGTAGCCTGTAAAACATTGGCTGCACAACAGACACAGAAGGTAATTGTAAATTGAGTCCACTCTGAAGAAAGAGGGGTTACTAGTGGGTACCGCAGGGTTCAGTATTGGGTCCAGTCCTTTTAATGTCTCTACCAGTGACATTGTAGAGGGACTGAAGGAAAAGTATGCCTTTTGCAGATGACACAAAGATCTGAAACAGGGTTGATACACAAGGAGGCATGGAAAGGATGAAAAGGGACTTGGCAAGGTTGGAGGAATGGTCAGAAGTATGGCAGCTAGGATTCAATGCAAAGAAGTGAAAAATAATGCACCTGGGAAACAAGAACCCAGGGAAAGAATACACAATGGGTGGGGAGGTAGTAACAACAACAAAAAAGGAAAGGGAAGTGGGGATAATCATATCAGATGACCTTAAGGTTAGCAAGCAATGAGAAGGCAGTAGGGAGGGCTGGGGGTATACTGGGATGTATAGGGAGAGGCATCATCAGCAGAAACAGGAAGTTGTTATCCCTCTGTACAGACAGTTGGTGAGACCCCATCTGGAGTACTGTGTCTAGTTCTGAGACCCCATCTCCGCAAGGACATAGACAGGATAGAGTAGTCCAGAGGAGGGCAACTAAAATGGTGCAGGGTCTGCAAGAGAAGCCGTATGAGGAGAGACTAAAGGAGCTTAATTATGTATACCCCTGAGGAAAAAGAAGGAGGGGGGACAAGATAGAAATTTTAGTACCCCAGTGGAATCAACAAAGTCCAAGAGGGTAGCATCTTTCAGAAAAGAGACTTGCAAGAACAAGGGACACAATGTAAAGATAGAAGGAGGGGTGGTTCGGGGCAATGTGAGGAAGTATTATTTCACAGAGAGGGTAGATGCATGGAACAGCCTTCCTGAGGAGGTTGGGGGTCTAAAACTGTGGGAGAATTCAAGAATGCATGGGACAGACATAAGGCAATTCTTGTGGGGGGTAGGAAGAAATAGGCTGTTGGTTAACTAGGATCTGTGGCCTGTCCTGTAGGTAGGGAAATGGGCAGACTAGATGGGCCAAGCGGTCCTTATCTGCCATCAAAGTCTATGTTTCTATGTTTCTATGATAGGCCCTTTTAAGAGAAAACTTAGACAGCATCTCTCTGCACTTAGTAACTGTGACTGTCTCCTTTAGGCTGCCCCCCCACCACACTGACTTGCATCCTCACCCCATTCCTCCCTCCCAACCTAGATACCAGATACAGCCTAGTCAACTCTCACTGGTAACCCCCTCCCCATCTCCTTACCCCCTTTCCCTCCTCTCTCCCCTAACCTTTAGCTCATACCCCTCCTCCCCATCTCACCATCGTGCCTGTATATCCCCATTACTTTAGCCCACACTACTCCCACCACCTCCCCTCCCACCCACAGCTTCCTCTCCTCTCTTCAGGGATATTTTCCCCTTCCCCATCTTCACAGCTCCTGGTACTGTCCTCCAACTGTCCCTCACTCCATACAAACCCTACCTCTTGTTGCTTCTGTCCTTCAACTGTTCTAGTCCTCTCCCACTCCCCCCCAGCAAAACCTACCTCCGACTGCTCAGTCCTTCAACTGTCCCCCCCCACCAATAAAGCCTACCTCTGACTGCTTCTGTCCTCCAACTGTCTTGTTTATACCCCTTGGCCACTATATGGTGGCTGACGTGTATACTCTACTATTATTTTTGATTCAGAATGTATTGACATGACTGTATTTTACCACCTTAAGTGTATTTATTTTTGATCTTGAATGTTTGTCAGATTTGTTATTTGCCTTTGTTTTGATCCATTTTGATGTGGAACCTTTGTAAAAGAGCCTCTGGTTCAAAGGTATTGTAATCCGAGATTTAAATAAATAAATAAATATATAAATAAATAAAAAAATTAATGTGGACCACTCAAGAACACACATCATGTGGGCTGGCTCCAGGACTGTCTGACGGGACCCAATCTTGACCCCTCCCATCACAAAATGAGCCATGATACAGGCTCCAAACTCCATCATTCAAAAATGATTGTCTGCCAACACTGGACCATGCTGTCAGGGTACAGCTGAAGATGGCTGGGATGAAGCTGCCACCTTATAAAAACAGTGACTATGAACTTGCTAACACTCCAACTGTCACCCGGAGACCAGGCCCAATACATTTGTCAAGTTGGAAAATCCATGGATGAAGAGAGCTCCTCACTGGTCAGTTAGGCTTTCCTGCATGGTTGATATTGGTTGCCACCTGAATGATTGAACAAGGAGCCACCTCCTTTCACAGGCTATCAACCATTATTCTGTCCCTCACAGTAGTAAAATACCAAGACAATCCTGTCTACACAGCCCCACATCCTGATAAGGCATCGTAATTTAACCTTCCACCTCGTAAGCCACAGAAGGTGCAGCCTTAGCAAAACCCAGCCCAGACCATCATCTTGTTTATTGCTAGATGGCTGAATTTAACTCCTGTCTGAGCCCTTGGTAACAAACTGAAAAAAAATTCCCACTGAAGACACAGACAAGTTCTTTTAATATGACAACCCACCAGGACATGGTGGGGGAGGGGAACAAATATCCTCCCACCTTAATTTACAGTGGTAACCTAACCAGCAGCAAGTCTAGGTGCTGACTGGTCAGCCACCAATAAACAGTGATTCAATGAAATCCCAGTCCATGGCATCATGTGCAAGGAGACCTCTGCTTCCTACCTATCCTGCCCTGCAGCAGGAATCTCCTGTTCTCAGCACCTCTAACTAAGAGCTGATTTCACAAAGTGGCAGATGGGGGAAAGCCAAAACTGACATGCCCCATACCCACAAAACAATTCAGAGGGAAAACATGGACCTACCCCCCATTCCTCAAAATAAAAACCAGGACACATACAGGGATGGCAATGGGGCACCAAACAGTGGGGAAACAGCGGCTCATAGCTCTAACTGCAGCACACAGCATGAGTTCCAGTTGCAGCTGCAGAAGACAAGAAAGTCCAATTGTTCTCATACAGAGAACGCAGGTGAAGGGCTTCTCTCACTAAGCTGGGCATTCTGGATTTTGGGGTGCCCAGAAGAGGTATTTCTGGCTCTTATTTTAAAAAACAGACATCGGAATCTAGCTAAATGGGACCAGTTTACTTAGGTTCTGGTGTTTGTTTTTTTAAAAATGCCAGTATTTTTATGTATTTTCCCCACTTGTTATTTTTTTGGAAAAAATCAACAGGATAGCGGTTGTCACAGCACCCAAACAAATCTGCCTCAAAATGCTATGGAACAATTAACACTACTATTGGTAGGGTTGAGTAGCCTGTTCAGTGTTAAAACCCAAACTTTGTACATTAACATCTTTGGCACCATTTGACGAAATGATGTTGTCTAGTAGTCAAGGTCTTGATCTGTGGAAAATTTTGAGATGGCAGCTGATATGGTTTCTGAGTTACAGGGTGGACTGTCCTATAGTGGGGATATCATGTTTATCCTCACTGTAGGTCCCCTATACCAGAATGTATTTACACTGTAGGTGGGGATTGGTTGGAGCCAGCAGCGTGAGCAGCTCTGTTTCACGTTCACTAGCCTCAGCTCACTCATGCACCAGCTCCAAATCCCTATCCATCTCAGTCTACCAGAAGCCTTCGAACTGTCAACATCTCTAATTAAAAAGGTAAAAATGTTTATTAAACACCAACGAGCTGCACAACCTAACCAGGAAGCAGTTCAAAAAGTCCAAACCTCTTCCCTGAATACCACCTTACTTTTTTCTTTCCCCCACAGATCCACCCGATCACCTCTCTACCTCTGCCTGGTGTTTCTCAGTAGCCACATTATCCCTTTCTCTGGCTTCCATCATCAAGACCTCAGTAAGCAATAATACCCGACAGAGTGGGCGGTATTGGGAAATACCGGACAGCCTAGGGGCGTAATGAGGCCCAACACTGCAGGCAGAGGGCCTTATAGCCCCTGGAAGGTCTGGTATTTCCCAATACCGACCACCCTGGAGGGTATTATTGCACTTAGAAAATGGGTACTGTAAAAAACAACTTTATTCCAAAAATTGTAATAAAAAAATGACTTTACAATGAGTTTTGTAACAAAATAGTTCCTCCACCTGCATAGCAATTACGTGTTTTTGTTTGCGAGCTAAGGACTTTTGTCCTAGTGGAGACTCGGTAGTTTAAAAAAAAATCTGGTTGAATGGGGTTCATAGACTACTGAAGGAGTCTTGTTTACGTGGAGAGCTGTGTGAAACTGTGTGCAAGTAACATTAACAAGCGGGACTGATGCAGGAAGTGTGGAGGTACTGTCAGGACCTTGCGTGGATCAGTAACTGTTTTGAAAGTGTCTTGAGTTTCTTTGTGTGGGCAAGATTAACAAGCGGGGCTGGTACAAGAAGCATGGAGGTATGGTCGGGACCTTATGAGAGAAGGCTGAAGGGTGGGTGGCAGTAGAAGATGACAACAAGCATGGCTTGTATATTTTTAAAAATTTTTTTTAAGTATTTGGGGGGATTTGGTGTTTTATGGTTGTTGTGCTCTTCAGCTCTGTTAATAGTTTATCACGCGAGTGAGACAGAGCAATACCTTCGGTACCACTAGTGGGCATGACAGGACTGGTATTTTCTAGATTTTCCATACGCAGATGGACGTCCATCTGCGGTATGGAACATCAAGAAAGTACCGGTGCTCTCATGCAGACTAGCAGTTCCAGAGCTACCGCTGTCTCGCTGTGTTAATAAACACAGTTTATCATGTAACTTCAGTCTGAAAGGATTGTTGACTTTTGGGGAAGGGGGTCGTTTTGGACAGTGGAACTTGCTGTACTATAGAAGGGTGAGGGAGGCCTTCCCTGTACTTCACGACTTGTGTAGTGAATGGAAAACTAATGGCGGCTGTGAAGACTGAACATTCGGGGTGGCCATGGATTTCTGGAGTGACAGGGAACCCCGAATTAGCTCTTGTTTTTTAGTGGGCTCTATCAGAAAATAAATGAATGTCTGTTCAGGGTTTCAGCCAATCAGAATCATTTATTTTCCAAGCCCATTTTCTAATGCTGAGTAAACACTGCAGCCTCCTCCGAAGATGCTCCTAAGGCTGATTCGCGCAGGTGCACTCATGCGGTAATATGCTGATGCACACGTCAGCATCAGTGTGCACTCACTTTCTGCTTAGTGATCCTGAAGAAAACATTAGAAACTTTAACAAAAAAAAAAGTAAAACAACAACATTAAATTCAAAATTAAAAACATTAAAACAGCCTTGCATAAATGAGATATGTCATGATCCAAAGTGTAGAGGGCAGCTCAGGACCTGACAGGATGGAGCCAACTGAAAAACGTAGTTGCAACCAAAAATAAAACATTGACTACACATCCAGGAACCATACCAAAGAATTACTCATAGGATACTCTAAATAAGTAGTTTTATTTAAAACAAACTTAAAAGCACACCTGTGCAGGTACTATACTATAACAGTAGCGCCTTCACGCAGCGGAGGTTGCATCTTCCCTAATCGCTAGTTAAGACGTCATAAGCCTCAGTTCATTCGTCTTATATTGTCTAATCAATTTAGCTATTAATGCATTTTCAAAGTTTGAAAAGGCATTGATTGCGTAATTGATTAGACAATAAAAGATGAATGAACTGAGGCTTATGACATCTTGACCAAGTGTTAGGGAAACGTGAAATGTTGATGCAGCCTCCACTTGTATGTGTGTGGGTGGGTGCTACTCTGTTGTATAGTACCTGCACAGTGTGTGCTTTTTAAGTTTGTTTTAAAATAAGTCTACTTATTTTAGAGTATCCTAGCAGTCGATTCTTTTGATATGATTCCTGGATGTGTAGCCCATTTTGGTATGGTGATATGCTATGAGTTTGACATTGAGAATATCATTGATATTCTTTGTGCAGTGCTGGGACTGCTGCTATACTCATGGCTCCACCACTCATGATGTCATAAGGTCAACCTGCAATCGGAAGAATATCAATGATATTCTCAGTCGGGTCATGGCATATCCCATATATATATATATATATATATATATATATATATATATATATATATATATATATATATATATGTATATATATATATATATATATATATGTATATATATATATATATATATGTGTGTGTAAATATGTATACAGTCATATATACATTTTTATGCAGTTGGTGTGGTTTCAAAAATTATGTGCTGCATGCGATTATCTGAGCTACTATGTGATTCGTTTACAATCTTAGAGTTATATGCATACTGTAGTAAACTTGTCATCACACATTTATACACATAGTAAATGCATCATCAGCTCCTCCCATACAACGCTTCACTGTGTTGTACTGATAGTGCATCCATGGCAACTGCTATGGCAATGGCAGTAGAAAAAGACACACAGGCACAAAACAAGAAAATAAACCCACACATGAATAAACGGAATTAGTTTAAATAACAGTCTTGACAAAATTAGAAAACACACACGGTCCCAGCCTATTGAATAAATGAAGTATGCAAAGGTGACCTTGTGTGAGAAATGCATCTGTACTCATTATGTGTGACCTTGAGCACATCACTCATGGCTTACACCACTCGTGAGGTCACATGAGGTCAAACAGTACTTGTATGTATAAAACTGGGGTGTCCCACAAAAGAACATAGCTTCACCACCACTGAAAGGATGTGCTAGAATGAGAAGCCACTACTGGATAGAATCTTGGTGCAGGAATGCAATAGCCTGAGGAGACCACAGCTGGTGTTGTCAGTTATGATAAGAAAAATTATTCTATTCCCATTTAAGAAGAGGATAGAATTTAGGTTGATCTTTTTTTGGCGCAGGAGTGGCAACACTGACACCCTGGGTTCAGAACTGAGCATGAGTAATAGTAGGGGGAGTGGAGGAGAAGTACAGGAACTTAAATGGCTTGTACTCCTCCCACTCCCATATACACATATGTTTCTTTGTTTTTATGTTTCTACTGCATGTTATACAGATAAACCTAAACTTTTGCTGGGTCTTGGTACTGTGCCTGGAGCCGATACCAACTTTGAACCCATCCTTCTTTCTTAGGCTGATTCCTGTTGTGTCCCCAACATACCTTCACTTAATAGTTCCCTCCTTCACTGACCTGCGGTCCACAATTTAGGTCAGGGGAAGAGATAATCACAGTTTTAACAACCAGGCTAACTCTGTCACCCCCTGTGCTTCTTCTCTTTCCACCCTGTATTTAGTGAAAACAAAAAGGGTACAGGTGAGGGTTAAAACCAGAATACACCTGGATGTGGAATGCCTCCAAATCCCCAGCTAGATTGCCTCTAGGCCAGACACTGAATGGAGTGTTACAGCAGGGGCAGTAAGTGTGGAGGCATTCCAAAAGGGGCATTAAATGTGTAAGGGGACATGTAGTTTCAAGTTACAATACTTTCTGGATTTGGGGTGCATTTCTGTTAAAATCTGCACTTTACTAAGGATCAGAATGTGCTCCAAACCTGGAATGGTGCCCTTAACTGAATGCCCACTATGTAATACCCCTGATGGAATGCCCTGTGGTTACTGCCCCGATGTAATGCCCCCATAGTTACTGTCTCTGCCAAAATACCCTGCCCCATAGTTACTGCCTATGCTGGTATGTTCCCTGTAGTAATTGAAACAAGGCAATCTGTGAAATTATTTGAGGGCATTCTGGTTCCTCTTGAGTAGGTTTGGGTTTTTGCAAGCCCCAGAGCAGCACCAACTCATGACACACACCATGTCCAAACTCAGTCCTCCTCCTCCCCCAATTTCTCCAAAGCACTTGGGTACCTTTATTTCAAAGTTGGGTGTCACCATTTAACCTCTGATCCACAATATAAGTAGCCACTGACAGACATGCTCCATTGTGTCTAGTGACTGAGCTATCCAGGAATTTTGCTTCCAGTGCCCCCCCAAAAAGTGGTAGATTGGGGTCGGGGGGGCCTATATGAAAAAAGTATTTTGGGGTCTTAAGGGCTTGGGCTAGGGAAGGGACTCTATATAATAATAGCCTATGCTTGCCTATTTGGTTTCCATTGTGCTTAAGAAACACAGCAACTGTAGACAGACACACATGCAAAGGCAAGCCTTTTTATAATAAAGGTTCATGACCATATCTGGAAATATATATGTTTGTTCTTCAGGATACTGCAGAGGGACAACCTGTGGAGTTGGAAGGGCCTGGGGCTGCAGGTAGTAGTGCCAGGGCTAGGTGGTAGAGATGAACAGATGGGGAGCACAGCTGAGAGCCCAAAAATGTACAGATTAAAAATAATAATAATAATAATAAAGAGGTCAGTTGGTGTTAGCTGTAGTAGCTGTGTTGTTGAAATATAAAATTACTATATGTGTTTTAACGTAATTCTTATGAATGTCATGTGTAATGTGAACCAATAAGCAGGTTGCTGAGAATTTGAGACGGCTGTGCTAGTTCATCAAAAGGCACACCATCTGTCTTTTTTTGAAGAAGGCCTAATTTGAATATAGGGCAATCAAGCATGTATTTTATTTATCTCCCAGGTTGTTGTTAGGTTCTCCTATCACGTTTTTAGTTCCTGAAACAAAAACACAAGCTGATGTCCCCACCACAGAGGAAGCTGTGTAGGAAGGTACCATAATATTTCTATCACTTAAGATTGTCTGTAACACATAATGTAATAGAGAATGAAACTACATGGGAGATTGGACAGGACATTATGATCACTTCAGCACTGACCCTCTATATTGAGTGTTGTGGCAACTGTAAAACTAGTGGAAAAAGTGTTGGCTTTGTAATGTAGCACAGACAGTCCAAGAAATGTCATACCCAATATTTGCTGTGCTGACCACCAAGAGAATGAGATTACATAGGACGTGGGCTGTGGTTTACTACCAGTGCTGGTACTGTCTGGGTCATTCATGTAAATGTGTACTGTTTAGAGCTCTGCCAGATGTGCAGTTCTGCTGGCAGAATTCATTGGGAATGGCAGTTCTGCCAGCTGAATGTATTCTGGGATATTTTGGGGGCATCCACAAAATTCCAAAAATAATCCATGGATTCATTAATGAATCCATGATATTATGTATTAATTTGCACGGTGGGTATACATCAAATGGCAGAAGGGTGGTCTCCCGTTCTACATTACTTCTGCTGAGACATTCTGTGAGCATTGTATGCAATTAATGTGAATGCAAGTGGATGAATATCATCAGACATGCACCCACTTGCTTCTAAATAGGCCTGATACACCCACCTGATGGGGTTCATGAACATGTATTGATGGCCAGTAGTCTCTTCTGAACCTATGCCCAAATTCTGGCATTTTGATGCAATGTGTAATTCATGGAACACTACTCTTCCTCTTTCCATGGAAGTATCCTAAAATCCACAGAAGTTGTTCTTCAGTGGAAATGATTCCATGACTGCTTAGTGGCACCAGGTGGTTGCCTGTCAGAAACAATCTACACACCATGTGGCTCCCTGTAGTTTTCCAGAACTCCTCAGATATTCAAGAGACGAAGATCTATTCTGCTGCTCTGTGGAGTTTCTGCAATTCTGTTGAAGAAAATGGACCCACAGTTTTGCTAGAAATATGCTAGTTTCTGCATATTTTAGGAGATGTTTGTAAAGTGCCACAGAAATCTCTGTTTTTGGGCTAGATTTCCACTTTTTACCTAGAGCTATGTAACAGTAGGTTCAGAGTCTGGGTGATTGGAAACTGTGTTCAGGGGCCCTATTGCAGGATGGTCCACGGTATCAGTTGGTTTGTAGAGAAAAACAGTCAACTTCAGGTTGTGAAAGGACTGCAGTGCATTTTCCCCTTTATTTTTGCAGTCTTGATGATTTTTTTTTTGTAATCCTTGATTGCTGCTTTGCATTGTGTGTGTGTATGTGTGAGTGTGTGTGTGTGTGTGTGTGTGTGTGTGTGTGTTCTCTGGACTCAGCCAGCAATAACTAGTAATAGACAGCATGAGGGATAAGTAGCATTGAAGCACAATATGAGGCTGTAAGTGTAATAAAATGTACAAAAGCAAGCAGGTTGCTCCAGGATATGCAGGGGGGAAATCAATAAACAACAACTGTGCCAAGGAAATAATTAAGGAACTTACCCTCCGCCAGCTTCTCTGCATGCAGCCCTCAAATGAGTGTCCAGATCAGTAGCTAGTAGACAAACAATTTTTTATTAAAGCAGGGCACTTGCTCTCAGGAGTAAAACAAGGCACTGAAGATCAATTCAATCTAAGAAGTTCATTCCATCAAAAAAGTAACAAAACAAGTTAAAATAGTTTTTTTTCCAAGGGAATATGTGCCCTGTCCTGTATAAAATATTTATATACAGAGATTAAAGTGATAGTGCTGAAAAAATGAGGGACACTTCAACGCTAAAGGTGCCACAATTGGAGTGTCCTTCACTCTTTTCCACTGAAAAAATGCAGATATGTGTAAATCATTGGGTTTAAGTAGAGCACTGATGACATCTTCTATTGCCTCCTTCTGCTCCTTTTTCAAGCAAATAAACTTGTTACACTGAACTGATTTTGAAGGCCCCATATTCAGCCAGCCGCACATGTGCCCCGATTGTGCTGCCCTTGTGTTAGTACTAATATCAGTACATTATCACCAATATATGGTTTAGCGCACCAGTGCTAACACCTCTGACTATTGGGCCTCAGCACAGTATACGTGCACATAGCAACAGCAAAGCACTGGCACAGTGCAGCATCATGGCACAGGAACAGCACAGGGCACATGTGCAGCACTGACTGTAGCACCAAAGATATAGCTGTACACAGGCGTAGCACCAGAGATGGATGGGTGTGAGAGGAGACCACCAATGGAAGACACACAACACAGCAGCAAAGGTATCAGATTTATTTAATACACAAATGGGCAATGGCCCATAAATACAAATCAAAACAACAGAAATAAGGTACCTGCCATTAAAATACACAAAACAAGCATTTGTCAATGCCAAATGTTTGCTTGCTAGTATTGGCATTGGTACTGCAGGAGTTAGAGAGATGCATAATAGGAATGGCAGTGAAGTATTGAACTAACGCCAACCCCCACCCTGCAGAGACTGACAGGCGTTAGGGTGTGCCTTTGGGTCATCAGCCATAATGCTCATGCCATTCCACCTCACCCCACCCTACAGACACTCACAGGTGTCATGGTGTGCCTTGGGGTCTTCAGCCCTTATGCTCAATCCATTCCATCAGGAAATAAGCTGAGATGGGTGCAGTATAGGAGAATGGGGTGAATGTTAGGGCCAAAGACCAGAAGGCACACCTTGATGCCTGTCAGTGGCTGCGTGGTGGGGGTGGGGTGAAATGGTGTGAGCATTACAGCCGACAAACCCAAGCCACACCCCTGACACCTGTCAGCCTGTACTGGGTGTAGCATTATGGTTGGAAACCCTAATGCCCCAGGTGTTTGTTGGTATTTTCACTCCAGATTTTCAATATGGGCTTTTTGGGACCCCACCTCATGAACAGTGGCACTATCATTTCATTATTCAATCCCGAAAGGTGATTTTACACAGTGAATGTGCCATTTGGCGCAACAGGTGTGAAAAGACATTTTGGGCAGCATGTGAAAAATAATATCTGTACTATTCATGAAGAAGTGTGAAAAAATGGCAATGTTGAAAATCTGGAGTGAAAATATGAAAAATTGGCGAAGTTATAAGCATGCATATAAACTGCATCATGCATGCTCGTAACAGTCATTCTTTGGACTTTTTTCACCAAATTTTCAACATGGCCTTTTTGGGACCTCCCCTCATGAACAGTGTCACTGTGATTTCATTAATCTGTCCCAAAAGTTGATTTTGCACAGCAACTGCACCATTCTGCACCACAGGTGCGGAAACACGTTTTGGCAGGATGAAAAAAATGACAGCTGTACTGATCATAAGGAGATGTGAAAAAATGGCAATGTTGGCAGTTTGGAGTGAAAATATAAAAAATTGGTGAAGTTATGAGTGTATGTACAAACTGCTCAACGCATGCTTGTAACACAGTCATTTTTTGGATTTTTTTCACCAAACTTGCAACATGGGCTTTTTGGGACCCCACCTCATGAGCAGCAGCACTGTTGTTTCATTAATTGGTCCTGAAACGTGATTCCATGCAGCGACTGAGAAACAAAATGACAGTGCCAGTGTTCATGAGGTGGGGTCCCAAGAACCCCATGTTGAAAATTTGGGACCAAATCACTGAGGCAGAGATGTCAAAGGAGGAAAAGGGCCAGACGTAGGAGGAGGTAAAAAATGGGCAACAGATCTGAAGAGGCATACCAAGGAGGTGATAGCCAGGGACTGGGTGCATGTCCAAGCCACAGGTAGTGGCCCCAGCACTGCACAGCCCCTGGGGTACAGGTGATGGCTGGAGCCATGCACCAAGTTGAGGTGACACATCCCTTGAGGTGGCAATGAAAGCCAGATTGGTCCACCACAGCCATGTGAGTAACCATGTTAGCCCCATCATATTGAGCTTGTGTGTGTGCATGCACCAGTGATGTTGGGATTTGCATGCCTGTGAGAGGGGGCATGCCATGGTGACATTGACCACAGCTGGATAAACAGAGTGTGCAAGCACAGGCTGTACTGCACACATCTGTGTTCTGTGTACACATTCTACTGTAGCCTAGCATACATCCTGCATAGGCTGCAGTACACTGCGCATGTGGGTCATCACTGCTGCATGCTTTGTCAGTATCGGTGTACCTGTTGGCAGAGTCGGACCAACACACCAGGATAACTTGATATTTCTTTGTGTGACCCTAATTTGCTGGATTCCTGGCCATCTTCTACATTCTACAAATCCTTTCATTTGTCGGCTATCATCTAATTAAATAGAATATTTTTGGCACTACAGGTATATGTAAAGGTGTGTTTATACATATCTTGCTGACACGCTGTCATCTACACTGCTTGGTCATTGCTACATCTGAAATGTTGGCTCCCATTTACACACTGACTTTGTGCAACACTGCAGGAAGTCTTCCTCCATTTCACCTGTATTTCCACTGGGGTCGGGGCTCACAAAGCAGATGACAAAACGGGTGGTGCAGGGAGTCGGGTAAGTAGTACGAAATAGTAAAAACAGAGCCAGGAGTGCAAATTAGGAGCACAATTCTCCTCAGCTGCTGTTCAGTGTGATCAATGTCCTTCCTGGAGTTTGCACCTGAGAATCTTGAAAGCCATTCTGTTTGCAGTAGAATTGCTGCTTTTCCTGCTGACTTAAAGCAAGTGCAAAAAAATAAACTGGAAAATGTGGGATAGACCTTCTGAATAGGAGAGGGTGGCACTCCATTTAATAATGGTGCAGGGTGGGGTGCCGAGGGGTGCACTGGTGCAGGCAGTGCATCGTAATTACATGCTTACAAAACATGCATGCACTGGTACACAATCCCACCAAACCAGGAATCACAGTTCACAGCAACAGAGCGACCTACAATGCTCCTCAAATCATTTACATGACCTGATCTGCACTGGTGCAACTCCTCTGTACCGCTTGCAATGGTGCAGATCAGGTCATGTAAACAGGATTAAAGAGGCAAACACAGAGTTAGTGTATCATATTTAGAGATGCAGCAAAATAAAATTTCGCTGGTGAAATTGCCACAAAATTGGTAATTTCGCTGGGCAAAATGTTTTGCAAAATTGCTGCAAGATTACGTAACTTCACCTGCAATTTCATCCGTTGCCGCCAGCCACAAGTCCGTAAATTGATCCCCCGCACACAAACACACACAAGTTGCTCTCATGCCCCCCATTTGTTTTATTTTTGAAAAGAAATTACCTCCTTCACTCCCTGGTGTCTAGTGATCCTCCCCCCAGATACCAGGGAGTGAAAGGTGAATTTTTTTTTTTTAAACAATAACAGAGGCGGCAGGGTAACTTTGGTGGGGGAGTGCTTATCTTACTGTTTACAGTCAGTGATGGTGGGGGGTCCACTAGACACCAGGGAGTGAAAGATAAATTCTTTTATTTTAAAATAATAACAGAGGTGGCAGGGTAACTTTGAGGAGGGGGGGTGCTTATCTTACTGTTTACGGCCAGTGATGGCCAGGGGAACCACTAGACACCGGGGAGAAGGGAGTGGAGAACTCATAATTTACGTCGTGGGGTGCATAATTACTCCTGCAGATGGTGAAATCTCTGGCCAGGTAGCAAGAATTTCACCCCTTAGGTGCAGAAATTTCACCCACGAGAGAAATTTGTGCCCAACCGCTGGTGGAATTTCGCATTTCACCCTGCAAAATATTTCGCGAAATGCGCTAATTATGCAAAATATTTCACTGGGTGAAATTTTCTAATTTTGCACATCCCTAATCACATTTACGTGAATATATATATATATATATATATATATATATATATATATTTTTTTTTTTATTTGGTAACCAGGTAAGACCTACTGTACTACAAGGACCTGGGAGCACTGGGGAGGTTAAATGACTTGCTCAGATTTACAAAGTATGAGATTGCAGGAATCCAGCCCAGTTCTGCTGGATGTACCAGGCTCATTTACAGTTTGTTACTTTAACCTCTAGGCTATAATATTGGAATGCGTGTGTCACCCTGGACCCTCCACTACTGATTTTCCAGGTTTGCCGCTGTATCTGCCTTTCAGGTGGGCCTCCAGTATGCCAATCCAACACTGTCTATTGTATGTGTTACACAATGGATGTAGGCCGCATGGTAGTATATCCAGGTATTCTGGTGTGGTTTGAAAATCTGGGGGGTAATCCCCTAATGTGCCACATCTATTGTAAAAAAAAATGTGCTTGAGGTGTCCAGAATCACAACTGCTATGGGGAACAATCCTTTGAATACATGGCTCCATATCTTTGCAATGCCCTGCCAGAGGCCTTGCAAATGTCCAGCTCTTTAGACAGCTTTAGAAATGGTCTAAAAATTCACCTTCTTGAGTGGTACCTATGCTCCTGCCTTCGCTGACTGCCCTACTTATAGTTAATTAAGGTCCCACGGATGTATGATGTAGATTCTGGTCTGTTCCTATGACCTACCAGCATTGAGAGTTTTAAATCTGCTCTCAAAACGCATTTTTTTAGTTTGGCTTTTCCTGATCCTGTTTAGTCTGCTATTTTATCGTACTGTACCAGTTTCAAATATTGATTGTATGCATTTTACTTGCTTTAAGGGATTTGGATTTTGTACAAGTGCTTTGATCTGCAAAGGAATTGCGCTTTTTATAAATAAAATTTGATTTGATTTGATAACTGTACACTGTATATATTCTGTTTATTGTCTGTCCCAGATGCTGTGCACCTAAAATGCACTTATTTGATCTAAAATGTCCACATTGTATTATCCCACGTGTTAAGTGTTCCTCATGTCTAGGATTACTTAGGCTTTTGTCTCCCAGGACCAACATTTACTGTTCAATGTGGTGTAATTAATCCAGTCATTACTTGGTACCCTGTAAACTGTGTTTTCAATGTATTGTTCCATCTACCTGTATATGATGTACTATCCATTCAGTTGCTATGCATGTAATTAATCTTGGGTTGCCCTGAAAAGGGACCCCTAGTTCCAGTGGGCTTACCCGGTTATCAAAATGAAAAAATAAATAAATAAACAAACAGACAAACAAATAAATAACTAACTAAGGAGCTGTGTGATGTATACATCACTGGGGGTGTATGGACACTACTTTGCATGGGCAACGTGTGGGGTGATACACACTACACTGAGCCTGCATGCTGCAATGGTCAGCACACAGGTATGTACATTACTCTGCAACATCACTCTCTTCTGTTCTATTTTTTTAAACACCCCAGTCCATGGTGGTGGACACCTTTGTGGAGGACAACCCTGGCCCATCACAATGGCTGCTGCCCCTGAGGCTGACCCATGCTCAGGCCTTCCTCTGGCATTGAGGAGGGGGAGACCTACACGGAAGAGTGTAGGAGAGAGGGGTCCAGCTCGGACCAGGAGGAGTTGGCTGTCTTTGCTGACCCCCCTGCCAATGGGGCCCAGCCACCTCCCTCCCTAGAACAGCCATTGCTGTGCCACCCCTGGCCAATGCCCCCCCACCCAGCCACTGCTGTGTCACCCCAGGACCTTGCCCCTGGTATGCCCACCACTGTACTGCCCCAGGGCCTGGCCTAAGTACAGCCACCACCCTGCTGCCCCAGGCCAATCCCTCTGGCCCAGCCACCATTGTGCTGCCCAGGACCCAGGTTCACAGCCAGGGTACAGCCTGACCCTGTTCCCAGTACAGTCCATGCCAACAGGCATCTGCTGCAGTCTACCTTAGGGGAACACGGGAGCATACAGGTTAAGATGGGCCACATGTGCCAAATTTTATAAGACCATGAGTAGTGTGTAGAGGCTTGCCATGTGGCGCATATAATGACCTTGGTTAGACTACAATGGTCCCTGTCTGCCAGCATGGATGCCGGCATCTGGAGACTGGAGCAGTCCCTTGGGGCTGGCTTGGGTGGGGTGGCTGCCAGCACTGGCCATTCCACTGGGTGGAGTGTCATCCCATAGCAGATGCCTCAGCATCAGGTCACCCCATGCAGTGCAGACAGCCAGATGCCCAGGACACTCAGGACACCTCACATTACGGCACATGGTGGCCTGGTGTCATGCACCCCTGCCATGGCCTGCTCCTCGGAGGAATCAGTACTCTGTGGGGCTATGGCTGTGAGTGACTCATGTCATCCCATTGCTCATCTCCCATTGTGTGGAAAACATCTCCCCTGCTACCCTTCCAGACTCATCGAATGTACCAGACCCATGTCCGTCATGGTGGTACAAGTTGCACCTAGGGGTCTTCTGCCCTTCAGCCCTATTTGGGATGTGCCACCTCATGATCCCCCGTCAAAAGAACGAAGTTCCCCTCTTGCCTGGATGGCTATTTATTTGTTTTCATCCCACTTTATAAAGCACCCCCCCCCCCCACTTGGATGGCTTTATATGTTCTTTCATACCTATTTGTAATCCTCCTGCCTGGATGACCTTGCATTTCTTTCATCCCCTCTGTATCCCCGGATGCTTTCTATTTTGTTTTATCCCCTTTTATACCCACCCTGCCTGGATGGCCTTGTATTTCATGTAATCCCCCCTTTATAACCATCCCCTGTCTGGATGGCTTTCTGTTTTTGTATCCACTCTTAGTACCCCCTGCCTGGATGGCCTTGTATTTCTCTTAATTCCCCTTTGTAAGCACCCCACATGAATAGCTTTTTACTTTATTTTATACCCGCTTTGTACCTCCCCACCTGGATGGCCTTGTGTTTCTTTTAATCCTTCTTTGTAACCCCCCTGCCTGAATGGCTTTCTAATTTGTTTATACTCCCTTTGTATTCCCTGTCTATATGGCTTTATATTTTCTTTCATTCCCTTTTGTAACACCCCCCCCATGCCTGGGTGTCTTTCTATTTCTGTTAATCTCTGTTTTGTCTTGTACTTACTGACATTTCTAATACATTTTGTTAAGCCATTACTATCTCTTACGTGCTCTGAACTCACTGTCTGGGTCTGAAGGGGTCTGCAATGAGGTGGTCTCTGTACTCTCTGGACCTCCTGGCTATCCTGGGGTCATGCTTATCAAGCTTCTCTTACATCCCCTGGTCTGCTGGCTCAGCATCCACTGCAGTGTTTCCCTCTGAGGCTGGCAATCATATCCCACAGTTGAGTGCCATGTTGTATAGAATGCAACAGACAAGGCATATGGCACAGGCCTTCTGAGGGGTGTATTATAGGACACCACTGGAACAGTCAAGGTATCCAAACTGAGTCTTGACCATGCCAAATACCCACTCAATGACATTGCATATAATGATATGTGCCGTGTTGTACCTGTCCTCTGCAATGGATGTGGTTTGTACAGTATGTGACAGGAGTTAGCAGCCAGGGAAGCAGGGGATATGAGGCCCAGTGCACACCCTCTCCCCCCAAAAACTGACAAATCATTAAATTATTAGAATAGACTTTCTGCCTCAAGTGACTACTCACTTATTTCATCCCAAAGGGGAGTGGAGGTCTCTTAGTTTTTCATATTAGAGCTCTGGTGTGAAAGTGGACCTTCCATCAGCTGAGGCCCAATTCTAAGTGCAACTGCCAGAGATTGCGCCCCTTAAAATATGGTGCACTGCCTTATTGGCTTACTTTAAATAAGGGGCAGTCCTCAGCCAGTATAATGGTGATTGGTGGGGAGCCAGCGAATGGAGACAGTCATACATGCCCTAAACATAAACAAATCCAGAATTTGCTGCTCAGCGCATGCACTTTCACAAGCTTTAAATTGCTTTTCTCATTGGGGTGCTACCGCTTATGGCATACATAAGTTAAAACAAGAAACCCAGTGCACACCCCCAATTGGAAAATCATTAAATAGTTAAAATGTACTTTCTGCCTCAAATGGCTATGCATTTATTTCATCCCAAAGGGGAGTTTATCATATAACAACTATGTTGTGAAAGCAAGCACAGCCACCTGTTGGCAAGATGGACCTCCCATCGGCTGAGGCACTATTCTAAATGCAACTGCCAGAGATTGCTCCCTTTAAAATATGGTGCACTGCCTTACTGACTCACTTTAAATAAGGTACAGTCCTGAACCAATGTACTGGTGATTGATGGGGAGCCAGCTAATGGAGATAGCTACATAGCTCCCAAACACAAACAAATCCAGAATTTTCAGCTCAGCCCATGCACTTTCACAAACTTTAAATTGCTCCTCTTTGGGATGAAATGAGTGCATAGCCATTTGAGGCCGAACGTTCCTTCTAGTAATTTAATGATTTGCCAATTGTTTGGGGAAGGGGAGTGTGTGCACTGTGTCTCTCTTTTTAACCTATGTATGCCATAACGGGGAAGTGCACCAATGAGAAGAGCAATTTAACGTTTTGAGACAGTGCATAGACTGAGCAGTTAATTCGGGATTTGTTTATGTTTGGGAGACCTGGTGTTTATATGGAACAAGAGACAGCATCATAGAAGAAGAGGATGGACTCCTACTGAGCCATGTTCGATCCTTAAAAGAAGAGAATCGCCTGCTAACTATATATCGACCCGTGAGTAGGATAACAAACCAGAAGATGATTTTTTATATTTTTAAAAAATCAAGGCCATCAATGGAACTACCCTTATGGAGGAGTGAGAGGGTGGTGAAGCTTGCAAGCAAAGAAAAAGGACAAGGAGGGGTGCCATCAAGAGGAGGAACAGGAGGAGAACGGAACAGGAGAGCACCACAGAACAGGGATGGCAAGAACTGAATGTGATTAATACATTACAACACACCTCCACATCAGCAGCGTGAGCGTGTGCACAGCAAGGAGTTGTTCTTTGCCACTACATTTGGTATTGAACCTTTTGACTTGTTTGTAGATCTCAGATGCTTCACAAGAATACAAAATCTAAAGGCTTTTTATTTGGCAGAAGACGTGTCGCCCGCTTGTTGTTAGAACAAGCAATGCATCAGGATCATCAGATGACCCTGATCAAGGAATGGGGCTCAGCCAGGAGTCTGGGAGCATTAGGGAAACAAGCATCATTTAAACCACCATCCATGCTCATCCCTTTGTAGGAGGACACAGTAAAATTCTTTAGACATACATGTAAGGCCAGATTCAGTAAAATAATTGATGAGAAGCCCAGTCCCATGTATATTAATATCACAGCTGAGGAAGTAGCAGCATTGAAGAGTCTGGAAAGTAACTCTTCAATCACTATTAAACCAACTGTCAAAGGTGGATCAGTGGTGCTGCATGATACCAGTAAATATATCAGTGAGGTGTGCAGACAACTTGGCAATGTACATTTCTATGAGCAACTAAGACTAGACCAAACTAAACAATTTGAAGAGAAAGTTGATGGGTTTCTGAAGACAGCACTGGATGAGGGGATTATCAGTACAGAGGAAATGGGAATTATTTAGTGTCACATCACCAGTATGGTCAACTATTTATGTACTGTCAAAGGTCCACAAGACATTGGATGACCCCAGGACACTCAATAGTGTCAGGTATAGGCCCATTAACCGAACCCCTATCAAAATTTGTTGATGACTACATCAAGGATTTAGTGTCCAGTTTACCTTCCTACAGTACGTTAGGGACACAAATGGCATACTGAGTGTCCTGGGGATCTCCAATTGGAAAGAACGGATGCTTTTCTCTTTAGAAATTAAATCATTGCTCATGAACGTACCACATAAAGGTGGTCTTTTGGCACTGCAGTACTTGTATGACACTAGGACCACCCTCCAGCCTGCCATCAAAGAGTCCACCTTAAAATGTGCAAAGTTGGTACTGACGTATAATGCTTTTGTGTTTCAAGGGGACTTCTTTCTTCAAAAGAAAGGTACAGTGTTGGAGGCAACTTTTGCCCGTAAAAATGCAAATCTGTACCTTGGGAAGTGGGAGAGAGAAATAGTCTATGATGCCAATGTTAACCCTTTTCACTGTAGGATTGCCATATGGCATTGTAATACAGACAGCATTTTTTTGTGTGGTGGGGTACTAGACAAGAACTTGAGGAACTTGTAACCTACTTGGGAGTAGCAATCCTAACCACAAGTTTAGTCCCAACATACGAAAAATGCCAGCAGATACAAACCATACAATCTATCGAGTCTGCTCAAGTGTGCAGCTATCAGACTATTATTCTGCAGCTTCCCCCCACCCCATCTTTATGGCATTGACCTTCCTCCTCACCCTGTCCCACCCCCTCTTAAAACTGCCCACTGACTTTAGATACCACTTCTTCTGGTAGTGCATTCTACTTGGCCACCCCTTTTCTGTGAAACAGTGCCTCCTCATTTCCTTCCTGAACCTTCCTCCTTCCAATTTCAGGCTGTGCACCCTAGTGTCTCTCCCTCCCTTTAATCTAAGTATCCCCTCTGTACTGACCTTATCTATTCCTCACATATATTTGAAGGTTTCGATCATATTTCCCTTTTCCCTCCTTTCCTCCAGGGAGTACATGTTGAGCTCCCTGAGTCTCTCCTCATAGGGTTTTTCCTTCATTCTGAGGATCATCCTGGTTGTTCTGCATTGGACTCTGTCCAGTAGTTTGATATCTTTCATTAGGAAGGGTCTCCAGAACTGAACGCAGTACTCCAGGTGCGATCTCACCAGCAGTCTGTACAGTGGCAGGATGACCTCACTCCTCTTGGAGGTGATGCCTCTGGCAATACATCCCAGAATCTTGTTAGATTTAGCTGTAGCCTTCCTGCACAGTGCTGAATGGTTCATCTGGCCTGTTATGAGCACCCCAAGATCCTTCTCCTAGTCTGTAGTGGATAGCTGCTCCCCCTCTTCCTGCTTGTATCAATTCTTCGGGTTACTTACTCTCAAGTGCATTACTTTGCACTTCTTCGCCTTGACTTCCAGCTGCCATGTGTCTGACCAGCACCAGTTTATCCAGATCCACCTGTAGTCCTAGCCACCCTTCTGCTTTGCCTAACTCCGTGCCAATCTTGGTGTCATCAGCAAAAAGGCTGATCTTGTTCTTAACTCCATCTGAGAGATCGGCAATGAAGATGCCAAACAGCACCAGGCCTAAAACTAAGTCTTGTGATACCCTGCTGGTTACTGACCTCGAAGCTGAGAGTCCCCCCCCCTGACTATTACCCTTTGCTGCCTATCCCGCAACCAGTTCTTGATCCACTCCATCAGTTTCCCCCCTGCCCCCAGGTGTCCCAGTTTGCTAATCAACCTTCCACATGGCACTGAATTGAAGGCCTTGCTGAAATCTGCTTCTGCATCTGGATACAGGACATCAACCACCTGGCTCCTGTCGAGTGCCCTGGTCACCCAGTCATAGAAGTCAACCAGGCTGGTCTGGCATGATCTACCCAAGACAACCCCATGCCGCCTGCTGTCCTGGAGGCCTTTCTCCTCCAGAAAGGCTACTAGCCTCTCCTTGAGGATAGTTTCCATTAGTTTCCCCATAATGCAGGTGAGGCTGACCGGTCTATAGTTCTCTGGTTAGTCCTTGGGCCCACTTTTATGGATGGGCACCACATTTGCCATCCTCCAGTCATGGGGCATGCAACCAGTCCCCAGAGAGGCATTGAACAAATCCACCAGTGGACCCACTAGGAATTCTGCCATCTCCTTCAGAACCCTGAGGTGTACACTGTCTGGGCCTGGCCCCTTATCCACTCTCAGGGCTCTTAGGCCTTCCAGCACCCTGCTCTCCAAAGACAATCAGCCCCATAATTTCTGTAACTAGCACCAGCCCCTTCTATCCCGGTCCCAATAACCCAAACTGCTGGCTGACACTGCAAAAATAAAATCTCAGGTAATTAACAAAGTCAGCACACCATGCTTGAAATCCTATCACATAGAATAACAAATGCAAGTGTAAACAGAGTCATGTCCCTGGATGCAGGTCTTTTCTATTTGAATTCCTCAGCTGCTGATAGCTCTGAATCAGCCCACTTTGCCATCACATGTTTCAGCTCCCGGAATCCAGCCAATACAGTCAAAATAGCAGTTTAGCCCAAACGAGCACAGCAAGTAGTTAAACTCCTAAAAAGCCACACTCCTTTACAGCTCAGTAACAACGTTTAAACACACCTAGCAGTGAGGATGGTTTGCTCACCCCCCACCCTTGCTCCCTGCACCACTCTGCACCTTCTACTCTCCAGGTGGACAACACACAGCTCTCTTTCCTAGATTTGATGATTAAGAAGAATAGGGATGGTATTTTGCACACCAATCTCTACAGAAAGGATACAGACAGAAACACATTCCTACGTTCTACAAACTGTTATCACCACCATACAGTTTGGAATGTTTCCAAGTCCCAATTCCTGAAGGTCAGATGTAATTTAGTGACTGCACAGACTATAAAGTTAGCAGTCTGGAGTTTCAGGGCAGGTTTCTTAACTGGGGATACAACAGAGAAATGTTAACAGCAGCTAGGCAGGGTGCTCTTCATAGGGATAGACGATGTCTCCTAACCATCAATAACAGGGATAGGGAAGGGGATGCAAGACTAAATTTCATTACTTCATTTTCCAGACAAGTAAGGGCAATACAAAAAGGTTTTGAGGGGGAATTGACACATCCTTCAATAAGACCAGCGCTTGCTACCAGCTACTGCTTCATGCCTTAGAATAGGGTGACTGTGAAAAGGCAGAGATACTAAACAAATATTTTGCTCAGTATTTACAAATGAAGAGGGGGAGGTACCTAAAACAAACAATAGAAACACTCTGGATACAGAAGTTGATACCAGCCCATTTATAGAAGAAAGGGTTCTGAAAGAACTCTTAAAACTGAAGGTGGACAAAGCAATGGCGCCTGATGGTATTCATCCCAGAATTCTAAAAGAACTAAGGGTAGAACTAGTGACACCACTGACTACCCTCTTTAACAAATCATGGGAGGCTGGGGTGGTAACCAAGGACTGGAGAAGGGCAGATGTGATTCCCCTTCACAAAAGTGGGAGCAAGGCAGAAGCAGGAAACTACAGACCTGTTAATTTAACCTCAATGATAGGGAAAATGATGGAATCACTTCTGAAGGAAAGAATTGTCGAGTATCTAGAGGCCAGAGGGGCACAGGACCCAAGGCAGCATGGATTCACAGCGGGAAGGTCATGCCAGACGAATCTGATAGATTCTTTGACTGGGTGACCAAAGTAGTAGATCAGGGAGGGGCTGTGGACATGGCCTGCCTAGACTTCAGCAAGGCATTTGACACAGTCCCACACAAAAGATTAATATACAAGTTAGCCTGCCTGGGAGTGGGTCCCAAGATGACAGCCTGGGTAAAGAATTGGCTGGAGAATAGGACACAGAGAGTAATAGTAAATGGAGTTGACTCTGAAGAAAGGGGGGTTACTAGTGGGGTACCGCAGGGTTCAGTATTAGGACCGATCCTCTTCAATGTCTTTATAGGCGACATTGCAGAGGGACTGGAAGGACAAGTATGTCTCTTTGCAGATGACACAAAGATCTGCAACAGAGTTGATGCACAAGGTGGGTGGAAAGGATGAGAAGGGACTTGACAAGGTTAGAGGAATGGTCAAATGTATGGCAGCTTAGATTCAATGCTAAGAAGTGAAAGGTAATGCACCTGGGAAACAAAAACCCAGGGGAAGAGTACACAATGGTGGGTGAGATACTAACAACAACAACAATGGAAAGGGACCTGGGGGTAGTCATATCAGATGACCTAAAGGTGGGCAAGCAATGTGAGAGGGCAGCAAGGAGGGCTGGGGGATACTGGAATGCATAGGGAGAGGCATCACCAGTAGAAAACAGGAAGTTATTATCCCTCAGTACAGACAACTGGTGAGACCCCATCTGGAGTACTGCATGCAGTTCTGGAGACCCAATCTCTGCAAAGACATAGACAGGATGGAAGCTGTCCAGAGGAAGGCAACTAAAATGGTGCCAGGTCTGCACCAGAAGACATATGAAGAGAGACTTAAGGAGCTTAATATGTATAGCCTCGAGGAAAGGAGGAGAGGGGACATGATAGAAACTTTCAAGTACCTCAAGGGAATCAACAAAGTCCAAGAAGGTAGCATCTTTCAAAAAGAGGTGTGCAAGAACAAGGGGCACAATTTGAAGATGGGGGTGGCTCAGAGGTAATTTAAGAAGTATTTTTTCACAGAGAGGGTTGTGGATGCATGGAATGGCCTTCCGGAGGAGGTTGTGGAGTCAAAAACAGTGGTGGAATTCAAGCATGCATGGGACAGTCATAAAGCAATTCTAGGGGGTTGGGGTAGGAAGAAGTAGGCTGCTGGTTAACTAGGATCTGCAGCTTATCCATTAGGTAGGGAAATAGGCAGACTGGGTGGGCCAAGAGGTCCTTATCTGCCATCAAATTCTATGTTTCTATGTTTCTATAGTCTCCAGCTGAGACAAAAGTCTGGGGGAAAACACATGGTTGCCCCCATGCCCTAAAGGTTGCCACATTTGTGGGAATTGTAAATTATGTTCCGATATCTTCAAGAAAAAAAAATTCACCAGTGTGAACACCAATCGAAACTTCAACATCCTGCATTTTACAAGTTGTGCCACCCAAAATGTGGTTTATCTTGCTACTGTACATGTACTCGAGGGCATTTTACGTGGGTAAAACCACTCATCCATTTAAGATCCGGATCTGGGATCACATGAAAAACAGCATTGGGGTGATAAAAACATTGCCCTAGGAGCACTTGTAATGCAATTTAGGAATACAAGTTTAAGTTTTGCGCACTTGATGGAGTCAGACGGTTGGGGACGGGGACTTGATTTGGCCCTTCTAAAGAAGGAGTCATTTTGATTTATAACCTTGGGGCTTTGGTTAGCCCAGGTTTCAATGATAGATTTGACATTCTTCCCTTCATCAGAAAGTGATTATATCTTGCTAATGAGCTTTCTTGCCTGTTGTTACCCCTGCAGGGCAGATGAGTCGTTCTGGCTGCCACCAACACAAGTCCTGCTGTATTCACTCTATTAAAAAGCTATCCCTTGGGGGTGTGGCCTAACCAGGCAAAAAGTGGCAGCATAACTTAGTCTCTCTGCAGGGATTTATGTAATCTAACCTTATCCAGCCTTTACCAGACCTTCTTTTGGTCCCAACTCTGAAGATCATCCTGCAACTAAACTGGTCCATAGGAATTATGAGCCATTTTTGATCCTGCATACTTTTATTCAGCTTTATTAATATTGCACTGCACCATACTAGGCCTCAATAACCATCACTATGACAGATCCTCACTATCAGCACAGCTTGCTTCCCAGAGTCAAGGTGATGGTTTCAAAACTAATGGCTGAGATTAATGACTTAAAAACCTCCACTCACCAGAACATAGCCACACTTGAAGCTTTTGGCCAAAGAATCTCTGTCAACAAAAACACAACCTCCTGTAATTCTGCCACCATTCAGGACCTTCATGCCACTGTTCGCAGTCAAGACTGCATCATATGGCCCCTGCATGCCAAAATTGATGATATTGAAAACCGCAACAGAAGGAACAACTTGTGTTTTTTTGGCTTCCCCGAAGGTTCGGAGTTAGGGGATACAACTGCTTTCTTACTGCACACACTGCCAGCAATGTTAAAATTTTCTCCTGAACTTACTCTTACAATCGAAAGATCCCACCGCACTTTGGGTCCCAGGCCAGGCCAGGCCAAGATCAGTGACCTAGGCCCATCATAGCTCGGTTTTTGAACTACTCACACACAGAAATAATTTTAAAGCATGCCAGAGAAGTTGAGACACTAATGTGCCAGGAATTCAGAATTTCCATTTACAGAGTCTTTTCAAAGGACTTGCCTGCCAAAAGGAAAGCTTACAACCCACTAGAACAAATCTTACATCAAAGAGGCATTAGAGTTGCTCTGCACTACCCAACACTGCGCCTCTTTTTCAGATCCTCTTTCAAGGATTTTTACATACCTGAAGCCTTAGCCAGTTATTTAGGTGTTTCGCCATACACTTCTACCTTGAAGGCCCTGCTATGGAGGAAAATCCGACCAGTATTTTGATACCCACACAGAAGGAAGTTTCTGCCGCACAGAAGAGTAAGGGAAGTCCCACAGAATTTGCAGCCCCCAGCAACACCGTTGTGGCCCCGCCTGTTCCCAGACAGTCTAGTCGTCTGCCAGGAAAGCTTCAAACTGCCCCTCATTCACCTGACCATTCATGCTGTCCTTCTGAGGTGCCTTCTAGATCTCCCCTACCTGCAACCTCTCACTCACAAATTGACCTATCCATAACCTTATGCAATAGATTTGCCCTTTTGGAAGAGGAAACACACTCATCGCAGGAGGACATATTACAACAAGCTGCAGATGACCTCCCTCCGAATTTTTGTCCAGCGCTCCAGGGCAGCATGTCTGCCAACTCTTCCTGGGCAGGAGCTGTTGCAAGTTCTCCCCGTATGGAGTTAGAGCCACCCAAAAAGAAGCGCAAAGCAAAAATGAAAAACAAGATTCCCAACAGCTCTAACCCCTCCTGCAAAGCTATGGTGACACGATTGCTTTTTTTGCAGGATAGATGCAGTCATAGATGCTTCATTCTGGTTGTTTTCTCTTAACCAGGATACTGTAAGTGAAAGTGGAGTGCCAGTATCTTTCATGCCTAGCCACCCGTTCTACAGCTCTTATGACCTGGTTACTTTCACTCCCAGCAGATTTTGAAGGTAAAGGCTATACATCGCGGTGAGCTCAAATTAATAGCAGGGCTGTCTTGGATAGCCTGTTCACTTAGGTTTTCAAGGGAACTTTGGTATCTTATTCACATTTTCCTAAGCCCCTTATTTGGGTTATATTTAAACAATTATTACTACATCTGACAGACTCTTTAATTTTATACCCTTTATTACTTTTCAACTCGGCCAGGCATCAGGATTATAACTTCAGGGTGCATAGATACACTTTCTAATTAATATTCAGCTCGATTCTTGCACCCATTATGATGCCCTGCAGTTTGTAGCAATCAGGCAATATATTTCTTTCCTCTTCGAATAACAATTTACATGAACCAATGCCAAATGTATCTCATCATATTTCCTCCCCTGCAATTTACTACCCTGTTTTCTTTCCTGCAGTATGGAAACATATATAAGTACTCACAGATATTGGCTATTTTTGGTGTACTGTCACAAAGGGCTTTCTAACCTATATTCTTTATATGCTCCCCATTTTACTAGAAGTCTACAGAAACTAAAGGAGACTTCTAGTTGTGTATTCTCCTCTGTTTTGGGGCTCACTGGGTCTTTTCACCAGACCCAGTTACTCCATATAATACTTACTTAGGATTATCGAGTAAAGGAAGCTAGTCTCCATTTATAGATTGTCCTCTGTCCACAGTCACTACCAAAGCCTACATCTCTCATATATACCTGGTTTATATTCGACTCGAGTTGCAGGGGCTCAATTATTGTTTTATTTTTTTTTTCCCCTTCCCTTCTTTTATTTCCCTATTATATTTAAATTGTATCCATCCTGGAGCATTATCGTCAGCTAAATTGAGATATTTAACTCAAAAATTTGCTTGGAGTTGTGCTATATATAGTAATTAATGTCTTTTTTTTCTTCTGACATACAAGTTTAGTCACCAAGGTACCTGGAACCCTTGATTCCCTATCCTTTAGTTTAAGGCTCCACTGGTACTCCGCATAACAGTTCTGACTTACTGTTATAAGAAGTTGGTATATCCAAAACGTTATTGTTACTACCTTTAGCATATAAGTACTGGTGTCTTACCTTATCCTTTTTTCTTTTTTTGTAATTAACATTTTTTATTATTTTCAGCAACCACTATTACAATCACATAGCCATATTAGTGTTACAGAGAAAGCATGAAGAACCAATACATGCATATGAACTTCGGATACAAAGCTTTCCGAAAGAATAACAAAGATCAATAATAACAACCCCAGAAACCCACTCCCCCCTCCTCCCCCACCCTACCCCCAACTGTGAAATATAGGAGGGAGGGTACAACAAGGCCATTAATTAAAAGGTGCTTGCAATAAAAAGGCAAGGTTTTTTTTTTTAATTAGACAATCTCCAAGTCAACAGAAAATGTTCAAGCGGGCCCCATAAAGAAGCAAAATGCTCCCGTTTACCTCTCATATTTGCTATATGTTTTTCAAGTTGTATAGCCAGTGCGCATTCCCTGTGCCACTCAACCAATGATGGGACCTTATCCGAGGTCCAGTGTCTCAGAATTAATAGCTTCACTACAGCTGAGACCAGAGAGACATGAGCCCTCCAGAATTTGGTAGAGGCAGCAGGGAAGGCGCCCAACAACCAGATATCTGTGGCATCTAACCTGGGGGAGCCAAGGATAGGGCCAAGCAGGGTGCCCACTGATTTCCAAAGCTTTTGAACCTCCGGGCATTGCCATAGTAAGTGATATAAAGTTCCATCTTCTCTTTTACATTTCCCACAAAGAGGAGAGCCAAGCACCCCCCCCTTCTATGTAGATGGGTAGGAGTTAAATATAGGTGATGCATAATTTTAAAATGAACCAATCTTAGCCTATCTTGCTTGATATATCTATATACTGTGTTCCATAGAGTTTGCCATACTCTCGGGGAGGCACTAATGTTCAGGGCCTCCACCCAATAAAAACAGATTCCAGAAGGAAGTCTGCGGTCCCATTCTTGGAGAAGTTCATGAACCTTGGCTATGTATGCTGCTGCTTAGCAGTCGGAAAAGGACGTGGACATTTATCTGTCCCTCATCGGCTAGACCAGTAGAGGAAAAGACCTGAGTCAGAGCCTTACTGATCTGTAGCCATTTATAAAAATCAGTATCTGCAAGATCCCATTTTTTTTTAAAAACCTCAAAAGAGTAAGGCCCATCCTGATCCCAGAAATCATCCACTGTACAATTGCTTACTCGAGGCCAAAAAGCTACGGAAATAGGCGATCCGTTAATTCTGATTTGAGGGTTGTTTATAATGGGCTGGGAACCACAAGACCACCATCGGGCCCCAAAATAACGTTGCAACTGATGATAGGCTCTAAAGGACCATCCCAAAGGATTATCTTTGAGGGATTTAGGTAAAGAGGACAAAGGGGCAAACAGTAATGCATGTAAAGAGCATTTCGCCCTCTTCACCAGAGCCGCTTCAATGTCCAACCAGAGAGGGGTATAAACTGCTCTTGTCTGGTCCCCCTTCCAAAAGGCCATTTACTAACATGTTGGGCTAGGTAATACATGAACAGGGAAGGGCTGCTAGACTCCCCTTTAGACTTAGGAGCCGTGAGCTTAAAATATGATCGATTTGTGAGCTTTATTTTGCCACAAAATGAGTTAAATAACTTCTGTATCTTCAAGAACCAATTCTTAGGTAGGTAGGTACCCATCATGTCTAAAGAAAAAAGGAGCTTTGGGAGAATCATCATCTTAATAAGATTCAGCCTACCCCATATTGATAATGAGACTGAATCCCACCTCTTAAGATCTTCCGAGATCTCTTGCACTATGGGGCCTGCATTATCTCTGAACATTTGAGACAGATTCACATTAATGTGTATACCCAAGTATGTAATGGATTTGGTTTCCCATGCAACCCTGAGTCCTGCAGGTCTGCTTTTCTCGCTAGGTAATTTAGAGGAGGACTTTGGATTTATGTAATTAATTTATATGAAGATACTCTAGAGAAGCAGGTAATCTCATTTAAAATAGAAGGGATCGAGTCCCTGGTTCTCTATATGTAATAGCATCGCCATCCTAGCACCAACATACATATCTGAGTCCCTATTTGTATACCTTCAATTAAGGGATTTTTCATAAGCCTTCATAACAATGGCTCTAGATATATATTAAATAATAAAGGGGACAGAGGACAGCCCTGTCTGGTGCCACGTTCCAATTTAAAGGATGGAGACAAAAAACCATTGCATTTCACCCTCGCCGAGGGGCAAGAATACAGGATTCTAATCCAATTTAGGAAATTTGGGGGGATACCAAAGGCCGAGAGGGAGGCAAATAAAAAAGGCCAAGATACACGATCAAAGGCCTTTTCGGCATCGAGTGATAAGAGTGCCATTGGAATTTTGGAATCTTTAGCTACTGCCATCAGGTGAATAAGTTTCCTCATATGGTCATGAGATAGTCTCCCTTTCATAAACCCCACTTGCTCCCTGCAAATAAGTCGATCTAACACCATAGACAGTCTATTGGCCAATATTTTTGCCAGAATTTTGATATCAGTATTAAGAAGCGATATCGGCCGGTAGCTGTCTAGACTAGATGGATCCTTACCTGGCTTTAAAATTAGGGATATTGTAGCTTCTAAGAACTGCGGATCCGAAATACCAGAATCAAACCAAAATCTGAAAGTATCATATAGGATTGGTGTAATGTCCGATAAGAAAACTTTGTAAAAATTACTCGGAAAGCCATCGGGACCTGGGGATTTATCCACAGGCAACTGAAGGATAGCCTGGTGTATCTCAGAAATTGTAATTGGTGCTTCTAAAAACTTGGACTCGGCCTCAGATAACTTTGGCAGGTGCGCTTCATTTAGGTAGGCTGCAATTTCTGAAGCAGAAGAACTAGAGTCGGGCTCCTGGGCGTATAATTTCTGGAAATAATCCCCAAAAATTCTTGAAGTTTCCCTCGGATCTGTACAGATCTGATCCCCACGGCCTACTCGGACCCCTGCTATGAACTGTAATGAGTCACTTTGCCTAACACGCCAAGCTAGAAGCTTGCTAGCTTTTTCTTCTATATCTAAATATTGTAATTTAACTCGAGAAAGAGCCAGCTCTGCTTTTTGGAAAACGATATCTGAGTATTGGGCCTGCAATTGGTGTAATTTAACCCACTCAGAATCAGTTGAGGTACGAGATAGATTGTGTTTCAACCTTTGAATAGAGGATAACAAATAGTCCAATCTGTCCCTCTGCTCCCGCTTCTTCTTAGAGGCCATCTTAATTAACTCCCCTCTAAGAGCGCATTTTAGGGCAGCCCAAATCAAATCTTTTTGGACCAAGGAATCTCTATTATCTGCCATGAAAAGTGTTATATAGTCCCTGATGTCCCTTAGAGAGCGTTCTTCCTTTAACATTTGGGTATTTAATCTCCATTGTGAAGGTCTACGCATCTCTGGGCAGGGCCTGTACCTTACACTAACCAGGGCATGATCGGAGATCACCCTCGCTGAGATCTCTACTTGAGAGACGTTGGGAACTGCAGATAGGCTTATTAAAATGTAATCTATTCTCGAGTAAGAGTGATGTACTGGAGAATAGAAAGAGTATTGTTTCCTTTCGGGGTAAAATAAGCGCCAAATGTCGACTCTTATCCTTTTTTCTGACTTACTAATTATTTTATTATATTGAGGTTATTACAGCTCCCTGTTTTGATATGGTATAGTTCACTCCAATCTAGCTCGTTGAGAATACCTGTTCTATTAACTTGTGGGTTTAGACCTAGGACTGTGCTTTCAGTTCAGCTGGCCCCCTCTGGTCTTTTCCTATTTTTGATGCCCTAGAGTGTGGTGAAAGAGTCTTCCAGCAAGTTAGCTGACTCATATTTCTCCGCACCAATAAGATGTTTTTTTCCTTCCCAGTTAGTGTGTTAAACATTGTTGTTGATACTTAATGACTCTATCTTTCTCTTTTTACTATCCTAAACATAGAAAGATATCTGTGCTACTTATACTATATATACCTTACTTCAATTACTTGAATGAACCTGCCACTCCTCTCAATACAAAAGTGAGGATACTGGACTTCAGGAGGGCTGACTTTGGCAAGATGGGAGACTGCCTTAGAAAAGCACTAGCAAACAGGCTAGAAGGAGGGGTGGAGCAACAATGGGGAAACATCAAACTTGCCATCACAGAGGCAACAAGCCTTTGTGTGAAGCAAATAAACAAATCAAAATGAAAGAAAAAGCCACTATGGTTCTCAAAAGAGGTGGAGGGGAAAGTCAGGAGAAAAAGATAGCATTCAGGAAGTATAAGGAAACACAGAAGAAGCAGGACAGACAGCTGTACCAGTTAAGGCAGAAGGAAGCAGGGAGGGAAGTCAGAATAGCAAAGGCCCAAACTGAGGAAAAGATAGCCAACTCGGTTAAGAAGGGGATAAAATGTTTTATAGGTACATCAGGAGCATAGAAAGACAAAGGGAGGGATAGTGAGGCTGAATAGAATGGATGGTGGGTGGGCAGAGAGGGACAGTGAAAAAGCAGGGATACTGAAGAAATATTTCTGCTCAGTATTCACAAAAGAGGAGGAGGGGGAGGTGCCTAATCCAATTAACAGAAGCATTCTTGATAGGGGGGTTGATCCCAGTCCTTTCACAGAAGAAAGGGTCCTGAAAGAACTCCTAAAACTGAAGGTGGACAAAGCAATGGAGCCTGATAGAATTCACCCTGGAATTCTAAAAGAATTAAGGGGAGAACTAGTGAAACCACTGACTACCCTTTTTAACAAATCATGGGAGGATGGTGTGGTACCTGAGGACTGGAGGAAGATGGATGTGATTCCCCTTCACAAAAGTGGGACCAAGACAGAGGTAGGAAACTACAGACCTGTCAGTTTGACCTCTGTGGTAGGGAAAGTGATGGAATCACTTCTGAAGGAAAGAATTGTTGAGTACCTAGAGGCTAGTGGGGTACAGGACCCAAGGCAGCATGGGTTCACAGTGGGAAGGTCGTGTCAGACAAATCTAATAGATTTCTTTGACTGGGTGACCAAAGTAGTAGACCAGGGAGGGGCTGTGGACGTGGCCTACCTAGACTTTAGCAAGGCATTTGACACAGTCCCACACAAAAGATTGACAAATTAACCAGCTTGAGAGTGGGTCCCAGGGTGGTAGCCTGGGTAAAACATTGGCTGGACAACAGAACACAGGAAGTAATTGTAAATGGAGTCCATTCTGAAGAAAGAGGGGTTACTAGTGGGGTACAGCAGGTTTCAGTACTGGTTCCAGTCCTTTTTAATGTCTTTATAAGTGACATTGCAGAGGGACTAGAAGAAAAGGTATGCCTCTTTGCAGATGACACAAAGATCTGCAACAGGGTTGATACACAAGGAGGCATGGAAAGGATGAGAAAGGACTTGGCAAGATTGGAGGAATGGTCAGAAGTTTGGCAGTTTAGATTCAATGCAAAGAAGTTGCAAAGTAATGCACCTGGGAAACAAAAACCCAGGGGAAGAGTACACAATGGGGGGTGAGATACTGACAACAACAAAAATGGAAAGGGACCTGGGGATAGTCATATCAGATGACCTAAAAGCGGGCCAGCAATTTGAGAAGGCAGTAAGAAGGGCTGGGGGGATACTGGGATGCATAGGGAGAGGCATCACCAGTAGAAAACAGGAAGTTGTTGGCCCTGTGTACAGACAGTTGGTGAGACCACATCTGGAGTACTGCATCCAGTTCTGGAGACCCCATCTCTGCAAGGACATAGACAGGATAGAGGCAGTCCAGAGGAGGGCAACTGAAATGGTGCATGGTCTGCAAGAGAAGCCATATGAGGCGAGACTAAAGGAGCTTAATATGCATACCCTTGAGGAAAGGGGGGGGGACATGATAGAAACTTTTAAGTACCTCAGTGGAATCAACAAAGTCCAAGAGGGTAGCATCTTTCAGAAAAAGAGATGTGCAAGAACAAGGGACACAATTTAAAGATAGAGGGGGCAGTTCAGGGGCAATGTGAGGAAGTATTTTTTCACAGAGAGGGTGGTGGACGCATGGAACAGCCTTCCTGAGGAGGTTGTGGGGTCTAAAACTATGGGAGAATTCAAGAATACATGGGACAGACATAAGGCAATTCTTGTGAGGGGTAAGAAGAAATAGGCTGTTAGTTAACTAGGATCTGCAGTTTATCCTGTAGGTAGGGAAATGGGCAGACTAGACGGGGCCAAGCGGTCCTTATCTGCCATCAAATTCTATGTTTCTATGTTCTTTATTGGAAATTAATTCACAAATTTTTGAAATCTAACCCAACTCCTTGGCTGTATGCCCCCCTCTGGGGCAACCCAACACTCGCTTTAGATAATCACCCAATTTTCTGCTGTTCCTGGAAAAACAAAGGTATATTTTTCTTAGGAGACATCCTGGGCCAGAATTCACTCACTCTCAAAATGTTCTCAGACTTACAGAGTATCTGGAAGATCTCTAAACAAGACTTCGGGAAGTATTTACAAATTAGGGCTGCTTATAATTCTCTCTCCCGTTATGTGTATAAACATACTCTCCAAGATCAATATATTTTGCACTGGGCTAACTCGTCTGTAAAATGAAATAGCTCCATTTATAAGGATATCATAGACAATTTACCTGACCATTCTATTCCCACCAAAAACAAATGGAGTGTACTACTTAACTATAATATCACAGACGCACAGTGGCGTAATTGCTGGCGTCTGTCCCACAATACATTCAACGATGCCTGTAGTTCCATAATACAAATTAAAATCCTACATTTATGGTACAGAACTCTTGATGTACTTCATAGCATGGGACTTTTAAATAATAACAGTTGTTGGTGCTGTAACTCGCCTAATGGGGACTTACTTCACATTTTATGGTCTTGTGTTCCCATTAATAAGCTTTGGCACAAAGTTTATTTATTGGCTACCAGAGTTACTGGACAAAATATTCCTTTAGACCCTAAACTTTTTCTAATAGGTATCTTTATCTCAAGTAACCCTTCCCTCTCACATGCACATTTTAGATGGCTGAACATACTATTTCTCCTTGTTAAACGCCTAATTCTCATGAATTGGAAAACAACCTATGTCCCAAACCCTTTCATATGTCCTTCAAAACCTTTCCCAGTACACATCCCTAGATTGACTATCTCATGTCATCCATGACCGACTCACTGTATATGATAAATGCTGGCAGGACTATTTCAGGTATATTAAAACCTTTGGCTCCTCTAGACCTTAATTTATGGATATTCAAGTCTTCCCTTTTATACCGACTTTAGATTAGGGGCATCTCTGTTCCTACACACAGATATTTCTCTTGTATCCTTTCTCTTTCTTTTCAATTCTTCACTGTCATTTCCCCCTATTTTTACTATCTCCCTTTCAAACATTACATTTCTACTCTTATCCTCCTAATACTGAGCACTGATTGTATTCTCTTATATATCACTTTATGCATTTTACTTAAAATCTAGGTTAAAGCATTTACTAGTACTCACTTTATATATGGTGGATCTTTTTGAATTAGCAGTTGCCCTGCTTGATTTTAACCCCGCCATTATCCACCTGCACATCTGTTTAGGTTTAAGATCTAAGCATAATCATGCAATGAGACCTCTGTATTTCTATAACCCATGTATTGTTATGCATAATGTGATGTTCTGTTTCTTTACAGTATAATGGATGATATCTTCCAAATGTATTATATGTTTTGTTCCTCTTTATATATTCAAAACATTAATAAAAAGATAAAGTAAAAAAAAAAAAGTTATCCCTTCAGTATATATGTGCTCCTAAGAAGATGCTGTTTGAAGCTTTAGAACAATTTGTACAGTACACTTGCACCATGTTTGGACTTTTCAGCATATGTTCCCAGGGTCCCACAGCTTCACCTGTAGGTCAGTCTGGAAGTACAGGGGTTGGCTAGGTCTGCCCGCAGCTCCACCTGTAGGTCAGTCTGGCAGTGCATGATGGTAGCTGCAGGCTACATTTGTACCGCACAGCATAGAATATTGTGCCCCAGGGGACTACACAGCACAGACACAGGTGGTGATGGTGCTGCATGCAATTGTCAAACTGTAGTTCATGCCACAGTGCACAGGATACACTACAGTAGCAAGGGGGCCAGTAGTATAAGGGACACAGCAATGCCTATGGTGTGTAGGGCAGTGATGACCACTGTACTGTACACAGTGACAGGCCCAACTTGCAGGTGTTTACTTACAGTGGACATTACTGTTATGCTGTTGTGCGACCCACAGAAGGTGCACAACTGGGATGGGATGCTCACAGTGACATATACTGTACATAGCTGGCTGTGTGTGCTGTGGTGTCCGTACAGATGCGCGGTATATGGCGGGGGGGGGTTATACCATCAGACAGGCACACTGGTGTTAGAGTATTCCCAACACTGGCCCATGTGCACTGCATGGCTTGTCCCAGCCTTGTGGCCGCACCCAGTCTGTGGTGCAACCTGGCCACTTGTACACCCTTCCCTCAACACCCTCCATGCCCACAGTGCTGCATGTGTGTGCTGCCATCTGTTGGTGTCCACCAAAGGGTGGTCTGCAGGTGTGTGCTGTATGGCTGCACTACCATGGTGTCCACCGGGAGCCGGGTCACCACTTACTTCCTGGCATGGCTGGGACAGGTGGCAGACGATGGCATCACAGGGATGCCATCCGAAAGCAGCATGTTTCCGCTCAGTCTGGCTTATTTCCATGTGTCATACTTACTGGTTAGGGTCATGCAAAGCTGTGCAAAATTCGTGCAAAGCCACGCAAAGCCACAAAGTTGCACAAAGCTGGTTTGCCCAGAGTTAAGACTACCTTTTCCTGGACGGTAATTCGCACTGCGCAAAGTGTTGCGCTAAGTCGCACAAAAACACGTTGTACTGCGCTATTCACTGAATACAGCATTGTGACTGTGTTCATGTACATGCCCCCTCAGTTTGCCCCTTGCATACATTATAATTTTGCCCAGAGCTAATGCAGTTTGTGCATACTATTTGACCTTTTGAATAAAGTGGACCCACGCTAACCAGGCTCTAACCCTGCACAAATGGTTTGCGCCCAGCGCAAAGTTTTGAATATCTGGCCCTATGTCCCCAAAACCTATTTTCTGGATTGGGGCTTTATTTCTGATATAGGCTAGTATCCCAGTTTGATTGTATTGCACCATTGATTGTAATAGCCTGTCTTGTTTTTAAAGGTTCTATGTGATAATGGTGAGCACCGAATGGTGAATCTCATTATCATGACATCAGGGTGATGAAAACAATTTCACCACCATGACATCCCCGGTGCATGGAAGAACGGTGCTGGGAACTTAAATCCTTTGCTTTCTGTGGGGGGCTTTGCCCCCACACCCCCTACTTAAAGATTCTCAACTCCAGGGTGTGAATGTTGGGGCGGGCAAAAGCAAAAAGTTTTGGGCTGGACACAAAATAAAATGCAGAAGCGCCTGACCCAGACCTGAACCCGGAACCCCACATGCAACTCGGCAAGCAGAGACCAACCCATGGCGCAGTTCGGCAGCCAACTGCAGCACCACCCTCACATTCCTCCGCCTCCCAGGCCACACTCACCATGCTCGCCTCCCCGCACGCGGGTACATACAGCGACATCCTGTCACTAGGGTCGCCCACCCCACCACACCGTTGCCCTCCCTGCCCCTTTGCCTTCGGCTTTCGGCCTACATTGCGTCACGATTTCGGACGGTGCCTTGATTCAGGCGCCCATCTCACGTGCTACCGTCTTTAAATAATATTGTGAATATTTTGTCCAGCACTTCCAAGCATTTGTGCTTTCAATAGTTATTTGCACATCAACACTGTTTACATTAAATTTGCACATACGTCTTTAAATTTTTGGCTTAAATAGCTGTCAGTCACTGCACCCCTTCCCCCAGCCCTGAAGATGAACTATGTGTGAAATCAGTAGGGAAGCTTTCACCCTCTGCTTGTTACCGATGTCTAGTTGCTTGTGTTAGCTTAATAGAAGTTTATTCTTGAATTGTGGCATCTGGTGTCAGTTTTTGTTTTTTTGCCAGGACTCAAACTATATCTATGCTGTTTATTAGTCAAACCCAATCAGGCATGCAGTGGGAATACCAGTGTCTAGGCTGCCGAAAAGACACAGCCCTTACTTTACTTACAGTATATTGCAGGAACCTTCAAGCAAGCCATTGTAAATGGATCATCTTGTACTCAATTTCACTGCTGTCTCCCTCTGGTACCAGGACATTTAGCAAAGTTATGAGCTCCTATTTGGCAGTCCCTGGGTACCCTGTGTTAGAATGTTGTAGGCCTGTATATGTTGCCAGAGGCTGACTGGGATTAGTGCACTGAATTTGTAAGCAACAAATCAAGAGGCTCCCTCCAAAAATTACCCCAAAAGGTCATGCAATTGCCGGAATATCTCACCCCCCCCCAAATATTAATTATTTGTAATCCGGCCTGATGCCAACTTATAAACCAAACTTGGTGCTCACTCACAATTCTGTAGAATGTGGACAAACCAAAACAGTACTCACGGTTACCAAGAACAGCTCTGCAGGGTGTTACAAGCTCACTTGCTTTTCTGTATCTGTTCAACCTCTGTGACTGTCAGATATTAGGGCTTGTGTCACACACAGTTCTGCACCACTGTCAAAGCTCACAGGCTCTCCTTGGGGTCAGGTTCTGGTACAAGAAAGTTTGAGTCTGTACTCCTCCATGGAGGGCTATGTACTGATCTTCAGCTGTTGTGTCCTACACATTTCAGCATTCAGATGTCACTCAAGATCCCCAAATCTCCTGACGCAAGGTTTGGGATGATGCACTTTTACTTATGGTCACACACACACTGTTCACTTACTTGAGGATCCCTCACAGACCTGACACCTCCTGGCTCATTCACCTTATATTCAAAGCTCCAACAATAGTTCCAGTTGGTCTTGTCATTTGTCACTCACCATCCTTGGCAATTGAGAAGATTACAAAAGTTGACAATGCATGATTCTACTTTTTCTAGAAACCTTGTGATGGTGCTTGGACCTGGGAATGCCATTGAGTGGTCTTCTTCAAAGTTAAGGGGTCACAAAGTGGCAGCCCCAATGGAGTTGAAACAGTTCATCTCCGTAACCACTGTTCCAACAAACATCTTCCACAAAAGATCCCCTGTGTCACACCAGGAGTCTTGGGGGATCAGATCTGATTGGAGAAAAATCTTGATTTTGGAAGTGGGCAGTTACATTAATAAAACATAATCTTTTGCAGTTTGGTGACTGAGAGAAATATTTCTAGTGTGCATCCTCAGCTGTAAAAAAGAGTTTATTTTCTCCAATATTTCAAGCATATCATAATGATGCATTGAAGAAACGTAGTTCAGCCCATGGATGTAGATGCATACCTGATACAGTAATATGCAGTTGCAGAGTGTGAAGAAAGGGAGGAGCATCCCTGGGTCAGCTGGTGTATCTGCCACTCAGTTTTCAGTACTTCAGATGCCAACACTTCCTCCAGTAGGACCACTGTTGCTACTGGAGGCTGGGAGAAAAGTCGCAGATGGACCAAGTAGAGTTTCAGTTTGGTATGAGACCAGGATCACTGAGGAGGAGGGAAGGAAGGAGAAATATGCTGATGGGGCAGCTGTAGCCCACCATCTCCCACAGCTTACAGAAAGTGTTTCTTTTTCATAGAAACATAGAAACATAGAATTTGATGGCAGATAAGGACCGCTTGGCCCACCTAGTCTGCCCATTTTCCTACCTAACAGATAAGCTGCAGATCCTAGTTAACCAACAGCTTACTTCCTCCTATCCCCCACTAGGACTGCCTTATGTCTGTCCCATGCATTCTTGAATTCCCCCACTGTTCTTGACTCCACGACCTCCTCAGAGAGGCTGTTCCATGCAACCACAACCCTCTCTGTGAAAAAATACTTCCTCACATTACCTCTGAGCCATCCCCCCTTTATCTTCAAATTGTGCCCCCTTGTTCTTGCACATCTCTGTTTTTGAAAGATGCTACCCTCTTGGACTTTGTTGATTCCCTTGAGGTACTTGAAAGTTTCTATCATGTCCCCTCTCTCCCTTCTTTTTCCTCAAGGGTATACATATTAAGTTCCTTTAGTCTTTCTTCATATGTCTTCTGGTGCAGACCCTGCACCATTTTGTTGCCCTCTCTGGACAGAGCTCCACTCTGTCTATGTCTTTGCAGAGATGGGGTCTCCAGAACTGCACACAGTACTCAGATGGGGTCTCACCAACTGTCTGTACAGAGGGATAACAACTTCCTGTATTCTACTATTGATGCCCTTCCATGCATCCCAGTATCCCCCAGCCTTTCTTACTGCCTTCTCACATTGCTTGCCCACCTTCAAGTCATCTGATATAATTATCCCCAGGTCCCTTCCATTTTTACTGTTGTCAGTATCTCACCCCCATTGTGTACTCTTCCCTGGGTTTTGTTTCCATGTGCATTACCTTGCACTTTTGCATTGAATCTGAGCTGCCACACATTTGACCATTCTCCAACCTTGCCAAGTCCCTCTCATCCTTTCCACTCTATCTTGTGTATCAACCCTGTTGCGATCTTGTGTCGTCTGCAAAGAGACATACTTTTCCTTCCAGTTCCTCTGCAATGTCACTTATAAAGACATTAAAAAGTACCGGTCCTAGTACTGAACCCTGCGGTACCCCGCTAGTAACCCTCCTTTCTTCACTGTGCAGTCCATTTACTACTACCCTTTGCGTCCTGTTGTCTAGCCAATTTTTTATCCAGGCTACTACCTTGGGGCCCACTCCAAGGCTGGCTAACTTGTGTATTAATCTTTTGTGTGGGACTGTATCAAATGCCTTGCTAAAATCTAGGTAGGCCATATCCACAGCCCTCCCTGGTCTACTACTTTGGTCACCCAGTCAAAGAAATCTATTAGATTTGTCTGACACGACCTTCCCATCGTGAATCCATGCTGCCTTGGGTCCTGTGCCCCACTGGCCTCTAGGTACTCAACAATTCTTTCCTTCAGAAGAGACTCCATAATTTTCCCTACCACTGAGGTCAAACTAACTGGTCTATAGTTTCCTGCCTCTGTCCTGCTCCCACTTTTGTAAAGAGGAATCACATCTGCCCTCCTCCAGTCCTCTAGGTACCAACCCATCCTCCCATGATTTGTTAAAGAGAGTAGTCAGCGTGTCACTAGTTCTACCTTTAGTTCTTTTAGAATTTTGGGTGAATCCCATCAGGCCCCATTGCTTTGTCCACCTTCAATTTTATTAGTTCTTTCAGAACCCTTTCTTCTGTAAATGGACTGGTATCGACTCCCATCTTCAGAGTGTTTCTCTTGTTGGTTTAGGTACCTCCTCCTCTTCCTTTGTGAATACTGGAGCAGAAATATTCGTCAGTATCCCTGCTTTTCACTGTCCCCCTCTACCCCTTTATTAAGCCTTAGTATCCCACCTTTGGTCTTTCTTCGCTCCCTAATGTACCTATAAAAGGTCTTATCCCCCTTCTTAACAGAATTGGCTATCCTTTCTTCGGTTTGGGCCTTTGCTACTCTGACTGCCTTTCCAGCCTCTTTCTGCTTTAACTGATAAAGTTCTCTGTCCTGCTCCTTCTGTGTTTCCTTATATTTCCTGAATGCTATCCTTTACTCCTTAACCTTTTCTTCAGTTCTATTCTTGTTCCTTCCATTGCTGGCTGGGGATGTGCCCCTTATCTGCCCTCACAGACTGCCCACCTTCCAACCCAGAATCTCCCCAAGGCCTACCTGTGCAAGGCAAGGTCCCATGGCATACCATCAAGGTGAGGCTCTCCTAGGGGGCACAGGGGAGAGACAGAGATTTGCCTTAGTTGCCTTGGCCAGTCATTCTGGGCATCATTTGGTGAAGATTAGAGAGTCCTGGCATTATTGTGCGTAGCTATGGGGGGGGGTTCTAGCTTACTTGTTGCATTGCCCGTAGTGTCTTCTACTGCCAGGAGTCAAAGTATTGCCAAGGGCCGTCACCCATCCCACCTGGAGGAGGAGAGCTGTCTGTGGATGCTCTATCCTACTCCCCCCAGCCAACCCTCCAACACTCTGGGTTCACATCTGAACCTGTGTTGTCCATGCTGCAAATGGTAGCACTACTGCTGAGCTGGCGGGCTGTACCAAAAATTGCTTCTTTATCAAGGAAAGTCATGTTGACTTGACAGGCATCTGACACATCGAGGCACAGCTGTTCTCCCCCCCCAAAAAAATTATTATGGGAATGACATGTTTGGAGCATCGGCTTCATCAGAATGTCAGCCAGCAAGGAGAAGCAGCAGAATACACCCCCACACCCAACTAAGTGGTGAATGTGCACTGCAGCCAGAGAAATGTTTCTTCCACCTCACCATGAGACCCCTGAAAGAACAGTAGAAAATATTTTTTAGATACACATGCATAAATAGAACTAGGGCTGTGCAGTAGGTCAAGTCACAGGTTTGGGCTGGTTTGGTACTGGCAGGTGTGATTATTCAGGCCAGGATTAGGCTGGAGCCAGTCTGGCCCAATTTGTGACCTGATTTCTTTATAACATGTAAGCCCCCAAAACGGGCTTACCTTTTTTGGAGCTGCTGCCCATCCTCTTCTCCAGCAGGTCAGTAGCTCTGGTGGGATTCAGACCTATAGGTACTTGGCTAATCCTTGGTGGCTCTGGCTGCCCTGTACTGGTGTCCCTGCTTTTTGCAGTTGGGCTGGGCCCTGCTCCATTGATTCCATGCCTCTGGGTGCAGTTTTGGGTGATTTTGGGCCCAGGGTCATTCAAGAAAGATCACCAGGGAGATCAAGGTGGAGAGAGGGCTGAGCAGGGTGGCTTGCCCACTTAGCCACTGAGGCCATTGTTTGTTTTTTCATGTGGTGGCAGTGTGCCTTGGTTGTTTGGAAGGATGTGGCTGTGGCCATCCTGTGTTGGAGCCCTGGCTTTTGGGGCTGGACCCAAAAAACAGACATTTGCAGTACAGCAACAGGAGAAGACTGATGACCATGGAGGAGGTCAAGGGAGACAATTAAAGCAGCATCAGGGAGAGAGAGAGAGAGAGAGAGAAGGATAGAGGGGAAGCAATGAAGCTGGTGATGGAAAGGGTATAGTAGGGATCGGGGGTTCTGGGGTCAGCCCCTAGTTCTTGACTGCCCCTTTCATTGAGACTGGACAATACTGGGGTAGTGCCAGGAGGGGACAGTCAATGTTTGGGCTTGGGTGGTGTCACCTGCCTGGGGCCCATTATTAGGAGCAGTGAATGAAGAGGGGGGCTGTGGTCAGGGTCAGCCATCTATTTGGAGATTCATGCTCCTCGGGAACACTAAGAGAGTGAGTGAATGGGCAGAAGTATTGTGGATTGTGGCTGCTGTTAGTATTGGTCTGATTTGGCTTTGAGCTTAGGCAGCCTGTGTTTGGACTGTGGTCACCTTACCAAACAGGTAGCCATCTGGCTTTTAGCTTCTAATGTGACCTTCAAGGTCCAGAGCAACTTTTAAGCTGATAATGTGACCTCTCCATCCAGTGCAAACTGTTGGTGTATCTTTTCTGCTCCATGGAGTGACTGCTCTTGTTTTTATTAACTGTTCATTAAATGGGATCCTCTGCCCCTGCAGTTCAGAGTGTTGCCTCACTTGTGTTGGATGAACTGTTGCTGCTAACAAGAACCTTGTCTCCACATCCCAGCACATTAAGTCTGGTTCCAGGGTGTGCATCAGGAGAACAAGAGGGTCAGTGTAGAAGATGTTGAGAGGCCTGCCTGTTGAAGACTGTCTCCAAAGGCCTCTGAGGCAAAGATGGCAAGGCCAGTTAGGTGAAGATTAGCATTTTCATCTCTCTAGTCTTCTAAGTTTGCACCCTGAAGCATGGAGCACCCCAGTGTCATAAGGTCTGGTAAGCCAGGCCAATCAGGCATGTGGACTCTTTATTGCTGTATAGTACCCACCTCCTTGGACATACACCACCATACCCCTTGATGTGGGGGGGGGGCGTTACAATTTGGGCGGTCATCCAGGATGTAATTTTGGGGAGCCCTGACCCTTGGTGGACTCTAAAGTAGGGTGATGGATGAGCTGTGGATTACCCCCATCAGCTGAACTAGTTTATTGTGCAAGCAAGATGGCGCATGGGACTGGGACATTTCCCACCTTATCCTGTGGGACTGCATTTGCAATTGCTTCTGTCTGTGGCCATTATGGGAGCAAAAACAGGCTTTGTGGAGCAGAGACTGTACCACGGGATGCACCCCCCTGTGTTACCTAGGGCAGAGGTTGGGTGGGTGGTCTGCCTGATGGTTATTTGGAGCCCTGCAAATTTAGACTGTGGAGCATCCCCTTTAGAGACTCGTGAACTGTTTTATATGGATACTGAGCTTTTGGGGGAAATGGTATTATATTTGAAAAAAAAACTGTTCATGCAATGTTGTATAGTTGGTATATAAGTTGTTAGATTTTGCATGTTAATGCTGTGTTACAGATGAGCTGCATACTGTTTTAAAGTATTTTATTGTTATGGGGGGATATTGTAATCAAGAGGGATTTACAGTAGTGTTGCTGCATAAAAATGGATCTAATCAGTTAAAGATTGTTTTCACCAGTTTAGTGATCTTGTATAGGCTAATAGAGAGTGAAATGTTTTACTAATATGCTTTTATGGTAACTTGCTGACTAATGCTTAAAGTCTGCACTTAAGGTGTTTTGGTAAATTGAAATTTCCAGACAGTCCAATGCAGGCAGCTGGCAGCAATAATGGCAATAGTGGTACCTGTAAGTTGTTATACAGTATGGGGACTTGGGATGCCACCGTGTTTTCTGAAAGCAATCTGTCTAGTAGGTCCATCAGTGGGTGGCCAGATGTAAAAGAAAGTGGTCCCGGGTGATTTAGAGAGTGGGGGGTACTGTTTGTAAGGTAGTGTTCATTTAGGTATAGTGTATGAATAGTGTAAATAGTTTTCTGTGGGTTGTGGCTCACTGGGATGGAGGGCATTTAAGAGGGGGAGAGTGTAAGCCCCCAAAAGGGGCTTACCTTTTTTGGTGCTGATGCGCGTCCTCTTCTCTGGTGGGTCAGTGACTCTGGTGGGATTTGGACCCATTGGTTCTCGGCTAATCCTTGGTGGCTCCAGCTGCCCTGTAGTGGTGTCCCGGCTCTTGGCGGGTGGGCCAGGCCTTGCTCCATTGTTTCCATGCCTCTGGGCACAGTTTTGGGTGATTTCAGTCCTGGGAGGTTGCTGTGGCAACAGGATTGCATGTTTTGTGAATAGCTATGGTGGCCATGCCATAGGGCGCATGTGAAGCCGCCATCAAAAATATCTGTTAATGGCACAGCTGCTCTGAGTCCTGAGTCCGGTGTCCTGATTAGGCTAGACTCGAGACCCCAACAGGGAAAAATATGATAAATAAAATTGTAAATAGCTTTTAGGCAGTCCGCTCTATTGAGCATGCATGGGCCACCCAGAGGGAATCTTTAGAGGGACAAATGAAAGGGGACACTAAAGGGAGTAGTTTCAGTGCCAGCTTGTGCCAGGGGGGTGTAAGTAGTTTAGCTGGGGACTATGGGTCCCATAAAGCTTTAGGCACATAGTTGTTTCGGCACTGGGGATTTAGCCCAGGATTGGACCACTGAGTTGGTGGGCAAGTTTTGGCCCCCACAAGGTAGTGAATAAAAGGGGGTGCTTGGTGCCAATTGATGGAGATTACCATGAAGATCAAGGTGGAGAGAGGGCTGAGTGGGGTGGATTGCCCGCTCAGCCATAGAGGCTCTTGTTTGTTTTTTTTATATGGTGGCAGTGTGCATCGGTGTTTGAAGGGATATGGTGGTGGCCGTCCTGTGTTGGAGCCCCGGCCTTTGGGGCTGGACCCAACAATCATTTGCAGCACAGCAACAGGAGAGGACTGACGACCATGGAGGAGGTCAAGGGAGAAAATTAAAACAGCATCAGGAGAGAGAGAGAGAGAGAGAGAGAGAGAAGGACAGAGAAGAAACAATGTAGCTGGTGAAAGAAGGGCTACAGTAGGGATTGGGGGTTCTGGGGTCAGCCCCTGGTCCCTGACTGCCCCTGTCATTTAGGCTGGACAGTAGTGGGGCAGCACTAGGTAGGGACGGTCACTTTTTCGGGTGTGGGTGACGTAGCCTGCCTGGGCCCCTTATTAGGAGCAGTGAACAAAGAGGGAGGTAGTGGTCTGGGTTGGCCATCCCTTTGGAGGTCCGTGCTCCTCGGGAAGATTGAGAGAGTGAGTGGGGGAAGTAGTGTGGACTGTGGCTGCTGTTAGTGTTGGCCTGATTTGGCTTCAATCTTAAGCTGCCTGTGTTTGGACTGTGGCTACCTTACCAAACAGGTAGCCACCTGGACTTTAGCTTTTAATGTGACCTTCACAGTCCAGAGCACCTTTTAAGCTAATGATGTGACCTCTCGGTCCAGAGCAAACTGTTGGTGTATGTCTCTGCTCCTTGAAGTGACTGTTATTGTTTTTATTAACTGTTCATTAAATGGAATCCCCTGTTCTTGCTGTTGGGAGTGTTGCTTCATTTGTGTTGGATGGACTGTTGCTGCTAACAAGGATCTTGCCTCCACAGCCCATCCCCTAAGGTGTGGTTCCAGGGTGTGCATTGGGAGAACCAGAGGGTCAGTGGAAAAGTCATTGAGAGGCCTGCCTGGTGATGACTGTCTCCAAAGGCCTCTGAGGTGAAGATGACAAGGCCAGTTAGGTGAAGACTAGCATTTTCATCTCTCCACTCATCCAGCTTTGCACCCTGAAGCATGGGGCACCCATGTCATCAGGTCTGGTTAGCCAGGCCAGTCAGGTATGTGGACTCTTTATTGTTGTATAGTGCCCCCCCCGCCCTTGGACATTCAGTACTAAACCTCTAGATACTGCGGGGTGTTACAAACACTTTCCCTTCCTCTTACCATGATTTGCTGTAGCCAGATAGTAAGAAGAGTCACCCTCCTATTGGTTGCCACAGTCTGATTGCTTGCCTATCCTTGCCACTGTTCTGCCAATGAAATCCCACCCTAACTCATCCTTCTAGCAGTCACAGTGGGGAAGTGACAAAGCATGCATGAACATTAGTCCAAAATTGACAGTCTGGCACCTAAAGTGCCATTTTGCTAGTCATATGTGTGGCACAGTAGTGGGTTGGATGCCTGCCTGCTCTGTGGCACAGTACTGCCTGTCGTAGAGGTCATCCTCGTGCTGTACTCTGCACTGCTGGTTTGTTCGGTAAGTTCAGGTTTGGATCTGGCCATCATCAGGGACTGGGAATTAAAAAGAACAGAACTGGAAAGAAAATATATGTGTGTGTGTGGGGGCTGGTGGCTATGGCCTGAGGGGGTTTAAGTTTTAAACGGAGGTCAGACAGGATGGACTGATACTCTCCTCCAGATCTGTCTTTATTGGGCTAGGGTTGTGGTGGATGGGCTTTGGGTCATGAGGGGAGAAAGCCCGGGGGGGGGGGTTACAAATTTGGCAAGCACATCACTGCCTTCTACCCAAAAGAAAAAAAATATCTTCAGGGAGCAATCATCAAACTTCCCCTAGGTCCCCTAAGTCAGTCAGTTGACTGCTCCACCAAATTCCCATTATGTGGGGGAGCAGCTGGAAAAAAAGATGAGATGTTTGCTAAGCAAAAGCATTCAGAGACAGTGTCTTGTGGGGGGGGAGGGGTGTGTGTGTGAATGGGAATCATGTAACAACATCCAAAATCCAAATACACAAGATGTTCTTACATGAGCCGCACCCCCCCGCCCAAGGTGCACAGCTGAAGGCTTTTGCTGACTAAGCACCTTGCTACTTCAAGTTCTCTCAGCTTCTCATACCTAGCCAGCCACATGACTGACATTCTGCTGCTTCCCCATGTAATGAGGCATGGGGGGCATCTAAAGGTCTTAGGAAGGAGTTGGAGGATGGAGGGCACATGCAGCTACTGTATGTCCCTTGAAGGTAATTTATGTTTTAAAGATGGGAGGAGTAGGTTGCAGAGGCTGTATGTTGGCCTGGGCTGCCAGCCACATGACTGTTATTTCTGCTACTCCCCCAGATAATGAAACATTGGGTGAATAGCCCTCAATGCACCTCAGTGGTCAGTGGCCATCTTCTTGGGTGGCAGATTTAAGATGCGTCACACAGAGGTGTGCCCCCTGAAGACTGAGGGGCCTATTATTCACTGTCTGTCCTGCCAAAACTCTTGTTGCCATTCCCTAACCATCACAAGCACAGAGGGAAAGGATGGGGGCACACAATGTTTGTCATTAAAGACAACAAAACGGTAAGGGGTCAGAAAAAAATATGGATTCAGGGTGGTGGTCGGGTGGCTTTAAAAAAAAGAGGAAGGATGGAGATTATAAAAAAAAAAAGAGCACATAGGCAAAGAATTTAGGGGAAATTGAAACTTTTCTTTAACAAGGCAAGGCTCCGAATAGCATGCCAAGATCCCCCAGTGTTTAGGGCCTCCATGGTATACCAGTGCAGCGAGTGAGTGAGTGAGTGAGTGAGGCAAGAGGCACTGAGGTATCTTTGAATGCTGTCTGAGCCTTTCCTTGCTAAATAACTGTAGCCACTCCACCTCCTCGATTTGTCTAGGGGCACCCGATGTTACTGGGGGGGGCTACCCTGAAGGAACGCAGAACTGAAACATTAACAACCTTGTAGGAACACATAAAGGTACCTTACCACAGCCTGGGTTCTATCTGCAGAAAAGTGACACTGCTACCACTTGCACATGCTCTGGATACTCAGCTGAAACCAGGTGATCTCTTCGTCTTTCATCTTCTCCAATGAAGTCCCCTTCCGGCACCCTGGCTCAGGAAGCACCAGAACAGACACAGGCTGAAACTTAAATGTGCCCTCCAAAAGAAGTCTGGTTAGAAATTCATTAGGTCCTCTACAATTCATCACAAAGCTAAGTTATGAATTTAACATCTATCGACGCCCTAGATTCAGCAACAAATCAATTTATTTCAACTAAGGTCCCAATGATTTAAAAGGACCCAGGGGTCCCATTGCTTGCTTGCACACCTTCACCTCCAGCTCCATGGAGAACAACTATTTACAAAGCTGGGGGCACATTACTGGGAGAACAGATGTCCAAGGCAGCATTTCCCTTCAGACAGCTACTGAACCCTGGGATGGTATACCCAAGTCTCTTTTCTGGATTCTTCAATGCCTCCAGAGCCAATCCACCTCTGGCACTGGTAAGTTGGTCTCTGTCTCTTACTTGTTCTTTCTCTTTTACCCTGGTCAGACATCCTCTTGTGGAGAAGCGAGAGGCTAATTCCCACCTGGTCCCGTGCCATGGGGACACAGCATTTTCCCACCCTGACCAGTCTTTTATAACCATTAAGTTGCTGTTAACATGACTGTCCTTTCCACTGGTTTTCCTTACTCTGGAAATGAAGGTAGGGGGTTCTCCCAAATACCTTTTGGCCTGTGTCTCCAGAACTTTACCTGCTGTACTTGCTATAAGACACTGGGTCTGGAGAGCTTCCCAAGGCCTATCCTTTACTACCTGTGGCCCGCCGAACAGCTGGTGAATGGGCTCCAAGAGCTGTTCCTTCAAGCAGGCCCCATACCTAGTGAGAAGCCTTTGCCACCCCTTTTACCCAGATCTGCACCACCCTGCCACACCGGGAACTGGGAGGGTTACTGGCACCACCTCTCCCCTGGAGGAATCCTGCCATGAAACCTCCAGCCCTGGCCGTGCAGACCTAACTTCTTCCGGGCCTGGGACCCACCAACCTCCTACTCTGGGCACTGTCACTACCCCTCATTCCCTGGAGTTCCATTTACCCTCTACAATGCTGACAGGCTAATTACTGCCTTCCCCATGCACTGTCCATTGGTGTCACTGTCATACCGGCCCTACCTTCACTTATGGGGGTGTTCCTTTCTTGAATCAGGCCCAAACCCATACTGATGCGTTACTTCCTACCTGCCTGTCCTGCCATCTCCCAGGCATTCTCTCCTTCTCTCCCTTTTCCCATGCCTCCCTGCTTTTATGGGCTCCAAACCTGCCTCTAGTGGCAGTTTGAAGTATAGCCCAGAATGATGTTTCCCCACCAACTACTTACTGAAACCTTCACCGGGGGGGTGGGACACCAAAGATGAGGGCCCCTACTTACTTGTAAGCCCCCCCATGAGAGGGGGTTTACATACCATTTTAAATTCTCCTTACTACTTTGCTTTTGGCACTCCTTGGACCCTATGCACATAGAGGTGGAGTGGCTACAAGCCACCCATCTGGGGCACTTAGCCACTCCGCACACATTGCGCTTCCCACTCAGGATGCACAAAGGGGGGGCATGCAGACAGTATGTTCCTGAACCCCCAGGTCCGTGGACTGTACCACATGGGGGGGCATGCCAGCACTATGTGCTGTGCACAAAGATGAGTAGTGCTGGCTGCAGAGGTGCATAGGGGGCTTAGTGTATGCCAGCGATGACCCTGCCATAAACCCCCTATGTGCCCCCCACACACACCCCACGGGACAGGGTGAACGGCCCACTGACCCTCCAGGGCCACAGGAAATAGTTTCCCAATGTCACCCTCTCACTCCAGCACACAGAGATGAGTATGGTGCTATCCATACCCCTCACAGAAGCACTGGCACAAGGCTGATGCCCCCTCCTCAGCAGCACCACATGTCAACCCCTCCTCCCTGCTACCAGCTGTAATGTTCTCCCCTCTGCCAGCAGACATGCTCCCATCTCACTGTACAACTTTGGTGCCATCAGACAAGGCCAGCGGCATTGCCCTCCTACCACCCACCACAGCTGCCAGCCCTCCAACATCCACGGTGTGCGCTGTCCTGCCACGTAAGGTATCCACTGTTGGATCCATCTGATCATCTAATTGGATGCATGGCTGTGTCTGAAACTCTGCCCGTACCCGACCTGTGCAGACCTTTATGCCGGGGGGGGGCTGTGGACAGGTGGCCAGCGGTGGTGAATGCCACTGGTGCGCGCCTGTCCGCAGGTGGGTAGCTGTGTAGGCAGGATGCACACCTCAGGTACATACTTCCTGCCCCTATGTGCATAGTGCCAAATATTTATGTATCAAGGTATGCAGCAGCATAGCTAGAAGCAACTGGAAGTGTCGAATCAGTGTTTAAGCACTTTAGAGGATTTTAGTGGTGGGAAGGAGATTATAGGATTATTCAAGGTATATGCGGATGAGGTCATAGATCCTCCATCTTGGGTGACTTCAGTTAGGTATGGTGGTTTCATGGTAGCACAGAAGGGATAGAAAATAAAGCTACTGGCATGCATTGGCCCTTTACATGAAGCAGCACCAGAGGTGCTATGTAACTTTATTGTAATCACTGGGGAACATTTTTTCTCATAGGAGAAGCCAGTTATAATTTGCCATTGTAACCCATGGGTTATAACGGTGAACACATGCCAGCTTCTCCTATGCCCTGCTTGTGCTCAGCACCTCGCAAAGCTCCTCAGCCCGGCTCCTGCTCAGTACCTCGCAAAACTCCCTCAGCTGCTCTCTTTCAAAATCACTTGCGGCTTCCAAGAAAAGCAGTCCAACAAGTAAACGGCAGCAAAATTTCTAGCCTTCGCTATCCTTTTTACGGGCAGTTTTGTTGCTCATTGGCTTTCTTTTGTGGTCTCCACACAAACAACGTGAACCCTGACTCAGTCTAAATTGCTTATCACCATGACAACAATGACCTGAATTTTACAAAAATAGTTTTACATATAGGCCCCAATACTCAGACCTGTGCCTGGCAATGGCGCATTTGGTGGTGCAGTGCAACTGAGTTGCGCTGGTGCAACTCATGGATATATTCAAAGGACATAAGCAATGGCGCATCTCCTCTGAATATATCAAGCAATGCTCACTGTGCAAATATGATGCACTGGAGCATACCCCCAGACAGAGCTGAATACCAGGAATGGGAACTGCGCCAGTGCAACAGAGTTATGCTGTGCGCAAATTCCCGATATTCAGCCGGCAGTACGCAAATGGGGCCATAATGTATGCAAGGCACAAATGGGGCCATTTGCATGTCATTATGGCCCCATTTGCATGAGTTGTGCAGGGGAGGCCAGCGACATGTGTCTGGCGTCCTGAACAGCATGTGGTGCCCCCAGAGGCCGTCTAGTAGTACCCCCTTCTCCCCATAGCTACGATCAGTGAATATATCTGTAGGACATATCACTGGCAGTCTAGCGGCACCCCTTCCCTCCCCATAGTGGTGATCACTGTAAAATAGGTTGTAAAGATTCCCTGGCAGTCCAATGGTACCTCCATGCCTCCTGATGCCCTGATCACTGGTAATCATAATGAAAGACATTCTGGTTGTCCAGTAGCTTTCACCTCCACTCATAGGACCCCCTGCCACCCAGAACCCTTTCATCATTGGCGGGCAACTGCAATCCCACCTGCTTACTGCTCGCTGTTGCCAATGACAGCTTACAGTATCAGCTGTAAGCCCATTGGGACCAATGTGCTTGCAGTGCAAACTGTAATAATCATTCACAAATATGTCATTCGGTGGGCAGTCCGGTGGTAAGCTGGCGGATTGCAGCTGCCCACCAATGACAGGGGGTGCTGGGTGGGCAGGGGCCTTGTGTGGGTGGGGGGGTGCCACTGGACCACCAGGAATGCCTTTCCATTGCAATTACCGGTGATCAGGCCATCAGGAGGGGTTGGGGTACCACTGGACTGTTTGGGAATCTTTTTATGGTGATTGCAGCCAGTCTCTAGACCACCAGGGATACCATGAGTGCTTCTGCACAGTGTACTGGGTAGGCAGGTGGCCACACATGGCTGGTGGCTGCTGTGGTGCACCATGCAGTATAGCAGCTCACCTGTGGGTGGGCACCATTTGAGCCATTTTTTCAGGCACAACTTTGGGCATTGGTATGTGGTGTATCCCAGGGTTGTGCAGGCATATGTGCCACACATCCTGGGCTGAATATCGGGATGTGCCTCATATGCATGGGCACGCCCCCTTGTGATGTGCTACATACATACATTATCTTTGCACCCCAGCACATCGGGACTTGTGCTTCTGGAGTTGTGCAGGCACTCAGTTGTGCAAGGCACAACTGCTTTGAATATCTGGTCCATAAACTACAAACTACAGCTGTCAAACACTTTTTTTTTCTAAAAATTAAAAGTATTTATTGTCATGAGTTTTGCTATTTCCTGAACATTATACTACCTGCTGTTTTCAGTGCAGGAAGAAAGTGCTGCTATTCTGACACTATAAGTTATACTTTTTTACATAGAGTGAATAATTACTTTTCCCTACATATTACATTTTTGGTCCTGGTTTTGGTTCTGGTCCTGATTTGCCTGACATGAGCCAGTCCAAGCTTGAGGAACTGAAGAAGCTGATCTGCACACCCCTAAATGGGACTACCTCATTCTGTACTGTCAGAGTCCAAGTTCAGTAGGATGACCTGTAAAATGAGGAGAAAAATAACAAGCAAAATAAAAACAATTAGAATAGTACTTACAGTCATGCTAGTGATGGCTCTACCCTGACTGGAGCATGACAGTGTCCACCAGGGCAAGGACCCTGTGACCAGGGCACACAGAAAGGAGGAGGCATAGGAACATGTTTGAAAAGCAGTGGGAATACAGTCCAGAGGATGATGGAGCCATCATGCATTTCTGGAGTTGTATTATTCATTTCTTGAAAGAGTCACTTTTCTTATACTCTTTGGATTGCAGCTAAATTCAGAATTAACAGTGGGCTATGTTCTCCTATCTATTATGTGAATAATTCATGATGGCGCTTCTCACTATATACAACAGCAGCATAAAACCAAGGAAAGAGCGATCAGACTAAAGAAGTGAAGGGATTGGTGGAGGATGAGGATGAGGATGATGAGGCAAATTTATTGAACACTATTTCTGTTGAGTATTTATAGCCAAGTACAAGGGTCCTCTGTAAGACAGCAGCATAAAAGCTGGTGAGGATCACTATTAGGCACCAACAAGGTGCCTACCACATAGGAGAAAGTGATGAAGGGCCTACAGACGCAGAATGTGAATAAATCCATGGGCCAGATGGGATGCACCTGAGGGTCTTAAAGGAAATGGTCCTGCCTGGGCTACTAGAGGATCTCTTTAATTGCTTTTTAGATACGAGGGAAGGGCTAGAGGACTGACGGACAGTGAATGTGGTCCCTCAACACAACAGTGGAGGTCATGAAGAGCCAGGCAACTATTGACCACTCAGTTTGATATCTATAATAATGTAACTGTTGGAACCCATTATAAAAGAGAGGATCATTGGGTTAGAAACTAGCTAGCGGATAGGAGACAGTGAGTGGTGGTAAACGGCCCTCACTCTGATGATACAAGAGTGATCAGAGGGGTGCCACAGGGCTCAGTACTGGGACCAGTGCTCTTTAATACCTATATAAGTAACACTACAAAAGAACTGGAAGTGGAGGTATGCCTTTTTGAAGATGATCCCAAAATGTGCAATAGGGTGAACACTCTGGAGGGAGGGGAGAGAATGTGTAAAGATCTTGGGAAACTCAAGATATGGTCGAGAACATGGCAGTACAACAAAGCAGAGGGTAAGGCCAGTGGGATGCTGGGGTGCAAAGGGAGGGGTACTTCCAGCAGGAGGCGGGAAGTGGTGTTGCCACTGCATTGTTTACTGGTGAGACCCCACATAGAGTACTCTGTCCAGTTTCGGAGACTGCACCTCAGAAAGGACATAGCCAGAGTGGGGGCAGGCCAGAGTAGGACAACTAAAATGATGCAGTGGTTGCATGAGATTACATGAGAATCCCTATGATAAAGGACTGAGGGATCTCAACATGTACACCCTGGAAGAAAGGAAGGCAAGTGATGACATGATAGAGACTTGCATGTACCTCACAGGGGTAAACATGGTGCAGGAGGAGAGTCTCTTCAAACGTGAAAAGCACCAGGACCAGGTGGCATGTGATGAAGATGGGTGTGGGGAGTTTATTAGAGATGTCAAGCAATAGTTCTTCATTTAAAGGGTGGTAGAGGCCTAAAGTAGACTGGCAACAGAAGTGGTGGGGGTGAAAATAGTGGGGAGCTTCAAACATGCATGGGATCGATACATGGGCATATTAGAAGATAGAATGGGAGGAGGTAGGGTCACTAGAGACCAGTTGGAGTCTGAGGAGACAGATTAGTCAGGGAATGTTTGGGTAGATTGGGTGGGCCAAGTGGTCCATTTTTACCAACAAATTCTATATTTCTATGATTATGGCTAGTAGACTTCCTATAGGCCAAAGGCTTGCAGCACTCTGGTCAGCCCAAATTACCAGTGAGAGGTCATGTCAGATGAACCTGATTGAATTATTTGATTGGCTGACAAAGGCTATGGATAGGGGTCCAGCAGTAGATGTCCTGTACCTAAATTTTGGCAAAGCCTTCAACTTCATCCCATATGGAAGGTTGGTAAAGAACTGGTTAACTTGGGTGTAAAGGATAAGATAACAAGCTGGGTAAAAAATGGAATGGGTGGGGTAACACAGAGGGAAGTCCTAAATGGAGAGCCCTCAGGGGTAAAAGAAGTCAAGTGTGGGGTGCTCCATATACTGGTTTTAGTACCGGTTCTCTTGAACAAAGATGCATAGAACATGATAGCAGAAAAAGGCATGTAGGCCCATCTGGTAGGGCTGCAAGTTCAGTTCTAGAAAAAATTGAACACCTTGAACTTCAAGTGTTTGATTCTTTCAGGACATTTGCAAACTTTTCCGGGAAATAAGCAGACTTTTGGTTTGACTGGGTCATCATGGTCGGAGTGTGGCAGACCAGGTGAACCACTCGAACTTCACCGCAGTTCACACTCACGCCATATCGGTTCAGCTTGCAGCCAACATGTAGACACAAATGCATGCTGAGCCCATGACTCCCAGCCATGACTGTATTTGCCTGAAGGCCTCCAAAGTACAGATGCATGAAATTTGTAGATTGATCTGCCAGTTCTGAACTTGTGATTGACAGATGTCCAACTTTGAAAATGAAAGTGGATACATAGGAGAGACAGCACCATTTGAAAATCTCACACATATCTGTTCCACATGCAAGAGAATTAAATTTGTTCTATGTACAATACACAAAGCTGCCTCTGCATAAGGCTGCACTTCTCCTCACCTCTCTCTTTGCTCCTCCCTGCTGCATACAGCTTCCACTTGATCCTCGTTAACGTTAATAAACATTAAATTAATTCCATCTAAAGTTGCAAAGACCCATACGATGTCATCAAGCTGCCCACAGTCATCTCACACACACCAGGTGGCTTCCAATGCATGCAGTTTGCTAATGGAGGCTACCAACAAATGACAGAGTTTGTAGCCCTCATTAGTATCAGGTAAAATAGTCTGCCATTTGATGAACTTCATGGGTTCAACCATTAAAGATCATGTAGTCAGACTTTGGGAGGTTCGCACTAGCCTACCATCTAGTCTGCCCAACTCTGTCTAATGTGTATGTGATTGATGTGACATAGAGAAGGGATTCCAGGGTAAAATATGCCTCTTGGCAGATGACACTAAGATCTGTGGAAGAGTGGACACAGAGGAGGGTGGTAAGGGCCATATGGAAGAATCTGAAGACTGGAGAGAGAGTCAAGGGTCTGGTAACTTAAGTTTAACACAAACAAGTACACGGTTGAGCACGTAGCGGCCAAGAACCTGAGAATGGAGTACGGGATAAATGGGGTGGTAGTGGAGAGTGAAACAAAGTAAAAGGACTTGTGTTGTTAAAAATGAAGCATTTTAAGGCATTGGCACAGCGTAATAAGGTTGTGGGGAAAGTCAGTCTGGTGCTGGAATGGATTGGGAGGAGAATCACTAGCAGAAAGAGGCAGATGATATTGCCCCTGTATAGATCCGTGGTTCAACTAAACCTAGAGTACTGTTTGCAGTTTTGGAGTCCACACATGAGGAATGACATGGACAGGCTGAAGGCAGTGCAGAGAAGGGTGACCAAAATGATACAGGGGCAACAAGGGAGATCTCATGATGAGCACTCGGGGGATCTCAATATGTACATGTTGGAGGACAGTAGGAAGATGGGAGACATGACTTGAGATGTTTGAATATCTCTGCAGAATAAACAAGGTGGACAGCAGTGAATTGTTCACAAGAAATGGTAACATGGGCACCAGGGGAAACTCCCTGAAAATGGCAGGGAAAGGTTCAAAGTAATGTCAGTAACTACTTTTGTACAGAAAGAGTTGTGACAGACTGAACAAGCTTCTGGAGACAGTAGGGGGATTCAAAAGGAGGTGAGACATTTACATGGGACAAATGCATATGAGGGCTAAACTGGTATATGGAGAGAGGGGAAGAAATGAGGGCTGACAGGGGCACAGTCCCATAAGTACTGTAGGCAGGCTCAGGCAGATGAGATGGGCTGATATGCCTTTTTCTGTCAACATTTTCCATTTCTGTTTCTACGTTGCAAGATGATGGCCATCAATGAGCTGAGCAAGGTCAGGAGGAATGGCATGGAGGTGTCAGCATTGCAGTACAGGACAACAGGAACATGGTCTGATCACATATGACTTGGGTTCTTTATATGGACTTGACAATTGAGTGCATTGCTGAAACACAACCATAGAACATGACAGCAGCAGAAAAAGGCATACTGGCCTATCCAGTCTGCCCAATCCTACCTATTACTCATGCAATGGCTCTAATGACAAACTTCCTCTATATATACCCTATGCCCAACTCACTGAAGATCCATATGTAACTTTGCAGCAGGAGAGGGGATAGAGACCCACAGTTAGGAACCAGTCAGCCTGATCAGTCTGTAGATCTGAAGCCCACCCAAATGCCCCACCCCCAAGCTGGCACAGATAAATGGGGCAAGGCAGTTGATGCACCCTGGGCACTACATCTTGATCTCATCAAGGGCCCCCTTCATTCATTGTACCGAATAGCTCCGTATGAAGTTCGAGCCATCCATTGATTCTCCTGATATAAAATGGCTGCTCAGGGTGTATAGAGTTAAAGAAATAATAAGATCTCTGTCTGGGCTGAGAATGGGAAGAAAATCTTTATAGTACAACAGTCTGGAACAGTAAACCTACAATTGAAAGGGAAACAGTGGATAACTGTAAATTGCTGTAACATTTAAATACTAACCCATGACAGGGTGTGCTGTTATTGGGGATTATTGCTAGGGCTGGGCGGATTGTTCTTCAGGAGATCTGGACCCCCCAGATTGAACCTGCAATCCATGGACCCAGATAAATATGAACTTCACTGTACACGTCTGGTTTCAGGTCCACGGAGATGCCATTTCCTGGATTTTGTTTTTTGTTGCCATGGGGATGTCTTTGGCACATACAGGTGGCTGGCAGCATCCAATCAAGCAACAGAATGTCATGTGATGCACTCATTGTACATAATCATGCTGAGTGTGCCACATGGCCGAGACGAGCGAGGAGGACCAGAGAAGAGCAGGAACAGGAGCTTCACTCAGCGGCAGAGAACAAAAGCTCCAACTTCAGCTGTCAACCCCCCCCCAAAAAAAATGTTTAAAACCACCAGAAAGAAAGGCACATTCTTATGTATGGTGCCCATACATAAGAATGGGCCTAGTTAACAGCCAGGAAATTATCGGCTGGTCAGTCTCACTTCCATAGTGGGGAAACTTATGAAGACAATATTGAAGGAGAGGCTGGTGGCATTCCTCGAAGGCATTGGCCTCCAGGATAGGTGGCAACATGGGTTCATCACAGGGAGGTCTTGTCAGACAAACCTAATAGAGTATTATGACTGGGTAACAAGGGAGCTGGATGGGGGTCATGCGGTGGATGTCCTGTACTTGGACTTCAGCAATGTCTTTGATTCAGTGCCCTCATAGGAGACTGGGGGAAGTGACTGCTGCGGGGAAGACACTGGACAAACTGGATAGGAACTGGTTACAGGGGAGAGTGCAACGGGTGGTTGTGGTGGGGGGGAGCTCTTAACACCCAGAGCAGTGGCAGGCGGGGTGCCGCAGGGTTCAGTGCTGGGCCCGGTGCTATTTGGGCTTTTTATCTCAGATATTGCACACAGAGTTGGGAGCAGGGTTAGTCTGTTCGCACATGATACCAAAATTGGGGCAGTAGTGGATGAGGAGGAAGGAGGAAAACAATTGCAGGGGGACCTAACCAAACTGGAGGCATGGTTGAAGAAGTGGCAGCTAGGATTCAGTACGAAAAAGTGCAATGTGATGCACTTTGGGTCAAAAAAAACATAGGAGGGACTACTGGTTGCGTGGCGTGAGGCTTTAGATCACTGAGGAGGAGCAGGACCTTGGGGTGTCAGTAACAAGGAGCATGAACAGCTCGGCCCAGTGCTGGAAAGCAGTGGCTAAGGCAAACAGGAGGTTGGATTGTATCATAAGGGGTTTCACATCCAGACACATGGAGGTGATCCTAACCCCTTACAGATCCTTGGTCAGGCCACATTTGGAGTACTGTTTGCAATACTGGAGGCCTTATCTGAAGAGGGATATAAAATTACTGGAGGGGGTACAAAGGAGGGCAACAAAAATGTTACAGAGGATGGAAGGAAAGGCCTATGAGGACAGGCTGCAGGATCTGAATATGTACAGACTGGAGGAGAGGAGGGATGTGGGGATATGATTGAAACGTTCAAATATGTGAGGGGGGAATCAACAAACCTAGCACTGAGGGTGTGTTTAAATTGAGGGAGAGTAGGGAAATGAGGGGATATAGGCTAAGATTGGAGGGTGGATGATTTAAGAGGAAGACGAGGAGGCACTACTTCATGGAGAGGGTGGTGTCTAAATGGAATGCGCTACCAGAGGGGGTGGTATCATGTAGGGCCGTAGGAAGTTTTAAGAAGGAGAGGGACTATGCAAGAGGAAGGGTCTGGGTGTCCGGGGCTGTGACAGGTAGGGAAGGGACAGTGGGGGAGGAGGCTGGGGCAGCTGCAATTTTAGGGTGTTAGCTGCACACTCGGGCAGACTTTGATACACTATTTGGTCTGTTTCTACTGGCAGATTCATATGTTCATATGTTTGTACAGTTACAGGAAATCCCAAATGAAAGTTTTTTTCTTTTCTTGGCCTCAGACGGTGTAGCTGTGTGTATGTGAGAAAGGGCAGGCTGGCAAAATCTTTGACTTATGCCATTCCAGATCCAGAGGAGAGAGGGAGAGACTACTGTGGGCCCAAGAGAGATTACAGTTACAGAAAATTCCAAATGAAAGTTTTTTCTTTTCTTGGCCTCAGTCAGTGTAGCTGTGTGCACTGAGAAAGGGCAGGCTGGAAAAAATGTTTACTTGTGCCATTCCTGATCCAGAGGAGAGAGGGAGAGAGAGACTACTGCAGGTCCCAGAGAAATTTTACAGTTTAAAAAAATCCCCAGTTTTTTTTCCTGGCTTCAGTGCGGCTGTATATACAAGCAAGGGCAGCAGAGTAGCAAAATAAATCTTTGACTGTGATTTCCAGAGGGGGGAGAGAGAGAAAGAGACTGCAGGGTGGCCCACAATAAATGTAACAGTCCCAGAAAATCGAAATACATTTTTTTTCCTAGCTTCAGTGCTGCTGTGTGTACTGGGCAAGAGCAGCAAGGTGGTAAAAATAATCATTGACTGTGACATCCAGAGGGGAGAGAGAGACTGCAGAGTGGCCCACAATAAATGTAGCAGTCCCAGAAATCCAAAATAAAATTTTTTTTCCTGGCTTCAGTGTGGCTGTGTGTAGAGGGCAAGGGAAGCAGGGTGGCAAAATAAATCTTTGACTTATGCCATCCAATCATAAATCATGATCACGTACGTTCATTCACGATTTCATGTATTAAAAAAAAATACTGTTCAGACAAACAACAGAGAAGTTGATGTGCCTGCCCCATGCTGCTGGCTGTGGGTGGCCCAGGGGATAATCTGACTTTGTGACTTGTAGCAGGCTGTTTACAGTACAACACAAGTAAAGTACAAGTACTACACATGTTTTATCAAGTCTAGGATTACAAATACCTTTGAGCCAAGATTATTTTACAAAGGTTCCACATCAGAGAAATACAAATTATGGGGAACATCAAGACAGACTTTACAACAATGTGGACATTGCAAACAGATTACAGATTAATACAATTCAAGGGTAACATTGTAAGCAAGGCAGCCAGTGGCATTTGTCAGAGAAAACAGACAAAGAGATAAGAAGTGCCAGAGTCATGGGGGGGGCGGGAGGAATGTAGGTAGGGTGGGGAGAGGGTGAAAAGTGCAGCATTGGTATACCAAGATGAGAGGGTAGAATCCAGTGAGGAGGGGAGGGGGGACCACTAGAGCAGGCAGAGAAGTGGAGAAACAAGGTTAAGTTGGGCAGTCACAGGAGCTGTTGGTAGTGAGATAGTCCCAGAGCTTAGTTTTAAACATACCAATTGTCGGGGCAGAGGAGATGGTGGGGCTGAGGCCATTGAACCAGAGTGGCGCTCGATTAGCAAAAGAACATTGTCCCTGTGAAGTGTGACAGTGGGGGACTTTCAGTAGCTGTAGTGTGGATCTCTGAGGGCACCGTTTGTTGGTTTGGTGTTGTAAGAGAGTTGAGACCCCAGAAGGTGCAAGGCCAAGGTAGATATTTTTCGCCATGGAGCAGGTGAGAAACTTTATGCGGTTTGATAGTTGGAGCCAGTCAGTCTGGGTGTACAGGTCATATGTGTGGGTGAGACTGCAAGCACCAGTGATGAGCTGACATGCCTTATTTAAAGCAGTTAAGAGGTGTCTAAGGGTTGTGGTTGTGGCCGAGCCATAAATGATGAGACCATAGTCTATTACAGAGATCACAGAGCTCAGGACTGCAACCTTCAAAGCTTCTGGCGTGAGGTGTTGTCTGTGTTTATAGATGAGACCAAGCCGTGTATTAGCAGTTCTAGCTACATTATCTACTTGAGGTCCATAGGAGAGATTAGGGTCAAGCTGTATCCCTAAACATTTGAAGGACCCCACCTGATCTAGAGTGTTCCCCTGGGTGGTGGAGATAGCCAAGTGGTGTAGCTTGTGTGGGTTATGAGAGCTGCAGAAGAGCATAGATTTGGTTTTCTTGTCATTGAGGACCAGTTTATGATTAAGAAACCATGTCTCTACAGAACTGAAACCAAGTTGAAGGTTGTGTTGAAGAGTTGCAGGATCTTTGTGAGTGGAGAATACAACAACATCATCGGCATATAGTATGATCTGCTCAGAGCAGTGGTAAGGGAGGGAGTTTAAGAAAAGGCTAAAAAGGAGGGGGCCCTCTATGGATCCCTGTGGGACATCCGAGCGAACAGGCAGGGTGTCAGAAAGAGCGTCAGCAATTTTTACTCTCTACGACCAGTTTTGTAAGTAGCTTTTAAACCAGAGAGAAGAGTCAGGTGCTAGCCCGGCATTCAATAGTTAGTCAATTAGTAGTCCATGGTGTACTGTATCGAAGGCCTTGGAGAGGTCAATGAAAACAGCCTCTGTGAGAAGGCTGTTGTCAAGCGATTTGTGCAAAGCTCCAGTGAACTCAAGAAAGGCTGTGGTTGTGCTGTGACCTTTCTGGAAACTGTGTTGTTGTGGACAAGGTATATTGTATTTATCCATGTGTCATCATCATCATCATCTTCGCTCATTCCCCATTATTCCTTATCATTAGTTTTATAGTATATCACGTTACATTGCATAAGAATTAACCAACCCCCAGTGTGGGACTGTGCTGCATGCGGCTAATGCACCAGATGTGTCTGCATCTCCAACGCAAATTCTGAGACACACTTAAGAGTTGCTGAATGCGATCACTTAACAGTAATTGTATTGTAGGAGACAGTCCAGTAATCTTGGAAGGACATGGTGGTGGACTGCTGTGCTGTCAGTGTGCTGTGTACAGTGTACAGTGTACAGTGACGAGTTACAACAGTAAATTTGTCCCTGGCCTGTGGATGGGAGTCATCAGAAGGACATCACATTATAGTGATCTTTTGTTACAAAATGGATCAAAGTGTTGATGAGGCACATTCTGTTTCTTAGGTAGGCAGTGGCACTGCAAAAGACAGCAACCAGCCTGAAAAGGAAAAACAAAATCAAACCCCAAAAAGTGATTTTTTCACGTCTAAGGTTTTGTCTTCCAAGTGAATGCTTGAATCCAAAAAAGGTGAATGTCTCAGATCATCATCAGTCCCAAGTAAAAAAAAAAGTTATGTAGTTAAAAAAAGTAAAAGCATGGTGGGTAACACCCTTAGAGGCATCCAACAGTATGAAACAATTGCATACTGTGCTACTGCCAGTCCCTCGCCCAATTATTCTGAGGTTGAACCTGACGAGGGTAATACTCATAATAAAGATGAAGAGAATGATCAGGCAGCACAGGGTTTACTGGAGCAGATGGAAATTGCAGATGAGGAAGAAACAGGCAGAAATGTTTTGACTGCGGAGGGGGCAGTGGGAATAAACCACAAGCGGAACAGACCCAAGATAAATTCAAGGTGGGGTCCTGAATAGGTGACCAAGGTGTCATGCCTTTTTGGGAAACAAAACTAAAATAATATCATCTTTTGTTTGGTCATACTTCTCCATTAGTGCTTCCAATGAGTTGATAGCAACATGCGCTATTTCTAAATGGCCAATCAGCAGGGGTTAAAAGAAAGGAGCTCTGGGAACTTCAGCACTGAAAAGGCACCTAGACAGATGTCATTACATTACTGAGAAGTTCAGTTGTAAGTCTTGAAGAGAAAATGACAGTGATAGCTCACAACACTCAGGGGTAACGACCATAGATGAAAACAATGGCAGCCCCTCAGCACTAGTGAAACACCTCCACTACCACTTCCTGCCATTCGAAAGACTACTCCGACTGTTACTGAAAGTGATTATGAGTTCAAAAGCCCTCTTCCTTCAAGGAGACAGCTTATCATCTCAGAAACATATGAGCGTAAAGCCAAATATGCCTCAACTCACCCTGTTGCTGTAACAATAACCAAAGCAATTTCAGAAATGATACCTGTTGATTTGCCACCATATAATGTGATTGAACATATAGGAATCAGGGGCTGCTTAAGTACCTCGAACCTCAATATAGTATACCATCGTGGAAATACTTCTCGACAACAGGGATTCCAGATCTTTATGATGTTGTATGTAAAAAATTAAGATGCATCTTGTGCAGAGCTGTTGAGAGGGTAGTGCATCTCACAACAGTTATCTGGACAAGCTGTCAGTCTGAACCCTTCATGTCTGTCATGGCATATTGGGCATGTTTTGATAATTCACGTGGGACTGGGGACATTGAAGCATCACACTTTGCTGTTCTAAGAATGTTTTATTTTCCATCTGAAGATACTTTATACAACATACAGTAAGTAAGTAAGAGCTCCAAAAACCAATACAGCAATGATTCAGCTCACAGGGACTTGTCAGTTGGCTTTATAGTTCCAGATATTGGGTCCAACATAAGGAAGGCCTTGGGGGGGGGCTTTATTCACATCAGATGCTTTGTGCATTGCTTAAATTTAATAGTTCATGGTTTTCTCAATGATGACAGGGAGATTAAGGCTCTCCTTAGCACTGCTAAAAGAATATGCACTAATGTCTGTCACTCAAGCATAGCCCGTCACTTGTTTGAAAAAATACAGCAGGAGCACTATTTATATTTGCACAGACTGATCCAAAACATTTCTGCTCAATGGAATTCGACCTTTTATATGTTCCAAAGGTTGCTGGAACAAAAGAATGCTGTCAGGCAGTACATCTTAGAACATAAAATTGGTGATGCAGATGTCTATATTACTCCACCACAGTGGGTCATGCTGGAGTTTCTAATTTTTCTGCTCCAGCCATTTGAGGAAATCACCAGGGAGGTTAGTGCAAACACAACAACTCTCAGCCAGTTGATACCCCTAACAAAAATGTTAAAATTCAGATTGAATCTGATTAGGGAAAAGTCAGAGAAGCAAGACAGTTACATGATCACACAGGCTACCAGTGGTGCTGCTGACACATGCAGGTTGTCCCCCTAGAATACAACAAGATCTAACAGGACATATGATCAAAAAATTTGAAGATGACAAACTATGTAAAATGCATCATTCTGACTACTAAATTAAAACAACAATCTTGAATCCATTATACAAATCGAAGCATCTATTGAATAATGATGAAGACACTTGTTTCGAGATAAAAAGAAATAATTGATGAGGTACGTCCTGTCATGGAACAGAGCACAACAACAGCATCACATTCAGAATCTTCTTCATGACACAGTAGCACAGCATCAGGTGGCCCATCCTCTACTGTTGCAGCATTCTCTCCCTCTTCCTCTTCAACTACTGCAGCCAAATCTTCTTCTTCACCACCAGCCAAGCATAGCACTGTCCCACAGTCACTTGGTTCAGCTTCATGTCTCTGGAGTCACTTAGAAGATGTAATTGTAACACCTTCATCTGCCTCATGTAACACAGCCTCAGGAAAGACCATTGTTGAAATGTATCTGGCAGAACCCAATATCAGCTGGAATGCTGATCCTTTGAAATACTGGAAATCCAAACCAAATATGTGGCCTGCATTTGTAAACATTGCAATGAAGTACATGAATTGCCCTCTGACTAGCGCCTGTTCAGAACAATTGTTTAGTTCAGCTGGTAACATCATTACTGACGCATGATCCTGTTTGACACCAGAAAATGCTGAGCACCTCACATTTCTCAAAGTCAACATTCCTCATTTTGATTTCAGTTATGAAACCTGAATAAAACATACAATGACTGCTCTGAGCAGGCCCTATCCACAAAACACTTCCAAGAATTTGTGCCTGTGATGAAAATCTTCTGTGAATAGGGTTTACTACATGAGGTAGCAATTAATTGCAACAAGTCAGCTCAGGATGGACTAGGCCAGGTCACTATTACTTGAACGATCACATGAGCAGCACAGAATATAATAAACAAATAATAACATCAGTGGGTTCAGAGTCCAAAACAAATAGAGCAAGCAACTGCATTTCATGTCACAAACTTGGTTGGTGGTACCTGGAACCATTATATGATCTGGAAGGTAGGGTACTGCTGTCTGCTACTACTACTACAACTGTACTAATATCAGGTTTTGTCCTCATGAGTCACAACTACTACTGTACTTATCACTTTCTGTCCTTATTCCAGTCCTTACTCCTACTACGTGTCACTTTTTTGCCCTCAGCAACTGATCCTGACTATACTGTTTAAAGTTTCGTACAGTGCATGGCATAGCAGATGCCTGAAACCCAGTAACTGAATAATCTTTGTATATTTCTCACATCTCCCATATTTGGCTGCAAATACTTCACAGAACAAAATGCTACTAAATTGAAAATTCATATAATTTCTTTATTGCTTGTGTGTGCGTGGTATGCTAGCCTGGTCACATCTCACTTACAGTAACTGGGCCGAGATTATTACTATATTTTATTTTTGATACTTAAGTTACTTAGCAGTGGCTGGCAGCAATTGTGGAACAAGGAAGGATATAATTGTGTTGTGTTGTGTGTCGTGGGGCCTTCAGGTGGCAGTGACAAACATTTTAATGACTGTATTGCACTTGACCAATGCAATGTGTGACTGGCTACCTGCCTGGGTGGTAATCACGATGTCTTTTATTTTTATTCTTTAAGGATTCAGCATGTTGATCAGATTCAGTAGAAGTAGTTTTGGTACTAGAAAACATTACCACCTCTTGGACCAGGTAGTGTACCATATACCACAACACACTGGGGCATGCAAAGCAGTTGCATCACATGGGTAGGGTGGGTGGGCTCTCCTAGTGCTGCTTATTTGATCATTCATATCAATTTCTTTGGCCTTTTTGGCTCTGACTGAAACATCCACCAAAATAATACCCACACAGTACCATTAATAAAAAATCTTAGCTGCCTGGCACAGCCTGCAGTGCTTGATGGTGCTATGGTATAGGTATTTGCATCTGTTTCTCTCTGTCCCTCACACCATCTCTCCCAGCACACTCATGTTGTGACCCGAGCAGGATATGCCACCATTATAGGCCAGCCATAAAGGGGCTAGTAGTGACTGATTGCTTTTTTATTTAGAGGTTTTACTTTAATTGTTTTTTAAATAATCCATTAATTTTTTTCCTTTGGGCCTCTGTGTCAAATGTGAGCGGCTTTGGCCACATTTATGCATTTTTTCACATTTTTTCAAATATTGGTCAATAAATCAGAACTAATCAAAATAAATAAGAACTTCACCATGTTCTGGTTCTTATTTAATAAGGGTCAGAACTTCACAGAGTTCTCCCAGCCCTAATTACAGTGGTAGCCACAGACATTGCCAGCTATTTCCAGATATTTTGCAAAATTTCTGAAGAGTTTCTCTCTGCTGCCCCTACTGTGGAAATGCAGAAAGCAGGATATATTTCTGGAAATATCAGAGAAATTTTGAGAAATAGCTGGCAGTGTCTGTGGCTGCTACTGTAATGTACACCTTTGTGCATTATGAGGCACAAGGCCACAGGCCTCCACCACTTGCTTCCCTCCTTTTGCCAACCCATGTTATAAAGTGGTATATGTAGCACTTTTGACTCACTAGTCTGCTTATTTGCTCCTGTCTTTGCTGTGAGATGCTTGTTTTGCTTGGTTTCAGTTTTGGACTGCACTATGCCATAAGGAGCTCGAGAACCACTCATTCTCAGCTCAGAATAAGCAAATGAGCTAGACACTGTGAGAGACGTTATTGTTCCACGATCAGAAAACAGGGAGGTAGCATGAACAGAAATGTCTCTCACAGCATTCTCATGTATCTTTTAAAGCCCCTTTTTTCACTGTCTCATTGCCACGGATGTTCTTCCTCTAGTCTCTGAAAGTAAAGTCACATTGCACTTACTTTTGGAGTCACATCCATAAATAGTGTGTGTGCGTGTGTGTGTGTGTGTGTGTGTGTATGTATGGGTGTGTGTGTATGTGTGTGTGTGTGTGTGTGTGTGTGTGTGCATTCAGGAGAGCTCTTCTGTTGTGCAGCATCATGGCACTGCGTGTGTGTTTACTAAGGTTGATCTGTCGTGCATACGGGAAGCACATTGCCATGTGCAGTCCCTGTTGTGCATGCCATGGTGTCAGAGTTGTTATTGAGAGAGAAAAAAAAAACAAAATATAGAATGTTTTAATTTGAAAATTGAATCCAACTGCAGAGATTCTCTAGTGTGTTATCTGTGTGAGATTCCACCACTGTTAAGATGGCAAGATCCTCTACACTGGGACTGAACTGCATGGAAGCAAACACCGATTTATCTGATAGAACTAGATTTTCAAATAGCAAAAAGCAGCACTTTTACTGCCATAGTCAGCTGAAAAGACTTACAGGATCTTCCCAGGTATGGTAGATTATCTGGGTAAATATTGTCTGAAGATGCTTAAGTAAACCTCTCAAAACGGGGAGAGAAAAGCTCACCATTTGTCAAACAATAAAGAAGTACAAAACCTCCTCAGTACATTGTGTTGACTGATAGTTGTATTTATCCATATAAGATACAGCCAACAATGCCAAATGGACTTCTAAGACTACTCAGAAGTGCTTTTGACATTGCTGTCTGTATCCGAGATTGCTGCAGAAATAATTGAGATTGCATGTGTTGGTGTGTATGTGTGGGGGCATTTAAGTCACAGTAGCAAGAGAAAAGGATATATGACTTGTGCGTGAATGAAGTATAAAATTAAGTTTACAAATTATTTAATTTTTTTGGAAAAATGAGATACTAGAAAGCAGAGGACTATGAAAGACTAAGAAAATGTAAGAAGTTTTATCTGAATTGGCTCAGTATATTTTCTATTTTATAAAGCATGAACCAGGACAGCTACTCACTGCCCAGCTCCACTGGTATACAAGTTGCAAAATTTCTCCTCTAAGTGCAGTATGAACACACTGCAGTCTACTATGCATCCCCCCCCTTTTTTTAGGGGTGGTCTGCAGTGCAGATCAGTTCCCATTTTGACTGAAGTCAGAAGTGTTTTGCAGCCCTCCCACGGCAATACACTGGGGATGGGACTTTGGTAAAACAAAAAAGGGGAGGGGGGAGTAAATTGTTGCTTGCTGGCTACTGCTGCTGTATGTCACCATTCCTAAGCATTCTATTGACTATGCAGGTAAGAGTGCATACGAAACTTGTGAGTGAGCAGCGAACCTCTCCAGAACATGGGTTGCAAACTTAGTTTTTGTTAATCAATCAGTCAACATCTTTATTTATCCAGGCAGACGCCATTGAGCAGAACTCATTTGCAAGATGGACCTGGTTGATACAAGGTTGTTACAATTTCAGAATGACAAAAAACATTATACATAGATGTAAACATATACAATTACAGAGTCCGGGGTTAATACAAAGTGTACATCGAATAAACAAGGTAGTACAGCATCATTCATGGTGACACAACAAAACATATGGGTGTATAAGCCCTAGCTCATTTACAAAATTTCCTGGTCATATATATATGTATGTACATAGCAGCAACGTATGATTGTGCAGTATGTGTACAGAAATATAAGGGGTGGCTGAGGACAAATACCCACCATGTACTCCTTTCCAACCCCTACAGAGATAATAATGGGGGGATGGGAAGGGGATATCTGGTAGTTGTGAGCCCACCTGGGGAGGGAGAGCAGTAGAAAGTGAACTATTAATAAGGAGAGAGAAAAGTGAGATGAGGGGGCAAGGGGAGAGACGGTTAGTGCAATGTGAGGAGTAGGGGTAAAGGGTGAAAAGAATATTGCTATTCATTATGGTAATGAGTCATTTAGGCTAATTTTAAGAGCAGTGTTGGGGAGCACATAGAAGAATCCCATGGCGATGGGAGACGAGGCTAACGGGAGGAAAGTAGAAGAGCTGTATGTTGGACTAGAAAGTACTAGTCAGACATGGTGGTGGTGCAGTGTATCTGTGTGTTCAAGCTAACAATGTGGGAAGCATTGGCAGTGTTCCTTAATAAGGTGTGAATAAAGGGACTTAAAGGAAGTGATGGTTATGGGTATACTAAGTTTCAACATTTTTTGCAGTTTGTTCCACAAAGAGGGCAGAGTGAAACTAATGGCAGCCCTTCCGAGGTTAGAGTTAACTTTGGGCACTTTCAACATGATATAAGAGTAGCTTCTTAGGGCATATTTACTTATTGGGTGGGATATTCAGACTGTGTGAGGCTGTGGCTCAAGCCTGGGTGCAGCGCAACTGGGATGTGCCAGGGCATTGACAGGGTGATATTCAATGGTGCTGTACCATGGCTCAGCACCATTGAATATGACACTGTGGCCACCTGCAGTGCGCATGAAGCAGTGGCACTGCGCCAGTGCAAGTGGCCAGAGAGGAGCAGGGGGATGCACCAGCGCAAGTGCCATTGCACTAGGTGCAGCAACCGTGATATTCAGCAGTGGATATGCAAATGGAGCCATGATGCATATGGTGCAAATGGGGCCATTTGCATACGTCATTATCTTCATTACATACAGGTGCTACTGGACCCTAATCTTGCACCTGGCAGCCTGCTCAGGCTGCAGCTGTCAGGGACCGACGTCCCCTGACCCCGGTGGTCAATGTGCCCCAATGCCCGATCGTGGGCATTCAGTGAATCAAAATCCCTGGTGGTCCAGTGGACCTGTTCCGACAGCCTGATCATGGGCTTTCAATGACATAGAATCCCTGGTGGTCCAGTGGACCCTATCCCACAACCCAATCGTGGGCTTTCAATGACATAGAATCCCTGGTGGTCCAGTGGACCCGATCCCACATCCCAATCATGGGCTTACAGTAAGTGAAATAACTCTGGTGGTCCAGCGGTACCCCCCTCCCAATCTGCCCACTCAGTCCCGACACCCCGCTCCCTTCCCAGTCAGCGGTGAGTGGCAATACCCCACCCGCAAGCCGCCCTGCTGTCCACCAACTGACAGCATAAGGTATGGCCGTACACCCATTGGTCCACAGTGTGGGGCAATGGGTGTGCAGACCATACTGTACTACACAGTCCTAATATGTGAATGAATGTTCATTCACATTTTGGGACTGTATAGTACAGTATGGTCTGCATGCCCATTGGCCCATGCTGTGGACCAATGGATGTATGGCCATACCGTACGCTGTCAGTCAGCAGGGCGGCTGGGTGGCTTGTGGGTGGGGTGCTGCCACCTGCTGCTGACTGGGGGGGAGCAGAGTGGCGGGACTGAGTGGGCGGGTTGGAAGGGGGGTACTGCTGGACCACCAGGGTTACTTCACTTACTGTAAGCCCATGATCGGGCTGAGGGAGTGGGTCCACTGGGCCACCAGGAATATTTTTAATGTAAGCCCACGATCAGGCTGAGGGATAGGGTCCACTGGATCACCAGGGATATTTTTTATGAAAGCCAGTGATTGGGCTGAGGGATAGGGTCCACTGGACCAATAGGGGTATTAACATAATGAAAGCCCATGATCAGGCATGGGGGGTGACCGTGACGATGGTGCCACCGGAGCTCGGGTGGCCACCCACAGCTGGCAGCTGCCGTGTTGCACCCTGCAATGCGGCAGCTCAACTGTGGGTGGCCAGCTGTTGCTCCTTTTCTTTTTGACACAACTGTGTGTGGCACACGTAGGGGTTGTGCCTGCCTATGCTCAGCACATCCCAGGCTGAATATTGGGATGTGCGGGGTATGCATGGGCACGCCCTTCCTACTTGTACCACATACAATATTGATGTGCCCCGGCACATTGGGATTTTTGGCGGGCACTTTCTCTGTTTGAATATTATGCTGGGGCACATCAGTGGGTTGCGCATTGCGCACCCCTGTTGCGCCATGCGCAACCCTTTTGAATATCCCACCCATTATGTTTTGCTGGAATCAGTCTGAGACATAAGGTGATAATTGATTGGATAGTGCTCTGAATGTACAAGTGGCAGTATTTGTATTCCTCCTGAACTGAAGTGAAGTCCATACCACTGTCGCATAAAGGGAGCAGTGATGTGTGGTTAATGGGAGACCTGTAATAAACCTCAAGGCTCTATGGTAGAGTGTATCCAGTTTTGCCAGGTAGGAGATGTGACAGTGTCTATATAGAAAACCTGCATAGTCAACTAGGAAAGAAGAGCTAGACAATACTGTCTACTGGTGAAGCTCTACAGAGACTGTGTTCCATAGAGGTTCACTGCTCACTCATAAGATGGGTATGAACTATTGAGCCTGCACTGCTCTGGTAACAGTTGGTGGGTGGTCACTGGTGTTATGATTCCATGACTAAAACTAGTCCCCCAGTCGCAAGGGTCAATCTTAATGTTAATTGACTTCTTCAGGGCATACCCATGCGCAGTACTTGTCCCATTCCTCCACCACAAACACCCAAGTATACAGTGTGATTCCCCCACCCTTGTAGCATCCAACCCTTCCCCCATCCAATGAAGTTTATGGTTTTTGAAAACATTAAATTCATATTCTTTGGGAGTCTGTATGAGTGTTGCGGAGGGGAGGGGAGTTTGAAGGTGCTAAAGCGTAGGGTGGATGTCTTCTTGCATTTTCCGGTGTGGGGTGGGTGGTGGGAATATGCAATTTGAGAGGGTTGAAGGGTGTAAAATACTTTTAAAAACCATAAACTACACCCAGATAGAAGGGTATGGCCAGCTCTACGATGAAGTAGTGCTGGTGTGGAGTTGGTTTACACTGAATATTTGAGCGTGGTAAGGTATGGATCTTCTTGTGTTTTCAGGGTTGGGTGGATGTGGGGAGGTTTGGTAGGCATATGCAACTTGAGAGGATGGAAGGGTGTAAAATACTTTTATAAACCATAAAATTCACCAGGACAGGAGGGGAGGTATGGTTGGTTCTATGAGGAAGCAGTAGTGGTGGTGGTGCGTTTGGTTACACCAAATAGTTGAGTGTGATGCCAGAGGAGGTGGGTTATATTGTTGTATGTAGGTGCCATTCACTCTCTTCTCACTCCCCAACCCAATCACTGGCAATGCCAGTTTACAATCTGCTTGGTGGCACTCCCTCTATCCTCAACCCCCCCAATCACTAGCAATGGTTTATGAAACCGACTGACAGCACTCACTTTCTCCTCATCTTACAAAAGATCCCTGGCAGCTCTGGTTCTCCAAGTTGTTCTGTGTTGCTCACTCTCTCTTCACTCTCCTCCCCAAATCACTGGTGATCTTTCTGATCTGGTCCATCAGATGCTCTACTGTATGTTCCACCTGATGACTGCACAAGAATGCTTATGGAGGTCAGCCCGGTGGCGCTGAGGGTTGAGGCACTGGACGCCACACCTCGCACCACGCCGGTGACCAAATTTTGGGAGCAAGCTCGGGTGCTGGGGGTTGGCAGGGGAAGGATTGAGAGCCCGCTGGGCTGCTCTCCTGTTCCGGGTTGAGGGTGTTGGGGAGTCCGGCTCTCCAGCAGCCCCTGGTGGAGATCGAGGGTGTCGCAGAGTGCTGGGCTGCACGTACACAGCATGGCCCAATGCTGGCAGGGTGGCCGTGCACCGAGAAGTCGACGGACATGCACCATGCACAGGAGGGGGAGGAGGGCGTAATAAGAGGGGAAAAGCCCTCTCCTGCCAGATAGGCGATGGCTTCCTCCAGTGCCACCGCCACACATCCAATGCTGGTCTCTCATCACTGCCCCTTTGATCTCTCTGGGGTTGTAGGGCCCGTGTCGCCAGAGAGTCGTAACGTCCTTGAAGATGACGGGAGGCACAGTGGGTGGTAGAGTGGTCAGGCCAGTGGGTAAGCCTGACAGAGTTCCAGTCAGGGGAGAGATAAAGAGAATAAAAAAAAAAAAGAATGCTTATGGAGGTTCAGAGCCATCCGGTTGAACCGGTTCAGCTGTCTCTTCCTATGAACTGCAGACTGCGTGCTGCAATTCCTTGATGTACAGTAGCATACCATTCTTGAGAGGAAGCACATGGGCCTTCACATTGTAACAGCCAGGTGGTGTGCCAATGCTGAGGAAGTGCTTCATTAGCCAATCATGTGACAGAGTTCTTAGTTGAAATACTGTTTGCAAGAACTATCGGCCCAGCTGGGTGGAACAAATCAATTTGGAGCTGGTGGTCAGTCTGGCCACTATTTTTAGTGGCTATTAACTTTTGTGGGCAAGTAAACAGTCTGTAGCTTTCAAAATCTAGTAGCCAAATCAATTATTTTGGGGGCCACTGGCTACCTGGCTACCCAATTTGTCCCACCCTGTGGTCCAGACATCAATCTGCTGCAGTGCTGTGGGTTGATGATAGAATCTGTAAACCTGACAATTTGCCTACCCATGGCAGACTGGCAGCACTTACTATTAACAGGAGTAGACACAGACAGTTCAGGACTTAGAACAGTGTGAGCTGGAGACTTACTTAGGGTAGTGTTTGGGGGTCTGTTGTCGAGGTTATTGATTTGGAGGGTGGGGGAGGTGGTTGCCTTGATTAACCTGGGGACAAAAGGAGAAATTGCTTTTCAGTTAGCTCCAGTTTTGTCAATGACAATACAACCAAGCAGCTAAGGGGAAGAGGCAGGCTAGTGCTGGGCTGTGGTTTCTGTCAAATAAAGAACAATTATCGCAACTAGTTTATTTTTATTTTAGTAGCTCAGAGCATGGGTGCTTCAATCATCGTAAAGCCTCTTGAAAACTTCTCTCTTTCATCATTGCTACCTTATTTAGAGGTGCCAGATTAGGTTACTTTGCCAAATTAGCCAGGACAGTTAGAAATGGGAGCCAGATTTTTGAGTCTTTATCCTGTTCTTCCTCCTTAAAGTAGATAGCCTTATCTACCTTACCTTGGTCTAGAATTTTGTGAATCCATTACATATATGTAGGGGGTGCTATGTCCTTCCAATGTTGGAGTATAATTCTATTAGCCACTAAGCAATCAATGTTCCAAAACATCTTTTGGAATTTAAGATCATTCTGAGCTTCTATTGAGAATCCAAATATGGCAATACCCAGATCAAATAGGAATTCTTTTCCTAGGACTTAGCATAATATAGGCCATATCCTACCCCAATACGTTCTCATTTTTTCACATTTTGCTAACATGTGGAAGAGTGTCTCTCTTTCTCTCTTACATCTCTGACATAGTTTGGAAATGGAGGCATCCATTTTATGAAGCCTAGTGGGTGTTAGATAGGTCTTGTGAAGTATATTGATATGAATTTGCATTAACTTATTGTTCTTAATCATAGATTTATCTAAACTAACCAGATTATTGCAGTTTTCTGTTGGAATGGGAATGGCAAGGTCTCTCTCCCATGCTTCTCTGACTGAATCCAGAGGGCATGATAAGTTCTCCATTATGAAAGAGTACAGTTTAGATATCAGGTGTTTATTTGAGTCTAGCTCAAGAAAAAAATTATCTAATGTAGAATATGTGATGATAAAAGATTTATTGTTTTTCTTAAAAAATAAAATTTTTGCTTTGCATATAATGCCACCTCTGTATATTTAAAGTGGGAATCTCTCTTGGAGCTGCTGTAGGGATACAAAATTGTCTCCTTCATAAAACTCTCCTATGGAGCATATTTGATGCGAGAGGTGCCACACCTAAAACTTGGGATCTACCCTTGGCGGGCGGAAAAAAAGGATTATGCATAGGGGCAAATTTTGATAAATCGACTAAAGCATTACATATTTTGGCAGTTTGTAACGATGCATTAATGGCTGATAATGTGATGTCCAGTACATTAGGAAAGGCAGTTTGGACTCTGGATCTAAATAGTGCCAAAAGATTAAGCAGGGATAGGGCCGTCAATTTATCTTGTTCGATAGACATTCCTGCTAATGAAGATTTTCCGGGGGGGAGGGGGGCAGTATATACAATTTCCAACTGTACTGCAAGATAGTAAGCCCACAAATTTGGGCATCCTAACCCCCCCTTATCTCAACTTAAATATAGCTTATTAAGGGCAATCTTAGGTTGGGCCCCTTTCCATAAAAACTTTGATTGATTTTTCCAGGTCCAGGAAAAATTATTTCTTTAGTATCATAGGTATGGATTCAAAAAGAAATAGGAGCCTTGGAAGGGTATTCATTACGTAACTCCAATATGATGTCATCTGCATAAAGCATATTAATGATGGGCTCTTGATTAACCATGGCCCCCAGTCTATATGCAAAAGTTATTATTTTAGTAGTCAGAAGCTCAAGAAATAGCACAAAGAGTAAGGGGGAGAGAGGACACCCCTGCCTAGGTCCTCTTGGCAATTTGAAAAAAGGGGAAATACTGGCATTTGTTCTGACTCTGGCAAGTGGGTTAGTATATATTAATTGGATCCAGTTAAGGAAATTGCCTGTTACTCCACATCTTTTCAGTACTTCCAATAGGAACGGCCACTGTACCCTGTCAAAGGCTTTCTCAGCATCCAATGAGAGTAGTGCAGTGTCCCTTCCCAGGAAGGCCTGTATAAGTCTGAAAGCCTTCCTTGTATTGTGCTGGAGTCTTCTCCCTTCTATGAAACCTACTCGGTCTTTGTGTACCAATTTTGGAATGAGTTTTGCCAATCTGTTAGCTAGTATCTTAGCGAAGATTTTGCAATCGCTATTTAAAAGAGATATTGGTCTATATGACCCACACTTCTCTTGGGGTTTGTCCTTTTTAAGTAACAAGAAAATCTCTGCCTCGTTAAATGAGTAGGGGAGGGTGTCTTCAGCCAAGAAAGAACAGAGAAGTGTGGCCAGATATGGAGCTAACACCTCTGAAAGCTTTTTATAAATTCAAAGAATAGTCCATCCTGGCCCAAGCTCTTGCCATTAGGTACTGTAAGGCTTGAATATTGGCAATAATGTCCTCTTATGCAATTTAATTGTTTTTTAAATAACCGGTCTTGATCAGATACCATGGAAAGATTAAGAGTTGAGAGGTACTTAGTGATCTGATCAATAGTGACCTTCTCCGGAGTGTACAATTTCTGATAAAAAGTAAAAACGGTGGCATTTATATCAGGTTCAGTTTCTGACAGTGTTCCATTGTCCATAAGTATGGCTGATACATTATTTCTGTTTTTTTCAGCTTTAATTTGATAGGCCTATACTTTCCCAGGTAGATCTCCATAGAAATTATATTTAGCTCTGGCTTTATACATTTCTCTTTCAGCTCTTTCTTGTACTAATTTTTCTAAGTCATCTTTTGCTGCCAAATATTTTTTTTTATCATACTACTGTTTTTCCTCCTCAGCAGAGTGGCCCTGCAATCTCTGGCCGACAGACCTGCACCCCGGACCCGGTTGTGCGTGCGGCCCACATGAACCTGCCCCCAGTGGGCCAGCCTTTTTTGTTGCTCTACCGCACCCACTGGAGTCGCTCCCTCTCAGGTCTCTCCGGTGGTGCTGGCGATCAGCCGCGAAGATCGCCCTCCACATTATCCACTTTTTCTCACTTGTGGAGAGCTGGACGTGCAAAGCTGTCGAAGCACGTAGTGCTGACGCCCATCACGCTCTCCCCCCACTATTGCATGCCACTGTAGTACAGCTGGCCTCCACCAGTTGCTGCTACAGGGCGATGCAAGCCCCACTACCCACCCCAGAGAGAGGAGAGCAGTCGTTGGATGCTCAAACCTCCCTCTCCCCTGCCAGCCCCCGGCAGCCCGAGTCCATTCCCAATCCCGGGTCACTGGCATGGCGCGAGGTGTGGCGTCCAGCACTTCAACCCTCAGTGTTACTGGGCCGGCTCCCAAATATTTTATTTCTTACCACTCAGACTGAGAATTAATATGCACTTCCTCAGCCGAGGCCAGCTCCCTTTCCAAATCTTCAAAATGTCTACTGTATAATCTATTTCTAACCCCTTGCTGCGACATAATCCATCCTTTTAAATATGATTTGAGTGAATCCCAGATGACTTGGTGTTTAATATTCTGATTTGTATTAAATAACAGGATCCATTGAATTTCATTCATACATCTTTCTCTAAACCCTGGGAAAGACCAGAGGGAGTTGTCTAATTCCCTAGAAGCTATGATATCTGAGTTTTCCTTCTGTTTTGGCAGAAAACATTCCAGAATAACAGGAGCATGGTCAGAAATTCTTATAAATTCATATACGACTTGTTTTGTTCCCTTGCAAAGCTCTTGGGAGATCATAAAATAATCAATTCACGAAAAAGTTTTATGAGTTTTAGAATAATAGGAATATATTTTTAGCAACGGGTGTAACTGTCTAAAAGGTCCTACTAAGGTTAAGTCTAGGGCTGTCTGTTTTACCATAAGTGCTGAGCCTTTCTTTCTTTCCATTAATATTGGGTTCCTATCTATTAACCCTGATGTAAGGTTAAAATCTCCCCTTATCACCATAATATCATCAAACTGGGAGATCTCTAGAAAGAAATCAGAAAAGAAGGCTGGGTCGTCTTGGTTAGGTCCATATATTGATGGTAGGACCAACGGGTTATTCCGAAAAATGAGATGTACTATAACAAATTGACCAGAGTTATCTTTGACTAACTTTTCTACTATGTATCCTGCCTGCTTTTTAATGAAAATGTCTGCTCCTCTTGCTACCTGAGTAAAAGTAGAACAGACCCCTTCAGCTCCTAGCATATTACCAAAGTAAATAGTCATTTTTTTATCAAAGTGAGTTTCTTGCAGTAGGAGACAGTGTTTTTGTTTTTAACAGTTCTAACCACACTTCTTATTTTTATTCTATCTTTACACCCGTTAAGGTTCCACGTTAGAACTCTTAATGAACCCATAAGCATTTATTTAACCAATAACAGATATCTCCATAACCTCAACCATGCATCATCACTGCTCCCAATAGAACCTGTTAAGTTAGTCAGATCCCAAGTTGCGTAGCCTTCTGCTTAACAACTTCTCATGTTATTTTGAAAATTGCACCCATGTCTTATTATGTAATTATTTTAATTTTTGTATTTTCTTTTTTCCTTTTTTCCCTCTTTAAGTACCTTCCAACCCCTTCCTCAACAAGAGAGCCTAATTGTTTGATACGCCTCCCCTTATTTTATCTATGTGAATCATATGGCTGTAAATCAACAAGGATAGGGAAATTGTAAAACCCAGGCATCCTTATGAAAGATGAACACCTATCCTCTCTCCCATTAAGGTTGCTGAGTTGCTACAGTGTGCTAAGGTGCCTCAAGAAGAGAGACTAGGTGCTCCCCCGCCGTCCCAGAAAGGCAACAAAAAGTGAAGAAAAAAGCCATATGAGGAGAGGAATTTCAGTCCTCTTGTTCAATACCCTCCCCTAAAACAAGGGGAAAAGAAAGTGGGGGATGCTGGCCCAGTGGTGCTGAGGCTTGAGGCATGGGATGCCACACCTCGCGCTACGCCAGTGACCTGGGTTCGGGAGTGAATTCAGGCTCTGGGGGTCGGCAGGGGTCGGGACAAGGATCAAGTGCTCTTGTGCAGCTCTCCTCCCTGGGATGGAGGGGGTGGGTTGGCCCGGTGAGTCAGTGGCCCCCGATGGAGACCGGGGCACTGCAGCAACCCAGGAAGCACATATCAGTGTGGCTGACACAGGCAGGGTTGCCATGGGCCAGTGCATTGGGGCATGCACACGCAAGGGAGGGACCGCAGAACAAGAAAAAACCCAGTCCTTGGGCTAGGTGATGGCACCAGCCCCCATGCCCACTGCTGGGCCTGTCCTGGCTGGCCTTTTGGGTTCCTCCATCAGGGACCCCCAACCGCAGCTGGAGTCTATGTATGTAAATGTACACAGAGAGGAGGGGCAGCTCCACCCTTGAGAGGTCAAGCTGGAGGTGCCAGCTGCAGGATGAAGGGGGAGGAGAGAGGAGGCTCAGTCAGGTGGACTTCGGGCAGGGCAGGATCTGTCTGGATGCCCGAGAGAGGCTCCTTGGACTGTGACCAGGAGGGAAAAAGACTTAAAAAAAAAAAAAGAAAGTGGGGGATGGGTTGGCAACAAACATTAATTAACTAGTTGTGAACAGATATAATTCTTGCCTAACTTGTGGACCCCCCAGGATCCATGGAAAATGAAGCTTAGCTGGGCCTGTTTGTCAACATTTCTTCTACTTCAGCTGGAGTGTGGAAGAAGAGATTTTTCCCATTGATATAGACTCTTAGTTTCACAGGATACAATATTGTGAAGGAAATCCCTTCCTTTCTGAGTCTATCCCTTATTGAATCAAAGCTCTTTCTCTTCGCTAGGATGGATGGGGGCATATCTGGAAAAACTTGAAGCCGCATCCCATTATAGAACAGGCCTTTATCCACTCTTGCTTTTTGAAGAATTCCTTCCCTCTCTTGATATCTCATGGGTTTTATGTACATGAAGCGTGATCTGCTATTGTTATCACTAGGGCCAAAAGCCTGATGGGCTCTGTCAAGCTCCACGTTTTGATGCAGGTAAGGGAGGCCCATAATTCTGGACAGCTTTTCCTCACAATAGCATGAGGATTTCCTCCTTCAATCCCCTCTGGCAAATTACCAATCTTTAAATTGACCTTTCTTGATCTGGTCTCTAAGTCCTCCACTTTCAGTTTTAAGGCCTCCAGCTCTTTATTACGTTTAGCTACCGTGTTAACAATATCAGAGTGGGTATCCTCTCCATCTTGATTACTTGCTGTTCACATTCAGTGGTTCTTAATGCCAAAGTCTCAAACTTCGCCATCATTTCTGAGAATTTTTGTGTTAATGCTGTAACAGCCGAGTTTAAATTACCAAACCCTTGTCTCATCTCTTCCAAGATGTCATTGTGTAGCCCTTTATTTTCATCTTCTATCCCTTCCTCTGTCTCTAAGTCCCCAAGATTTCTTTTTCTTTCCTCAGCTTCCTTAATCCCTTCCAATTTCTCTTTTTCTTGGCCTTTATTACCCCTGGATTTGGTATGTGATGCCATGACATCTCCTTTAGATTCGCTTTTATTTTTTGCAGGCTTTGAGAAAATGTCATAAACACACACCGGGGATGCCAGGAGAGGGATGTTAATATTACTCTCAGAGAGTGACTGCCACAAGTTGGGGGATTGCTTTCAGCTATTTGTTTTTTATAATTCAGGCTGTTCTTTTTATTATAATTAATGGACTCAGAACCCCAGATGGACTTATAGGGATTCTTCTTTTTTTTATTGTGGGCGCTTGCCCTTTTAGCTCAACTAGAGGAGGTAGTATTGAGGAGAAATATCGAACTGGATGGGTCAGAGCTGTTGGGTTTGGCTAGTTTGTCTTTTTCCCTTATTATCAGCTTTAAATACAAAAAGCTCCTCTATCTGGGATTTCCAGGCAGGGGGAGTGGCCTGTCTGTTTGGTCTCCACTGTGTTTTGTCGGCTATTAGGCTCTGCTTGTATCTCCTGGAGGTAGGACACGGTGTCTTTGAAAGAGCCTTCCATCTGAGCTTCATCCTTCATGTCAGAGACAAGTTGTATTGTAGCTGAGATGCCCACTGTGGAATCTGACTAGTTCACTGCTTCTGAGGTGTTGAACACCGTGCAAGCAAATTCCGATACACATGAGAGCGAGAAGGACATACCCCACTGTAGTGTGCTTGTACCGACGGGTGTCCGATACAGATCGAAAAATGTTAGAAAGAAAAAGGAGACATCAAATAATTTTATGCAGGCAGGTATCGCAAATGAAAACCCGAGAAAAGAGTGAGCATCTCTTACTCTGGCTTGCTGGTGTGGAGGACGGTAAGAAGAATGCTCTCTTCATGTACTACTTGCACACTCAGCCGAGCATTCTGGGAAAGCTCAGAATGCTCCACCTCCAAGTATCACAACTAGTCCATTTGAATTTTCAAAAACATTTTTTACACTGAATATAAAAATGGAGTTTTGCCCTCACCTTTTGTTCCACATATTCAAGGTCATATAAATCAAATATGGGGGTCTATTCACAAATGCCGATGTGCTGTGTCTGCATGCCATGTAGTCATGCTGCTGACTGAATGCCACACAGCTCTTTAATTTATTTGTAAATGACCTTGAGGAGGGGGTCAGCAGAAGACTGCTGAGGTTTTCTGATGACAGTACATTGGTATGACTAAGAAGAGGACACAGTAGAGGATGGGTATGCAAGTATCAAGGGGCACACAGTTTGCTTTCAGACCATACAGGGTGTTCATCCCTCCCTGCTGGGAAGGAAACAAAGTGTTGAAACAGAGGATGGAGCAGTACATACAGGTAGTAGGGAATTTAAACTAGGAGTGGGAGGGTGGCAAGTGGCAAGGGACATGCAGAGACCACAGGTTGGAAAGTCATATGAGCTTACCCCTCATAACAGTGACAAAGGACAAGTACTACTGGCAATGCTTGTAAAGGAGAGCAGGAGGGGAGGGGTGGAAGGGGAAGGGGTGGAAGACGGTCAGCCTGAATGTTAGGCACCTTGGGAATAAAACTGCAGAGCTACAAACTCTCATGGCAGAGGGGGAGATGGACATGGTGGCCCTCACCGAAATATGGGCCATCCATTACAATGACTGGGACCTGTCGATACTAGGGTACAGGATATTTCGTAGGGCTAGAACGACTTGGAAAGAAGGGAGGGGGTGGCACTATATGTGAGGGAAGGACTGAAGTATGTATGGGAGGAAGAGGATGAGGGTAGTATGGAGTCACTATGGATGCAAATCCAGGATTCCAAGAATAGGACTCTCAGGATAGGAGTGGTGTACAGAATGCCCTCTCAGACAGGAGTTAGACAGGGAACTAGCAGGGAAGATCAGGAAGACCTGCGAGAAGGGTAGTGTAGTGATTGTGGGGGGCTTCAACATGCCAGGAGTGGACTGGAATACCCCAACAACCAGGAATAGAAGGGAGCAGGTACTGCTGGATGCCTTTGCAGGACAGCTTCCTGATACAAATGGTCAGTGAACCAACCAGGCTAGAGAACACCCTTGACTTAGTGCTGGCAAATGGGGAGTTTGTGAGGGAACTCAGGGTGGAAGAACCTCTGGTGGGGAGTGACCACCACTCAGTATGGTTCATGTTAGATATGGGTAAGGAAGGAGTGGAATCCGGCACAAGGGTGCTGGGCTTCAGGAGGATGGAGGAAGTGTTAAAAGGGAACCTGACCTGAATTCAACCTAGTATGGGCACTAACTAGAGGTGGGAGCTCATAAAGCTGGGGATAGTGGAGACACCCAGAACTTGCAGCAAGGCCCAGAGCAAGACAACTAGAAGAAAGAAACCTAGTTTGGTGAGCAAGGAGGTCATGGAAAAGGAAAAGAGGAAAAGAGCTGCCTTTAGAAGGTACAACAAAACAGAGAGGTGGGAGAACAGGGAGGAGTACCTGAAGGAATCAAAGGAGGCGACAAGGGCAGTAATGGCAGCCAAGGCATCTATGGAGCTCAGGCTGATGCAGGGCATTAAGAAGGGGGAGAAGGACTTCTTCAGGTACATCAGGGAGAAAAGGAGCTGTAAGGGCCATATAGTAAGGATTAGGAAGGAGGGTGGGTGGGTGGAAGCAGGGGTGATAAGGCAGAAGTGCTAAAGATTATTTCTGCTCAGTATTTACTAAGGAGAAGGGGGAGTGATTCCAAGGGGAGGGAGGGCAGAAACAGAGGGATGGGGTGACAGATGGGGAAATCATGGAGGCAGGGTTCTGGAGGGTTTGAGGGCACTGAGGGTGAACAAGGCACCAGGCCCGGATGACATCCACCACAGGGTACTGAAGGAGCTAGCAGAGGTCCTGGTGGGATCTTTGGCAGACTTATTCAATGCCTCGCTACACTCTGGGTGTGTACCTCAGGATTTGAGAATGGCTCATGAGATGTCCCTCCACAAGAGTGGCCCCAAGGGTGAACCAGAGAACTACAGACTGGTGAGCCTCACATCCTTCATAAGTAAGCTGATGGAGACTATCCTGAAGACGAGGCTGATGGCCCTCCTGGAGGCCAAAGGGCTACAGGACAGCAGACAGCATGGCTTCATAAGTGGCAGATCCTGCCAAACCAACCTGGTGGAATTCGATGACTGGGTAACTAAGCAACTGGATGGGGGCCATGCAGTGGATGTCCTGTACCTGCACTTCAGTAAGGCATTTGACTCGGTGCCACATTGGGGGCTGAGAAGTAAGTTAGAAGGCACGGGGTGGGTGCAAAGCTGTTGAGATGGGTAGGGAACTGGTTTCGGGGAAGGCAACTGAGGGTGGTGGCAGGTGGGGAGCTCTTATCCCCAAGGGTAGTGACAAGCGGTGTCCCACTGGGCTTGGTACTGGGACCAGTGTTGTTTGGGATATTCATTGCAGACATATCATTGGGCATCAAGAGCAAGACCAGCCTGTTTTCTGATGACACCAAGATGGGAGTGGTGGTGGATGATCTAGGGGGATGGCATGGGTTGCAGGATGATCTAGCAAAGCTGGAAACCTGGTCAGCCATCCGGCAACTGGGGTCCAGTGCCAAAAAGTATAAGGTTATAAGGTGCTGCATTTTGGGGTGAAAAACCCAAGGAGGAGTTAACAGCTGGGGGGGAGTGCAGCTAGCCAAGACATAGAAGAAGGATCTGGGGGTGCTCATTACGGGGTCAATGAACAACTCAGCACAATGTAGGAAGGCAGCTGCAAAGGCCAACAAAATGCTGGGTTGCATTGCAAGGGGTATATCCTCAAGGGGGGAAGGTGATTCTGCCACTGTATAGATCATTAGTTAGACCCTACCTGGATTACTGCGTGCAGTACTGGCACCCGTATCTGAAGAGGGACATTAAGTTACTGGAAGGAGTGCACCGCAGGGCAATAAAGATGATCAAGGGGTTGGGGACTTACCATATGAGAGAAGGCTGAGGGAGTTGAACATGTATTTGCTGGAGGAGAGGATAGACGGGGGGATATGATTGAAGCCTTCAAGTACAAGAAAGGAATAAGCAAGACAGGTACAGAGGGGCTGTTCAAAGTAAGGGAGGGGGAGGGACACCCGGGTCATGATATGAGACTGGAGGGAGGAAAGTTTAGGAGGGAGATAAGGAGGCACTTTTTATGGAGAGGGTGGTAGCTGGGTGGAATGTGTTACTTGGGGACATGGTATCCAGTAGAACAGTGGACTGCTTCAAAAAGGGCTGGGAAAGGGCAAGGGGGAGGGTAAAGGGAAGGGAAGGGTGGGAGGAAGGGGCAGCTGTAAAATAGGGGTGCTAGCTGCACATTCAAGCAGACTTGATAGACCAATAGGCCTTTATCTGCTGGCAAATTTCTTATGTTTATATGTTCGTATGCAGAAAGGTACCACAGCATGTATCTGTAAGGAACATGCTATGTTTTAGATAGATAGTGCTGTATTGCTTAATGAGCCACACCTGACTGTGGTGTAAGGGAAGCACCAGTGGCAACCATGACTGAAGCAGTACCAGTTCAGTTATGCACACAATGTCCCACCAGATGCAGTAACGCAGTGTCAAGTCGCTTTAGACACAAGTACCGCTGCAGTGAGTGATGCAGTTGAAGTTCATTTTAAGGCCCAAGACATCACTGCCACTGACGCTGTGTATGATCACTTCATGCCTGAGTTCCACCATGCCCAAGGTTGCTGTAAAAAGGAACATCAGTCCATTGTACCACCACAGACAGTGATACAATACCGAGGTACATCAGGTCTGAATCCCACCGTAACACTGATTGAGTGCACATTAACATGAGACCTGATTCCAACCACAGCCACTGATGTAGTGCCAATTGATTTCAGGCCTGAGTTACGCCACTGCCACTGATGCAGTGCTAAGTGACTTTGTACCTGAGTCCCTCCCACTACCTCACTCTATGGTCACTTTTGGCCTCTGTCCTACCACATCCAAGGCTACTGTGACAAGGAACATCAGGCCATAGCACCGCCACAGACAGTGACACAGTTTACATGTTGGACCACGGCCCTCGATGCAGTAATAAGCAACAGAATGGCATAATCACACCTTAACTTTTGACTTATGGACATACTGAGTAAATCTTGTGGCACATGAACAGCTGCATAATCTCTTCTATGTGTCTGGGGCACATAACAACTGCTGGGGCATCGCCACTCTTATGGTGAAGACAGTAATCATAGTACAGTATCATAAACAATAACTGTTTTATTCAAAATACGTTTAATAAATCATAACATCACATAACTATGTCATGGATAACAGTATGTGCAACAATGTCAATGGACCATGAACCCTCAACTGACTGACACAACGAGTCTATGAATAGTCTATGAAGACATTTGAAGAAATATCTCTTGAAATCATGCAAAGTCATGGACACAACATAGAAAAATAACATACATCTGTATATCTACATACAAGACATGATAAGATGATAAGTACAGCTGTGTTGTGCATACCTTTAGAATAGCCATGAAGTTTTGTTTCCACAATTAGTAGTCCAGCGAACATAGCAGCTGCTGTTCCAAATAAGACTATCAAGACTGTAAGTTTGTATTCTCATTAAAAATCAACAATGCAATAACATTCATCAATCCACAGATAGCAGCGCAGTCTTCATCCATAGTTCAACAGCCCTGAGTGTGTGTGGTGTTTCACACGGATCATAATGCACTATTGCAATCCGCAGTCATCAGTCTATGTAGCACAGAAGCAATGTTGTTAGTTGAGTACCTCTGAGTTTGATTTTAGCATCTCCAAAGTTATGTATTCAAAGAACAATCTTGAAAATGGGCAATTATGTATGGAGTATTTTGCTTTCCGTTTGGTGTATGCACTGTTGTATTCTGCTGGAAAACCTAGTACCTCTAGCAAAGCTTGAATCTTGTGTAATGGGTTTGTAGCAGTTCTCCCCTTGCGGGTCTCTTAACAGGTGTAGTGTTTCTGGGCATGCTGGGTACTTCCAGAGGAGATGCATTGTGAAGTTGTCCCTGCTTCATATCAGTTATGGATTGCAGCAAATTATCCACAAATTTGTATGTTTTGTTTTCAGCAATTGGTTTAGCAACCCTTTGTTTGCTGTGCTTGGAGAAAACAAATCAATTACACGCTTGTCCCTTGCGTTCACCACTCTTAGTCAATGCATGCTTCAAACTAAAGTTCTTACTGTAGTGCAGCAATGCCAGCTGGGTGTGACAGTGCATGCTCAAGGAGGAGAAATACTGCCCCTTGGGGTAGTATTTGTTAATTAGGGAGTGCAATACCTCAAGGTTTTTGGTGTGGCAAAATTTGCTGATCTTATGAATGTCCTTCAGGAGCATTGCATCCATCACTATCTATCTAAGAGCCTCATAAGCCAGTTCACCCTTTTTCAGCCATAATGTATTTCCTCTATATTCTCTGAACAATGGTGCGTGCGCACAATGATGGAACTCTAATCCAACTGTCCAGGTGTGGTTGTTTGTGATATGCTCCAAAACCGATATACTGCATACTTCTCTTGGAGCAGAATTTTGTTCCCAGAACATGTTGCACCACACCACCACAAGTGATTCATGGTAGACCTTATCCAAGGTGTTAATAGCTCATATTGTTTCTATTTTGACTTGGCACATAGTTTTTTGACAATTGATTTGGCAATGTACTAGACGTCAAATTGCTGTACCACACTTGGAAACATTTCCCCTTTGGACATAAGACTCGAAATCTGAGGATGTTTATCAGTTGTGATTATCTTGATGTGCATGCAACCATGTAGTATGCTACCCATGGCTCTGACAATGCCCTCCTTCTCCAACACATTTGAATTCTCAGCCTCAAACACCTGAATTAGCCTAGATTCCACAACTTTCCTGGACTCGGAATCCATGATGGTGTATGTGCAATATTTAGCTGAATGGCCAGGTGAATCACACCTACCATCAGCCCTGACCATGAGTTCCTTTCCATGTAATACTGACCAGTTTGCTTGCCTGCCATGTGTGATCCGCAATGGGAAATAAATACTTCTTCTGGACATCACCGTACTGTGACTCACACATCAATGGAATGCACAGAAATAGGAGAAGGTCAGAAATGCACCTATAGGTGTTACCACTAAACAGGATGCAGCCGCTAAGCAAAAGATTTCCAGCACACATCTTACCCACCGTTGGCTGTAACCAACAAGAAAATGTGTATGAGTTTTCACAACAGAAGTCCACCACAAGCATCGTACCATGGTTATAACTTTTGCTGATTAGTACAGTCAGGTAGCATAGTTGACGCAGCAGCAGCTGAAATAGGGAGAACAGTGATAACCGAAACACTAAGTATTTTGGTTCCATTACTAGTGTTGTTTCAGCCTGGAGGAATGATTCTTCGTCAGATATACCGTCCTCACTGTCATCATCCATATCAACTGAAGATCCCATTGAAAACATGGAGATGTTGCTTTTGTTGACAGTGCTTACTGCAGAGGACAGGAATGAACATGATGCTGGAATACATGTAGGTGTTTTCTGTGAATGCTTCTTTGGTGTGGCAGTGTATTCTGGTTGTGGCGTGGCAACACTGGCAGTGTTAGTCACAGAGCTGTTGACGTAGACTTTTTTAGTAGAACTCTCAGCATCATTCCAACATTCAGAGGGGAATATGGTTTTGAGTACCCATGGTCTTTGTAAACATACTCTGATGTTTCAGGCCACTGACATGTGAAGTCTTGCATTACTGGTTCATGCTGTGTCGCAATTGAAACCATGTCTATGACTTTCGAATCAAGTTGCACTAACAGCCAATGAGCTATGTGTTGCACTAGCTTGATTGACAGGCAGTGATTACAACCACCCAGTTGTAACGCACTTGAAAAAACACATAATTAAGTGTGAAACGGCAGCAAAGGGTGCCACTTTTAACCAATACATTTTACAGTAAAATTGTTTTATCTTTACCCAGGCTGTGCTGGAAGTTTATAGAGTCCTTTTCAGTTAACATGGCTACTTTGGAACAATTGTGCTTGTGAAACACTGTTGGCTCCTGAGTTAAGAAGTTGAGTGCTACCTCACATAAAATGTTTGATAGCAATGGATAGAGGGGCCCTTTATCCTGACATGCCCTATAGGGATGGTGTAGTAACCTTAAACAATTGCTTAACAGAACAAACCCAGTACAATCTGAGTTTTGTTTCCTTTTTGTATGAATATGCACGTTTAGTTCTCACCTTTAATTTCCTCATTTTCCAGGACCAGGACTACAGGCAGATCAAGGATACAGCTACGGAGGCTACTTTAGCCCCTAATTTTGCAAACATCTACCTTGGGCTATGGAAAAAAGAAATCATCCATAGCTTACAGGTCAGTCCCATCTACCATAAGGTTGTCCTGTGCTGGCGACATATAAATGACATTATTATGGTGTAGAGGCATTAACAGAGAGGAGCTAGATGCCTTCATACAGGTCCCAGAAAGTACAAATCAGAATTTGCTATTCTTGGTGCAGGCCAGTAAGAGTGAAGTGAAGTTTCTGGACCTAAAGATCATCAAAAAAACTGATGGTACTGTTAAAATAATATTGTACCACAAAGCTATGGACAGCAATATGGTGCTACTGGCATCTATTTGCCATTCACACCATATGGTTCAAAATATCCCTAAGTTCCAGTTTCTCAGAGTCAGGAGGAATTGTAGTGAGGTCAGAGATTATGAGGCTCAGAGTGAGGAAATGGTAGCCAGATGTAAGGTGAGGGACTGCAGCACTAGTGTGCTTGAAGAGGCTAGGAACTATACCAGGAATGTGTCCCACACAGAGTTACTTGTTAGGCAAGAGAAAGCACCCCCTGCCATGAACAACCCCCTAATTTCATGACCACTTGTGGACATCAGTCCACAGCACCAAGGAACACAGTGCTGAAACACTGGGGGATTCTTAGGTCAGATCCATGTTAAAAAATGATACAGAGGCCCCTTCTCATATGATTCACAAGAGGATGCCAACTCTATGGGATCATCTGATGCATAGTTTCCAGACACCCACTACTCAACCACTTCAAACATGGTTACCCCCAGTACTCTTTGGCTGCTTTCTGTGCAGGCAGTGAAAGTACTGTGAACATTTGGAGAAAACCATACATTTCACTTCAGTTAAATCAAGGAAAACATTTGAAATTAGACACTTTCATTAAATGTGATAGTATTGCCCTGGTACATTTGGCCACATGTGCATGTGACTCATTTTACGTAGGGAAAACACTGCACCAGTTTAGGGTTTGCAAAGGGGAGCACATGCGGATTATCAAGATAAAAGACTGTAGCATTGCTTTATCCTAACATGTACCCTCCCAGACTATACCACAGGAACATGTGTTCTGTTTCTATGGGATTTAGAAGGTGAAACTGGGGAGGAGAGGTGAGAACCTGGGTGATGTTCTCCTCGGATGAGAGGCAATATGAATAGTCAACCTGTAGTGACATTACCAGCCTGGACTTAACAATAAGTTTGACCTTATGCCATTAACTAAAAAAAAAGTTAGTGACATCTCAGTTATGTTTGGTTATGTTCATTTGTTAACCTGTTATGCATGGCTGAAATGTGTTATGCTTTACATAATTTTTGTTTATTATTTTTCAGTCTGTTTTAGGCATGAGTGGAATCACGAGCATAGTGATTGGAAGCAGCCAGATTTGATTGATCCTTTTACCTGGTTTTGGCCACCTTGAATAGTGGCCAGCAGACACTTTTTATGCTAGCCACTCAGCTGTCTAAAGTTTTTCAGAGCTATCTTAGAAAATTCTGTATATCCAATGCCTCCAAATGGGATGCACCTAGTCCACTATAGACTGCTACAGATAGGTTTGTAAGTTATTTTGCACTTTATGTGCATTACACTGTTTTCACTGTACTATTACTTCAATTATTGCACTTACAAGTAGTACCTGACTGTGCATCTGGGACTCTTGAGAAAGCTAAGAAGTGAAAACAGTCATGTCAAAGTGCTCTGTTGTTTTACAGGTGCCCTGCTCATGATATAAATGCAATATTGTTTATGCACTTTAATTTGTGTTTTGAACATTACTTTGCACATAGTACTTCAATAAAACGTTGGTGTGCTGAACCCCATTGCTGGTGCTGGCTTTTGTTTTGGTTTGCTGCATATTCCATGATACCCTACTCACACAGAGTAGGGGACACACTCTCTGGACAACACGGGCTTCCTTCTGCTTGGAAGCCTGGTGTCCAGGCCTGCTCAAGTCTCCAGACTGCCATGTCTCCCCAAACAATGATCTAGTCCACACAAATAAACAAAGGTAACCAAAGACTAAAGATGAAGATGCTATCCATTGTGGCATCAGGGGTGGAATTGTTTACGCTTAATATACAGTAGGTGAGGTGTGCAATGCTGTCGAGTGGGCTCTTAGAACAAGTGCTGTCTACACTGTGCTTTTTCTCAAGATGAAAGTCAAACTGGAAGGCAGTGTGTCACAGGCTGAGTATTTATTTTTTAATCATTGAGCTCAATGATGCATAGTAGTTAATTAAGTCTGCTGCAGCTGAATCTTTGAGTTATGCGGCCACTCTGGGATACGCTGCATAAGCAGTGTTTTTAGTTTACGTTACAGCAGGGAGGGGCTCTTACAGTCAGATTTAAAGATCGCTGTATGTATGTTATCTACAAAGGAGATCAGACAGTGCTATTTGTAGGAAAAGTATAAATCAGGAAGAGTAACAGGTTATGATTATTAATCTGTATTGGTAAGAAATCTCCATTAATTACACTTCTGACATGAATGATGTTGCTCCATTCTGCCATGCTACAGGAAACAGCAGAATGTGACATGTCATGGCATGGCACAACAAGCAAACAGCAATAGTAATAAAACAGCAGAAAGGTACATATTGCATGTTAGGACTATTACATGATCATGCATTGTCACGTGGCAGCTACTTTTGGGGCTGCCATATTGGTTTTATTTTCTACTTGGTAATTTTTTGGGGGGCCTTGAGTAGTGTTTTTGAATCTGTGATGTGACCTGGCTGGCAGGGCTCATTATATTATGCTAGCAGCAGTATTTAAGTGGGAGTTCAGTAATGTATTTAATGATTAAGAGACTCCTTCTTTCACATTCTCTGCCTAATGAAGTACAACAGTATCATTCATTTTCATCTCTACTGGTATAAGTTCTATAAGAGCAAAAGCATCCCTATGGAAGTGTTGTTACATTGAAAGCCAGATATTCATATGTTATTTTATTTATTAATAAATAAAATATGAATAGCTGGCTTTCTACATTCAGGATTTTGAGTCTAGTGTGTTGGGTGGTCAAAATCATGCTAGCAGCACTAAACAACCACTTTGAGAAGGTGTACATGAAAGTAGCTGAACTGACATGTTGGTCAGGAATTGCCATTCTTCATGTTTCCTTTTCAAGTACCCCAATGGCTCATCATGTTTGTTTAATACAGCACTATGATTCTGCTTGCAAGCCTCAACAGTCTTAGCTGCACTCAGATTGTTTACTGTTGCCATGTTGCAGTGCTAGGTGCATATGAACTTGCAATCTGTGTAGCAAATCAGATTTTGGGTTATCATGACCACCACCTCAGAAACCACTAGGACAGTCAGCCCCTCTACTTCTTCTTTTACTATTGTTGTTAGTGCCCATCAGTAGGTTTTGGGTTAGGCTGCTGAGGAAGTGAGACAAATACAGTAATCCTGATGTCAAGTTCTTTTGGCTGAAGTGACTAGGGTCACTGCAGGTAAAGGGCTGCTGCTGCTGTCATCAAATAAGTCTTCTAGGTCTTCTAACTGTGAAGAATGCCCTTCCTCAGCAATCCAAGATTTTTGTTCTTCCTTTCTTCATTCCTGTCTATGTGTTCAATGCATTCCATGTCATTTCCTGTAAGTACTTGTGTATTGTTTCTCCTTGCTCCTAATATTTTGGAAAAAGAGATGGTGATCTTGAAACTGAGGATCTCTCATGGTAGCTTGGATGTTGTGCTTAGAAGTGGTGATTAAGCTGAGGGATGGGTCATTCTTCAAACTGTGCAATAATATATTGACGACTTGTTTTTCATCTGCAGACCACTCAGGTCATGCAGAGTGCAGCTGAGACATAGGTTAGGAAGCATAGGCAAAATAGGAGAAGTTATAAAATTCACAAATGTAAAATAAAAATAAAGTTGTACAGGATAATGCTTCACAAAGGCAGTGCAAAAAACAAACAAACCACAAAGTCCTTCATTTGAGAGCCTCTTTTCAATTTAAATCTCAATCTTTTTTCCTAACTAACTATGTTTTTCCCTGGCAATTAAATTCCATCCTGTTCACATTAAACTGTATCTCCTGGTTTCACACAATATAACAAAACTTTGTCATTGTCTTTCCTGTGACCAGCTTGAAGAGGTCATCTAGATTTCTTAACAGGTGCCATCGATTCATACATTCTGTCCAGAGCTGGCTTCCTACTGACAACTGTGTCAAAAAGCTTGTGAAAGTATAAAAGTTTTTCAAAGTCAAACCCTATGTTCCAAATTACTAAGGTTTCAAACAAACCCAAGTAGTTGTCTGCATTCATTTCAACAATATAATTATATATATTTGCAGTCCAAGAGATCCCAGTTTTACATACAAATTCATATACTGCATAGTTTTTTTAACCACAGAGAAACAAGGGGAGAAAGAAAGACTAGAATAGCAAGTGAAGGAAGAGACATAACAGGGAGAAATTGTGGGACCATCAAAGTGGCCAATTACTAGGTGCCACAAGGAAAATCTGATTGCTCAATCAGGAAAGAAACAGACAAGTGGCAAAATTGGAGAAGACTGAATAAATCCTTTCTTGTATCTCTCTCTCTGCATAACAAATGGGACAGTGTCTTATCCCAACCCTGTCACAAGCAGCATTAAAAGAGTCACTAAAAAATGTGAAAATTCTATGTGCTGTGGTGATCATAGCAGCAATGTCCTTGTTCTCATCCATCACATCACGCACTATTATAGTACAGCAAAGTGCAAAACATGGTATTCCGACAAATCATCCAACCTTCAGTGCAGTTACAATAGTTTGACCATAATCTATTGTAACGAGTCCCTCTTCAGCTTCCAGGATGAGTTGAGAAGGATATTTCCAACAGTGAGAGATGCTTGTTGCATACTTAACATGCAGAGAGTGTCATGGTGCTGGAAACTGGTTTGGGGAGGAGGTCAGTTGGAAGCACCAGGATTTCTACCAGAACTTGAGGACTGATCTGACTCTGAGCTATCCAAATCTACTGTCACATAAATGTAGTCAGTGGGTTGACCACTTGTCCTTATGTTAGTGGTAAGGTGGACTGCAGGTGCTCGTGATTTACAGATGTCTTTAATAACTGATGCACCAACACTGTCATAATGTCTTGGCACTGCCTTAGTTGCCAAGTAAGTGAAACCAGGCTACTACCAATTGGGGACAGAGAAGACATAACATTGCTGAAAACAACATAAATAAGGGAGCAGTTCAACAGCTAACCACTTGGCTAGCTTGGCAGTCAAAAGACTTGTATTTGGAAGATTTCTTGATAGCTTTTTTTTTATTTTTCAGAAAACCAGGAAGGTCCAGCTGGTATTTCAAAAAGCAGACAGTAGAATGACAGGTTTTATCAACTTTCCACAACAACAACATTGTATTTTGTGGGTGTCACCACCAGGCTTGACTGTCCTTTGGAGTTGATGGTGAAGATTTTCCACAAAGTGAGTATTTGGCTCTAGCCAGTGTTGAACCTTCAGTCTCCTGGTTCTCAAGTCAGTGTTCTAACCACTAGATTACATTGGGTAATCACAAATCTGTAACTGAGTGTTGACTATTGATTGGGGTGCAAGACAGTGTACATTTTCTGGAGTCTATCTCCTCATCATTAAAACTAGCCTCTAGCACTTCTTTATCCCCATCCAGATTTGATCTATTTTTCATTATCTTTGACCCCATCTGACACTTCTCCTATTCCAGTGGATGGTTTATAGTCAAGTGGCTTCACTGGTCTGATGTCCCAGAATGAATTCCTTGAGTGCCTGTCTTGACTCATTTCCTACTAAGATGGCCAACTGTTGTCAAGCGAGGTGGCATAATTATACACTAAAGACTACTGACATATTCTGGACCACTCACAGAACTACAGTAATTGATCCACTGTTATTCACTCTCTTTTTCTGCTCCATTTCCCCCCAATTTACTGATTTTCACTTCTGCCCATGCTGCACAGCAGTTTAGATTTAATCTTTAACAGTCATACTCTCACTTGGCTGTTCTCTGACTTTATCGTTTCGTAAATCTTTACTGCCTCTTAACTAAATTGTCTTATTCTTGCTACCTTCTACAGTTTTGATTTTTAATTGAAACTAATTATTTATCCTCCCTTGTCATCATGTCATACTCAGCACGTCAGTGTCATAATTGCCACTCTTTAGTCCTTCTATTACATCCTCTAGATCTGTTACATCTTCAGAAGGGTCATAGCTGGGATCAAGCACAATGTCATGAAGGTATTCATCACTAATAATGCTATGCTGATCTTTCTCCACATCCTCAAGGTCCCACTGTAAATAATGTGGTTCTATTGCCACAACAGCTGGTGTGCTCAAAGTTATAACTGAGCACCTTGCTTTCCCACTGCAGGCACTCATTACCAAGTTCATCATTTTCTCACAAAAAAAAAGATTCAGGAGGTGGAAATAGCCCTATGGACTTTGTTTACCACTACCATTGTAACACTTTTTGTACTTAAGAATATGAGTGGATTCAGAGTTCAATATATCATTTGCATCATTCTTTATTTTAATAAGGCTTCTTCTGCTCCTTGGCCTCAAGCTTGACTTCTTCCTTACTGCACCCCTCAGCCCTGTCACAAACCTTCTCATGGACTGGCAGGTTGCCCACCACTTACACAGGACCACCTTGGTGGTGGGTGACCTGCTACATGAGTCAGGCATTGGCCTACAGAGTGTACCAGCATGCAGTCTGGTTAGACAGGGCTTTTTCTCCTCCATGCTTTTCTTTTGAGGGTGTCGGCATCCAGTGATTCACATGCATGCCAATGGTGGCATGCACTCATGCTGGCATCTGATGGCTATCCCAATCCCTGTGATGTACATTCACTGTGGTACCACCTGGTCTCCACCAGATGGTAGTGTCATAGTAAAATGTAATGTCCCCTCCTCCCCAACATGGGAGAAGAGCTTTCTCTGGGATGCTTAATCTCCTCTTCCCTGGCCAGCTCCCAAATGACCTAGCAACAATGTGAATTTGAATTCTACATCTAAAATTGATGAGAGACAGATAGAGTTTTTGACATTCTCTTCAAAATTTATGAAAATAATTCTACTCAATATGAGAAATTCAGAAAGCCTGTAGCTACAAATATTTTGTTGAAAATGGACATTGCCCAACCTTTTCATTTGATACGGTCTATTCCTTATGGACAATTTTTGTGTTTGCAGTGCAACTGCTCCACAGATGATAGTCATGAGTTGCAGTCCACAAAACCGAAAGAGTTTTGTAGAGAAGGTACTCTAAAAGGGTAATACATCGGGCTTATCTTAAAGCTAAAAGACAGACAAGAGATTCACATCTTAATAAGCAGCCAAGGAGTGTAAGTAATACTAAATAATACAGACAATAGAATTAATTTTGTCATCACTTTTAGCTCTAAAGCATTGACAGTCAGAAAGACTGTAAATAAACATTGACACATAATTAAAAATCTCACTATGTCCGATTTATTTTTTGTTAATGCATCTACCTGTGTTAGGAGAGCACAACATTTAGAAGACAGTTTGACTAATATCCACTGCACTAGAGAAAAACCAAATAGCAGGTGATCTCAAAAACCAAATGGTTTATTTAAATGTTGAAAAAGTACTGCTTGCAAAGTGACAATTAAACAAAGGGAACATAAAAAAATTGGAAAGAGTCCAGAGGAAGACTACCAAAATCATTAAGGGGATGGAAGGAATGGGTTATGAAAAGAGGTTAAATAGCCTGAGATTGTACAAATCAGAGACAAGGAGACTTAGGGGTGACAATATATTAATTTTTAGAGCCAGTACAAACAAAGACCTGAGAAAGAATCTGAATGTTGAATTTTTAAATCATAAAAGGGAAACCAGGTATCATAAATTACAAATAAATGGTATGCAGTTTGAAACTGAAAGGAGGAGGGCATGGTTCTCACAGAGAGTGGTGAGAATCTGGAACAGTCTACTCATGGAGGTAGTGGAAAGTAAGACAATTAACAGTTTTGGCTCAGGGCTAGAAAGACATCTAGCTTTAATGGTTACTCCTGTTGACGGACAAGCTAGATGGGTTACAATGAAACTTCTTGTCTGATTATTGCTATGTTCGTATTAGAGGAACAGAATTCACTATTCTAGTGATAAAGAGACAAATTTCTGTGAATGCCTTCATAACTTGTAATACGAGTTATGTAATCTATGTATACAAACATACAAAGGAGCCAGCAGAATAAGGCCATTCCATCTATCTAGTCTGCTCATATTGCAGGGTCCCTAGCTTACTCTACTGACCCTGCCCCCTAATCCTCCCATCCTTTCCATCTGCTCCCCCAAGCCCTGTACTTTCCCTTATGCCTATCCCAGCCTCTCCTGAAGCTGTTCACTGACTTCTTCAAGACCAATTCATCCGGTAGTGCATTCCAACTAGCCACTACCATCTCTGTGAAAAAGTGCTTCCTAACATCCCTCCTAAACTTCCAACCTCCAGCTTTAGGCTGTGTCCCCTCATGGTTTGGTTACCACTTAGCTTAACAAGACCCTTCTTGTCCACCCTATGTATCCCTTTCAAGTACATGAAGGTCTCTATGATGTCCCCTCTCTCCCTCCTCTCCTCCAGGGAGTACATATTCAGGGCCTCCAACTTCTCATATGTTTTACCTTGCTGTCCCACAATCATCTTAGTTGCCCTCCTCTGGACCGTTTCCAGCAGGTTGAAGTCTTTTATTTATTTATTTATTTATTTATTTATTTATTTATAGAAGAATCAGAATTACAAACCTTTGAGTCAGAGATTCCTTTGCAAAGACTCCACATCAATATAACAATAAAACAAAGAGTAGAAAATCATGTACAACAGGGTGAACACTATTGGATACAACAAAGTCTGAGGGTAATGGAAGTACCCCGGTCTACTGTGGAAAACACAGATATACAGAGTTATAATATACTATGTATTCTTATGGTGTGGGCACCAGTATCTTATTCCATACTCTAGATGTGGCCCCACAAGTGACCTGTACAAAGGCAGTGTAACCTCCTTCTGCCTGCTGCTGATTCCTCTGGCTATACACCCAAGCATCCTGTTTGCCTTTGCTGCTGCTTTTTTGCACTGCGTGGAGTGCTTCAGGTCACTAATGATCATCATGAAGAATGGTGTACATGTCCTAAGACTAACATGGGTTGCACAACCTGAAAATTGAAACTTCATCTACAGTAACAGATTAGATCGATTAGAAATGAGGCTTGTAACTCAGCTTTGGAAATTAGAAATGAGGCTTGTAACTCAGCTTTGGGAAAATTTGTTTTAAATAATTCCATAATTATGGCATTTCCCAAGTTAAGTTTGAGAACTGTAACATATACATGCTAGGCAAATTGGTGGGTGGGGGGTAGAAACATGCCCCTTCTGCATGCAGTGTCATGCTAGGTATTTGAATGAAACTCTTTGAAACCAAATAATCTGAATGATAAATGAGACTATACATCATTTTTATAATGTTGTTGCTTCCTTAGCCTGTTCATGATGTCAATCTTTGACATTAATTTATTTGAATACATTATCTATCTTTCTCTTGTTGTGGATTGTAACTCCAAATATTTTAAATGTTTCTAGTGTGGGTCTAGGTATATTCATATTTAAGTGTGGATAATCATTCACTCCTTATAAATTGTACTTCTGCAATACATATATCTATCTATCTATCTATCTATCTATCTATCTATCTATCTATCTATCTATCTATCTATCTATCTATATATATATATATATCTATATCCCCCCTGCAAATGGGGTTCTCAAAAGTCTTCCAGGAGCTTGCTTGAATGCTCCAAGCCTGAATGGTGTTTGGCGTTTAAGCCATTTATCTGTGAGTGCTTTTAGAGCCTCTGGTACTGTCTCTTTAAGAGCTGTCTGCTTGCAGACATAATTAGTTTGTATGGGGGACTGTGTGTTTTCCTTCTTGAATCCCACTCGAGCTGCTGCCAATTCACTCCATTTTTGCAGTCGCTAAGAGTGCAAAGGGAGCCTATCTGAAAGATGTAACTGTTTGCCAGAAGTCATTTAGAGTAATAATGAAAATACAGTTTGTCTAACTTGCTTTCCTTTGTAGTCTGAATTGTTTTGCCTAGCCCCCCATTCTAGTTTTGAACTGCTGAACTGGACCAATCAGCGTGGGGGACCTTTTGAAGTGGAGCCTGCTGCTGGAAAATCAGAACTTGGACTCTTTGTTGAGTCAGCCACAATGGGACTGTATGGCAGATGCTTCTGGGAATTGTAGTTTGGACTTCGGTGCCTTTTTGCACCAACAGGGGGAGTCTATTGTGAGTGACAGCCAAACCAGCCAACTGAACTGGGAGGGACTCAAAGGAAATGCCTGGTTTTGTCTTCTGGAGGGTCAGTTTAGCTTTGGCAGTGAAGATTCAAGGAGCCCTGTGCTTCTTCGGTGTGCAGTTCAGCGCAGGAAACGCATGTAAGGCCCCAAGTTTCGGTCTGCAGCTTGTGCAAGCGCTTGTTCGGACTGAAACCGACCTGTGAAGAGAATAAAGGAGATATGAAGAGTAGAAACCAGGCTCACCCTGTAGAAGACTGGAGAAATTGCTGAATCACGCTCGGTCTGTCAGGAACTGAACCTGCTGTGTGTTCTCCCGGGTATTGTGCAGTAATTGCAATTGGGATAGAGAAGCAGCCTGCCTGGTATAGTACTTTCCTTTCACATATAAGTGTGTGTCAGTGCTTGTGGGGAATCGCGTTTCAAATCCCCTGTACGGTGAATTGAGTGCATGAAGCTGGAAGTAAACCCCAGTTTAATCCAGACTATATCCATTTGCTCCAAACTGCAGTGGGGTCCAGTCACAAGGACCTTGCCCACATGGTCTGCTCCTCCCGGCAATCCAGGACAATCTGCCTTCCATCTAGTTCCCAGCATTGAGTTTGTGAGTACAAAGCAGGGTAGCTCCCTGCCATCTGTTTATCGAATTGCAAGGGTGTTATCTAATTGTTGTGTTTTATTTCTTCACGAACTGAGCCATCCGGCTCCGGATTACAATTGGGTATTGTGCAAGTGTTTTTTCCTCACAGGGTCCCAACCAGCTGCACCAAATAGGCTAGCCTTCTATTGCCTGGGTACCCAGAGACAGTGACTTATAGGTTAGGCCTGTGCACAGTGCCCTAGTATAGATATAGATAGATATATATATATATATATATATATATATATATATATATATATTAGAGTGGTAAGCTAATTAACCTGATTTCCCCCAGTCCTTGTTATTCCCCCCTAAATAAATCAGATCTGTTTGTTTCAGCAAAGTTACACTGCCTGAGTTATTCATTTATGTTAAAGTATTGTACTGTGGTTTTTGCACTGTATCATCTTGTTTTACAGGGGGTCCCCAGAGTCCAGCTGACCGAACCAGTCCTGGGGGTAAGTGTATACTGTGAAGGTAAATCTGATATATTGTGTGGGCCACTAGTGGGAAGAAAGGGGGGGTCGCAGTGTCCCTGGGGGATGTGACCAAGTTAGTTTAACTATTGCAAACCCTGACCTCTGGGTGGAGGCACTCACCATTAGACCTAGGCCTCTCAACCTGTTAGTAGTTAACAGGCTGGGTAGTAGCCCTTGGGATAGTGCCACCTAGGGTTACATATTTATATATATATATATATATATATATATATATATATATACTGATTTGCCCTATATGCTGATGTTTGAATATTTATAATTAGTACTGTGTTTAGGATTTGGTGACATCAACTGTTTTGATTCTTTCATTTATTGTAATATTTATTGCATATTTCTAATGCTGTCTCCTTTGTTCTTGTCATGTTTATATCTATAGGTTCTTTTGTCTCATTGCTTTGTGGCTGATCACATGCTCCTGCAAAGAAAATCAATCCTACCATGTGGAGATCATCTTCACGTTCATTGAAGATTTGTCTTTTTTAATGTGACATAGGTTTGTTCTGTGAATATCGTTCATCAAATTGTTCTAGGGGGCTTGAGATTTATTAGCTTGCAGTGATCTTTTGGTATATTTCAATATTAATACTATTGCTAGTATATTGATTTGTTCTTGTTCCAAGAGGAATCACATGTTCCCTTCCTCTTTTCCTTTCCCATACACCCCTTGGATAAGCAACTACAACACTACTCAAAATACTATTGGCTATCTCTCAGCTGCCCCTAGTTTTCAGTTTCTATGAATTCATAACTTCTGCTTTTATATTGTCTTATTTTAGTCCTATAAAGGCTGGTATTTTTGAGCTGCTGGCCTAAAGGATTTAAATGTTCCTATTTCCCCTTTTCTGTCCCCTACACCCCTCTATTTCAGCATGCTGTTCTAGAATTTACATATCCTGTAAACAGGATATTTGTGGCATTATTATTCTTATGAATATCTCATTACTGTTGGATCAACTAGTACTTAAAATTCTTGATAAAACTGACCATTTTTTTATCAAAAGTGTATATCAATATTGTACAGTACTCTATCTGCTGATTCTTGTTTGTGGTTTGTATTAAATCTATTTTTACTGGTTGGTTTAGGGTATATCACTACTGTTTGATAAGTCATTATCTTGCACCTTGTTCTCTGCTAAACATATTATTGGGTGCTGTTCACTCAGTAATCGTTTAAATTATGTACTGTAATTAATTGTTTATTTAAATTACTTAAAAAATGTGCTTGCCACAGCATATAATGTTGGCAGTTACAACCCACTTGTTGCAGCCTCACATTCTGAGGTGAAACATTGGTGCTGATTTTTGCTGGCTGTCTGGTGATCTGCTGGTACAGAGGTATAAGTGCTACCTTTTGACTTTTGGATTTTATGCATGTAGTTTATAGGATAATTTATTTATTTTTTGGCCCTCATTTTTTGACTATGTGGTTTGGTGTGGGTGCTTGTTCTCAGTGGCGCAGCTCTCTTTGCTGCTGCTGCCCACCTCCCCTTCCAGCAACTGCCGCAAGGATCCCAGCTTAAGTTCCTGCCCCCTGACCGGGAACTTGTTCTTGGTGGTGCAGCTCTCCTTGCTGCCGCCTCCTGCCTCCCCTGCCAGCAACTGCAGCAAGGATCCTACCTTAAGCTCCTGCCCCCTGCCTGGGTGCTTCTTCTTGGCGGTGCAGCTCTCTTTGTTGCTGCCGTCTGCCTCCCCTGCCAGCAACTGCTGCAAGGATCCCAGTTTAAGCTCCTCCCCCCTGACTGGGCACTTGTTCTCAGCAGTGGGGCTCTCTTTGCTGCCACTGCCCACCTCTCCTGCCAGCAACTGCTGCAAGGATCCCAGCTTAAGCTCTTGCCCCTTGACAGGACACTTGTTCTCGGTGGAGCAGCTCTCTTTGCTGCCGCCGCCTGCCTTCCCTGCCAGCAATTGCCGCAAGGATCCCAGCTTAAAGTACGGTCTCTGCCGAGGTGCCAAGGTTCAAATTTGGGAGCACTCACTCTACACTTCCCCGATTGGATGCTGCAGCTGCTGGGCATAGCTGATTGGTTCGCCCACGCTCCTCTCTGACTGCTATTTTTTCTGCTTCGATTTATAATTCATTACTGCAATGTGCTAACATTTCCATACACCCCTCCCCCACCTTGGCACTTTTTTTTTTTACTTTCATCTTTATCCTCCTACTGCCGCCACAGATCCCTCTCTCAGAGCTCCCTTCATTGATCCCACATAGCAGTCCTGAGGAGTCTGCCCCTAGAGTGCTAATGCTTCCCTTATGCCTTCAGGGCCTTGGATTACCCTCTGGGCATGGCGGCAGAGATCCCTCAATTCTTCCCCTGTTCATTGGTGGGGGACGCATACATTGGAGTCTGCTTGTTGGATTCTGCCCTAGAACCAACACTGAGGCTCATTGTCTAGATCAGGGCAGGGATTTTTCCCATGTTCTGTTTCCCCGATGCTGGTGTGCAATGAGGAACAAGGAGTCAGGCGTACACAGAGACATATGTCCACTCCAGTCCTCTGCCAGTGTCATCCCCTGCATTGCAGCATCCCCAACTGCAACCACATTCCCCAAGTTCTCCAGTAGGTGGCTGTGTAGTGGCAGGGAAAGCTTCCCATCCCACCCCGGAGAAGGAGAGCAGCCATCGGGCGCCCTATCCTTCTCCCTTCCAGCCGACCCCTGGTGGCCTGAGTCCATTCCCGAACCTGGGTCGCTGGCATGGCATGAGGTGTGGCATCCATGCCTCAACCCTCAGCACCATCACACCGGCCCCCTGGCACTCTTTAAATGCCCTAGCTTCCTTCTGGACTCCGCCCTTGAGCACTGTCATCTAATCGTGCCAAATTACTCTCCCCCCTACCCCCGGAGGGTAATACCAGCCCTTTCCTCCAACACTGGTTGTTCCTGTATGTCCTTAGAAGGTATCCACTGATCACTACCTTTTGCTAGCAAATAAGTAACTTAAATCCTATACAGCCGCCCCCACCTTTCCTCTCACAAGTATCTTCTTCCCAATTCTGTTATTAGACTGTGAGTTAACTCTAGTTGCAGTCAGTCTCCTCTCCTTTATTCTAATACCTCCTCCAGCTTATTCCCCTGCCATGTCTTCTCTTGCACTTTCTCCTACCTCTCTTAGGCTACCTTTGTCCTTCCTAATTACACTCTATCTCCCCCTCCTCACGCTCACTCCTGCTCTGCCTCCTACCATGCCTGACTCTATCCCCCCCCACCCTGCTCAACATCCCTCTTTATAACCTTGCAGTGTCCCCTTCTCCTATCCTCATTAATTGGAAGCACCACCCCTTCCGGCTCTGCGCCATCCTCCTACCCATGCCCTCCTACCTCACCTTGATTCTTTTGCTTAAATTCCAATTGCCTCCCTCCCGCCCCCTTACTTCTGCTCCGACTATTGCCCTGTCCTGGTATAGGAGTGCTAAAATTCACTTCTTAATCATCTCCCTCCTACTGCTATCCTCAGGGGACATCAACCCCAACCCAGGGCCTTGCCCTTCAGCCACCCACACATTCACACCTACCACTGCTGACCCATCCATATTAAACCCTATTGCCTTACAAAGGGGTTTAAAAATACTACACTTAAAAATTCGTAGTCTCCTCTCTAAAATAGGCCTCCTTCTTTCACTTACTGCCTCGCTTGCTCCTGATGTTATTATTCTTTCTGAGAAATGGTTCAACAGCAAAGTGGTCGACCATACTCTCTCTATTCCTGGGTTCTCTATAGGCCAACTAGACAGGCCCACTAGAGGTGGTGGTGTGGCCATTTATGTCTCCTCAAACATACAATTCATCACAATCCTTGTCACAGTAGTCCCCAAAGAATATGAGGTTCTCATCCTAAAATTAACCCTCCCTTTCTCGGTACCTATCTATATTGCTGGTGCCTACTGTTGCCCTGATCTCCCCTCCCCCCCACTGTCACAGAGCTCATTAGTTGCATATTCTCTCTCACACCCTCGGCTGAAGCATACATAATGGGTGATTTCAACCAAAACTGGCTTTCTCCCCTCAATAAAGTTCATAATGACATCAACACCCATAACCTGTCCCAGCTCACTGTCGAACCAACCTATATGAATCCTAAAACAGGTAATCACTCTTTAATTGACTGGGCATTCACCTCTCACCCCCACAGCATTGTCAGATCTGGACTACTACCAGATGCCTTGAGTGACCATCACATGACTTTTATCATACGCAAAAGTCCTAGGACTAAGGACCCCCCCCAAAACTGTCCAATACTGTTCCTATAAATCACTGAACCTCACCCCCTTACAAGATCTGGCCCAAATTAACAAATTAACTGGGGACCCATTACCTTGGCTAACTCCATTGATGATGCTCATGGGTATTTTCAGGTTAAAGTTTTGGAATGCTGGAATAAACATGCCCCACTGTGACACTCCAGGGTTATGGGAAATCACCTCCCCTGGATCATATCAGAACTCCTGGTGTGTCAAAGAGTCCACGACCAAGCTTGGAGGAAGCATAAAGCCACAAGTCACCCCTGTGACTATGACATCTACTGCTCTCTGCACAATAAGTGTACCAAAGCCATTCAGTTAGCTAAATCAGAATACTTTCCGTGTCACCTTCCAAACTAATATTAATAGGCCATCCAAATTCTGGAAAGTGATCCCCTCCCCCTCCCCCCTCCTCTCCCACCCCTCTCCTCAAGATTAACAACACATAGGTTACTGCTCATCTTAATGTTGTGACTGAATTTAACTCCTATTTCACCTCCTGTGCTTTAGCTCTCCTCTCTTCCTTACCATCTCCCATACCAGCCGGCACCCCCTCCTCACACAGATGACCCGCCTCACTGGTCTCCTTCTCCTTCACTGATATACAACTCTTCAACACTTTGGATGCACTCTACACTCTAAACCCCTCTAAAGGCAGCTTTCCTAATGGTCTGGACCATAAGTTACTGTACTTATCAGCTCCAGCTATTGCAACCCCCACTTTCAGTTCTCCTTAATCATTCCTTTGCTATAACTACCATCCCTTCTGTTTGGAAACACACCACTATGCTCCCTCTGCCAAAGGGTGGCGACCCCTCCTTTCCTTCTAACTACTGCCCCATCTAACTTCTACTGTACCTACCCTCGTTGAGCTCTAAGTGCATCTGGTTCTTTCACAGCTCTCTTCCTACCTTGATGACTCTAGCTTTTTCATTCTATTCCAGTCTGGCTTTAGGAAGAATCATTCCACCACCACCTCACTGATTAGGCTCACTGACTCCATCTTAACAGGGATGGAAGGTGGCCAAATCACCTCAGCCATTTTTATCAACCTAGAAAAGGCTTTTGACACCAACTCCCATCCCCTACTTCTCACCGCCCTCTCCTCGGCTGGCCGAACTGAATCGGCCACAAACTGGTTCAAGGCATATATCATAGGCTGGACCCAGTCAGTCCGAATTGTGGATGCTACTTCCCCACCTCTCCCCATAAACACTGGCATACCCCAGGGGTCCATTCTTGGACCCATCTTATTTTCCATATTTGCAAATGATCTTCCCTTGGCCTGCTCATCCTCTTCTATCCACATGTATGCTGATGACATGGTCATTGTCACATCTGGCTAGTCCCCCAGTGATGTAGAATTCAGACTGCAGCTTGACTTCAATAAAGTTCAGCACTGGTTCAGCTCCCATCAACTTTCCCTCAATGCCAAGAAAACAGTCTCCATGACCTTTGGCACTAGGCAGAGACTCTCTAGGCTCCACTCACTGCTGTCCTTCCATACCCTTCACTGGACAGTCCTTGAGGACACCTCAGCATTTAGGTACTTGGGGGTTTGGCTTGACCAACACCTCAACTTTTCTGGACATGTGGACGCCATCCTGAAGAAGCTGCACCCCAAGCTTGGTGCACTATACAGGAATCGTAGCTACCTCCCACTTATGGCAAGGCAGGGAACTTGTCCAAAAGATGATTCTACCTATTTTTGACTACTACAATGTACGGTAGTCTACAGTGCCACTCCCAAGTCTTCCTTAGCCAAACTGGACACCCTTTTTATCTCCTTCTGTTGCTTCACTCTGGATTCCCCCTTTTTCACCCACCACTGCAACCTTTACCACTCTCTGTCCTTTTCTTCCTTAGAAAATTGCCGCCTTCTACACTGTGCAAAATTTGTGTATAAATATTGGCTTAGGACACTCTGCCTCTATCTCTCTTCCTTGCAATCCTCACAACCACCTCTGGACCACTCCCTTAGGTTGTATGATTCCTGACTTTTGGTAATTCCTCATCGCACAACTAATGTAGGCCAGTCGGCCTTCTCGCATCACTTCCCTAAGCTATGGAACACCCTTCCCCCACAAATCCACTTATCTTCTTCCCCCACTCCATCTCTTCAGCCCTAATTAACTTCCTCTCAGTAAACTGTACCTGTAGCTAATCCCTCTGCCATTTCCCGCCCTACTCCATTCATCTGCTACCACATCTCACCCCCTCTGAGTTACTGACCCTCTTTCAGGTTGCACTAACCTGTTCCTTAAACTGTCAATGACTGTACTTTCCCTAACGCACTTAATTTAAAGCTGCTTAATGTTTCAAACATTGCCTGTACTTTCCCTAATGCACTTAAGTTGTTTTATGTATGGTGCTTTAATAATCCTGTTAGTATGGTACTATGTCTGCTTCATCACTTAGCTGCATTACTGTTAATTGGTTATATGTATTTGTATGTACTGTATGCACATTTTTCCACAGTTCCCTCCTCCCGAAGGATGCACTATGAGATGAACAACTGTTGTTCAGTGTGCCCTTCCTGGTGAAACTTTTCAATAAAATAAATACATATATATATATATATATTTTTTTTTTTTAATGTAGCTTTTTGGTCCCTGTCACCTCCTCCTGCCGACTGGTGATGGGACACATATGTATTTGAGGATTTTCTTCCCCGACCCCCCCAAGGCCCTGGCACACATTGGAGGCACGCATCACACCCTGTGGTGCCAGCTCAGCCCCTTCCACTTCCCCATGCTTTTTGCCGCCCCCTTTCCGCCTACGCTACCCACTGGACCTCCACCCGGTAAGAGTGGAACTACGGGGAGGGGGCAACCCACCCTCACCACCCTCTGGAGAGGACAGCCGCATGCTCAATCCTGCTCTGCCCCCCCCAAGCCATCACCCCGATGACCTGAGGTCATTCCTGAACCCGGGTTGCTGGCATAGCGCAAGGTAAGGCATCCAGCATCTCAACCCTCTGTGCCACTGGACTGGACCTGCATAGTATATTTTTTTGTCTTTTCCTGAATGACGAGTTTATTCCCAAATCCAAGTCACCTGCATAGTGAGTGGTAGCACTACCAGGTTGGCCACTTTCCTTATTCTAATGTAGGGCATCTTTAATTTTGTTTCTGAAATGTCTCCATTGAACTAAGCCAAATTATTAATATAGCTGTGAAGCATGGGGTGTGCATTTACCCACATTTCTTAATACATTGTATTGATAACACTGGCTGTGGGTGTGATTCACATTGGCTTGGCTGCAAAGCTGGTGTGTCACTGGGAGATTTTTAGGACACCCGAATTGCTAAACAAATAATTACTGCAGCTGTGGAATGAGCAGTTCACAAGAACATGCTCCTCATTTCAATACAGTAACACAGGCTGCAGGTGTAACTGACTCAGACCTGGCATGGATGCTGATGTGGCACTTGGAATTTTTCATGTCATCCTAAATTGCCTTACAAATTAATAATGTAGCTGTGAAGGGCATGGTGCACAATGTGCCAGGCCTCTTAATCGATTGCATTGCTAATACTGCTTGGGGTGTGGCTAACAATGACCTGGCTGAGATACTGTTGTAGAACTTGGGAATTGTTGAGGATATCCACACAGCAGAGGCTCTAGACCTATAGAGCGGGAAGGGGGGCTTAGCTGAAAAAAATGTAATTATTGGTCAAGAACAATGACCTGATTTAATTAAAAAAATGAATTTGTGGGGCAGAAGCTACAACCCTCATGCCCTCTGCATCCAGATTGCCTTACAAAGTATTAAAGCAACTATAGAGCACATGACGCACAATTACTCATATCTCGTCTCAGTACAGTGTATTGCTAAAACTTCCTGGGGATGTGGCTGACACTGACTGGGCTGAGGTGCTGGTGCAACACTTGGACATCTTTAAGACACCCAACCTGATGTTCAGATTATTAGCACAGCTGTTCAGCATGTGGCACTGGTACACAATGACCCATGTCTCTGATAATGGCTGCTGGCCTGGTCTGCCTGATTGAAGAGTCTCCCCAAAATTATATCTCAAATAAAAAACTAGATTTAAAACTACATGTGGAAAATGGGAAAAGAATGGTTTCAGATGCTGTAACACAGATTACTTATCCCTGATTAAAACGCACAAAAAAATCAGGAAGCTTGCTTGAAAACTCAAAATTAGGACTATAACTTCAATGTAGCCGTATTTTAAAGCTGGATTCTAATCAATCTCCATCTTTAATATTTGATTTGAGACCGGACAGTGACAGAAGCTGTAGCCTGCTTCTGCCTCAATTATCGTACCAATCCACACTGTACAGGGAGATGAATACTTCAAAATATTTACCCTTTCACTGTAGTCTAATAAATTGTCTAGTAAATAGCAATAGAAACAGCTTATTTTTCAGTGTTAGCCTTTATGCTGCTGTATAATTAATCCTGGCAGAGGACTGATACAGAAAGTAGTATCTGCAGTTCAGCCTGCCTGCACAGGCTGGGTAGGCCTAGCTCCCTCCCCCCATGTTTTTTATCACTAAAAATAACAAAGTAAAAAAGGCCTCATCTACCTTGATTAACACTTCTGAGCTCTTTACTTTTATGAAAGTTTATATTGTCTAATTTCTGAATTTTAATGACAGACTGGCAGCAGGGGTGGGCATCGAATTTGTAACTGCCGTTGAATACCTTGAATACCAGGTGTATTCAGTGAATACTCGAATACCAAAATACTGGTTTTCTTTCAAGGTATTCAATGTCACATATTCGACTTTGAGATCTCTTCAGCCAATCCCAAGGCTGCTCAGACAGCTTTCCAGAGCTTTACCATGTGACCTGCTTTGCCAGTGCACAGAGACACTCGAGCTAAGAAGAAGCTGCTACTTTCTGAGGAGTTGTGCTTTTCTGAAGCACATTTGTGTTTACAAAAATAGTCTTTGCAGAGCTTTTTGTTGTGAGAAACTGCAGTGGAGACTGTCGTACTCCACTTGACTGATTGCTATGTTTGTTACAACAAATCGTATTGTATTCTTCATGGTCTGTCTGCAGCTGCAGGCTAGCTCTTGCTTACTGACTGGCTAAAAAAGATCCTGTTCCTGTGACTTCTTCAGACTTACAGTGCTGAAAAAAAAAATATATTTTTCATTTACAGATGAATACTACATGTGTTTGTTTGTGGAAGGCAAACTTTAGTTTGTGTTCTGACGCTGCTACCAGTGTGCAATGGCTGCTTTGCTTTCTTAGTTTCTTTCTAAAGCTGTTTAATTACTTAAACTGTTATTAAAAAAAGCTTTTTCTTTTCCTGATGCTGCAGTCTTTGTTTTGGCAGTGCACTTAGGCATTTTCTGCCTGTTTGCCGCCAGTGCTGTGCATATCGAATGCAAGGGGGGAGCACCACCACCGTTGCTTTGCAAGTTACACTTGTTCTTGCTGCTGAGCTGTTATTTCTTGAAACAGCTATATATATACAAATATATTTCAAGTCCTCTAGTCTCTGAACACTTCAGACTTGTCTGTGCCCTAGAGTAGGAAAGAGGGCACCTTTGCATTGCAGCTTGGCTTACATTAACATACTGTAGCTGTTATTTCTTATAACACCTATGTAAAAAATTGTTCAAGTCTTTTTGTCTTTGGCTGCCACAAACAATGTCTGTGCCCTAGGGTAGGTGGGGGTGGCCTATGCTTATCTTAGCTGTTATTTATTACATTTTATAAAATAGGCAAACGATTTCTTTGATCCTGATTGGCTGACAGTCTCTGTGTCCTTATCAGGACATAACTATTCAACCTGCACTACATGTGTCAAGTGAAGTGCACCACACACTGAAATCAATGCATGGCACTGCTCTCTCATTGCAGCTGCTCAAATGGCATCCGACGGAACCGGGAGAGCGGTGGCACTAGCAGAGACCACCCCCAAAAAACATCATGTAGGTGCAGCTCTCGCTCTGTCCCGCAGCTCCACAGTCTACCAAACAAAAGCCAGTCAGTGTATGCAAGTCCCACTTCCCATGAAAGTCATAAACTGTTACTCTTCTCACTGCCTGTCTCCTTGTCGCATCTCCAGTTCTCAGTCACACTGCTCATGAGTCTCCCAGCACAGCGTGACCATTAGCAACATCTCCACACTCGATCTCCCTTCCTTCATCCTCTCCTAAAAATATGAGCTGCAACAATCCACAAACAAAAAATGCACCGCAATACTGGCAACTAAAAAGTAAAAGGAATTTCTTTTTCTACCTCTCTGACTTGTGCTTTTACAACCATGAAGCAGGAAACTACTGTCTACGGTGGCTGGTGAGGGACACACTCGCTCCCACTCAAGGCAGCCGTTTAACGAAAATAAAACCCAAAAATCAATTTAAGGAGAGAAAATTAAAAAAAAGTAAATTAAAGTAAAAAAAAAAAAGTATTTGTGAATCTTGTGGGGGTGACACGATCACGCCAAACACATAATCAAATATGGGACACGATCGGTCACGGCTGCTGTAACTGAAACTGGTGCCAAACTAACAAACAGGAAAAAATGAACATGCTTTTGAGTCTTTGTCTGTGTGGGTGGCTGGGGAGTGCACACACAGACAGACCCCAACCTCCTCTAGTGACTAAAGAGCTCCACTTCAACTCAATGAAAGGGACTACTTTTTGTTTTTTTCCCAGTTATCGTAATTCTTCTCAGTTTTTTATGTACACTTTGTACGTCCTTTTTTTTTAAATGAACTTCTTTACCGGGGACCCATTTTATAAGTGCAGTAAGACATTCCGGGGTTCATGGGGGGTTGCAGGGGTTGCGCCTCGTGCCTCATAGCACACCAAGGCATCATTATGGCCACAACCCACACCTCGTCATGTCTTATTGCTTGTGTAAAAACAATAAAAAGTTAAAAACAACAACATAAAAAAAAACTGTTGAAGTCTTTTTGTCTCCAGATGCCACAGACTTTGGGCCCGATTCCCAAAGGGTGTTTAGATGGCATAAGCTGTGGTGAACAGCAGCTTGTGCCGATGCCCAGTGCACCAAAGACCATGCACCAGATTCTGGTACAGAAGGGGTTCCAGCGCCTAAGTTCCCACACCTACGGCAACCTCTCCCATGCAGCAAACATCTGGTGCACTGAAGGAGTTGCCTCAGGCTCCTTGCAACAGGTGAAGCAGTCCCCCCTCCACATTCCTGATGTTGCCCCCTGTATAATTAAGAACCTCCACCACCCCCGTGAACCTCGACGTTAACATTAAGCAGATGTCATGCCCCGATCCCCAATCCCTGTGATTACAGCAATAAAGATACAGGGACCCCATGTTTACAATAGTAAATATATCCAAACCTGATCCCCTTGAAAACACAATTCAAACAAAAGTGACATGCTCCGATCTCGATCCCCCGTGATCACATGATGAATAATGAAGTCCTATGCCCTGATCCCCCGTGCACATGAACAATGAATAACTGCCATGCCCCCTCCCTGTCCATGCTACTGTACAGTATGCACATTCAGTTCAGTTGGCAGCCAGCCATGGAGGTGTGACGTGGGCTGTGCTGGTCACCAGCTCTACTCATTAACATTTGTGCTGGCAGCTTTGGGGTCTGAGAGGGAGAGGCATGGCACAGGCATTATATGCAAACTGGCATCATTGGGGACAGGGTGGGGGCATGACATTTATTGTTCCTGTACACAGGGGGGATCAAGGCATAGGACTACATTATTCATCATGTGATCATAGGGGATCAGGATTGGAGCATGTCACTATCATTGGAATTATGTACTCAAGGGGATCAGGTTCGGATATATTTAATATTGTGAACATGGGGGACCAGCATCTTTCTTGCCATAATCACAGGAATTGGGGCATGTCACTATCATTTGAATATCGTACCCAAGGGGATCAGGTTTGGATATATTCCATATTGTGAACATAGAGGACCAGAGATTGGGGCATGGGACCTTTATTGTTTTTACTATTGTGGTTCTGAAGGATCTGGGACTGCGGCATGTTGCTGCAAAAAGGCATCTCTCCCAGGGGAGATTTTTTCTAAGGGTACTTAGAATTTCTTTCTCTGGGAGAGTTCTGAAAATTGCATTTAGGGGGTTGTGGCAGCCTGTGTCTGCTGCATCTCCCCTAATATTGTCGCAGCCCATTTCTGGTGCAAGGGTGGAAGCCTTTAGGCAGACAGCCAGCTTATCTATGCAGGCTGCCTTGTGAATAGTTTTGGGGTATTGGACGTGAGGTGCACCTTGCGCCATACATGTTTGGCTCAGGCATCTTGTGTCCTACTTTGGCCTTCGAGAATCGGGCTCTTTATCTACATCCTAGAGTAGGCAGGGGGCACCTTTGCAGCCTGTACTGATCTTTATGTATCTTTTATTTGTTAAACAGTAAAAAGATAAGAACAACAATATAAAATAATTGTGGAAGTCTTTTTATCTCTGGACACCACAGATGTTTGTGCCATCAGTTGCATTTGCTGACTGTTATCGCTGCATAAGCAAAAGCCAGTAATTCTTCCTGGTTCCAGCTGATGGAAAACACAGACTTTTTTTTTGCATACTTGAGTGATTCAGACAAGGGTCGATGTTTGACACATATTTACCATCCTGCTGTCCTTTTCACTCCAGTCAAACCAGTTGCTACTTCAGCCAGTGCTAGCACTGCTAGTACAACTGCCACCACTACTGTTCCAGTGCATGTCTCAGCCTCTATAGTGACCAATCTTGTTGCCACATCAGTTGCCACCATCACCAACACCTCCACTGCTGCTGCCACCATCAGCACTCCTTCCAATACTGCTACTACCACCATTTCCACCCACTACTGCTGCTGCTGATACCATTACTGCCACCATCAAATGCACCAGTACCACCACGACCACATTTCATGATAGAAGTATTCAGTCACAGCCTTTACAGTTAAATCCGATCAGTACCTCTGAGCATGATGAGGACAGTGAGGCAATGTCTTCTGAGTCAGAATATGCTCCTACCCCAGAAGATTGAAAAAAGCTTAACAATCTGTTCTATGACGCATCCTCTGAGAACAATGACCTGAGTGAGTGTGAGGTTGCTGAAACTGAGCCCTCACTTCATTCCTCAAGGAAGCACTTGGGTCAAAAATTATACCAAAACTCAACTGCTGAAGGCAGGCACAAAACAACTGCCACTGTTCCTCCTCATCTTTCATGTCAATCTCCTGCTAAACAACAGTCCATTCTAACTTTTGCTCATTCTAGTGGTTCTGATACTGCATCTAGCTTCAATTCACAATGCTCTTCTACACCACTCAAAACTGAATCTGGTGGTTGTGGGCACAAACAATACAAGAGGGTTGAGGTCAGGTACAAGTGCAAGTTCCAATGATATTGGGACATATGTTTCAGAGCAGAAGGATGATATAAGGAAAGCTGTGTGTTCACACATGGCCAGAGTCTCAGCATCAGTAAAAATATTGATAAACTGAGCACAACATGTTTTTGGAACCACCTTCTGAAAAAAAAAAAAAAATCCTGAGGCGGCTAACTTGGAAAAAGCCCCTGCCGGTGTTGCCTCTTCATGCTACTGCATACTTTATTTCAAAAAAGCAAAACCAGTTCCTGACTCTGCTTATGGTGCTGTTGGTGGTGATGTTGGCAGAGGCAATCAGCAAGTGACTGAACTCTAGAAAAAATCTTGTTTTCCGTCCTTGCCCAAGTACTCCAACAAGCACAACCCCAAGTCCCTCACAAACCGGTTCAGAAGGTGAGACAACAGATGAGCAGTCTGCAGTGCCCCCATCTTGCAGCCTAAATCACCCACATTCATCCACTCTGGAATCAGGACCAGGATCATGGCTATGCCATTTCAAAAGCTTCCTGTCACAATAATGGAAGTATTTCAGGCTCACACAACGTTTTTTGCCAACTCACCCTACAGCTGTTCAGATCACACAGCTCATAGGGGAGATGATTGTACTTGATCCTTATTTTATTGTTGAAGATACTGGATTCCATAGAAGTCTAAATTTTTTTGCAACCTCAATACTGCATACCATCACAAACTGCTTTTTCTTGTGCAGTCTTGCCAAATATATATAAGGCATGCTGCACGTGAGGCATGGTGCAGTCAGGTGAAGAAATTGCTGACCCAGGCTGTGTGAAGGGTTTTTCACTGCACATCTGATGTATGGACTGGTACAAACTCACTAAATGCATACCTCTCACTAAATGCACACTGGAATTCACTTAACACCAGTAGCACATGGTGGCATAACTGCTGTTGACTCATCCTTCTTTTCCTCTGGCCTTGGCTGTAGCAATACTCCATCCCACTGGCTGTGTGCTCTCCTTAGTTTTGCAGTCCTTCCAAGTGAATGTGCCAGTGTTAATATTCTTACATGTCTGCAGAAAATGCTTGACTACTGGATTAGTACAACAGATCTGCATGTTGGGTTATTACAGATAATGGGGAGAACATAGTCAAAGCAGTTCATGATAGCCACTTCCAGAGAATCTGCTGCTTTGATCATACATTCAATCTTGTGATCACTGGTGCTCTCCAGGGCAGTGTGGGTGCTTCTCAGATTGTTGATACTTCAAGAGATACCTGTAGCCATTTCCTTTGTTAAGGCAATTGGAGAGTTGCAAACTATTGAAGACCAGCTTGGTTTACTAAACCATTGACTAATCCAGGATGTCACTACATGATGGAACAGCACATTTTATATACTGCAATGCTTGCTGGAACAGAAGCATGTTCTACATTAGTTATTCATCAAGCAGGATATTGGTGGGGTACTACTATACCAGGACTGGAGCATCACTGAGGGCATGGTCCAGGTTCTGTCTCCCATTGAAAAATGCACTCGTGACCTAAGCAGCAGTACAGCTTCACTGAGTCAGGTCATTCCAGCTGTCCATTTCCTTATGTTAATCATGGAGAGTTTCTAGAAGCACAGCACTGTGGACTCATTTCCAGAACCTGTTAAAGAATTCATTGAAGAGGTTGCTGTGGAGTTAAGATCACAGTTTGCAACCTTACATGACAGTACTAACTACATGTTCACAACCATGCTAGACCCAAGATTCAAATGTGAGACACTGTTCCTGGCCATGCAGTTACAGAATGAGTGAGTACCAGCAGCAGCTGTGTAGTAAATTTGAGGGAGTCATGAGGGAGATAGACCTATTCTATTCGGAGGATGCTGGGGGGTCAGACAATTATGAAACAACTAGAGTGAGTGGCACTGGCAGCTCAAGTGACAGTGGTGTGGGTGGTGGCATGCCACTGACAAGGTTCCAAAAGCACTTCATTATAATTGGTCACTGTTTATGAGTTCTCTGCTGAACAAGCAATGGCGAAGGACACATTTATTGTCATAGTCTGCTGAGTAGATGCTCACTAATTATTTGGATGAGCCGACTGTGGACTTCAGTGTTGACCTTCTTGCCTAATATGGCACCAAAAAGCAATCAGGTCCTGCTTTATCACAGGTAGTATGTAAATATCTTGTGTGACTCCCTGACAAGCATACCCTCAGAACACCTTTTGTGCACTGCAGAAGATATTGTTCAGCAACATGCCGTTTGCCACCTGAACATGTACAACAGCTTCTTTTTATTAAGCTCAATACACATCTGTTTGATTCTTTTAAGCGCATTGGGTTACTAGTCACAGCCTGAAAATGTGCTGTCACTGCCTGTCAGCTTTGAATACTAAGCTGATGAGTGATGACTATACTTAAGGCTTCCTGATCTGTGCTCTAGATTTAACTGGCACATATTCTGGAATAATGATGTCGGATGGAGTTGCGCTTGGCATTTTGACTGACCTTGTGGCTTTGTGACCACTGCTGTTAAAATGACAATGATCTTGGAAATTACTGAAAATCTTTTTCTCCTGTTATTTTTTTTTTCAATGTGACATCTCCTATCCTCGTACCCAGGCACTGGGTTACAACATTTGCTTCTTATTATGCCATTAACTTTCTGGCCAGAATGCAGTCAAAATAGTATGAAACTACTGTATGAATATTTGCTCCACTGTTTATTTATTTATTTAGTAGAAAATTGGTGACTGGGAAAGGGACACTAAGCTGTGGCTTGTTTCCAGGTGCAGCCTGGAGGATGAGGATACAGCGAACAAAACACAATGCATTTCATGGTACTGTGCAACTCAGCTTTGGTTTCCTGTCTCCAAAACAAACATAGTCTTTCATTGTTAATTATTCTTCTGTGTGCTTTGGTGCCTGCATCCCGGTCTCCATAACTGATGTTCTATTCATTTTTCTTGGCAGACCTACAGTATCAGACAGAACAGAACATTTAAAGAAAATGCCTGATCTGCTAAAGGAAAACACTGGTTACCTTTGTGCACTCTCAGTGCACGTGCCCCGATTAGCATTTCTGTGTAACAAAATATTTTCCTAACTGCATTTCACCATTTTGGTATTAAAACTTACGTTTAAAAAAAGCTCAAAAAGATTAGCATTTCTGTGTAACAAACTATTATTTCTAACTGCATTTTCTCTATTTTGGTATTAAAACTTAAATTTAAAAAAGTGCTAAAAAATGTTCATTTAGTAAGGTTGCCAGTGGTCATCTCATCAGAGCCACTTGCTCCCACACCCAGGATATGCTAATATGCCCTGACAACTCAGTGCATTGGCCTGGGGGGTATGTTAGCATATCACAGGCAAGGGAGTGAGCAACCTTGCTAAATGGACATTTTCAAGCACTTTTTTAAACTGTAGTTTCAATACCAAAATGCAGTTAGAAGAAATATTTTTTTACTGAAACACTGATTGGGGCACATGCACTGACAGGACAGCATACGAAGGTAACTGGTGTTTTTCATTAATATTTATTTTATTTTTTATTTTATTTAGACAGCAGTTTGGAAAAACCTTTGAGCCATAGGCTCATTTACAAAGGTACCTTGACACAGTAAGACAAACGAGAATACACAGTATAACAGTATAACACAGTATAACAGTAACTTAAGACTGCAATAAGTACATAGATACAAACAAGCTGGTACAGGTAGGATTGATGCAAACAATACCAGAGTTATGTTGTCCTTAGCATCTTAGTAGTAAGCTTTGTCATAAGTATTGAGTATGGCTTTGACTAGTGGCAATTACAGCTTGTGTTAACAAGGTGGTTCCGTAGTGACGTTTGAAGCACGATACAGTTGGAGCTTCGGAGATGGAGGGGGGCAGTGTGTTGAACCAGGAGGGGGCCCTAAAGCTGAAGCCTCTTTGGCCGTAAGAGGTCCTAGCTCTAGGGATAACAAGAGAGGTTTTCCCAGAGGTTCAAGTATGAACTAGTAGGACAGAGCGGTGGATGGTGGTGGTCAATCCTGGTGGGGATAGCCCAAGGAGGGTCTTTTTTGTAAGCGTACAGGTCAAATATTTGAGGTGCTCATCAAGATCAAGTACCAGTGCTTTAGCATACAGTAGACAGGTGTGTGTTAGCCTAGGTGCCCCAGTAATTAACCTGCAGGCCTTATTCAGAGTAGTGCGAATTTTATGGAGTGCGGTCTGATCGGCAGCACCATACACCAGCAGTCCATAGTCCACTAGGGACAGGATAGAGGAGGTGACTGCAAGATGAAGAGCCTCCAGGGGGAGGCAGTGTTTATACCGATGTAAGATGCCCAATCGGATATTAGTGGCAGTGGCTAGGGCAGCGATGTGTCCATCGAAAGAGAGAGAGGGGTCAAAATGGATCCCTAGGTATTTATAGGAGCAAATTTGTTCGAGTGGGAAAAAGGACCCAGAGTGAATGAGGAGTTTGAAGTTGCAGGACTTGTTTTGAGGATGAGTGAAGAACATGGTTTTTGTTTTTTTAAGATTTATCACCAATCTATGTTCCTTGAACCAGCCCTCGGCTTCGGCGAAGGACTTCTGCAGTGAGTCCTGGAGGGCAATAGGGTTAAATTTGAGGCAAAGATGACTGCATCATCAGCGCATAATAGAATGTTCCCAGAGGCAAGATGTGAATGGTGTTAAGGTAAAGGGAGAATAGTAAGGGGCCCAGAATGGAGCCCTTGGGGAACCGAAACGATGGGACAGATGTCTGAGTAGGTCCATTAATTGTTACACGCTCTGAGCGGTCAGACAGATAACTGGTGCACCAGGAGATAGGCCCAGCAGCAAAACCAGAGAGACTAAGGGCATCAAGAAGGAGGGGGTGGGAGACAGTGTCGAAAGCTTTAGAGAGGTCAATGAAGACCGCACCAGCCAAAGAACCAGTGTCTAAGGAGGCGTGGAGAAAGTTGGAGAACTCAAGGAGGGCAATGTTGGTACTGTGGCCTACTCTGAAGCCATGCTGCTCAGGACATAGGGCATTGTAGGTGGAGAGGTAGTCAGAGATTTGAGAGGCCACCAGTTTTTCCAAGGCCTTGGAGAGAGGAGAGAGAATGGAGATTGGTCGATAGTTTCCAGCCACAGTCCTATCACCACCTTTAAAGATAGGGGTGACAGTGGCGACTTTCCAGGCAGTTGGAACCTTCCCCAGGCAAAGAGAGTGGTTGATGAGGCACGTGATCGGGGTAAGGACTGTGTCTAAGACCAGCCGTAGGATACACGGATCCAGGGTGTCACTGCCCGTACTAAGACTCTTGAGGGCAGTGACAAGGTGCATCCTAAGTTCTTGGGCAGAAACACGGAGGAGGAGAAAATAAGGATGAGAAAGGTTTACAGCAGGTGCTGGGGGAGGAGGGTCAAAAAAATTTGTAGGGAGGATAGGGCTAAGGTCAGTGAATGAGATGTTGAGGTGGTTGGCTATGAGGGCTGGGTCTGAGGAGATCACGCCATTAATGTTGATCTGGGAGAGTGGGGGGGAGTGTGCACTCCCATTTAACTGTTTAATGTTATCCCAGAAGGTTCTGGGGTTCACCCATGAGGCAGTGAGTGAGGACCGATAGTGCTCAGACTTGGCCTTTCTGATGGCCCGAGTGCATTTGTTTCGGGCGGCAGCATATAACTGCCTGTCACTGGGCCAGCCAGTCTCAATGGCACGGTGCCATAGGTTGTCCCTATGTTTGAGTTGGTGGATCAAAGCTGGGGTTACTCAGGGGGCATTCTGCCTTTTAGAACGGCGGGTCGACATTGGGGCAAAGATATCACAGGCATTATTAAAAGTTTGGGTAAAGAAGGAGAGAGCTGTGTCGATGTCAGGAGTTGCCCGTATAGGAGACCAGTCAATTTGGGACAGAAGTTCCTTAAGTTTTATCAGTCCACCAGGTATTAGACGCCACCGGCATGTGGACTGTGCTATGGGTTTGGGGACTGAGGATGACCAGTGGAATAGAATGGGGGAGTGATCGCTGAGAGAGTCTGGGAGGACTTGTACATTGGGGATCCGATTAGGGCGGTTGGTGAGTACCACATCAAGCAGGGTACTGGAGCCTTTCTTGGGGTTAGTCCTGGTAGGGTGGGTAACTAGTTGCGTTAGGTCTATTGCAGAAAAGGAGTCACAGGTAGAGGAGGAGGAGGGGCTGAGCCAGTTGACATTTAAGTCACCCACCAGAATTTGATCAGCAGAAGGAGGTAGCGAGGAAAGGTATTCTGTAAGAGAGGCAATGGACTGCATTTGGTCCCTTGGGGGCACGTATGCAGTAGTCAGATAAAGGGGTTCCTTTAAAGGGTCAAGGGTTAATTTCAGCTTAAGCGCCTGGGCCCTGGAGTCAAGAATGGGAGCAGGCAGGGCTAGTACGGGAAGAGATTCCTTGACATAAATAGCGCAGCCGCCAACCCGTTTCCCAACACGGTCAGACCGGAAGAGGGTGAAACCAGGAAGGGAGACTAGGGAGTCAGGGGAGGATTTTGACAGCCAAGTCTCAACCAGAGTGATAACATCAGGGTTAATTGATGTGACCAGGCATTGTAGTGAGTCAAACTTTTTAGGAGGCTACAGATATTCATGGAGACCATGCATAGGCCTGTGGTGCTAGTCGGGGAGCTCCTGGGAACTGGGCCAGGGTTTGGATGGATGTTCCCTGACAGGAGTAGTAGCATGACTAACACCCTGGCTGGGAGATGGTGAAAGGTTTTCCTACGATTGACATGGGAGGGGGGGGGAGGTTAAGGGAGCAGGGGGTGGGCAGGGTGGTACAGGAAGGGAAGGCAAGAATAAGAAGACACCCAGGTGTGCCTGAGGAGAGGAGGAAGCTAGGGGGAGGGCAGGGAGGACCGAGACACACAGAGGTCCCAAGGGGCAAGAGAGCAGGTTCAGGAGCAAGGGGAGGGAGGGATGCCAGGGCACAGTGCGGAGTAGCAGATGGGTAAGTGGGCAAGTGCACTGTTAGTGGAGCTAGGCATAGGCAGAGCGTGAGGCACAGCTAATACATTGTGGTGAGCAAGATCCAAGGGAAGTAGTACTGTACAGGTAGGAGTAGGAAGTAATGAGGGAGCATAGGTCCCTCTAGTGGCCAGCAGGTATAACCTGCAAAGGGGAAAGTGGGGAGATAGATTCTGGGCAGCAGGACGGATGTCACGGATGTGATGTCACGAGGTGGATCCTTAAATTGACAGCCGCCCCTGGGTGGGTGGTGGTTGAGGCGGGTGGGGAAGAGCGTCTGCGCGTCGTAGGCTACCCCTGCAGGCGTCCAGATGAAGAGAAGAGGCTCTCTTTACCTCAAGTTATCAGGCTGGAAATTGCTTCCTAGCTCCTCAGGTGAGCTGCTTGTGTTGCTTGTTCATCCCGAGTGCCTGCCACGGTCGGCAGTGAGCTTGGGGGGGGTCTGCCTCGAAAGTTATCAGGCTGGAAATTCAGCTTCCTCAGCTCCTCAGGTGAGCTGCTTGTGTTGCTTGTTCATCCCGAGTGCCTGCCGCGGTCGGCAGTGAGCCTGGGGGGGACTGCCTCGAAAGTTATCAGGCTGGAAATACAGCTTCCTTAGCTCCTCAGGTGAGCTGCTTGTGTTGCTTATTCATCCCGAGTACCTGCCACGGTCGGCAGTGAGCTTGGGGGGGCTGCCTCGAAAGTTATCAGGCTGGAAATTCGGCTTCCTCAGCTCCTCAGGTGAGCTGCTTGTGTTCCTTGCTCATCCGAGTGCCTGCAGCGGTCGGCAGTGAGCTTGGGGGCTACCTCGAGGATTATCCAGGCTGGAAATTCGGCCTCAGCTCCTCAGGTGAGCTGCTTGTATTCTTGTTAGGTCAGGTGCCTGTCGCAGTCGTCGAGTGAGCTTGGGGCTGCCTCGAAAGTTATCAGGCTGGAAATTCGGCTTCCTCAGCTCCTCAGGTGAGCTGCTTGTGTTGCTTGTTCGTCCCGGGTGCCTGCCGCGGTCGGCAGTGAGCTGGGGGGCTGCCTCAAAAGTTATCAGGCTGGAAATTTGGCTTCCTCAGCTCCTCGGGTGAGCTGCTTGTGTTGCTTGTTCGTCCCGAGTGCCTGCCGCGGTCGGCAGTGAGCTTGGGGGGGGCTGCCTCGAAGGTTATCAGGCTGGAAATTCGGCTTCCTCAGCTCCTCGGGCGAGCTGCTTGTGTTGCTTGTCCATCCCGAGTGCCTGCCGCGGTCGGCAGTGAGCTTGGGGAGGGGCTGCCTCGAAAGTTATCAGGCTGGAAATTCAGCTTCCTCAGCTCCTCAGGTGAGCTGCTTGTGTTGCTTGTTCATCCCGAGTGCCTGCCGTGGTCGGCAGTGAGCTTTGGGGGGGGCTGCCTCGAAAGTTATCAGGCTGGAAATTCAGCTTCCTCAGCTCCTCAGGTGAGCTGCTTGTGTTGCTTGTTTGTCCCGAGTGCCTGGGGACGCTTACGCTTACGCTGTCTGACTCTGCATCAGTACAATATATTTTCACAACCTAGTCGTGTCCTCTACCCAATGCTGAGCAAAAAAAAAACAAACATCTAATTTGTCTATTTAGGGGTGGTGTTGTATGCCTACAGCATTTTTAATAAATGCACTATATTATGGTCAAATACCAGCATAGTCGAATCCTCGAATAAATTGAATACAAAATACATGGGGTGTATTTGTCGAATATTCAACAAATACACAGTTTATGTATTTGCACACCCCTAACTGACAGAGACATTGTTTACTTTGCCACTGCTTCTCTGCTCTGCAATAAATCCTTGCAAAGAATGCTGGATATACCACTTTTGCAGGTTATATGATAGATAATATACAACGTTTAATTTTTCCCATAAAGTTTCTGTTTTTCTTGTGAAATGGCTATTTTTGTGAGATAACTGTTTAATACTTTTTATGCTTTTTTGTGGAAATGGCCATGTTTCATAAAAAATACATTGGGAACATGCCCAAATCAACTTCACTCAGCATCTAGCTATCTGTCTGCCTGTCCGTCTGTCCGTCCATCCCTCCATCCATCCATCCATTCATCATGTCTGTCTGTCTGTCTGCCTGTCTGTCTCTATCTGCCTGTCTGTCTGTCTGTATACAGTGGCGTGAAAAAGTATTTGCCCCCTTCCTGATTTTCTCTATTATTGCATATTTGTCACACTGGATGTTTTCAGGTCTTTAGAGAAAATGTAATATTAGATAAAGGGAACCTGAGTGAACAAATAACACTTGTTTTTTTTTTTAATTTCACTTATTTAATGAAAAAAAGTTAACCAACACCAACTGGCACTGTGTGAAAAAGTAATTGCCCCCTTACACTTAATAACTGGTTATGCCACATTTAGCTGCAATGACTGCAACCAAACACTTCCTATAATTCAATATCAGTCTTTCACATCGCTGTGGAGGAATTTTAACCCACTCTTCCTCGCAGAACTGCTTTAATTCAGTAACATTTGGCAGGCTTTCAAGCATGACCTGCTCATGCGGTCCTGCCACAGCATCTCTATTGGGTTTAAGTCTGGACTTTGACTAGGCCACTCCAAAACTTTAATTTTACTTTTTAGCCATTCTGATGTGGACTTGCTTTGTGTTTTGGATCATTGTCTTGCTGCATGGCCCAACTACGCTCACCTTCAGCTGACGGAAGGATGACCGGACATTCTCCTTAAGAATTTTCTGGTACAGAGCAGAATTCATGGTTCCTTTAATTATGGCAAGTCATCCAGGTCCTTAGGCAGCAAAGCATCCCCACACCATCACACTACCACCACCATGTTTGACTGTTGGTATGGTGTTCTTACTGTGGAATGCTGTGTTTGCTTTACACAAGACATTATGGGATCCATGTCATCCAAAAAGTTCCACTTTGGACTCATCTGTCCATAGAACATTTTCCCAAAAGGCTTGTGGATCATCCAGGTGCTTCTTGGCAAATGAGAGACGAGCATTTATGTTCTTCTTGGTTAGCAGTGGTTTCTGCCTTGCTACTCTACATGAAGCCCATTTTGCCCAGTCTCTTTCTGATTGTGGTGTCGGAACACTGACCTTAGCTGAGGCAAGAGAAGCCTGCAGTTCTTTGGATGTTGTTTTAGGATCCTTTGAGACTTCCTGAATGATTTTACGCTGCTCCTTGGAGTAATTTTGGCAGGCCGCCCACTCCTGGGAAGATTCACTACTGTTCCAAGTGTTCTCCATTTGGAGATTATGGCTCTCACTGTGGTTTGATGGAGTCCCAGAGCCTTAAAATAGCTTTGTAACCTTTTCCAGACTGATAGAGGGCAACAAATTTTTTCTGATCTTTTCAGGAACTTCCTTTGATCATGCATAATGTGCTTGTTGAATCTTTGTGCTGGCAACGTGACTCTGATGGTAAGGGTCAAAATAAGTGAGATTTATATTGAGCAGGGCTGGCTGTAATCAAGCCTGGCTGTGTTCAATCAGCTGACTCTAATTATCCCTTTAATTGGTTGATTTAACTAGGGGCAATTACTTTTCACACAGTGCCCGCTGGTGTTGGTTACTTTTTTTCATTAAATAAATGAAATAAGTAAAAAAAAAAGTGTTATTTGTTCACTCAGGTTCCCTTTATCTAATATTATATTTTGTCTAAAGACCTGAAAACATCCAGTGTGACAAATATGCAATAATAGAGAAAATCAGGAAGGGGGCAAATACTTTTTCACGCCACTGTAGCTAGCTATCTATCTATCTATCTATCTATCTATCTATCTATCTATCTATCTATCTATCTATCTATCTATCTATCTACCTACCTACCTGTCTGACTGCCTGTCTCTATCTCTCAATCTATCTATATAGAAACATGCAAAAAAAATGCCTTGCAGTCTATTGGGTCTACCCAATGCAAAGCTAATGCAACTAAACTACATGCTGCTCATCATCCCTCCCTGGATGCCTTCACTGATACCTCACTTTATCCCACTCTTTCTTGAAGCTATCCATAAATTTTGTGCTTAGAATCTCCTCAGGTACATTGCTCCACCCCTCTCCCACTCTCTCCATGAATTAGTACCACATTGCATTCTCACCAGCCCCCAGTAGTTTGCAGCTGTTTTTCCTTATATTTTTGTTGTTGCTGGTCCAGAATATCTCATTGGGTCTACCCTGTTGATGCTCATCAGGTATTTAAATGTCTCTATCATGTTACCCATGTCTCTACTATCCTTCAATGAGTACATATTAAGGTTCTCCAGCCTCTGTTCCTACAAGTGCCCCTGTTGCCCCTGAATTATTCTGGTGGCCCTTCTTTGCACTGCCTCCAGCTGATTAATGCCCTTTTTGTGCTATGAGTTCCAGAACTGCATTCAGTACTCCAGGTGTGGTTACACTGGGGATCTGTAGAGAGGCAGTATGATTTTTCTACTGTTTGCAGACTCCTTGCTTATGAAACCCAGCATCCTGTTTTCCCTTCCCACCGCTTTACTGAATTTTGTAGAAGGCCTCATGGTGCTGGTAATTGCAATCACTTGTTTTTTCTCCTTCTCCTCGGTCACTGTGATGGTCACACTGGCCTGTTTTCTAACCCTAGCTTCTTTCTATTTATTGCAAGACTTTGCACTTCTTGGCATTGAACCCCAGTTGCTAGATTCTGAACCATCTCTTCATTCTTTCCAGGTCCTCCACCATGTCCCAGATCCCCTTGTTTATGTCCACCCTTCCACAGAGCTTAATGTCACCTGCAAAAAGGCAAATGTTTGTCCTTTATGCTATTCCCTGTGTTATATATGAACATGTTGCACAGCAGCAGACCAAGCACCATCCAATGTGGTACCCTACTGGTAATCTCTCTCAGCTGCAAAGGTTCTCTTCTAACCACTACTCTCTAGGTCCTCCCCCCCTCACCAGCTTGCCACTCACCTAGGCATTTTGTCCCCCACCCCTAGTACATCTAACATCTTGATCAGTCTTCTATCGGTGACTGAATCAGAGGCCTTACTGAAATACAGGTACAGTATATCTACTACCTGGCCCTTGTCCAACACCCATCTAACCCAGTTAAAGAAATTTAGCAAGTTAGTTGACATGACCTCCCTGCTGCTAACCCCTTCTGTCTATTGTCTTGGAGCCCCTTTTGCCTCAAAAAACTCCAACGACCTTTCCTTAAGAACTGTTTCCATCAGCTTGTCAATGATTGATGTCAAGTATGTAGTTTCCACGCTCAACCCTGGCCCTGCTGTTATGCAAGGGCACCATGTTCATGGTTCTCCACTCATGGGGCTCTACACTTGAGCCTAGGGAGCTGTTGTATAGGTCGGCCAGTTGGGTTGGCAGTACTGATATCAGCTCGCTTCATCTATCTATCTCTATCTATCTATCTATCTATCTATCTATCTATCTATCTATATATCTCAGTGATGAGTGAAGTCCATCCTTTATATGTCATATAGCCTTAATGGCAAAGTAAAAAAATGTATGTCTTTATTTATTGAATTATTGATTTATTACAAATTTGGACACAACACCTTTGAGCCCACACAGCTCATTTACAAAGGTTCCATGTCAAACATGAGTGCACAGACTTAAGTAACTACAAAGTCAAGTAAATACAGTTGAATTGCAATTGTGTTACATTACTTTTAAATGTAGTCTTCTCTGTGAAGCAAAGATGGAAAGGACTTTGTGTACAGTAGTCTTGCAATGGGGAATCTTTGCTGGTGAAGTGCATAATACTTTATAATTAACAACTGGCTGTCAATTTTTTCAGTGGAGATGACCAGTTATTATTTGCCACAATAATCTGCCAGTTACCACTGCATTCATGTGCTCTGTCAATGCTGTAAGTGGGCACGAGGCACTGTGATGTAGCTGTTTGACTTTTTCCAATCCCAAATGACTGCCAAAAACACTCATAGCAAAACTGACTCTCAGCAACTGCAGCTGTGAGAGAGTTCTATAAATAAAGATTACCAGAAAACAAGTAGGTTTTTACTCTTTATCTTTTTCAAGCAGCAACTTTAACTTCCTGGGGCTTAATTTTCAAACATCCAAATTCGACGCAAAGTGCATGTATCAAACAGAATTGATGCAAGAGGCACCTTGCATCAAATATTGTGGAATTTGTGATCCTGGAAGACTGGCTTCAGGAAACCAGGGACCCTCTGTGCCAGACCGGCCATGTGCCAGGGTCAGAGATGCACCAAGGCACTAGTGCCTTGCAGTACATGCTGGCTGCCACATCCCCTTCAATAGGATTCTGACAGCCAGTGGACCCACCAGGACTTAGACCACCCAACAGGTGGTCAAACGGCCACTGAGCCCCTCCCACAGATAGTGTGGGGTGGAAGCTGGGGCTGGCCTGGTGCTTAGAAAAGTGGACAGCTGTGCAATAAGCATGGCGGAGGACTGCAGCCATGCAGCTGGGTGCAGGCAACACCAGATGAAATGTTGCCATCCAGACCCCTGACATGTGAGGACCTGCATCAGGCACACATGTTGGAAGCACTGTGCAGGTCCTGGGCAAAGCCCTGTGTCCATCCCATCTGCTGCCTGTCCTTACTCAGGCACTGTGGCCTGTGACAGCTCCCCAGAACTTTTCTTTTCCCTGTGCTGTGCAGCGGTTGGCGGTCCATGCCACCATGCTGCACCTTCCACCAAGCTCCTCTCATGTGCCACCAAGCTCCCTCATCAGCAGCTTCTAAAAGCTCACTGTGTGCTTAACAAGGGAGTGACATTACATGTATATCATTGTAATGTTCTGAATGCCTATCTAAAAAACTGTTCATCCTGTTTTAGCAACTGATGCCAACGCTAAGGTAATCCACATCTAAAGTACATGTGAAAATAAATCACACTGAATTATTGAAAAAAAGCAGTGAAAATAATCCAGGAACCATGAAAGTAGTTTAATGTGTAGCAGTCAAAAATACTGCCCTTTAACCTCATCCCCTTATCATTCTACAGGACTCTTATGCACCTCATGAAAACTATGAAATTGTCATGACAATCTGATTATAAAGTGGAAAAAATATGAACCTAACACAGTAATCTAACAGTTTATCTTCTTCAATTTTAAGTTTCTTTGACACAGTCTTTTATACGTTATCATAGATTTTTCTTGTTACATAAAAATTAAGTTCTTTCTTTAGCCAGTTGCTAGTGCTATTTGTTAAATGTTAGAATTCAACAAAAAGTAAAGTAAGTTGACTCTCTTTAAATAAACATTTTTTTGCACATATTTAACTATTTTTTGTTTAAGGTAATTTTTGCAACTTAAAATATGACTTTTTTTAAAAAATATGACCACTATTTTTTTCTTGGGGAGAGGGGCACAGAATGACAGAATAACAGAAAGGATGAGGAAAAATTGATGGGCAGAAATTATATAAAATAAATCTTGGTATAGTGTAATTACTCAAATTCGATACACACCCTCAGTGTATTAGCTTGATAACCCCCTTGAGCTTCACTCTTGGCATTTATGTAGCATCACACACCTTGGGTGTGTATTAACGTTTTATAATGCACACCATCCCCTGTATTATTCTCTACTTAGTATGTATACTTGAGTGATTTTCTTACAGCATAAGAATGTTATCTCATGCTTTTTGAGTGAGAGGACTGAAAGGAGAAGCTGAGGGGTTCTGTCAGCCCAAACAGCACAAGATAATGTTCTTATGCTGTAAGTAACACATCCAAGTTTGCATATTAATATATTATGAAGCAGTCTAAGTTTTCTTCACGCAGAAAGACTCAGTGGTGATTTTGCCATTTAAAAATAGCTTTCATTTCTTAGCCCCCCCTGTTTCAGTGCATTTTAGTTAGAACATGGTTTGAAGTATGTGAGACAATTTTGACATTCTATGAAGGTGCTTAATTGAAGAAACACAGACAGTTTTTTCTTTTTTTAGACAGTTCAATATTCAACAATTTTAATAGAAAATGAACATAGTTGAATAAGAAGTAAATAGTGCATCCTCAGAGTGGCAGTTTTCTGACAGACACAAGTGATAGCAGGAGTGAGTGCAGCAGGAATCAGCTGAGCGGTCACCATGAGATGACATCTGTACTGCACATGAGGCACTCTAATCCTGAAGGCTGATTGGTTAAAAAAACTTAGACTGCTTTATAATTCATAAAGTACATGCCAAAGAAAAGTCACATGACTGATTTTGTGTCCAAAGGATCCTTACTGTGGAGGGAGCCATTAACGCTTCCTCACATGAGCAGTTGAACACAATGGCAAAACTGGAAAAAAATCAAGAATACTTTACTAATGAAAAATCTTAGGCTAATCGGTCTATCTGCACAAGTTGCGAACTCGAGCTAAAGTCGGAGGTGGACAAGATTCTATCATTGGCTTTTTCTCCTGATCAGTCCTTAGCTCTGGAATCTGTTTCTTTGTTCGTCAGTAAGGAAAGACTCTGAGAAAAGCCAAGAAAATGAAGTTGCAGCAAGATATGTGATATGTACTTTTCTTTCTATTTCTCACTGAAATAAAATCTTGCAAGCTGCTAGAATTAAGAGGGGCTTTATGTATGGAGGCACTGAACTGCACCTTTATCCCAACTTTCGTCTTAGAACTCAGAGACGGAGAGAACGTTTTCTGCCGATCAGGACTGAATTTCTAAATGCAGGGGTAGTTGCAGTTTTGCAGTCCCTGGCTAAGCTGAAAGTTACTTTCTGGGGAAAAGAGTACTTTTTCATTGATGTAGCTGCTGCTCATTCATTCTATGAAAAAATTGGGCTTCTGCCCACAGATCTAGGACCTGAAGAAGAAGAAGAAGAGGAGGAGGAGGAGGAGGAGTCTGCAGAAAATACACAGTATATCCTGATAGCTACTTGAATTTTGATTATGAACTATAACATGTGTTCTCTTTTTCATATCCCTTTAAATGAAATTGTTAAAAAATGAATTACGCTTTGTGTTTACCCTTGTTCACTCCAAGATGGATTTGTCTTTGCCTTATATGATTACTCTTTTTATTTTTAATTCTGAATATTGGGATGTTTAAAGCTTGGAGCAGGAAGCAGAATGTTGCATGTGCTTATTCTTTTTACCGCTTCAAAAAGTAATTGTACTTTAGTTATATTTTCTGAGATTCTGTATAAATTTACTTTCTTTCAAGATGTGGTAATTCAGTATAATACTCTATGTGAATTATAGCTTTCTTTCTCTCTGAATAAAAATAATGTAAAAAAAGGATGGTCACATGGTACACAGGCTGCAGGACGTTCTCCACAGGATTGCATGCTCAGTGGGCAGTCATAAGTGAGAGCAGGAGTAGGATCTGTCTCTGAAGGCTGAACAGAAATAGTCTTATCAGGCTGAAAAAAGACGTAGTTAGTACTGAAATTGTATCTCAGTTTGAGTGGTGAGAAAAATCTTTTTTTTTAAATGTTTATCTACAGAGAAAACATTTTAGGCTTAGCAGATACTTAGAGAGGTGTAACAGTCCTTATTGCCAGTCAAAGTGAAAGTGGAAGTTGAATCTGTTAGGGAAGGGGAGTCCATTCTTAATTTAGGCATTTTAAACTTTCAATGGGTTTTACTAGTGCAGATTTCTACTTTGATGATCTTTGCTGACCACTAATTGTGAGTGGCAATTGGCCACCATTTCTGCATTTTTGGAAATTACCTTTTTTCAAATTGAACTATTTTATGTAAACAATAATTTCTGGCTGCACCAGACAACAGTCAGTTATTTATGTAGGTCTGTAAAACCACTTTCGTTTTATGCATCTTAATGATATAGCAGTCCATTTTTTTTTGTTTTAAAGTAAGAAATACAGAAAAAAAAGGTTTTTGTTTGTGCCAGACAACAATCAGTTAGTATTTGTGTGGGACTGTGAAACCACAGTGCTCTTCTGCACCTCAGTGTTTTGGCAGCCCTCATTGTATGTTTTAAAGAAAGAAATATTATAGAAAAAACTCTATTTTAGTCTGTGCCAGGCAGCAATAAGTTATTATTTGTGTAGGACTTTGAAACAATAGTCCTGTTGTGCAACTGAGTGCTAATGTTGCTTGCAGTGTCTAGTGCAGATGTAGTGATATATGAGGAGGGAGTTCCAAAGAAATTATAGAGGTGGTAAAGGTCAGCACAGGGGCGCTTGTCATTAGGATGAAGACAAAGAAAAGCAGGCATTATACAGTACCCACCAGCTGAGGTAGGTACTGGCACTCATTGCTCAACCTCACAAGGCAAAGGGAGAGTGATAGACAGTAGCTAACTTGGCTACTATGACTCTAGACAAGGAAGGCTGGAGGAGTGAGCCCTCATTTACCACCACAGTAGCTCCAGCATCTAATGGGGGGAGTCAGGAGAGAAAAAGGTTGTCAAGGATAAGAGGAGGGAGGGCAAGTAATGAAGGCTGGTAAAGAAGATATAGAGGAGACTGAGGGTGATAATAATGTATCAGGTGCTCACATGGAACCTTAATCCAAAAAAGGAAAACATAATAAGTGTGACTCTGATGGCAAATACAGTGTCTGATCTAACTACTTAGAATAGGATAAAAAAGTCCCAGAAATGTGATAGGTGACACTGACAATGGTATGGTGGGCATCTCCTCAAGATTTTAAGGAAAACACAACAAGCCACATAACCAGAAAAAGGAGATGAGGAGCCACAACCCCCCCCCCAACTACCAACAGGGTACGCTACCCCCACCCATCCAAATCCTTTGTGTGGGACTATTTGTTTTTTGATCCATTGGATGAGAGTATGACAATATGCCAACCATGCCATACTCACATCAACTGTGGCAAAAGGGGATTACATCTTGGTGCTGGTGGTCAGCACACCCACCTTAAACACAATCATCTGTCTAGCTATCTAAGCAAAATCCAGGAGCAGCTGATGAGGTACCGGGAGCACCTGTTATTCATTATCACTCATAGCCAGGAGACAGAGAAAGAATAAAAGGAGGAGGATCTTGATAAGGGAGGCACCACTAGTACTTCTGGCATGTCAGAAAAATAGAGAGAAAAAAAATCACCTACTTATTGTCATTAGAACAGAAGTTACCATTAGATGGTGGAGGCTATCCTCACTCATGTAAATCTGGTGGGAAAATTATGAAAAAACATCAGTTCATGTGAGGAAAAAGGTATTTTACCAGCCAACAGTAGCGCAATCTGTCACATTTTACAAAGTTGCCTAATAATCTAATAGTGTCCGGGGAACTTGGTATCGCCACAGGAAACACGTTTGCAGTTGATCTCTTGCCATATCCTTCCAATAAGAATCCAGGTTTCAGGAAGCTGATGCAAAGTTTTGCACTAAATGACAAATACCATTGTGAACATACAAAGTGCTTGTGCATGCCCCCAAACAGATCCTTCATCAGGCCCCACCTTGAATACAGAGTGTGTTTTAGGACTTAAGTTGACATGATTGTGAAAGTACAGAAGAGAGGGACCAAGGGGTGGAGGGTTTGGAAAACACGGGCTATGTGGAAATGGGGGACAAATGTAATGGTAAAAATCTAGATGGCAAAAACAAAACAAAATGGGAAAGAATAATGAAAGGGCTTTAGCTGATGACTTGATGAAGCAGCAGGCAACACTTGTCAGACCCTCCCACTGAATGATACTAATACCATGCATACCTAATAGCACTTTGGATGCTCATTTCATTGCTGCCATGGGGTGACGGTGTGTTCCACCCACCCTGCCCATCCTCCTCTTCCTACCCGCTAGTCACTGTACGGCTGCGACTTTCATGGTGTTGGCCCTGCTGGCCTCTTCTGTGCTGCTCCTTGCTTGGGCATTGCTGCTTATGTGGGTTTCCATTTTTCTCACTTCCACATGGTTGTCTGTAGCCCTGCCTGGTTCCCTGCCATGTCTGCAACATTCCTGCTGTTTTCCCTAGCCTGTCAGTGCATTAATTGACTTGCCTTCCCTTGCAGTTTGTCTCTCACTGTACTCCCTGGCTCTTGCAGCCCTCCTCATTCACTCTAGGGTTACTGCTGGCCTCTTCACCTGCCTGGCTTCTGCCCCTGCCTGGCACCCTGTCAAGCTGCTGTCATCAGGAGTTGGCTCCCTGGTGGGCTAGTGTAGCCCCCTTCCCTCCTGTATGCCTGATTGTGGGCTGTAGTAAAAATAAAGATTAACCTGGTGGTCTAGTGGCTCTCACCCCATATGCCCAATTGCGGGCTGTAGTAAAAATAAAGAGAACCCGGTAGTCTAATGGATCTCACCCTGTATGCCTGATCACGGGCTGTAGTAAAAATAAAGATGAACCCATGGGCTAGTGGATCTCACCCTGTATGCCCAATCATGGGCTTAAATAAAAATAAAGATTAACCCAGTGGTCTAGTGGATCTCACTCCATATGCCCAATCGAGGGCTGTAGAAAAAATAAAGATGAACAAAATGGTCTAGTGGATCTCACCCCATATTCCCGATCGTGGGCTGTAGTAGTAATAATAGATACTCACCTGGTGGTCCAGTGGTACCCCCCTCCTCACCCATCCACAGACCCCCGCACTCAGCACCCCCATCGCGGCAGCATCTTCAGCCTGTATACCACCCGCTGCCTGCCAAATGACAATGTATGGTATGATCTGTACACCTATTGGGCCACAGTGTGGACTAAAGGGCTTGCAGACCATACTGTACTACACAGTGTTCATTTCACATATCTGGTCCTGTGTAGTACAGTATGGTCTAGCCAATAGTCTACACTGGCAATGAAATGCAGATCATACTATACACTGTAATTCTGTAAGCTGCCGGGTGGTATGCGGGTGGGTGCTGCCACCCGCCAATGATGGGGGGGGTTGATGGGTGGCCGGGGTCCTCTGTGGGTGGGTGGAGAGGAGGGTGCCACTGGACCACCAGGTTGATATCTATTATTACTACTACAGCCCACGATTGGGCATAAGGGGTGAGATTCACTATACCACTGGGTTAATCTTTATTTTTACTACAGCCCACGATCCCCAGTGGATTTCAAATAGAATAGTGGCACATGAGGCAGCTACCAGCTCAGGGAATGCACAGCTGTACCAGGACTGCAAGGAAGCAGGAGTTTGCAGTGGTAGTGGGGCATAGTCCATTTAGGGACTTAGTATCATAGTAATGTGTCAGCAGAAAAGAACCACCCTGGTCCATCTAGTCTGCCCATTTCCCACCTGCCACTACTTGTCTCCACTTCCCATGGATATTTTCCTCTGCCCATTAACCAACTCCTTGTGTTTGTCCCATGCCCTCTTGAATTTCTCCACTGTTTCTGCACATAACACCTCATTAGGTAATCTGTTCCAAGGTTCCACTACCCTCTCAGTGAAATAACATCTCCTTACATTACTCATTTCATTTTCATTTTTATTTTTTATACTTATAAAACCAGATGAGCAAAGATTGCCTGTTTTCACTGGTGACAAGTTATATCTAAAAACACAATAAAAAATTACAATACATTTAGGAGCAGACCATTCAATTCACTTAAAGTGCAGTTACAAAAACAGATACGTTTACGTTTTTGAATAAAGCCAGTATTTTAACCTTTTTTTAAAGCACTGAATGAGATTACTCTCAACAATTTCTGTCAGCATCTTGTTAAAAAAGTAGGTGCTCTGAATAATAGAGATCTTTGATCCAAAGTAGTATTAAAAAATTGTATTTTAAAGTTGAATTTATACTGGGACCTAGTGGATAATGCATTTAATGCCCTGGGAAACATTAGAGAAATAGACAGGGGAAGAAGTTTACATTTTACTTTAAATAAAAAAGCACCCATTTTGAGAAGAACTCAATCATCAAAAGATAAAGAATAAGACTGTTCATATAAATCAGAACAGTGGGATTGAAAGGGCACATTTAGTCAAAATCTTAAGGCGGAATGATATATCGCTCGAAGTGAATTCAGAGCACTACAACAGGAGGAGGTATATATCAGTATGCCATAGTCTAATACCGAAAACAGGAAACTATGGACTAAAAGTTTTCTGGATTCAAGGGTCAAAAGAGACTTAATCCGATAAAGAATGCCCAACCTTTGATGCAGGCTTTTCCTAAGGCTCTGAATGTGGGGTTCAAAAGTAAACCGACTATCTAAAGTTATCCCTAAATACTTGAAGACTAAGACAAGTTCAATTTCATTACCCTTTTTATCAGTAATTGAGGGGAAATTGGTGGGTGCTTTCTTATTACGAGAAAAAAACATTACTTTTGTTTTTTGTGAATTCAGCACCAAATGATTTAACAATAACCAGACCTGCAGATGATCAAAATCAATCTGAAGATGGTAAAGAGCAATCTCAGGTCTGGGATTGGTACAAAAAAATAGCAGTGTCATCTGCATAAAGAGTCATCTCTGTATTGGTACAAATATTTGGGTCTGAGTTCATAAAAAATGATAAAATGAGTGGTCCCAGGATTGAACCCTGGGGTACACCACAAACTAAAGGGAGGGTCTGGGATGTGGATGAACCAATAATTGTTCTAAAAAAATCTATTACTTAAGACACTTTGATACCACCTAATTACATCAGCAGAGAAATGAAGGCCATGAAGAACACCCAGGAGAAGATCAAATTCGACCAGGTCAAAAGTCTTGGTGAGGTCCACAAACAGTGCCACACATTAGTGACCTCTATCGAGTGCACTGTGTACACTGCCTGTGAACCCCACCAAGGCTGTTTCAGTATTAAAACCTGGCTTAAAGCCATGTTGGTTTCCTGAAAGTAAAGAATATTTCCTGAGGAAAAACCAAGGTTTGATCCATCACAATTTTTCAAGAATTTTGTAAATGAGTGATTAACGGGGATATTGGTCGATAGTTAGTAACAATGAAAGAGTTTCCATTCTTCAAGATGGGTTTTATGGTTGCCAATTTCCAACTACATGGAAAGACATTATAAGACAAAGAAAACTGAAGAAATGAGCTAATGGATAAGTAAAACAGTTTATACCTAATTTAATAATCCTAATATCCACTCCATCCTGGCCCTGGAGGGGTTTTGGATTATTTTCCAAAATATATTTTTTTTACTAGAGAAGGAGTAATACGATTAAAGTAAAACTTTGGATTGTGTAATTACAGACATCTTTGGAATCAATTCCATTGTCCAAAACGATGGACAATGGGGGTTCTATAAGAACCAAGGTTCCCAAAATGTCTATTAAAAATGTTAGAAACCAAAGAAGGATCGCTAATACTTTGTCCATCTTGAAAGATGGTGGGGGAAAAACCTTTTTTCTGTTTTCACATAATTTTATTCAGAAAATCCCAAGTTTTTGGGGGGATTACCCCTAGAATTCCTTTGTTCTTTTAGGCAGTAAGTGACCCTAACTTTCCTAATTTCAGATTTACATTTGTTTCTGAGTGTCTTATACTCTTGAAGAAGAGCAGAAGTTCTCATTGTCTTATATTACTTCCAACATTTATCACGTTTTCTCATTAAATGGATGAAATCCCTTGTAACCCATTCTTGTTTAGAGGATCTGATTCTTATTTTCTTTAAAGGGGAAACTCTATTTACAATGGCATTATAAGCTATACAGAAAAAATCCCACATTGCATCAATATTAGTAGAAGATAAAAGGGGGACCAATCTATTTCTTTAAACAGGTCTTCAATTCTCTGGGAAATTAAATTAGCCAAATTTCTACTCTTAAATCTTCCCCCTTCCAATCTTAAATCATGACCCCTTGTTTTAACTTACTTTCCTTTTGAATAAGCTACCTTCATTCACTTTATTCATTCCCTTTGCATACTTAAAAGTCTCTATCATGTCATATCTATCTCTTCTAACCTCCAGCGGGTATAGATTTAATTCTCTCCATCTAGTCTCATATGGCTTCTCCTGCATATCTTGCACCATATTTGTTGTCCTTCTGTGAACCATCTCCAACCCATCTATATCCTTTTTTAAATGAGGCCTCCAGAACTGAACCCATACTCCAGATGTGGGCTGACCATGGTCTTATATAAAGGCATAAACACCTCCTCTTCCTACTTATTATACCCCTTCCAGTGCATGCCATCATTCTACTAGCTTTACCTACTGCCTTACTACATTGATCTACTACCTTAAGGTTGTTAGAGATAATAATCCCCAGGTCCCTTTCCTGTTGTGTTTGCTGTATCAGTTCTTCCCCCACTGAGTACTCAGCCAATGGATTTTTACGCCCCACATGCATCACTGCACACTTCTTAGCATTGAACTTCAGCTGCCAAATGTCCAAGCACTTCTCTAGGGTGCTCAGATCTCTATTTATTTATTTAACAGTTTTACCAGGAAGGCATACTGAGCAGGGTACTGCTCAATTCCAGATGCGCCCTTGGGGTGTGGGGGAGAGGGAGAAATACAGTAGAAATAACATATAGAAATACAATCATATATACAGTTAAGCAATAGCAGAAGAAATACAATGGAGTAAAATGTACATTCTGAGCAACTTAGTTGTGCCCTGAAGAAAGAAGTTAATAATGCGACATGAATCGACTAACGCAGTGGGTACAGCTGTGCAGAACCACTGGCTACTAGCTGAGGGGTCAGAATGCTTAGCAGTATTCACATTGCAAGTTGTAGAACAGGAAACACTGTGTTATGGCATAGATAAGGGTCTGTGAAATGCAAGTGTGGAGCAGTGCAGCTCAGTAAACTGGGCAGAAATTGGTGACGGACACGATACTAGGCCCTGAGCAGTGCAAGTTGCATGAGCATGTAGTGGAGAAATGTATCTTGAGTAGGGGGTTGAGATGTTGTGTGCTGGTGGTGTGCCTAATGTCTACTGGCAAGGAGTTCCATAATTTTGGCATCCGGTATTTAAAGGCAGCCTGGCCAGAAGCGGTGGACATGTAGGAGACATGGAGAAGCCAGGAATCAATGTTCCTGAGTGAGTATGCAGGCTGGGGTAGAACTGCTAGGGTGGCCACAAGGTAGGTGGGGAGGGACTGTGCCCAGAATTTCGCAGTGGTCCTGGCACAGTGGATCAGTCTCTGATCATGGAGAGAAGGGAGGTCTAAGGACCGGGAAAGGTCACAGTGATGGGTTGTGGGGGGGCAGTCCAGGGCGAAATGACAGAAAGAGTGGAAGAGAGGATCAAGTCTGGCTAGGGAGGACTTAGGGGCTGCACTATAGACTACGTCCCCATAGTCCAGGATTGGGAGGATAATTTTTTGTACAATTGCCGAGTGCGTTGGCAGGGGGACACATCTTCTATTGCGGTATGAAGCACCCAGCATGGGGTGCAGTTTCTTATGGATCGCATCAATATGCACAGAAAAGTCAAGGTGCTGATCTAGACAGACTCCAAGGTATTTGAAGGATGTACAAGCCTCCAGGGGGGAGCCATCAAGAGTGTGGAAGATGAGGGTGGTGGGAAGATGGGAGAGTTTTGTCCTTGTGCTGAATGTTAGGGAGACAGTTTTCTTGGGATTTAGAAATAGCTGATTAGAATGAAACCAGAGTTGGACATTGTTGAAATCCTGCTGGAGTCTGGTATCTACTACAGAGGGGGATGGACCTGAGGCATACAGTACTGTATCGTCTGCATACATATGAATGGAGGTATGTGGGCAGGATGAAAGCAGATCATTCAGGAAGATGGAAAACAACATTGGCCAAGGGCCAAGGACAGAGCCTTGGGGGACCCCAGTAGTGACAAGGAGGGAGGTGGAAGTGGCAGAGCCAATTCGGACTGATTAGGACCTGCCTGCCAGGTATGAATGGAACCAGCTGGTGGCAGGTCCTGATAGTCCATCAAGAGAGAGCTTGGACAGTAGCAGAGCATGAGAGACTGTGTCAAAGGCCTTTGCCGGGTCAAAGAAGATAGCCACGGTGATACTCCCATTATCCATTCCCATGAGGATGGTGTTGGTGAGTCGTAGGAGAGAGGTGATGGTGGAGCACGTTTTCTTAAAACCAGCCTGGCACAGAGTGAAGATGGAGGTGGAGTTGAGAAAGGGGGAGAGCTGAGAGAGCACAAGGTACTCCTGGATTTTGGATAAAATGGAGAGAAGTGAGATAGGGTGGTAGTTGCCCAGGGAGGAGGGATCACCACCTTTATGGAGGGGGATGACTGTGGCATGTTTCCATTTAAATGGGATTGATCCATGCCTGAAGGATAGGTTAAAGAGAGCGGCCAGTGGGCTGGCTATGGCTAGAGCAGATAGGTGAAGCATTTTGGATTCCAGTCCAGATGGGCATTTACCTTTGGAGGGATTGAGTGACCATAGGGCTTTTTTTTTTCCCCCCTACAGTTTATCTCCTTCCCCTAGCCTGCCACCTCCGACTCTTCAGGAGGACAAGTGGACATCCCACTGCCCAGAACCCTACCCAAGCAGACCTCTAGCCCCCATGAAGCTGCAGATTACCCCCTGGGTGGGGACGAGGAGGGGGGTCAGACACCCTGTAACTTACGTTTCATCGGTCCTGAGGTCTGCTGGGTGGGCACGGCCTCGGTCCTCCCATCTTCCCGGCTGAGGCAGGCTTTTTTCCATTTTTCCCCCTCCCTGAGCAGCGAGTGACTTCCCACGATGTCATGACGCAAGCGTCGATGTCCAAGCTGCTCAATGGCCATCCCATCCCCTAAAGGGGCTTGCAGTTCCCCGAGCCTCCGCTCAGGGTCATGCAAGTTGAGGGCATCGGCCTAATCCCTTCCCGGAGAAGGCGAGCTGTCATTGGATGCTCCAGCCTATCTCCTCCTGGCTGACCGACTGATGACCCGAGTCTGCTCCTGAACCTGGGTCGCCGGTGTGGTGCGAGGTGTGGCGTCCAGTGCCTCAACCCTCAGTGCCATCGGACCGGTGACCATAGGGCTTTTATTACCTCTGCTGGAGTAACTAGGCGAAAGGAGAAGTGGGAGAATGGGGGTGTGGCTGGGATAGAGGGGGTGGCTGCATGGGGTGGGGTGGAAGACAGGATAAGAGAGAGGACATGCAGCTTGTGAAAAAGAAGTTAAGCTCAGTGGCCACAGTGCTTGGTGCAGTGACAGTGATGCCTGCTACGTTGAGGGCTGGTGTAGGGGGTTGGGCAGGAGGGGAGAAGTGAGATTTAATTGACTTCCAAAACCTAGCTGGGTTATTAAAGTTAGTGTGGAAAGAGGACTTAAAGTAATTAGTTTTGGCCTGCTGGATAAGCCTTGTGCAGGCATTCCGCAGTGAGCGGTAGTGTTGAAGTGCCATCTGAGAACTTGTTACCTTATAGGTTTTCCAGGCTCAGTCCCTGACTTGAAGTTGATCTATGAGATCGGCAGTCACCCAGGGCAAGTGGGCACCCCTTACTCTGGATCTTCTGAGTGGTGCATGGTAGTCCCAGATAGCAAGGAATCTTTATGTGAAAAATTCAAGGGCAGTGTCAATGGTGGGTGCCCGTGGGATGTAGGACCAGTCGATTTTATTCAGGTCAGTTAGGAGTGCTGTCAGGTCCAGGGATTTATAGGACCTGATGAGTAGTGTATGGGGGGGGACCTTAGGTCTGAATATTTTCCGCACCAAGTATATCATGTGGTGATCACTGAGAGAGTCCGGTAGGAATCCAGCATCGATAATATGATGGGGTGGGAGGTTATGGCCCAGTCCAATAGAGTAAGGCCTCAATCCTTCCTGCTATGTCAACCCTATCATATAATTTTGCATCATCTGCAAAAAGACACACTTTCCCTTCAAGTCCCACTGATATATATGTTAAAAATGATTGGTCCCAGTACTGACCCCGAGGAACACCGCTTACCACCCACATTGTACTAGAATGTACATCATTTACCACCACCCTCTGACTTCTATCCTTCCAATTTTCCACCATCTAGTTATTTTCTGTCCCACCCCAGGCTCTCTGTCTTATTTACTAGCCTTCGGTGTGGAACAGAGTCAAAGGCCTTACTGAAGTCCAGGTAGGCCACATCAACTGGCCCTCCTTGATCAATAACCTTTGTTACCCACATCAAAAAATGTGATCAGATTTGTCTGGCAAGATATCCCACTAGTAAAGCCATGATGCTTTTCATCTAATAGTTTATTGTCCATTAAGTATTTTACCATTCTTTCCTTTATTAACACCTCCATCATCTTACCCACCACTGATGTGAGACTGACAAGGCAGTAATTCCCCGCCTCATCCCTGCAGCCCCCCTTATAAATTAGTACTACGTTCACCATCCTCCAGTCACTCAGAACCCCCCGTATCCAGGGATGAATTAAATAACTTTGTCAGATGTGATGCCAGCTTGAAAGTTAATAATTCTTAGGGACTTGAAAGTTAATAAAATTACCTTTTAGTTGATCCTCTGTCTAACTGGTGGCCACTGCAGGATAAGCAGTGCCAATATCATGGCATATGACCTCCAAATAGAGCTCAGAAGATTCACTGCTGTGTTCTGCCCTAGTTGCAGGATTCAGATGAAACCACAATGTACACGTTATTGCAACCCAAGCATGAGGAGGCTGACAACAGGCTGGCTACATGAGGCTGGCTACAACATATTCAGAAGAGACAGGGCAGGTAGGAAGGGAGGACGAGTGGCACTTTATGTGAAAGATGACATAAAGGCCACAGAGATCCAGGAGGAACAAAATGGGGGAGAGATACTGTGAGTTAAGCTGGAAAGGAAAATGGGGCGGGCCATCCGCACAGGTGTGGTTTATAGACTACCAGCCCAGGAGGAAGAAACAGATAGGGAGCTGATGCTAGCCATCCAAAGGATGGCAGACAAGGGTGAGGTAGTGCTGGTTGGAGACCTCAATATTCCAGACATGGACTGGAGCATCCCAGCAGCAGTATCAACCAAAAGCAGATTTATCCTGGACTCCCTTCAAGGTGCCTTCCTCAAGCAACTGGTCATGGAACCAACTCGGCAGAAGTCAGTACTGGACCTTGTGCTCACAAACAGGAACAGTGTGACGGGAGTAACAGTGGCGGAGCACCTGAGGAACAGTGACCACCAGTCATTGCAGTTTGAAATCACAGAAGGAGCAGAACCAAACCACACAAAAACATATGTCCTGGATTTTAGGGGGGCAGACTTTGGGAAAATGGGGAGATGCTTGAAAGAGGCATTAAGGGAATGGGGCAGGAATCAGGGGTTGAGGAACTGTGGGCAGTATTTAAAACGGGGATTACAAGAGCAACAGAATTATGCATTAAGCGGGTTAGCAAGGGGAAAAGGAAGAGGAGACCATTATGGTTTTCCATGGAGGTAGCGGAGAAAGTGAAAGCCAAAAAGATTGCATTCAGGCAATACAAAAAGACACAGGCAGAAGGGGATAGGGAGAAGTACCAGGAGAAGCAAAGGGAGGCAGGGAGATCAGTAAGGGAAGCCAAAGCTCAGACAGAAGAGCACATTGCAAAATCAGTGAGCAGAGGAAACAAAACTTTTTACAGGTACATAAGTGAAAAAAGAAAAGCAAAGGGAGGGATAGTGAGACTGAAGGGGGAGGATGGGGCCCACGTGAGGATGACAACAGTAATGCTGACATATTGAACAGGTATTTCTGCTCAGTCTTTACTGAGGAAGAGGAGGGTGATGGGCCTGAAGGAAGTACAAGGGGTGGGAATGATGCAGAAATGGACACAAGTCCCTTCACAAGAGAAAGGGTCCTGAAGGAACTGGATGGAATAAGAGTTGATTAAGCAATGGAGCCAGATGGAATGTACCCCAAGGTCCTTAAAGAACCAAGAGAGGTGGTGGCTGAACCTCTGGCAATCCTGTTTAGCCAATCACTGGAAACAAGGGAGGTACCAAAAAACTGGAGGACAGCAGATGTAGTCCCCTTATACAAAAGTGGGAACAAAGAGTAAGTGGGGAACTACAGACCAGTTGGCCTCACCTCGGTAGTGGGGAAGATCATGAAAGCACTACTGAAGGAGAGATTGGTGGAACATCTGGTTGTCAACAGACTACAGGACCCAAGGCAGCATGGTTTCACCAGGGGGAGGTCATGTCAGACCAACCTCATTGAATTTTTTGACTGGGTGACTAGGGAGATGGATCGGGGAGAGCAGTGGACATGGCCTATCTGGACTTCAGTGAGGCCTTTGACACTGTGCCACATAGAAGGCTATTACACAAACTGGGGAATATGGGTGTGGGCAGGACAGTAGTGCAGTGGGTAGGTAACTGGCTGGGCAGCAGGACACAGAGGGTGGTGGTAATGGCTGTCACTCCACAGAGGGAAGAGTGACCAGTGGGGTACCACAGGGATCAGTGCTGGGACCGGTCCTATTCAACATCTTCATCAGTGACATTGCGCAGGATCTGGGAGGCAGAATTTCCCTGTTCGCTGATGACACAAAGCTCTGTAACAGACTGAGAATGAGAAGGGACCTGCAGAAACTTGAAGAATGGTCAGTGGGTTGGCAGTTGAAATTCAATGCAAAGAAGTGCAATATAATGCATATGGGACCCAAAAATCCTGGCACAATATATCAGTTGGGGTGAGGATATAGCATGCAACAAGCAGTAAAGGAATCTTGGGGTTATCATCTCTGATGACCTCAAGGTAGGGAAACAGTGCGACAAGGCAGCAGGTAAAGCAAATAGGATGCTAGGATGCATAGGCAGGGACATCACCAGCACGGAAAGGGAGGTCATAATTCCACTATACAAGACACTAGTGAGGCACCACCTGGAGTACAGTGTACAGTTTTGGAGACCTTACCTACAAAAGGATATAGACAGGGTAGAGAAGGTTCAGAGGAGGGCAACAAAGATAGTACATGGATTGCATCAAAAGTCCTATAAGGACATGTTGAAGGACTTGAATATGTACTCCCTGGAGGAGAGGAGGGAGAGGAGGGAGAGAGGGGATATGATAGAAACATTCAAATATCTTATAGGGAGGAACAGGGTGCAGGAATACACTATTTTTAAGTGAAAAAGATGTTCCAGTACTAGAGGGCATGGGATGAAGTTGAAGGGAGAATGATTCAGAGGAAATATGAGGAAGAATTTCTTCACAGAACGAGTGGTGGACAAGTGGAACACCCTGCCAGAGGAAGTGGTGGGGGCTGAAACAATCATGGGGTTTAAGAATGCATGGGATACACATTAAGGAATTCTGGAGGTCAGGGGTGAGGGTAACAGACTTCTAGGAAAACATAAAGTGAACTTACAAGCTCAAATGGGCAGACTGGGTGGGCCATAGGCCCTTATCTGCCGACACTATCTATGTATATATGACAAAATTTAGTGATCAGCGGGTGCTGTACTTTTGAACTAAAGCCACACAAACCACCGGGTATTTCTTCCCAAATAATTTTTTTTTAATTTAATTTTTAAAATATCCCAATGTTTCGTCTTTATCACATAGACTTTTTCAAGGGGATTTAATCATACATTCTAAAGAAAAGAAAAAAGTATAATTGTTTGCATACCCACATTATATCACATAATATAAATTTACAATTTCTTTAACAGCTATATTACCTTTGCACAGCACATAATGACATCTGATTGCATTTGCTCTATAATGCTGTTGTAATGGTAAACAGTAAAACTCATTTAAAATGCATGTTTCAAACGCCAGATGCCCCATGTATTATATTTACATAAACACCCCAGTGTTATTTTGTCCTTTAACTTAAATATTCTAGCTGACTTTCTCTTTTGTATTTAACAAGTTAATTGACCAACATGTTTCCTAATATATGTATATTCGTACTAATATTATTTTTCACACCATGTATAATATTCTGTGAAAACCTGCATATTGACCTGCTTTCATGTTTATTAAAACATTATCTTATGGACAGCCAGAGGGCGCTGTGCTGAAGATGGCTGCTTGATTCTTCATCTCCCTGGATTCACCAAATATCATCATCCATCCTACAGATTCCAGACTTCCTACCTTCACCAACATCTGAGATCTTACTATATGTACATCGCAGAACAGCTCAGGTACAGTATTTTATTGCCTCACAATTACTGAACGAAGTTATCTACAGCTTTTCAATTTCTCTATTAAGGCCTACAATAATGGCAGACCAATCTCCACATAACAGTTCTCTTAATAGAGTGGAGGCAATGTTTCAGCAACTAATAAGTGAAATCAATGTATTAAAAATTGCACCTCAACAAAATATCAATAATACGCAGGCACTTGATCAAAAAATCAGCGCTACTGATGTTAAAGCATCTCAAAATGAAGATTCCATTAACACATTACAGGCTACCATCAGGGAGCAGGACAGAGTTATTAGGAACCTTCAGGACAAAATAGATGATATTGAAAATAGAAACAGACGAATAACCTTAGATTTCTCGGATTTCTGAAGGTGTTGAACTAGGAGACACCAGTGCTCTTCTAACTCATGTACTTCCTTCTTTGCTTAAATTACCAGCCGGCCAAGACCTAATCATCGCAAGATCTCACCGCACCTTAAATCCGAGGCCTGGACCCGACCAGAAACCCAGGCCCATCATTGCCAGATTTCTAAACCACGCACATACTGAACTGATTCTTCAAAAAGCGAGGCAATTAGGTGCACTTACTTGGCAAGAAAACAGAATCCTAATTTTCAGAGACTATTCTAAAGAATTATCTAACAAACGAAAAGCTTACAACCCCATTAAAACAATCCTTCATCAGCGTGGAATTAAGTTTGCACTGCGTTACTCTGCAACAATGCATCTTTTTTTTGAATGATTCTACCAGAGATTTCAGTACCCCAGAATCTCTCTGAATTTCTGAATTGGACACAGCCCGCACTTACATTGCCTTGCGATGCTAATGCAGCTCGTTCCTGCTCCAGCACAAGCACTTCGCAATTACAATGTCTTGCCCTTCCTGCTGAAACTGTCCTTCAGGTCCCTGAGAAATCTGCAGCCATCATATCTGCCACTGTAGCTCCTGCCAGAAGCTCTGCACGATGCAAGAAAAAGCATCTGGTTCTTCTCTAAATAATAATACCTGCTGTTTAAATAATATTTCCACCTCTCCAGCTTCCCATGTGGAACGTCACATCAGTTTTTCTACTCCTCTTACCTTGTCTAACAAATTCTCCCCACTCCAAGAAGATCTGCTCCAAGAAGATCTGCACTCATCTACGGAGGATCTGAGACAGACTGTATCCAACCCCTTTACTCAAGACCAGAAGAAGCTTTCAATGGGTAATGACTCTCCTGATTCTTCCTGGTCTGATCTTGTGTCCAGCTCTCCCTTTAAATCATCTGAACCACCCAAAAAGAAAAGGAGAAGAAAATTGAAGAGCAAGGCTACCTGAGGCTTTTCCCACTAAAAAAAAAAAAAAAAAATTTGTAATAAATACTATGGCCCATAATTAGATGTGATATAGCAGTTTCTCACCAGAATCCCTCCTCTTCACACCACCTCACTCGATTCCTTCAGTACATTTACCGAAGTGCAGTCTCTATCGCACTCCAACAGGTTTGGAGCACTTAAATGCAGTAAATCACTATCGCTGCTGAGAAGCCTTGTATCTGTCTGTGGGAGGAGCCAATTGACACTGGAGGTATTTAATCCATGTGGAGTTACTCTCAATGTATTCAATGGAAAAAAAAATAAATGAGAGAAAGAATAAATATTACAATGTTTGTAAGATCTCTTCTAATTAATCCTTGTGTGGTGCCAGACATTAGTATATATAATTGCTATTTACACTCTAATTTTTCATAAGCTTTGGCACCACCATGTGGTCAGATGCATACATACATATATAGAGTTCTGTATTTCATATCAGTGTGCACTTAACCCCTACTATTATAGCATTTTTCCACATAAATCCTATCATTTGGAATGTGGAGGATGATTAGACAAATACTCTAAATTCATTTACTTATTTAATATTTATTTTGCATCACTTCTGGTATGCAGTGCATCAGGTGCATTCCCATTATATCTCACAGATTTTGCACCAAAGTATGCTTCCAATTGTATTTCTATACATTGAGTTTTTCCCTTTTCACATTATTCTTCATCCCATTTTCTTCCAAATCATTGGAACTTATAAAATGATTCACAATACACTGATGCACTATGAACCTATAGTATATACTGCATTCCCTAACCTAGCTTATGTGGATTAATACACATCGGGCATCCTTTATCTGGCTCACACTGTTTCAGCATTATCTGCCATCATGTTGGTATACTTTATTTAATATTGGACTTATTGCTAGGTCCAAGCTAATTCATTATGTTTGGAATTTAACACTGTTACATAATTATCCTTTTTTATTTGGTAGAATGATGTTTTGTTTTTTTCCAGGGTAATGCTTTATTTACCTCAGCACAAATCTCAATTACACTTCATTAATATACTGTTATATAAAGTTTAGTATCTTAAGATTATAAGGTAAACCGTATCTTGAGATTCACTAATTACTCTACACGCCTAGTAGTGTAGAGTGGCAGTCCTGGTATATTTACCGACTCTTATTGCTCTGCATTTCATAAAAGTTTCAAATTAATATTCTTGTTACTGAGTTATACTAACGTTTGTTGGTTCTAATGTTTAATTACTTGATATTCTTATCTCTATACTCTCCCTCTGTGAGACAAAATGAATACAAATACTCAATCATCTCGAACCCATACAAGTTAAGGGCCCTGCATACATTTGTTTATTATATATATTTACCTTTTGAATCTGTGACATCCTCCAAATTAATGGTATTGAGTCCCTAATTCCTATTTGTAACTAATTACCTTATATCCTAGTACCATGAGTGATCTAATCTTACATTCATGGAATGCCAAGGGACTCAACTCGCCTTGTAAACGTAAACAAGTACTTACCTATCTTAAAAGCATAAAACACATATTGCTTTCTTACAAGAAACTAAACTTTTATCAGAGGATGTTCATACAGACTTAAAAGGGACTGGGTTGGTCAAGTATATGCGTCATCTTCTCCATCCAAAAAACATGGGGTTGCTATCTTAATACATAAATCTCTTAATTGGCCCCCCATAAAAATCATTAGAGACCCGGATGGTAGGTGGATTATAACCCTATTAAACACCACAGCAGGTCCGCTTATGTTTGTGAATGTATATGCACCCAACTTTGATTCACCCATTTTCTTCCATAATCTATCCCAACAAATTATGATTAATAATAAAAATAATTCACCTATTCCTACTGGTGGTGACTTTAACTTAGCACTACAAGCATATTTAGACAGAAGTAACTCATCACATGATGCCCACCCCCGTAGTATTAATGCTCTATCAATGCTTATGAAGGATTTAAGTCTCTCTGACATTTGGAGACTACATCATCCCAGACAATGAGATTACACCTTTTATTCCTCTTTACATAAATCATATAGTAGGATTGATTATTGGTTCTCTTCTCCCCTCATTACTGAAAAAATTATTGATACATCGATTCTCCCTATTGTTATATCTGATCATTCCCCTATCAGTTTGCATTTACTCTGGGGTCCACCTTCTTCTAAATCCCCATCTTGGCGTTTAGACCCACTTTTACTCAGAGACCCTGAATTCACTCCTTGGATTAAAACCCAGATTCAAGATTTTCTTTCTATTAACGATACTCCAGATATGTCTCAAGGTACTATCTGGGAAGCATTAAAAGCCACTATTAGAGGTAAAATTATTAGTTATGCAGCGCATAGAAAGAAATTAAGAGAACAACAATTAGCTAATTTAGAAAAATCCCTTAAAGAAAAAGAAACCCAATACTATAAATTAAATAAACCCAATCACAATTCACAGCTTCATCTGGAAATTCTACAATTAAGAATTAAAATTAATGAGAGATATCCAGGAAAGCTGAACTTGCCCTTTTTAGGATTAAACACGGTTATTGGGAACAAGGGGATAAATGCGGAAAGTTGCTCTCTTACCAGCTAAAAACTCAACAGATGCAGAGACATATAGCAGGTCTAAAAGATCCATCAGGTCAGACACACACAGACAACCTTTCAATCAATCGTATTATCCAATCCTTTTACCATCAACTATACTCGCAACCTAATACTACAAATCCCAACCTAATACAACATTTTCTGGAAAAATTGAATCTACCCCACCTATCCCCTCAGGACAAAGCTGTGCTTGATAAACCAATCACTTTACAGGAAATCCAAACTGCTTTATCATCATTAAAAACGGTAAAGCACCTGGCAGTGATGGGTTCCCTATTGATTTTTATAAAACCCTATCTGACACTCTTTGTCCTGTATTAGTCAATGTATTCCAAGAAGCAACCTTAATAAAGAAACTCCCATGCACAATGACCAAAGCCATCATAACAGTCTTACCAAAAAAGACAAAGACCTTTACTTCCTTCAAACTATAGACCGATCTCACTTCTTAATACTGATGGAAAAACTTTTGCCAAATTATTAACTCTCCGCTTAGAATCTTTAATGACTAAACTCATCCATACTTCTCAATCAGGATTTATCAAAAATAGAAACAGTTCCGATCATCTTCACTCATTACTCAATTTAATTCACAAAGCAAAAACTCTTAAAACCCCTGCAGCTGCAATAGCCATTTACTTTGAGAAAGCATTTGACTCTCTCAATTGGGAATATCTATATCAGGTGCTATCTCATTTTGGCTTTACAAATATTTTTTATGCTTGGATTCAATTATTGTATACCTCCTTCAGTTCGAGTTCTCACGAACTCTATTTTGTCCCCTCCTTTACTTAGCAAGAGGCACCAGACAAGGATGCCTTTATCTTCATTGTTTATACTTGCCATGGAACCTCTTTCGCGTCCCTACGTCCAATCTGGTACAATAAAGGCATTACTATTGGTAACTCTCACTATACTTCACTCGATATGCAGATGATCTCCTTATTTTACTTGAAAACCCTCGAAAGTTCTGGGCAACCTTTAGTTAAACTACTGAATGACTTCACCTCCCACTCGGACTAGCTCTAAACCTTAACAACCAAACGCTACCACTGAATACCCTTTGTAGTCCCCTCATGAACAACTCATTAGGCTTTCGTTGGGCCCCCCAAGGTATATCTTATCTTGGCATTTGGATCACCCTGACATTGAATAAATTATGGGATGCTAATCTTTCCCCTCTGTTAACCAGTATCCAAACAACACTTGATAGATGGAAGCTACTTAAACTTTCTTTTAATGGTAAAATTTCCGCCATTAAAATGTCAATAACTCCTAACATATTATACCTATTTTCCAATATCCCTTTGATACTTTCCTCTAGTTTTCTTACCAAAATAGACAAAATTATCGGCAGCTTCATTTGGGAAGGAAAAATACCTAGATTTAGTCGTAATAAACTTAGATCCCATTGGTCAAAAGGTGGCTTTGGCCTTCCTTGGTTCCAAGCCTACTTATGGGCTTTCCGTACATCTCAAACAATTAAATGGTTTAACAAACCCAACATCCAGTCTCCTTTATGGGTCAATATGGAAACATCCTTATGTCCTGGTAATGTGGTGACTTCTTCCTTTATAACACCTTACCTCTTCTTTAAAGTCTCACCCTACCATAGCTGCTTCTATATTCTATTGGAAAATCATTCACAAGCATATTAAATCTAACTGCAAACCCTTAGCTTACACTTCATCTGGGGTAACCACCATATATCTCTTGATAATCACCCCATTTTTGTGTACCTGAAAAATAAGGGTTTTCTTTTGCAGGATATACTTGAACCCAAGTCATTAAAGTTAAAATCTTACACCGACCCTCGAGGCATATGGAATCTTCCCCATCAGGATTTTTGGAAATATCTACAGCTTCGTACTGCATGCAACTCTTACCTCACACCCTTCTATCAATTCTCTGTATGATAAGCACATCTCTAAATGGATAAAAACAACATCCAATTTAAATAGCACTGTTTACAAAGATATTTGTGATATCCTTCATGACTACTCTGTCAATGCTAAAAACAGATGGAGTACTTTGCTACAATATAATATCACCAATGCACAATGGTCCAGATGTTGGCTCTCCTGTCACAAATTTTTAATGATAAACGCAGTTCCTCATTCAAACCAAGATCCTTCATTTGTGGTACAGAACTCCTGTTGTATTACAAAAAATGGGTTTATTGAACAATAACAATTGCTGGCGCTGCAGTTCCCCCAATTGGGATTTATTGCATATCTTATGGCACTGTCCCCTCATACAAAAGATTTGGCACTGTACTCACAGATTTGCAATGAAAGTGGTAGGTCAGCCTTTTACACTAGACCCTAAACATTGCATTCTTGGTATTTTTAATCACCGTTCTTATAAAATTTCATATTCGCAGAGCAGATGGTTAAATATACTCTTCCTTCAAGTTAAACGCACAATCCTCATGCATTGGAGATCCAACATAATCCATACCCTTCCCGGTATCATTAACCAACTATTGCAATATGCCTCTCTGGACCGTATGACATATATCTTGTCTGACCGACTCATGTTATATAACAATTGTTGGCAGGGCTTTTTTAATTTTTTGGAATCAACTAAATCTTCCAACACCAATGTATGGACTTAATATATATGGATTTTCCCTTTTACTGATACATCATTGTAGTCTTGCTTTTTCCCTTTTTTATAGTTTCCGCCTCGCTTCTTAACTTTCTTTATATCTTTTTCCTATACTCTGTTCTCAATCATTCTTTATTACTCCACAATCCTTTACTAATGTACTTTTTTCCCTTTTGCAGCATCATATATAATTATGTAACATTTAATATAAACCGTATCTAATCATACTATCCGCTTTAAGTTCACTACAAATGTCAAGTATATGCTAATTACATGACCTGTATTGTTTACTATATTTTAAACCAAAAGCTCCTTGTATTATTGTAGCAATGTTCTTATTACATGCTGCCTCAATTTCTTTAAAAAAAAATCCTCACATTGTACTGTACTGTAAGAGGTTTGTCTGTATATCTTATGAAAAATTAATAAAAAAGTTTAACTGCAAAAAAAACATTATCTTATATGCTGACATGATGTGTTAAGGCAAGTCTGTGATTTATCCTACGTTTTCTGAATTAATATTGAACTATTATTTTATGTACATATTTTCTAGCATTCACTTGTTACTAGAAAAGTAAAAATACATCTGTCAAAACAGTAGCTGTGCCTCTTGCAATTTACTGTGCCATGAACACTTCCCTTTATTCTACAAACAGTAATATGATAATCAGTATAACTCTTCATTTAAAAGTCCCATACATGCTATGAACTATCAGCGGGAGGCTTACCCTGCAACATGCTGCTTACTGGCATCCACCATGAAAGAGAATGCTTCCAGGAACCCAACCCCTTTTGAGCCTGCATCGGCCAGACAGCAAACTGGATTGCTGCTCTTCTGATGCATGTGAGCTCCTTCACAACAAAACACTGAATCCAAGAAACACGCATTTTGGTGGCTGATGCAGGCTCTCACTTACATGAAGCAACTCAGGAACAGTTGCAAGCATTTGTTGTGAATGCTTTAGATAATCCATTTGTATCTCTAGTCTTCAGATCAGATAAGATAATCTTTATTAGAGCATATATAAAATCATAATGATTGTTACATGAAATAAAAGTGACATATCATTAAAACCATTATTTGTCACACAAATCGAACAGACCAGGATATTGCACAAGAAATTATATAAAAATTTCACCTAATCTTACATAGCAAAGAAAACAACTTTAGGTTTACAATAAAATAATTTACATGTCATTGCATCAATAGAATCAGGCATACCAATAGTGTTGGTAAGACAATACATCTATTTCATTCTTCCTCCTGAAATATTGCACATTCCCACTGTACATGTTTTAATGTTAATTTAACATGCAGAACATGGACAGCTATTAACACCAAGCATAGATTCCTCAAAACTCCACCATCCTCCAGATTTACACAAAATATTAAGTTGAAATGTGGCTAGTGCTTTCCTGTCCATAGTTTTAGCATAAACAATGAGTACCATGCGGCACCTCAATCGCCTTGTTATACTTTTTGAGACTAGAAAAATTTGATAGAATTGCCCTGTCCCTTGTATTATAATAGTCATATAATCTCAAAATCACACTGTTCACATAGCTAGAATGATATAACAAGGCAGATTCTGACCAGATACATTCTAACCCGTTTCATCAACAAATCATTCAGTTTCCCAAACCAAGAAATTTGAGATTTTTTTCTCATTATAACCTATCCAGCAATGTCTTGGCAGCCTCCATTCCTGCATACTTAAGATTTTATTCCACTATTTAATGGCCCTCTTACGAGCCAGAAATTACAAAGTGGGCATTTTAGCTTCAATTCAATGTGGATCTCAAAAAATAATTCTCTGTCTGTTCAAGATCTACTAAGGATGTTTGTAGACCCCAGATGTCCGCACCACACAAATGTTGTGTGTTTACCTTAGCTGTAAATGCCTACTTGAGTGACATGAATGAATTGATTGCAACATTATTTGCAAACCTAAAAATTGCATTAGATGTAATCTGTGCACTCTTTTTTTTTGTTTTTCCAAATGCATTTTCCAATTCATTTTCCTGTCTAGGGTCACACCCAAATAACAATAATGATCTACTTCAGAAAAAGCCACATTTTCCATTACCCAACATTGCAGTTTAAATGGTTTCCCATTAAAAAACATATTTTTGGTCTTATCTGTATTAAGCTCAAGATTAATCTTACTAAAATGATAAAATGATTCATCACTGCCGTCCATGCTCTTTAGCCCCAAAGGCGTTCTATAGATTATCAGAGTATCATCTGCATAGATTAGTTGTTTAACCACTATACCATTAAATGTAGGGGCAAAGATGTCGACTGGCTCAAGGGATTTTATCGATGTCTCAATATGTAAATTGAATAGCATTGATGCTAAAAGACATCTCTGTTTGTCACCATTCTTAATATCAAAAGGGACAGAACAATTTCCATTTTTAGAAGCTTTTATGGAGGCTGTCATACAGAATGTAACTTTGTTAACATTACTAACAACTGTTTGGGGATATTTAGATCCGGTAATACATTCCATAAAACATATTGGTTTACATTATCAAATGCAGACTTGATATCACGAAAGGCCAAATATATAGAGCCCTTCATTTTACCTTTTACATGCTTTTCAATAATGTATAAAGTGTGAACACATGATCAACTGTACTGCATTGTTTCCTAAATTCATCCTGAAATGGTGGCAACAAATCATTCTCTCTGACCCAACTCTCCACAATCTTTAACATGCACCTTGAGTAGATCTTCATATCACTACACAGCAGGGAAATTGGGTGATAGCATCTGGGCTTAGTTATATCTCCTTTTTTGAACACAGGGACAATTGTAGCACTGTTCCAAAGAGTAGGCAAAATCAAATTATTATTAATTGCTGTAGAAAGACACTTAATGGCACTTATGATTTAAAGTGAAAAAAAGGCCAAGGCCCAATAACAGCTCCTATCTAAAAGAAACAGTAATAATCCATATTCCCTTATTTGAGATGTATTTATCTAACCTTCTTTTAAAATCCTCTATATTTTGGTATACTGTGATGATAGTGATTATAAATGAGTGACTGTTAAAACAGCTACTCATTTATAGCACTATCAACATCAGCTATCCTACAAGGGTAGCGATGATGTAGTGAGGAAAGCAACCTGAAGGGGAGGGATAGTGAGGTGTAGGGAAGGGATAGGATGGAGTGTTTGTGTGGGTAGGGGATCTTGCTGCAGCCGAGCCAGCCCTGTGGTGTGGTGGTGATGGTGGCTGGCAACAGTGCAGTAGGCACTGTGTTCGGGAACTGTGGGGGGTGATTGTTTTGCCACTGCTTGTGGCTCTCTGTTTATTTTTTTTCCACCCATGTTTTGCCCTCTCCTCGACATGCACCCCCTGGAGTTAACAATCCTAATTCAAGAGGGTGCGGGGGTGAAGCCCCCCACAAGGGAGGCGCAGGGGGGCACAGGCCCCCCGCAAAAACTCTTAATAGGGACGGAAGTCGGGTCACTTGGGTTTGTATATCCTCAAAATGCTTTTTGGAGATATACATTCGCTATGAGAGTGGTCGCTGTATTGTGATCGCTATCAGGACATGGAACCCTGTATTTTCACTGATAATTACATTCTCTAGAAGTCTATTCCAAAGATTTGCTGCCCTCTGTGTATAAAAATATTTCCTTTTATTGGAACTAAATCTTTAGGTTTTAACCTGTAATAAATGATCTCTTGTGACTGAATTAGAATCTTTATAATCTATTTCTAATTCTGTCATTGAACTCACATCATTCATTATATTATAATAGAAATGCATATCTCCCGTTACATCTAATTTCAAGACTATGAAGATTTAAACTGCTAAGCCTAGATGTGTATGGAAGATCAGTTAGATGTTTTATAGATTTTGTAAATCTATGCTGGACTCTTTCAATCCTATTTATATCTCCTCTATTATAAGGATTACAAAGTTGGCTGCCATAGTCGAGAAGTGGCCTGACATAAGACAGATAAATTCGGCATCAGTACCTCACTTTTTCTACTTTTCATATTCTTCATTATAGCCCCAGGACTTCCACCCACCAGTCTGGATCATCCTGGAATAACTCCACTTTCACCCCATCCCTACCAGGGCCTTTACTACATTTTTCTTTGAGTATCAGGGCTATAACTAAGTTTTAACTAACTGGTGGCCAGGATTCTAACCTCTCTAGGTATTGACTCAATCTGCTCAAGTTGGCTACTAGCCTATAAGCACCCTCTAAATCCTCTTTAATATTATAAAGCTCTGTATAATGCTTAATCCAAACCTTGGCAATTATGGATGGATTAAAATAATTGAGTTTCTTGCCCATACCATTTATATCTCTAGTCTTAACTCACAGGTATGCAGTATTTCAGCTATAATCCATGACAGGGTGTGGGTTATGCTGAGATTTACTCATGCCTGGCATGGTTTGGTCATGAGGCCACAGGCTGAGTGACCAAATCCATGCCAGGCGTGAGTAAATCCCAGCATAATCCATACCATGGAGTGGATTATTGCAATTATACATATGGTTAGATGTATTTGAGTAAGAAAGAAGGAAACTTATGTACTTTTAAAATGATTTTATTTTTTATTTTGTTACTTTTTTATAATGTATTCATCCACAGCATTAAATAGTCCATTGTTTGAATAGATATTTATATAGTAAAACATGCAATAAATAGCTGTATTTCTTACATTTCTTTAAAATCAATTTGCTTTGTAACTATAACTGTATTTTGTTGAGTGTAACTTTAACTAGAATTGTTAATGGCTGCTGTAATATTAGCTAACATTGGAACAAACTCTGTCACATTTGTAATATTCACTGTTGAAAGTAACTGCTAGAAGTAACTTTTTTTTTTGCTCTACTGCTGCAAGTATACATTTATTGTCCCATGATTGATGAATCGGGTTAGTAGAGGGCCACTTGTGGGTGTTGCTGCTTCAGGGCGAGATCTCATGGGCATCTGAGATTTGGGAGCGAGAACATGTGCAGCCATTTTTGGGTTATCTGTAGGCATGGAGGAGAGATTTTCGGCATTGGTGTTCGTCGGTTGCATTTCATCATTGAAGAAGGCTTGTTTATCATCATCAATGGATACCAGTGGCTGCATTTCTGTGGTATTTAGGTAAATCTCATCATTGGACACTTCTGATTGTAGCTTTTCTGTGGCTTTGTGGTGCTGTTCTCCGTCATTGCTTGGGGCACCGTGTTTCTTTTTTGAGCAGGGGAATTACATTTATCTGGGTGAGTGTTTCATTATTTTTATACTATTGTTGTTCATTGAAGTCAGCTTTGCTGGAAGTTTGCATGAATTCAGCATGGGTAGTACTGCTGGTGCAGAAGTTCAATTCCGGGTGTGACCTGTGGAGTAGCTGGTACTTAACTCTGTTTCTTGCACTGATCTGGGGGCTAAAATGTTGCTTCACTGCTGCCTTTCTTCGAGATTAGGCCTCCAGTAAGATCTTAGTGAAGCTTCATTTTTATGTCCACTTATGGACATGATTTCTCTAGCTTCAAGACTGGCTGAGCTGAGTAATGTAATGGCGGTTGCTCAAAGAGAATGATTTGTGTATTCTTTGCCTAAGCCTGCTTCTTTGCACACTCTTGGGAGCATGGAACTGAGGTGATTCATACCCATGAGCTCAGTTGAGTACCAGTACTGTTTTTTGTTAAGCTGGTCTTGGGTCAGTCATTTTGGGTGGCAGAAAAGGGCTGGTGCATCAGGTGCCAGTTTTGACAAGTATTTGATGAAACTTTTTATGGGGCACAGTGGGTTGTCTGGCTGCTCAAACAAGATGCCCCATGTGTTCTCTTTGTTAGCATCGCTGACCTTTTTATGATTTTTGGTCTCCTCATTGAATGCTTTAGTTAGGTATTTAATTCCACTAGCTGTTGATTTTAGTTTGAACGAGTGCCTAGTGAAGGATCGAACTCCTTCATTACCCCGACGTGCCATTTGCAGCTGCACATCTAACCAAACCATTTTTACAAGGCCAACTGCTGTGTTGGGGGACAGACAAGGTGAGTTTCTGAGAAATTCCAGCTCTTTGAGGGTGAGAGGTGGGCGGTGGGTAGCTCAATCCTTGCCCTCCCTTTGTTATCTCTTCACGACATCCTTGAAAATGTTGTTGCTGGTATTGAACTCTGGGTTTGTCATTAAATTAATGGTATGGCTGGGGGGGTCATTAAGTGCCTATTAAGTTCAGAACACGAGCTGATGTAGCTGCTTAGACAGTATTCATCGCGCCTGTGTTTCATACCGTGTTCTAATATTTGCACAATGTGTCATTTAAGTGGGTCACAGGGATTTCTTTAAGGTTCACGCTTACAGTCTTCTCTGTACACCAGTTTAAAAACACATTTACCGCCCATTTTGTTTGCTTTAGTGTGGTTGGCTCATTACGTTCTATTTCAAGCTGTAATATTTCTTTGTTAATAACGTTTGAATGTCTTACTGGTGTTTTAGTGCTGCTATTTTTCCCTTTTTCAGTCATCACCTGCATTGAAGAGGCTTCACCACCGGGGGGATCCAGCATGACTCTGTCAGTGTTTGACAGCTCCTGGGACATTTCTGTTGGCTCAGTAGCTTCTGTCAACCAGGTAGGTGAATCAGGCTCATTGAATGAACTGAAAAGCTCCTCTAAGGTTTCCAGGGTATCGAGTTGGAATGATGTGTTCACATCGCTCATTTTTGAAGTTTTTTTTTTGGTGTTGAAACTGATGTTGCTGTGCTGAGGTAAATAGCTTTGTATTATGGCTGCTGCTTGTTTATGTTTGCTGTTGCCAAGGAATACTTAATGAGGTGAAAAGGCATGGTGGCTGTCTGGTACTTATTCCTGTGAGTAATGCTAGGATTTACTCACGGTGAAAACTACCTCTTAGCCAATCAGATTTCTTGATTTTTGAGTACCATTGTATAATTAAATATAATTTCCAAATGTCAATGAATAGTCACATACCAGAATATAATTTATAAACTTCTGCTACTTATGTAATTTTGATTTGACCTGTTCTAGAACCATACTATCCTGAAGATGGAATAAAATGCAAATGTATATAGGAGAGCAGGAGGCAGAAAACTTTTACTTCTATTAAAGTTCATATATAGGACTCTAATTTCAAGTTATATATTGGCATGTACTTTACAACATATTTCCAATGTTTGTTGTCCAAATAATTTTAAAAGAGTTTCATCATAGATAAATACAAAGCCACAACTCAGTTTGGTAGCCATCCAGAATCTGATTACCAGCAGGCTGCTCAGTTAGTATCTGTGCTTATACTTACAGTACTTTTGGATCTAAAACAGGCAAATTGCAAATCCATTTCATTTCTGCTTTATCTAGCATTTTAAAATGGTCCCCTCCTCTGATCAACCTGGACTCTACTTCTAACCACCCAAACCAAAGTGAAGGTGCCTGATGACCTGCTGCACTCCAAAATGCTGCACTATAGGTGATGTTTCATAATTTCTCCTGATATCCTCTTTGTGTTCTTGTATTCTGGTTTTCAAGGCTTGTTTTGTGTTGCATACATAAAGTAGGTCACATGGACACTGTTGTACATAAAACACCCTGTGTTCCACAGTCTATATGTTGTTGAATGTAATATTCATTTCCTGTATGGGGATGTTTAAAAACTTTTTTGACTAGTTTGACTAGTATGACCACATACTGAACTTTTCCCACAAGGACTCATTCCTGGCTATAGAGGGCACAAAAGTAATTGTGCTCCTGATGTTCGTGCTATCTTCAACTGGCACCTGACTAATTGTCCCTTTAACCTTTTACTTTCTTTGCTGCTCTAATGGGTCTCTGTTGAAAGGCTGCTACGAAGGTTGACCCTCAGCTAGAAGGTAACAATGTTTGTTTATTATTGACTCAATTTGTTTAAATTGACTAACTGTTTAAAATGGTTGAATCTGAAAGCAACTTACAGTAGGAATAATTATAAACAAAGTCATCACACATGTAGACCAGTGCAGAAAGGTAACCCTTAGAGCAAACTGAATTTTGAAATTGATCCAAAAAGCTTTTGTCAACAGAAGCAGAGCCTGTATTCTCCTTCTTTATACAGTGTATGTTAGACCCCACATGCATTACGCTACTCCCTTTTGGGCTCCTTATTTAATTAAGGATATTAAGCTAGTGAAATCAGTATAAAGAAAAGCTACAAAATTGGTAACAACTTTTAAGCCACTCTCCTACCCTGAAAGGCTGAATGCACTAAATATTTACAGCCTTGAAACTCACAGATTCAGAAGGGACATACTTCTGTTATTCGACATACTAAAAGACCCAAACCTTCAAAGGTATTGTAACATATAATGGTTAGATAAACCCAATGGCCTTAGATGTCATAGTAAACAGCTGAAGGTACCTAAAATAAGAACCAATAAAAGAGATAATTTATTCACATTTAGAGTTACCAAGATGTGGAATGCATTACCACCATATCTAGTAAATATAAATTCATTTGAGCAATTTAAAAAAGCCCTGGATAGTTATCTATTTGACAGTGGGAAACAATATATACCCTGCAAGTGCAGTGAAGGTGGTCTCAATGGGCTTTAGCCTTCTTCCACCTTTTTCAACCAAGTATATTGTGGAAAATTCTACCTGTTATCCTGTCTTACTGGTTCCTTAGTGATGAGAAGCCTTCTATTTTTAGTTGCTATGTGTGATTCTGCTTTCTTTATAACCCATTGGCTATAACTCCTTCTTCTGAAGCTGTAATACATCTCTATTTTCTCTTTTTCTTAATCTGAATGATTGAAACAATTTCTCTTGATTCTGATATATTGCGAGTAGGGAATGCTGTCTGTTTGTGTGTCATGATAACTGTGTCCATATAATATAGTATTACAATCTGTGAGTTCATTAAATAGGCCAATGGTCAACTTTCCATCATCTAGATTAATTGTGAGATCTAAATATGTAACTCTTCATTGGCTATATTCCCACATGAATTTCAAATTCTTTCTTCAAATTGAAATAGTTATAAAACCATTTAATTCACTCTGTTTCAGACCATAGAAGAAATATATCATCTATGTAATGTAACCATGTTTGTATACATTGAAAATGGGGTATTTTCTCTGTACTCAATATATGCTGTATTAAAGTCATACTGTACATGTAAGCATTAGCATAAGGGAGTGCCATTTTACTGCCCATGGGGGTACCATGTGCTTATTCATAATATACACCATCAAACTCAATGTTTGTGGAGAACATTGCCCCCTCACCACATAGGCCCTGCCCAGTTCTTGGAAATAGATTGCCCCTAGCACCTATTGAGCCAGCTACCCCCACCCTACCCTTCCCCACCTATTCTTCCCTCCCCAACCCACTTCCATCTACCTCAATTAGACTTGACAAAGACACCTGTTGTCTGCTTCACCCTCCCCCTTTCCCTTATCCCCTCTCTCTCGCCCCCTTACACTTATCCGCACTATCTTAGCACTGCCCAACAAAAGCATATGTAGCGTGTTTTCATGTAAATATGTAATCTGAATGCTCATGCACCCTTGTCAGCTTGATAATTGTTTACCCACCAGTCTTGTACTTGTAAACCAAATTGTATATGTACTATGTCTGTATTTCTATCTGATGTGGAACCTTTGTAAAAGAACCTCTGGTTCAAAGGTACTTGAATCCTAGCAATAAATAAATAAATATAACGTGCAAGTTCTTGAAGTAATTGTGTCTTTGGTTTGGCACCCTCTGGTCTTGTATTCAAAATCTTTCCCATACTTTCCACCCCTTCAGTGTGTTGAATTGATGTGTATCGGTCTGGTGTATCAGAAGTCACCAGGATACAACCCTCCCTTATCCCATTTGTTTAAATTTTCTAATTTATTAATCATGTCTCATCAGTCACATACACATGTTGACATATTATCAATTAAAGATTGTAGATAAAAATTTATGTAAGATGCTAAAGGTTTAAAGATGGAGTCATTTCCAAATGCAGTTGGTCTCCCTGGTGGATCCCTGAGAGTAAAGCTCTGAGTCCCAGTGCAGCCGTTCCACTTACCTTCTCAGTGGAACCACCAGTCACCAATTTGCCTTCCTTTCTAGTTTATGAACCAGTCTCTGCTCACTCTTCCAATACATGGCACTTGAAACACATCTGTTCTTTCTTCCCTCCCTCCCCGCTCAGAATGTCTAATGGTTAAAAGTTTGAAATCAATCATTCAATCAATAAATGGATATGGGTCTCATCATTGTTTGGGTTATGATATCATGATATGATGTCAATAAGATGTTCCTAGCACAACTTTTATGATAAATGCATAGTGTCACATTTATGATAATTGCAATCATTGCTTCTCAGGGGCCTGTGCTGCTGCAGACATAAGTGCTGTTGCAGTTTTGGTATTATGGATTTTGGGAAACATGTAATTCTGCAGCCAGAGGTATGTATGTTTTTTTTTTACCTGTGGCTGGAGAAGTACAGGCCTCTCAAGTGTGTGTATGTCTAACAGTCTATATGAGTACCTAAGGTTACAGAAGCACTGGGCCCATAGGGTCCTCTGCAGACAAAATAACTCTTCTAATTTGGTTATCATGGATTTCTATCTCTGACTGCAGGGGCCTGTGTTTCTGCTCACAACAGCAGTGTAGTGATTTGAGCATCATGAATTTCTATCTGCTGCCAGAAGTGTGTATATCTTGTGGTGCGCATACTACAGATACAAATACACAAAGGTAGAACATCTAATAGAGGGTTCAAAGGAGGGAAAGGAGGAAAGGGAAGCACAGTCCATGGGTACAATGAACAAAATGGCTGGGGAAGGTGATGGAGAAATAGGTGTAATGGAGCAAGAAGGCTTGAGTATAGTGGAGAACATGGGGGGAGCAACAGTGGTAATAGGAGGGAACATTGTGCAGGAGGAGGAAGGAGAGGAGAAGGGGAAGATGGGGAGAGGAAGAAGGGTGGTGTCTTGGTGTTGGGGGACTCTATACTAAGAGGGGTCAGGTGGGGCAGCAACGGGGAGAGGCACAGTAGAATATGGGTAGAAGCCATGCCAGGAATGAAGGCGGAAAGGGTGGGGAAATCCATGCTAAGGTATGCAAGCAAGGGAAGGCCTCACCTAATAATACATCTGGGGATGAATGACCTGTTGATGGGACAGTAGGGGAGGTAAGAGAAGGTCTGAGGAACTGGGACCCTGTGTGAGGGAGCAGACAGATCTGGTAATTTTCTTGAAGTACTTCCCATCTCTAGGACAAGTATGGCAAGAAAAGGAGAATTCAAGAGTTTAATGAATGGCTGGGGCTTGGTGTCAGGAAAAGGGTGAGGGCTGGTAGGAGAGTGGGGGGACATGGGAGAACAGCAGTCTGTATGTAAAAGATAGGCTGCACCTAAATGAGGAGGGAAAAGTGTACTGAAGGCAAGGATAGGGAAGCTCATTGAGGAGCATTTAAATTGGGAAGGGGCTAGCAGGATGGATAGAGGAGTTCAGAGGCCTAGTGATGTGAAACCAAATGTGCTTACCCCCGTGAAGGCAAGGTAAGGAGGAAGGCAACTACTAAGGGAGTGGACATAAGGGGAGAGAGGTGGGGGAGTGTAGAGACAAGGGTTGGAGGGTAGTAACACTAAATGCTAGGAGTCTGGGGAGTAAGGGTGGAACTACAGGCTTTTCTGGAGGAGGGGAGTGACTTGTGGTTATAACCCAGACAAGGGTCACCCAAATCCACAACTGGGATGTGATGGTTCTGGGGTACAGATTACACTGGAAGGATAGGGAAAAGGGGAAGGGAGAGGGGGTTGCGCCTGTATGTAAAGGAGGGATTATAATCGTAAGGGAGAAGGAATGAGGAGATACAGAAGCACTATGACACAACTACAGGATCCCAAAACTAGATCACTAAGACTGGGGTGGTGTACAGGCCACCCTCTCAGTCTGAAGGGATGCAAGGTACTGGCAAAACAGACAGGAGGAACTGCAGGAAGGGGATGGTGATAATAGAGGACTACAACCTGCCGGTGGTGGAGAGGGACACACCTACAGTACCACAAAGAACAGAAGGGAGCAGATAATGCTGGACACCTTCCAGGAAAGCTTTCTAGTACAGTTGGTCAAGGAACCAACTAGGGGAAAGAACACCCTTGACCTTGTACTTATGAATTGGGAGTGAGTGAGTGAGGGATGTGAGGGTGGAGGAACCTCTGGAGGGGGAAGTGACCACTGGACAGTATGGTTTCAGTTACAGATGGCAAAAGAGAAGGGGGCATCTGGCACAAGGGTGCTGGATTTCAGGAATGCCAACTTAAAGACAATGAGGGGAGTGGTACAGAGGTTCCTGTGCAAATTCTACCAAATATGGACACACAACAAAGATGGGAACTAATAGGACAGGGAGAGTGGAGGTAACAGAAAATTGCTGTAGGGCCCAGACTGAAGCCTAGGGCAAATAAACCCAGTTGGATAAGCAAAGGTGTTAGACAGGGTGAGGAGAAAAGGGCAGCTTACAGGAGATAGAGAAAATCTGGGAGGGTGGAGGAGGATAGGGAGGAATATCTGCAAAGGAAGTGACCAGGGGGTAAGAGCAGGGCAGCCAAGGCAGCAAGAGAACTTAGGCTGGCACAGGCATAAAAAAATGGGAAAATGACTTCTTTAGGTACATCAGGGAGAAAAGACCTGTAAGGACCAAATTGTAAGCATTAAGAAGGAGGGGGGATGGATGGAAGGGTGTTTGTGTGTGTGTGAGAAAAAGCATAAGTGCTCAATGACTATTTCTGTTCAGTCTTTATGAAAGAAAGGGAAGGGGCACTACCCACAGTAGGAGGGAGGATAGAAACAGATGGGGGGGATGACGGCCAGAGAAATCACAGTGGGGAGGGTGCTGGAGGGGTCAAGGGCATTGACGGTGGACAAGGCACCAGGACCGGATGGAGTACATCTAAGAGTGCTGAAAGAGCTGGCAGAGGTCTTGGCTGGACCCTTGGCAGAATTATTTAATTCATCTCTAGACACAGGATGCATACCCCATGACTGGAGACTGGCTCACATGGTTCCTCCACAAGCGTGGGCCCCAAGGATGAATCAGGGTACTATAGGCAAGTAAGTCTAATGTCCATAGTGGGAAGCTAATGGAGATTTTCCTAAAGGAGAGGCTAGTGGCACTACTGGAGGTGAATGGGTGCAGGACAGGAGGCAGCATGACTTTGTCAAGGGTAGGTCATGCCAGACCAACCTGGTGGAATACTATGACTGGGTGACTAGGCAATTTGACAGGTGCCAAGCAGTGGATGTCCTGTACCTAGCCTTCAGTAAGGCCTTCGATTTAGTACCACATGGGAGACTTGGAAGCAAGCTATGGGGAACAGGGGTGGGAGCAAAACTGGTGGGGTGGGTGGAGAACTGACTAAAAGATAGGCAGCAGAGGGTGGTGGTAGGTGGGGAATACTCATCCCCAAGCCTGTGACAAGTGATGTTGTACAGGGGTCGATGATGGGCCCAGTGCTTTTTGGCATATTTATTGCAGACATCTCGGAGGGCATCAGCAGCAAAATCAGTCTATTTGCAGATGACACCAAGATGGGAGCGATAGTGGATAACCAGGTTGGGGGCTACCGGAGGATCTGGCAAGGATAGAGGCATGGTCTGACAGATGGCAGCTGAGGTTCAATGCAAAAAAGTGCAAGGTACTGCACTTCCGAGCAAAAAATCAGAGGAGAAACTATCATCTGGGGGGCAGCTGGAGGTAACAGAACAAAAGAAGGATCTGGGGGTGCTTATCATGGGAGCAATGAACAGTTCCATGCAATGCAGAAAGGCAGCAGCATCGGCCAACAAAATGCTGGGGAGCATTGTAAGGGGCATTACCTCGAGAAGAAGGGAGGTTATTGTACCGTTATACAGATCATTGGTTAGACACCACCTGGAATACTGCATGCAGTACTGGTGCCCATACCTACAAAAGGACATTACGCTGCTGGAGGGGGTTAAGCGTGGGGCAATGAAAATGATTCTGGGTCTGGGGGAATTGCCATATGAGGTCAGACTAAGAGAGTTAAACATGTACACATTGGAGGAGAGGAGGGATGGGGGGACATGACTGAGACCTTCAAATACATAAAAGGGATAATCAAAACAGGCACAGAGGGTCTATTCAGGAGGATTGTGAGGAGAGATGGGGCCATGACATGGGATTGGAAGGGGAGTATATTCAGAAGGGAGGTAAGGAAGTATTTCTTTACAGATGGGGTGGTGGCAAAGTGGAATGCACTACTGGCTGAGGTGGTGGCATGTAACACAGTGGAATGCTTCAAGAATTGGGGACAGGGCAAAGGGGAGGGTTAAGGGAGGGAAGGGGAGAGGGGTGGGGCAGCTGCTGAATAGGGATCTAGCTGCAATCTCGAGCAGCCTAGACAGATCAGGATGGCCTTTTGCTGCTGGCAAATTTTGTATGTTCATAGTGCTGCTGCATGTGTGTCATCTGGAAACAGTTGTATGTTGTTTGTCTTAGCTGATGATAGCTGACTGTGATTGCTTGTGCAGTCTTGTCTTTTTGCTGCTTGGTGAGGGGTTGGGCTGGGGGAGTTAGGGTTGGAAACCCTAACACCACATTCCTCTGCTTTTGTGGCATTAAGTTGAACCCTAACTGATGCATTAACACAGTTTTTGGGAAAGCATACATATATATATATAAATTGGGTAAGTTCATTCTTTGCCAAGCACATGGGCATACTAATGACTTTTCTGCCTGCAATATGCAGTACAATTATAAGCACCATACCATACAGGTAAAATAACAAGAACTGACTGAGTACAGAAAAGAGTTAACTGAATGGTTGGCAGTATGAAGGGCATTGCCCAACCGAAAAGATGATGATTTTTTAATGATGCATCATTAATGATCATTATCCAGTTATGTTCAGAGATCACGCTTTAGCTTCAAAACCATCAATGCGATCATCATTAACAATAATTAGCCATCAATGTTAAATGGCTACCAATCAAAACCATGAATTTATGGAGATGGTGATTATGATTTATGATGATCTCATATCATCATGATTTTCATGATTGCCCATGGTCAAGATTACAGAAATAAATTTAAAATTAAATTTACCTTTTTCTGGGAATTTACTTGTGTTGAGGAATGCTTGTTGGAATTTTCAGTTATGATACCTTTTACTATAAGCACCCTATTTTCAGTTAAGCTTAGTCTGATACTGATAATGATCATTAACACACCAAAATCTGGCCAATGGAAAATCATGTACACAAATGCTCACAGCCTGGGAAATAAGATCCCAGACCTGCAGGCAATAATGTCAGAGGCTAAACTGGACATAGTAGCAATTAGTGAGGACGTGGTTTACCAGTAACCACACTTGGGAGACTTCAGTACCTGGCTATGTATTGTTCAGAAGGAGAGCGTGAAAAGGGGAGGAGTGGCCCTGTATGTTAATGAAAATATCAAAGCTACAGAAATTCAGAATACACATAAGGAGCCAGAAGAACTGTGGGTCACCCTGGAAACAGGAAATGGGACAGCCATAAGAACTGGGGTTGTCTACAGGCCCCCAGACCAGAGGGAGGACATAGACACATTACTGTTAGAAGATATACAAAACATGACAGCTAAAGGGGAGGTTCTGATAATGGGAGACTTCAACATGCCAGATATAGATTGGTCAATACCAGCAGGAACATCTGCCAGAACTAGACTCATAGTGGATTCCTGCAGGAGGGCCTCAAACAACTGGTACAGCAACCCACAAGAGACAGGGCTATCCTAGATCTAGTACTGACTAACAAAGAAGGGATCACAGATCTCCAGGTAGAAGGTCACCTGGGGTCCAGTGACCATCACATGGTATGGTTCAATTTGGCTACTACATCTAAATCATCCCATTCCAAGGCAAAAATATGGGACTTCAGAGGAGCTGACTTTGATAAGATGGCCAACAGAGTTAAGCTAGCCCTGGCAAAAGAAACACAGGTGAGGAGGTACAGGCAAAGTGGGCAAGCATTAAGGATACAATACTTGAAGCAACATCCCATTGTGTTAGACAGAAAAGGAAGTGCAAAAGAAGAAGGAAACCACTTTGGTTCTCAAATACAGTAGCAGAAAAGGTCAGAGCCAAAAGGCTGGCCTTCAGAAAATATAAGGGAACACAGCGGATGAAGATAGGGAGGCATACCAAACTGCCCTAAGGGAAGCAGGTAAGGCAGTAAGGCAGGCAAAGTCCCAAACTGAGGAAACACTAGCACGAACAGTAAAGAAGGTGACAAGACTTTCTATAGATACATTAGTGAAAGGAGAAAGTCCAGAGGGGTATTGCTAAGCTTAATGGAGAAAAGGGAGCATGTGAGGAGGAGGACCCTGTAAAGGCATCTATCCTAAATAGATACTTTGCTCAGTATTTACTGAAGAGAAGGTAGGGCAGGGCCCACAGCTCAGCATCATGGACACAGGGGGAGGGAGGTGAGCACTACTCCCTCTACAAAAGAAAGGTCCTACAAGAGCTTGCTAAGCTCAGGGTGGATAAGGCAATGGGACCTGATGGCATACATCCCAGGGTACTTAAGGAGCTAAAGGAGGAACTAGCAGAGCCATTAGCAGAATTGTTTAGTGAGTCTCTGAGCACAGGAGAGGTCCCAGAAGACTGGAGAAGGGTTTATGTGATCCCGCCTCCACAAGAGTGGTAGCAGGGAGGAGGCGGGAACTACAGACCAGTCAGTCTTACCTCAGTAGTGGGCAAGATTATGGAGGCACTCCTTAAGGAAAGGATAGTGCAACACCTGGAATCCATAGGGGCACAGGATCCAAGACAGCATGGGTTTACAAAGGAAGGTCCTGTCAAACTAATCTCATAGATTTCTTTGACTGGGTAACCAGAGTGGTGGACCAAGGGGAGCAGTTGATGTCGCCTACCTTGACTTCAGCAAAGCTTTTGACACTGTTCCACATAGAAGATTGATAAATAAGCTAGGTAGGCTCGGGGTGGGTCAGAGTTGGTCAACTGGGTGGCAAACTGGTTGACTGGCAGAAAACAGAGAGTGGTGGTAAATGGTATACAGTCAGAAGAGATGCAAGTCACAAGTGGGGTACCTCAGGATCAGTCCTGGGGTCAGTCCTATTCAACATCTTCATTAGTGACCTCGCAGATGGACTAGAGGGTAAGGCTTGTCTGTTTGCAGATGACACCAAGATCTGCAACAGAGTAGATGATCCAGATGGGGTGGGCAGAATGAGAAGAGATCTGGATAAACTAGCAAAATGGTCAGAAGAGTGGCAACTGGATTTAATGCAAAGAAGTGCAAAATCATGCACATAGGGAAGAGAAACCCTGAAGCCACTTATAGGCTGGGAGGGAGTTGCTAGCAGTCACAAAGGAAGAAAGAGACTTGGGCATCATCATCACTGATGACCTAAAATCATCCAAGCAGACCTCTAAAGCAGTAGGTAAGGCTAGGGGGTGTTAGGGTGTATTAGTAGGGTATCACAAGTCGTAAGAGGGAGGTAATAATCCTCTGTACAAGACATTGGTTAGGCCCCATCTGGAGTACCGCGCAGGCTGGAGGCCACACCTTCACAAGGACATTAACCAAATTGAGGCAGTCCAGAGAAGGGCAACCAAAATGGTGCAGGGACTGCATCAGAAGACATATGAGGACAGATTAACGGAGCTCAATATGTATACCCTTGAGCAAAGGAGGAGAGAGGTGATATGATCGAGACATTTAAACACCTTAAGGCATAAACAAGGTGAAAGAGTCTAACATGTTTAAATATAAGAAAATTGCAGGACAAGAGGACACAGCATGAGATTAGAGGGAGGCCGATTAAGGGGAATGTGAGGAAATTTTTTCACAGAAAGGGTGGTAGATGCATGGAATAGCTTACCACAAGAAGTGGTGGCATGAATACAGTGCAGGGCTTCAAACAGGCATGGGATAGGCATAAGGGAGCAATACAAATGACTATGAATAGATAGGTCACTGACAGAGCAAAGGCCGATGGCACATTTATAAAGGTAGAAAAGAAATGGGCAGACTGGATGGGCCTTGCGGTCCTTATCTGCCGTCAACTTCTATGTTTCTATGTTTCTATACTTTACATCTTGTGGAGTTAAAATGCTCATATTGGTTTATATATCGCCATTAGTGGTTCCTTTTATGGTTGTGGTGAGTTCCTAAAAGTAATTGGTTTGTGCTCAAAACCTTTCAAATAGTCTGCAAACTAATACTGTCAATGCAAAATTAATTTAAAAATAGAAATTACCATTGTTTTGTTCTAAAAACTGTGCTGCTGAAATATGCAAATATGTATCCTATGCCAGACATTGCATGTACTCTTTCTAATGGGATTAAAACTTGATTTCACATGATTTACATTATAATTCATAATTAATTTGTCTTTGCTGATGTGACATTAATATTTTTATAATTAACGAATAAAATTAAGTATGATTTCTGTGACTTGCAATCTTATAATACTGAACTAATATAATCATCAATGATCATCACTTGATCATCCGCAGAGCATCAACAGCCATCATGCTGATTTAAGCCTACAAAAGTAATGAATAACTATCAGTTGGTGATTTGAAAGTTCATGTTTGATAATTAAATCATGATATAGATGATGATGATCTTAGATCATGATCTCCATTGTTCATCTTATGGTAACATTTGATGATTAGCAATAATCAGTCATGGCTGACCTTCAGAAATCATGATTGATGATTTACCAATTCACCTTGGTGGTGTACTAGATTCAGGCCTTAGAGCAGTGGTGGGTAACCTGTGGTCCAAGGGCCGCATGTGGTCCCCCCAGGGATCAACGTGTGGCCCCTCCTCCATCACCCCCAAAAATACTTTTTAATTCATTTGTATTGAAGTGCAATAGTCATTTATTACATTCTTAAAGCAGAAGTGCATGAATAAGGTGACAATTGTGACCTATACAGTCCCCATCAGTTATACAGACCACATTTATTGCAGGCAATCAGGTATTGCGGGGAAATTTGTGATGCTGTTTACCATTCCCATTCATCTCTGTAATAATATCACTGGAAAATGTGGTCATTAACCGCCATGTATTTCGGGCATTTCTCAAGCAGTTTTTGAACACTCGCAAAGCATTTGTGAGCAACTGAATGGTAATCTGCTTACAGTTTGTCAAGTTATTGCTTTGCGGATTGCTAGGTGTGGCATTTTTTCACAGGTACAGTGATTAGGTGTTAATTGTTCGGTGCAGATAAGAAGATAAGCAGCACACAGCGCCACACCTAACACTGTTCTCACACTGAGCACTGTTACCATTATTAGGCATATGGCTTTGGTTTCACGCTATGCAGATGACACCCAGCTATATTTGTCCTTTAGTCCTGGGCAAGAAGATGCAGTCTCTATACTTAACAACTGTCTATCCGAGATCAGTGATTGGATGAGTGCCAGCTGGCTAAGGTTAAACCGGATAAGACTGAGGTGTTGGTGGTGGACCCAGGTCGTCGTGAGGCTAGTTGTAGGCTGGTCTTCCTTCGGGCATATGGATCGATGGTGCCCAGCTCTCAACCTCAGACCGGTGCGAATCTGGCGTTATTATTGACGACAGTTTGACGCTGAAATTCCAGGTGTCATCTGCTGTCAAATCCTCCTTTACCATCTGAGGAATATTGCTCGGATGAAACACCTTGTTCCTCCGCTGACCTCCGACATTAGTCCATGCCTTTGTTACTTCTCGCCTTGATTACTGCAATGCCCTGTTCCTAGGGCTGCCGGGGTTGATATCCCGCTTGCAGCTGGTGCAGAAATGCAGCAGCCAGGCTTTTGACGAGGACATCTATGAGGAATCATATTTCAAAGCGCGAGCTGCACTGCTGCCGGTTCAGTGGCGGATCACCTTTAAGGTCGGTTTACTGACCCATAAAGCCCCACATGAACAGGGACCACGATATCTTCAAGATCTGCTTGTTCCCTACTGTCCCTCTCGTCACTCCGCTCCACGGTGAGGGATTGCTAGAGGTTCCCAGGGTTCGCTAAAACATCGGGGCACGGATCATTTTCTTATGCTGCCCCTACCCTGTGGAATTCTCTACCTCGTCGGATACAAAGCTGCCTGACCATTGAAAGCTTTAAGTCAGAACTGAAAACCTATTTATTTCAAAAGGCGTATGGGGAGTAGTTTATTGCACTGTATTGTAATTATAATTTATTGTTGTTTGTTATGTTGTATGTATGTTTTTATATGTATTTAAACTGTTTTATTGTACAGCGCTTTGATTTCTAAAAGCGCTTAAAAATAAACTTTTACTTTTTACTTACTTACTTACCATAGATGCTGCCACAATGTCTGCCAAACGCAAAGCTTTGAGCCTTGCAGAAAAAGTTGAGCTGTTGAATAAGATGGCTCAGTTGCCCAAGATGAGCCAGCGGGACATTGTGGTGCAGCTGAGTCTTGCAAAATCCATAGTAGCTGATCTCCAAAGGCAGAGAGATCAGTTTATGGCTGAGTGGCAACAAAATTCCAACCCTGATCAAAAATGGAAAAGAGAGGACAAAGATGGGGAAATAGAGGATGCCCTTCTCCGGTGGTTCCCGAATGTACGGAGGAGAGAAGCTGTAATAAGTGGCCCTATCTTAATGCGAAAGGCCAAACAGCTCACAGAAGCCCTTGGGAAATTGGACTTCAACCCCTCAGAAGGCTGTTGCACTGATGGAAAACCAGAAACAACATTGGTTTCATCAGGGCATGGTGAAAAACTAAATGCCGATGCGGCTAGTACTGAGAGATGGTTGACTACTGTCCTGCCTGATCTACTCAGTGGATATGAACCAAGGAACATTTTCAATGCCAATGAAACCGGATTGTTTTTCTGGTGTGTCGGCTTTGGGACTTTGGCATTCAAGATGGAGAGTGTCCAGGGCAATAACGTACCAAGGAGCACATTCTGTGATGGCATGTTGTAATATGGACAGATCAGAGAAGTGTGATCTGATTGTGATAGGCAAATCACAGAACCACAGATGTTTCAGAGGCATTAACCACCTGCCAGTGCTTTACAAAGCAACAGATCATCTTGGATGACTGGTGATATTTTTTTCAGAATGGGTGAGCAACTGGGACAGAAAGCTACACGATCACAAGATCACTCTCTTGTTAGACAGTTTCTCTGGGCACCCACACATGGCTAGCCTAAGAAACATTAATCTGATTTTTTTGCCACCAAACTCTACATGTCTCATCCAGCCCCTTGATCAGGGCATAATTTACAGCACGAAACAGCACTACGTTAGGGCTATGAGAGAGCGAGTGCTGTCTGACCTTGACACAAGCCCAGAATTAAACGCCATGCAGTGTGCCAAAAAATTGAATCTCCGTGATGCAGCGAGAATGCTAAAACAGGCCTGGGACTCCATAACAGAACTTACCATTCTGTGCTGCTTTCGGAAGAGTGGATTCAAGGTTGCTGACACACTGATAGCAGCAGAACAAGATGGACAAGAGGAGCAAGAGACTGTTCCCGCACCAGAAGGCATGTCTCCTGAAGAGTTTGATGAACTGTGTAACCTTGGCAACAATGAGGAGCAGTCTGGGGCAGAGGATGACATAGGAGAGGTCATGAACTCCATTTTGCCTGCTGATGCAGACGCTGACAATGACGACGATGAACAAGACCTCAACAAGGAAAAGACTATTGCTGTGCCGGTTGATGTTTGTGCTGCGATTTTAACATTGCGTCAGGCAAAGGAGCAACATCTAGGTATTGCGCCAGACTGGGACATACTTTCAAAGGTAGAGAGGGTCTGGAAACCATACTGTGAGACCCAGAAGATGCAGACAAGGATTACCGAGTTCTTCTGTGCTCAATCAGGACAAGCTGAACAATCTCAGTAAAGTGCTGTAATCCAATATGGGGCTAATGTAATTTGGGGGCAGCTAAGGTAAGGAAAACCATTTATCCAGTACAGTACTAATTTTTTTCATGAGTTTTAATGATGACCAAATAAAGTTTGATTTTTTTAACCTTTAAGCCACAGTTTCACAACTAAACATTGTTGAACCGTCCAATGCATATAACGGGCATACAACCTATGCACAAAACAGCCCATTATAAGTGGTGGGGACTGTACTTTTTTATTCTATTTTAGATTGCCCCTTATCTACTGACTTGTATGATACCCTCCTTTTCACAATTTGAGTCTGCTTTAGTACTTTTTTTCACATCTGCAATAATAAAAGGAGCTCTCCATTTAATGTTGCTCAGAACAGGTTTTCATCTGTGTTCCCAGCTGTTCTTGAACACCTACTGTTCCATAAGGTCAAGAAGCACTGCCTGCTGCATGCTAGTTCATTTTAGTCACAATAGAAATTATTTTAAACAATGAATGTACAAGAACAGCCGAGAATACTGATGAAAACCTTGTCCAAACCATATTAAAAGGAGCACTCCTTTATTATTTCAAATGTGAAAAAAAGTACTACAGCAGACTAAAATTATGACAAGAAGGATATCATACAAGTCAGTAGATAAGGGGCAATCTAAAATAGAATAAAAAATTATAGGTCAAAATTTTCACCAGATTCTGCTCTGCTATATGATATATATAGCTTCTTTTTAATCTAAATGTATAATTTTGGCTTCTGACTGTGGTATAAGGGTCTTGCAGCCCTTGATGGTATTTAAGGGCCACACCCGTGGCCCTCTGAGTATCTTCGGTTGCCCAGCACTGCCTTAGAGGCTTGAATCCCTGGTGTTTTTATATGGGCCCCAAACCTCTTCTAAATAGGAATGCTGCATTAATCCTCTCTTAGAAAATGGGCTTTTTATTTCCTGGCATCTGATTGGCTGGTACCCTTGCCGGGGGGCATTAAATTACAATAGATGCCCAGGAAATGGAAACTACTAGCCCAAGTGCCCCTTTACCCACTTAGATATCCGTGTGCCCACCCTGCTTCCTCATTGGCTGAAGCATTGGGCATGGAATTTGAAATCTCTGCCATTTTTTAAGGCACTTAGTGAGTGAACAGCCCCCCCATTTACTCGGTTCATTCAGTACCTAATGTAACACAAAGATGAAAAAACATTTCTGTAAAAAAAAGTGTTTTTGTAAAAAAAGTCACTTGTGGTGCATTTCTTATACTGCACCTCACGGATCACCAGCACTGCTTCTTATGCCACCCACTCTTAAGTACAGCTGGCATATGCTCCTCTGTCAACTGAATCCAGAGTGAAATTTAAAAGGGACGTGTTTATAGAAAAAAAAGGAAGATGAAACAAACCAGGAAACACGCTCCTGTTCTTATTATGTGGTTGGGAAGAGAGAGAAGAATAACTGACTGTTTCTGCCAGCTGTTCTCATTTCTAATGGCACCGCTCTTCCGACTACTGTTGTGCCCCTCCTCAAGATGGTAGCCTGCTGTGTTCACTGCTGCTTAGCAAGCACCCCCAGCCCCTGCCCTACCACCCACTCATTTTTTTACATTTCAATATAACAAAACATATTTTTTTAAGAACCTCTGTTTCATATGTTTGCTCTGTAGCACCTTGAATATAGGGTGGGCAGTTGGAACTTGCGACGATCAGATCAACAGGAAGTCATGAAGCTGCAGAAGCGAGCTTGGTAATGCCAGCTCACAACTTGTCCATTTTGCTATCTCACCATATCTTAATCCTCCTCACCTCCATCTCCTCCTCATAACCCATGAGGCTTCAGGCGGGGTGGGACTCCTCAGGCAGGTGGCATCTGGTTGCTGTTCTGCTAGTAATGGGGCTGGTTGTTGAGCTAGGGCTCTAGGAAAATGTGACAGTGAAGGAAAAAAGATGTGTGTGTATATGTGTGAGTGTGTGTAGTGAACTGGGTTGCCCTCTCCATCTTTTTTTTTTTTTTTTTTACTGTGCTCTCCCATTGCATTGATCTAGCTGCTTGAGGTAGGCAGACCTCCAACCACACAGGAAGTTGAAAAAGCTGTATACAAAATAGTAGCACCCTCTACTGGCAGGCATACCAGTACAGATACTATTTTACAACAAAATTAAGTTGTATTTTTTTTACAAGTTTTTTTTTTTAAAGTCATCTTTTAAGTGTTTAATTAAAATTCCACAAATAGCCCATTATCTGAACGTAGCTCCAGGCCTCATTATGCCCCTGGGTGGTCCGGTATTGCCCAATGCCACCCACCCTGTTGGGTATTATTGCTTATATAAAGATATCTATGGCCTACCCCAACCATTGAGGGCTTGGGCCAAGGATCTTTTGTTACCCTAACAACATCTCTGATGAGGGGGAAGATTTACTGTATGGTTAAAGACTGTTTGAACTGGATATGTTCTCAGAGTAAAGAAGAATGACAGAGAACATCATTTTTATCAACAATGCCTTAAAAGACAGAACACTCCTTGAAACACTTCACCTAACTCCCCCCTCTAAAAAAAACAACTTGCAAGCTGGAAATTAGAGGACCCTTTGTTCAGCTAAGGGGTGAGTTATTTGGAACTGAAAAGAGAAGACACTAGGGTAATGGATACATGGAACAGTTTGCCTGAACCAGTAATAATGAGTGACATCATTTGCTCTTTTAAACATTATCTGAACAAGTGAGTCAGTGCTAAAAATGTTCAAGACTATAACTGCTGGTAAACAGGGGATGGGCTCGACAGGTTATCTTGGCTGCCTCCCATCTTGCTCTATTATACTCTTATGTTGAAGCACCATCCTACTCTGTATGGCCAGGGTATCCGAAATGGTAGACAAGGCATCCACTTTTGATTTGCCATAAACATCAAGTTACACAAGTGTAATCCATATAATGGAAATCCCTTCGCAGATGAAAATAAGCCAATAGCAATGATATCAGAACATGTTACTTTTTACACATTTTACACTTACAGCGGTGTCAGCCAGGATACAACACAGTAATGCTGCAGTGTATCACAAAACACTGCAGTATGCTGCAGTGCACAGTGTAATTCCATGGCAATTAAGTCCTTTTTCACAGCTGTATTTTGTGACGTCATTTACTGCAAATCATTGCGTTGCATCGTGGCTGGCTCTGCTGTATATGCAAATATATTGCATTGTATCTGTTGTCTCCTGGTATGCTCTGTTACTATTTTCTTATGCTTGAACACAGATAAGTTTGTTTTTTTCAAACACTGAAAACTAGCTACATACTGTACTGTTGTAGTGCTCACAGTTGTTAGCTGGGGTACAGTAGCACCCTTAATAGGCAAATTGTGCTGCCTAAGACCTTTTCTGTTACTAATGTCAAGGATTCTATTCTCCAGGACTGTACCAGACAGTAACAGTATGTCTGGTTTCTTCAATGATACAATAGTGGCCAGAAATTAATTGTGAGTTAACATAGAACATAGAAACTTAGAATCTGATGGCAGATAAGGACTGCTTGGCCCACCTAGTTTGCCTGTTTTTCTCTACCTACTGTATCACTGCAGACCCTATTTTATCTTTGGCTTATCACCCCCTTGTGTTATCACTGTGGTTCCCTTATGCCTATCTCATGCCTCCTTGAACCCCATTACTTTTTTTTTTGCTGGGAGGCTGTTCTAGGCATCTGCCACCCTCTCCATGAAGAAATACTTCCTCACATCTACCCTGAGTCTACTACCCTCCAGCTTCGTAGAATGATCCTCTTGTCCTTGAGCATCTTTTTCTGAAAAATGCTTCCCTCTTGAACCTTGTTTATACCTGTGAGGTATTTGAAAGTTTCTATCATATCCCCATCTCCCCCATTACTCCAGGGTATACATATTAGGGTCCTTCAGTCTTTCCTTATAGGGCATTTGATGCAGACCCTGAACTATTTTGGTTGCCTGCCTCTGGACCACCTCCACTCTTCCCATGTCCTTCTGGAGGTACGGTCTCCAGAACTGGACACAGTACTTCAAATGAGTTCTCACCAGTGATCTATTCAGGGGTAGCACCACTTCCCTCTTCCTGCTGGTGACCCCCCTTCCTATGCACCTCAGAATCCTGCTAGCTCTCTGGACTGTCTCGTGACACTGCCTAGCCACCTTTAGGTCATCAGATATGATAACCCCCAGGTATCTTTCCTGTTTGCTGGTCAGTAATACATCTCCTCTCAATGTAAACTCTGCTAATGAGTTTCTGTGCCCAAGTGCATGATTTTGCACTTTTTTGCATTGAAGCCCAGTTGCTATACCCTTGACCACTTCTCTAACTTTTTCAGATCCCCTCTCATTTTTCCACTCCCCTGTAGTGTCTACCCTGCTGCACGTTTTGGTCTCATTCATGAACAGGCAGACCTTTCCATCCAGCCCCTCTGCAATTTTGCTAATAAGGACATTAAGGAGGACTGGTCCCAGTACAGATCCATGTGGTAGCCCACTGGTCACCCTCCCTTTCTTGGAGTGAGCTACTGTATGTTTACCAACACCCTCTGTCTCTTATCCCTAAGCCAATTTCTTACCCAGTTTACCACCTTTGATCCCACTCCTAGGCTACCCAGCTTGCTTACTAATCTCCTATGTGGAATGGTGTTAAAGGTCTTGCTGTAATCTACTGTAGGTAGGCCACATCCACTGCTCCTCCATGATCCAATTACCTGGACACCCAGTCAAAGAAATGTATTAGATTAATTTAACAACACCTGCCCACTTTGAATCCATGCTGTCTCGGGTCCTGTAAGCCACTGGATTCAAGGTATTCACCTATCCTTTCCTTCAGTAGTGATTCCAATAATTTTCCCACTACTGAAGTCAGGCTGACTGGCCTGAAGTTGCAAGCCTCCCCCTACCACTTTTGTGAAGTGGGACTACACCTGCCCTCCTCCAGTGCCCTGGAACCACTTCCGTCTCCAGTGAGAGATTGAACAGGACTATCAGAGGTGTAGCCAGCACCTCCTTGAGTTCCCTCAGTATCCTTGGATGGACCCCCCCTATGCCCCACTGCCTTATCCACATTCAGATTTGTGAGGTCCTTCAGGACTTTCTCCTCTGTAAATGGATTAGTGTCCATCTCCCTTCCTTCAATGGTCCTGTCACTGTTCTGTGGTCCCTCTCGTTCCCCTTCTTCTGTGAACATAGAAACATAGAAACATAGAATTTGATGGCAGATAAGGACCGCTTGACCCACCCAGTCTGCCCATTTCCCTACCTAATGGATAAGCTGCAGATCCTAGTTAACCAGCAGCCTACTTCTTTCTACCCCCACCCCCTAGAATTGCCTTATGACTGTCCCGTGCATGCTTGAATTCAACCACTGTTTTTGACTCCACAAACTCCTTTGGAAGGCCATTCCATGCATCCACAACCCTCTCTGTGAAAAAATACTTCCTTACATTATCTCTGAGCCACCCCCATCTTCAAATTGTACCCCCTTGTTCTTGCACACCTCTTTTTTTGAAAGACGCTACCCTCTTGGACTTTGTTGATTCCTTGAGGTACTAAAGTTTCTATCATGTCCCCCTCTCCCTCCTTTCCTCGAGGCTATACATATTAAGCTACTTTAGTCTCTCTTCATATGTCTTCTGGTGCAGACCCTGCACCATTTAATTGCCCTCCTCTGGACAGCTTCCATCTTGTCTATGTCCTTGTGGAATTGGGTCTCAGAACTGCACACAGTACTCAGATGGGGTCTCACCAGCTGTCTGTAAAGAGGGACAACAACTTCCTGTTTTCTACTGGTGATGCCTCTCCCTATGCATCCCAGTATCCCCCCAGCCCTCCTTACTGCCCTCTCACATTGCTTTCCCACCTTTAAGTCATCTGATATGACTACCCCCAGGTCCCTTTCCATTTTTGTTGTTGTTAGTATCTCACCCCCCATTGTGTACTCTTCCCTGGGTTTTTGTTTCCCAGGTGCATTACCTTGCACTTCTTAGCATTGAATCTAAGCTGCGATACATTTGACCATTCCTCTAACCTTGCCAAGTCCTTTCTCATCCTTTCCACCGCATCGTGCATCAACTCTGTTGCAGATCTTTGTGTCATCTGCAAAGAGACATACTTTTCCTTCCAGTCCCTCTGCAATGTCACTTATAAAGACATTGAAGAGAACCGGTCCTAATACTGAACCCTGCAGTACCCCACTAGTAACCCCCTTTCTTCAGAGTGGACTCCATTTACTATTACCCTCTGTGTCCTATTCTCCAGCCAATTCTTTACCCAGGCTATCATCTTGGGACCCACTTCCAGCTTGGCTAACTTGTATACTAATCTTTTGTGTGTGACTGAGTTAAATGCCTTGCTAAAGTCTAGGTAGGCCATGTCCACAGCCCCTCCCTGATCTACTACTTTGGTCACCCAGTCAAAGAAATCTATTAGATTCACCTGGCATGACCTTCCCGCTGTGAATCCATGCTGCCTTGGGTCCTGTGCCCCTCTGGCCTCTAGGTACTCGACAATTCTTTCCTTTAGAAGTGATTCCATCATTTTCCCTATCACTGAGGTTAAACTAACAGGTCTGTAGTTTCCTGCTTCTGCCCTGCTCCCACTTTTGTGATTGGAATCACATCTGCCCTCCTCCTGTCCTCAGGTACCACCCCATCCTCCCATGATTTGTTAAGGAGTGTAGTCAGTGGTGTCACTAGTTCTACCCTTAGTTCTTTTAGAATTCTGGGATGAACCCCATTGCTTTGTCCACCTTCAGTTTTAAGAGTTCTTTCAGAACCCTTTCTTCTGTAAATGGGCTGGTATCAACTTCAGTATCTAGAGTGTTTCTATTGTTTGTTTTAGGTACCTCCCCCTCTTCATTTGTAAATACTGAGCAAAAATATTTGTTTAGTATCTCTGCCTTTCACCGTCACCTCTGCCCACCCCTCCCTTTATTAAGCCTCACTATCCCTCCTTAGTCTTCCTTAGCTCCTGATGTACCTAAAGGTTTTATCCCCTTCATAACTGAGTTGGCTATCTTTTCCTCGGTTCGGGCCTTTGCTGTTCTGACTGCCTTCCTAGCTTCCTTTGCTTTAACAGTACAATTCTCTGTCCTGCTCCTTCTGTGATTCCTTGTACTTTCTGAATGCTTTCTTTTTCTCTTGAACCTTCACTGCCACCTCCTTTGAGAACCATAGTGGTTTCTTACATCGTTTTGTTGTGTTTATTTGCTTCACACAAAGGCTTATTACCTCTGTGATGGCAGTTTTTATTATTCCCCATTGTTCTTCTACCCCTCCTTCCTGCCCATTTGCTAGTGCATTCCTTAGACACTCACCCATTTTGGCAAAGTCAGCCCTCCTGAAGTCCAGTACTTTTGCCTTTGTATGGCTTGACTCTATTGCTGTGTTTATTGTGAACCATACTGTTCGATGGTCGCTAGTTCCCAGATGGCTACCCACTTCTACATCTGTGATCCTCTCTCCATCTCCATTTGAGAGAACCAGGTCTAAGATTGCTCCCTCTGAAGTGGGTTCCAATACTAGTTGTCTAAGGCATACCCCCGTAGGGCTTCTAGAATAACCCCACTCTTAGAAGTGGCTGCTGCAACTGAACTCCAGTTAACATCTGGCATATTCAGATCACCCATCAGCAATATCTCCCCTTTATCTGCCATTCTAAGCATACTTTCTATCATTTGCTTGTCCATTTCCTCCCCCTGAGAGGGGGGTCTGTATACAACCCCTGTGCAGATTTTGGTGCCATTGCCTGCTTCCAAATTGACCCATAGTGCTTCTTCTCCTCCCTGTTTACCCTTTTGTTCTGTTGCTTTGATTCCTTCCCTTATGTAGAGAGCTACTCCTCCTCCTCCTCCTCTTTTACCCTCCCTGTCCCTCCTGTAGATAGTGTATCCTGGTATGTTTGCGTCCCAGTCATGGTTCTGTGTGCACCATGTAACACGGAACAAAAGTATTTGTTCAAGACTTCTGATTTTCCTTGGTCCCCCTCCACACAATCCCCCCTTCCCTTCTAAGTCTTACAATCCCTCCCTGGTCTTTCTCTTTCCGCTTACATACCTAAAAAATATTTGGGGCTGGATTCACAAAGCTTCCAGAAGGTGCAAAACCTTCCCTAAGTCCCCAAAACTGCCATAACTATGGAAAAAAAGGGGAGATTGCTCTACGTGCTATTCACAGAAACCTCCGCAGCTGTGGAAAAAAACACTACAGACTGTAGAAAAAGTGCAGCTGCGGAAGTCCCTGAGGAAAAAAAGGTGTGAGATAAGTAAGGCACAGCTCCTGCAAGGCTATTCTCAGCCAGTTTTTTTCCGCAGTTGCAGAAAAAAATGTTACACACAGTGGAACGAGATGTAACTCTCCTTCAGCAAACTGCAGTAGTGACCCAACAATTGGAGTCAATTAAGGTGGAGGTGATCCACAGGTAATAGCGTCTCAGATAGTATAACAATGGCTGATGTTACAGCAACAAAAGTACACATTGCCATGATGCAGTATGGCAACAGGCAACAACCACCAGACCCAGTGCAGCCCATGACAGAGCTCCACAGGCAGTAGAGCCTGACCAGCCTGCAGCGAGTGCCACCCCCACAGGCAACAGGATCACCCCAGGGAGGAATGACCAGCAGTGACTGTCGGCCACTGTGGTGCCATGGTATTGCTGGTACCTGTGGTGCTGCAGTGGTCCCAGTTGAGGGACTGGTTGAAGGTATCCTTGTGGGTGCTGTCAGCCTCATACAATGGCAGCAGTGTTAATGTCTGCTGCTTCAGCTACGTGGATTTACTTTTGCTGTGCCTCCTCAGCCATTTCCACAGCTGCAGATCTGTAGCTGCACCTTCAGAGCACTTGTGGGATTCCCGCAGCTGCTGGAATTCCACAGCTGCGGGTTGTTTTGCGGATTTCCCTCATCTGAGGGATTTTCTTTAAGAATATCACGTAACTGCGTTTCCGCAATGCTGCAAGCCTTTTTCCCCACAGCTGCAAGATTTTTGCTGTTCTTTGAGAATCCTCCCCCTTGTCTCCTTTACTTACTTCCTAGGTTATTTTCTCCTGTTTGTGCCTTTGTGCTTCTAACTGATTTCTTTGCTTCCCTCTGTATCTCCAGATACAGCTCCCTATCCTCCTCTTTCTGTGTGTTCTTTTACCTTCTGAATACTGACTTTTTTGCCATTACCTTCCCAGCCACCTCCTTAAAGATCCATAGCAGTCTCTTTTTCCTCTTGCCTTTGTGTACTAGCCTGATGCAGGGGTTTGTTGCCTTCTTTATGCCCCCTTTTAGTTTTGCCCAAAGTTCCTTCATTCCATCCAAGTACCCCCCAACCCCACCAGGGCTTCCCTGAGGCATTCCCCATCTTTCTAAAATCAGCCCTTCTGAAGTCCAGGACCCTTGTCCTTGTATGGTTCACTTCTGCCCTAGTACTTATATTGAACCACACGGTACAGTAATCACTGGTCTCTAGGTGGCCAGCCACTGTGATGTCTGCAACACTGTCCCCATTAGTGAGTACAAGGTCCAGTATTGCCCCCTCACTCATAGGTTCCCTAACTAGCTGCCTGAGGAACGTCCCCTTCAGGGAGTCCAGGATGTCCCTGCTCCTAACTGATTCAACAGCTGAGATGCTCCAATCTACATCTGGCAGACAGAAGTCTCCCACCAGCAGCACCTCCCCCTTATCTGCCATGTTTCAGATGTCTTTGGATGCCATCTTTTGGATGTTAAACTCTAATCGAATACAGAAAAGGGTAAATAGACTGCCACCTCATGTCACCCTCAGTTATCTAATAATACCTCATAAACAGGATTGCCTGCTTTTGTGGTTCTGGTTCTTTGACAAATTTACTTTTTAAAATTTAATATTTCTTATATTAAATAAAAGAAAGTTTGAAATGCTTGATATATAGACTCTAGCAATTCACTCTGGTTTAAAGCATTTTTCTAGTATCCGGAAAATTGTTTTTTAAAAGTATAATAGTTAGACACAATTCAGAACACATGTCATTAGGTATCTGAATTTATGCTTTTATGTTCTTTATTGAGGGCATTTGCATGAAAACAGAATCCTTTCTCCCAGACTGCATATCCTTCTGCTGTAACCCCACCACCACTGAAACCATAAACCCGTGCTTTTAACATCAGAATCATTTTCACAGCAACAGATTGTGATGTCACAAACCTGGAATTATGAGTTCAGTGAAGGGGTGAAACAGGAGGATGACATGAAGACTAGGGAACCAAGATTTTTATTTTATTTCAATGTCCTCAGGAATAAAGAATGAGGGAGTATAATTGCAGAAACTGTATGAACTACAGTATAAGTTGAATTGTGTCTGAATATTATATTTTTAAAATGTTTTCTAAGATACTGGAAAAATGCTTTAAGCTACAAAAAAATATCCTTCATTATTATTCTCTTCAATCACTGTCTAAAAGTTATACTTTATATGCATTTTGTCATCCATTTGTTTCTGCCTTCCAGATGCTCCCACAGTGCTGCACAGCATGCATATGTTTGTGCTGACATCATCTAAATCATCTACTTGCCCTCACTCCTCTACTCCTGTTAGCATGCTTTTTAAATAAAACAATGATGAAAAACTAAAAATAAAGCAGCATAATTAATGAAATTAATACTCTGGTCTGATAGTTTCAGATACTGCAAACCTCATTTTTTAATGATATCCATAATTATCTCAAAAGAACTGGCAAGAACTTATTGCAACATCCAATTTATAGTATCTACTCATATAAAACAACACGGTCTGGAAAACACACAGATAACATTCCTTAGCCCTGAAACCCACACTTGTATATACTTCCATACATGTACCCTTCCAACCTGTAGCTATTCAATATTTTTTTTCCCTGAGGCTTATGACTTGGATGAACAATATGCAGGAGACACTGTGGTAATTTCATTCTGTAGCTCAGGAGCCTTCAAGTGTTTGTACCACTGGGCAGCTGTGAAGATAAATATAATTCTTTGAATCATGCTGTTCTATTCTTGAATTAACAAGTACATACATTGATGAAGTAAAATTATTTATTTATAAAAGTTTTGCACTCTAGAATATCCTCATGAGATATAAGATCTTATTTTCCTGAGGTCCTGTGGTGACAGAAGGGACACACTACACTTACATCATTTGTATATAAGAACAAATGTAATGTTTATACTGTAGCAATAAATGTAAAGTCATACTAGCACAAGGAATGGCAACTGTTATAGGTACAGACACATCACAAATACAATGCACAAAGTACATGTTGTGTAGGCAGCGTAGTAAAAGACACAATTTACAATTACCTAGAAGTGACCCAAGGTTAATTTGTAAATTAAATAACAACTAACTGATGAAAAGCTAGACTTAGAGCATCACATTGCTTTTTCTTCTTGTTTTATTCCTGTATAAAAATAAATGTTTTACTACTTTTTTTACTACTACTACTTTCTTCTAGTTGGCAGATTCCTAGAAACTGGCATTAGCTCATTCCTGGGTTTGTTCAAGTTGTGCCTGGTTTAAATTTAACAACCTTGCTGAAAAACTGATCTAGATGGGCGGAAACCTCTACTACTATCTACAATTGATAAAATTGAAGCCCTTACAATGATTATTGCTCCTAAATTGCTTTATTTTAATTGCTCATATATCCCTGGCTATTCCTGAAGAATGGTTTTGTCACATGGATAAACTACTGAGTAGTTAGTTACCTATGGTAAGGAAATCAACCCTGATACAGTAGAAACAAACTTAGATCTCACTAGAGGAAGGGGGGTTGGGGCCTATCTTGGCTAAAGGGTTACTACTGAGCATACAGGGTAGCTCAATCTCTTCAGTGGTTCCCAGATCCTGACCACCCTTCCACTCTGGACGGAAATCAAAAAGCACCTTCTAGGGAGCCATTTTCCCACCATATGTGTTTATAAAAAAACACAAGCTACCAACACATGCCTTTATTACAATTGACAACTCAAGGACCATCTGGTCTCAGGTAGGTAAATGGCTTAAAATGAATCTATCACATCCAGTCTATACCCCCGTGTGGATCTTCTACTGTAAAAATAGTGTATTTTAACCCTCACAGACATACTAATACCCAACTTGGATACCTTGAATTCTTTCCAAGGGCTCCAGACCAGATATAATATATACAAATCTGACTTCTGGAAATACTTGCAAGTACAAAGTGCAACAGTCCATCTGGTCAGGAATCTTCATACAATGCAAACATACCCAACACCCCACCCCCCTCCTGAAGCTGGTAGCCACCACTAAAGGTAGAGCAGGATCCATATACTCCCTAATAAGGGATAGTATTTTGAACCAGATATTATCAGTGAAAGAAAAATGGGAATCTGCTATTGGTCATCAGATCCCAGAAGAAGAATGGCAGGCCTGCTGGAAGGTAGTGCATGTCCTAGTTAGATACACCCATAGTAGGCTAATACAGAATACAGTCTCACACTGGTGGTATAGAACACCATTAATACTATACTCTGCCCATCTCATCTGAGGGGATACCAGGTCAATATAGTGCAGCAAGAAATGCGTGGTGAGAACAATGCTGTGTAAAGCGCAAAAGTATTTAGAGCAAAAAGGGTATAATAGTGGTAGGGAATTATTGCTACCCCTGTCGCTCTATAGTGATACTTGGAAGTAATCAAGTTGCCATGTGTATGTGGTGCCTGGTTGAGCTGCTCCCATGGTGGAGTGGCTAAGGGACCAACACACAGCAGGGTTGGAGACCTGGAACCATGGTTCAGTTCCCACCAGGTCTCCTGGTGTTGTAACTTTTATTTGTGTTTTTTTTAAGTGAATTTTTCCACCTCCCAAGTTTCTTCCCACCCTCCCTTAGTCCACACCCTCTTGGAGTTGGTTATTTTAATTCTAGGGGTGTGGGGGCAAACCCCCCCCCACATTGGGGGAGCATGGGGTGAAACCCCCCTTAAAAACAGAAATTCCAATTATTCTGTATGGTGTGCACTGTTTGTGTTGAAGTTAATGTTTTTACTGACATTATTTGGGTGCACGCCATTTTGCTTGCGGCATTTTTTGCTGCACTGCTTTTGTTTGCTGCAATATGACTCTGTGCCTCCCAGCAAATTTTTTTTATTATTTATTTAAACTTCTGTTCACTGGGTGGGCACATGAGCCAAAGGCCCTTTTTCATGTGCGACCCGAGACCATTACAGGAAACAGTCAGGATGTTCCACATGCCAGCAGTAAGACATGACGAGGTGTGGGTTATGGCCTGATAAGGGCACACCCCAGGTGCATTATAAGGCACAAGGTGCTTGCGCCGAGTGTCTTTAGCACCTGGGAAGTGCTCTTATCAGGCCATAACCCACACCTCTGAGTGTGTTATTGCGCTTATAAAATGGCCCCCCCAAAGTCATTATTAAAAAACAGAAGAAAATGTCAAAACAAACAAAAAAGGTTTAAGACCTGAAATAGTGAAAAAATAGTCTCCGTATTAGATCACTTACTTGTTTTCATGAGTGTTACAGCCCTCTCTCCCATCACGCACAATAGGGAATTTTATGTACGATTAGTTCTTTTGTAATTAATATTGTATTTTGTGGTTTAACAAAGGTGAGCAGCCTCCTATGTGTTTGTCTGCCTGCCCGTATTAAAGCAGTTTCTTCATTTCATAGGTGTTTTAGCCACCGCTTCCCCCAGCCCTGCCCACCCAGCACTAACATGAATACAGGCTACTTTATGTAGGATTTTGTATTTTTTTAGTTGCTTTTGATTTTGTTATTTAACAAACAGTGACTGCTTCTTATCTTACTGTGTCCATGGCATCGGCTTCTTTGGTACCAAGCGTGACCCTCAGGAGCCACCATAGTAAACAGTTTGTGTTTTTCTGTTAATGGCCGTTAAAGAAATATAATGAGGAGTTGTGGTCTGCTCTGCTGATGTTTTAGATAATGGAGCAGAGGTGCTGTTTTTTTTTTTTAAACATTTCATGGTGCCACCAGAAGAGATGGGCGAAGTGGCCCCAATTCACTCTGCAGAGTGATTTGCGGCATGAAAGTGAATTCTCGGAGTGCTCTGCAATGCGAAGCAGAGTACTTCGTGTTATGATGGGTAACACGAAGTTCATTGAAAACAATGACTTTGCATTACTCCACCTTCCCAAACCACTACTCTACCAATTTTAAGGCGAAGTACATTGAAAACAACGTACTTCACCTCACTTTGCCTTGTTTTTATGCTCCAAAGGTGAATTTTGCAGTGATTCATGGGATTTCAGGTAACATGGGCTCTAGATTGTTCTGCACAGCTTCAGTTTGGGGTAGTGTGTGTAGGAAGCCATAGGAGACAGTCTGCTGTGAGAGCTCTATGTGATTCAAACCTTCTAAAAGCTATTAAAAAGCCTTTTTGAGTAATTTTTTTTGCTGAAACATTAGTTCATTGATTTTGGGAAACCCTGCTGTGCTCATATCATTGAGCGTTTATTGTTTGTGTATGGATTTTAAATGTTAATGTACAACATTCAGTCTGTGTACTAAGAGACAGTGGAAGTGTTCATTGGGGAGGGGCATATCTGTGGTGTAGGTAGATTAACTTGGAGAAAAAGACAGCTCTTTCTGTTTTGGTGATATTTTTCTTGTATAACTGTGTTAATATACACACAGTAATATTTTCAGTAATTCTTGACATTTCTTTGCTGATTGTTGTGGTGCAACAGTGCATAATTTGTCTATTTAAAACATTTGGTTATATTACTAAAGGTTTTCAATTTGCTACGCATTACTTGTAGTGTGTGTGTGTGATGCGTGCCATTAAATCAGACACCTTTTATTGTGCCACAGAGTAATTGCAGCAGTGTGAACCTGCTATCCACTGCACCTGCATGAATTTTTTATACTGCTTTGTGGCATCTTTACTGGTAGTGGATTGTTACTGCCATGCACTAATCCCCCAACTGGCAAAAGGTATTCCTTTCCAGACTTGGATTTGTGACTTGTGAGCACTGGCTAGGTGTTGTTGTGCCTTTTCGTATGCATCCCTTGAGTGCGCAGCGCAGTCATAATCCGTCTGTGCATTTGCAGTGCACCATTAACTCTGGGAGACTGCATTTCTTGTTAAGCTCTCATTTCACTTCCTCAGCACTAGGGAATTTTCTGGACACAAGACAATAGCATTTCGTCAGCACTGGAGAATTTTCTGGACACAAGGCAGTAGCATTTTGGGGATGCACATTAATTCTGGTGACTCTGTGTGTGACCACTGCACGCTTGACTGAATGCGCCATTAATTCTGGGAGACTTTGCATTTCTTGTTACGCTTTCCTTTCACTTCATCAGCTCAGCACTGGGGAGTTTTCTGGACACAAGACAATAGCACTTTGGGGATGCACATTAATTCTGGTGACTGTGTGTGGGGTGCTGCCAATATTGTTGTCACTCTGCCTTACTTCACGTTTAAGGTGGAATGACAATGCGAAGTCACAATAACAAGGTGAAGCGAGCCTTTCCTATGGGGCACTCTGAGTAGCGAAGTGCCAATGCAAAGTGCCCACTTTGCAGGCACTTTGCCAGCAGAATTTAAATTCACTGCATCTCTAGCCACCAGTTATGATCTGATGATCGTGTTTTCAATGAAGCACTACCGGCAGCATTTAGTTCTTTCAAACTTGTTATTTTGGCAGCACACAGGTCACAGTTTTATTTTAAAATGTTTTATTGTCATTGAAGAGAAAGACAGAGTTTGTGAGAGTGTGTGTGTGTGTATGGGGGGTGTATCGGACACAAAGCGTTCAAACTGAAGACTATGGTTGTTTCTGTAGCGTAAAACTGGTCAGTGTGGTGGATTTCTGATACCTGGTAAAGATGGCACAGTAATATTTTTGGTTGTGGGGCTCAGGTTGCCAGAGGTAGCGCCCATTGTAAGGATATGTCCTGATAAGTACATGGCTGAAAACTTGTATCAGCCAATCAGGATTTAGGATTTTTTTTGCCCATTTTATAATCATCAATAGACAACTTGACAAACACAATAATACATCAACATACAATGAGTACAGAATACTGCAATTTGAAATAATCTAAGAAAAACACTAGCATACTAAGTTTCTAAAAAGATGCCTCTTCAGTTTTATTCAGTTCTTTTTTTAAAGTATCGTGGCTTATTTCATTTTCTAATACATCTGGGAGATCATTATATGTTTTTGCAGCCTTAACTGAAAAGGCTCAGTCTCCCATTTTTGTTTTAGTCTTCTGAACCAAAAAAACTAGAAGTTTCATTTGACCGCAAATCTCTGTTAGGCACTTTTAAATGGAATAATGAAAACAAGGGAGAAATGTCTTTTTGCTGAAGAACATAATCAACCAGACAACATAAACTATATAAACTGTTCTGATCCGGTGGAAGCCACTGTGTTACCTGGTATAGAATACAGTGATGAGTCTGGTATGCTAATTTGTAAGTAAACTGACAAGTGCTGTGAAATGTGGAAGTCAAGGTAGACAAAGCCTGTTTTGCTAAATCTGTAAATAAAAATTAATTATAATTTAAATGTGATAGCAATATGCTCTTAGCTATTGTAATCCTGGCATAAAGTATTAAAGAATGCTGAAGTTTAAAAAGAACCCCCAGTTTCTGATTTACCTGTTCAGTGATGATTCCAAAGTGATTTGAGTATGTTAGTTGCAGATCCAAATAAACATCCAAGTATTTAAATAAATTAACCTGCTCTAAAATTAAGCCTGAATGGATGAATATTTGCAAATTATCAGCTTTTTTGAACCTTGGTTTAGAACTGAAAAGCATACTTTTTGTCTTTAAGCAATTTAGTGCCACTTTTTTACTTAACCAATTTTCCAAGTCATGTAAATCCTTGTTTAAAGAATGATTGATTATTTCCACTGAGTTAGAACTTTTGTACAAAATTATGTCATTGGCATATAATTTTTTATTTGTTGTTTGTCAGATTGGGAGGAATTACATCAATAAATAAAGTAAAGAGGAGTGACCCAAGAATTGATCCTTGGGGGACTCTCCTTTCTAGCTCCCTGCTTACAGATTGAGTGCCTTCATAAGAGACTCTTAAAGGTCTTCCTTGCAAGCAGCTACTAAACTAGTCAAAGGGCAGGTCTGTAAGCCCAAAATTGCTCAGGCTCCTGAGCAGCAGGCAATGGTACACCAAATCAAAAGCCTTGGACAGGTCCATGAACACAGCACCAGTGAGCATTCCACCATTCATGGCTCCACTGATGTGGTCGGTGAACCTAGCCAAGGCTGTGCCTGTTCCATGGCACTTTCTAGAACCATGCTGCTTGGGAGTCCTGAGACCATTTGATTGTACGTATGTTGTTAATTTACGCAATAATGCCCAACAGGGTGTGTGTCATACTGGGATAACGTCACACCTCAGGTGGTTGGGCACGAGGCCGCAGGCCGAGTGCATCCAACAACCTGAGGCGTGACGTTATCCCAAATGACACACACCCTGGAGGGCATTATTGCTATTATGCAATGGCTCTTTGTTATATATAAAATAAAAAATAATTTTAAAGAATGTTTTTTAGTGTGGAAAAATATTTTTTTTCTTAAGAGGAGATGCAAAAAAAGAGGTCTGGGTCCAAAAAATCATCTACAGGTTCACAGTGAGGCTGAGACTAGACCCATGATGTTGTACTGGGATAACATCATGGGTGCAGCCCAAGATTGACCAATCAGAGACCAGGACATTTTCTTGCCATTGTATAATGGTCATTAACCAATTTTTCAAAAATTTTCCCTAAGCAGTTAAGCAGGGATATGGGCCAATAGTTACCCATATCTTTTGCATCACTTCCTTTAAAAATTGGTATGACAGTTGTGTGTTTCCATTGTTGGGGAAAACAGCCAGTTATCAAAGACAGATTAAATATCTTTGTTAAAGGAAAATTAATATAGGGTGCATCTAATTTTAAAAACTTGGGCTGAAGTTCATCTGTTCCTGAGCTTTTTATGGGCAATTGCTTTAATAGTTTAACTATCTGTGATTGTTTTATCATCTTAAAATAGAAAATGGTCCTATTGTGTGAATAGTTATTAAACTGTATGTTAGAATCTGTCCCAGTATCATGTTATATAAATTTACTTAAATGTAAGAATTGTTTTTGAAATTCATCACTTATTTCCTTAAATTATATTATATATATATATATATATATATATATATATATATATATATATATATATATATACATATATATATATATATATATATATATATGCCTTTCTTAAAAACATGTGTCTGGTCCCTCACAATTGGATTGGTCAATGATTTTATGGATGCCCAAAATTTCTTTGGATTTTTTAGTTCCAATTAATATTGGTCTAAATAATATTGTGATTTACTATGCCATAGCTTTGCTTTATACACATTTCAGAGTCTACAGTAAATATTAAACTCTATAGTAGCATTAGTTAATTTAAATTTTCTCCAGGCTATATCCCTCTGCTTCATTAATTTAAATAAATCAGGGGTAATCCACTTATTCACAGTACCGTACACCCATCTGACAATTTTAGGGAAATATTTATCCTGGAGGGTTAAAAGAGTTGAGTTAAAAAAGTCAATGGCCAGGTCAACATATGGGATTGCATCCAAATAGGACCAATCAATCAAATGAAGATCCAGCTGCAGGCCCCTATCCAATGAATCAGTAAATTTCCTGTAAGAAATTAAGTGAGGGGGGCCAGTCCAGTGGCACTGAGTGTTGAGGCGCTGCATGCCACACCTCATGCCATGCTGGTGACCTGGGTTTGTGAATGGACTCAGGTCATTCTGGGGTCAGCCAGGGGAGGTAAGGATTAAGCATCTGGAAGACTACTGTCCTTCCTTGGGAAAGGGGGTTTGTGCTGCATGCGTCTGCACAACAAGAGGGGTTCGGCCTGTACCCAGGGTGCTTGGCTTCTCCATGGTTGTGGAGACAACTGCTGCACCCATTGCACAGGCGCAGGCATGGGGGAGAAAAACAGAGGAAAATACCAAGACCCGGCAGGACCCATGATGGCCCCAATGTGCTGGAGGACATACCCCTCTGTAGGGGGTTGTAGCACCTGCCAGGTTTGCAGAGGTGGTGACAAAATAATATCATGATAAAGAAATTAAGCGAGGGGGAGATTTCAGTCATTTGCACTTCCAGGTGCAGTAAGTGGCCATATGATTACTCAATGCATCAGGAAGCACTCCCACTTTTTTTATATTAGCCTGATCATTTGTCAATATCCAGTCAAGTATAGTGTGATTGTTACTCTTAGTATTCAGTCTTGTGTAAGTGTACATTAATTGGCTCAACCCTGTATTTGCAAGTGGGAATCTGTACCAGGATCTGCAAGTGGATCCCAATAAATATTAAAATCCCCCGAAATAAAAAATCCCTACCTTTTTGTAAAGAGGAAATAAAATTTAAAAAATCCACTAGGCCTTGCTGAGCGGTTTTTGGGGGATTGTAAACTGCACAATACTTCAATTTGTAGCACCCACCTAGTTTTATTTCTACTAGCAGCCACTCACAATTAGTGTTGTTTTTATTCTCTATTACAATTTCTGTTACATCAAGCTCTGATTTGTAATAAACCAGAATCCTCCTACTTTTTTTCCTAATCTGTCCTTCCTAATTATTTTATAACCTTCCAAGGACAAAAGGTTAGATAGGATTCAGGGCTTCAAACAGGTTTCGATAAGGTAACAATATCTGGGTCATATTTAGATACCAAAGCCTCAATCTCTTGCTTTTTTGGAAATAAACTTTGTACATTCAGGTGAGTGAATCTTAAACCCCCTGTCTGCCAAATATTGTCGACCGGTATTGATCTGAGGTTAAAGGCCCAGGGTTCAGTTCCACATCTCCCGCTAACAGCAGCTTTAGCCTTAATTTTACTTTCAAAACAGTGTTTATTGAAGTAATATTTACAACAGGGTAAACATAACCTCCAATTCCATACAGCTCTCCTTTCCTCAGAATTCCAATATGATATTTAACAAATAAATCATTGTGAGTAGCATTTGATATTATGTTTGAATAGAAAAAGTCCTTGAAAATCTCTTCCTGGTTCAAATGCTTTTCTGCTCCACTGGAAATGAAAATTAACCCTAGATCAAGTAAACCCAGACCTAGTAAGCAAGAAAATAGATATACATATTGGCTATTCTGGGCATTTTGATGGAATCCTAATACATAAAAAATACTGCGAGGTAATAAATAAACAATCAGGCCTGATTAGAGTGTAGTCAGAACTTTCTACTGAGTGGCGCTCGTGCCCTCACGCTCATGCCTCAGGCCAGCACGGGTTTTTAAGTGATACAACCCTGCCCTTCTAACAGCTGATTGGTGGATAGCTCACCACCAAGACCCCTACCAAGTCTGACCAAATCAGCGCTTAGGAACACTAGACGGTTTTGGCAGGTGATGGAAATACTTGCAGCAGCAGATAGACTAGGCAGTTACTGTTGGCTGAAATCTGCAGTCCCTCTGAAAAAAGCTGGAAATGGGACACTGCTCTGTCTGCAGGCTGACATGGGATTTTAAGTGGTACAGCCCTGCCCATTCTAGCAGCTGATTGGTGGATAGCTCGCTGCCAAGCCCACTCACAAGTCAACCAAATCAGCGCTTAGGGAAAACTTCACAGTTCTGGCAGGTGATGGAAATACTTGCAGCAGCAGATATAATAGGCAGGCCCTGTTGGCTGAAATCTGCAGTCCTTCTGAAAAAGAGCTGAAAATGGGATGTTACATGTGTGGTTGGATGGAGTACATGCCGGAGATGTACGAAACCAAATGGGGACCTGTTTCAGATTCTATGGACCTGTGCTAAGATTTTATGTTACTGGAAACAGATACAAACCTTGTTACACCAGATACTGCAAGTCCAAATACCACTGGCTCCTGAACTTTTTTTATTGGGTTCCAAAGTACTGTACCTGTTCCATATCTTAATAAAAATGAGCTGGACTTCATAATACTAGCCAATATAAAGCCAAGAGACTCCTGATGCTCTGGTGGGAATCCACAGTCATCCCCACCAAATGCGATTCTTAGACTGCCTGGCACAGTTAGCACAGTATGAAAGAATACTGCACATCTCTACTAGAACCAAGGTGAAATATAATAAAGTATGGATCCCTTTCCTATAATTTCTGCATGGAACTGACTCACACCAAACTCTGTCTGCCCATAAGCCCTGTACATGATTACAGCTTCTGACCCTCCCCCAGCTTTACCTCTATGGTTCCCCTATGCCTGTTCCCCACTACTGAGGTGAGGCTGACTGGCATATAGTTCCCTGCCTCCTTCCTACTGCAGGATTTGTGTAGAGGGACCATATATGCCCTCCTCCAATCCTCTGGCACCACTCCTGTGTTGAGTGACTCAGTGAACAAGGCTGCCAGTTGTTCTGCTAGCTCTCTTCACAGCTCCCGTAATACCCTCGGGTGTATGCTGTCTGGTCCCATTGCTTTGTCCACCTTCAGTCTAGTGAGTTCTTGCAGGACTCTCTCCCCTGTGAATGGGCTGTTGTCCACCTCTTCCCCCAAGTATCTGTTGCTCGGCTGTGGTTGCTGTCCCTCCCCCTCTTCTGTGAATATTGAACAGAAGTATATATTCAGTATTTCTGCCTTATCCATGTCTCCCTCCTTACACTCCCCTTCCTCCCCATTGAGTCTTAAAGTCCCCACACCCCCGGTTTTGCTCCTTTCACTGCTGTACCTGTAAAATGCCTTGTCCCCTTTCTTAACTATCTGCGTTAAATCTTCCTCTGTTTGTGCCTTTGCTGCCTTACTGCCCTCCCCACTTCTCTTAGACACTTTTGGTACACCTGTCTGTCTTCCTCCCTTTGAGTCTCCTTATATTTCCTGAACCCTGCCCACTTAGTCCTTACTTTTTCTGCTAACTCCTTCAAGAACCATAGTGGCCTTCTCCTTCTCCTTCTCTTGCCTTTGGATACCAGTCTGATGCATTGGTTTGTTACTTTCACTATGGCTCCTTTTAGGTGCTCCCACTGCTCCTCCACCCCACCCACTTCCTTTCCCCCTTTTCTGCAGGGCTCTGTTGATTTCTCTCCCCATTACAGTGAAATCTGCCTTTGTGAAATCTAAAACCTTTGCCCTAGTGTGACTTGACTGAATCCCTGTCCTTATGCTGAACCACACTATGTGGTGATCACTGTATCCTAGTTGCCCCTCCACCCAGACATCAGCAGTTCTGTCCTCATTGGTCATTACTAGATTGAAATTACTCTGTCCCTGGTGGGATCAAACATTATCTGCCTGAGTCCTGCCACCTGTAAGGAATCTAGGGTGCCTCTGTTTCTGGCTGAAGCAGCTGCCCAAGTGATCCAATCCATGTCTGGCATATTGAAATCTCCCATCAGTAGAATCTCTCCTTTCATAGCCATCTCATTTATCTCATCCTCTAGCTCCCTGTCCACTTCTTCTCCCTGCCCAGGAGGCCTGTATATTGCTCCTGTGCATATTGCTGTGTCATTTTCAGGTTCAAGGGTGACCCACAGTGCCTCAGTCTCCCCCTGCCTATGCTTTATCTGTGTTGCCTTTATCTCCTCTCTGACATATAGGGTACCCCCCCTTTTTTGCTCCCCCATCCCACCTGAATAGAGCATAATCTGGTACATTTACTTCCCACTGATGATTTGCCATGTACCAGGTTTCAGTTATTGCTACTATGTCCAGGTCTACGTCTACTATGAAGGCCTCCATGTCCGGGATTTTATTTCCCATGCTATGGGCATTCATCACCATGGCCTTCTAAGTATTACTGTCTGTCCTCTCTTCACTCCTTGTTTTGATCCCCTACATTTTCCTCATCTCCCTGTGAACTTTAACATGAGTTCCTGATTTCTTTACTCCTCCTTCTGTCTGGTCCAGGTGATCTTGGCAACATCTCATCAATCTGCTCCTTAGTTCTGGTGTCTGTACCATGTGGGGTGGATTGCTAGAGTTTCCTGCTCTTGTTGGCCCCCTGGCTAGTTTAAATGCTCATCAGCTAAAGCATTTGAATCATCCATTGAGGGCTGCTTTCCCCTTCCTGGACAAATGCAGCCCATCCCCACTATACAGGCTATATCGTTCCAGATGGGTCTCCAGTCCACAATCAAGCCATACCCCTTCTCACTGCACCAGCCCCATAACCATGTGTTGAAGTTACTAACGTGGAGATTCCTATCCCTGTCCCTGCCATGGACTGGCAGCACCTCCAAAAAAGTCACGGACCTTGCTACTTTCCCCAGATGCCTCCCCAAAGCTATGAAATCCTCCTTCACCTGTTCCAAGCTAGCCCTGTCCTTGGATAGCTTTGGGTTCCCTTGCAGGACTCTCCTGCTCCTCCAAAACAATGAAGGGGTTCCCTGAGCAGGACCAGATGGGTGATGTGTCTCTGATCATCCCCTGAACCTTCCTGAGCCCACTGTAGTCCAGCCTGAGCTCTGCCCGGGCAGCCACTGTGGCAATAGCTGGGGACATGGTGGCCTCTGGGTGGGGGTGATGTTTTCAATACTTCTGCCAGCTTGTCCTGGAGACTATCAATCTCCTCCCTCAGTCCAGAGGGTGCCTGCAAATGGGGCACCACTGCAGTACCAGGAAGTTCTCCTGAATACTGCTGCCCCACACCTAGTGCACTGCACCACTCCCTACATCTTCCTGTCCTGTTTTCCTACTCACCCCATTGGCAAGTAATCTGTGGACAGTGCACAATCTACAATCTTCTTATATATATATATATATATATATATATATATATATATATATATATATAAGTTTTTCCTTTCTCCTGTCCTCCCTACTTGCTACCTCTTTGTTCCCATTTGCTTTTCCATTTCAAGTCTGGTTCCTATCTGGGTTGTATGACTTGGCTGAGACTGCACCATTCAGCCCACACAACAAGCAGTAATCTGATTCCCAAATACCTGCGTATAAAGGTGGAGTAGCTGGGAGAGGGTGGGATTGGGGGAGGGAGGGCAGGCCCAAACCCCACTGGATGGAGGACAATCAGCTAAACTGCAGGTGCACTTGTTTCTGGTATCTTTCTTAGTCTACCTCATTAATTAAAATCTCCATTACCCCACCCTACAAACCACATAGCTACCCATAATTCCCCTCAGTGGTCCTCTCAGATCCTCTGCCGTGTTCCCTCTCAGCCATGGCAGCAACAGAAAACAGGAGCTATTGGTCGGTGAGATCTTTTATAGCTTCAGCGATTAAATTTGAATCATGTCACTCTTCCAAATCCAATCCTGTTGGCTGCCTCTGCACCTTAGTGAAGAACTGGATGAAAGTTGCAAAAGAACAAAGAAAACCAATAAAAGTATCACACTTCAAGTACTGATACTGATGAGTTTTGGTAGGACGAAACATATGTCTATGTCTTCTGTTGGCACCATTTGCAAACTGTGTGAGAGGCCTTTCAGCACCATGATTTTCTGCTTAAAGTTGAACCAGCATAATATTCAGTGGTGATTTGCATATGCAGCCCATGATGCTTTGTATTGTGGGGGCATGTGTGATTTTGTATAACATTGGTAAGGTATTTTTAGTGTAAGAAATGTGTTTGTAGCTGTAAATCCTTGGAATGTATTTTAGATGATCAAGGAGGTTGTTCTAGTCATAAGGTGCAATATATGCCAACATTTCCCATTTTGTCTTATGTATAATGAATTGATGTATAAGACTACAGGGGTCAGATATTCAAAACTTTGCCCAGGGTTTGCACCTGTGTGCAATATTCAAAGGGGGCTTCTGTGTGTTCTATCAGGGTTAGTGCACACAAAAAAACAGAATGTATGTGGTGGGCAAAGTGAGGGGTACAGACAGGAATACCAGAACAGTACAATATTCAGTGCATTTGTGCTGCACAAAGGGGTTTGCATAGGCTAATTTGCACAGCACAAATACTGCCGATCAAAACCCTGATTTACTCTGGGCAATCTTAATAGCTGTCAGAGCCACTGCAGACAATAACCAAGTTGGCAGATGGGGGAGCACACCCACCCCTGCCATCTAGGGGCAACCGCATACACCGCTCACTATCCCTGGTAAAGTAAAATATGTCCCAGGTGTCCAGTGGTCTCCCACCCTCTGATCACATTCCCAATAAATTAAAAATCATTCCCTGGTACCTAGTGGTCCCCTCCCTTCTGATCACCTTCTCAATACATTAAAAATTTTTCCCTGGTGCCTAGTGGTCCCCCTACCCTCCACTCACCATTTCTGGTAAATGAAGATTCTTTCCCTAGTGCCTAATGGCGACCATCCCTCTGATCACCGTCACCACTATAAGGTAAATCATTCCTGGTTCCTTGTGGTCCTTCTGCCCTCTGATCATCTGTCCCAGTGGAACATAACTCATCCCTCATGCCTGAGTGGTCTCCCCTCTTCTCCAATTGCCAGCCACAATGGAATGTAACTCAACCCTGTTGCCTAGTGGTCCCCCTACCCTCTGATTGCCAGCCCCAGTGGAATATATCATCCCTGGTATCTAGTGATCCCCAGCCCACTGATCACTAGCCCTGTAGTCGATCACAGATTCCCTTGCATCCAGTGGCACCTCCACCCACCAATCCCCATCCCCATACCAATGTACCCTTCCCATGTGTCTAGCAGCTCCCACATCCCAGGCACCAACAAACCCACCCTGCCAACCCCACCTTACTGTCAGTGCTAGTGCCACAGCTTCTATACAGTAGCTGGCACAGCCCTCCTCTCAACTCCTCAGCCACTGCTGTATGGATAGACATGGAGTGCACATCTAATGTACTGTAAAGGGTGCACAGCCACTGTATTGTACAGGGAACAAGGCCTGTGTACTGTACATGAAGTGTGCAGCTTTTGTACTGCACAGAGAGAGTGCACCCTATACTGTACACTGGCTGCATGCTCCCTTACAGCACACAGGCCATGCACTCCCTGTACAGTACACAGGCCATGATCCCTGTAAAATGCAGAGGACGCACACCCAGTTCAGTACATTGGAAATATGCTCCCTGCCTATCCATATGATGGTGGCCAAGAAGGTGAGAGGAGGTCTGTGCCAGTCACCATATGGGATCCCAGCACCAGCACTGAAGGTAAGAGGGAGATTGGCAGGGTGGGTTTATCAGTGCCCATGGTGGAGTGAGTGCTAGATGCTAGGGAAGAGTACGTAGGTATAGGGATGGGGATTGGTTGATGGGGGGTGCCATAAGACACCAGGGAATCTGTGATTGAATACAGGGCTGGTGAGTGGTGGGTGGAGGGGACTACTAGTAACCTGGGACGATTTACATTCCACCAGGACTGGCAATTGAAAAGGTGGGGACCATTAGGCACCAGGGATGAGTTACATACCACCTGGGCTGGTGACTGGGGGCAGGGGGACCACTAGACACATGGGATGATTTACATTTCACTGGGGCTGGTGATCAGAGGGCAGTGGGATCACTAGGCACCAGGGATGATTTGCATTCCACAAGGGCTGGCGATCAGAGAGTGGGGGGACCAGTAAGCACCAGGGATGAGTTACATTCCACTGGGGCTGCTGACTGAAGTGCAGGGGGGAACTACTAGGCACCAGGAAGAGCTTTCATTTACCTTGGATGGTGATCAGAGGGTGTGGGAGTCACTGGGCACCAGGGAATCTTTCCAGTTCACAGGACTGGGCAATTGGGGTGTGGGTGGAGCCAGTCACAGGGGTGCAAATTTGCTGCCTCTTTCCATGCAAATGTGGCCATAATTGGCATGCAAATGGCCCTTAGTGCCATGCATGTCAAAAGCCTCATTTTCATGGGGTTATCTGGATATTACGCCAGGAATTACCAGCTTTATCGAGTCTGGTGTTGCTGATCCCTGCACTGCTGGGTTTCATGTCCAGGCAGCACTGCTTGGCTTTCAGCTCTGCTGACATGCCCTTATATTCAATCAGATAGTGCTGGTGCTCTGTCCAACTAAATATAGCATCCTCAGGATCATGGATAATGGACAAGTGCAGTGTAAAACTTTGTACTCTGCTTTGCCCATTTTACAGCTGTGGGGGTGGATCTCCACAGACATTTTGCCATCACTGTAGGAGAACAAGGGTCTGTATCTGGAACACGACTCTGTGTTCTCCTACAGTGATGTGACAACATCTGCATGCGCTGACTTCATTAGTGCTGTCCTCTGTGGATGAAGCTCCCAATTGTAGCACAGCCGCCTCTCCCACAAGTGCACTACTTAGTGAGGGCATGTCCGTGAACACTGCACACATGTGAGTATTGCACATCGCAGTTCTGTCACTGCCATCTTGAGAATGGTATACTCATCGCTGTTCTGATAGCTGTGCTATCTGCTCGAAACCACTGCCACTCAGATAGTCGTTCACCACTGCAGCCACCCCTGATACCGCCACTGCTGCTCAGATATCCATGTTGCGCCACCATGCTGGTAAGAGCTCTGTACAGCCGTTTCTGCTCTGACCAGATTTTGTTGAATATTGGGCCCCAGATACTCAATGTTAATTATTATCAGGGATTAAAACCATGGCAGTTTTAGACCTTACATAAGAGCCACTTTTTATCTGTTAACACTGGGCACGGGTGTTACTTTTCTTTTATTTGCTACTTTTTCAAGGCTGAAAATAGTAAACGACTAATAATTTTCAATCAAATAATCTGGTCTCCATGACTTGACATCATGTGATTAGTGCATAAAACTGCAACATATAAAGGACATATGATTAAATTAGTGTGCTGTTGTGTCTACATGTGCAATAGAAATTAAATAGTTATCATAAAGGAATGTTGTAAATAAAAAAACATGGAGTCAGCCTTTAGGAAAGATAAAGTAAAACGAAAGCATTGCTTATTTCAGAGCATGCTTTCTTGTCTTTTCATAGATTATTTGCTGAGGAAAATCTACATTAAATGTTAAAGTGTTGATTCTAAATGGAGAATAATGCCTGGGCAGGTGTTTGTTATGAGGATTTGTCATACACCCGAGGTGTGTGATAATCCATAAACCCCAAGAGCAAAGCTTGAAGAGTTTATGAGATTATCACACACCTAGTGTGTGAAAAATCCGCTTGATACACACCTGCATAGAAACATAGAATTTGATGGCAGATAAGGACTGCTTGGCCCACCTAGTCTGCCCATTTTCCTACCTGATGGATAAGCTGCAGATTCTAGTTAACCAACAGCTTACTTCCTCCTACCCCCCCACTAAAATTGCTTTATGTCTGCTCCATGCATTCTTGAATTCTCCCACTGTTCTTGACTCCACAACCTCCTTAGGAAGGCTGTTCCATGCATCCACAACTCTCTCCATGAAAAAATAGTTTCTAACATTACCTCTGAGCCATCCCCCCTCTATCTTCAAATTGTGCCCCCTTGTTCTTGTACATCTCTTTTTCTGAAAGATGCTACCCTCTTGGACTTTGTTAATTCACCTGAGGTACTTGAAAGTTTCTATCATGTCACCCCTTCTCCGTCCTTTCCTCGAGGGTATACATATTAAGCTGCTTTAGTTGCTCTTCATATGTCTTCTGGTGCAGACCCACACCATTTTGGTTGCCCTCCTCTGAACAGCCTCCACTATACGTCTTTCGGAGATGGGGTCCCCAGAACTGAATGCAGTACTCCAGATGGGGTCTCATCAACTGTCTGTACAGAGGGATAACAACTTCCTCTTTTCTACTGTTGATGCCTCTCCCTATGCATCCCAGTACCCCCCCCAGCCCTCCTTACTGCCTTCTCACATTGCTTGCCCACCTTAAGATCATCTGATATAATTACTCACAGGCCCCTTTCGATTTTTGTTGTTGTTAGTATCTCACCCCCCCATTGTGTACTCTTCCCCTGTGTTTTTATTTCCCAGGTGAATTACCTTGCACTTCTTTGCATTGAATCTGAGCTGCCATATATTTGACCATTCCTCCAACCTTACCAAGTCTCTTTTCATCCTTTCCACCCCACCTTGTGTATCAACCCTGTTGCAGATCTTTGTGTCATCTACAAAGAGACCTACTTTTCCTTCCAGGTGCTCTCCAATGTTACTTATAAAGACATTAAAGAGGACCGGTCCCAGTACTGAACCCTGTGGTACCCTGCTAGTTACCCTCTTTTTTTCACTGGGAACTCTATTTACTATTACCCTTTGTGTCCTGTTGTCCAGCCAATTTGTTTATTCAGGCTACCACCTTGGGACCCACTCCAGGGCTGGCTAACTTGTATATTAATCTTTTGTGTGGGACTGTGTCAAATGCTTTGCTAAAATCTAGGTAGGCCATATCCACAGCCCCTCCCTTGTTTACTACTTTGGTTACCCAGTCAAATAAATCTATTAGATTCATCTGACATGACCTTCCCACTGTGAATCCATGCTGCCTTTGGTCCTGTGCCCCACTGGCCTCTAGGAACTCAACAATTATTTCCTTCGGAAGTGAGTCCATCCTTTTCTATACCACTGAGGTCAAACTAACCAGTCTGTAGTTTTCTGCCTCTGCCCTGCTTCCACTTTTGTGAAGTAGAATCACATCCACCCTTCTCCAGTCCTCAGGTACCACCTCATACTCTCATGATTTGTTAAAGAAAGTAGTCAGTGGTGTCACTAATTGTACACTTATTTCTTTTAGAATTCTGGGGTGAATCCCATCAGGCTCCATTGCTTTCTCCACCCTCAGTTTCAAGAGTTTTTTCAAAACCCTTTCTTCTGTGAATGGACTTGTATTGCCCCCCATCCAGAGCGTTTCTCTTGTTTGGTTTAGGTGCCTCTCCCTCCTCTTCTGCTGTGAATACTGAGTGGAAATATTCATTCAGTATCCCTGCTTTTTCACTATCACCCTCTGTCCACATTCCTTCCCCTTGATTAAGTCTCCATATCCCTCCCATGGTCTTTCTTCACTCTCTAATGTATTTATAAAAGGTTTTATCCCCCTTCATAACAGAATTGGCTATATTTTCCTCAGTTTGGGCCTTTGCTATTCTGACTGACTTCCCTGCCTCCTTCTGCTTTAACTGATAAAGTTCTCTGTCCTCCTCCTTCTATGTTTCCTCATATTTCTTGAATGCTAACCTTTTCTCCTTAACCTTCCTTGCCACGTCTTTTGAGAACCATAGTATTTTTTTCCTTCATTTTGTTTTATTGATTCATTTCACGCAAAGGCTTTCTGCCTCTGTGATGGCTGTTTTGATTATTCCCCACAGTTCCTACATCCCTCCTTCTTGCCCATTTGCTAGTGCTTTTCTGAGCACTCTCAATTTGCCAGAGTCAGCCCTCCTAAAGTTCAATACTATTGCTTTTATGACTTGACTCTATGGCTGTGTTTATTGTGAACCATACTGTTTGGTGGTCGCTTGTTCCCAGATGGCTACCCACTCCTAAACCGAGATCCTTTCTCCATCCCCATTTGAGAGTACCAGGTCTAAGACTGCTCCCTCCCAAGTGGGTTCCAACATTAGCTGTCTGAGGCATGACCCTTGTAGGGCATCAAGAATGACCCTGCTCCTGGATGTGCCTGCAGCAAGGTGCTTCAGTTAACATCTGGCATATTCAGGTCCCCCATTAACAATATCTCACCTTTTTCTGCCATTTTAAGGATGTCTTCTATCACTTCATTGTTGATTCCCTCCCCCTGAGATGGGGGTCTGTACACAACTCCCATGCAGATTGTAGTGCCATTTCCTGTCTCCATGGTGACCCATAGTGACTCATCTACTTCCTGTTTACTCTTTAGTTCTGTTGCTTTAATCCTTTCCCTTACATAGAGAGCTACTCCTCCTCCTCGTTTACCTTCCCTATCCCTCCTGTAGATTGTGTTCCGGTATGTTGACATCCCAGTCATGGTTCTCTCTATACCATGTTTCAGTGACTGCCACAATATCCAGGCATCCCTCTTCCATCAAGGCCACTGGTTCAGGGAGCTTGTTACACAGACTATGGGCATTAGTACTCATCACCCTCCATTTTTTGATGGTCTTACCCCTTTGGCCCCATCCCTGTCCTTACTGCCTTTGCATTTTTTTTTCATTTACCCTGTCCTGCTCCTGAATGACTTCTCTACCTTGGTGTTTACCTAACTAATTACTGTGTTTTGTGGGGCAAGGCTGGGATTTCCTGCTCCTTTCAGTGCCTCCCTGAGGCTAGTTTAAATGCTTGCCAATGAAGCATTTAAACCTATCACCTAGGATCTTGGATCCCCTGGACAAATGCAGACCATCATGCCAGTACAGGCCTACATCCCTCAGGTGACTCCTCAGTCCCCAATGAAGCCAAAACCATGAGCTCCATGCCAGTTTTTCAACTATTCATTGAATCCCATGGTACAGAGTACCCTAGCATCATCCTTGCCATAGATAAGCAGCACCTCCGCGATGGTTACCATATGTGGTACTTGTCTAAGGCCCCTCCCCAACTCTACAAGCTCCTCTTGCACTGCTTTGATCCCACTCCCAGTCAGGCCATTTGTTCCTAGGTGGACAATGACATCCAACTCCCTCCCTTGTGCAGCTGCTTCTGCAATCCTGAGGTTCGCTTCTGTCCCTCTGAGCTGTGGCACCAGGCAGGCACCTACCTCCCTCTCCTCTTCCTCACCCACTTCTACCCCCAATGATTGAGTCCCCCACCAGGAGTTGCTCTTCCTGTGGGGTCATGTCACCCTCAGTGGGTCTCTTTCGTGGAGGTTCCCAGCATCCTCCTTGGTCTTCACTGCAGGTGCCTCCATAGATAAACCACTCTTTGCCAGAACAGCATATGAATTGTAGAGAGATACAGCTGGAGGGATGCACCTCTGTTCCACCACCCTTTCCCTCCCTGAGCCCACCTTGGTCCAACTGCTCCTCTTTCTTGGAAACCTCTGAGGTAGCGGCGGTGGCCCTGGTGGTCCCTGGGTGGAGGAAGAGGTTTCACGAATCCTATCCAGGTCAGCCTGAAGATAAGCAACCTCCTCCCTGAGACCAGAGAGGTGCCTGCAAATAGGGCAGCATCGCAGCCTCCAGAATGTCTCCCGGAACACTGCCACCCCACAGCCATTGTATTGCTCCATCCCATCATGATTTATTTGTGTCCCTCTCCTGTTGCTTTTATGCTTACTCTCTCCTCCCTCTAGGTATTTTTCCACCTACTTTCCTTCTGCCTATGTACCCTTATAACTCTCACCCTTCCTGTTCTGGGACAGGAACTTCCTGTAGTCTTCAGTAGTCTTCTTCATCCTTGCTTGAACTCAGACTTCCAGCAGCTGGGGGGGAGCTATTTTTTTTCCTTCAGTGTTGATTAAACTAATGTGTCTCAGTGATCCTTCCCTTCTTACTGCCAAACAGGAAGTTCATGTTGTCAGTAAAATCCAGTGGCTATAAAAAGTAGAACTAGCTTAGGGTGGGAGGGTGGAGGGTGGGAAGAAGGGCAATTAGTAAGAAAATCTGAAGCTTTTTAGTCAGCAACTTGCTCTGAAAGCAAGATTCCCTCTGCTAGAAACCAGCAGCAGGAAGCTATAATTGGAGACAGCTGCTTTCTACTGCTTAAGCCACACCCCCAATTAACTTCTTTCCTCTGGTCCTAGATTTAGCAAACTAAGTTGATACAGCCCCCCTTCCTCAAACAGAGAAACACATACAGTGAATTTTTTTTCTTAAATGAGACCTCTGTTTAATAAAGTATCTGTTTGTTTAATCCCACAGGCACTGACTCTGAGATAGAAGTGATTTATCAGTAAGAAAATCTGTAGCTTTTTTTAGTCAGCTGCTTGCTCTGAAAGCAAGATTCCCTCTGCCAGAAACTTGCAGAAGGAAGCTGCAATTGGAGACAGCTGCTTTTCTACTGCTCAAGCCACACCACAATTAACTTCTCTCTCTGGTCCTGATTTAGCATTATTTTATCATAACTAGTGCAAGATTTCAACAAAAAAAACTAACTGTATTTGTAGGAGTCAGTGTGTCTCTTAACAGCCACTGTACTTGCACAAACACAGTGAAATAGAGGCGGGAAGAAAATGTCATAATAACCCACTATCAAGTTATTATGTAATTCTGCAGGTTATTATGCATTTTATCAGGAATGTGTATCCAGGTATATAGGGGTCACCAGTTATTATCATTGTTTTCTGTTTTCATCATGCATGTAAACTATTATAACTCTTTGTTCTATAAAATGTAAACATCTATTGTATCTCTATTTTGTATGAGAGTGATAGTCTTTAAATAAATCTGAAGATCTGTTGTTTCCATTGGATTGGCATCTTATTTATCCTCTTCTATCTATCAACCAGAAAAATCAAGCTACCTCTCATTCACAGTTCACAGTGCTGTTATCCAAATGTTCATATTACGACTGGGTTTACCACATAAAGAGCAGCATTGGAGTGAAGAATAACTTGTTTTTGCTGTTATCCAAATGTTGATATTACATCTGGGTTTACCATGTAAAGAGCAGCATTGGAGTGAAGAATAAATTGGAGACAGAGAGAAAGGTAAACAAAAAATTTCTGTAACAAACTGTAATGAATTATTAAAGTTTTATGTTGTGCATATTGACAAAACAAAAGAACATAACAAATTGGGGAATAGAAAAATGTCACTGCCTGCCATCAAGGCTTGTCCAATTAAATTGATCTTCGTCCCAGCTGCCTGCTTTTCACACTTTTCTGCTCTTCACATATAAACTGGAGCTGTTTTGTTCATTTGCTAAACATTCTGTATCCATTCTGAATGTTTCTGGAATTACTGTAGGAATTTCATCAAGTATAAATTCAAATGTTAAAGTGATTGATTTTGTTGAATGTATACCAATAATTACCATTTTAGATTTGGCAGTTTAGAATTCTAAAATGCCTTGTGACTGCAAGAATGTTAGATGGCGTGACACAAAGACATTAATGTTTGAAAGGACTTTCCTGCAACTCTTAATTAGGTGTAGCTTTTTTCTGGTGGAATAGATTTTTTTAGAGGGCACCATTTCATAAGCATCGAAGTGACTGACAGTGTAAGCAACAGTAACACTAAATTAGCAGTGCAGCTATGCAGGCATATTTCTCTCTAAACAGGAACTGTCTGTGCAACCTGTGATACCTGCTGCAGGAATCCAAGAAAGATAAGCTTCAGCACTGATCAAGAAGGGTACGAGTGAGGTGCCTTGCACTAAAATCATGTGCTGCGGTTGTTTGCTGTTTATCATTAGTGATATGACTGATAATGGCCCTAGTCCAACAAAATCTGCATAGACCATTATCTTACTCAACTCTGTCCTTGATTACTGCTGTGGAATTAGTAGGGTGGTGAGTGTAACTGACCAGAAGATTTATGAGTTCACAACTGAATGATCAACACATCATTATTAGTTGAAGGTCTTGGGGAACTTTACCATTGTGTAACTCTTGAATGCTTATGAAATTGACATGATTCATTTTCATGGCAGCTATGAAAGATTCATGATTTATTTTTGAAACTCAGTTTTATTTAAAAGTATTTGATGACAAATAGAGCATTAAGGTATTGGCCACATATTGTTATAAACACTGAGACATACTGTATAGTACCTGTAACTCTACTGCCACACTGCAAGTATAAAACTGCTTCAGCTTATCAATTTTACACCAGTGAACTAGAACCACCTAATGGGTGTATAACAAAACTATAAACTGGGTAATTTTCAACAAAACGTCACATTACTTCCTGATTTAACCTGTTCACTTTCATGGCATCACAAGGCTTACTCCCCTGGGCTACTAAATGACCCTCCTAGCTAATATGGGTCCCTGTTTCACCACAGGGAGGGGTACAGAGGTACAAGGGGAAGGAAGCAGGCATATATTGGAGGGGCAGCTCTTTTCACAGTCCACATCCACAGCTACACTAAACATTTTCCCTTCTAGAAAGAGAGGTTTCCTGTTTTGTTAGCACTTCTACTTGCCAGTACCTCACCAGCTCAGCAGGGCAAAAGACAGAGATCTGACCATGTTTTATAAACAGTGTGACTGATTAGCCTGATTTTAGAGGAGGAAGCCAAGTGTACAGAAAAGGCTAAGTGAAGGACTTTCTGTTGTTCTGCATTTAAGCAATATTAATACTGGATGGTAAGATATGGGAAGCTTAAATGTACATGTGTTGTTAGTACCTACTGGGCTTTGAAATAGATTTCTTATTAATGATGTGCTTCTTTACACAAGAAAATGCATCTTTAACAGACATAGTTTATTTCCTTTATGATTCTACCTTCATTTCTGAATGCCATTTGAAATGTGGCAACTTAGCTTTCAATCAGATTGTCCTTTCCTGAAAGGAAGGTGGCTTCTACTGTCCTCACTAATAAAACTCATAGCTTCATGGATAAAACTTTGGAAGCATTTGGGTTAAATGTAGAGTGGTAAGTTACATACTAAGCTACATACTAAGAGTGATAGATGTACAGAAGGCCGTAGCCCATATTAGTACATCTCCAGACCCTGGATATTATATATATATTTTTTTTTTAACACCAAACTTCTCCATTAGCTCCTTATATTGTTTTGCCACTAGAGGAAGCCTGATTAAGTTTGAACAATTTGCTCCCAATACCTCACTTATCACATTTTACTGCTCTCTAGTAGCTGCCTTCACTTGGTGATCACCCCTCATCACTCCTCATCACCCCTCTCCAATCGTCAAAGCTATCCCACCATTGTGCACTCCCCAGATCAGCCCTCCTCCTCCTCCTGCTCCTGTCAGGCAATGTCCACCCAATCCCGGGCCTGGCAGCACTGGTCCTCCCCACAAATCTCTGGGCTCGCATTGCTTCTATGAACATCTGTGGCCTCCTGAAAAACTGGACTCTCTACACTGCTGGGTGGCTTCATAAACCTGATGTTGTTGCCCTGGTTGAAACCTGGCTGTCTCCCTCCATTCTAACTCTCATGTCTCTCTCTCCCGGCTACACTCTCCACACGGTTCGGACTGTGTCGGCAGGAGAGGTGGGGCTGTGTCTTCTATTGAAGGATTCTCATGGGCTACCACTCCCCCCGCCTGACCTCGACCATAAGGCCCAGGCACTTACTCTCAAGCTGTCCCCTGACCCAGCTAGAGCCCATTATTCTAACGCAGCCTACATACCCCCAAGAACCAATCCCAGGCCCTGGGCCCACTAATTGACTACCTCACCTCCCTACCCAACCTCGTCGGACCAAATCTTGGTGGGCGACTTGAATATAAACTGGCTCTGCCCTCATCCTCCTCCCACCGCGGAGGCTTCTGATTCAATTGACCTAACTCAACTGGTCTCACAGCCTACTAGAAAAAACCCTGGGGACAAGCACCCTCCTGGATGTGGTCCTCACCAACAGGCCAATCCGATCCACAACATCCAAATCCTCCTGACTGCCCCAGTGACCACTCCCTGTGCTTTCAACTGGGAAACCCTCAGCTCTCATTCCCGGTCAAAACCACCTCTCAGAAGGTGGCTTAGGCCTGGGGGACTCATAGGCCTTAGCGCTTCCTTGCCCACACTGATTGGTCCCTTCTGGACGAGGGCAACCAACATTGACTTGGCCCTGGCCTTCTTTGTAAGCACTTTCAACACTTGCCTGTGATATCTTTGCTCCCATAACTGCTAGGAGGTCCAAAGTGAAACATGCCCCTTGGATCACCCCTGCCCTACTGTGGCAACTTAAGCAACGTGACAATCTTTGGCACCTTGCTGTTGCTTCTGGCCGTTCAGCTGACAGGCAGTCCCATGCTGCTGCCCGCAACCAGTGCACCTGGGCCATCCGCCAAAGCAAAGGCGGAATACTACCAAGCCTCTCTACCTCCTCCTGGGGAACCCTGAGGTGCTTCTGAGACAACATCAAGCAACTGAATGGTCACTCCCAGTCCTCCTCCTTCTCTTCTCAACATCAACGGTACGCCTCCTCTGACCCTGCCCTCATTGCCTCCCACCTCAATAACTCCTTTACCGACCTTAGCTCAGTACTTCCTGGTAACTTTTTCAGTTCACCTCCTCCATCTGTACCACCACCCATTGCCGCCTCTTTCCCACCTGCTCGTGTCACCATGCAAGAAGCTAGGCCTTACTTGCTAAAAGGCCTAAAAGGTAACACCATCGGTAATGACTCACTTGATCCCTGCCTTTACGTCAGGTCCTGGATCAGGTCCTCTCACCTATTACGTGCATTTTCAACAAATCCACTCTGTCTGGACAATTCCCTCTGCCTGGAAGATTGCCACAGTTACCCCTGTCCATAAAGATGGTGACAGGACTCTTCTGGTAACTACCGACCCATCTCAATCCTCTCCCCTCTCTAAGGCGTTAGAAAATTGTGGCGTCCCAAGTCTCTGACTACCTCTGTAAGTACAATGTTCTCTGCCCTGAACAACACGGGTTCAGAGCAGGTCATAGTACCAATACAGCACTCCTGGAATTTTCAACTTCCTTCATGCCTCCTTGGACTCTGGTGCCCTGGCTGGTGCTATATTCATTGACCTGTCTAAAGCATTTGATACTGTTTAGCATCCTCTTTGCTCTCCACCCTCGACCTAATAGGCTTTGCCTCAGGACCTGTTTCCTGGTGCACCAGCTATCTCTCCGCTGCTCCCAATGTGTGAAAGTCAATGGTACTCTCTCTGAAACATGCCCCATTCGCTCTGGGGTGCCACAGGGCTCAATTCTTGGACCCCTACTATTCTCACTCTTTCTTAACTCCCTACCCAGCAGTTGTATGGGTAAGATGCTTCTCTATGCTGATGATGCTGTTCTCGTTGCCTCCCACAATGACCCCATGCTGCTACAAAACTCCCTCCAACTAGTCTTTGACTCTGCAGCTACCTGGTTCACTGAGCACTGACTTGTTATCAACCTTAAGAAAACAAAAATGATGCTCTTCTCCCACCCCCAAAATAAGTACAGCAAGTTTCCCTTAGCTGTCCACTCCACACCCAATCTCGTCATTGACCAGGTGCAGTCCTATAAATATCTTGGTATAACCTTTGACCCTGCACTTTCATTCCATGGACATATATCTGCCCTAAATCTGTTGCCAACTCACGGCTAGGCATTCTTTACCGGCTTAAGAAATGCCTCCTCCTGATGCCCTCCGCTGCTGTCACACTCCTCTGTCATGTCTCTCATTGACTATGGCCTTCGGTCTATGGCTCAGCAGATCAGACTGCCCTCAACAAGGTTCACCTCACAGTTAATAAGGCCTGCAGACTTATCACTGGTGCTCCCAGACTCACTCACACATGTGACCTGTACACCCTGGCTACCCTACTCAACCTGGAAGAGCGACTCATGTATCAGACATGCCAGCTCACCTTTAAAGCCCACAGTGGCCTATCCCCCATAAGCCTATCCAACTCCATTCACCATACTGCACAGACCCTGATCACACACAGCTTGTCAAGAGCTACCCTAGTTATTCCGAGAGCCAGGACCTCTCAAGGTCAGAGGGCATTCCCCTACCGTGCGCCCCACTGGTATAACTCCCTTCCTGCCAGTGTCTCAAACTCACTAACCTTAGCTTGCTTTAAGCCCAGGCTCAGAAACTTCCTGCTTAGCTCTCGCAAATGCAATTGCCGCTAGCCTAGTGTAAAAAAATATATATATATATACTCTGTTTGACAATGCTCACTGAGCGGCTCCCCCCTTCCTTTCCCTACTAATTCCTCCTCCCTATCTCCCTCCTTCTACCCCCAGCTCTCCCCGACCATAAGTTTTGTACCTTTGTTTATCTTTTGTTCTTGGAGATTGTATTCTATTGTAACAAAATTGTAATTGAACTGTAACTTTTTTGTTTGTAAGTACTGTGTCCCTTGTACTACTTTTCTGATGTCCTCTTTGTGACGAGGTACCTTTGTAAATGAGCCTCTGGCTCAAAGGTTTCTAAACTGATGTTTAACTAAATAAATAAATAAATAAATATCTATACCTTATTTAGTAAAAATGTGTCAAGGTTTATTTTAAATGTTTCTAAATGTTCTGTATCCAACAGTGATTTCAGTAGGCCATTCTATATAGGTATGATTCTCTGGGTTAAAAAGGAACGTCTGATATCTAACTTTGGATATGTTAAAGATAGTTGGAATTTGTGCTTCTGAGATTGCGCTCTCTCTTAGTAAAGGACATTCCCAGTTGTGTCATAAGCTCCTTATCTTTTGCTATATTGAACATCAATAGCAAATCCCCCCTAGTCCTTCTCAACTCCAAAGAATACAGATCCAGCCCTCAAGTCACTCTTCATAACTTGTATCCTGTAACCCATCTATCATCTTAGTAACCCGCTGCACTCCCTCCGGGCATTGATATCACACCTAAGATAGGGACTCCATAGTGGAGAGCAGATGAAGATGTACATATGCTCTATAGAGTGGAAGAATGCATTCCCTATTTCTAGAAATGAAAGATCTTTTATACAGCCTATTAATCTATTTGCCTGATTTCTAATGTAATTACAATGTGAAGTGAATGTGAGATCTGAATTAATAATTACACCCAGGTCTTTTATTCTTTTATAGGTGTCAATTGAATACCATTCAACATAAATTGTTTATTAGGATTTGTATCCCTAAATGCATGATTAGACATTTGTTTGTGTTATAAATCATGTCATTTTGTTTAGCCCAGTTTCTAGTTTTTCATGTCATTGGAAATCTACTATTTCATCGATTGAACCACTTTACCTACAATTTTGTATCATCTGTGAATTTTATGTCAATGTTCTTCAGACTTGCTGTCATGTCTGACAAATATAGAGAATAGTATGGGTCCCAGGACTGATCCCTGTGGCACCCCACTCAGTGATTATGCCTGTGTTTGAGATGTATCTTCTTATTCAGTACTACCTGTGTATGATTTGTTAGCCACCATCGACCCAGTTAATCAATTTATGATGTATCCCAAATGAGTTAATTTTATTTATAAGAGTTTTATGTGGCACTCTATCAAAAGCTTTACATAGATCTAAATATACCACATCCAGTGGTGTCTTTTCGTGAAGGAATCTACTAACCTTTCATAAAAAACTAAATTACTAGTAAGACAAGATCTTTTACTTTTAAAAATCATGCTGGTTTAGGTCCACTAGATATTTTTTAACCAAATCATCTTCTATTCTTGTTTTGAGAATGGCTTTAAACATTTTGCCCAGGATGCTGATCAGGCTAATGGGCCTATAATATGATGTTTCACTCCTATTACCTTTTTTAAATATAGGTGTTACCAACACAGTCTTCCAATCACTTATTACTGATCCAGATGTTAGGGACACATTAAACATTTTATAAAGTGGTTCAATTAACCATGATGCTATTTCTTTTAGCAGGCAAGGCTGGAGGTAATTGGGCCCTGGTGATTTATTGATGTTGATTGCATCCAGTTTACTTTGATTTCTTGTCTAGTTATTTCAGGCATAACATAATCTCCCATGTAATTAGTATTATTGGAGTCTTGTTTTGTGTTTGAAATTGGATTAAAAATTGAACAAAAGTAGTTATTAAATTATTGGGCTATTTCCAGGGGGATTGTAATGTGTTATCACCTATAACAAGTGGGCCAATAGTTTTCGTTGTTTGTTTTTTATTATTTACATACGAGTAGAAACTTTTGCCTCCATCCTTTATATAAGCCTACTTAAATTCAAACTTTTTTCCTTTCTTATTGTTTGCTTACACCTTTTTAATGATGCCCTATATTTGTTTTTATTGTATTTACTATTGCAGCTTACTAAGGCTCTGTATGCTCTTCTTTTTTTTATCAGATGTAATATATGAGAGGTTGCCCAAATGGGTAATTTCCCCCTGTTATTATATCCAATTTTGTCTGGTATGTACTCTTGTTCTAAGGTGGTGATTTTACTTTTTATTAATTGCCAAATCTCTTCTGGTGATGTAGACCCAGTATCCCACTTTCAAGCAATGAGTTCTTTTTTGATTTGGTCAAAATTTGCCCGACTATAATTTTTAAAAGTTGTTATACCTGGATTTTGTTCCAGAATAGTTTTTGTCTCGAAAGTTATTATACAATGGTCACTTTTTTGTAGGGGATCCCAAATTTTTACATTCTTAATTTGATGAGGGATATCTGTTATTAAGTCGAGAACATTATTTTTTCTTGTTGGGTGTGTCGTTGAGTTAGTCTGTTTGAGTTACAAAAATCCAGGAAGATAGTTTCCATTTTGTTATTTGTTGTTCCTTTTTCCAGTTTATTCCTGGGTGATTAAAATCCCTAGTAATATGACATCTGATTGATCCATTTTATTTATACTATCCAGTATTGCCTGATGGTCTTGTGGATCAGTATTGGGGGTCTGTAACAAAGTCCACCAATAATTTTGTTAGTTTCTCTCTTATTATTTCTATTCACAATATTTCACTGGATACATCATCACTTGGTGCATTAACAGACTTGTATTTAATACTATTTTTAATAAAAAGACTATCCTCCTCCCTTTTAGATGTTCTGTTTTTGTGAACAGTGTTGTAGCTAACGATGTTTGTATTCCAGCTGGATTTGCCCCCACCAAGTTTTGGTGATTGCAGCTATGCAGATGCTATTCCTATGGAGTAGTACTTCTAGCTCATCTAATTTTGTAGCATGAAGACTTGCTGCATTTGTGTGCAGGAAAGATCAACCCATGTTTCTTTTATTTTTTTGTACTGGTATTGTTAATATGTATATCTGAATGTTTTGTAAGTATTTTGCTTACTGTCTCCCTTTGCCCCTCTGAATTTAGTTTTTTGTTGTTTTATGATATTATTATGTTAAACATGGTGTACTCTAATATTCTTGTACCATTTTTATTCAGGTGTAGTCCGTCATAACAGTATAAATTGTCCCTCCCTTCAAATATTTCCCATGTTTGTATACACTTGATATTATTTGTAAGGCTCCATCTTTGTAGCCAGTTATTATAGGCTTTTATGTTTCTTGTTTTGTAATAACTGGCTCTTGGTACCAGTAGCACTTCAGAAATAATGGGTGTCACATTCAAGGTCTTTAATGTTTTTATAGCTTCTTCCATGTCTTCTGTTATATTTTCAACCTCCTGCTTCCCAAAATCATTTGTCTCTACATGGAAGATGGCTGTTTTGGGATTTCTGATGTTTTGAAAGATGCCTGGGAGCATACTAGTCACATCTTTTATAGTTGCTCCACTATAACTGCAGTTTGCCACATTTTTTATTCCCCTTGTGGTGTATCTATCAGTATATCTGGTAATTGAGTCTCCCAGGATATAGATTTGATCTGGCAATGTGTCTTGTATTGGGGTACTAGTCACATTAGTACAGATATTAGTAAGTACTCTTTGGGGGTATTAGTAGTACTTTCTTTGTTTTGGGAGATGATGGGATTAAACTGTCTATATTGCTATTTTCTGCCTCTAGTGGTGGTGATAGGAACTTTGAGTGAACATCAGTAGTATGATTTGATGGCATAATGAGGGGGACAGATGTTGATTCTACATGTGGTTCCTCATCTAAAAATTGTATCAGAGGGTTGAAATTATTAACTAAGGGTAACAAAAAGCCTTCTGCCTTCCTTCTCTTCTTCTTTTTTGCAGACCTAGCACCTTGTATGGTATACCAGTTATTATCATCTGTTTCATCGATGTCCTCTAATCTAATGTGTTTTTTTGTAGGGGTACTTCTATTTACAACTCGTATATCAGTACCAGGGTTCCCATCATCATTTTTGTCATTTATATATTGATGAGGGGGAATGGGCTTGATTGTCCACTATGTTGATTATAAACATGATTTCTATCCAGAATATTTGAATCTCCACATTCTCTTTCATTTATTCTGGAAGACTACGTTGTTGGCTACATTCAAGGGCCTGTAATCTGGTACCAAATGCTGATATTTCAGCTAACATGTCAGCATTTTGCTTATATTTTAAGCATACAAAAGGGTTGTCCAATATTGGTATCTCTGAAAATAAATACATCTCACAGGATAGGTACTTTGTCCCCTGCTTACCCAAGAACAGTGTTCTTCTCCTGCATGTGACGTTTTACAGATATGGTGTTCCTTGTTCCACAGGCTGTGTGATTAAACAGTTCTGTTGTTGTGCAGTATACTGAAGTGCTGCATAAGAAACACAATATGTAATTTGGAAAATTATGTCTATGTTTTTTTTGTTCTCACAGAAACATGGTAAGTTTCAAAAACAGCATGCTTCTGTAAGCAGATGCAATAAATCCAACCACTGTTGTTAGACCTGAATGAATTTTGAAAGCTGTAACACCACTTGAGATGAATGGTTCTTGTGTGATCCCTGGAGCTCACTGCCAAAATTGTTTACAAAATGTAGTTACCCTGAACAGCTAAACTTAAAGCAACATATCATTTTAGTGGTGTACTCCATCTAACCGTGTTATGACTGGGAAGACTGCAGCATAGGAAAATTATTTTAGATTGCCCCTTACTTCCTGGCTTGTATGCTACTCCTCTTTCTCTATTTTGGGTCTGCTTTAGCACTTTCATTTACATTTGAAATAATAAAAGGTGCACTCCTTATGTGGCTTGGACCAGGTTTACATCAATAGAATCAACTGTTTTACTACATGTGTTGTCCCAAAATGTCAGAGAACAAAGTATCATGTAAGTTAGGCCCTTTTAGTTACAAGTGATGTTAAACAGTAGGTGTCAAAAAAAGCAGAGGATACTGATGACAACCTGGACACAGCTATATTAAAATGAGTGCTCCATTTATTATTTCAAACGTAAAACAAATGCTAAGAAAAACTCATAAGGGGGTATTTCTCAAGACAGGAGGCCAGAGACAACCTAAAATAGAATTAATAAATATAGGTCAATATTTTCACTGCTATTTGCACAGCTGCTTTAAAGAACTCTTGACACAGTTGAGACAACTTCGAAAAAATTTAACATTCGGGCATAAATGTAGCTTATATTTTGCATTTTATTCTGTAGTTCTCACCTTTGTTTCCTTACTGCTAAGGATATTTGTATAAATACAGTATCTCTATTCTTTTAGCTCTGGCTGCCTGCCTACACCAGATATCATAATTCTGTTTATGACATCAAAATATGTTGCTATGGAGATAATTATGATGTCATAAATAGGGGATTGTAATGTTGTGTAGAGAAGCAGTCAGAGTAGATTTAGTCTAGGGGACAGGGATCTTTTTTTCCTGCAACTGTTTTCAGTAATAAAGAAAATGGGAATTAATTACTGAAAATGCATGCAGTAATACAGAAAATGGGACAGAGTTGAATATAAATCTTATTTTTTTCAATGTTTTCCTAATGCTGTCAGATGCTTTCTAAGTGACTTGCCCAAAGTCACATAGTGAGTCATTGACTCTGGCAGGATTTAAAACAAGGTCTCCTGGGGCCCATGCATGTGCTCCCTCTGCAGGACCACATTGCTTCGCCAACTAGGCATTCATAGAAGTTAATGGGTCTGTTGCGGGAATGTAAAATAAAAATTAAAAAACTGCTAAAAGGACTTTAAAATGCCTGTTTAAGATGTTTTTCTAATCAGTTTTGCAGGACTCCAAAGTTCAGTGTTGACTAATCCAAATATGCACTTCCCTTCTGACTAGGCATCTCCCACTTAAGCTACACTAAAAGAAAAGCTACGAAATTGCATGCAAATAAGGCAATTGCATGTGGTTCTCCCTAAGCTAGTCTTCTAGTGATGCATACTTAGGCAGAAGGGGGAGGGAGTGAAGCAATCTCTAGGAGTTGTGCAACATGATCAGATGGCTTGAACTTGTATGGTACACCCCCAATTCTGGTGGCAACTCTGGTTAGGGCTACAGTGGGTAGAGCTCTGCAGACCTCCTGCAATTGGAAAAGGGAGACTTTTCTGATTGAGCAACACTGTGGAATTGCCTCACAGCTGCCGCTGCATCCATGAAGCACTCTACACTATCTATTAACAGTCGCACTGCACTACACTATTTTTCATCAGCCAGCCACAAAACTTTTTATAATATATATAATATATATACTTGGTAAATATATATAAGGTGGGGGTGGCAGTGGGATGACAAAAGGGAGGGGGTGGGGCAGTTGCAAGCTAGAGGTGCTAGCTGCACACTCGAGCAGACTTAGATAGGCTGGATGATCTGTTTCTGCTGGCACATTCATATGTTCGTATGTTTGTATGTTTTCCTCCACCCCACTCAGTCCTCCCTCTGAGCAACCACCCAGAGACATAACAATGAAAATGGGGTGCCCAATTCCCCCAGTGTCACAATCAGAAATATAGAATCACCCCACCACCACCTGACTCCTCCTCTCAGCACCCCTCAGAAACATAACAGTGACACTGGGGGTGACTAATGCCCCGGTGTTGTGATTAGGGATCCTCATTTTTTTATTCTTTGCCTTAACCACGTAAAAAGAAAACTGTCCATTAATGTCTTCTGCAGCTGTCCTAGGTCTTTTTTTTCCATAACCCTGTTTCGATGTTTGTGGAATAGCAATAAGGATAGATGGGGTATATAGTGCTTGTGTAACTTGTAGTACTTTTTGTGGCTTTACTGTATTCCCACCCTTGAGTAGTAGGTATGCAGGTAGTAATTTGTGGGGAATAGAAGGCCCATGAGCAAGGGTGAGAAGAGCACTGGAGAAGGAGAAGGAGGGGATGGTGGTAGATGAAAAGCACTCCCTAAGCAAGGGAGGTGTGTTAGAGGAGGGCTTATGTAGAGGCTTTGGGAGGAGCTATTCCCCATATTGAACGTCGGGCAAGCCCTCCCATTCAATGTCTGTGGAATAGCAATAAGGAGAGATTGGGTATATAGTGCTTGTGTAACTTGTAGTAATTTTTGTGGCTTTACTCTTATCCCACCCTAGGTAGTAGGTATGTAGGTAGTAATCTGTAGGAATAGGAGGCCAAAAGATACCTCCTCCAACTCATGGAGAGTATGACCTCCTGGCTCTCAGGAGAGGAAAACCTCCCAGGTGGAGGAAACCTCTCAGGACCCATGACCAGAAGTCTGTCTGTCCTTCTGGGCATACTAACTGGAGAAGGATCTAGGTTCTAGTAACCATAGCAAATTTGGAGTTGGTGAGTAGCTTGGAGAGACGATACTCTATCTTCGATCCATGGATGATGCTGATCACATGATGATCCTGAGGTTGAAGAGGTGATCTGTTCTGAATGAGCAATGGAATACAAAGTATGAAATAAATCGGCGTGAAAGAGAGCAAAGGAAGTCCAAGTTTCCAAGATGATGAATGATGCTTGTCTAATGGAATTGTAATAGGCAGAAGGACCATGACCAGACTGATAAGGTATTACACTGGGAATGGTGGAATGCAATGGTAGAAGTAATCATTGGAGAATGATCCAACTTGTGAGAGGCTTGAATGTAAGGGTATGGTCTGGAGGCTAGGAACTCTGTATTTGAACAAGGAGTTGCTAAGGAAACTTCCATACAGTAGGATTTATAGAAGAGTCTTTGAGTGCCCTGGAAAGGAAGGTCCATTCTTGATCCAAGGATGATACAGCCTGAATCATGGTCCTGAAGATGAAGGGTACATCTTTTCCATAGGGATGGTAAAATCCTATGTGTAAAGCAGATCCAGGTAAAGAAGGGCTAATGTAGACTATGTTTCCAAGTGACAATGGATGGATGTCCAAGGGATTGTATGGGTGTTATGAGTAGAGAGAGCAAGATTTGTTTGATATAAGACCAGACAGTACACTGTGGTAGTTAACATACTAACATACTGATTGCCAGCAGATTAGGCCTTACAGTCTATCGAGTCTGCTTGAACCTCAGATCCCTAGTTGGGTGCCAAGGCCCTTCCTCCCTTGTGTTCCAGAAACCCCTATCATCCATTCCCACCTCCCTGGGCCAGGCCATCATCTGATACATCCACTTTCTGTGTCTGTCCCACCCTCTTTTGAAGCCCTCCACTGTGGATCTCTGAACCAGCTCACCAGGCAGCACATTCCAAGGGTCCACCACCCTCTCAGTGAAAAACTTCCTCCTCTTTTCCCCCCCTCACCCTTACACCTTCCAACTTCAAACCATGCCCTCTGGTGATACCTCCCTGCTTTAGTCTAAAGATCCCCTCCATGTTTATCCTATTTATTCCCTTGAGGTACTTGAAGACCTCAATCATGTCCCCCCGTCTCTCCTCTCCTCCAATGAAAACAGACAGAGCTCCTCAAGTCTGTCCTCATTTGTCAAATCCCCTAGTCCTCGTATCATCTTAGTTGCCCTCCTCTGTACCCTCTCCAGGAGCTGTATGTCCCTCTTCAAGTGTGGTCTCCAGTACTGTACACAGTACTCAAGGTGTGGTCTAACCAGTCTATTGTACAGTGGCAGAATCACTTCCCTGCTCCTAGAGGTGATCCCCCTTACAATGCATCCCAACATCCTGTTTGCCTTGCTAGCCGCTCTTCTGCACTGCTCAGAGTTATTCATACATGCATCCACCATGACCCATAGGTCTTTTTCCCCTATTGAGGCCTCCAGAGCCTCCCCTCCCAGGGTGTACCTGTGTTTAGGGTTTCCCCACCCAAGATGCAACACCTTGCACTTGGTGATATTGAAATTTAATTTCCATGTGTGAGTCGAGCTTTCCGGGGTGTCCAGGTCCCCTTGTAGGGCCAACCTATCCTCTTCCCCCTCAACTACTGCTCCCATCTTGGAGTCATCAGTGAAGAGACTCATTTCACACCCGATACCCTCCTCTGATATCCGATATCTATGCATTAAACAGAATCGGACCCAGGACCGAGCCCTGCGGTACCCCACTACCGACCTCTCTAGGGTTTGAGAGCTCCTCACTGACTACTACTCTCTGGGTGCATCCAGCTAGCCAGTTTTCAATCCATCTGACCATCAAAGGGCCTACTCCCTACCCCGTCAGTCTCTCCACCAGACCATTGTGGGGGACAGAGTCAAACGCCTTGCTGAAGTCCAAGAATAATACAGCCACAGGCTTTCCTCTGTCCAGTTCTGATGTTACCCATTCATAGAACTCCACAAGATTGGTTTGACATGATCTACCTGGCACAAACCCATGTTGTCGACTATCCAGACCTCCCACCTCCTCCAAGTACACCCCCAATCATTCCTTTAGTATACTCTGCATTAATTTTCCACCATGAAGGTCAAACTGATGGGTCTATAGTTACCTGGGACTTCCCTCAACCCCCTTTATGGATTGCCACCACATGTGTCTCTTGCCAATTCCTAGGTACCCTCCCTGTCTCAAGTGACCTGTTGAAGATCTCCACCAGGAGTGCAGCCAGTATGTCCACCAATTCCCGTAGTACTCTTGGATGAATGTCATCTGCCAGGAGATTTATCTTTCTTTAGGGCCTTGAGGCTAACCACACTCTTTCAGTGGAGATAGCATCATCTGTCCCTCCATCTTACTGGCCTTTTATCCTTATCCTGATGTGACACCCCTGGGTACCTCTCCCTCCCTCTTACTCCATTTCTGTTGCCCTGATCCCAATCACTACCGCTCTATCACCATTGTGCCTTGCTTTGTATATCCCATCCTCCTCACTAGTGAATGCAGAGGTGAAGTACTCATTTAATACCTCTGCCTGGTCCTCGCCTCTTCCACCCACCCTCCTTTTGATCTCAATCTGCCGAGATGGCCCTTAGTTTTTCTCCACTCCCCAATGTACCAGAAGAACCCTTTTCCCCCTCCATGTATTCCCTGTGCCAGCCACTGCTCTTTACTGGACTTTGCCCCCTCACCATCTGGGTGACTTTTCTAGATGCAAGATAGTACATTTTCTTTTCCCCATCCCCTCTTGTTGTTTTATATTTTTTGTAGGCTGCCTTCATTTCTCTGACTGCTACCTGATCCTCACTGGACCACCAGCATGGTTTATGTGACCTTGCTCCCTTACGTTTCACCTTAGCACAGGTCCTGACTGCCTCATGAAGTCCCCGTTTTATGACCTCCCATCTCTTTTCCACATTTGTCATTGATGTAATCCCCTTCAAGTGATCCTTGAGAATATTTCCCATGCCCACAAAGTCTGCCCCCCTAAAGTCCACTGCCAGTGTCCCAGATCTCTCCCCCATGCTTATTTGAAACCAGACAGTATTGTGGTCACTCCAAGTCAGGATCCTCTACAACCAGGTCCTTACCAGATCCCCATCTGCCAGAACCACGTCAGGACATACCCCTCCCATTTGGGCTCCATCGCATGCTGTGTTAGAACACATCCTGGAAGCCATCCAGCAGCCTCTGCTCCTTGGCCACCTTAGAGGACATGGTTCCCCAATTTGTATCTGGCATATTAAGGTCCCGCATCAACACTCACTCCTTCCTTTTGGTCACACACTGGGAAATGATGTTGTCCAGCAAACCATCCTCCAGAACATCACCCATCCTGGGGCTCTATATACACCCAGCTTGACATTACCTCCTGCTGGGGTTCGTAAGGTGACCCATAATGCCTCCAGTTTCCCTCTGCCTCTTTTACCCTAGCAATTTCTATGTCACCTCAATGAACATACCCTCCACTCCTTCTGCCCTCCTTTTCTATCCTTCCTAAGCATAGTGTACCCCTGCACGTTTCGGTCCCAGTCATGGTTTTGTTGTCATGTTTCCGTAACCACCGCCACATCCCTCCTCTCAACAGCATGGCCTGGAACTCTGGCAACTTGTTTCCCAAGCTCCTGGCATTTACTAACACCACCCCACCCTTGATCCCTTTGTTGAACCCCACCCAGGTTCCTTATACTCTCCATCCTCCTCTGCTCTCCTGAGACCTCCTCCCAGTCTGTTTCCTCCCTCCCCATTGGGTTTGAAGGCTACTCCATTCATCTGGAGGAGAGGCTTCTGGTCAGCCCTCCCTTATCCCTCCCCTCACAAGTTTAAACCCCACTTTTCTTGAATGTAGTCAGCCATCCTCTGTTTAAGGACTTCCTTCTAAGGGCAAGATGAAGCCTGTCCTTGGCATACAGTCCCTTATCCTCCCAAACTCCTTTCCAGTTCCCTAACACCCCCAACCCACTCTCTTCACCCCACTTCCTGAACCAGTCATTAACCTCTGTGATCCTCATTTTTTTCTCCACTGAGGCCTTTGGTACTGGCAATATCTCTGAAAAGGAAATGTTTCATCCATTATCCCGACAGACTCTTGCAAGTTCTTGGAACCTTGCTTGGATTTCCAAAACGCTATTTCCCTCAAGATCGTTAGTTCCCAAATGCACCAGGAAATCCGGTTTCCCTCCACAATCCCTAACCAGTTCATACACCATGAACTTTGCTCTGTGCACTGTCAGCCCAGAGATGCTCACTACCTTCACCTGGTTATGGCATCCACCTCCCTGTCCCTCCTACTGGATACCCCTAATCATCGAGTCTCCCAATAACAGAACCTTAACACTGCCATCATCCTTATGGTTACCTCCACTATGGGCTCTCAACCCCCCATCCCCCCTTTATTCATGATCTCAATTCCATAGGAGTCTTTCTGCCTTATTAGAGACCCCCTTGTCACCCTCCCCTTTCTGTCTCTCTTGTTATTTTGCCCACTTAACTCAGACCCCTGAATAGGTGTCCCTTTAACCCTCTCTTATCTGAACCATTTATCCTGGCCCTGATGGTTTCCTTCCCACACCACCATCCTCACCCCTTGTAATAGTACCCTACCTCCAGAGGCCCTCCTGTGTGCCCTTTACCTAGGGCCCCATATTTGGTACAGATGCCCCTGCTGAAGGGGCCCTCCCACCTCCTTGTCTCCCAGTTTCTCTCAGTTGTGCTCTCCTCCTCATGTCTGCAATATGTTGCATTTCTCCCATCTGCTTAACATTTATGTTTCCCTTCTCCTCTGGGACTATTTCTATCCTTTCCATTGCCGGTCTGTGATGCCCTGTGGGTATCCGACTCCCTCCTCCTGGCCTCTGTATCAGTTTCCTCATTTCCACCAACCCTTTCTCCCCTCTAGGTTGCTTGGCAGCTCAAATTTATTGTAACACTCTCATGCCAGCCTCTATCAAGTAACCTGAGTTTCCCCTGACTGCCCATCTAAACTGCCCCTCTTCCTCCCTCTTGCCCTGTTGGCTTTGCATCTGTTGTGATGATTAGTAAAGTTATGAGTGACTGCTCTAATTCATATAAGGTTTGATATTCAAGGTAGTCTGAGGTAATGAATTGGTAGTGAGCAAAAGTCACTAGGTAAGCATCCCAGAGTAAAATGAGTAGAGGAGAGTTTGAGTGCCTGATGAGAGTAATGCCATAAGTGGTTAGTAAAGCCCTAGAAGATGATTTGCAGAGTTGTCCATATGGTAGCCTAATATACGATTTGCAGAGCTGTCCAGATGGTAGCCTAATATATATGAGGAATGATTGCAAATTCAGTATAAGGAACAGATGACTTCTTTGGTCATGATGTTCATGACTTTCTGCTCAAATCTTCTGCTGCTGTGCTGCCTGAAGTAAATGTGGGTAATGCTGTGGTGTGATCATTTGGAGATACACTGTGGTGGCATACGTGGTTACATTTTCAGGTAATCCTGCTGAAGTACATGAGAAGTTTGGTGCAGATGAGAGGAAGAGTCTGCAGGCTGGATTGGTAGTGAGATCAATTAGTGCAGGATGCCATAGGTTTTAGTACTACTGCTGATTAGTACTGATAAGGATGCAAGGCTGTGTTGGTGAATTTGTCTTGGCTGTTAAGGATTGCCAGTTAGAATTCAGGAGAGCCAGTTCTCGATGATGGTCTTTGCTGAAGAGATTAATGAAGGTACTTCAAGAAGAAGTAGCTGAAGGGTCCACTGAGTGGTTGACCTGGCTGAAGGTATTAGTGAAAAGGTGCAGATAATAATATAAGGAATAGCGATGCCTGGGAGTGAAATTGAGGTTTGGATGGCGTGGAATCAGCAATCAACTAGCTGTGGAGATTCCACAATGAATATTCTGGACAATATCTGTGCAATTCCTAAGACTAGAATGACAGTTGGGAAGTAGGAGCCAAGTAACTTGGTCGTCAGAGTCATTGTTGAAACAAGAGGTGGCAGAAGGTAGAATGGATGATATCCATAGCTGAATAAGTTAACTTGCTATTCTTGGTATCTGTAGAAGTGATGCTGATTATGAAGTCTGAGTATAACAGAAGGATTTAAGTCCTTTCCATACATGAGGATGGCTAACTAGATGAGGCATCTGAGGATGTCATGGTAATTGGATGGACAGGGATCGGAGGTTATATCCAATAGAGACGGAGGAGATCTTCCTCTTGTCCAGGTGAATGGATTCCACGAATGATTGTGAAGAACTGAATGGACAGTATGAGACTTCTATGATAACATAAGAGTCGATGGGGCATGTGAACCAAGTAATGTTTGCTGGCAGTGGTAGTATTCCAGAGTAATGCATTAATGATTGAATGAGTAGTGGAAGGGCACTGTTAGAAAACTGGAGTAGAAGTAGGGATGGATCATATGGAAACCAGATGACTTGTCAGGAGTACTGGTCAGAGACTGATACAAGGCCCAAAAAGTCTACAGCAACAGTACAAAGCCCCCAGTCAGCAAGGTGAAGAGGAGAAGCAGCCAGACAAATGGGAAGAAGTCCGAGTGGATCCTGAAGAACTGAAGGAATGAACAGAGGAAGCTATGGGTCAGGCAAAGCCGGATGACATCCAGAGCAGGAAGGAGCAGGACGAGGTCAGTTCCATGGTGATACAGCAGTGAAGTGCAGGAAAGCTGAAGCAAGGCATCGGATGATGATCCACAGAAGGCTACAAGAGCCAAGCCAAGCACCATGAGCAACAGGAGTCCCATTATCCAACGAAGGCTGGAAGCAACTAGAGAAAATGATGGAAGGTGCTGGAGCAATGAAGGACGAGGTTCCAAACTTGTGAAGAAAACAAGGTTGTACAATAGCTGATCTGGTAACCTGAAGCAAAGCAGTCCAAGAGGCAGTCAACCTGGAGTGAGAGAGGGAGTGAACCAGCTGGCAGGATCCATATAATGAAGGCAAAGGAGGCCAAAGGGTGAGAGAATGAAGGCCCATGGAAGAACGGGATGGTGAGTGGAGTCAGTCAGAGCAGAAGAGTCCTGCAATTAAAGGGAAGCAGCAGACTGGCAGGATGGAGGCAAACCAGTGAGAAGTCCATGTTCCATGAGTGAAGTCACAGGCAGAATCATGAGGGTCCAGATCCAGAAGGTTTGAAACATTGGGTAGCAATTGAAGAAAAAACACATGTGAAGTGGTGGAATGGAAAGATATGAGTCCAGATGTGACAGTCGAGGCAAGGTAATCCTGGCTGGATTTGGCTAGTGAATGGAGAATGAGGAGGGAACATTGTTGATGAAGTTCCGTTCTTTAACGAAACTGGCAAACTGCAGCTGGGTATATGCAAACTGAGGAGAAAATCCAGGACTGTTTAGGCTCTTGGCCATGAAGAGCAAAGGAAATGAAGAGTCTATGCTGTAAATATATAAGATGGAGAAGCAAGCTGGGCAAAGTCCTGGTCCTGAAGGAGTGGCATCCAGGAATCAGACCGAGGATATAGAAGATAAAACAGAAAACAGGAGACTCAGGCATCCAGCAGGAACTACAGATGACTTATAGTGACTTGAAGCAACATAAGTACAATGGTGAGGGTATGCAAAGAGTGATAGGTTCATTTCTGAACTCAACTGGATAAGGTTGAGAAGATATGGTATAAGGAGGTATGGTATAAGTTGGTAGATTAGAGACAGATCTCCCATCCCTGGTAGTCATGGCAAATTAGCCTGCACTCGATGCTGTCAAGCAGAGTTAAGGACAGAGGATGTCAAGTTGGTAAGTAGGAGGTAGTTCCATTCCTGAAGGGAAGCGGCAACTGGTATGAGGTAGAGAAGGTGAGGTAACAGTCTTGTAGATTGCAGCCATGGCTCCCATCCCTGGTAGTCAGGGCAAGCAAACATTCACTCAATACTGCTCAGCAGAGTTAGGGATGGAGTGTGTCAAATTGGTAACTAGTAGGAGGTAGTGATTGAAAAGGAATCCCATCCCCGGTAGACAGGGGAAGCTTACCTTCACTCAGCACCTCAGAAAGTGTGAGTTAGGGATGGAGACCGGAGTACTGCTGGTATGGGCTGGATGAAGCACTAAACTGCTGCAAGGATGAAATATAGACAAAATTAACAACAAAGGAAGGGATGCATTTCAAGAAGTGGTGATAGAAGCAGAATATGGGTAAGACATAAAATAGACACATACAGACAGCGGTGAATGCTTGACATAGTGCGCAACTACATATATTGGCAGTTAGAGAACTGGTAGTTAAAAGCATAGTCAGCTATCTCACAGGTAGGGTGGTTATAAGTATGTGTAGAATGAAGGATATGCTAACATGCCCCCCATCAGATACAATGGGCAGCAGTGCTGGAAGTCAATGGCTGTGAGTAAATGTGGTTATCAGTAAATCATGTAATACAAAATGATTTGAGGCATGATGGGAAGCATGGAGAAATGAGAATGCCAAATGAATGTGGATTGGCACATAAGTTCCATGGACCAGAGAGTCCAAAAATCAATGATGGTGTTCCTATGTCCAATAAATAAGTGCTCAGCATACATTTTGAATTTCTCAGCCGATTCAGCTTTATTTCTGGGAGTCTCAGGAAGGTGTACTATATTAGTTTGCTAGCTAATAGTCATTATGTATGAACCCCCTTCTTGTTCCACAAGGCCATATTAACTGGATCTCATTTAGCTAGTGCATGGACTGTGTTCAGTGGTCCTCCCTTCCATAGGGAAAAAGCATCAGATATAAAAACAATGATGGGTTTGCTGGTATGCTCAGGATTAACTGGTAACCTGAACAAATCTGGAATAGGTTGCAGATGCTAAACAATACACCAATGCAAGACAGGAGAAATAAAAGAAAAAATGTACCTGGCCATAGTGGAAATGGTGCTAGAATGCCAAAATACTTGGGAGATGGCATGGCATATGCTAGGAGAGATAGGGGCTGGTGAGGTACTAAAATACTGACAAAGTAAATATTGCTGTGAGATGTATCTGAGGTGTTTCCAAACTTTTAGAACTATTTGGTGTTGTTCTGTACAGTAGATTCAAAGTATAAAAAACTGTTTTCAGGTTCTTTTGAACCCATGAACTACTGGCAATGAAGAGGAGTGATACGAAACACAACTTTGAGAAGTATCACAATGTTTAGTGTCATAAAGCAAATTGTAGAATGGCACTGAAAACCTGCCCACGTAATACAGACCTGTCTCATTAGGTCATCTTTTCTACCCATGGCTTTCATTGCTTGTGTGGGGGATTATTCCAACTAAACCATTTCTGTGTAGAGAGACCTGACGGGAACATATGGAAACAGCAAGTCAATGTGAAGGATAGACAATGCAAAAGGGAAGACGGACCACAGGAAGCAGAACTGGAGAACTGCTGAATGACTTGGTGGAGCATGGAACCGCATACTAGAAGGGGGAGAAGGAAATACACTGCAGGGCGAATGAAAGGTGATGATACAAAAAAAAAATGGCTGAGCTGGAGAGAAGACAAGAGGAAAAGGTGTAGCCAGTGGAGCAAGGTGGGAGAAATGCGCAGAGGAAGGGCAGTCGGAGGGAGCATAAGGAGCACCCCAAAAATAAGCCACAACAGCAGAGAACATGAGGTGAGAGCTGGGGTGAGGAAAGATGGACAAAACAGGGAGGGAAGACAAGAGGAGGAACAGACTAACAAAAATGCCAGACAAGGCAGGAAGGGGAGAGAAGGGAACAGGACAAACCAGGCAGCAGACAGGCAAGGAACAGCCACACAAACCATGCAGGAGCCTAGAAAAACACTCCCTAAGCAAAGGAGGTGTGTTAGAGGAGGGCTTATGTAGAGGTTGTGGGTTGAGCTATTCCACATTGAACCTCGGGCATGCCCTCCCAAAATGAAATCTGTTCATCGATATCTTTTGCGGCCCTTATTGTCGTCCCACTGACCCTGCCACTCAGCACCCACCACACTGCACTCCCCCAAGCCCTTACTTACTCATTGGGGGGTTCAATGCCAAATCCTCACTGGACCACAGACATGTCTCTACTCTTCAAAGCCAGACCATGAACTGAAGAAACAGGCATGCGGTTAAATGTACTTAAATAGTGTTTCGAACTTAGTGACATAACTTGGCCATTTTTGCATATTTTTGGCCCAAATTTTCAACATGCCTTTTTTGGGACCCCACCTCATGAACAATTGCACTGACGTCAGGCAAATCTGGAGCTGAAAATTTTCTCTGTCCCTGTTCACAAGGTGGGGTCATAGGAAGGCTATGCTGAAAATTTGATGTACAAATATTTAAAAATCAACAAAGTTATGAGCCTACGTTGAATTTTGCAAACACAGGCTCATAACTTTGGTAATTTTAAAATGTCTACCTCAAATTTACACCATTACCATATCTTTACAACACCTCATTAATGTTTCAGTTGTCATGTTTCAAATGCAGGCCAAAATGTTTTTTTTACACCTTGGAAGGTGATTTTACTGTCCCTCCATGACATTACCTTTCAGACAGGAGTTAAAAATGTTCTCTGCACTTGTTCATGAGATGGGGTCATAAGAAGGCTATGTTGAAAATTTGCGTAAAAATATTGAAAAGCAGAAAGTTATGAGCCTGTGTTGAATTTGCGAACACTGGCTCGTAACTTTGATAATTTTAATATTTTTACCCAAAATTTAAACATAGACATATCACTGCAGCACCTCATGAATGTGATGGCTAGCATTTTTCAGATCCTGGCTAAAATGGGTATTTTTTTACATCTCGGAAGGTGATTTTACTGTCCCTCCATGACATTACCTTTCAGACAGCAGTAGAAAATGTTCTCTGCCCATGTTCATGAGGCAGGGTCAAAAGAAGGCTATGTTCTAAATTTGATGTTAAAATACATATTTTTTAAAACGTTATGAGGCTATGTTGAATTTTGAAAGTGCAGGCTTGTAAGTTTGCTACGTAGATACATAGAATTTGACAGCAGATGAGGACCGCCAAACCCATCTAGTCTGCCTATAATTCCTATTCTCTACCCCCAAGTGTCCCTGACTACCCTTTCAGTGCTGTCACCAGGGTTCTCTTATGCCTATCTCATGGATTCTTATGGTACCGGATCAATTAGCTGTATGTTTAACAGTGAAGTCAAAACTGTACACTGCATACAGGGTACAAAACCAACCAAGGCACAAATGTAGCACGTGGTGTTTGTAGAACATTGTCATGCATGGCTGGTGGAGGAGTGCAGAGGTCAAGACCTCTGCTGGGGAGGTGGTCTGCCAAGCAGCTGCCGTGGCTCAGAGGGATGAGCTGTGCAGGGCAGCTATGCATCTATGGACTGGGTCTTGAATCCCGGTCCCAGACTTTTGCACACTGCATTGTGTGTCCCCCCACTATTTTTTCTCCTCATCCCTGTATTGAACCCCCCCCGGAGATGATTATATTAATGGGGGCAGTTCTAGGGGTGCAGCCCCCTTTAATGGGGGGGTGGGGTAGAGCACCCCCACAGAAAACAAAGAAGTCTGTTGCATTGTGCACTCACTTTCCTCTCGGCATTCTGTTTCAACGCCAGAAATGTATCCGTTGTATTTACAGCACTGTACATTGCTGCACTGTTTTGTGTACAGTGACATGACCTCCAAGCCCATTCCTGAATGCCTTCACTTTTGCACCCTACTACTTCCTTTGGGAGGCTGTTCCAGACATCCACCACCCACTCAGTGAAGAAGTAGTTCCTCACATTCCCCTGATTCTACCTCCCTCCAGTCTTATATCATGAACCCTTGTTTTTGAGCATTCTTTTTCTGAAAGAGGTTCTCCTGGGCCCTATTAAAATCCTTGAGGTATTTAAAAGTCTCTATCATATTGCCTTTTCCTTCACTTCTCCAGCAGTACATATTGAGATCTGCTAGCTGTTCCTCATATGACTTCTGGTGCAACACCTGCACCATCTTTGTAGCTCTCTTTGGACTTCCTCCATTTTGTCTATGTCCTCTCTGAGGTGTGGCTCCAGAACTGTATGCAGTATTCCAGATGAGGCCTCACCAGTGATCTGTAAAGTGGCATCATCACTTCCGTTTTCTACTGAAGATACCCCTTCCTATGCACCCCAACGTATCACTGGCCTTTCTTACTGCTTTCTCACACTATCTGGTCATCTTTAGGTCATCTGTTATAATCACCAGCCCCATCCGCATTGTCACATATGAAGATATTAAAGAGAGAAGCAGTCCCAGCACTGATCCTTGGGGCACCCCACTTGTCACCTTCTTCTCCTTGGATTGAGCTCCATTCACTATCATCCTCTGTGTCCTCCCACTTAGCCAATTTCAAACCCAGTTCACTACCCTGTGCCCCACTCTCAGCCTGCTCAAATTGTTAATTAGCCTTCTATGTGGAATGGAGTTGAAGGCCTTACTACAGTCCAGACAGGCCACATCTACCACTCCCCCTTCCTGGTCCACCACTCTGATTACCCAATTGAAGAATTCTATCAGGTTTGTTTGACAAGACCTACTTGCCATGAAACCATGCTGCTTAGGATCCTGCTGCCCACTGGATACCAGGAATTGCACAATCCTTTCCTTCGAATGCCTCCATCACTTTCCCCACCACTGAGGTTAGGCTGCCTCCTCCCTACTCCCACTCTTGTGAAGAAGGATGACATTTTCCCTTCTCCAGTCCACCGGGACCATCCCTGTCTTCAATGATTTATTGAATAATTCTACCAGGGGCGCCACCAGTTCATTGCTGAGCTCTTTTAGTAATCTGGGGTGAATTCTATCTGGCCCCATTGCCTTGTCTATTTTTAGATTTTCTACCATTTTTATGACTCTCTCTTTTGTAAATGGGCTGATATTTACACCACTGTCCCTGCACACTTTTCTGTCTCAAAGGCAGTCACTCACCCTCTCCTTCCTTCATAAATACTGAGTAGAAATATTTATTCAGGATTTCTGCCTTTTCCCAATCTTCCTTAGCAGATCCTCATCCACCTTCTCTTTTAAGCCTCATTATCCCTCCCCATGTCTTCTTTTTTTCACTGATGTATATCTGCAAGGTCTTGTCCCTTGTTTATCATCTGGACTATCCTTTGCTGTGTACTTGCTTTGGCACTTCTAACTGCCTTTCCAGCTTTCTTCAGTTTTTCCATGTATGCTTTCCTATCTTCTCCGTGTTTCTTTGTATTTTCTGAATGCCTTCCTCTTTTCATTCACCGTCCTACTTACCTCCTTTTCTTCCTTCTCTTAGTCTTGCCTACCTTCCTGATGCACATCTTTGAAGCTTCTTCTATTTCCTCCTTTAGTTTTGTTCATTGCTTGTTTACCATCTCCCCTCCCCTCCCTTCTCTGTAATGCTTCCATTAGACATAACCCCATCTTTGTGAAATCAATCATTCTGAAATCCATGACTTTTACCCTTGTGTGGCAGGTCTCCTTTTTTTCCACAGAAAGCCACACCATGCAGTGATCACTGAACTCTAGATGATTGCCCACCTGCACATCAGTAACCCTATCCCCAATGGTGAGCATAGAATAGCTCCCTTCCTGGTAGGCTCTGTCACTAGCTGCCTAAGTCCAGCCCCTTGCAGAGCTTTCAGGACAGCTCTGCTCCTTGCTGTGGCTGCAGCACCTGTTTTCCAGTTGATGTCGGGCATATTGAAGTCCCTCATAACTAGTACATTCCCTCTTTCCATCATTTTGTATATGGATTCCGGTAGTTCTTTATCCATCTCCTCTCCCATCATGAAGGTCTGTAGACCACTCCTGTACAGATTACCATCCCCTTTCCTGGCTCCAGTGTTATCCACAGAATCTCTGCCCCAATCTGACCCCCGTGTCTCTGTTGCTTTATTTCCTTCCTTAACATACAAAGCCACACCTCCCCCTTTTTCCACTCCTGGCTCGACAGGTTATACCCTGTTATCTCTTTAATCCCTGGCATGGTTCTCCAGGTACCATGTCTTGGTGACAGTCACAAAATCCAGCTCCACCTCAGCCATTTTGGTCATCTGGTCTGGAATTTTGTTCACCAAGCTATGGGCATTAGTATACTGTACAAGCCTCACCAAGTTTTGCTTTCAGTCCTCTTAATGTTCCCTCCCATGCCCTTGTGTGATCTCTCCAGCTCCTTTATGCTATTACCCTCAGATTGGGTACTATGTCCAGTCTTTGTATTGCTGTTGCATTTTCTGCTTTTGTGTGACATACCTGCTGTTGGGGAATGATGGCTGGCTCCTCTTCTTTGGGGTCCTCTGCCTCTGACCCCCCATTCCTAGTTTAACTGCTCAATGGTGACATCAACATTCTGCCCTAGAGCATGTACTCCCTCTCTTGTCAGGTGCAGGCCATCATACCTGAAGAACTTCCTTTCCCCGAAGTCTCCCCATGCTCTGATGAAATGGTAGCCCTTTACCTGACACCAACTCCGTAGCCATCCATTGAATTCTTCAATTTCCTTTTTCCTTATCCTTTGTGAGCTATTGCTTTTGCCTCACATGGGGAGGACCTTGAAGAAGGCTAGAGAGGATAAATGAGTAGGCAGATGATCACCTAGTTTAATTATGCTCTGCTTGACTTCCTCCACTGACTGCCTAGTCAGGTCATTTCCCACAGGTGTACTGTTGCTGTAATGTCTTTGCCTGCTTCTTCCACCAATTTCTCAATGCAATTGATGTCTTGCTATGCTGTGGCTCCTGGAAGGCATTTGACTTTTTCTTCTCATTGCTTGCAGTCCTATAGGTTGGTTTCCACTCCCCTTACCATGGAGTCTCCCACAGTAATTATTCCTCTTGCCTTTGCTTTATTATTTAATACAATCCTACCTCTTTTTGTCCCTCCAGGATGTCTTTCTGCCTCTTTGGTTGGCTTGTCTCTCACCTTGATGTGGCTTGAGATCTCTTCCTTTGTTAGGGGAGAAAAGTGATTTGTTAGTGTAATGGGCTTGGTATGGAGAGTGTTCCCCTGATCCCCCTTGCTGCTTTGTCTGTCTCTCCTTCCCACCACCTGACAATCTCCAGGACTGGAATGCCTTCATGAGAATGGTCCTTCAGGCTAGGTCTGAGGCCTTCATGGAAGTGGTCCACCAATTAGGATCTGCGGTCCATGAGTATAAAGATACAATGTCCCATCTCTGTGCAGCCTGTGCTTCAGTATGAAGATTTTGCCCATGCTTCTCTTAGTTGTCCCTTCAGTTCACTTACAGTTTGGCAGATGGGGCAG